>OX038890.1:10353557-13035361 GCA_943789525.1 Agriphila geniculea | reverse complement strand
GCGTCAGGAACATTCTGCCAGACAAATCTTTGAGTCATCGATCACCATAGAGTAATTTTTACCATGGAAAGTAATTTGTATTATGCAAATTGCATGATGCGGGTTGAAAAAAGTCTAAAAACGAAAAATAAAGGCATTTTATAATAAACACAAATAAGTTATGTTGCCCGGCATATATATTGGCAAGAGAATGAAAGAGACAAATGATGCGTAGAGGGTCGTTCCGAACCTACGCTCCGAGTGCAACGCTCTAACGCCGTTCCAAACATTAGAGCGTGACGTTCGGTTGTAACAACTTTCCCGTTCCAAACGTAAGAGCGTTGCAACCATAGACATAGAAAAATTTCGCTACGCTCAAGTAGACGGACAATGGTGCGAGTGAGAAACCGATTCTTACGGCTTATTCGATGTGCGAGAAAGAGTTAAAAGAAAATGACAGCAGAACCTAGTTTGACTTCATTTATCGTCTGTTATCATCTTGGTGAAAAGCGTCCACACGATTATTTTGTAATTTTGACTGCGATCTGATCAGTTCGGCTCATAAAGCTATATAAATCAATAATGGTGTCGTGTTCTGTACTGAATTGTAATATTACTTACGACAACAACCCAAATAAACACTCATTTCACAGGTAAATAAGATTGTACAAGTACCATTTTCATATTTCATATTTTAGTTGAATATATTCCTAAACACACTAAGTAATACACTAATATCATGCTATTAACCGCCTTTTTTCTAAATAAAGGCTGATTTCTAAACATTATGTGTTAGATAAAAAGATATTATATCCGTGAATTTGAGAAAATAAGGCGTAGAGATTGATCAAAAATTATTATATTATCGATACTCATGTCGATGATTTTCAATATAACCTTATTTGTCTTTGTGAACACTGATAGCTTTATCTAAAGCTGCTTTTAACCGACAGTTTTCAAATGGTAAATTATACCTACTTAAGTACTAATTTAACAATATTTCCAGGTTTCCTGTAAATCCAGTGATTAAGTTACTGGATAAATGTCGTAAATAGAATAGGCTGGGAGCCTCAAGGAGACTTGTAAGAAATTATTTAAATAAAATTGTTCAAAATCTTGTTTGTGTTTTATTTATTAGAGCAATAATACATTATGGTTATCGACAATCTAAAATGGACTTCAGGGCATCCCTAAAGTTCACGCACACGTTTACAAATTTTCACACACTGGCTCATGTCACTTTTGGTGTCGCAGCCAAGCGAACTCTGTTCCTCTATTCCAGTGGAATATTAACTTTATGGTTGCAACCAAACAACCATCAAAATTGATGGTTGTAAAACGCTCTGACGTTTGTCTATGAAAACATGTCAATGTCATTTGACATTATTGTATTTTGATGTTTTTGTGTCTAATTTTCAAATAAATCATGGTAGCTTCGCAAAAAACAGTTTTTATTTGATTTTGAATAAAGGAAAGTTTAAATTATTCCTATTCCAAGTGGAAAATGAAGACTTTGTTTTGACATTGACATTTAAAGTTCTTGGTCGTTCCTAACCTTAGAGTGAGTTAAAAACAACCAAACAACCGACACTCTAAGCCTCTGAACGAAACCCAGTAGCCATAAACCATAAAGTTAATATAGGTAATATTAACTTTATGCCATAAACGGCTACTGCGCATCTTTTGTCTTTTTCTTTATCTTGCCAATATCAATGTATTCTGTGCCAATATATATGCCGGCATCTGTACTGACGGACGACATGCCGTTCACTGCAGTGAATGGCACTGTTTACACGCTTTATTTATTGTTCATTTCCGATGCGATGACCGATGCCTGATGAAAGCGAACGGCCATCAAGTGACTTTCATCAAAAAGGCGCATCACTGATGAAAGATGAATCTACATAATTAGACACTTCATTTTCGATGCTTCACTGCGATGAAGCATCGAAAATTAACGGAAAATGAACCGTCTAGACGTGAGGCGTATTTATTGTAACAGTTAAAAATAACAGATAATTAAATGTAACTGTTTCGCCCTGTTACGAGCGCTATGAAATAACTGTTGTTCAAAGGAACAGGCGAAACAGACTGTTCTTGCCGTCTTTACTGTTCCCTGTACCGAGCTGTTATCAGAGTAACAACCCGTTGCCACTGTTCCGCCTGTTACGTGGAACAAGCGCTTTCTTACTCTAACATATGGAAAGAAAAGAGACAAAGCTTGTTATTTTCACCTGTTATATAAACCGACCATATCAAAAATACATTCGACTTTGTAAATTAGTCGTGTTATCTGTTCCTGTGTTTGTTTATGGCATTTTTTGTTTTTTATGGCAATAGAGTTTGGCTGTTTTGCCAATGTTATGTTAAAAGGTAGGTAAACAGGCTGAATTAAATAAAACTATTTTAATTTTATTGAGATTTTAAAGGATGTTTAAGCACTTTATTATTTACGTGGAATGGTTGCATTCTTAAAGCAAATTAGGATATGCGGATAGGAAATGGGATATCTAGTGCTGCCAGGGAGTTAACGAAAAGGTCAGGGTTCCCAGATTGGTGGTTTTTTGTAGTAAAAAATTCTTTCAAAATTTTCCTTCAGTAGACTTAATTCACCTGGTATTTCATCATCACCATTTATGTCTCCACTGCTGGGGCACAGGCAATGACCGGAAGAACAAAATGATGTAGACAAGGTAGAAAAACATTTGACTAGTGATCATTAGTTAAAAAAACGAGTGCAAGCGATTTTCGACCTTACTGACTTATAAACGTCAATATGGTCGAAAATCGCATGCACCAGTTTTTATTTCTAGTTTCAGTTCAGTTCTATTTTTCTTTTTATTATTTGAACTTATTTAGTAAATTTATGTTACTTACTGCCATCTATCGCAATTTAAGTAAAATGCTTAGTGAAAGTAATACTGAAAGCAACTTCATTAGGTGACATGATGGTTCACCCAATACAAACAAGATGTCGCATGTGTGCCGTAACTGCCGTAATGGAAAACATATTTTATAAGATTAGATTTTACTTAATTGTAATAAAGTTTAGTCTTGCTTAACAGAAAAAAATAACAGTTTATGATCATAATAGATAAAAATAACAAGCTTCGTCTCTTTTCTTTATGTAAGTAGTCCTAATGTTAGAGTAAAGAAGCGCTTGTTCCACGGACGGAACAGGAGGAACAATGGAAGCAAATTGTTACGACTGTTATTTTTGTAACAGGGTGTTGGAACTATTATTTTAGTGTAACAGGAACAGTTGTAACAGGTAGGCAATTTACCCTGTTACAACCCATGTCTAGAACCGTCTAATATTTGCATTATACGGTTCATCAAAAGTGCTTCATTTTCGATGAATAGTGACCAGTGAACGACTTTTTGTATTTAGACACTTAGGCCCTCCGCTGCCTTGAGCGGGATCAAGGCTCGGGCGTCCGCTCCGGGTGCTGTTTCCTGTATATTCATAGAGCAGCGCTGCGGGTGGCGGAGTGCCCGCCTCGCGGGTTACGCGACGGAGCAAGACCGTGTACCCTCGCCGGGATGTCGTACCTATTTCTCATTTCTCACAAAATTTCGCAGCAACAGGTTGTGGGCGCTAATTTTGATTAAAGAATTAAGAGTTAATGAAAGAGAAAGAAAAATGCTTGCATGCACTGCTTGTTGCATACAAGCAGTGCATGCAAGCATTTTTTTCTCTGTTGCATGATGCGGGTTGAAAAAAGTCTAAAAACGAAAAATAAAGGCATTTTTAAATAAACACAAATAAGTTACTGACGACATGCCGTTCACTGCAGTGAATGGCACTGTTTACACGCTTAATTTATTGTTCATTTCCGATGCGATGACTGATGTCCGATGAAAGCGCACCGGCGTCTAGTGACTTTCATCAAAAAGGCGAAAAGACTGATGAAAGATGAATTACATAATAATGCCGAAATTAGACGGGTCATCAAAAGTGCTTCATTTTCGATGAATAGTGACCAGTGAACTACTTTTTGTATTTAGACACTAAATGTAAAATGAATGTAGTATTACTAACTTCTCACAAAAACGCGACGGAGCAAGACCGTGTACCCGCGCCGGGATGTCGTACCTATTTCTCATTTCTCACAAAATTTCGCAGCAACAGGTTGTGCGCGCTAATTTTGATTAAAGAATTAAGAGTTAATGAAAGAGAAAAAAATGCTTGCATGTACTGCTTGTATGCATGTAGATTGTAGCATGATGCGGGTTGAAAAAAGTCTAAAAACGAAAAATAAAGGCATTTTAAAATAAACACTAATAAATTACTGACGACATGCCGTTCACTGCAGTGAATGGCACTGTTTACACGCTTCATTTATTGTTCATTTCCGATGCGATGACCGATGAAAGCACACTGCCGTCTAGAGACTTTCATTGAAAAGGCGCATCGCGATGAAAGATGAATCTACATAATTATGCAGATATTAGACGGTCATCAAAAGTGCTTCATTTTCGATGAAAAAGGCAGTGACTAGTGACCAGTGAACGACTTTTGGTATTTAGACACTAACACCCAATTGCACTAACATTAAGAATCGCCTAAGTCTTTTCTTAACTACAACTCGACCAAAATAACTAGGCGAATGACAGCTACATGACCGCTGAGTTTGACACCGTTTTAATTTGGTCGTGTTTTAGTTAGGAACAGACTTAGGCGATCCTAAAGTTTAGTGCAATCGGCCGTAAATGTAAAATGAATGTAGTATTTCTCATTTTTCACAAAATTTCGCGGCAACAGGTTGTGCGTGATAATTTTGATTAAAGAATTAAAAGTTAATTAAAGAGAAAAAAAATGCTTGCATGCACTGCTTGCATGCATGTTGCGGGTTGAAAAAAGTCTAAAAACGAAAAATAAAGGCATTTTAAAATAAAAATAAATAAGTTAGTGACGACATGCCGTTCACTGCAGTGAATGGCACTGTTTACACGCGTCATTTATTGTTCATTTCCGATGCGATGACTGATGAAAGTCCGATGCCCGATGAAAGCGCACTGCCGTCTACATCGAAAAGGCGCATCGCGATGAAAGATGAGTGTACTAAATTAGACACGTCATTTTTGATGCTTCATCGCAGAACGAAAAAAGGCCCGTCTAATATCTGCATTAGACACTTCATTTTCGATGCTTCATCTGCTGCGATGAAGCATCGAAAATGAACGAAAAATGACCCGTCTAATTTCGGCATAATATCTGCATAACTTCAATCGAGAATTGTTAGCAACACAACACAGAATACATAATAGTACAAAGTACAGAAACTTCACTCCGCATAGTCATTTAAATAAATAGCGACTCTTACTCAGACACAATAAAGTGCAATTCAGGTCGCACACCGCTTCTTTGTCTACAGTTATATTCACCTACAGGTTGCCTCTCTTTCTATCGCGTAGCTCTTAGCTCTTCTAACAACTTTAGGGTTGTCTTCTTCTAATCCTTCAACGCTCGAGCGGCCCCATCGGGCCGCACAACACAACAATGGAAAATCTATTGTCTCATTTTCTGTGCTTGAAGGATTAAATACTTTATTACAAGTTTTGTGTTTATAATGTGTAAGTACCTACTTAAATGTGAAAAAATTACGTTTTAAATAAATCTAGGCTAGATGTACAGTTAACGCCACATTAGACTATGTGTTAAATTTGAGGCAAGTCTTTATGCCACCGCCACCATACTGTTGCCGGTTACGGAATCCTTAAATCCAGAAATGTAGGTATTTAGTTAAGTAGGTATAATTCGCTCAAAAAAAAAGAATTAGGTAAGTCACGACCCGCCTCTGAATATAAGTACCTATAACTACACGCTTTCCTACCTATAGTAGGTTACACCTACTTATCAAAAATAGGTATGTACATACTCATAAAAATTACGAGAAAAATAAACAAAATATAAATTTTTCTTATACATTTTAGAATCTTTCGGTAATGTGAATAAGCCGGTCAAGATCGAGTCGGACTCGCGCACCGAGGGTTCCGTACATCATAATTGCACCATCAAACCACACTGCAGAGTAGAATAATCAAATTAGTATTGCAGCTTTAGGTCAGCGCCATCTCTTGACCGATAGTGGAACTAATGTTAACTTTTTTAGAAAATTGATAATTTCTAAAAAAGTGTGCTACCTATATTGAGACATTGTTTTATTTTTCCTGTAATCTTTATATAAACTGCTATCACATAGAATGATTTCTGATTTTTCTCTTTGCAAACTTCGGAGATAAGGGGGGGGGGGGGGCGGCGGTAATTTTTTTTTATATTTTTCATCATAAGTTGAAAACTATGTGGCCTAAAACAAAAAGAAAAAATGATTAACAAGGTGCAAACGGCGTTCTATCATATGATATTCCACATGCTCTAGTAGAACCCACTTCCAAATTTTTCAGACCCTTTTTCAGTCCCTGTTGTAAAAAAGATATTTATTTTTTTATTAATTTCTTATTTACAAAATAGTTGGGCGAATGTCATCTCAAACTATTCCGAATTTCAAGTTGATACCATTAGTAGTTCTCGAGATATCCAGCTGTGACAGACAGACCGAGTCACACCATAAGGGTTCCTTTCCTTTTTTACCATTTTGGTACGGAACCCTAAAAATGAATGAATGACGGATGCCTGACACAACAGAGTTAAGTACTTAAGTAATCAGTCAGCCCCCGGCACATGAGTTAAGAAAAGGACCAGAGACTTTATTCATGTGCTCTGAGGTGGGGGCAGAGTACGTTGTCGGTAGGTGTAGATGGAACTCGGTAACTCAACGAAGTGAAGAGAATTAGCTCAAGTAAATTGTTTTAAAAAGAAACAATTTGATAGTAATGACATTTTATTCACAATGATGGAAGAATAGGTACTTAAAAAATATTCCCTGATTTGGCTATTCTTTCTCTTCTGCTTCTAGACTAGCAACAGCCATTTTTAGGGCCCCTTCTCTGGAAGTGTTTCCTCCTATGAAGCCGGTGCTGTGGCAGAAGATGCAACCGTCTATACCTGCCACCTCACTTAAAAGCTCATCTCTGACCCCCCACCACTTAGGATGTAAAGGTTTTCTGAAAAGATATTTTAGAATATTAGAAATCATGAAAACACTTTAATAAGTTTGTATATGTCACCGTCAGGGTTGCCACCCGTCCCGATTTTGCTGGGACAGTCCCGATTTCAATGAAATTGTCCCGCGTCCCGACGATCCATCAGTTTTGTCCCGATTTTTGATGAGAACACAGAGAAAATCAGTGTTGATAAAAAAATGGGTCGAAATATTTAAAAGCATAAAGGACAGCAAGTTCCGTTGTCCCGACTTTTATGTTCCTAAAGGTGGCAACCCTGGTCACCGTAAAATTGTAAATTCCGATAGATTATTATCTATCTCGCGAGATAGTAAACTGCCGAAAAATTGTGATCCATATCATACTTACTGCTTACAATTTAATGCATCATTTGACAGTGTAACTTCGATGTGTCCCAAAACTTTGCCACACGAAGACACAAAGGGAAAATGCCTTAAATATTGAAGATAGGAAATTTTACTGAAACAAGACTTCATTTTGCTTTTAAAAATAATTGAAACTGCATTCAAAGATTTTTGAAAATACACATGACTTAAAAAAGAATTGAACCCACCAAAAACGAAAATTTTTTTTTTATTTATTTTTACGATATCAATCGAAAGGATAACTCATAAGGATTATTTTTTCCTAAGCATCAGCATCTTAAGCAAAAGGAAGACCATGAAATTTAACATATAAATTTTAATTATTACGGATTGTATCAATTTGTATCCGTATGCAATTTGCAAAAAAATCTTTGAATGCATTTCCGTTTCTTTTTGAAAATAAAATGAAGTCTTCTTTCAGTAAAATTTCCTATCTTCAATATTTAAGGTACTTTCCCTCCATGTTGCTTTGGGACACTCTGTATACCTATAACAAAATAGTATGTTAAATTGAGCTCATGGATTTTTCGACAGTGCATCACGAATTTTCGACAGCTTACAATCACACAAGATAGATCTAACTAACGGTATTTACAATTTTACAGTGACATAATATACAAAGAGGTGTTTTTGTCATTCAACACTATATAAATAGATATAGTGTTTTTCAGTTCCATTTTACTTTAACAATAATTTTAATTTAATTACCTGGTGACAAAACTAGTTGGGTTCATGGGAACAGCTTGAACCCTCCAAGATTTAGGCTTGTCATTAAACAATACATACTTAATCTCATGACCAATACCCATTTCAGTCTCCAAATCAAACAAGTGCTCTTTCCAAGGAAATCTCTCCGTAAATTCTATTATTGCACCTGATTTATGAACCTGGAACCTGCCTTCTAGAGATGATTTAACATAATCACGTGCAGGCAACCATACTGATATGAAATAATTCACTGTGTACAAGAATTCTTCACTCACTAATTTCATTGCTTTTGCAAAAATTTCATCTATATTAATACTCTGATTCGTATTCCACTCTGGATTTAGTCTGCCAACCCTTGAACTTAAGTGTGTGCGAATTTTGTATTTTGGTTCTTCAACAGTCATCGGGACTCCGTTATCTATTGCATCAATTTCCTCAATAAAGCTTTCATACACCTTTTTAAAGATAATTTTTAAGTCATCAGGTGCTAATTGGACCTCTTTGGGTGCCAACTGCTGTAAAACCCGCTCTCCATAATATGTGTAAATTAAGCCAGCAGAACTTAACCTGCAAAAATAAAACAATAAATTAATAGTGTTATACAGGATGGCGACGCGATGCTAAGCAGTTGTAATGTACTTGATATTATGGACAACACCACACTAAGCCGTGCCACTCGACTGTGTGGTGAGACCTTTACCAACTCTTAGATTAAAATTTTGGATAATTAAAAACTGAAAAGAGTTTATTACAAATGGCAACATGCATTTGCTTAACAATCTTTCACCCAAAAAACATAAAAAAGAAAGAGAGTTTTGCAAAAAGGACATTGTAAACATAATCATTATAGCATGATTTACATATGTTATAGTCAAACCCCGAAGTCCAGGCACTCCTAGGTTTGCCTAGTCAAACCTCAGGTTTGACAAGAAGGCTTAGTCAAAGTCCAAAACTAATAGCGTGTTTCGGCCTTTGACTAGCCAAACCTAGGAGAGACCAACTTGGACAGTCAAACACCGAAACGCAATTTGATCAAACCTGGGTTTGACCAGTCAGACTTAAATTAGGTAGGTACAGAATATGTTTCTTTGTATTTAAAAGTATGAAACACACATTTTTTAAAGTGATAATTTAATTAATATTAATCATCTTTGTTTCACAGGAAGATTGTTGATTTAGTTACATTTTCACTCTAAAGAATGTATTTTTACACTTTTACATACATTCTGTCCCTAATTTAGATCAAATCCCGATTTGATCGTATTGAGTTTCGGGGTTTGACTATCCAAGTTGATCTCTCCTAGGTTTGGCCATAAATTTGTTAGTCAAAGCCCGAAACACTCTTTAGTTTTGGACTTTGACTAAGCCTTCTTGTCAAACCTGAGGTTTGACTAGGCAAACCTAGGAGCGCCTGGACTTCGGGGTTTGACTATAACACTACACTAAACTAAAAAAGATAGAAAGCTTTATTTTGGATGGTCTGGAATGCTGTTGAGTCCTGACTCTCCGAACAAACACTGTCATACATTATTTTAGTCTGTTTATCCTTACTTGCAATATAAGGTAAACAATTTTTGACAGTTGTCTTACATATTTTATTTAAATCATTATTTAAAATATATTGTCTTATTAAATTAAATTGTCACTAATAATTTAATTTCTTTCATAATCTATGTGTGGAAAACCATTTGTTGTATTTTATAATTGATTATTTCAATAAAGTGTTGGGTAAAAATTGAAGGTTGTGTGGCAATTTTCTTACTTTATCTTGTATTTATCCCCCAACTCTGGCCTTAGAGTGCTCAATGTTTCATTGAACTCCCTCTGATGGTGATCATATCGTTTCTTATTATGATCAAACACAGCTCCAACATCCACCACTATGTCACATTCATTAAGTTTGCTATTATCTCGTGTACGCACAATATCGGCATCTTTATAGTCAGGTAATTGCTTTAGCATGAAACATGCTAACACCTCATCGCAATGAAAAACACCATCATGGGTACCAATCTGAAACAAACAAACAACATGTATTCCTCAAACCAACTCTGATATTTTAAGGTTATGCACTTTGATTTAAATATAACAACACAATGCTATTCAGTACCTTCATGTTTTTTAGTCTTATAAACACTGGGCTGCTACTGAAGCAACTTTTTTTCAATGAACTACCGAAACAATAGTATTGCTTTCTCTGTGTACCGTAATTCAAACTAAAAAGTCTACCTAAAGACCTTATGAACATTACTTAATGCATGCCTTCGCTTCTGAAGCTCTACTCTACTCTAACTCTTGAGTCTGGAAGTACGCAAAAACTTTTAACAATTAAATAACGATTTACCACCAAATAAAATAACCTGCAAACTGCAAACCATCTACCTACAACTACAAT
Organism: Agriphila geniculea; assembly: GCA_943789525.1. NCBI lineage: Eukaryota > Metazoa > Arthropoda > Insecta > Lepidoptera > Crambidae > Agriphila > Agriphila geniculea. Next base: position 13,024,828 of record OX038890.1, on the reverse strand, counting down.
GCAAAATGCAAACAAAAATCACAATAAAAATTACTGATGATGATGAATTTGTTGATTGACATTCATTCACAGATAACTAGGCTACGGTCCGCATAGCAATAATTTCGATTATGACGTTTACAACGCTCACGCGCGGTCCACATTCGATATCGCGCTTAAATTGACAAAATCGACAAATGACAGTTGGCGAATGCGAACCGCTCGTAAGCGCGCTAACGTTTTATTCTAACCTCAAATACAAGATGGAATGATTGCTATATACTATTTTTGCTCTCTAAAGCGATGATAATGATGAAGAACGTTTGATTATTGAATCGTGTGCACCCGACATTTTTTTTTTAAATTTTTACATCAACCACCTTTTTGGATAAGCTCCAAATTAATATTAACAAAATACTAACCAATATAATGCCCTATCCTTTTGTTGTGAAGTGAGGAAAAGATCCTTCTATAACGAACTCTCTCATTTTTTATTTTTTGACCAAATAGAATTCTGACACTTGTTTCGTTTGACAGACACTTAAAACTTTTGACAGGATGTTCACAGTGATTACGCTCCAAGGCATGGTCGCTGTAAGCCAAGATGGCGCTGGTAATGACGTCATGAGTGACGTCACGCTAGATATTGTAAACGCGCTAACGTGCATGCGGACCGACTGTTATCGCGATAATATCGATATTATCGCTATGCGGACCGCAGCCCTAATTTGTAGCAAGGCATGATTTGAAGTGACTTGACAGTGACAGTGACAATTGTTTTTTTTATTCTTACATTGGGTGCATTCCAAGAGACTAATCGCTGAGTCATTGATCGCTACATAAAAACAAAAAAATACTTTCCAGGTGATCAATTACTTGGCGATTAATCCACTGGAATGCACCCATCATAGGGAAAGCATGGGCGACATGGGCGTATATAGAGATTTTTACCAGGGGGGTCTGGCCACCTAGCTCTAGGAAATATGGAGGGTGCGGTCCACCACAACCCCTTTCTACGCTAATGGTAAAAAAATAACATAAAATGGTTGCATTCCAGCAGGCTAATCACTGAGTCATCAATTGCCATAGAGTACATTTTATTGGTTGCTGGAATGGGTGCATTCCAGCAATGTGTGAAAACTTTTTGAAGTGAAAACTTTAGCGGCCTTGTACGCTTTTTTGTCTTAGTTTTTGTAATGGGGAAAAAATGCTAAATTCGCGTCAGTAAGAATCACGTGACCCTGATCGGAAATTCGTAAGACGGACGTAGAGTAGACAGCCGGCGGCAGAAGTATCCCCCTCTCTTTTTACGGGGCGCGGTGAAAATGGCGGCACGTCATTTCAAGAAGTAAACACTTATGTCACCATAGCAACGCGCTAATTTTTTAATTCAATGTCAAAACTCTAGATTTTCTGTCAAGCTATGGATAAGACTTTCGTACAATACTGTTCTGTATTCGTAAATTCAAATGCAGAGTAAATTCGTAAGACGGCAATTCTTGCAAAATTATTCCCTAACCATTTCAAAATATCAAAAATGCACAACGTTAAGGGGCGGTAATAGAAAAACATGGTTTGCGCGGGCCATATCTTTATATAGAGAACGTAAACTTGTAGCCACCAAAAAAATCATACGACAAGCTAAAGAGTTTATCTAGTTGCTACAAACATTAAATTGCGTATAAACCTCACAGATAATTGTAAAAAAAATCAGAATAATTATCATCAGAAGCGCTTGTCGTGGGCCATATTTTTGGCGTAAATAATAGCGTAAACGTATTGAATTTTACATCAAAATATACTTTAACGTACCTACTGTGCAGTCGCTCCAATAACTTTTTTTTCAAGAAAGATGATTGTGCTAAAGATAATGATGAAAAAACAACGAAAAACATCGAAAAAGTGCAGAAGTGAGGTTATTTTCCATACTCTGTACACGCAAAGAAAAAAGACAGAGACAAATGATTTCGCATAACGGAGCCTTAATATTCAAGTTTTCACTTCTGCCGGCACTCCCGGAGTGCAACCCCCGATTTTTTTTTGATTGAGCACTAGGGGTGCAGGTGCAGCGGGAGCTTATCACGAGCAAACCGAACAAATAATAGTCCTGCCCCCCTACTCAAATGGCCAATTTTCTATTTCCAAAAATAAAAATAAGCCGTAAACTCTTACATTATTACGGATCGTAGGCTTTTGTTTGTGATTTGCCTAAATTGCGACATGTGACTTGATCGTCTAATTGCTTATTTTTAAGCTATAAGTAACGAACGAATAGAAAAATAGCCATTTGAGTAAGGGGGCTGGCCATTCTTGCCCCCCAGAGTCTACGCCCTGTGCCTGGGCACACCGGTGCCATCGCACTATTTACGGAACTGCGCCTAACCACTTTTAACACCACAAAACAGTGAAGTGAAGACGAAACTATATTAATAGTTTTTGAAACTTGCCAGGCTTATGAATTGCTATAGTTACATCTCCTTCTCGCTGTATAGGTAGCAAATAAAAAAGCCGCATTGATAGTCACTCAGAAAACTGGCAAGCTAGAAGAGGTTGTACGTAGGGCTGCCATCTCTAAAACCTGTCGCCCCGGACCAGAAGCGTAAAAACCCCGGACTTTGGAGCCTTGACCCCGGACATTTAATTTTTTATATTCACTTTAGCTTGGTTAAAAAATACATTTTACCCAATAATAATAATAATAATAATTTATTTCAGGCAACAGAAATATACTTAACTGGAAAAAAAAGGAATTTTAAGCCATTTTTCGCATTAAATAGTGGGTTTTACTAGTTATTATGTAGAGCTGGGGTGTCCAACACAATTTTGTGCAGGGCCAGGTTCCAGTTTTAGTAGTTTTGTAACCGTAGCGTTCCAAAATAAATGCCCAAATAGCCAGGGATGGCCGGTAATAAAAAGAAATGGCCGCGCAGCGCTATTTTTGTCACTTTCATCCACTAATCTTACTTATTTGTAGGAAAAAAAAATTGGCCGCGCAGCGCGATTTTTGTTCAGTTTCATCCACTAATCTTGTAATCTTGCTCGTCTATAATAAAAAAATGGGCCGCGCAGCGCGATTTTTTGACAGTTTCATCCAGTAACCTTGTGTTGTGATTTGTGATCTTGCCTGTTTATAGAAAAAACGGCCGCGCAGCGCAATTTTTGTTCAGTATCATCCACTAATCTTGTAATCTTGCTTGTCTATAGTAAAAAAAATGGGCCGCGCAGCGCGATTTTTAGACAGTTTCATCCAGTAACCTGTGTTGTGATTTGTGATCTTGCCTGTTGATAAAAAAAACGGCCGCGCAGCTCGATTTTTAGTCAATTTCTTCCATTAGGTAATCTTGTAATCTTGCTTGTTTTAGTAAAAAAAAGTGGGTCGCGCAGCGCAATTTTTTGCGGGTTGTGCGGTGCGCCACGCGTATCGAAGTGAGGCGCCCGGTAGCACGTGCGCTGAATATAGTACTTTTTTGAACGCAGTTTGATCTAAACACCCGGATTTTAATTAAAGTCCGGGTTTTACCCGGACTACAATCAGAACCCCGCCCGGACGCTCCCCGGACGCCCTCCAAACTAGGACAAATCCGGGGAAACCCGGACGGATGGCAGCCCTAGTTGTACGTAGTACGAGGGCTCTTCAGTCAAAATAGTAGATTTGTTATACGAGGGTCGAAAGGAAGCAATGAGATAATAAGACGCCCGAGTTCAGCGAGGGCGGCTATAGTTCGAGTACTTAGTATGGAATTGATGACTTTCACCCGTGTTAAACACTAACTTTTCATTTCGTATCGGATGGTAAAAAAAATAATAGTTAGGTAGGTTAATGAAAAATTATAAAAGGAATCGTGTGGGTTTTTTTTTTGTAATTTTCATGTAGGTAATTTTATTGAAATGCTTTATTGACCAAGCGAGCGCCAAGCGCGAGCGAAGCGTCTCTGCTTCAGCTTGGGCAAAAAAATATCTTTCATATGTCCTTCCGGATTCATATGTCCTTCCGGATTCCGGCTGTCCGTTTGTGGAGAACAAGGTTGCATTTCCCAACCGATTCTCGTGAAATTTTGTGAGCAGCCCCCCTACTCTCGACGGGAATTAACGAGATCGAGTTTACATGGAGCGAATAAACGTCAAAATTCTGTTATTTTGGTACATTAAAACAATGAGCGGTTTTCAAAAGGCAGTTTAAGAAAAAAAAGTTACATAAAAAAGAACTAGATCGTTGAACTAAGTAGGTAGCTTTTTATGAAAAATATGAAATGTAATTACTTTTTTATTATACGTTTGTTGAGTATGTGGTTTGTTGCGTTGTGCGTTGGTTGTCCGTTGGCGTGTTACGGAGTACTTTTCTATGACCAATATGACCATTAGTGGGAAACAAGAACCTTATGGTTCTTGGTGGGAAATAATATTTTAAAAAATCTACCTAGTTGAAGTAGCGCCATCTATCGACATAAAATTATACTAAAATTCTCTGCTGTCAGAAAACCGCTCATTGCCATGGTTTCCATTGTACCATTTTGACGTTTAGAGTGGCCACAAACGTAATTCCGAACACAGCTAATCCATACAAATCTATGGAACTACCTATGAATATAAAATTCTTGGACCTATCACACACATGCGGACCGTACGGAATTATCTATTACATTATCGATATTCCGTCCGGGATTCCGAATCGGGATCCCGTCGTAAAAAGTTCGAAATAAAGAGCACAAAATAGAGAGAGTAAAAGAATATTGACGACATGAGCATTTTTGAAATAAGTACGTATAGTAAGTAAGTAAGAAATAAGTATTTACTTAACCCTTTTGCAGTTAGAGGGAACATTTTTCCCACCAATTAAAACCAATAAAAATACCAAAGTTTCTATTTGTAATATTTTTTTTCGACCTGACAACACTAACAGAACATTATGACATTTCGGTTTATTTTTATTTGACATTGACAGACTGTTTTTTTTTCACAAAGTTGTTGAAGTGAATATTCAAAACTGGCGTTATTTTCTATTGCAAGGGAAATCGGTACATAACTTGGCAATCAAGTGGTGAAAAAAGGTAAGTTCTTCTAGATGTTGTGCTTTTGAATGTTATTTCATAGATGTAAGACGTATTTTTGATGTATCTGCCACAAATTTTCATTTATGTCGATTTTTGTTGGTGGGAAGAATATTCCCTCTAACCGTGAGTTTCCTATAACTAATAAGGTTAGAGAAAATATTCTTTTATTGTGTTTGTGGTAACTGTTTTTATTTCTTTGCGACTAAGGATTAAATGTTTTTCTTTTCTTATTGGTGTCTAATTGTGTGACATTATAGAGTTATTATGCATGATTTATGTTGTTTTTTTTAATTTCTTAAAAAACATACCGCTATAGCAGGTAGAAGGAATATTTTTACCACCAAATTTTTCGAATTTTCATAAAAATATCTAATTTTCTTTTTCTTTTCTTATTGGTGTCTAATTGTGTGACATTATAGAGTTATTATGCATAATTGATGTTGTTTTTTTTAGTTTTAAAAAAACATACCGCTATTTCATAGAAAATAAAAATATTCCCTCTCGGTAGAGGGAATATTTTTACCACCAAATAAAAAATGAGTAAAAAAAAAAAAAATTAAATCACATTTTATTTAAGGCATCTTAAGTAACACAAATTCGAAAACCATATCATTCTATCTCATCTAGAACCTTATAACCGTTAAAGGGTTAAAATGAGAAAAATTCATGAATTAATAGGGGTTAAAGTTAAAGTAACGTGTGGTTAAAGTAAATTGCCAATTTTTTCTCACACACAGAGGCTCTCATAACTAATCTTCCATAAATGTTAAAGATGCTTTGGTTACTTGTTATTACTTCGAATTATTATGATCATAACGTCCCACTATCAGCAATTTCTGTTTTTTTTCCTGAATGTTAAGAAGAGTATCTTAAAAGTGACTCCTTTTTTCGATAGCAGAAATTCGTTGTAACTTAGCCGATCCTTTTTTTTTTTGGGTAGTATTTATACAAATACCCATTTTGGGTACCTATCAAACAGAATGAATATAGCGTACTGAAATACTAAGTGGCCGACGGACCGAGCTGAGGGCGACTACAAATGTTGAAAATGGGTGACTTTAAAATACAAATTGAGTAACTAGTTATTCAGAACGGGCGACCAAATTACTATTTGGGTGACAACTTTAGGGCACACTGAACTCTTGCAATTTACATGTATTTTATTTAAAAACAAAACCTCCTTCAAAAATCTTGAAAATAATCTAACAAAAAACAGCTTCAAAAATAAATTAATGGCTCTAAAAGGCAGGAAATAAAATATTGAAATCTGCATAATAACTAACTCGAAAGTTTGTATGCATATCTTATATTAAACAACGCCTTTTGAAGTCGGGGGGGGGGGGGGGGGGGGGGAACGAAGGATATTTTTTATCTAAAATCTAAACTAATATATCTAAACTTTAAGCATGGGTTTAAACCCCACCCGACTTCATAAGACGTTGTTTAATATAAGATATGCATACAAACTTTCGAGTTAGTTATTATGCAGATTTCAATATTTTATTTCCTGCCTTTTAGAGCCATTAATTTATTTTTGAAGCTGTTTTTTGTTAGATTATTTTCAAGATTTTTGAAGGAGGTTTTGTTTTTATAAAAAAACTTTTTTATTTTAAACTTTTTTGTGGTAAGTATATTTGGTGATGATATTATCTAAGTTACAATAGCCTTATGTCAACGGCTCATCACTTTTTACATAGTACTGCTTTTCCCGACGCAAGGGCGTTTATTGTTGAGGAGTTCTCCTGGTACTTCACTATCAGCTCCACTTCACCATATGAATTATGATGAGCATAAATATCCTAGCAACCATATTAAAGTAATCGTATCGTACCAGTGAACTACTTAGTATTGAATATTTCCGATGATCATCTATGCTGGTCTTCATCATCAGTTCCACTTAACCAAAATAGTACTTTTCGAAAGCAAATGCATAAGTTACCTAAGAAAATACTAAAATCGCTATAGATGTGCCTATAATATTTGAAGAGTTCCCTCGATTTCTCCAGGATCCCATCATCAGATCCTGATTTCATGACAATGGGACCAACTTGGAAGTATATACTTTCAAACTAAAAAAGAATTTTTCAAATCGGTCCAGCAGTCTTCGAGTAATCGAGTAACATACATAAAAAAAAAAAAAAAAAGATTCCGACGAACTGAGAACCTCCTCCTTTTTTTGAAGTCGGTTAAAAAGGTGACTATTATCCTAATCGAGATGACAAAAATACCATGCTTGAATCAGTTATATAGCTACCTTATTGGCCATAATAGTTGCCCATTCAGTATTTTTGTCACTCATTTAGAATTTTCACTGCTAACTTAATTTATTTATCTCCCACATGTAGTCGCCCGTTTTACGTATTTTTGTAATCTTCAGTTAGTCGCCCGTTTAATTATTTTGTCGCCCAAAAAATAAACCGCTGCCAGGTTGTATTTAAGTATCCCATTAACAGTTGCCTTTAATTATTTCCAGTCACCCAATTAATTAATTCCCCTTTTTTCACTTAATACATGTGGCATTGTTTAGCTGAGTGCATAAATGTTGTAAAACATTGGAAAATGCAAATTATTTAAAATTCTCTATACTTAACGGAAATTTCTTCTTAATAAAATAACAAAACAAATTAGTGTTTTATGATTTTAAGTAAATAAATAAGATTAATTATTTATAAGGAATATTAATAAATGAGAGAAAATCTGAACATAATGTAAAACAAAAATTGTTTAAAAAAACAAAAAATTGACTTCAAAAAACCTACCTCTAAAAAGCAAGAAATAATATTCGTAATAATAAAAAGACGTCTATTGAAGTCGGGTGGGGCTGGAGTACAATTTTTTTATTTTTTATTCTAAAAGCCACACTCGACTTCAATAGACGTGTTTTTATTATTACGAATATTATTTCTTGCTTTTTAGAGGTAGGTTTTTTGAAGTCGGTTTCTTGTTTTTTTTTAAACCATTTTAATTTTTTGAATTTTTAGTGTAGGTACCTTTTTTATTAGGTAGTGTAGGTATATTATTTAGGTAGAAAACTCGGGTCAGCCAAACGTGAGTTAGTTGCGGAGAAACATACATACATGCGGGTCAAACTGAGAACCTCCTTTTTTAAGTCGGTTAAACAACTACACATAAGATATCCCTTTTCCAACAAAAAAATAATTATCTTATACAGTTCATAAACAAAGAAGTTATACGACTGATCATCGAGGTAGTTCACACAAAATCATACTATTTTCGTGCTTTTTTCAAGATTACTTGAAAAGTACTGAACCGATTTCAAAATTTTAAAAAATGGGACCAACTTGAATTTTTACCTAATGTAATAACGTTTGAATCATTTCAATCGGTTCAGCCGTCTTCGAGTAATCGGTGTACATACAAAAAAAAAAAAAATACGGGTCGAGTTGAGTACCTCCCTCCTTTTGAAGTCGGTAAAAATGACACTCTTTACTCTATGAATAATTTTTTCAGCTTTGGTTTGATTTAACAATTTTTGTGATATTTACAAAAAAATAACTGAAATGTTTTTTTCATAAAAACCAAAGTGTACCTATAAAAAATTTCTTATAACCCTATAAAAGTTTTAAACTTAAAAATTGATTTGGAAATTAAAAATTGATTGATTTGATTTGGCACACAAATAGTTTATAGTTTTTATTCCGGTCAAAGGTTCCCTAGTATTTTCCGAATGTTCACGCGGACAAAATCGCGGGCGAAAGCTAGTAAGCTAGCTTTAAATGCAACAATTTTTTTTGGCGCTTTTACAACGATTTTAAAGTGGTGTATAATGCGTATTAAAGTTTTTTAATTATTTTCTTTGTATTTTTATATTTTAAAAAATTAGCAAGAATATCAATTTTGAATGAAGTCGATAATCTTAGGATTTTCCAACATGCGCTGGCAAATGTAAGGATTTTATATAAAAGAGAAAAATTTTCGGGGTTTTTCGAGAAAATTATAGTTTGGCATATATGCTAGGTTTTTAGCACATATTAGGTTGCTTTCTCGTTTGTTTGTTTGTTTCTCCACTTTGCAAACGATTTTATACTAGCTTCCCGATGAGCTAGAGACTTGAAACGTTGCAATGCAATATTATGATGTCATTCTGCTGATCTGATGATGGAGCCAGAAGAAGGCTTCAGGAACTATGATGAGACCATACAACCCTATCGTGTTTGGGTTCGTTAGAATCGTTTTGACGAGTACTCTGATGGAAGACGAGGTCCAGGGTCTGATGATGAAGCCGGAAGGCCATGCCATAGGAACTCTAATATTGAAACTTTCCATTCCATCGAGTTTGGGCTTATTTGAATTGTCTTGACGAGTACTTTGTTGGGAAATAGTTTCCAGGGTCTGATGATGGAGCCAGAAGAAGGACGCAGGAATTCTTTAGTAAAACCACGCTACCACATCGAGTTTGGGCTTGTTTGAATCGTCTTGATGAGTTCTTTGTTGGAAAACAGTGTTAAGGGTCTGATGATGGAGCCGGAAGAAGGCCATTGGAACTTTGTAATAAAACCATGTAACAACCCCATCGATTTTGGGTTAGTTTGAATCGTCTTGACGAGTACTTTGTTGGGAAACAGTTTCCAGGGTCTGATGATGGAGCTGGAAGAAGGCCATAAGAACTCTTTATTAAAACCATTCTATACCCCATCGAGTTTGGGCTCGTTTGAATCGTCTTGACGAGTGCTCCGATAGAGGTGGTATATTTTTAGTTTTAGCTCGTTAACTAAAAAGCAGAAGCAGAAGAAAAAAGCATTTTGTAAAATTTATCATCAATATTGTCTTTAGCATGCGCCCCACGTTTTTAGGTTTAAAACTTCTGTAGGTAAGGATTAAAAATATTTACAGAAGAATTTATTTATATACTTTTTAGTCTGTTTTTATTAGTCCGCTTTCATGTTTTAATCTGAATTTTATACCTACTTACTTTTTAGTCCGTTATAAAAACGTTTTACTAAAAAAAACTTTTAAGTAACTTTTTTTAGCAATAACAGTTGATATTGGATTTATTTTTAATTAAACAGCGAAGTAATTAACTTAACGATATAATGATAGAGTAAAAAATATTTATTTTATTGAATAGTACAGTCATTTTAGTTTAGCACACCTTCGAAATAAACCTTTTTCAACATTTATCTTTTAGTTAAAAACATAAGATTTACCGAGTGAATGTTGGTAAAAGTTCGAAATGAACGATGTTCACAGTTTAGAGGACAGTTTGGATATTTACCAGTAAGATCTTACCTTTTACTGGATAATCTTAGGATTGAAAAAGGCTCGGGGTTTACGGTTATATAAATTGTAGTTAAATAGGTCTTTACCTATGAAATTTCCGATTTATACAATGTGTTACAAAAATACCCCTAATGCCGAATATGGTGGATAGGGACCATCAAACTGAACAACTTTTACTATGGGACCAACTCTGACATCGCGAAAAAAAAATCTGCTGTTTCATACAAAAATTAATAACGGAAATATTAAAATGTATGAAACAACTGATTTTTATTTCGCGATTTCAGAGTTGGTCCCGTAGTAAAAGTTGTTTAGTTTGATGGTCACTTTTTACCATAATCGGCATTAGGGGTATTTTTGTAACAAGTTGCATTTTTCATACTAGCATTTTCTTTGTTCATTTAACAACCGTGAACACTTATGTAACAAAACTAATATGTTCTAATGTTTACATTATGCAAACTTATTTCATTTAGGTACGATTACGATAAGCAAAAAAAAAGTTTTGGCTAAGTTACAACCGCCTCGGTCACCCTTTTTTTGCTGACAAAAAAAATCACTTTCAAGATATTTTTTATGCTATGAAAGCCAAAATGAGGACTTTATTTTTACTGATAGCTGACTATCATGGTCATCATTCGATATAATATCAAGATATTGTTAAGTATTTTAATTTTTTAATATTGTTAAGTTAGTATTTTCTCTGTTACAAATGTGACCTAATATAGGTAGTCTGTTATGATGATGATGATGAATATTCTGTCACACCACACAAGTTCATTTTCTGCGCAAAGTCATTGTGGTGGGTTTTGTTTATTGTACAATTGTACATCAAATTTATAGACTGAGCGGTCATGGGATTTTTGGTATAACGATCAAGGAAAAGGTTAGATTCATTTTCATGGGTTGTAGAGTGGTCCCCTAATGTGAATGATCTCGGTCTGCCTGCTCTCAGTGGTTGCAACTTCGAGTTACAGCGCTTACAAGAGGCATCATTGTTACGAAAAAAAAACGATCAGAGAAATGGTCAGTTTTAGTACCTATTCAAAGTATAGTATCTTCACGGGTGAAACAAGTTGGTCTGCCGGCTCTCAGTGGTTGTATTTCAGAACTATCATTGTGTACGCAAGACGCTTATTTGTAGAGAAAGCCTAAAAAAACTTTGAAAAACGGGACAATAGGCGAATTTTTAAGTGCACGCCGGCCGCTTGCGTATCTGTGACTGTATGAGTCCCCTCCCCACCTTAAGGCATCTCTACACTCGCGCGCGAAAAGCCCCAAACCTCCCGCGAAGCATAGTGCGAAACCGATTTAAATCGAATCCACACACCCATGCGTGAGTATGGAGAGGTCTTTATGCCTGTGCCACTCCCCATCCCCAAACCCCCCCCCCCCCATGTCCGGCTTTACCTTCAATAGAGATGTTCGATCCGGGTGCATTCACAGATGATGTATTTTTGTTGCCGCTACAACAACAAATACTAAAAACAGAATAAAATAAATATTTAAGGGGGGCTCCCATACAACAAATGCGTTTTTTTGCCGTTTTTTGCTCGATATTAATAACGACAACAGGTAAACAGTTGAAATTTTCACAGATGATGTAATTCTGATGCCGCTATAATAATAAATACTAAAATCAGAATAAAATAAATATTTAAGAGGGGCTCCCATACAACAAACGTTACAACAAAATTTTTTTTTCGTCAAATTGTATTTTTAAAAATTCTAATCGATAGAACTCTTTATTACAATGAAAAAAAATCTTAAGCCATTTTTGTCTAAAATGAATAGATTGGTCGGAAAAAATACTTTATGTTTTTTTTTTGTATGGAGTGAGATATTCAATTTGCTCTTACGGCTAATTCCTAATTGTTTCTGCCTCAAAACTACTTCTGCGTCAATATTTCAAACGTTTAAAATAGTCATACACTATCAACGCGCGCCCAAAATTGTCCGTTTAATACATATTGGATTTTGAAACAGTATCAAATTGTAATTTTTAAGTAAAATAAAAACTGATTGTTTTGTCGTTATTTATAACTTTCTCATCAATTAAAACAATAAAAGCCAACAAAACTTTTGATCACTATTATTTTATTTTTATTTTTTATTTTATTAACATTGGCATACACGACAGGTAACAATCACTGAGCATACAAAGTAGAAGTTTTAGTTATTATAGATACTAGATTGAGACCCAAAAATGTATATGCACAGCATAACATGCGGAGAACACATAAACAAGGTTACACATGCAAGTAACATAACTTACACAAAAGATTAAAACATTACAAAACGTTTATCTAATTAATTAAGAGGAAATAAAGTTTATACCTTTAAGCAAAGAACGAGAAGTGGCACATACGTAAGTATACTTAGGTAGCTCAGTCGAGGATCTTCTTAATAACAAATTTGAAGGCAGTATGTTTTTTAACAAATACATCTAGTTGATCGTGGTTTTGTAGCAACTCATTGTATAAACGACACATGCGAACAATGGGGTTATAATATGAGGTATTGTTTTTGTATATTTGTAAAGAAAACACCCTCTTCCGTTGCCGAGATAGCATTCTAGTGTTAAAATTGAGTAAGGAAAGCAATTCGGGCGAGTCAAATTCCGAGTGGATGATCTTATGGAGATGGAGTAAATCTTGTTGCTTTCGACGCGTCTCCAGGGATGTAACTTTAAAGTGCTTGAGCCTATCTGTGTAAGAAACGAGTTTACGATTTAACCCAGCTCTAAATGCAGCAATTCTAAGACATTTTTTTTGCACACGTTCGATCTTATCAGAATGTACCTGATAGTTTGGTGACCAGATGACACATGCATATTCATACTATGGATGACTTTTTTAACATAATAAATCAAATAAAACCGAAATAACAAAATGCAGCGGGATGTTAAGTAAGGCTCAGGCGGGTTTTTACAAACTAAAATAGTATTATTATTTTACAATGAAAAAGAAAAAAAAAGAGAAAAGGTTAATTCAGATCAATGATTAATATAATATTCAAATAATTGAAGTTTTTAAAATATTAACGATAGAAACTAACTTTTATTATGATTTTTAAAAACCTTTATATGGCTTTACTTAAAAAAATAGGCTCGTTTATAAGTAATTTATAATAAAATTAAAGATTTTGAAGATATATTAAGATCAAAATTGTATTTATGAACATTCATAGAAACAAGCAGAAACTAAAATCATCAATATTTTATTATGCGACAGATAATAAGAAGCACCAGTTAAATTATTTTCATACATCCTCCGCCAGGGATTGATCAAGCTGTGATTTGAAGACGGCTATCAAGAAAGAAATGAAGGAGATCCAGATCGCAATATACACACAACTGATCTATCAGGATTGTAAGAGCTGTTTCGATAAGTTTAAAAAAATCACGTAAATAGCATTAAAAGGTATGGAAATCCTGAAAAGGAGAACTTTGGTACATACAGCTCTTAAAATGCTGTTCAGATCACTTTGATGTATCATCATATCAGCCACACGACACCCACTGCTGGGTATAGGCCACCTCCAAGGATCTCTACGACGAACGGTCTTGCACTGCTCGCATCCAATGGTTTCCCGCGACCTTTACCAGATCGTCGGTCCACCTTGTCGGGGGCCTACCCACGGAGCGTCGTCCGGTCCGCGGTTGCCATTCCAAAATTTTCCGCCCCCCCAACGGCCATCGGTTCTTCTCGCTATGTGTCCAGCCTACTGCCACTTCAACTGAGCAATCCTTCGAGCGATGTTGACTACTTTAGTCTTCCTGCGGATCTCCTCATTTCTGATTCGATCACGCAGAAAAACGCCGATTATGACTCTCTTCTTTGCACGCTGGGTGATCTTGAGCCTCCTTATAAGACCCATAGTTTGCGGCCACGTTTCACTGCCGAAGTCATCACTGACAACACAAACCGGTCATAGACTTACGTCTTGAGACTCTGAGGTAAATCGGACGGAAATATGTTTTCGAAGCTGCCCGACTGCTACCAATCTGAGTTTGATTCGACGAGAGATCTCTTCCCGCAGTTGGAATTACCTAACTGGACTGCCTGGCCTAGGTACTTCTACGTAATGGACAACAACTCCTAGTGTTCCCAACATGAACTGGAGTGGGCACAACATGGGCATTCGATATTATTTTCGTCTTATAAATGTTTATCTTGAGACCCACTCTTGGGGAAGCACTAACGGAGATCTTCAAGCATTGTGTTCAATTCTTCCAAGGTTTCAGCCATAAGAACTATATCATCGGCAAAACGATTCTAGATTCTGAGTCCTTTCCAGTCTAAGAGTTTAAAGATATCATCCAACGCAGCTGTGAATACTTTCGGGGAAATAGCATCTCCCTGTCTCACATCTCGCTGAAGTTGGATACGATTTGTGCTCTGGTTCTGTACTCGGATCAACATGGTGGCATTTTCGTATAAGTATCACATCACCTCGATATACCTGTACTCCACTTGGCAACTTTAGAGAGACTGCAGCACCGCCCAGGTTTCAATCAAATCAAAGGCTTTCTCATAGTCCACGAACGCCAAGCATAGTAGCAGATTTAATGGATGTGGTCTATGGTACTAAAGCCTTTTCGGAACCCGGCTTGTTCGGGAGGTTGGAAGTCGTCGAACTTGCTAGCAAGGACCGGAACCGCTTTCCGTTAAAGGGATTTTTGATTGGGTATTTCATAGACTTGTTTTCAAAAACCCTATCAATACGGTAACCCTATCAATACGGTAACCCTATCAATACGGTAACTCTATCGAAAGGGTAACCCAAGTAAGCACTTACCGAATACGAAAACCCTATCGGGGAAACCCTATGAAAGCTTTATGAAGGGGTTTTAAAACGTGTTCAAGCAATTTATACCTAGTTCCACCTGGGCCGAAGGACCAGGGGGCCTATTTTTGAATCGCTCGGCTGGCGTCGAGCGCTCTTTTCTACTGATTTTCTTTCGACATTTGACTCAAATGTATGGAGGTTGAGTTATATGTCGAACGAAAATCAGTAGAAACGAACGCTCGACGCCAGCCGAGCGATTCAAAAATAGGGCCCCAGAACCGCTTACCGTTAAAGAGGTTTTGATTGGGTATTTCATGAACCGCTTACCATTAAAAGGGTTTTTGATCGGGTATTTCATGGACTTGTTTTCAAAAACCCTATCAATACGGTAAGCATAACGTCGACTATCCCTATCGAAAGGGAAACCCTATCATTTGGTAAGTTTTTAGGGTTCCGTACCAAAATGGTAAAAAAGGAACCCTTATGGTGTGACTCAGTCTATCTGTCTGTCTGTCTGTCTGTCTTTCTGTCTGTCTGTCTGTCTGTCTGTCTGTCACAGCTAAATATCTCGAGAACTACTAATGGTATCAACTTGAAATTTGGAATAGTTTTAGATGACATTTGCCCAACTATTTTGCAAATAAGAAAGAAATAATAAAATAAATATTTTTTTTACAACAGGGACTGAAAAGGGGTCTTAAAAATTTTAAGTGAGGTGATTAGGGCATGTGGGGTATCATATGAAAGAGCGCTGTTTGCACATTTTAAAACAATTTTTTCTTTTTTCTTAGGCCGCATAGTTTTCGACTTATGATGAAAAATGTAAAAAAAAATACCGTTCCCCCCCCTTATCTCCGAAGTTTGCAAAGAGAAAAATCTGAAATAATTCTATGTGATAGTAGTTTATGTAAAGATTACAGGAAAAATAAAACGATGTCTCAATATAACACACTTTTTTAGAAATTCAAAAAACAATTTTTTTTTAGTTTCACTACCAGTCAACAGATGGCGCTGTCCTAAGCATGCTAACCTAAGGGCAAAAAGTAGTTCCACTATGGGTCAAGAGATGGCGCAACCTAACACTACAATAATAAATTGGTGGCTGGTTCAAATATAATTTACCTACTATTTGCCGTACGAATAAACGAAGAATAAGTTCATACTTTACTAAGTAATTATATATATTACTATATAGTAATATAATAATAACGAGGAGCTCGGTGGCGCAGTGGTTTAGCGCCTGGACCAGCGATTGCGGATGTTAAGCAACGTTCGCAAGGTTCGGTCATGGGATGGGTGACCAAAAATTTATTATCTCGAGCTCCTCCGTGCTTCGGAAGGCACGTTAAGCCGTTGGTCCCAGCTGCATTTGCAGTCGTTAACACCCACCAATCCGCATTGGGCCCGCGTGGTGGGTTATGGCCCGTCCTCCTTATCCACCCATAAGGAAGGCCTGTGCCCCAGCAGTGGGGACATTAAAATGGCTGATGGACTAGTAATATAAACATTTTGCAATGTGGAGTGGCTGAAACGTTTTTCAGTCACCACCCAACTAACAATTTTACGTCGTACAATGGTCGTACAAACGTTATCTTATTACCACTGGTCGCAAAAGATAGGTCACACTTACGTTATAATAACGTTTACTCAACGCGAAAAGGGCCCCATTTATACGACCTACATTGTCGTTTAATGGTCATACAAAAGTCACAAGATTACCACTTTCATCGTACAGTAGTCGCATCAAAACTTTACAACGACTCTTTCGTTATATTGTGGTCATACAGATGTTTTTTAATGACGAAAACGTTGTATATGAGTCTAGTAACAACACTTGTACGACTGATTTTTAATGTTTGTCAGTGACTCGTGTTTGTGGTTATGTTTAGAGATCTGAGTGCAAAATAAATCTATTACAAGGAAATAAAAGGTGAGTATTACATAACTTTCATATCTTGCTAACTGTGTCTGTCTCTTATACCGTTTAGTTCGTCTGGGAATTAAAGTTTTATGATAATATACCTATGTAAATACGATTCATATTTTCATGCCCCTTCGTAGTTTTGCGTTTGAAACATATTTTTTATAATACTAAAATGTTGTTTTTTATTTAAATGTCAGCCATGTTAATTTTGTCACACACTAATCTCTATATGACGTTTTAAAGACAAAAAGTCATTTCAAGGTTATTTGAAGACCAAGTTAAGCCGCCATTTTGTTAAACGTCGTTTAAAAGTCGAAACTTGACTCCAATGCGACTACAAGTCGTACAGACGTTTTGGCTAAAACTTTAATACAACGTCGTATAGTTTAAGTCGTGCCGACGTTACTATGACCAGTTTATTATGACATATTTGTCGCATGACTAAAAAGTTAGATTTAAGACGTCTATATGACCTAGCAGTCATCTCATTACTATTGTAAGACTGCTACCCGACTTAAAGTCGTACAAGTCAGAACTTATATGACGTTTTTGCTTGTTGGGCATAAGCAGCATTTGTAAATTAACTGTCCGCCTGTTCGCCCTTCCACCTGTCTGCCGTTTATCCTACTTTTTTAAAGACTGTCCTAAAATAACATATCCAAATATATTTATGATTGTACGGAACCCTCGGTGCGCGAGTCCGACTCGCTCTTGACCGGTTTTTTTTTATTAGGATTTCCCTATTAATTAGGTTAACTAAAAAAGGGGTTTTCCGGTCGCTGCTAGCGAGCGAAACGATCAACGCATCAAAGTTACTTTGTTTGTATGAAAATTAAATTGTTTATCTAATTATCCAAATACATATTTAACATTATACATTGGGTCTTATTGTATGTCTCTAGTTAAGAAGCTATGTGTACAAAGCCCTGTAAATTTTAGTAATCTTTATTTAATTTTAATTGTATTAGGTAGTCTATTCTTTAATATTAGTTAAGTCATGTTACGTGTGGTAATAAAAAGTTAATTTTGTTTTAAATAAGGTGATACAGTTTTTTATTAAGTAAATCACTTAAAATTTTAGGTCTTCTTTGTTTCATTAAAATAAATGTAAGGACATCAGATAATGGTATTGAAATTAGCTTTGTAAATTGGCTTATTATATTCGTTGTGTTTTTGGATGAGTTGTTTGATGGTGATGTGATATATTGTATTGTAGTTTTTCCTGAGCCCAGCCTGTTTGATTTTCATCAAGATTACCAGATACCATAAATAAATAAAAAATATTTCTAGTAAGACCTTTGCAAAGACTTTGTATGTGTTTGAAATCAGTGAAATGGGCTTGTAGTTTCCTATGTCCTTCCTTGATCCTTTCTTATGTAAGAGTATTATGTGTGACTCTGCCCATTGTCTAGGTATATTAACCGTGCGTAGTATTTCGTTGAAAACTTTAGCCAGTATTGAAGTATTGGCCGCATCTCTTCCGCAATACCTCTTAAGAGTTCGTTAGGAATTTGGTCAGGTCAAAACTAAAACGTAGTGATTATTTCCTCTATGGTCAAAACAATTAATGAAACAATTACAACTCAGATATTTATAGTCTTTTGTTGAGAACATTTTAGCTTTATATTTTAGTTGCGTTGTTATTATGGTAAAAACAATTGTATAATAGAAGGTCTATTGTATACTGTATACTGAACGATTTGTTGGCTTTTCTAGTGTTAAAATTGATGAAAATAATAAAGAATGGCAAAAAACTGTTTTTACTAAAAATACGATTTTATACTGTTTCGAAATCCAAGCTGTGTAAATGAACAATTTTGGGCGCGCGTTGATAGTGTATGATTATTTTAAACGTTTGAAATATTGACGCAGAAGTAGTTTTGAGGCAGAAACAATTAGGAATTGGCCGTAAGAGCACATTGAATATCTCACTCCATACAAAAAAAAACAAAGTATTTTTTCCGACCAATCTATTCATTTTAGACAAAAATGGATTAAGATTTTTTTTCATTGTAATAAAGAGTTCTATCGATGAGGAAAACAGACAGCACTGGAAAACCGGAATGAAATGTTTATTTAACATCTGTCCGTTATTTTGATAAATTTCAAAAATCTGGCGTGACAAAAAGATTCTATATTATTTTCGGACCTGCTCACAAAATTTCTCGAGAATCGGTTGAGAAATGCGACCTGTAGAGGAGAACAGACAACGCTGGAAAACCGGACTGAAATAGGTTTTTTTAACATATCTTCGCCATTTTGAAGAATTTCAAAAAATTCTACATCATTTTCAAACCTGCTTACAAAATTTCACGAGAATCGGTTGAGAAATGCGACCTGTAGAGGAGACAGGCAGTGCTGGAATGTCGGACTGAAATGTGTTCTTTTAACATATCTTCGTCATTTTGAAAAATTCGAAAAACTGGCTCAACTAAATATTCTATATAATTGTTAAACCTGCTCACAAAATTTCACGAGAATCGGTTGAGAAATGCGACCGGTGAGAACAGACATCCGGACATAAGAAAGAATTTTTGCCCAAGCTGAAGCAGAAACGCTTCGCTCGCACTTCGTGCTCGCTCGGTCAATAAGGTTGTGAAAATGCCTCAAGATTCATATAAGAAGATTGAGTTGCCTCGTTCCTTCGTTTTTCAATAGAAAATTGTACATTTTGCAATATTTTGTTTTATGTAGAGCTTTTTTCTATGAGTACGAACGGCATGTCGTTGCCGGTACTGCCTCTACTACGTTACGGGCTGGTTTTTGATCATGAGACGTGAATCCGTACGTACGAACAACGTCTCGTCGCCGGCTCGGAGAGTGACGGAGTGGAGTCGGCCCTCAGTACCGCGCAAGATTCTACGAGAGGTGGACGCGCGTGGCCACCACCCGCGCCGGCACTGAACGCGCGATAAAACGTCGAAACACCATAGTTGTACATGTGACCGACACGCCAACTAATATCGCAGAGTAAAATCATTTACAAAAATATCACTCTCACTAAAAAAAATTTATACCGGCTTTTCCCAATCGGCAATTTGGCAAGTGGATACAGTTGCATAACAATGCAACGGAGACTAAGAAAACTTGCGTTCTTTGAGTGTTTGTGAAAATTTTGCTTCCACGCGGTTCGGGTGCGTCGCCGAATTCGTCTTTCGGAGTGCTCGCATTACGAAACCCAGGTTGAAGTTTCGAAAAAAGTCGCTTTGCCTTTGACGACAGTAACTGCTAATCGTTGGAACGAAATTTCTTTTGGCACGAATTTGTGAGTTTGCCTACCTTTAGCCGCTCTATACGTCGATCCATTTATTTAAAATAAAGATTTGCGCCATTATTATTATAAGTTTTTCTTCGATCACGATATTCTCGAATTTATTTATTTTTTGATATAAGTTTTTTTTTTCATATTTTTACTCTACGATATTTTTCGGAAAAATTAACGTGTTTGTATGTAGCTCGTGTGAATCGCAGGGAGATAGTCATTGAGAAATGCTGAGTATCAGTTACCTTCCCTGTGTGATCTGTTTTAACCAATAATATGTGTTCAGTTTGAATTACAATAACCACAAACTCGATCTAGGTAGTGGGAAATTGCTGAAAGTGACACGACTCGACCGTTGAGAAACTCGCGTGGTTTCGGTAAACGCCACCAGTGTGAATAGTGAACTGTTGAATAGTGAACTATTGAATAGTGTTTCATCGTCGCCGTAGTGCGACCTATTCCAACGAAAGTGTTAAAACAAACGCGTTGCGACAAAATAAAAGTGTTAAGTTTCCGAACTTTTTCGCCACGTGACTACCAAAAGGTAAGTTTGGAAAAGTATAATTAGTTTTATTTTGAATAACAAATTTTAAGTTTTTCCCCTTAACGTTTATAATTTTAAATTAATTTAAAATATTTTTTTTATAAGTTAACTTTGAGTTAATCTCAAAGGTCCATTAAACTCTATTGTTTAAAAAAAAAAAAAGTTCATAGGTACTTTGGTTCCTAACGGGTCCACGGCATTAAAAATAATAAAAAAAATTCTTTCTTTTAAAATATCTTTTAAAATTTCATGGATCCAGTGGGAAAAGAAGAACAATAGAGTCGTGGACCTTTGGGAATAACCCCTTAGTTTTTTGTTTTGACGTCAAAAATATCTATGGCAAGGTAAATGATAATTGTTTACTCGCCAAAGTAATTTTTATCTTCGCCGGTAAGAAGTAGTGATTCGATTGATGACGAAAGACACTTGTTTCATAAAGTCGCAAGTGATTGCGATCTGTCGGGAAGATCTATCTTCCAAATACTATTTCTCATATTTGTCAATCAAAACATTTTACCTCTGCTAAGAAACATTCCAATAAGATGTGATATTCTTACCGGAATTTAAATGACGAATGCTAAACTATATTTTTGGCTTCTATTTTGGATTTGACTGGCTATTACTATTACTAATCTTTGGTGTAAATAGAGCACAAGCATTGTACAGATATAAGTCATATTGTTCTTGGGAATTAAGCATTGGCATTTGGCATGGCAGCAGACTTGCCTTGATGTGGTAATACTAAAGAAGCATTGGTACTAGGGCTCGTAGACTTGAACATCTTGACAGAGTTCAAGATACTATGACTAATTAATTTGTAAACACTAGTATCGTACCTAGAATAGTTAAAGTCTGCTCTTGCGCATGTAACGATGCGGTGACCTCGCTCAACATTTGTTTCCACTAAAAATACATAGTTATCTGCTGTTCGGACTATCACAGACTGTGGTAGAGCTAATTGTTTCGATGTTAAATAACAATTTTTAAGTATTCTCGCATGAAAGATTTATTGGGTGAATTGTTTATTATGAGATCATGACGGCTTTTGTTGGAATTTTCTTATAAGAAATAGATTTTTATAGTAATGGCCTGCAAGAACGGACTTTAGCAGGAAATTAGGTTATGCTGAAACGAAAGATTTTTGGTGACCGTATTCGCTACTACGAGAAAGAGTCATTTTAGAATATAGGAATCTGTAAGTACACCATCGACGTATCTAACACACTGACTCTACCTAGTGAATTTTTATCAAATGTCTACATCGAAATATTTTTTTGACGGATAATTAAAAGGTTTGTCTACGTCAGGCAGGCTATCATTTTTGTCATTTCGTTAGAGAAAAACTTTCTCTCGTGTTTGTCATGATACGGTGCCCAAAAGACTTTACAGAATGCCATTGGTGAAGGTAGTCAACGCAACGTGCGACAAAGACGTTACATCAATTTTGTCTATGCAAAATGTAGACGGCTCTAGGCATAATAATCTAGCCTAGCACTGATTTGATATGATGATAAACAAAGTATACAATGTACGATAACCCACGGTATAAATTGCTTATCATTTGGCCCGATTGTGGCTTATCTGGCCGAAAATAAAACGGAAGTCTAAGGTATGATGGATTGATTCGGCGACTCGTGAGATTTCTGCTCTTAAACTATCTTAGATGTGGACTTATTATTATAAAAAGGCACGATACTTTCTCATCTTTGGGACTGAATTATAATAATTATCCGTAAACTCATTAGAATTTTCGATCTCAGTATTTATTTTACGGTCAGTGGCATACCTACATATGATGGCATAATATTATACAGTTTTTGAAGACGTGAAAACTGCTTTAGTGGCGTTGTACGCTTTTTTGTGTGGGGAAAAAATGTTGAACTCGTGTCAGTCAGTCAGGATCACGTGACCCTGATCGAAAATTCGTAAGAATATGAAAACACTTGTGTCACCATAGCAACGCGCTAATTTTTTAATTCAATGTCAAAACTCAAGGAAATTATAAGTACTGTACTTATAATTTCCTTGTCAAAACTCTAGATTTTCTGTCAAGCTACGGATAAGACTTTCGTACAATATTGTTCTGTATTCGTAAATTCAAATGCAGAGTAAGATGGCAATTCGTGCAAAAAGTTCTTACTTCTGCCGGCACTCCCGGAGTGCAACCCAATCTTTTTTTTGCACGATTATGAACACAAAATACTACAGAAACCTACAAAAAGAAACAGAAATGAAATATAGTAATAAATATAAGTACCATGATTTTGTAAATTATGATGATATTGGTTGGTGATGATGATACAATATAGTAGGAGGAACAATTATATTATAAAAAAATCTAATATCTTTGAGGAGGATTACTCTCCCGTAACCGCTTGAAGCACGAACACGCACGTTAGTAACAGAGGAAACATTCGTTCCCACGCAATTCTCTGGCAATAAACTGTGAGTTTTTCATAAATTTTCTGTTCTGAATCTAAGAAAATTTATGAAAATTCCTCATAATATTCTTACTTATTTCATTAATAAATAGCCGTATGTGTTAATCGTATAGGAATGGTCCTTGTCAGTGCACAAGAGAACTAGCATTTGCCCCAAAAAGATATGCGTAGTACTCAGGTAGTAACTACGTGTCGTCGCCGTCGATATCAATTGAGGAAGGTCTAATTGTTTGCCCAAATTTCATTTTCATTGGCAAATGTCAACAGACGCAGTGTGAGAATTACCGCCTTCTTTTGAATACGCCATTTGTTATAATCAAACAAACAAACAATGAAAATAGCGTTAGCTGTAATATCAATTAACCTTAATTTTAATAGTTGCCCTAAAATGCTGCTTGGTTTCACCGAATTATTTTTAAATAAATGAGGGCCAATAAAGACTTCCAAGTTACTGACGAGATAATTTGAATACACATTCTTTGTTAGGGAAAAGTAAAGCAAATTGTATGTTCATTTTACGAAATGAAACATACAATACATAAAATGAAACGACACATTTCGGGGTTTTTTTTAGTTTTTTGATCAAACACCGTATGTTTCGTTTCCTTACATATTTACAATTAATACTTAAAACAGTTAGATACTGCAGATTATGGCAATACTATTTGGGCCATAAACACGCAATTTTAAAAACTCTACATAACATTTTCTTTTATTTATACGCAAATTCTCACCTGTTAGGTACAAATCATACACTTCTGCCGTCGTTCCTCACCTGAATGTTAATGACATCCTCAACAAAAGTCTGGGAGAAGTAGGTATTGCGAAATTTCACTATGACGGACTGTACTAAAAATAGTGAAACCACTTCTTAGTTCAAGGGAGTCGTTAGCACAAACGTTCGTTGGCTTCCATTGTATGAAATAGAACTTTATTACAAGAACATTACCAATGATTAGCTTTTAGCCATAATAATTTTCCTCAAAGTGAAATATTTTCTCGAGAATATTTATGAATGCGAAACAACAACACACGTAGAACTTCGTACTCATATTTTAAAATAGTTAAACGACTGGAGAGTCTACACAAAGCATTGAAGACAGCTTGTGCAGAAAAATATTTTATTTATTTACACACTAGCTTTCGTCTGCAGCTTCGCCCACGTGGACTACAGGTTATATCGTGCGAGCGCAGATCCGTGCCCAGCAGTGGCATAAAAAGTAGTCTAGGTCCTTCCCCAAGGTCCCATCTATCTCCGTACCAAATTTCATCACAATCGGTTCAGTAGTTTAGGCGTAAAAGCTTAACAGACAGAGTTACTTTCGCATTTATAATATTAGTAGGGATTTCAGTACTAGTATTATCTTAGCCTAAATAGTTTTCTACTATTTTCCTCTTCACTGGAAGAAATTTTGATAACTAGAATGCGATTAATTTAACAGTGTACAACAGAAGTGAACAACTTCAGAGCGATTGCGGTACAAAACTACGTATTTTAAAACTGCAAAATTTTCTCTTTGCCATACATTCTCGAGTGAAGTTGCAGCGGATCACTGTCTATTGTCAATTTAATCGCATTGTATAAGTATTTTTTTTCTCTTACTAATCTTAGTAACATCAAAAAGAAACTACAAAAAATTAAAGCTTCATTTTAGTGCCCCGAACGTGTAGAATGCACAACCCATCAAGTTTGCCGAGCGTAGAAAACTGTGCAAATGACGGCTATAAACAAAACCGAGGGTCCGGTGAAGGTTTACACCTTATTATAATGATTGAGGAAAATTCCCGCTGACACACGTGTCACCGAATGTAGAACAGATACTTTCTGTAGGCCGGCCCGCATGTATAAATTTCGAATTGGAAGTTTCTACGAGATGTTGTTAAGTCACTACATAGTATAAAACAAAGTCGCTTCCCGCTGGCTGTCCCTATGTATGCTTAGATCTTTAAAACTACGTAACGGATTTTGATGCAGTTTTTTTAATAGATAGAGTGGTTCAAGAGAAAGGTTAAATGTTTAATACATGGTGTCAAATTCCACACTACACCGAAGCAAAGTGAGGGCGGGTCGCTAGTAGTAGATAAGATTGGAAGTGAAAATTAAAAAAGACCTAACTACATACTTTTTCCTAGTATGTTCACTCAACAATTGGTTTTATTTGAATGCGCATGTTACTGCATATAAAAACTTCGATGACTATCTGCCAAATAAGCGACTGCAAGAGAATGCTATTGAAAAGTTTTATTTTTTCATGAAATGAGTACTTAACGTACGCAGATACAATCAGACCTTTGGTAAAATTACAGTTTTAGGGTTCCGTGGCGTTAAAGATATACTTTTTTTAATAAGACTGCAGGCAAAGTTATGTGTTTTATTTTGCTTTAAATATAATGGGTTCATGTTAAAAACGTCCGCTTAAGACAAAATTAGATTTTTAAAACCATTATTTAGTTATTAAATTACTTAAGTTTTGTTTTAAGCTGAACCATGTATAAATGGCCGGGCCTTAACTTGTTTTTATTACCTCAATTCGACAGCGTACAGGTGCCTGTGGATATCATCTGATAAAACAATTCTTGTTCCAATTTGGACAGCCAGTGAAAAATTTCGATTTCGTCGGTTTCACAGAAGTCATTTTGCAAAGTGGCACAATACTTGCTAAAACAATTGAAGACTACATTTAAACTCGAGCGAAAATTATAAAAAAGGTTTAACCTTTTTTGCAATGCTCGCTGATTCTGTTGCGTACCTATGCGTTTAATAAGGACAAAATCTAATAGATTGAATTCGACAGACATGGTCATGATGTGATCATGTCTATTACTAGTTTACTAGCTATCAACAATCTAGTCTTGAAAGATCACAATACATTGTACGATATTACACAGTGGTTAACAAATAAGTAATTAGGTTTACATTGAGTTAACTTACGCAATCTGATTTTTTTGTGTCCAAGCCGTTGAACTCACGATCAAAGTTCCGGTTTGCATTTCGTGTTATTCTTGTCAAGTTTTAAGTTATCATTGCATTGCGTCGATTTTTAATGAGCCGTAGTTAAGCAGCGTTCAAGCGAAGGCTAAGTTGAAAATTTTTACTGCGAAGTTAGCGATGATTTAGGAAAGCAAAACGTCTTTGATAAAAATCTTAGGAAAGATAATTAATATAATTAAACATTACAGTGTCGTGAGAACTTGGGACATCTACATTTTTATAGAGTTTGGAGTAGTTACAATAAGAGTAAGTAGTTTTTTTCTTATGGTATTATAATGGTTTTTGAAGTTCAGTTAAGTTAGGCCCAGAACAGACGGTGAAACACAAAAGTGACAAAACTGCAGTAGGCATGATGAATATTTTTTTATTTTATGTTACATAAATTACCTCTTAAAAAAAGAAACATTGGTAAAAGAATTATTTCGATAGCATGAAAACTGCCCGAGATATCACAGTTTGAAATGCACACAAAATGGACTCAACTCAAAAACGCTCCATAGTTTGTATGAAATGCGTAGGAAATTTGTTTGGCATCTATATTAAATATTGTGTTTATCAAAATGGTTTCTTAGACAAATTTGCTGTAAATTTTATGGACTAATTAAAGGTATTATTGATTTTAATAATTTATTTACTTTTTAAATGGACTTGTCCACCCAACTTTGAAGGCTTATGCAACAAATAATGCGCAATATATAAAACCAAGAGGTATACAAGCTGCTCTAAAAGTTTAATATGTTTACGTTTTTTATTAGTTTTTCGTTATTTTATTCATTAGTCATCATCCCTATTCTAGTTACTTTTGAGTTGCATTTGAGTTTTATTTGAGTTTATGCCATGTGAAACCACACACGATAAAACGTGTTTTAAATAGGTTTCAAACTCGATGCATCGTGTGTGGTTTCCTATAGGACCAAATGACATAAACATAAATAAAACTCAAACAAAACTCAAAAGTCACTAGAATTGCAGTTTCGTCATTTTTCCGTTTCACGGTGTGTTTTGGGGCTTAATTTTTTTTAAGTTAATATGAATGTCTTATAATATTCATATTTTTATTATTATTATAAGCTTGAAACCTAATTATTTATGAAAATCATCACTTATGTAAATAGCCTTATAAACAGTTATAATAAATTATTCATTACGATCAACACCTATATCATTAATGCTCAAATTTTTATTAATCGATATTAATCGTTAGTTGCGGTGTCCGACAAACGATTGCCAATCACCCGTGCTATTTACAACGCGTTAAAAATACGCTGAGTTGACAAACGATGAGGTGACGTCACACTCGTGTGCTGCTAGCTACGGGATAATTTCTAGCTATAGCGCGATGCAATCGATAGATACCTGTTTTTAGGGTTCCGTACCCAAAGGGTAAAAACGGGACCCTATTACTAAGCCTCCGCTGTCCGTCTGTCTGTCTGTCTGTCCATCTGTCTGTCTGTCTGTCACCAGGCTGTATCTCATGAACCGTGATAGCTAGACAGCTGAAATTTTCACAGATGATGTATTTCTGTTGCCGCTACAACAATAAATACTGAAAACAGAATAAAATAAATATTTAAGGGGGGCTCCCATACAACAAACGTGTTTTTTTGCCGTTTTTTGCTCGATATTAATAATGACAACAGGTAGGCAGTTGAAATTTTCACAGATGATGTATTTCTGATGCCGCTATAATAATAAATACTAAAATCAGAATAAAATATATTAAGGGGGGCTCCCATACAACAAACGTGATTTTTTGCCGTTTTTTGGTACGGAACCCTTCGTGCGCGAGTCCGACTCGCACTTGGCCGGTTTTTTGGGTACCAAAGGGTAAAAACGGGACGGGACCCTATTACTAAGACTCCGCTGTCCGTCTGTCTGTCACCAGGCTGTATCTCATTAACCGTGTTAGCTAGACAGTTAAGTTGAAAATTTCACAGATGATGTATCTCTGTTGCCACTATAACAACAAATACTAAAAACAAAAGAAAATAAATATTTAAAGGGGCTACCATACAACAAACGTGATTTTTTGCTCGATAAGTATTAATAACGACAACAGGTGGACAGTTGAAATTTTCACAGATTATGTATTTCTGTTGCCACTATAACACCAAATACTAAAAACATAATGAAATAAATATTTAAGGGGGGCGCCCATACAACAAACGTGTTTTTATTTTTTTGCCATTTTTTGGTACGGAACCTTTCGTGCGCGAGTCCGACTCGCACTTGGCCGGTTTTTTTTCTTATTCTCTTCATATCACCAGTATGCGTTGAGTTACAGAATACTTATACAGGGTGTTTATAAATAGCCTTATAAAACCAAATATGGTGTATAGGGGTAGCATATATGTATACCCGGGAAATTAGTATTAGCCCTAAAATCATCACTTTAAAAAAAAGGAAATTTCTTTGTATGATAAACTGCAAAATAGCTAGCTACCCTAGACCGAAATTGTGTTTTGCTTTAGCCTATTAATGGGGATTGATCAACAAAAACAATAGTACTATTGCATATAGGGTTGTCACTTAATAATTTTTCATACGAATAACGCAAAAAAAACTCTCAGCCATGTGGTGGCTTTCAAGGAACCACGGAAAATAAAACCACAATTCATGTTTCCCTATCTACCATATTCGGTTTTATAGATTTCCAAAAACCCTGTAAGCTGCTTGATTGTTACAATATACCTACTTAACTAATTTTAGTTAAATTATCTTATTGTATTTTTTGTCTTACATCAATGTTTGTGTTTGACAGATAATTATCATCTGCACAATGTTTAATTTTTAAATAGATTTTGTGTTATATGCGACATGGTTATTAAACTGGGATTAGATCGATGAAATGTTTAGTAAACTGCAGCTTAAAGTGCTAAAGGTTATAAATCTAGGTTTAAAATAAGCTAGCAATAAAATTGCTAAACTAGTACAGGCCTAGTAAAACTAGTACCTAGTTTGAACGCTAAATGTTGCCATTGTGTTAGAATCAGACGAATGCTATTAAATAGTAGCACTCGTGTGACGACTGCTTTAGAAGCTATAAAAATAATATAGTAGTGAGTCAGTGTTGTTTCTTAACGCTACCGTATTTCAGTGTGGCCCTTGGGTTTCTTTTAGCAGCTCTGATACACAAGAACTGTTTGATGATGGAGATTAAACTTTCGGAAGGCAAAAAGTTCTTAAATACCGCTTTAATCGAATGAAGTCGATCGATTAGAATTGATAAAGTAAGAAACTGGGAAATAGATTTTATATCACATCACATATCATTTAGTAAAAGTTGTTCATTTTAATGGTCCCTATATATACCGTATTTGGCATTAGAGGTTATTTGTAACACGTTGTATACAGGCTGTCCCAAAACTTTGTCACACGTAGGGAAAGTACGTTAAATATTGAAGATATAAAATTTTGCTGAAAGAAGGCTTCTTTTTGTTTTTAAAAAGAAATGGAATTGCATTCAAAGTTTTTTTTTAAATCTCATACAATTCGGTACAAATTGATACAATCCGTAATAATTAAAATTTAAATGTAAAATTTCATGGTCTTCCTTTTGTTTAAGATGCTTACTGGTCACTTAAAAAAATCCTTATTAACCCTTTCGATTGGTATCGTAAAAATAAACAAAATATTTTTTTTTGCTTTTTTGGTGGGTTCGATTCTTGGTTAAGGCAGGCGATTTTTTTTAAATCTTTGAATGCACTTTCAATTATTTTTAAAATCAAAATGAAATATCCTTTCACTAAAATTTCCTACCTTTAATATTTAAGGTACTTTCCCTTCGTGTGGCAAAGTTTTGGGACAACCTGTATACAATGTGTTACAAAAAACCCCTAATGCCGAATATGGTAGATAGGTACCATCAAACTGAACAACTTTTACTATGTGACCAACTCTGAAACCATGAAAAATAAATCTGCTGATTCATACATTTTGATATTTTCGTTATTAATTTTTGTATAAAACAGCTGATTTTTTTTTCGAGATTTCAGAGTTGGTCCCATAGTAAAAGTTGTTCAGTTTGGTGGTCCCTATCTACCATATTCGGCATTAGGGGTATTTCGTAACACGTTGTATAGTATCTACTGTAGTGGGTACTTAAAATATTAAGATACAGAGCGACAGTCCAGCAATCCAGGACGGATGGCCATATCCAAGTGGTGCAGTTAAAAATAATGGAGGACCTTGTTTTAGATCCCCTATTGCAATTTGGAGTAGTTCTATGACCCCTGCTTGCTCCCCTCTGAACTTGATTTATCGGGTTTGTTACTACAAGGCTTTTATGTTTTTCAACGTTACTTTATTCATAATACAGATTTGCAACTATTTGTAGAGTTGAAATTATGAACAACTTTTGTATAGAAACAAACCTGAAATCGCGAAAGAACTTACACGTATTCAATTAATTTTTTTATTTAAACTTTTCTCTCTCTCTTTTTTTTTTGGTTTCAATTATGGCTTTCAGCTTTTTTGCCAGGTGTTAGAGGTTTCAATCACCTACAGAAAAAATATACTTATCAGAATTAAATGAAACCTTAATAAATATCAATTGGCGAGTGACTCTAGCTAGTTCGCAACATCAGAAAAGGAAAAAGAAAGCAAATTAAAAGTTTGGAAAAGAATGCTTTTTTAAATTAATACACACATGGGACCCCCGTGACCACGGCAGCTGCAAAGGTGCCGAAATGTCGGAAAAAAAAATCAAACCAAATACCAACTAAATACCAAAGTACTTTCAATAAAACCGCGCTAGTATCCGTTAAAAAGTGTTTTAATTCATGTCTAGTTTTGAAATAATTTAGAACTATTTGACTGTTATTTACTTTTGATATCTATTGTGATAATAGACGTGTCTCTCGTAAAACTACAAACTAGATTTGTCACTAAATAAAACAAACTTATCAATCATGTAGTTATGAATTATGATAAACCGCTTTATCAGTTCTAGCCGGTGAAAGCTCTTATTTATGACTGTTATCATAATTTTAGATGCGAACGAAATATATACGGAAGTTAATAGATAAAACCGATGCTATTGTGGTACTGTGGCAATGTGCTTGTCTGGTTCCGTTGGGGAAAGGATTATTGCAGTGAATTAGGTATTGTCGTATGTACTGATAGAGGCCAGCTGGACAGTATTTCATTGCAGTGTCTGTCACCGACCGGCAATGTAAACATACGCGTATGTAACGTTCCATTAATTAACCTATTGCTTTAACAAGATCTACATAGTTAACATAGAGCTTGTGTGTGTCTAATCAAAGATAAATATAATACTAGTTCTAATTTAACCATTTTAAATTCGACCTAGTATTATATTAAACTTTGATTAGACACACATTAGGTATAGGGAATTTGCATAATTCACCGATTTTGATAAATTTGAGCTTGATCGCTTCGGACACGTATAAAAATATAATGGAACAGAAAAATAAAAACTAAAATGTGTTATTTTAGTTTTATCACACGATGAAATCAGGGGAAAAAAAAACGATATTTTTTTTCATTTTCGGATATAATGCACTTAACAGTCAGATAGAATATCGAATAAGAAATAATATTTTGTATGACACATTTGTACCTACTTAAACGCAAAATTTAGGGAGATAATTGTAAATTTTTGGCTAACTCCATAATAAACGCGCCTGAAACACACCTGAAACGTGACAAGTACGTCACAAATCATGACCGTTTTGTATAGAGCGTTTTTGGCGGTTACTGCTGCGTGCTAACTTTAAGAGGAAAAAACGGTCAAGAGCGAGTCGGACTCGCGCACCGAGGGTTCCGTACAATCATAAATATATTTGGAATCCTATGTTACTTTAGTACAGTCTTTAAAAAAGTAAGATAAACGGCAGACAGGTGGAAGGGCGAACAGGCGGACAGTTAATTTACAAATCTTAACCACAGCTGCTTATGGTGATTGAAAAACGTTTCAGCCACTCCACATTGCAAACTGTTTATATTACTAAGTAGGAACTTATTCTTCGTTACTTCGTACGGCAAATAGTAGGTAATTATATTAGAACGAGCTACCAATTTATTATTGTAGTGTTAGGTTGCGCCATCTCTTGACCGATAGTGGAACTATTTTTTCTCTCTTAAGTTAGCATTCTTAGGACAGCGCCATCTGTTGACGGGTAGTGAAACTAAAGAATTTTTGTTTGTTTTTTTAATTTCTAAAAAAGTGTGTCATATTGAGACATCGTTTTATTTTTCCTGTAATCTTTATATAAACTACTATCACATAGAATTATTTCAGATTTTTCTCTTTGCAAACTTCGGAGATAAGGGGGGGGGGAGGAACGGTATTTTTTTACATTTTTCATCAAAGTTGAAAACTATACGGCCTAAGAAAAAAAGAAAAAATGTTTTAAAATGTGCAAACAGCGTTCTTTCATATGATATCCCACATGCCCTAGTCACCTCACTTAAAATTTTTAAGACCCCTTTTCAGTCCCTGTTGTAAAAAAGATATTTATTTTTTTATTTATTTCTTATTTGCAAAATAGTTGGGCAAATGTCATCCAAGTTGATACCATTAGTAGTTCTCGAGATATCCAGCTGTGACAGACAGACAGACTGACAGACTGAGTCACACCATAAGGGTTCCTTTTTTAACATTTTGGTACGGAACCCTAAAAACGGAAGAGAAAAGTTTTAATATTACAGTTAATATTCTCACGCATTATACTTACTATTGATTTTGCAATCACAAAGAAAAATAACAAAGAGTGAAATCATACAAAAGGCGGCCTTATTGCTAAATTGCAATGTCTTCCAGGCAATATATTATTATGCCTAACACGTTTTTGCTATATTTTATTTTTTAATTGTTTTATAGGAAAATATGAACAATGTCATTTGTTATTTTAGCCACCTTCAGTTGTGAACAAGGACTGTAAATCTATACTTTTGCGTTTACCTAGTTCCCTTGACTTTTAATACATCCATCGAGCTCGCAGCTGAAAACATTTTGTTGCTTAATTTTCTGGCGCCGGCAAACGTTTCGAGGAGCTTCATAAATAAAGTGCACAGTAAAAACTTAACACTTGAACGCAAACGCAGTTGTTACAGGCATTATTCAATTGTTATGCAACGTCGACGGACGACCTAAAATCTGATCTGGCTGCAAGTGCACACACCCGAGTGACGTTAGGTCCCGCAGTAAGAGACGAGAGCATACGAATAAATATAGAGTGTATAAAAATGAGCAAAAGACATCGTAGATTCAGACTAGGTATTCTGTACAATCCACCTACGCTAGAACCAGAGCTTTATGTGTACTACCTAGGTAGTATTGAAAATATTATTAATTTATCTTAGTTGTTATGTTAGTTACTAACGAAAGGGTGTGTCAAATTTATTCTAAGCCTTGCATAATATATTAAATACCTTTGAACATAATACTGAAGACGGAGTTATTCGTATGCAGCTGAGCAAAATGTACAATTCTCTGTTGTGTCGTTTCTTTCGATAATTGGAGGGCACCAAGGCTAGAATGATGAGGATTTATTGTCAATGGTAGTATTCCACGAGCTTTATCTTTTTGTCAAAGAAAAGAACCAAACGCTTAAAAGATGAGGTCACGAGCTTTTTGAAGAAAACACCAACGTATTGCACTTCTAAAATGATAAGATTTACAATTTACAACATTTTCAATTGAGCTAATCTCAAAAACCTTAAGAATGGACGCTCATCATTCTAGCCTTGTGCCCTTCAATTCATAAATACTCTTTTATAAATGAAAGTACAGTAGGTAAGACGAAATTATTTGAATACGATTGCGCTACTTTGTACAGTAAAAAAACCGTTAATTAAATCATCGATTAGCCATTTTCAGACTTTGGACTCATCTCGGTGTGTAATTGATGATCGATGAATAATATTATATCTACTTGTACCTAATATTATCACAGTTGTTTGAGAGATTAATCATATGCTATTAAGAAAGAAAAAGTTGTGTGTTGTTTTGCAAGTTTTTATTTCTTTTTGATTTGATCAGTTCAATATCTATAAGCGTAAACTCATTTAAATATTCCAATGGGCTTAAAGCAAATAATTATGTAGGTTCAATAGTATACCTATATATAGGTATTGCTTTTGAATTGCATGTGTGTAAAAGAGAGGCTATTTCAAACTTGATAGTTAGGTGCCACCTCATTCCTTTCTAGTCCTCAATTACAGTGCAATAAAACTTAGATAAAGTAAACCACACGCACTACATGTATGGGAATTTAAACCGAATTATGTAATCTTTGGATTTTGTGTCTGTAGCTGCATTTATCGAGAAAAAAAACTTGTCAGAATACTGCACGTAAGTTATGGCACAAATGTTACAAAAAACTGTTCTTGTGTTTTCATTAATAGAAATACATAGAAAATAATAAATAAACTATGTTAGTAGTAAGTCTTTTTTTATACATAACGGGATAGTGCTTGGCCGTCATCTCAACCCGAAGATGGAAGCGCAACACATCCGGAATCCTCATCCATCACTGAGGAACTAAGTATCTTACCTCTAACCGCCGGAACACAACAATTTTAAAACTGTTGTTATGACGTCAGACTTAGGTAAGATGGTGGTAGCTAGCCAGGCGGACTTAAAACAAGCCCTACCACCAACCAAACCGAGTACAAATTGTACCCTCCCACCCCCTGGGAATCGCACCCGGGACCCCTGCGTCTTACACGGGTGGGCGAACCACTACACCACAGAGGCGGTTAAAAAGTATAAAACAATGATGATCCTATATATTACCATATGTGATGTTCTCTCATTCTTGATATCAGGAACGGACTAATAAAAACTGAAAGCTTCGAGTAATGAAAACGGACTGTTTACAAGTTATAAAGGTGTGTACGCCACTTTACGAGGACGATCCTGTATTACTTTAGGTTGCGGTTGTGAATCCAGCGAGATAGTAGTCTTGGGTATAATTAGTAAACTTTTTCACTGTTAAAACATGTGATATTATCAGAATTTAACGCATGCAAGTTAAATAACACGATAATACTATGGTAAATTCTGATAGTTTTTTTTATTAGTACCTACTACCTAGTCTGGTCATAAGTTTTGTCACATATGGAATTAAATAAATGACACAATAAGTTACGCACTACAACCATTAATATATCAAATGAAAGAGTACAAAATACAGATTTAAACCACATTAAAGTTATTTGAAATGTCCTCCTTTAGCTTTTTTTTTTCTTGCTTTAGCTCCCCGCTTTTTGGCAGGCTTTTTTTTTTGCCAATTTTTCTTTTCTACTTCTTTTTTTTTTTTTCGTTTTCTTTTGCTTTATGGGCAATTTTCGTCTCCTCCTCTTCTAGCTTGGATACAAGCCTTCAATCTAGGAGGCCAGTCATCAATCGAAGCACGAAGTTACCCGAAGTATACGTACTTGTAAGTATAATTACGATAATTATAGAGAGTTATATTACGAAACTTAAGAATTGTATGCTGATCAATTGCTACTCAATTAAATACCATAAAGAATCGTTAAAAATAAAAATAAATACTGTCAACAACAGTTTACATTAACAAGTTAAACACCCATGATATTGATAGAAGTTCAATACCTCGGTGGACCAATAAATGGGTAGCAGCGTTTTCCGATGCTGCGATGTTCAACCCATCTGCCAAGAAGATTATAGTAACATCCTCCCACTGTCAGACCTACATCTTGCAGTGGACTGGACTAATATGAAAATGCATATGAGATTGTGTCCAAAACCCTTTCGGCACGTTAGGTCTATTACTGGAGTCTGGAATGTCTAGTCAGTTCATTAGGTCTATTTCACAGAACGTCCTCTTCCCTGAACTTCCATTTATCTGAATGTTCGTTCCCCGAATATCCATTTTCCTGAACGTCCACATCTCTGAACGTCCACTTCCCTGAACGTCCACTTAGGTGAATGTTAGAACCTTCTTAACTTTCGCTCGCTTTACTAACCCCGTCCTCTTTGAAGCGGATAATAAAACCTTAGATTTTATATCAATGCAGGAGGTGACAACAGGTGTTGCAAGTAACATATTTATCGGGATTAAGTGAAGTTTACAGGCTAGATTAGATAGTTTGGTATCCCAGAGAGATTGGATTAACATGTGCAGTACAGTATTTATGGAATAGGAGTTTGCACGTATAATATATGAGTTTAATAATATGAACCAGAATAACTGCAAAAAATAATTTCAACTCATATGAGTCCTCAGTGATGAGGATTCAGGGATTGCGCCTTCGGCCTTATCGTCACTTAACATCAGGTGAAATGAAGACCGAAAATCCCGTTGTGCATAAAAAAATATAAAAAAATGAATGTAAAACAATCCCCAACAAATTCTCACAGCTATTTAGAGCTAAGAAAAGACGTTTAACGTATTTAATACAGTCTTTACATTTTAACTGATAGTCGTGTCAAGGGCCGACAACGGTTACGTTTCTATTTTATAGCTCAAATACCACTTAAGCTGGAACCTACATATTCTTCTTCGAATAAACAATGTAATGTTTTCCAAATTCCAAAAGTTTATGGAAAAAGTTCTTTTTTTCAACGATCCGAACAGGCTTCGTGTAACTGACGAGAAATTGTACCTTTCGTTGTCTGGAATACAATTGATATTTAATTAAATATAGTATTTTTATGAAGTCAAATCTACTTATACCTAGTGACAAAATGAAATAGTCATGTATCGTGTGTTACCTACATAGTCTGCAGCGTAAATAACATTGTGTAAATAAACAAAAAAACTAAATAAATTTGCTTGTTTTTTTTGGAGTTCGCTGAGTAATGTAACGAAAATCAACAAGTATAGATTGAAGCTAAGGTTCCATAGTTCATTTACAAACAATAACCTCTAAGTCGGTAAAATACAGTTCGTTGTTCGTAGGCAAAAGAGCAAAAAGTGGCTACTTTAGGTTCCACTTTGAGGTATTATGTTATGGCTCATAATCCCTTGATTCAAAAGTGCTGAATTATTAAGTTTATTTGAATAAAGACATTTTGACTTCTTAAATTGACAATAGACAGTGATCCACTGCAACTTCACTCGAGAATGTATGGCAATGAGAGAATTTTACAAATTAAAATAGGTACATTGTTTTGTATCGCAAGCTCTCTAGGGGCGAGTCGATTTTTTCTAGTATTTTTTCTATTAAAATAATTACCAAAAAGTTTATGGTATGAAAAAGGTATATAACAAGTTCCCCCCCTTAATTTTCTCGGTGAGGTTGCACCAGCTTAGCCGGTAGCATCTGGTTAACGTGACGGCGCCAGACTTCACCTCCATCCATGGTGATCGTGTAATGTAGGCGTCCCAGCCGGCGGGTCACGGTGCCGAATTCCCATTTGCGATTAGGATTTGTGTAACACCTTGCTTGATCTTAAAGCTCTCTTGAAGTTGCCGCATATTTTAGATGTTTTAAATAGCTGCCTCAATATCAAGTTTTGTTCCATTAAATACACTCATTGATAAACATGAATGAACTTTTACGCCCATCTGTCGGTCTGTCAATAATGAATGACTGTGCGGCGTGTGTTGATTGTTTGTTATTATTGTCTTTTGATTGTTTAACAAACACTTATAAAGTGAAGATAAAAAAAGATAACCAGCCACGTCCTCCAACCTTTCTAGGAATTACTGATATCGTGAACTTTAGTGTTGTACGGAATATCGGTAACTTTTGTTTGTGGGTCGGTCTCTGATTTTAAGAATGAAAAGAGAGAAACAGAGACTGTTGAAGTATTCAATCTAATCAAATTTATCAGTGGATGTCAATAGTATTCTGTTTTCGTTATCATAAAGGCAGTGCTAATTTCTAACTATTCAAACTGTGCATGCACAAACTTGCGTTACACGGATTAAAGACAAAGTGTCGTTTCTCTTCCAGCCTACCTACTTATGGTAACGTAACTGATAAGAGCAATGCCAAATTTCTTGAAAACAATATGCGCGGGAGTTTCAAATTTAGAACACACCTGAGCGCGATTGTTGACCCAAGCACACTACTGAATGGCTCGAAGTGATTTTAGGATCTTTTTATAGACACTTCGCAGTTTACGTCGGTTGCGTTGCGTACCTTTAAAAAGCATTTTATCAGTCATAGCCTTGTCGACTGCCAGGTAATATTTTGCACAGATTAAGGCTGCCTGTCTATTGACGCGGAGTGAGGCAGCGGAGCGGAGAAACGAAGCGTTATTAATATTAACCAATTGAATAGCGGAGCGGAGATTTTATGCAATCCCATTGGTAAATATTTCTTCGTTTCTCCGCTCCACTGCCTCGCTCCGAGTCAATGGACAGTCAGCCTTACGCACCTCTATTACCTTATTTACTTATTATTTGACCTACCTTACCTACTCCATTTCTCCCTGGATAGCCGTCATCAGATCACAGCACAGTACATCCCTGGCAGGAAACCAAGGCTTCTAAGTTACCTCGTTTGTATGAAAATAACTCCTGTATAACCCCTAGACAAAGTTGATGTGTGTAGTTAGTGCTTGCCTACACATTTGAATTTATACCTTTGATAATCTCAGTAGTAAAACTCGCACGAACTTGTGCAGTTATTTAATAATCAACCATCCATTATCCACCGCCTCTGGGGTTTTTTAAGTCCGCCTGGCTAGCTACGTAGCTACCACCATCCTACCTAATTGCGTTGTGTTCTGGCAGTTAGAGGTAAGATAGCCAGTTCCTCAGTGGTAAGGATTCCGGGTGT
Source organism: Agriphila geniculea (assembly GCA_943789525.1). Lineage (NCBI taxonomy): Eukaryota > Metazoa > Arthropoda > Insecta > Lepidoptera > Crambidae > Agriphila > Agriphila geniculea. The sequence goes on along the minus strand of OX038890.1, from coordinate 12,985,877 downwards.
AGTTAGAGCGCTTACACTTTCGGCCTTATCGTCACGAGGTGAAGGCCACTATCCCGTTGTGATGTTTATTTATATTTATATTTATTAGATCACCAACAAGTTTACACTGACATTAAGATATAAATTAAACATAATTAGCTTAACAATGCTTAGTGGAAACTTAATTATAGGTGACAACTGCATGCTCAAGAAACAACAGCAACAATTAAAATAAAATTAATGAAATTAATGATAAATTAAAACTTATGCGATAAAGAATTTATAGAATTTATAGAAAAAATAATTACTACTTAGTAGAACCCAGACATGTGGATCTTGTGGATGTTGACAGAGAAATTCGTCAAACGAGAGCATATTGACATTTTGACCGCATTGTGGACACATTAATCACTCTTTCTTCCAACAAGTTTGGTATCCGCATAAGGGTTGAGCTGGCACATAAAATTTTCTCTCAACTCATGATAGTCAATTTAGTTGATGTAGAAACCTGTGCAGGAAACGTATCGTTAGCTTTTTGTTGGACGCGTAACGATAATAATCCGTATTTGTCGACGTATCCGTATAATGTGTGTAAGCAATAACAACATTTATAAGTCATTGTGTGTAGGTAACACTGGCGAAAGGTTCATAAAAGCCGATTGCCAACGGCTTATCTTTTAGAAATCCCACCCCACCGATCCACTAGGTATGCTAGGATCACAACATTTTTGTAGAACGCCTTCGCCATAATTTCACCCCACTGGTAGGTAATTAATGACACTGAGTGTTCTCATGCTGTTTGTAACAAGCGACCGTTTGGGTGGGTACTCACTTAGGTTCGCAAACCTCCGCGCTCCGCGAACCTAGAATAGTGTTCCATAGCAAAAACAAATATTTTTACTTTGGCTACAGTGTGTGCCTGTGTGAACCAGCTTCGCAAACGAGTTCCCTCACGTACACACCTCGGCGCCCTGTTCCAGCAGAGGATATACGATATTTTCGGTGCTGGTTCGCGGAGCACGGAGGTTCGCGAACCTAAGTGGGTACCCACCCTAAGACAGCCATATGACTTTAAATTCATTTTCGATAATTAAACGAATCGCCAATTAATGTTTACTTTACAATAAAAAAAACTTCCTACTGCAAGTTGAAAAATACGTTTTAGTGATGATTGTGTAATATACAATACAATGTACAGGATACAGGGCAGGGCAATATACAAGGTTATTTTTAGTTAATACAAAACCTCTCGTGGGGTTATTCAGACCATCAAACTGAACAACTTTCATTATGGGACCAATTATAGGACCATGTACACCCACCGTGTTTCGAGCAAAATAAACTATCCTTATTCTTATTCTTCTTATAACCTCGAAATCACAAAAAAAATCTGCTGTTCCATACAAAAGTACAATCCTACTCAATCGAAATGTATGAAACAGTTGATTTTTTTTCGCGATTTCAAGGTTGGTCCCATAATGAAAGTTGTTCAGTTTGATGGTCTGATCAACCCCACGAGAGGTTTTGTATTAACTAAAAATAACCTTGTATAAAACAAGATCAAAACCATCCAACATTGTAGTCATTGCTCAAAACATGTTTTCAAAGCTTGTCTTAAGGAAGCGCAAACGCATATAAAGGTAAGCTTTGCTACGCTTGGCTTGAATAGTTCAGTAGACCATAATGACAATAGTATTTCAGCATGCGTGTTTACGGCAACTAAAATAGTTGTCGCCGACTGTGCCACGGCTAATTGCCAACCGACGTCTACGGGTTGGCCTATAGTTAACCCACAGAAGAAAGCTATCACTCAGCTATGACTAATCGACACTATTTCTTTATAGCTTTTAAGCTTCGACGTTTAAACTTGCATGCAGATTTAATGACTGCAGATAGATAAACACTTTCACACACATATTACAGGAAATACAATAACATAAAACTTAAAACTATGGTGAGCAAAGGCGGCCTTATCGCTGAGAGCGATCTCTTCCAGACAACCTTTGACACTTTGAATAGGTGGAGAGATATGTGAAGGGCAGTGTGCCAGCAGCACTGTATTTCGAAAGTTAGAAATAATATTTGGGGTTTTCAGCAGTCTTCATTTCAGCTATTCATTTCATCAGCATTTCAGCTATGAAGTCAAATGATCATTGTTTTCTGCTTGTAATCTCACTTTCTTTTGATTTGAATCAGTAGATTCAGAAAATTAAATATCGTAAGGAATTATGGGTCTAGTAGTAACTTTTTTGAACTTATGGACGTAATAAATTGATATGGTTTGATGAACATTGTAAGTGCCTACCGTCCTAAATTATAGCACAAAGGCAACTATTGATGTCTGATATATTTTTCTTTAACTTAAAAGATATAAATAAGTAAGATAATAATATTCAGAACAATGACAGGAGATGAGAATACCTACCTATAGGTCTATTTAAGAATCAGCCAGCAAACTGAGACTCAAATGTTCGAGTTGGAGAAGGCGGTAATCGAAGCAAAGAGAATAAAAGAAAGAAAGAAAGAAATAATATAATATGTATTTGAGACAATACACACGAATTAAGTACAAAAAAAAAGTTATTATGATCTTAGCACATTGTCTCAAAGCGGTCCCGAATCAGCATAATGCATAGTCTGCGACCAGAAAAAGTACTTATGTTGCACGATAATATAGTATAGCATTAGAAAGGGGCGGACTAGAATAACTGTTGCTTTATTTATGCTATTGATTCAATTTAATAAATATAGGAGAAGACAGGTGGTTCCATTTAAAAAATGCTACAAGTAGAGATTGACTCATTGATAATCCTATTGAATATTCTATTCATAACTTCTTTAACATTACAGAACATAATCATTGGAATGCTTATCGCACGAGTAAATGAATGAGCGTAATTCAATTCAAATTTGTTCGTTTTATTCATGCATTTTTATCCAGTCTGCGTCGATTACCTTATCTATGGTTCGGAAATGAAGATTTGTTTGATAATGGACGATTTAGATTCCTCTTTTTGTCATGATATTACGAAATGGGCCGAATAAGGCCTCTTGCTGTTAAATTAATTTGTTTTCGAGGCGAAGACATTTTTTTCTTTATAACTTGATTGTTGAAGCCCACGTATATCATCAAAGAAGGCGTTAAAAGTAATAACCGTGACGGCGTATTGAGTAATTAGAATAATTAAGACGAGTCAACGATTTTGAGGTTTTTTATTAGGCGTTTAATAATTCTTTAGAAGTTTAGAGTGACCGAACTCAATACCTTCGGTCTGTAAACTATTATTCCTTTTCGAAATTATCGTTCTGTTCTTTTTACTCTTATCAGCTGTTTTACAAGAAATGAGCAGTATAGATACCTTTTACAGTTTACACAAACTAACAGACCTACAGTTGTCGTTAGCGTCTAGGCATCAAATGTTATATCACTATTGCTTGTCTGTCATCTGGTTCGCATTACATTACAATGCAGTGCCAATGTCTCAGCTTGATTAGACTCGACCCGATCTGTAACGTTTACATTAAACTTTTGTCTCCTTGTTATCCTGAATTTTTACATACTGAAAGCGTGTATGTGTGTGTACTTCACAGGTTACAATCCTAAATAAACTGTCATTTGAATTAGGATGCTATATAAATGCCGAAGTAGTCTACCGATGTTTGATAATATACATGATAGATGTTGATCATTTATGCCATTACACTACAAACTTCAAGAGCAGCTTATTGGCTTACAAAGGGTTAATAAATACTTCCACACAAGTCTCTGTACATGAAATCAACTATTCTTATCTAGGCCAGTCAGTAGGTGTACTGCGTTTCTATCATCTTCATTAAATGTTTTCAATGTTGCTCAATCAATATTCAATAAAATTTTACATAAGCATTTAAAAAACTTGTCATTATCACTTAAATCTACAGTAAAATTAGCTCTTCGACACCATGTTCGTTACAGATTTATTTTATTTTATGTGGATATTAAACAAAATAATTTTAATATATGAATGTATTAAGAATGCAGTCAGCAAATATCAAGATGGGATTCCATTTGAACCAGAGCTGATGTTGGCGAGATGACTTTTATCTTGAGAACGGTGAGGCAAATAAAATTATGGAACCACAAACAAGTTTCATCAATGAAAATAAAATATAAGCCCACCGTTTGAATATACTAATGAGATTTAGAAATATTGCATTTATTTTTCGCTTTGTTTTGCTTTGTCAAGTAAACAGGTGAAGAACATTTTTTTACGTAGGAATCCTCCGTCCATAGACGAAAATCGTTTATATTTGTGGTGGGAAATATGTACATAATTACATACCTATTTAAAAGAGCTATATTTAAAAGAGCATTTGTTTTATTTAACGATATATGAATGCCGTCAGTTTAAGCGAAATTCATAAATTTTGAACTAGGTTTATCTTACGTGTTGCGAGATTTACTGTGATCTGGCGGTCTGGCCTATGTTTGTTATGTGTCTTGCTCTCAGCCGTTTAAGGTGCATCTATCAAGTTTATTTTACTATCACCGTTAATGTCGCCTCGGTAAACACTATTAATGAGAAAATTAAATTGATCTCGAAATTATAATCTTAAGATTGTACTGTTCATTAAATTAATGGTTTGCATCAAAGTATCATCAACAGATTAGTATTCAGCAATATCTCTAGCTGATTGTTCTAATTTCAATTACTTGAACAAAATCCAATTAAGTTGTTTTGTAATCTCAGTACAATGAACGGCAGTAATAGTCGGTTTTAGTTGACTTTTAAGGTCATCAATCATCACATTAAGTGACCCAGTGGGTTTAACATTTTAATTAACTGTTATTGTTTTTCTAACAACATCGTTATCTGAGGTTAATTTTAAATTACTATTGGAAGGTAGCAGAATATTGCCCTTGATCTAGTTTTGCGATATCAATATTTTAAAGAAGCTATAGGTTATTATAATACTTTAATTTACCTTTGTTTTGTGTTTATATTTTAAGTTGCTTTTTTAGTAACGGCAACTGCTAATACTAAACCTAATAATATTTTATAAAATGTATTCAACAACAGCCTGTTAAAATTTTTCACGAATTGAAGAAGCGCAAAATATCTATAAATTAATATCTCAATTGGAATAAATTTGAAGACACTAGACTAGACAAAATTCTTTGAATGAATCCACCCCAATTTTATTAAACGAAACATACCTACGTAGTGATATCGTTTAGAGATCTCGAGGATTAAATTATCTATCACGTATCGAAAAGTGTGTTTGATATTTTGTATTTATCTTCGTCAAATCTGATTTTGCAATAGGTAGGTTAAAGATCTATTATGTATAGGTGTTTAGGTTTAGATACTAATGTTTGCATTGGCAAGTAGTCTCCATCATTTAACTATTTTATTTATTTATTTATTTATTGCAAAAGATTCAACAACAACATATCATTACACATTACAATAAATATACAAAAGGCCCGAACTAAAAGATATGCCTTTACAGGTAAATACAGCTTTTTAGAAGAATTAGAAATAATAGTTAGGTTTACCAGTAAGTTATAATAAATAAATTTTATTCGCGTAACATCTCAGAATTTGGTTAAAGAACCGGACGAAAACCAATGAATAAGTGTTGAGTTCATTGATTAAAGCGCGCACATGATCTAGCGCAGGCGTGATCTAGACTCGAGAATAGTAATCGAAGCGCGCGCGCGCAAATATCGTCGCTAATTCTGGCTCGCCACCACCGGAGTTATGCATTGTGCGATGTCACTACCGCCTCTTGTTTTTCGGACTAATTCGAAACTTCGTTTTCGTTCGTAACCTGTTTTGGGATTAAAGAAGTTGTTATTATACGCTTTCTGATTTTGTCCTTTTTCCTCAAATTCGTTTACATTAAATATTTTATTGTTTTAGTTAGCAAAACAAAAGCTTTTTAGTTTTTTTTGTGTTATAGTTTTGTACGTCAGCAGCGTCAGAAAAAATATATACCTAATTAATGAGCGATTTTACTATTCTTAATTATTTTTACGGTATCGGTTTAATATCCTTTATGGTATGGAGAGTATTCATTCTTTGATGTTATAGCTAATATATTATCGTCTTTACTGGGGACGCGAACGTGACGTGCATATAAAATTTTTGGGATTAAAAATGCAAGTCCTCTTTACCTGCCTCTAATCCTAATTAAACGTTGAGGCTCTTAAATTAAACTGACTGATTTTACAAGAAAAGTCGTAATTTCAATTAAAAATAAAAAAATCCGATAGGTACTGTAGCCGGCCATATACGCTAGGTTATGCATGATGGTTATGCCTGTAAGGTCAAAACCGTCATGCATAACCGAGCGTGTGTGGGATAAAACTGCATGCCTGTCATGCATGCCTGTCATGCAAGCCGCTCGGTTATGCCTGTGGTCAAAACCGTCATGCATAACCTAGCGTTATGCATGACGGTTTTGCATGAAGGTTTTGCATGATGGTTTTAAAGCCTTAAATATTGAAGATGGTTAATTTTACTGAAAGAAGACTTCATTTTGTTTATAAAAATATATGGAACTATATTTATTTTTACAACACCAATCGAAAGGGTTACTTATAAGGATTACTTTTTCTTAAGTGACACTGCATCTTAAACAAATGGAAGGCCATGAAATTTAACATTTAAAATTTAATAATTACGGATTGCATCAATTCGTATCGAATCAGTCAATCAATTAAAAAAAAAACTTTGAATGCAGTTCCTTAATTTTTTATAAACAAAATGAAGTCTTCTTTCAGTAAAATTTACTACCTTCAATATTTAAGGTACTTTCCCTTCGTGTGGCAAAGTTTTGGGACACCCTGTATATTTAATAATATGCTTATTTCATCTAAATGAATTAATTCTGCTAGAAGTCATTCATTCCAAAAATATAAGTGAAGAAATCTGAGGGACAGGGCAAATACCGGGGGTGGGGCTACAGTTCTTTTTCAATTGCTCCAATGCCAACAACACCACACACGCTAGGTTATGCATGACGGTTTTGACCACAGGCATAACCGAGCGGCGTGCATGAGCGGCTTGCATGAAGGTTTTGCAGCTCGGTTAAAACTGTCATGCGTAACCTTAGGTGTGTGCTCTCTATTGAACTCGGTTTTGCATGAAGGTTTTGCAGCTCGGTTAAAACCGTCATGCATAACCTAGCGTATATGGCCTGCTTAAGCCTATCAAAACTTTTCCTTAATATATTATTTCAATACAGAGCTAAGTGCTATCTCCGCAAACAAATCAAGTATCATTGAGTTGAGTTGAGAACCAATCAACTTTAAATAACGAAGTGTCTGGCAATATCAAACGAATATCCACTTATTACCAATTAGGGACATAAAGTTTAAGAAAATGCGTTTTTCAGTATTGTGACTAAAACAATACATTCCTAAATGTTAGCAAAAAACATAAAACGCTAATGGAAACACTACTGTGAAAGAAACGCTATTTTGAAATAGTCGAATAGGTACTTTAATTATAAAGGATAAATGTAAAGTAGCGGTAGCACTCAACAAAAATGACATATTTTGTTACACGTTAGACAGCTTCTTCAGAAAAAACCGTTCGATACCCAAGAAGTATCTTTCATACATCATTTAGGTACGTATTTAGAAACAATACAGGAAAGGCTAAGCCACTCGTAGATCAAAGCAAACGTGAGAGTGCGCGTGCGGCGCGGCTGCCAAATGTTCGCTAAAAGATGACATCTAGGAATAGTGGCATTTCTAATGGCTTGAGCCCAGTTTTCATATATATTTCCGTTCACTACGTCAGGTGCTAACGACCTCTCTTATCGCCTTATCGCTAGCCTTGACGATTGCATTTTCTCAAGGAATTCAGGTTTTTCAGCCGTTTATATCGTTTTTCTTCCAGTTTTAGTTATGGCGTCTTATTTGACGATTTGGATAACTTCTTTTTTTATTAAGTTACATTTAAAACAAACTTTAAGACAAGTTATTTTATTTTAAGTTTTGTTTTACAAGTCATACGTACAAACATAGATCTAAATACTAGTATCTAATGAGGTTATTAGCCGATTGGTGGTGGTTTTTTGCACGATTGCATGCCTGCATTTATTTATTTCATACCAGGTATCTTATCTGTGTCGAATTAACTAAGCCTTTATATTCTTATCAGACTGCTTGCGACAGTCAAAAACTTTCCTTATAATTTACTAATTGCCTAGGAACTTAATTCTAAAATGAAATTAAAATTACAGATATGTGTGACGATTTATTAATTACAAAGGGAAATGTGGAAATTCGGAAGAAAAAAATATTTATTGTTCGAAAATTTAATAAAGTTGTCATGTCACATCAATCTGAGGGATTTATGCAATAACTTGGCCCTTGTCACTTGCATAAGCTACAAAGGGTGTTGTGTGACACTTGTGACATGTTTGTTTTGTTTTCACTTTCGCGGTTTATAGTACAGTAGCCCGTAGAACATTTAAATTACCAAAAAGGTTACCGTTTGCCGTTGTGATATAGTTAATTATTACGAAATTATAGATACTTTAACCCAAGTTTTACAGATCGCAACCCGCCGTAACCTATATTTGTATATCTCCAAAATAGATATTTTTTTATTTTTCGAGGTTTACCACATAGTTTAGTTATTGTCGTGTTCTACAGCTTGGTTTGATTGCCACAGATAAAAGTAAGACTATAAAAAGTAGCCATACATAGATTTAAGACCATCAGGTCTTATTACCATTTTCATCAGAAAATGGTTGGATTTTATAGAGGCCTTACAGGCGGCTTGATAAACTCTAACCAGAGGTGGCCACTAATCCTCATTCGATAAGAAGAAGAATAATAAGCTAATATCTGAGCCCAACCACTGTCTTCATACTTTACAAGCTCAAAATGTAAGTGAAAATACTATGACGTTAAATTAATAAAAGTTATTGTTTCAGCATGTTTCTTAAATTAAACAATTTGTCACTGTCAATGTTGCACGACATTGTTATAATTGAAACATTTTTCATATTACATCATTGAAGTATAAAAAACGAAGTGTTTTAATTAACACATGAGTCTATAAACATTTTTGATAAGTTTAGTTAGACAAATGATTCACAGATAATGAGCTTTTATATTCATACACAAACTTTTGTAATAATTGCTTTTTCTAACAATTTATTTTTGTCATAATTCATTCCTTAGTTGCAATCTATTAGAATATAGAGTTAAATTATGCAATAAATATGTTATTTATTAAGTTTTACAGAGATTATAGAGTATTATACTGTCTTAAAAAATTGCTGTTGCTTTTGCGTAGTGAAACCACATGAGTAACGAAAAGTGAAACTAAAAAAAATCACGACCTAATCAGATAATTAATGAACCTGAGATTGATCTAATAAATTGTTTGCTAATAGAAACATGATAATTGAATGGAATGCTGTTTAGTTAACATATTCAATGACCTTGACCCTCAAAATACGGGGTTTTATGTTCCGAAAGCTGTTCCACCTAAAGCCAGAGAACTTAAACCTTATGACTCGTCGTGAAATTTCATTTATAAATTGATACTTAATGCAAGCCATTAGCATGTGGAAGATGTGTATGACATTTTTTTTGTGTGAAAGGTAATGAGGAATCAATTTATTGCAGTACTTATGCTATTTTGATACAGGGTTTTATGCGCAAGGCATAATTATCAGCTGTTGCGTCCTTTCAACTGATGTCATTTTATTGAATTAATTGCTGTATTATGTACAGTCCGTCTATTGTATACTTCAGATTAGAACTCTGTCACTCTAACTAAATCTTACTTTTTTGAACAGAAATCAATGACAATTGACAACTTCAACAAAATGGACACAGTTCTAAACTGCATACATCTATTCAGACGTGAACGTGACTGTACTACTCTAATAATTGAATTAACTTAACACTTTTTCAACGTCACTTTGCTAAATAAAAACATAGGTCATTCATTATATTTATTGTAATAAAACTACATAAATGAAGAATAAACAATTTCGGAATCGGCCTTATAAATATAGGTAACTTTAACGTTATTTATTCTACAGTCCTTAATACTTAGGTGTTCATAATTAAGAATTAAGTGTTCATACAACTGTAGAGATAATCTTAAAATGTTCCGAAAACACCATTCATTCGATTGTTAATGATCTTCGATTCAATTCGATTCGGCCGTTAATGCCGTGTGATTGCTTTCCTGATTCCAACGTGCGAATGCCCGAATAATTTTGAATTCAAAAATATTTTTTTGCTTAAATGTGATAGGCATTTTGAGTCATGCGTTTACATAAATATTTTTACTATGTACCTATTCACCAAAAAAAAAATATAAGTTATGATCGGTATAAAGTGATATAAATTATCACAAACTATCATGATAATTAATCAATATTGCATTTGTTTATAATGCAGATCATTTTTAAAGTCCAAATACAAGTATTGTGAAATTAATCAATATTTAAAACTGGTTCAGTAGGTAGTTAATTGATTTATTTTTTAATTCTTGTCAGTCAGTTAACGGCGAGTTAATTGGTATTACGAGTTAATTTTGAAAGTGGAAAGGTTCAGTAACGACCTACAATTAACAGATCGGTAGCAGTCACCCGTTAGAAGCTTATAAAAGTTGCACTTGGCAACGATTTTCTTGTAAATCCGAGTTAAAAAATACAAGTATTAGACACGTTTTTCCATTCAGTTGCATTCATACAATAAGACTTTTTTGTCACGTTTGAAACGTTCTAATTGAGTAATTGAAAAATTCTGTGGCGTACGCGCCAGTACGTTTGAAGGTTTGAAGCTACAAAGCGTAGTACATACTTTTGTGAAAAGGGAAAAATAAAAGGGGTCATGAAGTTTTAATTACAAATAGTAGTTATTTGTAGTAAAAACTTCAAGACTCCTCAAAGATGAAAAGCTTAGCCTGTTAACGACATTACGCGTTTCTGTACTTAATATGTGAAAGCGTAACGTCAACGTTCATAATGTATTATGCCTTTATTGAAGCAGTTAAATGATTTAACGAATCTGTTAAGGAAATTATCAGATAGACATTTAGGTATTTTCCTGTTACGAAAACAAATAATTACACTATGCTGTTACATTCGTTCTGCTTTAAAAGCATGACCAATTTTGAAACTCTTACCGATTGATTTAGATCAAATATGAATTTGATTTTACAGTGAAATGAACATTGCTATTTTTTAGCTAAGAAAGTTAAGTTTATTTTTCAATGCAAAAATTAAATATGTAAAGGATAATGATCACCGTACGATACCCCTTTGCAATATCTATGCCAGACATTGTCCTCGATTTAATAAACATACAAGTCATTTATTTGACTTTCACACCTAAAGACTGTAAAAATAAAATAGCGTAGATCCAGTATGTGAATTTTGTTATTGGTATGCAAGAAAAATTAAAAATAAACTTTGTTTTATCTAATTTACCTCTGAACCACTATCTAATTCTAAAGCTAATAGTCCAAGCACAGAATAAATAATAGTGCCTGCCTACAGCTAGTGAATTCAACTTAACGTGTTATATCGAGCGTGCTACATCTTCGATCACGTCATGCCTAACTTCGGCCTATAGAATAGATAGTGGTCAAACTTGTATAACAATAATAAATATGATAAAAGTAAATACCATTTGTCCAAAAGATTGTTTAGGCAAACTTTATTTTACTCGATACACTTTCGCTTATTTACCTATTCTAGTATTTTTTCTTAGTTATAGGGCCACTGGTATTTAATGTTGTTTTCTTTAAGTCCACTTTTACGATTTTGATGTTCCATGAAAGCATAATTATTTTTATGCGAGTAATCTCTACCTACACGTACTTCAACTAATAATTTCAAGTGAGCGTCCTGCATAGGTAGGTTAACTAAGCCTGAAGCGTGCAGTGAAAATCATTGTTGTGCAAATAAATTTACTCCATTGTAGCACTGAGCGTAGCAGATGCCTGTACCGCATTATGATATTTCATTAGATACTCACAACTAATGCTACGAACCCGTGACTGACTAAAGTATACATTAGAACGTAATAGTTTGGCAATACGAACAGAATTTAGAGTAAAAGCCTTGCTGCTTGCATTCGTATAAAATGTTAATGCTAGATTTGGTAATATCAACATAGTTAATTTAAGGCACATACAAAACTTATTCTATATTTAGATGTACCAATTGCCAATCAGCGCGTTTTGTAGATCACGGAGTATCATTAACAAAAGTTATTTGTTTCAGATCGTGTGTTCGCCCGCAAACCGTACGTTTGTGGCTTCGTAAACCGACACTTAATCCAACGACCGAAATGATGCAATAGCTATGTACGTAATGATGATCCGAATGAAGCGACATAATCGAACTGATAGGCGATAGTTGTGGAAAAATTAAGTGAGAAACATAAAGTGGAAGTTCGGGCGCCAGTCCCACGTTGGGCGTCAGTTCCACGTTGGGCGCCAGTTAAGCTTTGGGCGCTAAAAGGTTTCAGCAATAGAAAGTTGGGGGTATCGATAGCGGGGCATGAGCCTGGGCGTTGAGCAGTGACGGCGGCCGGGCGGCTGCAATGGGCGCGGCGCGCCATGCGACCGCGCACGCGCCCGCTGCGGCTGCTCCTCGCGGCGCTGGCGCTGGCGTCGTGCGCCGCGGCGCCTGCCCCAGAGCCGCGCGCGCAGCGGTCCGCCAACCTGAGCCATATCACAGGCACGTCGCGCACGATACAGATGTTCTTAAGGAATCGGTATCTGCAGCTGATGCCAGACGGCACCGTCAACGGCACCACAGATGGCAACAGCGCTCACAGTAAGTATCTGTAACATACATAAGATATAATAGTTTCCCCATGAGCATAAGATTAGGTTTGATTTGGTACCTAAACTTGGAGTGATAGCACAAATGGTGCTGCGAGAAACTATACTATTTGTTTTTGCTACAATCATGAGCAAGAAAAATATTGCTGAGATCCAGACTAGACATTTTTTGTATATAAACTATATTATGTGCACTTTCACTTCTTTGTAAAAACTTGTTTATAATTATTGGTACGAAAAAAATTCGTCATCTTATTTATTAGGAACAATTTAGCAAATTATTATTACTTTGAAAACTTGTTAGGCAGCTTGAAATTAGTGAATCAATATCGGCACAAACAAAGTTAATATTTTATTTGAAAATCTCGTTTTTACTAACGGAATATTGATGACTTGTTTATAAATCAAAAACAACTTTGTACTCCTATTGGCTTTATTACGAAGAGGAAAGTTCCTTTGGAGCGTGGAACATGTTTACATTGCCTCCATTGGCATAAATCATATCTTACTCGTCATACTTTTTTTCATTAGCTAGATTAAGATTACATGTCTCACACGATAGACATTCAAATAGCCCTGTAATAACACATGGCAGTAGTGCTTCTAACACAGCGTAATTACATATTTGGTGAATAATACTTTCATAGTCAGTTAAGTCAAATTGTGATAATAACTCAATAGTTAGATTTGTATCGCCGGAAGGTAAAACATGGTGGTCCGTTGGATTACACCGACAGATTGAAATCGTAAAAGTGTAATAACTACTTTTCTGACAGTTGCAGTTTCGTATCGTGATGAAAATTCAATCCCATTGGTCTTGAACCTGATAAAGATCACTTTCTTTCAAAACGTGATTCTTGAAGTAATTGTAATTTGGTTTTAGGGTTCCGTACCAAAATGGTAAAAAAGGAACCCTTATATGGTGTGACTAAATCTGTCTGTCTGTCACAGCTGTATATCTCGAGAACTACTAATGGTATCAACTTGAAATTTAGAATAGTTTGAGATGACATTTGCCCAACTATTTTGCAAATAAGAAATAAATAAAAATATATATATCTTTTTTACAACAGGGACTGAAAAGGGGTCTTAAAATTTGAAGTGGAGCTACTAGGGCATGTGAGGTATCATATGAAAGAACGCCGTTTGCACGTTTTCAATCATTTCTTTTTGTTTTAGGCCGCATAGTTTTCGATTTATAATGAAAAATGTAAAAAAAAATACCGTTCCCCCCTTATTTCTGAAGTTTGCAATGAGGAAAATCTGAAATAATTCTATGTGATAGCAGTTTATATAAAGATTACAGAAAAAATAAAACGATGTCTCAATATAGCACACTTTTTTAGAAATTATCAAATTTCTAAAAAAGTTAACATTAGTTCCACTATCAGTCAAGGGATGGCGCTGACCTAAAACTGCAATACTCATTTTATTGTTCTTCTCTGCAGTGTGGTTTGATGGTGCAATTATGATGGTACGGAACGTTCGGTGCGCGAGTCCGACTCGCTCTTGACCGGTTTTTCAATATTAAAATTTATTGTTCAGGTTAAGGCATGAAAAGTTTAATTTTACATACATAGATTACAAATGGCACTTTATTTATTCTCTATTTTAAGTTATTCTAATTAATATTGGATTATGTTGTCAAACCAAAATACTGTTATCCTACTACGTTTAGATGTTTGGAATATTCCCACGGGAACGAGAACCACGCGGGTAAAACCGCGGGCGGCCGTTAGTTTCTTTCTAAGTCTTGATGTTGGTAGAACCACGCACGTTGCTTTAATACATTAAACAACTTAAATACATTGAGCAACTTAAAGTTGCTGAAAATTGAACGAAACGTCTTCTTGGAATTCCTGTGTCCTGGTTATCAAAATTTATAAGTCTTGTACTTTTAAAAACAAACATTTTCCTTATGAAAAGAATTATTCCACAAATTCGTTTATCAAAACACGTTAAATTAAACGCTACAAATGTTTTTGTTTATTTAACTTATATGTTTCACCCTTATATTAGTCATTTCATTAATCAAAAAAATCAAATCTTGTAAAAAAACTTACAACTTGTAAAAAACCCAATGGAAAATCCTGAGTATTGTCCGGCGACTCTCCATTCCGTGTGACAATGTCTTAGAACATAAATTATTCGGAAAAAGACATAATTTACATGAACTTGTAAAATTTTCATGTAGGTAAATTTTACTTGTAGCTTGTAAGTTTTGATAAACAGGACACTGGTAGTAATTTTCTCAAATTATGAAACTTAATGTGTAGGTACCTACACCATACACCGTTATACTTCGAACATTGCTCATTTATTTTACGTTGTCTGGGTATTCAATACCTTATGTCTTTGCTTTAAAGAAGTGTTTATTTGCAGCCTCATTTAATTTGGTAATCTTCTTGGGGCCTGGTAATCTCCTGCTCTGATTATATCAATTTATTTTTATTGTACTTGATTTAGCAACCACTGAAATCTAAACGTTCGTTTGTAGTCAAGATTTTTATTTCATTATCGAATGAAATTAAACACTTTTCTACGGATACTAGCGCGGTTCACGGCAGCTGCAAAGGTGCCGAAACGTCGGAAAATAAAAAATCTAACCAAATACCAACTAATTACCAAATTTATTTCAATAAAACCGCGCTAATATCCGTTAAAAATTGTTTTATTTCGTGTCTAGTGAGCGCGTAAGCTTGAGAAGTGAATATCATTATCAAATATCTAGAGATGGCAACGAACCAATAATTTTGGTGGAATAGTTGTTATATTCGTGAACTTCAAAGTTCAAACGATACATTAAATCGGCCCTTTATCTTGTAAATAATTTAATAGTAAATCGTATTATATTCTATTGACTTTAGTTAAAGCTAAAGTGCCCATTAAAATTCAAATTATCACATTCCAGTGACAGTTATCTATTATTAATATCTAAGTTATACGTAAAGAAGCTTTTATCTTTTTTGTACATTTATTTACTTCTTAATTATCATTTAGCGAATTGTAATTTTATTTCAACCGACTTCAAAAAAAGGAGGAGGTTCTCAATTCGATTTTGCGCGTAACCTCGACATTTATGGACCGAGTTAAATTACACTTTTTTATTTGATTAAGTTTTCTTTCGAGACGGTACTTTTTTTTAAATCGGTTTAGTAGTTTTCATTTTAGTGATCCTGATAATACTATCATTTCGGTTACTATTACATTGATGATTATAAAGAAGTTATGTCCGAACAACCATTTGGACATAACTCCTTCGTTTATAAACCGATTTAGAAGTTTTTTTGTTTAAAAAGTGATACCTTTAGTGTATTCCTTTAGTTTCATTGAGATTTGACCTTGAACTTCGAAAATACCCAAGGGAACTCCTCAAAGTCAAATAGGATATGTATAGTGATTGAGATGTTGGTAAGTTTATGACAATCCAAAATAAACCTAGCTATGGTCTGCGACGTCCTAGACTAGACTTTGACTACATAGGCACAACTAGCGTGAATGTGAAAATTGATTTATGGACATTGTTCCGTTGAAAATAAAAAGATTTTCTTTAAAGAAAAACCTCCTTCAAATACCTGAAAATAAAAAAAACTTACTTCAATGTTAAATAGCTCTAAAAAGCAAGAAATATTGGGTTATTCCACAAATCCCCACTGAAATTTCCCCCTTGAGGGGAAAAGTGGAATTTAAAACAAAAAGTCCAGAATTCAAAAAAAAGTCTAGAATTCAAAAACACAAAGTCTAGAGACTCTAGTGTAATAGAAAGAAAACTGGAATCTAAAAAACCCTGAAGGGGAAAACTGGAATTGAAAAATGAAATATCCAGAAATACCCTTAAAGTAAATTCGGTAAGGAAAAAAAGTATTTTTTGTATTTTACACAATATTCAAATTATTAGATAGGCATACCAATTTTAATAATAAAATGTATGTCTATTGAAGTCGGGTGAACTGGAGGACAACTTCTTCAATTAGTTGTTTTTTTACTAAAATTTATAAATATTATTTCTTGCTTTTTAGAACCAATTAAGTTTAAAGCATTTGTTTTTATTTTTATGTTTTTTATAATTGTATAAAATCATCCGAATTGCATTTTATGGCTTCAATTTCGGTACCGACGTTCAAATCATGCTCTTTTTGGCATTCATGTGTCAAATTAAATATCAACTTAATGTTTCTCAAACCAAACGATGTTCCTTGTGAGGCGTATAATTTTGGTCCATATAACAAGAGTTAATTCAGGCGTAATCGAATGGAAGATCAAGATTTTAATTCACAGACAATAACTTGACTTGAAGCTATAAATTATTTTCACATAACAGGCGCAGAATGGTAGTGGTAATGTAAATGGTAATGGTAGTATGGTATATAATTTATAATATTTTACTAGCTACTGGATGCTACTGTGTCACTATCGCTTACATATGTCATTCGGAACAAAGGAGAAAGCTAAACAAGACGAACAAGCTAAACAAATTCCACATGGGCAAGGGTGACCACACTGGAATACCAAATTAATACAAATAAACAGTTTGAGGCAGTTTTATTCATTTCATAAGCCCCGGTAGGTAAGCTCTAACTTTTCGTTTTCAATAATGAAATTGGAATGGGATTTCTGTAACAATATCTATGAAGTATATAAATTGGAAGGCCTTTGGTTTTTTTTAATTTTCTTTATTGAGACAAGCATAAACATTTACATCAACAGTGTCCTGCAAAACTATTTGTTTAGTTGTATTCTACGTAGTAAGTACTTTTATTTGATCCTACTATTTTGATTGATTGATATGATATTTTCTTACGTAATTTTAATTTTTTGTTCTTATATTTTTATATGAGAGCTTTTACTTTGGCACTTTTCGTTTTTGTTTTATACATTTAAAAATAATTTGATTCACCAACAATGTACAACTGAAAATACAAATTTCAGAGCGCTTCGGATTTTTTTTTCTTTGTCATACATTCTCGAGTTTTGCAGCGGATCACTGTCTATTGTCAATTTAATCGCACTAACTAAAAGCATAGATATACAGAACCAGTCCTAAATATTGTTAGGTGTACCTACCCTATACTACCCCCTCGTCGCGGTTTTGTAAGGACGTCCCACTCTCAGATTTCAGATTATATGCAATAATGGCGATCGGCAGCCATCTTAGACGATGAGGGATTTATTGTCTCTGGTTCAGGCGTGAATTCTAAGATGGCGCCTCCTGATATGTTTGAGTTTATGCAATACTTACTGCAAAATACCTAGTTGTTAGTAAGTTGAAATTTATTTAAGTTGGCTTGTTAAAAAACTTTTATAAACACACATAATAACAATTGATGAAATTTTTGAGTCATCATTGACTGCATTAAAAACTGGATACCTATGTCAGTTGATACTGCTTCAAAAATAATTAATTCCCGTATTCTATTATGTGATACCGAAATCGTTAATCACAATAATGTCATACTTAATCTAGATGTAAGTAATTTGATATAATCGCACGCACGACACAAGTTGAAAAGTGTCTTCTTTCGTAAAATTGCTTAATGATGTTTGTTAATCAAAGCAGAGAAAGTAAAGGCGCTTTTACATGGATTGCAACTAATCTATTTTGAAATAAACAAATTATAATTAGTATAAAGTTTCTTAGATTTTTTTGAATGGCAGATTCTAATTCTCAACCTTTGTAGACTAGACTTGCAATTAATTTATTTTTGGGGTATTTATTGGTAGTGGAGCTAACTAATTTCTAGGTATTATATACACCGTTAATTTTTAAGTAAATCTAAAAATGAAAAGGGGATATAAGACGACGTGTACGAATAACTTTTACTATGGGGCCAACCACGGAATCGCAAAAAAAATCAGCTGTTCCATACATTATAGTCGAGTCAATGTTGTACTTTTCTATGGAACAGCTGATTTTTTTTGAGATTCCGTGGTTGGTCCTGTAGTAAAAGTTGTTCATACACGTGGTCTGGAATCTCCATTTCATTTTTAGATATACTTAAAAATTAACGATGTATTAGATTCCAAATTATTATTTGCGGCGAAAACTTGTAAGATAATAGGTACCTACCCAGTTATGATGTTCCTGCCTTTACGTCGATCCGCCTGAAGTGAACCGTTAACGTAAACCAGTCGCGATTCCCATGCACTTATCGCGTTACGTTGACGCTTATAAGCGACAACTGTCAAAATTGACGTAACCTTATCTATGGTGTTTTTACAAAACCTCTTTGGTGTCACAGACCGCTAATTAATCGATACGTTGTTATGCAACAATTTTGACAGGTACGAAGGAGATTATCAGATTATTTGACGTAGGCACTACATTAAACTCTTGATAGTGTTTTTAACTGTCTTTAATTCAATATGATTTGCCATTAATTTAATTTATTTAATATTTGAAGTTTATGATGATTGATGATCTTTCTTTTTTACAAAGAATTAACTTATTTACGGCTGAATACTCAAAGGCTTCTTAGCTAAAATCTTTAGTTAAGGTCTCCTTAAAGCCCGCTGGTAACGATCAATTGCGATTGTCAATTTTTTCGTCAATGCCATTGTTGGAGCAATTGACAATCGCACGCGTAAACGATCAATTTTTCCGTCAATGGGCGTCAATTGCGGAAAAATTGACAATCGCAATTGATCGTTACCGGTGGGCTTAACTTAAAGGAAGCTGTCAATTTCATATTTCTGTCAAACCTGATAAGTTTTTTTAATTCATGCGGCCTTAACTTCAAGATGTGTTTGAGTATTTGGCCGTTAAGGTTAGTTTCTGTTGCTAAAGCAATGAGGGCTAAAGCAAGGAGAGGGAGGCAAATGACATTAATAAAACAATAATAGTAACTATTTGCCTCACTAGGTGGCGTTGATGGAAAGAGAAGTGTCAAAATTGGGTTTTAAAAATAAACGGTCTGTACCAAAGAGGCAAGTAAGCGCTCGCTGGCTGACATCTGCCCAAAAGGAAACATTTTAGGGTTACATCTGCCTGCCTACCTGAGTAATCTTCGAAGCTTAGTAAAAAAAAATCACATTGACACATTCATTTTTATCAACGCCATCTATCGAGCCTACAGCTTTTTGTCATTTTGAAAAGCCCTCATTGCGTGTTAAAACACGCTTGATCTATTCCTTTTCCTTATCAACACTCGAAAAAAAGAAGGTGTTAGTTTAGAAAATTTGTCTTATAGAGTGGCAAAGGTTGCTAAATAAAACTTTAATGTCGTCGGTCATGTTATCCTTACTAATATTATAAATGCGAAAGTCCGTTTGTTTGTTTATTTGTTTGTTTGTTTGTTTGTTACGCCTTCACGTCTTAACTACTGAACCGATCATCATGAAATTTTACATACACGTTGCTAGGGGTACAGAAAAGGACATAGGGTACCTTTCATCCCGAAAAAAAGGATTGTTCCCGAGGGATAGCAAAAAAACTTTCCACGCAGACGAAGTCGCGGGCGGCCGCTAGTTCACTATAAAATAGGAATAAAATAGGCAGCACCCTTCTATAACTTAAGAATGGTTTTTTAAGCGATTATGAATAATGATTTTCAAAAAATTCAATATAACTAGCTAACATGCTTTCCATAACTTTTTATGAATAAGACGGTAAGTGTGTGGGTATTTTTTCAAAGTAATTTTTAACAATCGGTCTCTAAGTAAGTAAAATGAATAGTCGTACCATAATTCAGTGTAACTTATGAACCTAATACCTGGATTCAATTTATTGCAATCTGTCAGGACTGTATCTTCCAATCAACGCTGAACCTTCGTGTGGGCTAAGCCACATTGTAGTTCTTTCCTATAGCTCGTAAATACTAGTAAAAACTTGTTGATTATAAAGTATCTATTCTATAAGAATCGTTAAGCAAAAGGTACTTAACTTACTTATGGCGGAAAAGGTAAAGTTATGAGCGGGAAAGTGACAAGTTCAGTTTTTTTAACTGCAATTTCGTTTGTTTTCACTTGTATTTCCTGTATCAGTCCTTGTGGTTGTGTTCATTGAGAAAAGTTTTATTATTCATGATTTAATTTTTTACATAAGTACAACCAAAAATATTTTCTCTTACTACTTATCCTACTAATATTATAAATGTGAAAGTTTGTGGGTTTAGATGTTTGTTCCTCAATTACGCAAAAACGGCTGAACAGATTTGGATGATATTTGACACACAGATAGTTTAAAGCCTGGATTAAAACATAGAATACTTTTTATGCCGGTCAAAGTTTCCCTAGGGATTTTCCGAATGTCCACGCGGACGAAGTCGTGGGCGGAAGCTAGTATCTGGAATAAAAGATAAAATATATTTTACTTACTATATCTGGAAGTATATTGTAATTAAAAACCATATTTTAATTTGTGATTGAACCAGGAAATCAGTAAATTAAATGACGGTATAAGTTTATAAATATTACTTGTAGACTTTTTACAAACAACTCTATATTAAGAACAGTTGCTTTTACTCACACAATTGTAAATTAGGATTACAAAAGGTGTTTTACAATATATTCCTTTATTCATCAATAGAAGAGAACGAATCTGTAATTAATTACGATACGAAGAGTACCTAATAACCCTAAAATAGACGCGACGAGTGAAAACTATTAAGGGTTAGGTCACAGAATAGATATTGTTAGGCGTATCTTTTATAACAGTTAGCCATAATAAAAAAAAAAATATTTTTATTAGAACTAGGTTCATGCTTACGGAAAATAAACTAATTAAGGTATTTAAAATAACGGTAACGGACGAGAATTTCATCAAGATTTTATAATTTTTGTTTATAATATTCTTAGTGGAATGTAAAATATCAAAAGAATTTAATAACAGATATTAGCTGCCGATATTGTAATCACCGCAATTTATAAATCGCCAAATTCTGTGAATATAGTGATTTATTGCAACATACAATTATGAAGTGCCATATTTTATATTCAACTTTGAACCTTATATATTTCAAAATAAATATCACCTTTTACTTTTCTTAAATACGGAACAATTTTTTGCGGCTTCGGCAAAGAAATTAATCAATAATGTTCCTTAACTCCAATAGCGAAGACATGAAGGGTTTAAGTTTAAATGTATATTGAATTGGACAAAGTTTAGTGTGCGGGGAAGAAAAGTTTATTCGGGTAATTTTGAACTTAATGTCAAAGGGAGAAGGATTAGTGGGTTTGGCATTACGTTTTAAATTAAAGTGTGTTGTAGTAGAGCATGCGCGCGCGCATCGAAGACAGGCTGATTGATCGGAGTAGGTTTAATATAGCAATTTACACCTCTTTGCTCCTTTAATCGCTTCCTTGAGTTGCGTAACGTCTTCATCTCCCAACAAGGCTATATGTTTAATGGATTTCCAGAAATCGTTCGTTATATTTGGTAGTTGAAAAATACCTGTGTTGTTTTAAATTGATGTTGCGAATTTTAATGGTACTTTTATTACTATTTTTAATTTAAATGCCTTATGTGTTCGACATACTTGTTTTTTTTTTCATTTTAATATTTGGTGCACACCTTTAGCAGACTTTGTTTCGAGGTAATAAATTCCTTGTGCTTTCATATTGATTATCTTTTGCATAACTGTAAAGTAGATATTATATTTCAGTAATGGTTATGATTAAAACAACACAACCATTATAAATAACGAAATTTAATTGATGATTATTCATTTCATTATCCCAGCAACCGAATTAGGTCCATAATATATGTTTAGTATAACTCGTTACATAAATGGCCTTAACATGATTTGTTATGTTAATCACAATCAAAGCTCTACCTCTAAATATCAATACATTAAACTAGTTTCAAATTTCTTCTACGCTTGCTAATTATATGTGTAGATCCGATTATAAATTAGTATGTTTCTGACATTGAGAATGTCACCGCAGTTTCGATTTGTCGCATAATCTGTCAAAGACTAACAAATTAGGTATTCAATTCAAATGATATGAAATCTTTATTTTGGGAGTTGTAGAATTTTTGATACATTAGGTGTAAAAAGATGCTAACAATATTTAAAAAAGTATAAAAAAAATAATCTTTCAAACATCCACTTGCCTTGCGAACAAAGTTGCAATTCATCGATAAACTTTGTACTGTTTTCTGTATTTTTATCTTAACTACCATTTGCTTTATTGATAGTCCTACATAAATCATTCATTTCAACGGTCTTGGTTTAAAAATACAAAACATTCTGATGGAAATGTTAAGACTTTTTCCTTCTTTAGTCTGACAGATTGCGGGGCATAATTGCATTACCATTTTGAGAATGTAGCCATAAAAATGTTTGTTTGCAAAATTGAACTTTATATCGAAGACTTTATCATAATAACACTGGAAAGAATTTTAGTGAGTTAAGAGATATTGTGGTTTATGCAAACATTAATTAATCACGAATGTCATCGTATAGCTGACTTATTAATTGAACATTGAGTATGACACTAGTTTGCGGTGGCTTGTATCGGCTCGGATATCGCGTAATTTTGTATTTGGGTTGAACGATCTGCATAAAGATACCGTTGCAATGTTGTGGAATCATTGCGATTAATTTTGATAATGCCCAAAGTAGAGCATTACTGTTCTGTTATTTTGCATTTGCGTCTGCGAAATGAGACCATCAGCTGATTTCGTGATAAAATAAATTGCAATTAATTGAAGTGTTTCATTAAGTTAGCACTTTGAATAACTAGCTAACTCCAACTTGTCAGTCTATCGACTTATATAGTTCAATTGTAAAACATTTAAAATTTATAATAATCATAAATTAATATTTCGCCCCTAAACGTTCGCTTATGAATGCAAAATAGATTTATTACTCACTAAACTGAAATCGTACCGGGAGATGACCTCCTTGGGAATTTTCTGTTTTTAAGTATTTTCTTCTTATGTTATGAATGTTAATTAAACGGCATTTCCTAATTTTATACACCAACCATAATGATAATTACCTCTTTTATTTACACAAACTTTAAAGTTTAAAGGAGACGCAATTTTTACGTGATCTTTTATTCTTCGTGTTAAAATAGTACATTATGATATAAGTGCGGTACGTTGAAAATTACAGCCGAGGCGATATTGCTAGCCCGAGCCGTAGGCGAGGGCTACAAGAAAGCAGAGGCTGTAATTATCAAAGCGCACGTATGTCATACGACGTTTTATAACATATTTGCGAGGAAATAAATAAAACTCGGACTTTGCACTTTGCTTGTTTTCCATATGATTAAATTTTGATACGCTTGTAAGTATCTTATCGGTCAATTTTTCGGGCAAGAGGCTTAGAGTAGCCTTTTTCGCTGCCTCTGAGACTTCTGGCGGTGTTGAATTAATAAATTCATCAGTACTTGACGACATTTTCAAATAAAAACAATACAGCAAAAAAAAATTAAATTAGCAATGCGCGCGCATCAGCGTTTTTTTTAAGGCAAAGGCATAAAAACAGCCAGTATTACTAATAATAAATAAAATAATATTTTTGTGTTTTTGTTACAGATAAATGGTTGTAATTTATTGTCAACATTAATTAAATTGAATAATTATATGTTTATTTATTACATTTTATCTCCCAAAGTCAATTTTATCCATAAAATGTTGACCTCTTTTCTGACATAAAAACTCTTTGCTAAGATTTAAAAAAGTACCGTTCGTTTTAGACGAAGTATCTTGATAAACCGTGCGGTAATGTAAAGTAAAACGCACGGCTTATCAAGGAAACCGTGCGTTTTACTTTACATTACCGCACAAGTTCGTAATGAGATACAATACGATATTGAAATTGGTGTAATAAGAGACCCTTTACGAGCAAATATGTTATAAATAGTGTTATGGCATCTCTCGACGTTTTTTAGTTTTCAACAACAACTATCTCTAGTTACTTTAAATAAAATACATTTATACATTGAGGGGTCTTCAAAAAAGGACCAACCCTTTCTGTCAAAGAATTCATAATAGTACAAATCATCTGTATTCAAACTATTCTTTGCGACTTATTAGCACAGGTGCATCGACGCGCGCAAACTGGTCTGTCGGTCGGTGTGTCGGCACAAGTCGACTCACTTACCCAAAATGATGTATACCGCCAAATTGAGCGGGAAAAAAAAAATACGACCTTACTCTCGATACTCGATTCATTTGACTTAAGGATGAGTTATTTTTTTACACTTTTTAATTTAGAGCAATCAGTGATGTTACATGAAAATAAGTTGAAGTAACATTTGTAATAAATTAGCAGAAATGTTTATTTTCATTTTAAATATTTATAAAGTCTTGGAATGCTTAATATTGTAAATGCAATATTTTAGGTCTTTGCTAATAGGATTCTACCTAAATAAGATGATTTGTTACTGGTACTGTGGTTTCATTGCATTAGCTGTTGATTGTTTAAAAGTTGTGATTACAAAATGCACAAGTCACTAAAAAAACACCGAAATCGCTATAGTTGTGCTTAATAATATTTGATTTCTCCAGGATCCCATCATCAGATATGACAATGGAACTACATGGGAAGTATACGCTTTCAAACAAAAAAAAATCCAAATCGGTGTTATACTACCATCTTCGAGTACTTAATCGAGTAACATACTTACCTAAACAAATATCCCGATGAACTAAGAACCACCTACTTTTTTTTAAGCCGGTTAAAAAGGTAAATCTTGTTGTCAAACGAACACAGATTCGAATCACAATAGTAACGTCACCTCATAAAATTCACAATGGAATTCAGCGGCGAAAGACTTTTTCTTCGCAACGTGACTGCCGACCTTGTAAATTGAGTTAGTGGAAATACAATTCACTACTCGTTTATGTTTTATTCATAAGGCTTAAGACTCGGTGACATAATCTGAGTTTAACTCATGACGCTTTAAAGTTCAAAATCCAAGTCGCAATTAGCTGGTTGGAATTAACGCCGATCTGAATGTGGACTCATCCGGCGAAGTAAGTAATTAATGATGTTTAAACGGAAAAAGTTCGTGAAATGACTTTAACAGATTGGTATATTATTTGATTGAATCAGGCGTCACTTGGCGAAAGTCCCAAACCATTTTGAAAAAAGAAATATACCTATATGTAGCTTACTTCCACAAAAAATATATGCAAGATGCACCACCCGCCCGCCCGCAAAAATATGCACATGTACACCACAAAAACCTACCTCTAAAAAGCAAGAAATAATATTCGTAATAATAAAACACGTCTATTGAAGTCGGGTGGGGCTGGAGTACAAATCCCTTTTTTTTATTCTAAAAGCCCCACCCGACTTCAATAGACGTGTTTTATTATTACGAATATTATTTCTTGCTTTTTAGAGGTAGGTTTTTTGAAGTCGGTTTTTTGTTTTTATAAACAATTTTTTATTTTTTTTATTTTTAGTGTAGGTACCTTTTGTATTAGGTAGTGTAGGTATATTATTTAGGTAGAAATTAAAATCGGCTTAGCCAAACGTGAGTTAATCGTGGAGAAACATACATACATGCGGGTCAAACTGAGAACCTCCTTTTTTAAGTCGGTTAAAGAACTACACTTAAGATATCCCTTTTCCAACAAAAAAATAATTATCTTATTCAGTTCATAAACAAAGAAGTTATACGACTGATCATCGAGGTAGTTCACACAAAATCATACTATTTTCGTGCTTTTTTCAAGATTACTTGAAAAGTACTGAACCGATTTCAAAATTTAAAAAAATGGGACCAACTTGAAAGTTTACCTAATGTAATAACGTTTGAGTCATTTCAATCGGTCCAGCCGTCTTTGATTAATCGGTGTACATACAAAAAACAAAAAAAACAAAAAAAACGGGTCGAATTGAGTACCTCCCTCCTTTTGAAGTCGGTAAAAATATCAGTGCTCAAACCTGCATTTAGCCAGACAGCAACACACCTTGCACCTTCACCAATTAGGAAAGTTAATAAAAAAGAAAATAGAAAGAAGAAAAATTTGTATTAATTAATAATTCAAAATAATTTTTCTTTTTTTTAAATAGATTGGTATATTTATTTACGAGTTTCTTTTACGTAAGTAAATTAATAAAAATTATTTTCAACACACTTGCTCGTAAAGTGAGCCCTAATACATCGCTTTTAGGGCCATAAACCGAGCTATAACAAACGCGTGCAATAATATATAAAACACTAGTTGGTTTTAGAATTATCCCTACAAAGTTAAATTAGTACCCTACTGCAAGTTCTATGGGAGTAAACAGAGCATTCCCAATTTAACAGGGTTATACAGTTATTTTTTTTAGTAACAACAAAGAGGTTTTATGCCGCTGAAAATTCAAATACATTTTTGGAATAAATATATGTCTTATTATTATCAAATTATTCATAATTCACAATATTTTGCTATAAAATATTAAAATATTTGCATTTTATTAATTAAAATTATAATTTTGAAGTAGGATGTATGCTCACTCACCCCTTTTTTCGCAAAATATTCTTGCATTGGGCGTGTGAAAAAAAAACAAAAAAAAACCTGCGCGCCTTTTCCCATCATAATTATCATATTTTGTTTTTGTTGTATTTGTTGGTGTGTGGAAAATTACTTTGTTTTTTCCTCGCAAATGTGTTGGAAAACGTCGTATGAAACTCGTGAGCTCTTGCTTATTGCACACTCGGCTGAGTTACGCCCTCGCCTGCGGCTCGGGCTGCAACCCACAGCCTTGTGTGCAATGAGCAACCTAAGCTAACTTGTCTCATAATGTACTATAATATGCTTTACTTTTGGATTCTATAAATAAACTACTAGATTATAGCCCATTTTGTAACTTACGGGAAAAATAAATATTGAAAACGTCAAAATCGCACTGCCCATTCTGCCTATTTATAAGAAAATGCTGGGGGTCTATTACGAAAAGTTTAATGCGATACACGCAGCTGCGTCCGTGCTTCGTTTTGATTGTTTCCTATTACAAATCACTTTCGTATGTGATATTGCGAAGAGATTGCGTGAGTTTGACAGTTTCTCTCTAGCGTATCCGACATCGTTCGTTTAGTAGTCCATAAACTACGATAGCCAAATTCAAAATGTTTGTTATAACTACAACCAGCGAACTGCGGATGATTATCGTGGCAAAGTGACTGCGTTACGCAACTGCGTACGTTATTTTCGTAATAGGCCCCCTGTATATGCTGTAACTAAATGGTGTGTTTGAGTGAGTAAAAAAAAGAATTATTTTAAGACGTAATAATTAAGAACCTATTGTTCTACTGCCGTACAAATAAACGAAGAATAAGTTTATACTATGAATGACGCTTTGAGACGTCAAACAGAGTAATATTGCTACGCAATATTTTTGTTTAAACTAGGTATAATTATTTTTCTAGCCGGCCGAAGTACAATAATAATCATTTAAAGACTATAAAGTGTCGTTTGCGTTTCCTGGTTCGTCCTAACGACTCGAATGCAGATCACGGCTGGATGCGAGCACAGATGTTGGACAAACAGCCGCTTAGTTACGCTAACGAACGTCAAGAATAAGGATGGATCACAATTAAAGATTTCAGTTCTCTTCTAGGTACCTAACCTACTTTTTTATCTAATCTTTTTTAACCAACTCCGAAAAAGGAGGAGGTTCTCAGTTCGTCGTATTCTTTTATTTTTGAGATAACGTGTTGAAAATCAGGGGTTATTCTTAGGAATAAGATGCGAATGCCGTCGAAATAAAAATTATACATTTTATGTACGTATATAAATACAAAAGTAGGCAGAAGCAGTAAAGATCGGAAATAACATACAAATATTACCGTAAAGATTTTGTTAATATTTTCTAACACTTCAAACATAGAGTCAGAAAAATATTTAATTTTACGCATTACTTAAAAAAAATACACGTAAACATGACCTTTTCTGTAAAGTATTTATGTTTTAACTTTTGTTTCTTTATTTCAAACGGTTATGTGTATATACGGCTGATTCTCTCAGTGTTATTTAAATCATGACAATTTGTTGTTAGCTACGGGTATTTCTTAGAGTATAGGTCAAAAGTACAAAATTCAAACTACCTAAATCGTGGTTTCGATGTAGTAAAGTCCAAAGAGTGTTATTACATTTCGTCAAATAACATGCATGGCAACTAATGAAGTGATGATTATCCAACTCTAATCATAATGGGTTAAACTTCAAATAATAATGCCGTTCGTGAACAACTGCCTTAAAGGTGTCGCAAGATGTTCTCTATCTAGGATCTCTTTGTCGGTATGTCTATCCATAAAGCATTGTCTGAGCATAGTTTAAGCATATTAGATGTTCCCTTTAGCCGATTTGCTGGCCGGAGGCGATAATGCGTTTGCGTATAGCGCGAGAGACAGAGAGCTTTGAAGACAAATTTTAAGTAATTAAGGTTTTTGGGTGTTTTTTTTGTAGATGAGTAACCAAACATACTCGTGAAAAACATATATAACAGGTTCGTGTTTTTTAAATTAATTTCAATTAGTGATATTGTACTGAATACGAATGAATGGTGCATAAAAGTTACTATTAGGTACTAATTAATTACTTAATTAGGAGGCTTTTGATAGCTCTTATAAATTAAGGACAAAACAGTAAAAAAGATAGATGTGTGCCCCATTTATCAAAGGATCAAATCTTTGATAATCACTCTTAATTTTATGGTCGTCGCACAAACGCACTATAACTAATTAGTTTCTCCGTTTTAGACTATTTATCTTAATCAGGATCAAAGTTAAAATAAATAACGACTAAAATAAATACGCCAACGTGTAGTTTAACCAGTTGACATATTAATACATGTGGTAGATTTATGAATAGCCGAAGAGAAGATAAATTAATAAAAATTAGATAAATCTCAGAATGATCAGAAGTAATAAACTCTGGGAATCGTGACTACTCAATAATAGGATAAAAATGATTGCATTTTGGCCCGGAAAATAATACGTTTCATCTTATTCTACATGTGACAATTATTCTCGTAAATTCGATGTAAATCGTTGTACTCCTGAAAAGTACTTAACTGAAATCTTATAAAATAAAACCGGTCAAGAGCGAGTCGGCCTCGCGCACCGAGGGTTCCGTACAATCATAAATATATTTAGATATGTTACTTTAGTACAGTCTTTAAAAAAGTAGGATAGACGGCAGACAGGTGGAAGGGCGAACAGGCGGACAGTTAATTTACAAATCTTAACCACAGCTGCTTATGGTGACTGAAAAAGTTTCAGCCACTCCACATTGCAAACTGTTTATATTACTAAGTAGGAACTTATTCTTCGTTTATTCGTACGGCAAATAGTAGGTAATTATATTAGAACCAGCCACCAATTATTATTGTAGTATTAGGTTGCGCCATCTCTTGACCGATAGTGGAACTATTTTTCTTTCTTAGGTCAGCATTCTTAGGACAGCGCCATCTGTTGACTGGTAGTGAAACTAAAGAATTTTTGTTTGTTTTTTAATTTATAAAAAAGTGTGTTATATTGAGACATTATTTTGTTTTTCCTGTAATCTTTACATAAACTACTATCACATAGAATTATTTCAGATTTTTTTCTTAGCAAACTTCGGAGATAAGGGGGGGAACGATATTTTTTTTTACATTTTAATCATAAGTCGAAAACTATGCGGCCTAAGAAAAAAGGAAAAAATGGTTTAAAATGTGCAAACAGCGTTCTTTCATTTGATACCCCACATGCCCTAGTCACCTCACTTCAAATTTGTAAGACCCCTTTTCAGTCCCTGTTGTAAAAAAAATATCAATTTTTTTATTTCTTTCTTGCAAATGTCATCTTAAACGGTTCCAAATTTCAAGTTGATACCATTAGTAGTTCTCGGGATATCCAGCTGTGACGGACAGACAGACAGACAGACAAACAGACAGACAGACAGACAGACAGACTGAGTCACACCATAAGGGTTCCTTTTTTACCATTTTGGTACGGAACCCTAAAAACGATCATTGACTTTTGTTTCTTTACGCAGTTCTTTTTTCAAATCTAATAAGTCGAAAGTTTTATTATAGAAAACCCTGTTTTTAACCGACTTCAAAAATTGAAAAGGAGGTATACGTAGGTATCTATTCGTTACGTATATTTTTTTTAGGTATGTTGCCCGATTACTCGAAGACGGCTGATCCGATTGAAATGATTGAAACGTTTTTACATCAAGTTTATTCCCAAGATGGTCCCATTTTCTGAAATTTTTAAAGCGTTTTAGTAGTTTTCAGAAAATTCAGAAAATACTGTCGTTTCCGTTACCATTTTTCCAGCACACTATGCTACTGAAACAAGCAAATTCAACAAAAGAAAACGGACACTTTGTCCGAGACAATGTATCGACAGATACACGTTTTAATGTACGCGACACAATGCAATCACGCAAATTATCATCAAAGGACCCAGTTAATTTTTTAACCAGAAGCGATAGAAAAGTTTGGGTGAACAACGGAATCAGAAAAGCGGGACTGAAAACAAAAATAAGGGAAATAGAATGAAATGACATTCAGGGTGATTTTCATGCGATATCGCGCAAATATTAGTTATTTTGTCAAATACAGAAATAGAATTTTGCTTTGACTGCTCCTCCCATACCATGCTAGTTAATAGATAGATATATAGTATTTGTGTTTATTTTCTAAGTACAAACCATATATTTTAGGTAAAATTCCTTTAGTTAAGTCAAGATGAATAAGAATGTAAAGTCGTGATCGGTTAATCTCTATTATTACCTTTGATTTTTGCTCTTTTTTGTGCCACAAGAGGCAACGAAATAAAAACACTGTCTTATTTAGAACATTTTTACTGTGTGCGAATACTTTAGAATAATAACACTTAGAACGATAGTTCTGTCAAAACTGAGACAACTAAAACAGCCAAAATGGCTCCGTTTTCAGATTTTTGTTCTCCATTATTACCTAATCATACCCAATAAGTACAAAACAGTTTCAATTTTCCTACATTTAGGAGATTAGTTACTATATTATTGGATTTTATATACGATTAGGTAACGTATAAAGGATATAAATCTGAAAACTAAGCCATTTTGGTTTAGTATTAGTTGCCTCACTTTGCATCCGAGGGCACGGCTTTTATGTGTTATTATTCTAAGGCGGATACGTGAGCTGTGAAGACTCGCTGCTGAATAAATATAGGAAATTCGCTTGCATTCTTTCCGCCTCCTTCGGCATGTAACCGTGCCCGAGCCACGTTGCACATACGCCGTCTATTACAACTGCATTACGCAACATTTACGCTAAAAGGCGTTGTTTTATTTAAATACACTATTGTTTTCATTCAGAACAGTAAATTCTAATTAAGTGCACGCGTTCAAGCATAAACATTTGAAGATCGAGTTTAGGAATAACTTTAGAGGAATTTATGCAGGTCATCGGATTGGGTGACTGACCTATCATAATTTAGTTGGTTTTTTATTTGATTTATAGTATTAACGTATGTCATAGGTTTTGGAAAATATGCAAATTTGAGGAGTATAACTTGTTTTATTTTTTCGAAATAAAAACGTTCTATTCAAAGGTAAATAAATTGTTACCCATTCATCGGAAAAAAGATTCCCCATTCATCCGGCATGTTAATTGTCTAATGGAACAAGAAAAAGATACAGACTACAGAAAAATTCTTCCAACACATCGACCAAAATTCTATTAGCATGCTAGAAACAAAATTGTATGTAGGTAAGGTAATTTAAAAACAAAATATTAAATTATTTTCACTTCTGCCAAAAATATTATCATAATATATACGGTATTAAGTAGGATGGGAAGAAAATGTAAATTTTAATTGGGTCGATTTAATCATTAAAAATCTCGTAACGGATTTTTTCTTAGTTAAGTACCTACTGAGTTTGAATACCGACACACAAATGGATTTATGTCCAAACTCCAATAAACATTTACAACAAAAAACTAATAAGACCGACATTGAAAACTTCCATCAAACATTAATGAAACAGCGTAATAAAACAGTAAAATGCTCTGGTTACATTTAATCGGAATACACAGGTTTAACAAGGTATAAACTGTAGACAGAAATAGTGGCTATTACAACTCCAAAGTTTAAAGGTGGTATAAATTCGGGCGAAGTGAAGTTGCTGGACTACTGAGTTTTACGGCCGTTCGGAATGATTGAATAAAAATTTTTAGTCGTAAACTTGATTGTGAGATATTGTTGGTTATACAAAAGTAATATATTATTATGTTTCAATTGGAATGAGGATTAATTCAAAGTGATAGTTGGGAACATTCAAATAGAAGGGAATAAAAAAAAATACCACTTCCCAACTCGCGAAGAAAATGAACAATTATTATTTGTTTTAATTCATGGAGAATTTGTCCAAAATCATCACTGAAGGTAAACGTTTTGCAACTATTTAGAATCTGTGGTTTTTCTTCCGATTCATCCAATATTCTATTTATAAAAGGAATTCTATTTTCTTGAGTTCAAGATATGATTTAATTATGTACACAGGGTTATTTGTAAAACACCAACAAACTCGCATGAGTAGATTACAACATAAGCAACAACGTTTGTTCTACGACCTTTCCGAAAACAGACAAAAAAAATCGGCTTTCAATACAAATGTCCCAATAGCTGATCGAGTTTTGTATGTAAAGTCAGAAATTTTTTGTCTGTTTTTGGAAAGTTGTAGAAAAAATATTGTTAGGTTAAGTGCCCGCTCCAAGGCAGTTTTTTCAGTTCCCACATGTAGAACTAAATACTCCAAAAATCGATTTTTGATCCGAGCTTGCAATACACATAATAATAGATACTGTCATATTGATTTATTTAACTGCAAACTAAGAGCTTACATTTCATATGTCAAAAAAGTTAAAAGTGTGTAATAAGAATAATACATTAATTATTAAGGAATTGTATTTGCCCACCATTTAATTTAATTCTTTAAATTTTTAAATAACTTGTTTTGTTATTATTGAAATCTTTAAATTTCTCATAGTAATTTTTTGTACATTTTTTGTTCTCTTAAGTTAAACTCATTATAGTCTTCGCTATGTAATTCTCATTGTTGGAAACTGTTTTGGCTAATGATCTAATCATAGTTGGGTGAATCAACTTTTTAATGTCAGGAAAAAATCGACCCATGTGTAAATTTTTATAAATTAAAACAAAACCAGGTAATCCTTTTGTAAAAAATCTCTATTTTACGATATTTAGATTCATAGCCAGTAAAACATACTTAGTTTTGTACAACAATAATCAATAGTTTAAAGAAAGGCATGGGTGACACAGGGGACAATGTTGTCCCCAGCTTTTATATGAAAAATGGGAGTTGTCTCCTGGGTCACCCCTATGTTTTTCTTCAAAATCACGTAAAAATTTTCATGTCTTAAGTTTTCTTATAAGATGATTAGCTGAGAGTATTTGCAACTACAGGTTAACATCATATAAAAATGGTTCACGTAGATATTTTAAGAAATGCCACAAAACAACAAAAAGTTGATTCACCCAGTTATTATACTTCTACTTGTATTATAAGAGCTGTATGTTTCTTTAATAAGCAAAATAAAAAAAATAAAAATAAAAAATTGTTGTTTATGATGTTAGTAATCTACTCCTGCGAGGTTGTTGATGTTTTACAAATAACCCTGAATAAGCTTAGCATATATGTATATAAGCTTAGAATATATTATGTATATAAGCTTAGAATATATTATGTATATAAGCTTAGAATATATGTATATAAGCTTAGAATAATTTATACATATAATAAAATAGTAAATTCTAAATGTTTGTGCGCGAATCACCAAAAAACCGCTGAACGGATTTTGATAGGATTTTTCACAGTTCGGTAGCTAGGGGTTCAACTTAAAATTTAAGCTATGTTCTATCTAATTGGGGTCGGTAGAACCTGGAAAACAGCTTGAACTCCCCGTAGTACTAGCTTTCATACTCTAAGGAGATCATTTAAACTGGTCGTGTTATTGTTAAATCTCAGGCAAAAGGGATACCTACCTAGGGATTTTTATATTGTCCACGCGGACGAAGGCGCGGGCGTAGGCTAGTTAAGTATATAAGGTTAAGGTATTGACCATGTGTGCTATCATTGAATTTTTAACTGGATATTGATTGATTACCGATCATAACGCCGCCGCACTAATCGATCGTTGCAATCATTTGTTACGACCGAGACGTGACCCAAATTAGTTTTGTTACACTTGGTTGTAATATTTGCATATAATGGCCCCCTTGACACGTTGTTTACAGTCTTAAGTCCGTATTAATGTCATATAAAAGGTATGAGTTTATTCTGTCGATATCGGAAAACGGCCAGTGATATTACAAAAGGACATCGCTTTATCTTTCTTAATTGAATGTGGTTTGAATGCAATATTCTGTAAACGTCTTAGTCTAAGAATAGATATAAGTACTATACTACCGTACAGAAAGGACACTCTCCACCCCGCCCCAGAATTAATTACATACCTCACCTCACCCCGCGAGTTAGTGTACCGAATCGTGTGCTCATTTAGTTGTGTTTGTCAACGTCGACCACTGACATGAAAATTTTTTTTTATTTAACTGGCTGTCTGTATGATTAGACAGCTAAGTTTTTGTGCCTATTTGAAACGCCACTAGCGTGCGTCTAAAGAACTAATTTTGACGTACAATATGAAAATGCATGCCGTGATGGTCTCTCCAGACTTCAAACTTTAGTACCATGTCCCTCACGCTATGCTCACGCTACCACAGAATAACTAATAGTACACGCTTCGTCCTACAGCGCCAAAATGGCGGAAATCAAATAGTCACAAAAACAGTTTGACATAAGCCTGTCCAGTGAAAATATATGCAGGTCAGTGACGTCAACTTATTTTGATATTCAAAGCAATGCGTTGTAACTTGGTTGTAACTTTATTTACCAAAAAGTTTGAATTATGAATTGAACGCCGCCGCTCATACAGTACAAACTGCACGGTAGCCCTAGGCTTACACACACAGTTGCGCGTGTACAAAAACGTCATCTGACGTCATCTGTTTATAATGGCGCGCTTGTATGGAGTGTCCGGGGTGTGGACACAGACACTTCAAAGATTACAAATATAATTACGTAGAGTCCACAAAATTTTCTTCCTAATAGAAACTATTGCCATATACTGAAATCTCTTTTCTTACTTCCATGTATGGCGTATTAGTATGGCGGGAATTTTGACAAGTGTTACGTAAAAACTTCACACGTTTTGTTCAACGGATTGCCGATCATGTGCCATTGAACCCTTTATTTGTTTTTTAATCAACCATGCAAAATAGTCACGCATGTTGTTTATAATACTTAAGAGAGATTTTTAATAAGTCCTACCTTAACTTCATAGATAAAAATCAATAATACCTTCTTTTTAATGAAAATGTAAAACGCTTAACTTATATCTGTATGTTTTTTTTACTGATTTCTCTGAATTTATTTTCCCGAGATAGTAAAACATCTACTTAGTATTCATCGCTTAGTGATTACACTACTGCCGTTATACTATGAGATTTTAAAATCGTTGAAAAGAAATAGCCGTCGATAAGTATCTAAGCAAAGATTAGATTAGTATAATTAAAATAACATTAGTTTTTCTCTCATAAATTGCAGTTGTAATAGTTCTCGCAGGTGGTCTCCGAGTGAAGAGTTGACGATTAATTGAAACGTCATCGTCGTGAACTGCTCTAGTCAGATAACAAATTCGCGATAATTAATAATATTTTTAATCTGTGGCTTTTGTAATAGGGTGTTATTAAAAGCTCGTTTGATGTCTTCGTAGTTATTATTCAGCAGGACCTTGGGTATGATGAATTAGACAGCTATATGAAAAGAAAGAGCGAAGATTTGTATGACGGATTTATTAGGTTCTTCTACGTATCTCAACTAGAGTGTTCAGTACCAAAAATGGGTTATTTCCAAAGCTCCACAGCTCTATTGTTTTCAAAAAATGTAAGTTCATACTTTGGTTCCCAATGGGTCCACGACATTAAAAATTAAAAAAACATTTTCTTTCCCAGCGGGTCCATGAGAATATTTGGTACAGTCAACAACAGTAAAAGCGGAGTTATTTTATTTCCAATCACTTTTGATATAAAATATATGTTTTCCAATCCTTTGTAATAAAAACGTCTCCAAAGTAGCAGGATCACATAAATATAAAGAAGGTTAACTTTTGTAATTTTCAAAACTCATTTTAAACAAAGTTAACCTTCTCCTTATTTATGTGATCCTGGTACTTTGGAGACGTTTCTATTACAAGAAAGAAAAATATAAAAATAGAAAATATTTATAAACGGTTCTGGCGAATATAAATAGTACAAAGTCTCTTGTATCGTTTTTGTAAAACGATACAAGAGACGTGTAATGGGTCCACAAGACTGATCCGAAATATAATTAAAAATGTATTTTAAAATTTCATGGACCCGGTGGGAAATGAAGAATAATAGAGGAGCTTTGGGAATAACCCCCAAAAACGGCAACAGTATATGAAAAATCTGATTACTCATTTTTTTCGTCGGTTGAGATATTTCAGTGAAAAATTTAAAGAACGTAATGATCCAATAAATGGCTATTCTATGCATGATAATATAAATCTCAGCTGTTGTTTTTGAAATATAAGTTATTTTTTATTTGTTTTGGGTAAATCTGAAACTGTCATTAATTAAATATGTGCTTTAATTCAAAGTGCACAAACTGATTTGATTAGCCGACCACCCAAGCGATCTCACGGTTAGTTACGTTGATAACATTGTCGTCTCTGATAAGCGCTATCGTTAACATAGATTCGGTTTTGCATAAACGACGGAAGGTATTAGTGATTATTCATTAATTTTAATATGAGATTGATTTCGAAATTCGTTTAATGTGGTGATGCTTTCTTTATTATTTTAATTTTTATATTTTATCATTTTTATTTTGCGTTCCTAATAAATTGTAATAAATACTAACACTAAAAATATTTGCATGCCTACACTCATAAGGTATTAATACTAATAGCGATTGTGGAGGTTAAGCAACTTTCGCAAGGGTCGATTATGGGATGGGTGCCCAAAAATTTATTATCCCGAGCTCCTCCGTGTTTCGGAAGGCACGTTAAGCCGTTGGTCCTGGCTGCATTTTGCAGTCGTTAATACCCACCAATCAGCATTGGGCCCGCGTGGTGGGTTATGGCCCGTCCTCCTTATCCACCCATAAGGCCTGTGCCCTAGCAGTGGGGACATTAAAATGGCTGATGGACGACGACGATGGACTGTCTGTACATGGTATTATGAAAAGAAGAATAAATATGTAATAGCTGGAATCTAACATAGAAGATTAGTAATCGGCACATTTTTGTATTGTAAATAGATATTTTATAAACTGCAAAAAGAGCTCGGTAAACTTTTCAGCGAAATTAAGTGAAGCACTAAAACTGTTCGTAACTTTGTCTTCAGCAAAAGTGCATTACAACATTTGATGAAATGTTTGCATGGAAAAAACCCGCCTGCCTAAAAAGACAAGTCAACTGAAAAGATGGAAACAAGATTAAATATTAAAGGCAAGATTATAACATGCAGTCGGAGGCATGCATAAAGAAAGTGACATTATGAATGATTTCAGTTATATGCCTCCGACTGCATGTTATAATGTTGCCTTTAATATTTAATCTTGTTTCCATCTTTTCAGTTGACTTGTCTTTTTAGGCAGGCGGGTTTTTAATTTTTTTAAATTTATTTTTTTATTTATTTATTTACAGTTATTATTTATATGATATACCTTTTTGAAATCCTTATAATAAGCCCTTTAATTTGACACCCATATTGCAGTATTCTAAAAAAAATTTTTTTTTCCGCTACGTATAATAGCACCGTGCAGCCGCCATGTTGGTTTTTTTATAACGCCACCTTCTTAAGAACACTTTGGCTGACGAGACAAATCTAACGATATGTTAATCATGGAAATCTGTTCAGCCGTTTGAAAGATATGAGGTAATAAAGAATATTACATACAAACTTACAAGATACGCGCGAAAAACATAACCCTCTTGCAGTCGGGTAAAAAAACCCTCCTGCATAAAAAGACAAGTCAACTGAAAAGATGGAAACAAGATTAAATATTAAAGGCAACATTATAACATGCAGTCGGAGGCATACATAAAGAAAGTGACATTATGAATGATTTGAGTTATATGCCTCCGACTGCATGTTATAATGTTGCCTTTAATATTTAATCTTGTTTCCATCTTTTCAGTTGACTTGTCTTTTTATGCAGGAGGGTTTTTATTTTTTATTAATTTATTTTTTAATTTATTTCTTTTTAGTTATTATTTATTACAATCATGATATACCTTTTTGAAATCCTTTTAATGAGACCTTTAATTTGACAACCATATTGCAGTATTCTAAAAAAAAAATTTTTTTCCACTACGTATAATAGCACCGTGCAGCTGCCATGTTGGGTTTTTTATAACGCCACTTTCTTAAGAACACTTGGGCTGGCAAGACAAATCTAACGATATGTTAATCATGGAAATCCTTTCAGCCGTTTAAAAGATATGAGGTAATAAAGAATATTACATACAAACATACTTACAAGATACGCGCGAAAAACATAACCCTCTTGCAGTCGGGTAAGAAAAACATAACCCTCTTGCAGTCGGGTAAAAAGAGGGCTCACTACGGCTTATACTATTTTAAAACTTTATGAAGATCTTAAGCAAAACAATATTGAGTTGATATTGCAATGGGTTCCAGCACACATAGGCTTGACCGGGAATGAGGAGGCTGATAAGTATGCTAAGCAAGCCATTGAAGAGGGACAACCAACGTGTACTCCACCAAGTTTTACTGAAGTCCTTCATAAATACAAACATAAATGCTATACTCAGTGGAAATTGTACTTTGACGAAAGATCTTTAAGCAAAGGCATTTGGTACTCTTGTACCAAATGCCTTTGCTTAAAGATCTTTCGTGGGATCAAACCATGGGATATGAGGGGGTTCACTTTGTATGCTCTTGCATACAAAGTGAACCCCCTCATATCCCATGGTTTGCAGCCAATGAGCTCAATAGACATCAAATTGTTACCGCACATAGACTGCGATCTGGACATTATCCAACAAAATCATTTGCACATATGATGAGGAAAGCTGATTCTCCTTAGTGTGACCAATGTGGAAAAATTGATGATTTGCAACACATCTTGATGGATTGTGCCCGTTTTGCGAGTAAGAGGCAGCAGTTAATGACCAATCTAAAACTTAATAGACTAGATATAGGAATGTTCCACAAAATTTTGTCAGAACCAACTTCAATAGCAGCTAAGTCTTTATACTCTGTTTTTAGAGATTAGCCTTATAATAAGTACGATGGGATTGGCATCGTCAATTTATGACAAAAATCCCGAAAACCAATAAAGAGAAAAAAAAACTTTGTCTTCAAACTTCAAGTACAAAAATAAGGTTGCTTATTGCCATAGAAGAACGTTGTTT
The DNA here is from genome assembly GCA_943789525.1 of Agriphila geniculea. Lineage (NCBI taxonomy): Eukaryota > Metazoa > Arthropoda > Insecta > Lepidoptera > Crambidae > Agriphila > Agriphila geniculea. Next base: position 12,945,667 of record OX038890.1, on the reverse strand, counting down.
CTAATCAGGATAATTTATTGGGATCGGTCATAGATCAAAGTCGCTGGTGATAGTCCCTTAATAGGTCAAGAATATCGCACGCAAACTCGAGGCATCTGCATATTTGTACGTCGCTTGAGCTTTCCTTATGAAACTCTATCCGTTTGACGGAACTATAATGGGTTAAGATAGTACGTCAATACCAACCAGATACGATAGGGCTGTCACATTATTACAGTCAAAATGACTGGTCATAAAACATCATACTTAAAATACGGGGTTATTTATAAAACACCAACAACCTCACAGGAGTAGGTTACTAAAGTCATAAACAACGACGTTTGTTCTACGACTTTTTAAAAAAAAGAATCAACTTTCTATACAGGGTTATTTGTAAAACACCAACAACCTCGCAGGAGTAGATTATTAACATCATATACATCAACATTTGTTCTACGACTTTTCCAAAAACTGACAAAAAAAATCGACTTTTCATACAAAACTCGATCAGCTGTTCGGATATTTTGTATGGAGAGTCGATTTTTTTTTGTCTGTTTTCGGAAAAGACGTAGAACCAATGTTGTTGTTTATGATGATAGTAATCTACTCCTGCGAGGTTGTTGGTGTTTTACAAATAACCCTGTATAAAACAACTACATAAGATAGTAACAAATATCCATAAATAAATACACTGAAAGCGTAAGCGCAATTTAGACAGCTTTATTATACAAATGATATATTTTGATTCTAAAAATGTGGCTAGGTAATTTAATTCTCTATGGATTCTTAATAATTGTGAAAACATATTGTGTGACAAAAAGAATTCTAATAAGACGTTTATAATTGACGAAATATCTTCATTCAAATCATTCAAATTCCAGTAAATGAGAAACAAGATTGTATAACTACCAGTATTATAAGTTTAGACACAACATTTAGACCTAGTTCCAGCACATAAAACATTTCGTCCTTTAGACAGCCCTTGTACAGGTGGCAGTGTGTAAATCGCGAGGCGCAGTGAGATAATCTCTCGGCAAACACAAGATAAGGTGATGGCTGCAGCTTATATAGAGCACGGTTACACACCCTCATCGCTGGCATTCTTTTAGTGGTGTTAGGGGTAACAAGAATGGTTATAACCTACTTGTTGAAATAATAATAAACTATTGTTAACAAACACGCGTATGAATCGTTTTTAAAATTAAATATTATGTGTAGCAATAGGTAGCTGCGGGCAAAAAAGTACTTTTTATATTTTATAGCCCTTTATTTATTTTAAACTAAAGGTAGTGTACGATCGGCAACTCACGTGCTTTACCACTTTGCAGAAAAATTTGTGTGCGCACGTATCGCACTGCATAAACTAAACGTATGTTAGTGACGACGGCGCACAGTGGTCGGCTTCGTATGGGAGTGCGGAAATAATTACATTTTTCAGTGTTTTCATGTTTTTTTTGCATAATATCGCTTTTAAATGATAATAAAAAAATATACTAGTGCAATGTATGTTTTAATATATAACAGAATTGAATAAAAAAAATATGTCACTCTTTTATCAGGTCTAAAACTTCTTGGTTTAGAACTAAATGTTTATTGCTGATTTTACTTCTAAATTTATTGATGAACGGATCAGACGAAGCCAGAAGCATGTTCACAATATCCTCATTTGTACATTCGCGGGGGCATTTTTGGGAATGAGGGAGTCGGTATTGCCGATAGTCCATATTAGACCCTCATTATATAAATGAATTGTATTTCAAGGGTAGCAGATATTAGCAGCTAATTTAAAATAGGCTAATTACTAGAAGCACTAAGGAATCTTTTGAAACATACATCTGCAGTAGGATCGAGAAGGCAAAAAAGTTACAATCCAAGAAAAGCAATAATTTCGAATATAAATGCGTGTCTTTTATATAGGTGAAGTAGGACATGAAGACAGCAGTAATTTGCAAAATATAGTTTATATAAATATACAATGCTTCATAAAAGACAATTAAAAAGAAATATTGTTAATATCATCAATATATCAAGAAATACATTCGTAGACATCCGAGCATAGAAACTACGCTTAAAAAATATATTTCGTGTTTAAACAACTTATGAGGCATATTTCCTTTAAAACAACGTTAAATTGATATATATTTTTTTGTGATTATGATCCCATAATAATACTACAATAAGGCTACTATGATAATTTTAATGAATTAGAAACTTACAATTTTTTTTCCGCTTGCGACCACTGTGCGGCGCAGCGTGCAAGCGATTTTAACCTTGGTGTGGTAGTGGTAAAGCGTAGGTCTCTCTATTTTGTGGCGGAAGTAATGTCGACAGTACTTACTGCTAATTGGTATCGAAACCATTTTTTTCGAAAATCCCAGTTAAGATGATTTATACATATTAAGTACCTACGTAAAATAGCTTGCTCAACTACCTTTCAATAATGAGTTAACGTGAAATCTAGAGTTGCTAGTTCTAATCTAAACTCGCTAGGAGAAACAAAGATGTTCAATGTTCATGGGGGTTGACCGATTCTTAATATCAATCAATTGGCTATTTATTTGCCTTACCTATTGATATTTTTTGAAGTGAAAACTTCTTTAGTGGCGTTGTACGCTTTTTTGTAATGGGGAAAAAATGCTAAACTCGCGTCAGTAAGAATCACGTGACCCTGATCGAAAATTCGTAAGACGGATGTGACGGATGGAGAGTAGACAGCCGGCGGCGGAAGTATCCCCCTCTTTTTCTACGTGGCGCGGTGAAAATGGCGAAGCGTCATTTCAAGACGTAAACACTTGTCGCACCATAGCAACGCGCAAATTTTTTAATTCAATGTCAAAGATCTATATTTTCTGTCAAGCTATGGATAAGACTTTTGTACAATTCTGTTCCGTATTCGTAAATTCAAATGCAGAGTAAATTCGTAAGACGGCAATTCGTGCAAAATTATTCCCTAACCATTCCAAAATATCAAAAATGCACAACGTTAATATTCAAGTTTTCACTTCTGCCGGCACTCCCGGAGTGCAACCCGATTTTTTTTACCGACATTGTTACACATTTCTCAATTTTGTCAAACTCGTACCTATACCTATACATTCAAAATAACTTTATCTGTCACGGCTGGCTGCGTCAACGGCTATTGCTAAAAGAGTTTGACAGTTTTATTAGCTGAATATAGTTCAAATGCTTACTATTTTTTCAGGTGATTTTATAAAATAGACCACAATTTATGTCACTTTTATTTACGTAGTGCCTTTAGTGTGTTATTTGTGCGCATTTTCTCTTTGTAGAAGTTTCGGCCAATAAAAATAACTCGATAGTTCACGGTTATAATTTGTAAGTCATTAGGCTATTTATTTCCATTGATATATTTTTTAGAATTATTTGCTTGGAATTTACTGGTACCGGATCCACTGAAGTGTAAACCAGTAAAACATTGAAATAAGTAAGTACTAAAAATATACAGAAAATGCATGAAACTTATTATTCCACTAAAAGTTATCTGAATCCTATTTCTAATATACTAATACTAAAAATAAGATTGTGTGTGTGTGTTTTTGTTACGTCTTCACGCGCCTAAACGGCTGGACGGATTTGGATGAAATTTGGTTTGTAGACATATTACGACCTGGATTAATATAAAGGCTAGTTTATTCTGTTTTACAAAATATACTCATCAACTTTGTCTAGGGATACAGGTGTTATTTTCATACAAACGAGGTAACTTTGAAGCCTTGGTTTTCAGCCAGGGATGTACCGTGCTGTAATCTGATGGTGGCCATCCAGGGAGTGAATGGAGTAGATTCAGATCGCTATACACACCCAACTGATCTGATCAGCCACGGACAGCGCGGCAGGAGGCGAGGCAGGCGGCGCGGCAAGCGAATTCAATAATCACTGCGCGCTATCCCGATGGCGGCCTCTCAGCTCGTCGTCACGACCGAGCAGTGGTTACTGAATTCGCTTGCCGCGCCGCCTGCCTCGCCTCCTGCCGCGCTGTCCGTGGCCGGGCCGTAAAAGATTAATGGGTCAGAGTTCTCAGTTTGAGGATTTCCATACATTTTCATGCTATTTTCGCGGTTTTTTTTAAACATGTCCATTACGTTTTTAGAATGCTGGTCAGATCAGTTGGGTGTGTAGAGCGATCTGAATCTCCTCCCTAGATAGCCGTCATCAGATCACAGCACAGTACATCCCTGGCAGGAAACCAAGGCTTCAGAGTTACTTTGTTTGTATGAAAATAACACCTGGTATCCCTAGACAAAGTTGATGTGTGTATATTGCAAAAGGACCGCTAATTTATTACACCAAAAAGGTTATCGCACACATACGTATTAGTTTTATATATAGCGCACTTGTGTACTCAAATAGTGCTGTGTTTCATTGCAGTATGTAATATGTCTGGATTCCGCATTCCTTTCCTAATATATACGCAAACATATTTTTTTACATCATAAAGTTGCTGTAAAGTACCCACAACGGAACCAACTGTCTGTCGTCTGTCTGTAGCCAGGTCATCTGACACCGAGACGAGACCGTTACGCAATTATTACATAAGTCGTGGTACTTTGATACCTTTATTTATATCCTGAATGTAATACAGTATATCTATCTAAAAAATGTATGACTAACTGGTTCTTAATTCGATAGCGGCACAAAAATGATCTCAGTGATCTCACTCAGTAGTTTAGGTAGTTTTATTTTGAGTTATTTTTGGACTTCAAAGGTCGATTGATAATTTAATTGGTATAAAGTGAAAAGCAAAAATTACGAAGTACCTAAAAGTGCCATTACAATCGACGAAATGACAGAATATAGATGTCCTGAAAGATATTAAGTGTCGTGCTTACTTAAGTGGAGGCAATACGCCTACTGTAAGCTAATTAAATGAGTTTAAACTGCTAATTCTGAAATCTGTTCGCGTATCTTGCTAACATATATCAGTTTGCGGACAGTGATTCAATTACGAGGGTAATGCGATAGAAGAAAAGCGATTTGTGAAATTAAAATGAGAAATAATCACTAAAAAAACTTTGAGTCATTGTGGCATATCCCTTTTAAAACTTTGATTTAGTTACAATAGGTATGATTTAACAAGAAATTCAATATTTCAATCCTAATAATAATATTATTTATTACCATACACTTTCAATGTTGTTATATAAGGATTTCTTACAGGTAAGTGCTTGAAACAAATTAAAATGGCAATCAAAAAATTCATATTATTTTAATCATGAAAATTATAAGAAAGATCCACTCAAACCATCAAAACTTTTCAGTCCTGCCCCCCTACTCAAATGGCCAATTTTCTATTCGTTTGAACGCTACGCTTACTTTTTAAGCTTAGATATGAGCAATAGATGATGAAATTACGTGTCGCAAACTTATTTTAATCACAGACTTTGATGTATTCAATGGGGAATGTCCGAAAAAAATCAATTTAGCTGAATATTTTTTTATAGGTAGGAATAAGCTCCCTTAGTAATAGAAAAAAGTTTCAGAATTTTCGGTTGCGTATAAATAAAAATAAAAAATAAAGTCACTTCGACTTCACAAATATACGAAAGTAACAGCAGAATGGAGATAATACCTTTGCCACTACATGTCATAACCACAACATGCTATTAAAAAAAAAAAGTTTCAACACAAAATATCAAAACTTTTTTTTAATACTTGCTGTGGTTGTGCCAGGTGGTGGCAAAGGTATAATCGCCATTCTGCTGTTACATTCGTACATTTGTGTAGTCGAAGAGACTTTAATTTATTAAAAAATTTTGACGCAACCGAAAATTCTTAAACTTTTTTCTAAAACTAAGGGAGCTTATTCCTAGCTATAAAAAAATATTCGGCCATTTTTATTTTTTTCGGACATTCCCTATTGTCAAGCTTACGGCACGTAATTTTTTAGTTTACTGCTTATTTTAAAGTTTTAATAGTAAGCGTAGCGTTCAAACCAATAGAATGTTGGCCATTTGAGTAAGGGGGCTGTTGTTTTCTTTGTAAATAATTTGCAAGCTACAAATATAAAAACCAAATTCCTCCTTGTTGGGTAGATCGATCATTTCCGGATATAGACCATGCTTAACCAAGTTAGCGACTAGATTTATCTATTTAGATTTTTCTTTTCGCAGTGTTTTTCTTAGGAATTTTCTATTTAGGTATCCATTATAACAAACAATAACAAAAACTTAATTGGAGATGTTTTTTTTTTTTTAGTTTATTTTCAAATACAAAAGAAAAATTACAACAAATATTTTTCACTCACAGCAAGATAAACCGTAAAAGGTTTATGTATTGCTGCCATCACTCACTGATGTGTGATGTGTGATGAAAATGTGATTAAAGGCAGATATTTAAATCGTAAAAATATCAAAAGCGTAAGTATATACTTTGGACCAACCTTTGCGTGTCGCTTGCGTAGGCTCAGTTTCCTGGCCGCTAGACAGTCTTCATTGAAAGACATTCGCCACACAATGCTCCTCGTGTTTTAACTCACTTCCCAAAGAGGGCACAACATCGCTTGACCCTTTACAATAAAGCTCAATTTTCTTTAAACTTTCTTCGATTACACATCTTAGATACAATTTCTGTTAGGTATATTTATTACTGATGTCTAGAACTACCGTCTGATGATCAAGATTTATGTCGCTGATTCATGTCAGCTACATTTAACGATAAGATACAGTTATATGACTGATATAAGCTGCGATATAGTTCTTAAAGAGGCTTGAATTTAATTCTTACTAGGATACGATAAATTCTCATTGATAATGTTACATTTACATCAGAGCAAGTAGCCCCGTAATCGTTCACACACGTTTGTCAAATTTTTGTAGTGTTACTTGACCTTAGGATATTTTCCCCTAAATTTTTACCCGACTGCGAGGATAAACAAAACATAAAAGACGGCCAGTGTTGGTGAAAATGATTCTAAAAGCTGCATTTTATTTCACAACATAGATATATACCGCCATTAAGAAAAATAAAATCCAAAGATTACATGGATAGAAGTATATCTTATCTGGAAAAGAAATCTCCTAAAAAGGGAAAAAATTCTTAAGCTCAAGGAGCAAGCACTGTCAAATCAAATATTTGACAAACTGTTTGAACGTTTACCGGGTCCATAATGAGCATCAAGAATTGGGCACTGATTTTATAAATTGATAATTTCTTTCTTTCAATAGTCAATGTTTCAATTTTCTTACTGACGATTTGGATACTTGGTCTGTGTTTGGTATCGATGAAAATAACATACCTACCAATAACTTTAAATCGTTCAATTAAGATGTTTATTCTCAGTTCGCAGAATTTCATACAAAAACAATATAAGTAAAAGACTTATCCAAGATCAATATTTTCGGTGTGACCCGCGTGCGCGCAGATTCTAAATCGAGATAATTTTCAAATAAACCCGTTGGGCTTAAAGTTCCCAATGGGTAAACTGATTTATAACTTCGTTGTATTTCCCGCCGACCTCAATACTACTCCTCCCATTTCTCAGTGAAACCTAAACATCTTTATTCAAAATGTAGGTGTTACAACTGGCGTTTTGACTAGCGACTTACATCGGGTAATATTGTCTTGTTATTATTTGGAAAATTATAATTTTTAAACGATTTGTTTTATCTGATAGAGCTATAAAAATGTTAGTAAAGTACAGTTAGTAAACTTCGTAAAAATAATTTAGTGAAATAATCGTTTCCTAAGTAATAATAAGTAATAATTAATAAGTGGTAGGAAAATATAGACGATTCAAAAGTACTTAATAATTAAGTTTATTTGAATAAAGCTAATTTTGACTTTGACTTTGAATAAAAAACCGGCCAAGTGCGAGTCGGACTCGCGCACGAAGGGTTCTGTACCATTAAACTTAAAAAAAAATCACGTTTGTTGTATAGGTTCCCTTAAATATTTATTTCATTCTGTTTTTAGTATTTTTTGTTATAGCGGCAACAGAAATACATCATCTGTGAAAATTTCAACTGTCTAGCTATCACGGTTCATGAGATACAGCCTGGTGACAGACAGACAGACGGACAGCGGAGTCTTAGTAATAGGGTCCCGTTTTTACCCTAAAAAGAAAGAAAAAAATGATCTCACTAAGAATTTAGGAAGACTTTGTAAAGGAACGCAAATTAAAACACGTTAAGGATTATTTTTTTCCTTGGAATCTTAATTAAAGTGTGTAGGTATACTGAATACTGATGGTATGTTCTAATAAGTTCTTATGCTATGAAATCTGGGTTTCGTCTATCCTGGGTTAAGACTATATGGAATTTTTAGTAGGTAGACTTTTAAGAATTTGCCCAGATGAATAAAGTCGGCTGAAGTTCCAGTTTTTACTGTAATGCCATGCTAGGTCATTAAGAATTGGAGTCTAAGACTGATATTGTTACAAAAACTTTCTAAGTATTGTTTACTCTTCATGTTAATGAGACAAAAAAAATCATGACCCGCTCGAACCTCGGATTCCTTAATACAGTGCGACAAGCCTATTCATATGTACAGAAATCTCTGTTTGTTCAAGTGTGTGTTACAATACAACCAAGGCAAGATATACATACGTAAAGGCTTGGATTCAAGTTATGTTTGCTGTCGACACAGCGATGCGATGGACGCCTGCTAATATTGTGGTGTTCTGATTTTGACCTACAGCTTTTAATTTGGCTTAGGTTTCTCTAGTAAGACACACTCTAGTAGGATTGTAATATGTTTTAACAACAACTGAGTTTGTGATAGGTAACACGTGATAGGTAACATGTTTCGAATAAAATGAAACAAAATCATCATATTCATAATGTTTTTATAAGTGGGCAAAACATTTGAAACAAGAATTATGAAGAAGTATTACCATACACATTTGTTCTGAGTTTATTATTAAACATTTATTTTGGTTGTGGAATGCAGTCTATAATATTGTTTAGACTTTGGTCCACAAAGTTCTTCCATTAACAATTTTGACATTTGCATTGTGTTCGAGACAGTAGTCCTAACTATTTGGAGAACTAGTTTAGGACTATTGTTCGAGCATAACAAATCATTGTTTAAGGTGTCTTCGGTAAATAGAAGTTGCTGTGATATGTCTGCGTAGAGTTCTAGAAACGTTTCGTTGAATGTAGATTACACTTAGTACCTACCTCGTTAGTTTGAAACTTTTACACTTTTGTGAAAACTAACCAAACCGAACAAGTCTTATATTAGGTACTTTATATCAAAATTGTATTCACCGCATTTGTAGATCACTATCACTAGTAGTTGTAAAAGATTTTTTTTCAAGCATGCTTGGAAATTCGAACATTTGAAGTTGTATCTTTAAGTAAATTTTCGTATAATCTACCACTTTGTTTAAGCTAACATCACGACTTTACACGTTCTTTATTTTTTGAGGATTATGAGGATGCTCCGGGTTGGGGCGAAACACGTGTAGATCGAGTAGCCTAATTGGTGAAGGTGCAAGGCGGGCGGGCGGTGCATCTTGTTTGCGGAAGTAAGCTACATATATTTCTTTTTTCAAAATGGTTTGGGACTTCCGCCAAGTGACGCCTAATTCAATGAAATATTCTTTATTTTTGTTGCTGGTTCGACTTTTTGTATTTTCGGCACATGCCGATGTAATGACATATGACATATACATACAGTATTTCTGTAAAACACGTAGAAACTGAAGTCGGTGTGATTTGCTACTTGCAATCACTGTATCCTACTAATATTATAAATGTGAAAGTTTGTCGGTTTGGATGTTTGGATGTTTGTTCCTCAATCACGCAAAAACTACTGAACGGATTTGGTTGAAATTTGGCACACAGATAGTAGATAGCCTAGATTAAAACATAAAATACTTTTTATCCCGATATTCTTACGGGAACGGGAACCAGGCGGGTGAAACCGCGGGCGGCCGCTAGTTTTTAAATAAAAACTACTTGGTTTGAATTTCCTAGGGATGTCGAAAGTGAAAAAAATATCGATATATCGATACATCGATATTTATAAAAATATCAATATCGGCCTCGATATATCGCGAAAAAAGTATCGATATATCGGTCAAATTTTCACAGGACATTTGCAGTTTTAAAATAATAATATATTTGGTTCAGCCTAGCTCAGAAATCTCAATAGAATTTTTAGACTTTTCGAGAATTACAATTTTTCTTCCAACATACTGAAGTATTTTGGTTTCCTTCAATCTTTAATTCATTTAATATCCAACTTCCATAGTTATTATGATTCTAATTCAACCGTTTTTATAAATAATTTAAAATAAATGGAAAAAATTGGAGGTAAATGCCCTTACAAAGGTCTCCAGCAGCAGTAGCGCCACCAAGCGTCCCGCCCCGCCATTCTAGCGACTTTTGAGTGATGTGGTGCTAATAAATATATTGTTTTTGATACAATTTTCGATATTGGTTATTTTGTATCGATGTATCGATATATCGGATCAAAATATATCGGCTAAAAATATCGATATATCGATATGTTTTCAACAAGCCTTGAATTTCCGCGCAATGTTTGAGTAAAGTACTATACAAGCCTTCGCCGCAATAAGGCATTGTTGGCCTCACTTCTGCAGTAATTATCAGTTTTGAGAAGATATTTTTATTAATTTCTGAATAGTACTTATTTCAGTGACTTTGCAGCTGCTAATGTAAACCAGACAAACAAAAATTACTGTTTCATAATAATCGACTGGGTCGAGACAAAAACACTTCCATCTATAACTCAGTGACTTCGATTCCATACATTCATACAATACTATCTGTTGATCTCCGTTTATTTGTTGACGAGTAACGATCATGTTAACATCGGTTAAGGCGCTGCGCAAACGTAGATACATATATTCACTTTTGGTTACCAATTATTGCATTGCTATGTCCGGTAACGGAAATCAGATACTAGAGTCGATTTTTGTTATCGACATGGCACACCATTAACTGTAGTTGCTTTGCTGTGTCCACGCGGACTAATTGTATGGAAATTGTTGTTGTGAAACTTTTAATTTCTAGCTAGATGCTTACACTGAATACTTTTTGTTTGGCAATCCAAATTCAAGTGGCGATTTGCGGGTGGTAGCAACTGGACACGACACAAATTGTATCTACGTCAGGTCTAGTACTATGTCTGCACAGGGAGTGGTTGATTTCATATTTTTTTACTGGTAGAAAGCTTGTATCCTACTACCTTATCGTTGTCTGGAAGAAATCGCTTTGTCATTTGTATTTGTGATTTTCTTTTGTGTGTACAATAAAGTATAAATAAATAAATAATAAATAAAGAAAGTATACAACACAAGGCACAAAATTGTGTACATTTGCGCAGCGCCTAAGGGCCGGTGACCCAGTGACCTTGACCGGCGTTACCTTTGACGAGTGTCAAGGAGTCGTTGAGGCAGTTGAGGTAGGTTGTGCGTACCACGGCTGTGAAACGAGCGACGACGGCGTGTTGCGCAGAAATTTAATGGTAACTAGATACTCATTTTTGATTGGCAATCCAACTGGCGATTTGCGGGTGGTAGCAACTAGACACAACACAAATTGTGTCTACGTCGGGTTTAGTACAATTTAGTCTGCACAGGGAGTGGTTGATTTCATATTTTTTTACTGGTAGAAAGCTTGTTTCCAACACAAGACGCAAAAGTGTGTACGTTTGCGCAGCGCCTAAGGGCCGGTGACCCAGTGACCTTGACCGGCGTTACTTTTGACGAGTGTCAAGGCGCCGGCGCCGTTGAGGCAGTTGAGGTAGGTTGTGCGTATTACGGCTGTGAAACGAGCGACGACAGCGTGTTGCGCAGAAATTGAATGGTACTACTCGTTTTTTATTACTGGTCAATGTCTTGTATCTGTGCTAGTTTGTGAAATAAAAATAACTTTAGGCTTTTGAACTTATAATCCCGTGAAAATTAATTTTAAAATGTATCTAACGGTGAATTCCTGGTTACTAGCCTATTACTACAGGAAAAATAGAAAAAAATGGACAGGGGACGCTTTTCTAATCAATTTAAATTAATAGATATAACAACACTTATTATTTTACACTCGTAGTTCCGAATCTAGAGATCAACATTTTAATCACAATCATATTATCTTAAACAAACATATTATATTAACATTCTGGATTAATTTAATTAATAGAAAAATAAAAAATAAAAAGTAATTTCTTTAATAATAAAAAAATAATAACTATTATAATAAATAAAGAATGATATTATAAGTTAATAAATTCGTTTACCACACTTTTCTTTGCCAATTTATTATATGAAAAGGGTCATATTATTTTATGTAACAGATTTCTTGTAATACCCAGACATAATACTTGATATTCATGTTGTTACGACGTGTGTAATACAATATATTAACTTGGGGCAGAAATTGTTTATTTCTTTAAGTTTCAAATTCATGGAATTTTTGTGCTTAAGACGGCACAAGTTTCATGAATTTCATGGACATGTTTAAATGAATTTTTAGTAAATTCATAAATTTTGCAACTTTAAAATAATTTTATTACACTTTTTGAACCACGTCTTCACCTTGTTTGGCTTATCGTTCATCGTTATTCGCAGTCAAAAGCTCTTACTTCAACAATCGCTTTTTGTTAGTATTTTGTTTTATTATCGTAACCATTCCTTACTTAGATTGTTTTGTTTCACAAAACATGCAAACAAAACAAACGTCCGAATTGTAGACTGAAACACGGACTCGGTCCATATTTAACCAGAGTATACGGTGGTCTTCTAGGCCACTAATGAAGGCAGTTTATGCCCCGTGAATGGGATGAAAGAGTCTAGTGTTTGTCTGTGAAGTGTGGTCGCATTGTTACTGACGTCACGGCCACAAATTTCACACCTTTTCTTTAGTTTCAGGTTATGAAAAAGAATATTTTTTTGAAGTGAAAACTTTTTTAGCGGCGTTGTACGCTTTTTTGTAATGGGGAAAAAATGCTAAACTCGCGTCAGTCAGTCAGGATCACGTGACCCTGATCGAAAATTCGTAAGACGGATGTGACGGATGGAGAGTAGACAGCCGGCGGCGGAAGTATCCCCCTCTTGAAAATGGCGGCACGTCATTTTAAGACGTAAACACTTGTGTCATCATAGCAACGCGCTAATTTTTTAATTCAATGTCAAAACTCTAGATTTTCTGTCAAGCTATGGATAAGATTTTTGTACAATACTGTTCTGTATTCGTAAATTCAAATACAGAGTAAATTCGTAAGACGGCAACAATTCGTGCAAAATTATTCCCTAACTATTCCAAAATATCAAAAATGCACAACGTTTATATTCAAGTTTTCACTTCTGCCGGCACTCCCGGAGTGCAAACCGATTTTTTAATCAAAATTGTGACAACTTTACATACAAATATAAATCCTTCAACTCTTTGACAAATTTTAGCCATGCTGGGACTTTGTTCAGAGAGTGTAAGATCCTCATTAATAACCAATTAATTTAAATATTAATTAGGAACAATGGACAAAATTCGTGTGAGCGCGTATCGCCCCTGAAAGGACTAAAACTATCTGGTGATCACGGCGCGGCGTTGGCTTTGTAAACCTAGATAGTAATAATCTGATCCTGCAGACAAACTGTCCAGAACAGTTTTGTGGGATACTGTTGTAAACCTGTTTTTATTATATGTTTAATAAAATAAACAAACAAACAACAATAAACAAACAAATAACAAGCGATTTTAACCTTAAGAGTGGTTCAGCGACGCTGTTGCCCTTAGTACATTACTAGCGACCTGCCCTCGCTTCGCTTCGGTTCCTTCCTTTTTTGCTAATTTTGACCTTCCAATAACACCCAAAAAGAAAACAAATACCTTCAAGTCGTCACCTCCATTCGCTCCAAAATCTCTTTCCGTCCCGTTCGAGTTATTTTAAATGAAAAGTTAGCCATTACGCCCCACTTGTGTTTACTAAGTAGAGATTTCTTTTACCCGTCTATTTCCTCACGAGGAATTTAATAAATAAACTCTTGGCTTAGTGAATGGGAACTTGATAGAATATACTTTGTCCAATGGACACAAACCGAGGAGACTTCACATGGCTTGAAATGGGAGCTGTTGTCAGCGTCCCGCTGGCGTAAGTAAGTCTTCTGTGTAATATATTATCTCAGCCAACAACTGCCCGAGTAAATAGCGAATGTAAATAAAAACATTATTTAGTGGAAATTGTGAAGAATGAGAAATATTTACGGTGTATGGGAATTACTTGATCTAATAATTCTTTCAAAGCTTATAAAAACAAATGAAGATAAGTATTTGATTGAATCAGGCGTCACTTGGCGGAAGTTCCAAACCATTTTGAAATGGTTAAGTAGTAGCTACATATATTTCTTTTTCAAAATGAAGATAATCCGAATATTAACAAGATGAATTTTTAAACAATCAATCGTTTATTGGTTTACTCAATTAATCAGCGTTGCCAGAAGGTTACTTTGGTAACCTTTTAGGTGATTTTAGAATCTGTCTGGTTACTTCTAGGTTACACAACTCAAAAGGTAACTTTTAGGTAATTTTTCAGAAGTTCAAAATTAATTCTTATTTTTTAAAACTAACGTGAATCGGAGTGCTCTTTATGTTTTTTTTCATGTCGTGTCGCCCGCCCCCCGCCCGCCGTCATCACTTGTCATTGTCAATGTCAGTTTGTTGTCAGTTCAGTGAGTCGCACTCGCAGACAGATTTTACATAGGTAGTAACATAGAAAAAAATTACGGTAGTAATGTTGTTTGAATTGTTTGGTAGTTACCTATCCTGTTGTAATTCTAATTTATAGTATTTTGTTTTGTGTGAAAAGAAAGAGCTATAAAAGAAAATTACCAATTTGTATGGGCAAGTTGTGCATTCGTTTTTTTTTACGCCAGTCGATAATATTCTTGTATATTGTAGAAAGTAAAAGTATAACAAGCAAAATATATAATGACACCAAATCTGTCACTTCAGTCCGAACCGAATTATATCATTTCAAAGATAACAAAAAAATGTTTTTGCAAATTCTGGAAATGTTTATTTTTTATATTTTGTCTTTGTAAGTTAATACAATTAACATCTAATCAACTTTTAATACATTTTCAGAAAAAAAAAATATATGAAAGGTAATTTTTTTCACTAAAAGGTTACTTTTTTATATATTTTAGGTAATTTTTGACAATACCCTGCTGGCAACACTGCAATTAATATCTTGTGGCTTTGCTTGAAGGTATTTTTATAACAATAAAAAATTAGTAGATAGTTCACTAATAGCCATAGATTTAAGAGGCGCCGGCCGTAGCAAGAACTTCCTAATACAAACGCAATGCCAATTATTTGCAATTTGAACATTCATAACTCTTATTCGGATTAAGATAGTATTTGTCTAGGTCTAGTCTATTAAATGAAAATCCAAAATACTAACTCAATTCAAAATAAAAGCCGAATACATATTTTTCATACAAGACTGTAAAGGTTATTGGGAATTTTGTTCGGACATTTGACCTACGGCGGGCATACACAAACGAAATAGGGCTAGGTATGTAGATTTATAAATGTATCTGCTACGCATTGGTATGGGTCGCATTCTTTTCATTTTTTTTATCATTATACCATAGCATTTCAATAATAAATAAAATAAAATAAATAAACAAAGACAAGACAAACGTGTATTATGCTTGTACCACACAATTTCACAATGCTGAAAGTATAAACTTCTATTTTATTAACAAAAGTTTCATAACATTAAACATATACTCACACACATAATGTGGAATAACTTTTTTCTGCCGGTCGGTACATAAAATAATAATAAGTACATATTTTGAAAGTGGGATTAAATTATAATTGGAAACTGTTTTGGTTTCTGTACACGAACTTTCATCTAGCCGGTCAAATATGCCCAATGACCTTTCATTTATTTTTATTTGTTTTGATTTTTTGGATTTTTTATTTAATAGAACCCTAGACAAATACTGTCTTCATTCGAATAACATCACAACAAGAGTTAACTATGCTCGAATTGCAAATCATTTTGGTATTACTTTTGTATAGTATAGGAAGTTCACAGTTCGCCGGCATCTTAAGTTTAAATAAATTTTTAAAATCGCTGGTCGCTTCAACTTGGTGCCACAGTATAGTATAGTGAAGTCTTCTTTTTCTTTGGGTTGTATGTTTGCTGTACCAACACGATTTGCCTAGGATTTCGTAAAACAAGTGAATTCGAAGCCAATATTTTACATACAAGGGTGTTTGTAAAATGTTTATGCAAAAAATATCTTCTCTGGTATCCGACGACTCTACTTTTATATCTTTATATTTAAAAGTTACAAAGATTTTATAATGCCTTTCACCCTGCCTAAAATATAATGCCTGTCACTGTTGTGAATAATCATAGCAATAATAATAAGCAATTAGCTATAGTTATTACCGAGCAATTACTCTTAATTGTCTAATTGAGCTTAATAACAACATGCCAATATACGATATAACTATTTAACTAATTATAACATCATCTCGATACAATAAAGCCATTTGAATTGGTTTCTTATTGAGAAAGAACAAAATGTAGTTGCATAATTTATTGCTGAATGTTAAAACGGTAATACAGACCTACTAATTGCGGTGTAATTATAACGGTGTGCAGTAAAAACCTATGATATGTAGATCATATTAACCATAGACAAATTCTTTGAGGTTCGTTTAATCACAGAACGGAAAAGTTAGGTAGGGTATAAATAGATGTATCTGGTTAAATGCTCTAAGGTATCTGCATACCTAATAGCATTTATTTTTCTACCTTCTTGAAATATGTAGAGTCTAAATAATATAAAACAAAGTCGCTATTCATGCCTGTCTGTTTGTTTTAGTTCTTATAAACTACGCAATGGATTTTTATACGCTTTTTTTTACATTTAGAGATTTTTTTCCGGAAAGTTTATGTGTCTATTATGTATAGGTACTAGTTTTTAAAGTATAAAGTTTTAATACATCTGGGACTTTCGTTTTCAACAAAAAAGACTAAAGCTTACCCGGATAAGTTTGTTTAGAAAAAGTCTCTTTCAAAACTTCAGCTGTTGGCCTGTTGCTGTGATGCTCAGAATGTCAAATTCCTTCTGTTGGTGTGTCACATTCTTTGCATAAAACTAGAGAGAGGCCTAGGAAATTTTCTCTATGAAGAAATGGTCGTGGCTAAACATCATTATACACACATCAACTTTGTCCAGGGATACAGGTGTTATTTTCATACAAACGAGGTAACTTTAAAGCCTTGGTTTCCTGCCAGGGATGTACTATGCTGTGAACTGATGACGGCTATCCAGGGAGTGAATGGAGGAGATTCAGATCGCTATACACACCCAACTGATCTGACCAGCATTCTAAAAACGTAATGGACATGTTTATAAAAACCGCGATAATAGCTTGAAAATGTATTGAAATCCTCGAACTGAGAACTCTGACCCATTAGTCTTTTAGAATGCTGATCAGATCAGTTGGGTGTGTAAAGCGATCTGAATCTAATCCATTCACTCCCTGGATGGCCATCATCAGATTACAGCACGGTACATCCCTGCAGAAAACCAAGGTTTCAAAGTTACCTCGTTTGTATGAAAATAATACCTGTATCCCTAGACAAAGTTGATGTGTATACTTGAAATTAGGGCCTACTCAAATTGTCATTCCACTAAAATTAACGCAAGTAGAATACTATGACAATGTATGTGATTGACAGGAGCTAAGCGTTAGTGTGGTGGATCTGGATTGTAGCTCAATGTAGTTTGTATAGGTTTTATATAGAAATATAATAGTAGTTTGTTACACAAGGGATGTAAGTGAGCTATTACAGAACAAGATCCAATTTGGCGCCCGTGCGAGCGCAGCTCGCAAAGGGCGCTAATGGATCGAGTGCACCCGAGATATTTAGACGCACGAGCGAGCGAAGCGAGCGAGGGCGAATATAGTTCGAGGGTGTAATAGCTACTTACAACCGAGGTAAGCATACTATTTTACATCATTCATGCGAGGTAAATTTAATAAAAATAAAATAAAAATAAAAACAATTAAAAAAAATACAAAAACATTAAAACAAAAATAAAACGTCAAAGGGTTATTTCATTGAAAACTCGTAGGGTTGATCAGACAATTAAACTGAACAACTTTCATTATGGGACCAACCTCGAACTCACGAAAAAAATCAGCTGTTTTTGCATTGCAGAATTTTGCATACCTAGCTTCAACTGAAATGAAATGCCGCCATTTTCATTGTTTTTTTTTCAGCCAAAAGTTTCGTCAGTTTATAATAAAAGAAATGAGATTGGTTCACTAAGGAGTTTTAAATGCTTGAATTGTAAAGTAACTTTACAGTTAAAGCATTCACCATCCTTGAATTGTAAAGTGATTTGAAAATGGAACGTTCTATCTAAACAATGCACTGTGTTGCACATGCCAACTTACACAGCCTCATACTATATAAGTAAATCCTAGTTACCGAGCAAGTATGATGTAAAACCTATACAAACTACATTGAGCTACAATCCACCACGAGTAGAAACTCTTGTCTATTTTCTGCTTTACTTTGTTTCCTTCTTGTCAAGAGGGAAAATTGTGTGTCGAAATTATATCTTTGCCGAACAGTAGCCTTGTTTGCTTACTACCTGATTACAGTCCCTTTCCTTTATAGTTAGCTTATGTCATTTTCATTATCATCAAAGAAATATGTAATAAATTCTCTTTAATCTATTGTTACTAGATGTAAAAATAATCACGAACTAAACAATTTAAGTTTATAAATGTACTCATTTAAGTTAACTTATAGAAAGCTAATTGCACTTACACATTGTCGAGTAGAGTGAGAACGTCCTTGCAGACAAACCATATATTTGGTTTTACAAGACTTGTATTTAAATAATGTCATAATAATTTCCATTCATTGTAATTCTATTCTACTAGCGTTAATTTTAGTAGAATGGCCATTTGAGTGGGGATCTTGTGAGATTGGTTCAATTTCTTACGCAATAATAAAACATCGTGACTTCTTTATCCCCTTGAGCGAAGGATGTGCCAGTGTGTTAGCAATAAAACTTGATAATGCGATTTAAATAAGACATTACTCTGCGTATCTGCCGCGAAATCTCCAAGTTATCTCACATACAAATCTACAATCCAGTTCAGTTTGGGCGCTAATCTCTGCAACTTACGTACATTTTATTTTCTTTTTTATTTATTTATGTTTATTTTAATCTTGTGATGGGCCTTTTATGTCACAACTTTATGTTTTTGAGTAGTCTTAACTGACACAATTATGTTGTTTGTTTAGAATTTTGTATATAATAATTAAGTATCGTAACTTTTTATTTTATTAAATTGTAATAATATTAAAAAAACGTCACGTTTACGAGTAAAAACTTTTTTTCTTAGGTAAAATTTTAATCTATGTAAGTAGTTTTTATCCTCGGTGAAACCTACTTAGCTTACTTATCAAAAGTTACATACATTACAATTTTAAAAATACTTTCCTGGATCCCCAATTCTATTATATCTTTGGTTTGCATCAATAGTTTACGTTACATTTAAAACTCTTCAAAGTTTAACTAATGAATTAAGGATATCCTCTCTTTATTAAAAATATCTTTAAAATGTTTTGTGCCAAGCCGTAAAAGTCGGGATATATGAAAAATCACCTGAGCACATTTCCACAGACGAAAGTCTCGGTGAAAAACACAAAACAAGACTCGTTACAAACGGCGTAATTTGCTGGCTTGCGGCCAAGAGGTCCTGGGTTCGGTTTCCGGATGGTGCTCCGTGCACTCAATACTTCTAAATATAGTCGTGAATATTTTAAAATTGAAGTGTTTAATGTATGTCACGAAATTTATTTTTAAATTGACTTGAAATGTTTTTTTTGCGATAAGGACAAGGAAATAGAATATATTTGACACGTAATCATCTCAATTTTTCAAATATTTTTTTTAACATAAGTCTAGTATATTGCCAACTTACTTACTTTTGCCAGCGGTTATGCGTTTTCCCGGTATAAAAAAGTAGCTTATGTGTTACTAAAAAAGAATCATCTAAATCGGTTAATCGACAAAATCTATACCCAAAAACTCGTGGAGTGGCAGCCTAAAAAATGACAGTTTTTTTAAGATTACCTAAAACTACTGAACCGATTTAAAGAAATATATAATATATATATAGATAGCATGTCGAAAAAAAACTCAATCAAATAACAAGAATCGTCCATAAATGAGAAAGTTATATGCGCGAATATAGATAAAAATATATACAATCCAATTGAGAACGTCCTCCTTTTTTAAGTTGGTAAAAAATTCGAAGACCGAAAACTAATTGCACATCATATTTGACATTGAAAAGAAACTTATCGAGTAATGGCGTTTTCGGAGGCGGGCGGTATGAGTGTTCTATTTAATTGACCAGAACTTTGCCTACATAGGTTTCATTTTTTGAAGTGAAAACTTCTCTAGCGCCGTTGTACGCTTTTTTGTAATGGGGAAAAAATGTTAAACTCGCGTCAGTCAGGATCACGTGACCCTGATCGAAAATTCTTAAGACGTATGTGCTGGATGGAGAGTAGACAGCCGGCGGCGGAAGTATCCCCCCCTCTTTCTACGGGGCGCGGCGAAAATGGTGCGCGTCATTTCAAGACGTAAACAATAGTGTCACCATAGCAACGTGCTAATTTTTTATTCAATGTCAAAACTCTAGATTTTCTGTCAAGCTATGGATAAGACATTCTTACGTGTTTTGTATTTGTAAATTCAAATGCAAAGTAAATTCGTAAGACGGCAATTCGTGCAAAATTATTCCCTAACCATTCCAAAATATCAAAAATGCACAACGTTAATATTCAAGTTTTCACTTCTGCCGGCACTCCCGGAGTGCAACCCGATTTTTTTTTATTTTACCATGATGTTTGCACAATAAACTTCTTGAATTCTTCTAACAGTTAAATCAATTTCTAGAAAAGGAGCATGCGTACAAGACGCACATAATAGAATAGGTGATAATTTAAAGCGCATTTGTAAGTAATTATTTAAATAAAAATGTTAATGCTCAGAATACTTAATCCGTTCACTAACTTTATCTAAATATTATCGCTTATATTTAAGTTCGTCAATACGTTTTATATCCTCATGCCATTCTCTTTTTATAACAGCACTAAAAATCTTAGCTATTCGTAAAGTGTTTTTACACAAATACAACTAAAATAAACCTAGCTCATAGTAGAACCGCGAAACAGGCATGTCCGAAAGGTAAATATTTGTGAATTGGTCGAGCTCAGCCTCAAACAAATATAAACCCGAGCTTACATTGGTGCGCGAAGCGAGGGCTTTACATAACAAAAATAATCTGACATTGTTACTGATTGACTACCCCATTTCTAAAGTATTCTTCCGCCATCTTCACTGTTTGTAACATACTGTAAGACATTTTAAACAGCTCATCTTGTTTCGGTTTCTTTTATACTAAATCAGGCCATCAGGGTATCAAGTACCATATACATTTTTTGTAGAGATTTTTTTACATTAGCACCTGTAATAAATTTTAATTCATACAAAAAAATACATCTGGGCTGGGCTCTGTAGGAAATCAATTTGCACTCGAAAGTTTTTCTTGCTATGGTACCTACCACAGAACAATGAAAAAATTTTTCGTGGTACCTACAGTTGACACAAAAAGTAAAAAATTTAGTAGTGAAAGAAATTGATTGAGATTATGATAGTGCTAAAAGAGCAAAAGGGGAAATTAGTCACTAGTTCGGTATAATTAAAGTTTACTTTTCTGCAGAAAAGTTGAGAAGCCTGCCTACCTAGGTTCTGTACATTCTAGCCTTGAAGAGGCCGAGATTGTCAATCGCGAAACACGAGGACATTTCCACACCTCCGTTTCTTGAATTTTGGCTTAAATAGCGGAACTATTTTCATTGGTAATTTGTGTATAAGTTGATCCGGTACTAAGTTATTTGGCATTAAATTTATAATTGCCTATTTTATGGTTAATATGCAGCATTTGTCTGCAGTGTGTTAGGTTAGGGGCATAATTGTTTATTTGAAGTGTAGTATTTGAAATAAATATCTCTCAGAATCTTCAGATTACAGTACACCCCATTATATTGTAGGTCTCTTAAATGCGGAAGGTGATTTAATAAGTTTTTCACACCACATGCTCGACAATGCCGAATTATATGTCATGTAAACCTTACCGAAAGCAAGACATTATATCTCTTGGCTTTAGCCGGGTTATAATGTTCTATTATAACCCGCTGGTCAATAATGTGATTTTCACTTTCATAATTCTTATTGCTATGCTCATAAAGTCTAATTTCACTAAACAGAATGTGCCCTCAGCGGGCGCGGCCAACTCGATTTTCGAAGACCGAGGCCGTGGCCCACTAGATTCGCACTGAGACGAACTTCATTTGTTTGTCACATCGAGTAGGCCACGCCAGCTGAAATAAGTTGCTATAGCCGTAGCTAGTAGTACTACTAGCTTTAGAAGATTCTATAAATATTTCAAAGAAAAAATAAAAAATGTGGAGTGATGAAAGTATTTTGACTCCAGAAGCTATTAAATTAGATGCCATAGGCATTGTCAATAATCTACTCACAGAAAAGTCAAAGGAAAAATACCTGAAAGCCTATAAAGATTTTGACACATGGAAAACTGCAAAAGGCGCAAAGTCTGTGTCTGAATCAGTGCTTCTGGTCTATTTTGAATATTTATCAGCTACAAAGAAGTCAAGCAGCTACAACTCAAATAAACTCTAGCTCAACCTCGATAAACGTACCAAATAAAAATATAACGTTATCTTTCCATAATTGGACTAATGTCTCCAATATCAATTTGCACTTTTAATATGCTGTAATAAACACTATCTACTAAGCCTGGTTTTTTATTGTCTCGCATAAAGTGAGAAAAGTAGAGTATACACCACCGGGATAAAACTGTTTTTTTCTTGGGCGCTTGAATCCTTCACTGCACTCAGGACTCAATCTTAATTCCTTCGCTTTGCTCGGGAATTAACTAATAACACCCTCGCTGCGCTCGGGAGTTAAATTTGGAGTCCTTCGTTTCGTTCAGGATTCAATGTAGCGCCCGTGACAAAAAAAAAATGATTTATCCCCTTGGTGTATAATCTACTATTAAATGTAAAATGAGCCTTTTGCGAATCTGAACATGGGCTAATCAAGTAAACTTTTCATTATGCCTGTTTTCCAGTGAAATGAGAATCAGGACCTTTTGCGAATCCGACCAAGTGCTAATAATTGAACAAAACGGAATTAATGTTTTTATGATTCGGTTATCTCTCCGACTAGTTACTTTGATTAAATACTAAGAACCGCTTCAGCTCGTGTCGGGCGCGGGCGCGGGAGCGGCAGGCTTATTAGCGTTCTTCGAATGACAGTCGCAATCGCTTAATTGTACAATTATTGCTAACAAATCGCAAATTCGTATTACGGAACGCAAAGTTAGCGACCACTCCACAGTAGCGCTACATGCGAGCGATGGACGAACTAAAAATGCATGACCTCGCCTAGAACACAGCAACCGATTGCTTGTTTTGGTATTACGAAACGTTTTTCGACAGTGACGCGAGAGCAATGGCGATTGAGATTTAACAACTAGTGATATTGTGATTGTTAGCAGTTGCTTAGTCTTTATTTAATAAGTTTCGGCCTTTTTACTATGTTCAACCAGTGGTTTGTGTTTAAATAGTGTTAATAATAAATTGTGTGGTTATATTTTAATTACGTGAAGTAATAATTCACTATGGCAAAAGCTTTGATAATAATGGACTATTTACATCAAGAAACCAGTGAAAGAAGGGCTAACGCTGTCCGACTGCGGAGAAGAGTTCGTACAACTGCTGTAAACTCTCTTCTACAGATTTCAGATGTCGAGTTCAGAGCTCACTACAGATTATACAAATATATTTTTAAAAGGTTATGTTCTGAACTATTTTTTTGTTGCCTAGACGGCGAAGGAGGAATAAAATCTCTGTGGAGTTTCAGGTAAACATAGAAAGAAAGATTAATTAATAATACAATTTAAATACCTACCTTTAAACTTACATAAGTATTTTTTTGCAGGTTTTAACTGCCCTCTCTTTTTATGCTACTGGGTCTTATCAAAAGCCTGTGTGAGGATTAAGTTATTTACATGGAATTAGTCAGCCTTGCTAGTGTATTATAATATAATAAGAGAGATGACAGATACATTAGAATATTAATATTCCATAATTTTCCTACAAAATGTATCAGAAAGAATGGGAATAATCAATAAGTAAGTATAAATAGAACAATGTAATTAATTTTATGAACATTTGTAAACAATATTTATGTAAATTAGGTATTGTTTTGTCTCATTTCAGATTTTCAAATCTTCTAATTTTCTCAGTCGGAGCTAAATGCTACTCGAAGTCAAAGGGCATGGAGAAATAGGTAAAAAATAAAAGGGAGAAAAAACTAGCCCTTGCCAAATTTATTGCTGCTTCTACTTGGTACAAGGTCTCCCATCGTAGGATTTACGAAGCAATGGCATAGCTGCACAGACAATAAATTATTGTAAACATTCATACTGAATTAAATTAGTTTTATTTTACGAAAAATACTTATTATTTCTTTTTTCCCATGTTTCCAAACTAAACATAAAATGTATCACTCGAATTCGTAGAATCTTCAAAACCCATTAAAAAAATATACAGTGTGTTTTTTTGAACAGTGATCAAATTTTGTGGTGTGGCTTAGACCATCAAACTTTGTCTATGGGACCGACTTAATCAGAGCAAAAAAAATCAGCAGTTCCATACGTTTTGGTCGAGTAGATATTAATATTTTCTATGGAACAGCTGAATATTTTTTTTGATCTGATTAAATTGTTCCCATAGACAAAGTTGTTCAGTTTGATGGTCTAAGCCATACAACAAAATTTGATCACTGTTCAAAAAAACACACTGTATATTCCTTTAACTTAACAATATGTGTAGTTAACAAAATAGGTAGGTACCTACCTACCTTTTTTGTTAACTACACATTTCAATAAGTTGCGCTCTATCAGCTTTTGACGAAACAAAAACTGCACAAGAATTCCTTTGTACCACTTGAAACCACTTCTATCACCCTAAACGACTTTACAGATTAAGTTTCATTCTAAACATCTTACGTTCTCATTAGAAACATTTTTTATTTATATAAAAGATATCTTTGTTTTGAATAAAGTTTGATTTGGAATTAGTTGTAATAAGTTTTTCGACAATCGCAACTACGCAATCATAAAGTTGTCATTGGTTGCCGTTCAATTGCGAGTGGCGCTAGTTTCCATACATAATAATCGCAAATGCACTCGGCGAGCAATGAGTTCGCGATTTGTTTCCGTAATACCAAAAAAGCAACCGCTACTAGTCTCAGTCGCGTTGCTATTGTACAATTAGCAACCGGTTGCTATTTTTCGCTAATAAGCCTGCGGTTTCGAATACAAAAGAAACAACTTAAAGTACAAGTGGTCACACATCGCGGAGGACAATTTATATTCAATTTATTTGTTATGATTTTGTTTAGTGTTATTAATTTTTATAGTGACGTTATTGTGTTAGTAATTAATGTTTAAGTAGGTTTGTAGTTTTAAAAGTATAGTTTAATTTAATATTTAAGTTTATTTTTATTATTAATTAGGTTAAGGTTGTAAATAGTTTTATTAATGTTTTTATTTAGTTATTTAATAAATAATATAGTTTTAAATTGTATATTATTTATTTTAAAATGTAGTTATATATTAAAAAAAATATGCGTCATTTTATAAATATGTACGTGCAACGTTACAACTTTAAACTTTAATATGTCATAAGAAAATAATATTTAAATAAATTTTGATCCGAAATTAGTGTGCTTTTTTTAGTTTTTCTCGCAGATATTAAAAAAACCGGCCAAGTGCGAGTCGGACTCGCGCACGAAGGGTTCCGTACCAAAAAACGCCAAAAAATCACGTTTTTGTATGGGATCTACCTGTTGTCGTTAGTAACATAACATAAAGCCAAAAAAACGGCAAAAAAAATACCGTTTGTTGTATGGGAGCCCCCCTTAAATGGCGCAGTGGTTTAGCGCTTGGCCCAGCGATTGCGGAGGTTAAGCAACGTTCGAAAGGGCCGGTCATGAGATGGGTGACTAAAAAAATTATTATCTTGAGCTCCTCCGTACTTCGGAAGGCACGTTGAGCCGTTGGTCCCGCAGGCTTATTAGCGAAATATAGCAACCGGTTGCTAATTGTACAATAGCAACGCGACTGAGACTAGTAGCGGTTGCTTTTTTGGTATTACGGAAACAAATCGCGAACTCATTGCTCGCCGAGTGCATTTGCGATTATTATGTATGGAAACTAGCGCCACTCGCAATTGAACGGCAACCAATGACAACTTTATGATTGCGTAGTTGCGATTGTCGAAAAACTTATTACAACTAATTCCAAATCAAACTTTATTCAAAACAAAGATATCTTTTATATAAATAAAAAATGTTTCTAATGAGAACGTAAGATGTTTAGAATGAAACTTAATCTGTAAAGTCGTTTAGGGTGATAGAAGTGGTTTCAAGTGGTACAAAGGAATTCTTGTGCAGTTTTTGTTTCGTCAAAAGCTGATAGAGCGCAACTTATTGAAATGTGTAGTTAACAAAAAAGGTAGGTAGGTACCTACCTATTTTGTTAACTACACATATTGTTAAGTTAAAGGAATATACAGTGTGTTTTTTTGAACAGTGATCAAATTTTGTTGTATGGCTTAGACCATCAAACTGAACAACTTTGTCTATGGGAACAATTTAATCAGATCAAAAAAAATATTCAGCTGTTCCATAGAAAATATTAATATCTACTCGACCAAAACGTATGGAACTGCTGATTTTTTTTGCTCTGATTAAGTCGGTCCCATAGACAAAGTTTGATGGTCTAAGCCACACCACAAAATTTGATCACTGTTCAAAAAAACACACTGTATATTTTTTTAATGGGTTTTGAAGATTCTACGAATTCGAGATGATACATTTTATGTTTAGTTTGGAAACATGGGAAAAAAGAAATAATAAGTATTTTTCGTAAAATAAAACTAATTTAATTCAGTATGAATGTTTACAATAATTTATTGTCTGTGCAGCTATGCCATTGCTTCGTAAATCCTACGATGGGAGACCTTGTACCAAGTAGAAGCAGCAATAAATTTGGCAAGGGCTAGTTTTTTCTCCCTTTTATTTTTTACCTATTTCTCCATGCCCTTTGACTTCGAGTAGCATTTAGCTCCGACTGAGAAAATTAGAAGATTTGAAAATCTGAAATGAGACAAAACAATACCTAATTCACATAAATATTGTTTACAAATGTTCATAAAATTAATTACATTGTTCTATTTATACTTACTTATTGATTATTCCCATTCTTTCTGATACATTTTGTAGGAAAATTATGGAATATTAATATTCTAATGTATCTGTCATCTCTCTTATTATATTATAATACACTAGCAAGGCTGACTAATTCCATGTAAATAACTTAATCCTCACACAGGCTTTTGATAAGACCCAGTAGCATAAAAAGAGAGGGCAGTTAAAACCTGCAAAAAAATACTTATGTAAGTTTAAAGGTAGGTATTTAAATTGTATTATTAATTAATCTTTCTTTCTATGTTTACCTTAAACTCCACAGAGATTTTATTCCTCCTTCGCCGTCTAGGCAACAAAAAAATAGTTCAGAACATAACCTTTTAAAAATATATTTGTATAATCTGTAGTGAGCTCTGAACTCGACATCTGAAATCTGTAGAAGAGAGTTTACAGCAGTTGTACGAACTCTTCTCCGCAGTCGGACAGCGTTAGCCCTTCTTTCACTGGTTTCTTGATGTAAATAGTCCATTATTATCAAAGCTTTTGCCATAGTGAATTATTACTTCACGTAATTAAAATATAACCACACAATTTATTATTAACACTATTTAAACACAAACCACTGGTTGAACATAGTAAAAAGGCCGAAACTTATTAAATAAAGACTAAGCAACTGCTAACAATCACAATATCACTAGTTGTTAAATCTCAATCGCCATTGCTCTCGCGTCACTGTCGAAAAACGTTTCGTAATACCAAAACAAGCAATCGGTTGCTGTGTTCTAGGCGAGGTCATGCATTTTTAGTTCGTCCATCGCTCGCATGTAGCGCTACTGTGGAGTGGTCGCTAACTTTGCGTTCCGTAATACGAATTTGCGATTTGTTAGCAATAATTGTACAATTAAGCGATTGCGACTGTCATTCGAAGAACGCTAATAAGCCTGCCGGCTGCATTTGCAGTCGTTAACACCCACCAACCCGCATTGGGCCCGCGTGGTGGGTTATGATGATCCGTCCTCCTTATCCACCCATAAGGAAGGCCTGTACCCCAGCAGTGGGGACATTAATAAAGGCTGATGGACTCCTTGATGTGTATAATGTTGACAGGGATTCAGATTTATAACCGTAACGTATTTCTTACATTAAGTAAGTATAATATTGTTTCTATTTTTTTTTTAGAAACTATCATCTCACAGTAGTGTGGTATTCAGGGATCCCCGAGAAGCTATGCGCTTTACTTTGCAGTTGGCTACATTTTTTAACCTCTAAGGGAGGGCGGCTGCCCCTCCCTGCCCACCCTTGGTGATGTTTACTTTGTTTGTAAATTTTGCCATTTTTGGAAAGGACTGCCGCTTGGACGAATTAAATTCGTCCAAGGACTGCCGTCTTGGACGTTTTATTCAGTATAACTAAAGTACAAAAAAGCACAGAATAACTAGGTAATTTCCTAAAGTGGAAGCGAAACGCAATCAATATGGCCGTTTTGACAGTAGGTAAAGTCTGTCTAAAAAGTCAGTTTACATGAGAAATTATTAAATTATTTATAAAAACTTATAGGTTTAAACTTAAAAGCATTCGTGCTGCCAATTTTACGTCCCATAGAGACGCTGTAGATTCTCCATACAAATTGTTTACGTTAGCGATACGATAACTTTTTCGCAAGTGCTCGGCAGGCTTATTAGCGTTCTTCGAATGACAGTCGCAATCGCTTAATTGTACAATTATTGCTAACAAATCGCAAATTCGTATTACGGAACGCAAAGTTAGCGACCACTCCACAGTAGCGCTACATGCGAGCGATGGACGAACTAAAAATGCATGACCTCGCCTAGAACACAGCAACCGATTGTTTGTTTTGGTATTACGAAACGTTTTTCGACAGTGACGCGAGAGCAATGGCGATTGAGATTTAACAACTAGTGATATTGTGATTGTTAGCAGTTGCTTAGTCTTTGTTTAATAAGTTTCGGCCTTTTTACTATGTTCAACCAGTGGTTTGTGTTTAAATAGTGTTAATAATAAATTGTGTGGTTATATTTTAATTACGTGAAGTACCTAATAATTCACTATGGCAAAAGCTTTGATGCTAATGGACTATTTACATCAAGAAACCAGTGAAAGAAGGGCTAACGCTGTCCGACTGCGGAGAAGAGTTCGTACAACTGCTCTTCTACAGATGTCGAGTTCAGAGCTCACTACAGATTATACAAATATATTTTTAAAAGGTTATGTTCTGAACAATTTTTTTGTTGCCTAGACGGCGAAGGAGGAATAAAATCTCTGTGGAGTTTAAGGTAAACATAGAAAGAAATATTAATTAATAATACAATTTAAATACCTACCTTTAAACTTACATAAGTATTTTTTTGCAGGTTTAAACTGCCCTCTCTTTTTATGCTACTGGGTCTTATCAAAAGCCTGTGTGAGCATTAAGTTATTTACATGGAATTAGTCAGCCTTGCTAGTGTATTATATTATAATATAATAAGAGAGATTACAGATACATTAGAATATTAATATTCCATAATTTTCTTACAAAATGTATCAGAAAGAATGGGAATAATCAATAAGTAAGTATAAATAGAACAATGTAATTAATTTTATGAACATTTGTAAACAATATTTATGTAAATTAGGTATTGTTTTGTCTCATTTCAGATTTTCAAATCTTCTCATCTTCTAATTTTCTCAGTCGGAGCTAAATGCTGCTCGAAGTCAAAGGGCATGGAGAAATAGGTAAAAAATAAAAGGGAGAAAAAACTAGCCCTTGCCAAATTTATTGCTGCTTCTACTTGGTACAAGGTCTCCCATCGTAGGATTTACGAAGCAATGGCATAGCTGCACAGACAATAAATTATTGTAAACATTCATACTGAATTAAATTAGTTTTATTTTACGAAAAATACTTATTATTTCTTTTTTCCCATGTTTCCAAACTAAACATAAAATGTATCATCTCGAATTCGTAGAATCTTCAAAACCCATTAAAAAATATACAGTGTGTTTTTTGAACAGTGATCAAATTTTGTGGTGTGGCTTAGACCATCAAACTTTGTCTATGGGACCGACTTAATCAGAGCAAAAAAAATCAGCTGTTCCATACGTTTTGGTCGAGTAGATATTAATATTTTCTATGGAACAGCTGAATATTTTTTTTGATCTGATTAAGTTGTTCCCATAGACAAAGTTGTTCAGTTTGATGGTCTAAGCCATACAACAAAATTTGATCACTGTTCAAAAAAACACACTGTATATTCCTTTAACTTAACAATATGTGTAGTTAACAAAATAGGTAGGTACCTACCTACCTTTTTTGTTAACTACACATTTCAATAAGTTGCGCTCTATCAGCTTTCGACGAAACAAAAACTGCACAAGAATTCCTTTGTACCACTTGAAACCACTTCTATCACCCTAAACGACTTTACAGATTAAGTTTCATTCTAAACATCTTACGTTCTCATTAGAAACATTTTTATTTATATAAAAGATATCTTTGTTTTGAATAAAGTTTGATTTGGAATTAGTTGTAATAAGTTTTTCGACAATCGCAACTACGCAATCATAAAGTTGTCATTGGTTGCCGTTCAATTGCGAGTGGCGCTAGTTTCCATACATAATAATCGCAAATGCACTCGGCGAGCAATGAGTTCGCGATTTGTTTCCGTAATACCAAAAAAGCAACCGCTACTAGTCTCAGTCGCGTTGCTATTGTACAATTAGCAACCGGTTGCTATATTTCGCTAATAAGCCTGCGGGTGAGGTCGTCGCACCTGTTGCATAAACAGTTTACGTCAAAACTCGATCAAGGTGATTCGTCATCTCGTCACAGCGTGGACCGAATGCGATTCCGCACTTATTGCGCTTTTACCTGTGTGTAACTCTACACACTTACAATCTTGATATCATTATCACCGTAACAAGCCATACTTATTCTTGGTCTGAGGTGTATTAATTAAAAGTATGCAGAACATACATGTAATTAAGTAAGGTTGGAATTTAGGACTTTACATATCGATAATTTTAAAGACACTTGGGTAAATGGTTAGGCTCACATACCCTGTATGTATGACTTAAAAGATTTTTTTGGCATTAGAGAATAAATTGTTTATTGATTGTATTATATCTGCGATGCCATATAGGCCAATCAATAAGAAGTTGTAGAGTGCGCGAGGGGGAACCTTAGCGATTTCTTTAGAAATGTATTCATGGTTCTTAGGGAGAAAATATACGCACCATTTTTGAGATGTGGGTGAAAAACGTAAAATTGGGACCTTTGTCCCCTCCTCCTCCCTCCGCCTCGCCTCCTAGACGTCAGGACTTTTAGTATGTTTTCTCCCTAAGCACCCTGAATAAGTTTCTGAAGAAATCGCTGAGGTTCCCGTTCACGCACTCTATACCCTCTTTTGAGCAATTTGTTGTAATGTTATTACTTTTAGGAGATCCTTTGCAAACGTTCCCAGGAACGTAAACTGAAGGAAACTATAAAACCATATGTATAAATAAGATAAATAGGTAATCTAGTGTAAATAAAGCTAAGAAACGGTGTGAGGAAGAATATGTACCTTAAAGGGCTTGTATCATAGGAACGGCCCATTATAGGGCCGTGAGATTTTTCCCCATGCATTTTGTATTTTGCATTTTGTATACTTATGTCGGTTGGAATCGTATTTAACACAACTTTTATTCTTTGCTGAGAAAATTATTTATTTGTAAACATATGCCTGTCACTATAATTGCCATAGCAACGCGCTAATTTTTTAATTCAATGTCAAAGCCATAGATTTCCAGCTTGTCTTCAGCCTAGCTATAGATAAGAACCTTTGTACAATATTGTTCTGTGTTCTCATATTTGAATGTAGAGTAGAATTTTAAAAAATAAATACCGACGGTATAAAAGCGCGGTCGGCAGCTCAGGTGAGTCAGTCTTTCCACGAGCCTGTCCGGATATATTTATTATAGCTGCCGTTCTATAGTTGTACAAAAATATATGTCCTATTATTCTATAATTGTAAATAGCGGCTTCTTCGGGGCACGGTCCTCGACCTTCGACCTTCGGCACGAACCACCGGACGTGTCCTCCACCCACCAGGACGTCGTGCACCTTTCCGCCTGACCTACAGAGGGAGCTCTCCCCTGGACTATCCGTGCACTATCCGCGCCACCATCGACGTCGGTCTACACGGACACGCGCCCGTGCCCATCAGCGCGCCCCGCTAATCTACGTTACGGTGCTACGTCGGGGTGTTTGACTGCGTGCCACCCCTGCGCCGTCACGCTGAACCACGTCCGTGCTGAACCACGTGCCCTCCTGTGTTCCGCCGGGACTCCATATCTGCCCGCCTGCTTCGTGCCTGCTTCGTGCCTGCCTCCTGTTACCCCTGCTACCTGGATCCACGTCTCTGCGTGCCTGTCCTGTTCCCGTCTACGTCCCACCCTAGTCATACTTTGTTAGTCCTACCTAGTTTTTAACCGCCTTAGTTGTTATCCAAATTTCTTCGTTGCTAGGTATTCTTCTGTGCAGGGACGTGTCATTATAAAATAAATTCTTGAACTTCAACTTTATTTTTTTATTTAGCTTTCTTCCAAATTCTGCTCCGTTACCTTCCGTAACGCGACATTGTTAATCGGACTAATATCAAAATAAGGAAATTGCTGCCTACCTAAATTATTAATGTGAATATTTTGTATTAAAATTTTGCATGCTTCGAGTAATTAATTTGGCTAAACATGTTTAGTGCCTATTACTATTACTTATTAAATCTTTTATATACCATGTTTATTTGCAATTGCAAATAAAGATTATGACCATGATTATTACTATGATTATTAGTCACCGAGTGAATAGTATAGTTGGTTTTATTCTGTCTCTCAATCTTGTACGCCACTGCCTTAAAAATTTACACATTCAACTGTCCCAAGTTTTGTCATAAAAACTTCTTATCGTGTGATAATTGCATGTGCAAATAGCCGAAAACAACGTCGCGATTATCAAATTGATAAGTATTTGATTGAATCAGGCGTCACTTGGCGGAAGTCCCAAACCATTTTGAAAAAAGTAATACATGTAGCTTACTTCCGCAAACAATATATGCAAGATGCACCGCCCGCCCGCCCGCAAAATTATGCACATGCACACACAAAATATCAGTGCACAAACCTGCATTTAGCAAGACAGCACCACACCTTGCACCTTCACCAATTAGGCTACTCTACACGTGTTTCGCCCCGACCCGGAGCATCCTCAGGAGTTAGATCGTGCGTAAACCAACACCGAATTCAGTGTTGGTTTACGAACCATTCGGTATTCGGAGTAGCCTAATTGGTGAATGTGCAAGGTGTGGTGCTGTCTTGCTAAATGCAGGTTTGTGCACTGATATTTTGTGTGTGCATGTGCATAATTTTGCGGGCGGGCGGGCGGTGCATCTTGCATATATTGTTTGCGGAAGTAAGCTACATATATTTCTTTTTTCAAAATCAAATTGATAATTATATACAAATAAAGAATTGTGTAACTAACAAAATTTTGTTTATAAGGCAAGTGTTTCAGGCTTCGATAAACTTTTATATACACGGTTATTTTTAAATTATATCTAAAAATGAAAAGGATAATAATAGGATAATGATAATAATGAAAAGCCTGTCAGAGAAACCTTTGGCAGTTCTGAAAGTAAACAAGACTTTCACTATTGCGCACATTAGTTCAAATTCAATTTAATTTTACTCTTACTATTCAAAATAATATGTACTGTTTTGTTTAATATGGAAAGTTAAAAATATGCTACTCTAATTAGATGGCCTATCAAATGAATCAATGCTATAAAAAGCCCTTACTTAAAGGTTCATTAATTTGTCGATCGCCTTAGCTCACCGCCGCCCGCCCCCAAGGAATTAGAATATATCAGGATAATGTATGGGGACGCGCACATTTATCAAAATAACCTTGATTTATATATCGATCGTTAATATTCGGTAGTCACGCGACTTGAACAAATATGCCCCATTTTGTTAATTAAGTTCTTTTTATTGTTGTTTGGTTTGCTCGTGTTTTATTGGGATTTATTTTGGAGATTGTTATTTTTTTCACACTTTGAGTTAGTGAAATTAAATTTCTTTTGTGTTATTGAATTCTAATATTATAAAACGCGGTGCACAGAAAAAAAAACACTTAGCTGTGTTACAGGACATAAAAATCCTACTTCCTACTAATATTATAAATGTGAAAGTTTGTGGGTTTGGATGTTTGTTCCTCAATCACGCAAAACCTACTGAACGGATTTGGTTGAAATTTGGCACACTGATAGTAGATAGCCTAGATTAAAACATAGGATACTTTTTATCCCGATATTCCCACGGGAAGGGAAACCACGCGGGTGAAACTGCGGGCGGCCGCTTGTTTAAAATAAATGCAAATTTTTTAATTATTTTATTACTCTACTGCACTGATAGCTAAACAGAGCATAAACAGTGTCACCCACCAAGACCCACCTTATAGAGTTATCGTAGATAATAGTTGCATTTAAAAAATACATTATGAGAGAGACAATCAAAGCTAATAATTTCATTCAAGACAGCTTTGAATGAACGCTAGTAAAGGGTACTTTCACCGATATCTTGATTGGGCAATTAGAATCGTTTAAAAATAAAAGACTGTCGGATAAATGACGACACATTATGCCCAATTAGAGGTTTAATGGCGTAGGTATTAATATTTTCAGTCTTCCGGTGTTCCTAATGAAGATTATGTCGATCGTTGTTTGTTCAAAAATGCTTTTGAGGGCTTGTTGAGCTCAAAAGGAAATGTTCAGTTTCTAAGGGAGCTTTGGCTTTACATGGACATTAAATATAATTTTATTATGATTACCATAATTATAATACTTTGTATCTATAGTAATAAAATAGGGATGTTGACTTATGAATAAAATAACGAAATACTAATAAAAATCGTAAACATATCAAACTTTTGAAGTAGCTTGTATACCTCTTGGTTTTATATATTGCGTATTATTTGTTTTATGACCCTTCAAAGTTGGGTGGACAAGTCCATTTAAAAAGTATAAAATTTGTTAAAATAAATAATACATTTAATTAGTCCGTAAAATTTATAGCAAATTTGTCAGAGAAACCATTTTGATAAACACAATATTTAATATAGCTGCCGAACAAATTTCCTACGCGTTGCATACAACGTAGGAAGGCGTGACGTCATAACTTGGTAGCTGTTAGTATGGAGCGTTTTCGGGTGAGTCCAATTTTGTGCATTTCAATTTGTGATATCTCGGGCAGTTTTCATGCTAGCGTAATAATTCTTATGCAAATGTTTCTTTTTTTAGGAGTAATTTATGTAACATAAAATAAAAAAATTGTCAACATGCCTATTGCCGGAAAGTCTCAAAATGTGTCTAAATAAGCATGTGTAATAAATATGTAATCTTGGGACTGTAAGAAGATGTTTATGTTTGTGTTTCCAAAATAAATTTATTTTTACACTTTGATACTACTCACTTATTACTCATTTATTACTCACTTTTTACACTTTTTGAGGTAATATAATAACATAAATCAGCAATAACAAAGAAAATCGGGTTTACAAAGAAATAGCAGTCGAAACAACATTCACAGCATAGATAATACAGATTCACAGTACAAGAGACAAAGCAAATTTTTTTTTTCAGATGTTATTATTTTTGACATTAAAAAGTTGGTAAAAAGTAAAAACGTAGTTTTTATTACATGACTGTACTCTTTGGTTGACAGTGGGTTGCTAATGGTATTTTGCCATGTTTTGAAAAAGGTTTTGAAAAAGTTCTCATTACATACGGGACAAGACAACTCTGTGATTTTTATTTCTTCTGCAAAAATACTTTTTAAATGAATTATTTTAATATTTACTTTCCGGTGAAAAGATTTACAAAGAAATTAATTTTAAATTTAATTATGTTTTTCTGTAAAAATACATTTTACAGAACAACTTCTCGACGAAAAGCCGAGATAGAACATTTACCTTTTAAGGGCGTTCTTTGTTTTTTAAATTGAAATTTCAAAATCTGTACAGAACCCCTTTTAGACGTCTTTAGACCATTTCCGAGTGTACATTTAATGTTTGCAACTATTGCATTTTGTAACTTTTTACGAAGTAAATATAAATTAATCAGTAGGCAAACGATTAAAGATGTTTAAGTTCAATTAAATAGTGTCAATTTAGTAATAAATTAAATATTGTTACAAAACAATAAAATTGCACATACAAATACAACATAATTTCAAACATATTAATACAAACTAGTTACACTACATCTATTCATGGCGTTAATGTCAATAAATTAAAATCAGATTTTTATCAATTTTTGTTCAGAATGAATATTTTAAGCTGTTCTTTATTTACGTTGGTTTCCTCCAAGTTTTCTATTACAATTACAAATACAATTATATTTATTTCCAAAAAAACATAATTACAAGGCAAAAGTTATCTAGCCCCCACACTAGGCTAAGCCTGTCCTGTGGAGGTAGGGGTCGTTTACCATTTACACATTTTGATGTCAGCACATTTAGTTTACAATGCGCCGACATGGAATGGAATTCCCTGCCGGGTGCTGCCGGCGTCTGTGTTTCCGAGTGCATACAACCATACAACCTGACTCTATTCAAGGCCAGAGTGAATAAGCACCTTCTGGGCAAGCTCGCTCCATCGTAGACACTGTCTTTGCTTTTGGGATAGACTGGGGTCAAGAGCAAACAAACAAAAAAATATTTCAATTCTGTTTACATAAAGGAAGCGCTGTAGTAGATGAAGTGAAGTGTGGTGTGGTGTGTGTTACTTAACAATAGCGAACATGCATAATTTTTTTTCTATATCAAAATCAAAAGTATAATGCGTGAGAAAATCAACTGTAATATTAAAACTTTTCTCATGCGTTTTTTTCTTGTGATATAGTCACTTGAAGTTAGCACGCTTCAGCTCCCGCCGAAAACGCTCTATACAAAAAGGTTAACATTTGTGACGTCATTCATGTCACGTCTTAGGCGCATTATATGGAGTTAGCCAAGAATTTTCAAATATCTCCCTAAATATTGCGTTTAAGTACATATGTGTCATACAAAATATTATTTCTTATTCGATATTCTATCCGACTGTTAAGTGCATTATATCCGAAAACGAAAAAAATAATTTGTTATTTTCCCCGGTGTGATAAAACTAAAATAATTATTTTTTTTAATTATTTTTTTTCTGTTCCATCATGTCTTTATACGTGTCCGCAGCGACCAAGCACAAATTTATCAAAATCGTTGACTTATGCATGTTCCCTATTTTTAGCAAGTTTTATGTTTCCTCATAGTAAGCTTTAAGAGCAATCCTGGCAAAATGGCTTTTTAATTATAACATTACTTAAGACCATTAGTCCTACCATGTTCCATTTGCGTATCCCAAAACTATGAGTGGTCCTTTATTGAAGAGCCCATAGATGACCCATTTGATAATATTTCCGCCCATAAAGTGTTATCACAGGCTGGACCATGGGAACAGTGTAGACCAATGAGTGGCCTGCTACAAGCCTTTATTTTTGAACTCGTAAAATTTTTATACCCTTCGATAAAGCAGCCTACAGAAGGAGCGATTTGAGTAGTGAAAAATCAGCGAGTAAAGCGTTGCTTGTAACTTCGACTATTAGGTTTCCCATTAAATAAATAAGGTGGTGTATAATTTTCCAAACATACAAACATTCACAGGAATACATTTTTATCGTTTGAAGAAAAACATTTGATTCTAACAAAAATGTTAATAAATTAAATGGAGCATGGGAGTCTTGGATGAATTAACCACTGGATACGTAACGTAAGAAAAATGTATGAAATCACAATCAACCAATTTTTGCGGGGTGAGGGGGGATTACACTTGTCAAATAATGTCAATGTTATAGGGTGATTTAGCCGGTTTTCGGCCATAATTGCCGGCCAAATATTATGGATTGTGAAACTCATACATTAGTTTTCGGCCAGGCGGCCGAAAAGCAAATGACCTCCCAAAAACGCATTTAGTTACCAGGCCATCAAAGGTGAATGCGCAGGCTACATACAAAATTACCTGAGCCCCGGCGCAAATTAAATCTGTCTCAGGTTTAAGTACCTTTTATGTGTATAACA
Source organism: Agriphila geniculea (assembly GCA_943789525.1). Taxonomy (NCBI): domain Eukaryota; kingdom Metazoa; phylum Arthropoda; class Insecta; order Lepidoptera; family Crambidae; genus Agriphila; species Agriphila geniculea. The sequence continues at coordinate 12,907,200 of OX038890.1, read as the reverse complement.
AAAAAAAATATGGGACCTCTGTGATCGGTGACTAACAAAAAAAAACTGCAATTTTTTTTTAAGGCGTTAATATTTTGCGTAGCTTAAGGTATATTTTCAAAAAATATTAGGTAATAATCACGACGGACCAGCTAGATAGCGCAGTAAGTAAGCGCATCACCCAGTGATTGCGACAGTTAAGCAACTTTTCCAAAGGTTTGGTCATGGGATGGGTGACCAAAAATGACCTCGTGCTCCTCCGTGACTTTGAGAGGCACGCTAAGCCGTTATTTATGGCCTATGATATATCATTGTTTTTGGCTGCATTTTCAGTCGTTAACACCCCACCAATCCGCATTGGGGCCCCTTATTATTTATTTATTATTATTATTAGTTAACGGGAGGCGCCCAATTACATAACTAACATAGTTAACTTAATTTAAGGTAAACAGAAATGGGTAATAGCCGAACACCCTCTTGTATAGGTTACTCAAGACCTTTTGTACTTTTTGACCATTACCTTATTTATATTTCGCTTCGTGTGGATTCCGCACACATGAACTCGTTTCTAATTTTTTATCTTAGTTATGGTCAGTCCTGTTTATCCATCCTTAAGAAAAACCTGTGCCCCAGCAGCGGGGACATTATAAAAATAGCTGATGTGCAATCACGTCTGATAATAATATAATAAAAATAAAATTAGAATAACGTCATAACATACTTTTTTATTTATGGTTTTATATTATCCACATACAAGTCACAGGACCTACAAATCTATTAAAAGATTATCCAAAAATGAACCTGGATGAGCAAATTCTTCTAGGTTATGTCGAGCTCAACCAAGAAAGTACAAAATGCTCATAACATGAGCGCAACATCCAAGCGTTCGGCGGCCATGAATGCACGAGCAATAATATTCATTTATGGCACTGCGACCCTGTGCTTCATGATTATACAAAATGTAGGTATAATATGATTTACTCCGCACATGCCTCGATTGAATTTTACATCTTATTAGAACATTTTGTTCATTATTGATATGAATTCTTTCTGGATGTCGATAGTATTCAATTTCATATACTCCCGTCCTTTTCATATGCTCACTGCAATAAGAACGCGCGCGCCAACTTTAGGTGGTACGTTCCTATTGCGATTAAAATTAATTGTTCGTTTGTGAGCTCGGGAAAATCTATAATATGTTGGTCATTAGCATTTAATCTTTAAAATGTGACTCTTTGGCGATTAATATTATTTTCTTCAATATTATCCGCCAGAAGATTTGGTTTATTTAAATTCAACCGGATTGATTCTATGAATTCAGCTGTGTATTGGCTATCCTCTTAAGGCTCTTGGAAGCAGTTGATTAGAGCTCCCGCTATTTTAAAATCAGCGGAGGCGCGGTTGAAAATTCTGTGCCTGAAGATTTTAAAATCTCTTTTGAACTTACCGTTTACGGCCTCAATGACCCATCTGCTGATTGTAACTAGTCTTGACTTGTTAGCTTCTATAGTCGTCAGTTGACTTTCGTTTCGCCGTTTCGTCAGCGGCATATGTGCAGCATATCCATAGGATTTTATGACTGGTACTGCATCTCTAAATCCTCTGTCTAAAACCAGAACATCATCCTCTTCAAACAAATAGTGAAATGTGCAGTCTTCAATCGGCTGGTCGTCATTTTCTAATATATTTTTCATTTTCATAATGTCCGCATCTGTGGTTGTTGCGGCATATGGTCATTTTATATCTATTTTTTTTATTTATTTATATATACATAATTATACGGGATAGACGGGGTGGATATTATGAAAATATTAATATTTAGAAAGTTTTTCGAAAACGTCAGCTACTGGGGGCAGTACGTCTCGTAATTTGTTTCTAATTATATTTTGTATACGTAATAAATAAGTGTATTGGCAACTTTTAATAATACCGCGAAAAAGAAATTTCACGAAAAATTTCTTTCATACATTCTTACATTTTCCGTAATGGCCGAAAACCAAAGGGGGCCGGCAAACCGGCTAAGTCACCCTACTTTGTTTACATACCAAATTTTATTTATTTTGCGAAAAATAGCTACTATAATAGGTTGAAATTGTGCTTACGCGTGAAAAGAAACATTTCTTGATTGCCTGCTATTTTTTTTGCTGAAAAATACGAAGCATTTTGCCCATTTTTGTACCAATGTTTCGCCACGAGCTCTAACATCATACTGACAACGCGATATCGTTTACTGAGGCTATCGGTCACAGTAAGTGGCAGAGGGGTAAAGGCGAATATGGCTGTCATTTCGCATCCAGTGGTTAATTCATCCAAGATGGGAGTCTTTAAATTCTAATTTTAAAATTGTTATCCAGTTACCTGAGTTTTAAAATTGTAAATACGTAACTTTTGCAATTTTGAAGATCATATTCGTCAATCGTCAGTGCCTCTTAGTTGTAGTTACTTCTGCGGTTGTAGTAGACCAGGGATGCACAGACTTATTGAGATGGGTCACTTGGGTAAATTATGAATTAATGGCGGGCCACCAGCACTACATAAAAACAAAAATAGGCAAATTTTTTTTTCAAATGAATGAGGGAATATTTTTGCTGGCGTGCCACTAGCATATTGCCGACGGGCCGCAGTCTGTGCATCCCTGTGTAGACCAACTTAAAACGTCGTGCCATCAGTGGCTAGCCTTATCCAACCCCGGTGTACACCCACAGCGAATCCCAGCAAAAATTTAGATTAGTCAGTAGTAAAAAATTTAATACACTTTTTGATGGGGCCGACTTTAGGCCGCGCGATAAGTGAGCTATAAAAACTTGTATCGCCCCGTTTGTCGGTTTGTTTTTATGATTGTGATAATGTTGATTTAATGGCGAATTCATTTGGGGTTTATGACGCTCTTGTAGAGAGAGGATTTATTTGTTGTTAAGATGCAACAAGTGTTTAGCTGTAACAACATTTCGCGTATGGGATATGTGTAAAGATTACCTACCTAAATGTTCGGTTATTTCCACAGAAAAACCTAGCCAAAGTCTCGTTTGTATGGAAAACCGTATAGTAGCTCCTTTTTTTAATCAGTATATTAAATTGAAGAATTTTAAAATGGTGTGAACGAACGTCATCAATAAAAATTTAAAATATGTAGACAAGTTCAATTCCGCCACTTTTTTGATATCGTTTTACAAATACAATAAAATTATATTATAGATGTATTAAAATTTCGTATAGTAAATAAACATGTTAAAAATATGTGAACGTGTTTACGATTATAAATATTATTTTTACAATTATGCAAGTAAGTGGCGAGCTGCAGTTTTTAAATTTTAATAAGACTTATCAAATTCGAAAAACCAAGTCTTGTATGCAAACGCGACCGATAAAACATCCCAAAATATTTCATTAACATCTCGCAGTAATTCAAGCCGCTCTAATAAAATCAAGTAAAGAAAAAATTTAATTGAAATCTTAATGTAAAGTAATGGAGTACAAAATTGCATGTCAGGTTGATTAAAAAAGGTTCCGGACACACCGAAGGCTCGACACTCGTTATCAGCTGTTATTCGTTTTTGGCCATAAACAACTCACGTGTCCCAGTTAGCGAAACAAATTTCGTAATTATTAAGGCTGGATCGTGGTGGATGTGGTGCAAAATGAGTACGCAGTAGTGTACTAAATAGAATACTATGAATGGCTTGTTATTTCATTAGTATTAGCTAGCACCCATCTTCTCGTAATTTACTTCCATAAATTGTCAAGTAAGTTAATTTATCAGAAACTGTTGTGGAATCTGAAACTAGCCCTAAGTATTCTATTTTGATCAGACGATATAATCTTGCAACAGAATAAGATATCTTACACACTTTATCAAAATAATATCTTGAAAAGCACACCTAGTAATGTTCAGAAAAAAAAAACAAAATCTTTAAAAGCTTGTAATAAAATGTTGTCTATTCTATGAATGACTTTCTTTAAATAATCGTCAAGGTGGAATCGGAGGTAGTTCAAATAATAAAGTGAATTTGAGTGGAATAGTTGAAATTACCTACTTATTAACTCGTAGGCACGTTTTAGAAGGTAGGTTCTTATTACAATATCAATGAAATGCACTCTCTCTATCTATTGTAGGGAAATCTAGCCCATCTGTACCTATTAAATACCACTAATATTTATTCTTTGCTAGCTAGTACAGTCAAACACTTAAGTTCTCTAGAGCTAAAAAGTCATAAGCGATCATACATACAGACCTATGTCTGTATGTAAACTTTATTTCTTCAACATAACGTTTAAAACAATATAAAAATCTATCAATATTAATAGGTCTCTAAAATGCTTATTTCCGTAAATGTATGGATACCTGTGATTAACAGTATACGGTGCTAACTGCTAACTTTTGTTTTAGATTTATCAATACTGTAGGAATAGCCAACATAAAACCTTTTTGTTGAACTTTATTTTTAAAGTCTTATCTATGGTTTTTTTGTATGACGAACTGACATTCTTTCTGTTTAATACAATACATAATTTTCAGATTCATAAAGATCCTTCTTATTTACTTACGACTACGGCCTATCTATCCATTACAAACCACAGTCCACGCTTTAAACAAATACAGATGGACTTTTGCAACTGACTGTACAGTGCAGCAAAACTGAGTTAACATGATATACCAGTTCTATCGATTTGCATGGACTGGATGATCCAATTTATATCTGTCTCATTACTAACCATACTTTAGCACAACTTCTTAATAAATTTGGGTTTATAGGATATTTCCATTTGGTATGACTGAAGCAATAGTAATTTCTATTATACACTTCTAAGGCTTTCCCGCGCATATATAATCTATTAGAAATAAAACACTTTTTACGGATAACAGCAAAATAATTCTAAAGAAAAATAACATCTGAATTAACCAACATACGCGCTGTGATCCGTGAAAAGTGATTTATTTCTAGTAATTTCTATGGTTTTCTTATTTTTTAGGGGTGCAGTAATCATAGGTTTTGAAAATCAAACGCACAGTAGTTTCGTAGTGTAAAACAAGATAATCGTAATATCTCGGGAACGGGTGGTAGGAAAACATCTTAGAGTAAGACGGGCTTCTACAGAAAGAGAAGCCATACGAAGCGTTCCCCTCTGCCGAAGTACAAGCCCAAATGGGCATACGCGTTAGTAAAACCAGTTGCGCCCGGATTTCTTTCTAGACAGAGTCCAGTCGCGCATGTGAACGCTGCTGTGTTTAAAATGTCGAATTGATGAGTTATTTGCTGTTAAAAGAGGTCTTTAGCATCAAGGATACAAAAAGACGGTGTTACATTTCACATAAAAGTAAATTTTTATCTTATTATTGCTATTTGTTTACATTTAAACATTAAATTCGTATATTTTATTCTTGATTAGCTGTCAAATTTGTTTAGTGACATCGGGTCTGTTAGTCCATGGCTCGTCCGTACAAATTTCAGATCTGTCGCTAGATAAATCCGAGTTCTCGCGGATGGGCAACTTAGTGATGTTACCGTTGAATAATGTTTGTCGATAAAGTGTTGGTCAATCTGGCCCTGATTCTGCGTCAAATTCATTTGCGAGATTTTTTGCATGATTTGCTGTGCACTGATGTGAGCGCGACGCAACAGATATCGGGAAATAAATGTCGAAATTGAATTGAAAAAGGGCTTTTTGAATCCATTCAAAAAGTTGCAGTTGTCTTCGCCTGGCCAAAAAGGTTTGTTTATTTTGCTTTTATTTGAACTTTAACTTAATCATGTTGCAGCTACGTCATTTGCTCTCAATAATGTTTGGATATATTTTGGCTGGTGTCCATGTCCACATGTTTCGCACACGGTGGCCATAAGTTATCAGCGGTGGCCAGCAAAGGTGCCGCACTCATTAGGTAGCCCGCACACCACTGCAGTTCAGGTGGAAACATGGTACGGGGATTAGCGATAAAAAAGATACTGCTTATAATCCAGACATGATTCTATTGTTAGGAAAAGCAGTATGTTTTATGTAATAATATTTTGTGAGAATAAAACTTTAGGATTTAAATAGGCGATTTTCTGTCATTTCTTATTTCTTTTTGTACGTATAGTATTACACTAGACAATTGAACTTTTTTATTTTAATATTTTTAGTTGTTAGTAGTTTATTTAGGTAATTGAAAGAATTTAGGTAATTGTTACATAAGGTATTATTTTAACCTTTAAATTAAGGGTACATAATAATGATTTTAATAAATACCACCGATAGATAGGGTTTGGTTGTACCGAAGCCTTAGATTGGCAAATTAAGAGAAACCTGCGTTGAAGAAACAATCCTTGTAACCGCAGCCCAACATGTAGCGTTCGGCAATGTTTAACAAGTTGGACACGACCGATTTCCCGCTACTTTCACCCGTGGAACCGCGGCCTTACACGTCTTATACCGCGCTGAGTTATTAGATACACCCCTGGGGACTTACCATGTGTTTTAAAGAAGAATTATTGTGATTGTAAAAGAGGGATGCCGTTATATGAAGCATATAGCATCATCTCATTTACACCATTACTTGAAGAGCTCGTGGTAGGGTTCCGACCCCATACAATGTTGCCACCACGCTTTCAACGGTCATTGTTTTGGAAGAAACAAAGGTTTTCTTCACATATACGAAGTCTCGTAGATTGTCGAGTTTCAAATATCGTACCAAAATAATATTATTTTATAATCGCGTTTTCTTTTTTAAAGCTGAAGGCGTACATGTTACTTAGTATTGAGTTAAGTAGTAATTAATACCAAACAAATTAAAAGTTACTAATGGCGATCCTACATAGAGACATCTATATTGAGCTATTGTACCTATAGTTCGAAAAAAGTATTTATACAATTGAAAAAAAAGGTTAAAGGATCTTTGCTTTTCTGCTTTCGCCCACAGTATTCTTACAAGGGTTTGCTTCCGGGTGGCCTTAACCACTAAACAAATATATAAAATGAGTAAATCCCAAGTTTATGGCTGTATTAACAATATAATTCACTGCGGTAAGTATCTCACTGAATATAAATATTTTCATCTATTGTGATTTAATGGAGCGCCTCGGGGTGAAGCTAGGGTAATATGGATGAGACGAATTTTAACAGCTATGTTTTTATTGTACACTACATTATCACTTTTACTGGCGGATATTTTTACAATGTGATCACACACCTACAACTGTGACCAATTTCAGAGGGCTTGCGGTACAAAATGATGTATTTGAATTTGTAAAATTTACGCTTTGCCATACATTATCGAGTAAAGTTGTCTCAGATCACTATCTATTGTCAATTGAATCGCATTGTGTGTAACTAACATAATAAACGATGAATTCAAAAATAAAAATGCACTGTTATTTCTGAACAATTAATATGTAAGTATTAGGTATGTTCTAAGCAGACTAGCCAATTATATAAAAATATTAATTGACTTTGAAAAGTTGATAACTTTCAATCATCAAGTGATTAAACGTAAAAAATCAAATTAGAATTTCCGTCATTCAATATATTATACCTAGTTCATTTTCCGTAAATAGAGTCGGAGATACGATAAAAATCTTTGAATTCCATATTAACAAACGCCTGGCGCCTGTTTTTCGCATAAATTGAACACGATTACTGTAATAGCTGTCAATCACAACTTCCGACAAGACAAGATTCTGTAATCCGTGCTAGTGTCAAAATTGCTAGTTGCGGTGTCTTTGAACCAATTGTACCTTATCGTTATAGTTAATCAACGGGATTAATTGTAAAGATAAATAGTTAGTTAATCTTAAAAGATTAACTAACATTTGCAAATATACATTTTATCAATAAATTTTAGAACTAGTTAATTTACTGTTGGCCAAAAGAATTCCTGACCAATAACATATAAAGTCTGTCCATCCTTACTTGTCTTATATGGTAAACAATCTTCACCCAACTCTTTATTGAAATAATCATTTATAAAATAAAACAAATGGTTTCCACACATAGATTACGAAAGAAATTGTTAATAAATTAACAATAATTTCATAAACTTACTAACTTATTTTTAAATAACGATTTAAGTTTAAAAGACGTATGACAACTGTCAAAAACTGTTCACTAAATAAGACAAGTAAGGATGAACAGACTTTCTTAGGATTCAATTAGAAAAAGAAATACTCACTTACATAATATTTGAAAGACAAACTAATTCAAACACAAAATATATCGGCATGTCCACACTAAGATAGTCGTTAGTAAAATCGACCAGAAATTAAAAGGAGTTCAGTTTGTTTACGAGAAAAGGAAGGGCTATTATTGGGCGCTTCATGTATGGGGATCTACTCGATGCCGGTGAGCTGGTAATGAAGGACATTTCATTAGCTTTTCGAAGTGTCTTAATACTGAGCTCGAATATTACAATAGGTACCATGGGCAACAGCGTCGCTTAAACACTGCTAAGGTTAAAATCGCTTGCACGCCGCGCCGTCACAACAACATACGTCTAGTTCGTGCAGGGGCGATACGCGCGGACACGAATTTTGTTGCTAACTGGTTAAGCGACGCTGTTGCCCATAGTACCTACCTAATCATTTATTTTGTATCTTTTTGAAGTTGTGTTGTGCCTAGGCTTTATCAACTTTTGTTTCATGTCTGCATACGGAATCCCGATTCGGAATTCCGTAACGGAATCATTCTGAAAGCAACTAATCCATACAAATTTATGGATCTACCACACACATGCGGGATTATTCCGTACGGAATTTTCATAAATTATCGATATTACGTTTTGGAATTCCGAATCGGGATTCCGTTTGTATGTAGCCGGCTTTAAGAGTGGGCACATACAGACGAAATTTCGATTCAGGATTCCAAAACGGAATTCCTGAACGCAGCTAATCCATACAAATCTATGGACCTACCACACACATGCGGGATTTTTCCGTACGGAATTTCCATACATTATCGATATTCTGTTTCGGAATTCCGAATCGGGATTCCGTCTGTATGGACTGTATGTGGCCGGCTTAAGAAGGTCCAGTAATTCAGCACTGAGGATTTGAAATAGTTAATGTTTAATGAATGACCGACTGAGATAATCGTTGGGAGTATCCACTTTAAAGCTATCAACAGTAATTCGTTAGGAAATTAAAATCAGCCCAGTTTATTTATGAGAGAGCGCCCTAACACACTCGCGTGTGTTCCGTGGTTCAAATAAAGATAAACTATATCGAGCACGTCGGAACTCGGATTCATTCATTCTTTGCTATACGGTGTGTATTCTTATTATTAGCGTTGCCAACCGTCCCATATTTTACGGGACGTCCCGTATTTTTGGTATAAAAAATTTAATGTCCCGCCGGGATAGCCCATGTCCCGTATTTTACGAAAATCTACGAACCGGCCAGCCTTTAATTAAAGTCAAGCTGCTAACGATGTTTTGACAAATTTGATGAAAAATTTATTATCTTAGTAACATTATTATAAAAATAAACTTTTCTGATTTTATAATAGAAGAATTATGTTCAATAGTTGCTTGAGGTGATGAAATTGTAAGTTAGTTCACCGTGTTATTTTACTAAAAATGTTTTAAAAATACAGTAAAGATGAAATCGATAATAAATTAATATAGGTACAAGATTAAATTGTATACTTTGTCAGTAGTTTTAAAAAAGTGCTTGTCGAAGCTACTTAAATTTATTGAATTTTCATATTTTAGGCATTTACAATGTTATTTTTCACCATCTCGTCGGAGGTGCTACGGACGAGTCGATTTTTTCTAGTATTATTTCTAATATATAAATTATTTAAACTTAATTGTGACTTCAATTAAGCATTTTCATTAATTAAAGAAGTACATTCAATGTTTATTTTAATATATCTTTAATTCTCTTTATAAATGTCCTAATCGGGACACCCTGTAAGTGTAATTAAAACAAAACGATTCCTAATCGCTCGGCACTCGTTAGTTTATTTTGTTATTAGCTCCTGGTCCCAAGTACGATGCCCGGCATTGAATAACTCAAATAGATTTTTGTTGTACTTACACACTTTTAAGTCTGTTATACAATTAATTGTATTGATTGGATCTAAATTAGAATTTTTAATATAAAAACGTAGTTTTCTTATCAAAAATTAAAATACTGTAATTTTAAAGACATTTTGGTCACAGATGAAGAAAATTAACGAAATATAACAAAGTTATTTTATGATTAGTTAAAAAGCTGAGCGAGCTTTCAATTTGGATAACTCAAGTACAGTATAGAAAATAGAAATCACGTAAATAAAGCACAAAGAGTTGCCAGCCAAATTACTTACCTATCACATTACTAAATTATTTGCATAATAATTTATTTTTAAACGGGTATGGTTGAAAATACTAATTTATGAACGGCGCGCGGCGTAGGTATTTATCTAATACACTCGTATATCAGTCAAATAAAAAAACCGGCCAAGTGCGAGTCGGACTCGCGCACGAAGGGTTCCGTACCAAAAAATGGCAAAAAAAAATACGTTTATTGTATGGGAGCCCCCCTTAAATATGAATTTTATTCTGTTTTTAGTATTTGTTGTTATAGCGGCAATAAAAATACATCATCTGTGAAAATTTAAACTGTCTACCTGTTGTCATTATTAATATCGAGCAAAAAACGGCAAAAAAATCACGTTTGTTGTATGGGAGCGTCCCTTAAATATTAATTTTATTCTGTTTTTAGTATTTGTTGTTATAGCGGCAACAGAAATACATAATCTGTGAAAATTTAAACTTTCTAGCTATCACGGTTCATGAGATACAGCCTGGTGACAGACAGACAGACAGACAGACGGACAGCGGAGTCTTAGTAATAGGGTCCCGTTTTTATCCTTTGGGTTCGGAACCCTAAAAAGGGAGCGTTGAAAACCTTGTTATGTTTATCCCAATAACGTCCATGGAAATCGGTGTTGTTATATCGCTGTAATCTGATACACTTGTATACCTTACTGGCTTAATGATTAGTCGAGTTAACCGAGTAATGGTTTAACTACACAATTTGGAGCCAAACATCAGATAACGCCACGCGAAGCAGAAAGAATTTAAACGGTGTTGCCGCAGTGTAAATATTTTAATAGATACCGTGTGAAAGCTTAAAAGCCAAATAATCACCTAATCAGCACCTTTTGGGGTGTTTGATTTTTTGAAGTTTCTGCAACAACGTTTTGTTTACTAAAATAAATGACTCTGCAAACACGAAGCGTCTCCGTTTTAGTTTGGGAAAACATGCCTTCGTATGTCCGGCAGTCTGACTGTTCTCTACAGGTCGCATTTCTCGACCGATTCTCGTATAATTATATTGAATTTTTTGTCAATTCAGTTTTTCGAAATATTTCAAAATGGCGGAGATATGGGGGAAATCCATATTTCAGTTTCAGCCATTTCGAAAAATATTACAAACACAAGGTCTACAATTCTACAGAGCCACTCTTTAATAATATTGTCGATGCGACTTGATAAGCTTTAATATTTCTTAGGCTGCGTTCAAACGATATCACACGACCCGACCTCAACCCGAACTCAACTCAAACTCACCTCAACCGCAGCCCACCTTGAAATACATCGCTTACAATTTTGAGTCTTATGACACATTAATAGGCTCTTGTTCAGGTGAGTTTGAGGTGAGTTCGGGTTGAATTTGAGTTGAGTTTGAGTTGAGTTCGGGTTGTGTTCGGGTTGAATTTGAGTTGAGTTTGAGTTGAGTTCGGGTTGAGGGCGAGGCGTGTGCAGTTGCATCGACAAAATATAACGGAGCTTATTGATGTGTTAAAAACTCAAAATTGTAAGCGCTGTATTTCAAGGAGTGGGCTCCGGTTGAGTTGAGTTCGAGTTGAGTTTGAGTTGAGTTCGGGTTGAGGGGCGAGTCGTGCGTTATCGTTTGAACGCAGCCTTATGAAGATTTTTTAGATAGTTCGATCGAGTTCTCCATCTTAATCTTCAGTGACTTAAATGCCAATTTAGAATTTTTATTATCCGTAAGTGTATCAATCTACCAATCTTCAAAAGAAAATCAGGTTTATGACGAAACGATTTCGTGAATCTTGTGTGCATCAATCAGTATTGAATGACTTAATAACCGCTAATAAAATTGTACAGCATACGAAAAGTAAACATGAAAACGAGAGTTGAAGACCCTACAATTTTCTCTACCGAAATTTGATAACTTCATCTTTGGTAATCATAGTGTAGCTGAGGGAAAAACGAGCCAATCACGTGGCCGTTTGGTCGTTTGAATTTCGAACGTATTTGTTCAAACGCGCGCCGAAAGTCATTGGGTACAGACGTGTGTTTAGAGTAATTTACTGATAATTTGCAAAATTAAGCGATGCAAGACAGTATTCTTTTTGCGCTAAAGCTCTTTTGTGTGTGGCTAACTGTACCGGTGTTTAAGGAGGTATGTCACTTATCTGACTTAATTAAAGATTATCTGATTTCATCAGAGATTGATCAATCCTAATTAAGTCTGGATTGGATTAGTGGTGTGTCGTGACGTTGTCATTTGTTTAAATCAACGTCATAACATAGTTAAACTAGTGGGTTCGTGAGCTGTAGACCTCGCGATAAAATAAAATAAAATGTCGCCATGAAGTTTTCAAAGCACACAGGTAGGTACGTGAGTATTCGCAGCTAGATGGTGCTTCTAATTTTGATCATTTTTAAAAATGGGTGAATATTTTTTTATAAATTTAAAAAAATTGGCTTGACTAAACAGTTATATATTATTATAATTATCGAACCTACTCACAAAATTTCACCAGAATCGGTTGAGAAATGCGTCCTGTAGAGGAGACCAAACAGCCGGAAAGCTGGACTGAAATATGGGTTTTTACATATCTCCGTCATTTCAATAAATTTCGAAAAACTGTCTCGACAAAAATATTCTATATATTCATTAAACTTGCTTACAAAATTTCACCGGGATCGGTTGAGAAATGCGAGCTGTAGAGGAGAACAGAAAGCGCCGGAAATCCAGACTGAAATAGGTTTTTTTACACTATCTCCGCCATTTAAAAAACAGTTGAAAAACTGGCTTGGCAAAAAAAAATCTATACAATTTTCAAACCTGCTTACAAAATTTTACAAGAATCGGTTCAGAAATGCGACCTGTAGAGGAAAACAGACAGCATTGGAGAGCCGGACTGAAATATGATTTATAACATTTCTCCGTCATTTTGAAAAATTTCAAAAAACTGGCGTGACAAAAAAAAACTATATTATTTTAAAACCTGCTCACAAAATTTCATGAGAATCGGTTGAGAAATGCGACTTGTAGAGGAGAACAGACAGCGCTGGAAAACCGGACTGAAATCTGTTTTTTTAACATATCTCTGCCATTTTGAAAAATTTCAAAAAACTGGCATAACAAAAAAAAATGTATATTATTTTCAAACCAGCTTACAAATTTTCACGAGAATCGGTTGAAAAATGCGATCTGTAGAGGAAAACAGGAACTGCTGGAAAGCGGACTGAAATCTGTTTTTTTAACATATATCCGCCATTTTGAAAAATTTCAAAAAACTGGCTCGACAAAAAAAATCTATATAATTTTTGAACCTGCTCACAAAATTTCACAAGAATCGGTTGAGAAATGCGACCTCTAGGCTGGAACAGACAGCCGGACATACGGAAGAATTTTTGCCCAAGCTGAAGCAGAGACGCTTCACTCGCACTTCGTGCTCGCTCGGTCAATAAATATTGTAATTTGTTTTAGTAGTGAAAAAAAGAAAAAAACTGTTTTCCAGAGTCACCGAACGTTTAGGTGGATACTTGACCGAGTAATTGAATATTTTATCAGTAGAGCGTTAAGGGTTCCGCTGAGGGTAGCGACCTCATGAATATAAAAGCGTGGCTCCGGGCTGATACTTTGTTCGCACTGATAGGCAATTTATGAACTCGACGCCTAAACGATTGTCGACACTGAAGTACTAGATATTTCACCAAAATAAATGTTAATTATTTCGAAGTGAGGTAAAACTTTCAGACTTCAGGTACGGTTAACAACGAAAGTTGCTTAGCACTTTAATACCTTGTCATATCAACTTTTTTGATAAATGTTCTAAATTGTAAGACATCTGTCAAAAGAGTTGCTATGACAAGGTACTGAAGTGTAAAGCAACTTTCGTTGCCAACTTTACGTACCTATTGCGTACCTACATAGGTAAACACTCCTGAAACTTATTTGTAAGAACTATTTAATGGGAAGAATTATGTTGGTCGTCATCGTCATCAATCGGTTGCTTTTTGCAGCACTTTCAGTACAATGTTTTTGTTCATGTTTTAACTTGATTTTTTTTCAGACTTAAAGCATTAAATATAGTTTTTTAGCATTAAATATTATTATTCTTAATTTATAACACCACATGACTTCTTTAAGGTCTGTTGTGTTTGTGCACCAAGCTTTACACAAGAAGTAGGCTGTTTTGAAGTGGTTTGTTGAACTTTCACTTTTCATGTTTTCAGTGACCTGGTTTTTTTAGTACGGTCAAAAACATCGGTTTTATGGGAAAAAATATTATCCTACTTTCTAGCAATTTTGCCTTATCTACACGAGGCAGTATTGTTTTCAGAACGTTAAACATTAATACTAAATGGGAACCTACCCATTGAAGTTTAACAAAAGGATAACTTTTTAAGCAGTTTTTAAACTGTTAAGGAAGAGTATTTGTTCATTCCGAGAGGTTCCGTACCCAAAGGGTAAAAACGGAACACTATTACTAAGACTCCACTGTCCGTCTGTCTGTCACCAGGCTGTATCTCATGAACCATCATAGCTTAGACAGTTAAAATTTTCACAGATGATGTATTTCTGTTGCCGTTATAACAACAAATACTAATAACAGAATAAAATAATTATTTAAGTGGGGCTCCCTAACAACGTACGTGTTTTTAAGGTTCCGTACCCAAAGGGTAAAAACGGGACCCTATTACTAAGACTCCGCTGTCCGTCTGTCTGTCTGTCTGTCTGTCTGTCCGTTAGTCTGTCTGTCTGTCTGTCATCAGGCTGTATCTCATGAACCGTGATAGCTAGAAAGTAGAAATTTTCACAGATGATGTATTTCTGTTGCCGCTATAACAACAAATACTAAAAACAGAATAAAATTATTATTTAAGTGGGGCTCACTAACAACGAACGTGTTTTTAGGTTTCATTACCCAAAGGGTAAAAACGGGACCCTATTGCTAAGACTCCGCTGTCCGTCTGTCTGTCACCAGGCTGTATCTCATGAACCATCATAGTTAGAAAGTTGAAATTTTCACAGATGATGAATTTCTGTTGCCGCTATAACAACAAATTCTAAAAACAGAATAAAATAATTATTTAATTTTAACTTTTTAGATTTTTTTTTGCATTCACAATGCTATATTAATCATCATAATTATTTAAGTGGGGCTCCCTAACAACGAACGTGTTTTTAGGGTTCATTACCCAAAGGGTAAAAACGGGACCCTATTGCTAAGACTCCGCTGTCCGTCTGTCTGTCTGTCTGTCACCAGGCTGTATCTCATGAACCGTGATAGCTAGAAAGTTGAAATTTTCACAGATGATGTATTTCTGTTACCGCTTAACAACAAATACTAAAAACAGAATAAAGTAAATATTTAAGGGGGGCTCCCATACAACGTGATTATTTGCCGTTTTTGATACGGAACCCTTCGTGCGCTAGTCCGTCTCGCACTTGGCCGGTATTTGTTACGTATTTTTGTACAGGCCCTTCGTGCGCGAGCCAAACGAGTCTGACTCGCACTTGGCCAGTCTTTTATTCTACGGCCTTGGTGTCACCTCTTGGCTTTTAATTAGTAGTAATTTCTTTTGTAAATTAAATAATTATTGTTATTACAATGTCGCTATAGTTTATCGTAATAGGTGTAGGTAGGGTAATTGGCGTCAGAGTTCGAGCACAAAATAGAGAGACTAACAGAAGTTTAGCTTAGTACTACGGGCGCTCGAGCATCGCACACACACACAAAGACAGCTCTCGCCGCTGCGTCACGTACTCGAACTGTTTTGAGAGTGGTTTGAGATTGCAGTTATACAGAGTCGGTGAGGGATGTCTATGTGTGCGTTGCTCGAGCGCGCAAGTGCTAAGCTCAACTACTGTACTCTCCCTATATTGTGGTTCGAGCGATTATCCTTGATACTACGATAAGAAAAATGCTTTGAAATTATTGTTCTTTGTCGAATTTAATAAATAACTTTATAAAACAGTAATGTGTTCTTCAAAATGTTTACATTTTCTGATCGATGAAATTAAAAAGTTAATATTTTGAACAATTATAAAAAAAATATCATAAAGCTATTATCGTGGCTGTGAAAATACAAAATGTTCTATTCTGTCCTATAAAAAAATTCAGATATGGATAAAAATTCACTTAGGTACTACTGAAAACTCACGTGAACTTTCGATTCAAAAAAGTTTAAGTAAGTATTCATCCGTCTTGTGTCCTTTTTAGGGTTCCGTACCCAAAGGGTAAAAACGGGACCCTATTACTAAGACTCCGCTGTCTGTCTGTCTGTCTGTCTGTCACCATGAACCGTGATAGCTAGACAGTTGAAATTTTCACAGATGATGTATTTCTATTGCCACTATAACAACAAATACTAAAAACAGAATAAAATAAATATTCTCTCCCATACAACAAACATGTTTTTTTTTTGCCTTTTTTTGGTACGGAACCCTTCGTGCGCGAGTCCGACTCGCTCTTGACCGGTTTTATTTATTTTATCTTCGTGCAAAACCAGATCACATCGTAGTCTTCTGAATATCCCGTCAAGTCCAGTTGAACTAATATGGTGCGTCCCTCGTCCAGTGGAGTAGGCTAGGCAAAGGTGATGTGACACACGTCCTATTGCATCTGCCTAGGATCAAGTTACGATTAAGGGCCACATATTGCGTAAGCTTTTATTTTATAGCATAAAATGCTTCAATGGACCACCCAAACCATAAATGTATCTATAAATGGTATTTATGTTAGCGATCGTGTAGACTGGATTTTAAGACGCGAAAAGAGAAGTAAGCATTGTTTGGTTTTTGAAATAAGTATTTAACTCATTATTTTATGTTTAACTACCAATATTTTTAGCAGTGTACGATTCGTTTGGTTAACAATAATTATGTATTGAGCACAACTGTGGTGTTTCAGCGGCAAATCTTACATTATAAAAAAGTTATATAGTTTCTTCAACAGACGTAGAATCACACTATAATGCAATGCAAATATTAGTTTCACACATATTTGACAAGTGTAAAGATAAGGCTAAATGTGTTTCCAAGATCAGATATGTATGCAGATGTACTGGGGGAAGGCTTCGCGTTTCGGTTAGTGATAAGAAATGGCCTTCTAATTCCTTTCGCAAACAAGTGGTTCGAATTCTCGCTGTGAAACTGTACAATAGGGCTGTTAATGAGTATTGTTATTCGAAAATCATTACACCTAATCTTTAAATCGATAAACACAAAAAACCCATACATTTTTTAACTTTACGGAAATCATAGTAATTTTCAGGTATACAAAGTAGAACTAAATGATGTGATGATACTGAAACAGGGGATAGTGTTGCTTAGACCAAATAAATTTTCCCATAGAACATAGGTCGAATAACGAAAAAAATGAACTCTCATACAAAATGTATTGGTCAACTGGAACCTTAGAATAATAACACCTAGAACGATAGTTCTCTACAAAGCGCACTGTCAAAAGTGAGGCAACTAAAACAGCCAAAATGGCTCCGTTTTCAGATTGTTATTCTCCATTATTACCTAATCATACCGATTAAGTACAAAACAGTTTCAATTTTCCCACATTTATAAGACTAATTACTATATTATTGGGTTTCAGTTACGATTAGTTAACGTATGAAGGATATAAATTTGAAAACTAAGCCATTCTGGCTTGGTATAAGTTGTCTCACTTTGCATACGCGGACACGGCTTCCAGGTGTTATTATTCTAAGACTGGAACTTACTATGGAAAGACGAAAAAAAGATCTTGAAAGTATGAGCCTCTTAACCACCGTAATCTTAAGGGCGTCAATTTCAATGAGTGTTTTTCCTTTTTTTTCCTTTTAATGAAAAGCCCGCTCCACTCACGGCAACGTCCTATCCCTACGAATAATGTAACACAAGCCTTTCGCGTGTTTGAGTTGCGTTGCGTGCGTGAGATCACTTCTTTGGCTTTGTTAGAACTTCTAACATACTCTTTGCATCGACTAAATATTACTGGAGATAAAATCAAACTGGACTATGCTTTTACGATATTGGTTCAGGAATCTTTACTTCGGAAATATACAATCTAAGTTGTAAAGTTAAGAAATGTTTTTATTTTATGTTAGCGTGTATGTGAAACCTTACAAGACCTTTTCTTTACACGCCAAAATAAATTGGTGTAAGTAGACATTTGGGCCATGAATTATTTTTATACGACTGCCCAAAAAAACAGAGAGTGTAAAGTGTTCTATATGTTTGTGGGTATGTGAGTTTCTTTATTCCACCCATAGACATAGAAAAATTTCGATGATTCCACCATAACTTCTAAATGCCTTAACGGATTTTGATGTATGACTTATCGTTAGAATCTTTACGTTATCCCAAGTGACACTGGCTATATTTTTTTTTATAAAAAAAAATCCATATGGCAACCGACTGTACGACGCCACTTTCAAATGTGAAAAAAAAAACGCCAAAAAAATATCTAGAGCAAGCAAATATTGACTACGTATAAGGTCGGTTGCTAACCCCGTGACCATACAGTAAAGGTAAACAAAAGGCGGGAAATGCAAATAAAATCATTGAAATAAAATATTTCCAACTCTTAAAAGAAATATACAATTTGCAACGCGTTTGTTTTCCGTCTAAGTAAGTGTTTAATTTCAACGTGCTAATGAAAAACTAGTAGAGGTATGTTTGGCACATGCCAAATTCCATAGTTATTATGACTGTCAATCGATACTTATACACAAACAAGTTTACGACGCAGATACGTGCCTGCATCACCCAGTTTTGCTTTGAACTCTTATCGAAAGTTTGATATCTGTTTGCTATTTGGGATTGCCAATTAATCAGGAAAATGATCTATTTATTTATAGTAACTAGAAATATCCTGTGTCCATTCTTTAAGTTAGATTTTGACTAAAAGGTACCTAACTAAAAGATCTTGATTTCTTCTTTTTTCAATAAAAAGAGGTTCATGTTTTTTTAATAAGAAGACTGACCATTTTTAGGGTTCCGTACCAAAATGGTAAAAAAGGAACCCTTATGGTGTGACTCAGTCTGTCTATCTGTCTGTCTGTCTGTCACAGCTGGATATCTGGAGAACTACTAATGGTATCAACTTGAAATTTGGAATAGTTTAAGATGACATTTGCCCAACTATTTTGCAAATAAGAAATAAATAAAAAAATAAATGTTTTATTTACAGCAGGGCCTGAAAAGGGGTCTTAAAAATTTGAAGTGGGGCTACTAGGGCATGTGGGGTATCATATGAAAGAGCGCCGTTTGCACGTTTTCAATCATTTTTAGGGTTCCGTAGCCTAAATGGCAAAAAACGGAACCCTTATAGATTCGTCATGTCTGTCTGTCTGTCTGTCTGTCTGTCCGTATGTCACAGCCACTTTATTCCGAAAGTATTAAGACTACACAGTTGAAACTTGGTAGGTAGGTGTATTCTGTTAACCGCTTACCGAATTTAATACAAAAATAAGAAAAATAAAAGATTAAGGGGGTGCTCCCCATACATGGAAATGAAACTGAAAAAATTTTTTTTCTTCAAACCAACACGTGTCTATAGATAGGTCTTTAAAAATGACATTGAGGTTCTTAAGACAACTTTTTCTCAAAGTCAACCGTTTGAAAGATATACACCGCCAAAGTGGTAAAATGTGTGTCCCCCCCCCTTTAACTTTTGAAATAAGAGAGTGAAAAATCTAAAAAAATATATGCTGTAGATCTTAATAAACACTTTTAACCAAAATTGGTTTGAACGAGATATAGTAATTAGTTTTTGAGATATAGCACATTTTCCAAAACCGCAAATATAACTTTGTCATTCATACCAACACTGTGAAAAACAAAGTTATTTTTGTATGCGAAAAATGATAGGTGGTATTAAATATGGTATGGTATAAGGTAACTACGGAACCCTATGGCGCGTGGCCCGACACGCACTTGGCCGGTTTTTTCTTTTTTTTTTCTAGATTGCATAGTTTTCAACTTATGATTAAAAAAGTAAAAAAAAAATATCGTTCCCCCCCCCTTATCTCCGAAGTTTGAAAAGAGAAAAATCTAAAATAATTCTATGCGATAGCAGTTTATATAAAGATTACAGGAAAAACAAAATGATGTCTCAATATGGCACACTTTTTTAGAAATTATCAAATTTCTAAAAAAGTTAACATTTTCCAATATCGGTCAAGAGATGGCGCTGACGTAAAACTGCAATACTAATTTTATTATTCTACTCTGCAGTGTGGTTTAATAGTGCAACTATGATGGTACGGAACCCTCGGTGCGCGAGTCCGACTCGCTCTTGACCGGTTTTTTTTTTTGATGCAATTTTGTTTTTAATTTTCCACCTTCGGTGCTAGAGGGTTAGAATATTTTTTATTATGTTTGTTAATAAGGTTTCAAGTTCCTTATTTAAAAGATAGTTGAATAGGTACTACATCATAGGTAACTGAAATAAAATAGAACCAGGATGTAAATAAAGTCAGCGAAAGGGTGCAAACTGCAAAGCGAAGATGAAACAAAAAAAATAAGAATAAAGTTTTTTTTAACATAAGTAAGAAATTAGTATCTCTAATGTTTATGAGTGTATGTTTATGTTTTACAACCAACTTTGTCTTAAAACAGAAATAATGCTACTATTACTATAAAGGTAGAAGTTTATGGGCTTCCAGGTGGATAATGCAGCTTGTAACGCGATATGAGTTTGCTGGCGATGGATTTATCGCGTAGGTAGGGCGAAATGATACATCTACAGCAGTGCGCTTTCAAGTTCATCTTGCGCCAATATAAGGTCCTTCTTAAATAGTGCACATAATTTTAAGGGGCCAATGCACTTATGCATACAAACAACTTTTACTATGGTACCAACATTGTAATCGCGAAAAAAAAATCAGCTGTTCCATAGAAAATTTAAAATCGAATAGATGAAAATGTATGGAACAGCTGATTTTTTTTTCGCGATTTCAATGTTGGTCCCATAGTAAAAGTTGTTTGCATGAATATATTGACCCCTTAAAATTATGTGCACTATTTAGAAGGACCTTATATATGATTGCTTAAGAAGCATGCATGCAGCTTATCGTCTACAGTGTACACCTGTGCGTTATAGAGTCCAAAATAAATAAAAGTGACTTGTAGGCAAACCACGTAAATATCTTCTGTTTTGAGTCCACTACTTTTAGTCACGACTTTTTGATGCTCATTTGAGAAATATAGCGCATGCGCTATTGCATGCTCCGGCGCTTCTCGCATGCGTCAAATGAAAACGCAAGATGAAGATGAAAAGCGCACTGCCGGGCGATTACGAAACGAAAATCGCAACTCAAGTCACCTCACTTCGCATGAGATTGATATTGACAATTAGATAATTGTAGGTTACTTTATCAATTGAACATTTAAATGGACATGGACCTACTACAGAAGCAATTTGCAATTTGCAAGAGATTTTAGGTTGCAATTAATAAATAAGTCTATTATTATTTTATTGTTAATATCAAACTCGTGCGAAGTTAGATGAGATGACTTTAGAAATGCGAGTTTTGCTTCGGAATAGCACGGCTGGTGTAGACATAGCGTAACGCGCCACACGCTTCAGATAATAACATAAGGAGTTACAATTTCAAAGAATTTTAACTCTACAACAAATAGATCTCAAGCGTATCACATTTCCGGCGGCCGATGAAAGGCTCCTTATTAAACTGGCCAGCGTAGAATGCTTCCTACGAAATGCAACCTAATTTCTAGTGCAATTAAGCATTTAACAAATAATAGCGACTAAATAAAACCTAGTGCATATTGAGATAAAGATGTTGCCTTGATGATAAGAGGGTATTGACCCCGCAAATTTGACTTGCAATGACAATTATTATGTTAAGTTTTTTTATGCACTACGGGATAGCGCTTAGCCTTCACCTCACCTGATGGTAAGTGACGATAAGGCCGAAGGTGAAAGCGCACTACACCCGGAATCCTAATCACTGAGGAACTGGCTATCTCACCTCTAACTGCCGGAACAGAGCATTTTTAAATTGTTGTTATGGCGTCAGACTTAGCTAAGATGATGGTAGCTAGCCAGGCGGACTTGAAATAAGCCCTACCACCAACCTAAACGTGTGATAATGTCTCGACAAAATTTTGGTGAGAATAAAATGCCTCATTATTTTTTCTCAGAGATGAGTCAGTTCGGATTACTTAACACTTAAGCTTTGAGCAGTTGTTTACACTTATCCGCGGGTGGTATTCGCGGGTGGCCAGCTTTTAGGACTAAAAACCTGTGCCATTATACTAATTACGTAAAAGAGTATCAAATTAATAGGCAAAATAATGTTACTATACAAGTTTGATGGGTACCTAAATATGATAAACACGTCTGTCAGTTTGGCAATTTTATTCGCGTATAGGTCCAACTCTGTCTTAGAAATACAGTTTTCCCAGTGATTTGTATTGCTGCAGCAATGGATGTATAGTAAAGTGTATGAAACTGAAAGTGATTAAACACGATAGGTGTTGGAGTAACACGTTACACAATCAAGGGGCATAATATATAATAAGTTGTGGTAATACAAAGTTCTTGAAAATATTCCTGTTGGCTGTAGTTTTTACTAGTAAATACTAAGATAGTGTAGTTGGTAGGTACTTTTTAATGTTAGCAGTTGAACAAACTAGCAGTACTCCGATTGTTGCATAATAACAGTCACCTTGCATACAATCCACAACTTCAAACTCCAATGCGATCGTAAAAATATAACAATGAAAAAAGTGTTTCGATAAAAATAACAACACGCTTTCTGCGTAACAGAATTCTAGACTAGTATTAGTGTTTGAATCTAGATTTTGGTGGACTGCCAACTATTTATATAAGTTTGGGTCAAAAACCTTGGAAAGCATAGACTGTGAGTCGCGTTTGTGGTCGGTTCTGTCATAGATTTGGCCGCGGAAGATACCTGTAAAATAGTTTTTATTTGTGTCAGTTCAGTTGCTGAGAATCGCTTTGAAACCTAAGCTATGCAGGCAGACAGAAATTTGTTAAGTTTAATACATTAACATAACTACCACAGAATTAATAATAGTACCTAGTTACTAGCGTAACTATATTCAAATGACGTGTCGCAAGAGTATTTTTACTTTTGACGAAAAGCAGGTATGTGAATTATGTCTGTTTATTCCTCTGAAGGTTTTGTTCAAGTTGATTGCACACACATATTTTCTTTTATTAATAGAAAATATTTTAATGATTATACTGATCCTCTATGGGAGATAAATAATGAAAGAGAGTCACGTAAACATCGTCATGTAGTCGTCACGGTAATCCTTACTAATATTATAAATGCCAAAGTCCGTTTATTTGTTTGTTACGCCTTCACGTCTTAACTACAGAACCGATCATCATGAAATTTTGCACATACGTTCTCAGGGGTACAGAGAAGGACAAAGGGTACTTTAAATGTAGAAAAAAGTACTGTTCCCGAGGGAAAGGAAAAACTTTCCACGCAAACGAAGTCGCGGGCGGTAGCTAGTGATATCTAAATATAACATTACCGTGACAACGTTCTAATTAAAAGACTTATGACGACGACAACGTTTGATCACAGAATATACATAAGTACTATATTATAATTAATGGTTTTACTACCAACAAAAATTTTGCATCATTATGTCACACGCAATCCCCAAATTTACTTTCTGGGTTTATGACCGAATCACGAAAAAGTTGTAGGACAGTTAAAAATTTTCAGACGTCTTAAATAGAATGTTCTACTATTATAATAATAACAGATGCTATTATTACAAATATTTTTACGTATTGAAATTCTCACTTGGCTGGCTGTTAACCTTTTGGCAAGGCCGCCTAAGAAAGAGTATGGTACTCCAAATATTATAAAATAGAAAAAGATGGGAAAAAAGTGATGATGATCATTGCCGGGTGATTTATTTTCTAAACATCGCAATAGAACAGGTGTACATATGTTTTTTCATCGGTATTTCAACTATGATCATTGATCAAACGAATATAAATGTTAATAGTTCGTAATTCTTATTTTATGGTCCATGTATTTGAATTCTATGCTAATTTATCGTGTTTAAAACGCTTTTAATATATTTAGAATGAGTGATAATGTAGATTTATTCATCGACATTATTAGAATTTCGATGGATATTTAAATAACAATTACTTAAAAGAGATTTTTCATCATGTTTATGTGACTTTTCTCGCTTGGTGCTTCTGTCACATAAGGTCTTTCTTGACTTGCATATAGCTTGCAGTATATTAAATTATATGTAATACAATAACCTCTGTGGTTGAATAGCTTGAACATACATCGGTTCTCATGGTGCCACCATCTTTGATGTCCCGGGTTCGATTCCCATCTAGATGTTTAGATAACGAACTTTTCTATATTGCTTAGTTCTGAGTCTGGATTTTCGTGGTCCCGTTATTTTTGATTCCATAACACAAGTGCTTTAGCTACTTATACTTTAGAATCGTAGCATCGCGCAGCGTAGGTACCTACCTATGTGATGTGGTTCAAATTAATTAATAAAAAGATTGCACAAATAAATAAATAAAAATGTTTTAAAAGAAAAAAACCGACTTCAAAACCCCACTCTACATCTAAAAAAGCAAGAAATAATATTCAAATCACTAGATACGCATTATCATTGTAATAAAACACTTCTATTGAAGTCGGGTGGGGCTGGAGGACAACTTTTTTTAATTCTAACAGCCCCACCCGACTTCAATAGACGTGTTTTATTACAATGATAATGCGTATGATGATGATTTGAATATTATTTCTTGCTTTTTTAGAGGTAGAGTGGGGTTTTGAAGTCGGTTTTTTGTTTTTTAGAACATTTTTTATTTTTTCTTTTTAGTGTAAATACCTTCTGTATTAGATGCTTTATCTAGGTAGAGAAATCGGTTTGGCCAAACGTGAGATAATCGCGGACAAACATGCATACGGGTCAAACTGAGAAGAGAACCTCCTTTTTTGAAGTCGGCTAAAATACAAAGTAACAAAGTAAGTGTAACCTAAGTGTAACAAATACTTTTCTGTAAAGCGCATCAAAATTGGTTCAGCTAAACGCGAGATAATCGCGAAAAATCATACATACATACGAGTCAAACTCAGAACCTTTTTTTAAGTCGGTTAAAATACTAAAACCTTCTCCTAAGTGTAACAAATACTTTACTGAAATCCGCATCAAAATCGGTTCAGCCAAACGCGAGATAATCGCGGGCAAACATACATACTTACATACGAGTCAAACTCAGAACCTTATTTTTTTAAGTCGGTTAAAATACTAAAACCTTCTCCTAAGTGTAATAAATACTTTACTGAAAACCGCATCAAAATCGGTTCAGCCAAACGCGAGATAATCGCGAACAAACATACATACATACTTACAGGTCAAACTGAGAACGTCCTTTTTTTTTGTTTTTTGAAGTCGGTTAAAAAAGTAAATAAATAAACATAGCCACATCAACGTAAACTTTCCAAAGAGTGCACAAACATTAAAAGCAAGCACATTATTTTAGCATATCAAATTCTAAGCATTATTAGCTCAAGTTATGCGAGGCGTGGTTGAACGTGGTTGAACCACAAATGGGCAGAACTGGCGCGAGTGATGAGAAGTATCGTCTGGACTGAAGTTATATTCTTGCTTCCTATCTCTATGTTCCCGGAAATGTTGATTTAGTGGGCTAGGCTAGTAAGTAACAGTCTACGTAGGTATGCAGTTAGGCTATTGGCTGGAAAGTTGAGTGTGTATGTAAAATGTTTGAGGTCAAGATCCACATATCCCGTGGGTATTAATACTAGGACTATATTTTATAATTAAGTTGTTTGTTGAGAAGACAGGATTATAATTACAGGCTGTCTGTAACAAATATTATAATCACTAGGCAGTGTTATGTCAACCTCATGTTCATCTAACAATTTTTTTTTTTGTAAAACGAAATGATCATTTTTAATTTGATTTTTTTGATATAAATAATTTTATAATACAATGTTTTCTCTACCTTATTTAATTTAAAAATGTCTTTTGTTACAGGTAAGTTCGTATGCAGTTTGACATCTCTATTCAGTTGTGTAAGTTTTGCAGTTTTTCAGACTTTTTAAATAAAATGCAACAATGAAAAGTAAAAGTGAGATTATCAAATGAATTACAGTAATAAAAAATAAAATAAATTATGTGTTGCCGTTGAAACATCTGTTGTAGCTTATTCATTTTGTATTAATGAAATCATCACTAGGTCTAAGTGATGATTTCTTTAATACCAAATGATTATTAGGTCGGTTTATTTATTTAAATGTTTAAAAACGAATTTCGTACTAACATTTAAAATGTAAATGAGTAAAGGAAATAAAGTAGAGCTTTAAAGTGAAATTACATTTATTTTATTTTTGATAATATCTAAATTAATATCTAAAATTAAAATTCTAAAAATTAATTAGGTATTATGTAATTTAAATTAATGGATGCGATCATGAGATAAGTATATGTCGTAGGATAAATCGAATAAACCGGATATTTACAAAAATCCTACGTCGATTGTAAAGGACTGGATGATTGTAATCTAAGATAGATTTACGCAATCGTCCGAGCAATTTTCAGGACCAATGTAAAAATCCTAGTGTATTTCAGACGATTGGAAACTTAAATGCTGATTGGTTAATTTAAAAGTCGATTAATAGTGTTATCAGTCTGATTGGTTAGGTTAGAATACAGCTTAACGACATAGGTTAGATCTATGATCAAAATTGCCAGAACCCTACCTTTTGGTGCAATCTCTTTGCGCCACTTGGATCAAAATACTAAAAAAACACTGACAACAATCACAACAAACAATAACAAAGAACGCAGTAATGAAGCCGTTAGCCAATCAGCGCATCCGTCAATAAATAACGTTGACTTTAGCCAATTAGCACTTGCTAAGTGAGTAAGTGATGGTCATTCGCGATCGCGATTTACCCAAATTACGCTGGATTTTTTTATTAATCGTAAATATTACTCGGGCGATTGCAAAAATCTGTCTTAGATTCTCTAATTATCTGGTCCTTAACAATCATACTAGGATTATTACAAAGATCCGATTTTTACGAATTATCCTACGACATACACACCAAAAATACAAGCACCAACTAAGAAAAACCTCAAAAACGAGAAAAAAAATACGATTCATTGATGATTGAGACATCCATTACATCAAATTGCAATTTATACTTTATAGAATTTGTACCTACGTGAATCTGTGTTTACGTTTTCGGCACACTTAAAAAGCCCCGATGCGTGTCTAGGCTTAAAATACATTGGGAACAATCGTTACCTTGACACTCCGTATAATTAGTCTCTGAAACGTGCTAAACATATTAGCTTGTTAACGCACACTGTATTTTCAGCTGGAGTTATAAAAGAAAATTATGAGACCACACAGCTTGCTTGTGATATTGGCTTAAGAAAGGCTTAAGATGATGTTTTTATATTATATTTGTAAAGGCAACGTACCTTATGAATTAGTGTTTTTTCTAAATTTTTAGTAGGTATCTATTTTTTGCCATCGTCAATTTTATTCGTCAACTTTTTTATTATGTAACTGTTTCTTATAAAGCTAACAATAGTACATTATGAGACAAGTTAGCTCAGGTTGGTCATTGCACACAAGGCTGTGGGTTGCAGCCCGAGCCGCAGGCGAGGGCGTAACTCAGCCGAGTGTGCAATGAGTAAAAGCTCACGAGTTTCATACGACGTTTTTCAACACATTTGCGAGGAAAATACAAAGTCATTTACCACACAGCAACTAATACGACAAAAACAAAATATGTCAATTATGGGGAAAGGCGCGTAAGCTTTTTTTTTGTTTTTTTCACACGCCCAATGCAAGAATATTTTGCGAACAAAGGGGTGAGTGAGCATACAGCCTACTTTAAAACTATAATTTTAAGTGATAAAATGCAAATATTTTAAAATTTTAATACAAAATATTATGAATTATGAATAATTTTATAATAATAAATATTTGTTTGACTTAATTAAAGACACATTTAATTATTTCAAAAATGAATATGAACTTTCAGCGGCATAAAACCCCTTTGTTGTTACTAAAAAAATAACTGTATAACCCAGTTAAATTGGGAATGCTCTGTTTACTCGCATAGAACTTTCAGTAAGGTACTAATTTGACTTTGTAGGGATAATTCTATAACAACCTAGTGTTTTATATATTATTGCACGCGTTTGTTATAGCTCGGTTTATGGCCCTAAAAACGATGTATTAGGGCTAACTTTACGAGCAAGTGTGTTGAAAACTATATTATAAAATTGTGAGTTGGGTAAAAGTCCGTTACCTATAGCGACGTTGTTTTTATTTCGAGTAACCTCATTAGAAATTTTTCAACGTTATAGAATTCTAAACATGTATAGTTAAATAGTCAAACACAAATGGAAATAACAGTTAGCGAGATTCCGAACGGCATAACTTCTCCTTAAAGCGCTGCTGTCGAAAATTTCTTTTGGCATTAAGCCAGTGAAGTGTCAAATAAAACACGAGAAAAATTGCGTTCTTAATCGCGTCTTGATACACCGATCTGTGGGCATGATTAGAGATCATTACGTTACTCACGAAATATCGTGGGACATGATGGAAAATTGTTTCGGCCAGATGTCCCCTACACTATTAAATGTGTGTTAGACAATATTTGAATGCTGTAACTATTTATGTTTTTAAGCTTTTGTTATGTAATACAGCGCTCTGTTGTTGACCGGGAGAGAATTAATTTTTTATGAATAGCAATAAAGATATAAATAAAATAAAATAGTAAATCCGGAAACAAGGTGTATACTTTGTGTGGATCTGAACTGAGAGCCCAAATTTTAAATCATTGCGAATCAAATCGAAACTTATAGGGGAGTTAATAAAAAAATCTAAAATCCTGAAGCAAAGCTTTAAAAATTTCTAAAACGTGAATTATAGCTTTTATAACCGAATGTGTTGGGCCCTTAATCCAAACGGTTGCAATAAGAGGCATAGCATAGATTCCAGAAAGTACCATCTCTGTGTAAATAGTTTTCATTTTAAAATTTAGTAAGGAATTTCTAACAACGTTTTAGAGATTTTCAACTTACTAGGATACGGCATAACAGATTTATGGCTGTTTAACTTGGGCCCTCAGTTCAAACAAGAGTTTTCAAAACAGATGTTCTTCAATGTTCTTCAAAACATGAGTTTTAACTCTCAAGATTCGCAATGATTTAAAATTTGGGCTCTCAGTTCAGATCCACACGTATACTTTGTGTAAGTACTTGTTTCATTATTTTTATACTTAACACTTTTTGAATGAGTTTGATGACTGTAGTTATAGTTAAAAAACAAACTACAGAAAATCCGAAATCTAAGTAGGTGTTAGGGAATGTTAAAAAATCCGTCGTGTCTTGTTTCACTGGCGCATGGCGTAATGTTGTTGTCGCCGCAAACATGCGGTTGACTCGGAATACTTCGATCCTGAGATTAATAGGAAATAAGGACGAATAGAGGCTCTGGGAAATAAATTTAATGGTGTTTTTCGGCAGAAAATAAAAATTAGTGGCCAGGCATTATTCGAATTGAGACAGAGAAATGAATTACTGTTTCGATCTTCTACTATTTAGGTATTCTACTCCGAAAGGGGACTTGATTTCAAAGCATGATATTTTGTACTCAATTCGAGCTCGATAGTTTTTCTTTCTTTAAGGTACTGTAATTTTTTTTTTTAGATTTACTAATTACTTTGCTTATCACTATAAAGTAGGCTTGGTGCGATCTGAAGTATGATATTTTAATAATGTTGTCTTTGTGCTACAGATTGTATGAAACATTGAAACATTCGGCTAAGTGCGATAGTAAGCATCCCGCCCGCTATTAAATCATCTGAAATACTTCAATTAATTTTCTGTTGAAAAACCATGCTTAGATAAAACAAGAATTGATAAGATTAAGTATTCTAGTGTAAGTTAGCCACTCCATTCAGCCCGTAGTTCTCACATAGCAAGTTGGACAATTAGGTGACACGATTGTTTTGCGGTGGCGCGGGCGCCGAGCCGCTAGCGAATTTATGTCCGACGCGACTGTACTGTTCTCACAAAAATGTCATTTTATCGATTACATACATTGAGTGATTTAGTCATTGTTAAAGTGAATTTTAAATTAAATGAAATGAAATGAACACCTATTACCCTTGGTCAAGCCATCACGCGTGAACGGTTAGACCGATTTCGCTAATTCTTTTTTTATTGTGTTTGTTATTATCAGGAGAAAGTTCTTATGAAAGAAAAAAAAATGAAGATGGCGCGGAAAATTAGGAAAAGAATACCAAACCACCAAATAAAATTATTTAGGACGATATAAACTTTTTAATGTAATCTTATGACGTTTGACATAGAATTGACACAACTGCAAACACAGAGGAAATAATCATTACATTACGTTTTAGCTGCAAATATCGTCAAAGAGGATGTTAAAAAAACTGAATGACGTTTGAAATTTGAATTCAATATTCATAACTAGGACAGGACAATCTATCGGGTCAGCTAGTACTTTTATATTAACACTGAAAACATGAAAATTGAAGTTCTAACTAGAAAGTACAAACCACTGAAATACAAAATCAGGTCCCACCAATGTGTGCGATGTTCAATAAACAAAATTTTCAGAACTAATATCAGCGCACTACGTTTAATACAAAATTACTAATTATAAGCCAATTCATATCCTTTTAGTAGCCTTGTGTTGGTAATATTAACTAATGACCTGACACAGTCATAAAATAATCATTATATTTTACATAGCAAACATCCAAATAAGGACGCACCAAGCGGAATTAGCCACCGCTTTTTAAAAGTTTGTCAATCTATATCACCATTTAAAGCGTGCAAACGGCGCTATTTACACACCTATAGATAATTATAATCGATTTGTATGCAAATGATTTAGAATCGAGGTAATAACTCGCACTGTGTAATAGAGGGTCGAACGGTGTAATGATTAGTTGCGTTTATGCGCAGGATATGAGGTCACCGTTATTGCATCTCTGTGCTTGTAATTTAATAGAGTATGGAAGTGAAACACTTCCGAATGTTGATATAAAACTTAAGAATTATGATTATGTAGCTCTAGAGAAAAATGGTAATTATTGTGAAACAGTGAAAATAATATTGAAAATGAAAATGATTTTAAATTAGATATGCAGTGTAGGTACAAACACTGTTACAGTACTAGGCACGTATTTTGACATTTTTTCGACGGAGTGGGAATAAGTTCGCGCATGTGCTCTTGTGAGCGACCAATAGCGCGCGCCCCTCTCCCGCCGCCCGCGCCCCTCACCGCTACGCATACCCAAAAAACGCGTTTCGCGCAATCCCCACCCGATTTCAAGTTATGTATATGCCTCGTACTGTATTTAATATCTGATGTTCTTATGGCTCTTGTAACATTGTGTAACTGAAGGCTCTTATTCATTTCTTTTGGAATCTCGAACAAAATAATGAAATCCATTCGTAATTAGGTTGTTTTACTTTGATTTATACTTGTCTTGCGTGAAAAAATATTTATTGGTTTGAATTAAAAGGAATCTACTGAAAATTTTGGAAAGAATAGAACACCTATACACCTAGTTTTACTACCAGTTTCTATGTATCTCAATTCATCGTTATTTTCATCTAGAAATCGGGTAGATCTACGACCTTAATTATTGTGAAATAAACGCACCATATCTTGTGATTCCGATGAACTCTGAAGATAAACTGCAATCTTGTAAGTACTACTTCTATAAGGATTTTCCTTCACTACAAGATAATTATTTTGTTGTTTTTTTGTGCTTTTAAATTTACTGACCTCAATTATCTACATAAATAAAACACAAAATAAACAAACTGACAATTAATTACATAAATCTAAATTTTCCCAAGATGATTTTCAACTTTTTTTTGGTCTAAGTCGGTCAGAATCAAAACCGACAAGCATTAATTTAATGTCTACATTACATTGTAATGTTTTGTAAACGTGCATTTGTTTTTTATTTAACTTAATTTCATAAAATTCTGATATTGATTGAAAGTATTGGAACTTCGGCCGGTAATGCAATGACTTAACAGGCATTGTTTTTTATACAATACTAAATAATATACTAGTATAAATACGACTCGCACCACATCATATTCTAGGACGGGAATCGAACCCGCGACCTTTGGAAGTCAGTCGATTCCCATCTGAGAATAAGATGGAAGAATAAGACAACGCAACGCAGAGGAAGCTAGACGAGCGTACCCTCTGCGTTGCGTTGTCGCAGCGTCAACGCAACGCAGGTGTGGCATACATGCGTCGTTCCGTTGCGACGACGCGACGCAACGCACAAGAGCGAGGCCCCATTAGTGCGATACGCTGCGTTGCGGCGCGTCATCGCAACGGAACAACGCATTGTATGCCACACCTGCGTTGCGCAACAACGCAATGCAAGAGGGTACGCTCGAATCACTGGCCGTACGACGCAGCGCATCACCCTCCCTCCCGCTTCGTCTCTTGTCCGTCGATCCGTTGAAACGTCGCACGCGACGACGCAACGGTCTAATGGGGCATGTCATAAAAAATATATGAAAAACGACGCAGCGACGACGCTGCGACGACGCAACGCAGCGCAACGCACTAATGGGGCCTCGCCCTAAATCTCAATTTAAAAAAAGACAACCCTTTATTCTGAAGTTGAATCTGACTAATGAACATAACGCTATGAGTAAAACTTGCGTAGAACAGTATAATAGTTACTGTTAGCGTATATCCTGTCTTCCAGTGGTGTAGCTGCCTTAATGCGGACCTTATTCAGGCTATATATTTTCACTTTCGTTCATCACTTCGTTAGAACTAATAAGCCGATCTGGCCGTTAATCTTAGCCGGGTGTGGCACCACCAGTAAATTGAAGAGGGTGGAAAGCTGTATTTGTAAAATATAGCTTTTTAATAGAGTGCAAACCTTAGACCAAAGAGATAACACATATTTCTCACCTATGTCAATGTTTTCACTGAGAAACTTTAAACTTATTGCTTTTTTGGGTGTCTTCTAAGTGTTGTTGAGTAAATACTTAATTGATTAAAATACAGAATTTAAACAATCGCCTTGGTTGAAAAAACGCAGATTATTAACTATTTTTTTTGATTGGTCTATTAAACCTATAAAAAAACCATCAACTGCCTATAAAATATAAATAAAAGACAGATAAATATGTTTGTGTTCATTAAATAATTGCTTTTTCTATTCGAATCTTTACGATTGAATATAAATATACCTGCATAAGTATTTTTTCGCCATATAAGTAATTAAATCATTATTTTTATGTTCAAAGATATAAAATTTGACATGGAACCGGAAGACTATACATATCCAAAAGAAAGATTACTAATTTTTATTACTTACCTATTTGGTTTTAAAGAATAATATTACTTAGAGGTAGTAGGGAAAATTATGTCTTGACAAAGAAAACTTTTATCTGCGATTTTGTCCAAATCTATACAAGTTTTACAAATGCCCAGCAACGTTTTAAAATAAATCAAAATGCTTGTTTATAGTAGGCATCAAGAAGATCTCGTAAATTATGTTAACATCGGACTCACTAGGCGCCTCGTTTGACGTAGACAAGACGAAGCGAATCGCTTAATCGAACACCTTTCTTAGTAGTTATGTTATGAAGTGAATAACTTCATAACATTGCCAACCATACTGTTAAAAACAGTATGATACTGTTTTCACTAAATTATACTTTTTACTGTTAAACTAAAATAAAGTATAGCCAGCCTCTTGTACACAAAAAATAAATAAATAAACACGTGGATTTTCCTATTATGTTGTTAAAATATAGTTATCAAAACAAAGTAACTAGGTACCTCTATTTATTTCCGTTTTTCAACTTTGATCTAGAGAATAAAAATGTTTAGTATAAACTGAATATCTTTATAAAATCATCGCTTGAGGGTAGGCTCAGTCAGCAGTCGAGCAGCTTCAGTCCTTCGTGACTACGGTAGCTGCAAAGGTGCCGAAACGTCTGGAAAATAAAAAATCTAACTAAATACCGACTAATTACCAAAGTACTTTCAATGAAACCGCACCAATAGTCCGTTATAAGTATTTTATTTCATGTTTTGATCTAGAACTTTATCTTGTAAGTTTCAAGTAAGCCACTAAGCAAGTGAGTGCAAGTCGTCACACAGCCCATTAGCGTCCAGCCCCGGTCGGTAGTGGGCTTGTCTGTCCGTCTGTGTAAGTACGCATTATTTGCACTTATTTGCAGCTGATCATGCAAGTACTACCACAGAATAAATAATAATAATAAGATTAATAAGTACTACCACATAATAAATGGTAGTGGTAGGTACTACGGTATGTTTTAAGTCCTGAACATGAGAAAAGCTCATATTCGACCTTTTCATTAACTTTTCTATAAGGCGGGCCTTAAGCAGGCCATTGACGCTAGCTTATGCATGACGGTTTTAACCGAGCTGCAAAACCTTCATGCAAAACCGAGTTCAATAGAGTACACACACGCTAGGTTATGCATGACGGTTTTGACCACAGGCATAACTGAGCGGCCAGGTTGCTTGAACGGGCATGATAACTGCATAGTTTTGTCACATACGCGCTAGGTTATGCATGACGGACGGTTTTGACCTTACAGGCATAACCATCATGCATAACCTACCGTGTATGGCCGGCTTTACATACAGACGGAATCTGATTCGGAATTCCGAAACGGAATATCGATAACGTATAAAAATTTCGAATGGAAAATTATTGCATGTGTGTGGTGGGTCCATAGATTTGTATGGACTTGCTGCGTTCGGAATGATTCTGTTTCGGAATTCCGTCTGTGTATGGCGGGCCTAAGTTTGATGATTTTTGGGGGTACGAATAAAATTAGAGTCAAGAATGTTAAACTTTCATACCATTAAAATTAAATTACAGTAGTTTTATATTTACAATCCCGTCGTTATTCTCCAATAATTGAAAAATAATTTCGATAATATGATCCTATTCAAACAGATTCGTAATTTATATCCAACCTTTAAATGAAAATGATAGACAGCGCTGTCCAAAAGACACCCATATATCTTTGCTGTTTGTACATTACTATAAACTTTTAGCTTTATGTAAGATTTTCAAAACAGCACTATTAAAAGGCAACAAAAAGGCCCATACATCATGGCGCTGTCAGCTGGAGAGACGTAAATAAACCGATGCGAATAAGGCGTAGATGCGACACTCGGGATGACATGCGAGGAATAGATGGCCAGACGGCTTCATGTAATTTATAAAATCTATTCGTGTCTAGTTCAAAAACAAATCGGTATCAAGAAGCGTAATACAATCGAAACTTACTAATGAAATAATGATGGCGAGCTATAAATAGTGTATTGAAATGATTTACATAAAGGAGTTAATATATACAGGCTACATTTTTATTCACTCTCCAAATTTTAAGATGTGTTCAGTCCATGAAACTGAAGAACTGAAAGACATCCTGTATTTTGAAAATAGAATTTCAGGCGCTCAGCAGTTCGTTTTTGTTCAGTAGGACGTCAAACAAAATGTAACGACACTTAACAGTGATATGTGCATCTGAACTGAGAGCCCATTTTTTAAATAATTGCTTATCAAATTCCTAAGTGGATTCTAAAATGAAAATTATTAACAGATTAAATTCAAATTTTAGATTTTTTTTAACCTTTGCTTTTAGAATTGTTTACTGGATCCACTATAAGTCTCAATTTGATTCGCAATGATTTAAAAAATGGGCTCTCAGTTCAGTTGCTTATGTTATGACAGTGATAAGAAATTTTACCATGAGGATTTCCATTCTTAAGGAGCTCCTGTAAAATAGTTATAAAAGTTATGGTAACTTGACTGATTAGTTTGAATAGTAAGTCGGTGAATATAACAATTTTAATAATTCTAATAATAAATAAATAATATAATAAATAATTCAAACAATTCTAATAATAATGTTAATTCAATCCTTTCATAACATTTCATGTAATACCTACCATCACAATAGTAATTACTTTTTTTATCAATTGTTATCGATTCATGTTCAATACCCACATCTACAGATTGATTTCAGATAGACATGACTTAACTGTTAACAGATATACTTTAAGTGTCAAAGATGACCGTACATTAGTTGTAATTGCTTCGTGATTTAGGCAATTTGGAATTTGCCAGGCGCTCTATACAATACGCGGCCGAAATTTGCCGTTTTTTTAATCGTACTTATAGAGTAGCTGCCGAAGCCTAGATTTATTTTTTAATTGAGATCTATGGCTCAGTAAAAAATGTTCCACGTCGAGGCATGAAACTGTAATTAACTTGCACGTGAAGCTTGATGACTCATAATTTCGGGGAAATTGATTATTTTTTGCAAGCTCACGCAGTTTTAAAGCTTTTGTGGTCTATAGAATGTACTAGAATCTATAAAAATAAGAATAAATTCGTCTTTTTTGTATTTCTCCAAGAGATATGAAAAGGCTATATGGCATAGGTATGCCATATAGCCTTTTCATATCGCATTTCATAACGCATCGCTAAGCGAGCCTTATAGTAGACATCAAATTACAGTTAACTTGAAGTTTTGCGATGAATTGTGTGAAAATATTAGATTCACAAATATTTCATAATTCTTAATGTATCTTCTTAATTTTTGACATATCATGTTTTATAGATATCTTCCTAAACAGACAGACAGAAAGATGTTGCGAACCGGTAACAAATATCTAATTAGATCGAGACGAGATGATCTCTTAATCAGCCAACATAATTAGGTAAGGTGCGCAAAAAATGCTTATTCCAATTGAGATGTTGCTTTGATTTGTTTGCCGACACGCATCAGTTGGTGATTAGCAGCTTTTTTTGCCGACCCTACAACTTATGTTGATATTAATACGTTTTTATGTTTAGGCTTTAATTTATGGCAAAGTAAAATTCTGAACCTACTCTTGTTGTGAGTTTTATTAACTAGATCATTTGAACATCAGTAATTTATTTATATTATTGTATTCCTGTTTATATCACCTTTATTAATTTTTAGACGCATTATGGAAATGATGTGAAAAATGATATTATTATCTTATCACTTCCTACTTGTGTTTGTGTAACCTTGATAATATCAAGGAATGTTTATAAAGTTAGGTAGGTACTTTAATTAATTTGATATATATCAGCTTTTTTATTTTTAGGAATTAAGTTACGGATAGTGCTAGTAATATTTTAGTATTTAGCCTCAAAGTTTACTGAGGTAGTAAATTAAGTGTAGTCTTCGAAGCTACAACTTAACTGAGGCGGAAGTTATAACCTCTAATATTTTTAATAGAGCTCTAATTACTCAATTTAGCACTAAATTACGAGTATGGCGTTATGGTATGGAAGTAGTGCCATACTACAGGCATTTGATATATTTTAATTCAAAGTTATGGAATGTCATATTCATCATCATTATCATCATATCAGCCGCACGACACCCACTGCTGGGTATAGGCCTCCCCTAAGGATCTCCACGACGATCAGTCCTGCGCTGCCCGTATCCAGTGGCTTCCCGCGACCTTCACCAGATCGTCGGTCCACCTTGTCGGGGGCCTACCCACGGAGCGTCGTCCAGTGCGCGGTTGCCATTCCAGAACCTTTCCGCCCCAACAGCCATCAGTTCTTCTCGCTATGTGTCCTGCCCATTGCCACTTCAGCTGAGCAATCCTTCGAGCGATGTCGGTTACTTTAGTTCTCCTGCGGTCTCATGTCATATTAACAATATTAATTTACCTATTCAAACAAGTCTATTTTGAGTTTAGTTATATGTTACTATATATCTAATCTTTGTCAAAATATTTTCATTCTACAAATGAACAGTATTTTTAACTAGATTTTTTACTAATATTTTTTTGTACAACCACTTGTCATCACACTTAGCTGTATTTGTCAATAATGACAAATTGCGGTTGTGAAACAACAAATTAATGAGTGGGTACAAGTTTTTTATTTGTTTTTTGTTTTTGGATAGCTACAGACATACAGGTAACAACAAATTATAAAACTAAAAGCTATTGACAAGCTGCCATATGTAGAATTCAAAAGAAATTTATCTTAAACTAATCGTAGCCCAGAAGGGACATGTGCATAACATAAAGTAACATTAAACAAATTTTTAAACAATAACTTAATAGGTAACAGTAGTGATGCTGTTGAAAAATAAATCAATATTTGGCGTCAGAGCGTTATTAATGGCGGAACAAGTTCTAATAAGGAAACTGTTACCTTTGCCTGTAGTTGGTGTGCATAGAAGGAATACTTTATTTTTACTTATTTAGATTTCGATGATTCTGTTTAAAGGGGCTTTACCATGACAGCGCTTTTCTGTTTTTGGATTTAGGTACGTAACTCTTCGATATTCTTCCTTAAATCTAAGATCTAAAAATTCTTTTCATAATACCTAATCAGAATGTTGACAATATTACTCACTTTATGAATATAAGTGTCGTTAAACACAAATTGTACAAAAGTCCATTAGAGTTCTACAGGATGTTTGATAATAGAGTTATAAAGCTGAATATGCGAGACAGCCATGCATAGAACCCCGGAAAATTATTATAAACACAGAAAATCACAACTTTTTTGAAAATAAAAAAATGATAAACTGCATTGTGGCAACCCTAGACCGAAATTGTGTTTTGTCCATTAATAGGGTTGATTATCGAAAACGTATTGTTTTCGATAATCAATCCTATTGCAGTTTTCCATACAAATAAAAAAACAAAGGTCATTGAGCATTTTGTTCAGACAATTGACCTACGGCGTACACAAAAGAAATAGGGCTAGGAATGTAGATAAATGTATCTGCTACGCAGTGGTATGGGTTGCATTCTTGCAGGCCATGTTTCATTTATTATCATTATATCATAGCATTTCAATAATAAATAAAAAAAATAAAGACAATACAAACGTTAATTATGCTTGTACCACACATTTTCACAATGCTGAAAGTAAAAACTTCTGTTTTATCAACAAAAGTTTAATAACATCAAACATACCTATACTTACTCACACACATACTGTAAAATAACTTTTTTCTGTCGTTCGGTATATAAAAAAATCATACGTATTTTGAAAAGTGGAATTGAATCTTCAATTTAAAACCGTTTTGGTTTCTGTACGCGAACTTTCATCAAGTAGGTAAAATATGCCCAATAACCTTTCTTACCCATGTGATAGTTTTAGGGTTTATAAGTAATAATTTTCCGAGGTTGTATGCATGCATGGTACCCTAGCTACCATATTTGGCTTTATAACCCTATTAATGCATTTCGCTTTTAGTGGTACTAGTGGATACCTATAAAAAAATATCTTAACCCTCAACAACAACTACTATTGTTTAACTTCAATGTATAACTATTATTTTACTTTAAAAAACTATCTTATACATACTAATAACTTACGTAAATAATGTAGCTCGTTTAGCATGCTAATTCCCTTGTCCAGGATCTTCCCCATCAATCGTTATCGGTGTCTCGAAGAGTTATGGTGACGGCACAACTGTCAATCGGCTTAGTTATGGTGACGGCACAACTGCCAATCAGCTTAGTTAATTAACTAACGCATCCTGTTTGGTGCAGTAAGGTTACGTAACACGCGATACACTGTAAATATTACACTTTTTTAATATCCTCTTTTATTAGGCACTTGTGAATGTAAGGTGGGGTGGTTTAAAAATGTGTATTTTCTTACATAGCAAGGATGGTAATTTTGTCTTGATTGACTTTGAAATGAAAAGTGGTGAAGTCAGTCTGAAAAGTTTATTTTCTTTTTAGACCGACTTCAAAAATTGATAAGGATTGTATGTTATTTTATCGGTGTTCAGGCGTAACTTCGACATTCATGGATTTTGATGATATTTTCTTCGTTTGATTAAAAATTCCTTGCGGATGGTCCCAATTTTTTTTTTCTAATCTAATCAGTAGTTTCCAAGTAATCCTAAAAATACTATGATTTCGTTAGTAAAAGTGATGACTACTTTGTTTATGAAGCGATTTAGATCTACCTCAACTATTTTAACTCGATTACTCGACAATTTCCGTGGTCAAGTAGTTTGTTTTCACGGTGTCGCCGTGTCTGTCTCAGGTCTCAAGTTCGATCCCTGGGTCAATTTAGAAAACGAACTATTCTATAATTATCTCAGATCGTGGTGTTCTTGGTGTTTGTGGTAACACCAATCTCTGATTTCCGTAACACATAAGTGCTTTTATGTGTTACGGACTTACTTACTTTGAAATCGGAACGATGTGATGTCCAATTTTTTATTAAAGTATTTCATACTTAAACATCTCAAGAAATGAAACAGTTTTTAATGGATACTAACGCGGTTTTATTGAAAGTACTTTGGTAATTAGTTTCATCTCATCTCAATTTTAATTAATCTATTCTGGGGTATAGGTATGCCTTAGGAAAATGCTAGCAAGGGCACTTTCCTTGCGTCCTAGTAGTAAAATATTAAAGTTGTTAATTTAAAAGTTATCATTCAAATGATTACTATCTCTGCAACCACATTCACGGTAAAACCATGTCCAACCACTAGAACGAAAGTCTTGAGGTTAGGCGCAAGTAGATCTTAACATTCTATTGCAGTTCTAGTTATTCTACTGCAGTTACATAATAAACAGAAATATATTTCTAGACATAATCATTAAATCGATTTATTTATCCCAGATATTTTTCTAATGTCAATTCACAATAAGAATAAGGATATGGAAGTCTTTAATTGGAATTTTCTCATTATGTAGGATATTTTTTTCCACATTCGCACTGGTTACGAATATACATACGGTTTCATGTGCGGCCAAGTGGGCAGAGAAGTCAAACATTTTTGCAAATTCTTTTAAGTAAACAATAAAATTACTTAATCTAATTATTTATATTGATGTAGCCATTGATTTTATTAGGTAATCCATACTTGTCTTGACGAATACCATAATGTTGATTTAAGTACTGTTTTAGTTTACTACCAACTGTTTGATCTGATCAAAGTTATCTACCTAAGTAAGATACAAGGTCTGAAACACTTTGAGAGCTTGAAGTGCGAGTCTATATTTTACCACAACTTTATTACTTATCGAACAAAGTTCAGATTTGAGTAAAATTTATTAAACGTAACGAGTCATAAATCGTATCTCATGGTAGCAAAATTTAAATTAGAATCGCGCGATAATGTAAACAAATCTTAGCATTTACTCGATGGAAGTGAGATCAATAAATTAGTATTTGCAAGTCATATCGCTAACTAATTCTCGTTAATAATTTATGGGAATATCTGGCGCCGATTTGTTGATAAATTATTGATAAACAAATGCCATATTTGCTTACATGCGCAGTCGCTGGCACTAATTGATTTTGTTATGCATGTTATTATGGCCATAGATGCTGTTTGTCTTTACCAAGATAGCTATAAGCTACTGTTAGCCTATATTATATTAAGTAAGCCTAATTTCGTATTAATTATAATTTACTTGAGTTTTAATGAATAATATTTAATTGTTTTGGTATGATTGTAAGTACGAATTGATTTTGTATCGAGTCACTTTATAAAATGTACAAACCTCAATGCAAAGAGATGTAAAACCTCTTTGCAACGAATCTCAATGCAAAGAGATATAAAACCTCTTTGCATTTCATACGATCAGTTTATTTTTCTTAAATAAAAGAAGATCGATATTCAGAGCATTGAATTGATATCCCTCCATTAATATAGCTGGTTGTACCGAAATGCGAAATGTAAAAAAAATATAATTTGCGTAATTTATAATAAACTGCTAAAAGTTAATTGCTTTCTTATTCAGCATTTCTTGCATTCTGAAGTTATCCCTACACTAGGTAGCAGTAATCATAAACTATAACAAAATGCAAGTGCTGATTGTCTTTCATTGCGAAGCTAATATCATGGGGGAGCTTTTGTTTACATCATTAACGCAGAAACTGCAGTGGGGAATGTCCGATAAAAATCAAATTGGCTGAATATTTTGTTATAAGTTGGAATAAGCTCCCTTAGGATCCTTAGTAATAGAAAAAAGTTTCAGAATTTTCGGATCCGGAAAAAAAATTAAAAAAATTAAAGTCTCTTCGACTTCACAAATGTAAGAAAGTAACAGCAGAATGGAATTATAAATTCCATTCTTTGCAACCACCTGCCACAACCACAACACGGTATTAAAAAAAAGAAATGTCAAAACTTTTTTTTCTTAATACTTGTTGTTGTTGTGGCAGGTGGTGGCAAAGGTATAATCTCCATTCTGCTGTTACTTTCGTACATTTGTGAAGTCGAAGAGACTTTTAAAGATTTTTACGCAACCGAAAATTTTGAAACTTTATTCTATTACTAAGGGAGCTTATTCCTACCTATAAAAAAATATTCAGCTAATTTGATTTTTTCGGACATTCCCCATTGCTTAAGTAGAGACTGAAGATTAGAAAACTTGGAGATATTTTAAATATTGGTCTAAAAATTGAGTGTTGTAATATTTTGAAGTGTTTGACTTTTGCAAACACAAGACATTTAAGGGCTAACTATATAGGTATAGTTAGCCCTTAAATGTCTTGTAATCGTATAATATGAGTATTTTATTATTTTTTATTACCTTTCAGCTCCTTTCAAGGGTCATAGTCATGGAAAGATGTTGTAATACTTTAATTATAATTTAATTTTATTAATTAATTAGAATTGTTGATATTCTTCATAGCATCTTATTGAATCATTCCTTTATAATATGACTACCTTAAATAAATTGAATGACTAAAAATCCTTATTAATCCAATAATATATTAGCATATCTAATTATGACGTGTTATATCGCAATAATTTAAATATGTATCGGTAATTTACAATATAGAGGAAGTGGCTAAAGATTTATTGTCAGGAATGTAGTTATAGGTATCATAACAACTGTTAATAGATAGTTTCATGGCGCCTTTTAATCGTTTTAATTCATTCCCATTTACATACTGCATTATTACCACATTAGTCCGCAATAATAACAGGTGAATCAACAGCTTTAGTCAATAAACATGGCGAAACGTAATAAATAATATAATATTCCTAAATATGGAAATGTCCTGTGTAGATATTTTGCATATTTGCAGTAAGAATATCTACAGAGCTGTTGATGATATCGGCCTGAATCTGCAGAAGCTGTAGTAGAGTAAAGCTACTTATTTTGGGATCAGAGCCTAATATATGTTTACTGTGATATTTATAACCCTTATTTATTTTTCCTTTATTGAAGTGAAAACTTCTTTAGCGGCGTTGTACGCTTTTTTGTAATGGGGAAAAAATGATAAACTCGCGTCAGTCAGTCAGGATCACGTGACCCTGATGAAAAATTCGTAAGACGGATGTGACGGATGGAGAGTAGACAGCCGGCGGCGGAAGTATCCCCCTCTCTTTCTACGAGGCGCGGCGAAAATGGCGGCGCGTCATTTCAAGATGTGTAAATTTTTTTTAATTCAATGTCAAAACTCTAGATTTTCTGTCAAGCTGTGGATAAGACTTTCGTACAATACTGTACTGTATTCGTAAATTCAAATGCAGAGTAAATTCGTAAGACGGCAATTCGTGCAAAATTATTCCCTAACCATTCCAAAATATCAAAAATGCACAACGTTAATATTCAAGTTTTCACTTCTGCCGGCACTCCCGGAGTGCAACCCGATTTTTTTTAACCGGCAGGTCCAAGGTTCGTTTATCCGTCATTATTCGGTAATAAGCAGCAACATGACCGATCATTAACACCATTCAGGTACGCAAGTACTTCATTACGGGCAATAAAAATGAAAAACCGGGCGACATCGATCAATTCGGAAAAGTGAATTTCGAATAAGTATAAAAATCGACAAATTGGAAAGGTCAAAAACTGTTAAAATGTTTAATATCCGATTTTCCTTCTTTCAGTTAGATTTGAAATGAAGAATAAATAAATCGCACACGTAGCTGTGCCGTGACACGCGGCTGCACGTAGCCACGTGTCACGGCACAGCGGACATAACCAGAGGACAAAAACTGAAAATCAGTGCTATGATGTAAAGCAAAGGTATCGGTTTTTTGCCTTTTTTAATCGATGCGGCACACAGTTTTAACAAGTTTTTCTTTGTAATTTTGTATTTTATTGTGAGCCTGAATCTTGGCCTGAATGTGTGTGCTGTTATTGATAAGATAAACATTTATCTATCTATCTAAATAAATTACACCCGTTTTTTAATTTTACAATAAAAATACAATATACCTTAATCTTAATACCAGGCTCTAATCAAAATAACTTTATCGTTGTCACTTTTCAACTTTTGAGGAAAGTGTAGAATGTCTTAATCTAAAAAAATGCTAAACAGTTCAAGTCGTTCTTACA
The DNA here is from genome assembly GCA_943789525.1 of Agriphila geniculea. NCBI lineage: Eukaryota > Metazoa > Arthropoda > Insecta > Lepidoptera > Crambidae > Agriphila > Agriphila geniculea. Next base: position 12,862,563 of record OX038890.1, on the reverse strand, counting down.
TGATTAATGACAATGGCTAGCTAATTAAATAAGACTGAAATCACCATTCCTATGAAATTCACCTTAAATCTCTTCCATACGATCTGTACCTGTTGGTTTAACCCGCGTCGCAACCTGTTCTCGTCAAAATTGCTCGCGCGTAAAGACATCGCATTAATTTTTGCTTGTCCATCGGTCCGTACGACCATTAAATAAGCGATAAATTTTCAATTTATAAAACTGTGAACCTTCAATGGTTTTTTTTGCGGAATACGCGTGGTTCTGATTTTTTTCACTATTATAACCGATAAGATCGAGCTCGAGTACGAAAAATGTCAAAACAGTCCTGTGGAAACCATGGGAACCGTCTCCAAAGTACCAAAATAACAGATTTTTGATGCTAATTCGATCCTGATGTGAACTCGATCCCGTCGAGAGTAGGGGGGCTGTAGTCCTTAATAAATAAATGAACTTGGAAAACTAATTATTACTAAAATTAGCATGATATAATAAATGTCTAACTCGTTTTTCACTGATTTCAAAGTATCAGTGTAATAATAACTGTGTGTGATATTAACGATTAACGTTATTACATTTTTAAACTCAATAAGTTGATACTCAATTTCCTTTGTATAAGATAAGGCATAATGATAAGACATAATGAACCAAATCTCGCTAGATATTAGGCACGTCGCATTCCAATCAGGCAATAACATTTAAAAGACTATAAATGGTGTTATTGTAAAAGATTTCCACATAGGCAAGTGACTGTTGGGGCATACCTTTGAAATTCCGTAAAGCTTTTGTGCAATCTTTGTTAGTTTATTTTATAGTAGGAATAGCTAGTATCCATGGGCTTCAGAGACAAACGGTATGTAAAATTACTGCGGTTCATTGTTCAACATTTAAATACTAAATTACATTCAGTTAAATTAATCTAAGTACATACAAGCTAAACTTGATTAGTCTTATGAATGTATTTCCTCAATTAACTCTACATTCTTCAACAATCAACACACACGCATTTCATTACTAAAACCTAATGATACAGTGAATATCAATTTCCTTTCGAACGCTCTAAATACCACCGGGTACTAAGAATAATGAGCTTTCGCCCGCGTGTTTCGTGGCCCAGCTGTGCGGCGATAACGAGCGGCTTGCACGCCCGTTTGTTTGGATGCCATGTCTTTGAATCTTCAGGAGTCTTCCTTATTATAAATTGCCAGTAATAAAGGTGGATTAAGTATGTTAAAGTTTGATAAAGAGATATTAAATAGTACCTAGTAGTAATTTAATGAAATAAAAGTTGAATCGCTGTATATCTCTCATTCTAAAATGGGGTAAAGTCAGTTAAGTGGTGCAGATTTTTGATACAACAACACGAAGTGATGAAATGCCAATTTTTAAGAATCTAAAAAGGACAAAGGGTTGCGCTAACTTTTGACCAATATTGTAAAAAGTATCACTATCTATCAGGGACCTATTTAATAAACGTGACAATTTGTCACCTGTCATGACAATTTTATATCCATTGCGTCAAAAAAATTGCAAATAGAACAAACTACTCATAGCTACACCGCAATGTAAACCCAAATTGGCATGACAATTGACAAATTGTTACGTTATTAAATAGGGCCCAACTTCTGTGTTAAAAAATCTTTGTATTGAAATTTTCTCATGCGCACATACTTGTGTTCTTTTTGATCTTTGGAATTGCCCAAGAACATTAAAATAAAAATAGTAGAATTTATCCTTTTAGATTTTTATGTAATAATTTGCTTTCTGGCTTTTTACGAAGCAAGTAAGTTCTCTTTCCATTAGCCGGGGGCTAATCCCGAATGCGATCAAAAATCTAAGATCGAAATGGTATCGAGTAAATATCAAAACGGTACAATGGAAACCATGGAAACCATTTTCAATGTAGGTACCAATATAACAGATTTTTTATGTTCGGTAAAGTCGATCTCGTTAATCCCGTCAAAAGTAGAAATCAACGAAATGAAGCGAGACGAATTTACATGCGAGATCCATGCTCGCTGAATTGCCAAAGGAATCTCTTTATTGATATGAATAGGCGTCAATATTATGAATATCTTTTTACTGGCCGATCAATTCAACACGATCGTTATCAATTCAACGGCCTTAAACAAAAAAATACCTATAATCTACATACTTTTACGATACTTTTATGTTTGTGTTGTCAAATACTCAAACGTCAAAACACTGCGGTATTAAAATCATTAAATCATTCACAATTATAAAAATACTTGAATAAAATAAGCATGCAAATTAATGAACGACCAATTAAACATATTTTGGTGTCTCTGAGACGCATGATTTGAATTCCAAATATCTCGAAAACGTTCGCAAATCAAATATTTTCCTAATTAACGTATTCAACAAGAAACATTATGTTAATTTTATCATAACTTCTGCTGCGGCATAACTTTCAATTCTGACACATCGTGCTTTAACTTTAATTGGCTGTTTATTATAGTAAAATAATGTTTACTGAAGCAGAGCATTAGAAAGCAATCGCAAGTGCTACAGCTTTTGAAATAGATTCAATGCTTAGGTTCATTGCGAATACCGTTATAATTAACAGAGGAATAAAGCAAGATGGCCATTCTGGACCTTGTAGTACGCTTTCTACAATAATCAGAGACGCTTATACCAATATTATAACAGGTAATACTTGTAACAACGCAGCGGCAGTTGAAGGTAATGTGGCTGTAGACGTTTATCTCGGTAATCTTACAAACACTATCTGGATTTTACTGCGATACGAATATCTGTCTTTATACCAGTCAGATAGCCGTTCTTAATTGAACTATAATAATAAACTTCATGGTCTTGTAGAAAATTATTGAATAAATTAGACAAATAGTGGCGATTCGGTTGTACACACGACTAAATTGAACTAACTTAAAAATTCTCTAACTTTAATCAAGTTTAAGTCCAACGCTATTCCGTTGATCCTAGTTTGACAGGATTAAGTTCGACTAAGTTGAATTTGTTTTAAAATGCTTAAAAAATATTAGCCTTTATAAACTTTACTTTTACTTCATTAATTTGTGTTGTTGTGGGTCTTTTACAAAAGTCAAAAATAACAAAAAAGTAATTCACAGTTAGTTCAAAATCTCCATCTATAAATAAAAAAAACATTATAATAGAGTAAGTTTAGTAAGGCACATACTTTTAGTAGACCACCAAGCCGTATTTCTTGCTTGTTGGTAAGTGTCTGGACAATATTACCGAGTTCCTAAGCTCAATTTTAGAATAAACATTGAAACTTATTTCATTTTGTTCAACAAGTTCACGCTGACATTTAAGCGAAGTAATTGAAACCTCTGAGGGAGCAAATATTATTGATAGTTCGCATAATTTTCAAGATCATTTGCCGAGATGTCGCAATGGAAATGAATATATTTGTAAATTCTACACAAGTATGTGTTAACCCACTTTCGTTAATAGTATTCTTGTTTATAGCTATTATAAATACGTTGTAACTCTCCTTGGTTTAAACGAATTGTATTGTAGTCATCAGTTTGAGGCTATTTTGCGCGATGTTAATGTGGAATGTTTATGTTAGATCCGTTATGCTATTAGGTGGTAACTGCTTAGTGTATTTTTGAATGATAGTGTCCGTTCGTTTTAAAATATACAAGACAGGCGTTTAGCGTTCTACCTTAGGTACTTGACCATTAGCATAATAATTTTGTTACATTGTTCTAATCCTTTTTGCATCCTATTTAAGCTTCAAATCGGATTTAAAATTTATTTGAACTCATATTCGCCACTTACCCCTTCCTATAGGGAACAAACTTTAGTGCTGTATTTGTTTTTGACCTTAACACCCTCGATAGAGTACTAAACAATATTCTTATACGAAATTTTAGCTAAATAATAAAATCGTAATTAATATTATTAATATTAGTATAAATTCTTGATGTATGCATGTATTCCGACTTATTTCTCGATTGTATTTCTACAATGTGGTAAAGATCTTAAATACTAGGAAGATTGCAAACTAATTGTTCACTAATTCAAAACTCATCTGCCTTCTATTATCCCCTAATAAAGATATCCAAGCAATTATTGATAAAAAAAGATGCAATTGCAATAAACAGTAAAACATTTCTACGATTATACTAATCCTGCGACCGTTGCAACTACTCTGTCAGTGTATCGGCCATCAACTACCCTCGCTGGGCTGATCTGGCTAAATGTAGACATAGGAAGATATGGAATTGTAAGAAGCTTACAAGGGATCCTTCTTAGTAATTTTATAATACCTCGGATTCCGTTATGGTTATTCATTTGTTAAAGTTTTTCATAGTAGAACCAAATAGAGATTTATTTACTTACGTGATAACTAAACCATCAACTACTATGGGATATCAACAACCCAATTTACAGTGTCTTCAGTAAACATAGATTTTAATGGATTTGGATAGATAAGCTTTTCAAATAGTTATCGTTACTTATCCACTTCGATTAAATATTTGAAATAACAAATTAAATACTTATCTTCGCTAGTCTGTGGCAGAGGCCACATCTCTGTCTGGCAACTTCATCATTACGTATACGCCGGCCGCTTAGATGCGGCCGATTGCATAATGAATCGTACTAACTCAAAGCTGATCGAACGCACCCTTGATCTAGGCTGCCTGCGAAAGCTTGTTTATGATTCTAAATTCAAAATAATGTGGGAAACGACGTCTACACCATAGATTAAATAAATCCACGTGTTCAATGTGTCTTGCTGTAGATTGAGAAAAAATATCTAATCACCTCTACGTACTAACTCCGCAAATTGAAAATATGATGGAACCTTGTCACATATAACATCCATGTTAACGTCATCCGCAATTAGATATAAAAATGAGAACATAAAATTCTAATAGGTAATTTAGTATTTTAATAATTGAATTATTATTTTCAATAAGATATAGACTAAGTAGTTGAAAAATAGTTATTTGTTATACAAGAGAGCAAAGTCATTTTTTGCTGCGAGTGCTGACTTTTAAATCACGAACTAGCGAAGTAGTCTAGAATTGAATCACGAGCGTAGCGAGTGATTCTAATATAGACTACTGAGCACAGTGTGTGATTTAAAGGCACGAGACATCAAAAAATTTGCTCTCGTGTTAAACATACAACTTTTCACCTCTACCAGCGAGAAAAGGTGTTAGAAATTAAAAAAGCACTTTGCCTCACGCTCGCAGCAAAAGTCGATTTTGCTGCGAGTTTTTACGCGCCAAAAGCACCCTTTTCGTGCTGGAGAGGTGAAAAATACATTGTTTTTCGTTTTTGAGGTTAAAAACAGAGCCGCCAGGTTCATTACCAATTTGCGGGAATAGTAGTGAGTTAATTTTGTTTGTTATTATAGGGATTAATTTTAATCCTAGTATTTAAAGTGCAAATTCCATCTTACCTTAATTATAAAATTTACAGAAGAAGTACCTTCATAGATGTTATTGATATTACAAAGAATCATAAAACCGGTGAATCTTAATAAATCTTCACCTAATCTGTCCTGGCGATCTAATTGGGCTTAATTATAATATTGTTGAACTAAGTAATAGTACAGCTGAATTAGATTACGCCTACGTCAGAGGCATGAATGTCCTTCCTTATTAAGGGACACTACTACGGTCGGAAAACTCGATTGGAAATGTATTATATTCTCTCTGTGCAACAACAAAACTTAAACAGTCAAAGTCACATCTAGAATATTGAAATGGAATGTATAATTTTGATTATTCACCTAATCTTAATTCTGGTGAGCGATTAATGCTAATATAACCCGTATTAATCTTAATCATTTAACTATTTTATTGTAATTTGTACACTTCCAACTACCCCATCGCATTTATTTTTATTCCTGTCCATCCCAAAGTTGCCTGGAAGAAATCGCTTTTTAATGATAAGGCCGCCATTTGTATATATCCTTTAAGTTTGTACTGTTCTTTTTGTTTGTTCTGTGTATATGTATACAATAAAGAGTACATAAATAAATAAATATTAATATTTTATATTATAGTCTCTACGTCCGGTATGAAATATGTTAAAAGTTCGTTAGTCGTGAAAATAAAATCAAAACTATTTCAAGCGATTTAAACCTTGTTCAACGAAAGCACACGATTGTCATTGAACCTAAAATAGTTACGTTAAGTCAAGATCATTATAATTAATGATGCAGCTCCACAAAACGGGTCGGATGCTCACTTCAATCAATAATCGTATTTGCTTTACGATCTTGTTATTACGTGTTTAATCGAATCGGAAATCGTTGCGCAATAGTATTTGTAATCGAATACACTTGGCAGGTTGGTGGGGAGCTCGATGGCGCTGTGCGTTGGCGCATCATCCTGCGTTTGTGGGAGTTAATCAACTTTTGCATGGGTAAAATATTTGTTATCTTGAGCTCCTTCGTGCTTTGGAAGGCACGTTAAGCTGTGGTACCTACATGTGAATTGGGCTGCGTGGTGGGTTATGCTATGGCCCATCCTCCTTATCCATTCACTGACAAACAGGCAAAGATTTTGTCTACCCCTAAACTTCATTATTGCTGCTAAAATACCCTGGACAGCGTTCCGCACCAACTTATCCATCCTCAAAGAACTTCACGTTTGTGATAGGTTATCGTCGATTGTGCAGTTGCGAAAAAACAAGTTCTTTGGAGATATCTCCAGAAACGAGGAATCGATGGAGAGGCTCGTAGTACAAGGCCACAAACAGGGTAAGAGACCACGAGGCTGCTCTCTGACTCGTTGGATCGACCTCATTAAAAAAACTATATACGCAGTCGACCGCAGTGCAGTGTTTTCGCAACGCTGAAAGTCGACAAAAATGGAGAGACATCGCACGAAGTGCGATCGCCCTGGAAGCGAGTGGCGACGGTGAGCCGCAACCCTGTCCATCGACGGCCACGACCACTCTGTCAAGAGTGCCCGACTAAGAAGAAACGTCATTATTGACAAATGAACAAAAAGTTTGTCTCACCTCGACTGGACAAAAGTGACATTTGGGGTATACAAAGCTTCTCTCGAGCCCGTCATGCTACGTGTGGTGTGCAGGACTATAAGGAAGGCCTGTGTCCCAATTGTGGGGATATTAAAAATAGCTGATGTCTATTACGACGACCCTTGGTAGGGGTTCAATAGCATCGATATGCTAATACAGAAGGAAGGGCGGTAATAGTGCGGTGTGGACGCTTCATAGATTGCGCTTAAAGATAATCGAGTTCATTATTGTCGAGTTGGTATAATTGAATCGACTTTGTGACTCTTGGTTCACGAACATTTAGGGTCGTCAGAGATTTAGTGTTATGTTAGCATTGTTAATGCTAATAAATCTGATAGTTATCTCAATGTTGGAACGGTACTTAGGAATAAGGGTATCTCGTATAACATCTATTTTATGCCAATTTCAAATCATTATTGTTTAATTACCTTAATTCGACAAAATAATTTATGATTTAATCATATATAAAATTTTTAGCTATGTTTAGGTATAGAAACAATAAAATTACAAAAAACTTCACACGTCCTATTTGTTCGAACTTTTCAATTCCACTCGTCAGCGTACAGAGCGTAAAATACAATCACAATTTTTTTAGGTGCCTACAATGATATTAAAAGTTTTTTTTGTTTGAAATCACTTTTGAAATACTTCTAAGCTTTCATGGCATTCTTTAATTATGCTAATTATGGGAGTAATGCGTAGGCATTTATAGACAATCTCGTAAACTAAACTAACATCTATTTGTATGTTGTAAGTTATTTTTGGTCGTAAACTCAGGTTTCTCTTGCTTCCGTTCGTATCCCGCTGTTAAGCTACAACTTAAGGCATAATCTTTTTAGTTTTATCATTAATTTATAGAGTCAAAATTGTCACTTACAGAGTAGCTTCGTGTTGTTTATTTTATGTTTACCACATGCTTCCTGTTAATTTTAAATATGGTAACTTTATGGTAGAAGTGAAAATACAACGCAAGTTTTAATGGCTACATTTGGATTCCATAGAGATTTTATTACTTTTAAATTGCTTGTATTTTGACTAAAGTATGTGTTGAGAGTTTTAATTTTACTAGCATGAAATAAAAAAGTGTATCATATTACTTTATTTGAATTTCAAATTACATTTTTACCGACTTCAAAAGGAGGGAGGTACTCAATTCGACCAGTTTTTTTTTTTTTTTTTTTTGTTTTTTGTATGTACACCGATTACTCGAAGACGGCTGAACCGATTGAAATGATTCAAACGTTATTACATTAGGTAAACTCCCAAGTTGGTCCCATTTTTTAAAATTTTGAAATCGGTTCAGTACTTTTCAAGTAATCTTGAAAAAAGCACGAAAATAGTATGATTTTGTGTGAACTACCTCGATGATCAGTTGTATAACTTCTTTGTTTATGAACTGAATAAGATAATTATTTTTTTGTTGGAAAAGGGATATCTTAAGTGTAGTTCTTTAACCGACTTAAAAAAGGAAGTTCTCAGTTTGACCCGCATGTATGTATGTTTCTCCGCGATTAACTCACGTTTGGCTGAGCCGATTTTAATTTCTACCTAAATAATATACCAACACTACCTAATACAAAAGGTACCTACACTAAAAATAAAAAAATAAAAAATTGTTTAAAAAAACAAAAAACCGACATCAAAAAACCTACCTCTAAAAAGCAAGAAATAATATTCGTAATAATAAAACACGTCTATTGAAGTCGGGTGGGGCTGGAGTACAAATCCCTTTTTTTTTATTCTAAAAGCAAAAAGCCCCACCCGACTTCAATAGACGTGTTTTATTATTACGAATATTATTTCTTGCTTTTTAGAGGTAGGTTTTTTGAAGTCGGTTTTTTGTTTTTTTAAACAATTTTTTGTAACCTAATGTTTAACAGATACCTACTGCTACTCAATTGTTAAGGCTTAATGATTTTGATCGTTGAGAAGAACGCTGAGAAAAAATTGTACGTGTCTCGAACACAATTGCTCTGATTAGCAGTTATTTCGTATATACGTTTAAGGCGCCGCTCAATAGAGTCTCAGTGTGGGAATATCCCAATTGGTTAACAGTTTAACAACGCTTGAATAGGGTATTTGACAACATTGAAAATATACTACAAATTGTGGTCATCCTAACAGATAATGGCGTAATAAAACATTTTCAACTATTATATAGACTAAATTAAGTCTATTAATTGATTAATTTCACCTAGGTGAAAAATTTAAAAAAATATTGCATTTTTTTTTCTGTGGCGAAAACGCTCTAAGACGACTGATGACGTCACATGCCTGTAAATAAATATGGCTTCAGGCGTTTGACACGACCATAGACTTAGGATTTGCGATTGATGGTTGTCAAATGGCTAAGGTTATTACAATGTTTACAGGCTTGTGACGTCAACAAGTGTCGTGTCCAGCGCCATGGCATTTTTGGCGCGGTTTTAAAATTTTAAACTGCTATTTGACTAATTTTGGATTTGTTCCAGATTCGTCATGTTCTGTTAGTTTTCATTTGTTTTGATTTAAATTCTTATGTTGTAGTACCGACCAGAATAAACGTAGGATATCATATAGGTGAATGTTTTGCTACTGTATGATCTGATAAGAAAAAATATTATACCTCAAAGTCTACTGAGTTATATAGGATTCATAAATAATATGAAACGTCAGCTTTTTTAAACGAAACTTAGCACAAAACAGAGAATGAGATTAAACCTAACGTAATAATTAAGTACAATCAACGCAATAACCAGTTATCTTAAGTAATTAACAAAATTATCATATTACACAGGTACATTAATAGAGCGCTAAACAACGTTAATACCTCGATATTTCTACAAGGACCTACCCATACATAAGCTGAAGTAATTTCGATGCATCGTAGTGGTGGACGCGAAAAGTATAAAGCCTTGGGCATGCAATATTTAAGCGGTCTAAACGCACGTCGTATTACGAGTACTAAGTTATGAGCCGATCGGTAAGGGATTGTACTGAGGCGAGAAGAAGTATGTTAACTCGAGAAACGCGTAAACCTTAGTTCTTTTTAGTACGTAAGGTTTTTATTACTTAATGATAGGGATTTAAGTATGAAATTGCCGGTTTTTTTCTCACACACAGACTCTTACGTTCTATGTCAGAAGTGCCCATACGGTCGATCGCAAGAGGTTTTAAGGTCTATCGCCAAGGATTGATTGATCGGAAGGAACAGATTTGACAGTTTTGCACCCAATGTAGTTTCTTATGCAATATTTTTGAAGTGATAACTTCTTTAGCTGCGTTGTACGCTTTTTTGTAATGGGGAAAAATGCTAAACTCGCGTCAGTAAGAATCATGTGGCTGATCGAAAATGCGTAAGATGGATGTGACGGATGGAGAGAGCTGGCGGCGTAAGTATCCCCCTTTCTTTCTACGGGGCGCGTTGAAAATGGTGGCGCGTCATTTTAAGACGTAAACACTTGTGTCACCAGCAACGCGCTAATTTTGAAAATGGAACTAATAGCAGCGATCTCTTCGGTGAAATCATAATCATATCATAATAATCATAATCATAGACTTATTTATACTCTGTATAACTATAAGTTTAAATCGTAAAATGCGAGCATGTAGAAATTAAAAAGGCCACTGGCGCGAAATCTTTAGAATTTTTCTCTAATTACAAACTGATTGAATTGTGTGACTGTATAGTAATAGGAAGAAATAATTTTAATCCTTTGCCGCTAAATATTAAAATATCAAAAATGCACAACGTTAATATTTGAAGTTTTCACTTCTGCCGGCACTCCCGGAGTGCAACCCGATTTTTTCTTGATAAATATTTGGTGGGTTAAGCGGTCAAAATGTCGATCTCTTTGTCATAAACTTTTGTTAAATCGATTTCCTTAAGAAAAGTATGGGCACCCCTGCTTGTTGTTAAATAAGCTTCAGTTGTTTGCTATTATTTCGAATTATGATCGATCATGATTCATGATGGCCCTAAAAAATATACAAATATTTCTGATTTTCTTTCCTCAACTTTAATAAAGGTACCATATAAGTGTGACGTTTTGTCGTTTGATAGTAATTAATCAATTTTATTGTTATGATTTCGAATCAAAATTGAAAGGATAATAGCTGTATTTTAGTTTAATAGCTTGGCAACACCGCCGCTTGGCTCCACCGTTTCCCGCCATATTTTCCCGCCATTTGTAGTGGAATGGGGAGGTAAGCGGTGGGGATATGCGGCGGAACGGTCAACGAAAGTCAGTTGCGGAGTCAGTCACTTTCCAACCGTCAAGAAGAGAACTAGTTAGGGAAAACTGCTAACGTATTGTTGCTATAACCTAGTTAATAATAATCATGGTGTGTTCCTGTAAAGAAAGTAAAAGTAGTTCACCGTTACTACTGTAGTTTCATCAGATAAGTAACTCCTTTATTATTAGCAGAAATGACTAGGTACTTGTTTTGTTGTAACTTAGCCAAAGCTTGTTTTTTCACTTAACACATGTGGCATTCATTAGTTTAGTGTTTAAACAAACATGTGTGCATATTAGGGTGGGTACTCACTTAGGTTCGCGAACCTCCGCGCTCCGCGAACATGCACCGAAAAAATCGTTTATCCTCTGCTGGAACAGGGCGCCCAGGTGTGTACGTGAGCGAACACGTATGCGAACTTGGTTCGCACAGGTACACACTGTAGCCAAAGTAAAAATATTTGTTTTTGCTATGGATCACTGTTCGAGGTTCGCGGAGCGCGGAGGTTCGCGAACCTAAGTGGGTACCCACCCTTAAAGTTTTAAAACATTAGCGTTCATGCCGTCTTAATTTATGCGTTCACGGCATAAATTAAGAAAATGTTAACATGGGGAAAATGAAAGTTCTTTAAAATTCTCAGTACAAAATCGCAATTTCATACTTAAAAAAATCAAAATTCAAATTCATTTATTCAGTCTAGGCTGTTACAAGCACTTGTGAATGTCACAGAAGTTACGCCATCGGTTCGCAAACCCTAAGCGGGTTTCACACTTTATTATGTAAACCCCTATACATAATAAAATGTGAAATTGCATTGTGAATCTAAATCTAAACGTACTTAAACGTTTATAAGAATGTCCAATTGATGCCATTCTATCGGATGTTTTATAGCAGGAGGCTTTTCGTAAATTAGGATATTGTGGTATAAAGCATAAATTGTGGCACATCGAATCTCAACAACTGCCTTCAACTTTTGTAGTCGCGGTTTGCACCAAGCATTTTGAGTATGATAAAAATAAAGATAAAAGTTAGGTCAGACAATTATGTTAATTCAGATAAACTTTGATATGAAAAAAAATACAGTATACCTATATACACTACATGAAATAAATCATTAGTTACTCGCTTTTATGTTGGCCTAAATAGTTTTGGAGCTTTTTATCATTTAGTGCTACTTTCTTCCAGTTTCAGTGGCATTTTACCAAGATGAAGAAAACTATAATTGATTAATATAAACGCATATGCATTAGAATAAGAACCAGAAATCACTTCTTTTCCAGTTTTACGACTATGAGTTCCGGATACGGAAAGCATGAACATTTAAAAAGTTGTCTGAGATATTTCATTCATAATCATAGATGAAGTAATCACTCAGTATCGACTGTAGTAATATATCTACGTTATCTACCTCTACTAACGATATGTTGGAAAATTATAGGCTGAAAAAGATTAATGATAAAAAATATATATTGAGATGTGCCGTTAAAGATACCAAATGACTATCAATTTCCGCAATTAAAAGAACCGTTTTACTCGACTAGAGAAAAATATATCCGAATTTCCAAGATATCGTACTGATAGTGTCTCTTTATTCTAAGCACAAGATAAGTTTCTGAGTAAAATGAAGATGTTTTATAGGATGTGGATGTAAGAGTCTTATAGAGTCTTGTCGGGCGATTATTTGATGCATAAACTTGCCGGGCAATTCGTTTAGATATGCTAGCCTGGCAATACTGAACGGAGTTATTTTCTCATAATAACTAATATGTATGGACGGGTATAAATTGACAAGCGTTTGTCGGGCTTAGCGATTGCAAAAAGTTACTTAGGGCTCAATGTTATGTATGACTATATTATGCTGACTGCCCAGTGCCAATGCTCGTTGGGTTTATTATTCCTGGTTGGCTAAATTTATTCAATAAACATCAAAAACCCCAATCAATCAATTGTAATTGATTTGTCCGAAATCCGGCGATTCAGTGTTGTCACGAGACACTATACTGGAGAAAATAATGCGACAAAAACTAAATATCTTATAACTAAGAATAAGAACGCTCGCAGTCTTATTAAAAAATCAATTAAAAATATCCAATTTTCAAGCTATTTAGTTTGTTTGATTTTTTTATATTTCATTCTTAGGAATTATTTGATAGTTTTAAAATACTCCTATACTTAAACTACTTAGTGTCACCAATGTTTTCATTTATTGTCGTATTGTCGTCTCCACCCCGTATTATACTTACAGCTAGGTATCTATTTCAAAAAGTATTTCTTTATCTAAATTAATGAAATAGTCCGTATAGTTCTACTGTTTTATTCTATTTATGGGAAGTATGACGCCTGTCAGAGTTGTTCCACTCATTGCATTATTGTATTATGCTATAGAGGGCTCCACACTCGCGCCGCGAAAGCCCGCGAAGGCCGCGAACCGCGAGTGTGGAGGGTTTCGCGGCTTCGCGTTTGGGCTTCGCGTATGGGCTTCGCGTATGGGCTTCGTGTTCGCGGTTCGCGGCCTTCGCGGGCTTTCGCGGCGCGAGTGTGGAGCCCTCTAAAGAACTTGTGTGCCGAACTAATGTTGCCGTGATTCGCGGCCGCGGTTCACGCGCGAGTCTGGAGGGCTATATTTTTCGCACCGTTTTCATGCGCAAACCGCGCCCGTGATTCGCGGCCGCGGTTCGCGGCGCCAGTGTAGAGCCCTCTTTAGATATTGTTCTGCGCTTCAATTACTTGAGAATTTCTCAGAAGTTTTGCAATTTTTTCAGTGAAATAAGTGTAATAATAATATGGCATGGCTTTAGAACAGTGTTTCTTAAACTTTTTCCAGTCACGCATCATTTTCAGAATTCAAAAAACTCCACGGACCCGTGTCAAAGAATAATTTAGGAAATGAAGACAAACCTTATACCCAAAATCTGTTTTATTTTCATTGCAGGAAAGGTTAACTGTTGACCCCTAATACACTTGCTACGGACCCCTAAGAGGTCCGTGGACCATACTTTAAGAAACCCTGCTTTGGAAGAACAAAGAGTTCGTTAAAAAAATAAGAAAGATTAGGTTTTATTCTGTGGTCAATAGTTGCAATCATCATGTTAATTCTTTACCATCTTACATTTACCATCGTCACTGAGAACATTAATAAAAAATCGTGTACATATTAGTAATAGTGTAAAGTATAAAAATAACTAAAATGAGTAGAGAATCCACTCCCGCGCACCGACGACGCGTGCCCGCAGCGTAAACTGCGGCGGTCATTATTATAAAATAATTTGTACATTTAATTAATGTGTTCATTTAACGCACAACTGGCGGAGTCTTGTCTATAAAATTTTAGTTATATGCGACGACCTATACTCATCCTGTGTTTTTCAGAGATGTTTCACAATACTGGGGTGCAAGACTGTTGTAACAAAACCTGGTTTAATGCTTGTAAACCAATCACAATGCACCTTTTAATCCTTAAACGGTGGGACTAAACGTTAAACTGTCACTCTGAATACGATTTGCGCTATAATGGCGTTAGTCCGCAGTCTAACGCCATGTTAACTTTAGCCCTAGTTTAACGAACGCACTCTGAATAAGACAGATTATGTCTGCAATTATTGTGAGCCTAGCAAGTAGCCCGGAAAATCGACCCGTGCAAATGCCCCCACGGGTTGATTTTCCTGACGACAGTTATCAATATCACGGTTAAATTCTTAGCTTAAAAGATTGCCAATGACTTCGATTTCACCCTGTTTAATAATACCTGTAAGGTGGCATCGCTTTTCCATAACAATATTTGTACTTTATGTACGAGTTATTCAATGAAGACCAATAACTGAAAAACCAGGGCTCTATTTAATAACGTGACAATTTGTCAATTGTCATGACAATTTGGTTTACGTTGCGATCAAGAAGCTTTTTGCGATGTAGCTATGAGTAGTTTATTCTCTTTTCAAATCGTAACAGAATTTTGTAATTCAATTGACATGTTTTCATTTTTTACAAGGTACCGAAAATCGAAAACCATTTCGAGGTTTTTCAATTTCAGACACCGTTCATATTTTTTCGGGGCTTTTGATCAATTATTTAATGAATTATGTGGAAAAAACCCTGTAGCATCGAGATATAGGAATAATAAAAAATACACTCCTTTGCGTAAAAAAAAGTTGTGTGATTGTCGTTGAAGTGACAACTGTCGCTGTCAAGGTTACAATGTATGTCAAAGTCTGTGTCAACGTCAAGAATCAAAATATTTTTCACTTTTGCTCGCTTTGTTTTGAATGTTTTAATTATATTATTTACTTGAATTAGTATATTAGTTATATTTAACATCTCTCGAAATATAATATCAAGTTTTCTGAAGAATTTTTAATGGCAGACAGTCGCAACACTCGCAACCTCACTAAAGTGTACATAATCATGCTGCTGAAGCTGAAGTCTTCTGCGAAACGTTTATTTTTTAGGAAAAAAATATATTATTTACGTTTCAATTGGTTTAATAAAAACAGTTTGATTTCAAGTGCATTAATTTCAATTTCCATAAAACTTTAAAGCGACACTCCACTGTAAACGAGTAGACTTTGGTTTGGCGCGTAAAACAGTGTTTATTTGGGCATTTCATCACAGTATTTTTGCAGGCAGGAACTACACATGAGATTATGGAATCTAATTTACGAATATCATTATTTATTATTGTTGAAAATAAGGTAAAAATAGCGACAATAAAAGAAAACAACCTCGATCAAAACATAAACGTCATTAGCGTCAAAAGATTTTTTTTTTCTGGCTCGTACTTTTAGTACATTTGCCAATGTCGAGTAAAACGTCCAAAGATTAGGTTGACAGGTTGACGTCGAACTGTATTTTTTATGCATATGGGCAAAGGAAAAACCGTCAGAAATCCTATAAACTGCACTTACGCTCTTTTAGAATGAATAAGTTTTCAAATTAATATTATGACGACATAAATTAAAATTTTGGAAAAGAAAAAAATACGTGTCTCTTGTTTTCATCAGTAATTACTAAATAACAAATAAAAAACCAGGACAAAAATTTTGAAATGTTGTCAATTCAGAGAGTTATAATATCACGCTAACGCTTTATTTGAACATAGTTTTTGTGAATTAAAAATGATAGTTCAAGCCGATTATGCGACTTTAGAAATAAATCTTTATTATTGAATATATCAGTGAGTGATATAGTTTTACCTTAACAGTGTCAAGATCGGTGTCGTAATAAACGCTCGCTCCTGAGATAAAGCAGTGCTAACTGCAGTAATGGAGTCATTAATAAGCCCCTAACGATATTTACAGCGTACCCTACTTATTGTTATACCCGCTAGCCTTTGCCTGATAACTTGATAACCCATATGCTTTGAGCACCTACTTACGCACATTTAAGATAATTAATATATTAGAAAAAATACTATAAAAATCGACTCACCCGTAGCACCTCAGATGGGACACGAACCCGCACCCTTGGAATGGGATTCCGGCCCGGCCTGTCCCGTCAGTCGAATTTTTCTGGTATTTTTTCTAATATATTAATTATCTTAATATTAAAATTGGATTGTGAATGCCTAAAATCTAAAACTTCAATAATTACGCACATTTATTTATACAATTGAGGTATTAGCAATCAAAATTTTTATTGGTAATGAAAATAATATACCTACCTTAAAAAATCACCCTACAGATAAATAGGTTACCATTGTAATTATTTGCTCCATACGCGTAAATTTAATATTTAAATACATTAGATAAGTTAAAAGTAAATAAACTTTTAATTGTTTAATTGTTAAGTAATTTACTTAATTATTAAGATAAAAATTATTTTTTCTCCCAAAGAATTTGAGACTACAATATTCATGTTTTTAATAACCTACCAATAGTAATAAATGTTAATACTTCTATATAGCATAAGCATAAACGTTTTTTTAGAAGAATATCAAGAATCATAAAAGTTTTTGTTAGAAGCTAGGTCTAGTAGACGTCACATCTTTACTTATTTACCTAACTTAAATAGCACGGATGAGTTGTTTTTTCGGTATGATATTACTTAATCGAAGTGGAAAATAAAAATCTCAACAGGCCTTTTTTTTCACAATAAAAACACCAACAGTAGGCAGTTAATTTTGGTCGGCTGAAATCAGATCGTAATGATATATTTAGAATAGAATAAAATTTCTCTGACGCAAAAGTGGTTTCGGTGAAATGTTAGAACACAGCGGATTCACAGATCAAAGAAAAATAAACTTTTCACAGCATCAGTAACCAGCGGGGTCCTAGAACTCGGTTTAATGACTTAATTTTATTGGTGGAATAAAACTTTTTTCTATATCACGTGAACCGTATCGATTACAAGCAATCTTCGGTGCTCTATACACAGCGTCAATAGTTTTCTTTTTTCAGAAAGAAAAGTAAATGTGTTTGGCATGGCATTTACGACGCTTATATGCATTTGGACTTGACAGTAAAATTCATCCAAGTTAATTAATTAATTAATAGGCAACATCACAATCACATTATTTTTTCTGATTTAGCTTTGTATGTAGTAAGTAAGTACCTTTTATATAATTATGTTTCTGACTATTACAGAAGTGCTTTTATTTCTCTACTCTGTAATAGCAGCCAGAAACAATGACAGTATTCATAAAGTTAATGTAAAAAAGATAAATTTAATTTTTATAGCTTTATTATAAAATAAATACAATACTTTAATTTTATAAGGACAGTTCCATTAGGAATTAGGCTTCTAGTATTAACATATTAAAATGAAGCTGCATACTTGTCGCCTCGGTAGGACCCGTTATCCTTTATCCGTGTATAAATTCACAATTATATTAATCGGAACGAATCAGGATTAGGCCCTCCTTGCTTTTTAGGGCTGGCACAAGAAATTATTAAAGATTATGTTAAGTTTCATTTTGTAGTCACGATAGACTTCGCAGTCAAAATAAAATACTCGAAATAATAATTCAACTGGGTGCGTTAACAAATTAAGATCTATATTTTTTTTTAATTGAAAAGCTCGATGGCCCAATGGTTTAGCTCCTGGCCCAGTGCTTGCGGAGGTTAAGCAACTTTCGCAAAGGTCAGTCATGGAATGGGTGACCAAAAATTTATTATCTCGAGCTTCTCCGTGCTTCGGAAGGCACGTTAAGCCGTTGGACCCGGCTGCATTTGCAGTCGTTAACACCTACCAATCCGAATTGGGCCCGCGTGATGGGTTATGTCCCATCCTCCTTATCTACCCATAAGTGGTGACATCAAAAATGGCTGATGGTCATTTTTAAAAAACTGTATATTTTTTTAATACTAACTTGAAGCCTGCTAAGTGAACTGAATGACTGCTCTTTTTATTTCGATCCTCAAAATCGGCTAAGTGCGATAGTAGGCATCCCACTACAAAATCCTATTTTTTTACGATTTCGTTTGTATAATTATTTAAATTACCTACATATACGTTTTTGACAGCCCTACCACACCAAGTAAAATAGTTGACAAGTTCAAAGTTAAAATTATATCCTTTTGACATCTGATAACCAGTCCACAAAGGAAGGCGCGGCCTCATAAATAACCAAAAATATCATACTCAGATCTCCGTATGGAAAATCTTAATTTATTAAGATGTTACCTGCGATACAGACAATTTACGGGGGAGCAGCATTCCCATTAAGAGATAATGCTGTCGATAAAATTGTATATGGGGTCCGTGACACACAGACTCAATACGAAACGTAAGTACAAGATTATTTGTTTTTATATTAGGACATGGCAGCACTTGCGAGTATTTTAGCGCTAATTACCATTAGTCGTATATCCCCAATCAAACGTAAAGTTTAAGGCTCCTAAATACCTCAAAGTGACGCCTAAGCTTAATTAAATTTGTTGCTCGCTAAGTAATAATAATAGTTTATTTGAAACAAGTCACAAAGCTTCACAACTTAGAAAACAAGTACATCATGTATCGAAAATTCACATGTACAGATTGAAATAAAGGTTTCATAGTTTATTTAAAAACAATAACCTTAGTAAAATATATTTCGTTGTAGTAGTAGTAGGCATAAAAGCAAAAAGTGACCACTAAGCAGTTTGGTATACTACTACTATAGTCTGCTCACGGAAACGAGTTAGTAGAGCGCTATCTCACTCACACGATTTTTTAACTGTGATTGGTCAGTGATAAACGCTAAGGCGGTGTACACAGTACGAGTACTTTTTAGTCTTCTTATAGTCCCCGTACTGTGCAGACGTGCTCGCTCTTACTTGTGACAGTATGCTCAATTCGTTACCTGACTTGTGTACTGAATTTTGAAGCCCAAAGTGGCGCAGTGCAGGTGTGATAATGATCCGTTTATTGTTCTTTTGTCATAAATAACTTAAAAAATACTTTTTTTCCAAATTTTTGTACAATAAACTAACCCAGATGTGCTAGTTCCATTGTAATTCTCTGTAATAAGTGGCCCTCAAAAAGGACAGATGAAGCCGCGGGTATAAGCTAAGCTAATTTTTAAGAACCGCAGTGTGAACGCGCATTTACTTCTCTAAGATATTGTTAACGCCCACTGACCCTAAAAAAGTTTTTTTTTGTCTTTGTTATTTGTATGAAAATATGTAATAGGGAAGGCGCTATACTAACTCGTTTCCTTAAACAGAGTATACAAAACTATACTTTACTGAGAGTATTATTTGTAAATAAATTATAGAACCTTAATTTAAACTATAGAACTTAATGTGAATTTTCGATACATTATGTACTTAACGAGCAATAAATTTAATTAAGATGAAAACGCCATTTGAAGGATATAGTCACCTTAATAGTAATTAAAATTATGACTTGATGAAAACGTAAAAGAAATATAATATGTGTTTAAGTTAGTCATCGTATCGTGTATAAGAACGTAAGTAATTGTACTTACGTTTCGCTTAAAACATTAACTAGACGTGGAATATAAAAAAACCGGCCAAGTGCGAGTCGGACTTGCGCACGAAGGGTTCCGTACCAAAAAACGGCAAAAAAATACGTTTGTTGTGTGGGAGCCCCCCTTAAATATTAATTTTATTCTGTTTTTAGTATTTATTGTTATAGCGGCAGGCAATAGAAATACATCATCTATGATAATTTCAACTGTCAACCTGTTGGCGTTATTAATATCGAGCAAAAAACGGCAAAAAAAATTACGTTTGTTGTATGGGAGCCCCCCTTAAATACTAATTTTATTCTGTTTTTAGTATTTGCTGTTATAACGGCAACAGAAATACATCATCTGTGAAAATTTCAACTTTCTAGCTATAATGGTTCATGAGATACACCCTGGTGACAGACAGACAGACAGACGGACAGCGGAGTCTTAGTAATAGGGTCCCGTTTTTACCCTTTGGGTACGGAACCCTAAAACATGAACAAACGCAAACATTTTTTTCTGGTAAAGAGCAAAGTGTCTTTACGGACAAGTTTCAACTACCTATTGTTTTTATTTATTAAGGAAGGTGAATTGCTTGGTATCAGTACATATTGAAATTAACGTAGGTAAATAGTTAGGTATATGGTTTTGTTTAATCATGTTTATTGTACTAATATATATAAGCGCCTTAACCTCAGTGCATTAAGCACTGAGGTTAAGGCGCTTATATATATTAGTTCAACTAGCGCCACCAATACATTTATTATTATTACTCGCAAACCAAGTAAATATTTAAAAAAACAAGCATGCCCTCTTCAATTGTTCCTAATATTTTATGAATAACACTTTAATATTTTTAAGGGCTGTATCTACCGTGATAGCAAGACAGTTGAAATTTTCACACAGATGATGTATTTTTGTTGCCGCTAAAACAATAAATACTAAAAACAGAAAAAAATTAATATTTAAGGGGGGCTCCCACACAACAAACGTGATTTTTTTTGGCGTTTTATGCTCGATTTTAATAACAACAACAGGTAGACAGTTAAAACTTTCACAGATGATGTATTTCTGTTGCCACTGTAACAAAAAATACTAAAAACAGAAAAAATAATTAAGGGGGGTTCCCATACAACAAACGTGAATTTTTTGCCGTTTTTTGGTACGGAACCCTTCGTGCGCGAGTCCGACTCGCACTTGGCCGGTTTTTTTTAATATTGACCTGGTTTACGTATAATGAAAATAAATGGATTAGCGGCGCTAGTTGATGGCTATTAGGGCCTGAACCAAGGATTTGGCGGTAACAACAAAATTACTTTGATGATGGTTAACTCAAAGTGTCATTTCCATATTTGGTGAATAAAGCTAGTGTTGTGGACATCGGAATTTCTTTTAGTAGTAATTTCCTAGTATCCTACTGGCATTCGACAACTTTTAGTATGCATTTTATAGTAGGTATGATGAAATTGCTGTTATTATGTTAATACTCAAAAATAGCACTTACCTACTTCTCGAATCCTGAAGAGATTTTTGACATGCTTCCGAACAAAGAGACAATAAGGATGACGACTAATGAATAAAATAACGAAATACTAATAAACATCGTTAACATATTAAACTTTTAAAGTAGTTTGTATACCTCTTGGTTTTATATATTGCGTATTATTTGTTTTATGATCCTTGAAAGTTGGGTGGACAAGTCCATTTAAAAAGCATACAACTTATTAAAATAAATAATACCTTTAATTAGTCCGTAAAATATATAGCAAATTTGTCTAAAAAACCATTTTGATAAACACAAAATTTAATATAGCTGCCGAACAAATTTCCTACGCATTGCATACAAACTTCCTAGGCGTGACGTCATAACTAGATAGCCGTTAGTTTAGTATGGAGCGTTTTTAGGTGAGTCCAATTTGTGTGCATTTCAAACTGTAATATCTCGGGCAATTTTTATGCTAGCGAAATAATTAAATTACCAATGTTTATTTTTTTGAGAGCTTATTTAAGTAACATAAAATAAAAAAAATATTCATCATGCCTATTATAATACCGGAAGTAGTTTCACATTTTTTTCAGTTACAAAGATTGTTAGGTTTCCAAAACTGGCTGTAAATATTTTTTTTACGCTGTGTGACAGTAACAAAAAGTCACCAATTATTCTGAACAAATAAAATACATAAGATCAAGGTAGGTATTTGTTCCACTTGCAAATAACTTTTTATATAAAACTAGCTTCCGCCCGCGACGAGACGTGTCGTCTGCGTGAACAGTTATTTCTGTATCCTTCGGAAACCGTAGTTTTTTTTCATGATAAAAGGTATTCTAATATCCTATGTCCTTCTCTATACCCCTGACAAACGTGTATATGTTACGGCTAATACCCGAAGTGCGACTAAACCTAGTTTTAGAGCCGGCTAAAACTAGGTGTAGTCGATAGCTGTTGGCTAAAATTAGGTGAACCGATCTGCTTTACCCCTGTAGGTCCCGAATATAGGTTAGAAATTTAAATTAAGAAATTTAAATTTCGAGGTTATTTTTTCATTTAACAGACAACAGAAATACCTCATGCTACACCTAGTTTCAGTCGGCTACACCTAGTATTAGCCGCAAGTAAATCGGCCCACCTAGTTTTAGCCAACAGCTATCGGTTACACCTAGTTTTAGCCGGCTAAAACTAGGCTTAGCCGCACTCCGGGTGTTAGCCGTAACATATACATTTCAATAGGCATCGTGCATTTTAGGTACTTCGCTAAATTTGTTTGTTTCCCAAACAAACAAATTTACTTTCGGATTTATAATATTAGTAAGAATTGGTGATATTTACGAATAAAATTCCCCTTAGTAATCTTATCAGTGTATTTATTGTACAGTCAGCAACAAAAATTGCTTAACATTTTAGTACTTTGTCATAGCAACTTTTTTAACAGAATTTCTCACAGTTTTGAAGAAGATGCCAAAACAGTTACTATG
This sequence comes from Agriphila geniculea, assembly GCA_943789525.1. Taxonomy (NCBI): domain Eukaryota; kingdom Metazoa; phylum Arthropoda; class Insecta; order Lepidoptera; family Crambidae; genus Agriphila; species Agriphila geniculea. Next base: position 12,839,480 of record OX038890.1, on the reverse strand, counting down.
AAAAAGTACTAAAGTGATAAGTAACTTTCATTGCTGACTGTACACGACAGTTCCAACAATCAATAAAATATCGTGCCGCTTCGTGTGCTTATTTTTTTTCACAGTGAGTTGCCGATTTAATTGATTCGAAACGTCACGACCGAAGCTTTTCTGGGTTCCTTTTTTACAACAACTTTGACACTTCCAATTGAATTGTAAAGAATTAATTGGTCAAGGGTTTTATGATACGATCTACTGAGTTACTCATATAAAAGCAATCGTTCGAGAGAGATTCTAGATTCGATTACTTTTGAACTTCAAAAATTCTGACTGCTAAGATTTTTTGTAAACCTTTCTTTTCGTCTGTTTGATATTTTGAACAATCGGAAAATCGGCGATCTTTTATTCTATATTGTATGTAATATACAACGTGTTACAAAATAACCCATAATGCCGAATATGGTAGATAGGGACCATCAAGCTGAACAACTTTTACTATGGGACCAACTCGGAAATCGCAAATAAAAAAAATCTGCCGTTTCATACAAAAACTTATAAAGAAAACTAGCGGCCACCCGCGACTTCATCGGCGTGGAAAGATTTTTTGCCATCCCTCGGGAACAATACCTTTTTTCGGGATAAAAGGTACCCTATATCCTTCTCTGTACCCCTAAGAACATGGATGCAAAATTTCATGATGATCGGTTCAGTAGTTAAAACGTGAAGGCGTAACAAACAAACAAACAGATTTGGTTCCATAGTAAAAGTTGTTCAGTTTGATGGTCCCTATCTACTATATTCGGCACTAGCGGCCGCCTGCGACTTCGTCTGCGTGGGAAGTTTTTTTTTTCCCTCGGGCACAATACTTTTTTTCGGGATGAAAGGTACCCTATGTCCTTCTCTGTACCCCTGGCAACGTGTATATAAAATTTCATGATGATCGGTTCATTAGTTAAGACGTGAAGAAGTAACAAACAAACAAACAAATAAACAAACAAACGGACTTTCGCATTTATAATATTAGTAAGGATTAGCGGTTATTACGTAAAGCGTTGTATTGATTTCCATCTTTCCACCATTCCCAAAGTCTTAATGGTCTATTAGCAGTTATTTATACAGCAGAAATTCGATTTCAATTAAACGCCTCACGTAGTCTCGTAGGTAATATTTATAACGAACACTAACTGACAACTGAAAATGTGAAACCGCAAAAGTTGATGATAAATTGGCAATTTGTCAAATTGGCAACACATCATCAACTTTTGCGGTTAAACAGTCAAAGCAATAATTAATATTATTTTTTGTATCTGCGTTTGTTTTAACAGCCGGTGTTAATATGGCCGCCTCGTCTCTGTTGCCATCTTGTTTTTTTTTTATTCAACTGTAGTCTTAACGATTTCATACTTGTTAAACGGTGTATTTGTTACAGAGTTATAGCACGATTGGCTACTAATCGTCATAGTTTTTCGTGGTATTTTAATAATGAAGCTGTTTAACTGCGTTGTCAAGGAAAGGATTGCGTTTACGAACGTTTTATATATTTATAAATCTTTATTGCACAAATACATAAAGTAAGGTAAGTAAGGTACAAATGGCGGACTTAATGCTTAGAGCATTCTCTACCAGTCAACCAACAGTAAACAAATAAACGCGAATGCGGCACAAACAAAGAAGAATGATATTTACATGCATTCAAAATACATACCAATAAATACATGTCTACATAATCATATAATATTAATATTCTTACATAAATAAATAAAAATATACATATATATGTATATATACGGCTAATACTCAAAGTGCGGCTAAGCCTAGTTTTAGCCGGCTAAAACTAGGTGAACCGATCTGCTTTACCCGAGTAGGTTAGAAATTTAAGGCGAGCGCGAAGCGCAACGTGAGCCTTAAATTTCGAGGTTATTTTTTTTAACAGACAACAGAAATAACTTTTTTAATACCCCATGCTACACCTAGTTTTAGCCGGCTACACCTAGTATTAGCCGCGAGTAAATCGGCTACACCTAGTTTTAGCCAACAGCTATCGGTTGCACCTAGTTTTAGCCGGCTAAAATTAGGTTTAGCCGCACTTCCGGTAGTAGCCGTAACATATACACCAAATACCGTATAACGTTGAATGGTTTTTTTCAGTGAAAATTTAATTTTTAATAAAATGTATTTTTTTATTACTGTGTTACTAAGACTGTTCATTGTTAACACCATAATTATATCAATAAGAACGCAAATAAAGAATATGAATATTATCTGTAGTTTAAATAATAATAGCTAAGTAACATCAGGATTGTATTGCGTACTAAATTCCTATTAATATCGAAATGACATTTGAGTATGAAGTAAAACACTGTACTTTGTTTGTAATAGAGTTAAAATCTACAAGTGAAAAACTAATCACAATCTCCATAAATTCACAAGTGCCACACACAAAGCAAACCTCTCAAAACATTGCACACTAATAAAGGCATAAAACAAACGCACACGACATCGTTTCCTCCATCATAAACCAGACAAAGGGAAGCCACGGGATATTAAGGAAGGCTACTATAAACCAATTATAAATCACTCATATAAATACCATCTCAATTCATCCCGCTGTCATGTTTATTGCACTGTAATAATTCCGCTAAGCGCCTACACAGTGTATTCAATACAGAAAATCAATTCATAAGATCCCTCTATGATATCAGATTGATATCTTATTTATCTGCGCATTGTTGCTGCTGAATTGCAAGTAATAAACTTGTTTGCATTGATTTGTTGTCGATTTTAATTTGTTGGATTGTCTACTTGCTTTATTTTGTAAAACTTCATAACGAGGCGTACAAGTTTTCAGCTTTTCTTTTTAAGATGGATATCTACTTGTAACTTGATAAATTGATTGGTATGATTGTTATTCTTTGAGGATTGTAAGATTTGTAAAAATTGGATTCAATATTCGATAATTTTCAAATCTATTTTTACAATAATTTCGTATCTTACTTAAACAATTTTGGTATCTTTGACAAAAGGAAATGGAAACGTTGCAATGGTACAAATGCGTGAAAGGAAACCGAAGCTGAAGATTTTTCAAATTATTCTCCCCAAAAACTAGTTTATCAATAAATTCACACTTTCTCCAACAAATTCCCTAAATCTTATTATGACAGCGGCCGTAAAATTGTAACAATTAGGGTGTAAGCAGCCGTGAAGTCCGCTCCTCCGTGTGGCCCGACCTGTCACCGTAATCCGTTCATCTCGCTGTCAACCTGTCAAAAGACTGTCAAATCTGTTAGTGGCGCGGCAGTAATTGGGCGGGAGCGATCAGCGAACCCCTCTAACATTTAAGTTATCACTGAGATAGATCTTTCCGTCGTATTGAAGATTCTCCCACTATTTTGAAATAGTTTTATCAATTCTTTGATCTATAGAGAAAGTTTTGTTTATAATGTTTCAGGTCGCTAATCTAATCCTTGGATTAGACACTACAGATTAGTATAAAGAGACTCTTTAAAATCTTCCTTTGATAAATAACGAACCTACAAATTATACAAAATAGCAATAAGCGATCTTAAAGAAGTACCTACATACAAGTACAAAACAGGTGCAACTTTAAATAATACGAAATTTACGAAAATACGTTTGCGTAGGCCCTTAAATCACAGCCACAAACATAGAGAACTAGAACGAATGAATGAATAAACTTTATTTTGACAATGAAGTGCTTACTCGTAATAGAAAAACTTACACAAATGTATACAATTGCTCAATTTATTTTTATAACTGACTATATCCTTTTGGCCGAATAAAGTGTTTTTTATGAATACCTATATTAAAGTCGTTTGCTAATGTAGTTACAAAATCTTCCATTTGTATAAATTGTTTTAAAGTTTGCCGTCCAATCATCGTAAAACCTATACATAGTTTTACAACAACGTTCAATACATACCTACTAAAGTTATTTGTTTCAAACGACTAGTACGAGTACTTATAGGTAAGTATTTCACGCAATTGTTTCTTTATATTATTGTTTTTGTAGCTTGTAAACACCAATTGTTTTAGCCTTTATTATAACGCAATTTTTTTAGAATGCAAGTATATCGTAAGAACAGAGGGACAACAAAATATTTACTCGATCAATATACGTATCCCAAAGCATAAATTAGCTATGTTAGTATTAGTTTGAAATAATGCCTAGTGTAGGTATTAAATTAAATTAAATAATGTTTATTTCAGATAAATTACATCCATATGTGTTAGTATCTTATCCTTAATGTTATTGTTAGTAATTTAATTAATATTAACATATTGAGCCAAGGCTGGTTATCACAGTACTTTACTGAATGTCATGTCATCGGCGAGTAACAAAATGACTTCCGTATATTTTTATATAAGATAGCCTTTGACATCTCTATCGTAATTAATTAAATACTCTTCTAATAGCTTCTTATCCAAAAACAGGGTTTCGTTTGTTTATAAATAGCGGAATTCGGCTACAACCTTGAAGGTTTAGGAGACATTTGGCACAGTAACACAGTTATTCGTTAGAACAGAAGCTTCTTATGGCCCAATTATTCATTGCGTAACGTTTATTACTAAGAAAATATTGAAAACAGATGACAAACAATAAAGCGTAATGTATAAATAACACAAACAGTTGAAGGCTGCTCGAAGCTACGAATGAAAAAAAAGAAGTTAAGGAATTCCAATAAACTTGTAAACTTAGCAAGGAACTGGCATCTGATACACAATCTTATACTTATTTCAGAAGTCAGGGCTATATTTATCTGTAAATTGTAATTACAATATGAAGTCCAGTCTATGAAACTAAATAACTTTCTCTAAGATACATGTGTCGAATTTCGCCACAAAATTTTGGTCATACCATACTAAATTGATCACGTGATCTCTTTGATTTGTATGGATAGTCTTTTTTTTACATATTTGGCCATGTGTTCCTTAGAGAAAGTTGTTCAGTTTCATGGACTGAACACATCCTCAAAATTTGGATGGTGAATACAAAATGACCTTGTATATTTTATCAATTTTCAATTTTTCAATTCGATTACGAAATCTGAATGAAAAATGAAACAGAAACGAAAACTATTATAGTAATTAGTACTAAATAAAGTACACAATAAGCAATATAATGTAATATAAAAAACGGCAATGATAGAGACAATGTCTAAAAATCATAAAAAAAAAGAGTCAACGTGACTAAGGTATAATAATCTATCTATAGAATAGATAGACAATCTAGATCAGCTACGCCGTGACTGACACCGTAGCAGCCTCGTAACGAATACCGATTTCCTGGGAACCACACGGTGAGGTTATTTCAGACTACGGTAATTTTCCTATCAGCGCTTAATTAGATTTTTATAGATTGTCTGGTCTGCGTCTTGAATGAATTCATTAGTAATTTATTTGTATAGTTTATGTTGATGCGTCATATACTTTCATACTTTTGTCGGTGTCAGAAATAGCTGAACATACAACACTTTTTTGGGTGACTATGAGTGACTAAGTACTATGCACTGACATGAAAAAAAATTTTTGTACTATGTCACACTAGTGACCACGTTCATAGACTAGTGTGGCATTACTGAATAAGCGTAATAGTTCATGTGACATTACTGAAATCTTAGAATAATAACACCTAGAAACCGTGTCTTTGTATGCAAAGTGAGGCAACTAATACCAAGCCAGAATGACTTAGTATTCAGATTTATATCCTTCATACGTTACCTAATCGTAATTAAAACCCAATAATAAAGTAACTAATCTAATATATAAAGGAAAATTTAAAATGTTTTGTACTTATTCGGTATGATAAGGTAATAATGGAGAATAAAAAAATGAAAACGGGGCCATTTTGGCTGTTTTAGTTGCCTCACTTTTGACAGTGCGCTTTGTAGAGAACTATCGTTCTAGGTGTTATTATTCTAAGACTGAAATGTTATTTTCTCCAGAACAATAAAGATAGCGATGTATAGCGAATGTACTCTTTAATATCTCGCTGTAAATTGAGAGAACAAAACGAAAATAGTTATGACTTCAGCACTTATATCTACTCAATTTTATAGGTCCAATTGCAAAGTAGGTAGCGTAACTGCTTAGGTAAACAAAATAAGAAGGTACATACAAATAACCGTTTTCTTCCCACTTCCTTTTATCATTATACTTCATAGCATCAAAACATAAAGTTTTACAAGCCGAACTTTTACACTGTCTATAAAAACCGTAAAAATACAATAAAATCCACCATGTTCTGCTATTTTGGTCGCATCTGAAATTAAAAAAAAAACAGATCTCCAATAAATCGTGCCATCAAAATAGCCATAATTTTTAAGCCTTTTAGCGTTTAAAATTAATTTATCCTAGAGCCATGAACCTCCTGAAATGATGACCGTAAACTTAATGGTCAAGTTTGGAATAGACAAAATGGAACAGTCATTCACCTCGGTTTGTTTTTTGTTGACTAACTAATAATTAGTTCATACGGCTTTTTTTTACAAAATTTTTGAAATAATTATGGTGACATCTTCTTACAATAGAAATCACCTATAAACTTTTACATTTAAAGTAGGTAAAAATAGAAACAGTCAATATGCAAACATTTACATAACTAACGTACTAACTAACTAAGTACCTATTTCTCAGTCATAACATTGATACTGACAAATTATTTCATAGGTTATTCGAATACAATTCCATAAAACTTTTTTACCAATCCATTCAAATACTAACAAATGACTATGCTATGCATATTTTCTTAGAAAGCCGGATTTATCTTAATCATAATATTTGCAAGGTTCTCTTTAATGCTGAACTGTGAAATAAATATTATAAATTACTAACAGACCACCTGTTAATATATAAACAATAGGGCTGCCATCGATCAGTTAATAATATCGAAATTTAATTATAATGAATAAACATTATTTATATTATTTTTATACATTAATATAATAACTCACCATTGCTCAAAATTATTAACTTGTCTTATTTGATCCGAAGCAAAGACTTTGATCCAAAGATATCTTTGATTTCTTCATCTCTTAGGTCTTATTGCTATCATAAATAAAGTCATAATAAATCAATGTGATGATTCAAACAGTAATACAGTTATTCAATCAGCATAGGCATGTTAACACTATTTAACTGTCCCAGTTATCTTTGTTTTACAATAAATCGCTATTTTATGTTCGGACAACGAACTTTTGATCAACTACGCGTCCTGAGAAGGGAATATTTTACCCTTATTATGAGTCGTCTGACGACATATTCTCCTTTACTATATGCAAACATGAATTTGATATATTCACTGTGTTATAGAAGTAAGTAGGCAACACTGAATAGGTAATAAGAGAATGTTTGATTAACGTAATCCAATGTTTACAAAACCGGGGTAATGGCAACGATTCGCGATAACCTGTAACATGAATCATAAAAGTGCGTGATTTACATAAATAGATGTAGTTCATGTAGTAGCTGGAATTATCGATACGGCCGCGTCACTAGCTAGTGGGACGTGCGCGCGCGCACGTCGGCGGCGTGTGACGTCACGGACTCGCGAAAACCGCCGAACAAGGCCGAACGACGACCTCGCCGTGCGCGGCGTTTGACGTTTACGTCTCGTGACATGTGGCAAGAGACCGTTTTTCCATGTATGGTTTTTCCGCACCGTTTTCGGTACCGTTTTTCCAAAGCAAGCTTGCAAAAAGGAAAATAGTTTCCAAAAGAGCATTTTTAATCCTAAACAAATAAGTTTAAGTTTCAAATTGTGTCTGGCATAAACGCGATCTAGTTTTGCTCAATAAGGCCTCAAACTTTCTAGCAAAGAAATAAAATAATTATTGCTAACTTCATTATTGTTAATTTTATAAATATAGGGATAAAAGCACATAAAATGCATAATAACACCATTTTAAACGTTACGGTCGGTGCAATAAAGAATTGAAATTTTTTAAAGTGTGCTAAGAAAGAGTTATCTTGTTAGAAAGGCTATATATGTAATGCTATGCATGATAACAATGTGTGCATTGCGAGTGACCTACATTAGAATATTAAAATTATTATCACAACTTCAACTAGGCTTATTCTTATCTGTATTTCTCACAGTGATATAATAGCCGAAACGTGCATTCTTAAGTGCCTACCTAATGTAAATAAGTGGTACATTTGATTTTTTTTAAGTTTTGTAACTTGCAGAAAATACTTTAGATACAATGTTAGCATTTAGTTTCAATTTATGTACTTTCAGTGTGGTCTAATTGAAACCTACGAAATAAAAACTTTTTTAATAGAAAGCCATAATGTCAACTTATTCGCGCATCAAATAGATACGTTTGTAATTTTAATGTTAGCCTTTTACAGGGTTATTTGTAAAACACCAACAACCTCGCAGGAGTAGATTACTAACATCATAAACAACAACATATTTTGTTCTACGGCTTTTCCGAAACAGAAAAAAAACTTTTCATACAAAACCCGATCAGCTGTTGGGACATTTGTATGGAATGTCGATTTTTTTGTCTGTATTCGGAAAAGTCGTAGAACAAAATTAAAAGCTGTTGTTTATTATGTTAGTTATTAGTCTACTCCTACGACTTTGTTGGTGTTTTACAAATAACCCTGCATAAAAAGATTAATGAAATAGATGAGTCGATGAACTGAAATTATATGTAGCCTTGGCACTATATTAATAATGTCAGCATCAATTGGTACCGCGAACAATATGAAGGTAAATCAATTTACAACCACTCTATCCTGGAAGCCGTCGTAAAACTATATTGCTCCAAATCGAAATATGCTTTTATGGCGTGCAAACGACATCTGCTTTAATATTAATTTATGTTTCTATCTTCTCTGGTTGAATAGCTGGAATATGTTTGTTTCTGGTTTGTTCTAGTTCCGCGAATAAGGACCAATTGACAAATACGTACGCGAAGTGTGAATTTAATTTGTGTCTTTCATCAATTCCAAGAAAAACCGGCCAAGTGCGAGTCGGACTTGCGCACGAAGGGTTCCGAACCAAAAAACGGCAAAAAATCACGTTTGTTGTATAGGAGCCCCCGTTAAAAAATTATTTTATTCTGTTTTTAGTATTTTTTGTTAATAATAAAAATAGAAATTGTTTTATTGACCAATTAGTAACAGGTGTTTAAATAATACCAACTTAGGACTAGATAACAGACTCTTAATATTATAAGCCTCTGCTGTCGAACTAGGCAAAAAAACCTGTATTTCGGCATTCAGCGCCATAACCCTCCACAGACATAGCAATTTAAACTAGTCAAAGCAAGTCTTACAAAAATGAGCACAATATACTTCGATCCAAAGACAATACAAAATAAAAAAAAATTATTGTCTTTGGATCGAAGTATATTGTCGCACTTATCTCGCACTTGGCCGGTTTTTCTTGTGAAAATCAATAAAAAAAAGTGAAAGCATCTAGTGTTGAGTTAAGTGTGTGTGTGTGTGTGTGTGTTTTTTTTTGTATGTGTGTGTGTGTATGCGTGTTTACCTATAATACCTATATATGTATGTTAATGGTTGTGGGTGTGTGTACTGTGTTAGCTTTGTAAAAGAGTCCTGGTAATACTTATTAACATTATAATGTAGTCAGCAAGTTTTCGGTTTCATCCTAAGATAGTGATTGAAGCCATTTGTAAATTATTCGCTTGCAAGCCAATCTAGGCAGTGGGTAGATATTTAGCTTTTTATTGAAAAGGTTATATAAGTGTTATAATAAGTGTTATAGCGGCTACAGAAATACATCATCAGCTGTGAAAAGGATGTCACCAGAAATGGCCCAAATGATGTACCGAGGTACAACTTGCGGAAAAAATACCCTATAATACCCTGAGTAATATACCAATAATATTTTGTTTTCAAGTTACTGGGAGACGAGAAAAATAATGAAAAGTGCATTAGTTATAAGAACCTAATACACAGATTATATACCTAATCTCTTGAATCTAAATTGACAGGTGTCATTGTCAGTTGAAGTTGATTTTTATTGAACTCGGAAGTCGGAATGACGTTTCTCTGATAACGTTTAGTTTGACAGTTCTTCTTTTGACGTTTTGTTACTTGCAGGCATAAAAAAAACACTGTTCAAACCTTATTGCGTATAAGGTTCAAACAGTTGATTTTAGACAAAGATTGATTTGAGAGGTCATATTTTTTTGCCTTTGTGTAAATTAATTTCAACGTGTAATGATTTTTTTAACATTACATATGTAAACTAATATAAATGTACATTTGCGTTATTAAACTGAAAGTGAATATCCAGTATTGCCATATAATTTAATTGTGTTACAAGTAGGTAGTTTACACTTTTAATGATTTATTTCTAAGTTTTAAGTAAATATTGTACTAAAATAATACTATTTTCGGAATCCTCGAATTTTTCCCTACATTTTGATATACATGTACCTCAGGTACATAAAATGGGCTGAAATGTATGAGCGATTAGCGACCTACTTTCAACTGTCTAGCTATCACGGTTCATGAGATACAGCCTGGTGACAGACAGACAGCCAGACAGACAGACGGACAGCGGAGTCTTAGTAATAGGGTCCCGTTTTTACCCTTTGGGTACGGAACCCTAAAAAATGAACAAACGCAAACATTTTTTTCTGGTAAAGAGCAAAGTGTCTTTTCGGACAAGTTTCAACTACCTATTGTTTTTATTTATTAAGGAAGGTGAATTGCTTGGTATCAGTACATATTGAAATTAACGTAGGTAAATAGTTAGGTATATGGTTTTGTTTAATCATGTTTATCTATCAAAGCTTTTAAAAGCTCGATCAACTACTTTGGCATTTGAAATAGATGTTGCAATGTAATTATAAGCAACTTATAAATTATTATGTTGGATTCTTAGAATAATAACACCTAGAACGATAGTTCTCTACAAAGCGCACTGTCAAAAGTGAGGCAACTAAAACAGCCAAAATAGTAAAATTGTTTTCAGACTGTTATTCTCCATTATTACCTAATCATACCGAATAAGTACAAAACAGTTTCAATTTTCCTTTATTTATTAGATTAGTTACTATATTATTGGGGTTTAATTACGATTAAGTATGAAGGATATAAATCTGAATACTAAGCCATTCTGGCTTGGTATTAGTTGCCTCACTTTTCATACAAGGACACGGTTTCTAGGTTGTATCCCTTTTCATTGTTCTCAACAACAGTAACACTTTTTTCTTATCTCCAAATAATTTTAATATCCAGTTGATTTAATATGAACAAATTATCAAAACAACTAGCGTGGAAGATTAAACGATATCAACATGAAAAGAAAGGTGTTGCCCAAACATTTCCATGGGTCTAACTAATCGTCTTCGCGCCGGTGGCCGCTGGTCTGATTTTGACAGTTGCTTTCTCCGTAATTATTATTTATACTGGACGTCAGTAGCCCTTACAGGGCTGGCAACCTCGTGGGAATTTGGAAAGTTAAATATTTTTTGAGCAAGCTGGATGAAAACTTTTGACCGTATTTTGAATGAGGAAATTTCTGGTAGACTTAACAGCGGACATTTTGTTTTCATTGCGCGTCGAATACTACTACTTGAAAATTTTATTATTTGTTTCCCGCAGTGGGGTGGTTCCAATCATGATTGCAAGCAACTTTTACTATGGGGCCAACTCTGATAACGCGGAAAAAAATCAGCTGATCTATACATTACGGTCGAGTAGCTAGGTATTGCGCTTCTGTATGGAACAGCTTTTTTGTCACGATATCAGAGTTAGCCCCATAGCAAAAGTTGTTTGTAATCATGAGTGGAACCACCCCATTGCGGGAACCAAATGATAAAAATTTCAGCGTGTATGTAAAAACATAAATACTTACTTTCTTATCTTTCATTCTTATCCTAGAAGTTAACGATTCACAACATTTCTGTAGTATTTCTTTTTTTTTCCTGCGATTTCTTTTCATTGACTTTTATAATTTGTCACATCCAAAGTTTTAATTTTTTCTAAAGTGCTAAAGTTGTTAATAAACTTTTCCGCATCAGCCCTGGTGACATTCATCTTGACCTTATCTACGGCTTATAATTTCATTACGTAGTTTCTGGTACACCGTGGCGACATCGCCTTCACGGAATATGTTTTATTGGCTCACATTGGCTGTCCAACCAACTCATTATTTTTAATGTCGCCGACACATTTATGGGTAGTTATTACTATGATGACAAGTGGTGTAATAGTTATGACATCTGAAATATGAGAGGTCGGCATGGCGTTTTTTAACCGACTTAAAAAAAGGAGGAGGCTATTTTATCTTTACTGTAGTCGTCCTTTTCTTTACTTGTTTTATTTAAATAAGTCTTCTTTGACACTCACATCCTTAAAACTGAATTAAGTCAAACAATTATTTATTATTATCAAATTATTCATAATTCACAATATTTTGTTATGAAATATTATAATATTTGCGTTTTATCACTTAAAATTATAATTTTGAAGAGGCTGTATGCTCACTCACCCCTTTGTTCGCAAAATATTCTTGCATTGGGCACGTGAAAAAAAAAACCGACGCGCCTTTTTGTTGCTGTGTAGTAAATTACTTTGTTTTTTCCTCGCAAATGTGTTAAAAACGTCGTATGAAACTCGTGAGCTCTTGCTTATTGCACACTTGGCTGAGTTAAGCCCTCGGGCTGCAACCCACAGCCTCGTGTGCAATGAGCAACCTAAGTTCATTTGTCTCATAATGTAATATTATAGGATATTTTCCCGAATCCGAAATTCAGAATGTGACATGTACGTCCCGTGAATACTATCGAAAATTTAAATAACCTTAAAATTACATTCCGAATGAATAAATCGATTTAACAAGATGTTGTTTAGAACGAACCCTGATATGTCAGCCTACACAATATGTTTAACTTTCTGTAGCTATAAATAAAGGACAGATAAAGCATAATCACGTAATAAATCATAACTGTATCAGTGTTATGTAAAAACTTAACCTATCTCAACAAACTACTGAATGAGCTTGTCTTTACAGTGATGATTATTAAAAACTATTTAAAAATAATCAATTGCAGTGCAATAACCAGAAGGCAGTTATTGAACACAAATTATATTTCCTAATATGAGATTAGTATGGTAGTTGTTGTGATGAGAGAAAATATTAACTAATACCTAATGTCATTAACATTAAAGATTTAAGCGAATCGAAACAATATTCGTAAAATCATTGTTTACTATTTACTAAGTAAGTGCGTGCTCTATTTTTTTATTTTCGTTTCTGTTCCTTTTATTTTTTGAGTTCATAATGAAAGGCATTCTACCCTCACGCGTTTTTTTTCTCACATAGAAACAAATATACAAGGTCATTTTGTATCCACCATCCAAATTTTGAGGATGTGTTCAGTCCATGAAACTGAACAACTTTCTCTAAGGAACACATGGTCAAATATGTAAAATAAAAATCGACTTTCCATACAAATCAAAGAGATCACGTGATCAATTTAGTATGGGATGACCAAAATTTTTTGGCGAAATTTGACACATGTTTTTTACAGAAAGTTTTTAGTTTCATGGACTGGACACATCCTTAAAATTTGGATGGTAAGTTCAAAATGACCCGATATATACAATCTGTTTATGTTAGAGTTTATATGTAAATAACCGTTGTATAGTAAGTAATAATTATGAAAAACGTTTTACATACAAGCTTAATTATTCGTTAAACTGTAAACGGTGGGAATATCATCGTTTATAAATTGTTCGCGTCAACGAGTTAATTATTTGAATGATAGTGATTGGTGGGACACGTCCGTTCGCGCGTGTGGTCGTCGCGTGACTGACAGATAGTGACAGCTATTACATACTCGTGTAACTCCTAACTGGCGTAGTTATAGAAAATTATACACTGGGTTTTTTAGTGTAGTTTAATTCTAAATTAAATAATTAACATTTACACTGTCGCTATACTTTTGATATTTTATGGGGTATTCATAAATATTTTGTCAGTTAGTCACTACTTGGTAGTTTCAGGATTACTTACTACAAAAAATGAAAATAAATTACAAGTCTATAAGCAAATCAATAGTTGATTCAGTTAATTTTAAACTTCTTTCTTATAAATATAATTAAATTAATGTGATTTCTAATAAGTATACTAGAAAAATCTATAATAAAAAGAATCGTACACCACAAGCATAATAATTAAACAAAAGCAAATAGCAGAACAGTACCCGTTCACCGCAATCCTATCAGATTCATTACAAGGATATCGGATTCCTTTATCAACACCAACGTAATCTGACCCTTAAACTCCTAGACGTTAGATAGAATATCTTTTGTACTAGAAGCTGAAGAGTTGCGCCCTTTCCCCTAGTATTATATCGATGGAGGTTTTATTTTCACTTAAGTTGGGTTAATGCGTGTTATTTGCGCTCAAGTGTCGAGATCGACGCCTAGCGCTGCTTTGTGGTGATTACGAAACAATTTACTCGTTTTCGCCTTAGGCCCAAGACTAAAAGGCATGTGAAACGCTAATACGATAATAATGATTATTTTACTAACGAAAATAATATGTAGGTATGCTAAGCTGACTAGACTTCTTCCATAGTTTAAACTTTGTGTGATTAGTAATTGTGTGAAACAATTAACATTATTTAATATTTAGTATTTATTTCCACAACTGTAATTTAAGATCGGATAACTATTTCACATGTTATTCCCAATATAATTTGAATTTTAAATAACCTTCTCTTTTTTGAAGTCGGTTGAAAATATACGCATAGTGATAATCTATCTTTATCGAATAGTTTTAGTCGCATATCTACGGTAAATTATACAAGGTCATTTTGTATTCACCATCCAAATTTTGAGGATGTGTACAGTCCATGTAACTGAACAACTTTCTCTAAGGAACACATGGTCAAATATGTAAAATAAAAATCGACTTTCCATACAAATCACAGAGATCACGTGATCAATTTAGTATGGGATGACCAAATTTTTGTGGTGAAATTTGACACATGTTTCTTAGAGAAAGTTTTTTAGTTTCATGGACTAGACACATCCTGAAAATTTGGATGGTAAGTTCAAAATGACTCGATATGTAAAAAAAAAAACAAAACAATCGACTATATCACACCACTAGACATCAAAGGCCCTCATTAGACGCGGCCACTCACCGCGCGGATATCGGCAAATTGCACAAGCCGCTTCATTCACAGCTTTTTAACGAGAATTAGCGCAGTTATCGATACTCCGCACTTATCGACTACGGTGCACATCTATTTTATGGTCCCGAGACAAGATGAAATGCACCGATTGCAATATCATTAAAGGGAGGAAGCGATTAGCGAACGTGATAGAAGTTAAGCTAATAAATTATTTATAATCGTTCAATTAGAAAGTAATGAACGATAGGAACTTGAGTCTGTTATTATTTCATGGTATTATCGATGGGGAAAAGTTATTGTAGTGTTGGGCTGATAAGAGACCCTTGTAGTAACCGATTATTGTGGGAACCATGCCATTGGCACAAATCATTCTTTTTTAATTATCAGGTGTTGAGGTGCCGCGTTAACTTTTCAACATTTTTCAAGTCTTTGGGAACATGGCGCTATTGTTGTAACATAATTTATATTAAGTACTTACTAGGTTTTAGTTAATATTATCTTATGACCAGAGCAAACTATACAAAATTTCATCAATCAGAATTTTATGTAACGCAGAGTTTTGTTCACAAATTTAATTTTATCATCATAATTGTCATTGTCAGACGGCTCCGCTTTTTAATATGTAAGCCAAAGAAGCTGAATAACTATTGCTTGCTTGTATTACGCCAATTTACTATTATGTGACCATTTAAGGGCGTCCGCGGGTACACGACGCGGGAATATATAGATTGCTGGTTTTCTGACGGACAGATATGCTTGCAGTGCATGAGTAAGCGCATCTATGTCGACCCGCGCGCGTGTCCCGCTTAACGCAGCGGGCGCACTAATATTAAAGCTAAAGACGCTGAATATCCTAGCCTGATCAATCTCGTGGTCACACCTCGGATAAGTTTACCGGCGCCTGCGCACCTCGCGCCGACCGCCGCAGGCGCCGGCCGCAGCCTATAATACGCTTGATGCACTGCCGATACTTGATCGATCCAGCTGACACTTTCCTACTCTGTGGATTACGAGGTAGAGCTGACATGGTGGATTGCTACTTGATAAATAATTATAGAGCTTTGGAGTGATTAAGCGCGCTCTTAGATAGATTATTGTAGATCTTGTTGTCGTTTTATACATGTTGTTTGTGGTTATGAAAGCATTTTAATAATATACAAGGTTATTTTTAGTATTTAAGAAACCTGAAAACTGTTTGTTCAGAATCAGTAATAGAATCGATTGCAATATTTTTTATATCATGTTACTTATATTTTGACTAAATATTTCGTCTATTACTAACCGACAAACCACTCTCTCCATCTGGTGGGACGGTTACAGAACCATAATAAACGCACACCCTACTAACGGGACAACACAAAAAGCTTGTAGCTTCGTGAGTTTTTAGGGTATCATTATCATTTTTTTATACTGATTCTGAAAATGAAAATAATAATAATAGTGTTTCGGCTTTCGTATATACAAAAAATAATGTTGACCTGAATTAAGCCTCATTCAATGAATAAATAAAGAGGGTTTATTTTATTCACTTACTACTAAATCTTAAATGGTGAGTTTTCTATAAGTTTGAGATTTATCGAAATACGCCAACCTTTATTGACTCTCCAAACATTACAGAAATCATAATATTGACTGGGAGGACATGAGAGATGGGGAGGTCCAAAATTTTATGTTGGTAAATTGTATACCGATATTATCAGTGAAAATTGTTCAGTTTCATGGATTGAATACAGTCCTTGGAAAACCTTGGAAAATTCAGCCTTCTTCAATTCCTTTCGGAGTTTCAGACTTGGTTTATATTGTTATTGTTACCTTTTCTTACGTAGTCGGAATATTTGGTTTAATATTTGCGTTTTGTATTGTTGCAGCGATACTTCAGCGTGCGACGTACAAGGTCGGCCTCCTGACGATCCAGGGGGTAGCCACCTGCATGTACCTCTGTATGGATGCCTGCGGCTTCCACTACGCAAATGTAAGTACAACCCTGTCAAGTATTTTATCCGTAAAAAAATTCCACTGAACGATGCGGGTAGCGCTAGATTTCTAAACTACTCACTGCGTTTCTAGTTGGTGAGGCAATTCTCCGGAGGGGGCGGAGCGGTTTTAAATTGAAAAAAAAAAACTTTTATACAAGCTCAAGGTAGAATGTTGCCTAGCGTGTGCCAAGATTTCGCTGTTTTTCCTTGTAAGTACAACACTGTGTAGGTATTTTATTCGTTTAAAAAAAAAACAGTATTTCACAGAGCGATGCGGATAGCGCTAGATTTCTAAACCAGCGGTTCCCGAATGGGGTTCCGCGGAACCCTGGGGTTCCGTGAGGGGCTCGCAGGGGTTCCGCGAAAATTCAAGAGTTTAGGTATAAAGACAGTCCCGAATTCGATGATATTGTCCCGCGTCCCGACGATCCATTAGTTTTGTCGAGATTTTTGATGATAACACGCGATCACAATCAAAATATTAATAAAAATTGGTCCAAATAGGTCCAAATGTTTAAAAGCATAAAGGACAACATCATAAAAATGAGCGGAGTTCAGAAGGCTTTTGACAGACAAGGCGTTAAATGCCTTATTTTGCGTTGTATTGTATCTCGCGCTTTAAGCATACTGCTTTCAAATGCTTATGTTGAGCGAGGTTTTCCCATATGACGCTTAAATGTTCTAATGTCAGAAGTCGTTGCTCTGTAGATTTAATGAAAGCAGAATTGCAAAAGACATGTCTTTTTCGGAATTCGTAAATAAATATAAAAATGACGCGCAATTAATGAGAGAGGCCCGTAGTAATAGAAAATTAGCATGGAAACAGAGTCAAAATAAAAATACCTAATACATTAAATCAAAAGTCTTTTTTTCCCTTCAGTTAAGTGGTTCTCCTTTTTTTATTTTACTCTTACTTTGCTGACCCGCCCGTTTATTTCCATTGATTTTGAGGTTACAAAATAGACCCAAAAAATTTTTGCGAAGCTGTGTCCTAGGTTTTCTTTACCTGAATGTAACTACCCTGGTTAGTTTACTTCTTACTTGAGCTAGGGTTCCGCCCAGCCTTGTCCTAGGTTTTCTTTACCTGAATGTATTATACACTGGTTAATTTACTTCTTACTTGAGTTAGGGTTCCGCCCAAAAGCGGTGAACCAAAAAGGGTTCCGTAGCCAAAAGAATTCGGCAACCGCTGTTCTAAACCATACTGAGTTTCTAGTTGGGGGGGCATCGCTCCCCTTCCCCGGAAGGGGGGAGAGGTGGTATTAGGTATACTGATTTAAGCTCTACCTCGTATATTGGAAAAAAATCGTTGATATAAACTTAGGGTAGGGTGTTGCGTAGTAAGTAGCGTGCCGAGATTTTGCTGTTTCTTCTCGGTAGATCTTCCGTTTTATTTTTGCTAACCGATGACGTAGCATTTTGACATCACAAGCGTTTCTGTAACTGCCAATACTTAAAAGGCAAACCAAAGTAGCTTTATGATTTATACCTAATCACTCATATAGG
Source organism: Agriphila geniculea (assembly GCA_943789525.1). NCBI lineage: Eukaryota > Metazoa > Arthropoda > Insecta > Lepidoptera > Crambidae > Agriphila > Agriphila geniculea. Next base: position 12,820,867 of record OX038890.1, on the reverse strand, counting down.
AATAATTTCGTCTTGCATTGCAGCAATATATCGCTGAAACTAATTTACGAGAAAAACTTTATTCTAACTTCTAACCTGTGTGTAGGTCCTTTTTTGTGCTTTACGGAATAGTTATTGGCCTTCACCTCACCTGATGTTAAGTGACGATGAGGCCAAAGGTGGAAGCGCACTACACCCGAAATCCTCATCACTGAGGAACTGGCTATCTTTCTTTATAATTAAAATTAATATTTTCAACATCAGTAATATCAAGTAGATTGTAATACATTATACCGCTGTTGGCTGCATGAAATAACTCCCAAGACACACGACAAATTAGCAGCACCCGTCCTCCCGACAGAATCCAAATGTTTTGCATTTGACCCCTAGGTGAGCAAACACCATTACTTCACCGCTGGTTAAAATGCGACGTAACTTTAACCAACCTTGAGACAACGGAGTTTATTTTCAGCAAAATATTAACAAATGAATGTTGTTTAATTGCAATATGTAGGTACTTAAAGTTTTTTTGATGTTTAAAAGAAAACACCACGGTGGAGAGAATTGTAAAATTAGAAAATTGACAAAATAAACGTTTTGTATAATATAAGATATTTCCTTCTCCAAAAACTAGACCGATTTGAATACTTTTTTCTTTAAGTTTGCTATGTTCCTAAGTTTTCCTTTTTCTGATAAATTATTAATAAAAAAAATATTAATCTTCAAATACTTGAAAAAATTGTCATTATTTAGACAGCCAGCAATCAAGTATGACGAAATTAAATAAGAAAAGCAAAATGTAAAAACACAACCAAAGCTTTTCTTTGCTTTTTGATGAAAAAATCATTTAAATCGATTTCATTTTGGAGGAGGAATCAGAGGACTACGAAACGTTGATTTTGTAAACTTTCTATAGAAATTTATCAAATCTCTCGACTGTGGTGTTTCCTCTTAAGTTCTTTATAAACTCTTCGCATCGCACTTATTTCTATGTAAAATATTTTATTAGCATGAGCTCTTTGCAATGATAAAAATACCTAAGAACAATAAAAAATATATAAAACACAGTCACATTACATAATTATCATATAATACAGACACGCCAGGCTCCAGAAAACTCTTAAGTAAATTAATTAAGTACTTATAGACTTCGTGTTTTTAATTATTATTCTTTTTATGCGTAAAAGTACTCAACTTACTTACAACAAATGTTGAATTAACTTTGATCGAAAATCTTCAAACATTTGTAATAAAGACTATTAATGTCAGACAAATTGATTAGAATAAACGAACAAAAGTAAAAGAATGTCTTACACAATAGTTTCATCAATGATCCAGACTTTCACCTCACATACAGGATATCGATACATCATCGATTGATCGATTGATCAGCCGCAAAACATCATGTTAGTGCCTTCATAAACGAATAAATAACGCCACACATTGAAATACTTTTATTTGTTACATGAACAAACAACATTTTCTAATAATACAACCGTATAATAAAAGAAACTTCATAATAAAAATTATTGTAAATAATATTTTTGATATCTGCTGGGCATTTCCGAAAAACACGCAACTTACTTCAAAAGTCACCTAACTTCGCATGAGTTTGATACAGGAAATTAAATTTGAAAATTAAAATTAGATAACTAGGTACAGAAGCAAACTGAAATCTCTTGCTATTAATAAATTATTTATTTATTTAATTTATACTTTATTTCATAAGAAAATACAATTGGCGAACGTAACGCCTTAAGGCATTCTCTAACAGTTAATTTAAATTAGTCTAATTATTTTCTTATTTCTAATATCAAACTCTTGAGAAGTGTATTCAAAAGCTTTATTGTAAAATAATTAAGGTTCAGATTCCTTCAAATAGTTTTTTTGTTAACAATGAATAGCTATTGTGAATTGAAATGTAGTTTGTTTGACATCAAGTTGACTTTGTGGGTGGCACAATAGGATATTAAGACTATATGTTTGTATTATAGTAAAACGACACGCCACTTTAAAATGGATTGGTGTATTGAATATTCAATTCGATAAAGAGAAGTAATCGATCGCAAGTTTTGACGTAACGCAAGAGTCGGGTTTTCGATGGGTGACCAAAGTTTAGGTTTAAAAAAAGCACGCATTCGCGTTTTTGTGTCAACAATGTAAGTTTGGTTTTCATGAAAAAATGTGAGGCAGCTGTTTCAATTAACAAAAATATTCAGAAAGAATACTTACACTTTTAAACATTACCGCTAAATGTATTGTATAATTTAGCATTTTCCTTTCACTATCTTTTCTTTGTAAGTATAAAAAATTATGTGTTTCAGACGATAGATAGGTAATTCTCAAATATAAAACATCTTATAAATTGGTATTTAGTGTAGGAAAAGAAGCGATTTTTTGTATGGAGATCCCAACATTTAAATCCTCAGTATATGAAACTTTGCTGTGATGTAATATAGTATGAGCAAAAACCTATAATATACAAATTCAATTCGAAGTTAGGTCATATTATATCAAAATATCATATCATATCAATCAAAATTAGGTATTATTCTGCTATGATATTTTTTTGGATATTTCACATATTGTTTTCATATTTACATGAGTACTTTTGATAAGGAAATAAGCAGATTTTTTCCTAAAAAAGACATCAACGATATAAGTTTTTTTTTCTATAATATAAGTAAGTAAAATACGTTTTATACTTATCATACTGTAAAGTTTCGTCGACTGAAGATTTACTGTGGGGGTTTGCAACCTTCCTTTCCTATACTAATTAGGGACTTACTATTTAGTTAGGGGTGTACTAAAAATTCAGCCATTATTTAAATCACAAAGTTCAGTTCAGATTCACTATCTCACGTAAAGTTTTTTTCTCTAAATATTTATATAAAAAGAAAATAAGCTTTATTTATCTGAAATAGCTTTTATTACAACAAATACTGCGAAGATACTGGCCATAAATATCTTTAAACGATCGTCCTAATGTTTTATTTGAGAGTTGGTACCTCCAAATTGGATTTATGTCTTAATGTTTGTGTTTTTGCTTTGTGGAGCATGGGTAAGGGTTGTGAGCCAATGATCTATGACTAATGTTGATAATAAAAAAACATTGTGCTTAGTAGGTGCTTAGTAGCAAGCTAAAAGAACAAATGAACTCTTCTGCAGTATGCATTTAGGGCGTCCGCTGCGTGAATCGAGATCCCGCTGCGGGTACACGGCGCGGGAAAATAGATTGCTGGTTTTCTGACGGAAAGATGCTTGCAGTGCATGAGATAAGCTCTAATCTATGTCGCCCCGCGCCGAGATTCTGCTTAACGCAGCGGACGCCCTAATATGTTTTAATATTTTGAGTCGCTAACTACATAAATATTTCAATGAAATGTTAAAACTGAAGTACACATAATATAAGTATAGCACTGTACTTTTATACGTCAGTACTATACGGATTCTGTGGTTTTACGTAAAAATATTAAATAGTTTATACAAATACTTTAATTATTGGGTTGTATGTTTTTGGGCCTATTAAAGCAGTAGCATTTATTAAACACATGAATACAAATTACAGCCTTTTCTTCATTTTACTTTTTTAATTTTTTTAAAACGCCAAGCATGTTAAAGATTTAAAAAATACTAAACAAAAGCCGCTTCTATAACATGTTGACGTTCGAGCCTCATCGACCCTTCGCCGTTAAAGCGACAAATTATGTCAAAAACAAACAAACAGATCAGTATCAAGTGGGGACATTCCGGGGCATTTTATAGCTTTGATCTGGAGTTGTTAACTTTAGACCTCGAATAACCTAGGAAGCTTCGCAAGTTCTTAACCATGTAAGTTTGAACAATTTTATCTATCTATACAGTTGCCCCTCATTATAAGACTTGATAATAAGACTAGATAATATAGTCAGTATTTGGTTAAACCAATTACGATTGATATCCGTACAGGGAAGATAAAATGCAATAGGTTTTGACAAGTTTTAATTTTAGTAAGTACCTACTACCTGTCAGGAAAAGAGGAAGATTGCGTAAATAACAAATGGAGTCACATTTTAAGTGACTTAAATTCAGTATCCGAACTTTCACCCTCAGTGCATCAGTGACAGAAACTCTATAGACGAGTAAGTAATGACTGGAGTAAAACTTGCAATTATCAAACGCTTTTAATATTATATTCACATGCAATTTATAGTATATAATTAATCCTACTTAAATGCACCAAAACTGCATGACAACTGCATTTAAGATTAATTATACTATAAATTACATGTGAATATAATACTAAAAGCATTTGAAAATTGCAAGTCTTACTCAAGTTGCTGGTCTATCTATAGATACGAGGGTTAATCCTTTAGTCAAATTCTTTAACTTGCTTGGGATACCTAAGAAGTATCGAATATTGAAAAGTAACAAATATTTGAAAACATCACTCGATATTAATAATCGCAACTCTAATGTGTCTAGTGACAATCGGTGCTTGAACTCTAATAGAAACAAACGAACAACACGCCCTCCCTTCCCTCAGACAGCGCTAAATGACATGTCGATGGCGCAACGCTCGTTTAGCTCCTAATTTATCTTCGTCAATATCTGGTTGAACCGCACCGCCCCCCTACGAGGGTGAACGAATGCAACTAACAAATCACTTTGTTTTTCTTTCCTTAAATGTTGGGAAACAAATGAATTTGCCTAATGGATGGAACTGGGGCCGTACCGGCTAACGAATCGAGCTTCGGAAAATTTGCTGAGTTTCAAATTAAAACAGATAAATCGAAGTAAGGAATTACTTATTGTACTATTTGTTGAAGTTATTTGGAAGGTATTGATGTTTGAGTGACCTCATGAATTAGGGTTCGCCATTTTGGCCTAATTGGGGCTCGATTTATCTGTTTTAATTTGAAACCCGACAGACTTTTCGAAGTTCGATGCGTTAGCCGGTACGGCCCCTGGAAATACTTGTTGTTTCCTGCTAATCATACTGAACAAAAATAAATAAGTACTTACTTACGTAAACACTTCTTGAATTGATAGGAGTTGATTAACTATCTTTTTGGTGTAAAATCGAACTGATAATGTTATAATAGTAATTTCCTCTAAAACGGAATGCGAGTGTAAAATCAAACACTGCACCCGCTAATCGTAAAAGCGGGAAGTAAACTTAAGTGGGCCACTTTAAATAGAGCTGCTATATAAATAATATGTTGCAGAAGCAGGTGTTTGTTAATCTGGTCAGTTTTGTACAAGTCGGGGTGATCCCATTAAGGAGGCGCTACAATAACAACGGGCAGATAAGGATGTAGTGACACCATTAATCAGAAGTTCTCGATTCATTAGCGCGGGCGCGGGAAATCGATTTGTCATAGGTGGATGTGTGGCCTGAGTGAGGGGCAAATTGTTTTAGGCACGATCGTGTTTTGTTTTTATCTCTATTGAAAGCAATCGAATGGTTCGATTTTTGAATTGATGCAGTCATTGAATAATCGAGTTCGAGATTTTCTATCGAGCGAAAGAAAAACACGTTGCTCCGTCTTCATTATTGAAACACGGTTAACGACGATCGGTGTAAGAGAAGAGTCCACATTTTTCTGTTGGCGTTTGAAAATACCAACATATTAATTTTATCTTATCGCAGACTAATAACGGTACGCTCGCACAGAGGCTTTAATAACTTAAGACTAATAGAACATTCCGAAATCTCATTGGGAAGAAAACTATTTTTATTTCGAACCACCCGGTTCAAAGACAAAGGGTGGAATAATTGGAATACCTGAGGCTCCCTCGAGGAATTTGGGACTATTCCCGATGTTAATTCACTTTCATTTGTGGGGAGACTGTCAAAGGAATTTAGAATTACTAGGTACTGAAGAATTGTTAGGATTTTTTTTATGATGTGATATTAGAAAACCGTTAATTAGGCCAAGGTTATTATAACTCATATCCGTACGACGACTACTCCTTTGTATTGAATTTGGTTCATTTAGGTACTCGATAAAATTTGCTCGATCGAGTTTTGTATTAAAAGTAGATTTTTTTGTCTGTTTTCAAAAAAGTCGTAGAACAAATGTTATTGTTTATGATGTTAGTAATCTACTCCTGTGAGGTTGTTAGTGTTTTACAAATAACCCTGTATAATACGTAAAGCTCAGGTGGATTTTCATTACTTTAAAAATGCAAGTTAGTGTAGTCGAATTAGCAAAAAGATTGGAAGTAATTCGTGTTAGTAGTTGGTAATTTTTTATGGAATCATTAGAAGACATTTTTTATACTCGATTTTCCATTTATACAAAACCATCAGAAACGTTTTTGCCTCGCGGAGAATTTATTCCAATCTTTATTAAAAAATCACCTAATTTGACTACACTAAGTGTACGAATATGTGCGTTAAATCAACAACAGTCCAAATAAAAAGGTTCAATTGCATAGCAAAAGAGTTTTAAACCAAACTGTGTTAATTCTAACCGTGGAAAAGCCGAGTGTCAGTGACATAACGAGAGCATCCATCATCCGTAATCTCGGACCATGTCGGCGCTTCCTCCCGACCAATAAGCATTCTTGCCCGGCTACCGATAACTCCGGGGATGTATTGGGAGCAATGCAGTTATTATAACTTAAACTTTAAAGCTCTCAAATTTATGTCATGCTATGCTAATAAGACAGTTATTTTGTTCAGCTTTATTTATATACCAGCCTAAAATTACCCTTTCGTATTGTCTATATTTTCCTACCACCTTTTTGAGACTTTTATTAGCAGTCAAGAAGATAAATCATCAATCAAGTTATACAATCTGTTAACCTTAACTTTTTAATGTAATTTAATCATGGCGTAGTAGTGCTCTCAAAAAAAAGATATAATAATATTTAGGCAATCACGGAAGATCAGCGTCGGAATGTATGCGACACCCGACACATGCTGAGTAGGTTGTCTTTTTTAGTGTCACCTGTATTTTATTTAAGCATGTGTTGTAACTTGTTTTGTGCACTAAATAAATCACTTTCTATTCTATTCTATTCTATTCTATTCTATTCTATTCTATTCTATTCTATTCTATTCTATTCTATTCTATTCTATTCTATTCTATTCTATTCTATTCTATTCTATTCTATTCTATTCTATTCTATTCTATTCTATTCTATTCTATTCTATTCTAATCTATTCTATTCTATTCTATTCTATTCTATTCTATTCTATTCTATTCTATTCTATTCTATTCTATTCTATTCTATTCTATTCTATTCTATTCTATTCTATTCTATTCTATTCTATTCTATTCTATTCTATTCTATTCTATTCTATTCTATTTTATTTCGGGTCAAGCGAATTCGGGTAGATTATTATCTAGGTAGAAAAATCGGTTTGGCCAAACGTGAGATAATCGCGCACAAACATGCATACGGGTCAAACTGAGAAGAGAACCTCCTTTTTTGAAGTCGGTTAAAATACCAAAACCTTGTCCTAAGTGTAATAAATACTTTTCTGAAAACCGTATCCAAATCAGTTCAGCCAAACGCGAGATAATCGCGGACAAACATACATACACACATACGAGTCAAACTCAGAACCTTATTTTTTTTGAAGTCTGTTAAAATACTAAAACCTTCTCCTAAGTGTAACAAATACTTTTCTGAAAACCGCATCAAAATCGGTTCAGCCAAACGCGACAAAATCGCGGACAAACATACATACAGGTCAAACTGAGAACCTCCTTTTTTGTGTTTTGTTTTTTGAAGTCGGTTAAAAATGCACAACGTTAATATTCAAGTTTTCACTTCTGCCGGCACTCCCGGAGTGCAACCCGAATTTTTTTCTGTCACCTTAAAGATAACATTTAGAAATTGCCAAACATTCTTACATCAGATGTAGATTTTCTTCATAGTACCTACGGCTAATTATGATCTTTATGTTACAGTGATTACATTAATGAAATTACATCAAAGTTAAAACCATTTTCTTTTATATTATTTGCTAAAGACGTTAACTCTTCTCATATTTATGACCATGACTAAAATCATTTCTAAAATTAGTCATGTACTTTAACAGAATCTAAGTGTAGTACAGCCCTTTTAACGGTGCTACGAGATCTTGTCCAATAGGGGATTAGAAGTAAATATTTCACCTGGCTTTACCTCCATGACGAAAGTGTCCGAATTCCCGATGCATATAAAAGCTTAACTCAGTAGTGCGTTTGCTGTTTATTAATTCATTAAAATTCCTTAGTGTAGGATAGGAAGATAATGGACCCCCACAGTAAATCCTCAGTAAACGAAACTTTACAGTATGATAAAGTATCATAAATGAAACATATTTTTTAAATTATCCAAATCTTTTTTTTTTGTTATTGGATATTTGTACATAGGTTTTGGTTCATACTATATTACATCCCTGCAAAGTTTCATCGACTGGGGATTTAATGTTGGGGTCTCCATACAAAAGATTGCTTCATTTTCTACACTAAAGTAATAGGTAGGTTTTTAAGCGTTCTTAAACTTAAACTTACATAAACTTTCTATCTAAAATACGAAAGGTACCTAGGTACTATGCGTGCAGTGTCACTAAACGAAATAACTACTAAAGAAACAAAACTGTTATAAGCAAATAAAGCGTTTCTAGATAATAGCAAGAAAAGGATTAATAGCTCTACGTTCATAGATAGGGCTCAATAGAGAAAAAGTTTTAGCTTTTTAACTTTTAAATTCGGAACTAAAGGGTTTTGCCGCGCCACAGGCGCCGCCAATGTGACCAACCACAAAAAAATTAAGGACACAAAAAAGTGTAAAACGTGCCACAACACAACATAGACATAATTTATGCTTGAATTAATGATCGCATTGTGTGTTTTCGATGTAATTTTTATTTACGATTGTTTACCCTATTTTATGTTTTAATATGACTTTTTATTTATCGATCTCCGATTTTTGTAAGATGGAATTCAAGTTTTAGGGGATGCTTTAATTTATTGAGGTTTTTGTATAGATACTGACATGAGTAGATATAGAATTAGTTTCCTTTGTAAACATCAATTAAACTCTTTTACGGACGGTCGTTAAATAGTCAATTTAACTGATAAACAACTTTATGCCCAACATTAAAAAAAATTTTTGAGTTTCACATTCTCTAGTCTCCTTTTACTTTCCTACGTACCATGTCGATGGCCATTAAACTGAGTCCCTGAACGATATTTACCCCATTTTTAAATAATAAAAACGCTATTAGTCGATACATTTCTCCAATCAATGAGAATCGTTTTCTGTCGATATTAAACCGTATCGTGATCGAAAAATCCATGGCCTCTTATTAAACAAGCTTTTAAGCACAATATGGAATAGAGCATCTCATATTTTACAGTAATTTTATTGTCACGAGAATTTCAACCAAAAGGACGAATGAAGCCGCGGCTGTCGCCTAGATTAGGAGATTATAATTTAAAATAAATTTATTAATGATTAATAATGATATCGATTTTTTGTAATATCGTATTACAGAAAACGAAGTTGAACTCATTTATTGGTGAAACCGTGGAGTAGGTGTGTGTAAGAGTCTATAATTTTCTTTTATTTAGAAATAACTGCTGATATTTGACATTATTTGGGCAATAAATTAAAGTAATAAGCTGTAAGCTTATTAAAAACGGTAGAAGCACGGTAAAGAAATGTATCAGTTTTCTAACTCGGCCCTGTTCTTGAAAAAACTACCTAGAGCCGCGTGGTACATCAACACGCGCCCGGCTACAATATTTTATGTTCATCTAAGTACTTTCTTATCGTTCTGGTTTTGTGATTGTACGTAATATTTTAGAATCCATATTATAAGGTTTACCTTCGCCGAAAAATCAATATCTAAGCAATAAAATACCTAGGTTAACAAAACTAATTAAAGACAGAAACAAATTAGTTTCAAATCCTTCCGGCCATAGTTAGTTGGTAATACCTATTAAATAAATAAAAAATAAGTACCTATCTTAATTTTATCTTAATATTATTTTTCGGACGTTCCGGGTATTTAAAAATGTTATGTCTGGATTAATTGGTTAATTAAATATAATAAAAACAGCACAATCTGCACTTTTCCATAGTAATTACATGTATTTCAATCAATAGTACGTAAATCTTTCGTTCGTCACTGCGCCGCATTCGCGACTGGTTGTATGCCGAGTGCAGACCGAACTCGAGGCGCATAGGTATGGCTCGCATTTCGACCGTTTGTACTAAGTTAGAATACTGATACATTTCTTTACCGTGGTAGAAGTATCCAAAAATAACAGAACTGAAGAAATCAATCCCATTGCACGCCAATAAAAAAAATAAGAAGTATTTTACATCTTGTTTTATTTTAAGTCTACAAAGTTAATTTTTTTACTTCATTTATGTGACTGTTGATAATTACAAATAAGCTTTACAGCTTTTTAATGTCTCCAAAGACTGTTTTACTATTCAACGACACGACATTGTGACTTACATACCACTACAGCAATATTTCGATGCAGCTCTGCGCCCGTCCTATGTTCTATATGGTTCTATGAAGGCAACCTAATAGGAGAGGTTTAAATTCCCATAAAACCCGCCACGTTGGTGACACTATATCCGATCGTAAACTTTTTATCACTTCATTCCCTTTTATTTTTACACCTTTGTTGAGAACAAAAAAATTATCATGGCAGCCGTCTTTCACTATGTAGGTGTAAAGCGATTTAAAAAAACCGCATAAAATCTTTGAGATACTTATGTAATAGCGACTTATTAAAAGAATACAGCATTATTGTATTTCTGTTGTTGTGAGAGTATGAAAGATTATACTGTTACAAATAATAAAGACAAAAGACATGCTATACCCCAAATAGGTATTAATAAAAGACAAAATATTAATGCACTAGCGATCCGCCCTCGCTTCGCTTCGGTGTAGTGTGGAATTTGACACCATGTATATACATAAACCTTCTTCTTGTACCGCATCAAAATCCGTTGCGTACCTTGTTTTAAAGATCTAAGCATACATAGAGACAGACAGCGGGAAGCGACTTTGTTTTATATGTAACCTAAATAAATTAATAAATGTTTTAAACTTTTTAATTAATGATAATAATTAAATATTTTCCTAATAATTTAAATAGCTGACTATTTTTTTATTTCATCGAAAGGTAACGGTGTAGTGTAACATCATAATAATTTTAGTATAAAAATCGCGGTATCTTGTTTAAACATTTCGGCTTTTGTGTATCCTTAACCGACAGTTCCCGTTTAAAAGCTAGGTACCTAATAGTTATAATTTGGATCCTACCTAACCAAAGAATCCGTAATAGTGGGTTGTCTAAACTCTAAACAACGTTTTTTTGCTTGTCTCGATATTAGATTATTATTAATGGTTTTCAAATATTTCGTGTCTTAGTTTGAGATTTGTGTTTTTTCTATGGTCTAAATAGCATTAATAGTCTATAATCATAAATTATTGACCTATAATTTATACTTCATGTTGTTATTGCAATTTATTTACAAACATTTCCATGTTTGTAAATTCAAATAGCATTCCAGTTTGATGCAATATTTAGAAGATATAGGTATCATAATATTCTTCAGAAATAAGGGAGATCTTCATGCACGCACGCAACCGCCCAAAAATGTATTATAATGATTTATCATTTTTATTTAAACAAAAGTAAAATTTCGATAATAGACTTCTTTAGGTAAGTATACAAGAAATACGGTAAATATTCGATTCGTATCAGTCCAGTGCAGATTATTTACTATTTTATATCACATACTTAAAATGCAATGTAATGCAAAATGCTCGCAAAAATATCTTTTAAAACCTGAATTCAAAAGTATTTTTCAACACCAACTCTACATAAATTAACACTAGATTCACAGACGACAGAGTAGCCAGGTCAAAAAATTCCAAAAACACGGATTTTCGGATTGACCGGAATCTCGTGAGGGCACGCATGTTACTCGGAACTTGGATCACATCGATCTTCTGCCGATCGCTTCTCGGAATCGTTCGCAGTCTGCGGTCGTGAATGTGTCACGATCGGTGTTTGGCTGCGCCGGCGTCGAACGGTTTTGTTTTTTTTTATTAAATAATAGGTTGCGCAAACAAGTGTTCCGTTTAAAATTTTCAATGTCAATGTTTATTCTGAATAATTAATAATCTAGATGTGAAAGTAAATAGGTAATAAAAATCAAAAGTTTCTAACTTTAACTCACTTATAATTATAAATCATGTTACAGTGCCTTCGTACGTTTTCTTCACTTGTTAAATAAATAGTTGATGTTTTTAGATCGTATTTACTCATAATTAAGTTATAACAAAAAGTAAAAAAAAGTTACCTATATACTATATAGGCATTCTAAAAAAGCTTAAAAAAAGTAAAACCTCCTTAAAAAAACCTTAAAAAAAACAGCTATAAAAAACAATAATTAATTCAAATCTGCATAAGGTACCTACCTATTATTAATTAGGTGCACGCACACAATATTTAAGTCATCACATCACGCGACGATGCGCAATGTTAGAATGTTAAGGCCGCCGGTAACGATCATTTGCGATTGTCAATTTTTACGTCATTGACGCTCATTGATGCAAAAATTGATCGTTTATGCGTGCAATTGAAGCGATTGTCAATTGCTCCAACAATGGCATTCACGAAAAAATTGACAATCGAAATTGATCGTTACCGTGTCTATCCTTTGCTTGTGTTTAGTTTATTGTCTTTGTAATGTTGTGTATCGTTGTGTGTTTTCAAAATAAATGTATTTTCTTTCTTTCTAAGTCGTATGGGGCCGGCCGGAGGAAACCAAAGGAATTATTTTCTCGTCCCAACCAACCGACTTCGATATTCGATATAAGTACGAATATCGTCAATGTCTGTCAATACTACCGGTTACTACCGAAATGACAGTATTTTCAGCATATCCTGAAAACTACTGAAACAATTGCAAAATTTCAAAAAGTGGGACCAATCTGGAAGTATATTCTTTTAAATCAAAAAAATATTTTTCCAAATCGGTCCATAATTAACGGAGTACTGAGGTAACAAACATACAAAAATCCTTCTTTTTTAAGTCGCATAAAAACATGTATACCCTGAATCCCTGAAAATAGAAAAAAAACTAGTCATACTTATAAACCGACTTCCTAATAGGAAGAAACACCAAACTATCAAAATGAGGTGTAATGCAAAATTAGAAAGTGCTTTGAAACGTAATTTACGCGTTTCAAAGTTATTTATTCCACAGTAAATATGTCAATTAGACTTGTCTAGCTTGACAGATTTAAACGCGCCCCCAGTTTACGCTTGAAAAATACACACACGCGCCACGAACAAATCTCTTCTACATTTAAACAAATCGTACGGCGTAATGCGACCCTTATTGCATTTATTGTAAATCGTATTAGCTTTAATTGACTACATAGAATAATTTAAATAAGGTGATATAGAGTATTAAAAATAAATTAACATACCTAAGGTCAATGTTCTGTCTGATTTGACAACATTATTGTTTCATCTCTCATCATTTACTTACCATAGGAGGAAACAAAACTAGTAACAAACTTAGAATCAAGTATATAAGTAATCTTAGTAAAATCTTACACTGTGTTTATTCGTAAAGATTTTAGAGGTAAGAGAGAGACATTAAGTTGAAGTCAAAATTTCAAAATTGTCTATAGTCTCTCAAGAGTTCGGTTTAAACATCTAAAGAACAATAGATACAATAACACAACAACCAAACACCCTAAAACACCCTAAAAACACATTTTATTGACACATGACGACCCTAGAGATGTTCGTAAAAGGACACTAAAATTTAATTCCGTCATATCGAATCCTTTACAAGGCACTGGAATCGTCCTCCTATCTCCCTATCAATTTATTTTTACTCCATAAAGATGGTTACGATAACCTTTCGAGCTAGTATCGCGTCGTTATCGATACTATATTTATCGATTATCGATACCCGGCTATCTATAGGCTGCATCGCTAAAACTTTTGACCTATGCCCACGAGATTTATCGACTTGAGTGTGCCTATGCTAATATTATGAGGATGAATATTTTATGTACTGCTCTTAGAAAGTTATCGCATGTAGGTAGCAGAAAGATCAAACCATAATCTGTTGCCCAATTAAGAATTAAGAACACAAATGGAATTTTGAACTTGAAATGTTGCCTTTGAATTTTAAATTAACTTGCTAAGCTTGGTCCAAAAAACAGAATACGAACTTGAAAAAGGCAGTGTCCAGAAACAGCAAGCTCCAAAAAAGAGTGTGTCAATATTTGTCAAAAGTAAGAATGACTTTAGAACAAAACTAAGATGTTATAACTGCTCCTACGAACGCACATCATTTAACAAATACGCGTATCTCTGTGCTACGACGTAACCCACGGACGTTTTGGTTTGAATCTCATCAGGATAAACTGTTGTCTTGCATCGACTTTTTTAGTCTGCGTCATAAATTATTCGCGATCATAATTTATTTTCGTAGTAGTACCTTTTATTGTGCAAAGCTGGTATTAAAAAAAGCTTCAACACAAAATGTCAAAACTTTTTTTAATACTTGTTGTGTTTGTGGCAGGTGGTGGCAAAAGGTGTAATCCGTGTAATCACCATTCTGCTGTTACTTTTGTACATTTGTGAAGTTGAAGAGACTTTAATTTTTTTAATTTTCACGCAACCAAGAATTCTTAAACTTTTTTCTATTACTAAGAGAACTTATTCCTACCTTTAAAAAATATTCAGCCAATTTGACTTTTTTTTGACATTCCCCCATTCCATACAATACATCAAAGTCTGTGACCACATGAGTAAATAAACGTAAGTGACTTACATAAGTTTGGGACATGTGATTTATATGAATTGTCTATTGCTCATATTTAAGTTTTAAATGTAAGCTTAAGCGTTCAAACGTATAGAAAGTTGGCCATTTGAGTAGGAGCGCTCTGGCTTGAATTTTTATCGATAAGTAACGAACATCGCCCAAACTTCAATCCTTATCTCTAAATTCACTCACAAGGGCTGAATAGTGTGCGTTGTGCCTAATAGGTCTATGATAAGATAACTTTGTATCACTTTTATCCGATTGCAACTTAATTATAGCTACTTTAATTAAGTCACCAGATAGACCTGTTTAAAACACCTCAACTTGAAGGCAGAAGTTCCTTTTAAATCCAATCAAAATATTCATAGCAAATAAAATAGCTGTAATTTTAGTAGAGAAGGGAAACTGAATTGCAGATTAAGCTATTTTTCTATCCTATCATGCACTATCTGTATGAATTAACAGCATACATTACGTAGGTACCTACGTAATACCTATTAAGTAAAAGAACATAACCTTACAAAAGGAAAACGAGTGCTTAATGCTAATGCTGCGGTTATAAAATATTTAAGCATTGCTATTTTAATATTATGATATTTGTTTTAATCTAATGCTAATGCTCCACCTGCGTTAACGTTAACGTTAATAGTAATATCCAAGTACGCATTAGCTAAGGTATTATAAATATTTAGTGTGGTTTGTAAATTAACTCCGTTAAATCTTGGCCACATCTGCGTAACGCCTAGATTAACGCTTTAAGCTATGCGTTAAGACGCAGGTGGAGCCGTAGCATAAATAAGTATAAAAGTATTATATATGTTGAATGAAATCATCTCCACTCATTATTGTCATTCACACTTGTCTGAATTAATTCTGCAAGGTTTTCAATTAATGGCGATAACGAGCTAAACAGACGATGTCATTTTGCTAATAAAATTTATGTCCTCTTTAACAATTTACTTAACAATTTGCTGCGCGCCTCCTGTGGTCTCCGCTGAGCGCCACAATGGGTTATATTAACTATTTTCACGACTGCAATTATTCAAGTAGGTTCCATTCCACGCAATCAAGTTGTCTTCCACCATTAACAACGGGAACAGTTAGGACTCCTTGCTACGCTATTAATTTTGCACTGAAAGCCTTGGGCAGCCTGGCGATTCCGGCGACCTCTATGAAAGCGCAAGTTACGAATGCGCCCAGCGGGGTCCTCCCTGGGTGGTAGCCCCCGAACGCCAGGATTCTCATACAATTAGTGTTATGTTAGACTGCTTCCTAGTTCCAAAGGGGGTTAACGTTGCAAAAGTTCGTTTCGTTGAGTCGTTAAGTTTAATGCACCGCAAAATGTAATTTAAGAGATTCGCCGCGCCACACGGGGTACGTTAGAAAGCATCAGACCTTCGATTACACTCCAACGTTTACGGGAATTCTAATCAACAGTAGAAATGTTTACGAGGTAGAATTTAAATAAGAAAACCCAACTATATGCAATTCCAACTGTTGTGACTATAAATCTGCAAGCTCTAAAACTATATTTCGCTCGTTCTGATTTATAACACTTTCACTTATCTGTTTTGATTATGCGCTAATATAAACATGGATAAAGTACACTCTATCAATGAAACCTTGTGTTTCATTTGTCACGTCAATTTACTGGTATATTTCATAGCACCCAAAGAACTTGTGATGGTACAAATTGCCGCTGCCATAAATCAGTACAGCAATAATTTTCACCCACCACCTTGCAGTCCACTCCAGAGCACCTAGGATTGAATTTAATGTCCTCGAATTGCTAATGCCTGACTCTTGGGACAATTTAAGTGGCATTAGTATACCCACCGGCGGTACACTTATACATATTTATGAATAAAATAGCCAATCTGTTTGGTCAGTAAGCAAACCTAGTTGTAGTTTAACGGGCCTGTCTCGAGGCAATGTTGTGTCTTAAAAGGGAAGCTTCAATTTGAATGCTCAGGTGGTCGTGCCAGTACTTGGCTGTTCCAGATGCATAATTATTCTAAAACAATAAAACTAAACTGTTTTAATTGTAAGGTAAAGCGTTTAGATTCGAAACTGTGTAACTAATTCCACCTTTCTCTATTGTTTCAGAAGTATCTCTCGGACGATTGCGTGTTCGAGGAGCACATAGAGGAAAATAACTACAACACGTACTCGCGAATACGAAGCGGGAAGAAAACATTTTTAGCGTTAGATAATCGAGGAAAAGCGAGAAGGACACAGATCCCGGTGAGCAGACAGCTCGGTAACCTGTCACGATACGCGCTGACGCTGACGAGGCGATGGGAAGGCCACGGGATCAAACACACGCAGTGCCCGGCGAGACGACATCACGGAAAACTAAAGAGGCCCCCACCAAAACATAGGAACTGCATGCAGCATTTGCATAAACAGAATCTAAGGATGAAAAGAAAACATAAAAAAGTTAACAATCAGAAGAAAAAGAGGCATCCCAAAGCGCGACGGAGACACGGAAACGGGACAACGACGACCACCGAGATGAACTGGGACGAGTCGACGATGTCCACGATGTCTACCACGACAGACGCGGAGTTTTTTCGGTCAGCGACCGCGCAGGAGGCGGTCGGTCGCGCTTGACCCGCTCCCTAGTCGCGGTCGGAGCTGCCGTTGCGCTCGCGCACTAACACCGTTCCACAACGCCTCCTTGAATCTCTGTACAATTCCTGGGACACGACTTTGTGTCCGACGTGAATGCGAATTAAACCTCTCCTAATTGATAACTATATTTTTCACTGCTGTTATTTAAGAAGTTTATAATTCGAAAAAAATAAATGATATTAGTCGTAAACAAATAACCCTTCTCCAGTTACACTTTTTTAAGCACGTACATATTACGTACGTGCATAGCATAACTACATATTATAAACAATCAATTTGCTCTCTCAATCTAAAATGATCCCTATCAGATAAGTTGGAAAGAAGCAATGTATTCCAAATTGGCAACTTTATTTTCACTTTGATCACCTTATTATCAGTTACAATATGAATAATTTAATACTCAATAATCAAGACAGCAAATGTCATAGATAGGTCCCACCCACCTAAACTCAACGATGAAAAACAAATGATATTATTCTACCAAAGTTACTGAAATTATCTATCTCAATGTATATTCCTAGTTCGCTTTAAATAGTAGATTAATCAAAAAATTCCAATTTTTTTTTAGTAGGTATAACTGTTATTTGTCATGAAGTTTTAGATGGTAACTTTCATTCGGAAGTTAGTGACTATCGAAATATTACGAACTTGATATATTTTTATGTGGAACAGTGTTAGAAGCTCGCAATATCTCAGACGGTGACAATTCGATCAAAGAAACAATTGGCAGCGTTTATGCCACTCCGTCATCCACAAACAAGATACTGTGATCTAAATGGGCTATATCGTAAGACCCCCTATTAAATATTGGTGTATCTTCCGCTTCCATTTGTTACTCGTCCTATAAGATTTCTATTTAATTAGGTCTAAGTGATTCTTTAATGGATCCGATAGCAGTCCATTCGGTTCCGTTACAAATGAAAACCCATTTGCCGTCACCCAAATATCTTAAACGATCGTAATTTTTACAAAGTGCCCTCTTAGAACTTATTTAAATTAAGAAATTATCATCAGTCTTTAGATAACTAGTCTTTTTTAAATAAATAAGCGTGAATTTTATTTTAAATGTGTACCCAATGATCGGATTCTCACTGGTGTAGATTTGAATGGTTTTGTACTTAGCATGAGGTGTCGAGGCACAAAATATAAAGTTGTTGCGCTAAAAGCTGATACAATACTGGTCTGTCTTCACTGAATCACTTCAACTTTCAATTGAACTTGCGTCAGACGCATGCAAATTGCCTCAACTCAAACCGTGCGCTTTCCCTTTCAACTTTCTGCTATACAGGGTTATTTGTAACAACCCTGGACGGACAAAAAATAATCGTCTTTCCATACAAATATCTGAACAACTGATCGAGTTTTGGAAGAAAAGACGTATTTCTTTAAGTTTTCGCAAAAGTCGTAAAACAAACGTTGTTGCTTATGATGTTAGTAATCTACTCCTGCCAGGTTGTTGGTGTTTTACAAATAACCCTGTATAATATTGTTGTTTTCAATATTGCCTCCAAACCGTGCGCTTTTCCTTTCAACTTTCTGCCATAAAAATTTGACTTTTTTTGAGAAGATAGGATATGAGCTATTGAATGCAATGAAACATGCCTTGTTGAAAGCGCAAGAGGAACTGGAAAACGACTTTGTCAAGACACACCTACAGTACCTACTGACTACAAATCCCGGTTTAACACGGGTATTGCCTGTAATCCGAGCAGCTTTTGTGTCTAGGTGTACCTACTTTATATTTTGTGACGAAGGTGTAAGTATTCGTAAGAAAATGACTGAATATTGGACTGAGTATTGTAGTAAAAGTTGGTTTCGGTCTAGGCTATGATAGAATAGTGTAGCGCAGCGTGACGGCAAGCTTCTGAGTTCTATGTAAGGTTTTAAGTATTTGTTAAGACAAGTGGTCTTGTACAGGAATATAAAATAAGTTTTTAAATAAATAAAAGATTTAATCACGTTCCATAAAATAATAATTAACTGATAACTACTATTCGAGTAAATACCAACATTTTGGAGATCATACATGACGACTTGTCTTACTTAATACGAAACGAAGTAGTGATAAAAGTTAACGGCAGAGAAGTAACTATTAGTAAGTAGACATCAAACGTGTATCTAATTTGTAAATTTATTTATTTTCCATAGAGAAAGTGTATTTTGTTAACGTTTTAGTTGATGTTTTTTTATTCTCTTTTCCCCTTTAGTTCCAACCGAATGTAGTTAAGTAGGATTTCATACGCTTGTACTTTAGTGAGCCAATTTTATTGTATTATAATTTAAGTCCGTTCGGTTATCAATATGTGCCGTGTATGTATAGTACTCGTACGATTGGATGCGTTAGCAAATATTGTGATTGAATGGATTTCGCAATTACATTCTGTACACCCTCGCAATATGTAGTTTGTGTCTTTGGACATAATCAGCGAAGAAATCTGTCTCCGTATTCCATTCAACTTCATACGTAAGCTCTTACTCTTCAGGCAGTATTTATTTATTTATTCCATTGAAAACCTTTAATCACCGAATAATAATTGTATTAACATTTGCTGGGGAATACAAAAAGTTGATAAAACTACACTTACTCATCCAATAAAGGTAGGTACTATGAATTTGAGAATGTAATCTAAGCATGTTGAATTCAATCAGCACAACGACTAGTTACAATTGTATATTTTGTATATATTTTTATTTTTATAAGTATTTAAAGTAATTACACGATCAAATCTTCACTGTGTTGTTTCTCATGATTCTGTAAATATTCGCTGGTAATGTCCACTACGAGTTTTGTGAATAAATTCAGGAAGCTTTATGAATGTACTACGTTACGTAGGTGTAGGTACATAATGTAAGATGGATGATATTTTGAATTTATTTATGTCTGTATGTAATGTTATAGTAGTCGTACGAGAGCGATGCGAAATTTACACTCAAAAAAGCATTTACTCATTGCGAATATTTACCGTGTGTGATATATTTCGTGTCGCATTCGTAACAATGAATAAATTATTCAGAATACCGATATCGAATCGTTATTAATGTAAATTAAACCAATTATTTTAGAGTAGAAGCAGTATTTTGGTATTGTGAAAAGAGTTCTCCATTACAGTATCTAGTTTTTGTAGTTTTATATCGAATAGAAAATGTAAGAAAATATCATCAAGTTGTATCGATTTACCCATCCGTAACGGTTACTTCACTTGCAAGCTGAATATGTGTGATGTGGTGCTGTGTTTACAAGCTCATACCACAAATTAAAAAGACTGTACACATTCTAGTAGGCAGAAGCGCCCACGCTCTCTCCGTATTCGGAAACACTAGGCACCGTCTTGTTTTGTTACGGCTACGTACGTAGCGGGCTATTAGTCCGCCAGCATTGTAGCGGGAACCGGAAAGCAGCTGTGTGAAGTCAAGATGTTAACGTCGAAATCGTGGTTCGATGGTGTTTGAATGGTAATGCTTTTTGACACAGTTCTTGTTTCTTAAACCCAAAATCGAGACTAAAATGTGTTTCTTATTTAAGAGTGTGTCAAACTGTGTCAAAAAGCATTACCATTCAAACACCATCGAACCACGATTTTGACGTTAACATTAGCAGACTTGACCCCCTACAAATCCCGTTTTGACACGCGATTGCTTGTACGCATTGCCTATGTGCTTACCTACATGGGAATTTTGGTGATAGTCCAAACAGCTCTTGTGTCTATTGTACCTACTTTATATTTTGTGGCCGAGGTGAAAGTATTTGTAATCGTAAGAAAATGACTGAATATTGGACTGAGTATTGTAGTAAAAGTGGTTTCGGTCTAGGCTATGATAGAATAGGACCGCTCCTAGGACCTATCCTAGGAGCTGCTACAATGCTGGCGGACTAATAGCCCGCTTTGACCTGAGATTTCTTGTACGTAAGAGGTCCATCA
This sequence comes from Agriphila geniculea, assembly GCA_943789525.1. Lineage (NCBI taxonomy): Eukaryota > Metazoa > Arthropoda > Insecta > Lepidoptera > Crambidae > Agriphila > Agriphila geniculea. Next base: position 12,799,526 of record OX038890.1, on the reverse strand, counting down.
ATCACGTAAGGCTCAAAAGGGCGGAGGGGGGCTCGATTTTTTTTTGTTGAACGCACGATATTTAAACCGAAATAATCTGCAATTTTAATGTTTGCCTGTACATTTTCGAATAAGTACTTTGTACAAAAAATACACGTAGCTTTAGGGGGAAGGGGGGTTAGTCGGACTAAAAACTCACCACGTATCACCGGGGGGAGCTGGAGAGCGTTAAAAATTTGCTAAAAAATGAGGTATTCCTCGAAGCGCATCCATTTTCAAGCGCACCTAAACTATTCCAGGATGCGTACCTAAATAGGTGTGCTATAATTAAATGCGCATCGAGGAATAGTTTAGGTGCGTTTCATTACGTGCGCTTGAAAATGGGTGCGCTTCGAGGAATACCTCAAAAAAACATCACGTGATTAATGGACGACATATTATCATAGCACAGTTCTTCTATTTAAATTTTGCTCTCAGTTATTGACTGTTCTAGAGAAAAGTTTTCTTTTATGGTATCTGGCAGACGTTGAATTAAAATAAAATTTACCTTCAACAATATTTTTTTAATTGAATGTGGTATGAGTTTGCAATTTACCGTTTTGTACTAATGCAGGCGCGGTCCGAGGGGGGGGGGTCACAGGGGACATGACCCCCCCAAAATCGTACACGTCACATAGAAAAAGCTTCTAAATATTTACAGAAAAGCAATTATTATTATTAGTGACCCCCCCCAAAATTTCAGGCTGCGACCGCGCCTGTACTAATGTGGGTATAGAGCATAAAATGCGTTTATCTCGAATAACTCGGATTTAATGAATGAAAATACTCAACTACTTACTAACAATTATAAAGTAAAATTACTTTATCTCAAAATTCTGACGACTCTTATGTTCTATATCAGCAATTGTACCTACTAATAGATTGTGTAAAAATGTGAATCAGTATGTTATGTTATGCACAAGTGCCATACACCCACTATTGGGGTCTTCCTACCGAATTCAGACTAAACCCCTCTTATTTCAATGTAAAAAAAACATCAGTCTTATTTGGGTATTTATCTGACACCCCAATCAATTTATTAACTATAATGATACTTATCTACTTATTAATTTATTACCAGTGTCCCTGAAATGTTAAGATCCAAACAGTATTAAATAATTAATTTGGATACACTTTACAACTATCACTAATAAAGTGGTAATTAGAAGTTAATAAGTGCATTTATAATGTACGACTTTAAAACTATAATTATCCTTTAGTTTGGTGAACTACCTGCCCGGACCCCGAATTACGTAACTCTGTTGCTAACAATTCTCGATTGAAATCGCAGTTGCATTGCTGCTTTAAGTAAGATAGTTGTCACATTGGTTCTAACTAAAGCAGCAATGTAACTGCGATTTCTGTCAGAGTTGATTGCAACAAAGTTACATAATCAGCCCCTAGGTGCGTAGTTATACCAAAAGATTGAAACTCTTAGACAATAATTACAGCCTCCTATACCGACAAATAAAAATGATCTATAATTCAACATGTTGTTTTATTGACAAAAAAGCTTGTACTCAAGCCTTAAGGCCGTTGTATGACCGAAAGTGGCGCCCTCAGAGGTTTTTATTTAATAAGTTATTAATAGAAAAAGATTTTAATAATGTCTCTCGTGGAGATTTTAGGGCCCATGGTCTAGTATTTTTAGAAGGTATCACTACATGCCCTCGTAGTCATTCGTAGAAGTAGATAGAAAATGTGTCAAAAACGACCACTTTTAGCAGTTTTGCTATCTACTTCTACGAATGACTACGAGGGCATGTAGTGATACCTTCTAAAAATACTAGACCATGGGCCCTAAAATCTCCACGAGAAACATTATTAAAATTGTTTATTAGAATTATAATATTCAATAAAATTCACCGCGGCGCCACTTTCGCTCAGGGTACCGCCTTAAATAAATTCTCATCGGTACAGTCAACGATGAAAGTCATTTAATACTTCAGTACTTCGTCACAACAATTTTTTTTCCAGATATCTCGCACAGTTTGAAACATTAATCAAAAAAGATTATATGACAAAATACTAAAGTGATAAGCAACTTTTGTTGCTGACCGTACTATGAGCAACAGTTAGCAACAAAATTGGTGTGCGCTCGTATCGCCCCTGCACACATTAGTACCTTTACTACTACTATTATACAGGATGTCCCAAAACTTTGCCACACCGAGGGAAAGTACCTTAAAGGATTTGCCACACTGGATGGGTTCTGCATTCTGCGGTCTGGTCTGGTCAACCCATACATAGGGTGAACGCAATGCATGGGTTGACCGGACCGCAGCCCGCAGAACGCATCCAGTGCAGCAAACCCTTAAATATTGAAAAAAAAATAAAAGGAAATTTTACTAAAAGAAGACTTCATTTTGTTTTTTCCAATAATTGGATCTGCATTCAAAGATTTTCGAAAAATCGCATGCCTACCAGGAATCGAACCCTACACTAAATTAGAAAATCTAAATTTATTTTTACGATACAAATCCAAAGGGTTACTCATTAGGTTTTTTTTTTTTGGTAAATAACACAGCATCTTAAACAAAAGGAAAGCCATTAAATTTAACATTTAAATTCTAATTATTACGTATTGTATCAATTTTTATAGGAATGAATGCGTTTTTTTTTTAAATCTTTGAGTGCAGTTTGCATTAATTTTCAAAACAAAACGAAGTCTTCTTTTAGTAAAATTTCCTATCTTCAATATTTAAGGTACTTTCCCTCCATGTGGCAAAGTTTTGGGACACCTGTATATTCTGTGCCAGCACGTAGGCCTGCCGCTCTCAACGCTGCTGAGAGCTACCTTGAGAGCATACCTGATATGAAATGCTGTTTCTAAGAAGAACGTCTCTTCAAGTATGATCTCAAGATAGCATTCAACGTTGAGAGCGGTTTATAAATACGAGCCGTAGGTATGGGCGACGGCGCGATGTGCAGATTTTAACCCTAGGACTGGGGGTCAAGCCTGTATTGTTAACGCCATAATCGTGTTTCAATGGTGTTTGGATGGTAATGCTTTTTGACACAGTTCTTCTAACCCAAACCCGTAAAGTAGGCCATACACGCTAGGTTATGCATGACGGTTTTAACCGAAGAACTGCAAAACCTTCATGCAAAACCAAGTTCAATAGAGGAGTATGACGGTTTTGACCACAGGCATAACCGAGCAGCATGCATAAGCGGCTTGTATGAACAGGCATGCAGTTTTATCGCATACACGCTAGATTATTCATGACGGTTTTGACCTTACAGGCATAACCATGCATAACCTAGCGTGTATGGCCGGCTTAACACACTGTGTTTCAGTTTTGGGTTTAAGAAACAAGAACTGTGTCAAAAATCATTACCATTCATACACCATTGAAACATGATTATGACGTTGACCTATTAGTAATGTGATGTGAAGTATCTAACATCAGCTGTCTGAACCTTTCACGCATGAATAGGTAGGTACTGAATTTTGATAAACCTAGAGCAGTGTTTCCCAATTAGTGGTACGCGTACCCCCAGGGGTACGCAAGGTTGCATCAAGGGGTACGCACAGCAATCCGTAACTATGATATGATTATCACTTGATTATCAGTAAAAAAAACTCGTTTTATTTATCATTTCTGCAATAAGGGGTCGCGAGTTTGAGGTCTTTCTTGGAGGGGCTTAAGTACGTAGTAAAAACTAATTGGGAGCCACTGGCCTAAAATAGGTAGCTAGAGGATCACATCGCTTCCAGATGCGAGAAAAGCAGAATTTGTCGACAATTCTGGGTTTTGTGCGACAAATTCCGACAAACTAACGGCTACATACAAGGTGTTTGGTAATAGCCTTATAAAGCCGAATATGGTAGATAGCGACCAAAGAGAATGTAAAAATAACTAGCGTTATAAGAGACGGGAGTGTCATACAAAAAGCGTGAGTATGAAACGGAAGCGAATTAAACGAAAACAAACAAAAGAGAAACGTTAAACGGCATTGTCGGTAAAACGGGTCAAAGATGAAGAATACTTTTTGATGGGGCGAAGTATAATACGCCTAAATTCGAATGTTGTCAATTATCTACTGCTTTGTGGATTGTCAACGTTCTTTCAAACTTAGACGGGTTAAAAATTCGCTTCCGTTTCATAGATCGTTTTTTACTGAGAGAGTTGCGCCAGGCTGATAGGGACCATGAAACTGAACAACTTTTACAATGGGACCAACTCTGAAATCGCGAAAAAAAAATCAGCTGTTTCATACAAAAATTGATAACGAAAATATCAAAATGTATGAAACAGCTGATAATTTTTTCGCGATTTCAGAGTTGGTCCCCTAGTAAAAGTTGTTCATTTTGATGGTCCCTATCTACCATATTCGGCTTTATAAGGCTATTACCAAACACGCTGTATAGATGGGAGTAGGTAATCAGATTTTTCGCTACGACCTTCCGTTTTCGAAATCCAGGCAGAATGGTCTCTACCGCGTATCTTCACATCTCCTCAACTCTAGACCGACAAATTCTGTTTTTTTTTGCGACAAATTCCGACAAACTGACAGCTACACACTCGAGTAATCAGATTTTCGTTACGACCTTCCGTTTTCGAGAACTGTGTGGCGCCGCTGTAGAGACGCGTCTCTGCAGCTGCGCCACACGTACATATCTCCTAAACGCAAGACCGACAAATTCTTATTTTTGAGTGACAAATTCCGGCAACCCAACAGCTACACACACGAGTAACCAGATTTTCGCTTTGACCTTCCGTTCTCGAGATCTGTGGAGACTGGAGACGTCTCTGCAGCTGCGCTACACATATCTCCTAAACGCAAGACCGACAAATCAAGGTTTGTGTGCGACAAATTCTGACAAACTATAGACTTTAACATGGCATAGTAAGAAAGCCTGATTTCCAACTTTTTTTGTGGCGCAGCTGTAAGTCCGGCACGCATATCCTGCAATCTGCATGCCCACACAAAGCCCTGCATGCAGTGTTCCTGCGCACACTGCGAAATTTCACGATTCTATCTCAACTAAATCAAAAAATAAAAAGATTTATATCATAATATTAAACCTAGAGAACCAGTCATTGATTTTTATTAAGATTTTTAGTGTAGCAACCATCTATGGTTGATAATAGTAAGAAAAATTATCAAAGTTTGACGTAAAACTTTGATAATTTTTCTTACTATTATCAAACACATTTTATTTGATGTGGTTTATCAGAAGTTGTGGGAATAAACTGTGCTAGTAAATACTTATTGTAGTTTATTGTTTAGACTGTCTGGAATCAATTAAGGTAAATATTTAATTCATGTCGCTATTAAATTGCTAGATTTCCTCAATAGTTTATGAACACTATTTAATTAATATTCACGCAGAGTTTACAAAATGTATCTTCATGTATCTCGCCTAAAACTTTGTTTTTATATTTCCTTGTACATCGGTTAAGAATAATTATGATTTGTTTGCGCCTATTTGCGTCACTCATACATTTTTTTTCGTTTTTCGTAGAATGCAGATACTTGAAATTTTTGACATTTGGTTTCGAACGAAGAAAGAAGAACGAAATGTTGTAATATATAAATTACTGAATAAATATAACATATGTGATTTATCAAGTAACATTCCGAGGATGTTTTAAGTTTTCGTTAGCAGCTTATGCAGTTAAATTGAGATTAAATATCAGAAAAGCCAACGAAAACAAACAAGGTTTCTTGTCTCTAATGTTCAATGGTTGATAGCGAATTGATGCTTCCAGATGATTATTTCAAGTGTCTGCCCTCTACCAGCTCAACAAGTATCGCTACCTACTATAAGCCAATCAAATCCGGGATGGCCTGTAAAAATCATTCGAAGAATGTAACTCTCAAGTAAAAAAAATAAAGTTGAGTGTTTGTTACGCACCAAATCAATCTGCTGAGGTTAGTTTACGGTCTGAAATGCTGCAAATATTGTCCGCGTAGTACCTAAGTATGCACATCATCACCATCACGAATCGTAGAAATTAAGAAAGCTATGCGAAAGTCAGATGAACTTAAGATGAAAATGTCGCTTGAACAAGCACTTCTTAAAAATACCAGATGTGTCTTATGATAATGACAGTAATCAGAGAGAAAAATGATCCTTTTTGAAATATTTATGATCTTTTTTTACTTTTGTTTAGTTTTTTTGTAAATCATATAATTAAATAAGGAATCATATAATTAAGGATTATTAATTTTTATAACTGTTTTTTTTGAGCAATTATCGTTTTTACTACCGTTAAATCCTTTTGTGACTTTATACAAATAATTAAAATCAATAATTAATATAAAATTTTACATTAACTGCAATTTTTATACAGACTGAATTTAGTTGAGTGAAATTTCGCAGTGTGCTGCGGCAGGGCTCTGAGTAGTTACCTACACTTACCTACACAAGGGCCACTCAGGCGGCCCCTAGACGACACAATAATATTGCGCAATAAGTATTTAACCCTTTCTAGACTCATGTCACGAGACTCACGAGTGTCATTTTTTTAACTCACTACTCTAAGGTTTGGAACGACCAAGAACTTTATGTCATTAATACATATTACAAAGTCTTCGTTTTCCATTTGGAATACGAATAATTTAAACTTTCCTATAATCTAAATCAAATAAAAACTGTTTTTTGAGAAGCTACCATGAACTTTAAAGTTCTTGGTCGTTCCGAACCTTAGAGTGAGTTAAAAAAATATCACACGAGTCTACAAAGGGATAAATATTGCGCAAAATTGATGACTTCATGTAAGTGTCCCTATTTATATGGCTTTTTGGTTTATTTGTTTGTTTTTTTACAACGAAATTGGTCTAGTTATAACGGGCGACGGTAAAAAGAACAAAAAAATTGCCAAGAAAGCTTAATAAAAGGAACAAGTCAACAAGATTGTTTTTAGGTGTTTTTAACGAAGTGTGGCCACAGCAAGAATTTTGTATTCATATCAAATTCATATTCTACACTCGCGAGCAAAAGAATGGAATCATAGGCCTATTTTCATACAAACGAGGTAACTTTGAAGCCTTGGTTCTCCGCCAGGGATTGACCGAGCTGTGATCTGATGATGTCTATCCAGGAAGTGAATGGAGGAGATTCAGATCGCTATACACACCCAACTGATGTGATCACCATTCTATGAGATATTAGGATATGTTTAAAAAAACCGCAAAATTAGCATAAAAATGTATGAAAATCCTGAAACTGAGAACTCTGATCAGTATATTTCTTAGAATGCTGATCAGATTAGTTGGGTGTGTATAGCGATCTGAATCTCCTCCATTCACTCCCTGGATGGCCATCATCAGGTCACAGATAGGTCAATCCTTAGCGGAGAACCATGGCTCCAAAGTTACCTCGTTTGTATGAAAATAGGCCTATGATTCCATACTTTTGCTCGCCAGTGTATTTAATATTCTTCAAAGAGAATGTAAATCACTACGTTTTAATATTCTTGGGCCACAGCATGGCTACAGAGTAAAATATGATTGTTGTTTAGGCTTATTTTCGTTTGGTTTGGCACTCTTGGTCACAGAGGAAATAATCACACTTGTACTATTGACTATTGTGTAAAAGCAAGTCGTTTTACTCTTGGTCATTGTAGAAAATTATTAGCGAGTTTGTCGAAAATGACAATTGATGTAGAACACGCTTTTATCGATTTTTATTTATTAGGTTGGTATTATTTATTTTTGACGTTAATATAACCAATCACAGCGTTCCAGAAAGAGACAACTATATTAGGTGTGCAAAGAAGAGAAACCATAGACAAAATTAAAGCGAAAATTTAAACAGTTTTTGTAAGCAAATATAGTCTCTATGTGGTTCTTTTAAAGTATGCTATCATTAAATTATGTACGAAGACGAGTTGTACTTCTATCGAATCCGACTCGTTTGCTTTCTCTCTCTTCCAGTGCTCGATGCATCGCGTCGCATCACTCAATCGCCATTTTATTGAAATCTCGTGATAATTTTCGATTCGATACACGTTCATAATCGTTTTATCATCCAACTCACCAACTGATTTTCGGTGCCAATCAAGAATCGATTCGATATTGAATCACCATGAGAAAAAGTTCATCGGTTGTTTGGCGATTTTTTGAACGAGTCGAAAATGAAAACAAGAGGTGTTTTGCGGTCTTGTGCAAATTGTGTGATACGCAATATAAGTTCTTCGGTAATACAACGAATCTGAGAACGCATCTGATTAATAAGCACCCGTTACAATGGGAATTGTCACAGAATGGGACGTTCGAAGAGTCAAGTTTTCAGGTTCTTGATGAAGAATCGAATCAATCAGCGATAGCACCCAAAAGAAGAAAACATTCCAAAGGATACAAAGACAAAAACGTACGTTACTCAATATCAGTTGATAATCCAAGGAATAGCACTGGCGACCGAATTCCCACAATTGAAATTCAAAGGGTATTTATGATGTTATGTTAGGTCTCGTCTTTGTTAGGTTATGTTATGAACAAGCGATATCGGGCCATGTTGGCGTCGTTTCGTCAATATCTTCACTCATTTCTATCTGGATACGATAGTGACGATACTTATTTATTACTTATTCTCATATTTATCAAGAAAAATACTTTCTTTACATGCCAGTACTATTATCTATTCTGTGTTTATACTTCTTATGCTTATACTTATACAACACAGTCAAGTTAACTCGGCACCTGGCTCAAATGATTTTTTTCCCCACACGAGATGACTTTGGTCTGATACTTTAATGGCTGTGTAATTAATGGTTTATTTTAGATTAAATAGGCAATAGTGGAATTAAAGCACACTGTAACAACACTACCAGCACAATATGTGAATGATTATAAGAAAACTTCATTGTTGACTCAGGTGCTGAGATAACTTGTCTGGGGTACTTATTGTATAATTTCAAAATCTATCGCAATCACTTTCATTAGACAGCTGGATGTGACACATTGCTACATTTGTTTAGTTTTTATTTGTGCCAAAAAGAAGTATCAATGTGTCACATCCATCTATCAGATCAAAGCGATTGCAATAGATTTTGAAATTAGACAACAAGCCCCTGGGTTGTACTTTGATCGAAGGACTTGATAAATAATAGTTGTTTATTATCTCTTATTTCTAAATAAGTAACATTTAATTTATTTTTCTTTTTAGGTGGATGTACTTGATACTTCAGGAATTAATAACGATCAGCAAGATGAAGATAATGAAGCGACTTTCAATTTAGTGAGACAGCTTCACGACACAGCAGGGTCCGATGAGGAGTGGCTTGAAGAAGATTCATACGCCACACATGTTGAGACTTACGAGCCCAAGTCAAAACGAAAATACAGAAAAATTAAGAGAGAAGTCCAAACTCCTCCTCGCCGTGTGTCAACGTTTACACCTCACTCGTTAAGCTACGAAAAAGGTTCTCCTATCATAATTGACCAGTCGAATTTGAAGGATGAATATTCAGTATTTGGAGAATATGTGGCTAATAAGTTGAGAAAGTTCAAAGCTCCTCGGACCCGTGGGAACTTGCAACAGTTGATTACGACTATTCTGTGGCAAGCCGAGTATGGAACATATGATAATGCTGACACCGTGAAGAGAGTCTTAATGTATACAGTACAGGAGGCAGACCATGTACAAGAAACACAGATTCAGGAGCAGACAGATTCAATGAAACAGACTAATGAAGAACCAAACCAAAGTGCAGATGCCGACTGCTTACCTAGTGTTGAGTGACAAAATAATAATGCTAATTATTGCATAAGTGTGATTTAAATGTATAAATTCAAGGAATTAAATTTGAAAAATATGAAGTCGTTTTTCATTTATTGAAGACAAGTTTGTATTTCCTGGTTTCTCTACTAACTGAATTTTACTATACGTTAGAAGCAAACTTAGTTTTAGAACAATATCATAATTTTCCGTTCATGTGTTCTAATTATTACAAGACTGTGATTAATTTAACAATGTACTATGGGCAACAGCGTCTCTTAACCAGTTTGCAACAAAATTCGTGTGTGCGCGTATCGCCTCTGCATGAACTAAACGTATGTGATAGCAGCCGCGGCGTGCAAGCGATTTTGACCTTAGCAGTGGTTAAGCGACGCTGTTGCCCATGGTACAACTGAGGTGATCAACTTCAAAGTGCTTGCTAACGGCTGCACTAGGTACATATCCGCTCATGATCGGCACAATTAATCATACATTGATTGATATTTTTGAAAGAACCTCTTTGAAGCATTTGTTACAAAACCGGCTACGTACAATGAATAGGCTATTTTACACCATGTAAGATAAAGTATAAAAATGCATATTTAAGATAGATTTCATAAATAGTAAACGAGAAACGTCGATATTTATTCATAAAAATGTAATATAAATTTTATAATTCAATTTTAAAAATCGTATTTTTTAATCTATTCATCAAATGTTAAAAAAACGCCCTTCGCCATATTGGATTACGATGTGACGTCACTCCGATAGTAAACAAACATGACAGCTCTCTTCTCTCTGTGATTGTGATATTAAACAAATTAGATTTTCATCGATTTATTTTGAAATCTTATAAGTGATTACTACATCTGTGGACTATTATCCTTTATTTTATTACATAGCATCATGAAATACAGTTTTGTTAAAGCAGAAAGTACAAATCTACCAAGGATAAATACATTCAATCATGGTGGCGAAATTTTTTGCGTCCAATCCAATCCCGATTTCTGTTCTGCAGAGTTGAGAAATGTTAAAACAGCAATGTAAGTACTTAGCATATATCAAGTTTTGTCTAACAATAAGCACAATAACAATACAACACGATGATACCCTGTGTTATCTATAACAATCTAACATAACCTATTTTTTTTGTTATCAGGTCCTGGGAGGACGGAGAAAGTCAACTTTAGCGCTGTATCACCTAATAATTAAAATAATGATGAAGACTATAAGTAAGAAGAATATAAGTAAGATCTCCCATCTTTTCAATCAAAAGATCCATATCATTCCTAGAAATTAAAACTAGAGATCAACAATAAAAGTGGCTTTTGTTTGTGGCATTAACTAAAATTATGGCAGAATCACAGCCTCGAAATGCTAGTGAGCCAGTGCAAAACAGTGGATGGTACCAGATGCGACCAGAGGGTCGCTATGATTTTTGTGCAAAAATTCCAGGAACTTCAGCAATATCACGAGGTAAGAAACTGGAGGAAGTCAGGAAAACAATAGAAAAGAAAATGGAATGAAGATAGAAAAATGCAGTCTATATATTATTTCTGAGGCATTAACATTTACAAATTAATAACAACCCTACTTTTAAAATTAAGTGTCCGTCTAGTGAAATAAAAGCACAGGACTATTTTTCCAACTTTAAAGTTTGTAAACTACTGAAAATACACTTATCATGTTATAAAAATAACTGTTTTTTTTATAATTTAAGCCTACCTACTCTACTCCTATCCTACCACAGATCAAAGAAATGAGTTTTACTTCTGAGTATCCTACCGTACCCTACCTTATGTATAGTACAGATAGTGCATATTATGTAGGTACTTTTTCACATATTTTGCACTCATGCACATGAGATAAATACACATCTATTACATTCTTTAAATCAACTCGGCTATGTGTTCAGCAACATCATCTTTTATACAGTGCGCAATGGAAATAAAAAAACTGTACATAATATTTGATTTATTTATTTGACCGCTATATTAATAATAACTACATTTTATAAAATGAATGTTTTGATATTTTGACTATAATGTGTGTGTAGATAGCTGGTCTAGGCTGAGCGAGGCAGGTGAGTAAGTAAGTGCTTTATTGTGCATAGAAACAAGGTTACAAAAACGGATCTTGTTAATTACAAATAGAGGTATCACTAGTTTCTAACTTTGCAGGCGTAGACACACACACACACATTTAAAAATATCAACAAAAAGAAACACAATTACTACTTAAAATAAGTCACCAGATCACTGAACGCATCTTTAAAACATGGCAAACTCTCTCAATATTCGAATGACCCTCTACAAAACTGGCTATTTGTTTCGTCTGCCGCCTGCCGCACTTCAGCTTTGTACTACTTGGACCGCTCTAACATCACTCTTCTTAATTTCAGGTGTCAAAAAATCTAGAAATAATAGTACAATATGATTAGTATAATATCTGTCCTAGCCTAGTGATAATGGTAATAATTTATTACAACTGCAAAAAATACTAAAAATAAATTACCTTGATTACAAGATGGTAATTTGATTTACCATAATTTTCATTTCGTATGGTCTCTTCAATCTCCTTAATTGTATTGTAGACATTATTTGCCTTTCAATAAAGGCATGCGGATGTTCACTTGGAGTGGACTCTGTGGACTTGTGTTTCCTATAGCTTGGCAATCAAATCTGGATGGTACGCAGTTTGGTTTCATCTGAGAGCAGAACCCACTACCATAAACTGTGTATAATTCTTCACATCATTTTTTTAGCTAAAATATAGAATATAATAAGTATTTATGAAATTTTCAAATCACAATATAGCAAAACATAACCTATAAATACATAGGTCACAAAATATGACGATTGTTTTGTAATACTAACATGAAGTTTTATTTTGTTTATTCCATAGTTAATTTACCATTTTTAACGCATAGGTACTTACATCAAAGTGGTCTTCACAGAAATACATTCTAGTCTAGTTTTTGGGGACAATGATTTTGGATACTATTATTTCTCTTGCCAGTTTAGTGTTTCTCATTTTATTATCACTTGGCACTTGAATCCACAATTTTGTGGCGTTTTTACACTTGTATTATTGGATTCAGGCACAAGACACCAAAGATTTACATTTTATAACTCATTAATTCTTGTTACTTTATACTTGGTCTTTCGCACTATTGTTTGTTTACTAACGGAGTGACGTCACGAGCCTAAACAGCATGGCGGCTAGTGTTTCCGCGCGAAAATTCAAAATCATAATTTGAAAACGTGTTTTAGGGCATTTAATGCTTTTATAAAATTAAATTAAAAATTCTGCTGGCTTATTTCGACCTCAGGATTAATTTAAAACAGTTTTCAAAAAATGGTGTAATTCCCTATTGTGCCCATCATGGGCCAATATGTATGTAGTGCCAGCAGAATGATGTATTTTAATTTGTGAAATTTTCTGATTGCCATTCTCAAGTAAAGTTGCAGTGAATCACTGTCTTGCCTATTGTCAATTTAATAGCATTCTATTTGCAATTTTATATTCATATTCTGTGTAATTGAATATAAAACTCGTAGTGATTGTTTCCTCTGTGCCTTAAAACGTACCTAGTGATTATTTCCTCTGTGCCTACAACCAGCCTGCTTATTGTCTAATTTTCAAAATCTATCGCAATTGCTTTCATTTGACTTATTGATGCATTTCTTTGGTAAGTTTTTATTTGTGCCAAAAAGAAGCACCAATGTATCACATCCTGAAAGCGATTGTGATAGATTTTGAAATTAGACAATTAACCCCCAGTTGTCTTTTTAAGAATGTAAAAAAAAATTGGTTAAAATATTTTCTTAAGAAATAAGCTCCCTTATTTAATAGAATTTGAAACCGCAGTTACATTGCTGCTTTAAGTAAGATAGTTTGTCACATTGGTTCTTACTAAAGCAGCAATATAACTGCGATTTCTGTCAGAGTTGATTGCAAACCGGTCAAGAGCGAGTCGGACTCGCGCACCGAGGGTTCCGTACCATACCATCTTAAGAAATTACATTCTGAAGAGTAGATTTAGGTCAGCGCCATCTCTTGACCGATAGTATTACTAATGTAATTTTTCAGATTGTAAATTTAGGTCAGCGCCATCTCTTGACTAAAGTGCAAATAATGTAATTATTGTTCATTTTTGAAAAAGTGATATTTAGAGACATCGTTTTGTTTTTCCTGTAATCTTTACATAAACAGCTTTGAAAACAGTTTTTTTTACGTAACTACGGCATAAATGCGGTCTCAATTTCAACATGTAAGTCTGACTGACGTGCCGTTGACTGTACTTTCGACTTCGTCTAATTCAGAATGTAGTCGGTGAAATTATATTTAATATGACTAGGTATTTATCGTTATTTAGGTCGGCTGTTCAGCTCATAAACGCTCATATGACCCAGGATGCAACTTAATTGCAGTTTGCACTTCGAATGGAGTGCCATTATTGCTCGTAACCATGTGCAATGAAAACTATGCGGAATACAGTTTCTGCAAATTAGGATACTTATTTGACGCGGTTTGACAGTTTACACTAAATCAATTGTTTTTAGCCGATAGGATAGACTCGCTGGTAAGTAAATAAATAGGTAGGTATGGTATTTTACTCGTTTGTAGTGTAGGTAGGTGGGTAGGTACGCTTGGCAAATGAAATGGTAAAGGCGTGGGCACATTAGTCTGACGCCACGTGTTAACACGCCATATTTATATGGACGTGTTACAAGATAAGTGTGCTCCTCGTGCATACATTTACTATGAAAACCGAGATCATCTGAGGGCGTGTAAAGCTTCGTACAGACTGAGGCGAGCGAATCGCGCGCGTCGCTCATTTTGACAGATTTTGATCGCGTAACTCAAAGCAATGGCCATAGCCATAGCCATTGCCATAACAATTTCTTTGACAATGGCTATGGCTAAGGCTATCGCTTTGAGTTACGTGGTCGCACTCGCGAATTTCGCGCGGAATTCGCCTCAGTCTGTACGAAGCTTTACTGTTAACACGTGGCGTCAGACAAATGTTTTCATTACTTAAGGCGAGGTGGTTATCGTCATTTAACATTAGATGAGATGAAGGCCAAGCACTATCCCGTTGTGTATAAAAAAAATTAAAAAAAGGTGGTAGTGAAAGTGGCGCCGCCACTACATTTATTTTTATTACTCGTAAACCAAGTCAATATTTAAGTGGCGGCGCCACTTTCGCTCATCATCATCATATCAGCCGCACGACACCCACTGCTGGGTATAGGCCTCCCCCAAGGATTTCCACGACGATCGGTCCTGCGCTTCCCACATCCAGTGGCTTCCGGCAACCTTCACCAGATCGTCGGTCCACCTTGTCGGGGGCCTACCCACGGAGCGTCGTCCGATGCGCGGTTGCCATTCAAGAACCTTTCCGCCCCAACGGCCATCGGTTCTCCTCGCTATGTGTCCAGCCAGCCCACTGCCACTTTAGCTGAGCAATCCTTCGAGCGATGTCGGTTACTTTAGTTCGCCTGCGGATCTCCTCATTTCTAATTCGATCACGCAGGGAAACGCCGAGCATGGCTCTCTCCATTGCACGCTGGCTGACCTTGAGCCTCCTTATGAGACCCATAGTTAGCGACCACGTTTCACTGCCGTAAGTCATCACTGGCAACATATAGACTTTCGTCTTGAGACACTGAGGTAAATCGGACACGAAGATTTTTCGGAGCTTCCCGAATGCTGCCCATCCGAGTTGGATTCGACGAGAGATCTCCTTCTCAAAGTTGGGCCTACCTAACTGGACTGCCTGTCCTACGTATACATAATGGTCAACAACTTCAAGTGTAGTGTTCCCAACATGAACTGGAGCGGGTACAACATGGGCATTCGACATGATTTTCGTCTTATCCATGTTCATTTTAAGACCCACTCTTTGGGAAGCACTACGGAGATCTTCGAGCATTGTGTTCAGGTCCTCCAAGGTCTCAGCCATAAGAACTATATCATCGGCAAAACGAAGGTGTGTTAGGTACTGGCCATTAATGTTGATGCCGAGTCCTTTCCAGTCTAAGAGTTTAAAGATATCCTCCAACGCAGCTGTGAACAGTTTCGGAGAAATAACATCTCCCTGTCTCACACCTCGCTGCAGTTGGATAGGATTTGTTCTCTGGTTCTGTACTCGGACCGACATGGTGGCATTTTTGTATAAATACCTCAACACCTCGATATACCTGTAGTCCACTTGGCACCTTTGGAGAGACTGCAGCACCGCCCAGGTTTCAATCGAATCAAAGGCTTTCTCATAATCCACGAACGCCAAGCAAAGTGGCAGATTATACTCCTCGGTCTTCTGTATGACCTGCCGCAGCGGGATGTGGTCTATGGTGCTAAAGCCTTTTCGGAACCCGGCTTGTTCGGGAGGTTGGAAGTCGTCGAACTTGCGAGCGAGACGGTTCGTAAGGACTCTCGAAAACAGCTTATAGACATGACTCAGAAGCGAGATGGGTCTATAGTTCTTTAAGAGGGACTTGTCACCCTTTTTAAAGAACAAAATCACCTCACTTATGTTCCATGTCTTCGGCGTTCTGCCCTCGACGATGACGGAATTGAAAAGCTTCTGGAGGACGTTAAGTATCGGCTTACCGCCCGCTCTCAGAAGTTCTGTAGTGATTCCGTCGTCGCCCGCCGCCTTGTTGTTTTTCAGCTGTTTGAGAGCCATACTAATCTCGTACATGCTGACGTCCGGGATATCTTGGGTATAGTGTCGGGTAAGCTTGGCTCTGGGGTCTTTAGCCTTGCTTTCAACAGGTGTCTGCGTGGAATATAACTGCCTATAGAATAGAATAGAATAGAATGGTAAGGATGGATATAGAAACTCCCTCAGGATTTCAGGCTTCGCTGAGATGATGCGTCCGTCGTCAGTTTTCAGCTTCGTCATCTGGCTTTGCCCAATAGACAGATCTCTCGCGAACACTTTGGAGCCTTTGTTCCGCTCGATGGCCTCTTTAATACGATTCATATTAAATTGGCGAAGGTCGCTCGTCAAAAACTTAGATATCTGTCATCTACTGAACTCTGGAGCCTCATTTCACGTCTATGATCCATGAGTAGGAGTGTGTGGTCGGAGAGTTTCTTTAGCTTGGGACGGCGGGTCTTGAAGAACTTGGACCCTACCGTATGGACAGTATCCACCACCATATTGTTTAGATCGTCCACATCTATGCTGTTCTCAAGGGCTTCGAAACGGTTTTGGAGTTCGAGTTTTTTCCCCACCTATAGTCATATTTAATTATTTTTTTTAACCCAACCTGAGGTGAGTTATATTTGAATTTCCTTAGGGGCTCGGTAATACCCTACTCTCCCCTATCAACTTGAAATTTGGAATAGTTTAAGCCAAGGTGACGTTTGCTGGGTTTGCCCAACTATATTGCAAATAAGATAGAAATAAAAATAAAAAAATGATTATTTTTGAAGTGAAAACTTCTTTAGCGGCGTTGTACGCTTTTTTGTAATGGGGAAAAAATGTTAAACTCACGTCTGTCAGGATCACGTGACCCTGATCGAAAATTCGTAAGACGGATGTGATGAATTGTGATGTGACGGATGGAGAGTAGACAACTAGACAGCCGGCGGCGGAAGTATCCTCCTCGCTTTCTACGGGGCGCGGCGAAAATGGCGGCGCGTCATTTCAAGACGTAACACTAGTGTCACCATAGCAACGCGCTAACTTTTTAATTCAATGTCAAAACTCTAGATTTTCTCTCAAGCTATGGATAAGACTTTCGTACAATACTGTTCTGTATTCGCAAATTCAAATGCAGAGTAATTTCGTTAAGACGGCAATTCGTGCAAAATTATTCCCTAACCATTCCAAAATATCAAAAACTAGCTTTTGCCCGCGACTTCGTCCGCGTGGACATTCGGATAATCGCTATGGAACCTTTGACCGAGATGAAAAGTATCCGTGATTTACCACGGGCTGTGACTATCTGTGTGCTATTCCAAATCCGTTCAGCTGGTTTTACGTAATTGAGTAACAAACATCTAAACTCTAAACATTAATTTTTCACATTTATAATATTATAAGTTCCCGTTCCCGTTCTTGTTCATAAGAACAAGAACGGGAACGGGAACTTATAATATTTGAACTTATAATAAGTGGAACGGGAACAGGAATAATCCTGTTCCCGTTCCACTATTATTTTTCCATAAAAAAATTGAACCCCAGTTTCAGTCCTTTAGGTGTTGAATAATGTCCACCGTGTCGTGTTGGGCTCTAAAGGAAATGCTATTTTCGCAATAGACATACCATAAAACCCCAATATCGACATCTCCTACTCGTACTGTACTAGGGCATGTGGGGTATCATTATTTAAGAACGCTGTTTGCACATTTTCAATCATTTCTTCTTTTTTTAAGGCCGCATCGACTTATAGTGAAAAATGTAAAAAAACTATACCGTTACCTCCGAACTTTGCAAAGAAAAAAATCTGAAATAATTCTATGTGATAGCAGTTTGTGTAAAGATTACAGGAAAAATAAAACGATGTCTCAATATAGCACACTTTTTTAGAAATTATCAATGAAAAAAACATTATTTCCACTACCGGTCAACAGAATATGGCGATGGCGCTGACCTAAAAAAATTACATTAGTTCCACTAACATTAAAAAATACTCTGCAATGCATGTCATATCACATAATTCACATATGACGTTAACTGTATCGATCGTCGGCTATTTATTAGTCGTAGCAAAAAGTATTGTATTTTATTTAAGTGTTTGTCATTCTAAGCGTAATTTTCAATGTGTAATGTCTAAATAGAAATTATTTTTAAGTTAGTGATTAATTGATTCATGTTAAATAGGCTATACTCGCCTGAAACACAGGTTTTTCCTAGTTCAGGCAAATGTTATTATTATCTATTTTATTGTATACTTTGTAAATTGTATTCTATTCTACTATCAGTCAAGAGATGGCGCTGACCAAGAAAAAATACATTAGTTACCGATAGTGTGGTCAAGAGATGGCGCTGACCTAAAACTGTAATATTTTTTTTATTATTCTGCACTGTATTTATTATATTCTACTCTGTATTTATAATGCGGAATCCCTCGATGCGCGAGTCCGACTCGCTCTTGACCGGTTTTTTTATTTATTTTCTCCGTGGTTTTACATCGTACTAGAAGATTATTACATACATCATGCTAAAAAATCGAAATTAGGAATTACGGCGAGGTGGTAGTGAAAGTGGCGCCGCCACTACATTTATTTTTATTACTCGTAAACCAAGTCAATATTTAAAAAAAGCTATCTTTAATATTTTTTGAATAACTCTTCAACAGTTTTCATTCTTTCAAGTTTTAAAATCCATTTTAGCTCAAAGTGGCCACTTTTGGCAATTATGGATTTAAAAAACTTACAGAATGAATGATAACTCTTGAAGAGTTATTCAAAAAATATTAGAGACAACTTAAGAGATTATTACTTGAGCTTTTTTTAAATATTGACTTGGTTTACGAGTAATAAAAATAAATGTAGTGGCGGCGCCACTTTCACTACCACCTCGCCTTAAGCTCTCATAGTAGAAAAAAGTTTCAGAATTATAGGTTGTGTGAAAAAAAGATGATGAAAAAATTATGAAAAAGTACCTTTCCTTTGCGCGTTTGAGCGAGGTGAGGTTTGCGCCGTTTTCCGAAAATCTATTCAATTTTAAACCTTATTCCATTGCAATAAAATTACAATGACGGTACCGCCAACATAACGTCATGGGAAGTATTCTAAAGGTACTCTGTTTCTCTCACTCATCACATCACACATATGACAACTCCTATCTCTCTCACTCTTTTTTAGACAGACCAGACAACAGAGACAAGATCGCTCAGAGAGAAAAGTAAAAAAAAAAAAATAGGATCAGCTGTTCTGCCAACATGGCCACGTTAGGACGTAGCTCAGTTAATTTATTACGGAAAGTACAAATAAATCCAGTATTTACTCGAAATTTTAGTACTATTAGAAGTGATAAGTGGTCTAAGAAAGTTCTTACAACATGTGTGTGTGTTTTGGGCGGTGGTTTGGTGTACTACGCCGTGAAAATCAATGGAAATAGAAACACTGTGTATGCACTCAAGGCAAAGGTAAGCGATTGTTTTTAGTATTACAGTGCCATTTACTTCATATAATTTACATTTGAGAGCTCAGGAGAGTTATTATATTTGTTTATTGCATGCTGAGAGAACATCAGGGCGTAGTTATGTCATTTTTCGCATTAATCACGCAGCCGCACTGCTTGTTTATAAATAGCACGTTGACGTTAGCGCGCTACGTTCAGAAACGTGCTCAACCAACATGTCGGTTCGGTCGGTTCACTAATGTCTATGTCGCAGGCGTATTGTATATTTAGCCGTATTACATAGCAACTAGCTGTTTTAGAAAACGGCGCCGTATTGTAATACGGCGAGTCAACGATACGCCAGATTGACAATGTGATACGTTGTTCAATACGGCGGAGCACGTTTAGCCGTTTTGAATCAAAGTTCTATTGTAGAGTGACCACACTAACAAAATGAAACAGTGCTTAATTGAAAATGAATTTAATTTTAATAATTATGAAAAAAGGTAGGTTTAAGTAACTTCTAAAGCACCTATTAAGTAGTAGGAAACATGTGTTCTTTTTATTAGTTTTAAGGAATGTATGGGTTATTCCCAAAGCTCCATGAATGTATGGGTAAGTACTACTTCTATCAAATAAGTAGGTACGGTACAAAACGGTTTGGTTCTTGTTTGTAAAATTGTAATATTTTAGACTTACTAGAACATTAAGCAATTTTTTTTTGGTTTAAATAATTTTAAAGCCTTTTTGAATGTAACTTTTTTTATATGTCATGTATCAAAATATTGTTCTTTGGGCACTGCCCAAAAATTAGGGTCTTCTGAAATATGTTTTTTTAATATTCACTGACTACACTCATTACGTTGTATTTTTACACTAATAATATTGAGTAGGATTCCGCACAACACCAGAAACCATTGCCACCTTAGCAGTTTTAATCTCGTTCTTTGATCCACGGCTTTTTCACACTTCCGCATTGAGCTGCGTAGAAACTATTTAACTGCACATAAAAAAATGTCCTCAAAACAATTATCTGTGCACATTTGGCACGTTTTCTTCATTTAATTCATCCATATTCTTACTTATTTTCGATGCAATATCCGCACTTGACGCCATTTTTATTGTTATAGTAGGCAGCGCCGAGAGTGTTGATAATTAGTACTAAAAACTTACGGAAAAGCGGCTTATGAATCGCCCAATTACATCACGGCTAGGCGTATTGAAAATCGCAAAGCGCTCTATTTAATGCGGCGTACTTTTGACCAGCCGTTTTGAATACGGCGCATCTTTAATCCGCCGCATTACAATACGGCGCCGTTTTCTAAAACAGCTAGTTGCTATGTAATACGGCTAAATATACAATACGCCTGCGACATCTATACTATGATGTCTATCTTGCTAGCTGGACTGGATGTTGCGACCAAATTGAATAATGTAATATACATTCATACAAGTGAACCTTAAGGCCGGCTACACACAGACGGAATCTCGTTACTTCCGTAACGAGATTCCGTCTGTGTGTTTACAGTGAACAGTCCAACTCAACGAGTGTTGCCACTTTAGCGCTTTCGGCGCTAGATCTGGCGTTTTTTTACTGTCGTTTGTTACACTAGCGGAGAGGCCAGGCCTTCAAAATTGAAATCTCGTCGGACAAGCGAGTGCTCTACCGACAACTGGTATCATTGTCTTCAGCATGATCTCCTGACCCCGAATTACGTAAAGCTGTTGCTAACAATTCTCGATTGAAATCGCAGTTGCATTGCTGCTTTAAGTAAAATAGTTGTCACATTGGTTCTTACTAAAGCAGCAATGTCACTGCGATTTCTGTCAAAGTTGATTGCAACAAAGTTAGACAATCGGCCTTCTGAACAATAATATAGCGATTGTCGCATTATAAAGTGGTGGAGAGGGGAGGGAAAAGGTGCAAAACTTGGTTATCAGAATTTGGATAATTTCTCAATAACCACTTGTTCTATTTAAACAAATAAACTGTCGTATGGTAGGTAATATCCTTAACAACAGATTTTATCAAACAATGTTTTTTGTAGATACTATAGTTTATGAAATAATTAGATAAAATACGAATTTCAAATAAATATTTTTTTTTGTTTTGTAGAATTGAAGCAGTAAATTGAAATAAACTACTATGTAACTAAAACTATGAAGAGTTGCTCCAGAAAAAAAATATCGGTGAATAGCCCAGTCATTCCCCTATATCCTTACTAATATTATAAATGCGAAAGTCCGTTTGTTTGTTTGTTTGTTTGTTTGTTACGCCTTCACGTCTTAACTACTAAACCGATCGTCATGAAATTTTGCATACACGTTGTCAGGGGTACAGAGAAGGACATAGGCTACCTTTTATCCCGAAAAAAGTATTGTTCCCGAGGGATAGCAAAAACTTTTCCACGCAGACGAAGTCGCGGGCGGCCGCTAGTGTGTTATAAAACTCAAAATTTTAAGCGCTGTATTTCAAGGAGTGGGTCTCCGGTTGAGTTGAGTTTGAGTTGAGTTCGGGTTGAGGGCGAGTCGTGCGTTATTGTTTGAACGCAGCCTAAGGAATCACGCGCACCACACGGCCTCGACTCCGACCACGATCAGGGTGCTAATTTTGAACAATAAAACAAGACATTTGAGTTACATTTAACTAAAAATCTTTTGTTTACCTTTAATATTCTCATTGGAATTGTCCATTGGCATCTTCTCATTGGAATTGTCCATTGGCATCTTAGGTTCCCTTGGCATAGGTTTTAAAAATTTTAACAAACTTGAATATTTTTCTGTAAACGTAACTAAAACTGCAACGATTTTTTGTTTCATCGTTGAAGATTAGGAGACTGACTGAAGTCGTGTGGTGCGCGATTCTGGTCAGTACCCTTAGCGCGAACAGCTATCGTAAAAAATAACGCGTGTAAAAACATTCGATAGTGTAATTTTGTATTGGAAATTTGTACAGCGCCATCTTCCGCTATAAAGCGAAATTAAATTTTCCATAGATAATGATTATAGAGTACTTTTACGCGCTTTTTTTTCTCGATAGATGTTCGTGGTAAGGTTTACAGAACGATATAATCCCAGTTATTATTTACTTATACATACCCACTTAAAACCACTAGGGTTGGAAGGAGTATTTTTACATCATAACCAAAAAAAAACGCTGCAAAAGTTTCCAAGCTGACATTTAATCAGAAATAAAGTGGCTATAGATAAAATAACTGACATTTGACTTTATAGTCTTATGTATAATTTTTCAATCCTATAGCTTAAGTACAATCTTATATTTTAGGATTGAAAAATTATAACTTATAACTCTCCTTGCATAATAAGGTGCTTGGAATCAATAACACCTAATACATCACACCCAAAACGGCCATAAAAAGAAACGACGTATTTTGAAAGGAATTTCTGTTATGGGTTCAGTAACTGGCCTTTAATGCTTTGAAAGACTTTTAAAAGGAAGTTAAAGAATGGAAAAAATTAAAGGCCTAAAGAAAGTTCTTCATTGCCTTCACTGTATAAATGTTTTAGATGAATTTTCGTTTTTATGATCGTGAAATAATATTCGTACACTCGGGAAATAAAGAAGGGATTTTCGGACGTTTGAAAAATTACTTTTTGCTGTGTTCTTTATTACAAAGTAGGTTACCGTATCATCTATAAAGCTAATTTTATAAAAAAAAAACTAGCTTTCGCTTGCGACTTCGTCCCCGTGGTCATTCGGGAAATCTCTAGGGAACCTTTGACTGGGATAAAAAGTATTCTATAGTTCAATCCAGGCTATAAACTATCTGTGTGTCAAATTTCATCCAAATCTGTTCAGCCGTTTTTGCGTTTTTGAGGAAATCAGCCAAACCCACAAACTTTTATATTTTTAATATTTATATTAGTAGTATAGAAAATTAAAATTTTATAAAAATATGAATTACTTTTTATTAAAAAGCAGTATTAGGGTGGTTTAAAAAATTTTTTTCACTAGTTAACAAACTTTACAAATATGTAGGTATCAACTATATTGTAATATAGCTCGGTGGCACAGTGGTTAAGCAACGTTTGCAAGGGTCGGTCATGGGATGGGTGACCAAAAATTTATTATCTCGAGCTCCTCCGTGCTTCGGAAGGCACGTTAAGCCGTTGGTCCCGCAGGCTTATTAGCGAAATAAAGCAACCGGTTGCTAATTGTACAATAGCAACGCGACTGAGACTAGTAGAATAATAAACTTGTTAAACATTTTTGTCTAGTAACTAGCTAAAAAAATTTTTTTTGTGTCGCGTGGCGAAATTTTCTCTTCCATTTATTTTTCTTAAATCCTCTCCAGAATTAAAAGTATGAAGATTTGCCTCAGAAAAAATAACGGTAAATAGCCCAGTTATCCCATTTTATAGAATAATAAACTTATCAAACATCTTTGTCTAGTAATTATGTTAAAAAAAATGTTTTTATTGCTTGGCGAATTTTCTTTATCTTTTTTTTCGAAAATCCTCTACAGAATTAAGTCTATCAAAATTTGCCCCATAAAAAAATAATAGTGAATAGTCCAGTTATTTTTCTATATAGAATAATAAATTTGTTAAACATTTTTGTCTAGTAACTGTGTTACAAAATGTTTTGAGTGGCGTGGCGAAATTTTCTTTTGAATTTTTTTTTTCGAAAATCCTCTACTTAATTTAAACTATGATGATTTGAAAAAAAGCTGGTGAATGAGCTTAGTTATTGCACTATATAGAAAAATAAAGTTGTTTAACATTTTTGTCTAGAAATTATGTTAAAAAATTATTTCTGTCACGCAGCTAAATTTTCTCTAACATATCATTTTTCCAAAAATCTTCTACAGAATTAAAACTATGAGGATTTTCCCCAGAAAAAAATTATAGTAAATAGATCAATTATCCCACTATATAGATTAATAAACTTATCAGACATTTTGGTATAGTAACTGTGTTAAAAAATGTTTTGTGTCACATAACACAGTGGACCTGCCTGATGAGCTCTGGCTCATCAAGGTGATTCAAACGTAACATATAACGGTGAGAAATGAAAGACCGTAATCCAAAGTAATTATTTGTATTTCAAATAAAGAACCTGTGAAGGTTCTACGTTGCGTGGCCTTAGCCAACAGCTTACATAATTTATATATCTCTTTGTATATTTGTTTAAACACATTGCAACTGATAGAAATTTTACAATTCACAATTTAATCACATTACTTCGCTTGATGGCTATTTTTTCTAGACTGACTTACATAGGGGAAAAAAACGTCTAAAGACAGCGAACACTCATTTTTGAATTACTATTTTTCGGAACAAAATAAAAATTTCACATAGTATCGAATTTAAAATTGAGAAATAAATTTTTACTTTGGGGAAAAAGGTTCCACGGCAACGTTACAGCTCTGTTGGGAAATAGTGTCCAAGGGACTGATGATGGAGCCAGAAGAAGGCCACAGGCTGTAATAAAAACAATGCAACCCCGTCGAGTTTGGGCTCGTTTGAATCGCTTGACGAGTACTGTGTTGGCAAATAGTGTTCAAAGGGTTATAACCATGCAATCCCATCGAGTTTAGGATCGTCTGATTCGTCTTAACGAGTACTCCGATAGGAGATGATGTATTTTTATTTAAGTTTTAGCTCGTTGACTAAAAAGCAGTAATTAATAATTTACTGAAAAAAACCACGATTTTAAAACCGACTATAAAGTATAAAAATCGGACTAAAACCATTCTGGGCGATTGGGATCAAGCTGACGAGCCAGCCAGACGAAAACAAACGTTCCGAATGTACGGACTAGCGCGCCAAACGGCCTAAATGAATACCGAGTCGGTTCGGCCGGGTCGCGAACGGTTCGGTATTTTGGAACCGAACGGTTCGCGACCCGGCGGTTCGGTAAAAGTAAGGTTCGCTGCATCACTACTATTCACCAGTATTTTTTTCCGAGGATAATCTTTATAGTTTTAATTCTGTAGAGGATATTAAAAAAAAATGGTAGAAAACATTTTGCCACGCGTCCCAAAAAATTTTTGGGGAAAATCCTCATAGTTTTAATTTCATAGTACTTTCTTTTAATTTACTGCTTCAATTCTACAAAATTAAAAAAGCTTTTGTTTGAAATTCATCTTTTTTTCTATTTTTGTAATAAACTTCAGTATTTACAAAAACCATTGTCAGGTAAAATATGTTGTTACGGGTATTATCTACCATATGACACCTTATTTGTTTAAATCGGTCAAGTGGTTGTTGAGAAAATCAACCAATTAAAGAGTTGTCGAAAATTGATGGCGCCACTTCTTTTGCAAAAAAACACGTCCAAAATCACGAATATCTTATACACTGAACTGACTGATTTTGTACTAAAAAAGTTTAACGGTTAAGCATGGCTTGTCAAGCACGTACACATAGTGTCCAGGGTTTAATGATGGAGCTGGAAGAAGGCCACAGAAACTCTGTAATAAAACCATGCTACCCCATCGAGTTTGGGCTCGTTTGAATTGTCTTAACGATTACTCTGACGGAAAACGAGGTTCAGGGTCTGAAAATGAAGCTGGAAGAAGGCCACAGGAACTCTGTAATGAAACCATGCAATCACATTGAGTTTGGGCTCGTTTAATTCGTTTGACGAGTACTCTCTTGGGGAATACTGTCCAGGGTCTGACTGATGATGGAGCCTGAAGCAGGCTGAAGGCCCCTGGATCTCTAAAATAAAACATTGCTACCCCATCGAGTTTGGGCTCGTTTGATTCGTCTTGACGAGTACTCTGTTGGGAAATTGTTTCCAGGGTCTGATGATTGATGGAGACGGAAGAACGTCACAGGACTATGTAATAAAACCATGCCACCCCATAGAGTTTGGGCTTGTTTGAGTCGTCTTGACGATAACTTTGATGGGAAATAGTTTCCAGGGTCTGATGATGGAGCACGGAGCCGGAAGAAGGTCACAGGAATATGTAATAAGACCATGCACCCCCATCGAGTTTGGGCTTATTTGATTCGTCTTGACGAGTACTCTGTTTCCCAACAGAGTACTCGTCAAGACGAATCAATCCCTTGTTTCCAGGGTCTGATGATTGATGGAGACGGAAGAAGGTCACTATGTAATAAAACCATGCAACCCCATTGAGTTTGGGCTTGTTTGAGTCGTCTTGACGATAACTTTGATGGGAAATAGTTTCCAGGGTCTGATGATGGAGCCGGAAGAAGGCCATGTCTTTGATAATACGACGCACCCTCATCTAGTTTGGGCTCGTTTGATTTGTTTTGATAAGTACTCCAATAGGAGATGGTGTATTTTTAGTTTTAGCTCGATGACTAAAAAGCAGAAAATAATAATTTATTGAAACATATTTTATGAGTTTTTATAAAAAAACACGTTTTTTTAACGAACTAAAATGAATTAATTTTTCCCGCAGCAAAGATTTATAACCCTATACAGAAGTTTTGAACCTAAAATCGGGGGCGCTGTTTAGAGCGCGGACTGTAGGTTGTAATGGATAGATATGCCGTAGTCGTAAGTAAATAAGAAGGACTTTAACGAAGCTGAAAATTATGTATTGTATTCAGTTACAATGGAAAAAACAGAACAGTAGCACTACCATGAGTTTACAAAAACCATTCTCGATATCGACCGCGTTAGCAATTTGTATGGGAAATTGAAGCAGAGCCTCTAGCGGATACGCGAAGAACTAAAATCTATAGTAAATGTGTCACCATCCACGAGTTTATTATCCTCGCTAATGTGAACTCGATACGGGGTAAATGTCCTATATTTCGGCATGTTAAGACTTAGGATATTCATTCTAAATGTATGGGGAAGATGGCGAAATTAATAGTTAAGTTTTAATGTGGCTATGTTATACCTTTAGGTGAGTACATTATAAAAATAACTCTCCCCCTCTCCCCTCTACCACGTCACCCCTCCCCCCTAGAAATGTGACCCGTTTTACAGATTTTCTAAATTTTCAGGAAAACCATACAAGCTAGGACAAAATGGTCAATAATTCAATTATTTACTGATAAATTACCCACAAATAAGTATAACTATTCATTTTGATACAAGTTATAGTTTCCAAGCTATGGTGTGTCAAAGTTTGTGGTAGTGACTGTACACGACAAAAATAATAAAAATCCGGCTATTGCTTAATCAAAGGTTTCCTTCACCAGGATTGATCTTTGTGTTCCTAAGATGGGTTTACGAAGTGGAGCCACCTGGATTTTCCATGTAGGTGGGGGGGAGGGGAGAGTTCAGCCTTCATGAAGTCTGATGTTAATAACTGCCTAAGTATAGTACTAAGCAAAGTTTGGTATCATTTTCGGAAAAATCAATAACGTAGAATTAATTTTTGATTCAAAAAATGCCATCTTAGGTTAGGTTTATGTTTACGTGATCGAGTATTGTGCCCCGATTTATGAAATTGTGACATTTGCCTGTAGTTTCGCTGATATAAAAAAACCGACTTCAAAAAACCTACCTCTAAAAAGCAAGAAATAATATTCGTAATAATAAAAATACGTCTATTGAAGTCGGGTGGGGCTGGGGTACAAATTCCTTGTTTTTTTATTCTAAAAGCCCCACCCGACTTCAATAGACGTATTTTTATTATTACGAATATTATTTCTTGCTTTTTAGAGGTAGGTTTTTTGAAGTCGGTTTTTTGTTTTTTTAAACAATTTTTATTTTTTTAACTTTTAGTGTAGTTACCCTTTGTATTAGGTAGTGTAGGTATAGTATTTAGGTAGAAAAATCGGCTCAGCCAAACGTGAGTTAATCGCGGAGAAACATACATACATGCGGGTCAAACTGAGAACCTCCTTTTTTAAGTCGGTTAAAGAACTACACTTAAGATATCCCTTTTCCAACGAAAAAATAATTATCTTATTCAGTTCATAAACAAAGAAGTTTACGACTGATCATCGAGGTAGTTCACACAAAATCATACTTTTTTCGTGCTTTTTTTTCAAGTTTACTTGAAAAGTACTGGACCGATTCCAAAATTTTAAAAAATGGGACCAACTTAGGAGTTTACCTAATGTAATAACGTTTGAATCATTTCAATCGGTCCAGCCGTCTTCGAGTAATCGGTGTACATACAAAAAAAAAAAAAAAAAAAAAAAAAAACGGGTCGAATTGAGTACCTCCCTCCTTTTGAAGTTGGTAAAAAGGTACGCGGATGGGCTATATGTCAAATTGTACGTCTGCCAGAGGGCTTCAAAGTGGAATTTGAATTCCTAAAATAGGTCAGTAACTTTTT
Organism: Agriphila geniculea; assembly: GCA_943789525.1. NCBI lineage: Eukaryota > Metazoa > Arthropoda > Insecta > Lepidoptera > Crambidae > Agriphila > Agriphila geniculea. The sequence goes on along the minus strand of OX038890.1, from coordinate 12,770,509 downwards.
GAGATTTCCCAAAATTTTCGAAAATTGCAAATTCTTTTCGCCGACTTGGATCGAGAATTCCCCAATATAGTTTTATTATTACCCACAAAAAAATCCGCGCGGCTATACAGGGTATCCCAAAACTTTGCCACACGGAGGGAAAGTACGTTAAATATTGAAGATGGGAAATTTTACTGAAATAAGACTTCATTTTATTTTTAAAAATAATTGGAACTGCATTCATTCAAAGATTTTTGGAAAATCACCTGCCTTAACTAGGAATCGAACCCAACAAAAACGTTTTTTTTTTTTTATTTTGTTTAATGATACCAATCAAAAGGGTTACTCATAAGCATTATTTTTTCTTAAGTGAGACAGCATCTTAAACAAAAGGAAGACCATGAAATTTAACATTTAAATTATCATTATTACAAATTTGTATCAATTTGTATCGAAACGTAAGCGATTTAAAAAAATCGTTGAATGCAGTTCGGTTTCTTTTTAAAAACAAAATGGCAAAATGGCACTGTTAGATTAATCGTGCTATTGAGTTGTATTGTTAGAAGTATAAGGCATGAGACAATTTTGTTAAAATTAATTATTCCAATACACCTGTCGTGTACTAAGTGGATTTTTATTGAATAGTATACCCTCGAAATCAGGCCTTGGCTGCAACCCTTACTCGAGGGTTGTTCAAAGTTTCTTTCAATAAATTTTCCTATCTTAAATATTTAAGGTACTTTCCCTCTATGTGGCAAAGTTTTGGGACACCCTGTATATCTAATTTTTATAGTGTAGTCGCAATGACCACTTTTTGTTCAAATTAGTCAATCAAAACTGGAGTAGAATCGAAAAATTATTACATATTTTGTTTCATGATATTAATCCTTATCCAACTATATAATTTAATGATCAAGGTTGATTATTTACATGTCAATTCTTATTTAAATTATTCTAATCGGACCTTTCGTTTGGAAGTTACTACGGGCATACGGGATCAGTTGTACTATTTAACTATTTAAAGTTTTATTCAAATTGACTTTCTGTGAGCTTAAGAAGTAGTACATACGAGCGCTAATCTTATGGTGGTGACAAGGAATACACGCCATAAAGCTGTCTGTGCCGACGACTGAGAGTTTTGAACGTCGCATTGCCCTCAGTCACGGTAATGGATAGATACCGTAACCGTGTCTCAGTTCAGTTACCAAAATGTTGGTACTTGATTTTTAGACAGTTTATGTGGTATAGATTTTGTACTAATGTAAGTGTAATAATTAATAATTTGCGACAGAAAAAAAACTAAACGAAATAACGTACTAACACGAAATATTGGTCGTTTACCTTAGTTGGTGAACTTTGCAATTATAATCCGACTAAGTAAAAAAACACTAGTTAGTGCGTGTATACCGAATGTAAGTGAATTTTGAATTTATGTTGGTTACTATCTTTTTACTTTCCTCTATGGTTACTATTTATGTCAAATCGAAGATGTCAAATGTAATTTTCACGTTTTAATAATTATTTATTTTGTGTTTTCTTTGCGTATTTTGTTGTGCAATAGCTAGCTTGTTAAGATTGATAACAATAAAATTAGAAGCAGTCGATTAGAGGAGTTTATGGAAAGGTGAAATAAAAGGTTGGTACTTGATACAAATCCTTGGACGATTCGTCCAAGTACAAATCATTAGAAAACTCAGATAAACCTAAATCCAACCAGGAAAATACATTTATGAAAGTTTTTATAAAACTTACGCTGTTTTAGTTTAAGGTTCTCTTAATAATTGTTTCTTAATATTTATGATTAGCTATCCATGACCTTGATTTGTTTTTACTATTGGCTATAGATGCATTTATTGCAATTTTTTAAAGACGACCTGCCCCCATGCTCCAATGGCCAACCTTACTTTTAAAGCTTAAATTATGAGCAATATACGATTAAATAACGTGTCGCAAGCTTGTGTAAATCTCAGACTTTGATATTGTGTGACAAGCTTACGGCACGTAATAACGTAGCGTTCAAACGCATAGAATGTTGGCCATTTGAGTAGGGGGACAGAGCGTGATTACGATAATAGCCTAGGTCTTATTTCAACACGGTAGAGCTTAATGAGAATCCCGCAACTTATACAACTTATGGTTTACTTATTTCATTACAGATAATGTGTGTATCATCCAACAATCGACAAAATATCAAATTTTCCCTCCAAATTAATAAAAACGTACAAATTGGACGAAATTCAACCTGGCAGAGCGACATGCGGCAGATACCTACTTTTTTTTGTGCCTTATTCTAATATGATATTAAATAAACAAATAAGGCCCAAAATGATACAAATCTATGAGTTAAAGTGAGATCTTTTTTTAGAATATATTATAACATGAATCTTTACTTTGTTATAATAAATATTCAAATTTATTGATAAGATGTTTTTATTTACCTAATATGGTTTCATATTTAACCTCAATTTAACATAAAAAAGTTATAGGCCTTAATTTAATAAGTGTAATCGATTTATTACGGCCAAAGTCAAGTTTTCGGAAAATTACATTTAGTTAGAACTGTTTTCTTATATTCCTACTGTTAAGTAATAAATTAAATAATATTTAAAGACTTAAAATTAAATAGGCCTTATTTGTATCAAGTACTTATTACCTTGATACGGACGGAATTAACATATTTGCAACTAAGTAGATTATTATTTAGATTTAACACAATATTTTCTAATTTTGTAATATGCTTGATAGGAAAGTACTTAATTAAACTTTTTTATATTAGTTTCAAAATGGAGGAATGCATTACGTTACGGCGTATTTGAATGGTGACCTTAGTAAGCGCACTGAATGGAGGGCCCACTTAGAAGGGCCACTATTCAGCGTTGGGCACAACCTGACCCACCCGCTGACTAGAGGATTTCTAACACGGGTTTTCATATTTATCGGTTTATAATTTGCCCTTGATTTCGTTGCATTATGCAGCTGTCGCTCACATATTTTATGCTAAATAAGCTCTGAAAGACATTATTTATACTATTTTAGACACAAAAAATACTAAATTAAATTAAAATAGAAGTATTCACGCCAATGACTATGTTGTACCGCGGTTTGATTACATTCTCTTTGGTTGTACCTATTTTTTACATTCCTCTATGCCAGAGAGGATAGTAAAAGGTATACTCATTGATCTCACGCCTCAAAACGCAAGTGAGTAACTTTACTACTATCGTTATGGTATTTCTCGATACCATCTGTCAATTAGTAACTCATGGTACCGAATTGCTATGAAAAAGGCCAAAACGTTACTCGATGCTCGCTAGCGAGTATAGTAAACTATTGTAGTTTACTATACCAACTCATGGTAGAGCTACAGAAAGACAGTTTGTCACTGAATGCTCTAATAAGCCTCTAAAGGTTTGTCATACAAAAAAAACCATAGACTTTAAAAATAAAGTTCAGCAAAAAGGTTTTATGTTGGCTAGTCCAACAGGCATAGAAGTCTTTGCAACAGGCGCATGCAAATGACATTGATGATAAATCTTACGAAATGCGCCTCACGTTTTAGGGTTAAAACTTCGTTTTTTTATGAAAAAGTATTTTTCATTTATGTTCATTTATTTGACTAGTGCTTATAAAAAATCTGATACTAAAACGTAGTGATTATTTCCTCTATGATCTGATCCCCCTTGGCCCAGAACCTGAGTACGCCCATGCGCGGACATGAATTCACCTGCACGACCACCGAATCGCGATAATTATATGATATAGATAAGCAATTACTTTATATGTGAAGTCCTTGGGTAGGTAATAGTCAAAAAACATTGGATTTTCGCCTATAAGACAATAATAACCTGCTTACGACAGGTGATGCGATCGTGTGCGCCAACTTTACGTTTCGTAGCAAGCTCCTCGCTCCTCCATCAGCTAGCAGAATAGTAGTGCCGGTGATTAGAACAAGACAGACAAAAAGACCTCATCGTATGAAGAAGGTTTTAGAATGAACCATCTAGGTATCTATAAGTATAGTCTCAAAGTAACTATGAAACTATAGACTAGAGATTGCAAAGTCTGTCGAAAATCGCTGAGAATAAGTTTTTTGACTGCAATGAAGATTTAAGTGACATTTTTAATTCATCAATGCCCGCGCGGCCGCAACAATAAAGAGAGTTGTGATAAGAGATAATGTCGAATTCGAGAAATGTCGCAGTGCGTGAGAATCAGCCCACTTATCTTCTCTAAATTAGAGGTGTAACTACATGCTACGATTCGTAGTTGCGTAGCTACGAAGTTGCTATACTACACACAAATGTATTTATAATTTTATTTCAATTTTGTTAAATTTTTCTATTGCTTTGATTCTGACGTAAAATATTAACTTCGTAGACTTTTATCCAACCCAATCGTAGTTTACCATGTCGTTATCTTTTCGCTGCAAGTTTTAGGCGTACCTAGACCGAAAGTGGCGCAGCGGTGAATTTTATTTAATATTGTAATTATAATGCACAATTTTAATAAAACCTTACGTGGAAATTTTTTAGACTCATAGTAGCAGACTCATCTGATGACCCGCCATTGTTTATCATTTGCCCAAGTGGCCCATGGTCTCAATAGGTCTGTGCATCCCTCATGTAGAAGGAGGTAAAGAATGTAATCTCCTTTTTTTAATAATATTTTAACGCCGTTCGCTTCACTTCTCCTCCTTGACACTCCAGATTAACTTAACACCAGCTTTCAACATTAATGTATAGCGATTAATTTTATCAGAACTCCTCGGTGTGGGCCCATGTTTTTTTACATATTTAGGGCGTAATGAGTCCCCGGGTGGCGGTATTCTAATAAGACAGTTGAATAATCGATGAAGTTTAGGGTTGTTACATAAATAAGATGTTCTTATTGAGGGCCTTCGTATCGATCGCATAGATAATTTCGATTGTCCTAAAATCATTTGACATAACTCATTAGCACAAGCGAAGCGAGCGTGCTGCGGCGAAGTGCCAGAACGGACCTGCGGGTCTGTTGACTAAAAACAACGAAGTTCAGGTAAGCCATCTGTCAAATCAAGACAGATGGATGTGATACATTTCTACTTTTTTTTGGTAAATTTTTATCTGTGCCAAAAAGAAAGAGCTCAATGTATCACATCCATCTGTCTTATCAAAGCTTACTAGTATTATTTGTATAGTAGTATTTCATGGTTTTCGTGACACTTGCGAAATGCGTAACTCGCTTTGATAGGGCTTTTATTACTGTTTTATGTTTTTTGAGTTTATGCATTTTAATAAATATGTGCCAATAAAAGTATGATTTTTTATATTTATGCTTAACAAAATTCGGCCTTATGATATTATGCGTTATGAAATTATGCTTTACCATTAAAGGCGACGGAGTAAAAATAAATTGAAAAACTAGAATTACAGTCACACGTATATTTGACGGGATTTCAGGTTTCGCTGAGATGATGCGTCCGTCGTCAGTTTTCAGCTTCGTCATCTGGCTTTGCCCAATAGACAGATCTCTCGCGAACACTTTGGAGCCTTTGTTCCGCTCGATAGCCTCTTTAATACGATTCGTATTAAATTGGCGAAGGTCGCTCGTCAAAGACTTAGATATCTGTCTATTAAGCTGCCGATAACAATTAGCATCTACTGAACTCTGGAGCCTCATTTCACGTCTCTGATCCATGAGTAGGAGTGTGTGGTCGGAGAGTTTCTTTAGCTTGGGACGGCGGGTCTTGAAGAACTTGGACCCTACCGTACGGACAGTATCCACTACCATATTGTTTAAATCGTCCACATCTATGCTGTTCTCAAGGGCTTCGAAACGGTTTTGGAGTTCGAGTTGAAAGCTCTCGGGGTTTTGAATATGGGCCGGCAATGGTCGGAGTGTTGATTTTATCAGTCGAGATCTTTCCAGCTTTATGTTGATATTCAATGTGCCACGTACCAATCGGTGATCGCTCCCCGTCTTAACGGCGTTGATCACAGTGACATCATTGAATATTTGCTTTTTCGTCGACATGATAAAATCTATCTCATTTCTGACTGTACCGTCCGGACTGACCCAAGTCCACTTCCGTCTTTCCGGCTTTCTGAAGAATGAGTTCATCATAAAGAGGTTCTCCTTCTCCATAAAGTCGGCTAGCATCTGGCCTCTGTCATTCCGTTGCCCAACTCCAAATTGCCCCACTCTCAGCTCATCACCGCATCGTTTCCCCAACTTTGCATTGAAGTCCCCCATCACAACAGTGTAGTGGGTTTTGTAGCTATGCATGGCTTTAGAGATCTCCTCATACATAGCCTCCACTTCGTCATCTTGGTGCGTCGAGGTCGGTGCGTAAACCTGTATGACATTCAACGAATACCGTTTGGATATTCTGAGTATAAGGTACGCCACCCTGGTCGACACACTTCCGATGGTAAGCACGTTGTTGACAAGGGACTTGTGGACGATGAACCCGACACCACCTTGGGACTGTTGGTCGCCCTCCCGGTAGTACAGCAAGTTACCGGAATTAAGGATTATCGAGTCCTCTCCCTCTCTTCGGACTTCAGATAACCCAATGATGTCCCAGTGTAACTTGCTTATAACTTCTTCCAACTCGATTAACTTCGTGTCGGTCCTTAGTGTGCGCGTGTTATAGGTTGCCAGGTGCAATTTTCGTGATTGGTGGTAGCCGATCCGCACCCGGGGATTCTTAGCACCCCCTGCCCCGCCGTTACCATAGCCGCTACCGTAGCTAGGAATAGCGGGGCCGCCGGGGACTGGGGGCCAATTTATTTGTGTGTCCATCATTAGGGGGGTTTGCCATAATCGCCACGCTTGGCAGGCGGGTTGGCGATCGCAGTAGGCCAAGAATTTTGGAGACGCTGCTGCCCATCTCCTGATGGCTGTGTTCCCTTAGTCGCCTTTTACGACACCCACGGGATGAGAGGGGGTAGTGCTATTCTAAGCCGGCACATACACGGCAATCCTGAGGGAGATCGAGAGTTTCTATGGGCAGTTATATTCCACGCAGACACCTGTTGAAAGCAAGGCTAAAGACCCCAGAGCCAAGCTTACCCGACACTATACCCAAGATATCCCGGACGTCAGCATGTACGAGATTAGTATGGCTCTCAAACAGCTGAAAAACAACAAGGCGGCGGGTGACGACGGAATCACTACAGAACTTCTGAGAGCGGGCGGTAAGCCGATACTTAAAGTCCTGGAGGACTTTAAGTATCGGCTTACTACGTAAAAGCTTCTGGAGAAGCTTTTCAATTCCGTCATCGTCGAGGGCAGAACGCCGAAGACATGGAACATAGGTGAGGTGATTTTGTTCTTTAAAAAGGGTGACAAGTCCCTCTTAAAGAACTATAGACCCATCTCGCTTCTGAGTCATGTCTATAAGCTGTTTTCGAGAGTCCTTACGAACCGTCTCGCTCGCAAGTTCGACGACTTCCAACCTCCCGAACAAGCCGGGTTCCGAAAAGGCTTTAGCACCATAGACCACATCCATACGCTGCGGCAGGTCATACAGAAGACCGAAGAGTATAATCTGCCACTTTGCTTGGCGTTCGTGGATTATGAGAAAGCCTTTGATTCGATTGAAACCTGGGCGGTGCTGCAGTCTCTCCAAAGGTGCCAAGTGGACTACAGGTATATCGAGGTGTTGAGGTATTTATACAAAAATGCCACCATGTCGGTCCGAGTACAGAACCAGAGAACAAATCCTATCCAACTGCAGCGAGGTGTGAGACAGGGAGATGTTATTTCTCCGAAACTGTTCACAGCTGCATTGGAGGATATCTTTAAACTCTTAGACTGGAAAGGACTCGGCATCAACATTAATGGCCAGTACCTAACACACCTTCGTTTTGCCGATGATATAGTTCTTATGGCTGAGACCTTGGAGGACCTGAACACAATGCTCGAAGATCTCCGTAGTGCTTCCCAAAGAGTGGGTCTTAAAATGAACATGGATAAGACGAAAATCATGTCGAATTCCCATGTTGTGCCCGCTCCAGTTCATGTTGGGAACACTACACTTGAAGTTGTTGACCATTATGTATACCTAGGACAGGCAGTCCAGTTAGGTAGGTCCAACTTTGAGAAGGAGATCTCTCGTCGAATCCAACTCGGATGGGCAGCATTCGGGAAGCTCCGAAAAATCTTCGTGTCCGATTTACCGCAGTGTCTCAAGACGAAAGTCTATGACCAGTGTGTGTTGCCAGTGATGACTTACGGCAGTGAAACGTGGTCGCTAACTATGGGTCTCATAAGGAGGCTCAAGGTCACCCAGCGTGCAATGGAGAGAGCCATGCTCGGCGTTTCCCTGCGTGATCGAATCAGAAATGAGGAGATCCGCAGGCGAACTAAAGTAACCGACATCGCTCGAAGGATTGCTCAGCTAAAGTGGCAGTGGGCTGGACACATAGCGAGAAGAACCGATGGCCGTTGGGGCGGAAAGGTTCTTGAATGGCGACCGCGCACCGGACGACGCTCCGTGGGTAGGCCCCCGACAAGGTGGACCGACGATCTGGTGAAGGTTGCCGGAAGCCACTGGATGTGGGAAGCACAGGACCGATCGTCGTGGAAATCCTTGGGGGAGGCCTATACCCAGCAGTGGGTGTCGTGCGGCTGATATGATGATGATGATGATGTATATTTGACAATTTGACATTCGACAAGAGTACACACTAATCTCTTACAACTCATTTTTAAACATATTTTTAAACCAAAACTAACGACCCTGGACTAGAGTGTGAGCCGCGTCGCTAACAACCATGTTATGCCAAATAAATGATGACTATGCCCTTAAACAAATTTAAGACAAAAAAGTTATGCGTTTCATTAGGTAACTAACCATAAATTTTGAAGATGACAGACAGCCCTACATTTATTTTTTAAAAATCATTTAGAACACTTGTCAACGTTAAAATTATAGGATTTTTTCAACTCATTAGTTAAAACTTTAATTTGTGTGAACTCTACAACTTCTCTACAAGTGTTTTACTTTATCGCATATCTAAACTAATTTACTAATATAACTATTTTACTAATATTGTGAAAAAAATATGCACAAGCCAGAATGGCTTAGTTTTCAAATTTTTATCCTTCATACGTTAACTAATCGTAACTGAAACCCAAAAATAAAGTAATTAGTCTTATAAGTGTGGGAAAATTGAAACTGTTGTACTTAATCGGTATAATTAGGTAATAATGTAGAATAACAATCTGAAAACGGAGCCATTTTGGCTGTTTTAGTTGCCTCACTTTTGACAGTGCGCTTTGTAGAGAACTATCGTTCTAGGTGTTATTATTCTAAGCACACCACAAAATATCAATGCACAATACCTGCATTTAGCAATACAGCAACACACCTTGCACCTTCACCAATTAGGCTACTCTACACGTGTTTCGCCCCAACCCGGAGCATCCTCATCCTCAGGAGTTAGATCGTTCGTAAACCAACAGAGAATCAATATTTTTAATAGTGGATCGCATGAATCTTTTCTTTGGCTAAAAAGATTACAAGCGATTAATTTAAAATGCATACAAGATCCCACACAAACACGAACTGTATCTTCTTGTTTTACTTGAGTGGTGATAAATCACAGTTAATTTAATTGCATGATTGTCCATGTCCAGTCACTAGTTCCTTTTTTCACGACTATTTTTGCTTGTCTCTCGATTGAGTCATCGCAAAATGATATATCATTGTGTTTATTGAATAAACGTCGTGTTGATTCTTAATACATTTAATAGAAATGACAAGCGATACCGAAACGAACGCAGACTGAAGTCCTACCGCCTAACTTATCGTAATCATTCTTTTTGGCACAAATAAAAACTTACCAAAGAAAAGTAGCAATGTATCACATCCATCTGTCAAATGAAAGCGATTACAATAGCCATGTAAATTAGGCGGTGAGGCCCCTGGGTGGGGCCCTATTTTTGAATCGCTCGAATCCAGTCGAGCGCTCTTTTCTACTGATTTTCGTTCGACATTTGACTCAATCTCATACATTTGAGTTGATTTGTCGAACGAAAATCAGTAGAAACGAGCGCTCGACGCCAGCCGAGCGATTCAAAATAGGGCCCCTGGTTCTACAGTCTTGGTTAAACAGTGAAACTGAAAACCATGGACAAACCCACAAAACTTTTACAAGCAAAAAAGTTTACAATACGAATTTATAATATTCAAATATTTTGTATTAAGATAGCATAGTCATAGGGACATAGGGACGTGTACCTTAATTAATACTTTATGAGTATTTCCGCAGAAGAGTATGTACGCTAGTTTTTTTACATTCTCTTTGGAGTATGTTTGTTTGCCATTCAAGCTCAAGTAATAAAAATCTATAAATTTTACTTCAATAAGTATAACTTTTGTTTTACGCTAAAAAACCGAATAATGATGGTGACTCGGTGTAAGCAAAGAAAATATGTGTAAGTCATCATAAATCATCAATGATTCATATAGGTAAGTAGGTGAAGTTTATTCCTGCGGCGTTCCAGTTACGCTATCTGTTCCCGAGTAGCGTACAAATTATTTCGATGCTATAATAATTATATGACTCAATCAAAATTATTGTAATATTGAATCACAATTTCCTTAAACATTCCTTTAACCAAGTCTTAAATTATGTCTTATCTAAAAAACCTTACTTACCTTAAATTTTATTTCGCAAATTACACCAATAGAATAATAGTCCCAAATAACTAAAAGCATTCAATATAGTAATTAAATAACGGATACAAAATATAATTCTAAATAAGAATATGAATATTTATTACTCGGCAAATCGGGAACAATGGGGATTGTCTAAAAAAAAAATTTGCTGAATATATTTTTATTGAAAAAAGTTTCAGAATTTTCAGTTGCGTGAAAAAAGCACTGCGCCGAGCGGTCGATGACAAATCATTACATTATACATGATACTTGCGTCTTGAACAAATATAAATATTACCTATAACTTTTCTAAATAAATGATTTATCGGCTCTCTTTTAAATAAGTGCAAGTTTATTTTGCTCCGAACGAAAGTGAAATTGATGTTTTGTTCCCGGATCGAGCGCAACATCGTCTTTTTTACCACCCGAACGTGTTTCAGTGTTGACTACTTTTTTCTTGTACTGTAACTTTATCTGCGAGAAACTTGTCCGCTTTAACTTCTTAAGTCGTGATTCGATCGAACCTATAAAATAAACAGAACATATTTTTTTGTTCGTAGATCCCTTTACAGTAAATTCATTTGATTTGTTTGCAGAGCTTTTAGCACAATTACAGGTGTGTGAAATACCATTTTTAGGGTTCCGTAGCCAAAATGGCAAAAAACGGAACCCTTATAGATTCATCATGTCTGTCTGTCTGTCTGTCCGTATGTCACAGCCACTTTATTCCGAAAGTATTAAGACTACACAGTTGAAACTTGGTAAGTAGATGTATTCTGTTAACCGCTTAACGAATTTAATACAAAAATAAGAAAAATAAAAGATTAAGGGGGAGCTCCCCATACATGGAACTGAAACTGAAAAAAAATTTTTTCTTCAAACCAACACGTATTGGGTGTCTATAGATAGGTCTTTAAAAATGACATTGAACTTTTTCTCAAAGTCGACCGTTTGAAAGATATTCACCGCCAAAGTGGTAAAATGTGTGTCCCCCCCCCTTTAACTTTTGAAATAAGAGAGTGAAAAATCTAAAAAAATGTATGCTGTAGATCTTAATAAACACTTTCAACCAAAATTGGTTTGAACGAGATATAGTAATTAGTTTTCGAGATATAGCACATTTTCCAAAACCGCAAATATAACTTTGTCACTCATACCAACACTGTGAAAATCAAAGTTATTTTTGCAGACGAAAAATGATAGGTGGTATTAAATATGGTATGGTATAAGGTAACTACGGAACCCTATGGCGCGTGGCCCGACACGCACTTGACCGGTTTTTTTTATCAAAACTCGCCTGTAGCACTTTACATTATCATTGATAAGCTTCGATAGTCTTTATTATGGAACGAATAGCTGTATTGTACTTTTAATCAATACCCGTATCCATCCAAAACGTTAAATAAAGTAATCCATTGAAAATATTCTTCAATGAAGTTGACAATAACTAAAATAAAAATAGCTGCAAAGCATTTCATTTCACATTTTCATAAACCGTAAGCGTAACTTGCAAATACGTCATTAAAAACTAAAAGCACTAATTAACACAAGGTACCTATTTGGAAATCTACTATGACACAGTATACGCCTCTAATTTAAAGTATGTTTCGTCAGCAGTCGCTGCTCTATTTTCAAAATAAACGCATTTGGGTAGGAAAGCGAGACGTGGTTCACCACACGGCAAACAATCCAAGTAAATACCTACTTCCTTTAAGCTAACTTTTATTTGAAGTATATCAACAATCCATATGAAACGGTTTTCCTGTGCAAGAGACAGACAATGACAATACTAATATTATACATAATAATATAATTTTAATTCACGGTAAATAAAGTTCAAACGATAGTCGTTGACTCCGATGCCAAAGTATATCATCTTCGTAGCTAGTTATTTCTTTATAAATAAAGGGTAATTAAGCATTTGACATAATCTTACTTTGACATAAAGGGAGTGGCTACCCAGCAACTTTATTTATTTGTTCGTTCAAGCGAAATCGACGTAAAAACTTACTACAGACAAAATCTACACGAAACAGTAACGACAGTAAGGTTCTTGACTAGTCCAACGATTTCAAAACATACATCCTAGCAAACAAAAACAAATATGTAGTAGATACAGTTCATCGTAACAAAACACTTGATGGCCGATTATTATCTCTCACGATTAAAAGGTCGCATTCACATCGAAAGATTGACTTGGCGCAAAATTTGAAGGTAAAGCACGTAGGTAACAAATGCTCATAATTTTATTGAATGAGGAAACATCTTTAGTTAAAGCTATACTTTTTAACCATTTAAGTATTTATTAACAGCTAAATTATTACATATTAGGGTCAAAGTAAACTAAAGATAGACAGAAGTCTACCTCCGTCCTTCCTTCATTTACTGAACTGGAAAATGTATTGCCTAGTTCCTAAGAGAAAATATTTTTTGGGTAATATCAATAATCATCCTTATATTTCAAGTTTGATTCGATGTGACTGGAGCCTAAGCCTTAAATTGTCGCAACCCTTACCTACTACAGACGTTATATTTTTTATATTATTATCAAAGGGTGTTTCGAAGAATAGACCACCGACGTTGACCATTGATCTAATTCCATTATTGACCACTTTTTTAACTTGTAATTTGTTGTTAAACTCTTTTGTTGGTTAACACTTTATCGTGATATGTTAGTAAAAAGTTATATTTATCATCTAAAGCTACAGAATAAACGCATAATGTCATAGTTCATTACGTTTAAGGTTTGTTTATGTTATAAACAATTGTTTAAAAGTTATTGATGATCGTGCACGTACTTTATAATAACAACACCTCTTCACATTTAGTAACCTCGCAGAATCGCTTCCTTACAACATTGGCGCTTTATATGTCAATTACTTAATCCCTTCTAATCCATTACCTACCCTCGACCCTCCTGCAATACCGACTATTCCGGACCCAGGGCGTCGCATCTTATTCTTTTTACCGGACAATTAGCACCGACGTAGGTTGTTTTTCCCCTTAGGCCAGTCCTTCGCTTTAGGCCAATCTTACCGATTTCCCTCTACTGCTGGTTTGATTTTTCGTTCTAATTTAGGGGTTCTTCATTTTATGGTCCCATATTTCTTATAGGTACCACAAAAGAAGTCTTTAAAATCTATTTTATACTTTAGTAGAATTTTTGAAGTATTGATAGAGCAGAAAGAAACGTCGAAACTGGAGAACATATTGTCTCGATAACCTTAGTTATTAAGTTCATAAGAAGTCAGTTCCCAAACGTTACACAGGTTTAATTTAAAGCGATGATCATATCGCTTGCACTAGTTTGTCAACTTCTAAAGTCGTTTTCATAAATTATATTATGTCATTGCTACATAATACCCAAACTTGTTTATGTTAATAGAGCTGTTTATTGTCCGCTGTTGCTACTAACACCACGGACCGTTGTCTAAAGAATGGAATGCTGCTAATTAACTCCATTTGGTTACCGTAAAGTGAGCAAGTTGAGTCAATTAGCGAGAACATTACGACCGAGCTGAAATGTCAAAGTACCCAAATCGGCGATTGAAATAGAGCCGCAGTAATCGCGAGGGAGTCAACCCCTGACTTGTCACTCACAAACAAAACGTCCTAATCCCCTCCTTTTGGAATTTTTCAATCAACCGCATACATGTGACTTCATAATTCCGTTCACAGTTGGACCGCATGAGAATACTGGTGATAAAGATCTTGATGGTCCAAAACCGACCCTAGGAGCTGCAGTCTTAGAATCCAATTTTGTCATAGACGATTTAAAGGAAAAAAAGGTGTAATGGTGCGTACAATAGGCCATATCAGTCATTGAAACAAATCTCTAAGGGGAGTTCTCAAGGGTAAACAATACACTCCAGATATTTGTTTTGGACTTATTATAAAAATATAATAACGGGCATCATTATAAACACACTTCCCTTCGCTACACAAACACAATACTTTAGCTTTTCGTTCTATTTGTCAAATAAGCTCTGTTAGCGTTTCACGTTAACGAGTAACAAACAATTTCAGCTACGTGTGCCTATTCTTTGTTAATCGCAGCTGTTGTAAAGGTTAAACTAAAGTGTCTCTTATATCATTCCGAAGCTTTGTTACACTTCCATTATCATAAACTTACGCCTCGTTGACCTGCGTCCACGCAACCACACGCATTGTTCGCCGATAACCATCTTGTTCGTCAATCACTACCACCACCTTCCCTCAAAAGCCCTTTAACATTACAAAGGATATTCAACCCTTTATTAAATTCTTTAAGACCGTTTTCCTCCGTTGTTTGATTTTAATTTATTACAAACAAGAAGAAAATAGAACATCTAGTGGCGACATAAGCTTAAAATTTAACAATGCTTTTGAATAGTTGGGCGGATCATTACTGAGACTCATAATTATTTATGACTGCTTGACAGTGCATCGTTTGTTGATTTTTGTTCTCACTAGAAAACAAAGAGCTAATTTTTCAACATAGTAAAACCGAATATTAAGTTGTGTGATACAAAATATGAAATCGCTTTGGTTACTTATATCCAAATCGGTACAATATTAAGTTTTATTTATTGACTACCAATTAGTCTGCCAATTAGCAAGTTACGGTAAAGAAATGTATTTATCGTGGCTAAGCAAATTCCAAAGAAGTAGTGGAGAATTTTTTAGAGCCTATGTTTCGCAAACATAGGCTCTAATAAATTCTCTACTACTTCTTTGGAAAATTAATTAATCACCTACCCAAGTGGCGCTTGCATGCCAACCTAAAGCGCAAACGTTGCCATACATTTTCTGATTTCAATTCATCTGATGCTAATTGAAGTGCGGTCTAGCGCGTCAATTGACGAATGTCTAAATGATTGCGCTTGAGTCACACTGGCACAATTAAATGCTAAGTGATTTGTATGCGCACTCCGACAAACTGATTCATAAGATTCAATCACGGTGGTCATAGCCACCGTGTCGTATTTTAGACAAACAAAAATTGGGTTTGTCTATCCATTGTTGTATTGATGGGTGATACCTTTGGCATCCTAATAAACTAGCCTAACTTTGGTTTGCTCAAAGCATGAATGAATAGAATGACGAAGCAAATTGCGATCTTTCGATTAGATCCTTCTAAGGACAAGGACGAATCATGTCATTTGTTCAGGAAAATATAATATCCCAAAGGATTTCACATAAATAAAACAACATGTACGTAAAATGTACCAAAACAAGCTAAGAAACCCTAAATTAATATGAATATTAGGAAATTAAGAAACCTAAATCAAAATTGCTGTGAAATGTCAATTCAACTTCTATCCCTTCTACGATTTAACGTGAAGCTTAAAATTTTAAGAAAATGCCTTTAGTAACATTATAATAAGTAATTGATATGATGATAATTGTCAACTTTGCATGATTTTGAAACTATCGAGTCCAGCTCACTTATTTAACCGAGATATGTGGAAAATGCAAACATCGATTACTTTAACTGCAGAATTATTGATTGTAATAAGACAGTTAACGCAAGCAAGCAGATTCACAGCCAACTATAAACTTTAAAGCTTGTAATTACAGGCCATTAGTGTTGCAATTTATGCTTTAAAACAGTGATGCCTTAAAAGGGTGTTATGGACCGAGCCCACAAATCAGACGTACAAGGACAAGAAGCGTTAACGAATCATCAAAACAAATCATCCGACGATTCGGTTCACAAACCGGAAAGATCGACTGCATTAACTGAAACCACTGCCGTTAACAAATATGAATAACGTTACATTTTGAACCCTATTCCAATGTGTAAAAGGGTAACTAAATGGAACTTTGTAGCTTCAGAGTTGATGATTGGAGTTGTCAAAGTGTAGAAGACTGATTTATATAGAGCGGTGCGACTCCTCGAATGTGTCCAATAAATCTCAATCAAGATCATAGATAGTGAGATAGGATATGATTGGGGCCGGTTGTCTGTCGGCGCCGATGCCACAGATAGTTACATAACTAGATTTGCGTGGTAATGAACCGACGGTTTTTGGGATCGGGAACACTTATAAATGTGATCTAAATTAAATTAGATAAAAAAATATAATATAGTCACGCTACTAGGTTAGTTTTGCAAATATAAAGACAACAGATGCAGAATATTGATTACAAGAAGAGTGAAGAAAAGGAAACTATATGAAAATGTCAAATATACTCTGATTGCTTTAAAAATAGAGTATTTATTCTTCGTATTTGGGTACCTATCCTAATGTATCCCAAAAGCATTGTAGATACTTTCAGAATAAATTACTTTAATAGATTAATGTGTAAAGAAGGACATTTATATCGGGTCTTATCAAAACAATGTGTACTGGAAGTCCATAATTTATTTTAGATGTTGTTTTTTGTCAAACAAAACTTATGGTGGGAATTACTTCCTTTTTTTATTCTATTCCTTGAACCTAAACTCCTTGACAGCAGACATAGTTTGTCTAGATTTTAAATAAATGAGAATTGCAACAAAATAAAAAAACAACAATATGCTCCAAGGTCCTTGTCTATAATATATTACTCATGTAAATTATGAAGTGCCAAAGTTCTAGCAACTATGGGAAACTGAATCAATCCTTTGTTCTGGACTAGACATCAATCACATCGGATTCTGAATTAGCAAACAAGCGCAGGAACGTCAGAAAATACCAAGTTCTTTTGACAAGACCGATTTTCAAGGGCGAGGTAGAGTCTGATGCTTAGCAATATTTAATGGCTGACCTTTTCTTATGTTTTGTATTATGTGTTTATTTTTTTATTTTTAGCTTTGGCTAAAGTTCCAAAATTCGATTCCAATATTTCCTTTTGTGTTTTTTTAAATATCTTATTAATGCTTAACCAATATTTGGAACAAAGCGAAGCCTGAACTTTAACGTTAGGCGTTAAAGTAGCACACATCTGATTATCCAATCCAATGTATGCTTTTAATTTCTATTGAGGAATACATATCATAATTACAGACGTTCGACCACTTTTTTGCAACTTACGATTTCAATCTGAAACCGGGCCTTATACAAGTAAACACAAAGGGGCCGCAACAATACGACACCAAGTAACAATCCACTGAGAGCAAAAATAAAGGCAGCTATTAATACCAATGGGAGTAAGTTATGTGTAACGGCGGTCGCCGGTGCGGCGCAAGCGCATCGTGCGGCGTCCGCCCGGAGTGGAGCAATGCGAGACGGGTCACGCGCCGTCATGTCCGCTTCAATGAGCCTGGACCTCCGTGTGTGGAGGTCTATTTTCGTATTTAAAAATTTCACTTTCAGTCCCATCCATAATAATAATTAGCCAAAATGGTGAATTGGTGTTTGATTTCTTAAAAAAAAATACGTCCATTTACCCTCGTGAAGGTGTGCAAAATACCCAATGTTTTACTACTAAGTAAAATAGTTATTATAACAGATCATCTGATTCTGGAAAAAAAACTTAAATTCATGGAGAGACAGATTACGTACTTTCCGTTACGTTACACGTTACAGACAAGGAAAAGTAACTTCAGACACAGACAGAATGGATATAAGTACTCCAGATAAGTTTTGGTGACGTAAAATTATGTTTTCTTGATTCTAAAAGCAAACTAAGTACCTAATATGAAGGTAATATGACTTAATCTGCTGTAATAACCAGTAGTGAGTTATGTATGATGGATCATTCAAAATATTGGTGTCATAGTTATTACGAAAGTTGTTCTGCATGCCCCATATCAAAATGTGACTTTTACGATCTCGGATGATGCGGCGTAAAAAACTGGACTGCAACATACAACGGATCCCTTGTCGGTTGCCTCACAAATCACGATGAAATTACACCCTGTTCTTTTGACAGCAGAAAGTGACCCTGTTAAAGATATCGCTTTATTTTTAGTGCGTTCCCTTCAATTTTCGGGAAAGTAGCAGGATTTTCATTTTTGTTATTACCATTGTATTAATTGAGCATAATAATAATCTGTCCGAGATTCGGTGTTTGGGTCTGTTCTTTTGCCACGTTTGTAATTGTCGAGGAATAGTGTAGACATAGATTAATCTACTGTACTCTCATACTTTTTATTAACTTCTTTTCAATTTAAGGCGGTTGTATGACCGAAAGTGGCGCCCTCAGAGGTTTTTATTTAATAAGTTATTAATAGATAAAGTTTCTAATAATGTTTATCGTGGAGATTTTAGGGCCCATGGTCTAGTATTTTTAGAAGGTATCACTACATGCCCTCGTAGTCATTCGTAGAAGTAGATAGCAAATGTGTCAAAAACGGCCACTTTTAGCAGTTTTTCTATCTACTTCTAGCAGTGACTACTAGGGAATGTAACGATACCGTCTAAAAATACTAGACTGTGGGCCCTAAAATCTCCACGATAAACATTATTAAAATTGTGTATTAGAATTATAATATTAAATAAAATTCACCGCGGCGCCACTTTCGCTCAGGGTACCACCTTAAAGTGACTTTTGATTTCTTGGATTTCATGACTTCTCTACTTTTTTCATAGAATCCGTATTGAACTTCAGTTTCGATGTACAAATTCACACAAACTTTTAATATTAGCAGTAATGTTACAAATTTCTACATTTGACAAGGGCCAAATTCGGCAGATGCGCCGGCGCATGCCATCTTCGATCAATGCCGCGTGACGTATGAACCTTTTGATCGATTGCCGTACCTTGGTAGTGAGACAAAAGTAACATTTGGGAAATATTGTCATGCTCTTTTAGGGTTGTCAATTAAGTTTAATTGACAAATTATGGAATTAGTTAAATTTTGCAAAAACTTAATACTTATGTTTTACCCACAGTAGTAAACTTGCATCGTTCTTATGCAGAGCTTTTTAGAATCAAAATCCTTTCTCAGACAACCAGTGAGTGAAAGGCCACAAAATATACATTTCAACTAAATCTTGTTCGTCCCTACTGATAAAGTAAGTCACTTTGGTAGGTAACCCTAATTTGCGTCGTTTCCATGAAACCTTACCTAATTTTTGACGAGGATTCTTCTGTCTGTATGACAGTTTTAAAATCAAAAATTACTCTAATCAAAATGCCGACTTATTCAGAATCAGAACATCGATCACTATTGATCTCATGTTATTTGTCGACTGTTTGGTTTTGCTCAGTGATTAAAAAAAGGTTTCCTTTTTGAGCCCTGCCTGACACATTTTGTGTTTTAAATCCAAAGATATATTAAAAAAAGTTTAAACCCCTTTATCTGTCTTTCGCGTCGTAGGTTAAAAACGATGAACTGGTTACAATGCAGTAATTTGCGACTGTATTTCTATTACTACTTTGGTTTCATATTCCCATATAATTTTTTACATTAATGATTTCTTTACCAGATCATCTTACTGTAGATCATCCACAATACTGAGTTATAGGAAAACGGATCAATTTGAATTAAAAAACTTTAGCTTTTGATTACTTTTCTGTATATCGAACAAGAGAAACCCCGACATAATATGGCAATCTTTTAATAATGATCAAATGTAAAGTTTCGGACGTTCCCAAATTGTACGGCAATTTATGTATCAACAGCCATAAAACAAATTTGAAGCGGCTACTACAAAACAAATGCAATTGTCCATCGTATCAATAGAAAGATTGGTTCGGGTCCTTGAACTTGATCTGAATTTGAATGCTCATGTCATATCGTCGCTGATATAAGTTTATATACATATTGTCTATGTTTTGATACAACGTTATTTGCTTTCGACAAATGGCGTCCAAAGCGTTTACATCGCAATAAAAAGTTCTGTTATCTCCATCCAAACATTATCCATCGGCTATATTCAATCTAAAAGCAGGCTGCCTTTTTGTTCTTACTTTGACTGTCGACTGTCGATATACCAACTCGTTAAATATCGAAAGTGATAATATCGAGACTGAGATCTGAGACGTTGCAATAAAAACCACACACCTTCACTCCACTGCACTAGAACTTAAATATAGGTACAAAAGATCGAATACCGTTAGAATGTAAGGAGAGCCCTTTACAAGCTACGATTTGTGGTTGGCGTTTAACTTAGTTTCTACACTCAACATCCTCAAGAAATAAGATTTGGTCGTAAGAATAAACACCATGTAATAACACTCTAAGTGTTAAATAAGTTATGATAATCTATTTTTAAGTTATACAATCTAAGATCACTATTACTCACAGCTTTAGGCTTTATGTTTCGCGTATAAGGAAACTATAAGACATATTCTGCCCTCACAATCAGTAGAAGTCAATAATGAATGCATAACGCTAAAAACGGATCTCCCATTGTAAACAACGCCAGTTGCCGAAATGAATTAGTAAATCGGCGTCGACATTCCTAATGCGTCCATCCCGCGAGTAAAAAGAGCAGCCACAATGTCTAATTTATTTATGAGAATCGAGAACCTCTCACAATGGCACCCAGTTAGAAAAGATCTCGACGGATGGGCAAACGAGGATTGCTTTCAAGCCTCTAGACGTTAAGGATTTACTTAAATTAATAAACGAAGGGGAGAAGACAATGCTTACCTACCAGAAGATAAATCTCTTGACTGTCAAAAATTTACAATAGTTTCATTAATTCTCAAGAACTTTGTTGACGTTTGTTGAAAACGTCTTAGATATGAACCGTTTGCTATTAAACTATTTAAAGAAGAGGTATTAGAACCTGGAACCAGAAATATATGTAAAGTCAAGTTTAAGTATTCCTTGTCTAAACAAGATTCCACTTCGTTAAAATCACTCCAGGCCATTTTTGACTTGCATTTTCCAGAGAAATTCCAATAAGTCAATTAAATCAGGATACCTAGAATGCAGACGTCGAGTCTGGTTTATTGACATTTTAATGGGTTTATTAATAGCTCATAAATCCTAAATCTGTCCAAAAGCTTAATGATATTTAAAATTTAAATCAATAGTCAAAACTAATGATGCAAGGTTACAACGAACAGTCTTCACGCAACGCCAATCTTCATAGCATGAATAATGACTGGATGTAAGATGATGTTATGATAATTATTCAATGCACTAATCCATGTGCTTGTCATTCACTAATCAGTCTTGTATTTACACTTACAATTTATCAAGTTTCATTCGCAATCGATTATGGAACATATGCGCGAGAGGTCAGAGTTATTTATTCTATTTTAGCGAGCACATTTCTCGAGCTTGCCTAGATAAAATAATTAGTTCGTCAACTTCATCTTATCCTATGTGGCATTTACAATCTTGCAGTCACTCACGGGTAGGGAATTCGATCCCGGTTCTTATTTCTGATCCCGGGATTTCGGGATTACAGTTGGCCAATCCCGGGATTATTTCGGGATTGAAATATCCTTTTAATTAAAAATGAAAATATAGAAATCTTACTAAATCAACAAATGAAAATAGACAAAAATATTCATAATTAAGATTTGGTCAAAAATCGGCGTACTTCATCAAAATTTTAACAAAAACTAACATATTTTACGTTACAATACACACCTAGCTAATCTAATCACTCTAATCAAACTAAGAGTCAAACTAAGTCTAACCAGACTCTAAGTCTGGTTAGTTTGACACTCTTTATATTAAAGTTATTATTTTTCAAGAATGAATAAGATCTCTGTAAATTTCAATAAATCGAAAAAACGTTTACCTCTCTTACAAACTATGCAACCAAAGAAAATTGTCAATAACCTCTCATAACATCGATCAAATAGACGGCTTTCATGTAAAATCTTAGTTAGTTTTTAGGTAGTAAAGTAAGTTTCTTAACAAAATCTGTTTTAAAATAATATTAATTTGTCACATAATGTCTCATTTCTCTTAAATATGAAGAAAACTAATCTTGTAGAATGTTCATACATTCTTGTTCAGTAGCAGTAAAATTGAAGTATATAACCACATAACCCAGTTAGAGTTGCTTGTCTATCATATCATTTTAGTTCAAAATAAAAGAAGTTTTATTCCAAGAAACCATCGCAAACCCGCTGGGTTAATTTGTGTTGCTTGCTTGGAATGCTGTTGTAATGTATTTTATATTAAACATGGGCAAGCAATTCTATTGAGAGCACTGGCACTGAGCACTTCGCTTCCCGCAATATATTTTGCAACTTTTTTTTAAATTATACCAATCCCGAAAATCCTGGGATTATGAAAACTTGATCCCGAAAATTTCGGGATTGGGAAACGGTCGGGATCCCGGGATCCCGTTTTTCGGGTCGGTTCGAATCCTCTACTCACGGGCTCACGGGTACAGTACAGATTTCTTCATGAATTGAATACTATTATCATCATCTTTCATCAATCATTTCTCTGCTTAGTCGCAGAAGTATTTTAAAATTGTGGAGTTATAAATAATGTATATCTTGCTTTCTATGTCATTTATCCAAACTTCATGCCTGGATTTATTTTAGCCAGCTACATAGTTTTTTTGAAAAAATACCTGTTTATTAGTAAAGACATAATTGAAGCGCGCCCTATAAACAACCTTTTTGATATTGGCAATTCAAATAATTGCTCATTATATTGCATCAATACAAAATTTATTTACTACACTTCTACTATTACATTAGCAATTTCACATTGATCAAGTAAATCAGAGAACGTTGCGATTTCTATGTCTGTGTCTGTTCCTAATTGGATTTATGGATAACTGTGATCGACACTGATTCCATGGTAGAATTGAACCTGGGGACTTGATATAATGGGGAGCCTCACGACATTGCCAGCTAATAAGTTTTGTAAGTTATTGCTGTTTTGTGGCTAGTTCCCGGTTTCTTGACATAAGCACAGAATATCATAATAGTGACAAAAGTAGATTAAATAAGAACAATCATTGTAGCATTACTTTTATTATGAACGTACATCGCTTGACTAACTTCTACTAGGCACGAAATTCATGGCTTATTGTAAACATTTTTTCGCTTGGAACTTGCTATAATACTATTAAAACAAAAGCTTCTCTGAACTCTTATTCGGCCGTTTCCTATGAAGTAATTGGTCCAAATTAAATGAAACGTGGCCGCCGGGCAGATTTAAATCTAGTGTTTAGCAACAGATTTAATGTGCGTCCAACTAAATGACCATTATAAGATATGCTAATTAAAGTATAATAATAGCATTGTCTATGCTATTATGTCTTCCGGCCCGCCTTGTTTTTATTAGTTCTCGATAAAATCAGCAATTGAATTGCATCGCTTAAATCTGAACACATCAAAATACATCAATATTTACATTATCTTGTCTAATTATAAGATGATAGATATTTTTTTAAGATGTATAATATTTTTCATCTGATTAATGAAGAGTCTTTGTTTAAATCTTCTTTATAGAGTTATTCCAATATGATTACTCAGTAAAAATTACTTCAAAAAGATAGGTGTTTGGATAAAGGTATTTTCAATATTATATTTTTACTAGATATGTTAGTTACGTAGGAACTTGCATACTATAGTAACCGCTCTTTATGTAACTTTTATTTACTTAATAAATCTATAGTTATACAGGAAATTTCATAAATGTGTCCGTGACTCGAAGGCATATCATTGCAGACAACTTAACATCGAAGTTATAATTTTACCGACGGAACTCTCAAACGTTTGTAGTTCACGTATTTGTGATGGCGAAATGTATGTTAAATTAGCCATTAAACCAATGGGCTTCTTAGGAAATTACAGGTGGTCCAGGTACCTCATTATGTTTTTTGTCGGCTACTTCATTATCATATGTTGTTTGTTTTACGGATCTTTTTATTAAGAAGTCTTGATGGCTTAATTTGATTTGGGCATTGTGGTTATAAATTGCATCTTGATCTATATCAGTTAAAATGTTTATCTTTTTTAATAAAACGACATCGCTTATCTATCTCTACTAAGAAGTCAATATAAAACATGTGTATTCACTTTGCCACTTCTGAAGATTATATCTACAATCGTTCCGGAAATCAATTAGACAAACCTTCGTCAAAACTTATATTCAAAATGGAATCATTTGTCAAATCATATCTCGTAATTTAAGTACTCTTTTATAAAAACTATGTACTTGTAAACAATATCCATTATGAGCACAATAGTTTTGCAACAAAAACCCATCGGGAGCCTATTAAAAAGATAAGAGCTAAATCACAGGTAGCAAAAAATAATGAGTAAATTTTAAATTAGTGCTGCCTTAGGCGATACAGGGTCTCGAAAATGAGTGCCAAGAGGTTCGCCGCACGTGTTACGATTTGTGGGTTTGGTAAAATAAACACCGTATTTTGTGCCGTCAAATTCCATTTGGGTGGTACTAAATGTGCTCAGCGATGCTTTTCGCTTCCAACAAGAATTTCTCGACAGCAAAGAACGAAATCGACTCTGAACAGAGACATTTAATTACTTTTTTTACAAAACCGTCGTTTGGAAAAGAAGGATTCTGTAGTTTTTTGAGCTTTATCTAGATATAAATTAGAGATCCAGAGCAGCGTATGTGATTTGTCTTACAAAAAATATTACCTACCTTAAATAAATTTCCGCAATCTGACCTGAACCACATCTTAAATTAAGGTAGAATGTGGAGTAAAATAATACTTGGAGCCACAAGCCAAGATTAAGCATGCAGTAATTTCAAAGATGCAGTTATCCGTTAAACCCTCACGATTTAGTTGATGTTTAATTTCTTCTGGTATAGTTCTCCTTTCTTAGGTCTTGTCTCGGAATAGCTTTTGTATTCGATGCTATAAGTTCTTATGTCTGTAATGAAAACAAAGGCGATTCAACCCAACACTTATTAGACAAAAATATGAATACAATGGTCTATATAGATTGCAACTACTTCTTTAAGCAGTTTTATATGTACACGCTACATAATTTGTAAATGATGAATAGAATTAAAAACATTTGTAAGCTTAAAAAGGCCAATATCCTGATATACGTAAACTCCATGATTTATATGTCTATGATTTCAAATGATTCAATTACCTATAACAAAACGCATATCATAACGATAAATTAGCAAATTGAGGATCTACAGTACATGGACCCAACCAATATGTTATCATTGACGGATCGCAGTCCATTGTTCTATACTGTCGTCGGCTAATTTACAGTGACACCATTTGGTAACAGTAATTTACGAGATAAGTTTATTGAAATTTACAACTTGCTAAAAGGTTTCTAGAGGTTCAAGGCCTTGTCATTAATATTAAATGGCACTACCAGAACTACCTACGCCCACTAGGTTCGACTATAAATACAACAAAAAAACAACGTGTTTTCTGAACATTGTTTACAACTCTGACAATTTTTTTTTCAAAAACTCAATCATTGGTACTCTCGGGGTCACGTGGTCATCATTGTACACTGTTCTAAAAATCGAATTCACAAAGGGCGATCTAACTTACGGTCTTTCGCAATTCGCAATACATCGTATTGTAATAACCTAATATGAATACTTTTCTGATTTGAAATTACAGTCTTTACCTACTCTCATTGACGATGATGATCATACTAATCCACCAGACTAAAATATTTAGGGTAGTTAAAATTATCTATAACCAGATAACCACGTAATTTTCTTTTCTGAGAAAATT
The DNA here is from genome assembly GCA_943789525.1 of Agriphila geniculea. Lineage (NCBI taxonomy): Eukaryota > Metazoa > Arthropoda > Insecta > Lepidoptera > Crambidae > Agriphila > Agriphila geniculea. The sequence goes on along the minus strand of OX038890.1, from coordinate 12,744,355 downwards.
CCCAATATTTGTGCTTAGCGAATTCGATGCAAAGCCTATACTTAAAGGAATAAAGCAAATCGCTCATATGACCACTCCCTCCCACTTCCCCTATTAATATTAGCAGAATATATTAGCAAAGTTAAATAAACAATTGCATTATTCCTGTCCTCTTTAGCTTTCATCATATTAAATAAAGCGTGCACATCAAACAAATCAGAATTCATGGCATTCTATCATTAACATTGTTATTGCAAAAGTATCAATAAATTCATGATCACGTTTAGAGTGTCATTAAAATTCTGAGTTTATTATCTGCCTTTGTCTCATATTAAAGTCTGATTAAGATATAAAGACAGATTTTTTTACGACAGGCTCAATACATCATTAAATGCAACGTCATTGATAAAATGCAACAAATTGAAAGGTATATAGAAGAGTGCTTTGGTTGGTTGCTAAATCTCAAAAAAGCCAAAAATTTTAGTTCAGGTTGTACATAACAAAGTAGCACACATTTCAACTCGAAACACGGAAACGCAACTTCATAGGAGACCGGCTTGTCCTCGCACTGTGAAGGCACAGGCACAGATCACTATTTTATTTTCCTAAATTTGCTTGACCAGTTTGTAAAGCGTACAGTACAACAACTTAAATTATTTTAAAGTGTGTTTTAAATAGTTTGATAGTTATATAAATTACGTCTCATAGTTTTCATTAGATCCTTTTATTACCTTACTATGCTGTTTACCACTTCCAACGACAGGAAACTCTTCACTGACTCTATAACTTGACTCTCATTTGAATTTTGGAGTTTAAGATAACCATATTATAAATTATTTTTATATTCATTTTGATAAATATTCTTATTTATATAAAAAGCTGCTACAAGGAGAAAGGTAGTGCAGTTTGCATACTGCGATATCAATAGAAAGGCTCTAAGTCCCGATCTCGTTACTCACGTACCTTGAAAAACAACTAATCTGAAATCCATCTCCTCGTGTGGTCTGCCCCGCCTACAACCGCAGAACGTCCGCGTAATGATTTAAAGGCTCCGGAGTTAATCATTTGCGAGTCGCGTGCCCAGCTAATTAGCAAGAGGATTAATTCCTGCCAGAGGCGGATCGTAACGCCGAGATTTGGTGTCTGACAGCAATCTGTAACCATCATTTTATCAGCAAATGTTGAGCTTTTCAACTCAGACACGGACGTAGAGTTAGTTTACCGATCGTTTTGAATTCAAACTGGTCCGACGTAGTATTTCATTACGTAGATGGACTGTATTGTAATTTTTTGGTCCAAGAATATAAAAGTGAGTGACACCAATATCTCTGTGCCCTAAACACCGCCAGCTCAACCATAAGCAATAATTATAATGCATTTTGAACGTCTTAATGTAAAGTAAAGGTCCGGAAACCCTACGTCGTCGTAAACCTTGTGTAGGCTTGTACCAAGAAATATGTAACTCACTCTCCACTATTAATAATGGTCTTATTGGTACGAGATAATATTTCACAATATCGTAACTACCTTTCAAAAGTATTGCCCTTATCTGTGAACATAACAGTACATTATAACAACCACCAGTTTCCGAGTTAGATCGTTCATTACACTAATTACCTGATTAGCTGGTTGTCCTGCCCTCAGTTCTTACCAGTCGATTGCCATTTATAGAGATACAAACTTACAACACAATACGACCATTGGCAGACAAGATTTCTCTTTGACCGGAGGTCCATTTATTTCTGGATGAGACTCGGTGAAAGCAATCAAAGCTTGTATCTTGATATTTTCAAAAAACGTACTGGTGCTTAGCTTATAACTATTATTCACACAGTTTTCATCAGCTACGATTATATCTAATTAAATATTAAAAAGATCATTGAAATTCATTCTTTATTACTTACAGTTCCTAACAAGTCAACTAAAGTTGTTCCTGTTGTGATAATTATTATAATCAAGATTTTATTAAACAAACTCAGTACTAAGTGAGACTATTCTCTCATTATATTATCACAACGGCAAAAGTGTAGCAACAAACAATATCAAAAGGACATTAAAATATTTTCGGTGCTACAAGGGTGCTTTGCTATAAAATAATTCCATGCGCACGAGTCAATAATTCGTCAGTGACCATAAACAAATATAAGTTTTGACAGTGTGAACGGAATCATTGAAGCGATCGCAGCGGGGTCCTGAGAAGTCAACGGCTATGGCCCGTTTTATATCGGACAACTTGTTGTTTATAAGTTCAATGTTATGAATGTATTAAAATACTTGATACAAACAGCGTAGCGTAAAGGGTCCGATCATCTAAAAAAGTCGCTTTATACAAGACAACATGGATCAAAAGCATAACAGATGTTTTTGTTTTATTGTTGTTATGACATTGTGTGAATTTGTTAGATTCCAGTATCATTCTATACATATAGAAATACTAACGTTTTCTATGTTTCGTCTTAGGTTCTAAATACTTCTAAGATATGGCATATGTATATGGGTGGAATCTAACTCGAACTCGAGGACATCCAGACAATGTTATAACAACAATAAAACGAAAACTTCATGACGACTGTTTTTAGCTTCTGGCCAAAAAAAACTCATTCGTCTTCGAAAAAACTCATTATCATCTCATTATTTACGAATAGGTACTCCTTATATTCTTCTCAGTTGCTCCATCTCTCTATTTTGTGATTGCTCTCTCATTTCTCATTGCTCAAGGTCGCCTGACAGTCAACTGTCTTCATCGGTCGTAGACTCAGACGCCTGGTAAAGTGCAGTGCTTACAGGTATCTCTAGGTGTTCAGAGATCTAATCTATCTCATGGCTACCGCTAGAATTTAATGATTTATGTACGGTATTGTATGAAAATTCGTGTTTACAATCATCTACATTGGTTGGCTTTACCAAATGCCTTACTCCCGTCCTGTCAAGTCGGCGGACTATCTATTTACATTTTAATACAGAATAATATAGCTATTATAATCCTTGATGCGTTATATCCTCCGTCACCACACTAGTTTGGTCTTTACACGATTGGACCATTCATAAATAGGGTTGAAACAGCCTCCACTTAATTTTTAATACAAGATCTGTAAACTTGGAAAAATTGTGGAAAAATCTTAATCAATTTTGTACTTTTTCATTTCATGAAACGTATGTTATGAGTGAGAAGATGAATACTATAGACAACACAATACCTTACCTATATCTATGTAACATACTATCGGAAATTGTCCCGATAGTATGTTACATAGATATACCCCTCACACAAAACTTGGGTCATACCTATTGAGGTATGTATGACCCAAGTTTTGTGTGAGGGGTAACACAAAATATGGGTAGTGTGATAATATCCTCAACCATTTATATTTTCCCAATACGACTTACGTATTTACCTTGTAACTAATATCTATTCTGTGCCAATACTATAAAAAAAATTATCCCATGGTTTTGAACTTAGTAAAGTTTATGTACCTATAAATAAATGATATTTTTTACAGCAGGTCCTATTTCATATTATTATAAAAAAAATTCAAGGCAACCCTATCTACACCACTGTCTATTTATTCTGCCTATAAGTGCTATCATGTGTTATTTGAATTTAAATGCTGTTTATTCAAATTCCAGTGACTTTGTTTTGACAGAGTGTTATGAATAGATCTACACTTGTTTCTAGTTTCGACACTTTATGAGATTCACTTGGAATTCAGTGTGATTAAAATACTTGTCTGAATCAGCTCGCAACGGAATTCCGGAATAGAGGTAAGGTAATTAAAGAATTTGATAAAAATTTCTTGCTGCTTGCTTGGGCTTGGCCTGCTAGTTTATTTCTGAAGAACCGAAGTAACGCACTTGTTCATCCGAATAATCTGATGAACAAGAGAACATAAATTCTCATTTGTTATCTTGATAACTGAAATTAATGTGTAGTTTAGGTACTTGCAATTACTTACCTGCGTAAAAAACCTCATACCTACTTACCTACAATGCAATTTAACACTAGCATCTTGTTTTTCAGGAACATCGAAAGTCTGACTTCTTATTTCAATAAAATATTTAATTTTCTTAGCATAATTAATTTCGTTTTTCGTTGTTTTGTTTTCGTAATTGAAAATAGACTACGATATCTTATATGTGTTCGTAAGAACACAGTCATTTGAAAGTCACTATACTATAGTGTTACATTATATAAATAAAATTATTAAGTCTATTTTAAAAATTGTCTTTTTTTAATATTATCAATTTACTAATATCTAACAGAACAGCTTAAACTTGAAGAATTATTTATTTTCACAGGTAGAAATCATGCGTACTCTTGTAAGTAAGCATGATTTTGAAATTAGTACGTTTCACTTGAAAAGCAAACTTCGCCTTTTTTTGGGTTTTTATTAATTAGCATTCAATGTTTCTGGTCCGTCACATCAAACATAATTAACCCTACAGTGAAAAAAAACAAAATTAAGAAAAATAATAAAAAGATACCTATTTATTTATGAATTCAAGTGTAGGTACCTAATCCATCCCGATAATCGGACAAGGAAAGTCTTTTCCCTTACCATGTACTAGACGTTAGTACTACTTTAATATATTCTGTGGTACTAGTAAAGGCACTGATATTTACTTGCTTTAATCTTTCGAATGATTTCCAGACTGCGACAGTAAAGTTTATTTATTACAACAAGTGAAAATAATTTCCACTCTAAATGTTTTGACGCTAGATCTCTCAGAATGATTTGATCCAGCTATGATTTGACATTGTGGCCGGGATATCTCGTTTGTAAGTCATTCATCATAGTCGTGGACCTGATAGTGGACCGGCCAAGACGACTAGCTAATCGAATCGTTTTCCACTGTGTTACCTACCACCTGCGCACAACGAAAGGGATGGACCAAGTCTTTTCAAAATATTTAGCTTTAATGGAATGTCTGGTTATTTAGATTTGATTGATTCAAATAACATTAGATTGACTCAAATAACTTAAGGAACTTCGGCATTAAATAGTTTACCTAAGCGCGTTACGCGTAGGTCAACCTAAAACTCCCAATGACAATCTCCTATAGGTATTTAATAAATTCTAATTGCTTATCAAAAATACAAATACAAATAAATTTTAGAGATTGTGGCACATAATAAATACAAGTACAAGTATAGTAGTTAAATGAAAACTAGTAACTAATGATATCACTGCAAGTAACTCTCACTGCTGACTGATGTATTATATGCCACAATTTATGGCAGAGCTCTACCCTCTGCAAATCCGTGACTCAAATTCCTTATTCGTGTTTTCCTTTCGAGTCACTACAGAACTATGCACTTACCGTTGTATTGTACCGTACCATACCTTTGTTATATTACTCCTATATCTCTTTATTATGATAGCAGGAGGCTTCATTCATCCCTTATTCCTCCTTGCTTTCACTGATAGGCCCAATCTGCTTGTTGATAACATTCATTGCAGGTCCCAAGGCGCAGCCGTGTTAGTATGTCTCCATTCAGGCGCCTATCGATTAGAGCCGAAGTTTCATCGCCTCTACACTTATTAATACAATCAAAATTTCAAATAACAAGGCAAGCTTTTTATATATGAACAAGATATGAAAATAATTCGGTTCGAAGATGCGACTGAGTTTTGTTTTCATCATTCTATCGTCATCATTCTTTTATACTGGGTGAAACAGTATCTCTGTACTGTACACGATGAATAATTTCTTTATTTTACTTTCAAAAATGCGTACAAGTGTTGTGTGATATAGACTAACACTACAAGGTGTTTGGTAAAAGCCTTATAAAGCCGAATATGGTAGATAGGGACCATAAAATTGAACAACTTTTACTATGGGACCAACTCTGAAATAGCGAAAAAAATCTGCTGTTTCATACATTTTGGTATTTTCGTTATTAATTTTTGTATGAAACAGCAGAATTTTTTTTTCGTGATTTCCAGAGTTGGTCCCATAGTAAAAGTTGTTCAGTTTGATGGTCTCTATATCCACTATATTTGGCTTTATAAGGCTTTTATTAAACACCTTGTACCTATAATTTTATAGTTTATATTACTCGTACTCTATATCTATTTGTTAGCAAACGCCTAAGAATTAAGCATGAACATTATTAAATGCTTTATACAAGTCAATAGGTAATGGCTAAAGTTGTTTTCTTCTGCATGTCTTCTACCTTATAATAATATGTATCTCTTTCCCCATATTTTACAAATAAATCACGTTGGCATAATCAATTTATTTTATAAAATAAATAATATTATTTCTAAGTTTACCCATTTACCAATTCTGATTTAAGTAGTTGTAAAAGAATTGAATTTCAAGTTTTATGAAATGAACATCGATTTTATTGTAGGCAGTTATAAATCGGTTCAATCTCCATTGATATCTCAGTATCGATCGATATGATCCCGTGGGCGTAGTTGTCGCGTAAACTTATTAACGGAGATTGTGTAATATTGATGGATGCAAGTTTATTATAACGTAATAAGTTTTTAATTAACTTTAAGCTGTTAAAGATAACGGTTTACTTCTTATGACGAAGTATCTGTAAGTGTTGTTGCTTCATCGTCAAAGACGATTGTTTATGGATAATTTTGAAGCGGTGAAAAAAATCGTAAATCTTTATTCTTATTTTTTTTTGTTGAATATCTCCAACGCATGCCAGTTACCTATGTGTTGTGTTATGCTTTTTGTGCGTGATCAACCATTAACATTATAAAAGAATGAGTGTAGATTGAAATGAGACTACAAACTGCCAATACTGCCATGCATGTCGGTTATTTTACCCAGTACCTAAAGTCGCATTACTAATTTCCCAGCAAAAATGTAAACAAAGAAACGTCACTGTCAAATTGACAAACTGACCCTGATAGTGATTTTTTTTAGACATTGAAAACCTTTGGTCACTTTTATAACTTTTTAATTTGTTTAGTATACTTTGAGTCATAATAAATATAATGTCATCCAGGGTAATTTTAAAGTAGGATCGTAATAAGAACTTTTATTTTAACATAATTTTTTGGTGTTAAAAGTTCTTGAAACGAACTGATAAGAAAACTATACTTAGATATTGACTGAAATGTAAACTATCAAAATTATGTAGCATATTCGCCACTTCCCCCCAATACCAAAAGCAGGGTTCGAGGATATATATCAATGGATATATATCATGATTATATATCCGATATATTTCCGATATATATCCAACGAATTAAATTTTACAATATTATGTAGATTTTTGCTATTGTATTGCTACTTAGATGGCGTTGATGTAGAGTTAAAACATGCTATTGTTTTGTTTTGCTGTATATAGTAATTGTAACATGAATTTCGCACAAAAAAATAGCAAAAAATGTGATAATATTGATGTGTGACGTGTTTGCTTACTATGTATAGCACTATCCTATTGGTGGTGAGGTAATAAATATAAATATCATAGTAAATGAAAAAAAAATAACCAAAAATGTAGTGTATATATTTTTTTATCAAATAATTTTCCACTACTCATAATGGTGATAGTAAAGATTTTTTCCTGATTTTTAACTAATTTGTCAAATAAGTTCCTAAATAAAACAAAAATATTCTAGTTTTCTTAAATTAATTGATTATGTTTATAAAACACATATGCAAACAGTATACATCAATAATACAATGAAATAATAATGTGGCTGTCAATTATTGTCATACCCAATGTATACAAGGTGTTTGGTAAAAGCCTTATAAAGCCGAATATGGTAGATAGGGACCATTAAACTGAATAACTTTTACTATGGGACCAACTCTGAAATCGCCAAAAAAAAAATCAGCTGTTTCATACATTTTGATATTTTCGTTATTAATTTTTGAATGAAACAGATGATATTTTTTCGCGATTTCAGAGTTGGTTTGGTCCCATAGTAAAAGTTGTTCAGTTTGATGGTCCCTATCTACGATATTCGGCTTTATAAAGCTTTTACCAAACACCTTGTATAAATATCCGATATATATCACATTTTTTATATATATCGGATATATATCATAAATATCCGATATATTTATAATAAATATCGGATATTTTCGAACCCTGACCAAAAGACAAATGTTACTTAGTAGAAACATTTGTCTTAGTAGCTGTAGCAGTAGTCAGCTACTACTCGTAATACTATTTTTTTATGAAATTTTATAAAATGAACCAATGGTTGATGTGTACGATTTGCAGTTGATGTGTGCAGAGCACCATAAAATGTTTTCTACTATAAAACTGTTATTATGAAATATTAAATTATACCTACTACATTTTTTGTCGCGAAACTCATGATTCAGAATATTTATCTAATCTATTTTTATTAGGTTTGTGATGAAAAAACATGTAAGTGTGTTTATTTCTTGACTTAGCAATATACTATTTCCTTTTGTGTTGTTTTGTTCTGGCAACACCTTTGTTTACATTTTTGCTGGGAAATTAGTAATGCGACTATAGGTACTTGTAAAACTATTCTGTCATTCAGATTCAAATACGTCACCATTAGTTGTTCATAAGTATAAGAATATTTTTCGCACCTGGGAGATACCCAATGTCATTGTCTACGTGATCAACTTCGTATAGGGATGAGTGGAGATTGAAATGTGACCACAAACTGCCATGATATTGCACCAATTGGATTGTTCGTAGAATAAGAATAGGTGGACGTGACTACGATCAGTTACCGTCAATGTGATTGTGGATTTGTCATAGATTGGTTTAGTTAGTGCCTTCCCTGTATACCAATGCACTGATTCATACGAGTCAGAAACGTTTATACGCTGTATGCTGCTGAGTCAAAAAAAAACAATTGTCTACTGTTTTATGGATACCTAACTCCTAATTTCTCTCGTTGATAAGAAGTCACTAGAAAGAAAAAAGCTTGTAAAATACCCGAAACTCGGTCCGTTGTTGCATATTTCTGGAAACCCGCTCCCAGAGTCCCGAGCGGCACTTCAAAGCTGATTAATTGGCGGCAAAAGTTAATTGTCGCCGCCATTTTTGTCCGTGTTCGTGTGACAGGCTACACCGAATATTCGCACGTCTTGAGCTCTGTAACCGTAACCGAAATTATCGGATATCCGAGATAAAGATATATCCGAAACCGATATAAAAGTTTCAAATCATTTCGGATAGGAGCGGAGTCTATGACGTGCCGGACTACAGCTGCGCCACAAAAAAAAAGTTTGAAATCTGACTTTTTGACTATGCCATGATGATGTCTATAGTTTGTCGGAGTTTGTCGCCAAAAACCAGAGTTTGTCGGTCTTCCGTTTAGGAGATCTGTGTGGTGCAGCTGTAAAGACGTCTCTACAGCTGCGCCACACAGATCTCGAAAACGAAAGGTCACAGCGAAAATCTGATTACTTGTATGTGTAGCCGGTAGTTTGTCGAAGTTTGTCACCAAGACCCAGAGTTTGTCGGTCTTGCGTTTAGGAGATATGCGAGGATACGCTGTGGAGACCTTTCTACCTGGATCTTGAGAACGGAAGGTCGAAGCGAAAATCTGATTACTTGTGTGTGTAGCCGTTAATTTGTCGGAGTTTGTCACCAAGAACCAGAGTTTGTTGATCTTGCGTTTAGGAGATATGTGAGGATACGCTTACGACCTTTCGTTCTCGAGATCCAGGTAGAAAGGTCTCTATAGCTTATAGTCAAAAAGTCAGATTTCAAACTTTATTTTTGTGGCGCAGCTGTAGTCCGGCACGTGAGTCTATGAGACGTTATAACAGGTTATTCTGCCTGGCCAAGCCGACACCACACTAGATTTACTTTTACAATTTCTTAAAAAAAATATTTATCCGTACGTAACTGAAACTATCCGAAACTAACGGATAAGTAATCCGAAATAATTTTATATACGTAACTGTATCCGAAACCGGAAACATTGTTATCTATATCCGTATCCAGATCCGAAATTTCATATCCATAACTTCCCTGGTCCTGATCGGTATTCCGGCATCAACAGAGATTACTGCAATGTTACATTCAACTTGGTACCTAATCGTGGACACAAATTAAATAATATTTCATTTTGTTTTACTCACGTGCACTAAAGTTACTTAGTATTTGAACGATCCAATTTTTTCCCTATTATACTACCCATATTAGTATGGTAGGTAGGTAACCATCCAACATTATTATTATTATTATATATTTAGTTATTTATTAACGATTACATCCTTTAAAAATGCTTCTAGCCTAATAGAGGAGATGCCACATTTACGAAAGTCGTCTAATTACGATTCCGGCTGGACAAGAGAGTGCTCCACCGACAACCGGTATCATTGTCTTCAGCATGATCTCCTGAACAAGAATACAGCGGTTGTCGCATTATAAAGTGGTGGAGGGGGGAGGAAGGGAGGGAAAAGATACGGAAGTCGAGTATCGGAAATTGGTTAATTTTCTTAACAACCACTTGTCCGATTTAAACAAATAAGGTGTTTTAGGGTAGGTAATATCCTTGACAACATATTTTATTTAGCAATGGTTTTTGTAAATACTATAGTTTATTAAATAATTAGAAAAAAGTCGAATTTCAAACAAAATCATTTTTGGTTTTGTAGATTTGAAGCAGTAAATTAAAATAAAGTACAGAAGTACATATAGTATAAAGTACTACGTAAAATTGCCACAGTCATTAGCTTGCTGTTTGTTTTTTAGTTTTGAAATTTGGCTGGAAGACAGCAAAATTATCATCGACATAGTGCGGGAGGTCACTGTCCGAATAATATGGAAACCGCTTTAACGAAAGTCGTCTAATGACGATTCCCGTCGAACCAGAGAGTTCTCTACCGACAACTGGTATCATTGTCTTCAGCATGATCTCTTGAACAAGAATATAGCGGTTGTCGCATTATAAAGTGCTTGAGGGAGGGGAGGGAAAAGATGCGGAAATCGGGTATCAGGGTTTGGATAATTTTTCAGTAACCGCTTGTCCGATTAAAACAAATAAGGTGTCATATGGTAGATAATACCCGTAACAACAAATTTTATCTAACAATGGTTTTTGTAAATACTAAAGTTTATTACAAAAATTGAAAAAAAATGAATTTCAAACAAAGGCTTTTTTAGTTTTGCAGAATTGAAGCAGTAAATTGAAAGAAAGTACTATGAAATTAAAACTATGAGGATTTGCCCTAGAAAAAAAATATTTGTACATAGCACAGTTGTTTCACTATATGGAGTAATAAACTTGTTAAACATTTTTATCTAGTAACTATGCTTAAAAAATTTTTTGGGTCACGTGGCGAAATGTTTTCTACCATTTTTTTCGAAAATCCTCTACAGAATTAAAACTATAAAGATTATCCTCGGAAAAAAAATACTGGTGAATAGCCCAGTTATTCCACTATATATAAAATTATAAACATGATAAACATTTTTGTCTAGTAACTAAGTTAAAAAAATGTTTATTTGTTCACGAGGTGAAATTTTTTCTACCATTTGTTCGAAAATCCTCTACAGAATTAAAACTATGACGATTTGCCCCAGAAAAAAAATAATTGTGAATAGCCCAGTTATTTCACTATATAGAATAATAAACTTGTCAAATATTTTTGTCTAGTAACTGTGTTAAAAAATATTTTGTGCCGTGCAAACTCATTTAAACATAACTTTGCAGGTCCACCGTGTTATGTGACACAAAACAATTTTTAACACAGTTACTAGACCAAAATGTTTGATAAGTTTATTAATCTATATAGTGGGATAGTTGATCTATTTACTATATTTTTTTCTGGAGAAAATCCTCATAGTTTTAATTCTGTAGAAGATTTTTGGAAAAATTATATGTTAGAGAAAATTTCGCTGCGTGACAGAAATAATTTTTTTTAACATAATTTCTAGACAAAAATGTTTGATAAGTTTATTTTTCTGTATAGTGCAATAACTAAGCTATTCACCAGCATTTTTTTCTGAGGCAAATCATCATAGATTTAATTTTGTAGAGGATTTTCGAAAAAAAAATTGTAAAGAAAATTTCGCCACGCACCACAAAACATTTTGTAACACAGTTATTAGACAAAAATGTTTTACAAATTTATTATTCTATATAGAAAAATAACTGGACTATTCACTATTATTTTTTTATGGGGCAAATTTTGATAGTCTTAATTCTGTAGAGGATTTTCGAAAAAAAAGAGATAAAGAAAATTCGCCACGCAATAAAAACATTTTTTTTAACATAATTACCAGACAAAGATGTTTGATAAGTTTATCATTCTATATAATGGGATAACTGGGCTATTTACCGTTATTTTTTTCCTGAAGCAAATCTTCATACTTTTAATTCTGTAGAGGATTTAAGAATAAAAAAATGGAAGAAAAAATTTCGCCACGCGACACAAAAAAAATTTTTTTAGCTAGTTACTAGACAAAAATGTCTAACAAGTTTATTATTCTATATAAGGGAATGACTGGGCTGTTCACCGATATTTTTTTTCTGGAACAAATCTTCATATTTTTAATTACATAGTAGTTTATTTCAATTTACTGCTTCAATTCTACAAAACAAAAAAAAATATTTATTTGAAATTCATATTTTATCTAATTATTTCATAAACTATAGTATCTACAAAAACCATTGTTTGATAAAATCTGTTGTTAAGAATATTACCTATCATATGACAGTTTATTTGTTTAAATCGAACAAGTGGTTATTGAGAAATTAGCCAAACTCTGATAACCGAGTTTTGCACCTTTTTCCTCCCCCCCTCCCCCCTCCACCACTTTATAATGCGACAACCGCTATATTATTGTTCAGGAGATCATGCTGAAGACAATGATACCAGTTGTCGGTAGAGCACTCGCTTGTCCGACGCGATTTCAATTTTGAAGGCCTGGCCCCTCCTCTATAAGACTGAACTTATACAAGGTTATTTTTTAGTTTATACAAAACCTCTCGTGGGGTTGATCAGACCATCAAACTGAACAACTTTCATTATGGGTCCAACCTCGAAATCACGAAAAAAAACATCAGCTGTTCCATACAAAAGTACAATCCTACTCCATCGAAATTTATGAAACAGCTGATTATTTTTCGCGGTTTCAAGGTTGGTCCCATAATGAAAGTTGTTCAGTTTGATGGTCTGAGATTTTGTATTAACTAAAAATAACCTTGTAGATCCTATGGTTTAGCAACCGCGAGTTTATTAAACTCTTTTCCAGAAATTAAATAAAAACCGGTCAAGAGCGAGTCGGACTCGCGCACCGAGGGTTCCGTACAATCATAAATATATTTGGATATGTTATTTTAGGACAGTCTTTAAAAAAGTAGGATAAACGGCAGACAGGTGGAAGGGCGAACAGGCGGACAGTTAATTTACAAATCTTAACCACAGCTGCTTATGGTGACTGAAAAACGTTTCAGCCACTCCACATTGCAAACTGTTTATATTACTAGTCCATCAGCCATTTTAATGTCCCCACTTCTGGGGCACAGGCCTTCCTTATGGGTGGATAAGGAGGACGGGCCATAACCCACCACGCGGGCCCAATGCGGATTGGTGGGTGTTAAAGATTGCAAATGCAGCCGGGACCACCGGCTTAACGTGCCTTCTGAAGCACGGAGAAGCTCGAGATAATAAATTTTTGGTCACCCATCCCATGACCGAACCTTGCGAACGTTGCTTAACCTCCGCAATCGCTGGTCCAGGCGCTAAACCACTGCGCCACCGAGCTCCTCGTTATTATTATATTACTATATTACTAAGTATTATTCGTTTATTCGTACGGCAAATAGCAGGTAATTATATTGGAACCAGCCAACAATTTATTATTGTAGTATTAGATTGCGCCATCTCTTGACCGATAGTGGAACTATTTTTTCCCTTAGGTTAGCATGCTTAGGACAGCGCCATCTGTTGACTGGTAGTGAAACTAAAGAATTTTTGTTTGTTTTTTTTGAATTTCTAAAGAAGTGTGTTATATTGAGACATCGTTTTTTTTTCCTGTTATCTTTACATAAACTACTATCACATAGAATTATTTCAGATTTTTCTCTTTGCAAACTTCGGAGATAAGGGGGGGAACGGTATTTTTTTTTACATTTTTCATCATAAGTCGAAAACTATGCGGCATAAGAAAAAAGGAAAAATTGTTTTAAAATGTGCAAACAGCGCTCTTTCATATGATACCCCACATGCCATAGTCACCTCACTTAAAATTTTTAAGACCCCTTTTCAGTCCCTGTTGTAAAAAAAAAAATATTTTTTTTTATTTCTTTCTTATTTGCAAAATAGTTGGGCAAATGTCATCTTAAACTATTCCAAATTTCAAGTTGATACCATTAGTAGTTCTCGAGATATCCAGCTGTGATACAGACACACAGTGAGACAGACAGACAGACAGACTGAGTCACACCATAAGGGTTCCTTTTTTACCATTTTGGTACGGAACCCTAAAAACGAACGAAGTTCAATCACAATAATTCACAATACAATGAAAAGCTCCTGGCCGCTGCTGGTGTCGAAACCGGAGCGTAAAATAGGAAACAGATGAACTAAAACTATAAAGAATACTAGACTTTAGATCAAGTTCCCCTGCAGATTTCCATGTTTGAAAAAACATGAAAAAAAGACATGATTGAAAATTCATTCTCCTCACGTAACTACAAAACCAGACACATACATCACACTTTGCCACCATACAGGTCGGCACGGCACTAATTGAGACCTCCACTTAAATACCGGTTAATCCCATCATTTATCGATAGTTATCGTCAATCGATGGCTTCAGCCATACAATTTTACACTTTTACGCCGACTTTTTACTGGGTATCCTAGTTTTGTGAATGATTTAGTGTGTGAAAGGGAAGCAATGAATATTACAGAGACGTTTTTATTGTACGTTTATCTGTTGATATGACTTTCTGATTTGCTTTATGTAATACATTTTTGGTCGTTTGTTTCAGGTATGACATGTTCAACATATTTCTCACACATGACATCGGCATTGTTGATTCAAAGCAAAAGTAGGTTATCCAAATTCTTAAAATAAAGCACCGAGTTCAATTAAAGTAGTTTTACAAACATGTGAAACGGTCAACAATATAATTTTCACTCTCACATTAGAAATTAGTGAGACAACTACATGTAATGGCATTGCTAATGATTGCTATAAAGGCTGGCAACGGAAATATGACGCCACAATAGTGGACATGTAATAAAGTCCATTGTTATATAAGGTTAGATTTCTATAAATACTAAATAATCTCTTACAATACAATAAATATGAATCAAAATTGATGCTGGTTCATGTTTTCATCATAATTACCGCAAATATATACATTATTTAATAAGGATTATTGACGATTTCATAGTTGTCTTTTTTCCCACGGTTTTAAACTATCACACGACTGAATAAATTCTTTTATATATATTTTTACATGTCTTCTTTGGCTGCCCCTAGAAGTAGTAGTTACTGTACTATTATATTTTATTCTGTGCTACAAACAAGTTTATAAAGGACATCAGGCAGAGTCTCATAGAAAAAAACCAAAGAATGTATAACGTTTCTGTTATTTTGAAAATGTAGGCATGTAATTAGTAAGTCATAGAAAATATTCAGATTTTTACGAATATTTATGTTTTAAGAGTTATTTACGTTTGAAAGTTTTATTTTTTGGTAACCCCGAGTACCCCGACACTAAATAGCAACACCAGTTTCACGACAAAACGTTTCGTTAGCTGCGTTAGTGACACAGATTAGCACCACAATGTACGAGTTGGAACCGATCAAACGGAAAATCTGTGCATATGTCGCACGTAACAAAACGCTCTTGACAGTTGAGTTGACTGACATCCGGCAGACTTTTTTTTTAATGCGCAATCACTTGTGCCACAGAACAAATATACTCAGGGGAGACTTGTGAAATTGCTAACAAAGATGTCCGTTTCATTGATATGCTTTTGTTTTTTTCAATAATTAATTAACGCTAAATGAAGGAGTTAAAAAATAATGTTGCTACTGTTTTATGATTCTAGTAACATAAAGTGTTTATAGATAACAGAATTATGTTTATACACTTTTGGGTCTCATGTGCCTGATGTCCTTTAGAGACTCCCTAACCTATTTACTTAAGTCGTATGGTAACAAATTACTAGTATTCCAAACCCAACAATTAATCTGCCTTGTACCTAAAACCAACAAATGCTATCATTTATTCATCAAAATATTCAGCAAACAGCCCAAGGCACAGTTGCATCTCAGCTCATTCTTTACGAGAGGCCATTTGATAACCCTTCGCCAGATATACGTAATCCGTGAGCGTAAATTTAACCACTCGGCACCACGCCTTTACGTAGATTATTTAGTACTTAGCCTTACTTAGGTCAACCGGTTGTTGCAGATGAATTCAAGTCATAATATAGAAATTTCCATTGTTGTGAGGAACCAAACTTTACTAATGTTCTAACTTCATTTTGTTTTATTTAAAAATCGTCTTTGCGTTCTCTATTTTTTCTAAATTCCAATTAGTTTAATGTAAGAAAAAAATCTTGATCTCTCAAAACGAGTATTACTTAGAAGCTGGTTAGTACCTTTTTACTTTTTTATAAATGTTAAAGACAGAAACCCTTTCCGAATCTTGGTAGACTTAATATCACCTTTAACCTCAATCTCAGCTCTAACTTTTATCCGGCAATTACTTAATGATTAAACGAACTTACCTGTAAGTGAAGTTCTATCATAATTATACGAAGGATTCTTCCGAAGATATTAGTACTATTAACACATGTAGTATCGCTTGCATGTATCACCACTTAGCACGTTATTTTAGAGTAATAACCTAAAAAACCTAAAAGAGAAGGTATTTGATTTAGAATTGACAGATATTTTGACATTTCCGGCTCGAATTCTCCTCGCCGCCATCACGCGCCAACTATTTCATTTAGTTTAAAGTCCAAATCGTATGATATTTCCTCATTTTCTTCAGTGGGTGAACACTTATTGTAATTAACAATAAGCAGTAGGGAGGGTGGGACTCTATACTAATATCTTCGGAAGAATCCTTCGTATAATTATGATAGAACTTCACTTACAGGTAAGTTCGTTTAATCATTAATTATACTTCAGGATTCTTCCTTTGATATTAGTACTATTAACACATGTAGATGTTTAAAGCATTATATAAGAAAATGGAAATATCATCTTTGTGTAATTAATCTTTTAAATTTAAAAGAGAAAATCAGTCACCTTTAACATAATTCTTAATGTTTTGGAAGCAAAGATGGTACCTACAGATGGTTGGTACCAAAAAAATAAGCAAGATTCGTTAGGAAAATTCAGTTTAATTATCATTAATCGATGATATCTTGCAAAGATAGTGAAATCATCTACCATTCCGCCGTGTTACGTGGAATTTCTATAATAAAAAATAAATGTTATGGCTATATAGCCATAACATACCTATATAGGTATCGGCGTACGTCGAGTGCTAAAACTAGTTACCATGGACTTGAGTCTACTCCACTATCATTGAATTTTACATTTCATTAATCCATTATCTATTCTACGTATAAGATTTTTTTTTTTTATGTATTACTATTTTTATTTTATATTTATAAACAAAAGGAAGTGATTATGAAATGTTTATTATAATAATAATATGTAGCATTCTCGAAAAAGAAGGTAATTATAGAATGGTTTGTGTCAAAGTAATAAGAATTCATGTTTCATACTTGAACTAAACAAATAATTAATTGATTATATTGTTTTTATTCTATGTGCAATAGGCAAGGTACCTCAATGTGAAACTTTTTTTTTTTTTAAGTTAGAAAAGTTGGAAAAAAAACTAATTGGAAAATATTTAATAAATAGTAATAAGAAATTTTAGATATCCATTGTATTTGAGCAATGTAATTCTACGCCAAGGCATAGTTAAATTCGATACCAAACCTTGAGATTAGCTCATATTGTGCAATCAATAATGAATCCAATATTAAATAATACTAATAATTGTGTTACACACTTCTGTGTTTATTATGTCTATATTGTTATTTGGTGAATAATTGAACCATTTTTATATCCAAGCTTTCTGATAGTATCAGCAGACATACAATACAAGCTTAAATAACATAGTAATATACCTGTAAAATAATATCACCTTGATAATGTTGTACAAACCAGTCTATTTGTGCGATGAATTTCCGTCCCTGGAATTGGAAGTTATAGGATGTTAGTACTTTAATAGACACTATATTACATGTAAACAATGGGTATCAAGGCTTAAAATTATTGTGATGATCATAATGGCAGAATTGTAACACTAAGAAACTGGTACAAAAGAATAAAAATTATAGCTTGTCCAATTGATAGTGACAGAATTGTCTTTGTAAATAAAATAGGCACTAAACAAAAATAGCGTTGTGAATGCTAAAATCTAAAATTAAAAAATAATCGTCTTTGGGATCCAAATGCTAGGATATCAAGAAAAATATTTCTACAATGTTTATTTCTACTACCTAATTCGACGTGCATTCGAATTTACTCAATTTCAATCCGAAAATACCAAAACTGGTAATAATTTTTTGAATAAGTGAATCGAATAATAACGACTAGAATACTTTACACCGAATACAATAATAAAAAAGGCAATGAAAATATAATAAGCTACATGTTCTAGCTAGATAATTTATATGCAATTATTTTTCAATGTTTTGATTCCTGGCCACAAGTGTCCCCCAGTCTACCCCGTTGTTGAGAGGTACCAGAGAAAAATATTCCACAACTATGTCTTCTCTAATTCGGTGTAAGTATCGATATTCAACTATATAAAGTAAAATATACTATTATACCGGTATCTACAGGTTTAATCCATTCATAAAATAGTCATAATTTATTTTGCAGTTTTGTGAATGTTTTTCTTGTAAAAGACCTTAAGAAAGTTGTGAAGGTAGCTGTATAAAAAAAATTGTATTTAAATCTATTGTGTATCTCAATTCTTTAAAAAATGTTCTGAGACACATTGTTAGAGTAAATATTATGTCCAATATAACAGGGAGATAATGCTGTCTAAGATGTCGTAGCCGGCGGCAGTAATTTTGTAAAAATATGGGCACTACAATACCCAAAAGTTAAGAATTTTAATTCGTATATTTCTATTACTTTTCCAATATTAAAACCATAAAAGGTTGATGGGATTTCTAAAATGCAAAGACTTCTTTGTTGTATTCTTGTTTTCTTACAAACAATAACCATTTCTTATTTTCAATATAGGTTAACTTTTATACTGTTTATAATAATGCGACTTCTGGGATTTCTAGAATGTATTTTGTTATAAACAATAGGCATATTTTTTTTTTTTTTTTTATTTTTATTATAGTATAACTTTCTTACAGTTTATAATAATATGACTTCTGTTAGATTTTTACTAAACCTGATATGACAACTTGATAAAACATTTTTTCTTGAACAGAGATGTTGAACCTTCAACTTAATGTGTAGTTGACAAATTATTGTCTGTCACTAAAATACATACGTATTATGTGGCTGTTATGTATTTCACCCGAATTTTAGTCAAATTAATGTTAGAATTTAATATATATCTCTGGAGATGGCACAAGTGAGTACGAGTGAGTATAAAAGAAAATAATAATAATCTTGGTGCCCTCCTAGCGCAGTGAAAATAGTATTTTCACACATGTCGAATTTAGACCAAACAACTATGTGGACGCCTATGTGCCTATAGTTGGCGACCACTGCCTGTATTCGCTGAATACAGATAAATGCTGCACCAGATCCTTACGAGTATCCTTACCCCGCGTACGATGATCGAATGTGAATGTTGACGAATGTATCCTCGGCAACTGTTTCGATGGACCGTGACGGCCGCCTGCGGGTCTGCTGCTATCGACGAAAGAAATCGTTGATGGGGATTCGTCGCCGCGTCTCGATATTCGTTTGCCGTCGGAATTAAGCATATGGTATACCTGGCTGCATGTTTCGTTTGTTGTTTTCAAGTTTAAATTGTTTTAAAACAAAATGTACTAGCAAATAAATATATAAATCAGTTTTAAAATGTATGTTTTATTTAAGTACTACGCCCGGTTTACTTACAGTTTTTTCTTTGATCAATATCGTTAACCTCAGGCCTGTGGCCAATGCATCATTCATATTCGACTCAACTGTTGGTGGCCTTTTAAGTGGACAGCATCAATTACACTTGAGTTGACCATATACCTTCTGTTTATAATAAAATGTATGTTGTGCACAACAAATGAATGTTGCAATGCCCCATTGTATAATGTATAAAGTGCAAAACACTGTCTTAAATTACTGTCATAAAAAAGGTGTTCTATATTGGAGAGCTGCTCCTTATGCTTCATTATTACTATAATATATCTACTTGGCTAATAATTTCTGCACATCAGAATCATTATCATTAAGATCAATCAATTTATGTTTTACACACACAAATTCAATTTGAAAATTAATAGACAGGTATTTTTTACATTTTACAAGGGAATAGCTTAGAAATAAACGTACTAATTAGTTAGTGATTAAACATAAATAATAAGCCTGAAACATAGGATATCCTAGTTAAGGCAAATGTTTAAAGTTTTTACTTATTAAAACTGTGGTACACAGTAATAAACACTTACTGCATTTATGGATAACAAAATGTATGGATTCTATTATTCAATTTCTTATTGAAATTTCTATCAGCAGGCTCATGTTAGGCGTACCTATATTAATAGAAGCTATTTCACATAAAAATTGTGAAATATCAGGTATCAGCTAGTTGCTGTATAACTTATTATCTGGTTCCATGAAGTTGCTAATTTTAGCATTTATTTATAGCTCTGCTTATGAACATTATACTGGCAGTTTTGCGTTACAGTTGTAACAATGTGTATAATAAAATCATACATAATTATATTATATAAATTTTGCAAGCCAGAAATTTATCTCAGTACCGATGGTACTCTATTATTCCGTTGGGATCAACGCAACACCAAGGATATCTATGATATCAAAATTCATACCTGATGAACTAAGCTGTTGTCAGGGCTGCTGTTGCAGCTCCAGCAGAGCAGCCGCCTGGCTGGAAGGCGGATGGCGGCGAATTCGGCGGACGGCGGAGTCACCCGATTGGTGCTCGGCAACGGTTCCAACATGGTAACCTTTGAGGGCAGCTTGCTTTTTACACTGTCGCGTCATCAGGGGCACTTGGAGTTGCTGCACTTGTTGCAGTTGCGTTGTCTGACCTATCTATGCGGTGAAATAGTCCAGTGTGACTATTTCGAGTGCAATAGATATTTGGTTCATGCCTTATTAGGCACATGCCTTATGACAGAAAGTACCCAGTATGGTAAGTTCGTGTCAGACAAAATTAAATAATTAAATGGTTAAAGCCCAGTGTAGCAGTTACGCATTTTTAAATCTCAGCAAATAATGTTGTCTGGGAGGGAATGCTATTAGCATTAAGTCCGCTCTTTTTGTACTAATGTACATTAAAGTAAAATAAATATATATGGTAAAAGCCCAGTATGGCAGTTACGCATTCATAAAGGTAAGTAAACAATTATGCAGTTAAACCAAGTAAACGGTAAAAGCCCAGTCTGGCAGTTACGCGTTCAAGCCAAGTAAACGGTAAAAGCCCAAAATGGCAGTTACGCATTTAATAGTGTTTCTCCATCTTGTATTGTTCTTCTTGTCCTCTTCCGTCTTGAAAACTTTTTTCCTTTCTGCACGAAGCATTTTAACTAAGTAAATTAAATTTTCACTGTATAAAATATAATTCTGAAGAATTCTCACTTTGAGATTGTATGCGTGCGTCCGTGGCGAAGCACGAAAAGCGAATGAAATAGTTGGCGCGTGATGGCGGCGAGGAGAATTCGAGCCGGAAATGTCAAAATATCTGTCAATTCTAAATCAAATACCTTCTCTTTTAGGTTTTTTAGGTTATTACTCTAAAATAACGTGCTAAGTGGTGATACATGCAAGCGATACTACATGTGTTAATAGTACTAATATCAAAGGAAGAATCCTGAAGTATAATAAACAAATAAATTGTATTACCATGAATCAAGTCACCCAATATGGCAGGTCTAGGGTCTGAGTGCTGATATTTCAATGTTCGCTGGCACCCTTCAGGCCGACACTATTTACGATGGCTTTTGATAAATATAAACGGTAATAGCGAATTACGATCGCGGATTTATTAATATCGATGTCCAGTGAGATCTTGACCTAGACGGTGCGAAAGGAACATCAATGGAAATGCCTTCGGAAATAACTGTAATCTGACGATAAAATTACTTATGGCGATTGCTGTAAAAGCAGAGACTTCGATTTATATTTACTGTGCTAGTGCCTACAGATAGTGAATTCTCAATAATGCTTATTGACAGATGAAAATATCAAGACGTTTGTTTGACGTAGCTTGACAAAAAATATAGAGATATCGAGGACTTTTTCTGTAATTAGCCTTTTTATTTTTCGTTATTATTGTCGTTAGCGTGTGTTTTTATGCTCAAGTGACAAATATTGATATCGTCTTTTACTCTTAATGTAATAATAACTTGTCAAAGTTTCATATTACGATTAAATAATACATACCTATGTACCTATACATATATACCTGAACACAGAAAATACAAATTTATCTCGGGTATACATCGATGACAAATCCTCAAATATGCGAATGGTGGAAGGCGGAAGTCAATATTCTCTGCATTGCCCCGTTATGATACACCGGAGACATGTACCGGCAGTACTTCCCGCATTGTTCCTACACATCAGGCTCTTATCTTAATGCCGAAATTTATTCGGTCGGGACACATGTACGGCGTCATAATTCCCGAACCATGCTCATGTTCCTGTCGCCTGGACCTACTTGATTTGTGTATTTGGGTACCAATGGTTCTCGGTGCGAGTCTTATATTATTATGGGTGTTTAGAATATTCTGTACAAAAAAGATCTTCATAGTTTATGTTACGTTTTCATAAATAGTATTTGCTTTCATAGTAACGTCCTCATTTATTGTTGGAGATGAAATAAAAATCTTTAGTTGCTTCGCATTCGCTCAGATTAAATGATTCTCAAGTAATCGGAAGTGGCGTAAGATTAGGCACTGTCTGAGTAATATTCTTGTTATTCTTGGTTCTTTCTGATCAGAATGATCACATTGCCTAAAAAACAAATAGACTAAGAGGGCAAAATGACCAAAACGCAGAATGACTAACATACAGAATGACTAAAACGCAAAATGTCTAAAATGTAGAATGGCTAACTTGCAGAATGACTAAAACGCAAAATGTCTAAAATGCAGAATGACTAACTTGCAGAATGACTAAAACGCAAAATGTCTAAATGCCTACTTTGCCTTTGCCTAGGCATTGTTTACAATGCCTAGGCATTGTTTACAATGCCTGCTGGTCCACCCCCCTCGAGCCCCCTCGAGCCCCCTCAAGCCCCCTTCGAGCCCCCTCGAGCTTTCCCCAAGCCCCCTTCGAAACCCTCTCGAGGTATCATACATTGCCGGTAACATATATACTGTGTACGTACGTATTTCGTACGTAAATCGAGTACGTATTTCGATTTCGAATATACGACAATACTAGGACAATTTGCGACATGGACGTTTGGCAACTTAGACCTTTTTAATCCTTAGGCAAACTACTGCTTAGTCATTCTGCGTTTTAGACAATTTGCTTAGTAGACATTTTGCTCTTTAGACATGTACATTAGGCATTTTGCTTCGTAGACATTTTGATTTTTAGGCAGCGTGATCAGGGGCCGTACCGGCTAACGAATCGATTATCGAAAATTCTGCTGGGTTTCAGATTAAAACAGATAAATTGAGCCCCAATTGGGCCAAAATGGCGAACCCCAATTCATGATGTCAGACGAACATCGTTATCTTCCAAATTACGTCAACAGAAAGTACAAGACGAAATTCCTTACTTTGATTTTTCTGTTTTAAGTTGAAACCCAGCAGACTTTTCGATAATCGATTCGTTAGCCGGTACGGCCCCAGAAGGTTCTTAGTTGTGTCTCTTGTGAGTGATCCCTCAATATTTAAAAAATCGTACAATTCTTTGTCAATATTCTTGACCACAAAAGAATTAGCAAACAGCAATGAGCAGTCCATATGGCAGTAAGTAACGCCTTTTCTGTAGCATGCACCTTGATTTGTTATAAGATCGTGGACAGTTGGTAGTGGCTCGTCTCTAGAGCAACTACATTTCGAGGTTGCGCCCACGCTGACCGGCTGGCGGTCTTGCCGACGACGGCGTGATGCGTGAGGAGTTACGAGCTCTTAAGACCGTGTTAACGACGCATGCATGGACACCATGACCGTGGTTTTCATTCAGTGCTATGGATGTTGTCTGGAACCTTTACATAGCTAGTTACACTTTAAGGAATCTGAAAAAACTGTGAAAACATCAAAATAAAATTTATTTTCAATTCTTTAACACGATTATTTGCCGCTGCACCCTTTTGTATCCTTGTTATTTTTACCGTATCTGAGACTAAACTAGGTACTTAAACACAGAACGTAGAAAAATATACGACCATCACATTTACATTCATGTACTGTACGAGAGTTCATCGGATAAAGATTACAAGCACCAAATATTGTCTTGTATACTTTTATTGTTGTGATCCCCCCTGCGTCGAGAGCATTCCCGTTACTCGGGAATCGGGATGAGGATGAACGAAGGATGATTCCGCAGCTTACATGTATCTTCAATTCAATAAACATGTGAGAATCATAGTCACTCTCAGATAACGTTATAACAGTGGTAGTGTGTGTGTGAGTTCCTCCAAGCCGATTTCGTCTACAGGGATGCATTTTATCCTGCCGTTCACCGTGATACCTACCTAGTAGAAAAGATATGAAAAGATTATCAATATAACGTTAAACAATAACTTAAAAGCTAATGCACAAAAGTGAATTTGTTTATTAAAGAATTGTCTTACACATCGTTGCAGTTTGATCGAATGAGAATTAACTGCAGTGATGTGTAATATGGGATCGAAATCGAAGGAAATGAACCAGGAAGTTATAAGTTACATAGAACTTTGTATTTCTACAAGGATTACGCTAACTCCTCAAACCATTGTATCCGGGAGCGACAAGTGGACGGACAGCAGCGGCTGGTACTGGTAGTCGCGAGATATTATTATTATCCCTCGTACTTCGCTCTTTATTGAATAGATACCGATGCAGCGGCGATGAAATAACTTACTGGGCCGATAATAATGCTGTTACATAGCGAAATATGTGGTGCTAGATTCTTGTAGCGGAATTCCTCTGATAGCCAATAATATTTGATTGATTAAACCAGCCGATATCCAAGATATGGCTTCACAAGTTGAGCATGGTTTTGTGACTAGCTCTTCCAACAGGATTTTCCACTAATAACATGCGATTGCCAAATGGTGGATTGGATAATTCCTCTATGGTTTAGATTTAGAAGGAAATCACAAATACAATACATCATACATGGAAATGGAACAGAGGTTTAGAATCATGTTGAGAGTTGGAACTTGGAACACTAACTGAGAAATGCTTAATTTCTATCATCTTACTTATTCATAAACTTTAAATAGATATAAGCATTTCCCAAACTTTCTACACCGAATAAGGTGGCTGGTAATCTAGTAATCTACCGCGTTATTTGTCATCGAGATATCTAATGGAGGTATCACTTCTTAATTACCGATACATAGATAACGCCAAGATGACCGACACGGCACCCCATGCGCCACCTGCCTCGTCTGTGTCTGTGTGCTTTCACTTTGGTGTCTGGATGACATAATATTGGGATTGGGAATTCTTTAATGATTATATGAATTTAATAAGTGTTGGAATACCGAGCAATACGACTCAGACAGAAACGCAAGCTTGCATATCTGGGGCACGTGCTTAGGCACGATAGATGCAAGCTTTTGCAACTAATTATGATGGGAAAAGTTGCAGGAAAAAGAAGACCTGGTCGCAGAAGAAAGTCTTGTTTGCGAAACATTCGGAAGTGAACGGGAATAACGAGTGCCGCCGAACTCTTTAGCCTTGCCAAGGACAAGACCATGTATGCGGAACTGACTGCCAACCTTCACTAGTTGGAGAGGCACCATAAGAAAAAGAAAAACCGAGCAATATCAACGAGGAAGCAATGAGGGATTTGATTTTTACCGATGATTAATATTTTGGGACTTTAATACCTTAAGTACTATTGTATATTCTGTGCTTTAATACAAAATCTGTACTCAAAAGAAAACTTCTCTTCTATTAGGTAATAGTAATAGTATATAGGTATATACCTTTGCTATTCATATACCTACTAGCCGATATCTGTTTTCCTGGATTATTTTTAAACTTAATTCTTGGAACATGGCTGGCTGCAACAGCTTTGGCGTACAAAGAATTTAGATTGGGCAGCCGAAGGCTTGCTTGCGTCGGCGCATTTGATTAAGATTTATCACCCATCGGTATAATGAATCTACTAACATCGAATGAAGCGAAGCGATCCACTCCATGTTGTAACCGATATTAAGTTATGTAATTATCAAATAGGTAGTGACCAATTGGTTTTCTTAAGTTGTTCGGTGTGATTACCCAAATTAAAGTTACACGTGCTTTATAGCAATAAAGATTTTATGATATTTTTTATCAGTATTTTTATTACTTATTAATTTGTAGTTCGCTTGATATTGATTGTTTTATTTTTTTTTCTTTACCTCCATTAATACAGTTTACGATACAGGCCTTTGGGCTTCCGTACGTATATTTTTTTGTAAATATTAAAGTACCAACACCAACGGATTCACGAAACGCACATAATTTCTCAAAAAATTCAGTTACTCAATTCGTGAAACCATAGCGACTTTAGCTCAGTAGATGTTTTCTAACTTTTTTTGTTTTATACATAGGTAGTTTGGAACGTGCTGGGGTAACAGACGGCGACATGTGACGCGAGAGTGATTTACCCCACTGCACCGCGCATTTGTCTGAGTCCAGTAATTAAACAAAGCTCTCCTGAAATATGGCTTCAGCAAATCTGGAATCAAGTAGAATGTTTTGTTTATAACAAAATCTTTTTTGTAACGTTTATTAGTTTATCACGTTGTGAAGATCACAGTTGAGAAAACCTTGCTGTGTCCACTTTCCAAAGATGTCAAAAATTTATTTATTGACGCCGCACAGTGGTCCAAATGACTGTTTAGACGCTTAAAATACCCCAATACTCACTTCAACGAATCCTTAATTGACTTATTAGTACTTATGAAGGACTAATGAGTACTAAAGACTAATTCCTAATATTATAATTATCCCCATATTATAATGAGTAAACACCCGTCGAAGTAAGCATATAAGATAGCTGTTTTTAATAATTACATTTATGTACAGCACGTTCCTGAATTATAATTATTTTCTTATTACTGAAGTGTGTAAATATTATGAAAAAAATGGGAGACAATCGCCAAGGTATGTACTATTTTATGCTATATTGCATACGTGATAGTCTTTGGTAATAAAGTCATTAAAAAATATTGAAATTGCCTTATTTTTAGTAGCTGTTTTTTTTAAAAGTACGAGACATTGATTAGACTATCTAAACATGAGTATCCCATTAAAGGGTTACAATTTCTACCTTATTGAAAAGGTATAACTGTCAGCTTTTCAATTTTGAACTTCGTTGGTTTCGCACGGATTTGCAAGTATTTTATTTTTTAGTTTTTGTACATAAGTATTTTAAGTATTAAGTTGAGCTAGATATTGTTTTTTATTTTTCTTTTTAGAATAAGACCATTACAAATAAATTATTTACGAGTTTCTCATGTGTTTTTTTTTTAGTTCCGTAAACTTCCTTATGTAATTAGGGAATAGTCTAATATTACATGTTACTCATCTTGAATACTCATTAGTAGCAGTAGTCATGCTTATTAACTCGTTATAATTTGCTATAATGACTAATTGAGATCATTAAGGTGTAGTTATGACTCGAAATAATTTCGCGCGTCTAAAACAGTCATTCGCGCCACTGTGCGCCGTGATACAATCTTGCTCTCATGAAAAGATCACGGCAAGATAATTTTGCTGATTCACAAATCGTCCATCAATCGGACTAACTTTGCACTAGTGTAGATGTAGAGCTGTCATTTTGTTGTTTGATATATTTTTGCTATCAATTTTTGGATGTTAAGGCTGGTTTACATTATCTTAGTCTTTAGTAGAGTGCTTTAGGAGAGTGCTTTAGTGGAAACATGTAAACGGTCGTCTTATGACTAAAGAGAGTAACGTTCTAGTAGCCTTTCTACTCGCTTTCCAGTAGCACCCCCTGCGCGCCCGCTCAACCCCCGCGCGATATTTTACTCGCACTCGCACTGGAAGCATGTAAATCGACATTTTAGTAGCGTCTTTAGTAGAGTGCATTTGCCGGTGAACGCGTGACGTGTAATTGAATTAAATAATAGGTATTAGGTATGGCGAAAATGACACTACTTGAAGCGTGTAAACGGTCACTGGAAAGGCACCAAAACTACTAAAGCACTCGCATTCGAATCTACTCGCACGCTACTAAGCACTCTACTAAATACTAAGATAATGTAAACCAACCTTTAGAAGTTTTCTAAAAACTTCGAACGAAGTTTATACTTACTTAAAAGTAAATACATTGTATCACGTTTAATATTCAACTAATTTTGATTCGTCGTTAATAACGTAGACGCTCTAAAACAGACGACTGTTTACATTCTGTCGGAGTAAAAGATATAACGTTTGTCTTGTCATGTCGTGAGATCACGTCGACGTGTCTTAAAATCACGGCGACGACGACGACGACGCGGCGACGTGTCGCGTGTAGCCGCGACTGGCGACACGATGCGACACTTTATTTTTATTTCATGAATTCTAGCGTAGTCAAGTCATATGTTATTTTGGAATCCATTTGATCTTCATTTGTTTTTTTTTTTAATACTTATAGGTAACAGTTATTGCTTGCATAATTTGATTATGTATGATAATAATGACTGTAATGTGCTACAGTAGGTACCTATATGGTCAAATTATATTACTTAGGTACTTATGTATTTTTAAATACTTATATCAAGTTACCTACATCCTTAATTGAAATGTTTTATATGTTAAGTTCTATTGCGTTGATGATAAAGAAAAAGATCGCTGTAAAAAGGGATGGGTTGTGTTTGTATGCATAATTATGTAATGTGTGTATGTAATGAAAGAGCAAATGACGATATGATTTTATTTTTATCTTATCGTTGGCTGATGCTGAGCTGATGGACTTTTCTTGGGATTAACGAAAATTTTTAAAACCTTTTTGCAGCTAATTATTTCCTTAACATACCAACACCCGGAAACTAAATATTTGTTGACACAAAAGATTATAGAAACAATGAAATAACACATACGAGCATCAACTTAACCCGGCCTCGTACGACTTCCACGTCAATAGCCCTTTATTCACACCAAACGCGAAAAATCCTATTTGCTTATCCATTTTGCTAGTCGAACGCTAAACCGGCTTATGAGGAGCGCAAACATATTACTCATTGAAGCCTTGTTTTTCAACCTCAAACATATGGTGTAAGTAACTAAAATAAATGCGGTAAAAAATCTAGCATCTATTTACTACCTACCTATTGATAAAGATTGAGTCAGCGAATGTGCCTTCATGTTGATCAAATTGACATTGATAGCAACTACTTACTAATGTCATAGAATAGATATAAGTACTACCGTACAGAAAGGAAACTCTCCGCCCCGCCCCACAATCAATTACCTCACCCCACCGCGCGAGTTCGTGTGCCGATCCGTGTGCTCATTCAATAGCTTGCACACGCGTCACTAAAGTCTGTGTATACTGCCCGGCATATATATTGGCAAGAGAATGAAAGAGACAAAAGATGCGCAGTAGCCATAAACTTAGTGTTTATGGCTACTGCGCATTTTTTGTCTCTTTCTTTCTCTTGCCAATATATATGTCGCAGGCGTATTGTATATTTAGCCGTATTACATAGCAACTAGCTGTTTTAGAAAACGGCGCCGTATTGTAATGCGGCGGATTAAAGATACGCCGTATTCAAAACGGCTGGTCAAAAGTACGCCGCATTGAATAGAGCGCTTTGCGATTTTCAATACGGCTAGCCGTAATGTAATTGGGCGATTCATAAGACGCTTTTCCGTAAGTTTTTAGTACTAATTATCAACACTCGCCGCGCTGCCTACTATAACAATAAAAATGGCGTCAAGTGCGGATATTGCATCGAAAATAAGTAAGAAAATAGATGAATTAAATGAAGAAAACGTGCCAAATGTGTCCAGATAATTGTTTTAAGGACATTTTCTTTATGTGCAGTTAAATAGTTTCTACGCAGCTCAATGCGGAAGTGTGAAAAAGCCGTGGATCAAAGAACGAGATTAAAACTGCTAAGGTGGCAATGGTTTCTGGTATTGTGCGGAATCCTACTCAATATTATTGCTGTAAAAAATACAACGTAATGAGTGTAGTCAGTGAAGATTAAAAAAACATATTTCAGAAGACCCTAATTTTTGGGCAGTGCCCAAAGAACAATATTTTGATACATAACTTAAAAAAAAGTTACATTCAAAAAGGCTTTAAAATTATTTAAACCAAAAAAAATTGCTTAACGTTCTAGTAAGTCTAAAATATTACAATTTTACAAACAAGAACCAACCCGTTTTGTACCGTACCTACTTATTTGATAGAAGTAGTACTTACCCATACATTCATGGAGCTTTGGGAATAACCCATACATTCCTTAAAATTAATAAAAAGAACACATATTTCCTACTACTTTACTTACTAGGTGCTTTAGAAGTTACTTAAACCTACCTTTTTTCATAATTATTAAAATTAAATTCATTTTCAATTAAGCACTGTTTCATTTTGTTAGTGTGGTCACTCTACAATAGAACTTTGATTCAAAACGGCTAAACGTGCTCCGCCGTATTGAACAACGTATCACACTGTCAATCTGGCGTATCGTTGACTCGCCGTATTACAATACGGCGCCGTTTTCTAAAACAGCTAGTTGCTATGTAATACGGCTAAATATACAATACGCCTGCGACATATATGCCGGCATCATAGGTAGTTGAAACGCGACGCTTGTATGGAGTGCCCGGGGTGTGCTAATGTACAAGTAGACAATGTTTCAAAACCATAAATTATTTTGACGTTTCCACCACCTATCATAAGTTTAATTGTTATAAATAGCACCAAAAAATACAGCACATAGGTAAGTGAATACTGACTTTTCAGAAGTAAACCATTATAGTACAGTAGCCCGTAGAACATTTAAATCACGAAAAAGGTTACCGTTTGCCGTTGTGATATAGTTATTTATTACGAAATTATAGATAAAGTATCTATAATTTCGTAATAAATAACCCAAGTTTTACAGATCGCAACCCGCCGTAACCTATATTTGTATATCTCCAAAAATGATATTTTTTATTTTTCCAGGTTTACCACATAGTTTAGCTATTGTCGTGTTCTACAGCTTCGTTTGATTGCCACAGATAAAAGTAAGACTATAAAAAGTAGCCATACACCGATTTAAGACCTGATGAAAATGCTTGGACTTTATCTGGTCTTAAATGTGTGTATGATCACTTTCCATAGTCTTACTATTATCAGTGGCAATCAAACAAAGCTGTAGAACACGACAATAGCTAATCCATGTGGTAAACCTTGAAAAATAAAAAAATATCATTTTTGGAGATATACAAATATAGGTTACGGCGGGTTGCGAATTTGCGATCTGTAAAACTTAGGTTAAAGTATC
This sequence comes from Agriphila geniculea, assembly GCA_943789525.1. Lineage (NCBI taxonomy): Eukaryota > Metazoa > Arthropoda > Insecta > Lepidoptera > Crambidae > Agriphila > Agriphila geniculea. The sequence continues at coordinate 12,712,592 of OX038890.1, read as the reverse complement.
AATAATTTCGTAATAAATAACTATATCTCAACGGCAAACGGTAACCTTTTTGATAATTTTAATGTTCTACGGGCTACTGTACTATTACTTCCTTGCAATAGTCCAGTAAAATTCTACATTTAAAACGCAAAACGCGATGTAAAGCTGCATTTTTGGTATATTATTTGGAACCCTTAGGGGAACGTAAAACTACGTTTTGCAAGCAAAAAGAAGCAAATTTTTTAGGTTTTGCAGTTCAATTCAAAAACTATAAGCTTTTGACATTAGATGCTACTATCATTTTGAAACAATCCACAGGTACGTATGTCTAATAGTTTTTTAAATATGATGCTTGAAAAATTTACACTCACCGGCACATCTAACCGCCTACACCGTTATTTTCATACAATCATACGTTTTGCAATCAAAAAAAAGTTGTGCTACCTGCGTATAGCACACTTTTTTTGCTTGCAAAACGTAGTTTTACGCTCCCCAAAGAGGTCCAAATAAATACCAAAAATGCATCATTACATCGCGTTTTGCGTTTTTAGGTCATTTTTTTGTAAGATTTTACTGGCCTGAACTGAAGCCTGAAATGTTTACTTTTGGAAATTAGATTGCCAAACTCTCAAACAAACAGATGATTCGCTGTAAGCTGCCTTTACGCAAGCTCCAGCTTTCATTTGTATCTTAGCTACAAAAACAAGAGATAAGGAATTTCGTTATAACGTAATAAATAAGCTCAAATCTACATAGTCGTTACAAATATATCCGCTCATTTCAATAAATACCAATACGGATTTCCGTAATGACAAAAAATTATAGAATACCCATATTAAGCTTAAATCTGCATCGTAACTAGAAAATAATACACCTCGTAAAGTTATGACAAATTGCAGTAACAGTTTTGTGTGTCAAGGAAGGTGTGTTCACACGTTATGGCCCGGTTGTGATAACTCCGTCTGAAGTACTCTTAATCACAACTCATATACAAATGATGATTTTACTGCCACAGACCCAATACTAGAGAAACTCACTTTTTGGATCTTTAAAATCTCTTGCTCGTCGTTTATATCTTGTCCATTTTGTCACCAATGAGGAAGTTCTGCGACAAGTCAGTCAGAAACGCAAGCTTTTACAAACCGTCAAACAGAAAAAAGTTACATATCTGGGGCACGAGCTTAGGCACTATAGATACGAGCTCTTGCAACTAATCATGATGGGAAAAGTTGCAAGAAAAAGAAGACCTGGTCGCAGAAGACAGTCTTGGTTGCGAAACATTCGGCAGTGGACGGGAATAACTAGTGCCGCCGAACTTTTTCGCCTTGCCAAAAACAAGACCAAGTATGCGGAACTGACTGCCAACCTTTACTAGTTGGAAACGCACCATAAGAAGAAGATTCAATAGACGATTCTATTTCCACATTTATAATCTTAACAGCCAATGCAAATAACAAAATTCTATGTTTGTCACACTTTAGGCTGTCGGTTAAGGCAACATAAGAGTGAGCTGAGAGAAGAGAGCTGAGAGAAGGCCCAAAAGAGTGAGCATCTTATTGGTAACGATGAAGTGATTTACCAATGCTTGTCTTATTTTTGTGCGAGAGTCAAAAACCTTAACCCAATTATAGTAATCGAAACCAGAATCCAGCTTTATAAATACTTAGGAATTTTTAATTCTTTCGTAAAATTATAAATAAGCTGTATCATTTCTTACCGTTTTATCACAAAATAGAGAGACTAATTTTGTGGTCTTACGATCTTGAGCTTTTAGGGTCTTAGGCTCAACTCGACAAAATTATGTTGTTGTTTAGTCCCATCTCAAATGGGTAGTTGAAAATAATACGCGTATGGCACATAATTCAATAGTCAAAGTTCAAAAGTAAATGCATGCTATTCTATAAAAACACCAGTGCTTGTGTACATGTGAGTGTGAAGGCTTGTAATAGTACATTACTGCCGCGGTCAATAATGACTGCGTTGCTGGCAGCGATGATGATGGCCGAGAGCGGAGCTATGATGACCAAGCTTGAAGGCCGAGAGCGTAGTTAAGCTTAGCTCGAGGCCATCATAACGCGGCCAGCAGTGCAGTCATTGTGGACCAAGGCTTGTATAGTACTTTACTCAAAAAATGCGAATACTGCCTACTATACCTACTATTAGTAGGTACTTATATCCTAATTTCGAAAAAATACAAAAATGCAAAAATCTCAGAAACGGTGCGTCGGAGCCAAAAAATAAGGTTTTTTTTATCCCCTTTGTAACCCCGGAAGTAGATAAGGGGTATTGAATGAAAGGTCAAAAAACGGTCAAGTGCGAGTTTTTTATATTTTTCCATACTAATTTTATATAAAAGTACAAAAACATCATCTAGGTACAACAATACAACACCCGCGTAGATATAGAAACGAGTGTGACTGAGAGAGAGATAGGTGTGGTGTTAAGTGTGCGGAGCGAGAAGTGAATATGAACGACGCCATTTCTAATCCCATTCTTTATCTGCGCGGGTTGTAGTGTATTTTTCACCTAACTATGTTTGAAAGAAAACTCGACAATAATGGATCCTCAAAGGAAATTGCTGGTGGCTAAAACTTGACAATAATGAAATCCCATATAACTTTGTTGCATCACCATCGGAGGACACCGGCAAGCGCAACTTTGTTCAAAGAAGGTTGTCAAAATAATGACCATATTACAAGCTTTTTTGAGTAAAACATATGCAAATGCACAAACATTTCTGGAGTGAGGTGAACTAAACGTAGTTAGTCACTATCGCAGAACAGGAATGGTCTATTACTGGGATTTATGACTACTAACGGTAGCCATTTTAAATACACAGTCGTCTATGGGGTACCTCAAGATCTAGATTAAATACGCATTGTTATGATTGTTGTAATTTCTATTATTCGACTTTTGATTTTCTATCTTATTAGGAAATCTTAAACATTAGAAATGCTCTGAAAATTTACGATTTTTTTTCTTTTCTCATTTTAATGCACCTTATGAGTACGACTTGTTAATGTGATTGATAAAATAATTCTTATTCCTATTTATTGCAAACAAATTTGTAAAATTAGCATTTACAAACCAATGGTAAGGGTTAAAGTAACGACAGTTCACACCAAACACGGTAAACAGTTTACAGTGATAGATCGTGATAGCTGGTTCCTGGCTACATCTAGCGTGAGGTGTTACTGCTCACGGAGCTAAGAATAATGAAAATTACCTCCACGCTGAATAGCTTGTAAATGAAGCTTGGTGGTATCATGCTGTTTAGTAGTTGACGAGGCGCTTTGTGTAAAGAGATGGTGAATAAGTTTTCTGTAACTGCTCTCAATGACAATTACTTAACCGTTGATACCCTGCGAATAGCTTTCCCAAGCTTATTTATGGAGCTATTACGAAAACTTCCCCATAGTTGAGCGTTGCGTTGCGTCAATAACTAAAGTTGCTTCAGCTATTGGAGGCGTTGGAGCGTCAACGTACAATTTTCATCAACTTAATATGAAAATGAAAAGCCGTTGTCTGTTCAAAATCCTGTCGCTATTAGATCAAATCCAATACATGTTGCTTCTTCATGAAAATATTTCAATTCAAGCATTCCTTTCTTCATTTTAACCCGTCAACGCCAACGCCCGGAAAATGAGACACAACACAATAGTCTAGATTTTCTATTGTTGTCCGGACGATGGAGCGCCCGCGCGGGCATTGATGAAAAATAAAGATAAAACTTAAAATCTAATTTGTTTAATTGCCACCTCCAATAAAATATTCTTCCTTACCAACGATGGAGTTATCTAGTTCACAGCTACGGAGATTTATAGCACAATTCATAACATGGCAGTTGGCGTCGCTCGCTAATACGTCCATTTGGCCCCACTCACCCCCACAACTTGTTCCGACCCATTCTAATTTGTTAAACCTCAAGTACTGACACTTGACTCAACGGTGGTCTTGGCTGTACCGTAATTTTCTGCAAGATATGTGTCAAGGGAAACACATGAATATGGTTTGCTTTACAGTAGTTTTTCAATAAGTTCAAGCCCCGTTTCTTGTTTAATGTCGTATCCAAAATTGTCACCAAAAACTACTTCTTCATTTATGTTATCAAGACTTAAGCTACTGTCTTCATAATAAGATGCATAAATGAGCTAAAGTAAAGTATGTCCATATCATGCTACATACAAAATTGGCAGTTTTCTAAATCCAATAATTTCAATAAAAATTTTAAGTTTATCAAATGAGATGTAAAACATTTTTTTCTCCTAAAAATGATGATCCTAACGGGATTTGAAATTATTGATATAATACAGCGCGTTGAGATTATAATGTAAAGCCTCTTTGCAACCTTGGTCCTTGATCAAGAAAGCTATCTTTGAAAACCATTAGAAGAAGCAATAAAGATAGATTTAGCGATGGTTACTATCAGCTTAATAGTGTCCTAACAAGAAATTAGCGAGGACCGGCTCTTAACGGTGACTAATGCACTATTGTTGTCAACTAACTTTCTCCAATAATTAGTGCAGGCAGACTACAAAGGTAGTCTTTAATAGGCCCGGATAGAAGAACATTAAGATAGCCTACTACCGCCAAACGATATCTCAGGTCAGGATTTTAGTTAGCACTCTTTAGAGTAAGTTGTCAATTCCGCTGTTCTTGTAAGATATTTTGTCTATTGTAGACTGACTTGTCTCTTTGATATTTTTAAAAGTGCAATAGTCTTTAAAAATTTCGAAGAATTCATAACTGACTGAATATGAGTAGTTATGATCAAAGTAATGAAATTCATCCTATTCTCAATTTATTTTGTTCATGAGCTCGTGTTTTATGATCTCTTTAATGCTCTGTCCGTTTCATTGTCTTAAAGCTTCAGATTTGTAGTACTGCGAAAGACGATAATAATATAGTTTTACAGTCCATTGATGCAAGTCGTCATCTTTCAAAACTGTCTCGCAATCATAAACGTCTTGCGAAAATAAAAAGTAAACGAAACCCCCCTTTGTCTTCAATCCTTCCCACTGTAACAAAATACTTTAGCATAAAAGTTCAGAGCTGTCACTGTTCCATATCTGTGACTAAAATACCAGACAGATATCAAGTGATGCGATGACGATGATGGTGCACGGGCGCAGTGAAATAGTCGACAGTAGATAATTTTCTTTAAAGTAAAATAATATCTGCTAATAACCAACGCAATTTTAATTCCTATATTTAGATCCTATATTTAGATGTAAAGTTAAACCTAAAAGTGTTTAAAATGCATAATACCTGACACAGAAGAAATCAATAAAATAATTTAGGTTTAATTTTTTTCCTAGGCATTCATTTCCTTATCAGGTTAGTATTGCAATTAGCCAATTACAATAACTAATCCGATCTGATAGAAAACACTGGTGTTCGAAATGTAAATTGGCCGATTTCTGAACTTTACCTATTGGGTGATATGCGTGTTTTTCCAGCAGCCATAATTCCCCGCAACTTTCACGCATATCACCCACAATGGGTTTATAAGGCCGTTCATATTTTTGTTCGCATTCGGCAATAAATACGCGCGTCTGTTCTTTGCCCACCGCGATCGTAATGCACTTATTTATCGCCTGTGATCGCTTCATCATGGCTTTTATAATAAAAGTTTATGCTATTGTAGTGTAGTGTAGAGATCAGTTTCTTGGGAATTTGTTTTTGTGGTTTTGGTCGCTGTCAGTTCTAGCAATCCTTTATCATGCAGGAGCATTGACTTATTACAGATATACAATTTAAATAACTGTCAATTTTTTCAGAAAATGTGAACAAAGTTTTTTTTACAATATTATAAACGCCATAACGAAGATGAGCGAACAATTTTATTTAAATGGTGTATGATACTATTTATCAGTTTTTAGATTGTCGGTTCAATACATATAAAGTACCTACCTAACTGATAAACAGACCCCGGATTTGCCGTGGCACGAATAAAATGACGTTTAATAGTGCGTGGACAACTTGATTATCTATTTGTGTAATTTATCGATGAAAAAAAAATATAATTATGTAGCGTGATATATAGACTTACTGTCGGAAATAGTAGAAATTACCTACCTACATTAAGAAAAGTGAAAATCGTGAAATGTATAAATAATAAAATTCACTGCAGTTTTTCTTGATGCAAAGATAGCAAAGTCAAAATGAGTGAAGTAGAATGTCAAATTTTTAAGAAATTCATCTTCCTTGGTAAAATACAAAAAATAAATACAGACGCGATCAAAGAAGTTCCACTTCAAAAATATTTTCAAAACATCGATATATAAAAACATTTACGATAATTTGGTAATCACTAGCAAGTTTGTATTCCTGCCACCGCAAATCCGGCCTTTACTGATAAAGTAGCATATGAATTTAGACCCTCAATAAATAGAGTGGCTTAACTTTCTCATTCCGAGTTGGCTGACTATTTGATACAAGCCAAGACCAAATTACGTTCTGTTCACAATTTGGCTCCAGACCAAACTCAGGATTTAGAGGAGCTCTTATAGCTTGCATGGTCTTAACTGTTAGGATGTTTATATTTGAGTTTGAGAGTGAGTTATCTGAAAAGGCTGTTCGGTTTGCAGTTTTAGCTTTATCAATTAAACTCGTTACTTTGTTTTTATACGGAATATAGGTAATTTTCGATTTAAAAAGTATATGACGGAGTGCCGAGCTGACCATTTAATTCAGCCATAACCATGGGCGTTGGAGAAAGCGCTATTTATTTTAAGAGGTATGCAGAATTGCGAGCGTACGTACAGCGCCACGGCTCACGATCGAATGTGTCCCATCCCAGTGCGAGCGCCGCCTGCTTATAAAGGCCGGCCGGTCGCCCCACTAGTCACGCCACCACTCACGCCACGCGGCGCCACAACATGCAAAACTAGTTCGGGCGCTGACGTCACTCGCAAGCCCGCACGGACGTTAGTCCCCTCTTTGATTATTTCACTTGATTTTATGACTTAACAATGTTTTATCGTTTTAAATTGTAATTATTATTGTTCATCAAACAAAAACAAGATAAAATTACAAAAAATGTGTGAAATAACATAAACGCGCCGTCACGGCCGTCCTGCGCCTTCACACGTCCTCGTGTGTCTCGTTATCAGACTTGTCCTAAGAAAACAAAAATAAGGTGAGTTGTATATTCGAGCTCGGCCATTCTGGCCCCTAAAAAAAAGAGCAATTATCCTATTGATTACAACAATCTCACACAGATAGATCGACACACAGATGGATGGTCACACAGTTCGATTGCACAGAATACATGGCCATCAGCCATTTACTCAGAATACATAATAGTACCGATTGTCACACATACTTTTGTCACACAGACTTTTGTCACACAGACTTTTGTCACACAAACTTTTGTCACACAGACTTTTGTCACACAGACTTTTGTCACACAGACTTTTGTCACACAGACTTTTGTCACACAGACTTGTCACACAGCGATCACTACATTAAGTAGCATATTTCACTGAGCGACAAAGTGATCACTACATTGAGTAGCATATTTCACTGGATGGATCACTACATTGAGTAGGATATTTCCTCCATTAATAACGAATACTTCATGCGAATACTTACTTTTGCCGTCATCGGCACATCCAGAAATCTATGGCCAACGAAGGCCAAAAGGCATTGCACCGTAAATAAATAAGTAACAATAATAAACAATAGTAGTATGTAAGTTCTAAAATTTTTAATTTTTAACTCATGTTCTTATGAGTTCCACTGTCTGACTAGGATCCATAAGTTTCATTTATATGGTTAGCAAAGTACATTTCTAAGTACTTTTGTAATCAGAAAAATGTATCCAGACACTATTTCTAAATCATAATTAATATTTTCATAAATAACAATAAATGTCAAAGAGGAATTAAAAGTTTTTTTTTGTTTATGTTTTTTTGTAAAAAAAAATTAAGTGATGTATGCTGACAATTATGTACCCAACTAGCAAAATAAGTCCTATAGAAGTTGAGACAACGTAATTAATGAAACAAAGGCAGAGTGGACGGTGAAGAAGTGACATTTTTTTTCAAATCAAAGAACTTCAGTTTGCAGTCAGTTTGGATAAGTAAGTATAAAAACTATACCTAAATCAAAAGAGGTTTTCCAACAGTAATGTAATAAAGTTTTAGTATTCAGAAAAAAATCGTTTTCGTTCAGCTAAAAAAAAAAAAAAAAAAATAATATGCTCAAAACTGCGAAAACTCTTAAAGCCAACACAGATGATGGTCTATCTGTAAAATGATTCAGTTTGCAAAAGGTAGTTAAAAAATAAAATTAAGCTATTTATGTACAGTCTAAACTTTACTTTCTCCGTATTGAAGTTTGAAGGAATATTATCAACGTGAATGAAATAAAACCGTAGAATTGTGAAAAATGCACAAGCGTATATTTTACTTTAGCAACCATTACACGGGAAAACAGGAAGTGACCACAGATATAGTCACAATATTAAATGAGAAGCTACAAATTAAAATAAATTAATGTTTGCGTTCAACCGCTAACAAAGTTCATGTCTCAGAAAAAAAAAGTATTTTTTTTTTACAAGGTACCTGGTAGATTTAGATGAATCATAGATTCAGGTTATTATCACATCACTTTAGACTCGATTCACACTTGCACCGATGCTACATCCATAAACCCAAAATCTACCCACATATCATTTTCATCCATGATCCTATGGGGGCCAACCAATATCTGGTCACGTCGGCCATATTTAGACACCTCCGATCCAGCCTGCTTGCGTGCCAGAGCGTTGAGTCAAGTTTTCGTGCTCCTCATTACCTCGGTCAAGTTTGAACACCTACAAGGTGATCGCCGCGAGCTATCCAAAGACCATTGTGATTACCCAAATAATCAACGTCGGAGACTATAAGAAGAAGTGAGACGCGCGTCCGCGGAAGCAACGATCGAACCAGATTAGCCCACCCAATTCCTTCTCCTGCAATTCCTCCGTGCGAGGACCATATTATATTTTTAAGTTCAATTACTAGTATTTTAGTTAATTCCAACTTTATTCCAAATATTATTATCAAGAATTATGAAGGATCCAATGACAGACAATCGCAAACCTCCCAAAGTGGACTCCATGATGCCGCTGAAGCTCTTCTGCTTATAAAAAATCGGTGTTGTCAACATTTGAATCAGTTTAATAAAATACAAAAAGCAACACCCCGTAAAAGTGTAGGCCTTGGCACAAAAAAAGTTTGTTTGGGCATCTCGTCACCGCACCCTTGCAGACAGGAACCACAAAATCTAATTAGCGGTAAAAAAAGTTTCAGGCAAAAATAGCGAAAACAAAAGAAAAAGTAAGACCTAAAGCAAAACATAAACAAAAAAAACGTCACTAGCGTCCACAGATCAGGTTGACAGGTTCTAGAATGAATCAGTTTTCTAACAAATTTTTAGGATGGAACAAAAATCGTCAAAATGAAACTTAGAAAAATTACGTGTCTCTTGTTTTCAGAAGGGCCAAAATTTTTAATGTAATGTGAATAATTAAATAATGGCAGTTTGGCAGTATAGTTTTGTTATTTTAACTTATTAGAGAAACTTTTTGATAGAAATGATTCGAAATATCGCCGAGCAATCAATAATTCCGCTGCACGATTTATAATTAATAAAAATATAAAGTCCTTCTGGTTTATAATCACCAAAATCTGAAATTTACGTGGATTTTTGACATAGTTACGTTCGGATCTTGAAGTCAAAAACTTGGATTATTTATTCGGTCAACATCATAAACAAGTCTGCAAAAAAAAAAATCAGAACTACCAGATTTGACACAAGGTACCCTGTACTTTCAGGCGACAATTTTACTAGCTATAAGATTGTTCGTAAACCATGAGTTGTAGCTCGTTTTTTTTTAAGACAAAATATTTGTTTGCTGACCAAATAGTTCAAAATGGTTGATCTTTTGATGCTAAGAATCGTATTGAATAATGACACTAACACTAACTTTGTTTTTAAGCATGGCACAACTGTGGGTCCAGGGACCGGATTAAGTGCTTAAAAACCCCTTCGTTCGTTTGGGTTTTGAGTATTTACAGAATGATAATTAAAAAAAAAAAGTACGACAAATAGATTCTTTGATAGGTTAACCCTATTCGTTATGCAAACGAAACAATCATAGCATCATGATAATACGACATATCGTAGATCAAAATCGAAAGGGTTCCGGTCCCTGCTGTGGGTATTATAACTTACCTGTCAACAATAATTTTCAAGTATTTTCTTTCAAATTCTGTTATAGACTCTGAGGGAACATCGGTATCATTGACATTACTAAAATCATTAAATTTTTTTTCGCTAAACTCACATTGTGCAATAAATTGAGTTTCATTTTGAAAATTGAAAAAGCCCAACATAATTAAATCTTGCCCTATTATGAAGTCATGAATACCAATGAAGAATCGGGGACCTCATGAAACAATGATTCAGCTGAGTAATCCTAAAAAGTAACAATCATAATAATTTGAGTATTGCATCGTAGGATTCGTAGGCTTAATTTTCCTATTCCTAAAAGTAACTGAATCATAATATTTCTCTTATCTGTAAAACGTCTCTTTTATTAATGAACATTCAGGAACCGAAATTAAAAAAAATAAAAACTTTTCACCAATGTTGTAAAGGTGGTCCACCACTGGTGTGACAGTCCTAAGCTAACCCTTCGCTCAGCCGTGGATTAGGTTTGCTTCTCCTGGTGGGTACAGCGTGGACAAGCGTGTCTAGGTGTCCACGTCCCCTTCACTCCACCACTCGGGCAGCCCGAAATAAAACCCTGTACAAGGTAGCAGCAGGAGCTTCGATGGCATCAAAATGAAAAAAAAAAAAAAAAAAAAAATAAGTTCGGACAATGCAACCTTGGAACGGCTGCTGTGCACAAAACTTGCAGCTGTCTAACCTCAGGGAGCCTTACTAAGGAGCATAACTAACTGGCTTCCACTTGAAGGGTTCTCTCCTAAACATATGTCCACTGCATCACACCACGCTCGCGCATCCGCCCCCTGAATACTAAATTCTGGAAAAATAAGTTAGGTCACCCCTTTCCCAGGCTCGAGGATAGTCATCACCGAATCCATCACGCCACGATGCTGCAACTTCAAGAGATTTCTCCATCGGTTTTGTAGGACTGGTGCTCCCATAGTATGTTTTCCGCTTCCTGGTCCATCCCCACTCCTGATGACGGAGTGCCGAGCTGACCATTTAATTCAGCCATAACCATGGGCGTTGGAGAAAGCGCTATTTATTTTAAGAGGTATGCAGAAGTGGGCCCTGGGGTGGGCCCCACCGTTGCTGGTGCGCGGGTGCTTCCCTCTGCTGCTGGTGCTGGGGGGGTGGGCACTGGGGTGGTGGCATGGGGTGGGAGTGCGTTCGGGCGGGAGGGGGGGGCTGTTGATGCCCCCTGAAGGGAGGTGGAGGCTGTTGATGACTCCTGAAGGGAGGTGGGGGCTGTTGTTGCCCCCTGGGGAACGGAATGGGTTGCGGCTGGGTGGGTGGGGCTACTGGCGGCCGCGTGGCCGCCAGGGGGGGAAATGGTTGTGGGGCTCTGGGAGCGGTTGGGGGTGCGTGTGACCCCCCCAACGGAAAAACCGGCTCGGCGGGGGTCGGCGTCGAGGTCGCGCCGGACGCCTGCGACGCGGCGCGCTGGTAGCGGCGGCGGCCACCGCGGCGGCGCCTGCGGCGGCCGGACAGGGCGGTCCCGCGCTCGGTTGGCGGGTTTGCGGGCGGCGCTAAGGTAGCGCCCGCCTGCGTGTCGCGCATGTCTGCGCTGGGCGGTGCGGTGGGCGGCGCCTGCGGGCGTGGGCGGCTGGGGGCGCGATCGACCCCCCCTGGGATGGGGGGGGGGAACAGCAGCCCCTATGCGCCTCGCCTCGCGCAGGAAGACTCTGCACCGCCTGTCGTTGGCAGCGTGTGGCTGTGCGCAGTTGGCGCATGTGGGTGGGTCGGTCCTCGCCCGCGTGCATTGACCGCCGGGGTGGTCCCCCGCGCAACGAACGCACTTCTGAGGGCGGTGGCAGTTGGCCGATGCGTGGCCGAATGCTTGGCATCTGTGGCACTGGGCGGGCCCATTCCGAGGACGCCAGGCCTCTATGACCACCCCGGGCATGTACAGGAGCTCGGTGATGGCGTACAGGCGGGTCAGCTCGGTGGCCTCTAGGTGCTCCAGTTGGACGTGGAATAAGCAGCCCGGTCGTCCTACGCTGCCTCTCATCGCCCGGCAATGGAGCACTACGAAGCCGTGCTCCTCTAGTTCGGCCTTAATCTGGTCAGGGGGGTGCTGGGGGGGAGCCCCCTTATAGCTACCTTGGTCGGGCGGTCTTGGAGCGGCGAGTAGCAGTACCACAAAATGGATGGGTCTGCTTCCGCCGCCTCGGTTAGGTAAGCCTGCACGCACCGGTACTCGTCAGGCGTTTTAGCAATAAATCTCACCCCTTTTCCAAAGGGGCGGGCGTTAGGGGCATGACCGAGCTTACCTTGAAGGACTCTAAAATGTTCGGTCCAATTGGGAAGCGATTCCGCCACTATCGGCGGATATCCTTGTATCGGCTGTGTTTGCGGCTGTTGATTCTCGGCCGGGGGTGGGGTGGGGGGAGCGGGCTGCGCCGGGGTCTCTAGTGCCTGAGCATAGGACTGCACTGGCGCGCTCTCGTTTATCTCCAATCCAGCGTAACTGGTCGAGTCGGTGTTGCTTAGTGGGAGCGGGCTGGAAAGCTCCTCCCTTCCGCCCTCGGAGCCCTTGTCCGATTCGTATTCGGACACGGACGAGGCGGATGAGGCAGATGAGGCGGAGTTGTCATTGTCAGTTGGCGGTTTGGGGGGCGATGGCCCTAAGCGGGGGCGCTTCTCGTCCCCACCGATGTCATCGTATGGGCGGCGGCGGGGGTCTCGGGGGTGCATTCTGGGGGGTGCGTGCGGAGGGGCGGGTTGCTCAGCAACCCCTCTCCCGGACGGCTGTCCCCCGGAGGGCAGGCGCGGTTGCGCCGGTTGGGCGGTCACGGCCGCAGCGTCGGATTTAACCGCGGGGGTATCACCCCCTCCGCGGTCCGGCGGGCGCGTGTTTTGCGGCATGATTGTCCAATTTTAGTCCAATTTTGAAAACACGAACTGTTCGCACTCACAATATGCACTTGATAAAAAGTTGCGTAATGTGGAGGTAGGTGCGGAAAAAGTAAGGGGAAGAGGAAGTTGTGGGTAGTGGTCGGAGTGGGGGTAATTGGGAGGTGGAGGGGGTACACAAGGGAGTTTCGTCACGAAACTATAAGTGTTGCCCCGGAGTTGGAAATTCACAGGGTGCACACGTCACTACACACAAGGAGCGTCAATGTCGCGAAAAAATAGTCACTGCCTATGAACGTAATTCCACTGGAGAACGGAATGTTAATTGCTGCGGAGCGATGACTCAACTCGACGCAGCAATTAGTACGAGAAGCACTTCAGCACACACACTCGGAACACAGACGGGGCTACACGCGGGTAGCGGAGCGCACGCGACCGGTTGCGACGAGGGGTACGGAAGAACAGCTGTACAGTCCATTGATGCAAGTCGTCATCTTTCAAAACTGTCTCGCAATCATAAACGTCTTGCGAAAATAAAAAGTAAACGAAACCCCCCTTTGTCTTCAATCCTTCCCACTGTAACAAAATACTTTAGCATAAAAGTTCAGAGCTGTCACTGTTCCATATCTGTGACTAAAATACCAGACAGATATCAAGTGATGCGATGACGATGATGGTGCACGGGCGCAGTGAAATAGTCGACAGTAGATAATTTTCTTTAAAGTAAAATAATATCTGCTAATAACCAACGCAATTTTAATTCCTATATTTAGATGTAAAGTTAAACCTAAAAGTGTTTAAAATGCATAATACCTGACACAGAAGAAATCAATAAAATAATTTAGGTTTAATTTTTTTCCTAGGCATTCATTTCCTTATCAGGTTAGTATTGCAATTAGCCAATTACAATAACTAATCCGATCTGATAGAAAACACTGGTGTTCGAAATGTAAATTGGCCGATTTCTGAACTTTACCTATTGGGTGATATGCGTGTTTTTCCAGCAGCCATAATTCCCCGCAACTTTCACGCATATCACCCACAATGGGTTTATAAGACCGTTCATATTTTTGTTCGCATTCGGCAATAAATACGCGCGTCTGTTCTTTGCCCACCGCGATCGTAATGCACTTATTTATCGCCTGTGATCGCTTCATCATGGCTTTTATAATAAAAGTTTATGCTATTGTAGTGTAGTGTAGAGATCAGTTTCTTGGGGATTTGTTTTTGTGGTTTTGGTCGCTGTCAGTTCTAGCAATCCTTTATCATGCAGGAGCATTGACTTATTACAGATATACAATTTAAATAACTGTCAATTTTTTCAGAAAATGTGAACAAAGTTTTTTTTACTGTTAGTTTGTTAGCGAACAATTTTATTTAAATGGTGTATGATACTATTTATCAGTTTTTAGATTGTCGGTTCAATACATATAAAGTACCTACCTAACTGATAAACAGACCCCGGATTTGCGGTGGCACGAATAAAATGACGTTTAATAGTGCGTGGACAACTTGATTATCTATTTGTGTAATTTATCGATGAAAAAAAAATATAATTATGTAGCGTGATATATAGACTTACTGTCGGAAATAGTAGAAATTACCTACCTACATTAAGAAAAGTGAAAATCGTGAAATGTATAAATAATAAAATTCACTGCAGTTTTTCTTGATGCAAAGATAGCAAAGTCAAAATGAGTGAAGTAGAATGTCAAATTTTTAAGAAATTCATCTTCCTTGGTAAAATACAAAAAATAAATACAGACGCGATCAAAGAAGTTCCACTTCAAAAATATTTTCAAAACATCGATATATAAAAACATTTACGATAATTTGGTAATCACTAGCAAGTTTGTATTCCTGCCACCGCAAATCCGGCCTTTACTGATAAAGTAGCATATGAATTTAGACCCTCAATAAATAGAGTGGCTTAAATTTCTCATTCCGAGTTGGCTGACTATTTGATACAAGCCAAGACCAAATTACGTTCTGTTCACAATTTGGCTCCAGACCAAACTCAGGATTTAGAGGAGCTCTTATAGCTTGCATGGTCTTAACTGTTAGGATGTTTATATTTGAGTTTGAGAGTGAGTTATCTGAAAAGGCTGTTCGGTTTGCAGTTTTAGCTTTATCAATTAAACTCGTTACTTTGTTTTTATACGGAATATAGGTAATTTTCGATTTAAAAAGTATATGACGGAGTGCCGAGCTGACCATTTAATTCAGCCATAACCATGGGCGTTGGAGAAAGCGCTATTTATTTTAAGAGGTATGCAGAATTGCGAGCGTACGTACAGCGCCACGGCTCACGATCGAATGTGTCCCAGTGCGAGCGCCGCCTGCTTATAAAGGCCGGCCGGTCGCCCCACTAGTCACGCCACCACTCACGCCACGCGGCGCCACAACATGCAAAACTAGTTCGGGCGCTGACGTCACTCGCAAGCCCGCACGGACGTTAGTCCCCTCTTTGATTATTTCACTTGATTTTATGACTTAACAATGTTTTATTGTTTTATATTGTAATTATTATTGTTCATCAAACAAAAACAAGATAAAATTACAAAAAATGTGTGAAATAACATAAACGCGCCGTCATATACATTAATGTTGGGGTGTTTAGTAGAGTCCTTTTACTAAAAGTTAACATAGTACAAGTTGATACCTACAGAATAATAACACCTAGAACGATAATTTCCTACAAAGCGCACTGTCAAAAGTGAGGCAACTAAAACAGCCATAATGGCGCCGTTTTCAGATTTTTATTGTCCATTACTAGATAATCATACCTAATAAGTACAAAACAGTTTCAATTTCGCTACCTTTAAGAGATAAGTTACTATATTATTGGATTTTAATTACGATTAGGTAACGTATGAAGGATATAAATCTTAAAACTGAGCCATTTTGGCTCAGTATTATTTGCCTCACTTTGAATACGAGGACACGGCTTCTAGGTGTTATTATTCTGCCTACACACAACTTTGTTAGCACTCAACATTTGAACTTTATCGCACTAAGTACCCAATTAGAATGCTAGCTGGGGAATTGAATAAACTTAGTAAGTACTTACTGTTCGTAAAGTGTTAACGTTTATCGCATTTTGTTCAATATATGATAGGATCAATACAAAATGTGTAGGATGGATAGCATCGTTCAAGTTCACTTACCATTAACTCCGTGATAAACGATAGTCCGGGACGCGGGCGCCGCCACCGAGTCAGACAAATAGCACGGCTAATAGCATTTGGCTTGTGCCTTCGATCCATAACATAAATCACTCTATTGAAAGTGCAAGTGTTAAAGGTTTGCACTGCAATCTGCTTAGGTTTTACGGCTAGTTCTACGTTAATAGGCTCAAGGGCTCCTGTAGAAGGAAGATCACAAAGGCCATTAACACGCTAAGCGTCTAAACTTCTTGTAGTTGTATGACTAGAATAGATAACATCCTGACTATTCCTGACTTCTCTTTACTAGGCTTCATCAATATCAATTCATCTAAAAGCATAATTATGTGTTAAACTAGCGACCCGCCCTCGTTTCGCTTCGGTGTAGTAAACCTTCCTCTTGAATCACTCTATCTATTAAAAATACTGCATCAAAATCTTTTGTTTAGTTTTAAAGATCTAATCATACATAGGGACAAACAGCGGGAAGCTTGTTTTATACTATGTAGTGATGAAGAAACCAAAGAACAACTAATTTCGCATCGGCGTCTTCCATATCTAAACATAAACTCACATAAACGCAGACTAAATATGGCGCTTATTGTAGTACTTGCTCGTCAACTGATTCCTTGAATTGAACATAATTCTAGACTTCTAGACTCGGTCTAGTTGTAGGACTATCTTAAGTTTATCGGGTCAACGAGTACCTCGACATTTATTTCCGTTTCAGACCCGCTAAGTCAAAGATAAACAAAATAGAGCAGATACTTGTAACTGACTTTTGCTTTATGAATATTATAGAAGAAAACTGCTCTCGATTTCCATTTCTAACGAGGACATGATCATGGCAATAGACTTTATGTTCGGATCTGCAAAATTTCATTTTCTTTTGGCTGTAATTATCTACAGATTACAGGCCAAAGTCGAAAATTAGTTTATTTAATTAAAAAAATCTTTACCTAATGTATTTTGTTAAGTATTTAATTTTCTTTCTAATTTTCATATCACAATTTATAAAACTGATGGCTTGCCATCTTATATTGCTGTTGGAATATAAACTTTCTCTTCAAACAAATATTATTGAACAATTCATGATTTTTTAAACATTCAAATTACACATTAAGCCTGTAACAGACAACCATAAAATATGAATAACTCGTTTAATGATGGTTTCTAATGGCGATAAAGGGCAAATTTAGTGATCTATCAAACTTGTACATTCAGAGAAACATACGAATCGTGGAGAACTAGTCTGGTGCCGTGCCGTTCTATGACTTCAAATGATAAAGGAGGTAAGTAAGTGATTTAGGTGAGGTCACAGACACCATGCACTTCACCTAAATCCTAGTTTATTAGTGGACTTCTTTCATTTATTTGGAACTTGATACGTATAAGTTAGGTAAGCCGTCAAATAAATAGTTTTACCGGAGTTTTGCCCGCACAACAATAGAGTTCAAAAGGGGTCAAATAAATAGTTTCACCGGAGACCGGAGTTTTGCTTACACAACAATAGGGTTCAAAATGGGACAAATAAATAGTTTCACCGGAGACCGGAGTTTTCCTTACACTACAATAGGGTTCAAAATGGGTCAAATAAATAGTTTCACCGGAGTTTTACTCGCACAACAAGAGGGTTTAAAATGGGTCAAATAAATCGTTTCAGCGGAGTTTTACTCGCATAACAATAGGGTTCAAAATGACAAAATTCCTAAGTTTATTTTGAATTTCAACTGAGTACGTTTGAAATGAGCTAATAAAAGACAGTTTTGGAAAACCTAATGTGCCTTGCCCATATGAATGGTTCCCAAACTGTTTTAAGATCTGCCACTGCTTTTACCGGTTATTTTCTTCAGCCATGCCATGAGTATTGAGTAGCCAACGGGCACTAATGGTAATGGCTACCAGTTTTATTAGAATTATTGCGGCAGATATCACGGCATGTGTGATTTAATAACACTTTCCTATTCCCGGATTGTATGGGAATGTAAATTCGTTAAATAACTCAATAATATTTACCGGCTCACTTCTCGGGAATTAATTATATAAACGCCTGCGTTTTATGAATATGGACGTAGAGCCAATATATGTACATCTCTTTTTTCTATATGACAAATTTCATTCCTATTAAATGCGATAGAGAATAGGTCCTCTAGTTCATGGGTTGCCAAACTTTTTAGCCTTAGGGCCGGACTAACTCGTCCACGAAGTCCCAAGGGCCAGGACATAGCTAGCTCAACGTATCAACATACTGTAAATTACAGTATGTTGGTACGTTCCGGCTCGCTTTCGCGGGCCGGATTCTTGCTACTCGCGGGCCGGACCTGGCCCGCGGGCCGTAGTTTGGAGACCCCTGCTCTAGTTCATGTTGAAAAAGAGGGGTATGTGTTACAATGCCGAAGTAGAAAAGACCGAATTTTACAATACCTATTTAGGGTCCATAGTCTAGTATTTTTTGAAGGTCATCACTACTACGTTCCTTCGTATTCATTCGCATAGAAAATTTGCGTAGAAGTAGAAAGCAATTTTTTGACTGCTTTCTACTTCTACGCAAATTTTTAAATTTTTAAAACGGCCAGTTAGCGTTTTTTTCTATCTACTTCTAGCAGTGACAACGAGAGAATGTAATAATACCGTTTAAAAATACTATTCTATGGGCTCTGAAAATTCTACGTAAAGTTTTCAAAACGTTTTTATTAAATTGTTTATTAGAATTACAATATTAAATAAAATTCACCGCGGCGGCGCCATTTTCCGTCAGGCAACCAACAATATAAATCTCGGACAAGTAATTAACTAACTACGGAAAACTCTGACGTGTGCAAATGTGTAAGTACTTGTTGTATGGTTTGTGTGTGTAAGTCATTCGTATTGGTTTTGTATTTTATTTTGGACAGCTAGTAAGTACAAGTGTACTAGTACTAGTGAAGTACTAGAAAAGAGAGTTTTTTTGAAAATTTTTAATCTTAGGGCCTCCTAAGATTCAAAATTTTTTTTTATTTAAATGGGCTCGACTGCCTAGTCGAGCCCATTTAAATCAAAACAATTTTGTAAATTCTTGACAATAATGAATAAAAAATAAAAGTGAACCCATCGAGTTTGACTTTTATCATTTGAATTATAAAATATTGTAACAAAGCAAAAGATACCACAGACACGCCGACATACATAGACCATACCATAGATAGACAAGACACCGACGAAAACTAATAACTCTTTTATCGTGCTCGTAAATCAGGGTTCCCTACAAAACCGCAGTGGTATAATCCTTTGTCCGGTTAATAGCCATTTTGTCACAAATATGCCGATAAATTAACTCTAACTGGAAAGGAGTTATAAATCTTCAGAAACAAGGTTCCTTTAAGTTTAACTTTTTTTGGAAGTAAAAAAAACTAAATCATTGCGGTCACTCTGCCCCGGGGACAATTCAGCTTACCGATAGATTGTAAAAAAATCCTCAATATTCTTATGTCAAGATATTTAACAAAAAAGTAATACTTTTTAACGTCATCGTTCACCTATTCTTACAATTATGGCGTGATTTTTTCATTATCTACGCCAATTTTTATACGTCATCATATTTTTTAATTATTAAGTTTTATAATCAATTTTAACAAATTAGCCAAATATGCTCATTAATTTTATTTATAATATCTACGCATTTTCTCCGCGCATTTATTTTATTTAGTAGGTATTATAAATACAGGCATTCGTTTCATTCCCGCTCTCCTGTTTTCACTTGGTTTTTTTTACCATGTTTACACCCACGGTTGACAAACAAAACACCATCTCATCACACATAAAACACTCACGAGTCGACTCACTGGGCAGTTGTTGCGAAATTTCAGGCATGTTTTGTTTCAAATTCAATACATATCTTAAAATGTCATTCGAAAACTACCTTTTTACATTTTTTTTACTTAGTTACTGGAATTACATAAGTTGCTATAGGTAGTTTCATCAAAATCTAAATAGCCTTCAAATGAATTTATAGCATTATCAAATTCTCTCATTTTCAAGATAAAAAATCAGTTGTCTTGTCATGTTGAATCTAATCCATTATTAAGCACTGCACAACCAGAATTTTAATTCGATGTAGCAAGCTAGTATAAAGCTACTTGTCTGAAAACAAGACAAATAAATCTTCCGCGACTGAAAAGCCGAAAGCAGTTCAAAAAGTTGACTTTATTAGAGCTGAAAAATCATACCTATATGTTGCTTCTGTTTGTTGCAGCCGGACGAACTGGCGAAATCGGTGAAGCTGACTTCACGCGAGAGGCGGTTCATCAAGTTCGCGAGCGTCGAGTATGGCGGACAGCTGTACATGACCCCGCAGGACTTCTTGGAGTCGGTGGTGGAGCAGGAACCAAGGCGTGAGTACCTAGTCTAGTCTAGTCTCGAGACTCCCACATCTCAACCGTCGTCATTGGACCATTGGGTGAAATCAAACTTTTTGCTCTCTAGAGGAGATGCCACATTTACGAAAGTCGTCTAATTACGATTCCGGCTGGACAAGAGAGTGCTCCACCGACAACCGGTATCATTGTCTTCAGCATGATCTCCTGAACAAGAATACAGCGGTTGTCGCATTATAAAGTGGTGGAGGGGGGAGGGGGGGAGGGAAAAGATGCGGAAGTCGAGTATCGGAAATTGGTTAATTTTCTCAACAACCACTTGTCCGATTTAAACAAATAAGGTGTTTTAGGGTAGGTAATATCCTTGACAACATATTTTATTTAGCAATGGTTTTTGTAAATACTATAGTTTATTAAATAATTAGAAAAAAGTCGAATTTCAAACTAAATCATTTTTGGTTTTGTAGATTTGAAGCAGTAAATTAAAATAAAGTACAGAAGTACATATAGTATAAAGTACTACGTAAAATTGCCACAGTCATTAGCTTGCTGTCTGTTTTTTAGTTTTGAAATTTGGCTGGAAGACAGCAAAATTATCATCGATATAGTGCGGGAGGTCACTGTCCGTATAATATGGAAACCGCTTTTACGAAAGTCGTCTAATGACGATTCCCGTCGAACCAGAGAGTTCTCTACCGACAACTGGTATCATTGTCTTCAGCATGATCTCTTGAACAAGAATATAGCGGTTGTCGCATTATAAAGTGGTTGAGGGGGGAGGGAGGGGAGGGAAAAGATGCGGAAATCGGGTATCAGGGTTTGGATAATTTTTCAGTAACCGCTTGTCCGATTAAAACAAATAAGGTGTCATATGGTAGATAATACCCGTAACAACAAATTTTATCTAACAATGGTTTTTGTAAATACTAAAGTTTATTACAAAAATTGAAAAAAGATGAATTTCAAACAAAGGCTTTTTTAGTTTTGCAGAATTGAAGCAGTAAATTGAAAGAAAGTACTATGAAATTAAAACTATGAGGATTTGCCCTAGAAAAAAAATATTTATACATAGCACAGTTGTTTCACTATATGGAGTAATAAACTTGTTAAACATTTTTATCTAGTAACTATGCTTAAAAAATTTTTTGGGTCACGTGGCGAAATGTTTTCTACCATTTTTTTCGAAAATCCTCTACAGAATTAAAACTATAAAGATTATCCTCGGAAAAAAAATACTGGTGAATAGCCCAGTTATTCCACTATATATAAAATTATGAACATGATAAACATTTTTGTTTAGTAACTAAGTTAAAAAAATGTTTATTTGTTCACGAGGTGAAATTTTTTCTACCATTTGTTCGAAAATCCTCTACAGAATTAAAACTATGACGATTTGCCCCAGAAAAAAAATAATTGTGAATAGCCCAGTTATTTCACTATATAGAATAATAAACTTGTCAAATATTTTTGTCTAGTAACTGTGTTAAAAAATATTTTGTGCCGTGCAAACTCATTTAAACATAACTTTGCAGGTCCACCGTGTTATGTGACACAAAACAATTTTTAACACAGTTACTAGACCAAAATGTTTGATAAGTTTATGAATCTATATAGTGGGATAGTTGATCTATTTACTATATTTTTTTCTGGAGAAAATCCTCATAGTTTTAATTCTGTAGAAGATTTTTGGAAAAATTATATGTTAGAGAAAATTTCGCTGCGTGACAGAAATAATTTTTTTTAACATAATTTCTAGACAAAAATGTTTGATAAGTTTATTTTTCTGTATAGTGCAATAACTAAGCTATTCACCAGAATTTTTTTCTGAGGCAAATCATCATAGATTTAATTTTGTAGAGGATTTTCGAAAAAAAATAATTGTAAAGAAAATTTCGCCACGCACCACAAAACATTTTGTAACACAGTTATTAGACAAAAATGTTTTACAAATTTATTATTCTATATAGAAAAATAACTGGACTATTCACTATTATTTTTTTATGGGGCAAATTTTGATAGTCTTAATTCTGTAGAGGATTTTCGAAAAAAAAAAGAGATAAAGAAAATTCGCCACGCAATAAAAACATTTTTTTAACATAATTACCAGACAAAATGTTTGATAAGTTTATCATTCTATATAATGGGATAACTGGGCTATTTACCGTTATTTTTTTCCTGAGGCAAATCTTCATACTTTTAATTCTGTAGAGGATTTAAGAAAAAAAAATGGAAGAAAAAATTTCGCCACGCGACACAAAAAAAATTTTTTTAGCTAGTTACTAGACAAAAATGTCTAACAAGTTTATTATTCTATATAAAGGAATGACTGGACTGTTCACCGATATTTTTTTTCTGGAGCAAATCTTCATATTTTTAATTACATAGTAGTTTATTTCAATTTACTGCTTCAATTCTACAAAACAAAAAAAATATTTATTTGAAATTCATATTTTATCTAATTATTTCATAAACTATAGTATCTACAAAAACCATTGTTTGATAAAATCTGTTGTTAAGAATATTACCTATCATATGACAGTTTATTTGTTTAAATCGAACAAGTGGTTATTGAGAAATTAGCCAAACTCTGATAACCGAGTTTTGCACCTTTTTCCTCCCCCCCCTTCCCCCCTCCACCACTTTATAATGCGACAACCGCTATATTATTGTTCAGGAGATCATGCTGAAGACAATGATACCAGTTGTTGGTAGAGCACTCGCTTGTCCGACGGGATTTCAATTTTGAAGGCCTGGCCCCTCCTCTACTCTAACGGCTGAATACTCTAAACTTCCAAAGGCTTATTGCAAAAATTTTTAGTTAAGGTCCGAGTTTCGGTCAAATATGACAACTTTTTTGAATTTAAGGTGGCCTTAACTTTAAGAATCGTTTTATGTTTGATACTTGTACTTTTATTCTGTGGTTTGGATGTAAGGCTGCCATCAGACGGCCCGCACCTCCGCAAATTAATCCATACCTAAATTCGAGCGTGTGCGGTGCCGCTATATGTGCTATATAGCTAACGCTATCAGTTTTATGGGGGATACAGTCACTGACGGTCAGCAGCACATCAGATTATACAAAACTTTCAAAAATCATATTTTCAGCTCGATTGAAGAGGCGTGTGCTCACCACCAAGGAGATAGAGTACCTGCGCGACCACACGCCGGCGCTCAAGAAAGGCTCCCCGCAGATGTTCCGCAACCTGAGGGACAGAGGTATACCTGTCACCGTTAAAGTGCGGAAATCTGCAGATTAACTAGTTAATCTGCAGATTTCCGCAGTTCGCGGAAACTGGTCAAATTCACTGGTCAAATCAGTGCAAAAAATTGTTTTATTTCGTACTTTAACTAGGTAATCTGCGATTCCCCAGCTAATCTGCAGATTAACGACCAAGGATCAGTTAAAGTACGGAAACAGGTTCTTTTATTGAAAAAAAATGTGTAATAATATAAAAGGGGTTGCAGTTACATTGCTGCTTTAGTTAGAACCATTTTGACAAATGCAACTGCGATTTCAATCGAGAATTGTTACCAACAGACTTACGTAATTCGGGGTCAGCTATGTCAAACATGCGTGCGGCCCTTATCACATTTGACTGCAGCCCGATCCAATTTTAACAACATCCTCCTGCTGCGGCCCGCAAGTGTGTCTCAATAATATTTCAATAAAAAAAATAACGGCTTATTTGCAAAACGTCTCTTTCGCAGAATGTCGCTCGTCGCAAAATGTAGCTTTCTCATAAAGACTCTTTCGCAAAAGGTTGCTTTCGCACAATGTCTCCTTCGCAGAATCTCGCTTTCGCAAAATGTCGCGATAGGGACTTAGAATAAAATTACGTGTTTTTTATAAAAATCATTTAGGTAAGTGATTTTTTTTTTCTTTTCTTCGTAATAAAAATGTCTACAGAGGTTCTACCAGGATCACATAAATATGGAGAAGGTTAACTACATGATTTTCAAAAAAAAAATTTATAGTACCTATATATTTTTTGAAAGTGATTAATATAAAAAAAGTTATTGAAAATTATTAAGTTAACCTTCTCCATATTTATATGGTCCTGGTACTTTAGAGACGTTTTTATTACGAAGTAAAGAAAAAAAAACGAACTAGTTTTTTTTATCAAAAGTGATTAAATATTATAAAAAAAAGTTTTTATCATAGAAATTAACCCTCGACTGTAGAGGAGGATTCCCTGAAATTATTTTTCCCTATTATTTTAATTTCCATTCGCTTTATTCCCCAAACTTTTTTTTTACCAATAGAACAGTTTCCTAATATATCGTGGACTTCGTCTTTTCTCTAATTCACTAATCAATAAATAAATAAATATTTGACAACATCACAAACATAGCTCCGATTCCAAAGTAAATAGCTAAAGCACTTGTGTTATGGAGATCAGAGACAACGGGGGTATCACAAACACCCAGACCTGAAACAATATAGGAAAGTTCATTTTCTACATTGGCCCAGCCGGGGACCGAACCCGGGACCTCAAGAGTTGGTGACCTAAATTTCAGTTTTAGGCTTATGATGATTACGATTTAATATCTAAAGGGATGAAATGGGGGTGCAAAGGTGAAGGGAAGAAGAAGGGAATGAGAACGGCATACTTAATTATATCTCTGGGCCCAATTCTGAACGGGGACGGGACGTGAACGCCTTCTACGAGTATTTTAAGGATTCTAAAGATTTTCTAAAATGTCCACGCGAACGAAGTCGCGGGCAAAAGCTAGTAAGCTAGTAATAAGTACCCAGCTTGGAAAAAATGCGACTGGCAGTCTAGCAATTCATAAGATTGGGGAATGTTATCAATGGGTGAAAAACCTTTTGGTATCGAAAACGGCTAGAAATTCATGATAATGTGGATTAATGCTTTAGGAAATTGTTCTATAAGTAAAAAAAAAGTTTGGGGAATAAAGCGAATGGAAATTAAGATAATAGGGAAAAATAATTTCGGGGAATCCTCCTCTACAATCTTTAATGTTTTTATTAAAAACACGTAAATTTATTCTAAGTCCCTATCGCGACATTTTGCAATGAGCGACATTCTGCGAAAGAGACGTTCTGCGAATAAGCCAAAATAACACTTTACTAATGCAATTAGTTTTATTTTTCTTTAAAGTTAGGTTTTGCGGCTCACTGATTCTACGGTAAATATGTATATGGCCCACCAATGATTTTGAGTTTGTCATGGCTGCTGTACTTTTACTTACTTTAGAGGTACTTTTATTTTCCGCGGTCAGAAGTATCCAATCGTATTTTATTTATACAGTAACTTTGTTTTCTTTGCAGGGATAATATCTTACACGGAGTACCTGTTTTTACTTTCAATTTTAACAAGTAAGTTTGTATTTAAGCTATATTTTTTAACTCACACCCTAAGAGTCCCCGCAAACTACAGACCAAACTGTCGGCCGATAGTTGGAATCAGTATGAAGAAGTATATGCAAGTGCGCACACTACAACGATTTGGTATTGGCCGATTCTTCATACAAAACCAACTATCATCGGGCCAACCATCGGCAGATAAAAAGTCTTAGTCTGCGGGCACGCAAAAGTACAATAAAATCTTCCTTTATGAAATTTACTTTTTCGTTAGGTAATGTGATATCATTGTAAATTTCTTTTCTTGAATTTACTTATTCAATTTGTTAAAATATATTTTTTTCAAAAGTTGTTATGTCAGTTTGTTTATATAGATACATACAAACAGTGGCGGTTTCATAATTATAGACACCAGTCGATTTTCATTCAAACGAGGTAACTTTGAAGCCTTTGTTCTTCGCCAAGGATTGACCTAGCCATGGACGAAATATATAAGGACCGACAATCACATACTTCAAAATGTAAACTGTTGTTTAGTTCCAAAAGTTGTGACAGATGTCCCTACGTGTTCCGTTTGGAACAAATTCGTGACTTTTTCACCGCACGCAAGCATACCCTTGCAGCACAAACCGAGCATGCTATTCGAACGTAAACCGCTCTACAAGTATTCCACTAGATGGCGCTGTGTAATGAATGATAGCTTTTTTTAAATTTTGATATTTAGTAAATGATAACAAAATGAAATAAAAAAAGTACGTAGGTACTACGTTAGAAAATAATAAAATGTATTAAAAAGTGGTTTTATAGTAATAAAAAATAAAAAATGCTGACACTTGGAAATTTTAATATTTAGTAAATGATAACAAAATGAAATACCTAACACAAAAGTAGTAAGTACCTACCTACCTATACTAATACGTCAAAAAATATTGATCAAAAATATGAATTAAAAAATGGGTCTAGACTAGAGCTAGACTTGAGTACCTACAAACATGGACGAATTTTATGAAGACTTGTTGGTAGGTAACCTTGTTAGGTATGTAGGACCTATCTGCCTATAAGTTGGTAGGTACCTATTATTTTACTGTACCTACCTACGTAAGTTACCTAGGTACCTAAATGTTGTAATATTGTTGTAAGTAGGTAGGTATTTAAGTATATTTTTTGTATAAGAAGGTACCTAGGTAACTACTTCCCTATGTGAAATATATTACAGAAAACATAACTAGGTATAGGTACGTATTTGATTTACCTACCTACATAAAAACTCACATCATAAAATAGTAGGTAGGTAGGTACTTATTTATAATAAAAATGGTAAGTAGGTTCCTAATATTTTTTTTTATAATTAAGTATGTAAGTAAGTTTAATAATATTATACAGGTATTTGCGACTAGCGAGCCAATCAATCAGCACTAAATCACTCTCAAGCCTCAATTACACTATTTCAAGACTGTCTTGAAATCGAAGAAGACCGCGCATTTACACCACACAATTTATCACACGTTCGACCGCGCTTACTGTCACAGTAAAAGAAAAGGAAGTAAGTCTCTAAAAAGTATATTTTTCAACGTAGTAAAACTGTGGTAGTATTGTATTGGAGTTATTTACAGTGTTAATTTATACAAATTGATTGATTATGAGAAGATAATTATAATATCTCGTTTTATACAACATGTTACAAAAAAACCCTAATGCCAGATATAGTAGATAGAGACCATCAAACTGAACAACTTTTACTATTGGCCCAACTCCGAAATCACGAAAAAAAAAAACCGGCCAAGTGCGTGTCGGGCCACGCGCAGTAGGGTTCCGTAGGTACATTATACCATACCATATTTTAATACCGCTATCATTTTTCGTTTGAAAAAATAACTTTGTTTTTCACAGTGTTTGTATGAATGACAAAGTTATATTTGCGGTTTTGGAAAATGTGCTATATCTCAAAAACTAATTACTGTATCTCGTTCAAACCAATTTTCGTTGAAAGTGTTTATTAAGATCTATAGTTGATATTTTTTTTAGATTTTTCACCCTCTTACTTTAAAAGTTAAAGGGGGGGGGACACACATTTTACCACTTTGGCGGCATATATCTTTCAAACGGTTGACTTTGAAAAAAATAGTCTTAGAAACCTCAATGTCATTTTTAAAGACCTATCTATAGACACCCCACAAGTATTGGTTTGATGAAATAAAATATTTTCAGTTTCAGTTTCATGTATGGGGAGCCCCCCCTTAATATTTCATTTTTTTATTTTTGTGTAAAAATCGTAAAGCGGTTCACAGAATACACCTACTTACCAAGTTTCAACTATGTAGTCCTAATACTTTTGGAATAAAGTGGCTGTGACATACGGACGGACAGACAGACAGACAGACAGACATGACGAATCTATAAGGGTTCCGTTTTTTGCCATTTTGGCTACGGAACCCTAAAAACTGCTGTTACTTACAAAACTTAATAACAAAAATATTAAAGTGTATGAAACAGCTGATTTTATTTTCGCGATCTCTATCCTTACTTCACTACATAGTATAAAACCTACGAACAAAAGATACTTTGTTCGTAGTATAAAACAAAGTCGCTTTCTCTGTCCCTTTATTTATCCCTATGTATGCTTACATCTTTAAAACTACGCAACGGATTTTGATGCGGTTTTTTTTAATAGATTCAAGAGGAAGGTTTATATGTATAATACATGGTGTCAAATTCCACACTACACCGAAGCGAAGCGAGGGCGGGTCGCTAGTAATATTATAAATGCGAAAGTCCGTTTGTTTGTTTGTCACGTCTTAACTACTCAACCGATAATCGTGAAATTTTCTGGGTCCACTGGTATAGAAAAAAAATATATATTCAGTATTCAAAGTCGAGTTTAAGCAATTGCTTATTGAACAATTATAGTAGGTTTTACTTTTGCCTTCCATGTTTACTAACTTAATGCAGCCCGCAACGCGTACGAACTACGAATGAACATCGCGCGGGTCAAGTGCGTCACGTGGCGTGGCACTCGCGCTTGAAGTGTTTTGAGCGTAGCAGAGATCCCATGTCGGTGAGAGCTCTCTATGAATGTTATGTAATCCATTTGATTTAAATCAAACGATTGACGGTATGCACTCACGGTCAAACGGTTTTGGATGTGGGCCGTGGTTTTACGGAATCCGTGATTGGAAATTTGGACGATAGATTCGACACTCACGCACGACCTAATTTTGGACGTAGGTACATACATCCATTTTGCGCGATGGAGTTACCGTGTGTGTCCACCTTAAGCTTAACTACTGTACGTACTCTATATTGTGAGGGCGCGGCGCGCGGCGGCGGGCGGCGGAGCCGTCAAAGAGTTTATGTCCGTCTCGCTCGTCCCCCGAAAAAAATACTTCTGCGCATGTGCGACTGATGCGACTTGCTCAAGATCTGTGACGCTCCGGTACCGTACAGTATAAACGATTGAGGTCGTGGTGGATGTATGTTTGTTTTAGTCTAAGCGGTCATGGGATTTTTGGTAACGATCAAGGAAAAGGTTAGATTCATATTCATGGGTTGTAGAGTGGTCCCCTAATGTGAATGATCGCGGTCTGCCTGCTCTCAGTGGTTGCAACTTCGAGTTATAGCGCTTACAAGAGGCATCATTGTTACGAAAAAAAAACGATCAGAGAAATGGTCAGATTTAGTATATATTCAAAGTATGTCGTCTCTGCAGATGAAACAAGTTGGTCTGCCGGCTCATAGTGGTTGCATTTCTGAGCTATGACGTGCGCAAGTCACGTCATTGTTACGAAAAAAAAAACGATAAGGGAAATGGTCAGTTTTAGTACCTATTCAAAGTATAGTATCTCCACGGGTGAAACAAGTTGGTCTGCCGGCTCTCAGTGGTTGTATTTCAGAACTATCTTTGTGTACGCAAGACGCTTATTTGTAGAGAAAGCCTAAAAAAACTTTGAAAAACGGGACAATAGGCGATTTTTTAAGTGCACGCCGGCCGCTTGCGTATCTGTGACTGTATGAGTCCCCTCCCAACCTTAAGGCGTCTCTTCACTCGCGCGGGGAAAGCCCCAAACCTACCGCGAAGCATAGTGTGGAACCGATTTAAATCGGATCCACACACTCGCACGTGAGTATGGAGAG
This sequence comes from Agriphila geniculea, assembly GCA_943789525.1. Classification (NCBI taxonomy): domain Eukaryota; kingdom Metazoa; phylum Arthropoda; class Insecta; order Lepidoptera; family Crambidae; genus Agriphila; species Agriphila geniculea. The sequence goes on along the minus strand of OX038890.1, from coordinate 12,682,563 downwards.
GTCTTTATGCCTGTACCACCGCGCACCCCCCATCCCCCCCCCCCCACCACGTCCGGTTTTAGCGTCAATAGAGATGTTCGATCCGGGTGCCTTGTATTGATATTCCGGATCGCCATGGATCGTAATTCACTGTATCGATCCAGATTATAGAATCTGGATCGATAGGCATTGGCTACACGCTCGGTAAATACTGTGGTCCAGCGCCATAGAGTAAATTTTAACCATGGAAAGTAAAATATTGAACATTCCATACAAATTACTTTCCATGGTTAAAATTTACTCTATGGCGTGGCGATGGACCACAGTTAGTCTAAGCGGTCACGGGATTTTTGGTAACGATCAAGGAAAAGGTTAAATGCATTTTCCCATGGTCCCCTAATGTGAATGATGTCGGTCGGTCTGCCTGCTCTCAGTGGTTGCAACTTCGAGTTAAAGCGATTATAAGAGGCTTCATTGTTACGAAAAAAAACGATCAGAGAAATGGTCAGTTTTAGTACCTATTCAAAGTATGGCGTCTCCGTAGCTGAAATGATGTAGTCTGCCGGCTCTCAGTGGTTGCATTTCAGAGCTATGACGCGCGCAAGTTACAGCAAATTTTTTTTCGTCAAATTGTATTTTTAAAAATTCTAATCGATAGAACTCTTTATTATAATGAAAAAAAATCTTAAGCCATTTTTGTAAAATGAATAGATTGGTCGGAAAAAAATACTTTATGTTTTTTTTTGTATGGAGTGAGATATTCAATGTGCTCTTACGGCCAATTCCTAATTGTTTCTGCCTCAAAACTACTTCTGCGTCAATATTTCAAACGTTTAAAATAATCATACACTATCAACGCGCGCCCAAAATTGATCATTCACACAGCTTGGATTTCGAAACAGTATAAAATCGTATTTTTAGTAAAAACTGTTTTTTTGCCATTCTTTATTATTTTCATCAATTTTAACACTAGAAAAGCCAACAAAACGTTCAGTTAAGGTCTATTATACAATTGTTTTTACCATAATTACAACGCAACTAAAATATAAAGCTAAAATGTTCTCAACAAAAGACTATAAATATCTGAGTTGTAATTGTTTCATTAATTGTTTTCGGTTTAATCAAAAACCCTTTTAATGGTAAGCGGTTCATGAAATACCCAATCAAAACCCCTTTGACGGTAAGCGGTTCTGGGGCCCTATTTTTGAATCGCTCGGCTGGCGTCGAGCGTTCGTTTCTACTGATTTTCGTTCGACATTTAACTCAACCTCCATACATTTGAGTCAAATGTTGAATGAAAATCAGTAGAAAAGAGCGCTCGACGCCAGCCGAGCGATTCAAAAATAGGCCTTCTGGTCCTTCGGCCCAGGTGGAACTAGGTATAAATTGCTTGAACACGTTTTAAAACCCCTTCATAAAGCCTTCATAGGGTTTCCCCGATAGGGTTTTCGTATTCGGTAAGTGTTTACTTGGGTTACCCTTTCGATAGGGTTACCGTATTGATAGGGTTTTTGAAAACAAGTCTATGAAATACCCAATCAAAAACCCCTTTAACGGAAAGCGGTTCCGGTCCTTGCTCGCAAATTCGACGACTTCTAACCTCCCGAACAAGCCGGGTTCCGAAAAGACTTTAGTACCATAGACCACACCCATTAAATCTGCTTCTATGCTTGGCGTTCGTGGACTATGAGAAAGCCTTTGATTTGATTGAAACCTGGGCGGTGCTGCAGTCTCTCTAAAGTTGCCAAGTGGACTACAGGTATATCGAGGTAATGTGGTACTTATACGAAAATGCCACCATGTTGATCCGAGTACAGAACCAGAGCACAAATCGTATCCAACTGCAGCGAGATGTGAGACAGGGAGATGCTATTTCCCCGAAACTATTCACAGCTGCGTTGGATGATATCTTTAAACTCTTAGACTGGAAAGGACTCAGAATCAAGGTTAATGGCCAGTACCTAACACACCTTCGTTTTGCCGATGATATAGTTCTTATGGCTGAAACCTTGGAAGACTTGAACACAATGCTTGAAGATCTCCGTTAGTGCTTCCCAAAGAGTGGGTCTCAAGATAAACATTTATAAGACGAAAATCATATCGAATGCCCATGTTGTGCCCACTCCAGTTCATGTTGGGAACACTAGGAGTTGTTGTCCATTACGTAGAAGTACCTAGGACAGGCAGTCCAGTTAGGTAAGTCCAACTGCGGGAAAGAGATCTCTCGTTGAATCAACTCAGATTGGTAGCGTTCGGGCAGCTTTGAAAACATATTTCCGTCCGATTTACCTCAGTGTCTTAAGACGTTAGTCTATGACCAATGTGTGTTGTCAGTAATGACTTCGGCAGTGAAATGTGGCCGCAAACTATGGGTCTCATAAGAAGGCTCGAGGTCACCCAGCGTGCAAAGAAGAGAGTCATAATCGGCGTTTTTCTGCGTGATCGAATCAGAAATGAGGAGATCCGCAGGAAAACTAAAGTAATCAACATCGCTCGAAGGATTGCTCAGTTGAAGTGGCAGTAGGCTGGACACATAGCGAGAAGAACCGATGGCCGTTGGGGGGCAAAGGTTTTGGAATGGCAACCGCGGACCGGACGACGCTCCGTAGGTAGGCCCCCGACAAGGTGGACCGACGATCTGGTAAAGGTCGCGGGAAACCATTGGATGCGAGCAGTGCAGGACCGTTCGTCGTGGAGATCCTTGGAGGTGGCCTATACCCAGCAGTGGGTGTCGTGCGGCTGATATGATGATACATCAAAGTGATCTGAACAGCATTTTAAGAGCTGTATGTACCAAAGTTCTCCTTTTCAGGATTTCCATACCTTTTAATGCTATTTACGTGACTTTTTTAAACTTATCGAAACAGCTCTTACAATCCTGATAGATCAGTTGTGTGTATATTGCGATCTGGATCTTCCTTCATTTCTTTCTTGCCAGCCGTCTTCAAATCACAGCTTAATCAATCCCTGGTGGAGGATGTATGAAAATAATTTAACTGGTGCTTCTTATTATTTGTCGCATAATAAAATATTGATGATTTTAGTTTCTGCTTGTTTGTATGAATGTTCATAAATACAATTTTGATCTTAACATATTTTCATAATCTTTAATTTTGTTATAAATTACTTATAAACGAGTCTATTTTTTTCAAGTAAAAACCTTTATATGGCATAAAGGTTTTTAAAAATCATAATAAAATTTAGTTTTTAACGTTAATATTTTAAAAACTTCAATTATTTGAATATTATATTAATCATTGATCTGAATTAACATTTTCTCTTTTTTTTCTTTTTCCTTGTAAAATAATAATACTATTCTAGTTTGTAAAAACCCGCCTGAGCCTTACTTAACATCCCGCTGCATTTTGTTATTTCGATTTTATTTGATTCATTATGGTAAAAAAGTCATCCCATAGTAATAATAGTGATCAAAAGTTTTGTTGGCTTTTATTGTGTTTTAATTGATGAGAAAGTAATAAATAACGACAAAATAATCAGTTTTTACTTAAAAATCACGATTTGATACTGTTTCGAAATCCAATATGTATTAAACGGACAATTTTGGGCGCGCGTTAATAGTGTAGGATTATTTAAATGTTTAATATAACAGTAAAATATTGACGCAGAAGTAGTTTTGAGGCAGAAACAATTAGGAATTGGCCGTAAGAGCACATTGAATATCTCACTCCATACAAAAAAAACCATATTTTTTTTCCGACCAATCTATTCATTTTAGACAAAAATGGCTTAAGATTTTTTTTTCATTATAATAAAGAGTTCTATTGATTAGAATTTTTTTAAATACAATTTGACGAAAAAAAAAATAGTTGTAACTTGCACGCGTCATAGCTCTGAAATGCAACCACTGAGAGCCGGCAGACCACATCATTTCAGCTACGGAGACGCCATACTTTGAATTGGTACTAAAACTGACCATTTCTCTGATCGTTTCTTTTCGTAACAATGAAGCCTCTTATAATAGCTGTAACTCGAAGTTGCAACCACTGAGAGCAGACAGACCGACCGACATCATTCACATTAGGGGACCACTCTATAACCCATGAAAATGCATTTAACCTTTTCCTTGATCGTTACCAAAAATCCCGTGACCGCTTAGGGTCCCCCCAGACCTACCGGTTTCCGTTCTTTGCTTTGCTGTTCGGCAATGGACCGCCGGCCAAGAGGCTCATTTTCAATCTATCACATATTTTCAATCTAAGTACATTTCACATATAAGAATTTTCTTGTGAGCTTTGTTCCTTAAACGATCGTTATGAAAACACAAAAAATAGTTCAGATAGGTAATGATGACACCCACAACCCTGTTCACAATTTATATAAATATGCGATCGATTTATTTTTAGCAATCGGAGACCATGTTCAGGGTGGCATATCTCCCAGAAGCTTCCTACTTCGCAACCCAGACGATGATATTTGATAACACCAAGCTAATGGCTATCTTGCCAATTTGGTCTGGTCCAAATATGCGATACATTGAAAATGACTATGGATGGCCGGCGGTCTAAACAGCAAGTAGAACAGCAAAGCAAAGAAAGGAAACCGGTAGGTTTGGGGGGACCCTTAGACTAACTGTGGTCCATCGCCACGCCATAGAGTAAATTTTAACCATGGAAAGTAATTTGTATGGAATGTTCAATATTTTACTTTCCATGGTTAAAATTTACTCTATGGCGCTGGACCACAGTATTTACCGAGCGTGTAGCCGATGCCTATCGATCCAGATTATAGAATCTGGATCGATACAGTGTATTACGATCCATGGCGATCCGGAATATCAATACAAGGCACCCGGAACCAACATCTCTATTGACGCTAAAGCCGGACATGGGGGGGGGATAGGGGGTGCGCGGTGGCACAGGCATAAAGACCTCTCCATACTCACGCGCGGGTGTATGGATTCGATTTAAATCGGTTCCACACTATGCTTCGCGGGAGGTTTGGGGCTTTTTACGCGCGAGTGTAGAGATACCTTTAGGTGGGGAGGGGACTCATACAGTCACAGATACGCAAGCGGCCGGCGTGCACTAAAAAATTCGCCTATTGTCCCGTTTTTCAAAGTTTTTTTAGGCTTTCTCTACAAATAAGCGTCTTGCGTACACAATGATAATTCTGAAATACAACCACTGAGAGCCGGCAGACCAACTTGTTTCACCCGTGGAGATACTATACTTTGAATAGGTACTAAAACTGACCATTTCCCTTATCGTTTTTTTTTCGTAACAATGACGTGACTTGCGCACGTCATAGCTCAGAAATGCAACCACTATGAGCCGGCAGACCAACTTGTTTCATCTGCAGAGACGACATACTTTGAATATATACTAAAACTGACCATTTCTCTGATCGTTTTTTTTTCGTAACAATGATGCCTCTTGTAAGCGCTATAACTCGAAGTTGCAACCACTGAGAGCAGGCAGACCGAGATCATTCACATTAGGGGACCACTCTACAACCCATGAAAATGAATCTAACCTTTTCCTTGATCGTTACCAAAAATCCTGCGACCGCTCAGTCTATTTGTTTGACTTGAATTCCTTTGTGCCTTTTCTATTATTGTTATATGTATATTGAAGATGTCATACAAAAAGTGTGCGATCTCGTTCTCGGTCCTCGTACGTTCTCGGCAGAAGAATGGGCTACAATCACCCTTAAGAATAAGATTTTTTTCCACAACTGACGTGTAAACCGTGCACGAGAACAGACTCCAGGTGGAATGCGGGCACCTCAAGCCCTCCCCTCCACCCGCTTTACTTATGCCAAAGCCTAACCATAGCTAACCCTTTTTACCGACTTCAAAAGGAGGGAGGTACTCAATTCGACCCGTGTTTTTTTTTTGTTTTTTGTATGTACACCGATTACTCAAAGACGGCTGAACCGATTGGTCCCATTTTTAAAAATTTTGAAATCGGTTCAGTACTTTTCAAGTAATCTTGAAAAAACCGGCCAAGTGCGTGTCGGGCCACGCGCAGTAGGGTTCCGTAGGTACATTATACCATACCATATTTTAATACCGCTATCATTTTTCGTCTGAAAAAATAACTTTGTTTTTCACAGTGTTTGTATGAATGACAAAGTTATATTTGCGGTTTTTGAAAATGTACTATATCTCGAAAACTAATTACTGTATCTCGTTCAAAACAATTTTCGTTGAAAGTGTTTATTAAGATCTATAGTTGATATTTTTTTTAGATTTTTCATCCTCTTACTTTAAAAGTTAAAGGGGGGGGGGGGACACACATTTTACCACTTTGGCGGCATATATCTTTCAAACGGTTGACTTTAAAAAAAAATACTCTTAGGAACCTCAATGTCATTTTTAAAGACCTATCTATAGACACCCCACAAGTATTAGTTTGATGAAAAAAAATATTTTCAGTTTCAGTTTCATGTATGGGGAGCCCCCCCTTAATCTTTTATTTTTTTTATTTTTGTCTAAAAATCGTAAAGCGGTTTACAGAATACACCTACGTACTAAGTTTCAACTAGTAGTCCTAATACTTTTGGAATAAAGTGGCTGTGACATACGGACGGACAGACAGACAGACAGACATGACGAATCTATAAGGGTTCCGTTTTTTGCCATTTTGGCTACGGAACCCTAAAAAGCACGGAAAATAGTATGATTTTGTGTGAACTACCTGGATGATCAGTCGTATAACTTCTTTGTTTATGAACTGAATAAAATAATTATTTTTTTGTTGGAAAAGGGATATTTTAAGTGTAGTTCTTTAACCGACTTAAAAAAAGGAGGTTCTCAGTTTGACCCGCATGCATGTATGTTTCTCCGCAATTAACTCACGTTTGGTTGAGCCGATTTTTCTACCTAAATAATATACTTAACCTACACTACCTAATACAAAAGGTGCCTACACTAAAAATTTAAAAAATAAAAAATTGTTTAAAAAAACAAAAAACCGACTTCAAAAAACCTACCTGTAAAAAGCAAGAAATAATATTCGATATAATAAAACACGTCTATTGAAGTCGGGTGTGGCTTTTAGAATAAAAAATTAAAAAGGAATTTGTACCCCAGCCTCACCCGACTTCAATAGACGTGTTTTATTATATCGAATATTATTTCTTGCTTTTACAGGTAGGTTTTTTGAAGTCGGTTTTTTGTTTTTTTAAACAATTTTGATAAATAAAACAGTTGGGTACATATTGATTTGAAACGACAGCGGTAGCAATAGCAAATAGACATTTGTCGACAACATGGTTACTGCGCCGTCAAAGATACCTCGGGTTCAAATCCTGCTTGAGGTCAATGCTCAAAATGTTTTAGCGATGAACGGTAGTACCATAGAATAGATATAAGTCAGCGAACTAAAGCTATGGAATAAGCATTCCGCTCAAAAATGGCTCCACATGAAAAGTACAACTAATCGTGGATAGAGTTAAAAATGCTGGCATTTAATTATGCAGCACAAAGCGTCTGATCTGAACACTGGTTGCTTAATTAGCGACCATAATTTGTATACTTATAGATCTTTTCTGTACTTAAACGTAAAAATAAGATACGCTTATTTCTGCATCTTTTTACTGCCTCTTTACATATTTTATATAATAGGACGTCATTTCTAATAAACTCTTCTATCTTTTCTCTACAATATATAAACTGCAATTTATTGAAAAGAAACGCCAGTCACCGGGTGCGTGGCTGGCCCGACTAAAGCCGAGCGGGTTGTACTTTTTCGGCCCCGTGGTGCCTTTTTTTAACCGACTTCAAGAAACAAAAAAAGGAGGTGTTCAGTTTGACCTGTATGTATGTATGTATGTTTGTCCGCGATTATCTCGCGTTTAGCTGAACCGATTAGGATGCGGTTTTCAGAAAAGTATTTGTTACACTTAGGAGAAGGTTTTAGTATTTTAACTGACTCCAAAAAAAAAGGTTTTGAGTTTCACTAGTATTATGTAGGTACCTAAGTATGTTTGTCCGCGATTATCTCGCATTTGACTGAACCGATTTCGATACACTTTTCAGAAAAGTATTTGTTATACATAGGAGAATTAGTGTTTTAACCGACTTCAAAAAAAGAAGGTTCTGAGTTTGACTCATATGTATGTATGTATGTTTGTCCGCGATTATCTCGCGTTTGCCTGAACCAATTTTGATGCGGTTTTCAGAAAAGTATTTGTTACACTTAGAACAAGGTTTTGGTATTTTAACTGACTTCAAAAAAGGAGGTTCTCCTCTCAGTTTGACCCGTATGCATGGTTTTCCGCGATTATCTCACGTTTTATTCATAAAAATTTAATTTAAGGTTTGAACTAAAAAAACAGCTTAATCAAATAAATTCACCTACCTACAGTATAAGTTCAATATATTTTTTAGAAAAGTAGGTAGGTCCTAATAATAAGTAATTTACTGAAAAAACTTTTTCAAAAACACATTTTTAAAACGGACTAAAAATTATAAAAATCAGACTAAAAACATTAAAACGGACTAGTAAAAACAGACTCAATAGTATAAAATGAATTGTTCTGTAAATATTTATAACCTTATAACTAATAGGTACCTACTACAGAAGTTTAAACCTAAAAACGTGGGGCGCATTTTGTTATTAAATTTAGTATCAATATTGTCTTTAGTATGTGATGCGCCCCACGTTTTTAGATTTCAAAACTTCTGTAGGTACCTATTTACCCACCCACCTATAGGGTTATCAAACTTTACAGAAGAATTTATTTTATAGGTAGGCCTACTTTACTTTTTATTGTTTTTACTAGGTAGTCCGTTTTAACGTTTTTAGTCCGATTTTTATAATTTTTAGTCCGTTTTAAAAGAGTGTTTTTAAAAAAGAGAGAAAGAATGTTTGGTGTGAATTTCTAAAACAAAAATAAGAAGTTGAAATATTTTGTGTCAGTGGACAGACAATTTGTTGTGAAAAAATGGTTCATTATCATTCATTATTTAAGTAATAAACATTGATTATTTGGTTAAGAAGTTTATTTTTTATTTTTTTTACCGATAACCATGCCGATATAATACCTTCCATTAAAATGTTAATGTTCTATCTATACCAATGAAACTAAACGTTTTTGCTAAAGAAACTCAATAATATACATTACTTTTTTTAATTTTTACTTGTCCGATTTTTCTTTTATATTATTTAATATTTAAGTACATAAAAATAGCATTGTGAATGCTAAAACTACAAATTCCAAATTTATAATTTGTTTTGTAGTTTTAAACGCCATCTACCTATATTTCTTAGAACTATTAGAACACGGTAGAACAACGAGCAGACGTAAGCTTTTTGCGACGGCAGCGATCCATGCGGAAAATGCAAGGAAACCTATAAGGAGCTCGATTACGAGCGCCATCTAGGTTTAAGGGGGGATTTTGGGCCTACGTTTTTGTTCTACGTGATTGTCCGTCCTTATATATTTCGTCCATGACCTAGCTATGATCAGGTGATGGCCAGGCAGGGAGTGAATGAAGGAGATTCAGATCGCTATACGCAGTACACACCCAACTGATCTGATCAGTATTTTAAGAGATATAAGGATATGTTTAAAAAACCGCGAAATTAGCATAAAAATATACAGGGTCATTTTGAACTTACCATCCAAATTTTGAGGATGTGTTCAGTTCATGAAACTGAACAACTTTCTCTAAGGAACACATGGTCAAATATGTAAAATAAAAATCGACTTTCCATACAAATCAAAGAGATCAAGTGATCAATTTAGTATGGGATGACCAAAATTTTTTGGCGAAATTTCACACATGTTTGTTAGAGAAAGTTGTTTAGTTTCATGGACTGGACACATCCTTGAAATTTTGGTAAGTTCAAAATAACCCGATATGGAAATCCTGAAACTGAAACTCTGACCCTTATATCTCTTATGGTGTGTCCCCACTTAGGTTCGCGAACCACCGCGCTCCGCGCTCCGCGCTCCGCGAACCTCGGAGCGCGCTCCATATTTGGGATCCGATGCGAACACGCGAACACGGAGCGCGGAGCGCCAGTGTGGCCAGATTCAGTATTTTAATACTTTTTCGGTATATTTTATCGACTTTTCCGAACATCAGTATTTTTGTAGGTATATTAGCGGAAGTAAGTATTTTCGGTATATTTTGGTTATGAAGTTATGGTAACTACGGTGCTAAGTCCCCGCGAACATTGATGTTCAAGGAATTTCCCGGATTATGTCTATATTTCATTCAGAAGCAAAGATCAGTAGAGTCTGTTCTGGAAAAGAACCAACTTGGGATTTATGCTTGATTACCGTTATTGAATTAACAAGATAAATATTAATTCAAGATAGTCGCACTATAATTACGTATAAGGCGACGGCTACACACAAAGTATTTACTGTGGTCCAACTGTGTGGTAAATACTGATAATTCCAATTCCAATGATGGAATGAAAACGCACGCCTACACGCTCAGTATTTACCACATGGTAATGTTGCCAGATCGTGCCTTTTATTACGATTTTAGTAGGTACTATTTTCTAAAAGATAGCAGCCAAATTTTATGTTTGGGGGCCGATTTCGATGAAACTCGGTTTTGGGTACTATTTCGACAACAAAACAGCAACGCAAAGTTAAAAATATAAAAAATCCAAGATGGCGGCCAACTTTTTTGTTTGTGGGCCTATTTAGATGAAACTCGGTTTTGGGTACTATTTTGACAACAAAACAGCAACGCAATGTTAAAAATATAAAAAATCCAAGATGGCGACCAACTTTTTTGTTTGTGGGCCGATTTAGATGAAACTCGGTTTTGGGTACTATTTTGACAACAAAACAGCAACGCAATGTTAAAAATATAAAAAATACAAGATGGCGACCAACTTTTTTGTTTGTGGGCCGATTTAGATGAAACTCGGTTTTGGGTACTATTTCAACAACAAAACAGCAACGCAATGTTAAAAATATAAAAAATCCAAGATGGCGGCCATATTTTTTGTTTATGGGCCGATTTAGATAAAACTCGGTTTTCGGTACTATTTTGACAATAAAACAGCAACACAATGTTTAAAATATAAAAAATCCAAGATGGCGGCCAACTTTTTTGTTTGTGGGCCGATTTAGATGAAACTCGTTTATGGCTACTATTTTGACAACAAAACAGCAACGCAATGTTAAAAATATAAAAAATCCAAAATGGCGGCCAACTTTTTTGTTTGTGGGCCGATTTAGATGAAACTCGGTTTTCGTTACTATTTTGACAACAAAACAGCAACGCAATGTTAGAAATAGTACCGAGTTTCATCTAAATCCGCCAGATGGCGCTTTGAAGTAAACATAGTCTCTACGTTAAATATTGCCGAATAATTTTAAATCACAATTCTAACATTTGAAATCAAGTTAAATCAATAATTTCTCTAGTGATTCACCAGTGATATCGTTTGCAGAACTATACCTATAGTTTAAAAGTGTCTATTTGTGCTCAAAAAATATTCAGTACCTTTTTTAATCTGCGGATTATTAAAAACTGCGGAATATAGTCTGAGCATTATCCTCAGAAAAGTGATAAAACTGCGCTTTAATTTGCGTAATAAATCTCATCTCCAGTGTTAAAACTAAATATTATCATCAGTGATATTATCAGTGTTGAGGTAGTACTATAATAATTATTTTCGTCTTGACCTCATACTCAAACCAACTCATGCATCAAGTTTCAAACTCTACTTAACTGATCAATACTTTGAACGCTTTAAGTCGCCTTGGCGCATACGTTAGCACACTGACACCCGATTGCACTAAACTTAAGGATCGCCTAAGTCTGTTCCTAACTACAACACGACCAAATTAAAACGGTGTCAAACTTAGCGGTCATGTAGCTGTCATTCGCCTACTTAACTTGGTCGAGTTGTAGTTAAGAAAATACTTAGGCGATTCTTAAGTTTAGTGCAATTGGGTGTGAGTGCTGCATACTGAATTCAGCTGTGAGTGGCCCGAAGATCGATCCTCGCTAATAAAGACTTTTTCTCCCAAATTTTTTTTAGAGACATTTTATTTATTTTTAAAGATATTTTTTTTTATTTGTATTGAAGATATTTTTGGACATTACTTTTCAATCACTTTTGATTTACTAAAATATCTTCATCCACCAAAGCCGTAGTAAGGTATAAGATTATTGAGAGTAATTGTATAAGAATAAAAAATGTCGACTAAAGGATCATCTGAGTGCGCGGGATGTCCTAATATCATGGATGGAGCAATATTCATGCAATGTATAATACGGTCGAGTTAACTCGGCACCTGAAGCGCGATTGACCCCCTTCGTTTTCTCCTTTCCTCACGCCACTGTCGTCATGCCAGTAGCGTTAGTACATTTGTTAGTGATAATTTATCGATAATCTATCGAAAACTTTCAAAAAATTGACGACGGTGGCGTGAGGAAAGGAACAAACGAGAGGGGTCTATCGAGCTTCAGATGCCGAGTTATCTCGACCGGGTTATAAACGTTGCAAAGACAATTATCATTTGCAGTGCACCGCAGATTACAATGCGATGACAGCTGAAACTAAAAACGCCTGGATTTGTGATTTCTGCCGCATTCGCGAGCCCAAAAAGGATAATAACACGATTACACCAACGAGAGCTAAATTACCACTGCCTCCAATGATAGCTTCGTTACCCAGCGCTTGAAGTCAAGTTTTCCTGCGCCAACGAGTTGTTCCTGCCCTTCGGCCAATGATTTAAGGGACATTATTAGAGAGGAGATTTACAATGCTTTTGAGGATGTTATTAATCCAAAAATTTATGCCTTGCAAAATATGAAAGTTGGCTTTGAATCATCTCTCTCGGCATTCAGCCAGGATCTGGATAGCATAAAAACGCAACACACCGCCCAGTTGGCCACTTTGAATGATGTCCGCAAGGAAAATGAGTCGCTACGTTCAGCTAATCAAAACCTTTCTTCTAGACTGGCACAGCTTGAGTTACAGACACGTGCAACAAATATTGAAATACAATGCGTCCCAGAAAACAAGCAGGAAAATTTGGTTAATACAGTTCTGCAGCTTTCTAAGGTTATAGAGTGTCCTATCAACGAAGGCAATACTCATTTTAGCGCTAGACTTGCTAAAATGGACAATAAAAGTCCCCGCCCACGCTCCATACTCGTAAAGTTCAACAGTCCTCGCCTTCGAGACCAGTTTCTGGCGGCTACAATAACGTTTAACAAAAACAATTCTAGCGAAAAACTTAACACCAGTCATCTGGGTATCAGCGGCAACAAAAAATCACCAGTTTACGTGACAGAACATCTGACACCAGAAGCAAAACAACTGCATGCAGCCACTCGTTGCATTATCAGGGAGCTGCAATATAAATTCATCTGGGTACGCGATGGAAAAATCTTTGTACGGAAGAACGAGGAGGCTAACTACGTATACATACGGAATCATGAGACTCTCAAAGGTTTATCATAAAGAACGCTAAAGTTGCCTTGTTATATTTTGTTTTACTAACGGGCTCTTTTAATGATATAATTGTATTCTACCAGAATGTAAGAGGATTGCGGAGGAAGACTGTCGACATTTTCAATAATATAGTTTGTAATTCTTATTATGTAATAATCTTGACAGAAACGTGGTTAAACGATGGCGTTTTTGATTCGGAAATCTGTGATGACAGATACAACGTATATAGGCGAGGCGAGACCGTCAGAGTAGTGGGTTTCATCCTTCAAAGGATGGTGGAGGGGTGTTAATTGCTGTCTCCAAAAGATTGAACTCAGTGCGCCTTTACTCTTGTAAAGATTCACAAGAGTAAAGGCGCACTGAGTAGATGACTGCGAGGACTTGTGGGTGCGTGTCGGAAGTGACGGAGTTGATTCTGAGAAGTTGTACATTTGCGGTGTTTACCTGCCTCCTCCTTTAAAAAAGCATATTTTATCACACTTTATAGACAACTGTAACCGTGCCCTTCTCTGAATGATTTATTTTGATTTAAAAATGTTTGATCAATTGGAATTGTATTGCATGCTTTATATATAAGTATAATATTTATAATTTTGATTTGTTTATGTGTAACATCTATAATTGAGATTGCATTTAAAGTGTTATTCATTTTCTTTTTGCTGTGAATGATTGAATGTTAATCTTGTTGATGTTAATAAATGAATAAAATAAATCGGCCCACAAAAAAAAAGTTGGCCACTATCTTGGATTTTTTTATATTTTTAACATTGCGTTGCTGTTTAGTTGTCGAAATAGTACCCAAAACCGAGTCTCATTTAAATTGGCCCACAAACAAAGAAGTAGGCCGCCATCTTGGATTTTTAATATTTTTAACATTGCGTTGCTGTTTTGTTGTCGAAATAGTACCCAAAACCGAGTCTCTTCTAAATCGGCCCACAAACAAAAAGTTGGCCGCCATCTTGGATTTTTTTATATTTTTAACATTGCGTTGCTGTTTTATTGTCGAAATAGTACCCAAAACCGAGTTTCATCTAAATCGGCCCACAAACAAAAAAGTTGGCCGCCATCTTGAATTTTTTATATTTTTACAGTTGCGTTGCTGTTTTGTTGTCAAAATAGTACCCAAAACCGAGTTTCATCTAAATCGGCCCACAAACAAAAAAGTTGGCCGCCATCTTGGATTTTTTATATTTTTAACATTGCATTGCTTTTCAAAAAACTTTTGACGGAGTGGCTAAAGACCCTTGAGTATGAAGAAACTGAAATAATTTTGGAAAGAATAAGTTAAAAATACCATTCATAATTAAATTGAAGTCATATAATGCCGTTTTAATTATGCATATAAATAATCAAATAATACTTAGATACTATACACACATTCATACACACACACACACACACACACACACACACACACACACACACACACACACACTCACACATTACTTTGTAGTCTAAGTTTTCCCACCTTGTAATCAGGCACTAAGGTTACGAGGAGACACCCCCAACACAAGTATTCCATTACTTTCTGGGGCGGTCTCACCTCAAACTAAATTTTGTATTTTGGGAAATAAAAACTATTTTTATTTATTATTTATTATTGCTGTTTTGTTGTCAAAATAGTACACAATACCGAGTTTCATCTAAATCGGCCCACAAACAAAAAGTTGGCCGCCATCTTGGATTTTTATATTTTTAACATTGTGTTGCTGTTTTGTTGTCGAAATAGTATCCGAAACCGAGTTTCATCTAAATCGGCCCACAAACAAAAAAGTTGGCCGCCATCTTGGATTTTTTATATTTTTAACATTGCGTTGCTGTTTTGTTGTCGAAATAGTACCTAAAACCGAATTTCTTCTAAATCGGCCCACAAACAAAAAAGTTGGCCGCCATCTTGGATTTTTCATATTTTTAACATTGCGATGCTGTTTTGTTGTCGCAATAGTATCAAAAACCGAGTTTCATCTAAATCGGCCCACAAACAAAAAGTTGGCCGTCATCTTGGATTTTTATATTTTTAACATTGCGTTGCTGTTTTGTTGCCGAAATAGTATCCAAAACCGAGTTTCATCTTAATCGGCCCACAAACAAAAAAGTTGGCCGCCATCTTGAATTTTTTTTTATTTTTAACATTGCGTTGCTGTTTTGTTGTCGAAATAGTACCCAAAACCGAATTTCTTCTAAATCGGCCCACCAACAAAAAGTTGGCCGCCATCTTGGTTTTTTTATATTTTTTACATTGCGTTTCTGTTTTGTTGTCGAAATACTACCCAAAACGGAGTTTCATCTAAATCGGCCCACAAACAAAAAAGTTGGCCGCCATCTTGGATTTTTTTATATTTTTAACATTGCGTTGCTGTTTTGTTGTCGAAATAGTACCCAAAACCGAGTTTCATCGAAATCGGCCCACAAACAAAAAAGTTCCGAACAGACTCTAAGTTACAGATAAAAAATGACAGGCAGCCGCCATAGTAGAATTATAAATAGTAAGTCAATAAATCTAATACGTTTAAATAAAATTGTTTTCTGTTATGCACTTCACTTTATCTTTGAGGTTTTTCTTTCGCTAATTCGGGAATTTCCCTAAAGTAGTACCTTTGGATCGTTATGTTAGTAGAACGAGTTTTTTTTTTTTCGTTTTTATTGTACTTGGCGCATCCATCCGGAAAATATGTTTAGTTTTGCCTCCGAATAGAATGTTAAAATATAATTTAAACATTCATTGTGATGATAAATGAATAAAACCTGTTTTGAAAATCAGTATTTTTATCGGTTTATTTTCCATGTGCAACTTGGTATGTTTCAGTATTTTTTTGAGGTGCTTCGTTATTTTCGTAAACTTTAATCTGGCCATACTGCGGAGCGCGGTTCGCGGAGCGCGGTTCGCGGAGCGCGGAGCGTGGTTCGCGGAGCGCGGTTCGCGGAGCGCGGAGCGCGGCAGGGTTGCGTTCCGAACCTACGCTCCGGGTGCAACCAAACGCTCTAACGGCGGCGTTCCAAACATTAGAGCGTAATTTTAATTTTTTAAATTATCATAGTAGATCCTCAAAAAACTGATTTTATTTGATTCAAAATAAAGGAAAGTTTCAATTATTCGTATTCCAAATGGAAAACGAAGACTGTACTATTAATGACATTTAAAGTTCTTGGTCGTTTCGAACATTAGAGCGAGTTAATAAACCGGCCAAGTGCGAGTCGGACTCGCGCACGAAGTGTTCCGTACCAAAAAGCGGCAAAAAACCATGTTTGTTGTATGGGAGCCCCCCATAGAACAAACATGTTATTTTTTGATATGATGTTTGTTATGGCGGCAACAGAAATACATCATCTGTGAAAATTTCAACTGTCTAGCTATCATGGTTCATGAGATATAGCCTGGTGACAGACAGACAGACAGACCAACAAACAGACAGACGGACAGCGGAGTCTTAGTAATAGGGTCCCAATTTGCCACACCAGATGGCGTAATGGAAAGAGAAGCTTAGTAAAAAAAATACATTGACACACATTTTTATCAACGCCATCTATCGAGCCTACAGTTTTTTGTCATTTTGAAAAGCCCTCATTGCGAAGACAAGGTTCAAAATAAATTGAAAATTTTTGACACTTTGTACAACCTGACGTGCTACTGACTGTACATAAGCATGATTGTCTATTCAAAGTTTTACTCCTTCTTAGCCACTCATTATTAATTACACAATAATAGTACTGTGGAGACAAAGGTACTTTATAATTAAGTTTATATGAATAAAGCTTATTTGATCATGGGAACGGAGCGCGGAGGGTGGTTCGCGGAGCGCGGAGCGTGGTTCGCGGAGCGCGGAGCGTGGTTCGCGGAGCGCGGTTCGCGGAGCGCGGAGCGCGGACGTCTGCTCCGCGCGTCCACATTGCGCTCCGCGAACCTGCAACAGAGGTTCGCGGAGCGCGAGGTTCGCGAACCTAAGTGGGGACACACCCTTAGAATGCTGATTAGATTAGTTTGGTGTGTATAGCGATCTGAATCTCCTCCTTCACTCCCTGGATGGCCATCACCTAATCACAGCTATGTCAATCCCTGGCGGAGAACCGAGGCTTCAAAGTTACCTCGTTTGTATAAAAATTGACTAATGTCTTTTGTTATGTTACCGCCAATTAATATTCTAGAAATAACATTTCTTTAAGTTCGGCGTCCGAAATTTCAAAACCTTTGATTGATGAACAGTTCAAATGATGTTGTATTTCCTTCCAGAGCCGGCGTCGGGTTTCCAAATAGCGTTCAACATGTTCGACACCGACGGCAACCAAAGAGTAGATAAGAATGAGTTTCTAGTCGTAAGTATTTGACATCTTCCCGTTTGGTTCACATGGTAAGCGGTAGGCGATAACTTAATAAATACCATGAAAAATTAAGAGGAAATTGAAAATTTTTACTTTACTTTCAATTTTCCAGATTGCTTTTTATCATTGAACAGATGGTTTATTAAAAACACTAAAAATTAATAAGTTTTTTATAAATAATAAGTATTTTTATTGCCTGTCGCTTACGAGAAACAATGTCAACTCAGTATGTATTCATTTTGAACTCTCAAACCGATATACATATTGAATTCCTTTAACATGGTGATGGTGACGGTTGGTACCTATAGATAGATAGACCATGGAAGTGCGACGTCATATAATGGCGGAGTTTGATAGTTTGGGTAAAAAACAAACAAGTTTATCTTCTTGGATGGAATTACACCCAGGAATAAAAGAATATGGCATAATACCTACCTACTTATTCCTTACACCAAAATACCTCAATAATTTGATAACAAAGCTAAAGCTCAGAATATACAGGGTTATTTGTAAAACACCAACAACCTCGCAGGAGTAGATTACTAACATCATAAACAACAACATTAAATTGACAACAGCTGATTGAGTTTTGTATGAAAAGTGGAATTTCTCTTGTCTGTTTTCGGGAAAGTTGTAGAACAAATGTTGTTGTTTATGATGTTAGTAATCTACTCCTGCGAGGTTGTTGGTGTTTTACAAATAACCCTATATAATAGTAAAATGGCAATGTTCTCGTATTTGTTTTTACCCAAATCTACGTCATCGCTTCCACTGTCTATTCGATTTGGTCTAACTTCTTTTGAAATGGTAGTTTACTGATATAAAAACACAGTAGTTGTTAAGCCCGCCGGTAACGATCAATTGCGATTGTCAATTTTTCCGTCAATGCCATTGTTGGAACAATCGACAATCGCTTCAATTGCACGCGTAAACGATCAATTTTTCCGTCAATGGGCGTCAATTGCGGAAAAATTGACAATCGCAATTGATCGTTACCGGTGAGCTTAATGGTAGCAAAACAAATATACACACGCACTTAATAACACTGGCTGAACTACTTGATGAAACAAGGAACCAAAATATATTTTATTTATTTACTTATTTTTATTTTGGTCCTTTTTTCTTTTTTCTGAGCATGTGTTCTGCCGTGAAAATTTAGATCCAGCGCCTGCTCGGTGGTGCTTTCAAGGAACGTAAGGATTTGGACGCGAAAAGTCAAGAAGCAGTGAGTTGACAAGAGTGCTTCTGTGAACGTTAAATCGGCCAATCAATCGGTTTATATGGTGATGATAATGTATTTTTTAATTAAAATTTACTTTAAAAGTATAACTATGCGCAGCAGTAAGCGTCTTATTGATGATATTATTTTTGGCATTTACTTTTGTATGAATTACACTATATAAATTGATTTACGTCGATTTTTATTGTTCAGGGGGTTGTGCCGGGCCAAGACTTTTTTGTTTTATCTATAAGGATGTTTTTTTGTATTGTAATTTGTTTGTTAAATTTGTGTAAAAAATTGCTTTTGTGTATTATATAAAATCAAGTAAAGAACACAAAAAACATTTAAATAAGTACTTATTACCTTATTTCCTACTGTATAAGGTTTAAAGTAGTTTTAAGGATTTATCAAATAAATCATCCGATAAGTTAACTCTTGTCAAGTCTGTGAAATTCGTTTTTGCAAAACAAGTTCAAAACGTTTACCTACTGTAGTTATGAATATATTTTCTAGGCATATATCATATTACATAGACTCCACCCCACATTTATTCCGAATTTCCAAATACTTATATATCTACAAAACGGGTTTTACCTTATATTAATATTTAATCATAATAGAAGAATCACATTTTCGTACATAGCTCATGGTAGAGTTAGAAAACATGACTTAGAAACGAATTTAGTGTATTTTTAGTATTTGTTAAAGTTTCTTATTCATCTGATTGAAGAATTGTGGTAGTTAAATATGAAACAAAATTTTATTTAAGTAAATTATACGATGTTATATTTTATCAGCTAACTAACTAATAGCTTTTAGATTGTAAATACAAAAAATATGCAATCGAAAATTTTTATTGGCTACTAATTTTCTTACTTAACTTCGGCACAACCACAATTCTTTTGCTTCTAAATAAAAACGCTTTAAAATAACTTATTTCGTTAACGAAATAAGTAGAGAATTAGAGATGCGACGAGTGCTCGGTAATTACTCCGTACTCGGCATACTCGGCTAAACTCTACTCTGTTAAATTAAAATTGTTAAAAAAACGGAGAAGGAAAGGGAGGAATGGAAAAAACCGGCCAAGTGCGAGTCGGACTCGCGCACGAAGGGTTCTGTACCAAAAAACGGCAAAAAATATATGTGTGTTGTATGGGAGCCCCCCTTAAATATTAATTTTATACAATACTAAATAAGATACTAGAAAAAATACGACTCGCACCAGATTAATACTCAGACGGGAATCGAACCCGCGACCTTTGGATATCCGGTCCAATGCTCTGACCGCTGAGCTACCGAGTCACTAGTGACATCGTCGAATTTTTCCTAGTATATCCTAAACTCTCACGCTGTAAGCCAGCGTTATTTCACCAATGTGAGGAATTACCTCGACATTCAATTGAAATATCTTTCCAGATATTTTAACAATTGATTAAGATGAAATAGTTATATATAGACGGGAATTCGATTCCCGTCTGAGTATTAATCTGGTGCGAGTCGTATTTTTTCTAGTATCTTATTTAGTATTGTTTAAAAATAGCATTGTAAATGCAAAAATCTCAAATTTAAAAATTATATAGCTATTTCATCTTAATCAATTGTTAAAATATCTGGAAAGATATTTCAATTGAATGTCGAGGTAATTCCTCACATTGGTGAAATAAAGCTGGCTTACAGCGTGAGAGTTTAGGATATACTAGGAAAAATTCGACGATGTCACTAGTGACTCGGTAGCTCAGCGGTCAGAGCATTGGACCGGATATCCAAAGGTCGCGGGTTCGATTCCCGTCTGAGTATTAATCTGGTGCGAGTCGTATTTTTTCTAGTATCTTATTTAGTATTGTTTAAAAATAGCATTGTAAATGCAAAAATCTCAAATTTAAAAATTATATAGCTATTTCATCTTAATCAATTGTTAAAATATCTGGAAAGATATTTCAATTGAATGTCGAGGTAATTCCTCACATTGGTGAAATAACGCTGGCTTACAGCGTGAGAGTTTAGGATATACTAGGAAAAATTCGACGATGTCACTAGTGACTCGGTAGCTCAGCGGTCAGAGCATTGGACCGGATATCCAAAGGTCGCGGGTTCGATTCCCGTCTGAGTATTAATCTGGTGCGAGTCGTATTTTTTCTAGTATCTTATTTAGTATTGTTTAAAAATAGCATTGTAAATGCAAAAATCTCAAATTTAAAAAAAATATTAATTTTATTCTGTTTTTAGTATTTGTTTGTTATAGCGGCAACAGAAATACATCATCTGTGAAAATTTCAACTTTATAGCTATCACGGTTCATGAGATACAGCCTGGTGACAGACAGACGGACAGCGGAGTCTTAGTAATAGGGTCCCGTTTTTACCCTTTGGGTACGGAAGCCTAAAAAGAGAAAATGTTGAGTGTCTTCATTATCTATTTATAACTAACTTTATAGTATCGTGTCAGTACAATCGACATCATGAAAATTTTGTTACCTAAGTTAAGTACTAGAGTTATGAAAATCCTGCGTCAATAACGGATTTTTATAAAAGAAAACTTTTTCAGCTTATTAATAAATTTCTGGCATATTCTGGCTTATTCATTCAGGCATTCTTTACACTATGATATAAATCTGTGATACCGACCCCTTGGAATTGGGGTCCGTCACTTGCATAGAGTTATGTCGCGCTAAGTAATCGATTGGTTATATGAGTTTGATCGCATCGATTTCTGCCTGCCTAGCATGAGCGATTTATATCGCGTGATATAGCGTTTTATCACGTTTAACTGTCAAAGAGACAAAGGATTTTGACAGTTGAGTGTCGATAAAATGCTATATCACGCGATATAAATCGGTCATGCTAGGCAGGCTGGCTCAATTATGATGCCATATCTTGTTTAATTAACCAGGCATTTGAAACTTGAAAAATAATTAGATTAGCACACTGGAAAGTGTTATGTATTATTATGAAAATAATTGTATAACTTACATACAGTCGGCGGAGATACTCCGTCTGCAACCATGTTTTAGCGTGATTCCTCGCCTTTATACCGCTATATACTGAACGGAGTAACTCGGCCGAGTATTCGGTTCGGTAAAGTCAAAACCGAGTAATACTCAGCAAAATTGGTACTCGGCGCATCTCTAAGAAATAAGACAATAAATCTTTTATGTTTATGTAAGTATTATTAATTCTATAATTTTACGTGTGTACAAATGTGCTCACCGCCTGATGTTTTGTAGCTGCTTTCGTTAGTATCTTCAAGCGCTGTGAGGGGCAGAATAGGCCAAAGAAAATCGGTTCTTGATCCTTCAACTGTAAGTTAAAAATTCACTACAGTGCCTTTGTTTTTGGAGTGTTCCCTTTCGTACCTATGTGATTGGTCTGAGAAAGAATGAATTCTATGATTTGTGTTGTTTTTGAAATGAAATCTGAAATGTATGCCGTTTGTGTTTTTGTTGAGATTCAAGTCATGCATTATTCACGTAAAGGGCCTATACCCGTTGTCTCCCACTTTTGTGCCCAACTGGGGGATATCGGGAGAAAGTACTTATGAAAAAAATCCCGATATCCCCTAGTGGGGGACAAAAGTGGGGAACCACGGGAATAGGCCTTCGTAACGCCACGTGAAGTCATACATGTATGTTTTTGTTGTTATATTTCTATGTTGTGTTAAAAATTATTTGTTTAGTTTTAGAACCCAAACATAACTGTTTGTATGAAAATAATATTATTATAGAAAGAAAACATAGTTAACATTAGCCTGTAATATTTTAACTTATTGTCAATTTTAACGAATAATCGTAAGTTACGTAACATATTCTTAAATGAATATATTAACACATATTTTAACAACCTCACACGTTTTGTATACTTAATTCTACTAAGCCTTTATTGAATTTTGTGGATTCGCGCTGCTCTGCTTATAGCATGAAATGGTAACACACACAAAAGTCACAGAACACTTTGTTAATACCTAAACCAACTGATCGAACGTAATGAAATAATAATGTTTTACAATGTAAATAAATAAATGTCTCATGTATTTTTCTTATATTATGCTTTACTTATACGACTTAAAATAATAATTTATAACAAGAATTTTAGACTTAATAAAAATCATAAAACAACAACAACTAATATTGTAAATAGAAAATAAATAAAAATTCACAAATAAAGCATGGCTAATGTTGTATAAACACATCCATTAAGCATAATAAAAGAAAAAACAAACTGTACAACTGTACTACAGTCTGTCTATAAAGTCATGACATTAAAAAGTAGCAATACTTTAGTGTCGTCTCGTTTCAACCAATACGTTGGTTTGAATGTCATGAGTGTCATGACTTTAAGACATCAGACTGTATTTTTTCTTTAATTTTTTTCTCATGAAAGTAAAATTTTTCAGATGGAAAAAATCTTTAGTTTCGCTTGGAAGGGCAAGCGGGGCATAAACGATACCAAAGAGGGGGAGGGCGAAGGGGGGGGAGGGGGAGGGCAAGCCGCACGACACGTACGTCAACGACGAGCAGGGTTTGCAGCGCAGGCACAACGTCGATACCTTCTTGCAGGTATGGTTTTGCATTTTTTTTAAATAAAAGTCATTGGGCATATTTGACCTGCTTGATGAAAGTTCGCATACAGAAACCAAACCAGTTTTAAATTGAAGAATTCAATCCCACTTTTCATTTCTGCGGTGGTGTCGTGTGGGGCGGGTCGTTACGTTCCCTCAAATATGGTTGGGTGAAGCAATGCTGGTTCAGGCGTCATGCTCGTGAACGGGTGCTGCCAGTGGGAATGAGTCTGCTTCTGTCTGTTTGTACCTGTACTAAGGGCGTCGTATATTTTTTTTGTTGAATATTATCAATATGTATGGTATGGCACTTCTTACTCAAAACATAAAATTAATAACTAATACCTTGTTTTAATTTTATTTATTACAATCATTTTACTTTCTATAAAAAGTCAGTAGTTTTGTAAGTAACGGCCTATTAAAAGCTTTAGGATATTAGTTTTCAATTCTATGCCTTAAGATGGGTAGCCTAAGTATGTCATGCGATCTTTAATCATTTCTGCGGTGGTGTCGTATGGGGCGGATCGTTACGTTCCCTCAAATATGGTTGAGCGCAGCGATGGCTGGTTCATGCGTCATGCTCGTGAACGGGTGCTGCCAGTGGGAATGCTTCTGAGTGCCTATCTAAACGCATATTGAATTGTAAGAATTGCATTTTTTTTCATATCTTGTATCAAGTGATTTTGGTAAATATTGCATATTTAGGTGCACTTTCGAGTAGGAGACAATACCTAGTGATTTCTCAACTAGTTGAAAGTTATTTACTCTCACAATAACCTATCCGATATGTAGTAGGTAATTAATTTCAATAACTTCTATCCATTGTGTGTCAAAATTATTGTGATGGAATATGACTTTACTTTAAATGTTGAGGTCATTTTTTATGTTGACGTGACGACTCTGTATAAGCAAATGAGCATGAAATTTTTACAAAAAACGTTGTTATTTTTCTGATTTGAAAGTTTCCTTTCTAGTAACTATATTACTTACTTATAAATAACCAATTCGGACTATTACGACCATTTTAAAACAAATAATAGCCAAATATACCAAACCGTTCTCGTGTAATGTGCTTACCAAACAAAAAACAGACTTTCATTTTAATTTATACCTAGATATCTATTCTGTGACCTAGATTTGCCTTTTCGTTAGGTATGAATTCGTCGAGTTGGTACTTACCATGTATTTATTGTACTTACTGATAAAAATCATGTATTTTGCTTCCTGCAGGTGCACTTCTTCGGCAAAAAAGGCACCAACGATCTCAAGTTTGAGGGCTTCAAGCTGTTCATGGAGAACCTTCAGACCGAAGTCTTGGAACTGGAATTTCAAGAATTTGCCAGAGGTAAAAAGCACATCAAATACCTAAATATGCGTTACTAGCTTTTGCCCACGACTTCGTCCGCGTGGAAATCAGTGTTTCTTTCAGACAATATTCTCCGGGGGGGCAATTAAGAGGTACGGGGGAGCTCGTCCGTCGATCACTACACTAGTTAGCCCGTCTACGTACACACAACACATTTTTCTCCGTGGTGCCCCCCCGGCTAACGGCCGGATTAGTACCTGAAAGAAACACTGGTGGAAATTCAGAAAATCGCTATGGAACCTTTGACTGAGATAAAAAGTATCCATGTTGTGCCACATGCTATAACTAATGTATCTGTGTGCTAATCCAAACCCGTTCAGCCGGTTTTACGTAATTGAGTAACAAACATGAACCCCCGTTTCAATCGTTTAGGTGTTGAATAATGTCCACCGTATCGTGTTGGACCCTAAAATAAATGCCATTTTCGCAATAAACATCCCATAAAACTTCATTATTGACATCCATATCGATTTGTTTACTTATTTATTTTTAGAAGTACTCATACGATTTAGTACCTAGGTACTTAGTAGATTGAGGAGCTTAGTGGCGCAGTGGTATAGCGCATTTCCCAACGATGACGGAGGTTAAGCAACTTTCGTAAGGGTCGGTCATGGGATGGGTGACCAAAAATTTATTGTCTCGAACTCCTCCGTGCTTCGGAAGGCACGTCAAGCCGTTGGCCCCACTGCATTTGCAGTCGTTAACACCCACCAATCCGCAATGGGCCCGCGTGGTGGGTTATTCACCTATAAGGAAGCCTGTGCCTCCAGCAGTGGGGATTTAAAAAATTGCTTATGGTCCCAGTACCTAGGTTAGGTACCTAGCCAATTGTATGACCATTTTTAAGTGTAGTAGATACCATAAACCTATTCTTGTAGTGTTGTGTTGACTATCCTTTGACAACAATGGCATGAAAAGCTATTGCGCCATTTTCCAGTAAATAAGACGACCGTTAAGTTTTGGTACAGTGCGATACAAGTCATACTTTTTAGCCGCTATATGAAGTTAGTATATTCGCAATAAGTTCCTACCGCAGATAGTCTTCAGCCTTTTAATACTGTTTCCACAGGCCACGAGACCATATCAGAGGTGGACTTCGCGAAGATCCTCCTCCGCTACACGTACCTGGACACGGACGAGTACGACATGTACCTGGACCGGCTGCTCGACCGCGTCAAGCACGAGCGCGGGATCACCTTCGAAGAGTTCAAGACCTTCTGCCAGTTCCTCAACAACTTGGAGGACTTCACTATCGCTATGAGGATGTATACGCTGGCCGACCATCCTATATCGAAAGGTAAAATTGAATAAAGCTTATTAATTCCTGAACGCCGGCCGCATGAGGCCGGCAGCTTGTTTACGTGTTCTTCTTTTGTCTTTTTTCCGGTGCTAATTATTTTTAAGGGGGTATACGGCGGATGCAGATGGGTTAAGGAATAGGGAACATGCATCAATTTTTTTTTATCAAATCAAAAGTATAATGCGTGAGAAAATCAACTGTAATATTAAAACTTTTCTCTTGCGTTTTTTTCTCGTGATACAGTTACTTGAAGTTGGCACGCAGCAGCAGCCGCCGAAAACGCTCTATACAAAACGGTCAACATTTGTGACGTCCATCATTTTTGCCACGTTTCAGGCGCATTATTATGGAGTTAGCCAAGAATTTGCTAATATCTCCCTAAATATTGCGTTTAAGTACATATGTGTCATACAAAATATTATTTCTTATTCGATATTCTATCCGACTGTTAAGGGGCGGTAATAGGAAGACATGGTTTGCGGGGGCCATATTCTTATATAGAAAACGTAATCTTGTAGCCACCAAAAAAATCATACGACAAGCTAAAGAGTTTATCTAGTTGCTACAAACATTAAATTTCGTATAAACCTCACAGATGATTGTAAAAAAAAAACAGAATATCATCAAAAGCGCTTGTCGCGGGTCATATTTTTGGCGTAAATAATAGCGTAAACGTATTGAATTCTACATCAAAATACACTTTAACGTACTGTGCAGTTGCTCCAATAACTTTTTTTCAAGAAAGATAATTGTGCTAAAGATAATGCTGAAAAAACAACGAAAAACATCAAAAAAGTGCAGAAGTGAGGTTATTTTCCATATACTCTTTACACGTAAAGAAAAACACAGAGACAAATGATTTCGCATAACGGAGCCTTAAGTACGGTATATCCGAAAATAAAAATAAAAAAATCGTTATTTTCCCCTGTGTGATAGATAAAACTAAAATAATTATTTTTTTTATTGATTTTTCTGTTCCATCATGTTTTTATACGTGTCCGCAGCGATCAAGCTCAAATTTATCAAAATCGGTGACTATGCATGTTCCTTATTATAGTTAACTTCAAATTAACTTGCCAAGAAGTCATGTAAGAAGCTTCGAGACGGTAAACTTTTTTTTATGCACAACGGGGTTGTGCTTGGCCATCACCTCACCTGATGTAAAGTGACGTTAAGACCGAAGGTGGAAGCGCACTACACCCGGAATTCTCATCACTGAGGAACTGGCTATGTTACCTCTAGCTGCCGGAACACAACATTTTGAATGTTTTTTGACTTCTGCAATTTATGATTTATCAATACCAAGTGCAAGTTAGATCGTGTACTCTATACACGCTCTCATCTTTGGAATAGCTCCGCCAAAAACCAGCTCCATATGCTTGAATCCATCGAGCGGAGGGCCGCTTATCGGCAACGATAATCTTTTCTGTTATAAGCTCAAAAGCCTCGAGCATAAACGCAAGGTTGCAAGCTTAAAGGTTTATTATCGAATGCATTTCGGCGAGTGTGCAGGGGAATCGCACAATTTATTTCTGCCATCTCCCTTCTTCCATCAGACAACCAGCACGCGTAGCATGACCAACATCGAGATAAGATTCGACTCACAGAACAATGGCTTGTCTACACCGAAATGTCACTTTTGTCGGGTTGAGATCGAGATACTCATGCTCGCATTTACAACTAGTAGACTCGTATTGTTCTTTGTCGTGGCCTAATGTCAAAAGTCGACAAACACGAGCTTTTCTCTTCAACTGACATTAATTTGACAGTTGAATCAGAGAAACTTGTCGACCACCCTTTGAGTAGTCGAGAAGATCGAGAGAGAGTTCACAGACTAATAAGAAGATTCGAAATAGTTTACTACGTATTTTATTTTATATGAATCTAAATTTCGCAATAAAAATAAATCTAAATTGTATGTGCTTATATTTTATTCCTTAAAAACTTAAATTAAAATTATTTTCATACGTTAGTTTCAATATTTCGTAATTTTCTCGTCATTTTACACAGACTACTAAATTAACAATTTCGTTAGTAGTCTGTGTTATCTTTTCAAAATACTCGAAATAAAAGAAAGGCAAACAAATTTATATCCATACAGCTATATTTAATTAGTCTTAAGAGTTTAGCGTTGTGAAATCTATAGAAAGGAACGGTGCTTTATGAGAAATAAAGTAATTATTTTCTACTGGCAATATTATTCTTCTCGAGCTCGAGAGAGCTTGTCTACGGAAGAGAACGCTTTCTTGAGTGCCTCTTTATCTTAGAACTTATTAAAAAAATGAGAATCATGTTTAAACTAAATTATTTCGTATCATTTTAGACAATTTTGACGTTTGTTGGTGTTGAAATAAAAAGATTACCTTTAAAATTCACTTTTTTTTATTAAAAGACATTAAAAGGTTTCGAAATTCTGAGAACGAGTCCCACCTGTCTGTCAAACTGTGCTCAGCAATCGAGAAGGTCGAGACGACAAGTCTTCGTAGACAAGAGTCCCGTTTGCTCATGCTACGCGTGCAGGCGTACGATACAAATCAGTGCCACCTTTTTTGGATATTCCAAAGACTCACTAGGCATTTTGTTTCAAATTTTAACACCTGTACCGCAAGAGAGTGGAACTGCCGGTGGATCGAAGAGGAAAAAAATATTTTTTGGATCCACCGGTGGAGCCTCGTCGGTGGATCGTAGAGGAATGAGGGTGTGTTTCCGATAGGTACAATCTGGAGGCCTACAAGTCACGAGTGAATAGGTATCTTGTAGGCAAGCGCGATTCATCGTACTTAGATCGCATCATCGCTTACCATCAAGCGTGATAGCGGGCAAGCGCTTGCCTATCTATCATAAAAAAAAATTCTTGATACTATCGGTTATACAAGGTGAAATCGAAAACAGACAACAAATCTTGTGGTGTGGCTTAGACCATCAAACTGGACAACTTTGTCTATGGGACCAACTTAAGGGGCGATAATAGGAAAACATGGTTTGCGCGGGCCATATTTTTATATAGAAAACGTAAAGTTGTAGCCACAAGAAAAAACATACGACAAGCTAAAGAGATTATCTAGTAGCTACAAGTATTAAATTGCATATAAACCTCACAGATGATTGTATAAAAAACAGAATATCATCAAAAGCGCTTGTCGCGGGCCATATTTTTGGTGTAAATAATAGCGGAAACGTATTGAATTCTACATCAAAATACACTTTAAGGTACTGTGCAGTTTCTCCAATAACTTTTTTCAAGAAAGATAAATGTGCTAAAGATAATGATGAAAAAACAACGAAAAACATCTAAAAAGAGCAGAAGTTAGGTTATTTTCCATACTCTTTACACGTAAAAAAAAAGACAGAGACAAATGATTTCGCATAACGGAGCCTTAATCAGACCAACAAAATAATCAGCTGATCCATACAATTTGGTCGAGTACCTAGATATTGACGTTTTTTTATGGAACAGGCGATTATTGTTTTGCTATGGTTAAGTTAGTCCCATAGACAAAGTTGTACAGTTTGACGGTCTAAGGCACACCACAAAATTTTTCGACTGTTCAAAAAATCATCCTGACTTACCATAATCCGTTGCCTTACAGAATTAGATCGTCGTCTATCAACTACCTATTGAAACTATACCGGGTGTAACAAGACCCTCAACGAAGCCGAGGTCTACGAATTCTGATTTATGATTGTTTGTAGACGAGTTCCACCGCGCGGTGAAGATCTGCACGGGCATCAGTCAGTCGGCGCACCTGGTGAGCACGGTGTTCGCCATCTTCGACGCGGACGGCGACGGGCTGCTCAGCTACAAGGAGTTCATCGCCATCATGAAGGACCGCCTGCATCGCGGGTTCAAGGTCAGCTGAACCAGGGGGCTCACTCCGCGCTACAATTTTAGCGTCCTCACAGACTACAGACTTTCTATAGGCCGGTAGTTGGTTTTTATATGAAGAGTCGGCCGATACCAAATCTTTGTAATGTACGCACTTGCATACTTCTTCATACTGATTAATTTTACTCATGTGTTAAAGGTCCGACCCAACTATCGGCCGTCAGTTTGGTCTGTAGTTTGCGGGGCCTGTTAGGCCGTGCGCACTTTGTACGAATGCGTTGTTCCCATCTGCCACCTGCATCTGCCCCCTTCTAGTCATTTTTTTTATTCACAACGGGATACTTAGTACTTGGCTTTCATTTCATCTGATGTTAAGTGACGATAAGGCCGAAGGTGGAAGTGTACTACTGCCGGAATCGTTATTACTGAGGAACTGGCTATCTTACCTCTAAAGCTAAGGTTTCCTAGGATGACAGTGCCGTTATATTACGGCCGTAATTTAGCGGCGTAGAACGTTGTCTATGTAAACTATACGGCGTACCGCCGTAAAACGACGTAGAACGGCGGCGCGTCGTATTGTTTACGTAGACAACGTTCTACGCCGCTAAATTACGGCCGTAATATGACGGCACCGTCATCCTAGGAAACTCTAGCTTAGCTGCCGGAACACATTTTTTTTTAAATTGTTGTTATGGCGTCAGACTGAGGTAAGATGGTGGTAGCTAGCCAAGCGAACTTAAAATAAGTCCCACCACCAACCAAACAGAGTACAAATGTACCGCTCCTGGGAATCGAACCCGGGACCCCTGCGTCTTACACGGGTGGGTGAACCACTAGACCACAGAAGCGGTTGAAAGTCTAATTATTCCGGCCTAATAGGTGGCGTTTACCCACCAGGGTGGTGAACGCCACGTATTAGTGCCCCCCGATAGCAAGCTCGAAGGTTGCAGATGGGAATAAATAGGTGCTATTGACCACCACCGGGGAGGTAAACGCCACCTATTAGTGCCAACCACCACCCCGGTGGCAAAGCTCGAAGGGGGCAGATGGGAATAAAGGCGAATTTGACTCGTAAAAACATCCCGACCTTCCAAGTACTATTAGGAGTGCGAACACTCGGTGCGAGCGCGCACCCATAGTAAAAACGCATTCAAAGTGTACACGGGGCCTTATATTAGCCTACTGCTCTCGGCTCACTCAGTGGAGTCAGCGCACGAGGGATGTCATGTGTCGGTTGAGACAGCTACGCGACAGAAAGAAGGCTTCGGAGGTGTAATAGGTGTGTAGGCTTAGCGGTGCAAGCTGAAATTTTCAGAGCATGTACTTCGGTAACCGCACAAATTATTCATTGGGCTAGGATCTAAATAATCTCTGATATTTTTATTCTGCTGACCGTCAAAATCATGACTTGGTCAGTCTCACCTTCATGTGGGTATTATTCAATAACGCGTAACTGTGCGATTTTAAAACTTTTTATGGTAATGAGAAATAAGAAGAATAGAACACCGTTTTTGGTTTCTTTATTTAGGTGGTAGTTTAGGCACTAGATTTTTTTTCTGTTTTCAGAAAATGCCTGATTACTTCAAAATCTGTGAATATTTTTGTAATGTTTTTTACCGCACAAATAGTACAAATTAGGGGCTACTTATATGTGTTTACTGTAAGATCGCACATTTAGTAGTTTCCGAGATCTGGGATCCGGCAAAACGTTACGCCAGCAGGAAATCAAATATCTCCAAAACTATAAGGCCCACAAATTTTATATTTGGCGCACATTTCCTGCTAGTATCAAGCTAATCTTTTATTTCTCTCCGATCATTAGTTTAGAATCTTCCTGCTGGAGAAACGTTACCCCAGCAGAATTAGTTTTTCCCGTTTTATTCCATAAGTATAGGGCCCACAATTTTTTTATTTGGCGCATTTACACCGAATTGCGCACAAAATATTCATCAAACTCGCTTCCCTCTAGAAACTACTTTCCTGCTGGCGTAACGGACTCAATATATTATTACTGAGGTGGATGGGTTTGTGCAAATAAACAAGTTCTACTTTCCCCACAGCTTCTAATTGACGGACAATAATAATTCAAGATAGCGCATCTCTATAAAGCGATTGTCGTTCCTGTTTCAGTCCTATGCGAAGAATGAAGGTTGGGAGGCGTTCAAAAGCTGCGTCAAGCAAGAGATGAAGAGTGCCGTATAAATATCCCAACCACATGAGGGGCACAAGGCTAGAATGATGAGCGTCCATTCTTAAGGTTTTTGAGATTAGTCACAGCGGTGACACTCTCCTGTACGTGTGAGCTCTGGCACTGGTGCCCTAAGAGCTGCGTCGGGGACTAGAAGTCTCTCTTTATTTTGTGGTTTCGTGTGTGTCGTTCTCATCACGCGTGACTCAGCGGAGTCAATTCCTTGATCCGATGCGCCACTCACACATAGCCGCGAGCACTTTTACAGCACACATGCGTAAGTGTCGGTTCTTTTCGCGTAGTGTATATTTTCTTTTGATTAGCTGAATTGAAAATGTTTAAAATTGAAAATCTTAGCATTTTAGCAGTGCAATACGTTTGTGTTTTCTTTAATTTGGTTCTTTGGCAAAAAGATAAAGCCCGTAGAATACAATATTAGACAAAAAAACAGAGTTTTTGGACCCTCATCATTCTAGCCTTGTGCCCTTGAAATGTCAACGTTAAATGTTAAGGTCAGAAAACTACTTTGAATTAAGGTTAAATAATATTGGCCTAGCTAGCACCGCATTTAGTATTTTAGCATACCTATGGGTGCGGCGCACAGGTTAAAAGGTTGGGAACTCCTGGACTAGAACGACAAAAACCACTTTGCCACGTTCACGGTCTAGCCGGTATGGTCTAATATAGTTTAACCCTTATGCCATTTCATATTTGTTTGAATTATGAGACACAATTGCCATTCGTGATAAAACCATACACACAGTATTTTAGATAATATCTTAGAAAATCCACCTTCTTTTAAATACTCGTTATATTAATTCCTAATAATTTGCTGAATACTGGTACATTTATTTTATATCGGATACGGGCTACTATACAATCTATCTATTATTATTTAAGAATCATTCTCAATAGTTCCATGGAACTATATCCACTGGAACTAGTGAGAATGATACTTATTTAATGGATTGTATAAAGACACTGGTACAGATAGGCACTTTTGGCAAGACAAAGATGAGACAAAAGATGCGCCGAGTTTAGTGTTTTGTTTGTGCGCATCTTTTGTCTCATCTTTATTTTGCCAAGTTATGTGCTGGGCGGTATAACCACTGTGTCTAGGATAATAATAACAAATTGATCATACTGAAATATAGATGTATTGGACGGCCTGACATTACTACCAACCAAACTAAATAGTATCCAACTGACACAGACACAACGGTTTCCGTTGGTTTTGTCAGACAACATCCTATGCGTTTGAACGCTACGCTTACTATTAGGGTGGGTACCCACTTAGGTTCGCGAACCACCGCGCTCCACGAACCTGCACCAAAAAATCTGTTTATTCTGTGCTGCAACACTGCGCCATAGTGTGCGAACACGTATGCGAACCTGGTTCCCACACTTAAACACTAAGCCAAAGTGAAAATAAAATGTTTGCTAGGACGCACTGTTCCAAGTTCGCGGAGCGCGGAGGTTCGGCGCTCCGCGAACCTAAGTGAGTACCCACCCTTAAAGCTTTAAATAAACAGTAAACTATAAAATTACGTGCCGTAAGCTTGTTAATACCTTACAATACGTTAGTTTATGATTTACATAAGTTTGTTACAAATGATTTAATCGTCTATTGCTCATATTTAAGCTTTAATAGTAAGCGTAGCGTTCAAACGTATAGAATGTTGGCCATTTGAGTAGGGAGGCAGGTGTCTACGTTTGCGCAGCGCCTTGATGTTTGTTTTGCATTTCTTTAACCCCAGTGCAATTTAGGTAGGTAATCATTAGGTCACGAAACAGGCTGTGTTTGTTACATTGTGATTTGACATTATTTGAAGCCAAATCCGTCTTAGTCATCCCCTTTATATAACCACTGTCCTCAACTAACGTACAACCCGCGTTGATATAAAGAAAGGGATTAGAAATGGCATCGTTCATATTCACTTCTCTTTCGCACACTAAACGATGTGTCGTTTGATGAACCTCAGCTCAGTCACACTCCTTGAGGTAACTAACGCGGTGAGCCGCCATTTTCAATCCAATTCTTTATCTACGCGGTCTGTAGTCTGTACTATAGAATTTAGTTATGCTTAGCCAATGCTTAGTGAAAAGTATAAATCTAATTAATAATAAAAGAAATTATTATTTAGTTTTTACATCTAATCTGCATTAAAATCTAACAAATAAGTTTATTACAATGCAATAAAAAATTGCACTAAAGAAAGTTGTCAATCAAAATCAATTGTTGGCAATTTGGATAACTAGATGTTGATAGGTTTAATTCTTAAGAATTACTTGAAGTCATTAATGAACGAAATACTCTCGCGAGCTAAACTATGGAATCATAGGCCTATTTTCATACAAACGAGGTAACTTTGAAGCTTTGGTTCTCCGCCCAGGATTAAACGGGGTGTGATCTGATGATGGCCATTCAAAGAGTGAATGGAGGAGGCTCAGATCGCTGAAGAAACCCAACGGATCAGAAGAGTCGTTTACACTAGAGACCGTATGGAGTTTTATTTCCATACTTTTGATTGTAATTTTAGCTTGTTTTTGTTATTTCTTTTATTCAACCCTGAGCGACTCATCTAATCCCTTAGGTTTCTTTGGCATTATGGGCCTCCGCCATTCATTCTTTGAATTGCCAACATTAGATCACACCCCGTTTGATCCTGGGCGGAGAACCGAAGCATTAAAGTTAGCTCGTTTGTATGAAAATAGGCCTATGATTCCATATTTTTGTAGTACCTAGTATTTTATCCCCTAATACGAGGTCTTCTAGTATTTGATCGCCTAATAATACAAGGTGCCCTCTTTTTTCTTATTCTGCAACATAGATGTGGAAATATTGTCTAGATGTGATAAAGCTAAATCCCCAGTAACTGAGGTTGTTTTCAACGAGATTGCTTGTTATTTAATTAGTTTAATTCTTGTTGTGACTTTATTTTATTTACGCCATTTGCAAATTAATGTAGGAAATGAAGCGATCTTTTGTATGGAGAGCCCAACATTAAATCCTCAGTCGATGAAACTTTGTAGGGATGTAATAGTATGAACCAAAACCTATGTACAAATATCCAAAAACAAAAAAAAATCGATTTGGATAATTAAAAAAAAAAAGTTTTATGATACTTTATCATACTGTAAAGTTTCGTCTACTGAGGATTCAGTGTGGGGGTCCACTAAGTTCCTTTCCTACACTAAATTGGAATGGAGTAATATAAAACTAATATGGTGCTTATGATATTATATTTTTTCAGTGTTTTCATTTTATAGCTTTTGTGGCAAGTTGTTTTTTTACTAACTTTAAAAAACTAAGCGCTCAAAATATTTAAGGTGCTTTAAATTTATTTGTAAATCTTTCTTTTATTTCCTGATAAAATGTTTTCAATATTTCTCAGTCTTCTGGAATTTAAGTATATTCATAATATAGCATTTAGATAAAGTACGGAGCACTGTATTTCTATACAATTACAAACATATTATATAAAAAATAAATATTTTCTATTAAATTGCATTAACAAGTCATTCATTTTAACATGCCAGTATTAAGTCATAATTATCAGAATAATAAAATAATAAAAACAGTGTGGAAATAAAGTGCTACTTACAAAAGTTTTCAAGTGATACTTAACGTAACAAAAGTTTGCTAGTCATTTCGATTTAAGTATACAAACGCTCTTATTGTAATTTAAAACATAGTTACCGTTTTAGTAGAATAACTATTTATCGTTGATTTTCTTCTAAAGGGTCTCAATCAATCATGTTTGTTCTATTATTAAATAAAAATGTTCTGAATATCTGATATGTGTTTATCTTATTATTAAAAATCCCCATGAATGGATCGCCCCGAATTGATGAAATTAATAGAATTAATATCATTGAAAATATTTTTATTAAGTATCTTTCATAACTTCCATTTAGATTTTTACATGGACAGGGAGAACTGGTAGGTACTCTATAATTACAGACTCACATTTATAGCAATTTTACACATTTTGTTCATATCACATTAACTAGGTACTTAGCAGAGAAGTTACGATATTGTACTGTCAATAAAAGAGACATTTCTGGGAATCGAAGACGTCAATTAAAAATAATTAAGAGCTAATATAGTTTTTCACAGATATAATTATTTACGAAATAAATAAATACTTTGTAACTCAAATTCACCATTAAGAATTATGTTAATATTTTGAGCAATCGGCTCATTAACAAAAAACACCACATCCTACGTCATTTCTTAACATAAACTATTCTACTACGATCGTTTATAATTCAACTTTCTTTATATATTTAAGATACTAATTCAATTCGATACATGACTACAAAATCATGTAAACTTCACAACATTTTTAAGCAAGGCAGCACAAAAATATATCCATTTAATTTCTAATCTGTACCTTCAATTACACTCTATAAAATAAAAAAATCAAATAACTACAAAACCTCTCGAATAGTTTGGGCAAGTAACAGTGTGTCCCACTCTGTTATACTTATTTTTAATACTTTTTTGTTATATTTTTGCCAAAACTATTGACTAGATAGTGTAGCTAAATTCTATATCTTTTACTACTCACACTAAGTATAATTCAAATATGTGTTTCTAAGAAAGTACAGTCTTGAGAATGTAAAGTCCTATTTCTAAATAGTTAAATGAGAGATGAATGAAAGGATATGTCTACCGCCAAGTGCTAATCATCGGGCCATCTCGTGGTCCACCCGATATTGTACATTTTCATAATATAGAAATTTTATTTACGAGAATTAAGTAGAATATAAATTGACAACATTTAGAAATAGTACTCTTTTAAAAATGAGATGAGATTAAAAAAGTTACTAGACTAACCTTACGTTCTCTTTTTTACGTTACTTTGTTTTTAACTTTACAATAATAACAACCGAGACAGTTAAGCGGGAAGTACTTAGGTCGGCGTGGGCCACGTACGCCGATCTGGGGGTCAAGTCTGCTTAGTTTTTGTCGAAATCGCAGTTCAATGGTGTTTGAATGGTAATACTTTTTGACACAGTTTTTGTTTCTTAAACCCAAAACTTAAACACGGAAACATGTGACGGGGTGACGGGGCAGCCGTTCGGATAAAAGAAAAGGCTACGCGTCAACAAAAAAATTATACATTGTTAAAAAATAAATTACGATATAGGGTCGTGGGGGCACTTCCCTGTGTCTTCGTTGCGCAGGTGGTCGGCGACGGATGGTGGTGGGCCACAAGTTGATGTTCGGGCGCGAGTGCGTGCGTTGTGCGTTGGGCTTCTGTCGTCAATCCCACGGAAAACATCCCAAGAAGAAAGGTCCGTGCGTTTAAGCGTGAAACGTCCCAGGGTAAAAATGTCCCAACTTGAAATTCCCAGCTTGAAACGTCCAACTTGAAAAATGTCCCAGCTCTAAACCCCAATCGGGGTTGAAAACACTTTTTAAAAGCGGTATGAACGATACCGAACTGAATTTTAATAATCAAGTTGTAATTTGGAGAAATACGATTAATGTCTAAAAAAATGTTAGAAGCGTAGGTATTCCCTCCAAGCCACTTTGGAATGATCTCTTGATGTGTGTGTCATGTCTTGATTTTGGTTTTAAGAAACAAGAACTGTGTCAAAAAGCATTACCATTCAAACACCATTGAACTACGATTTTGACGAAAACATTAGCAGACTGTACCCCCTGGGCGCGTCGGTCCCCATACATTTTACAGAGGATAGTCGTTTAGGCTGCGAACGCACCGACCAGTACATATATCCAGGTTACTTGGTGACCGCACTGGTAGGTGACTCGCTAGGATAGTCATCTTGGTCTCATAGTCTTTGGTTGTAAGCCTCGCGCCTACGATACATTCTAGGTAGTCGCCTGGATGTATCGAGGCACCTAGCGAGCAGTGCGGCCGGTTGCAAACATTCGTTTACATGGTTACATATCCAGGCTCTAGGCACTAATCTAGGCACCTGTCGGTGCGTAGGCGGCCTTAGAGCTACACTACATCCACGTGTATCCACGCCTTACGTTACGATACGACAGTATTGCCTACGTCATATGACATCACGATGAAATGCATGGCACACGGTCGGAACAGTTGTGCTAAGCGAGGATCAGAAGATTATCGCAAATAAAATTGGCCGGAAGCTTATGAAAATCTTCCACTTCCGGTCAAAATTTTAAGATTATATTTACGTCATGTGACATCAGTAAGAGACCCATGTCATCATTTAGTTGTCAATCGTAGAGAGAGTAAACCATAGAAATAGAATGTCAAAGAACAACAATGTCAATAAACAGGTGATCCGAAAACGAATGCATACATTTTATATGAGATACGTAAAATATTTCTTAGATTAATAAAATATGACTATATACGGCAAAGGAAATTAATAAACTATGTTCCATAATGTTTTCTTCGTCGATAAACGAATAAATGTAGAGAAATTTGGCTTTAAAGAAATGTGTGGCAATATCTTATTTACCTGTGAAAAGTGTGATTACTTGGATTATTTATTTTTATGCCATCACAATTACTTAGAGCACAAGACACCATGGCTCCACGATACCTTTATTTTAAATTATAATTAAGATTAACAAATATTTTAAACAAACTGTGATTGCTCATTTGCCAGGCGGGACGCTAGGGGCTCTTACTGTAAAAAATGTTGGCACATGTCACTTGATCCTTTGTCTCTTTTGTACATAGACCGTGTCCATATGATGTTAACTTCTCTTTTCCACGCTTTGTTGGTCTTCTTGAGCGCAGCGAAAATTTTTCTATGTCTATGGAGTAAACATAAGTCTGTCAGTTCTGAAATGGTCGGAATACCTTAAACTTATTTTTTTTGTTTTTTAGTCATTTCAGAACTGACAGACTTATGTTTACTCTCTCTACGATTGAAAACTAAATGATAACACGGGTCTTTTACTGATGTCACATGACGTAAATATAATCTTAAAATTTTGACCGGAAGTGGGAGATTTTTCAAGCTTCCGGCCAATTTTATTTGCGATAATCTTCTGATCCTCGCTCAGCACAACTGTTCCGACCGTGTGCCATGCATTTCATCGTGATGTCATATGACGTAGGCAATATTATCGCGGGCTCACGGACTAATACCACGTTACGCGACGTAACGAAAAGTGTGTCTTCTGACGTGCCCGTAGAGTACATTATTGGACGCGCCCAGATCGGCGTACGTGACCCACGTCTGCATAAGTTAGTTCCCGTTTTCCCGTCATTCAAAATTTCGATTATGAAATATCGATTAAGTCCATAGGCCCCACTTCAATAGCCAACTATAAGCTTAACCCCGAAGACAAGGAATACAAATCAATCTACAAACGACAGCCCAGTAAAACTATTGTGTAGAATTTTGGTTTTCGCAGTAGGATAATAAAAATGAGTAAGAGTTGAGTTATGGTGAGCTTCATACCTACTTTGTTACGTTACCACACCAAAGCATAATAATAATTTGGCAGTTTGGCACTATCTATTAATAAATTAACTCCTCTATTTAAAGCAGGGATTGAAACATCGTCACAAAATAATAAAGTTACAAAAAAAACCCATTTAAAAACACGTTATATTAGTGTTATAGTGCGCGGCACGTAAGTTGAAATTTTTTCACCGGAGTGGGGATCAGTTCGCGCATGTGCTCATGTGAGTGACCAATAAATAGCGCGCGCCCCTCTCCCGCCGCCCGCGCCCCTCACCGCTACGCATACCCAAAATACGCGTTCCGCGCAATCCCCACCCGATTTCAAGTTACATGCCTCGTACTGTAACGCTATTTTTACGATATTTAACGGCAAAATAATGTTATTTAACGGTATACATTTTCAATCCCTGATTCGAAGGCAACAGTTTTGACGTAACGAAATTACCTTACTTACCTAATTAAGGCTCTATATAGAATCAAACTCATATCTCTGCTTGAGTACAGTTAGAAAGGGATGGCACTATATACGATGAATAGAACCATCCCTTTCTAACTGTACTCGAGCAGAGAGCCTAAATGCGTCTATGCAAGTAGGTAAGTATTGTGTTGGGCTCAACTCTCACTAAATTAGGAACAGACTTGTACGTAAAAATCTAATTAACAGTCTTCTACAATTTAAAGACAGCTAAAAGTGGATAAACTTATTTCAACGTTAAGTTCCTTAGTTAATACCTTATTCGTCAATACTAATTATTTACATTTCAGCAGCTATTAATTCGTAAACAAAAGTGTATTTATAGACGACAAAATGAAAGGTTTGCCTCATATGCATTTTTTTTTTGGAAGTAGATGATGTACACACGACGGCACCTTAAGACCGCCTTAATGCCCTCTTGATAAGTCAATTTTCATATTGCCGTCAGTACCTAAATTCTAATAATCTAACTAAATAGATTAAAATAACATAATATTATAATAAAAGTAGAAAAGATCGTCACACTTCTAGATCCAAGATCTTATTGTAGACAAAATAAGGGTTAACATTGAGATGATATAAAACCGACCTCTCTTTTTTTCTAGAAAAAAAGGAAGAATGGGCTGCCTTAGTATATTACGAGACAATCATCTTGAAGCTTTTTCGATGGAGTGGGGATAGTTCGCGTATGTGCACTTGCGAGCGACCAATAGCGCGCGCCCCTCTCCCGCCGCCCGCGCCCCTCACCGCTACGCATACCCAAAATACGCGTTCTGCGCAATCCCCACCCGATTTCAAGATGTTTGCCTCGTACTGTATCTGTTTTTAACAACATTTTATAGTAATCACTTTAACAACCGGGAGCCGCCACTAAGTTCATGTTGTGGCCTGCGTCCGTGGCCACGGTGAGCCGGTGTCGAAGCGCGAAAGCGGCTACGACCCGTGCGACCTGGCCAAAATACACTTTGTTATAAGGGAATTGGGTGTATTTTCATAAAGTATCTCGCTCTTTTTTCACTTGCTCTCTCTCTCTTTCTCTTTTTGCTTTCTCTCTCTCTCTCTCTCTCTTCTTGCTCTCTCTATCTCTTTCCTAACACTCTATCTCATTACATTTTCTATCTGGCTTGGTTTGAGTATTTTAAAGTATGTATAATCATGGGGTCTTACTAGGAACATCAGATGTGGCTTAGTTAGCAGGTACCGGCATCTAGTGTCTAATCCCAACATTAGTTTAAATTAACCTCACTAGATGGAGGTACCTGCTTCGATTTGTTTTAGTAATATTCAAATACAGACAAAGTCATAAAACTTTTAAATTGTTTCTTAAAAAAATCACCAAATGCAAAATCGTAGTGAATTCTTTGTAAAGTTTGTTGCTATCTGTGCTAGGCATGTTGCGATGATAGCGGCGCCATCTAGCATTCTACTAGAAAAACATTTTAAATCGCCCCGATAGTCGCCTTACGACGGGCCATTTCTTTAGTATGGGATGAGGTATCTGTCTATACTATAGTACAGTGGCGAGGAGTCAAAATATGGCAAAAGTAAGCCGGACCAATAATTTCGCCAAAAATTCTCTAACTGTATGGTGGATTGCTGGGGTAAGATTTCTAAAAGGGAAGCCGATAGGAATCGGCATATATGGACCCTTCGCCACTGCTATAGTATTATGTATAATGTATTTACCTCGTCTGGTGTGTCTTCGTGGACTGCATGACCGCATCGCGTCAACACTTGCATTTGGAATTTACCTGCAAAAGTAAAAACTATTTAATTTCAATCTTAACATCATCATCACATCACCAAAAAAATGTCTCCAGGAAGTATTTATTATTTGGTGAAGTTTGCAGCGGGCGGTTATTGAGTGCACAACACAAGTGGGCGCTGACAGTATACAGGGTCACAGAATAGATATAAGTACTACCGTACAGAAAGGAAACTCTCCGCCCCGCCCCACAATCAATTACCTCACCGCGCCCCGCGAGTTCATAGGCCAGTTCGTATCCTTATTCAATAGCCCTAGACTTCACGCACACAGTTGCGCGTGTGCATAAACGTTACTGTATAGCGTCTGTGTAATAGGTTGTTGAAACGCGGCGTTTGTATGGAGTGCCCGGGGTGTGACAGGTTGTAAAAAGGCCCTCAACAAAGCCGAGATCTACGTATTCTGCCCACCAACAGGACCATTTCTGTTCAAAATTATTGCCAAGAAACGATTTTCATTTTTGGTGTCAAAAAAACATTGCAAACAATAGTACCACCACAGATTGTACCACGCCATGTAACGCGCGCAACAGACCAACGTGCGGCCAAGTTGAATTGAAAGGCAGCATTTGTGTGCGTGCGCATGACATACATTGAGTGATGACGTATTGAAGCCATTGTTTGTTAATGTTTCTACTTAAATTTTGATAATGTTTCGAAATATTTAAAA
This sequence comes from Agriphila geniculea, assembly GCA_943789525.1. NCBI lineage: Eukaryota > Metazoa > Arthropoda > Insecta > Lepidoptera > Crambidae > Agriphila > Agriphila geniculea. Next base: position 12,640,071 of record OX038890.1, on the reverse strand, counting down.
TATTGATAGTTTCTTGGGACAAAAATAAGGTAATAACTGAAATTGGTTTACATAAAAATTTCGAAAAACATATTGACCTTTATAACTTCATAGCTATTGATTTCCCAGGTATAGTCTAACCCCGGTCACTCACATGCGCGCAAAGGTTCGTACATTGTACGAACCTTTGCACGCATGTGAGTGGCTGTCAGAAATTCATTCGCAAAGTCAGCAACTTCGCGAATAGGTTCGCATGAATGTGCGAACCCATTTGCATACCTCCTACACTTGTTCAAGAATGTTTATTTTTACTTGCGATTTTGTGAACAATGAACGGTGAAAATAATTTTAATAGAGCTGTTGGACTGTTTTATGTGTGCTCATATGCTTACTATTTTCAATATAGAAAATAAAGGCTAAATAAAGGTCGCCACAACTACGAAAAATACGCGTAACCACAGATTAGTAATGGTCGTACGAATGCTTTCGTCTGTGGCACGCATGTGTGGGAGCTAAGCGAAGGTTCGAGGTTCGCGCGATTTGATGTGCGTCAAAAAACCGACACAGCTTGGAAAAGTACGAATGTCTCGAAAACTTCGCGAAGTCATTCGCGAAGGTCGTCCTACACATGTGGGTTCGCGTATTCGCGAACCTTTGCGCGCGCATGTGAGTGACCGGGGTAAAAAGACAAAAATGATCACGACGATGGGCGGAATGCGTGGACTTCGGGTTCGTTGAGGGTCGTTTTACACCCTTTATACTGACCCTGCATCTGGCCCACGGTGAGGTCGCGGTCGAGCCCGTCCACGGAGGCGAGCAGCAGCAGGCGCGGCGCGGGCGCCGACAGGAACAGCGCGCTGAGGCCGCGGAACCACCCGCCCCAGTGGCCCTCCGTGCGGGACAGCTCGATGCGCCACTTGTACTTGCTGACGTCACAAATATAACGCATATTAAGGCGGTTGTATGACCGAAAGTGGCGCCCTCAGAGGTTTTTATTTAATAAGTTATTAGTAGAAAAAGATTCTAATAATGTTTATCGTGGAGATTTTAGGGCCTATGGTCTAGTATTTTTAGAAGGTATCACTACATGCCCTCGTAGTCATTCGTAGAAGTAGATAGCAAATGTGTCAAAAACGGCCACTTTTAGCAGTTTTTCTATCTACTTCTAGCAGTGACTACTAGGGAATGTTACGATACCGTCTAAAAATACTAGACTGTGGGCCCTAAAATCTCCACGATAAACATTATAAAAATTGTGTATTAGAATTATAATATTAAATAAAATTCACCGCGGCGCCACTTTCGCTCAGGGTACCACCTTAACTAAAAAATATATGGAAAAAATATTTTTTCTTAATGTCTGTGATATTTAACATCTCAGTGCCTCTAGCATAGGATTACCAGATAACAGGAATTTTTCTGACATTTTAGGAATTTAAGGCTTCTGTCAGGAACACGTAACACTGTAGTTGTCAGGAATTTTTGATAACCCAAAAAGTGTAAGATTTGTTCATCATTTTGGTAAGAAAAAAATATCAAACGTCAACTAAATGAAGAATGTAAATGTAGGTGACAAAATGTCAGGAAATTTACTGATAAGTCAGACAAAAAGTCAGGAATTCTCATTATTAGATATGATAACCCTATTCTAGCATGACGGTGACCACCAAAATGCGATATGATATAGCGATTTATCACGTTTAACTGTCAAAAGACAATGAATTTTGACAGTTAAGTGTCGATAAAACGCTATATCATGCGATATTTATCGTATACGGGTGTGATTGTAATCGAATCATATTGGTGACAAATAATTTTGTACAGAAAGCATAGAAGATAAAATAATTTGATTCCAATAGTTATTGAGTTAATGGTACAGAGTGATGTCAGAGAGCAAAGGGTCCTTTGAAGATCTCACTGTCAAATATCACTATGATAGTGTTGTGATTACTCAGTATGACAAACTTTAAAAACGAATGCAAAGAAACTTGTTAAATATCTACAAAAGGTGCGCGTCCACTGCAGAGCGTCGTCGGCGTCGGCATTTGTCACTTTGTATGGATCTGTATGGCGCGGAAATGCCAACGCAGTGCACGCAGTGCCATAGAGATCCATACAACATACAAATAATCAAATCCGTCCGCTGCGGCCGTTCCGATCCCAATGCAGTGGACGCGCAACTTAAAAGTCACATACTATGGATGTTAAAGAAGCAAAATATAAACTACGATTAAAACTCACAAAGATCTTGTTAACATCGCAAGTATTAAATAAGTCACTCACATGAAATCCTATCCTACTAATATTATAAATGTCAAAAGTTTGGATGTTTTACTCAATCACACAAAAACAACTAAACGGATGTGGATGAAATTTGGCACAGAGATAGTTCATAAACCTGGTTTAAAACAGGATACTTTTTTATCTTAGTCAAAGGTTCCCTAGAGATTTTTCGACTGTCCATGCTGTCGAAATCGCGGGCGGAAGCTAGTTGTAAATAATCAAAAAACTTACTTAATATCCTTCATATCTCCACTGGGCTTCACAAAGTGTGCGTCGTCTGCAGGGGTGTCCATTACACTGTCTGTGGGTTGGTCGCCGTCTAGCTGTTCATCTTCCTCGGCAATGGAATCCGCGCGCGTCAACGACATCGTATCCGAATCAAAACTGTCATCTATTGTCAGTTCGTCTAGCTCTCGAGTGGCTAGCAAACCAGTTTCACAACTGAAAAAGGTAAATATTATAGTTTCAAATGTTTATTGCTACTTTCTAAGAACCTATTCACGCTGATTATTATAGTCAGATGGACAAAGCAAAATTATCTTAAGGGCTGTTTTTTCATTGCCTAGATAAAATTTGTTTGATAACGTATTAAACCACCACATTGAAAATGTTTATCATTCACTTCCATTGCCATTTGTTTTATTTGTTTAATAATTATTTTACTGACTTGAAATGTGTTATCTGAGGTTTGAAAAATTAGCCCTAAATCGAAATACATTTGTGAAACTGAAATAGTAAAGCATCCTACCACTTTCATAGTTTGTGCAATATGTTCATTTCTGTCACTCAGACAGGAGAGAAAAGAGAAGGATACACTGTGCTATTCCAACTAAATTAAGATAAGGGTGTGGAAATGTTCATATGAAACATTATTGTTGCTAAAATACAATGCACTTTGTCTTGGCATCAGCCATATTAATTGAGCATTAAATTTTTTGCACTTACTTTACAATCTGACTGGGCATTGACACTCTCGCGGATGCAACATTTCTCACTTGTCCACTCCGAACGCACCACTCAATAGCGTGTCGAATACTCTTGAAATGTGTCGGTCGACCCCTCAGGAAGCTCTGCATACTAGTCAGTGCATCCATTGCAGTGCCTACAACAAAAACAAGGTCACAATATTAAGGTGGCAACTGACCTGTAACATTTCGTCGTAACGTAACGTTATGTCACACCTCGGACACTCCATACAACCGCGCCATTATAAACAGATGACGTTTTTGTACACGCGCAACTGTGTAAGCCTAGGGCTACCGTGCAGTTTGTATTGTATGAGCGGCGTTCAATTCACAATTCGAACTTTTTGGTAAAATAAAGTTACGACGCATTGCTTTGAATATCAAAATAAGTTGACATTTGACAAACACGACTAAACGAGTACACGATTCGGCACACGAACTCGCGGGGTGGGGTGAGGTAATTGATTCTCGGGCGGGGCGGAGTGTCCTTTCTGTACTGTAGTACTTATATCTATTCTGTGGTTACGCTACGACGAAATGTTACAGGTCAGTACAGCGAGCCAAGCTGCTCGCTGCGAGCGCCGCGTGATTGCTACCTATTTTATGACACTTCTCACATCCACAACATTATGATATAATGAAAAAAACAGTAAGTGTGAGTCGATTTGGCTTCACTAATAAACTGAAGCAGATTTTGTAAAAAAATAATTGCAAGTTTATTAGCTTCTTTGAGGAGGGAATCGGATCACTGGCAAGCGCAGTGCTTGTCATGAGCAAGGGAAAAATATTGTTCCCATAGCTACATCACATTTGAGATATCAATAGTAAAGAAAATCTGTAAAAGAGATTTTCTTCTGGTTTTAAATCCTCGTCATCATCATCATCACCATCATGAGCCTCTTTGGGTCCATTTCTGGACATAGGCCTCTCCCAAATTCTTCCACTGGGTCCAGTTTTGCGCCTTCGTCACCAAACCCAGTAGTTGCGTTTAAACCGATAGTTGCGTTTTTGTCATAGGGACAAAATAGACAAATGCCCAACCAAGTAGGTACATATATGACAACTTAACGCCGCAAAGGCTCTTATAGTGTATGCCTCAAATAGAAAAGGAGACAAGGATGTTAAAGACATGGACATACATAACCATGTCTCACACAGTAGCCCCGCATAATATGACACTTTCATAAATACATTGGCAAAAAAATAGGGTAGTTTTTTAATCGGGTAACTATAAATTTCCATTTTGGTTATCAAAAATACTGAATATAGCGAACATATTAAGTGGGCGACGGATTGAGGGTGACTACAGATTTTGAAAATGGGTGATTTTAAAATTGAATAATTAGTTATTCAGAATGGGCGACCAAATTACTATTTGGGCGACAACCTTAGGGCACACAAAACATTTAAATTTGGCATATATTTTGTTTAAAAAAGGTGACAAATTATCCTAATCGAGTTGACAAAAATACCATGTTGGGCAGCTTAAATCAGTTATACATATAGTTACCTTAACTAGTTATTCAGAACGGGCGACTAAATTACTATTTTGGCGACAACCTTAGGGCACACAAAACATTTAAATTTGGCATATATTTTGTTTAAAAAAAGGTGACAATTATCCTAATCGAGATGACAAAAATACCATGTTGGGCAGCTTAAATCAGTTATACATATAGTTACCTACTTGGTATAATAGTAGTTGCCCACTCAGTATTTTTGTCACTCATTTATAATTTTCACTGCTAACTTAAATTATTTATCTCCCACATGTAGTCGACCGTTTTATGTATTTCTTGTAATTCACAGTTTATCACCCGTTTAGTAATTTTGTCGCCCAAAAAATAAACCGCTGCCAGGTTTAGTATTTAAGTATCCCATTAACAGTCGCCTTTAATTATTTCTAGTCACCCAATTAATTAATTCCCAATAAAATAGACTATACCTTCCACCACATCTATGACGACAAGTCCTTGAATGTATCCTTGAAGAGACTGAAGGTGGCACGCTCTGACTGCGATCGCACCTCCCATAGAGTGGCCTACGAGAATCAGTGGTGGCATCTCGTCACCATACAACTTTTGAAGCACTAGCTCCACATCTCTGTTAAGAAAACATCATTATTTTAGTACCCATAAAAAGATATCATTAATTCTTTCTGCTATTTGGTATCTAAACAACTTAAAAAGGGGGAGGTTCTGAAATTTTCACATCATATTTTTCTAAATATTCAAGGATCTATGTTCCAAGAAACAAAAAATGAAATTAGTATGGAAGTTACAATTTGAATAAGTTTTTTTATTTTAAACTTAAGGTTTCCTTTTTAGGGTTCCGTAGCCAAAATGGCAAAAATCGGAACCCTTATAGATTCGTCATGTCTGTCTGTCTGTCTGTCTGTCCGTCCGTATGTCACAGCTACTTTATTCCGAAAGTATTAAGACTACATAGTTGAAACTTGGTAGGTAGCAGTGGCGTGCCTAGGGTCTGAGACCAGGGCAAGCCCGAAGGCCCGAAGCTCTAAAAAAAACTACAAAATATACAACGTGTAACAAAAAGGGGGTATCAACCCGAAAGGAGGTCAATGTACTCGTGAATCTGAACACCTTCCAGCAGAAAAAACATGAAATCGAAAAAAAAAATTTGGGTCTCTCCATAGAAAATTTGAATTTGCCGCCAACATTTTGTATGGAGAGTTCAAAAAAATTTATTTTATTCGAAATTTTCTGCTGGAATGTATTCAATTTCACGAGTACATTGACCTCCTTTCGGGTTGATACCCCCTTTCTGTTACACGTTGTATACATCTGGTATAGGTCTGTATAAAGATATTGAAGATAATATGACCTGCTTAATTCGACTATGTTTAATGACTAACTTTCCCTCGCCGACCAACACTTCACAATCACAAGAAACCACATTAAGTCATCGATCTGAACTGTGACATCATTTTTTACAACGATAAACACTGATTTATGCAAAACACTTGTAACTTTTTAACAAACAAACATTCACTCAACTGCAAAATGCAAAACAAAAAAACCGGCCAAGTGCGTGTCGGGCCACGCGCCATAGGGTTCCGTAGTTACCTTATACCATACCATATTTAATACCACCTATCATTTTTCGTCTACAAAAATAACTTTGTTTTTCACAGTGTTGGTATAGTAAGAAAAAATTTTTTTTCAGTTTCAGTTCCATGTATGGAGAGCCCCCCCTTAATCTTTTATTTTTCTTATTTTTGTATTAAATTCGTTAAGCGGTTAACAGAATACATCTACCTACCAAGTTTCAACTGTGTAGTCTTAATACTTTCGGAATAAAGTGGCTGTGACATACGGACAGACAGACAGACAGACAGACAGACAGACATGACGAATCTATAAGGGTTCCGTTTTTTGCCATTTAGGCTACGGAACCCTAAAAACACCTGTTATTGCTAAAAGTTGCTACTTCACACAGCACAGGTAACAATATGAGCGCTGACGCGCGCTCAATATCGCTCCTGATTCGCCCGTTAGTATGCGCTAGGCAGCCATTGGTCCGATTGCGGGCTGCTGCGCAGGGATTGACCCGATCGTGAGCTGTTGACTGTTGTGAATTGTGAATGTGTTTCATCGGTTGTTGGCGTTGTGTTGGTACTTGGTACCCCGTAAATTTATTCTTATTGCGATGGAATAAGGTCCAAAATTGAAAAAAAATCCGGGGGCACCAACATAACGCCATAGGTAATAGCCGATGAAACGCACTCTACGCGGCCGGCCTCGTACCCACTTGCAGCTAACTTCATTAGCAAACATGCTTTGGCTCGGATTGAGCATTTTTCATAGAATTTATAGATACCTACAGTAGGTCAGTAGTATGTATGTAGTGGGGTACCAGTTTCACTAACGTTAGAAGAGTGCGGATGTATGAATTCGCGAAGCCCGGTTGCAAGCCAACGAGTGCGAGAGAGATGCAGTGTATTATTCGATTAATACGCTATATTATGCAGTTTAACGACTTGAATATCGATCCGTTGTTTGAAAAATTGAATCTTTGGTTGATTTTGATTGAAAATTTACGTTCGTGAATAATATTTTGTTGTTGTCATTAATTGAGATTCGTTAGTAGTGTAAATAAGATTTTTTAAGGGCAAGCCGGGCTTTTGGGCTTCTATGGAGGTACCGCCACTGGTAGGTAGATGTATTCTTTGAACTGCTTTACGATTTTCTCACAAAAATAAAAAAAAATAAAAGATTAAGGGGGGGCTCTTCATACATGGAACTGAAACAGAAAATATTTTTTTTTCATCAAACCAATGCTTGTGGGGGGAGATAGGTCTTTAAAAATGACATTGAGGTTCCTAAGACTATTTTTTCTCAAAGTCAACCGTTTGAAAGATATATACTGCCAAAGTGGTAAAATGTGTGTCCCCCCCCTTTAACTTTTAAAGTAAGAGAGTGAAAAATCTAAAAAAATATATGCTATAGATCTTAACAAACACTTTCAACGAAAATTGGTTTGAACGAGATACAGTAATAAGTTTTCGAAATATAGTACATTTTCCAAAACCGCAAATATAACTTTGTTGTTCATACAAACACTGTGAAAAACAAAGTTATTTTTTTCAGGTGAAAAATGATAGCGGTATTAAAATATGGTATGGTATAATGTAACTACGGAACCCTACTGCGCGTGGCCCGACACGCACTTGGCCAGTTTTTTAAACTGACTGTTTCTGATGAAGCTTTAACCAATTCACTAAACAATATCTACAGCCCTATCGCTACTTGTGACATGTCCAGTTTAGTCAGCCACATTAAAATAACACTTTAATTTTCTCTACAAACAGTGCATTTTAATAATATAAGTAGTAGAAAAGATAAGGGAATAATCAAGGATTTAAGTCAAATGAAATCAATTTATTCTGAAAAATATTTCACATTGTGTTTCAATTGTGTTGAACATTATAAGTATGATATAGGAACATTATACCATTACATTATATACACGCATTATATTACATACATTGCATTTACACTATAATTATCAGGCAATAAAAATTATTTCTAAATTTTCTACAACGTTAGTATAGAATTACATAATCATTTAACTAATATGAATTATTTAAAACACTTACCTAACTAGAGTTTCAGCACTCAGATCATCAGGTTCCTTAGCTTGGGTCTCTCCATGACCTCTCAAGTCCATTGATATCACTTGACAGTGTATCATGTTTGTGATTTCTTCCTGTAAATTTTTTTACAAAATAAAAAGAAGGAACTCATCCTCATCTCTAAACAGGGTGCAAATAATCAAGATTGTACATTAAGGGCCTGTGGTCTGGAGATTCATATTTTTTTAACAGAAATTACATGATGCCAGAAGTTTTTCAGTGAAGCCCGTTTTTGAAGCAACTTAGTAATTTTCGAGAAATAAATTATTAAAGATTCATCCAAAATTTTTTGTGACAGAACAAAATTTGTGACAAAACTGGAAGTCTCAGAGTTCAATAGGTTAGGTTATTATAGTGACCAAAAACGTGCGAGGCCAGAAACAAATATTTTGGTTTGGAGGTATGTTAAACAAAAAAATATATTTCTCAAAAACTACACATCTCTGGCAGATGGGGGTTGGAGGAGGGTTTTGTACCCCTCCCTTCTCTTATTAGGTTAGATTTACCACTGGTACCGTCATAACTGCAAACTTCAACCATGGGTATCTCAGAAACCAAGGGCTTGCTTCAAGGGTGGAGGGAACCAGGGGGTGCCCACCGTCATCCCCCCTCCTCCCACCCTCCTCTCATCCCCCTACCTCGCAGCCCTTAATGTACAGTTTTACCAGATAAATATTTAATTGGTTTGTAGGCAGTACCGGCGTTAGGGGGGGGCGCCGGGCATGAAGGGGCGCCCTTCATGCACACTCGCTCATTGAGCGAGTTCTACAATTACTATCGTAAATTCCCTTTTAGTGACAAAATCATTATGGTGGCAACACATAATCAGAACAACTTTGCAATATCTCGCTGATATTTCTCTGTCTCTAAAGCTGGGTATCCACCAAAGAAAGTGTCCAACTTTTGTGTTGTCAACACGTGTTGGCGACAAAAGTTTCTGTAATTACCTTGTATACACAAGGTATCTAATTTTACAGAAACTTTTATCACCAACACGTGTTGACAACACAAAAGTAGGCAACTTTTTTTGGTGGATAGGCACCTTAAGACTAAATGCCTAACATATTGTATTGTTGGTTGAACTTAAGAAAAATTTTGATAAGCATTAGAATAAAAATGTGAACATGCATAGTAGCTGTTTTTTACCTACTGATTAAAAATATTCATGACCAAGTATAGTCATCAATACTTACAGTGAAGAGAGCCCAGCTCAGTCCTGAATAACCACCCCCATGGAGCGTAACAATTCTGGGCCGACTGGGGTGATCAGGCTCCTCCGAGAAGTATACACGGAATGTCCCAGTATCAGTCTCCACATCTTCACATTTTTTGAAGAAACGTCTCCAAGATTCCGGTTGATAACTTTTATAACGAGCAGACGACCCAAATGGAGCTAGCTTCCTACAAAATATCGTTTTTATTTATATATTTTCTAATTGCTACTGTTCACAACAAGATGAATGATGATTAAAAGGTAATTATCCTTGTTTCTGCTAGAAAGATACTGTACTATACAGAAAATAAAATTACAAAGAGTCAATTACAGAAAACTCATGGAGTATGTACTCACTGTTTGTTAGTTCTAGGACATTTGGGAGGTAATTTATTCTTCATTATAGTTTTTTGTAACGCCGACATATTAGTGATAATGAATTACTTTGCTTCCTTTTGGTTGTTTTACTGTAAATACAAATATTTAGTTTCGGTTCGGCAAACAATCGTATCACACCGCACCGTGACGTCACGACACGAGAGTCAAAATACTTGACAGTGACAGCAGTGTTGCCAGATAAGGAAAATGAGAATACAGTGTTTTGGGTGAGCATGCGAATCTCCGTGCCACTGAATAATTCCATTCTAAAACTACCTAGAAGTAATGTACCGATGATATACGTTCTTATTTCAGATATCAAATCGATTGTACCGGCTTCCCGGCAGAATGATTGACAAAAGCATGTGGCACGGAGATTCGCATGGTTTGAGGTTATGTTTTTTGTTAAATCGTCGAATTCCAGATCAATCTGAGTCTGTACCGGTGGTTTGATGTATTTGTAGCCGTTACATATTCATTGTAACAGCTACAAACACTTTCGTTGCTCATGTAACGCAACAGGGTCAAAGATATCGCGATCTAAAGTTTTAAAAGCATGCGACTCTCCGGCCCACACACTTAAGTCTAAAATATTGATGAAAATTGCATTAAGATTAAAAATAAGCAGGTTTTTGTAATCGTTTGATCACGATAAACGACCCGAAAACATATTTTCAGAATATCTTTACTCGTTTTAGAGAAATTTGCAAATTTATTTACTATGAACAATCACAGTGTAGGGTTACCATATCGTCGGTCGGTCAGAATCATTAGGCTGTTTCTAGAAAATAGACCGATCGGAATACGTTATTTTGAGGGTATAACCTTCAAGAATTCTAAAGTTTATTAATTCTTGCCTGTCGATACTTTGGCATATAATTAGTTTATTTTTGCGTTTTGTGTCACATCTAGCCGATGCATCTTGAAAAATTAGATTATTTGTGGTGGTTATAAATAATTGGACTCTAAGGCGATTCTCCCACTGCCAACGCGCGCCGTCGTCGCGGGGCGTGGTTTGGCGTTTCACGTGCGCGGTGACGGCGCAGCGCAACGCCTGTTCGGGCGGTTTTCTCCGCGCCCCCACGCCATTCGGCGTCTGACGCGTCCCCGCCGCTTGTTTTTTAGAGGCATTAAATTTTGAAGTTGTTTTGTTTTAATTTCCAGGTTTTTAGGGTTCCGTACCTCAAAAGGAAAAAAAACTGAACACATATAAAATCACTCATGAGATTAAAACGTCCAGACAAATAATTAAGATTTGCCATCTCGATATTAATGACGGAATTTTAATAACATACGAGTAGGTAGGTACGGTCAACGGCATGCTGGGCTTCCACGACAGCGTAATGATATTCAATCAAATAAATAACAGATTTTTTACAGTTTTGTATAACCTCATGTGCTGCATAATGTACCTACCAAATGGCACTAAAATGGGCGTATATCCAAGCCACGAAACATTTGAAAACCAGAGGAAATCCCGCCATCGTAACGAAACGATCATCGAAAACTAGCCGCGGGGCGCGTCGCAGTGTGTTGTACCCCGCGGTAACGCGCCTGCTGGCGCAAACTGCTCGCGGATCGCCGGCGGCACGCGGCGGTGCGCGCTCACGCGCCGTGGCGCGCCTTGGTGTGTTGGACGAGGCGGTTTTCTGTACAAATTAATGTACTTGCATACAACGTAAAAGACGCGCGTGGGTGCGCCGCGACCACGCGCGTTGCCAGTGTGAGAACCGTCTAAACTGTCAAAATTGTTTTAAAGTAAAAAGAAACAATAGTATTGTATTTAAGATAGCCTGCGTAGTGTACAAACCTAATTTGTGTCATTTTCGTCCATGGAAACAGACGTGGGACCCGTACATTAATAACACCGTCAAAAAAATATTACAATTTGAAAAACAAGTACCATATACCTCAGATCACTTAAAAATCCCTATGAAATAAATTTGTGTCAAATTAAGGCATGGACTTTTAATATTTTCAATTTTTTTGTTTGTCCGAGCCATTGATGCTTATAAAAAATATTAGTATTATTAGAGTTTACATATTTAATATCTTAAATACATGAGTGATGGACAGAATGAATTTGTGTCATTTTCATGCATGGATAATACCTAGGTAGGTAGGTATTCAAAAAGTTTGCGGTCGAAGCGAGTAGGCGCAGGCGCGTGGCGAGGGACGACGAAGCTCGTCCGTTTCGGTTGGATACTAAGTACGTACATACCTATAAGTCTCACGTCACGATACGAACGAACACGCACCTTTCGTTTGGTTAAGTAGGTACTCTATAGAATTACATCTCCTGTTTTAGAAATTCATACAGATGTACTATGGACAACAACGTCACTTAACCACAACTCTTAAGGTTAAAATCGGTTGCACGCCGCGCCGCCGCCGTCATAACATAATATATTTAGTTCGTGCAGGGGGATACGTGCGCACACAATTTATTTGCTAACTTTTTAAGCGAAGCTGTTGCCCATACTACATACATATCTGTTCTGTTTCCATTCTAAAACAACCTAGAAGTAATGTACCGACGATATACATTCTTATTTCAGATATCAAATCGATTGTACCGGCTTCCCGGCAGAATGATTGACAAAAACATGTGGGCCGGAGAGTCGCATGCTTTGAGGTTATGTTTTTTGTTAAATCGTCGAATTCCAGATCAATCGGAGCCTGTAGCGGTGGGTTGATGTATTTGTAGCCGTTACATATTTATTGTAACAGCTACAAACACATTCGTTGCTCATGTAACGCAATAGCGACCTAAAGTTTTAAAAGCATGCGACTCTCCGGCCCACACGCTTAAGTCTAAAATATTGGTGAAAATTGTATTATGATTAAAAATAAGCAGGTTTTCGTAACCGTATATAATAGGTCTTTACCTATGAAATTGCCGATTTGTATGGAGAATTTTCAAGAAGTTGCATTTTTCATACTAGCATTTTCTTTGTTCATTTAACAACCGTTAACACTCTTGTAACAAAACTTTTATGACTAATGTTTGAACACTATGCTAACCTATTCCATTTACGATAAGCGAAAAAAATAAGTTTTGGCTAAGTTACAACCCCTCCGGTCACCCTTTTTTGGCTCACAAAAAAAAGAGTAACTTTCAAGATCTTTTTTTAATGCTATGAAAGCTAAAAAAAGGATATTAATACTAAATACTAAATAATATACTAGAAAAAATACGACTCGCACCAGATCAATACTCAGACGGGAATCGAACCCGCGACCTTTGGATATCCGGTCCAATGCTCTGACCGCTGAGCTACCGAGTCACTAGTGACATCGTCGAATTTTTCCTAGTATATCCTAAACTCTTACGCTGTAAGCCAGCGTTATTTCACCAATGTGAGGAATTACCTCGACACTCAATTGAAATATCTTTCCAGATATTTTAACAATTGATTAAGATGAAATAGCTATATAATTTTTAAATTTGAGATTTTTGCATTTACAATGCTATTTTTAAACAATACTAAATAATATACTAGAAAAAATACGACTCGCACCAGATCAATACTCAGACGGGAATCGAACCCGCGACCTTTGGATATCCGGTCCAATGCTCTGACCGCTGAGCTACCGAGTCACTAGTGACATCGTCGAATTTTTCCTAGTATATCCTAAACTCTTACGCTGTAAGCCAGCGTTATTTCACCAATGTGAGGAATTACCTCGACACTCAATTGAAATATCTTTCCAGATATTTTAACAATTGATTAAGATGAAATAGCTATATAATTTTTAAATTTGAGATTTTTGCATTTACAATGCTATTTTTAAACAATACTAAATAATATACTAGAAAAAATACGACTCGCACCAGATCAATACTCAGACGGGAATCGAACCCGCGACCTTTGGATATCCGGTCCAATGCTCTGACCGCTGAGCTACCGAGTCACTAGTGACATCGTCGAATTTTTCCTAGTATATCCTAAACTCTTACGCTGTAAGCCAGCGTTATTTCACCAATGTGAGGAATTACCTCGACACTCAATTGAAATATCTTTCCAGATATTTTAACAATTGATTAAGATGAAATAGCTATATAATTTTTAAATTTGAGATTTTTGCATTTACAATGCTATTTTTAAACAATACTAAATAATATACTAGAAAAAATACGACTCGCACCAGATCAATACTCAGACGGGAATCGAACCCGCGACCTTTGGATATCCGGTCCAATGCTCTGACCGCTGAGCTACCGAGTCACTAGTGACAGTATTTAGTATTGTTTAAAAATAGCATTGTAAATGCAAAAATCTCAAATTTAAAAATTATATAGCTATTTCATCTTAATCAATTGTTAAAATATCTGGAAAGATATTTCAATTGAGTGTCGAGGTAATTCCTCACATTGGTGAAATAACGCTGGCTTACAGCGTAAGAGTTTAGGATATACTAGGAAAAATTCGACGATGTCACTAGTGACTCGGTAGCTCAGCGGTCAGAGCATTGGACCGGATATCCAAAGGTCGCGGGTTCGATTCCCGTCTTATTATATATATATATATATATAGATATAATATATAATATAAATAAATTATTATTTATTTATATTATATATTATATCTATTCTGTGATCTAGGGTAAATTAAGACCCAGCCTAGGGTAGTGTGAAAATCTGATCTGGCAACACTGAAAAAATCAATTGTCATAAATGTCATAATAATGACTGATTGTCTTTCGAGTGTATTTCTATTTTCAGTAAAATTAAGATATTTTTAAAGTATTCTTGTGAGAAAATCAAAAGAAAGTCGTAGCATCGTTTGTGATACTTAAGCGTTACCTGTGACATTATGTTTTGTGTGATTGAGGGCTGTAAATCACACACAGGAACATAAGAAAATAATCAATAGATATTATCATTTAATCGGTGAGTTCATATTGTTTTCATTTTTTTATGTTATGTAAATAGCCTGAAACTATAATAATATACTAATAATTTGTGCAAATAGTCGTTTGTGTCCAGTTATTTGTCAATTTTTGCAAATTTCAGATCTGTTTATTGAGGTGTGTTTTTTCGCATAGTGATGTGCATTGTTCTATATCGATATGTTTTATTGTACTTTCTTCGGTACTTTATATTTGATGGTAACAAAAAGTAGAAAACCCTCACATGGCTTGGCTAGCCTGGCACATCTTTCTTAATAAATGATAATCAAGTTATTTAATTCAATTTAACTCAAATCAGTTATAACTTAATGTTCTGTATGTAGATACTTATTACTACAAGCTCGATTTCATTGTTTTAGGAGCCGATATCCAACATACCACAAAAATGTAATGAGCCTGCGTGATGTCGACGACATGAAGCAATGATTACTAGTTTGCAGCGACAACTAAAAAGAGATAAAAAAGTCTTCAAATAATAAACACTGTCATTTTTATTACCTGTTCTTTTATTTCCTTGTCTTGTCTGCATGGACATTCGAGAAAGTTCTTAGGGATACCAGCCCCCCTTCTCAAATGGCCAACTTTCTATTTGTTTGAACGCTACGCTTACTTTTAAAGCTTAAATATGAGCAATTGATGATTAAATCACATGTAGCAAACTTATGTAAATCACAAACTTCGATGTATTGTATGGAACTGTCAAGCTTACGGCACGTAATTTTATAGTTTACTGCTTATTTTAAAGTTTTAATAGTAAGCGTAGCGTTCAAACGAATAGAATGTTGGCCATTTGACTAGGGGGGCAGTTACCAGAGGTCGTACTCTGAGCTCTTATAGCAAACTCAAAGTGATGTTGTTTTGTTATAGAGACAGAGCTATACATTGCGTATAGCGCACTTTTCAATCACAACATCGCTTCGATATTACTTTTGAAAGTCTTTGTATGGGGGCTTTTAGTTGAAACTGTTTTTAGAAAGCGACATTAAAAGAAAAATGACCCACCTCTTCTTAGAAAATTACTCATACCCCTTAAAAGGTACTACGATAATTTACATAGTTGTTATTGGGGTTACTATAGTTGTTATTATGTTTCTTATTTATTATAAAACATGAAATAAAAATACCATTATTATCGATATAAAATACTAGCGTGCCTACATCTCTATAGACATCACAATTCGCATCAAAGACAGTTTTTTTTTTAATTGACGTTTTAAGAGGCAAGGCAAAGGCATCGCTTATATTTTACCTATATCTTGTACTTACGTCCTTTTAGAATAAACCGTTTTTTATTAATTAATATCTCAGTAATGTATGAAAATAAATGGAAAAGAAAAAATACGTGTTGCCTAAAAAACGATAAATTTTCATTATATCCATAAAAACATGTACCAAAAAATTTTGAAATGTTGTCAATCGAGTGTCGAGGTAATTCCTCACATTGGTGAAATAACGCTGGCTTACAGCGTAAGAGTTTAGGATATACTAGGAAAAATTCGACGATGTCACTAGTGACTCGGTAGCTCAGCGGTCAGAGCATTGGACCGGATATCCAAAGGTCGCGGGTTCGATTCCCGTCTGAGTATTGATCTGGTGCGAGTCGTATTTTTTCTAGTATATTATTTAGTATTGTTTAAAAATAGCATTGTAAATGCAAAAATCTCAAATTTAAAAATTATATAGCTATTTCATCTTAATCAATTGTTAAAATATCTGGAAAGATATTTCAATTGAGTGTCGAGGTAATTCCTCACATTGGTGAAATAACGCTGGCTTACAGCGTAAGAGTTTAGGATATACTAGGAAAAATTCGACGATGTCACTAGTGACTCGGTAGCTCAGCGGTCAGAGCATTGGACCGGATATCCAAAGGTCGCGGGTTCGATTCCCGTCTGAGTATTGATCTGGTGCGAGTCGTATTTTTTCTAGTATATTATTTAGTATTGTTTAAAAATAGCATTGTAAATGCAAAAATCTCAAATTTAAAAATTATATAGCTATTTCATCTTAATCAATTGTTAAAATATCTGGAAAGATATTTCAATTGAGTGTCGAGGTAATTCCTCACATTGGTGAAATAACGCTGGCTTACAGCGTAAGAGTTTAGGATATACTAGGAAAAATTCGACGATGTCACTAGTGACTCGGTAGCTCAGCGGTCAGAGCATTGGACCGGATATCCAAAGGTCGCGGGTTCGATTCCCGTCTGAGTATTGATCTGGTGCGAGTCGTATTTTTTCTAGTATATTATTTAGTATTGTTTAAAAATAGCATTGTAAATGCAAAAATCTCAAATTTAAAAATTATATAGCTATTTCATCTTAATCAATTGTTAAAATATCTGGAAAGATATTTCAATTGAGTGTCGAGGTAATTCCTCACATTGGTGAAATAACGCTGGCTTACAGCGTAAGAGTTTAGGATATACTAGGAAAAATTCGACGATGTCACTAGTGACTCGGTAGCTCAGCGGTCAGAGCATTGGACCGGATATCCAAAGGTCGCGGGTTCGATTCCCGTCTGAGTATTGATCTGGTGCGAGTCGTATTTTTTCTAGTATATTATTTAGTATTGTTTAAAAATAGCATTGTAAATGCAAAAATCTCAAATTTAAAAATTATATAGCTATTTCATCTTAATCAATTGTTAAAATATCTGGAAAGATATTTCAATTGAGTGTCGAGGTAATTCCTCACATTGGTGAAATAACGCTGGCTTACAGCGTAAGAGTTTAGGATATACTAGGAAAAATTCGACGATGTCACTAGTGACTCGGTAGCTCAGCGGTCAGAGCATTGGACCGGATATCCAAAGGTCGCGGGTTCGATTCCCGTCTGAGTATTGATCTGGTGCGAGTCGTATTTTTTCTAGTATATTATTTAGTATTGTTTAAAAATAGCATTGTAAATGCAAAAATCTCAAATTTAAAAATTATATAGCTATTTCATCTTAATCAATTGTTAAAATATCTGGAAAGATATTTCAATTGAGTGTCGAGGTAATTCCTCACATTGGTGAAATAACGCTGGCTTACAGCGTAAGAGTTTAGGATATACTAGGAAAAATTCGACGATGTCACTAGTGACTCGGTAGCTCAGCGGTCAGAGCATTGGACCGGATATCCAAAGGTCGCGGGTTCGATTCCCGTCTGAGTATTGATCTGGTGCGAGTCGTATTTTTTCTAGTATATTATTTAGTATTTAGTATTAATATCCTTTTTTTAGCTTTCATAGCATTAAAAAAAGATCTTGAAAGTTACTCTTTTTTTTGTGAGCCAAAAAAGGGTGACCGGAGGGGTTGTAACTTAGCCAAAACTTATTTTTTTCGCTTATCGTAAATGGAATAGGTTAGCATAGTGTTCAAACATTAGTCATAAAAGTTTTGTTACAAGAGTGTTAACGGTTGTTAAATGAACAAAGAAAATGCTAGTATGAAAAATGCAACTTCTTGAAAATTCTCCATACAAATCGGCAATTTCATAGGTAAAGACCTATTATATACGGTTACGAAAACCTGCTTATTTTTAATCATAATACAATTTTCACCAATATTTTAGACTTAAGCGTGTGGGCCGGAGAGTCGCATGCTTTTAAAACTTTAGGTCGCTATTGCGTTACATGAGCAACGAATGTGTTTGTAGCTGTTACAATAAATATGTAACGGCTACAAATACATCAACCCACCGCTACAGGCTCCGATTGATCTGGAATTCGACGATTTAACAAAAAACATAACCTCAAAGCATGCGACTCTCCGGCCCACATGTTTTTGTCAATCATTCTGCCGGGAAGCCGGTACAATCGATATGATATCTGAAATAAGAATGTATATCGTCGGTACATTACTTCTAGGTTGTTTTAGAATGGAAACAGAACAGATATGTATGTAGTATGGGCAACAGCTTCGCTTAAAAAGTTAGCAAATAAATTGTGTGCGCACGTATCCCCCTGCACGAACTAAATATATTATGTTATGACGGCGGCGGCGCGGCGTGCAACCGATTTTAACCTTAAGAGTTGTGGTTAAGTGACGTTGTTGTCCATAGTACATCTGTATGAATTTCTAAAACAGGAGATGTAATTCTATAGAGTACCTACTTAACCAAACGAAAGGTGCGTGTTCGTTCGTATCGTGACGTGAGACTTATAGGTATGTACGTACTTAGTATCCAACCGAAACGGACGAGCTTCGTCGTCCCTCGCCACGCGCCTGCGCCTACTCGCTTCGACCGCAAACTTTTTGAATACCTACCTACCTAGGTATTATCCATGCATGAAAATGACACAAATTCATTCTGTCCATCACTCATGTATTTAAGATATTAAATATGTAAACTCTAATAATACTAATATTTTTTATAAGCATCAATGGCTCGGACAAACAAAAAAATTGAAAATATTAAAAGTCCATGCCTTAATTTGACACAAATTTATTTCATAGGGATTTTTAAGTGATCTGAGGTATATGGTACTTGTTTTTCAAATTGTAATATTTTTTTGACGGTGTTATTAATGTACGGGTCCCACGTCTGTTTCCATGGACGAAAATGACACAAATTAGGTTTGTACACTACGCAGGCTATCTTAAATACAATACTATTGTTTCTTTTTACTTTAAAACAATTTTGACAGTTTAGACGGTTCTCACACTGGCAACGCGCGTGGTCGCGGCGCACCCACGCGCGTCTTTTACGTTGTATGCAAGTACATTAATTTGTACAGAAAACCGCCTCGTCCAACACACCAAGGCGCGCCACGGCGCGTGAGCGCGCACCGCCGCGTGCCGCCGGCGATCCGCGAGCAGTTTGCGCCAGCAGGCGCGTTACCGCGGGGTACAACACACTGCGACGCGCCCCGCGGCTAGTTTTCGATGATCGTTTCGTTACGATGGCGGGATTTCCTCTGGTTTTCAAATGTTTCGTGGCTTGGATATACGCCCATTTTAGTGCCATTTGGTAGGTACATTATGCAGCACATGAGGTTATACAAAACTGTAAAAAATCTGTTATTTATTTGATTGAATATCATTACGCTGTCGTGGAAGCCCAGCATGCCGTTGACCGTACCTACCTACTCGTATGTTATTAAAATTCCGTCATTAATATCGAGATGGCAAATCTTAATTATTTGTCTGGACGTTTTAATCTCATGAGTGATTTTATATGTGTTCAGTTTTTTTTCCTTTTGAGGTACGGAACCCTAAAAACCTGGAAATTAAAACAAAACAACTTCAAAATTTAATGCCTCTAAAAAACAAGCGGCGGGGACGCGTCAGACGCCGAATGGCGTGGGGGCGCGGAGAAAACCGCCCGAACAGGCGTTGCGCTGCGCCGTCACCGCGCACGTGAAACGCCAAACCACGCCCCGCGACGACGGCGCGCGTTGGCAGTGGGAGAATCGCCTTAGAGTCCAATTATTTATAACCACCACAAATAATCTAATTTTTCAAGATGCATCGGCTAGATGTGACACAAAACGCAAAAATAAACTAATTATATGCCAAAGTATCGACAGGCAAGAATTAATAAACTTTAGAATTCTTGAAGGTTATACCCTCAAAATAACGTATTCCGATCGGTCTATTTTCTAGAAACAGCCTAATGATTCTGACCGACCGACGATATGGTAACCCTACACTGTGATTGTTCATAGTAAATAAATTTGCAAATTTCTCTAAAACGAGTAAAGATATTCTGAAAATATGTTTTCGGGTCGTTTATCGTGATCAAACGATTACAAAAACCTGCTTATTTTTAATCTTAATGCAATTTTCATCAATATTTTAGACTTAAGTGTGTGGGCCGGAGAGTCGCATGCTTTTAAAACTTTAGATCGCGATATCTTTGACCCTGTTGCGTTACATGAGCAACGAAAGTGTTTGTAGCTGTTACAATGAATATGTAACGGCTACAAATACATCAAACCACCGGTACAGACTCAGATTGATCTGGAATTCGACGATTTAACAAAAAACATAACCTCAAACCATGCGAATCTCCGTGCCACATGCTTTTGTCAATCATTCTGCCGGGAAGCCGGTACAATCGATTTGATATCTGAAATAAGAACGTATATCATCGGTACATTACTTCTAGGTAGTTTTAGAATGGAATTATTCAGTGGCACGGAGATTCGCATGCTCACGTGTTTTGGACGTTAAAATACAGTGTTTACAACAAAAATACAGGGAATTGTACATAAAAATACAGTGTTTTTTACAGTGCATTAAAAAGACATTTATATCGTTAAATTATTTTTATTAGTACATTTAAAACATTTATTGATTATTTCCTATTTGTATTTCATTCATATTAATGCAGCAAAATGATAATCGATTCCACAGAATCGAAATCGATATGACGTGGAATCGGAAAATTTTGGTTTCGATCATTGCGTTCACTTCCCAATAACCTACCCATCCAACAAATTTTAATGCTCAGGGAATCCTCACCAACGCAAAGAAAGAATCTCTTAACCCTAGAGTGGTCGCGTGCTAAAAATAAACCAGGAGGCTAATTGTCTAATTCAAAAAATCTATCGCAATCGCTTTCGTTTGACAGATGGATGTGACACATTGCTACATTTCTTTGGTAAGTCTTTATTTGCCCCAAAAAGAAGCTTCAATGTGTAACATCTGAAAGCGATTGCGATAGATTTTTAAATTAGACAATAAAAAGGCCGATTGGTCGTGTGGTGTGTGGACTACACGTGTATGATCATAAATTTTCAAATCCATTCTTATGTTGTGCTCATATTTACCAAAATATCGTGAACTATTGGCTCAGTAGAAATTACAGTGCTTTCGTCACTGTAATTTAGTTTATACAGTGTACAGTAGATGACGTAAAAATACAGTAGATCTCCTGTAATTACAGTGCATCTGGCAACACTGAGTGACAGGGAAAGCAGTGCTGCCAGCCTCAGCCTCACGCGACAAGACAAAAATGAGCGCTTTTATAATTCCCAACGGCCCGGCACGGCACGGCACGGCCCGGCAGCCGTCGAACGGCACACACAACAGGGAAGTGAAATACTCTATGGCGACCGATGACTCAGTTTAGTCTGGCAGAATGCGCCCATTTTATTGCTAATCTGTGATTCTTGTTTTTGTAGGGATGCGCGATCTATCTAAAAAGAAACTATTTAGCGACCGGTTTCATTTGGCATACATTGCTACTTTTCTTTGGTATGTTTTTTTTTAATCCAAAAAGAAGTAGCAATGGATCACTATCATCTATGAACTGCAACCGGTCGCTAGGTGGTTTCTAATTAGATAATCAGCCCGCGGGTCCTTCGATCCGATTTTTCGGATCGTAATGGATCGTAATGCCAAGATCCGATCCACGGATCGGATCGCATGCCGTCGATCCGATCTTTAGGAAATCGATCCGGATCGGATGCAAATAAGTAAAACACAATTAATTTTAGATCTTTGTTACGTAAACCCATGTAAAACTTGTAAACAAGTACCTTGAAGATTTAAAAGAAAAACATCGTGAAATAGTTATGATAAAATTGTACTCAGAGTACTTAAGAAAATACTTACTATATATATATATCAAAAGTTTAGACTTCGAAGACTGGGATGGCGGGCACCTAACGCCTAATTACTAACAGTTAAGTGCAATTTTTATAGGTGGCAGTCTTCGAAGTCTAAACTTTTGAGAAATAATAATTTTGACAGACGGCGTAGATCTAGTCTGTTGCGACTTTCATACAAAGTTAAATTAGCCGATGATATTATGATTTGTTTATTTATAATATAATGTATAAGATTAATGGATCTACCCGCAAAGGATGCCGCCAAGTTCAAAATGTAAACTAAGATAAAGTGCAACAAATAAACCTAAGTAAGTGCCCATTTTTTTGTAAACAAATCGTGTTTTTATTCATACGATCCAAGCGATCCGATCTTTCAAGTTTTGTATCGATCCAGCAAAAAATCGTATGGCCTCGATCCGATCCGAAAATCGCCGGATCGTATGCCCGCCGATCCGATCTTTCAGAAGATCGGATCGGATCGGCGCATCCCTATGTTTTTGTTTGTTTTGTAATCGATTGAATATTTTTATATTTTTCAAAAGATAATTAAAACAATTTAAACTGTTATTTCGTATCTATCAAAAATATAATATTTAAGTATAACGCTGAAGCTGAAAAAATATATAATCAACATGGATTTTTCATGTATATGCCGTGTTTGTCTTCAATCAAATAAACAATCGTTTGATATTTTTAGCAGTTATCATACAAAAAGAAACATGTTATACAGTGAAATGTTATCTTATTGTACAAAAATAAAGGTAACCTATTTATATTTTGAACAAAAAATGTATTAGATAATTCAGCTGTCAATTAAACTGTGATGTATTTTTAGCCTAGCTTAGAGGATGGATTACCGAAGTTATTGTGTAAAGTCTGCTGCAAGCAGCTACGAAGAACCTTCGCTTTTAATAAACAATGTGAAAATAGCGATTTAAAACTGAAACAACTCCTAGAAAAGGAAGTTCAACATGATGATGAAATAAAAAATGAAGAACTCTGGCTTGATAATGATTCTCTAGCAAGTTTTAATGATGAGCTTGATCCAGAAAAACATTCTAATACTCTCACTAATGGTGTATCCAAGCATATTTTAAAAGAAGACATTTTAGCAGGTGGTGAAAATCAAAAAGAAGTAAATAATGATGATGTTAAGACTGGTGAGTTTGGTTTTGTTAGTATATAACAAAATTTTCGGGTAATCTTTAGAAATGGGGCGCCGAAAATGAAGATTGAGATAGATAAGAGGGGTAAGGGGCGGAGAGGGAAACCCCCCAGTGCCGCTCCACTCCCGCTACAAGGATATTAATAATTACTGAGATATATGATTTTAAGCCCTTCCGCCCTTGCGTAACAAAGCATAGAAACCCATATGAGCTACGGCTCGTACGCGTTTTATAAGCTTCGGACGAGGGCTGTCCTGCCTTCACACTTATTGTTTATTAGCATAACAGTTTGTGGCATAATGCACACGCCAGCAGGTCGGTTCTGGCACTTCGCCGGCCGACATTTTGTCATAAAAAATTTTGTTTCTTTTCACAAATACTAAAATAATAATAAAAATACAAATACAAACCTCGCCGGGAGTAAAGTATCATTTGAAAGGCCTTTCGAAAGTCTACAAAATGTGATATATTTCAATTCCAAAATCAGGCACCCCATTTCAAAAGCGAACCCTACTGCAGATCATCCAATTGGCATGATATTACCAATTGAATCAAATAAAACTGACTGTGGGTGGGTGTGGATTGGCATGACAAATTGAATTGACGGAACAATCAATAAAATTCAATTCTGTTGACTTGATCAAACCGATCGGATCATGTCAATGGATCGTGTAAATTGTAAATAAATTGTAATGGTGATCGATTGTAAATAATTACTATAATCCTTCGGTGTAATCCTCAACTCTTGTATCAAATTTGTATGAGAAAACTGTTTGCTTTTCATAAACCACTGTTTGCACAACTCCAAACAATCTTTTATTTTTTCTTGTTTCTTTATCACAAGTAATATGCCCAAGACGGCTATCACATTGTCGTCTGTCACTGGTGACTCTATGGCTTTAACTAAACGCCACTACCGATTGTACAGCGAAAGTTTTTCATGTTTGGTTTATGGTGTATACATAAGGATGAATTACAGATTGGATCAAGCCTGCAGTGCCATGCGGATTGGACAATCAGCAGTATGGTGCATGGCCTGCGTTAAACCAATTTTTCTTTTGATATGTTTTTTTACCTTTAAACAAGCAATTCTTGTATATTTATTTATATGTATATAAATGGGTTTGAACCTCTTAGTATGAGAGGCTGGCATAGTGGTAACCATAATTTTGTTTTTGACGGATATTTCAGAAATAGCGGGTTTATTATACTGTGATAGCGCACGATGAAACCTCTATATATCGATTAAGGATCTATAAACAAACAAAAAATGTCATATGATATAAAGTCCTAAAGCGCAACGTTTTCGAGATAATCTATAGATAAAATGCAAACTTATTCTCTGTCCAATTAAATACCTAATAAGCGGCGCACGATAAAACCTATATATATCGATAGAGGATCTATAGATAAACAAAAAATGTCATATGATATAAAACCCGTTTTCGAGATAATCCATGTTAAAGATCCTGTCTATAGATAAAAATTCTACTTTGTCTAATGGTTAAGAGAGTTGGGCTCTTGACCTGGAGATTGTTAATTCCTGAATAAAGTCACCTTGTTAGGTTTTCCTAGTTGGTCAGGACATTGCAGGGTGGTTTTACTGACTGTTTGGAGGTTTTTCATAAGAATCTTTTTAGAATTTGCCAGGTGTTTTGTGCTCATGGAGGAAAGCTAAAAAATTAAAAAACAATCAAATGAGCAGCTGATTTTGAGGTCCTCGAAACTAGTAATTTTCGAGAAGGGAGGGGCCATGGTCAACAACTTCGAGTGTGAAGTTCCCAATGTTCCCAAACATCATGGTGATTTGACATGATTTTCGTCCTATCCATGTTCATCCTTATTAAAACAGGACACCCCAAATCATTCGTTCCCAAGGAAAGCTGCTTTTGTGCAATTCTTTGTCTCACGCAAGACAAAGCGGTCAGCGCTTTGCAAACACAGCCTACATTATCCTATCCTCGGCGCCATATCGGATACAGTAATTCAACCAAGGAAAAAGCGTCTTGGATTTTGTCATGCCCTGTATCGGGCCGAGCCCCATAATGTGTCTAATCTATAAGTATACACTATAGATATTTATGGGACAGTATTGGAGGTATTAGGAGGTATTTATGGCACGAGGATATATGCTTGGATAATTCAGGATAATCCAGGATATAAGCTTGGATTTTTATCTATACGGGATCTTTAACATGGATTATCTCGAAAACGTTGCGCTTTAGGGTTTTATATAACATAACATTTTTTGTTCATCTATATATATCTTCTATCGATATACATAGGTATTATTGTGCGCCGCTTATTAGGTATATAATTGGACAGGGAATAAGTTTGGATTTTATCTATATAGGATCTTTAACATGGAATATCACGAAAACGTTGCGCTTTAGGGTTTTATATGAAATAACATTTTTGTTCATCTATACATATCTTCTATCGATATACATAGGTTTTATCTTGCGCCCCTTATTAGGTATATAATTGGACGGGGAATAAGTTTGGATTTTATCTATAGATTATCTCGAAAACGTTGCGCCTTAGGGCTTTATGTCATTTAACATTTTTTGTTCGTCTTTAGTTATCAGTGGCGAAGGGTCCATACATGCCGATTCCTATCGGCTTCCCTTTTAGAAATCCCACCCCAGCAATCTACCATACAGCTAAGAGAATTTTTTGAGAAATTATTGCTCCGGCTTACCTTTGCCATATTTCGACTCCTTGCCACTATTAGTTACTCTATCGATGTATATAAGTTTTATCATGCGCCGCTCATTTTTAATTTTATTGTTTTTTCCCGTCAAAATCAAAATTTTTGGTTACCACTATGCCAAAATGTTCAAACTCTTTTCTGTGATCTCGGAACGGCTCTAACGATTTCACTGAAATTTGGTATATGGGGGTTTTCGGGGGTAAACAATCGATCTAGATTAGTCTTATGTTTGAGAAAACGCGTGTTTTCGAGTTTTCATGCGTTTTTCTTTCGACGCAGAATATGGTCGTAATTTCGTCCGGCTGGCCACTGTCCGTCTGGTTCAGCGGGTTAAGACGCGGACGGCAAGAAACACGTTACGGGTTCGAATCCCGCTCGGTGACTTACTTTTGTTTTTCTATAATTATTCTTTTTTGTTTTTAGACAAGTTTAAAAAAATGTAGGTAATGTTGGAGATAACAATAAATAGTAATAACCGAGCAAAGCTCGGTCGCCCAAATATTAATAAGTTGAATAAGAACTACTTATTAAATCCCTTTCACTGCTATTTAATTGATTCTTTCTTCCAACTACACATCTAATATCTTAAATTATAAACTTTTTTCTGCAATAGAATCCACATCAACATACATCATACAACCAACTGATGATATTTTTTGGAATGATGATGATGACAATGCTGTACTAAAAGATATAAAACTCAGAAAAAACAAGGGTTGGTACCTATTTCTTTTATTTTTAATACCTGTAAAGTTTTACATCACAATTAACTGTTTTTTTTTTTATTTTACAAAATTCTGGAAAACTTACAGCTAGTTTAAATAAAATAGGTAATTTAAATAGTTATTGAAAGCCAATTACAAGTTTCCACATATAAAATTCCAATTATATCACATTCAATTACCTTATTTTATGTTTACCTTAAGTTGTGTGAAATTTACAGAATCACAGAATCAAGAAGAAAAACCGAAGAAAAAAAGAGGAAGAAAGAAAAAAGGTCTGTTTTTTAAGAAATAAAATAATACTTACGCCAAAATAATCTGAGTGTTCAAACCTACCAAAACATCTGAGCATTTGACATAGATCAACCTTATCTCAAGACATTAAAGTGCACTTTCATTTGTTGTCTGAGTACAAAAGAAAGTGCACCTTAAGGTGGTACGTCACGCTCAGTAGCGCCACCAATGGAAATAAATCATTTACAATTTATCAAGGGCTTAGATTAAAAGTTTTAGTTATTTTGCGCAAATAGAAGAATAAAGTGCAATATTTAAATATTTTTTCACGGCCTCAGTTATAAGCAATAAGTTATGAATGTGGATATTGCTAAATGTGGCCACTTTTGGCAATATCCACATTCATAACTTATTGCTTATATCTGAGGCTGTGAAAAAATATTTAAATATTGCACTTTACTCTTCTATTTGCGCAAAATAACTAAAACTTTTAATCTAAGCCCTTGATAAAACGTAAATGATTTATATCCATTGGTGGCGCTACTGAGCGTGACGTACCACCTTAATGTCTTGAGATAAGGTTAATCTATGTCAAATGCTCAGATGTTTTGGTAGGTTTGAACGCTCAGGGGCCCTATTTTTGAATCGCTTGAAGTCAGTCAAGCGCTTGTTTCTACTGATTTTCGTTCGACATCCCATTGTTTTGAGTCATATGTCGAACGAAAATCAGTAGAAACGAGCGCTCGACTGGAGTCGAGCAATTCAAAAATAGGGCCCCAGATCATTTTGGCGCTAACTGTACAACCCGCCCAGATAAAGAATGGGATTGAAAATGGTGTCATATTCACTTCTCCCTCTCACACTAAATGTCACACCTATCGCTTTCTCTTTCCCATACATTGTGGAAAGCACAGTGAACCGTTTTCAAACCCATTCTTTATCTGCGTGGGTTGTAATATTTTTTGCTAAGTTGCACTTTCTTTCTATTCCCAGTGTATACAGAAGGCGAAACACCGTCACTGCCAGAAAGTAAACTACCGCACCAATGTGATATCTGTGGCAAAATATTGAGCACTAAAAGCAACCTTAAAGCACACAAGATCTGTCATACTGACCTCCGACCATACCAATGTGCCGATTGTCCAGCTACATTTAGGTAATAGTCTTGGAGTTAGATATATTTTACGTATCATGTTTTTATATGCGGTTGCGGACATCAGCGGTTCCCGAATAGTTTTGGCTCCTACCCTTTTTGATTCACCGTTTTTGGATACCCTAGCTAGCTTAAGTAAGAAGTAAACTAACTGTAACATTATTATTTTTTATGTGAAATTACACTATACTTAGGAACACCCAAGCCAAAAATGGCTTGGTGTTCGCATCTCATAAGTAAAGTTTGACCACAGAATATATAATAGTACTAACGTACAGAAGCCACTGATCTCAGACCATACCAATGTGCCGATTGTCCAGCTACATTTAGGTAATAGTCTTGGAGTTAGATATATTTTAAGTAACATGTTTTTATATGCTGTACATCAGCGGTTCCCGAATAGTTTTGGCTCCTACCCTTTTTGATTCACCGTTTTTGGATACCCTACCTCAGGGATGGCGAACCTTTTTGTATCAACGTGCCATTTTTCTAAATGTTGATGTTTAATGAGGTCTTAGACGTGCCATCAAATCGTCGCGTAATGAATTTTGTGACCGGTGACGTGCCCAAAACATTGCGTCGCGTGCCATCAATAGCACGCGTACCGTTGGTTCGCCATCCCTGCCCTAGCTTAAGTAAGAAGTAAACTAACTGTAACATTATTATTTTTTATGTGAAATTACACTATACTTAGGTTCCGCATAACACCATTCGGGAACCGCTGGTGTATATTATTGTTAAAAATGTAACAATTGTCATTATGTTTATACAGAGGTCACAGTGCACTGTTCCAACATAAGAAAGTTCATACGGGTGAAACTCCATACCACTGTCAGTATTGCCCCAAGCGATTCAGCCGGCGCACTGGCCTTGTCAACCACATACGCATGCACACAGGTATACAAAACAGTACTTAGTGCATGTAACTAACGTAAAACAAAAACAATGTAGCTAAAATATGCTAGACCAGAGGTTCCCAACCTTTTACCCTATGTGCCCCACCTAAAACATATTATGAATACATATGCGCGCCCCCCATGTTAATAAATAAAAACATAATGAAAATTATGTTTTTATTTATTTTTATTCAAATCCAAGTAGGTTATCAAGAATGGGTAGTATTTAATCGGTTAACAATAAATACCCATTTTGGGTATCAAAAATACTGAATATAGCGTACTGAAATACTAAGTGGGCGACGGACTGAGGGCGACTACAAATGTTGAAAATGGGTGACTTTAAAATACAAATTGAGTAACTAGTTATTCAGAACGGGCGACCAAATTACTATTTGGGCGACAACCTTAGGGCACACAATACATAAATAGAATAGAATAGAATCATTTATTTGCTGAGAATGCAGGTACATACATATTTGTTGTTAAGAATTGTTAAGAGTTGTTAAGAAAATAAAAAATTTGGCATATATTTTATTTAAAAAAGGTGACTATTATAGTTCCCGGTAAAGAATAGGGCTACCCCATCTCATCCCGTGGGTGTTGTAAGAAGCGACAAAGGGAGTTTCTGGGACCCTGTGCAGAACATCGCAAACAAGGGTCACCCGTGAGGTGGCGGGAAAACAGTACCACCAACAACAGCATTCCCAATGAGGGTTGGTGTCAGGCAGGCGGCCGACTGTAAAAATTTAAAGCCAAAACCTTTTTGCAGTGCACCGACCCCAAATAAATTGGGATAAGGGTAGGAGGAGGATGATGATGATGATGATGACTATTATCCTAATCGAGATGACAAAAATACCATGTTGCGCAGCTTAAATCAGTTATATAGTTACCTACTTGGTATGATAGTTGCCCACTCAGTATTTTTGTCACTCATTTAGAATTTTCACTGCTAACTTAAATTATTTATCTCCCACATGTAGTCGCCCGTTTTAGGTATTTTTTTATAGTCCACAGTTTGTCGCCCGTTTAGTTATTTTGTCGCCCAAAAATTAATCGCTTCCAGGTTTAGTATTTAGTATCCCATTAACAGTCGCCTTTAATTAATACCATTCACCCAATTAATTTATTCCCATCTAGAATCAAATACAAGAGATGCACGATGTATCGACGGCACCGCCCGCACCCGTGCTAAAAATATTTTTTAATAAGTACAGTACGAGGCATGTATCTTGAAATTTTTTCGACGGAGTGGGGATAAGTTCGCGCATGTGCTCTTGTGAGCGACCAACAGCGCGCGCCCCTCTCCCGTCGCCCGCGCCCCTCACCCGTCGCCCGCGCCCCTCACCGCTACACTTGCCCAAAATACGTTTTCCGCGCAATCCCTCCCCCGATTTCAAGATATATGCCTCGTACTGAACTATGTTGTTTGCGTGGAGCCGATCGCCACGCCCCACTTTGGATAATTCTACGCCCCCCACTAGTTGGGAACCCATGTGCTAGTAGGGCATGCTCCCGGGAATTCCCGGTACCGATTTTTCCCGGTATTTCCCGGGAAATTGACTTTTCACGCAGTACCAGGCTAGGCGCACTCCGCGCTTTAGGTACGAAGCTACAAGTAGCCGGCGGGTCCGTCCGGACGGACTAATTTCAGAGGGCTGCCGCGTGCTGGCTGGGACGCACGTTAGCAATTCGATTTCGATACTCACTCACGCACTGCATTCGCGTATTGTCGCGTCGTTCGTTCGTACATTTATGATATTTAACCAAAATGAAGCCATATTGCATCGCAATGGGCTGCCTTAATAGTAATAAAAAGGATCCGAACCTCACATTTTTCACACTTCCAAAAGTTCCAAACGACATCGTGCTTATCTACTACCTAGTTAGTATTTAGTATTCATTTATTCTTAGGTAGGTACCTACTTACGTCTTATTTAGGTAGGTACTTACTTATCTAATTTCGAAATAAACTTAATTAATGACAATTTGATTTTGCAAGAAAGCAAATTGCCTCAAATCAGTATGTATAGTCTGATGTGGCGTTGACTGTATCTAATCTAGCCTAGAGTTTTTTGAAACGTATTTAAGTACACATTTTATTTCACAAACACATAACTTGTAATAAAGTATTGTAAGCTATTATTTCATTATTATTTAAAAGAAGAAACCCTGAAGTCGTTAGAAGAGATAAAAGCTACGCGATAGAAAGAGAGGTAACTTCTAGGTGAATATAACCGTAGCGAGGGAGCGGTGTGCGACATGAATTGCACTTTATTATGTTTAGGATAGAGTCGCTATTTATTTAAATGACTTTGAGGAGTGGATCTTCTGTACTTGTACTATTATGTATTCTGTGGCAGTACTGAGAATTGATTCCCGGGAAATTCGGTACTTTCGGTACTTTTGCTATAACTTAAAATTAGGCCAATAATCAAGCGTCTATTAGCTTAAAATGCCGCTCGCTATATTGCCCTTCGAACAAAAATAAATGAATGACGCGCGAAGTAAGCCGAGCTGATACTCACCGGGCTTTCATCTTGAGACATTGAGGTGTTGGACGCAAAGATTTACTAAAGCTTTTCGAATGTTGCCCATACGAGTTGAATTCGACGAGATATCCTTCTCGAAATTTCAATTACCTAACTACCTACCTCTACTCTGTCCAGGTATTCATAATGATCAATAACTTCAAGTGTAGAATTACCTAACTGGACTATCTACCTACATCTACTCTGTCCAGGTATTCATAATGGTCAATAACTTCAAGTGTAGTGTTTTCAGCATACACTGGAGCGGGTACATAAACATTCAACTTGATTTTCGTCTTATCATCCTAAGTCCCACTCTTTGGAAAGCACAACGGAGATTTTCGAGCATTATGTTCAGGTCTTCCAAGGTCTCAGCCTTAAAAACTACATCGTCGGCATAAGGGGGTAAGTTAGATACTCGCTCTAGATTTTGATACCGAATCCTTTCCAGTCAATGATATTAAAGATGTTCTCCAAGCTCCAACGCAGCGGTGAACCGTTTCTGAGAAATTACGTCTTCCTGTCTCACACCTTGGATGGACATTCAACATGATTTTCATCTTATAATCCTTCTCCCTTTCTTTGGAAAGCACTCCAGAGATCTTCGAGTATTGTGTTCAGGTCTTCGAAGGTCTCAGCCTTAAGAACAGCATCGTCGGTAAAAGAAGGGTAAGTTAGATACTCACCCTAGATTTTGATAACTAATCCTTTCCAGTCAATGGTATTAAAGATGTTCTCCAAGCTCCAACGCAGCG
The DNA here is from genome assembly GCA_943789525.1 of Agriphila geniculea. NCBI lineage: Eukaryota > Metazoa > Arthropoda > Insecta > Lepidoptera > Crambidae > Agriphila > Agriphila geniculea. The sequence goes on along the minus strand of OX038890.1, from coordinate 12,607,470 downwards.
GTGAATCTTTTCTAAGAAATTACGTCTTCCTGTCTCACACCTTGGATGAACATTTAACATGATTTTCATCTTATAATCCTTATCCCACTTTTTGGAAAGCTCTACAGAGATTTTCAAGCATTATGTTCAGGTCTTCCAAGGTCTCAGCCTTAAAAACTACATCGTCGGCATAAGGGGGTAAGTTAACTCGCTCTAGATTTTGATACCGAATCCTTTCCAGTCAATGATATTAAAGATGTTCTCCAAGCTCCAACGCAGCGGTGAACCGTTTCTGAGAAATTACGTCTTCCTGTCTCACACCTTGGATGGACATTCAACATGATTTTCATCTTATAATCCTTCTCCCTTTCTTTGGAAAGCACTCCAGAGATCTTCGAGTATTGTGTTCAGGTCTTCCAAGGTCTCAGCCTTAAGAACTACATCGTCACAGCATAAAGATTTTTTCCTTACAGTAGGCCGACGCCTTTATTGTTGGGCGATACCGCCGCCTGTAGGGTATTTACGCAAATACGGAAGGGTTGTCACAAATTTACAATTTGGAAGGTGGATTTCTTTTACGACTCTGGGTACATAAAAGCATTGCGAAATTATATAAAATAATGAATTAGGGATGACATATTATTAAATAAAGGTTTTATAACATAAAGGTTTCAAACGGTTTTCTTTATACCACGAGTGAGTGCGGCAGCCTGCCAATGCTGCCGCACTCGCTCGTAGTTTCACGAAACTTACTTGATGGCCACTGTCGCACGCAGGGTTCGGAAACCAGATTAATATTATTAAAAATCCAAGATGGCGGCCAACTTTTTTTTTTGCCGATTTCGATGAAACTCTGTTTTTTGTACTATTTTGACAAGAATAAAGCAACGCAATTTTAAAAATATATAAAATTCAAGATGGCGGCCAACTTTTTTGTTTGTGGGTCGATTTCGATAAAACTCGGTTTTTAGTACTATTTTGACAAGAAAACACCAACGCATTGTTAAAAATATGAAAAATCTAAGATGGCGGCCAACTTTTTTCAACTGAGTTACATCGAAATCAACCTAAAAACAAAGTCGGCAGCGATCTTGACTATTGTCGTTTTTTTACAATTTGTAACTGTTTTCTTGTCAAAATAGTGCCCCAAACCAAGTTTCATCGAAATCGGTCCACAAACAAAAAAGTTGGCCACCATCCTTGATTTTTTTATATTTTTAAAATTGCGTTGCTGTTTTCTTGTCTAAATAGTACTAAAAACCGAGTTTCATTGAAATCGGGCCACAAACAAAAAAGTAGGCCACCATCTTGGATTTTTTATATTTTTAAAATTGCGTTGCTGTTTTCTTGTCTAAATAGTATTAAAAACCGAGTTTCATTGAAATCGGCCCACAAATAAAAAAGTTGGCCGCCATTGTGGATTTTTGACATATTTAACATTGCGTTGCTGTTTTTCTGTTAAAATAGTACCAAAAACCGAGTTTCAATGAAATCGGCCCACAAACAAAAAAGTTGGCCGCCTTCTTGGATTTTTGAAATTTTAACATTGTTTTGCTGTTTTTTTGTCAAAATAGTATAAAAAACCGAGTTTCAATGAAATCGGCCCACAAATAAAAAAACTGGCCGCCATGTTGGATTTTTGTCATTTTTAAAATTGCGTAGCTGTTTTCTTGTCAAAATAGTAGCAAAAACCGAGTTTCATCGAAATCGACCCACAAACAAAAAAGTTGGCCGCCATCTTGGATTTTTTGTATTTTTAACATTGCGTTGCTGTTTTCTTGTCAAAATAGAACAAAAAACCGAGATTCATCGAAATCGAATTATTAACTTAATAGGAAATCAAAACGGTAAAGACGCGATAGCCCTAGAAGACTTGTCCCGAGCTACATAGAACGGCGAAGTATGCAGCTCGGGCTCGTCCGACTCACCTCTCCCCCCTCACGCCCCGCACGATTGCCCTGTCTAGACGTCTCCGTCGGCCTACTGTAAGAAATTCTTTATGCTGTGACATCGTCGGCAAAAAGAGGGTAAGTAGGATACTCGCCCTAGAATTTGAAACCGAATCCTTTCCAGTCAATGAGATTAAAGATGTTCTCCTAGCTCCAACGCAGCGATGAACCGTTTTTGAGAAATTACGTCTTCCTGTCTCACACCTTGGATGGACATTCAGAATTATTTTCATCTTATATTATAATCCTTAGTCCCATTCTTTGGAAAGCACGACGGAGATCTTAGAGCATTGTGTTCAGGTCTTCCAAGGTCTCAGCCTTAAGAACTACATCGTCGGCAACAAGAGGGTAAGTTAGATACTCGCCCTAGAATTTGAAACCGAATCCTTTCCAGTCAATGAGATTAAAGATGTTCTCCAGGCTCCTACGCAGCGGTGAATCGTTTTTGAGAAATTACGTCTTCCTGTCTCACACCTTGGATGGACATTCAGAATTATTTTCATCTTATATTATATTTCTTAGTCTCATTGTTTGGAAAGCACGACGGAGATCCCCCCCGCCCCTCGCGTAGAACTTGATATTAAATTCATGTACTTAAATGGTTTCTTGTTCTTTTTACCGACGTCCTTAATAACGACTGTTATTTTAATAATTTCCTCTTTTAGTGCCAACAATATTAATATAGGTAGTTACGCGGTAGAGCCCCTAATAATAACGTGAAAGAGATGGAAAACGTCATGCACGATTCGCAATCTGCAAAATGGCTCAAAAACAGTGAGCGCGTGCCCAAAGCGGCAACATCGATTGCCGATGCCGATTGCGTCAAATCTTACAGTTGAATCGTAATCAGGAAAAAATACCGAACCGCCCATACTTCGGTATTTTTGTCATACCGAACACCGAACACAGTGCTAAAATACCGAACGATTCGGTAAAATACCGAACACCTGGCAACCCTGGTGACTAGTTATTGAACTCGGAAAAAGAGTTTTGTAACATTATTATTATTTTATTTTATTTTCAGGCGAAAAATTGTACAGTTGTGATATTTGTTTCAAGAACTTCGTTCAAAGCGCTCAACTTTCAATACACATGAAGAGACACAAGGGAGATAAGTCATTCTTATGCCAGGACTGTGGTAAAGGTATGACAGTATTTTTAGTCAGACAGTAAATGTTAATTTTATTTTATTCTATGGTTACTAGTAACTACTAATTACATGACTGCCCATAAAAGCAGAGAGTGTAATGTGTTCAGGGTTTATTTATGTTTGTGGGTATGTGAGTTTCTTTATTCAACCATTACTTCTAAATGCCTTAACGGGTTTGTATGTATTGAGTATCGTTAGAATCCTTACATCATTTTGAGTAACACTGGCTATTTTTTTAATTAATTTAACATATTATTTTTGTAGGTTTTCCCATCAAATCAGACTTGAAAGTCCATCAGCGCATTCATAATGGGGAGAAGCCGTACGCATGCCACCTTTGCACCAAGACTTTTGCAACCTCTGGAAACCTCTCTATACATGTCCGAATACACAACAAAGAAGTCAGGTGAGATAACACTCACTGATTTTAGCATCATTGCTTTAAGGCGATTAGTGCCCTCACATACAGCCTTGGCCAAATGTATTAGCCATCCCTATGTTTTAGCATTTATGAAATAAAACTGGTAGATCAGACTTTCCGTGAACTGAAGAAGCCGTGGCTATCAGAACCAACAAGAAAGCACGACTCGCCCTGGGCTACTAAACACCAACACTTTACAGAGGAGGATTGGTCCAATGTGCTTTGGTCTGATGAATCCAATTTTGAGGTGTTTGGTACCCCTGGTGCGACCTACGTGAGGCGTCGAAAGGGCGAATAATTCTTGCCGGAGTGCGTGGTGCCTACAGTTAAGCATGGAGGAGGCAGCATAATAGTATGGGGATGCATGGCTGCAGATGGAGTGGGCGAAATGTTCATTGGTGAAAGTCGCATGAACTCGCAAAAGTACATCAATGTTCTTGAAACCTCTCTCCTGAACCGTTGATTTCGAATATTTTCGGTGACACGAATTACAACGACGTAACGTTTCAGCAAGATAATGCTTCATATTGGTTTGGTTTAATTTGAAATAACATCGTTTAAAATAGTAAGTAGGAAAAAAATTTAGAGTGGCTAATACATTTGGCCAAGGCTGTAGTGCCCTCATCTTAATTAAATGTATTGCTTGCTAAGCGTATCCATCCATCCGTCAGCCATTTTTGTTGTCCCCACTCCTGGGGCACTGGCCTTCCTTATGGGTGGATAAGGAGGACGGGCCATAACTCACCACGCGGGCCCAATGTGGATTGGTGGGTGTTAACGACTACAAATGCTGCCGGGACCAACGGCTTAACGTGCCTTCCGAAGCACGGAGGAGCTAAGTAAGTACATAATGTATGGAAAATTCACACGTACGACCGATTGAAGCTACGGTTCTATAGTTTATTTACAAACAATAACCTCAGTAAAATATAGTTTGTTGTAGTAGTAGTAGGCGAATGTGCCAAAAATGGCCACTCCAAATAGTGGCCATTTTTGGCACATTCGCCTACTGCTACTACTACAACGGACTATATTTTTTACACGACTGCCCAAAGCAAAAAGAGTGTATGTGTTCAGGGTTCATGTATGTTTGTGGGTGTGTGAGTTTCTTTATTCCACCATAACTTCCAAATGGCTCAACGGATTTGAATGTATGGGGTATTGTTAGAATCCTTACATTGGCTATATTTTTTTTTAAAGTTAATATGGCGACTGTATGACGCCATTTTCAAATGTGAAAAAAAAATGTTTTTCTTCAATTTTTACAATATGGGCATCAAATGAAAGGCCTTAATGAGCATATTTCAAAAATATATAATTTGTCACTAAAATATGTGCAATAAAATTTAAAAAAAATAAAAACACGACTGCCCTGCTGAAAACAAATTAAAATGTTAAATAACAAGTGTCATTGCAGTCGGGGGACCTCTTCGATTAAAATTGTTCTACAAAACGGTCCCCCGACTGCAATGACACTTGTTATTTAACTTTTTAGTTTGTTTTTTGCTAAAAACAAACTAAAAAGTGCCCTGCTGGGCAGTCGTGTTTTTTTTAATTATATATTTTTTTACAGAGGTTATTGTTTGTAAACTAACTATAGAACCTTAGCTTCAATCGGTATGTGTGAATTTTCGATACATTATGTACTTAGCGAGCAATAAATTTAATTACCTAAGATGAGACGCCACTCTGAGGGCACTAGTCACCTTAATACTATACTAATACAAACTATAAATAAATCTCTCACTAGCTAGCACGAAAACTACTATGTAGCTTCATGCTGCAATCATTCGTGCTCGCCTCGCCACTCGCGCGAGTCACTCGACGAAACGATTTTAGACGCTCGCACGCGACCATAGAGTATATTTTTCCGCCGTAAGGGCCGCTCGTGCCCCTGACTCGCGTCTGAGATGCCGCTCTCAACGCGAGTGCGCGAGTAACGAGGCGAATAGCGCCTTCTCTATATACAGGGCGTCCCAAAACTTTGCCACACGGAGGGAAAGTACCTTAAATGTTGAAGATAGGAAATTTTACTAAAAAAAGACTACATCTCGATTTTTAAAATAATAAGAATTGGGGCCCTATTTTTGAATCACTCGACTGGCGTCGAGCGCTCTTTTCGACTGATTTTCGTTCGACATCCCATTGTTTTGAGTCATGTGTCGAACGAAAATCAGTCGAAACGAGCGCTCGACGCCTGCCGACCGAATCAAAAATAGGGCCCCTGTATTCAAAGATTTTTGTAAAATCGCCTGCCTTAACCAGAAATAGAACCTGTCAAGGACAGGCCCACCCATGTTAGTTACATCATAACTTACATAATATAATGTAAATATCTATACTATGGTTTTGTCTCTTCACTATATTCCAGTCATATAGCTTTCCTTTGCCTATTGTAAATGTGTTTCCATTTTTCTGCTATTAAATCTTCCTTCTCCCCTTTCAACCGCGGTTTCCTTTGCTGTCCTCGACAGAACCCATCAAATATGAAAAAACAAAATAACGACTCGTTAGGCTTATTTTTTCTTAAATATCACACTAATATCTATCAATATCAATAATATCTTAAACAAAAGGAAGATCATAAAATTTAGTATTTAAATTTAAATTATTACGCATTGTATGAATTTGTATGGTATAGCATGCGATTTAAAAAAAAAACTAAATGCAGTTCCAATAATTTTTAAAAACAAAATGCAGTCTTCTATCAGTAAAACTTTCTATTTTCAATATTTAAGGCACTTTCCCTGCGTGTGGCAAAGTTTTGGGACACCCTGTATATTTGCCTCGCCCTGTATATTAGGGTTACCAGGACCAAAATTCGGAAATCCGGTCGCTCCAAGCTGTGCGGCGATGATGGTTTAGACAAAATCATAACTATCAATGATGGTGTAATGATTTTAACCAAGCATGATTGAAAATCCGGTCTCGAATGAAATCCGGGCGGAGTCCGGTCTGAGCTCTTAAAATCCGGTCAAGACCGGATTTATCCGGTCAGATGGTAACCCTAGCCTCGCCCGCCTCGATATTCGCGCGAACGTGCGACTGCGGCACGCTATTTGAAGAAATAACACAATTATTTGAAGTTGTTATAAATTATAATTTTATTACAGATACAACTGCAAAGTGTGCCACCGTGGCTTTGTGACTTGCAGCGCGTTTAACGTGCACGTCAAGAGACACAAAGGACAAAGGGACTATCTCTGTGAATGTGGGAAAACGTTCTACACGTCATCCGCTCTCAAGCAACATAAAGTTGTCCATACTGGCGAAAAGAGATACCAATGCAAGATCTGTGAAAGAAAATTCACTCAGACAAGTCACCTTAGTCGTCATTTCAAGAGAGATCACATGAAACCAAACGCTCCAGTGCCTTCATCTGATTACTATAAGACAGTGTTGCATGAGGGTAGTAAAGTATTTGATATGTTAGGGAATAATATGCCGAAGGCAGACTCTGGTGTAAAGTGTGAAAACTGAACAAAATATGATAATAGTGTGGCTTAAAAACTTCTCTCTTTATTTATATTTTTATACTAATAATAACATTCGTTCTGTATTTCTCAAACACATTATTTTGCAGACTATTTACAGCAGCTGTATATTAGGTCTTTACCTATGAAATTGCCGATATTTTGTCACATACAGAGAAAATAATAACTTCTATAATTTAAAATTTTAACAAAATCGTGAATATTACTTCGAATTATGATCATGATAGTTAACTATCAGTAAAAATAAAGTCCATATTTTAGCTTTCGTGACATTAAAAAAAGATCTTGAAAGTGACTCTTTTTTTGTGAGCAAAAAAAGGGGAACCGAAGGGGTTGTAACTTAACCAAAACTTATTTTTTCGCTTATCTTAAATGGAAATAAGTTAGCATAGTGTTCAAACATTAGTACATAAAAGTTTTGTTACATGAGTGTTCATGGTTGTTAAATGAACAAAGAAAATGCTATTATGAAAAATGCAACTTCTTGAAAAATCTCCATACAAATCGGCAATTTCATAGGTACCTATTATAATCGGCACGTATAACGCGACACGACACACACATCTACGTAACGGCGCTATCTAACAACGCAATCGCTTAGGTATGTCAGGGATGGCCAGGAGGTCGACCGCGAAGGCGATTTAGGTAGCCTGCGACTTCCGCGAGAGTTAAAAAAAACACACCGGCCAAGTGCGAGTTCGACTCGCGAACGAAGGGTTCCGTACCAAAAACGGCAAAAAAAAACACGTTTGTTGTATGGGAGCCTCCCTTAAATATTTATTTTATGCTGTTTTTAGTATTTGTTGTTATAGTGGCAACAGAAATACATCATCTGCGAAAATTTCAACTGTCTAGCTATCACGGTTCATGAGATACAGCCTGGTGACAGACAGACAGACAGACAGACAGACAGGCAGAAGGACAGACGGACAGCGGAGTCTTAGTAATAGGGTCCCGTTTTTACCATTTGGGTAAGGAACCCTAAAAACTGAATTGAAAAATATGAAAAAATAACTTTAATTATTACACAACTTAAAACATCTAAACTCTACCTTGCAGTCAACCGCAAGATCTTTTTTAACCGACTTACAAAAAAAGGAGGTTCTCAGTTTGATTTGTATGTATGTTTGTTCGCGATTATCTCGCGTTTGGCTAAACCAATTTTGATGTGGTTTTCAGAAAAGTGTTTGTTACACTTATGACAAGGTTTTAGTATTTTAACCGACTTAAAAAAAAAGGTTTTCTTCTCAGTTTGACCCGTATACATGTTTGTCCGCGATTATCTCACGTTTGGCCAAACCGATTTTTCTACCTAGATAATATATATGTTACCGGCAATGTATGAAATGCAGGCATTGTATACAATGCCTAGGCATTGTATACAATGCCTGGCCCTTTTAGGCAATGTATGAAATATAATGAATATTGATATCTATTTCACACATTACCTAGGCAGTGTATACAATGACTAGGCATTGTATAGAATGCCTGCTGGTCCACCGGCAATGTGTATAATAAAAAGATTTTCGAGAATAGATTCGAGGGGGGATCGAGGGGGGCTTGGGGAAAGCTCGAGGGGGGGGGGGGGCTTGAGGAAAGCTCGAGGGGGGGGCTCGGGGAAAGCTCGATGGGGGGCTCGAGGGGGGCTCTTTGGAATCGAACCTGTTTTACTCCTGTAGGTCCCGCGTATAGGTTAGAAATTTAAGCTTAAATTTCGAGGTTATTTTTTTATAACAGACAACAAAAATTTGAGTTTGTAATCGAACCTGCTTCACTCCTGTAGGTCCCGCGTATAGGTTAGAAATTTAAGGCGAGCGCGGAGCGCAGCGGAGCGTGAGCCTTAAATTTCGAGGTTATTTTTTTATAACAGACAACAGAAATTTGAGTTTGTAATCGAACCTGCTTCACTCCTGTAGGTCCCGCGTATAGGTTAGAAATTTAAGGCGAGCGCGAAACGCAGTAGAGCGAGATCCTTAAATTTCGAGGTTTTTTTTTATAACAGACATACGAAATATACTTATTTTACACATTGCCGGTGGACCAGCAGGCATTGTATACAATAATATAATATAATAATAATTCATTTATTTCGGGTGTCAAAGACCCATTACATCAAAATTACATCAAATACAATAAAAATAAATACAATGCCTAGGCAAAGTATAAAATGAATTATATTTCATACATTGCCTGATCTTTTTAGGCATTGTATACAATGCCTAGGCATTGTATACAATGCTGGATTATACACATTGCCGGTAACATATATAATACATAAGGTACTTACACTAAAAAGAAAAAAAAAGAAAAAATTGTTTTAAAAAACAAAAACCGACTTCAAAACCCCACTCTACCTCTAAAAAGCAAGAAATAATAGGTATTGAAATCATTAGATACGCATTATCATTGTAATAAAATACGTCTATTGAAGTCGGGTGGGGCTGTTAAAATAAAAAAAGTTGTCCTCCAGCCCCACCCGACTTCAATAGAATTTTTTTCAAACACCACTTAGACCTCACCAGTCAAGTTTGGCCACCCCTGGCTTATATAATTCTCATAGCCGAGAATGCCCAAAGCAGGCAATGTGAATGACGTGTCAAATAAGATAAATCTGAATCGAATGGAGTCATTTTATTACACGACGAACTGGGGTATCTTGAATCCTTGTCAAACAAATTGTCTCATAGATGTCTATTTCTTTAAGGGCTTAAAAGTAAGAAATGAATGCTCTGTACTTGTATTTTTGTAAAATGATCAATATATTAATGTCCACTCCCATCAAAGTGCAACTGGGGCCTTACTATGAGCTCTTATAGCAGTACTTATATTGAACTACCTTACTTTTTCGTACTATGACCTCAAAGGTTTGTTGAAAAGCAGGCCTTAAGCAGTCCTGTCTAAAGCCTGCTTGCATGGTAAGCCCCCAGGTTGCCTGTGTTTATAATACTAGCGACCCGCTCTCGCTTCGCTTCGGTGTAGTGTGGAATTTGACAACCTGTATTATACATACAAAGCCTTCCTCTTGAATCACTCTATCTATTAAAAAAACCGCATCAAAATCCGTTGCGTAGTTTTAAAGATTTAAGCATAAATAGGGATATAGGGACAGAGAAAGCGACTTTGTTGTGATAAATTATAATTTTCTGTAAATTGTAAGTAGTTACCATTTTTGTTGTAATGATACACAATAAGGGTGCCTGTACATTGACGCGAAGTGAAACGGCGGAGCGGAGAAACGAGGAAATATTAACCAATAGGATTGCGGAACAGAGATTTTATGCGATCCTATTGGTTAATATTCCCTCGTTTCTCCGCTCTATCACCTCGCTCTGCTCTGGGCGTGTTATTGTATTTTGTTTTGTGTGACACAACACACGAAACAAATGTGTCTCTAGCTATGTCGAATGCATCCATAGTTCGGATACTGCATGCAGGGCCGATATTATAGACTAAAAAACCGGCCAAGTGCGTGTCGGGCCACGCGCCATAGGGTTCCGTAGTTACCTTATACCATACCATATTTAATACCACCTATAATTTTTCGTCTGTAAAAATAACTTTGTTTTTCACAGTGTTGGTATGAATGACAAAGCTATATTTGCGGTTTTGGAAAATGTGCTATATCTCAAAAACTAATTACTATATCTCGTTCAAATTAATTTTGGTTGAAAGTGTTTATTAAGATCTACAGCATATATTTTTTTTAGATTTTTCACTCTCTTATTTCAAAAGTTAAAGGCGGGGGACACACATTTTACCACTTTGGCGGTGAATATCTTTCAAACGGTTGACTTTGAGAAAAAGTTGTCTTAGAAACCTTAATGTCATTTTTAAAGACCTATCTATAGATATCCAACACGTGTTGGTTTGAAGAAAAAAAATTTTTTCAGTTTCTCTTCCATGTATGGGGAGCCCCCCCTTAATCTTTTATTTTTCTTATTTTTGTATTAAATTCGTTAAGCGGTTAACAGAATACATCTACCTACCAAGTTTCAACTGTGTAGTCTTAATACTTTCGGAATAAAGTGGCTGTGACATACGGACAGACAGACAGACAGACAGACATGACGAATCTATAAGGGTTCCGTTTTTTGCCATTTAGGCTACGGAACCCTAAAAAACATATTTAATCTACAATATTGGCCCTGCATACAGGGCTTTGAGTAGCCCGCTTCAAATGATGTCATAACGCGTCACGACACACCACAACACAAAAATGTTTGCAGTTTGCATTTAAAGGTGCGGTCACATTTGTCTGACGCCATGTGTTAACACGCCGCCGCCGTCAGATGACATGGGTTTTAATAGTAAACGTTTGCACTAGAAGCACACTTATGTTATAACACGTCCATAGAAATACGGCGTGTTACTGTTAGGCTATGTTTACATTAGTCGAGTAAAAACGTACCATTAGAAGTACATTGCGTGGTGTGTTTGACGTTCTTTTAGAATCGACGAACATGCCCGGCAATGTACTTCTAATGGAACGTTTTTACTCGACTAATGTAAACATAGCCTTAACACGTGGCGTCAGAGAGATATGACCGCACCCTAATAGATTTTTTACATCTGTGTCGAATAAGTTGGTGGTCATGTTGTATTTAATTTAAATAAATTATTGTATTTTTCTATTCTTTCTTTTTCGTTTTACCTGCTAAAAATAGCTTACTGACTAGAGAAAAGAGGTGTCTTATGGTTTCAGGTGTCCCATGAAATGTGTACAGCCTAGTATCACTGAAACTTCTCTATTCCGCGCTCGTGCATGTTACATGAAATCGGCAGGCTGATTATGTAATTAAAAACTATTTAGCGACTGGTCTCATTTGACAGATGAATGTAATACATTGCTTCTTCTTTTTGGGGTAAAAAAACATAGATAAAGATCGGATTTTGTCACCAAGAACCAGATTTTGTCGATCTTGCGTTCAGGAGATTCCGACAAATTAACGGCTGCACACACGAGTAATCAGATTTTCGCTACGACCTTCCGTTTTCGAGATCTGTGTGGTTTAGCTGTAGAGACGTCTCTACAGCTGCGCCACACGTATCTCCTAAACGCAAGCCCGACAAATTCTGGTTTTTGTGCGACAAATTCCGAAAAACTATCGTCTTCATCATGGCATAGTCAAAAAGTCAGATTTCCAACTTTTTTTTTGTGGCCCAGCTGTAGTCCGGCACGTACGGTGATCTGATAAGTCAAAATGCTTTACGCTACATAATAACTAATGGGTTGCGTTCAGTGGCTTAGAGTGCGGTTGTTTTTTAACTCACTCTAAGGTTAGGAATTAGGAACGACCAAGAACTTTAAATGTCAATGTCAATACAATGTCTTCATTTTCCATTTGGAATACGAATAATTTAAACGTTCCTTTATTCTAAATCAAATAAAAACTGTTTTTTTAAGAAGCTACCCTGAACCATTTGAAAATTAGACACAAAAACATAAAAATACAAAATAATGTCAAACGACATTGACATTATTTCAATAGACAAACGTCAGAGCGTTTACAACCACCTTTTTTGATGGTTAAAAGGTTGCATTACAACGCTCTGCCGTTTGGAACGGGAAAGTTGTGTCAACCGAACGTCACGCTCTAATGTTTGGAACGGCGGCGTTAGAGCGTTTGGTTGCACTCGGAGCGTAGGTACGGACGCGGCTCAGTATGCAGGAAAAAAAGCAGCCTGTCTCTTTGCCGCATGCGGGAACGGCGCGGCGCGGCCCATTCCGGCCAGCAGGCTGATTGTCTAACTTTGTTGCAATTAACTTTGACAGAAATCGCAGTGACATTGCTGCTTTAGTAAGAACCAATGTGACAACTATCTTACTTAAAGCAGCAATGCAACTGCGATTTCAATCGAGAATTGTTAGCAACAGCTTTACGTAATTCGGGGTCTGCACGCGGGTAATGGAAATGCACACCCCATCCTACTTATATTATAATTGTGAAAGTTTGTGGGTTTGAATGTTTAGAGATGTTTGTTCCTCAATCACGCAAAAACTGCCGAACGGATTTGCTTAAAATTTGGCACACAGAAGATAGCCTAGATTAAAACATAAGATACTTTTCATCCCGATATTCCCACGGGAACGGGAACCACGCGGATGAAACCGCGGGCGGCCGCTAGTAAGTACATAATTATAAGTACTACGTCCTAAGGGCGTCCGCTGCGTTAAGCGGGACGCGCGCGGGTCGACATAGATTAGAGCTTACTCATACATTGCACTGCGAGCGTCCGTCAGAAAACCAGCAATCTATATCCCGCGTCTTGTATACCCGCGCCGCCGGGATCACGTAACGTACGCCCTAAAGCACACGGGCCACTAACCGCAAACGCCGCCACTGACTGCTTTCCTGTTGTTTTCATATATTTTATACGCAACGCCCCGGTAGTCGCCACACGCTTAGATGAAAGGCGGCGTTTGTGGCTGTAGTTATTGGCCCTTGTGCGGAGACAGTAAACGATCAAAACTGTCAATCATTTACATTGCATCGGCTTGTCAATCACATTTTGATCGTCTAGCTAGGAGCGATGCTTGACAAGCACCACAGAATATTTATATACAGAGTGGATTTTTGAGACGGTACATTAAGGGCAGGTACCTTATCCATTATAGTTACAGGAAATCGTTCCTTGGAGACCATTCATAACTTTTTAAGATATTATGAACTTCATTTTCAGATTTTGGAAAAAAAATACGGTTAGCAAAAAAATTCCTAAAATACCAAAAAAAATTTTTTTGCCAATCGATCCTGTTTCGTGTGGGGATCAAAATACTCTATGGGACCATTTAAGGTTGAGTACTAGAAATGACAGAAATCGCCAAAAACTTTTCCCATACATTTTGTACTGAAAACGAGAAATTAACTCGAAATATTTTTTATTGCCAAATGATCCTATTTCTTACAAATTAACGGCTGCACACACAAGTAATCAGATTTTCGCTACGACCTTCCGTTTTCGAGATCTGTGTTGCTCAGCTGTAGAGACGTCTCTACAGCTGCGCCACACTGATCTCCTAAACGCAAGACCGACAAACTCTGGTTTTTGTGCGACAAATTCCGACAAATTAACTGCTGCACACACGAGTAATCAGATTTTCGCTTCGACCTTCCGTTTTCGAGATCTGTGTGGCTCAGCTATAGAGACGTCTCTACAGCTGCGCCACACTATCTCCTAAACGCAAGCCCGACAAATTCTGGTTTTTGGCGACTAATTCTGGCAAACTATCGTTTTCTATCGGCACTATCGGCAGAGTCAAAAAAAGTCAGATTTCCAACTTTTTTTTTGTGGCCCAGCTGTAGCCCGGCACGTGATTACTGCCGATATGAAAATTATGCGATTCGAATTCACACTAAAGCTTCGCGGAGCTTATTTTCTAATTCAAAAAATCTATCGCATAGATCTATCCTGAAATCTATCGCAATCGCTTTCAGGATGTAACACATTGAAGCTTCTTTTTGGCACAAATAAAAATTTACCAAAGAAATGCAGCAATGTGTCACATCCATCTGTCAAACGAAAGCGATTGCGATAGATTTTTTTAATTAGACAATTAGCCCCCTGACATGTTGTCTAATTTTGACAATCTATCGCAATCGCTTTTATTTGACAGATGGATGTGACACATTGCTGCATTTCTTTAGTAAGTTTTTATTTATGTCAAAAAGAAGCATCAATGTATGATGTATCACATCCAGGGGCCTTACTATAAGCTCTTATAGCAGGACTGATAATGAAATGCCTTAGTTTTTCGTACTTCAGCAGCTTTTTCCTGTGGCAGGCCTGCTTTAAAACACGCTCTAAAACCGTTCACCATTTTTTATGTATGAATGAACGAAGCGTACATATTTGTCACAGAATAAGCGATGGTTCGCAAAAATTATCGCGCGTTGAAAAAATCGCTCGTGTGAATGTACGATCCCTAAATTTTATTCTGTGCGCTGTCAATTTGATTTGAGTTTTGTTCTGTGATTTGAGTTGAGTTGCTTTGCTTTTGCTTGCTACATAATATTAATCTAATCTGTGGTTGAGTTGAGTGATCGCGAGATTCTCGAGTTTCTAGTTTTTATTTAGTTTCACTTAGTTTAAAATTCTTTTTCCTCATGTAATTAATAGAAACGTAGTTTTAGGATGACAATGGAAAGGAGGATAAAATTAAAAACCCTCAATAGTCACATAACTTGCAAAATCTGCCGTGGATATTTCATAGACGCCACCACTGTCACTGAGTGTCTTCATACGTGTTAGTATTTATTTCGATATTTTTACATTTATTTTATTATTTACTGTCGTCTTAGGGACGTAGTTTATACATACTTTTGCATTTATTTCGGTACCTACTACAAAAACATTGTTAAAAATATTTCTACATCTAGTTTTTCAATGGTTCTATCTTTACTTATTTCAATACCATTACCTATTTTTTTCATAAAAGTAGATCTTAACATACTAAAACTTCTTAATATAACAATTTTTCTAATTAGGTGTTAAATTTTTAAACATTGAATGCATTACTCTGCAAAATAAAATGCATGTACATAACCTAATTTCTTTTTGGTCATTTCAGTTTGTAAAAGCTGCCTTGTAAAGCATCTGGAAGAAAATAACACTTGTCCAACATGCAATATAGTGATACATCAGTCACATCCACTGCAATATATCAGTTTCGACAGAACAATGCAAGATATTGTCTATAAGTTAGTGCCTGACCTACAGGACAGTAAGTAATTTATCACATTATAGGTAAATAAATATTCAAATATGTAGTCACAGCCGTCATAAAATAAAATTAAATGGGTGAATCAACTGTTTCTTGTTTTGTGACATTTCTTAAAATATCTATGTGAACCTTTTTTATACAAAGTTAATCTGTAGTTTCAAATACTCTCAGCAAATTATCTTTTAAGTATTTATTATAAGAAAAGGGTAATCTTTAGAAATGGTCCGATTGAATTGAGGATTGAGATAGATAGGAGGGCGAGAAGGGTGGGGGGGGTGTGGGAAACCCCCCAGTGCCACTCCCGCCGCGAGGAAAGTAATAATTATGTGGTGTCGGGGGGCACGACTTTCGGACATACATACAAAATTTCGCACTTAAAAAAGTTGTTTCTGGCGCCTGGGTTCATGTCAACCTAACATCACGTGACCTGCGGTCTTTGGTCACCATCGCAACAATTTAGCAGTGCTACCAACCTAGTGCGCCGACATTAAACGAATACACATCCAAATTTCACAAGAACAGAAATGAAGATTCGCGCCTCGCATAAATAGAAACGGAAATACGCGCGAACTGTGAAACACAAATAAAAAATGTAATAATGTAAACGTGTTCCGTTCCACGCAAAAATACGCAATGTTGACATTTCGTCATACAAAACTTTGGTTTTTTTCACAAACACTAGAAAATAATAAAAATAAAAATTTCCTCGCCGAGAATGTAGTATCTTTTGAAAGGCCTTTCAAAACTCTACAAAATGCGATATATTTCAATTCCAAAATCAACCAACGCATTTCTAAAGCCAACCCAAGAAAAATTAAAAGACATGAAAATTTTGCACAATTTTAAAGAAAAACATAGGTGACCCAGGAAACAACCCCTATTTTTCATATAAAGCTGGGGACAAAATTGTCCCTTAGGTCACCCATGTCTTTTTTTAAACAGAATGTAATTTTTGCAAATGGTCACTTTCACAGAATGTCATTTTTGCGACTGGTCATTTTTGCAAAAAGTCACTTTCACAAAACGTCACTTCGCAGAATGTCATTCACAATTTTATTCCTTTTTTCCCAAAATTGTGACTGAGAAAAAATTGTGAATGACATTTTGTGAAAATGACCTTTTGCAAAAGTGACCAGTTGCGAAAATGACATTCTGCGAAAGTGACCATTTGCGAAAATGAGATTCTACGTAAGTGACCAAATTTTTCGTGATGACCATTTTCAAAAATGACGATCTGCGTCAAAATCCTCACATTATTACACTACCACTTGTAGACGAGTTGAAAAGGGAGCGTGATTTCTACCGGGCGCGAAACCTGCCGTGTCCCAAAGATGCCGCTTTGGCAGCTGACAAGCCTGGTGCAGGCGACGAGCCCGAGCAACCGGACAACACAGATTCTCATAGAAAAGATGAACAGGTAAACTTTCCCATTAGGCTTGCCAACTTCTTTTTTCGACGTAAAGAGACAAACGATTATAAATATTAAAAAATACCGAATTTCTCTTTATCACCCGGGACAAATAAAGGTGCGTGCGTACAATAAATAACAAATTTAAGTAAAAATGCATTTTTACTTAAATTAGACATTAAACTGTACTTCGAAACAGATTTTACTGCACACAACATATTTTTTTTGTAATTTGCGAATGTTTATAAAAAAAGAGACAACCAAAATCGTAATTGAATATCGTTGTGCGTGTGTCACGCAGTCGCCGGCCGGTCTGTAGATTTTCGTAAAATACAGTACATGGGATGTCCCGGCGGGACATTAAAATCTATACGAAAAATACGGGACGTCTCGTGAAATACGGGACGGTTGGCAACGCTTTCCCACCTATATTGATGGAGTTGGCAAAGAATTTTTTTTTTTTTAATTTTCAACATAAAAAAGAACAGTTTTCAGTCTCATTGGGGCTTTTTCAGAGTTGTTCATGTAACTGAAACAAAACAGGAAAAATACATCATTTCACAGAAATCTGTTTTAAAGAAAGTTATTCATAAAATTATTTAAAATATGAAATATAAACTACCTAATTTAACAATCTAGATATTTTTTAAACAAGACTTTTTCATTTTTAGGTTAATGTATGCTTGGAATGCATATCAACTTCTCTGCGTACTCTGAAGAGGAGTTTCATTAGGTGCTCAGCTCAAGCCACCATCACGCACCTGAAGAAGTTTGTAGCTAAGAAAGTATTAAATGGCATTGAAAAATATAGAGAAGTAAGTATAATAACAAAGATTTGATATAGGCCTCGGCGTGAATCCTGGACTGTGAGAGAAACTGGAGGGGATTACTGGAGGGTAACTACCTAAAAAATACTTCTGTGCATTAAACGTCACCGTTCAAGATCCGTGCCGAGGCCTGTATTTAAATAGATCATAACGAGCAATATATTGCGCGAGGGATTTCGTCGCTCTGTAAATTGTCCACCTACTTCTGGGGCCAGCTCTCAGTATAATACCGCGGGTGTAACAAGACATTTAATGAAGCCGAGGTCTACATATTCTGCCCATCATCAGGACCATTTGTTCAAAATTATTGCTGAGAAACGATTTTAATTTTTGGTGTTAAAAAGGCATTGCATACATTACCACGCAATGTAACGCGTACAAAAGACCGCGCCTGCGAGTGTATGCTACACAGCTGCGTGCGGCCGAGTTGAAAGGCAACGTTTATGTGCATGCTCATGAAAAACTTTGAGTGATGATGTTTTGAAGCCATTGTTTGTTACAAAATAGTAAAAATTTTGATAATGTTTCTTGGGAGAAAAATTAAGAAATAATGAATAAAATAAATTTCATAAAAAAAATAAAAAAAAGTTTGACTTTGACCTTCAATAACTTCGCAACTATTGGTTTTCCAGGTATAGTCTAAAAGACAAAAATGATCCTGATGATGAGCAGAATACGTGGACTTTCGCTTCGTTGAGGGTCTTTTCACACCCGTTATTAACATTATCTTGTTTGTTTCAGATTGACATATTATGCAATGATGAATTATTAGGAAAGGACCACACACTAAAGTTTGTTTATGTAACACGGTGGAGATTTAGAGATCCGCCATTGAGGCTTCAGTATCGTCCAAAGATAGATTTATAAATTACATTAGTCTTGTGTAAAAGGATTTACCCTATGCTACAGTCAGCGCCAAAATGATCTGAGCGTTCAAACCTACCAAAACATCTGAGCATTTGACATAGATCAACCTTATAGGATAACCTAGTTCAGGCACAAATAATTTTATATTACCTAAATAAAACTATATCAGTAATTTTTACGAGTAGGTATTCAGAATTCTAATATTATTTAGTATTATGTAGGAACTAATTCCTTACTAATTTGTTTATGCATAAGTACTAACCTAGTTTTAAAGCTGACATTGTCCATTGTTATAAATGTGTACAAAATGAAGTTGTGAATAAATGATTTATGATTTATCTCAAGACATTAAGGTGCACTTTCTTTTGTACTAAGACAACAAATGAAACTGCACCTTAATATCTTCAGATAAGGTAGGTCTATGTCAAATGCTCAGATGTTTTGGTAGGTTTGAATGCTCAGATCATTTTGGCGCTGACTGTACATAAAGCACTTTTAGCTACAGTCTGACAAAAAAGTATAGAAAATAAAAAGGGAGCCACTTTTTTGTCATTAATGTTTATTGTAAGGCAACACAACTACTTTTGTATGGAAAATTATGTGTTGTTAGTAAAAATTATTTTAGTTTCGTTTCTATACTTTCTTGCCAAGCTGTATGTAACATGGGCAACAGCGTCGCTTAACCCCGCGAACTGAAATCTATGGAAGTGTAATTGCAAACAAATATTGCTTAAAAAATGGCACCACAGGGCTGAAAAAGTACAACCTGCACAGCTTTAATCGGACCAGCTACGCGCCCGGTGACTGACCTTAGCGTTCTTAACAATAATTGCAGTTTGTATTGTAAAGAAAAGAGAGAGTTTATTAGAAATGACGTCCTGTATAGTGAAATGGTGTAAAAGACGCAAAGAAGGCAGTAAAAATATGCAGATATAACGTCTCATATTTTTTCGTTTAAGTACTTATAGAAAATATCTATGAGTATACAAATTATGGTCGCTAATAAGGAACCTGTAAAAATAAATAAAATAAAATATAGTTTATTACTCAATAATTAAATTACAAAAATTGCGTTGAGACAGCCCCAGAGAGTAATATAAATACTCGTGTTGAGGTGAAGAATACCAATACCAGTGCTCAGACACTTTGTGCTACATAATTAAATTCCAGCATTTTTAGCTCCATCCATTTAGTTGTACTTTTCGGGTGGTGCCATTTTTTGAGCGCAATGCTTGTTCCATAGATTTTAGTTCGCTGGCTTAAACACTCCTAAGGTTAAAATCTCTTGCACGCCGCGCCGTCACAACAACATACGTTTAGTTCGTGCAGGGGCGATACGCGCGCACACGAATTTTGTTGCTAACTGGTTAAGCGACGCTGTTGCCCATATTACATTAAATTATAACTTTAACAACTAACTTATACTCCATTCCACGAATAGGGAACAACATACTCGCAGCTTATTGGTCAATGCTTGCGGCTAGAGCTAGGCTATAGGCTAGCCTAGCTTAGCTGTAGCCGTGCGTGACCTTAAATAGCCTAGCCGCTAATAGGGTTGCCAGATGCCCCATATTTTAAGGGTTACCCTGTTTTTCAGGCTAAGATAATACAGAAACCTGTAATTGCGAAACTACAATACGGGGTAAAAGAATCGGTGATCTAAATTGTCTTCATACAAAACAGCTGTTTTAATTTTTTATGCTGGTAACCCTTAAATCAAATAGTGGCATCCCACTGACATCCATTATACAATTGACGTCAGTGTGGCAACCGCACTGCACACAGATCAATTTTCTTTCGGAACTCTTTTCGTGGAATGGCCTTTAAATGCATTTTTGTTTAGTTCAGGGAACAGGTTACTTTTAAAATATGTATGTATACTTAAATAGGTAAGACAGTAACATCGGTGCATTATGCCACACACTGCAGAATCTTTATTTTGTGTCAATATCTTTCAAATTATTGAATCATCGAAACTCGCGTATCGCGAAAAGAATAATGTATTCATTTAAAAAAAAACTTAAGTATGATGTTCTACTTGATGTAGGTAGATATAGATTGGTATCGTCATTTAAGAACTGGTATTTTTATACTGTACTAAATGCAATTTTGTCAATGAATCCTAACACAAAATATTATATGACATAAAAATTATGTGAACAATTAAATAGGTACTTACATAATATTTATTCTGTGATTTTAATAAAAAAAATGTGTGTCATACTCATACATCATCAAGCAGCATAAGGAAGGTGTAAATTATAATAATGTGTAGGTAACGAATTTAATAAGGATTTTTAAGATAAATTTTATATTTGATTAAAGAGTTGAGGAAAGCTACAGAATAATCATTTTTTTATTTGGTCACATATTTTTTCTACTTACATCTAAATGTAGGTACATCATGTGACTATTGACGTTAACTTAAATTAATTATAATAATTAATTACATTGCTGTATCAAATAATAGTGACACAGTTTTTACTTATTTGATCTTATCAAAATATTTTTCATAGCTTCAGAAATAATTGTTGGTTCGATTTATGGAAATTTTTATAAAAGGAATATTTTTTGTTTATCTAATTTGGTATAGTTTCTTATACAGGATGTTTGGTAATAGCCTTATTAAGCCGAATATGGCAGATAGGACATGCACAGAATCCCAGAAAATTATACGGCATAATAGCAGATAGAATATCATGCATACAACTCCGAAAAAATATTCTAAACCCTGAAAATCACCACTTTTTTAAATTTGTTTTTCTTTATATAATAAACTGCATAGTGGCACGCAACCCTAGACTGATATTGTGTTTTGCTCTATAGAATACAACAGCCCATTGAGCCCATCAAGCGCATTGATTTATCGAATACAATAGTCTATTTACGTTGGTTTTGACGCAGATAGTCATTTTCGCAAATGGTCATTGCGAAAAATTTGGTCACTTTCGCAGAATGTCATTTTCGCAAATGGTCACTTTCGCAACTGGTCACTTTCGCAAAAAGTCACTTTCGCAAAAGGTCACTTTCGCAAAAGGTCACTTTCGCTGAATATCATTTACAATTGTTTCTCAAACTCACAATTTTGGAAACAAAAAGAAAAAAAAATAATGACATTTTGCGAAAGTGACGTTTTGCGAAAGTGACCTTTAGCGAAAGTGACCAGTTGCGAAAATGACATTCTGCGAAAGTGACCAAATTTTTCGCGATGACCATTTGCGAAAATGACGATCTGCGTCAAAACCTTTACTTTTAAGGTTGTCCTTTTGCATTTTTTAATACAAATAAAAAAACATACGGCCATGTGGCGGTTTTCAAGGTTTCGAATATTTTTTTGGAGTTGTAAGCATGGTATATCTGCCATATTCGGCTTTATAATGCTATTACGAAACAGCCTGTAGTATATACTTAGTTGTTTTAGTTTGTTAATTTGTCATACTTAAAGCATTTTGTTACCGTTAATTATTTATGAATGCGTAATAATATTAATTACTTAGTGACAATTTTGTTTTGGAGGTAGCCTCATTTGATAGGAAGAAGTATTACTCATTTTATTATTTCCTTATATTAGAAAATTATTTAGATTATTATAGTTATGTAACATTATTGTTTAGGTGGAGTTATTAAAATATAAAAAAGAATTTAATTAAAATATTTCCTGGCATCAAAATTATATTTTTTCTTTAGTTTTACCTTAGCTTTACCCGTTAGTTTCTAGTTAATATCTACTCGGTCAGGACTCAGAAACAGGAATCAAACCTGTATCCTTGTTGAACTAAGATTAATAAAAGTTCGAAGCTACCAAGATATCTGTGGTAGCTTTTTTATTAAACCCAATAATACGCACTTGGTCGGTCGGCGCGGTGCGGTTGCCTGGCGGGGCGGCTCAGACGATTTTATTCATTAATCTGTTTTTGCAATAAAGGCCTTTATTTTTTTTCGTTTCTGTAATTATTAGTATGATAATATTGCAACTTCTCTGCAAGAAAGTACAAGGGCCGGGCGGCCTGGGGTCCTATTTTTTTTTAATCGCTCTACTAGCGTCGAGCGCTCTTTTCTACTGATTTTCGTTGGACATTTGACTCAAATGAAAGATTGAGTCAAATGTCGAACGAAAATCAGTAGAAAAGAGCGCTCGAAGCCAGCCAAAGGATTCAAAAATAGGTCCCCGGGGCCCTATGACTGGAGAGAGGTCAGCCGCAGGACTTACGCTTAACGTGCCCTCCGAGGCACGGACCATCTTTCTTATCAGACACTCAGGTGATCAGCCTGCAATGTTCTAACCGAATTCTAAGTCTATGGTTCTAACAAAACTAGAAACAACCAAGGACTGGGGGCCCTACCGCCTAAGTAAAAGCTTTAAGGCCAAGCCACACAGCGGGCGTGGTGTGACGGGACGGGACGCCGACGCGACGCTGAGCAGTTGTAATGTACTAGATACTATGAACGACGTCACACATGCCGGCGGGGCGCGTTGTGTCGCGTCCCGTCGCGCCACGCCGCCGTCGCGCCGAGCGTGAATACAGATCGGAAGCGCAGCGGGGCGGAACGTAGGCGTGATCACGCCCGCAGTGTGAACTCCCGTCGCGCCGCGCCCCGACACGCCGCGCCCCGTCACGCCCGCTGTGTGGCTTGACCTTTAGCCAGAGCGATAGCAATGCTCTGTCCGTCCTTTTCATGTCATAACACAATGACAAGGACGGACAGTGCACTGACGTCATAAACCAAAGCCAGAGTCAAAGCGATAGAGTTAGGCGGAACCGCTTACAGTTACGCTCATAGACTTGATTTCAAAAACCCTATCGATTCAGCAAGCATATCGTCGACTTACGCCTACGCAAGGCTAGCCATATTAATACAGTTAGTTCGGGTAAGCCCTTACCGAATCCGAAAACCGTATCGGGGAAACCCTATCATTTGGGAAGTCCTATCATTTGGAAAGCCATTTAAAACGCTTTCCCTAACAATAGGCTTAATAAAAAAACCCTATCGTAGGGAAACCCTTTCATTTGGGAAGCCTTTTAATATGCTTTCTCTACCAATTGGTTTAATAAAATAAATACTATCGATAGGGAAACCCTATCGATACGGAAACCTTATCAATACGAAAACCCTATCGATAGAGAAACCCTATCATTTGGGAAGCCTTTTAATACGCTTTCCCTAACAATTGGCTTAATTAAATAAACACTATCGATAGGGAAACCCTATCAATACGGAAACCCTATCGATAGGGAAGCCCTATCATTTGGGAAGCCTTTTAATGCGGTTTCCCTAACAAAAGGCTTAATCAAATAAACACTTTCGATAGGGAAACCCTATCATATGGGAAGCTCCATCATTTGGTAAGCCTTCTAATACTGTTTCCTTAACAATAGGCTTAATCAAATAAATACTATCGATAGGGAAACCCTATCATTTGGGAAGCCTTTTAATATGGTTTCCCTAACAATAGGATTAATCAAATAAAGGGGTTTTCCGGTCCCTGCAAACAACAACAACAAGATGTTGCTTCCCGCGGGGATCGAACCTACGACCTCTGAAACGAGAGACCAACGCATTTACCACTAAACCACAGAGGCAGTAGCACAACCTACTGCCTATTTGAGTAGCTTAAATGACGATTACGACGACTAAAAATGAGGCACCGGGGCATACAGCCAATCCCTGGAGAAAGCCCCTCCGTCAACTCAATTCACAGCGCTATTCAGCGATGCGCACTACTATTCGTCAAGGCGCCGATGAATGAACACTTCCAAATTAAGGTGCGGGCACATCTATGTGACGATGACGCCACACTCAGTTCTTATTGGGTGTTGTTGGAAGGTAGCATTTGGCAAAAAATAAGAAGGAACTGAAGCGAAGCGAGGGCAAATCGCTAGTACCTAATAAATATTGCCTAGAAGAAATCGCCACTCGCATGCGAGAAACTCTCCTTGTGTAACAGCCCCTTAACAGTTATGTGGTGTAGCAACACTTATTTAAATACTTTTTGACGTTTTGCGTTTTGTTCTGCCTGGGTGATGTTTGTGTGTGTGAACCTGACACATGTTTTCGTTTTGCATTCTTGCTTGTGTTTGTGTTGGTGAAAAAAATGAAAATGGTCGGCTGAGTTTTCGTTTGGCACGTGAACAGTTATTTTTTATTTATTTATCTAGGATCACATTTACCGTCAAGCTGGGTGCCAAAACGATTGAAAAGTTTTTGAGTTTGGCGGACGATAATTTCGTGGGCGATGTCAACGATGACTTAAAATGTTTTTTGTCTCTACAAAAAGGTGACAGGTATGTAAACAACTTGTATTTATCACAGTTTGTTAAAATAATAGTTTGTTTAAATAATAGTAGACTTATTTAGTTACTGATTGTAAGGAATAGAGTAAACAGGAGTTGTAAATTAAAACTTTTATTCCTCACATAGATTTCAAGGTTATCATGAGTCGATCAGTCGGCAGCGTAGGATGTATCAAATAGAGCGAAGCGAGACGGCACTAAAGGCTTATAAATATTCATGAAGGTGTAAAAGAATAATTTTGCAGTTTAGCTCAACATTTCCGCTACTACATTTGTATCAGAATGTGAAATTCATGGCCTTCAAACCAAACCAGAATCAATTCTGAATTTTATCTACAACTCTTCAATAAAATAAGTAGAACCAAACTGTGTTAAGAATAAAACTACCCTGAACCTGACCCTCCAACCGAAATGGTAGCTACATCTGTAAAGGCAGCTATATCTGCAAAGGCGGCTATACAGGGTCATTTTTTTAACACCATTAGGCATTAGGTATCATTAAAACTCTTCAATTTTGAAAAAAAATAGCTAATTTTTTGCAAAAAAATATTTTGTCCGAGTGAATTATGACAACAGCATGGTTACTAGTCAAATACTATCGTCCTACATGTTTTGAATGAGAGGCAACAAGGAGAGGTTCTTAATATTTTAGTACTGTGCGAAATTAAAAGAAAAAACACGTGTTTCATAAATTTTTTCAAAGATTATAATATATAAATTTGGATGGTGTTAAAAAAATGACCCTCACCCTGATTATCTAAAAAGAAACTATTTAGCGACCGGTTTCATTCCACATACATTGCTACTTTTCTTTGGTATGTTTTTTTTTAATCCAAAAAGAAGTAGCAATGGATCACTATCATCTATGAACTGCAACCGGTCGCTTGGTGGTTTCTAATTAGATAATCAGCCCGCCTGTATCTGTAGCAGCTATATCTGAAGCTGCTATTTCTGTAAAGGAAGCAAAGTATCTGTTAAGTTTAAATTTATATCATAGTAAGTACCTATTGTCTTCTTCTTCTTATCAGTGCAGGCGGTTTCCGCAACTCGACGTCTATTGTGCCTATTTTGTGTCAGAGGATGTTCGGCCGGATCACTCCAGCCAGCCCAGCTCAGCCAGGAATGCTCCAAGGGCTTTCACATTCGTGATCGCTTCCTGGACGCTGCCTATTGTTTTTTAGAGAATTTTTTCCTCATTCCTAATCAGGACTGAGGAATAAAAATCTTTTAGTAGGTTGGAGGAGAGGAATGGAAATTCCATTTATTACAATAGGTTTTAAGTTCCTATTCAGTACTTATAAACAGAGTTTTATCTCTGCTATCTACTTCTACAAATAATCAAATCTTACTGTGTTTAAATTATCCTATTTTAATTTTACATTTGTGATTTTGTAATTTATTGTTAAGAGTATTTTATTGCAGCGTACTGGTGTTTCCACCGGTGAGCAACTACCGGCGGTTTCTAATCCACCGGAGTGTTGAACAGTTGGCCCGGCCAGATTTGGCCACCTTCTCCATAGGTGTGAGTGACGAGAGGCGCACAGTGGTCTGCTTTAGGCAGAATCTATTAAGGTAACATTCAATTTCAACTGTCAAGCCACAAGATAATTTGTTTTCTTCAAAAACTATGTAACCTTATTCAATTATTGTTTAAATTACTTTAAATCATACTGAATTAAATGTTATAATTAAAAGTAGTATAAGATACTATTCCTACCTTATTATCAGTAATCAATGATTAAAAAAAAAATACACAAAATCTAATAAGTATTTCATTTTCAGTGATGAAGCTTGCGCACATCCGGCCATGGGTTTGACACCGACCGAACGAGATGAGGGCATATCAAGCTCTGGTATGTTTTCATAAATTTTTGTTAACACATTCACTCTGTCTCTGACTGCCATGATTCTGTGACAAACCTAGCAAACCAAGTGATAAATCTGCATATAGGTATATCGCGTCACGTAAAAAGAGAGCTGAACGATGGAGGAATCTATACTGTTATCTAAAGACATAAGATATATTTTCGCTCACCTTTGAGGCACTTATCAGCGTTTTTTCTTTACATGACGCCTACTTTAGCTGCTGGTATACAAAATATGTTTATAAAACATCCTTTTACAATCCAAAATTTGAATTTTTTATAGTGCATTGCTAACTTTTTACACTATTTCACAGTTAAATTACACAATAAATTCAAGAAACAAGTTCTCATATTCAAAATATTATTTGATTTTAATAACAACCATAATGTGTTGTTTAGTATTATTTTTAAGAAATTAGTTACAACAGTGTGGGTCAATCATTACATTACAGATTGTTTCCTGTCTAAGTTTCGCAAATTTAAGCACTAATACTTAACAAAGTACATAGTGATGATGTAAAACCACAAATTATGTAATTTGTCTGACTGAGTCTTATTTATTACATTGAAGCAAGAACTTTTGATGTCTTTGTGGGCAGAAGGACAGCTAAGCTTAGAATAATAACACCTAGAAGTCGACAGCCAAGTCCTTGTATGTAAAGTGAGGCTAAAAAAACTGAGCCGTTTTGGGTCACATGATTCATGATGGGCATTGCTTTATTGTCGCGCGCACTTACGGCCGTTTGCACTAAAGAATCGCCTAGTCTTTTCCTAAGTACAACTCGACCAAGATAATTGGGCGCATGACACCTGCATGACAGCTAAGTTCATGACACCGTTTTAATTTGGGCGAGTTGTAGTTGGGAAAAGACAGGCGATTCTTAATAAACGGCATGAGTTTTGTAGTACGCAGAAATATCAAGCGCAGGAGTGCCAGCGGTGCGGCGTCCGTTACCTATATTTTTATTGTTATAATGGCGAATGTTTGAAAAAAAATCAAAGTGCCTAAATTTTTTTTAAAGGCAGAATAAAGCCAACCTTAGCCACCACCTAAACACAACACCACCATGTTTGGACACATTTTGACATTTATAACCATAGACTAATTATTGTGTCCAAACTTTTTTTAATACATGTTGTGGTTGTGGCGTGAGGTGGTAACAATCTTAGTAATAATCTTGGTAATAATATCTCATATTAGAAATAATCTTCATTCTGCTGTTACTTTCGTACTTTTGCGTAAACGAAGTTATTTTATTTTTGTAGAATTTTTTCACGCCACCAAAAACTCCGGAAGTTTTTCTATTAATAAGGGAGTCTTATAAAAATTCAGCCCAATTTATTTTTTTCAGATATTCCCCATAATATCCATAAATATGACGTTCTGCGTCAAAATCCTATCATATAAATATAGGTAATGGACGCCGCACCGCTGGCAGTCCCTGCGCTGGACACTACTGCGTGCTGTACCAAAAAACTCAATACTAAGTGCGCGCGACAAATAAAGCGATGCCCGTCATAGGTCTGTATGTACTTATTGCGATAAACGTAGTACTACTGTCAGCCTGCTGTGCTGTGGCGATAATTAAGAGGAAACACCATGGCCGAGGGAATTGAAAAATTCTTAAACGAAGTTGACAGTTGTTTCGTTGTCCCGTTTCCTCCTCCAAAACTAGACCAATTTAAATACTTTTTCATTAAAATTTAAAGAAAGGGATTGCTGTGTTCTCATGTTTCCTTTTTTTCATAAATTAATTATTAAGGGGCCATAATAGCAAAACATTGTTTGCGCGGGCCATATTTTTTATATAGAAAACGTAAAGTTGTTGTTACAAAAAAAACATACGACAAGCTAAAGAGATTATCTAGTTGCTACAAGTATTAAATTGTGTATAAACCTTACAGATGATAGTAAAAAAAATCAGAATATCATCATAAGCGCTTGTCGCAGGCCATGTGTTTGGCGTAAATAATAGGGGAAACGTATTGAATTCTACATCAAAATACACTTTAACGTACTGTGCAGTTGCTCCAATAACTTTTTTCAAGAAAGATAATTGTGCTTAAGATAATCATGAAAAACCAACGAAAATCATCGAAAAAGTGCAGAAGTGAGGATATTTTCCGTACTCTTTACACGTAAAGAAAAAGACAGAGACAAATGATTTCGCATAACGGAGCCTTAAAGGAGATATTAATCTTCAACAACCAAAAAAATTACATTGTTTAGACATCCAGCAATCAAGTTTGACGAGATTATTTAAGAAAAGCAAAACATAGGAACACCGCCAAAGCATTCCTTTAAATTTTAAAGGAAACAGTATATCGGTCTGGTTTCCGAGGAGGGAACAGGGGACAACGAAACGTTGATTTTGTCAACTTTGTATAGGAATTTTTTATTTCAATTCTCTCGACCATGCTGTTTCCTCATCGCTATTCCCAGATGTTTTCATAATATTTATCAACTCTCGGCGAACCGGAGCGCGACGAAAGGACAAATAAAATATACCATACCATAATTTGACAGTTTAGGAAATAAACATACATTCTGCACCTAAAAAGTATTCAAAATAATTAAACTAGGTACATTGTGTGCAAGCGGAAGTGTTAGAAAATATTTAATTAACTCATAGTTCTAGTTTTTTTTGTGGTTGCGTTATATTTTCTGCATTACATTACGGGTTACGAAGCGTTCAATTTCTTACAGTGCTTTTTAAGCAATAGTGCAATTGGTCTTGAAGAAAGAACCAAATCTATTAAGTTTAAGGTGTTTGTTCGTTACGTTCTCATCTCACGTCACGCCTTTAACCTATGAACCAATTTTGATGATTTCATCATGATGATAAAGAACTTTCGCATTTATAATTGTACCCGCCTTCCGTAGTGGACTGTATAAGTGATGCAAAGCGGTGATGCGACGGGTACATATACGTAGTTAGTTGCTGGGTTGGTGAAGAAATAAATGCCTGTTCACTGTAGCTGTAGTCTTCCTTTATTCGCCTCCTTTTCCTTTTACATGTAAGCTACTGACTGACTGAACTAAAACTGCACTGAACAGAATGAAACTGAACTCTAACTGAACTCTGACTAGTGGCTGAACTAAGTAAACTGACGCTCGCTTCAACTTTCGCGCTTTATATAGTCAGTAAAAACTACACTGGAATAGTTGAGAATAATCTCAGCCAATTTACAAATCCCGAATTCCTTCCGATTGTTTATCCAGAATATTTCAGTCTTTGTTAGAACTCGGACCTTTCTTTCATACAATGTATCTATCTCATACTAGTGCAATTATCCCTTTGTATTGTTCACACAAAAAATGATCCCGTTTCTAATAAAGACTTATTTTCTATAGATAATTAACCTATTTACAATGAAATTTCGAGAACTTACTATAATACAAAGCCCAGTAATAAAACAATCGAACATCGCTAACTTATAGAATACAAAATCGAGAATTTACTAATAGATCCTTAAAATCATAGCAAAATATTAAAAACTATGACACTAATCACATTCATATTCATATGGTCAATATCTATTCACTTACAAACATAGACTTATTATATTACTAGCGTAAGGACCCGGTCAAAGTCACTATGAAATGATGCCAGTTGGTTGGCCCTAAAAATACAGTTTTAGGGCCAACGCGTTTCAGTCATCCGCGGGAGACTATGGTAGACAGATGGTGATTGACGTGACATAAAAATGCCGAATTGTGCATTTGTAGATTGCAAAAAATATGATGCAAAGGTTAAAAAGTTTCATGGAATATCGTATCATCGGTTAGTAGCTTTACATTATTTTTATTACGTGTCTAACAATTTTAATAAAGTATAAAAGATTTTACTATTACTAGTTATTGTTCGAGGCACTAGAGATGGGTCATCATGACTCAAATGAACTAATTCACTTCAGTCCATATAAGATCTTTAGTTCATTTAGTTCCATAGCTAATTAACTCCAAGAACGAGAGTAAACGGTAAGGATAGATTACGAACACTACGTACAGAAATGTCTCCTATGAAACATATTCGCTGCAAAAATATTTTTATTAAGTATCTACACTACATTACATTTCAATTCAAATAATTACAGATTGCCTAATGATCTAGTGTGTAAAGAAATATGGAGTCGCATTACTCCAAAATAACGAAAACAGCCCTATTTCAAGCCTCCTAAAAACGCAAGAATATGCTCTGCTAATTTTTATGACACAGATGTCAAAAGCTGGACTACGAAAGCTGAAAGCAATGGCAATACCGCGAATTGAGATTGAAATATTTACTGCATTCACGCGTATAACAAAATAACTAAACTCAGAAAACGAAACTCCTGCCTCCCATAATTATGCATTACTAGCAGTCGCCCGCGAATCCGTCTGCGTGGAAAGTTTTTTGCTTTCCCTCGGGAAAAATACTTTTTTTGGAAAACCGTCTTTCTCTATACCCCTGACAATGTGTATGTAAAATTTTATGATGATCGGTTCAGTAGTTAAGGCGTGGAGGCGTAACAAACAAACAAACAAACAGACTTTCACATTTATCATATTATAGTAAGGATATGCAGTATAGTGACCGGTCGCAGCTTTGCTTTAAGATTTATTCCTTGTGTAAAAACCTAGGATAAAATAATCACTGTTGTATCTCTGACATATTAAACAGACTATATTTATATAATCAACTAGCGACCCGCCCTCGCTTCGCTTCGGTGTAAGTTATAGATTTTATACATAAAGATTAATTAATAAAAAGTTTTTTATACATACCTTTAAAAAAACCTTAGGTAGGTACCTATATTGATGCTTAAATTTGCATGTAAATAATCTATTTTTACAATGTCATTATTTAGTTGGATAAGGATTGTGATACGAATGTCATCATCTTCCAATCAATAATATGTGAAAGAATTTTAAAATCTGATCAGTCTTAAGTTTATGCATTACAAACAATCAAAATAACAGACAAATCTTTCCTCTTTATATTTAATAATATATTTTCTTTTTATTAAATAATTTATAGTTTATAATATAAGTTTAGTATAGCTGAGAAAAAGCACAAAAACATCTAATTTGAAATAAACATGATTGAGATTTTGTTATGTTTACTTTTTATTTATGGCCTTAATACCATCGAAAAACTGATATAATTACCATAATAAAAATATTTAAAAAAATATTAAAAGTTCTAGCGACCTAAAGATGAGTGATCTAGTTCTTAACTCCAATTGAACTAAATCGTTCATTTCAGTAATCTTTTTTGCCCACCTCTAATACCGCAGTAGTTCGAGTAGGTTCTAAAAGATGTCGCTGATTTTGCTGGTATGAAGGAAATATAAAGCAAAACATTCGGATGGGCGCATCCTTCCTTTTGAAATCAATGCTTACAAATCATATTATTTACACAAAATCGTCAGTTTGGCGGCCGTCCCGAACAATAATATTATATATGCGAGGACCTGTAAATGACTTCCTACTGTTATTACGAGTGCTATTTGTTTGTTACTAGTTGTTGGTCTTCCTTAAGATTAATAAATAAATAAATAAATATAATAAATTAGGATTATCAAACCAATTAGAATTTCGTATAATAAACTGTTTCAACTCCAACTGGTATAACCTGTCTCAATGAGGTTACAATTAAAAAATTAGTGCAATCAATTTAATGAAACGTCCTTCACAATGCCGTAGACTAAAATGGCCGGCCAGATTCCAATGACATAATGCCATGATGCAAGCGAGCGCAACGGGTCACCTAAGTAGAGTGGGCGCGCACCGCGGATGTAGCACACCGAAGTGAAAGTGGCACGCGGTGCTGGGAAGCTGGCTAGTTGACTACGATCCCTTCGAGCCCTTTTCCTTGTTCTATACAAGGTGTTTGGGAAAAAACCTTATAAAGCCGAATATGGTAGATAGGGACCTTCAAACTGAACAACTTTTACTACGGGACCAACTCTGAAATCGCAAGCGGTTTCATACATTTTGATATTTTCGTTATTAATTTTTGTATGAAACAGTTGATTTTTTTCGTGATTTCAGAGTTGGTCCCATAGTAAAAGTTGTTCAGTTTGATGGTCCCTATTTACCATATTCGGCTTTATATTACCAAACACCTTGTAGAAGCACGACTTTACAAAATTGTCAGGACTAGGACTACAATTTCGAGACAATACTAAATAATATAAAAAATACTAATACTAAATAATAAAAATATAAATAAATAAATATTACTAGAAACACCAGATCAATCTCAGACGGGAAATGAACCCGCGACTGAGCTAGTGACTATATGACTCGGTAGCGCAGCGGTCAGAGCATTGGACCGATTTGGACCGGATATCCAAAGATCGCGGGTTTGATTCCCGTCCGAGATTTGATATGGTGCTGTCGTATTTTTTCTAGTATATTATTTAGTATTGTATAAAAATAGCATTGTGAATGCAAAAATCTTATAAAAATTTTTTTTTTAGCATTTTGCCCCTGTATTACAACCTCCAGTTTGCTGGATGGCTATCAATGCGTCTCTTTTATTTGCTATACAGCGAAAAAGAAATGTAACAACTATAGCAATTCATTAACGTCACAAGTTTTAAGAGCTTGTAGTAACACCCCCTGTTCTTGTTTTTTCTTAGAAAAATTAAATTTAGTTTAATCCAGCAATCGGCCGGCTGACCAGCGCACTGTGGCACCGCTTCCACCTGATGAAAACCAAAAAGTCGTAGCCCGACGCCGCCACAGTCTAAAAAATTTTGCTCACCTAGGCCCTAGGCCCTAGGACATTATTGATAAGCATTAACATCTACCATTAATATAGCCAAGACTAAACGTGTAAAGAAGAACGTAAAGTGGAGAAGATGGAAACAAAAAATTGTTTGATAATTTATCCAAGAATCTTCGATTGCAAAAAGCTAAGTTCTTCAATCGATGGCAGAACGGTTAGTCATTTCGTCATTAGATAATCTGGTCGTCTGAACGTCCACTTGACATTTAAAATATGCACCGTAGATAATTATTTAATGTTTTGTTTGCTTACTAAATCGTTTATTGTTTGCTTATTTCGGATAGCAGAAAGAATTTCAGCTGAAACGTTGATTATTTATCTGATATAGTTACCTCGTTTTTTTTCTAACTAACTATTTTACTTTTTTTTGTATTTAACAATAGCGAAAACTAAAAAACTAAAAATAATACTAATAGAAACAGTAACGAAATCCCTGAGAACTGGGGAGGGCTTACTCCCGCCTGAAGATGTGCCGGGAAATATTCCCGGCAATATTGGGAATATTCCCGGCAATATTTTCTCGGTAACGGCACCACCTTTAATCCCGCCCGACGCGATCGAGAATATCGAGATCGAGTTGAGATCGAGTAAACGCATATTTATTCTTACGGTAAACGTTAAAACGGAAACTGTTTTCAACCAAAATAACAGATTTTTGATGATTATTCGATCTTGATGTGAACTCGATCACGTCAATCCCCGTTGAGAGACTGAATTTAATTTTCCGCTACTGAATAAAACAAAACCCGAGAATTCCCCAAGTCCCAAATCATATTTTGTATCCTCACACTCATGATGAGTTTTAATTGAAGTAGTTTCATTAATACAGAACAAATACAGGTCAATCTTAGTTGATGTTACATTCGCAATGTCAATAAAGTTTTTGTCAGCATTTCTTCGCCGACTTCCTGATAGATTCCAAATTCCAATACACACCGATGCTTTCTAACCCTTATGCGACTAATAACCTCGCGGGATGCCGGTACAGAAATGTTACGAGAACGAGATGTCGATTTCCGCAAACAACTTGCTGTCAATCTACTAAATAAAAGTAAACCAGGGGCACTGTTTTTGAATCGCTCGGTAGGAGTCGAGCGTCTTTTCTACTGATTTTCGTTCGACATATGACGAACAATGAGATGTCGAACGAAAATCAGTCGAAACGAGCGCCCGACTGGAGTCGAGCGATTCAAAAATAGGGCCCCAGCTCTATATCATCATCATATCAGCCGCACGACACCCACTGCTGGGTATAGGCCTCCCCCAAGGATTTCCACGACGATCGGTCCTGCGCTTCCCACATCCAGCTCTATATATGGAGTGAAATTAATTTTCGGATAAGTAAGATCGACACACACCATATCTTACTTCACTTTACTTAGCAGATTTATTTCTGCACAATGTGTAACTGCAGATTTTAATACTCTCCGTAAAGTGCATGTGCCAAAAAGTCATTTGGCCAAATGTATTGAAATCGCGCATAGTGTCAAATACCAACGAGGCATTTATGCGCTCGATTTTTTTTTCTACTGAAGTCTTCCTTCGTGGTAATGCCTGGCATTGTATGATCTGCCTTACTTGTCATAGTATTAGGGCAATATTTAATTTATATGGATTATTTTATAACACTTCCTAATAGTGCTAAATTATTATGAAATCCCAATAGATCATCACTGATAATAGACCAAGAAGTATGATTTAATAATGCAGACGGTTACTTGATTACAAAAAGCACGTAATCCATGAGAACGAACGTTCACTCACTGTATGCATTCATGTAATACTAGGATACACACAGTCTTCATTTCAATAGATGAATAGAGAATTCCAGAAAACTGGTCGTAATTTATACTGTTTATGAAATCTAGAGGTATGGTTAGGCTATGGTTATTGTTATTATGTAGCAGACAACTTTAGAATATTATAGGACGGCCCATAATAACATTATCACATTATATAAGGGGCCATCCATAAATTACGTCACACGAATTTTATGATTTTTGACCCCCTCCCCCGTCCTTGTCACAGCTGGTCACATTTATGAAGACCCCCCTCCCTAGTGTGACGTCACATATTTACAATTTTACATCTAGAAATAATGATTTATTTACAACAGCAGTTCAAAAATTTGTTTTATTTCAATTTAAATGATTTTGAAATGTGACGTCACAATATTTAAGACCCCCTCCCACCCCCTTGTCACACAATGTCACACTTTGTCGACCCCCTCCCTCCCCCTTGACGTGTGACGTAATTCCCTTCGTCGCATAATATACAATACGCAAAATGTACATCTGTTGCAAAATGTACAATACGCAAAATGTAAAATACGCAAAACGTACATACGCAAAATGTACATTCGCGAAATGTACAATACGCAAAATGTGCAATTCGCAAAATGTACAATTCTCAATATGTACCGCGTAATTTGAATTAGGTTTTTTGGCATGGCAAAACATAAATTAAATTTAATTACTTACAGTGTTTTGTATATGTTTATATCTTCTTATAATATTATATAAAACTGAAAAAAATATTTTAAAGGGATATAAAAGTCACTTAAAGTAATCGATTAGCCCTATAAACACAAAATACTGTAACTTAAGTTAGTGTTTTGGATTTGCACGGCAAAACATTCTATTTATCCTTTTCTCACATATCAATTTTACAAGTCTCATCCTTGTAACTGTATTTCTTTTTCTTTATTATTTTAAAAGGTAGTGTTAGAAATAAAATCCCGCACCTCCCTCTGAAACATGTCCGATAGTAAAATTTGTTCAGTTTGATGGGCCCTATCTACCATATTTGGCATTATGGGTTTTTTTGTAACACGTTGAATAGATAATCTTACATTTTCTCAAAATCTGTAAGTTCTGATTTTTTTTCTGGCGCTTCGCCGGCCCAGCCGCGGAACTTTAGACATTCTAACTTTAGACTTTCTGATACGTACCCACATAGACGTCTATGCCTAAATCGGGACATGTCATTTATAGAATTAACAGTTTTAGTTTGTTTGAAAGAAGCAAGAACTTTTTATGTTTAATTTTTAAGGAAAAATGATGTTACCCTAAAAAGAGAATTAATAAAATTATAATTTTACCAAAAACTAAGTGTTTTTTCATTCATGGCAAATATTTCCTTATGAAAAAAAGATTTAATATGACTTATGCTACGAAGGCCATTCAAGATAGGGGTACTTTTCAGTCTCAAATCACATGTTGTTGTGCTTATTGTACATTTTGCGTATGTACGTTTTGCGTATTGTACATTTTGCGAATTGTACATTTCGCGTATGTACATTTCGCGTATGTACGTTTTGCGTATTGTACATTTCGCGTATGTTCATTTTGCTTATTGTACATTTTGCAACAGATGTACATTTTGCGTATAGTACATTATGCGACGAAGGGACGTAATTTATGGACGGCCCCTAACACATAAATAATTGACAAAAATAAACTTATCCGAGTTCTAATTATTGAATTAATGTTGTCTTTTATTTAGTACTAGTTGATGCCCGCGACTTCGTCCGTGTGGACGAAACTGACTGAACATGACCAACAAATTATTCTTTCAAAACTAAAGTGATAATTTACTTTATCTACAACCATGCTTTCAATTCTCTGTAAGAGGTTCTGAAACAGTTAGCTTACTGCCATCATTACAATATCCCGAGCGAGAGCTGGTCCTGTAGCGCCGCGCGCCCACGCGCGAGCGTTGCATTATGAAATTCAGTACAATATTATAACACTCTTGCGGAAGACATAATAACGAGGAGGGAGAGCAAAGTCAAAGACAAAGTCAAAGTCAAAACCTTTATAGAGGATACATATCATGAGTTTAGATAAATATCATGGGTGTTTTTAATCCATATTAAAATATTGTTTGTTTCCCTAATAAAAAAAAAATGGGTGTAGATAAAGTATTGTATGCAACCGTACATAATAGTACAGTTGCATAAATAACTATTATAGTTAACAAAAACCACAGTGTATAATAAATTAAAATACTAATTTAGTATTAAAATATTTGCGATAAACGATTAAGTAAGTTATTGTAAAACTAGTTCGCTGTGTAAAACTATAATAGGTACCAGTTAAAATGTGTCAGATAATTAGTCATTCATTATGCATATTAAAATCATTAGTTAAAATAATTTAGCATTTCTGCATTTGTTGATTAGTTTTTCTTCGATATGTCTAATTTTGTAAATGAATAACCACACATGAGTTGTGTTGAGGAGGCGAGGCAAGCCCAGACTAAGTATTTATAAATATTATAATACATTTAATATGAATGCTATACACAACGTGTTACAATATAACCCCTAATGTCGAATATGGTAGATAGGGACCATCAAACTGAACAACTTTTACCATGGGACCAACTCTGAAATCGCGAATCAAAAATCAGTTGTTTCATACAAAAAATAATAAAGAAAATATCAAAATGTATGAAACACCTGATTTCTAAAATGGTTCGGAATTAGGGCTTATTTTGTAATACGTTGTATAAATCTCATCTCTTTTTTTGCGGTTAGGGAAAAATATCAATAAACTTTCCTTTAGCTTTTTTACGACTAACAAATGGCAAAAAGGTAACGAACGATGTTTATAACATTCCAACATTTTTAATTGCTTATGATGTCAATCACAATAATCATGTGATTATAACGATTATTATTATGTCAATTAATTGAATCCAACTGCAATTCGGATTAGGCGTGCGTCTTTTATGGTGGGTTTATGTAACAATGTTTCGCAGAGTCGGCGGTGGGAGGTTGCAAGCCGGCGCAGGCGCACCGCCTCATGCAGCCCCAAGAAAAGATCAGGTACCAAAACATTTCCTACTTCATTTGTTCATTGCGCGTCAACACGCGCGGTCGTTGGTTGTTATCGGACAAACTAATCGTGTTATCAGGTTTACGTGTTTTTGTGGTTGTGTGGACTCTACAGCAATTGTGATATTTGGTGTTGTATTGTCATACTTACATCTATTCAGTGGCATTGCTTTAGTTCGGTGACTGTATGTCATCCACAGGGTCTGAGATTGAAACTGAGTAAGTTTATAACTTAAGAGGAAAGTAAAAAAATAATAGTTTATATTCCGAATCTGAACATACTTAAATAAAGTTTAATACGCAATAGATAACAAGTTTTCATATTGAACTATGATTGGTCGATGCTGACTGGTTTCCCACGTAGAGTATGAGCACAGAATATATAATAGTATGAAGCATTTGATATGTCAATTACTTGTTGTAATGTTTGTTTGCAGTCATGCATGATCATTAAACTCATCGTGTAAATGTCAATGACGTCGTTAACTGTTAATTCCCTTCTAAACCCATACTGATGATTGTTGGCCCATTCACTTCTATATTGTTGTGCTCATTTATAATTGATGTTATCTAAAAACATAAAGTTAGTATTAGTTGACATAATTTTCCTCTTCAATTTATCTTTTCAGGTTCTTTTAGTTGTAGTTTCATGCGTTTCATTTCTTAAAGTTAAACATTGGTTGTTGTGTTATAGTTGACAAGGAAGCATAACTATTTCACTAATGATAAGAGTTCATCACATGTGATATCATAACGGCTATCACCATTATCAATACGATTTGTAATAAAATTATTTGATACCGTTTTCAAGGCTTTCATTAAATATTTTCAATGCTGAATACGTTTGTTTTGCTATCGAATTACACAATATTAAGTAATTAACTTTACCACTCTATTAGATTCGTTTGTATCACTTGTATCATCATAATATTTGTCGGTAATCATATTTTTTTCGTTTTTGTAGCTAATTAATTACCGATGTCATGAAAGTAACTTTCTTGTTTATTATAATTAGTGTACTAACTTTTGAAACCTTCAAGAGTAAAGTTTATATTTTTTCGCTTGTTGGTATTTCCATTGTTTGTTTAACCTTGCCGATGTATTAGAAGGTTTCTGCAAATCCCAACTCTTAATTATACTAAATACTTTTAGAATATTAACTGTTGGGTCTTTAGCAACTTCTTTGGCAGTAATTTTTTTGTAAGTTTTCATTAATGAATTACAAATACGCGTCGGTACGATACTATGACTATAAATCTGTACAGTAGTTTGATAATAGTACCTTTATTAAATGTAATATGTTTAGTAGAGTACTTATGCCCGGTTTCTCAAGTACTTGTCAGTGGATTATCTGTTCGATAAAGTTAATTTTATTACTTTACGGAGTGCAACTTCTGTACGCTAGTACTATTAGTGTAAACTTAGCAGGTGCAGGGGTTCAGCGACGTCGGGTAGAAGAATTAAAACTCCAGCCTTTTTTTACTATTTGTATTTTCAAACCATAGTAGGTATATATTGAACTGAACTGAACTGAACTGAACAATTTTCATACAAAACAGCCTTATTTAAGTACAAAATGTTTACTCGCACTTAGTGGCTAGTTAGTTTTCTACAATATAGCTATTAGCCAATTACAACGCATACAGTTTGCACACGGCACTAATTTTTGCACACGGCACCAATCTTTCCTGTCTCTTTCCAACATTATAGTGCTATCTCTTTCTAACGGTGCAAACAAAATCGCTAATAGTATCTACACAAGAAAGATAAATAACAAATCAAAGGTCTTAATTCCTATCTTAATTTCTACATGTAAAATATACTAGATAAACATAATTTAGTGTTCAAATAAGAGAAAATAATGTAATAAAACAAAGTAATTCTACAAAATATCAAAATTTAAACTATCTTAACTATATTTACATATTTTACAATCGTTCTGCCGTCAACATTCCACCCCCTGGTTGCGGATTTACTCCCAACCATCATGCCTCTGTAGGCAGAACTACCACTTTAACTGCAGGGCGGCGTAATGTCCCACGGCAAGTCCTTATGTCTACTATCCTAACTTGGCCATCCGCTCCAGGGTAAACCTTTACTATCACACCTCGGGGCCAGACGTTTCTGGGCAGAGTGGGGTCGACGATTAACACTAAGTCCCCAACTTTCAACGGTGCCACATCCTTCGTCCACTTCGATCGCTTTTGAAGTGTCGGCAGATACTCTGACACCCAGCGGCGCCAAAATATGTCGGCCAATGCTTGCGCAGCTTTCCATTGTTTCTTCGTTGTCAGGTCTTCTTCCGAAAAATGTCCAAGTCTGGTGGTCGTTGACGCGGTACCCAAGAGTAGATGGTTCGGAGTTAACGTTACTGGGTTGTTCGGATCCACAGAGACGTGGGTCAGTGGTCTACTATTGATCGTAGCTTCCACCTCAGCCAGCAGGGTATTTTCAATGTCCATCTCGAACGCAGTTTTCTGAGACTGACGGATCAATATCTTCTCAGCTTCTCGGATCAAGTCTCCAGTGACCTCGGGCCGTTCTTTCAGCCTTAGGCGCTTGATGTAGGCCAGCACACGAGCCATTGTTCTCACCGCCCGAATCCAGGACGAAAAACGCTGGACTTCCAATATAGTGGGCGGGGCTTCCGTGATGGTGTGAACTCGATTCGGGCGTAGTTCACTGGTCTCTTCATCGGTGGCATTCGATAAGCCTTCTTTCGGCCACTCATCCTCATTTTCCTTAAGAAAGTCTGGGCCTGAGAACCATATCGACTTTTCTGGCGTCCAACCCTTTCTTGTTGCTTCGTCAGCTGGGTTTTGTGCTGTCGGAACCCATCTCCATTCATCGCTTCTGGATCTCTCATCTATTTCAGCTAAGCGATGTGCCACGAACGGCTTGAAATCCCTCGGGTCCGATCTAATCCAGTGCAAAACTGTTTTGGAGTCTGTCCAAAATACTCTTCTTTTTATCATGAAGCTATGTTCTTTCTCCACCATGTTTGCCAGGCGGCAGGCTAGCACGGCTGCTTGCAGTTCAAGCCGTGGCATCGAGACCATCTTCATGGGTGTCACTTTGGCTTTTCCTGAGACGAGCGCCACTTCCCTTTTCTGGTCAACGAAGTACGCGACGGTGGCATAAGCTTGCTCGCTCGCATCGCCGAAGATATGAAGTTCAACTTCTTCTTCCTCGATCCCATAATGTCTCGGTATTTTCAGTTCTCTAAGCACATGAAGACTTCTTATCCATTCTTTCCATTCTTCATGACATTCTTCGTTTATTTTCTCGTCCCATTTGACGCCGGTCTTCCATATCCGTTGCATTAAGATCCTTGAGCTGATTGTCACTGGGCATATCAAGCCTAGTGGATCAAACAGACTCATTATGAGTTTGAGGAACTCTCTCTTTGTGGGCACTTCCTCGCCACTCGCAACTTCTTTCTTGATTTTCTTGAATGACACGTCGAAACTCAGGGTGTCATCACTCGTTTGCCATACCAGACCCAACGTTCGTTCTGTTTCTCCACCAAGCTTTGACAAATTCACGCTTTGCGGTGCCACGTACGGGAGCTTTTCACGCAACTCAGGATGGTTGGTCGTCCACCCCCTGATGTTGAAGTTCCCTTGACCGTGAATGTCACTTATTTCTTTAATCATCTTGATGGCATCTTCCACATTTTCTACACTATCTATGTAATCGTCCATATAGTGTCGTTTCTTAATAGCCTCGACCGCTTCTGGGAACTCTTCTTTAAACCTCTCAGCGTTTCTGTTTAGCACGAAGATTGCCGATGTTGGAGAAGATGTTGCTCCAAATATCATCGATTCCATTACATATATTTCAGGGTCTTCATGTTTGTTCGCACCTCTCCACAGAAACAGCTGTGCTCCTTGGTCTTCTTTCCTTATCTTTACTCTAAGGAACATATCCTCGATGTCCGCGGTGATTGCGATCGGCTTCTGGCGAAACTTAAATAGTATTCCTAAAAGGGAGTTCAGTAAATCTGGGCCGCTCAATAGCTGGTCATTCAATGACGTCCCTTTATATGTCGCAGCTGCATCGAACACCAAGCGCAACTTTCCTGGTTTATTGACGTTTGTCACGCCAAAATGCGGGAGAAACCAAGTGTGTTCGGAAGGTATCGGTTCTTCCACACGTTTCGCGTATCCTTTTTCAATTAACCTGCTTATCTGGGCGCAGTAGGCAATCGCGAAGTCCGGGTTTCTGTCCATTTTGCGCTCGATTCCTCTTAGGCGTTTCTCAGCGTCGTTAAAATTATCTGGCAGCTGGACGTTATCTTTTCTCCAGAGTAGTCCCACCTCCCAACCTTCATTGGTAAGGCGCGCAGTCTCATTGAGTATGGTCTCAGCTCTCTGTTCTTCAAAGTTCACTCTCTTTTTGGCGACGATCCCCATATTTTCAATGTCAAACTGCTGTTTGACGAGATCGTTCAGCTCCGCCATGCAGTTTACGGTGTCGGGCTCGTCGCTCTTTGTACTTACCGGGCCATGAATTACCCAACCTAGCTTGGTCAGGGAGGCCACCGGTCTTCCCGATTTCCCTCGCCTTATGTCGCCGCCCACTATTGTTTCCCAATTGTCTTGTCCTATGAGGACTAGTGGGACAGCGTCTCTCATTTCTTCAATTCCCAATCCTTTCAAATGATCACTATTTTCGATCACACTCTTTGGCACAGTCTGCGGCGGCAGGTTCATCTCCCTGATGGTCCTCATCTTCAGAATGCGGGGTTCTTCATTTGGTCCCCATAAAGTCACACTTACTAACCTTGATGAGTCATCTTCAATCGAGTGTCCGCCGGCACTGAGGATCTGGATCGGTGATCTCGGACCTCGCAATTCCGTGGCAAGAGTCTCGTCTATCAACGAAATAGTGGCACCGTCGTCAAGCAGAGCGTAAGTGTCAATCAGACGACCCCCGTTTTTCACTTGTACAGGCACTACCTTCAGGAGTGACTTCACACAACGTCTGTCCCCGAGGTTAGTGACACGCTCAGTCTGAGTAGAAATATCAAAAGGTTGGTTACCTGGTTTATCCACGTGCAGGAGCGTGTGATGGCCATAATTACACTTAGCACATTTCCTATATTTACACCTTAATCGACTATGATTGCCACTTAGACACTTAAAACATAACTTATTGTCTTTAACAAAGTCCCAACGTTCATTTACACTTTTGTCACGAAAACTGTCACACGAAGCTAACCGATGATCACTTTCACATAGCACGCACTTTATTTCACTGTTGTTATGCACGTTTACTTTATGCACATTTTTCACACTGGCACGGTTACTCACAGTTTGATTCCGTGGTGTCACCTGCCTTTGCGCAGCCGCAGGTCTGCTCCCGATGATGTCGGCAGGAAGCACGAAAGCTGCGGTGTCGGCGAGCTCCTCCAAGAAGTCCACGAATATGATGAGGGTTGGTGACACACGCAGATCGACTCCACCGGCGATGGCTTGACTCCGTGCAAACTTGGAGTACTCGTGGCGCTGGGTCGGTGTTAGTTTCTCCAGCAGCTCACTCACAAGTTGTGGGTTGTTGATGAAGCCGTCCGCCTTGATGTTTCTGAGTGTGGAGATGCAGGAGCGGACGGTGGCACTGAAGACACGAAGGCCATCGCTGTCATTGTCGGCGGTCTTGGGTAGTGCTCGAATCTTCCCGATAGCGCTCTTCAATAGGAGGTTTGGATCCCCGTAGGTGCGCTCTAAGCATCTCAGGATCTCGCCAGGATCGGAGCTGGTGCGGAGAAGGTCTTCAACCAGTTGCTTCGCCTTGCCATGTATTGCTGATTGTAGTCTCGCAAGGTTTTCTGATGGCCGGAACTCGTACTGGGCAGTGGAATCTTCATATTTCTTCTTAAAGGCAAGCCAGTCAGCTGGATCCCCACTGAAGTTAGGCAACTCGTAGAAAGCTCGTGGCATAGGGCGTGGTTTGGCCATGTCTCGTAGGGTTTCGGCCAACTCTT
Source organism: Agriphila geniculea (assembly GCA_943789525.1). NCBI lineage: Eukaryota > Metazoa > Arthropoda > Insecta > Lepidoptera > Crambidae > Agriphila > Agriphila geniculea. Next base: position 12,562,890 of record OX038890.1, on the reverse strand, counting down.
CAATCGCCTTCCCGGGTTGTCGACGTCCCCTTGATGAATCACGTCCATCTCGGCCAGAATGCGGGGTCTTCTCACGAGCGGGCTCAAAAGGTGACTTCTGGATCCACTCCTGGATGCGATCTTCTTTAGGTGGTTCTATTCTCGCTAAGGCCTCTTCCTCTTCTTCCTCCTCTGCGTCTAGTTCCGCCAGTTGCATTGCCTTCTTTTTCTCGGCGAGACGCTGTTGTGCTGCGCACATTTCAAGTTCTGCTTCGTATTCGATTCTCTTTCGTGTCGCTTCTCTGTGTGCGCGACTGGAACGGGACGACGTGACACTTGGAGCTTTTCGGGGCGCTCGTACGGTGCTCACGGTCGGCGTTGCTTCATGATCTGGATCTCTGGTCGTGAAATCCACCACTCTTCCACCAATGCCGGAAGACGGAATCTCTGGGATGTATATTTCACCAGGTATCCCTTGGTTAACCGTCGACGGCGATCGGAGTGGGCGGACGAACGTAGCTACCCCGGAGTCTGCGGGTTCCGTATGTGCAGGATCGCTCTGGGCCGTTGACGTTCCGCCTCTCTCCTTTGCCTTGCTCCTCGTCGGGTACGACATGGTTGCTTCTTCAAGTATCCCAGGAATTCTTCAAGTCCCAGACTGAATGATCCAAAAATATTCTAAGTCTTGGGAATTTTTCTTCAAATTTTCTAAGTCCTGGGTGCTGGCAGCGAAATCTTCTAAGTCCCCGGCGTATCCGGCTCGAAGGACCACTTGTAAACTTAGCAGGTGCAGGGGTTCAGCGACGTCGGGTAGAAGAATTAAAACTCCAGCCTTTTTTTACTATTTGTATTTTCAAACCATAGTAGGTATATATTGAACTGAACTGAACTGAACTGAACAATTTTCATACAAAACAGCCTTATTTAAGTACAAAATGTTTACTCGCACTTAGTGGCTAGTTAGTTTTCTACAATATAGCTATTAGCCAATTACAACGCATACAGTTTGCACACGGCACTAATTTTTGCACACGGCACCAATCTTTCCTGTCTCTTTCCAACATTATAGTGCTATCTCTTTCTAACGGTGCAAACAAAATCGCTAATAGTATCTACACAAGAAAGATAAATAACAAATCAAAGGTCTTAATTCCTATCTTAATTTCTACATGTAAAATATACTAGATAAACATAATTTAGTGTTCAAATAAGAGAAAATAATGTAATAAAACAAAGTAATTCTACAAAATATCAAAATTTAAACTATCTTAACTATATTTACATATTTTACAATCGTTCTGCCGTCAACAATTAGTATATGTATATCTGTGCCATTAGTTACAGTTCTCACAAATTCTAAATTCTCTAGCTTTATTTATTGTTCCATAATGTTTATAAGGGTAAATTATTTTTTATGACATTATTAACTACATGTAACCCCTTTGTAACCCCGTATATCATAAATCAGAGCAAATCAAATCTGTAGACGGCATATTTTCCGAGCATCACACATACTGTCGATGATTCTAAAAATAGAAATAGCTAACCAAATAGGAAAACGTATTTTTCACTGTTGACTGTCTAATAATAACCGAGAGGTACGATAGATTTCCTATTGTGTATGTCTATGACAATGAATGTATAAATATCTAAATTGCAGTAAATGATTGCACATTATTTGCATATTGACTATTTCTCAATGCGAATCGGGCTATTCCACCCGTTATTGTGTCAAGAGCATTTGCTCTAAAGTCAATGCTGGGTGTATATTTAGATACGGATACTTTAAAATGTCGAGTGCTAAAGAGATTGCCTTGTGCAAATAGTTGCTAATGTAATGTTTACTTGTTTTAGAAAGGATAACAATAACAAGAGCAATGGAATTTATTTATTCAATAAATGTATTTACTTTTTCCTTGTGATTAATTTGCTTTGCACAGCTTGTATTTCTAACTAAAGTCAGATAAATGATTGTTTTATGTAGAGTTAAAACTCTACATAAAAATATTTTTCTCAGATCTTATACTTAATAACGTATTTTACGTTGTAGTGTATGGTGTCAATATAGCTGTAAAAATATATTGTCATTCATTATACTGTCAATTTATCGAGAAGCATACAATTAAAAATGTTTGCACTGAATTTGCAATAATATTTAGCTAAGTATGTCATTGCCATGTGGAGTCATTAATAAATCAAACAATTTGTCATAATTAATAATCACTTTATTAAATTTTGACTTGTTATTATGTACTTAAACATTTTTGCACTCATTAATCGTACTCTGTCGCATTTCCAGTTATCCTTAATGTAAAGATAAAGAAATATATATGTATATGTATAAGCTTCAAAAACGTCTCTACAAATTACTTCATATAGTTACATTCCGATATTAAGGATATTGACATGTTAATTTGTTTTATTCTTGTTTTTTATTGTAAAGTTTAAAATATCACTGCATCAAGAATTCACGTTTTAGAATTTTGATAGAGTTAATAAATTGTTCACACGTAATCGTAATAAAAATAAACTAATAGACCATAGACTTAAATCGTCGATGAGAGTGCAAGACCGCGCAAGAGCAGTTTGAAATACCGCGTATCAATATTTTTTTAATTTAACAGATAACAAAAGCCATTTAAAACAAATACATTTTTCTGACTGAAGTTGTTTGTAGTTCTTTTGACTATTAATTGTTTTATAGGAATGTGACGTAAATTTACGAAATTTACCGGTGGCTTATCATACAACGTAACAGAATTAATGGCTAAACCAGAATATGGTAAATAGGGACCATCAAACTGAACAACTTTTACTATAGAACCAACTCTGGAATCGCGAATGAAAATCAGCTGTTTCATCTATTTTTATATTTTAGTTATTAATTTTTTTTTCGCGATTTCAGAGTTGGTCCCATAGTAAAAGTTGTTCAGCTTGATGGTTCCTACGAGTATACCATATTCTGGTTTAGCCATCAATTCTGTTACACGTTGTATAATCTTGTGTTACAAAACGGTAAAGTACGGCCTAGCACGGTTTAGCAATCCTCCTTCGTCTGTTGAAGTACCATTTGGCATTTCCACCAGTCCAACTGGGTTTATTTGAACTGCATGTAGCTATTATATCAGTGAAATAAAACTGCAATTACACAAACAAGACGGCGCTGCTGGCCGAACTATCGAAAGTGTGTCATCGCGAGAGAGGGGCTTAATGTTGGACACTCACCGGCCTTGCCCTCCTTAGCTGTTACGTGACTTAGAATTTTGGAGGTGCGACGTGACCGTTCTATGGGATAATTGGTGATAATGTTGACGCCATTGAATTATTGTTTGTTGTCGGGAATGAGTTATTGAATTGTTTGTTGTTGGGTTAGACACGTTGATCGCTGACACGATGCGATGGTTTGTGGTCTTTCAACACTTCATCTTCGCTATAATAAGAGTTGATGTGTTAGGATTGTGTCTGTATTTTTTTGAATAGTCGCTTGTGATAGGGTAGGATTGTGTCTGTAATGGTTGCAACAAACGGGTTGCTTTGACGACGTTTCTTGCCTTTACCAACAGACCTCACAGTTCCATTTTAGAATAAATGAGACTATTTACATAATGTCCTTTTAATTTGATTAGTAGCCTTTATAAAGGAATGAATTCCTGTGAAATTCACTATAATTATGTGTTCCACAGATCTGGATCTACGAAGCCTCGGCGTCCGGATCGCGCTGTATACGTGCCGAGGGCACTGCGGTCGACTGACAACAACTCCTCCGAAGAAAACAAACCGGAAGTCAATCACAGGCGGACCAGTCATAGTGCCGATGCACCAAAGTGCCCAAAGTCGCCAGCTCCCAAAGAGAAAAATCGAGACTTGCTGGGAACACCGAGGAAGTCCATAGACAAGGCCTTCTGCAACGTGTACACGCCGCCCCACCTCAGGAACCAACGATCTCACACAGCCCCCAGTATAGGCAACCAGGCGACGGCGAAAGATACAAACGAATCTGTGCCTTCAGCTTGCCAAGTGCCAAATAGTGATAATAGTGCAATATCGTTTAGTGATAATAGTTTTAACGAAATAGAAGTAGGCGAGAATTTTTATATAGGAGATTATTTCGCTAACGGACAACTCGGCTTCTATAGCCCCAATTATTATAGTGAGTACGTCGACCACGATTACGCCCAACCAAACGACTGGGGAACTAATGAGCCCGACCAAAACATGTCTTTGAACGAAGCGAATGAAAGCAATATTATAGATAAAGATTATTTATACAGTAAGGATGAGGACGTGGAGAAGAAAGAGTTAAAGAGAGCATCGCAGGAGATAAACAGAAGTAGCAAGCGTATTATAAAACAGAGTTTTCATTCAGATGTTCTAGTCATATCGGATCCTGTGGAGAATGTTGAACCAGAGAAAGGTGAATCTGAATCGCCAATAGAAAGAATTGTAAAAGAGCCTGAACCTAAGAAGTTAAAAGCTAAATTAGAGCCTAAAGTTTCCCTAAAGAGGGAAGAAAACGACTGGGATGCAGTATTTGATGATAGTGGGGAATGTTTGGACCCTTCTTTGTTGGAAGAATTGGCTTCTACTGTTGGAAAGGTGCATATAACAAAGGCGAAGAATAGCTATGATCAGTACCAAACGAAGGGGCAGGCGTTGTTTAATGGCCCCTTTGATGAAACGTTCGGTCACGTGGTTGAAGTCTACGACTTTCCTAGTGAATTTAAGACAAACGATCTGCTTTCGGTGTTCAGCGAGTATAAAGACACGGGATTCGAGATTAAATGGGTGGACGACACGCACGCGTTGATCGTCTTCAGCAGCGCTAAAATTGGTAAGTCAGTTGACACTCCATTCTATACTTTATATGAGCATGCCATTTCTCATCTATCATTCCTTAAAGGTATACATATTTTTAACACCGAAGTATTTACATGAGGAAATGAGTTGTTTTATATGTCCATTGTTTACTTGTTTACCTTGTATGTCCAGTTGTCCATACACCGGTAACATACGCCACATTGGTTTGCCTTTTAAAGGTAATTATAGCAAGAATGTGCAAAATTGATGATTGATTACCTTTCTACATAAGAGCTCGAAGAAAAAGGTTTCCGTACGTTAGTGTTTCTAGAGTGCCTAAATACAGCGAGAATGGCTTAGCAGCGTGAGAAATAATTTTCAAAGAATGTTGCGAACATTGTGTAAGTAAAACGTAATGTTTCGTTCCACTAACTGAGCGAATAATAAAGTGTGAACATATCCTATACTTATCGAAGTATATTGTTATTGATGTAATATTCCATTGCGAAAAAAAAGCAAAGCTATGTAAGGTCATCATTAACGTTACAGTAGAGCTGTAATTGTAATGGAGCAGTCTCATAGTTGTAATTGTAATTTTTTTGATACAATCCTCGTCAATGCCTGGCGGCCATTTTTAGGGTTCCGTAGCCAAAATGGCAAAAAACGGAACCCTTATAGATTCGTCATGTCTGTCTGTCTGTCCGTCCGTATGTCACAGCCACTTTATTCCAAAAGTATTAGGACTACTTAGTTGAAACTTGGTAGGTAGGTGTATTCTGTGAACCGCTTTACGATTTTTATACAAAAATAAAAAAATAAAAGATTAAGGGGGGGGGGCTCTCCATACATGGAACTGAAACTGAAAATATTTTTTTTCATCAAACCAATACTTGTGGGGTGTCTTTAGATAGGTCTTTAAAAATGACATTGAGGTTCCTAAGACATTTTTTTTCAAAGACAACCGTTTGAAAGATATATGCCGCCAAAGTGGTAAAATAAGTGAAAAATCTAAAAAAAATATAAGCTATAGATCTTAATAAACACTTTCAACGAAAATTGGTTTGAACGAGGTACAGTAATTAGTTTTCGAGATAGTACATTTTCCAAAACCGCAAATATAACTTTGTCATTCATACAAACACTGTGAAAAACAAAGTTTGTTTTTCAGACGAAAAATGATAGCGGTATTAAAATATGGTATGGTATAATGTACCTACAGAACCCTACTGCGCGTGGCCCGACACGCACTTGGCCGGTTTTTTTTACCTCAAAAAGGAAAAACAATTGTATCCTAATGAAAATAATAACTCAATAGTTAGTATTAGTATTACCTATTAGAATTTTCTTGTTTCATGTCTATTTTATTTTCGGATGATGTTCACGCGGATGTTGAACATTGCTAAGATCATAAAGAAGCAAGTAAAATTAATTATCTCGTGCTTTACAATTAGACATGCATCCTTTTTACTAACTGCACTTTTGTTTTCTTTGTAAAAATAATTTCTGAAACCAATGAAACGATATCAATGTGGTTTATCATTTCCATAGATAGATAATTTAATTTTATAATTATGTAAACGAAAAAAAATCATTTAGCTAAAGTTTATCAATCACACAAACTCGATTTGAATGGAATCTTATCTACCAGAGACCGGTTACTGCTCCATTGTTATTGTTACTCAAGCTCAACAGTTAGTGGGTCAGTCGTTACCGAATATTACGAATGGTTGTGCGTCGTGCATCTGATTGATTCCAAAAGTGGTCGCGCCTCGTGAAGTCACGAAGTCTGACCTCGGCTGACCTAGTCGTTACCTCAGTTACCTTTGCCAGAAAACCCAGATGGGTAAAATTCGGAACGGCTGTTTCGAAATTGTTCGACAACTCCACAAATTATATCCATAATAAAATAAAAAATAAAAATATTTTCTGTGTGATGTGACGTGACTACGTGTTCCCGCAGACTACAGACCAAACTGTCGGCCGATAGTTGGTTTTGTATGAAGAATCGGCCGATACCAAATCGTTAAGTGTGCACTTGCATACTTCTTCATACTGATTCCAACTATCGGCCGACAGTTTGGTCTGTAGTCTGCAGGAACGCTAACAGTACAATCATCACCACCTTGTTTTGATATGGATATACTTTTTCTCTATAGCTAAAATATACATAATTTAACATTCCATAATCTAGAAAAATCCGGGCAACTTCTGTAGCTTATTAAAAAAAATGCTTGACCACTATGTTAAGAAGAGTACAGTTAGGTCATATGACTGGACAAGTTGCCATTCACGGCGACGGCGAAGTTATCGGAATTAAAAGTACTTAAATAAAGATGTCAACGATAAGTATAAAGTTATTTCATAATACTTTCGTAATAAAATAAAAACTTTTACAATAATTCTGATTTTCTAAAACAAATAATGAAGAACCCTGATTAGCATTTTCAAAAATAAAACAAAATAAAGACGTTTGCTTTCATGCACAACGCGATAGTGCTTGGCCTTCACCTCACCTGCTGTTAAATGACGATAAGGTCGAAGGTGGAAGCGCACTACACCCGGAATACTGGCTATCTTACCTCTAACTGCCGGAACACAACAATTTTTAAATTGTTGTTATGGCGTCAGACTTAAGTAAGATGGTGGTAGCTAGCTAGGCGAACTTAAAATAAGTCCTACCACCAACCAAACCGAGTTAAAATTATACCAATGGAGGTCTTTCGTCGATTCATACCATGAGTGTTTCATCCCTCGGTATGAATCGCACAAGGACGCTTTTTGAATTCGCTGTTTCATACCAAGCAACCTTTTTAATGTAATTTTGCCAGCATTTACTTTGAAATTTTTGGTAACATTGATTTTATTTTCATACCATGGTATGAAACAGCGAATTCAAAAAGCGTCCTTGTGCGGTTCATACCGTGGGATGAACCAGCCCTGGGCCCGTACGGGCTAACTTACATGGCTTTCGTAATCACTTTCATTTACAGATGGTTGGTTGGGACACATTACTACTTCTTTTTTGGCACAAATAAAACCTTACCAAAGAAAAGAAGCAATGTATCACTGAATGAAAATAGGGCGGACTGTCTTACTCAATATTTTGGGCTGGATAAATAAAAGAAAGATCTTGGGACACGCACTTGTAATTCGTCTTCGTCATAAAAGGGATTGAAGCGAACAGTGTTACAAGCTATGAAAAATAATAATTTTAGGTTGCCAGTTTATGACAATAAAAAATGAAAAATGTTGGTTATTCCAACAATCACATTCATCTGTCAAATGAAAGCGATTACGATAGCCATGTAAGTTAGTTGGTAGGGCCCCTGGTATGAATCGACGAAAGACCTTGGGAATCGAACCCCTGCGTCTTACATGTCACCTGTTTTGCAATATAATTTCGTGCAGTGCAATGTTATAATATAAACCGGCCAAGTGCGAATCGGACTCTCCCACGAAGGGTTGCGTACCAAAAAACGGCATAAAAATCACGTTTGTTGTATGGGAGCCCCCCTTAAATATGAATTTTATTATGTTTTTAGTATTTGTTGTTATAGCGGCAACAGAAATACATCATCTTTGAAAATTTCAACTGTGTAGCTATCACGGTTCATGAATGAGATACAGCCTGGGGCCCTATTTTTGAATCGCTCGGCAGGCGTCGAGGCGCTCTTTTCTACTGATTTGCGTTCGACATATGACTCAAAACAATAAGATGTCGAACGAAAATCAGTAGAAAAGAGCGCTCGAGGTCAGTCGACCGATTCAAAAATAGGGTCCCTGGTGACAGACAGACAGACAGCGGAGTCTTAGTAATAGGGTCCCGTTTTTACCCTTCGGGTACGGAACCCTAAAAATCAAATAAACTTTTATTTTGTCAGTAGTTGACGTAGTTGTATACCTAGGACAGGCAGTCCAGTTAGGTAGGTCCAACTTTGAGAAGGAGATCTCTCGTCGAATCCAAAACGGATGGGCAGCATTCAGGAAGCTCCGAAAAATCTTCGTGTCCGATTTACCTCAGTGTCTCAAGACGAAAGTCTATGACCAGTGTGTGTTGCCTGTGATGACTTACGGCAGTGAAACGTGGTCGCTAACTATGGGTCTCATAAGGAGGCTCAAGATCACCCAGCGTGCAATGGAGAGAGCCATACTCGGCGTTTCCCTGCGTGATCGAATCAGAAATGAGGAGATCCGCAGGCGAACTAAAGTAACCGACATCGCTCGAAGGGTTGCTCAGCTAAAGTGGCAGTGGGCTGGATACATAGCGAGAAGAACCGATGGCCGTTGGGGCGGAAAGATTATTGAAAGGCGACCGCGCACCGGACGACGTTCCGTGGGTAGGCCCCCGACAAGGTGGACCGACGATCTGGTGAAGGCTGCCGGAAGCCACTGGATGTGGGAAGCGCAGGACCGATCGTCGTGAAAATCCTTGGGGGAGGCCTATACCCAGCAGTGGGTGTCGTGCGGCTGATATGATGACGTAGTTGTAATGTTAGTGTGTTTAATAAAGCAAGTAAAGATTACAAAGATCTACATACAATAAGTAATGTTTATAAAAAACACATTATCGAACTCATTACGTCAAGTGTTCGTTTAATAGACTTTACGTCATTTACTAGCTATAACAGCAATGCGATAGCAATCTTATGAAATGGGTGTGTGTGTTGTGCTATGCTGTAATATTAGTGTAAAACAACATTTACAACAACAACATTTGGTAATCCTTATCATATCCATTTATTTCCTTCAGGCACATTCAGGCATCAGGATCAAGAAGATTTTCCTAGTCTCCCCATTTTAATACATACATCTTTCATCGTCATCATCATCATATTTAGACGCTCACTACTGCTTGGGTGTAGGAGATTCTTAAGGTTTTTTACTACGTATCCTACCTAGTTCTTTATTTGACAATTTATAAAATCTGTGTCAATGTCAATATGTCAATGATTACTTAATTAGGTAAGTTCTTTTCTTGAATTAATATACGCCATTTAAGATATTATGTGAATGAGTGTTAAGCAAAAATATCAAGATAGTTATTGATTTTTTTGTTAGGTACCTATTCTAATAAATAGCTAAAACTACACTACACTACTACTAAAACGCGAACCCGTGTGGGTGGGCCATACAGTGGTTAAAATTAAACTAAGCATGGTTAAAGAAATGGATATCTTAAAAAAATAGTATGAATTATCATTCTGTCTCAAAGTTTCATCAGTTACTATTTGTTGAAAGGATATAATAGACTATAATAAATTGTGTCATTTGACATAACTCTTAAACAAATGGTTGCAAAAGCGCATCAGAGATGCTGCAATTGTATAAAGTAAATCGATCAAACTGTCGGAACGTTACGTAAAGATTTTGGGTTACTTAGATCAAGAACGTGTTGCAATTGCAAGTCACGCACTTTCAAGGTAACGATACAAAAGCCGAGCGGCGGCGTTATTGCTAGTTACGTTATTATTATTGCCAGATCCAGACAGCAATATGAAGCAATTGGGTGTTCCGCTAGGTTCTTACACTTCTTACCTTAGTCCTTTTACTTGCATTGCTATTGTGAAATAGAGTAAAATGGTTTATTAAAATAACGTAAAATTACCTTTTTTCCCATCTGCCCCCTTATAGCTCCGCCACCGGGGTGGTGGTTGGTACTAATAGGTGGCGTTCACCACCCCGGTGGTCGATGGAACCTATTTATTCCCATCTGCCCCCTTCGAGCTTCATTAATATACGCTTTTATTGCTCATGCATGAATCATGATATCCAATGATGTTTTATTTCAATTTCCATTCATAATGTCCAATACGAAATGCGAATAAACCCCTGTACTATAACTATAAAGGGGGCAGATGGAAATAAATAGGTGCCATCGACCACCGGGGTGGTAAACGCCACCTATTAGTACCAACCACCACCCCGGTGGCGGAGCTATCCCTTATTAAAAGGAATGCTCTTAATAAAAAGGAATGCTCTTAATATGTGCATACAAATCTATAATAAGTTACCTGACAGTATTAAAATATTGAATGGGAATATGTTCAAAAGAGATCTAACGAAATGGCTGAAGGAAAAATGTTTTTACAGTGTAAGAGAATACATGGATTTTGAAACAATATAATAATAATAAAATTTACTAGTAAATATTATATTTATTTATTTAAAATTAATTTTAGATAGGATTTGTTTATTTTTAATTTTTATTTTTATTATACATGTACGGATTATACTATGCCTAGAGAACTTAAATGATTTTAAAATATTTGCACATCGATTGTTTATCGATTGAATATGTTGGACATAACTTAATTTAAGAACATTTTGTAACCATATTTTCTGTATTTGATTGAATCAGGCGTCACTTGGCGGAAGTCCCAAACCATTTTGAAAAAAGAAATATATGTAGCTTACTTCCGCAAACAATGTATGCAAGATGCACCGCCCGCCCGCCCGCAAAAATATGCACATGCACACCACAAAATATCAGTGCACAAACCTGCATTTAGCAAGACAGCAACACACCTTGCACCTTCACCAATTAGGCTACTCTACACGTGTTTCGCCCCAACCCGGAGCATCCTCAGGAGTTAGATCGTGCGTAAACCAACACCGAATGGTGAATCGGTGCACACCACAAAATATCAGTGCACAAACCTGCATTTAGCAAGACAGCAACACACCTTGCACCTTCACCAATTAGGCTACTCTACACGTGTTTCGCCCCAACCCGGAGCATCCTCAGGAGTTAGATCGTGCGTAAACCAACACCGAATGGTGAATCGGTGTTGGTTTACGCACGATCTAACTCCTGAGGATGCTCCGGGTTGGGGCGAAACACGTGTAGAGTAGCCTAATTGGTGAAGGTGCAAGGTGTGTTGCTGTCTTGCTAAATGCAGGTTTGTGCACTGATATTTTGTGGTGTGCATGTGCATATTTTTGCGGGCGGGCGGGCGGTGCATCTTGCATACATTGTTTGCGGAAGTAAGCTACATATATTTCTTTTTTCAAAAAAAAAAAAAAAAACCATATTTTCGCAAATAAATAATTTACTTACTTACTTACTTACTTACTATAGCTTATCTGCCCCCTGGCAGATGGGAATAAAGGTAAAATTAGCGCAATGGACGCTACGCGACCAACCGACGACGATTTGATTTAGGTATCAAATAAAAAACCTTTAGGTCGCGGGAAGTGGATAGTCATGTAAATCCTTGGGGTAGTCCACAGAAAACTTAACCTGCTTATACAACGTATTACAAAATAACCCCTAATGTCGAATATGGTAGATAGGGACCATCAAATTGAACAACTTTTACTATGGGACCAACTCTGGAATCGCGAAAAAAATATCAGCTGTTTCATACAAAAATTAATAATACGTAACGTATATAATGTATGAAACAGCAGATTTTTTTTGCGATTTCAGTCAGAGTTGGTCCCATAGTAAAAGTTGTTCAGTTTGATGGTCCCTATCTACCATATTGGACATTAGGGGTTATTTTGTAACACGTTGTATACCCAGCATTGAGCGTCATCGTGTGGCTGATGATGATGATGATAAATTCCTATCTTACTTTATATTTTTTATTTGTTCGTGTTCGTTTTTAAATAAATGAACAAATAATGCTTGGACAATTTCACACAGCGCCATCTAACCCCAAACTAAGTTGTGTTTGTTCACTTACTCCGATCTTAATTTACATACTGAGTAACAATTTATTTCTCCACCGAACGCTCCTCTCCGAGTCCTTGGACCAACCATCACTTTCGATTTCGTTGCAGCGTTTTGTTTTACGTACAGTCTATTGTTTATTCAGATCGCCGTCCATTGCCGCCTTGAACTTGAGCTGCTTTCTAAAGTCGTCGCAAAACAGCTAATGTAAGCAATACACAATGTTACAAACTCGCGTATGTTGCGATTGCGAATGCGAGCAAAACGTTTAGTAGGTTATCTCCTCACGTTTTATTTCGGACCGTGGGATGTTTTATTTAAGCATTATAAAAGTTATCTTGCTTTTCATATTTGCAAGGAAATAATATAAAATTGTCGTCAGGAAAGCGTAAAAAATCTGTTTTAAAAGTTGGGTGTGAAATTGTTTACTATTGGAAGTTAGTACAAATTATTTATTTTGTCTTTTATTTGTTTGCATACAATACAATATTCCTTTTTGTGGTAAATGCTAAAAAAAAGTAATTTATATTTATTTAGCGTAACGTAAGCCACTAAATATTCTTGTTACCTTCAGAATGTTGTATTTCGTTAACAAGATATTAAAGACGTACATACTTATAACATTGATTGCATTACTGTAAGCTGAAAAACTTCCAACACAAACATTTTTAATTGTTGGCGGAATGAAAATGTTAAGAAAAACGTAATTGGAGATATTATCAGTAATAAGCATAAAAACAAGATTGGCAATGCGAGTCGCAAAACATGACACATAATTATCAGATTCTTCAGGAAATATGAGCATTGTTCTTTTTGCCAGAAGAAAAGTTGCCTAACGTATGTTAGAAGTATTTCTTCCTTATCACTGTTCAGTGTAATTGGTGTTTATTCAGTGATTGTCACTTCGGTGTTCTGGACTAGGAAGATTGTTTTTTCTTAATTTAGATATTTGAGACTTTTTTATTCAAGTGTAATTCAGTTTTGATCTTGTTCCTTGCTCCATTCTCAATTTAATTTAAAGATATACACTTTTTTGTTTTTAATTAATTTAAAGATACCTAATACCTATCTCCGAAAGCTGTATCGTTCTAAATTGTCATACCTAAGTACATACTATTTACGTTACGAGAAGTACCTATATACTTTAAAAGTGAAATTAGGCCTAAATCTGTCACTCAAAGTATGTACCATAATAGCGTGAAACAAACATGCCCGAATATGTTTACCATCCGTCTATAGTACAGATTAAGTTGATTGCATTGCATAACCAAACTATTCCACTGCTGCTGACTTCCTAGCCATTATGGTGGGAAGTAGGCTGCCCGCGCGGGTCGGAGTGCGGAATCCATTTGACTAAAATCTGCTTTATTATGTATGATTCAAACCAACCGGTGCGAGTCGGGCCGCGTCGCAGCAGATGTGCACGAATGCGTTAGCGCATCAGATGGCATGCGTCCGCGTATATCCGTCGGCCGGCACGCGCACGCATCCGTCGGCACGCTCTTCTAGTCTAGGAGCGCGTCGCAGTCAATCAGTCAGTGACTGGGTGGCATTGGGCGCGTCGCGACGCGTCGGGTCTTTCCTCGATTCATACGATAAGTGTTTCACATCACGGTATGAATCGCACAAGGACGCTTTTTGAATTCGCTGTTTCATACCAAGTAACCTTTTTAATGCAATTTTGCCAGCATTTACTTTAATTTTTTTTGTAACATTGATTTTATTTTCATACCATGGTCTGAAACAGCGAACTCAAAAAGCGTCCTTGTGCGATTCATACCGTGGGATGAACCAGCCCAGCCCCTCTAACATGACCACCAAAATACGATATATATCGCGTGATATAGCGTTTTATCACGTTTTAACTGTCAAAAGACAAAGGATTTTGACAGCTTAACGTCGATAAAATGCTATATCACACGATATATATCGTGTTTCGTCGGACACGCTAGAGGGGCTGGTATGAATCGACGAAAGACCCGACACGTCGGCAACCAACCCAGAGCAGCTGCCGACGCGTGCGTCTGAAGCCGGTCGCGTTCCAAGCTGCATAAATTCCAACCAAATATAGAACTTAACTACCTGTATGAAAGCTTAAATTGCCTTCTGCAGATTGTAAAATGCGCTCCGGCGCGGCCCGACTCGCGCCGGTCGGTGTGAATCGTACATTAGAACTTATTATGGGAATTTTGCTATGCACGTTGTTATTAACATTGGTCTATGGGTGGGTGTGAGAATATTCATTAAGTATTTATGTTTTTGACAAAGTAATAATACCGTTGAATCACTGAAAACTGAATCAATAGAATTTGTCTGAAAGGTGCAATTTATTCAATCCTAATCTGTAACAGCCGGTTTTTGACGAGGCGCTTTTCCTTCGTACCTTCCGAATTGATTTCTAGCGATTATTTAGGTACCTAGCACAAAAAACTTAAAATTATGTCGATCAAATCTCATCTAGATTATAATATTATTAGTATTAAATTTGTAGTCATTACAAGATTAGAAAAATAAGCGCAAGAAGTTTCCAGAAACTTCATAAGGTTTTTAGTACAGAGTAAAGGGCTTATTACATCTTCCTGAATAACGGATCCGATATTCAGAGTCCGATTTAGGACGAGAAATTCAGTCGCCAAAGATCCGGATTAGACCTTGCTAAATAACGGATCCGATATTCAGTCGCTCCTAAATTCAGAGAAGTTTAATTGCATTCAGGAAGGTAGGATCCGATTTAAGCGGGTATTAGACCTTCCTGAATAACGGATCCGATATTCAGAGTCCAGTTTAGGACGAGAAATTCAGTCGCCAAAGGTCCTGATTAGACCTTCCTAAATAACGGATCCGATATTCAGTCGCTCCTAAATTCAGAAAAGTTTAATTGCATTCAGAAAGGTAGGATCCGATTTAAGCGGGTATTAGACCTTCCTGAATAACGGATCCGATATTCAGAGTCCGATTTAGGACGAGAAATTCAGTCGATAAAGCTCCTGATTAAGCGGGTATTAGACCTTCCTGAATAAGGAATCCGTAACGGATGCAAAATCGGATTCTCTTCTGAGTCCGATTTAGCATGCGTTACGTAGTTACATCCGTTAAATCGGATCCTACCGTCCTGAATGCAATTAAACTTCTCTGAATTTAGGAGCGACTTCGGATCCGTTATTCAGGAAGGTCTAATAAGTTCTTAAGTCTAATGCAAGTGCTGCAACCTACTTTCGGCTGGCTCTTGGGTCAACGCTCCCTCTGACGCAACGCTGCGGTGCGCAAGTGGCACGACGCCCGAGACGTTGAAGCCATTGCGAAGCCTACCCACAGTACCCACTATGAATTCTTTGCACTTCAGAGTTGGATCAAGAATACCCTAAATATCCGCTCAGTCTCAAAAATGGCACCTCAAAATAGCGTCCCACTTACAAATTGCCCGCTTATTATTACTATTAATGAAAATGGAAGAGCGATGGCTTCCTGCCTGATACAGGTATTTTTATACGTACTAGGAATATCAGCTCAATTTTGTAATCACTTGGTTTGTTAACGAAATAAAGCATTTTGTATTTGTATTGTATCTTGCACGAATTTCCAAATTGATTTTGATTTGTGATTTTGTACAAAATAAGCTTATTTTAATTAAGTACTTTTAATTTGTTTAGGTAGCTACATAAAGTTATTGTTTTGTAATACACTATACATATTGTACCATAAGCGAAAACCTTTAATTAGCTTATTGTTTCCTACGTTTTTTCTACACCTATTTGTATAGCTGCTGGTTTTCCATGAAATAAATAAATAAATAAAAAAAAAACAAAACAAGTGATATAAAATGTGAGTTTGTACAAAATAAGAGGTGATAATGTACAAAATAAGCGCCTAGTTTGTAAGTGGGACGCTATTTCGAAGTGCCATTTTTGCATGCTGTTTTAGTTCGTGACGTGAAGAATTATCTAGGATATTCTTGATCGAAGACTTCAGACTAAATATTCGATGTTCGTAAAATTGTAGGATTGAGGAGATTGATAGCGCTTAGCGCATTCGGTCTGCAACGGTGGTTAAGCAACTACCGCCGGTTGGCCCTGAGGGTCCCCTATGGGAGTCGCCTCGTTATGCATGTGCACGCCTAACAACATTCATATCTGAACGGACTTCGTGAGATAGAACAGGTCTAGCTCCTCTATGCTTTGAAAGAAACGTTTAGCCGTTAGTTCAGAACTAAAAGTAAAGTAAAAGCCACAACAGCAAAGTAAAGTTTGCTGTTGTGGCGCCCTCAGAAGTTTTTATTTAATAAGTTATTAATAGAAAAAGATTTTAATAATGTTTTACGTGGAGTTTTTAGGGCCCATGGTCTAGTATTTTTAGAAGGTATCACTACATGCCCTCGTAGCGTAGTCATTCGTAGAAGTAGATAGCAAATGTGTCAAAAACGGCCATTTTTAGCAGTTTTGCTATCTACTTCTAGCAGTGACTACGAGGGAATGTAATGATACCATCTAAAAATACTAGACTGTGGGCTCTAAAAATTCCACGTAAAACATTATTAAAATTGTGTATTAGAATTATAATATTAAATATAATTCACCGCGGCGCCACTTTCGCTCAAGGTGCCACCGCCTATGCTGCAACAGTCGGAACATTAAAATGCCTGATAATGATGATAAAAAAAATTTAACAAATACCACAATTTCCCATAACATGTTGTCTTAAGCATACTACACTGTCGGATTAGCAGTTTAGAGTTATGTAAAGCCACAGATAATATAATGGTATAGCTCTCCTCCATCCAGTCTACCTGTAAAAACCAGAACACAGATTAGATATTCCGAGTGTGCACTTTGCTTATTACGATCTTTACATTCTTTATCTCCTATTTACCTCCTCTGTTTCCAAAGAGTCAAACTTAGTCATATACAGTTCCTCAGTGGTGAGGATTCCGGGTGTGTTGCGCTTACACTTTCGGCCTTATCGTCTCCTCACTTACATCAGGTGAGGTGAAGGCCAAGTAATCTGGTTGTGGATTAAAAAAATTAAAAATACAATTAAATATTTTCTTACAGATCGTTATTTATTAATTAATTAGATTGGAAATCAGTAAGTACTGTAATTAATAAAGGTACCCTTGAACGTGAGCATTTGGAAGTCGGCCATTAATTTATGTCAAGCATAAACCAATGTTTGCTAAGTCTTCCGGCGGCAAGGCAACCGTCTTGGCAAACTTTATACGGTCAATGACACTGAACGGAAATAAGACGGGCAAATACTCGTATCATAAATACATAACTGCAATGTCAAAAACATTCTCACCGCTTTAAAAATAAATTGATAATTTATTGTGAAATAATTTAGGCGTGTCGCTTACGTTAGAAACTTACTTCAATCCTTAGCACTGAGTTTAAGAATGGCTATTGTTGAATATTCCACGGTAAATCTAGATCAGGGTTTCCTAAACACATGACCTATAAATATGACAGTTGATTGATGCCTTGATCTAAATAAAATGTTATTACATTATTGTTTGCTCTGCTCTCACATAACAATCTCTAGGTTGGATCATAAGTACTTTTGAATCGTCTCAAACTTTTTTAACTGACAAGAAGAACGGGCGCAAGAAACTTATCAGCTTTAACAGCAATAAGTAACGATATTTACAAACTTAATTATATCGTTACCAGATAATTACAATAGGGTGACAGGATTATTGGCAGCAAACATAGACTTATTATGTTACTATCACTGGCAACAAAGTACTTAAAGTAGTTATGTGTCATATAATTACCACGCATTTTGATCTTTAAGATAATCGTCTACTTTATAATAACCTTTACCCATGAGCGTTTTTTTAACATGGTTTTTAAATTCATGCAAAGGAAGATCAATCACTTGTTGTGGAACTTTATTAATAAAGGCTATGCCTTTCCCCATAAATGAACCTCTAGTTTTTGCAAGCCTGAATCTTGGAACGGCAAGTTTATCTTTATTTCTTGTATTAAACTGGTGATTATTGCTGTTTTAGCATGAAATGTCTAATGTCTTTATCCCAAAGCCAGCGTATTCTCTGGTATACACATAAACAGATATTCTGTTAAAAGCGTAATGGCGTAACGTTTGGTGGTTGGTTCCAGCTGCGGAGGTGCTGGCGAACCAGCGGCCGATCGTGCGGTGTCGGCCGCTGCACGCCGCCACGCTCGAGTCCAGGAACAAGGCCAAGAAGTGCGCGGAGTTTCTGCAGCCCTATAGGTGATGTATTCATTTCTGTAGTTTCAAAAGGATATTAAATAATTTGCTTCAGTCGTCTCATGACCACGGCCCCTGGAAAGGTGTCGAAACGTCGGGAAACCCATATACGCGCTGCAATCCGTAAAAAGTATTTTATTGAAGTCGGGTGGGGCTGGAGTACAAATTCCTTTTGTTTTATTCTAAAAGCCCCACCCGACTTCAATAGACGTGTTTTTATTATTACGAATATTATTTCTTGCTTTTTAGAGGTAGGTTTTTTGAAGTCGGTTTTTTGTTTTTTTAAACAATTTTTTATTTTTTTATTTTTAGTGTAGGTACCTTTTGTATTAGGGAGTGTAGGTAGGTATATTATTTAGGTAGAAAAATTGGCTCAGCCAAACGTGAGTTAATCGTGGAGAAACATACATACATGCGGGTCAAACTAAGAACCTCCTTTTTTTAAGTCGGTTAAAGAACTACACTAAAGATATCCCTTTTTTCAACAAAAAAATAATTATCTTATTCAGTTTATAAACAAAGAAGTTAAACGACTGATCATCGAGGTAGTTCACACAAAATCATACTATTTTCGTGCTTTTTTCAAGATTACTTAAAAAGTACTGAACCGATTTCAAAATTTTAAAAAACGGGACCAATTTGAAAGTTTACTTAATGTAATAACGTTTGAATCATTTCAATCCGTTGAGCCGTCTTCGAGTAATCGGTGTACATACAAAAAACAAAAAAACAAAAAAAAAGGGTCGAATTGAGTACCTTCCTCCTTTTGAAGTCGGTAATAAAGACAATTCAAAAGCACTTAATATCTAAGTTTATTTGAATAAAAAAAATACTGGTGTTGGGGTTGACTCGCTCCTCCCAAGAATATTAAGTATACTATGTATGTATTAATATAAGAACAATTTTATTTAACAGAGAGTAAGGCTAACAAAGGGTTCAAGAAAGATAGTTACGCTGAATTCCGATAAATAAAGTGAGCTAAAGAAAGGCTCGATTAATAAATGAAAACTAATTTAATGCAGTCACGTTACCAATTATCTGTTGTTGTAGCACTTAAGTTTTAAGATCCGAGATTTCACATTTTCAAATAAACAAAATTCCCCGTCCGAATAAGGCTAATTATCTCGCGGAAATGGTTTGGTACTGTTGGATTAATGATAAAAGAGTGATTAAGAAATATGTCCAAGTTTGAAGAAATGGGATGGGAGGAATACACCGCCCGGCACGTAACTTGGCAAAATAAAAACGAGACAAAAGATGCGCAGTAGCTACAAACACCAAACTCGGCGCATGTTTTGTCTCATCTTTGCCTTTCCAAGTTATATGTCGGCACCTATACCACCCTATTTCCATAAGACATCATGCATGATAGATGGAAGACCTGCCAAGCCAAGTAATATTGAGTATTGTATGTTTCCAGACAGCGTCCGGAGACATGCACTGCGCTGGCGCGGCGGCTAGTATCGGGCGCGCTGGGCGTGAAACTGAGTACGGCGAGCCAGGAGCGCGCCGAGGAGCGCCGACTGATCACCATCGCGAGGGGTACGTGTGTGTACCTTGTACCTTTGTCCTTGCTCCAGACAGCGTCTGGAAACGTGCACTGTGCTGGCGCGGCGGCTAGTATCGGGCGCGGTGGGAGTGATACTGAGTACGGCGAGCCAGGAGCGCGCTGAGTAGCGCCGACTGATCACCATCGCCAGGGGTACGTGTGTGTACCTTGTACCTTTGTCCTTGCTCCAGACAGCGTCTGGAAACGTGCACTGTGCTGGCGCGGCGGCTAGTATCGGGCGCGCTGGGCGTGAAGCTAAGTACGGCGAGCCAGGAGCGCGCTGAGGAGCGCCGACTGATCACCATCGCCAGGGGTACGTGTGTTTACCTTGTACCTTTGTCCTTGCTCTGACAGCGTTCGGAGCTTGCACTGCGCTGGGGCGGCGTTTAGTATCGGGCGCGCTCGGCGTGAAGCTGAGTACGGCGAGCCAGGAGTGCGCTGAGGAGCGCCGACTGATCACCATCGCGAGGGATACGTGTGTGTACCTTTGTCTTTGTCCTTCCCCCAGACCTTTGATCACGGTCAGAGTCTCAAAAACGGCATTTCGAATTAAGACTACACTCAACTCAAACTGGGAGCTTATTTTAATTTAGTTCACTTATGATTGCGCCAACATACTGATGTGCAACAAAGCCCCGTTGTGTGTTGAAAAACTGTAAAAATATGCCACCTGAATGATTACGAACTATTAATCTTATCCCATAGGGAAAGGCCATCCGCAATAAGGAGCCACACGTAAAGATAATCGCAGATGGCGCCAGCGGCGACCCGGTCCGCTATCAATGGTTTTGATTGGTTAAATACGTCAGGAATGACATTAGACATTTGAAACAACCAATCAAACGATTTTGGGACGGTCGCTTGTGGCGCCATTAGTTCCTCAGTATCACACCCCATTGCAAAACCAATGCTCCAATTCACTGCGCCATCGAGCTCTTCAACACTAACTTATTTTTTTTCCAGAAAAGAAACGTCAAGCGGCGTTGCACAAGGAGGCGGCGTGGGACGGCTCGCTGGCCAACCACCCCGCGCCCGACGCCTGACCGCCGCGCCTCAGGTAACATAGGTACACTGGAAAGGACTCGGCATCAACATTATTGACCAGTATTTAACACACCTTCGTTTAACGTCAAGCGGCGTTGCACAAGGAGGCGGCGTGGGACGGCTCGCTGGCCAACCACCCCGCGCCCGACGCCTGACCGCCGCGCCTCAGGTAACATAGGTACACTGGAAAGGACTCGGCATCAACATTATTGACCAGTATTTAACACACCTTCGTTTAACGTCAAGCGGCGTTGCACAAGGAGGCGTAACCACCCCGCGTCCGACGCCTGACCGCCGCGCCTCAGGTAACATAGGTACACTGGAAATACAAAATATATGTAGCTTACTTCCGCAAACAATACATGCAAGATGCACCGCCCGCCCGCCCGCAAAAAAATGCACATGCACACCACAGAATATCAGTGCACAATACCTGCATTTAGCAAGACAGCAACACACCTTGCACCTTCACCAATTAGACTACTCTACACGTGTTTCGCCCCTGACTCCTGAGGATGCTCCGGGTTGGTGCTTTTCGTGTCCGGACCAGTGTGTGTTGCCAGT
Organism: Agriphila geniculea; assembly: GCA_943789525.1. NCBI lineage: Eukaryota > Metazoa > Arthropoda > Insecta > Lepidoptera > Crambidae > Agriphila > Agriphila geniculea. The sequence goes on along the minus strand of OX038890.1, from coordinate 12,541,057 downwards.
GATGACTCACGGCAGTGAAACGTGGTCGCTAACTATGCCTCTCCGCACACGGCATCGTAGCGTAAGCGTATCGTCACTGAAAAGATATAAGTACTACCGTACAGAAAGGAAACTCTCCGCCCCGCCCCACAATCAATTACCTCACCCCACCGGCGCCCACCGCGCGAGTTCCGTGTGTTCATTTAATAGCTCGCACACAGTTGCGCGTGTGCAAAAACGTCACTGTGTTAGCGTCTGTGTAATAGGTAGTTGAAGCGCGACGCTTATATTGAGTGCCCGGGGTGTGGTCAGGCCTCCTTCACTCGCTCAAGGTCACGCGATAAGCACCTACCGCTAGCCGTGCCTACGGAGGCACAAGTGAGCAGAGGGCCGCCACACGCCCGCCTGTGTAGTCGAGCGGCACCTTAATGCCTGCGTAGGTATTGTCTCTTTATAATAGTAACAATGTCGAATCGACATTATTATTACTGTGCCGTGTACGGATGTCTAAATAAAAACCAATAAACAATTGTCGTTTTTCACATTATGATATATGCTACGCAGTTCATTTAAAAGAAATCAACCCTAACGTTGCGTCGTCAGAAAAGGTAAGAGCACGCGATAGAAAGAGAGGCAACTACTAGGTGAATATAACTGTAGGCCATTGGCGCTGTGCGACCTGAATTGCACTTTATTGTATCGGTGCAAAGGTCGCTATTTATTTAAACGACTTTGCAGCATGCTGCTTCTGTACTCGTACTATTAGTTATTCTGTGCCAGTACCTAACACACCTTTGTTTGCTGATGAAATATGAGACCTTAGAAGACTTGAACACAATGCTCGAAGATCTCCGTAGTGCTTCCCAAAGAGTGGGTCTCAAGATGAACATGGATAAGACGAAAATCATGTTGAATGCCCATGTTGTACCTGCTCCAGTTCATGTTGGGAACACTACACTTGAAGTTGTTGACCATTACGTATCTATACCTAGGACAGGTAGTCCAGTTAGGTCAGTCCAACTTCGAGAAAGAGATCTCTCATCGAATCCAACTCGGATGGGCAGCATTCGGGAAGCTTCGAAAAATTTTCGCGTCCAGACCAGAGCCATGCTCGGCGTTTCCCTGCGTGATCGAATCAGAAATGAGGAGATCCGCAGGAGAACTAAAGTAACCGACATCGCTAGAAGGATTGCTCAGCTGAAGTGGCAGTGGGCTGGACACATAGCGAGAAGAACCGATAGCCGTTGGGGCGGAAAGGTTCTATAATGGCTCGCGCGCACCGGACTCGGCTCCGTGGGTAGGCCCCCGACAAGGTGAACCGACGATCAGCGGGACTACCGGGGCTAAAAACAATGAAGTTTATGTTGAGTGTAATTTGACAGATGGATGTGATGTATGATGGATTAACCGCGGTGGCGGTGCGCCGCTGGATGAAGCCCAAGCAGGAACGATGGAGTGGAGATACGCGGGGAAGGCCTATCTTAAAGACTAGAAGACTACCCAGCAGTGGGTGTCGTGCGGCTGATATGATGATGTTGAAGTTTGTTTTTTGGTACGAAAGGAACACAATCGGTTGCAGATAAGACGTGAATCTTATCTGCAACCGATTGTGTTCCTTTCATCCACGCAAAAGAATTGCTCCCGAGATACATAAAAATAGCAAAAAAAAAAATTTATCAATTGTATCAATTTCACATTAGGGTCGTAACGTAGAAGCAATATTTGTAAACCGTTTTTACTGAGTACTAAAATGTAACTTGTGGTTATTTTATTAGCTTCACTAAAATCACAGAATGGATTTATGGTAATACGTACGTACAGAAAGGACACTCCCCGCCCCGCTCTAGAATCAATTACCTTACCCCACCCCGCGAGTTCGTGTGCCGAATCGTATCCTCGTTTAGTCGTGTTTGTCAACTGTCAACTTATTTTCATATTCAAAGCAATGCGTCGAAAGTTTTTAGTCATGTTTGTCAACTGTCAACTTATATTGATATTTAAAGTTCGAATTATGAATTGAACGCCGCTCATTAGTACAAACCGCACGGTAGCCCTAGACTTACACACATAGTTGCGCGTGTACAAAAACGTCACCTAAGTCAGTAAAACAGTGCCATTAAAAACAACACAATGCTCGAAGATTTCCGTAGTGCTTCCCAAAGAGTGGGTCTTAAAATGAACATGGATAAGACGAAAATCATGTCGAATGCCCATGTTGTGCCCGCTCCAGTTCATGTTGGGAACACTACACTTGAAGTTGTTGACCATTATGTATACCTAGGACAGGCAGTCCAGCTAGGTAGGTCCAACTTTGAGAATGAGATCTCTCGTCGAATCCAACTCGGATGGGCAGCATTCGGGATGCTCCAAAAAATCTTCGTGTCTGATTTACCTCAGTGTCTCAAGACGAAAGTCTATGACCAGTGTGTGTTGCCAGTGATGACTTACGGCAGTGAAACGTGGTCGCTAACTATGGGTCTCATTAGGAGGCTCAAGGTCACCCAGCGTGCAATGGAGAGAGCCATGCTCGGCGTTTCCCTGCGTGATCGAATCAGAAATGAGGAGATCCGCAGGCGAACTAAAGTAACCGACACCGCTCGAAGGATTGCTCAGCTAAAGTGGCAGTGGGCTGGACACATAGCGAGAAGAACCGATGGCCGTTGGGCCGGAAAGGTTCTTGAATGGCGACCGCGCACCCGATGACGCTCCGTGGGTAGGCCCCCGACAAGGTGGACCGACGATCTGGTGAAGGTTGCCCGAAGCCACTGGATGTGGGAAGCGCAGGACCGACCGTCGTGGAAATCCTTGGGGGAGGCCTATACCCAGCAGTGGGTGTCGTGCGGCTGATATGATGATGACGCGGTTGTATGGAATGTCTTGGGTGTGCTAAAATGCAGTATGTAACTCACTTATATTTATTACAAATTTATGAGCTGTTGTTGACCTTAATATATAAATAAATAAAAATAATTGAAAAAAGAACTATTAAATTACTACTTAAAGAAGCGACACTCCCCTCCCCCGCCAATTTAGTGCCAAACCATACCACATTCCGGACACTCCATACAACCGCGCCATTATAAACAGATGACGTTTTTGTACACGAGCAACTGTGGGTCTAAGTTTATGGTTATTGTACTGTATGAGCGGCGTTCAATTCATAATTCGAACTTTTTGGTAAATAAAGTTACGACGCATTGCTTTGAATATCAAAATAAGTTGACAGTTGACAAACACGACTAAAAAGTTACGACGCAATGCTTTGAATATCAAAATAAGTTGACGTTGAAAAACACACGACTAAACGAGCACACGATTCGGCACACGAACTCGCGCGGTGGGGTGAGGTAATTGATTCTGGGGCGGGGCGGAGAGTGTCCTTTCTGTACGGTAGTACTTATATCTATTCTGTGGCCAAACTGACCAGACAGTCAATCAGGCATTCAATGACGACAATGCTCAAAGTAATGCACACATTTAATTTTGTCGCATGTACACACTTCATTTGTTTATGTAGTAGTAGTAGCAGGAAAGTCTCACTCCGCAAAGTTTTATATTAGCCTATTAGCCTACTGCTCGCGTGGCTGAATCAGTCGAGCCAGCGCGCGAGGGATGTCATGTGTCGGTTGAGACAGAACTACGCGACAGAAAGAGAAGCGCTTCGGAGGTGCTAATAACAATAATAGTGCAATTTGATATACGCAGTTCGAATCATCATATTGTTGTAAGCACACAAGGTGTTCAAAATATCTTACTTTGACCTGACTGTACTAGTCGTCATCTGTCTACTTTCATCGCGAGACAAAGAAATTCACTCATTATATGAAAATAAAATACTCTATGGTTAGTCTCTTTTTTTATTATTTATTATATTTTGTAAACCACACCCAGCTCTTTAATCAGAAAATAATGGGGAATGTCCGAAAAAAATCAAATTGGCTGAATTTTTTTTATAGGTAGGAATAAGCTCCCTTAGTAATAGAAAAAAAAATCAGAATTTTCGGTTGCGTGAAAAAATAAAAATAAAGTCTCTTCGACTTCACAAATATAGGAAAGTAACAGCAGAATGGAGATTATACCTTTGCCATCATCTGCTACATTCACGAAATGGTATTAAAAATAAAATTTCAACACAAAATGTCAAAACTTTTTTTTTTAATTCTTGTTGTCATAGTGGCAGGTGTTGGCAAAGGTATAATCTCCATTCTGCTGTTACTTTTCTACATTTGTGAAGTCGAAGAGACTTTAATTTTTAAAATTTTTTCACACAACCGAAAATTCGGATTTTTTTTCTATCACTAAGGGAGCTTATTCTTCCTACCTATGAAAAAATATTCAGCCAATTTGTTTTTTTTCGGACATTCCCCATTAACAAAATATTAAAAAAACTCTTGCACAGTTAAATTACGTTTTTATTTAAACTCATTTATGAAAATAGTTTCTAAGGCTCTAATTTTACTAATAGTGGTACTAAACTTTTTTAATGCACAACGGGATAGTGCTTATAGCCTTCTCCTCACCTGATGTTAAGTGACGATAAGGCCGAAGGTGGAAGCGCACTACACCCGGAATCATCACTGAGGAACTGGCTATCTTACCTCTAACTGCCGGAACACAACAATTTAATTGTTGTGTTCTATGGCGTCAGACTTAAGCAAAATGGTGGTAGCTAGCCAGGAGGACTTGAAATAAGCCCTACCAACAACCAAATCGAGTACAAATAGTACCCCTCCTGGGAATCGAACCCGGGACCCTTGCGTCTTACACGGGTGGGCGCACCGTTAGATCACAGAGGCGGCACTTATATACTGTTTACTGATAGATAATAAACTGTAATATAATTGATTCTTATCCTTATTTTTCAGGTCCACGATTCGAAACGGCGGGATCACAACCATCCAGACATCGTAACGAGCTCTCAAATAGTATAATATTTGTCTACAAGTAATATTATAGATTTAGATATAGATATTTTTCTAAAACAAGTAGCCAATAGATTACGCTCAAGGGGTTTTCGTCCTTACACATGTGTCATAAAGTTAAGATTCGCTTAGTTTTAATTTAGGTTGAGCACACCCTTGCGTATTTTATTAACCTTTGCATTTTTTTTCATAAATCTCTTGGTTTTCTACCGATTCTTTCGACTTATTTCTTGTTAAAATGATAAATTTTTAATAAACTCTCTTCTTTACGCCTATGCGCCTATTTGCTATTTTAATGAAATCCTTGTAGATTGATAGTGCTGGTTTTATGCCTTAGGTCGATGGTTTTAATCGATAAATGTACAATGTGTAACAAAACCAGAATATGGTAGATAGGGACGATCAAACTGAACAACTTTCCCTATGGAACCAACTCTGAAATCGCGAAAAAAAACAGCTGTTTCATACATTCTCATATTTTTGTTATTAATTTCTGTATGAAACAGCATATTTTTTTTTTGGTCCCGTGGTAAAAGTTGTTCAGCTTGATGGTCCCTATCTACCATATTCTGGTTTAGCCATTAATTCTGTTACACGTTGTATAAATTACCTTATAATTAACTTCAAATTAATGTGCTCATTATTGTAGGTGTGTGCTCAATTCGCTTAGCATAATTTCTGTCTTGTGATTGACTTTGCTTCCTATACATGACTGATAAATTGTTTTATCTTGACTTCAATAAGTCCTTATATTTTTATTAAGTAATACACATTTGAAGGCGGTTTCTATTTATGCATAAGTTGTGGTGCATGTCTTTAACAATAGATATTAAAAAATTGCGATCAATAAGTTGTCAATTTTAATATTTTTGAACTATATTAACCACCGTATATGAAGCGCTCGAATATAATTATACTAATCAATAATATTGCTCAATTAAACATGTATAATCAAACTCATTCTCAAAACTTTTTTGTCAGAGTTCACAAAATCAAGTATTTTAACAAATCTTATTGTTTATCATTAATCTGTGTGATTCGAACGTCACATGACCAACAACAAAATTGATCTGATTATTGTAACGTCGACTATATATTTTATTTTATAGTATTCAAAAGCCAAATATTAGTATTTTTTAATATATTACTATGTTAGTTTATTATAGTATTGATGTTGCTAATTTTGTGCCTTTTGTGTCTAGTCTATCATTGTTAATTGGAACGATAAACCTCTTGGCGTTAAAGTTATTAGTTAAAACTATACATTAAAAAAAAATGCGAAAAATTATGGAATATTTATTCGTAATTAATTGAAAACGACTCATGCCACGAAGTAATAACTCAATTTTTTAAATAATTTTATATAAACTTATCTACTTAACTTCATAAAAACATCGTAAAACCAGAGTGGTTAAGTTCGACGATCAGCGAATTGTTTATTGTAACTGTAGATTTCTCATTAGTTGGACGATTAGCTGTAGTTAAAAAAAATACTTTAAAAAAGCTAGGATTGTTGACTTTAGTACGTAAAATTGTTAGTGATAGTTGAGAACATGTGGCGTAACTGAAATTTTAATAATAAGTACAATACTATTTTTGAATAGGCGAGATTTTAGAAGAAAAAAATGTGTGTGAGGTTCTCATATCGACTTATTTAAAAGTAATATTAAATATGTATGTTTTGTTAAAGGCAGCTGAGTATTATAGCTATTAAAATACACTTATTTCGTTTGAAACTCGATGTATCAGAAAATGAAATGTTTCTGCCCCACAAATTAAAAAGATTCTTATATGCATGGCCCTATATAAAGTGACTTGTGAAAGACATTCAATCGATTTATCACCCCTTACCGATCATTATTATGTGCTTATGGGCTATGGCATGCTTATTTACGTCATTGATGACATGATTATTGTGAAGGGCATTTTCGTTTAAAATGAAAAGGTAGTAGATGAGTGTTTCGCATGACAAAAGCATTTATCAAACGTTAAAAATTCACTGACATTTAAAATTAACAACTCGGTAAGTTTTTATCTTATAAATTTTATACAAAATCGTATTCGATTTCGTTTACCATTCACATTCATGATCATGAAATATATAAAAATACACTCTGTTTTTTAAGCATTTAAAAACGTTACCATCGTTGTTCCAAGCCAAAGATCTGGATTATCTAACTGACGGCCTTACTGGTTCGTCATAATTTTGAGCACTCATTCTTGTTAATAAACTGTGTATTCACTCTGCAATATATCTTTGCGAGAAAAATGACAATGAGAGTTACATTTGCATGCACTATGTTTACCAAATAATATTGCAGTACGAATACTTGGTTTTTTATATCAGGGGTGGCCAACTTGTCTAGGGCTGCGATCTACTTTAAAATTTCCTGGCCTATTGAGATCGACTTAAAGCATTTTCATTTTTGGGGTATTTTTCACTACTAAACCGCCGCACCCGCCTCCCGCACCGTTCGGTTGCTACCACAAGCAAAGCAGTTTTTGTTATGTCTCTCGCGATCGACTGCACTGTCTCCAAAGATCGACTGGTCGATCGCGATCGACTTGTTGGCCAGCCCTGTTTGATATCATACACCCGTATGAGTGATTTTGCATGTATTTTTATTTATACATGCTCCCTGATATGTGTTCTCTTTCCATAATTATGTAATAATAGCAAATACATTGGACTTTAGTATGGCGCTCTTTTTTGGGATCGTATTTTGACTAACCCTTAACAATGGCCAATTTTCTATTCGTTCGCTAAATAAAAAAAAAATCGGGTTGCACTCCGGGAGTGCCGGCAGAAGTGGAAACTTGAATATTAACGTTGTGCATTTTTGATATTTTGGAATGGTTAGGGAATAATTTTGCACGAATTGCTTTAATTATCAGTATAAAAGTACTATCATGAGGTAGACAATATTTATTTATTGGGCTATCGCACACAAACATGACAATTTATATTACATTAAAAAGTTTATCTCTCAGAAAAATCATCCCGCCGAACGCCAAAATGACGCGCCGCCATTTTCGCCGCGCCGCAGAAAGTGAGGGGGATACTTCCGCCGCCGGCTGTCTACGCTACATCCGTGTTACGAATTTTCGATCAGGGTCACGTGACCCTGACTGACGCGAGTTTAACATTTTTTACCCATTACAAAAAAAGTGTACAATGCCGCTAAAGAAGTTTTCACTTCAAAAAATAAAAATAAGCCTTGAAAATAAATTACGTGTCGCGTGTCCGAAAAAAATAAAAATGGCTAAATATTTTTTTATAGGTAGGAATAAGCTCCCTTAGTTTTAGAAAAAAGTTTCAGAATTTTCGGTTGCGTCAAATTTTTTTAATAAATTAAAGTCTCATCGACCTCACAAATGTACGAAAGTAACAGCAGAATGGCGATTATACCTTTGCCACCACCTGCCACAACCACAGCAAGTATTAAAAAAAAGTTTTGACATTTTGTGTTGAAACTTTTTTTTAAATAGCATCTTGCGGTTATGACAGGTGGTGGCAAAGGTATAATCTCCATTCTGCTGTTACTTTCGTATATTTGTGAAGTCGAAGTGACTTTATTTTTTATTTTTATTTATACGCAACTGAAAATTCTGCAACTTTTTTCTATTACTAAGGGAGCTTATTCCTACCTATAAAAAATATTCAGCCAAATTGATATTTTTCGGACATTCTCCATTCCATACAATACAACAATGTCTGTGATTTACATAAACTGCGACGTGTGACTTCTAGTTGTGGTCGTCTAGTTGCTTATTTTTATTAAGCTTTAAGTTAGCGAACGAATAGAAAATTGGTCATTTGGGTAAGTGGCTTATCTATACAATAAGATGGGCAGCAAACTATAAAATGCATTCAATTTCGGATTTTATCGTATTCGTTACACAAAAACGCGAAAAGATGTCGTACTTATAAAAATCGAGTCCATGATTTTAATTCACTGTGCAATATATATTTTTATGTAAGTATGTGAATAAACAGGATGGAAAAACAAATAACATTATAGTTTATTTATCGAACCGTCCACGTAACTATAACTGTATCATGGTCCAAGAAAACAAGGTCTGGCATTCCGGGAGTAACACTAGCTTACGTCACTAACCAGTTGTGCGACTTTATAGTAACAAGCAAAGAGTAAAGGATTTTTTTCTGTCACACTCTTGTGATTTGTTTAACAGCACAAAATAGATACGGTAGTACTTAACTACCGTTCAGAAAGGACACTCCGCCCCGCCCTAGAATCAATTACCTCACCTCACCCCGCGATTTCGTGTGCCGAATCGTGTGCTCATTTAGTCGTGTTTGTCAACGTCAACTTATTTTGATAAAGCCATGCGTCGTAACTTTAGTCGTGTTTGTCAACTGTCAACTTTATGTACCAAAAAGTTCGAATTATGAATTGAACGCCGCTTATATAGTACAAACTGCACGGTAGTCCTAGACTACACACACAGGTTGTGTATAAAATCGTCATCTGACGTCATCTGTTTATAATGACGCGGTTGTATGGTGTCCGGGGTGTGTTAACAGCGCAAGTTAAAATGAATTAACTTATTAATAATTTTAAAAAACGATAGCGGAGATGACGTAAGCTTGTGTTACCGACCTGACTTACTCTGTCGCGGAATGCTATACCTGGCGCAGTATATTATTGTACGATGAACTGAATGAAATTCTATAATAGTGTTGTAACGGAAGTGATGAAAATTAACTGGTATTTTAAGGCAGAAAGATATATTGGATCAGCATAGAAATATACCTTTTCCCCATAGAGATTTGAAAAATAAAATATAAAGTAAGAAGAAAATGCTTGGTCAATTTTGTCTAGTTATAAATAAAAATTATTCCTTTTAGAAACTAAAAAAACGAACAAATATTAATCTTAGGTCTGAATTTATAAAATTATGGACGGATTGGTCTAGTTATTATTACAGCAGCGGCAGCGTTAATTTTGTGATCAATCATACATTTTTTGCCGTTCAAGTATGATTTGATAAATCTTTTTGCGAATATAAATATTTATTTTATCTTTTTCAATTTTAATTGATTGGTATCTATGCATGTATGTACACACGACAGCACATCAATATGCATGCATGTAAGTAAAACACCTCTTAAAAAAATAATTTATTAAAACAAGTTTATTTTAAACGAAATATTTATACACTTTGTATAATGAAAACTAGACAATAAAATAACCAGGCAGAAAGCACACAAAATCGGCCTTATTGCTAAGTCGCAGGCTTTTCCATTGGATTTTTATTTTAGTAAATGTGAGTGAGCAGTTAGCGACAGTACGAAATAGAATCCAAAAAAATAGGTCGGTACCGAATATTTTGTCGTTAATAATTTTGTTGATAGTGTATTATCTATGGCCTACATGCTCGCTCATTCTACGATCTTGCACGAATAAAGTCTATTTGACTATTAGCAAATGCTAAAGAGCCTCGAGGGGGGGAGGGGGGTTAGATGGAATGGATCCCCATTAGTTTTTTGTGAGTTGCTCTCATCATACATTATTGCGAATCTTTGTCAGCATGAAATATAACACTGAATTGAACCCAATTTTTTTTATAATATTTTGATGTCAGAGAACAGCTGGCTGAGGCTAACTGTACCTACAAAATATTAGAAAATAATTATTTTTGTAATTATGTGACACTTGTGAAAGTTATTCTAAAGTGAATAAATAAATTATATTGTCTGATTGAAATACTCTTGTTTCATTTTTTATATATATCTGCAGCAATGATTTCAAAAGGGAGTAATATAATAAGTCTGATCTGCAGTTATCCCTACGGTTGATTGGTATAGATGTACCGCTAAAGCTCTGAATCCGTTAATGTGCGAATTAGTTAAAGTGCACATTAACTGATCGAGTCAGTTAAATTGCGAAATTTTCAGATTTCCGCACTTTAGTTAATCTGCATGTTAACGGATGCTACACCGTTGAAGTGCGGAAAACAGTGAGTGAAAGGCTTTCAGGAAATTTAAGCTAAAGACCTGGGGCCCTATTTTTGAATCGCTCGACTCCAGTCGAGCGCTCGTTTCTACTGATTTTCGTTCGACATCCCATTGTTTTGAGTCATATGTCGAACGAAAATCAGTCGAAAAGAGCGCTCGACGCTAGTCGAGCGATTCAAAAATAGGGCCCCTGTATTGAAAGTAAATCTTTTAAGTGACACTTTTTTTTTCAATTAAACAACCTATTTCCGTACTAAAACTGATCCTTGGTCGTTAATCTGCAGATTAGCTAGTTAAAGTTCGAAATGAAACAATTTTTCACACTTTAACTGATTCGACCAGTAAATTTGCAGATTAACTAGTCTATGCGCAGTCCTACTGATTTCCGAACTTTAACGGTAACTTAGACACAAATAATTATCTGTGTCTAAGTTACAATATAATACTAATAGACCAAGGAACATCTATAAGCTCCTTATCGGCTCTAGGCTTTGCTTGCTCTAAAATAGATTTTGTACTTTTTGATTATGGATTATATACACTGGCCTGCAAAAGTAAGTACTACAGAGGCCTATTTTCATACAAACGAGGTAACTTTGATGCTTTGGTTCTCCGTCCAGGATTAAACGGGGTGTGATTTGATAATACCCATTCAAAGAGTAAATGGAGGAGGCCCAGATCGCTAAAGAAACCTAACGGATTAGAAGAGTCGTTTAGGTCAGGGTTGAACTTAAAAAAATAACAAGTTAAAATTACATCAAAAGTATGGAAAATGTAACACTAAAAAGTCCGTTCCGTCCTGGTGTAAACGACTCTTCTAATCCGTTGGGTTTCTTTAGCGATCTGGGCCTCCTCCATTTACTCTTTGAATGGCCATTATCAAATCACACCCCGTTTAATCCTGGATGGAGAACCAAAGCATCAAAGTTACCTCGTTTGTATGAAAATAGGCCTCTGTAGTACTTACTTTTGCAGGCCAGTGTATTTTTAGGGTCTGTAATACGAATACCTAGTACATTCAGCGCCAAATTGATATGAGCGTCTACAGTAGTCAAGATGATCTAAAAATATAAAAGCAATTTGATATATGTAGGTACGCAGTTCGAATCATCATATTGTTGTAAGCACACAAGGTGCTCAAACAAAACATCTAATGAGGAAACCGTTTCCTCGGACCATCAAACTGAACAACTTTTACTTAACTTTTACTATAGGACCAATAATTCGTACATTTTTATATTTTCTTTATTAATTTTTGTATGAAACAGCAGATTTTTTTTCGTGATTTCAGAGTTGGTCTGATGGTCCGAAGAAACGGTTTTCTCATTTTGCGTTAATTCATTAACACGTTGTATAGGCCGCATGATCACGCGACGGACCGGGCCGACCAAGACATGCCATGCAATATGCATGACAAAGCCTATTTAGCAAATTGCCAGTTACGGTGCCGGACAGCCTCGACTGCCAGACATTTTGTGTATCGTCAGATCGCATTCATACTGTACCACCATGCTGACCATGCCTTCTATCTTTTTGTCGTGTCGTGACTGGCCTGGCCCGGTCCGTCGTGTAAATGCGACCTTAGTGCCGAGAATATCCTATTTTTTGAAGTTGGTTAAATATGTATGAGCAGCGCTAACTGAAGTGGATGCGTGAGATTGCTCATTGTAGATGAATGACTGTATGGATGCGCATGCGACGTGTGTCCGCTCGAGTTTTTAGCATATGATCTTAATTAGTAGCTAGGTACAACAAAACAGTGACTGTCGAAAACAATAAAACCACAATTATTATCCAATAACACAAAGTCCTCGTTCCCCATGGGCGCCGGCAGCAGGGTGCAAGAGGATGCACTTGCACCCCCCTGTCTAGAAAAAATATGTAGAAGAATTTTTTTTTAAGTTGAATAAAAGTTGAAGGCGTTTAGGTTGCTGTCCAAATTTGTTCATCAACTTATCAAAAAATTCAGATGCACCTCTCTGAAAAAAATCCTGGCGGCGCCAATGGTTCCCAATTAAATTCCTAGCGATTCAGAAAATTCTGTAATGACGTGGCTCAGCGTCGATAAGGGGTGAAATTATGGCGAAGGTAAGCCGTCTACAATAATGTTATGATTTGCATAGTGACTCAGTGGTATTTTTAAAAAGCAAGTCGATGGGTTAGGAATCGGCTTGCATGGACCCTTCGCCACTGCTCGTAGACACTTGCCTATTGAGTTCACCCGTTTGATATTGATATTTGAATAGAAATGTGTAGCATTCATTACCAACAGCTGAGAATTCTCTTCACATTTCATTAACATGCCAAGAAAATACATGTACTTACTCGTATGTTTGTTAGGCGCAGATATCAAGAAAGCCGATGAACAAATCAAAGAAAATCAAATAAGTATAAGTGATAAGTAATCCTACACAAGAGGCGATAGGAAATGGACCATTGATTCATCATTGGAGCACCGAGAAGATGCAGGCAAGTACTACTAGTCTACGAGTATGTGAGTACCTCATATCGTTTATCCGTTAGGGTCATCATCAGCAGTTTTAATGTCACCCATTGCTGGGGCAACATAGCCTTCCTTATGGATGGATAAGGAGCTCGGGCCATCATAACCCATCGTGATGCTGGCCCAATGTACTAGTGGCTCAGTGAGCTGTAGACATCGCGTTAAAAAGAAGCTCAAATTGTAAGTATGTTTTTTTTTATACACAACCGGGTAGTGCTTGGCCTTCATCTCACCTGATGTTAAATGACACGTGCCGGACTACAGCTGCGCCACAAAAAAAAAGTTGGAAATCTGACTTTTTGACTATGCCATGATGAAGTCTATAGTTTGTCGGAGTTTGTCGCCAAAAACCAGAGTTTGTCGGTCTTCCGTTTAGGAGATACATGTGGCTCAGCTGTAGAGACGTCTCTACAGCTGCGCCACACAGATCTCGAAAACGGAAGGTCGTAGCGAAAATCTGATTACTTGTATGTATAGCCGTTAGTTTGTCGGAGTTTGTCGCACAAAAACCAGAGTTTGTCGGTCTTGCGTTTAGGAGGTACGTGTGGCGCAGCTGTAGGAGACGTCTCTACAGCTGAGCCACACAGATCTCGAGAACGGAAGGTCGTAACAGAAATTTGATTACTCGTGTGTGTAGCCGGTAGTTTGTCGGAGTTTGTCACCAAGAATCAGAGTTTGTCGGTCTTGCGTTTAGGAGGTATGTGAGGGTACGCTGTGGAGACCTTTCTACCTGGATCTTGAGAACGGAAGGTCGTAGCAAAAATCTGATAACTCGAGTGTGTAGCCATTAGTTTGTCGGAGTTTGTCACCAAAAAACAGAGTTTGTCAATCTTGCGTTTAGAAGATATGTGGGGATATGCTATAGAGATATTTCTACCTGGATCTCGAGAACGGAAGGTCATAGCGAAAATCTCACATATCTCCTAAACGCAAGACCGACAAACTCTGATATTTGGCGACAAACTCGGTCGAACTACCGACTATAGATATGACTAATCGGATTATCGCTACGACCTTCCGTTCTCAAGATCCAGGTAGAAAGGTCTCCACAGCGTATCCTCACATATCTCCTATACGCAAGACCGACAAACTCTGGTTCTTGGTGACAAACTCCGACAAACTACCGGCTACACACACGAGTAATCAGATTTCTGTTACGACCTTCCGTTTTCGAGATCTGTGTGGCTCAGCTGTAGAGACGTCTCTACAGCAGCGCCACACGTATCTCCTAAACGCAAGACCGACAAACTCTGGTTTTTGTGCGACAAACTCCGACAAACTAACGGCTATACATACAAGTAATCAGATTTTCGCTACGACCTTCCGTTTTCGAGATCTGTGTGGCGCAGCTGTAGAGACGTCTCTACAGCTGAGCCACATGTATCTCCTAAACGGAAGACCGACAAACTCTGGTTTTTGGCGACAAACTCCGACAAACTATAGACTTCATCATGGCATATTCAAAATGTCAGATTTCCAACTTTTTTTTTTGTGGCGCAGCTGTAGTCCGGCACGTTTAAATGACGATAAGGCTGAAGGTGGAAGCGCACTACACCCGGAATACTGGCTATCTTACCTCTAACTGCCGGAACACAACAATTTTTAAATTGTTGTTATGGCGTCAGACTTAGGTAATAAGATGGTGGTAGCTAGCCAGGCGAACTTGAAATAAGCCCTACCAACCAAACCGAGTACAAATTGTACCCCCCCTGGGAATCGAACCCGGGACCTCTGCGTCTTACACGGGTGGGCGAACCACTAGACCACAGAGGCGGTTAATGTTTTTAGGGTTCCGTACCAAAATGGTAAAAAAGGAACCCTTATGGTGTGACTCGGTCTGTCTGTCTGTCACAGCTGGATATCTCGAGGACTACGAATGGTATCAACTTGAAATTTGGAATAGTTTAAGATGACATTTGCCTAACTATTTTACAAATAAGAAATAAATAAAATATCTTTTTTACAACAGGGACTGAAAAGAGGTCTTAAAAATTTGAAGTGGGGCTACTAGGGCATGTGGGGTATCATATGAAAGAGCGCCGTTTGCACGTTTTCAATCATTTTTTCTTTTTTTAGGCCACTTAGTTTTCGACTTATGATGAAAAATGTAGAAAAAATACCGTTCCCCCCCCCTTATCTCCGAAGTTTGCAAAGAGTAAAATCTGAAATCATTCTATGTGATAGCAGTTTATATAAAGATTACAGGAAAAATAAAACGATGTCTCAATATAGCATAGGTACTCTTGTAGAAATTATCAAATTTCTTAAAATGTTAACATTAGTTCCACTATCGGTCAAGAGATGGCGCTGATCTAAAACTGCAACACTAATTTTATTATTCTACTCTGCAGTGTGGTTTAATGGTGCAATTATGATGGTACGTAACCCTCTGTGCGCGAGTCCGACTCGCTCTTGACCGGTTTTTTTACATACCCCGCGTGCCTCCGCCATTTCGATAAATTTCGAAAAACTGGCTCGATTGAAAATTTCTTTATGATTATTATCTCACATTTCACGAGAATCTGTTAAGAAATACGACCTGTAGAGGAGAACAAACGGACAGCCGGAAGGACATACGAAATAATTTTTGCCCAAGCTGAAGCAGAGACGCTTCGCGCTCGCTCGGTCATGCAATAATAGTACATCGTGTCTTAGATCTAAGTCTCGAGCGGAAAATAAATCTGTATGCCTTTCATTTTATCTGTATGTCGGTCATAGGAACTCAATATTGCCAAATTACAAAAACAAAGGAATGACAATAGCGGTCAAATGCCTCGTGGAAAATATAGGCCGAAGGTCAGACGGCGTCGTCGGTTGGTCTACACAGACAATGTCACGGCGTGAACATTAGGTATACTCATTATTAATTTAAAGAAATGATTAACGAAAACTTAAGATTTCCTCCTCAATATTATAATTAGGACCTCCAAACAAACAAACCAAAAAAACAAAACCTCCAAACAAACTTTTTGAAATGAATGAGCGCAGCGTACGAAATTTCAAGACTTTTGGTTCAATTTACAACTTGTGTAAGTAATGCTAATTTAACTTATCCAAATAAGTCGTTAAAATTTTCCCTTTATAGTTGTAGTTCTAACGTAAGCATCTAATTTCTGAAAACCAAGTCATAATAATTAAAATTTTCGTCATCAAATCTGCTACGAAAATTATGTTTTCTGCTACGAGTGCTACGCCGTAGCAAAACATATTTTAATTTTTGATGCACATGTTGCAATCCTACTTTTCACGGTGTGTTGTCGTGCTAAGGATAATTAAACTATAACTTTTGCTTGCTTGCTTTTTTGTTAACACTATTTATGCTACAGAATAATTACAAATAATATAAAAATATATTTCCTTAGGGCACTACAAGTATTGCACTAAGCAACTATTTACCATAAAATTGCACGTTTTCTTCAAATTGCAGATACACCGAAGTTATAATTTGCTATATTTCTTTCTGCATTTTTGATTTTGATTAGTGCTTAACATTTATTTTTCAATAATAATCAATTTCAATAATAATCACTGCTTTAATTTTAAACATTTACGTGTTGTTGTGATAATAGGTACCAGATCAGAAACCGGTCCAATTCTGGGGTTGTGGAACCAGCAACCGTTTCGCAGTCTCGGTCACCACTACTTTACCGCAGTCTATTAAGACTAAACTCTTTGTATTAAGCCAATAACAATATATGACAATGACAATATGTAACAATATAATTATCAATTACTAAGTAATTTATTCAAAAGAAACCGGCCAAAAATATCATTGTTTAAATTATAGCATCTTTCGTTGCTGTCGATGTGTCGATGTTCGAAACTGGAAATCTAGATTGGAGTTGAATTGAATTCCTATGGCTTGACTAACCTTTGCTAAGCCCATTGACTATTGTACACACGGGATATTTCACCACTCAGCCTGACCCACGGCTATTGTCGCTGGAACAATGCTGGCCCGGACTGAATTAATATAAACAGTAAATATAAACAACATTAGAAACGGCTACTTCCAGTTTAAGCGAACACCAGGTTCATGACACACGTCTAATGAATTTAGTCGAAAAAAGTTATCGAAATGATTCGTGCAGTGCTTGTACTTCTTTTTACGATATTTGTGGATACTGAAATGACTTCTTTGGAACACAATGTTTACATGTCACGGAAGTCTAGATCGAGTTCGCCAATCGTTCATTCTGGATACTACTACAATAAAGTAAACAATCAACCGGGTATATTGTCCACGTACGGTAACGACGCGAGTGATTATAATACCTATTCTCAGGATAAATCAAGAAGTTTTCCGTCCGCCGAGTCTAAATATGATTCCGCTTCGCTTGGGCTCAAGCTCGGAATAAAGCCAATGAAAATGCACACTGAAGGAATCACGTCTTATGATGCTAGCCCAATATCTAAATATGATGCCGAATATGAGAAGTCCAAGGCTAATTACGATTCACATTACTATCCATCGAAAATCGAAACTGATTCAATGTATGAGAAATTAAAATCGATTATGCATTACAAATACCCAGACGCGATGGGGGATATAAGTTATTATGACGTTCATCACGATTATCACGTGGACGACGACGATGTGAGATCGAGTTCCAGAACTTCGTATGATGGTTGGCCTTATTATTATCACAGCCCTTATGAATATGAAGCTATGAAGATTAACGCTGAATCAGAAAAAATCAAGGACAAGCGTTACGTTTCGGGAGTGATAAAAGACGTAATTCCTGTGCACGAATATGTAGATGATATTCCCAATAACAGTGTTGTTACGCCAGAAACTAGCAGATTTGATCGTGCTTTGACTACAGATAATCCCATTTATGGAAATAAACCCTTTTTTTCTTTTATTCTCAACGATTATTTCGATAAGAACTCTGACGATGATCACTTATCTTTTAAAGGTATGGATTGGGGAAAGGAATTTGACCACGAAGTGCCTCCGGTGAGCCAAATTAGAGATAGAAGATTGGAATCACCTTATTCACCGGAAGATGATGGGTATTTCAAAGGCAATAAAAATAATAATCACGTGACTTCCAAAGTTTCTTTAGGTGATTCTTCGACAGAAAAAGGTTATACTAAAAAACATGAATATGATAAACATGAAAAAGGTGACGGACAGCAAGAACAGAATAAAGCAGCTTACGAACATAACGGAAATAATTACAATGGATTTAAAAACTTTGTTGACACATTTGCAAATAAATTTGGTGGTGAAGAACAAAAGAAAGATGGTAAGTATAGTTTAATCAAAAGCCAAGATAACGGAGAAAATCGAAAGGGATTCCATCGAGTTTACCATAAAGATGAATATCAAGAAGATAACGAATTTTTTGACAACAAAAAAAATAGTGCAAAAGCCGAAGAAAAGGGAAGTACTGCAGTTCATAATGGAGGTTCAAATGCCATATTGCAATCTCAGGCAGCAGCTTCACTGGGTAACGAAGCGAACGCTTTCGCGAACTCTGGAAACAGTGACAAAAACAAATTTGAGAAAAACCATAAAGGCCATGATAATAGCAAAGGTTATGACAGTGACTTTAAGAGATACCGAGACGTGGCCGAAAAGGCAGCTCAAAGCAACAGTGCTGATTACATAAACCATTGATTCAAGTTCGTATTGGTCATATAAGTGTGAAATTTAATTAATATTTTGTAAAGTGTGTGAGTTTGGAACTGTTATAAACAAAAAGACCATTTTAGTTACTAAGTTCACGAGGACCTTAAAATTGCAACAAGTGAAGGATTATGCATTATTTAAAGGGATAGTATTTAATCGGGTAACAATTAATTCCACATTTTGAGTATAAAAAATACTGAATA
Organism: Agriphila geniculea; assembly: GCA_943789525.1. Classification (NCBI taxonomy): domain Eukaryota; kingdom Metazoa; phylum Arthropoda; class Insecta; order Lepidoptera; family Crambidae; genus Agriphila; species Agriphila geniculea. The sequence continues at coordinate 12,521,832 of OX038890.1, read as the reverse complement.
TAGTGTACTGAAATACTAAGTGGGCGACGGACTGAGGGCGACTACAAATGTTGAAAATGTGTGACTTTAAAATACAAATTAAGTAACTATAGTTATTCAGAACGGGTGATCAAATTACTATTTGGGCGACAACCTTAGGGCACACAAAACATTTAATATTTGGCATATATTTTGTTTTTTAAAAGTGACTTTAATCCTAATCGAGATGACAAAAATACCATGTTGGTTTACCTACTTGCTATAATAGCTGCACACTCAGTATTTTTGTCACTTATTTAGAATTTTCACTGCTAACTTAAATTATTTCTCTCCCACACGTAGCTTGTCATCCGTTTAATTATTTTGTCACCCAAAAAATAAACCGCTACCAGGTTTAGTACCTATTTAAGTATCCCATTAACAGTCACCTTTGATTATTTCCAGTCACCCAATTTAAAGTAAAAATTTGTTTATTTTGCTATCGAATTATTTTAAAGGTTGTATTTAAATAACAATGTTTAAATTTTTTGTAGGAAATGAAATTAAATATTTGACATAGTCAATAACATTCAATACTAAAACAAAAAAAAATATGTACAAGTTTTTAATAAAAAAATAATAATTAGATAGGATGACCATGCAATGCAAACATTATATACCTACCTATTTGAAAGAGAGTTACAATAATTGTGAAGTGACTATGTAAGTGCTAGATTTTTCAATCGTTGTAAATATTGTTTACCTTAGTTTTATTTCTAACAAAAGCCAGAATCAGAAATTATATTCTCATTATGTAAAACATGATTAGAAATAAAATATCAAGGTACTTTACCAAACATCACCATCTGTGTTGTTATTCCAATTATGTTTTAACACATATTTTTAACAGATTGGACACCTTTACTTTATCAGTAACTGATATAACTGTTATACTTTTATACATTCATTTTTAATAAAATCTGTGGTGTGAACCTAAAGCTATTTTCTTTTGGTACTTAAAAGTTAAAAATACACTTGTGTCATTGAGACAAACAATATATTAAATTCCATTACAATACACAATCGCTATTAATGTTCTAAAATCCGATGTCAATTAAACGTATCAAACTACCTATAATATCATTATTAGTATTTAGATTAGAATGCAAACTCTCTGCCGGTTATTGGATCAAGGTTCGCGACGTCAATGATTTTGTCCTCGTTTGAATTAGGTGGCTGTGGCTCAGGGAATAGAGGTAAGTATGCGAGAACATTTTCCATGACTTTTGCACCCTTACTTCCTATTTTGTCAGTCAACATCTTCAGACTCCACGGTGATCTGATAGTTCTTACGGGAGTCTTTTGGTTGTATTCTTTACTGTCAGATTCATCAGAAAAGTCATCATCCGATTCCCGTTTCGCCGTCGTATCAGGCACTTTTGCAGTCGTTACTATATCGTCATAATAATCTTCTTTCATTTTATCAGCTGCTTTATTATTCACATTTCGTTTAACATTTGTTGAAGGTCTAGGCGGAATTACCACTTTGCTTTGAATTTTTATTTCCGGAAGCGGAGTCGTAGTCGGTTTCAATTTCAATATTTTCATTGGGTCTTTATCTTTAAACTTGGTACGAGGTTCTAATGGTTTTCCTCTTCCAACGAATTCGTCATGGTTCACATCGAATTCGTAATCATCTAAATTGAAGTCTTCATCTTCATGCTCACCAGAATCAGCAATTATTTTCGTTGTCAATCCATTTACTTTTCCTTGAAAATCTTCGTCGTCGGGCTCATTGAATTTGGGTATCGGTTTCATTATAAAAACCTTCGTAGATTTAGAAACATCAGCGTGCTTCTTTGTTTCAGTACGATTTTCAGCAGAATCTCTGGTCACACGAGAAATTATAGGTAAAACTTCTTCGCTGTATTTATTAGCATTTATAGAATATCTTTCTTTTCTTACATAATTTCGTTGGTAGTCTTCTAAAGATGTTCCCAATCCCTCGTCGTAGAACGCTTGTCTCGAGACCCGGACTGGTATATGGGATACAGTTGGCTTAGTTTCATAATTCTTTTCTGTGTTTTTTTCAACCAATCTGCCGTTCACTAGATAAATGCAGCAGGATATAATTAATGGCAACACTTTCATTGTGCGTTTCTTGGTCATTCTCCTTGTAGACTATTACTCCACATCGTAGAACAGTATAATGTAAACTAAAATGTTAAATTAATATACAAAGAAAGTAGCATTACACAAAGTGTGATTCATGAGAATGTCGAATGAGTTGTAGATAATATTTATATAACCATTGCGTCGAGTAATACAAAACATATCGTTAGGGATCAGTCAGTATTTTTTGTATTTAGCAGATAAATCACAGTATGAACGTAAATGATCAAACATTTATCATCTACTAGCGGCCGCCCGCGACTTCGTCTGCGTGGACAGTTTTTTTGCTATCCCTCGGGAACTGGATGAAAGGTACCCTATGTCCTCTGCACCCCTGACAAAGTGTATGCAAAATTTCATGATGATCGGTTCAGTAGTTGAGACGTGAAGGCGTAACAAACAAACAAACGGACTTTCACATTTATAATATTAGTAAGGAAGTAAGGATTTTTGTGCAAAACTGCTGTACTTACCTAAATAATTCAATTCACTTTATTTTATTAGACTACGACGACTCATTCCACAACCCATTGCTTTTTCCTTTAACTCATTTTCTGAGACGGAGGGTGCTAAACTATAAACTTTTATGGTGTTATGATCCCCTCATTCCCAATACGCATCATTAGGTCGTTTCGTTCTTCATAATAATTTTAATAGAACCCAAGAGAGATCTAAGTTACTACCTCTATAGTAGACCTACCGAGACGTAAATGCAAAGCATAATAATTCATTTTCAAAACAATGTGATCGTGAATGGTGTTATGTCTAATGTATCTGTCTAGTAGGTACGGTTTGAATTATAGTGAAGTTATCTTTGTAGCTAGATTTTATAGTTTAAAGTTATGTATTTCTGAATTATTGAGTACCTGTCCTTAAAAATTACGCTTCGTATGGTAGGTACTTTATGTATTTATTTCGCGGACACTTAGCATGAATAGTGAATATCTGGTCACTACTTAAATTCTGCGACCATTATATTTGCAATCATTATGGAAAGTTGCGGTCAATTATTAGTTTAATATACGTTTTACGCAGTTTTTTCATTAATACAACCACTTTTTGTTAGCCTGAAAATTGAAAACTTAATTTAATCGACCAATCTGAATGTTATTATGGCGTTGTTTACAATATTGCAATATTATTGTTTACTGCGACACTGTTTATTTGTTGACATATCATTGTAGTATAACGTTAATCGTAAGCAAGCGCTACCGGCCTATATAGCAACACATCCATAGTAGAACAGTTAGTTCTGCTTACTTTGCGTTATGATGGATACGTCCAGGATAATACGTGTGTTTTTTTATCTGGGTTTTTTCCCACTTGCTCATATGCATTACGTGTTCGCTGAAATTGCAGATAATCCAAACGTCGGTTATGTGACTGTTAATAAAAGTCCTGAGACCCACGGTGCCGGCCATAATGCAAAGTCACGGGGATACATGGGACTGTCTAATAAGCAAATGTTTCAAATAACCAAGGAACAAAGAAAAAAGGATACAATTGATAAGAGAACTTCAGTGTTTACATTTAAGCAACGCAGTACAGAACCAACCAACCAACCAACTAGTCCACAGAAGAAAGATGCAACCAAGTATCAAAAGGACAATAGAAATTTAAGAGTTCCAACTGGGAGTAACGCAAAACCCAATACTTCACCACAAAACAGTAATTCGAAATTAGATAGCCGACGAGAAAAATATGTAAGCAACGTGAATCCTCACGATAATATGGGTAGTGTACACTTAAACGTCCGTAAAACACAAATTGCTGCGGCCCCCCAAAAAGTCAGGTTAAATAACAATCGTCAAGGTGATATGCAACGAAGGGAAGATAAAAACTATATGCGCGTTTCATCACCTCGGTTGGTAGATAAAACATTGCAGAAGGGGGCAAACTTTAAAGAACGAAACGCTAAGATAATGAGCGGAATTCTTGATGACTTGGCAAAAAAGATTTCAAATCAGAAGACGAAGGCAGGCGAAAACATTAAGAGAGATACTAATGCAATTGAGAAATCTATGTTGAATAACGTTTCGGAAAAAATGAGAAAGTATATTGGCAAAGACCTCAATATGAAGAAAACTTCAGCGAGGGCTGCTAGAATAGGCAGTCCCGAAGACGAATTTATAGAGAATGACGCACCTTATGCATTATTTTACAGAATGGCCCATGCGTTAATGGATAATCAACAAGATTTCTATCCGGTTAAGAGAATGGAGGATGAATCTGAACCAATATTTTCAAATATCCCTTCTTGAGAGTCGAGTCATAAAGACAAACGACGATCTGTAAAATATGAAAACGAAAGAGAGTGAAATAATTTCAGTCGATGTCGTTGTTGATTATTTAACAAATGCGCCGAAGAACTTTGCTAATTTTAGAGTTTTCTGATTTCTGTACACTTGTTTTTATAATGACAATAATAAATATTTATAAGTGACTTAAAGTTGATGATGAATTACTTCTTTTTAATTACAAATCATAATTACACATTTAAAACGTTGGGTTCAAGATATGTACGTTTATACAAGTTAATCAATAAGCCTCTGGAACAAATAAATTATACTTAGATATTTATTCGTAGTTCGTAGTCCAGGGTCGAGGCATTAATAGTGATCGATCACTGAATCTAACTCTACGATCATTGTGGTTGAGATAAAAATTCATGAACAGGTATATTTAGTTACGTAAAAATGACAATACTTCGGTATAACTTACATGTGTTAGATGCGCCTAGCTTTATTTTATTAGGTGAAAATATAGGCCGTTGGAAATAGACAAAACAACTAAATTCGCAAAGCGTGATGTAGTTTTGCATTTTTGGTATGTTGTACGGGTCTGCGTGTGTGCAAATTTAAATTCACACTACCCTAGTAGTGGGAATTTAAATTTGCAACTTCGAAAAACCTGTAGAAAATGAGAAAATCGAGAAAAACTTGGGCTTTTTTTTTCACTATCTGGTCTCCAGGGCCAAATTTTTTTAGGCTATGCATTTTTTGCGAACGATGTTTTCTACACCTATAAATTGTATTAAATTACCTACAATTTGAGCCCAATTACAGCTCTATTGACCCCATAGGAGCCAAGCTATGGCTCTTCGAAGATGACCTTATTTCCCCAAACATTGAAATTTTCAAGTTTTACGAACTTATTTCGCGGAATATTGGAAAAACGACTTATCCTACGAAGAAAAATTACAAATTAGCTCTCATTAGAGCACAAAACAAAGTCTGTGAGACTAGCAGTTCACTTACAATCTCAAAAAAACGAAAAGAAGGTAAAATGGGTTATAGAGACGAAAGACTAAATAGGTATAGAACGTGTTACAAAAAAGCTCCCTAATGCCGAATATGGTATATAGGGACCATCAAACTGAACAACTTTTACTATGTGGGACCAACTCTGAAATCGCGAAAAAAAAGCAGCTGCTTCATACATTTTGATATTTTCGTTAGGTATAAATTTTTGTGTGAAACAGCTGACTTTTTTTTGTGATTGCAGAGTTGGTCCCATAGTAAAAGTTGTTCAGTTTGATGGTCCCTATAGGCATTAGGGGGCTTCAAAAAATGATCGTAAATGTCGATGTAAGAGCTCCGTCGCCGAATGTCGTCTGACCGGGCCAAGATGAAGACGGTTTCATCGAAGTTCGGAACAGAAAGCGTCAGCGAACGAGGCAGAATCATCATGGCACCGCACCGACAGGGCCCAACTTCCTGCTGCGAGCTGCCATTCCGACCACGGCTGTGTATCTGTCCCGCCTGCACCACACCACCACCGTGCAGGACGTGATAGAGTACATCAAGAAGAAAAGCAACTTTTGTTTGAGAGTTCAGCCTCTGGAGTCGCGCCATAATACCAATTTCAAGGCGTTTGTGGTGCGCATCCCGACAACGAGGCTGGACCTCTTCATGAAGGAGGACTTCTGGCCGCAGGGCGTGGTGTACAGGCGCTTCCGAGGAACATTGCCCTGTGCCCCCGATTCGACACAGAAAATATTGTCAAATTAATTATTTACTAACATTAGGTACTATAAGTTATTAACTAACACCATTGTTTTTATATTTTTATATATGTTTAGTTTGTAAGGTATATATCTATGGGCCATTGTTGCATGAATATAAATAAATGAATGAAAAAACCTGAAACAAAAACAGCCTCAAAATTAAATACCTCTAAAAAAGCGAGAAATAATATTCAAATCATTAGTTACGCATAACATTATTAATAAAACACGTCTAATGAAGTCGGGTGGGGCTTTTAGAAATATAAAAAAAAAATAAGTTCGTCTTCCAGCCCCACCTTAAATAGACGTGTTTTATTAATAATGTTATGCGTAACTAATGATTTGAATATTTTTTCTCTCTTTTTTAGAGGTTTTTTTTTTTTTTTGTAACACATTTTATAATTAGTCTTTTGTCTCTATAACCCATTTTACTTTTTTTTGAGTTTGTAAGTGAACTGCTAGTTTCACAGGCTCTGATGAAAGCTAATTAAATCTAAGTTCAACATTTTTTTATAATAATTTATGTTCGTAGGATAAGTGGTTTTTCCAATATTTCGCGAAATAAGTTCGTAAAACTTGAAAATTTCAGAGAAATTTCAAAAGAGCCATAACTTGGCTCCTATCCTATGGGGTCAATAGAGCTGCAATTAGGTTAAAATTGTAGGTAATTGAAATAAGTGTAGAAAACATTGTACCCAAAAAAAGCATAGTTTTGGCCCTGGAGAGCAGATAGTGAAAAAAGTCCAAGTTTTTCTCGATTTTCTCATTTTCCACAGGTTTTTCGAAATTGTAAATTTGTATTCACACTACCCTAACAGACCTACCAAAACATACCAAAAATACAGAACTACATTACGCTTTGCGAATTTAATGTCTATTTCCAACGGCCTAATAAGAAATTTTTAAAAACTAATTATGTAGTAAGTACTGATTCTATACTTCGATTCTATTATTTACTTAGCAGGATTTCTCGTTATTTCCAAAGAGCCTTGAACTTGAACTGTTATGGTGTGTCCCCACTTAGGTTCGCGAACCTCCGCGCTCCGCGCTCCGCGCTCCGCGAACCTCGGAGCGCGCTCCATATTTGGGATCCGATGCGAACACGCGAACACGGAGCGCGGAGCGCCAGTATGGCCAGATTCAGTATTTTAATACTTTTTCGGTATATTTTATCGACTTTTCCGAACATCAGTATTTTTGTAGGTATATTAGCGGAAGTAAGTATTTTTGGTATATTTTGGCTATGAAGTTATGGTAACTACGGTGTTAAGTCCCCGCGAACATTAATGTTCAAGGAATTTCCCGGATTATGTCTATATTTCATTCAGAAGCAAAGATCAGTAGAGTCTGTTCTGAAAAAGAACCAACTTGGGATTTATGCTTGATTACCGTTTTTGAAATGTTGACGGTACTGTTACGTTTTAGTGCGACTGTATTAACAAGATAAATATTAATTCAAGATAGTCGCACTATAATTACGTATAACTCGGCGGCTACACACAAAGTATTTACTGTGGTCCAACTGTGTGGTAAATACTGATAATTTCAATTCCAACGATGGAATGAAAACGCACGCCTACACGCTCAGTATTTACCACATGGTAATGTTGCCAGATCGTGCCTTTTATTACGATTTTAGTACTATTTTCTAAAAGATAGCAGCCAAATTTTATGTTTGGGGGCCGATTTCGATGAAACTCGGTTTTGGGTACTATAACAAAACAGCAACGCAAAGTTAAAAATATAAAAAATCCAAGATGGCGGCCAACTTTTTTGTTTGTCGGCCTATTTAGATGAAACTCGGTTTTGGGTACTATTTTGACAACAAAACAGCAACGCAATGTTAAAAATATAAAAAATCCAAGATGGCGACCAACTTTTTTGTTTGTGGGCCGATTTAGATGAAACTCGGTTTTGGGTACTATTTTGACAACAAAACAGCAACGCAATGTTAAAAATATAAAAAATCCAAGATGGCGGCCAACTTTTTTGTTTGTGGGCCGATTTAGATGAAACTCGGTTTTGGGTACTATTTCGACAACAAAACAGCAACGCAATGTTAAAAATATAAAAAATTCAAGATGGCGGCCATATTTTTTGTTTATGGGCCGATTTAGATGAAACTCGTTTTTGGGTACTATTTTGACAACAAAACAGCAACGCAGTGTTAGAAATAGTACCAAGTTTCATCTAAATCCGCCAGATGGCGCTTTGAAGTAAACATAGTCTCTACGTTAAATATTGCCGAATAATTTTAAATCACAATTCTAACATTTGGAATCAAGTTAAATCAATAAGTTGTCTAGTGTTTCACCAGTGATATCGTTTGCAGAACTATACCTTCAAACTTCAAACTTCAAACTTTTATTTGCAGACTAAGTGTTACATAGTTCTTAAATTATAAAAAGTACTTTAAACTTAGACACCTTGTACAGGTATGGCAAATTAAACTTAATTAAGCAAATAGATAATTCAATTAAAATTAAATTTTAAATTACATTTTAAATTAACATAAACATTTTAATTTATAATAAAATTGTAATTATATTTTAGATTACCTACCATTACTAAGGGCCCTATTTTTGAATCGCTCGAAGCCAGTCGAGTGCTCGTTTCTACTGATTTTCGTTCGACATCTCGGGCCCTATTTTTGAATCACTCGACTGACGTCGAGCGCTTTGTTTCTACTGATTTTCGTTCGACATTTGACTTTCCATATTTTTGAATCGCTCGACCGCAACGAGTGGGTGAGGGCACTCGTTTGCAGTCGAGCGATATGGCATGGCGCGCGATATTCTTTTCTACTAAAAACAAAGATATTTATGTAACAGCCAATAGAAACATGAATATTACGTTTCTTTTTCATTGCGGTAATTACTAGTTTTCTCTAGATTCTGCGTGGAACGGATAAAATCCAACATTTCGTTCATATTGGCAGCATCGAAAACGAACGATTCAAAAATATGGAAAATCGGCGTCATGCGACTTGGAAGACGAGTGTGACTTAAGTCGCATGCGACAAAACTAAGTCATACGAGCGATTCAAAAATAGGGCCCCTCATTGTTTTGAGTCATATGTCGAACGAAAATCAGTCGAAAAGAGCGCTCGACGCCTGCCGAGCGATTCAAAAATAGGGCCCTAATATATTATACCTTTATATGTTTCGTTTCGAGGTATTCTTTCACAGAATAATAGCTATTTTGTATGAGAAATGTTTTTAAGTTTTTGCTAAAAGAAGTTAATTTTTGGTCGTTCTGTATTGTCGGTGGTAACTTGTTAAAGATTTTTATCGCCATGTGATGTGGACTGCAGTTGAACATTTTAATGCGTGAAGGAGGCAGATATAATCTTGTCTTGTGTCGGGTGTTAATATTGTGTGTGTCCTGCACTTGAAGGAATTTACTGCGATACCTAAAGACGAACAAGCAAATATCCTGTATGTAAAGCGAGGGTAATGTTAGTAGTTGGTATTTTATAAAGTAAGGTTTACAACTCTGCATATTGTCTATTTGAGCTATAATCCGAACGCATTTCTTTTGGAGCACAAACAATTCACCGACGTTTACACTATTGCCCCAAAGCATAACCCCGTATTTGAGCCATGAGTGAGCATACGCGTAATAGGCTACTAGTGCTGTTTCTATGTTTGTACTACATTTAATTTCAAAAAGTGCGTAGGTGAATTTTGACAATTTAGATTTTATATTTTCTATATGACTTTTCCAATTTATATTAGAATCTATTGTTAGTCCGAGGAGAGTAAATGTGTCTACCAAATCTATTCGAGAATTCCCAAAATTAACGTCAATATTTAAAGGACTTGTTTGGTACGCTCTAAATTCAATGAGTTTAGTTTTTTTCAAGTTTATTTCTAAATTATGGTCTGTTAGCCAATTCGATACATTTACGAGAGTATGTAATATATCAATATTTGGGTCTGAGTTTTTTTTACATTTGATTAATATAGAAACGTCATCTGCAAATAGCACGGGAACTGTCCGATCATGGTCTAAGGTTTTTGGAAGGTCATTTATATATATTATGAATAAGATACATCCTAATACGCTCCCCTGCGGGATGGAACAGGTTAGATTTCTTACGTTAGATTGTATTTTTTCTATTTTATTATTTTGACTATTAAAATGTTCAATTTGTACTATTTGTTTCCTATTACTTAAATATGACTCGAACCAGGAGTAAGCAGGGCCTCTAATGCCACAGCCATAGAGTTTTTGCAGAAGGATGTTATACGAAACTTTATCATATGCTTTTGTCATGTCTAACAGAAGGCCTACTGCATGATTTCTATCATTTAATTGCTGAAGCGCAGTTTGGATATATTTGAATACAGCTAATGTGGTTGATCTATTTTTGCGAAATCCGTTTTGGTCATCGTTTAGTATGTTATACTTTTCTAAAAAATTATATAACTGAAGGCTCATCGCTTTTTCGAATACTTTGGCAAATGTTGAAAGGAGTGCAATGGGTCTAAAATTGTCCGGAGATGTTTTTTCATCTTTCTTATGGACGGGTATGACCAGGGATATTTTGAGCTCATCAGGGAAAGCTCCTTCATTGAAGCTCTGATTAATAAGGGAAGTTAAAGGTATTGAGAGTTCGTCAGCACACTTTTTTAACAAAATTGGCGGTATACCATCAGTGCCGAAACTGTGTTTATTTTTGAGTAGATTAATAATTTTTGTTGTTTCTTCTCTCTCTACTGGTCGTAAGAACATTGATTGTGTTGGAGGGTTAATAACGGGACGTCCAGGTTTTTCATCTATTTTACTCTTTTCTCCTATCGAGGCAAAGAATTCATTAAATATATTTGATATTTCTTTAGGACATTTAATTACTTTATCATTGACTTTTAGTTCCAGATTTTTATACATTTTTCTTTTGGGTTTTTTTGTTTTCGAGTTAATTATTTTCCACATAGTTTTAGTTTTATTGTCCGATTTTTTCATTTGCCGAATGTATTCACTTTTCTTTGAAGTTTTTACACTACGCTTTAATATTCTGCTATATGCACTATAGTATTTTTTAATCACGTCACTTTTTGTTTGATTTAGTATGATCCTTAACATTCTTTTATGGGTGCATGATCTTTTAAGACCCTTTGTAAGCCAGCCTTTTCTTTTGGTGTTTTTAATTTTTGTTTTTGTTATTGGTATGTGTTTATTTAGGATATCTGTTATTTTACTAAGAAATGCGTTATAATTAGTGTTTATATCTTTTTGTTTGTCAATAATATCATCCCAGTTTATTGCTTTAAGAGCTTCTTTAAAACAATTTACGTTATAATTTGTTAATGTTCTTTTATTTACATACCATGTCTTATTCATATCATATTCAAAGTTTTTTCTGATAAGTAAAATCACTGCTCTATGATCAGATAGTCCGTACTCCTTTACATAGCTTTTTATAATTACAGGTGTGTAGTTTGTTAGCGCTAAGTCGACACAAGTTGATGTTTTTTCAGTTACCCTGGTGGGATCTTTTATTAATTGTTTCATATTATAGGACCGCATAAAGTTTAGGAACTCAATAGTTGCAGAATTACGTTTGTCTAACATGTTTATATTGAAATCACCGACAATATAGAGATATTTTGTTTTGTCTTTTGCATTTAATCTGTTTAGAACCCTCGTAAATTGGTCATAAAACACATTTATATGGCGATCTGGTCTGTAAACTCCTATTATGATACAATTTTCTTTTGGTATTTCTATTGCACAAAATTCTATAATAAATTCTTTTGACAAGGCTACAATATCATTTCTTTCAATAAATTCTATTTCTTCTTTAGTTATAAGACATACACCTCCACCATCGTGTTGTTCTCTACAAAAGGTGGATGCAATTTTATACCCTGGAAGTGTTAAGGAACTACAGTGATATTTATTTATCCATAACTCAGATATACATAATATGTCTAATTCTGTATCTTCTAAAAGTTGCTCTAATAAATGTAGTTTATTTCCAAGACTTTGAAAGTTTTGGGAAATTACTTTGAAATACTTATTTTCGAAATGTCTTTTCTTGTTGAAAGTTAGATTTTTCTTCCTGTTCCGTCAGTTTTTGCTGTTGCTCATTTGTTGTCCCGTTTCTATATATACTGGTTTTATCTGAAACTGGGGTGGTTTCTGAGTATGGAATGTCAGCTTCCTTTCCGTCGATAAAAAGTTGGTTATTTCTTATGATTGCATGGTGGCCATGTTGGCGTGCTTCCAGAAGGTGTTTTCTGAGCAAGTTTCTTTGTTTTAATTCGGACCCTTCCATGAAAATATCTACAGATAAACCGGTGTTCTTGAAACTTTTTTTATTCTGAATTATATAATTTGCCATGCGTTTGCTTACTAGTTCAATCATCAAGGCTCTGCGATATCCACTTTTGCCTATACGTTTTACAGTCTCAACGAAAGGGTTTATATTTATATTCATTATATCTTGAAAGACATATGCAACACGTTCAAATAAGTCGTTTTCTTCTTCGTATTGGTTTTCTGTTAAACCATAGAGCACAATTTTCTTTGAACTCTCCAATTTGTTTAATTGGCTTTCTATATTTTGAATCTTATTATCAAGTGATTCAATTTGTTTTTTTATAGATATCTGTTCTGAAGAAAGTGTTACAGGGTTGAATTCCTGCTGTAGATTAGATATTACAGTGCTTATTTCCTTTTGAATGGTGCTTTTGAAGTCATTGAGAAGTATCGTTTTTATTGTTTCCAGTTTTGAGTCTAAAATTTTTTCAAGCTTAGTATCCAGTAGTTGACTAAATTGGTCCAAATTTATAGTGTCACATGTTTTACTAGTTTGCACAACATCGTTCTCAGATAATAAGTCAGTAATTGTATCGCCTTTTATGGAATCTAGGGATTTCTCAGAAGAAATGGACTCATTTTCGTCGTATTTTGGTATTCTTCTTCGGAGCGTAATATTATTATCCAAAGTTGTTTCATTTACTATTGCATCGCAGCAGATATTTTGTTGTCCTACTGGCGTGTTATTTTTATTAAGTTTGGGTTGTTTAGACGAACATAATGCGCACATCCAGTTTGATTTGTGAGTGGCTGTCATCGTGTTAAAGAATCTTTGTTCCGAAACATTCGCGCATTCTATATCGTAATAATTTGAACATCTTGTGCATTTCAAGAACAGTCTATCTGGTATCTGTTTTAGACAGCCTGAGCACGCCGCTGGCGCCCCCTTTCTTGAGTTAGACGACATTTTTAATTATTCAACTTTTGGTTCTCGGTTGAAGTTATTGCTATTAGTCTCTCTAGATGGCGCTAAATCCCATATAGAAATTTTTTGCCAACAAAAATTAATTACTTACAAAAATTACACCTATAGTTTAAAAGTGTGTATTTGTGCTCAAAAAATATTCAGTGCCTTTTTTAATCTGCGGATTATTAAAAACTGCGGAATATAGTCTGAGCATTATCCTCAGAAAAGTGATAAAACTGCGCTTTAATTTGCGTAATAAATCTCATCTCCAGTGTTAAAACTAAATATTATCAGTGTTGAGTAGGGAATGCAATCTCGTACGAGATTTCCGCCTAGCGAGATCTCGCGAGACTCAAAACCCAGTCTCGCGAGATCTCGCAAATTACGGGATCTCGCGAGATTGGGAGAATCGCAATTAAAACATATGCAAATGCTTGTTTTAAGAACTAGTAATTGGCATGATATGTAATTAAATAGAAACTGCGTTGCTTAGTTATAAAAATAATGTAAGTTTTATTTTAAAAATCAACAAAGTACTTATTATTTTGTCTCTGACTCTAATAACATTTGTTTAAGTCTATAATTATTATACATACTGTATGTAGCTAATCAGTTCAAATTCTTACAATATTGGTAACAAAACAATAATTATCTATATTTAGTCTTTTGTAAATTATTACTTTAGTTTCAATAATTAAGAGTAATAGGAACATTACTTATGGTAAATAAAAACAACAAAACAAAAACTTAACTTCACAAGTTCTTAAATAAATGTTGTAAGATCGTATTAATCAAATAAAAGAAGTTTAAAGTAGAAGTCAGATGAAGTTATCAAGGTACGGAAAGGCAAGTTAGTTTGTCTGAAAATGGCTTCTCAAAAAACCATAATATCGAGAGTATCATCTGACAGACGACTTCTGATTTTGCATGCTAAATACCCTGCTGCTGAAAAAGCTCGTTCTGCCTCAACACTTGTGGGAACCACAGTTGAGAGGCAGTTATGTACGAAGTTTAAAAGTTCCCCTCTTACTCCACCAGCTTCGTACAAATCCATTCCTTTTTTGCATTTGTCGATCTCGTTATCTCGCGAGATCTCGTACGAAATTTGACGAGATACAATCTCGTAAAATATGGCCGGGATTTCGCGAGATCGGGATCTTGGCGAGACGAGATTGCATTCCCTAGTGTTGAGGTAGTACTATAATAATTATTTTCGTCTTGACCTCATACTCAAACCAACTCATGCATCAAGTTTCAAATCCTACTTAACTGATCAATACTTTGAACGCTTTAAGTCGCTTTGAATTCAACTGTGAGTGGCCCGAAGATCGATCCTCGCTAATAAAGACTTTTTCTCCCAAATTTTTTTAGAGACTTTTTATTTATTTTTAAAGAAATATTTTTTTTAATTTGTATTGAAGATATTTTTGGATATTACTTTTCAATTACTATTGATTTACTAAAATATCTTCATCCACCAAAGCCGTAGTAAGGTATAAGATTATTGAGAATAAGAATAAAAAATGTCAACTAAAGGATCATCTGAGTGCGCGGGATGTCCTAATATCATGGATGGAGCAATATTCATGCAATGTATAACCCGGTCGAGTTAACTCGGCACCTGAAGCGCGATAGACCCCCTTCGTTTTTTCCTTTCCTCACGCCACTGTCGTCATGCCAGTAGCGTTAGTACATTTGTTAGTGATAATTTATCGATAATCTATCGAAAACTTTCAAAAAATTGACGACGGTGGCGTGAGGAAAGGAAAAAACGAGAGGGGTCTATCGAGCTTCAGGTGCCGAGTTAACTTGACTGGGTTATAAACGTTGCAAAGACAATTGTCATTTGCAGTGCACCGCAGATTACAATGCGAAGACAGCTGAAACTAAAAACGCCTGGATTTGTGATTTCTGCCGCATTCGCGAGCCCAAAAAGGGTAATAACACGATTACACCAACGAGAGCTAAATTACCACTGCCTCCAATGATAGCTTCGTTACCCAGCGCTTGAAATCAAGTTTTCCTGCGCCAACGAGTTGTTCCTGCCTTTCGGCCAATGATTTAAGGAACATTATTAGAGAGGAGATTTACAATGCTTTTGAGGATGTTATTAATCCAAAAATTGATGCCTTGCAAAATATGATAGTTGGCTTTGAATCATCTCTCTCGGCAATCAGCCAGTATCTGGATAGCATAAAAACGCAACACGCCGCCCAGTTGACCACTTTGAATGATGTCCGCAAGGAAAATGAGTCGCTACGTTCAGCTAATCAAAACTTTTCTTCTAGACTGGCACAGCTTGAGTTACAGACACGTGCAACAAATATTGAAATACAATGCGTCCCAGAAAACAAGCAGGAAAATTTGGTTAATACAGTTCTGCAGCTTTCTAAGGTTATGGAGTGTCCTATCAACGAAGGCAACACTCATTTTAGCGCTAGACTTGCTAAAATGGACAATAAAAGTCCCCGCCCACGCTCCATACTCGTAAAGTTCAACAGTCCTCGCCTTCGAGACCAGTTTCTGGCGGCTACAATAACGTTTAACAAAAACAATTCTAGCGCAAAAATTAACACCAGTCATCTGGGTATCGGCGGCAACAAAAACTCACCAGTTTATGTGACAGAACATCTGACACCAAAAGCAAAACAACTGCATGCAGCGACTCGTCACATTGTCAGGGAGCTAAATATAAATTCGTCTGGGTACGCGATGGAAAAATCTTTGTACGGAAGTACGAGGAGGCTAACTACGTATAAATACGGAATCATGAGACTCTCAAAGGTTTATCATAAAGAACGCTAAAGTTGTCTTGTTATATTTTGTTTTACTAACGGGCTCTTTTAATGATATAATTGTATTCTACCAGAATGTAAAAGGATTGCGGAGGAAGACTGTCGACATTTTCAATAATATCGTTTGTAATTCTTATGATGTAATAATCTTGACAGAAACGTGGTTAAACGATGGCGTTTTTGATTCGGAAATCTGTGATGACAGATACAACGTATATAGGCGAGGTGAGACCGTCAGAGTAGTGGGTTTCATCCTTCAAAGGATGGTGGAGGGGTGTTAGTTGCTGTCTCCAAAAGATTGAACTCAGTGCGCCTTTACTCTTGTGAAGATTCACAAGAGTAAAGGCGCACTGAGTAGATGACTGCGAGGGGATGACTTGTGGTTGCATGTCGGAAGTGACGGAGTTAATTCTAAAAAGTTGAACATTTGCGGTGTTTACCTGCCTCCTCCTTTAAAAAAGAATATTTTATCACACTTTATAGACAACTGTAACCGTGCTCCTCTCTGAATGATTTATTTTGATTTAAAAATGTTTAATCAATTGGAATTGTATTGCATGCTTTATATATAAGTATAATATTTATAATTTTGATTTGCTTATGTGTAACATCTATAATTGAGATTGCATTTAAAGTGTTATTCTTTTTCTTTTTGCTGTGAATGATTTAATGTTTATCTTATGATGTTAATAAATGAATAAAATAAATCGGCCCACCAAAAAAAAAGGTTGGCCATTATCTTGGATTTTTTTATATTTTAACATTGCGTTGCTGTTTTGTTGTCGAAATAGTACCCAAAACCAAGTCTCATTTAAATTGGCCCACAAACAAAAAAGTTGGCCGCCATCTTGGATTTTTAATATTTTTAACATTGCGTTGCTGTTTTGTTGTCGAAATAGTACCCAAAACCGAGTCTCTTCTAAATCGGCCCACAAACAAAAAGTTGGCCGCCATCTTGGATTGTTTATATTTTTAACATTGCGTTGCTGTTTTGTTGTCGAAATAGTACCCAAAACCGAGTTTCATCTAAATCGGCCCACAAACAAAAAAGTTGGCCGCCATCTTGGATTTTTTTATATTTTTAACATTGCGTTGCTGTTTTGTTGTCGAAATAGTACCCAAAACCGAGTTTCATCTAAATCGGCCCACAAACAAAAAAGTTGGCCGCCATCTTGAATTTTTTTATATTTTTAAAGTTGCGTTGCTGTTTTGTTGTCAAAATAGTACCCAAAACCGAGTTTCATCTAAATCGGCCCACAAACAAAAAAGTTGGCCGCCATCTTGGATTTTTAAATTTTTAACATTGCATTGCTGTTTTGTTGTCAAAATAGTACACAAAACCGAATTTCATCTAAATCGGCCCACAAACAGAAAAGTTGGCCGCCATCTTGGATTTTTCATATTTTTAACATTGCGTTGCTGTTTTGTTGTCGAAATAGTATCCGAAATCGAGTTTTATCTAAGTCGACCCACAAACAAAAAGTTGGCCGCCATCTTGGATTTTTATATTTTTAACATTGCGTTGCTGTTTTGCTGTCGAAATAGTACTCAAAACCGAGTTTTATCTTAATTGGCCCACAAACAAAAAAGTTGGCCGCCATCTTGGATTTTTTTTATTTTTAACATTGCGTTGCTGTTTTGTTGTCGAAATAATACCCAAAACCGAGTTTCATCTAAATCGGCCCACAAACAAAAAAGTTGGCCGCCATCTTAGATTTTTTTTATTTATAACATTGCGTCGCTGTTTTGTTGTCGAAATAGTACCTAAAAACGAATTTCTTCTAAATCGGCCCACAAACAAAAAAGTTGGCCGCCATCTTGGATTTTTGATATTTTTAACATTGCGTTGCTGTTTTGTTGTCGAAATAGTATCAAAAACCGAGTTTCATCTAAATCGGCCCACAAACAAAAAGTTGGCCGTCATCTTAGATTTTTATATTTTTAACATTGCGTTGCTGTTTTGTTGCCGAAATAGTATCCAATACCGAGTTTCATCTAAATCGGCCCACAAACAAAAAAGTTGGCCGCCATCTTGGATTTTTTATATTTTTAACATTGCGTTGCTGTTTTGTTGTCGAAATAGTACCCAAAACCGAGTTTCTTCTAAATCGGCCCACAAAAAAAAAGTTGGCTGCCATCTTGGTTTTTTTATATTTTTTACATTGCGTTGCTGTTTTGTTGTCGAAATAGTACCCAAAACCGAGTTTCTTCTAAATCGGCCCACAAACAAAAAGTTGGCCGCCATCTTGGTATTTTTTTATATTTTTAACATTGCGTTGCTGTTTTGTTGTCGAAATAGTATCCAAAACCGAGTTTTATCTAAATCGGCCCACAAACAAAAAGTTGGCCGCCATCTTGGATTTTTTTATATTTTTTACATTGCGTTGCTGTTTTGTTGTCGAAATAGTACCCATAACCGAGTTTCATCTAAATCGGCCCACAAACAAAAAAGTTGGCCGCCATCTTGGATTTTTTTATATTTTTAACATTGCGTTGCTGTTTTGTTGTCGAAATAGTACCCAAAACCGAGTTTCATCGAGATCGGCCCACAAACAAAAAAGTTCCGAACAGACTCTAAGTTACAGATAAGAAATGACAGGCAGCCGCCATAGTAGAATTATAAATAGTATCAAGTCATATAATACGTTTAAATAAAATTATTTTCTGTTTTGCACTTCACTTTATCTTTGAGGTTTTTCTTTCGCTAATTCGGGAATTTCCCTAAAGTAGTTTGCCCTTACCTTTGGATCGTTATATAAGTAGAACGTGTTTTTTTTTCGTTTTTATTGTACTTGGCGCATCCATCCGGAAAATATGTTTAGTTTTGCCTTCGAATAGAATGTTAAAATATAATTTAAACATTCATTGTGATGATAAATGAATAAAACCTGTTTTGAAAATCAGTATTTTTATCGGTTTATTTTCCATGTGCAACTTGGTATGTTTCAGTATTTTTTTGAGGTGCTTCGTTATTTTCGTAAATTTTAATCTGGCCACACTGCGGAGCGCGGTTCGCGGAGCGTGGTTCGCGGAGCGCGGTTCGCGGAGCGCGGAGCGCGGTTCGCGGAGCGCGGAGCGCGGCAGGGTTTGCGTTCCGAACCTATGCTCCGAGTGCAACCAAACGCTCTAACGGTGGCGTTCCAAACATTAGAGCGTAATTTTAATTTTTAAAATGATCATAGTAGATCCTCAAAAAACGGATTTTATTTGATTCAAAATAAAGGAAAGTTTCAATTATTCGTATTCCAAATGGAAAACGAAGACTTTGTACTATTAATGACATTTAAAGTTCTTGGTCGTTTCGAACATTAGAGTGAGTTAAAAAACCGGCCAAGTGCGAGTCGGACTCGCGCACGAAGTGTTCCGTACCAAAAAGCGGCAAAAAACATGTTTGTTGTATGGGAGCCCCCCTTAAATATTAATTTTATTCTGTTTTTGTATTTGTTGTTATGGCGGCAACAGAAATACATCATCTGTGAAAATTTCAACTGTCTAGCTATCGTGGTTCATGAGATACAGCCTGGTGACAGACAGACAGACCGACAGACAGACAGACAGACGGACAGCGGAGTCTTAGAAATAGGGTCCCGATTTGCCACACCAGATGGCGTTAATGGAAAGAGAAGCTTAGTAAAAAAATACATTGAGACACATTTTTATCAACGCCATCTATCGAGCCTACAGTTTTTTGTCATTTTGAAAAGCCCTCATTGCGAAGACAAGGTTCAAAATAAATTGAAAATTTTTGACACTTTGTACAACCTGACGTGCTACTGACTGTACATAAGCATGATTGTCTATTCAAAGTTTTACTCCTTCTTAGCCACTCATTATTAATAACACAATAATAGTACTGTGGAGACAAAGGTACTTTATAATTAAGTTTATATGAATAAAGCTTATTTGATCATGGGAACGGAGCGCGGAGGGTGGTTCGCGGAGCGCGGAGCGTGGTTCGCGGAGCGTGGTTCGCGGAGCGCGGTTCGCGGAGCGCGGTTCGCGGAGCGCGGTTCGCGGAGCGCGGTTCGCGGAGCGCGGTTCGCGGAGCGCGGAGCGCGGCAGGGTTGCGTTCCGAACCTACGCTCCGAGTGCAACCAAACGCTCTAACGGTGGCGTTCCAAACATTAGAGCGTAATTTTAATTTTTAAAATGATCATAGTAGATCCTCAAAAAACGGATTTTATTTGATTCAAAATAAAGGAAAGTTTCAATTATTCGTATTCCAAATGGAAAACGAAGACTTTGTACTATTAATGACATTTAAAGTTCTTGGTCGTTTCGAACATTAGAGTGAGTTAAAAAACCGGCCAAGTGCGAGTCGGACTCGCGCACGAAGTGTTCCGTACCAAAAAGCGGCAAAAAACATGTTTTTTGTATGGGATCCCCCCTTAAATATTAATTTTATTCTGTTTTTGTATTTGTTGTTATGGCGGCAACAGAAATACATCATCTGTGAAAATTTCAACTGTCTAGCTATCATGGTTCATGAGATACAGCCTGGTGACAGACAGACAGACCGACAGACAGACAGACAGACGGACAGCGGAGTCTTAGAAATAGGGTCCCGATTTGCCACACCAGATGGCGTTAATGGAAAGAGAAGCTTAGTAAAAAAAATACATTGACACTTATTTTTATCAACGCCATCTATCGAGCCTACAGTTTTTTGTCATTTTGAAAAGCCCTCATTGCGAAGACAAGGTTCAAAATAAATTGAAAATTTTTGACACTTTGTACAACCTGACGTGCTACTGACTGTACATAAGCATGATTGTCTATTCAAAGTTTTACTCCTTCTTAGCCACTCATTATTAATTACACAATAATAGTACTGTGGAGACAAAGGTACTTTATAATTAAGTTTATATGAATAAAGCTTATTTGATCATGGGAACGGAGCGCGGAGGGTGGTTCGCGGAGCGCGGAGCGTGGTTCGCGGAGCGTGGTTCGCGGAGCGCGGTTCGCGGAGCGCGGAGCGCGGACGTTTGCTCCGCGCTCCGCGCGTCCACATTGCGCTCCGCGAACCTGCAACAGATGTTCGCGGAGCGCGAGGTTCGCGAACCTAAGTGGGGACACACCCTTAAGTGTTAACGATGTTGCGCCCGCGATTGCTCAAAGAAAGTAGGTTAGGTAAAACTATTAACATCACAATATTTCGTATTATTCGTGTAATGGAAACAATCATCTATTTTTTTTTCAATGGTTTGATCAATCAAATTAAAGTTTGTGCGAAAAGAAATCTCACTACTGTTTGCTAGCTACGTAAATTCGCTCTTTTTGGGGTTCCTACTTACTTGGGAACCCTTATAGTTTCGCCATGTCCGTCTGTCCGTCCGTCCGAGGCTTAGCTCAGAGCAGGGCTTTATAACGTTACCAATTAACAGAAAAAATAACGTTACGTAACGTTATTTTCAATATGATACCTTGATAACGTTATTTTTTTTAACGATACCTAGTAACATAATATAACGTTATAATACGGTTATGTTTTAGATATCGTTAAAAAATAACGTTATTTTTAATGGTACCTCTACTTGTTAGTACCTACCGCAGAGACTGATCACATCACGGCGGCGTCAACGTCAATTACACACTGCTCTAAATATTTTTAATACAGTAACATAATAACGTTATCAAGGAACGAAAAATTAACGATAAATTCTGTTTTACCGTTATCAATTTTAACGTTATTAATTTCCAGTTTTAACGTTATTTTTTTATAACGTTACTAATTTTTAACGGTATTTGAAGCCCTGGCTCAGAGGACCTAAATACTAGCTTTCTAGTACTTAGGCCGGGTTATAAATCACGCCGAAAAAGTGGCAGAATAAATCAAATCCTGAAAATTTTTTTTTAGTCATTTCCTACATGTAAAGTGGGGATGTTTTTTTCTCGTTAATCTCATAGTGCGGGTTGTCGTTGTCTGGGTCTTCTGACGACGACCAGTTTTCTATTTAGGGATCCGTTTGCGAAATGTTAAGCTTTAAAGTAGGTTCTAAATGGGTCATTTTCATTTACGAAAATTAAAGTGTGGATGGTGAAAGTGGGGGTATTTTTAACAAAAACATATTACAATCTTTTTTTTAACTATTCATTTAGATCATATCTTCGTCGACAAGCATAAAAAGAAACAAAAAAATATATATGTAAAAATAATAAATAAAAAAGGGGTCCAAAAGTCACGTCCATGTTGTGTCGCAAACCCATTTTTCTCGCTTTGAGGCGTTATTCTGATTATGGCGTGTTATTATTTGTGCCTTTTATTTAACACCCACGTTTTATAGTCCTAAACGGTACTTAAAAGTTTAATTTAAATAAATATTCCATTTCAGTAATGATTCGTCGGTGGGAATATTTTGTCGTAAAGATTTTGGATCACAAACATGGACCACTACATTATTGTAAATTTTAGTGGTATTTATTAATATTTCATTCTGGCAACACTGCACCGCCGATGACATGCGGTCGCCAATTGCAATCGTCCATTTCCCGTTTGTCAATTATTTATGGTTTCGGTGAGATAATTTTTTGATTTTATTTATTGGCATTTTGTCAAGCATAACGCGTCACAAACGTGATAACCATTCCAAACGGTAAGGCACGGATTTTTTGTGGCATACTTGTTTATAAATTAGAGAAAATTCAAAAAATTCAAAATTCAAAATAGTTTATTCAGTCTAGGCTGTTACAAGCACTTGTGAATGTCATAGAAGCTACGCCATCGGTTCGCAAACCCTAAGCGGGAGACCTTGTAACGAGAAGAACCGGCAAGAAACTCGTCAAGGGCTGCTTTTTTCTCCCTGTATATTTTATACAGAGTCGTCAACATTGAAAAATGAGCTCCACGTTTAAAGTGAGGTCATTTTCCATCACAATAATTAACAAAAGTTTGCACACAATGGGTAGGTAGGTTAAAATTAAATATATCTACTACATTCAGATAGGTAAATATGAGAGTAAATAACTTTCAACTAGTTGAGAAATCACGCTGTCTGCTACTCGAACCAAAAAACACTTGATGCAAGACATAAAAAGTAAAAACGCAATTCTTACAATTCAATATGCGTTAAGATAGGTACTCAGAAGCAGACCCATTCCCACTGGCAGCACCCGTTCACGAGCATGACGCATGGACCAGCCATCGCTTCGCTCAACCATATTTGAGGGAACGTAACGACCCGCCCCACACGACACCACCGCAGAAATGATTAAAGAGAGCATGACATACTTAGGCTACCCATCCTAAGGCACTGAATTGAAAACTAATATCCAAAAGCTTTCATAGGCCTTTTCTTACAAAACTATAGACGAAAAAATACGAAAAAATATTACGAAAGCAAAATAATCATTTTAGTCATTATCAATAAAAAAGTGAGAAATCAAAACAAGGATAAGTTATTAATTTTATGTTTTGAGTAAGAAGTGCCATACAGATTGATAATATTAAACATGAAGAAAAAATATATATGCGACGCCCTTAGTACAAGCAGACAGAAGCAGACCCATTCCCACTGGCAGCACCCGTTCACGAGCATGACGCATGAACCAGCCATCGCTTCGCTCAACCATATTTGAGGGAACGTAACGACCCGCCTCACACGACACCACCGCAGAAATGTTTAAAGTGAGCATGACATACTAAAGCTACCCGCATTAAGGCGTCGAGTCAAAAAGCTTACAATACGTTTTAAGTAGGTAGGACAATTCTCTCAATTTTCACATAGAATAGAAAAATCTACGACCAAGCTGTTTTATCAATTAAGTAATCTTTAACAGTATAGTATCCTTTTTTGAGAAGACAATTCTTTACATGAGTCTTAAAGTTTTCAAATGGTAAATCCAAAATATTACTTGGAATTTTATTATAAAACTTTATACCAAGACCTATGAAAGAACCACGGACTTTTTCTAATCTATACTGAGGCATTACAAGTTTGTCTTTATTTCTGGTGTTCCGATTGTGCCAATCACAATTTTTTGTATATAAGTTAATATTGCGACGCACGAAAAGTATGCAGTTTAAAATAAATTGTGATGCTGCTGTCAATATACCAATCTCTTTGAATCTATCCCTAAGAGATGTTCTAGAACTTAGTTGATAAATAGCTCTTATTGCTCGTTTTTGTAAAACAAAAATAGTATTTATATCGGCTGCTATCCCCCACAAAAGAATACAGTATGACATAATGCTATGAAAATAGCTGAAATACACTAATCTGGCAGTTTCTTCATCTGTTAACTGTCTAACTTTTCTAATAGCATAGGCAGCAGAGCTGAGCTTGCCAGCCAGAGCTGTGATATGCATATTCCATTGAAGTTTACTGTCAAGAGTTACACCCAAGAAAACTGTTGAATCGAGCAAATCTAATTTCTCATTATTTATTACAATTTCAGTGGGATTCGCCTGTACATTAGGTAAAGTGAATTTAACACATTTGGTTTTCTTAGCATTAAGCTGGAGATTATTTACATTAAACCAAGTAAGAACCTGCGAGAGTGCTTTGTTCACATCGTCAAAGAGAAAGAAGCTATAATACCGTGTCTAAATTATTAATTGAAAATCTGTTATTTAAGGTTATGTTAAAGCGAACACGTTACGAAAATGTCACGTCCGTGGGATATTGTACCATGGTCGTGACGTTTATGAATTATTATTTTGCCCCAATGCAAAAAAAATACGTTTTTGGTTCTTTTTCAGTGACAAAAATTATTTTTACGTGACAATTGTAGTCTAAAAAACCACTTGGAAGTGTTAATTGTCACAGCCATGGACCAATGTTACATCCATGGCCGGACAATTTAATCTCTGAATCTGTCAAGGGCCACCAAGCGGGATAAAAATTCTGTCACTCTGCCAGGCAAGATAATTTATATTTGACAAGTATTCATACAGCAGCACCACCACAAAGCGTATTTCCAGCCCGCCATTGTCACCACCGTGGACCAATGTCACATCCATGTTCTTTTATTTTTGTTTTAAACTCGATTGTTTCAATATATACAAGTTGTTAAGCTTTACCACACACTTGGGAGAACATGTCATAAGGGTCGCTTCGAAAAACACGCAAAGAATTTGTAATAAAAAAATATGTGTCGTATTTCACCAAAAATGAAAATGACCCAAATATATTTTGTTAGAGTCAAGTGTGTCTCCCCACTTCTACCAGGAAAAATTAAAATTAAAAATTAGTGAAACTATGCTTGATTTTCTCGACGGGAAAAATATTAAAAAAATAATTCTTTATTGTTTTTAAAGTTCTCGTTTGCTACTGTGAAAACGTTGTAACTTTTTAACTAAACAATCTATCACAATGAAACCATACTGAATAATGATTGGTAAAATAATAAGTCGTCTTAAGTATGACGAAAACCCTCAAAAATAAGATTTTTCCAAAAAATAATCAAAATGAAGTTAGATTTTTTAATATTTTTCCCGTCATTAAAATTAATCATAGTTTCTCATTTTCCTTTATGCACTTCATAAAGACACACTGTATTATAAAGTTAAAAGAAAAACTATCACTGTAGCGGTAGGCTTTTTGACGAGTAATGGTCGATCAACTCAATATTCCGTAGATACAAATTTTATTGAATGATTAGGTATTAAGTATACTTAGTTATAGTATAGCCCTAGTTGTATAAAACAGGGAGTTTTATAATAGTGGCACTGTGAGCTGTAGACCTCGCGTTTGTGACATTTTTGAACATATTTCGATAATTATAAACCTGCTCATTTCACGAGAATCGGTTGAGAAATGCGACCATTGCGACTTGTACGCTGTAATCTTAATATTTAGAAAGCGAAGTGCATAATTTTAGTAATCATTCTTTTTTAGGGTTCCGTACCAAAATGGTAAAAAGGAACCCTTATGGTGTGAGTCAGTCTGTCTGTCTGTCACAGCTGGATATCTCGAGAACTACTAATGCTATCAACTTGAAATTTGGAATAGTTTAAGATGACATTTGTCCAACTATTTTGCAAATAAGAAATAAATAAAAAAATAAATACATTTTTTACAACAGGGACTGAAAAGGGGTCTTAAAAATTTGAAGTGGGGCTACTAGGGCATGTGGGGTATCATATGAAAGAGCGCCGTTTGCACGTTTTCAATCATTTTTTCTTTTTGTTTTAAATTGCATAGTTTTCGACTTATGATGAAAAATGTAAAAAAAAATACCGTTCCCCCCCCTTATCTCCGAAGTTTGCAAAGCGAAAAATCTGAAATAATTCTGTGTGATAGTAGTTTATTCAAAGATTACAGGAAAAATAAAACGATGTCTCAATATAGCACGCTTTTTTAGAAATTCATAAAACAAACAAAAAATCATTAGTTCCACTACCAGTCAACAGATGGCGCTGATTAAATTAGTTCCACTATCGGCCCAGAGATGGTAATGACCTAATAAAAAAAATAGTTCCACTATCGGTCAAGAGATGGCGCTGACCCTGGTTCTAATATAATTACCTATACCTACTATTTGCCGTACGAATAAACGAAGAATAAGTTCCTACTTAGAAATATAAACAGTTTGCAATGTGGAGTGGCTGAAACGTTTTTCAGTCACTATAAGCAGCTGTGGTTAAGATTTGTAAATTAACTGGCCGCCTGTTCGCCCTTCCACCTGTCCGCCGTTTATCCTACTTTTTAACCGACTTCAAAAAAAGGAGGAGGTTCTCAAGTCGTCGGTATTTTTTTTTTTATTTTTTTATGTATGTTTTACCATAACTTCGTCAGTTGTTAACCGATTTATACAATTATTTTTTTATCTTAAAGAACATAGTTCGTGTGTGGTCCCATAAAAAAATTACAGAGATCTGGCTGGTAGTTTTTTCATAATCCTGAAAAATGTCAATTATTTAGCTTGTCATCACACGTGTTTTTACGGATTTTCGTACATAACATCTTTGTTTATGTACCGATTTAGATGATTCTTTTTTTGTTTGAAAGGGTATACTTCAATTTTTATTTTTCACATTTTTATTTCATCGGTATTGGATTTTGAACTTCGAAGATACACAAGGGAACTCCTCAAATTCAAATAGTATATGTAAAGTGATTTGGATTTTGGTAGGTTTATGACAATCCAAAACAAACCAAACCATGGTCTGCAATGCAAGGTTCTGGACTAGACTTGGACTACGAAGACACAATGGACCTCCTCAAAAACAAACAGCGTAAATTGGGAATTTGAGTTGTGGGCATTTTACCATTGAAAATATTTTATAAAGTTAAAAAATATTTACATGCTTACATACCTGCCACTAAAAAGTTGAAAATAAAAACTTTTTTAACAAAAAAGAAAAACCTCCTTCAAAAAACCTGAAACAAAAACAGCTTCAAAATTAAATACCTCTAAAAAAGCGAGAAATAATATTCAAATCATTAGTTACGCATAACATTATTAATAAAACACGTCTAATGAAGTCGGGTGGGGCTTTCAGAAATATAAAAAAAAATTACTTGTCTTCCTGCCCCACCCGACTTCAATAGACGTGTTTTATTAATAATGTTATGCGTAACTAATGATTTGAATATTATTTCTCGCTTTTTTAGAGGTATTTAATTTTGAAGCTGTTTTTGTTTCAGGTTTTTTGAAGGAGGTTTTTCTTTTTTGTTAAAAAAGATTTTTTTAAAGACTGTACTAAAGTAACATATCCAAATATAATTTATGATTGTACGGAACCCTCGGTGCGCGAGTCCGACTCGCTCTTGACCGGTTTTATTTATGCATAATACGTGAATGTGTGCGCAACCACGTACTCCCTAGCGATTTATTTACTTTCGGGCGTCCTTCACGAAGGCCGAGTTCAATATAACACAAACACACTAAGCAAAGGCGTAAGTCTTTTTTATGCGGCCAACACCTGAACGCGCAGCTATGCACCGTACAAATTAACACAGGGTTTTTCATTATCATTGACACAGAACAGTAGCACTACCATGAGTTTACAAAAACCATTCTCGATATCGACCGCGTTAGCAATTTGTATGGGAAATTGAAGCAGAGCCTCTAGCGGATACGCGAAGAACTAAAATCTATAGTAAGAGTGCTCACCATCCATGTGAACTCGATAAGGTAAATGTCCCATATTTCGGCATGTTAAGACTCTTAATGACTTCAAGATTTTAAAATTGTAATATTTTAGGTTTTCATGATCGAGTATAGTGCCCCGATTTATGAAATTGTGTTGTGTCATTTGCCTGTAGTATCGCAGATATGATAGATGTGCGGATGGGCTATTAAAAGGTTTCATATTTAGAACCAAATAAAGATATTTTAGTATTGAAAATTCTGATTTTTTTTTTGTGGAAATCGAAGTTGGCGGAAAAAACGCCAGAAATTCTTACCAGATGAAATAAGGATAAGGAGTAAGAATAGAAAGCTGCATAATCAGCGAGAAATATAGGCTATAGTTGTTTAAAAAATAGAAATATCTATAACCTCTATAGTAATTGCAATAGTGAAAATCTACCAAAAAAAATCCTATAAAATTATTTAGCGTGAACTGTGAAAACTATTGATAATAAATAAATAAATAAAAGATTTTAATATAGTCTTCTTTAAATTATTCTAATCGGACGTTTCGTTTGGAAGTTACTACGAGTATATGGGATCATTGTACAACTTAACTATATAAAGTTTTATTCAAATTGACTTTCTGTGAGCTTAAAAAGTAGGTACATACGAGCGCTAATCTTATGGTGGTGACAAGGAATACACGCCATAAAGCTGTCTGTGCCGACGAGAGTTTTGAACGTAGCATTGCCCTCAGTCACGGTAACGGATAGATACCGTAACCGTGTCTTAGTTCAGTCACCAAAATGTTAGTACTTGATTTTTAGACAGTTTATGTGCTATATTTTGAACTAATATAGGTGTAATAATTAATAATTTGTGACAGAAAAAAAAAACTAAACGAAATAACTTACTAACACGAAATATTGGTCGTTTACCTTAGTTGCTGTAGTTTGCAATTATAATCCGACTAAGTAAAAAATCATTAGTTAGTGCGTGTATACCGAATGTAAGTGAATTTTGAATTTATGTTGGTTACTATCTTTTTACTTTCCTCTATGGTTACTATTTATGTCAAATCTTCCTGTGAGTATAAATGTTCCTTGTGTCAAATCGAAAATGTCAAATGTAATTTTCACGTTTTAATAATTATTTATTTTGTGTTTTCTTTGCGTATTTTGTTGTGTAAAAGCTAGCTTGTTAAGATTGATAAGAATAAAATTAGAAGCAGTCGATTAGAGGAGTTTATGGAAAGGTGAAATAAAAGGTTGGTACTTGATACAAATCCTCGGACGATTCGTCCAAGTACAAATCATTAGAAAACTCAGATAAACCTAAATCCAACCAGAAAAATACTTTCATGAAAGTTTTTATTAAACCTTACGCTGTTTTAGTTTAAGTTTCTCTTAATAATTGTTTCTTTATATTTATGATTAGCTATCCATGACCTTGATTTGTTTTTACTATCGGCCATAGATGCATTAATTGCAATTTTTTAAAGACGACCTGCCCCATGCTCCAATTGCCAACCTTACTTTTAAAGCTTAAAATATGAGCAATAGACGATTAAATAACGTGTCGTAAGCTTATGTAAATCTCAGACTTTGATATTGTGTGACAAGCTTACGACACGTAATAACGTAGCGTTCAAACGCATAGAATGTTGGCCATTTGAGTAGGGGGACAGCGTGATTACGATAATAGCCTAGGTCTTATTTTAACACGATAGAGCTTAATGAGAATCCCACAACTTATACAACTTATGGTTTACTTATTTCATTACAGATAATGTGTGTATCATCCCACAATCGACAAAAATATCCAGTTTCCTTCCAAATTAATAAAAACGTACAAGTTGGACGAAATACAACCTGGCAGAGCGACATGCGGCAGATACCTATGTTTTTTGTGCCTTATTCAAATATGATATTAAATAAACAAATAAGGCCCCAAATGATACAAATCTACGAGTTAAAGTGAGATCTTTTTTTAGGAATAAATAACATAAATCTTTACTTTGTAATAATAAATATTCAAATTTATTGATAAGTTGTTTTTATTTAATATGGTTTCATATTTAACCTCAATTTCAAATAAAAAAGTTATAGGCCTTAATTTAATAAGTATAATCGATTTATTACGGCCAAAGTCAAGTTTTCGGAAAATTAGATTTAGTTAGAACTGTTTTCTTATATTCCTACTGTTAAATAATTAATTAAATAATATATAAAGACTTAAAATTAGATAGGCCTTATTTGTATCAAGTATTACGTTGATATGGACGGAATTAACATATTTGCAACTAAGTAGATTATTATTTAGATTTAACACAATATTTTCTAATTTTGTAACATGCTTGATAGGAAAGTACTTAATTAATTTTTTTTACATTAGTTTCAAAGTGGAGGAATGCGTTACGTTACGGCGTATTTGAATGGTGACCTTAGTAAGCCCACTGAATGGAGGGCCCACCTAGAAGGGCCACTATTCAGCGTTGGGCACAACCTGACCCACCCCCTGACTAGAGGATTTCTAACACGGGTTTTCATATTTATCGGTTTATAATTTGCCCTTGATTTCGTTGCATTATGCAGCTGTGGCGCACATATTTTATGCTAAATAAGCTCTGAAAGATATTATTTAGACTATTTTAGACACAAAAAATACTAAATTAAATTAAAATAGAAGTATTCACGCCAATGACTATGCTGTACCGCGGTTTGATTACATTTGTACCTATTTTTTACATTCCTCCATGCCATAGAGGATAGTAAAAGGTATACTCTTTGATCTCACGCCTCAAAACGCAAGTGAGTAACTTTACTACTATAGTTATGGTATTTCTCGATACTATCTGTCAATTAGTAACTCATGGTACCGAATTGCTATGAAAAAGGCCAAAACGTTACTCGATGCTCGCTAGCGAGTATAGTAAACTATTGTAGTTTACTATACCAACTCATGGTAGAGCTACAGAAGACCATTGCTCAATCTAGAGAGCGCTGCTGAATCGGTCCATTTATGAATGTCAACGTTTGATTCAGTTATGTTCACTATATAAATGCTACACTTGACCTTTGTCGTCATTACTCTGTCAGTCGTCACCGCTGGCATGGCGCGTAGGCTCGCCGCGTTGCTCTTGGTGAGCGTAGCCTCCTGCATGGAGATGCGAGAAACAGTCGAGAGAATGGTCATGGTCCGAACGACAGGATCTGACCTTCAACCCGCTGCTACAGGATACATATACAAAAAAGAAAGTGACGGCCCAGCTAGCGTCATAAAAATGGGAGAAAGTGAAGTCATGGAACATTTATCAAAACTTTATAAACAGCCTGAATCCTTCGCTGCGCCTCTTCCTGCGGCAGCTGGTCCGTTTTATACAAAAGATGAAGACGGAGTAAAAGCTGCTTCTGACGCTAAAGAAAAAATCATACCTGTAGTAGAAAAAGCTGAAGATGATCACGGTCACATAGATGGGATTGCCGATGAAGATTATTCAAAAGTGTTCAAGGAATACGCGTCTGATTTCGGCAAGTATGATGACGATTTTGCTGATTACTTGCATGGGTTAGGATATTTTGATCATGGAATATTCCATGGCTACGGAGATGGGAATGATTATGGTTCAAAAGGTTATGGAGACCACGGAGATAAAGGATATAAAGGTTATGCTGGCAAAAATCATTACGGAAAAGAAGGTGCAGGTGACTACCACACCGAAAAGTACGAGAGCTATTCGGTATCTGGAGAAGGAGGTCACAAGAAAAGTTACGGTGACGCCGACGCGTATGGAAAGCATTACGGTCAAGGGAAAGGTCATAAAGGGGGAGACCACGGACAAAAAGAGGGATACAGTAAAGGTGAAGAGGTCGATGGATACCACAAAGTCTTCGACAAGAACGAATATAAAAAAGATCACGACGTTTTCGATGGCGAAAAGGTCAAAGGTGGCTTCGGAGAGCACGCTGATGGACACGCTCATCACGGATCAGACAACGGAAAGTTCAAGGAAGGAGACAAGCACGAATCGGGCCACGTCGAGTCTGATTTCGGAAAGGGTGGTTTCCACAAACAACATTCCGGAGACGACCATGGAGCAGAGCATGCCTCCGATGAAGGAGGAGAGTCCTCTCATCACCAGGACGGCGGATACGGCGTCGAGGACAGAGACCAAGGAGGCAAGAGCTACGGCTACAAGATCAAACATTGACGCGGTTGTGTTAAAGATAGTTGTTATAATTTTGTTGACTTTTGGTTATATTTTGTAAATATGTGTAGTAGGTACCTTTAAGAAAAAGAAAATATAAAATAAGCCATCTTTTCCATACATTTTCTTTTATTTAAGACTTAGTTGCAAAGTGTATAAAGACCTCTTGCGAAAATAGAAACTCGAGATTATTAATGTGATTTTTGTTAATAGTACCATCCAACTCATCCAAGCCTGGATTATACATACGTATGTTTAATTATTACGAGTTCACTGATATATGATATATCTTTTTTCAGCCCAACACCCACGTTCTTTTCGGGCAAAGGCTGATGATCGACAGAGCTCCAACGGAGAGATGTTATAATGTTCTTGATATTATAACATCTCTCCGTTCGCTTAATTTGCTACCATACTATATTAATGACCTTGACACATATTCCATAAATCGTAGTTATTAGAAACGCCTCGTAGAGTAAATCTAGGTGATCATAGTGAAATGATTCAATATTTTGTACAAAAACTTACTCAACGACCTCACCCTTTCATTTATCAAAGAAAGTTTATGATTTATTTACTTTTATCACAGAATATATATCTTATTAATTTGTGACTAATTTGGTGATTGACTCTGTAAAAATGCACTGACTATAAAATTAAATAATTACTTCCTACTGGTAAAATTGTTTAATTAATTTAACATGTAATTGTATGTTAACTTTCAGAACTTTCTCTCGTGTTTTCTCACGTTTTAAAGTCGAAATATAACATTATAACACTACTTATGTGTTGATTATTTTAACTCGCATAAACACGTTATTTTAAATAACTAGGTAAGTATCTACTAAAGGTATCAGCAGTAAAGCAATGAATAACCACGAAAATCACGAATGCAAGACGTTTCTGAAACAAACATGAAAATAGTATAATATAAAGCGGTCCTTTCCACTTCCTTCCTGCCTCTGTAAGGTGTGTCACGTTCCCTTTCACTTTCGTCTGTCGCATGCCTCAAATAATAATAATAATAATAATAAAAAGTTTATTTCAAGGCCAAAATAACCCATATTAAAAATTACAAAATAACATGAAATGAAAATAATAAATAATAAAATAAAACATAAAACTTAAAACTTGCCGAAGCTAGTACACCGTCACTGCTGTACTAGAGTGCAGGCTAGCCCAGTGTACCAGCATCGGCCCGTCCCATCGATCTGCTATCATGTTAGGACTATTTCGCAAACGATTTAATAATGAGGCGCACCGTTTTCTTATAATGGCGTGAAATCCATCGATACGGGCCTCTGCGAACATGCCTGAAGCACTGCAGTGCCTTGGTAGTCCCATCAGCACCCTATATGCATTGTTATATTGCACTCTTAATGCATTGTATGCTCGCCGCGTATATGTGACCCAGAGGCTGCACGTGTAGAAGGATTGGCAGAAAGCTCTAAAGAGCGTGGCCTTCACTTCTCTCGTACATCGTGCGAACCTGCGAGCCAGCATATTGCACCGAATAGACAATGCCCTGCGTTCCCTTTCCTCTTTCCCTGGCCCGGCTAAAGGCAAGGAATAGAGTGAGCAGATTTAATATTTATAAATAAAAGAAGGAGTTTTTAAATGTATAAGTATAATAAGAATAAAAAACAAACCATGTACATGTATTTACGGATCAAAATTAAGTTTTTAACAGTAAACAAATCTTAACAGCTATAAGTCGTTAATAGGTAGGAAACTAGTTTATCTTATTAACTTCGAAACAAATTAAAACCATTAGGGGAGTTTTTCGGCGCCATTTGTCATGTTCGGTTCGGTGTCTATTTTAATTATTTGCAAATTGATT
Source organism: Agriphila geniculea (assembly GCA_943789525.1). Lineage (NCBI taxonomy): Eukaryota > Metazoa > Arthropoda > Insecta > Lepidoptera > Crambidae > Agriphila > Agriphila geniculea. The sequence continues at coordinate 12,487,602 of OX038890.1, read as the reverse complement.
CATAGTGGATATTGTCTTAAAATTGGTGCAGTTTTGCGTTAAAAAATCACAAACTCCTACAGGAAAAGGTACTTTTAATGCCTATTATTTAAGGTTATGGAAAGTATTCAATTTCAGAATTCAAAGATTATTATTTTGAGAAGTGTAGGTAAATAAAAAAGAAAAATACAGTTAATAGTGTAAGAAATATTTTTAATAATCCTACTAATATTATAAATGTGAAAGTTTGTGGGTTTGGATGTTTGTTCCTCAATCACGCAAAAACTACTGAACGGATTTGGTTAAAATTTGGCACACAGATAGAAGATAGCCTAGATTAAAACATAGAATACTTTTTATCCCGATTTTCCCACGGGAACGGGAACCACGCGGGTGAAACCGCGGGCAGCCGCTAGTATGAAATAAAACACTTTTTAACGGATACTAGCGCGGTTTTATTGAATGTACTTTGGTATTTAGTTAGTATTTGGTTTGATTTTTGATTTTTATATTTTTTTTTATTTGAATAAATACATTATTTAGTAAAGCCACGTTTTAATTAATCCTATTTCGACCGTAAGTTTTCAAATAACATAACATGACGTACGCAATGAAAAATTGTAGTCAATTCCTGAAAACAGTTAGGTTAATGTAAACTGTAATTTGACAGATAGATGTGAAGAAATTATTAAAAAAACTTTGTATTATAGATCCCTGATGCTAACCCTACAAGGAAAAATATTTTGTATAGAGATTGACTATGCATTTTTTGACGACCGAATAAACTAGCGATGTGACAGCCCTTCGTGTTTAAGCTGTATCGCTCGCTCGAGGCTCCAGTTGGCCTACTTATTTGGTTCTACTATGCCGATATCCACGTTATTTCGGAAATCTCTAAAAAATAAAAACGCTCCACCCTGTGCTAATTTGTCTGTGCTAATGTACAGAGCTTAGTTTGTTTGTTTGTTTACGTTTTCACGTCTTAACTACTCAACCCATCATCATGATGCCTGCCTATACGTTGTCTGTCATTATGTCAGGGGTGCAGAAAAGAACAAAACATAGGATAGGTCCTATGGGTAACAGCGTCGCTTAACCAGTTTGCAACAAAATTCGTGTGCGCGCGTATCGCCCCTGCACGAACTAAACGTATGTGACAGCGGGCGCGGCGTGCAAGCGATTTTAACCTTAGCGGTGGTTAAGCGATGCTGTTGCCCATGGTACCTCTCATCCAGAAAAAAATACTCTGTTCCCAAGGCATAGAAAAATAACTGTCCATGCAAACAAAGTCGCGGACGGCTGCTAGTCAGCAGGCGAGTTAGAGTGAGGAGAGCGAGGGGAGAGAAAAAGGGGTGCAGCGCGCTTGGTCATGACCCGCCTAATCACGTAAAAACGGCTGATCTGATTTTGATGAAATAAAACATAGAATGCTAAAGATTTTCTCGAATATCTACGCGGACGAAGTCGCGGGCAGAAGCTAGTAATTAATATTTTTGGATCTCGACAGCACTTTATGATTATGATGACTTTCGATGAAAATGTTCATCACCGATCTGATTTTGATGAAATAAAACAGAATACTAAGGATTATCTCAAATGCAATCCACGCGGACGAAGTCGCGGGCAGAATCTAGTAAATAATATTTTGAGTCTGGACAGCACTTAATGATTATGATGACTTTCGATGAAAGTTTTCATCACCCACGAGTCGATCGAATGAACCTAGTCGAAAAAGATAACAATGAAAAGTCTCGGTTGTACAAGTTATTAACGGAAAGGTGAATTTCATTAAACACGAAAGACCTTGTTTACGTTTTATTCTATTATATTACTATTGATGATACAATGATACCTACCTAGACCTACCTAAAACTTGAATTTTGAAACATTTTCTTTGTTTTTATTGTTGTTAGTTAAAATAGCAAGATATTTTTGGAAGATATGTTTATTGATGAATAAATAATAAATGAGATCAAAACTGAAGATTAAGTATTAATCTAATGATATTTCTTCATTTCATGCCTAGCTATTATTACAAGCCTAAACCTAAGCTATGGCTTAGCTTAATATTTATAAAATGCTTAATTTCTTCTGACTCAAAATTACAGTAAGTTCCTACATTTTTTAATCATTAACCTTTTTTTTTTTGTTTTAGATAGATGTTTCAAGAAAGTTACCGTGATGATAATGATGACATCATCACGGTAACTTTCTTAAATCATCTTGCCCTACTACGAAATTCACCTAACAAACGAAGTCCGTAGGCTTACCGAGATTTTTCTTTGAACTTCACGCCTATTAGCCTACGGTCAGAGCGCACGCTTGTTGCACAATAGATGATTTTTTCATGACCAATGTCTTTGTCACCCCTAACCTCGTCTGATAAGCAAATTGTTACATGGTTACAAGAAAGGTCCGGCAAACGCACACTCACGGTTCTTTTGTCTCTAACCTAGATATAAATATTGGGCAACCGTGTTATCAAATTATTACAGTACAGATTGTGCACCGATACACATCTCAACATGGTGAAGATAGCTTTAGGATTGTCAGCGATCGTAGCGACCGCTGCGGCGATCCAGGTCGGATTGGCTCCAGCAGCTACGGGCTATATATATAGGAGTGACAACAATGGACCCGCTAGCCTCATACAGTTAGGAGCCCATACGTATCAAGCTCCAGCATTTGCACCTTTCCAGCAGTTGCCTTTGGCTGAACCTATAAAAGAGGCTTATGAGGCGTATGCCATAGGACCAGTGCCCTTACCATACATAGCAGCGAAACCTATAGTTGTTGAAGACGAAGAGGACGACGATGATGATTCTTCTGATGAGTATCATGACGGTGGAGACTTAGCTGGGCTGGATCACGCACACTCGTATGAAAAGGGAGCTGGTGGTGACTACGGTGAAGAACATCACTCTGAACACGGTGAAAAGGGAAGCAAGGGCTATCATTCCAAGGGCCATCATGCCAAAGGCCAGGCTGGGCATTATGGCAAGGAGCATAAAGAAGGTTTTAACAGCGAAGCTGAAGGAGAGAAGGGCAGCCACCATGACGAAGCTGATGCTTATGGCAAACACCACGAATCAGGAGGAAGCTACAAAGGAGGAGACCAAGGACATAAGAAGCACTTCAGCAAGGGTGAAGACATCACCGGTTACCATAAAGTATTCAACAAGAACGAATACAAGAAAGATCATGATTTCTACGATGTTGCCGATAAGAGTGGTCACTTCAATAAGCACGGCTATGAAAAGGAGCACCATGGGTCTGAAGAAGGAGCTCACAAAAAGGGGGGTCACCAAGACGCTGGTTACGACAAGGGAGAATTTGGCAAGGAAGGTTTCCACGCTAAAGGTCATTCTGATGACGCTGATCATGGTCATTCTGCTGAGGAAGGTCATGAAAGCAATTACGTCAAAGAGGGTGACTATGGTGAGAAGGGTGGCAGTGGACACGAGAAGGAGTACGCGTACGCTGGTGACGACGACGACGACGACGATGACGACGACGAATATTGATGAACACGACGATCGATCTTTGTAAATATTTAATTTTAAAGTTGCGTGATTTTGTTATGTTTGTTACTTTAATGATATAAGAAACGACTTTTTTATTACATGCTTGCCAATAAAATAATTTATCTCTGATTGTATTTTTTTATTTATTGATGGAATTCGGGGCAATGGGAACTATTTATATGGGTCAGATAACACCCATTCCCACACAAGAAATTAAAATAAAATATTTAAACTGCCCAGCGGGCGATGGAGCATAATTAAATCAAACAGATTGGCACAATTTGTTTGTAGCTGTTTAAAACGCCAAATGGTTTTAAACAAAAAACTTGTTGAAACTGTCAATCAATCGCGACAAAAAATATTTAAGTATTTATTTATTGAATAATGAAAACCTAGGGTTACCTAAGTACCCACTTTAAGTAGATATCGTAATTTTAATAGAAATTATTAGCTATTCAAAATGCAAGGCCAAAGATACAACTTGTATAGGTAGATATATACGATACACTTTTATGTAGGTAGGTACTTAACCAATGGTATTAAATAATTTAAGATATTCATTAATAATTAAACAAGTATTTAATGTATTGTTAAATAAATAAATTGATTGTAGAAACTAGTAACCTAGCATTACAAATTACAAAGAATATGCAAGCAAGCAAACAATGAACCTTTAGCGCTATCGCACACGGGCAACTTTTGTCTCCGCAACTTTTTTGTCTCACGTGATTTGTATGAAAAGTTGCAGACGACCGTGTCGCTTCGTGTGCGCGCTCCCATATAAACCCGTGGACTTGATGTGGAGACAAAACAGTTGCTGGGAGACTAAGTTGCCTGTGTGCGATAGCGCTTATACTTTTCAGATAAATTTTAAAAAATAGCTGCCCACCAACCAATTACATGATTAATTCAATCTAGTTAAGGTGATTGGATTCATTACGCGGTATTTAAATCTACATTTTTTTTTATCGGAGGAGCAATAAAGGCAATTATATTTTTAATTAAAATTACGTCGTTATTAATTGATTATAATTCATTGTCAGCAGACTTGAAAATACTGAAGTATGTAAAGATTGGCTTACTTAAAAACCTTAGGTTTTTTTATGTTTTTCATATGTCATTAAATGGCTTTTTGATTAATTCTTCCTTTTTAGGGTTCCGTAGTCAAGTCAACAAGGAACCTTTATAGTTTCGCCTGTCTGTAGGTCCGTCCGCGGCTAAGCCCGATCATTACATTCTCTTTGGATCAAATATCCTTATTACTAGAAACCTGTGATTTGGCATTAATAATAACCAGTTATCTGGCCATAGTTATCTCCGAGGAATAAGCGATATTTATTTATTTAAACTTTATTGCATAATAAAATACAATTGGCGGACTTAATGCCTTAAGGCATTCTCTAACAGTCGACCAGAAAGGGTGTTAAAGAAAGAAATCGTGGCGGCAAAAAAAATGGATATCTAAGTTAAAATATCCGTTAATCATAAATAAGGATCTAGCTACAAATAGAAATATAAACATACATAGCAATACATACATAAATAATCCTAATTGCTATAATACTAATATATATATGAATATTATATAAGAATATACTTATATAATACTCTAGAGACCCGCCCTCGCTTCGCTTCGTGTAGTGTGGAATTTGACACCATGTATTATACATAATATAAACCTTCCTCTTGAACCACTCTATCGATTAAAAAAAACCGCATCAAAATCAGTTGCGTAGTTTTAAAGATTTAAGCATACATAGGGATATAGGGACAGAGAAAGCGACTTTGTTTTATACTATGTAGTGATACACATAAGATAGTATAGCATAGGTCAGATTTGATGAACTTAAAGTATAGTACTCAAGTAGTGTTGACGAACCAGTGTTTTGAATATGAACTTACTTGGGTTGAATTGAATATGTATGCTAATTACGCCAAAAAAGTGGCAGAATAACATTTTTGAAAAATAATTTTATTTAGTTGGTACGTTGGTAGGTATATAAGGATGAATAAAATTATTGTGTGGGGTGTCATTGGATCATCATCATCATCAGCCATTTTAATGTCCCCACTGCTGGGGCACAGGCCTTCCTTATGGGTGGATGGATAAGGAGGACGGGCCATAACCCACCACGCGGGCCCAATGCGGATTGGTGGGTGTTAACGACTGCAAATGCAGCCGGGACCAACGGCTTAACGTTCCTTCCGAAGCACGGAGGAGCTCGAGATAATAAATTTTTGGTCACCCATCCCATGACCGACCCTTGCGAACGTTGCTTAACCTCCGCAATCGCTGGGCCAGGCGCTAAACCACTGCGCCACCGAGCTCCCCATTGGATAGGGGAGTCATTGGATAGGTCTTTGAATAATATTCCAAGATTTTTTCGATTCCGTTACCAGTAGCCCTACCATGAGTTGTTGCAAACTGTTTACGTTACAGTAAACTATCGTTTTCTCTCTTTCACTCGTATTGACTGTGAGCAGAATATTCGACAGTTTACTGTAACGTAAACAGTTTGCATCAACTCATGGTAGGGCCACAGGTAAACGGTTGCTTTTGGATACGTGAAAAAATTCAGGACCGTAGTACCTACATATGAAGTTAAAATGAAAACTATAGCTAGGTAGGCTTTATGTACAGAAGAGTCACGACACGAAATACTTATATTGGAAATGTTTTCATAGATAAAAGTTTAATTATAGTCATTAGTTGTGTAGAACAGTGAGTAAAAGTTTATTATCATATTAGAAATCTTTGGAATTCTTAAAATGCTGTAGAAGGCGTTCCCGTTCAGAATTTGGTCCAGAGATATTAGTATCTCGTTCCGTCCGTACGGAATTATGATGATAGTACTATCACATCATAATATATTACTGTAGAAAATTATTGTGGATGTCCAACAAACTCGGTAGGTAGGTAATACTAAATACTTGGATGAATCTCAACATAAACTTAAAAATTACCATTTTCAGCAAAGGTAGTGACGATTCAAGAATAATGTAATTAATTACCATCACTTTTCCGGATTTCGGCATCACTGAGGTCCCGGGTTCAATCCCCGAGTAAAGGTATTGTTTTACCGCCGTTATCCCTGATTTTGATTACCATAACAAAAATGATTAAGCTACTTATTTGGAATCGAAGCAATAGCAAATGTTTACCTACCTATTTATTTATTTTACTTTAACTTGGGTGGCAGTTATAAGAGTAAAGAGTACCTACATAGTTACTTATAAAGAACTTGCGAAGTTAGGTAGGTACCGATTTCGTATAAATTACAAACTCATCTATCCAAATAAATACGAAACATCCAAGTTAAATAACTTAGTGAAAACCTTCATAAACGTAATTTTCAATTTGATGCATGTTAAGTATTTCTTTAATATATTACTTAATTATAAAAAACAATCCTTAGTTTATTAATTAAATTTTAATCGATTATTTCATGTCATCATGGTATTGATTTAATTAATTAATTTGGCTTTGGTTTCAGGTGTGCTATTTTTAATAACGTTGAGTAGGTGCGTCATCTCAAACTTTATGGAAAAAAAACTTATATAATTAAAACATGGTACAACTTCATTTCATCCTTATTATTTTTTATATTATAATGTAATGTAAGACTGATAGTATTTCAATCTGAGGCCTAAATAGTTGCTTTTTTTGTTCACAATGACAAAAAAAGCGTCGACGCGACGGTTACTGATTCAATGAATCAACTGACACGAAACCTTGACCGATCCGAGTCGTTGCACCTTTACCCTACCATTACAACTCTGTTGATGCAGAACCATATAATAATGAAGTACTCATCTTTATGAAAAAAGTCATCCTTGCCGGTCAATTTTGTATAGAGGCTATATAAAACTGGCCTGATGGCATGTATGTCAGTGTCGCAACCTACTTCGATTGCTCAAGATCAAGAAAAATCGGAGCACTATGCAAAAGAAATTATGCTTCGTGCTGTCATTGACTGTTCTTCGTTATTGGACCGAGGCGTCGCCAGTGAACCTAGGCACTCTAGAATACGATAGCCTAGACACGGACTTAGATGATCTCAAGTACGAAACCGAAGAAGAGGATCTTGACGACTACTCGAAGTTACTCGATGACGTGGATGCAATGAAAAGTAAAACTAATAGTGAAAATGACAAGTCAAAGATCAAATTTAAAGCATCGGGATTCAGGAAGAATGATACGACAAATAAAGGATTGAAAAGTAAATATAATTCTCAAGACCTGAAAAAAATATTTCGATTAATAGGGGCTAAAGATCAAGGGTCTTTTGATGATGATGAAATTTATGCATCAGTTGAAGGATTGGCTGCAGAAGCGATCGGAGCTAAAGGAAAGGAGGAAAGAAAATATAAGAAAGGTACAAAAACCAGAGGTTTCCATCGTGTACATCATAAAGACGAATACAAAAAAGACAAGGAGTTCTACGAAGATGATGAAACAACTGGTTCTGTACAAAAAGTTGGCGGAAAGAGGATTGGATATAAAATTGGTGGTGGCATAGGATTCGATAGAGGACATTTTCATCATGATCGAAAAAAAGGGATTTTCGGAAAACAAGGATATCTAGATAAAGGTTTTGTTAATAACGACTACAGTGGCTATTCCGACGATCAAGGATTCGAAGGCTCTTACAACAGTGATAGTTAAAGTGAAGTGAAACTAGATAAATTAAGTTATAGTAGGTAGGATGCATCTTTGATTCACGGTTGTGATTTTTATATTAGGTACCTAACCTAAGTAGGTACCCATTGTTAAAAGTAGAAATAGATTTCGCATATACCTACTTATTGTACGGGTTTTACTTTCCACATCTTAACTTTAACTACCTAATTATGAAAGTTTAGTAGCTTCCAGGGCGTGACTTCATTAGACTTGAGACTTATTAACATGCGACTTACCTGAGTTTGAAACGATTTTATTATTTGTTATATTAAAAAACCCAAACCACAATAAAGCATTCTCCCGAATACCTGCCATAAAATGCGTAGGAACAGTCGTCAAAAGTTTAAAAAAATGCCAAGCCACGCTTGGTCATCATAATATTATGCTACAACTACAATGTAACAACACATAAGGGTTAATTTCAACAAGTCGTGTTTTTTCTTTCATTTCGGTTGATTTTTTTATTATAAAGTTTTTTTAAATGTTATCCGTGGTTTACTGTATTTCTTTATATTCTTAATGCACATCTTTAACACCATCAACATATCTTTACAGACTTTTGAGATATTTTTGTTTAATAATTTGATGTCACCGAAATGAAATATTCGTTCACCGAAATGAAATAACTAGCTACCGAAATGAAAGAATCTATCCACCGAAATCAAAATCCACCGAAGCAGGGTGTACGTATACGGAATTATACAAGGTGGTTCAATAATCCTCCTATGATCCCCGAGTATTGTAGATAGAATACCTACCAAACATGCATACGACCACGTAAAAACCATTACATAGCTGAGAAATTGAGATTTTTATTTTTTAGTACGGAAAATGGTAATGTAACAATCCTAGACGCAGATGGGTACCTACAGGCCTTAGAAACACATTCGAATATTTTGAGAAGTCACCTAACCCGGATTTTCACCGAAATGAAATATTAATAAACCGAAATGATAAAACAATCCACCGACATGAAACAATTATACACCGAAATTCTTATCACTCACCGAAATGATATATTTTTTCATTTCTGTTAGTTTTTTATCATTTCGGTTGACAGATTAGTCCACCGAACCAACCGAAATAAAAACACTGAAATGAAAATCAAGGACATAAATTATCAATACAAGAAAACTATCAATTATTGGATATAATTATTAATGCACCAATAAACGTTAAGCAATTAGCACACTCATGAATATTTCATTAAATTTTCTAGCTTATTGAAAGGCAACTTATACCTATACATGGAAATGAAAGGAAAGTTGTCCCATGACCACCGAACAGCAATACTTATTTTTTTGGCGGGAACCACAGGCATACGGCGCACGTTCTTCTACAACAAGCACTTAGGCGGTACTTATACGCAAGTTTTAAGCGTATGAGGGGGGAGGTAGAGTTGTTCTATGCAAAAATATACCTCATAAACTTTAGGACACTGAAATGAATAGACTTTCTGGGACACATGCGTTTACTCATACCAGTTATTAAACTGGGTAGATATAATTATAATATTACTTTGTGATAATACCCTCACTATTTAAGATTAAAATAAAAGTAACCACACATCTAAATAATCAATAGTTTTTGTTGTGCGAGGGAACTTACACTGAAAAAGGTGTTCTGGACAGCTACCGAAATGAGAAAATCGGGGCTTTACCATTATTTTTTCCTGACTAAATGCAATTCAAGTAAAAAAATATGGATTGCCTCTTATAGGCAACAACCTCTTCTACATAGAAAAAAATATAAGAACTGTAAAGTACCGTTCTACACTACCGATTTCATCCGTGCCGCGTAAATTTTGCATCTGGGAAATCCACCCATAAATAATACTAACGTGTAACGCTTTTGAACTGTGATCGTAACATTTAATTAAATAAGTAAGTAACAGTAGCCCGTGCACAATTCAAATTTATTTTAATTTCCGTTGATCAGTAATTTCAGTAAACGATTTTAGCATGGTTCAGTAATGTAATCAGAGCAACCGCGACTGGCTGTAACTAAGTATACGTGTAACTACATTTGAAGACCTAAGTACATTATTTATATTAGTAGGTACTACCTATTTTGGATATTTTAAAAATGAATGTAACAAATCGGATTCTTTACTCTTTTGGTAAGTAGTTACCTAATATAATGTATAGTAGTGCAAATAGGTAAAAAATCATCAGTATCATCCTCTGCTGGCAATATAGGTCTCCCCAAGGATCTCCACACAATCGGTCATGCGCTGCCCCAACGGCCATCGGTTCTTCTCGCTATGTGTTCCGTCCCGCCCACTGCTACATCAACTGAGCATCCTTCGAGCGATGACGGTCGCTTACTATAGTCCACCTCACGGATCTCTTTATTTGTGATTCGATCACTAATAAAGGAAACGCCAGTCATGGCTCTGTCTATTGTACGCTGGTTGACCTTGAGCCTTCTTCAGATCCATAGTTAGCGACCACGTTTTACTGCCGTGAGTCATCACTGGCATATCATCATACACACGTCATAGACTTTCGTCTTCAGATGATGAGGTGAGTCGGACGCGAAGATTTTTCGGAGCTTTGAGATTCAACGAGAAATCTCCTTCTCGAAGTTGTACTTACTGAACCGGACTGTCTGCCCTAGGTACCCTAGGTACCAAAAATACAAAATGGTCATTAACTTTGAGTGTATTGTTCTCAACGTAAACTGGAGTGGGTGCAACAGGGGCATTCAACATGATTTTCGTCTTATCCATGTTCATCATAGCATTCTTTGGAAAGCACTACGGAGATCTTTGAGCATTGTGTTCAGGTCTTCCATGGTCTCAGCCATAAGAACTAATATCATCAGCAAAACGAAGTGTATTAGGTACTGTACTGGCCATTAATATCGATGACGAGTTCTTTCCAGTTCAAAGAAGTTAAAGCTGTGAACAGTTTCAACTTGAAATAACGTCTCACACCTCGCTGCAGATATATGTGATTTGTGCTCTGGATCTGTACTCGGCAGTGTTTCTTTCAGACAAAATTCTCCGGGGGGGGGCAATTAAGAGGTTCGGGGGAGTTCGTTCGTCGATCACTACATTAGTTTGCCCGTCTACCTACACACAACACATTTTTCTCCGGGGGGGCACTAAGGCTGCTCCGGGGGGGCACTGCCCCCCCGGAGTAGTACCTGAAAGAAATACTGGTACTCGGACCGATATGGTAGCATTTTCGTATAAGTACAATCGTTAACACTTCCGCTTTACCACTCCTAAGGTTAAAATCGCTTGCACGCCGCGCCGCTGTCACTATTAAGATCGTGCAGGGCGATCGCGCGCACACGAATTTTTCTGCAAAGTAGTAAAGCACGTGTATTGCCGATCGTACCTCAGCACCTCAACGCACCTGTAGTCTACTTGGCTTCTCTGGAGAAACTGCAGCACCGCCCAGATTTCTATCGAATCAAAGGCTAATAGTCCATTCTCATTGTCCACGAACGCCAAGCAGAGTGGCAAATTATACTCCTCGGTCTTCTGTACAACCTATAGATAAACTAACAGAAACTTTAGAGGTAGGTACTAGCTGTTCTTGATCATTTTCATTACTAAAACATTTTGTTTCCATTTTCAGTGATCTGTGTATGCAATTTCACCCAGTTTGCAATAGCCAGAACATGTTGTAATTCAAACAGATTAGGAAGGAGATTGTTCATACATCAAATGAGACTACCCGCAGTATTACAACTGGTGAAAATAGACTATAAGAGTAGCCCGGTGTTCCCTGAGCTGCCTTTAACTGAGATACCAAGTGTGATACCCAATCCGATCATAGAGGAGGAGCCGGTTGCGGCTGCTGAAAATGTCGAAAAAGCATTACTTTGCTCCAAATTAATATGTTCAGAATCCGATTTTAAAACTCCTGTGTGCGCCTGTAATTATAATACAGGCAATGTTGTAACTTTCAATAATAAATGCGATATGATGAAACACAACTGCAGATTTGATACCGGTAAGAGAACTAAATAACTGATGAAATAAAACAATTTTTAACGGATACTAGCGCGGTTTTATTAAGAGTACTTTGGTAATTAGTTGGTATTTGGTTTGATTTTTGGTTTTCCCGACGCGACGTTTCGGCAACTTGCAGCTGCCGCTTTGCGGGGACTGCAAAGCGGCAGCTGCAAAGTTGCCGAAACGTCTCGGGAAAACCAAAAATCAAACCAAATAACAACTAATTACCAAAGTACTCTTAATAAAACCGCGCTAGTATCCGTTAAAAATTGTTTTATTTCATGTCTAGTGAGCGCGCAAGCTTGAGAAGTGAATAAATAACTGATTGCAAGATTATTGTTTTAAGTTTAGGAGAAATTAAATTCCTACAAGAAAACTTACTTTAGAAGGTGGCCCGCTAACCAGTATACAACATGTTACAAAATAACCCCTAATGCCGAATATGGACACCATCAAACTGAACAACTTTTACTATGGGACCGAAAAAATCAGCTGTTTAATACATTTTGATATTTTCGTTAGGTATTAATTTTTGTATGAGCCAGCAAACCTTTTTTCGCAATTTCAGAGTTGGTCCCGTAGTAAAAGTTGTTAAGTTTGATGGTCCCTAATCTACCATATCCAGCATTTTTTTCTTAATTGGTAACGCTAGTGAACTTTGTAGGCGCAATTTATTATTTTTATCCAACCAAAATAGTGAAATATTTAATTTGAATAATGCTAGAGGCCAGGGGCCCTATTTTTGAATCGCTCGGCAGGCGTCGAGCGCAGCGCTCTTTTCCACTGATTTTCGTTCGACATATGACTCAAATGAGATGTAGAACGAAAATCAATAGAAACGAGCGCTCGACTGGAGTCGAGTGATTCAAAAATAGGGCCCCGGGCCGAAATGGGAAAGAACGACTCAAATGTTTTAAATATATTTTTTTCAGGTTTCAAGCCAATATTATTAAAAATTTGTCCATGGGAGTTTGAAAGTCGAAGTGCCAAGCGGAATCTAGAGGATTAACCTTATCTGATAAAATATACAGGGTGGAAAAAAAGACGGATAGTTAGAGAGAAAAGTACCCTAAGGGCGTCCCGCCGCGGGTACACGGCGATGGAATATAGATTGCTGGTTTTCTGACGGACAGATGGTTGCAGTGCATGAGTAAGCTCTAATCTATGTCGCCCAGCCCCGGGATCCCGCTTAACGCAGCGGACGCCCTAAATATTGATGATAGCAAAAATTAAATAAATAAGTAATTCCTTAATTTTTAAAAATAAGTAAAACTGCATTTAAAGATTTTTGATAAATCGCTTCTCACAGCTGGGAATCGAACGGGCTAAAATCCAAAAAAGTACATCCTCTACTTAGGATACATACCAATCAATAGGGTCAAAGATAAGCGTTAATTTCTTCAAAATAACTTAGTAAGTATCTTAAATTAAAAGCAGACCCAAGAATGTAATTTTTTCCGATTTTAAGCCCGTTTGATTTCCGCCTAAGACAAGGGATATTATAGAAAGGAATTAAGGATTTCGGCTACTTTCCCCCCTACCACCGTCCTTTTTTCCACCCTGTATTGAGTACACCTCGCGGTGGATTGTGATAGCTCGGCAGTGTGGAGTAGAATGTGGTGTGGTGCATAGATAATACACTTTTATAATATAAAGGGTGGTGTGGAGTTATTTTTAATAACAAAGGCGCATTATATCTTTTGTACATAACTTGCCGGGCACTCATAATCCACCGCGCGAGGTGTACAAAGGGCACTTAATAAAATTGATTAACAAAATAAAACAAATTACAATTCTGACTTTTATTTCTCTTATTATGAAAGAGCAAAATTGTTTAAAAAAACAAAAAACCGACTTCAAAAATTCTACCTCTAAAAAGCAAGAAATAATATTCGTAATAATAAAAACACGTGTATTGAAGTCGGGTGTGGCTGGAGTACAAATTCCTTTTTTTTATTCTAAAAGCCACACCCGACTTCATAAGACGTGTTTTTATTATTACGAATATTATTTCTTGCTTTTTAGAGGTAGAATTTTTGAAGTCGGTTTTTTGTTTTTTTAAACAATTTTTTATTTTTTTATATTTAGTGTAGGTACCTTTTGTATTAGGTAGTGTAGGTATATTATTTAGGTAGAAAAATCGGCTCAGCCAAACGTGAGTAAATCGCGGAAACATACATACATGCGGGTCAAACTGAGAACCTCCTTTTTTTAAGTCGGTTAAAGAACTACACTTAAGATATCCCTTTTCCAACAAAAAAATAATTATCTTATTCAGTTCATAAACAAAGAAGTTATACGACCAATCATCGAGGTAGTTCACACAAAATCATACTATTTTCGTACTTTTTTCAAGATTACTTGAAAAGTACTGAACCGATTTCAAAATTTTAAAAAATGGGACCAACTTGAATTTTTACCTAATGTAATAACGTTTGAATCATTTCAATCGGTTCAGCCGTCTTTGAGTAATCGGTGTACATACAAAAAAAACGGGTCGAATTGAGTACCTCCCTCCTTTTGAAGTCGGTAAAAAGAAACGTTAAGTAAGTCATAGATAAAATCATATAAAGTACTAGTACTAACGGTTGAGCATGGGCGTACCCAGCATCTACTTAGGGGTGGGGCAAAAGTAAGAAAATTCGATAAATACCTAATGTGCGCTTTTATAATTCTCAACGGCCCGGCACGGCACCGCCCGGCAGCCGTCCAACGGCACAACAGGAATATGGAGACGCTTTTATATTTCCTCAACGGCACCGGCAAACCGTGCCGTGCCGGCCAAATCCTACGCTGCCGTCGAACTTTTACGATGTAGTGCGTAGCTACAAGGATTCATATGTGTGAGTGTGAGTCCAGAGCAAAGAGTATACAGCGTGTATAAAGGGCACAACCAGTATATTAGCGTAATATCGTTAATGTGTTGTTGTTGGTATACCATGTACCTATGTATGATTGTGGAAACAAACAACATCAAAATCAACAACTAGGTAATATTCCGACAAACAGTTATTTCGATACTGATCGGAAAGATATCTAGGTACTTACAGCGGTGGAAACACCGTTAATAGGGGACTTACCAAAGTTAAATATTGTTACCTATCTCTACAAATAATTACCTAGATATTACTTAAGTAGGTAGTTACCTACTTAATTAAATAATGTGTTGTGTAGATGCCTACCTATCTTGGTAAGTAGGTACGTAATGAAAACCAGCTACATATAATATATTCTTTGATTTTTAAAAGATTTATTTATCATTTAAGTAAGTACCTACTACCTACCTACATTGTAATATAATCATTAAACAACGTGTAACAAAAAGGGGGTATCAACCCGAGAGGAGGTCAATGTACTCGTGAAACTACCAACAGAAAAAAAATTTTGAATGTCCCTCCCTATATAAAATGTTGGCGGCAAATTCAAATTTTCTATGGAGAGTCCAAAATTGTATTTTCGATTTGAAATCTTTTTCTGTTGGAAGTGTTCAGATTCACGAGTACATTGACTTCCTTTCGAGTTGATACCTCCTTTCTGTTACACGTTGTATAATTGGTAAACTATTATTTTATGAAATAATTATAAAGATAACAAATATCTAGAGGTCAACTTTTATTCTTTATATTATTCTAAAGTAAAAAGTAGGTACAGTGTAACAGAAAGGATGTATCAACTCGAAAGGAAGTCAATGTACCTACTCGTGAATCTGAACACTTCCAACAGAAAAAGATTTCAAATCGAAAATACAATTTTGGACTCTCCATAGAAAATTTGAATTTGCCGCCAACATTTTATATAGGGAGGGACATTCAAAACATTTTTTTTTCTGTTGGAAGTTTCACGAGTACATTGACCTCCTCTCGGGTTGATACCCCCTTTTTGTTACACGTTGTCATAGTAGAACCAAATAAGTAAGTCATCTTACTCATTATACGCACGAACGCGGTTTGTATGTGAGCGCGCCCGTACGTATGCGTCGTCGCACGCACACACTGACAAAATTTAAAGGTGATAAAGGTGCAACAGTCGTGGCTGCGCCGTACGTAATCCCTCCCGCGCTCACGCACGCTTCACGCCGCTGTGCTGCACTGCAGCTCGTAATAATTTGAACGTTTACCTACCTACAGTATATACCATGCTTTCCAAAGATATTATTGCAAAAAAGATTTGTAAGAATGAGGATATATTTTACATAAACTTTAAATAATAAGGCATTTCGTACTTGTTGAAACAGACGAATTTTTTTTTGTCAATTGTGTAATTTCGTTAAAAAATCACAAATTCCTACAGGAAAAGGTACTTTTAATGCCTATTATTTAAGGTTATGGAAAGTATTCAATTTCAGAATTTAAAGATTATTATTTTGAGAAGTGTAGGTAAATAAAAAATAAAAAAACAGTTAATAGTGTAAAAAATATTTTTTAATAATATGAAATAAACAACGAAATAAGAACTAAGGAAGCCTAACTCCTAACAAATATTGCTTAAAAAATGGCACCTTCACCATACTCTGTAACACAAAAGGCCGCAAACTCAAAAATAAACAAGCAAAAACAAACCTTATTGCAATGTAGGCATAATCGGTATTAGGTTGTATTCTGACGCATTTACTGTTTTCTATTGGCTGGAGTTTGTACGCAGATCAAACATGATTGGATATTTGGCTCGCGTCGTGTCACTCATTGGGCCGTTGTCGTGCCTTTGTCATTAAAGCAAGGACGGTGTAATGTAGAATCCAGTCAGTACACCGAACCTACTACGGGCACTACGGCCGGCGGCGGGTGGCATCATTTAATTATTTTATGAAATTTGATGGCTAGTACATTATTATTAGTTAGGTATAATGTTTGTTTTATTAGGTAGACAGACAACTTGGTAAAGACCGATCGAATACGCTGGCTGCAAGTCAAGAAAACTAAAGGGGACCTATGTCAGTAGTAGACGTCTTTCGGCTGTGATGATTTTATTGTTAGGTACCTATATTATTTTATAAAAAATATAAAATGATGATATTGATGAATGATGATCATATATTTTATCACAAATAGGTAAGATACTTCATTTCAAGAAGGATTTAAAATAGGTAAGCTTAATAAAAGACAATGAATTCTAGATAGATATTGTTTCAAACATGTAAGTACCCACCTATCATCATATATTATCACAGCCGAGAGATATATTATGTAGATAATTAACATAATTGTACGTCTTAATATGTATTCTAGAGGTGTGGTGTGACTGATAAAGAACAACGTATTAATACGTCGTTTTATTTTTATTTTTCACTTATAAAAGCAATAAAAATTTTGAACCAACCTATTTAGTTAAGTACCTACCTATTTTTAAGCTTTGATGGTTTATAAATTGGTAGGTAGGTAAATAATTGGTCAGAGTGTAGGAACTTGATTCATAAAAATTTACTTTACCGAGATTACCCCCTTTTGAGGTAACGTAATAACGTTGTCAAAAATCATCCAACGTTAGCGGCGTTAGTGCTCTCACAAGCGGTCCGAATCAATGCCTAGTACCTATCGTGAGCACTATTGGCGTGAATCGGAACGCGGCCTGTGTCTCAGCCCCCTAGCATGACCACCAAAACACGATATGATATGGCGATTTTTAATGGGAGAGTTTTATTCTTGTTTAAAAATATGTGATAGCAGTGAGTGTGAAGATTTGACTGCCCCACAAAGCGAGTGAACACTTGTTGCATAATAGCGACCATAGTTTGTATTTATACGCTCATAGATATTTCTAAATAACGAAAAATATTTTACTTACCAATGATATGATATGTCCGTATTTTTTTTGCTGCCTTCTGTTGGTCTTTTACACCACTTGACCACACATGACGTCATTTTTTACCACTTTTATGCAAATTTTTTTGTAAGAACACTAATGACTGTCACCGAGCGCTTGGCAGACATGACTAAATAGTGCTTCGGTTGTACTTTTTTAGCCCCGCCCACTCGGTTGTAGTTTGCGTGGTGCTATTTTTTGAGCAGAATTACATTTCCATAGTTCTTATTTCGTTGGAAATAAAACACTTTTTAACGGATACTAGCGCGGTTTTATTGAATGTACTTTGGTATTTAGTTAGTATTTGGTTTAATTTTCAATTGTTTTGATTTTTATAAAAAAAAAATATTTGAATAAATACATTATTTAGTAAAGCCACGATTTAATTAATCCTATTTCGACCGTAAGTTTTGAAATCACATAACATGACGTACGCAATGACAAATTGTTGTCAATTCCTGAAAACAGGTTAATGTAAACTGTAATTTGACAGATATATGTGATACATTGCTACTTTTCTTTAGTAAGTTTTTATTGGTGTCAAAACGAAAGTGCCAATGTATCACATACATCAGTCAAATTACTATTAACATTAACTTAATTATTTTAGTCGATAGACGCGTGGTCTACCTACAAAAAAATATTTAAAAAAAAACTTTGTATTATAGATCCCTGATGCTAACCCTACAAGGAAAAAATATTTTGTAAAGAGATTGACTATGCGTTTTTTAACGACCGAATAAACTAGCGATGTGACAGCCCTTCGTGTTTAAGCTGTATCGCTCGCTCGAGGCTCGAGTTGGCCTACTTATTTGGTTCTACTATGACGTTGTTTAATGATTATATTACAATGTAGGTAGGTAGCAGGTACTTACTTAAATGATAAATAAATCTTTTAAAAATCAAAGAATATATTATATGTAGCTGGTTTTCATTACGTACCTACTTACCAAGATAGGTAGGCATCTACACAACACATTATTTAATTAAGTAAGTAACTACCTACTTAAGTAATATCTAGGTAATTATTTGTTGAGATAGGTAACAATATTTAACTTTGGTAAGTCCCCTATTAACGGTGTTTCCACCGCTGTAAGTACCTAGATATCTTTCCGATCAGTATCGAAATAACTGTTTGTCGGAATATTACCTAGTTGTTGATTTTGATGTTGTTTGTTTCCACAATCATACATAGGTACATGGCATACCAACAACAACACATTAACGATATTACGCTAATATACTGGTTGTGCCCTTTATACACGCTGTATATTCTTTGCTCTGGACTCACACTCACACATATGAATCCTTGTAGCGACGCACTACGTCGTAAAAGTTCGACGGCAGCGTTGTCGCGAAGGGTTCGCGAATAACAAATAGACCCACCAACAATATTGTATATAGCAACACTCATATATATAGACCATAGAGTACTATCGGATGGATATAAAGTCAATCAGAGGGTAAGCTCATTTTCAACATTTGCATATGTCATGTTTTTAACGCCCATCTTGTTCAAACTCTTTCAAGTGAATTTGTAGTACGACAAATGTGTGTGTTACATCTGCCCGCCAGCATCAGATAAACCGAAAGCTAAGTACTTTAGAATAATTTATTATAATCCCGTAAGGATTCACGAGTTTTATGTATGCGATTGTATAGATAATTAACGATGAGAAATTGCACGTGATACGAAACTCTCAGTAGCTGATAATCACTTGCAACTTCTATCGTGCGTGGTAACTTGTTATGCTTAAAGTTATATCTTATACGTGTGCAATTCATCCCTGTTTAAGAAAACTAAGATCTAATAAGTACCCACCAATATAAAGGTTGAGAGCTCCGTTGTTTGTAGAAGCTCCCCCTTAGGTGTCGAGGGCTCCACGAAGAAGTCCCCTGTATGTAAGCTTGCGCAATCTTCTTACAGTATGAATAACATCAGTCCGTGAAGAACCGATGTGTGTTGAGTGTTGGGGTACCGGTCCTTTGGACTCACAAAGATCAGTGACCTATGAGATTCACATTAGGGTATTTGTTTGATATCAACCTGTTTATCAATATGAATATAATTGCACTCTTAGAGATATGACAACTATCATCCAAATGCTTAAGTTTGTGTTGACTATATTACACCACTCTGTGGTGATCTTGCTGGCTAAAGTGCTTAGTGATTATACTTACAGTATAATCATACTTATCCTCTAACTACAGGTGGGACCTACATTCCACGTGGAGATGCTGGCTAGAGCGTGATAGAGCAGAGAGTTTCAACTTATCCAGGTAAGACAGCTGGACACCTTATTATTCTCATAAATCAACTCCTAGCTTAGTGGCACCTCAGACGAGTTGATAAACTTTGTCAATATAAAGCGAAGCAGAATAATAAAACTAGTTTACTAATCTTCAGTACTTTATTGAATCACTCAGGCAAGTGTTTGTATGATGGTTTGTTTTGTGTAGGCTATCATACAATTAATTTCATATATTCCTAATAAATGACAAGCTAAATTAAGTATACACAAGCGTAGGATTTGGCCGGCACGGCACGGTTTGCCGGTGCCGTTGAGGAAATATAAAAGCGTCTCCATATGATTCCATACATTTCACTTCCCTGTTGTGCCGTTGGACGGCTGCCGGGCGGTGCCGTGCCGGGCCGTTGAGAATTATAAAAGCGCACAATGTGCGCGTACCCCGAATTACGTAAAGCTGTTGCTAACAATTCTCGATTGAAATCGATTGAAATCGCAGTTGCATTGCTGCTTTAAGTAAGATAGTTGTCACATTGGTTCTTACTAAAGCAGCAATGTCACTGCGATTTCTGTCAAAGTTGATTGCAACAAAGTTAGACAATCAGCCTTCAGCCCACCGATTACGTATCTCTGTTGCTAACAATTCTCGATTGAAATTGATGGAAATCGCAGTTGCATTGCTGCTTTAAGTAAGATAGTTGTCACTTTGGTTCTTACTAAAGCAGCAATGTCACTGCGATTTCTGTCAAAGTTGATTGCAACAAAATTAGACAATCAGCCTTCAGGGGGCAGCCTTCTGGAATGAACCCTAAGTTTCTTGTCCGTTTGTCATGTCAATGTCATTTTAATGTCAAGCAAGCAAGTCGGCCCGCTCGTCTGTCAAGACAAATTAATCAAGTCCATAATCTATTCATTCTATAATCTATGGTATTTTTAATGCTACTTCGCTGAAACTGAAAGAAGTCAAGTGTTTGTGTAAATGACTGTGAAACAAAGACTTTTAATACGAAATAAATGAGGTTCAGCAAAGATTTACTGTTTAACATTACTCATGAGTACGGAAGAGACTCTCCTGAATCTCGATTTCGACAAACCAAATTCAACAATTGCGCCGTCGTTGCCCGATGACGGCGTGGTATCTTTATCGAGTAGCTCAGAAGAGATTTGTTTAGTCCCAGAGGTCGGTTTCGAAAGCAACGTGGATTCTCCGGGAGTGAATAGGGAGTCGCAGCCGCTATTGGGCGGCCGCGGGGACTTCGAAGTGTCCTACAACCATTTTCCAGGTACAAAAGTCATACCCACATTCTGAGTCATGTTTTCGCCATATAAAGTTGTTGCGCCAATATTATGCTTCAGTAAATCTTTCAGTGAGTTCATACTAAGCTATTATACACTTTTTAGACTTCACTGAGCTATAGGGCTTCTCACATCCATTATTTCTAATGAAGAAATGAAATAGTTGTTCTTCACTTGAAACAAACAAGTCAGATTTTAAGCAATAACAATAACTAGTTCCAAAAAATTGTTTTTAATATGATTAGAAATAATTTTAGTTATTGGTTGTCACATTTCTAACTTCAGTTCTGTGTTAATTCAAAACGGTACCTCACTCACATGAAGATAGTTACAGAATGAAATTTTCAGTGGAGCGGAACATCTGTGTATTCACTATTTCAGACAGTATTAATTTAGTTGAAAAACAAATAATGGATCAACCATTTCATTGTGGTGAGTTGGAACTAAATTGTTATTGATTATACTTTGTTTGTGAAGTAGGTATAATCTGCTCCTTTAATCTTTTCCATGATAATGAAGTTACCATATGGCACACATTGTTAACTCTTACCGAAGTGCAGTTATGTCATAAATATTGTTAAAAATAATGATTTTATGATTTAATTAACATGCAAATATAATATAATGGTTCATCATTATTTTTATTTTAGTATTTTACAATTGGGTAGTTCTTAGAGGATAATTTTCTACTGTCAAATATTTTTTAACTAAACAAAGTATCATAAGTCCATTAATTTACATATTTTTGTGAGTGGTTTTTATCTCTACTGTAAGTTATTACAATATTTTTCTGTGAGTATTTAAAAAAAAAAAAATTTTTATTTTATTTATTTGTTTCTTATTTTTTAATATAATATGAAATGTTTTGTCAATTTTTTTGCATTAATAATTAGTTTTTATGATATTGTCATTCTACATTTAGAGTCCCCTAAAACTACAGACTTTCTATGAGCCGATAGTTAGGTCGGACCATTTTTAATTATGAAGAATCGGCCGATACCAAATAGTTGCAATGTGTGCACTTGCATACTTCTTCATACTACTTAAAGCTCTGAGAAAACTATCACGATATTTGGGCTGTATCCTGCAAGAGCTCTTAGCATGGGTTGAAGTTTTTACTACTACCTACACAATATTTTAGTAGATCCTGTATTGTAAGTTCCACCATTGTCTCAACCCCCTAACATGACTACCAAAACACAATATGATATAGCAATTTGTCACGTATACCAGGGGTGGCCAACAAGTCGATTGCGATTGACCAGTCGATCTCTGGAGACAGTGCAGTCGATCGCGACAGACAACTAAAAGTGCTTTGCTTGTGGCAGCAAAGCAAGTAGCAACAGAACGGTGCGGGAGGCGAGTGCGGCGTTTTTGTAGTGAAAAATACCCCAAAAATTAAAATGATTTAAGTCAATCTCAATAGGCCAGGAAATTTTAGAGTCGATCGCAGCCCTAGACAAGTTGGCCACCCCTGACGTATACTGTCAAAAGACTATGAATTTTGACAGTTGGGTGTTGATAGCTATATCACATCACATGATATACAGGGTAGATTTTTGAGACAGTACATTAAGGGCAACCTTAACCGTTGTAGTTACAGGAAAACGCTCCTAAGAGACCATCCATAACTTTTTAAGATATTTTGAACTGCATTCACAAATTTTAGAAAAAGTTTACAGTCAGCAAAAAACTGATAAAATACAAAAAAATATTTTTTACGCCAATCGGTCCTATTTCATGTGGGGATCAAAATACTCTAAGGGACCATTTAAGATATGAGTACTAGAAATGTCAGAAATCGCCAAAAACTTTTCCCATACATTTTGCATGTTCGTTTGTTTATTTATTTATTTATTAACATCTTTTGTTATCACATTTTCCCCTCAATTTTCCAAAACATGCCCAAATGCCCCGAGTTTGCTAAAACAGCCACAAGCCATAAATAAATAAATAAATATTTGACAATAGCACATACATTGCTCCGATTCCAAAGTAGCTACAGCACTTGTGTTATGGAAATAGAGACAACGGTGGTATCACAAACGCCCAGACCTGAGACAATATAGAAAAGTTCATTTTCTACATTGACCCAGCCTCAAGACCTCAAGAGATGGTGACGCCTTAAAAACCATAGACTGTCTCATTGATAGACCATGGGGGTATTACAAACACTTAAAACTTGCCAGGTTTATGAATTGCTATAGTTACATCTCTTTCTCGCTGCTTAGTAAATAAAAGAGTCGCATTGATAGCCATTCAGATAACTGGCAAGTTTTAAGATGTTGTAATATGGGAGCATAAGAATATGATTATGTAGATTGATTTAATGACTAACTAGTAGATTTGATTGGCTACTTTGTATGTTGTGTGATATGAATATGCGATTTATTTGAATAGCTTAGATGTAACACTGATATTTTGGTTTTTCTGCTACCTGTGTGGTGTCTATTTAGGTCTCCTAGAGTTGTAAGTCTTGTAAGTAGTAACCTGCGGTATGTTGTCTATGACTATCTTTTTTTGCAGACTTTTCTTAATTAATGGCATGGCAATCTTTAATAATAGTTTTCATTTATCTTACTGTTGACAAAATAAAATTATAGTATTTCTATGAATAATATAGTAATTTTTCTAATTGAAAATGGATAATAATTATCCATTTTCAATTTGAAAAATTACTATATAATTAATTTGCTAAGTATGTCAAGTTATTATTGCAAAGTATAGTAAAATAAAATATGTTAAAATTGTGAAATCAGAGATAACACCAAACAGGTTTATTAAATGTAAATTGCTAGAACTGTCACAAGGTAAAGTAGTAGTTAGTTTGATTATCAATGCTTACGAAATAATTATGGTAAAATGTTGCTCATTATCATTACAGAAAGAATGATGGAAGTAACTTTAATAATTTCACTAGAATTAAAGAAATAAATTTAATGATTGCACTAACCTGTCTACAGAAGTAAACTAGCGAAATCTTTAAGCTTCATAGAAATGAAGCATCTCGTTAGACTGCCGGCCGACGTGGGGTGACGGGGCGGGACGGCGACGCGACGCTGAGCAGTTGTAATGTATCAGATATTAAGGAAGACGTCACATAGACCGTCACGTCGCGTCACGTCGAGCGGGACGACTCTGTGTGGCGTCGTCCGTAATATCTAGTACATTACAACTGCTCAGCGTCGCGTCACCGTCCCGTCTCGTTGCGCCACCCCGGCTGTCTGGAGGGGCGAGACCTTACAGGTATAGACACTGCTGAAGATCTTGTGGTAACTTCAAGATTCTAGATTAAAGCAATGCAATATCAAATCACATGTTACCAAACATGAAATAAATAGTCATACTTGGATACAGGTGTAACCAAAATAAATGTTATTAATTAGTGAATTTAGTCCTCATTCATCAAACAAAATGAATATGTGTGTACATTAAATCATATGTTGTTTTGTCAGATGACCCGCAGTTCAGCGAGCTTGTGTGGCAAGCGGAAGTGGCGATCGACAATGGCATCTTCCCAGAACGGATATACCAAGGCTCTAGCGGGTCATATTTCGTTAAGAACCCTGGTGGGGTGAGTACATCGACTTACCATCTAAAAATTTTATGGAATTAATGTAGAATACTAGGTCAATAGATTAATATGGTTATGTGTGCAATAATACCTAACATTTTTTTTTACTGCTCATCATTCTATTCTACTGTGGCTTCATTCACTTGAGTCACAGTTGACAGATTTTAGTTGAGCTATAATAAAATCGCACTCATGGGGAAAAGAGTTTGTCAAGTCTTCAATCTCTTTTTTGGTATGAATGGGACAGAAACATCACCAAAAAATATATATTACTATTCTTTGTCATAGATGTATTAATATTAAAATTTATTTTCAGAAAATAATAGGAGTATTCAAACCCAAAGATGAGGAACCGTATGGACGTCTCAATCCAAAATGGACAAAGTGGATGCACAAGTTGTGTTGCCCTTGCTGCTTCGGTCGGTCGTGCCTGATCCCGAACCAGGGCTACCTGTCGGAGGCCGGCGCGAGCCTCGTCGACTCCAAGATCGGACTCAAGATCGTGCCAAAAACGAGGGTGAGAAAGAATTTATTATTTTTTTACCTTGAAGTTTGTATGTTTCCTAGGCATGTCCTCGTCGTCACATGCAACGAACTTCTTAAAAGACAGAGAATATGGAAAAAGCATAGACATAGAAAAATTTTCGCGAAAAAGTGTTATTCTTTTGTCGTACATTTTCAAAAGAAATGGACAGCATTTTAACTGATTAGCCTTAGCGAGTGTAAAATATGTTTAATTTTTTTTAATACTTCACATTTTCATATTTATTTGTATCTTTTTAAGCACTTCTTAGCTATTTCAGTGTTTGATATAATGTAAATTGAGTCCCAAAGCTTATTTTTCTTGTCATGTAGGCAACCGTTGGTATAATCATCATACGGCTTAAAATTTTAAGCTGCTAGCTAATTAATCATGAACATTTCACATTGCATCAAACATACAAACTGCTCTCTTAACTATAAAAAAAGCAATACATTGATATTGTCTTTCTGGAATAGACGTGGGCGACGAGGACGCCGTTATTTAGTTAGATAATGATACGGCGATGCGTAAAGATCTCAGGTACGGTTTTCTCGAGATTTGCCTTGCCACGCCATTTGTGGACGAATGTTCAAGGCTGCCTGAATCGGAGTAGGTAATAAGAACGCAGCACATCCTTGAATAGGACAACTTTTTCGAAATTGAAACTGATGTAATTTTACGCAATCACAAACAATGCGAGGTTGTTTTAACAAAAGCAGAGCATTTGCAAATAAGTGAAGACATGCAGTAGGTAAAACTAACATAAAAAAAACCGGCCAAGTGCGAGTCGGACTCGCGCACGAAGGGTTCCGTACAAAAAAATCACGTTTGTTATATGGGAGCCCCCCTTAAATATTTATTTTATTCTGTTGTTAGTATTTGTTATTATAGCGGAAACAGAAATACATCATCTGGGAAAATTTCAACTGTCTACCTGTTGTCGTTATTGATATAAAGCAAAAAACGGCAAAAAAATCACATTTGTTGTATGGGAGCCCCCCTGAAATATTAATTTTATTCTGTTTTTAGTATTTGTTGTTATAGCGGCAACAGAAATACATCATCTGTGAAAATTTCAACTTTCTAGCTATCACGGTTCATGAGATACAGCCTGGTGACAGACAGACAGACAGACGGACAGCGAAGTCTTAGTAATAGGGTCCCGTTTTTACCCTTTGGGTACGGAACCCTAAAAACAAAGATTCAAAGCCATTTCAAGTCCAAATTGCAGAAGCAACTCACGACACGGCAGTAACTCTGTAAAACAATACGATTCTTCTTTGTCTTAGCGAACAATAATTAAACTTAGCATCTCCGCTTAGTATTGTACAATGAATGTACAATCAATAAGTGTTTGAGATGAGCGATTAATTATTTATTCAACGATTCGCCTATCAACCTACTGACTTAATACTTAAGAAGGTCATCTAATAGCTATGTGAATGACCTGCTGTTATCAATCCTTAAACAAATTATAATATTAAGTCGTACAAACCTTTTATGACATTCTTATAAAATTAAGCTACTACGCGAATAGATAGTCCACTCATACATTTTAAGTTTGCAAGATAGCTAGAGTGAAAGATACCGTTGCCGTTTCATACATATAATCTAGGACTCTTTTAACTTTTATATCAAAAAAACAATGCTTTTACCTGCTTTTGTTTTAATCAAAGGTACTATAATTGTTCAGCGTATTTGTTAACCGTTGTGCTCTGTTAACCTTCAAAACGTACGAGGAAATAGAGAACCTCTTTATTGTGTGATAAAATGAAAATTATTGCTGACATGGCATAGCTTCAATGCGAGGTGTTGCTGGACTAACAATCATTGGTATATAGCATTTGATTACAACTATGCTCTTATAGAATCGTTGGTCATGTTAGGTGTTTATAATACCACATGATAAATAATAGTACAACAAGGATTTGCAAGTGGTTAACGGTAATTGAATAAAATACTGTTAGTTCGATATTTATACCAGCTTAACTATTGTTACGGCTTCATTCTTTAACAGGAGGTTTCTTTAGTTTGGTCCAATACTTATTATTATATCATAAGCTATTATTCATAAGAGATTGATTTAAATTTAACTGCGTTAACTTAAACCGTTAATTTACCGAACTTGTGTGGTGTGACAGTGACATTCGATACTCCATACTGTCTACCATCGAATGTGGTTTCCACGTAATAATATTTGATACTGTGACAGTATAATTCGACATTCGATATGCGACATTCTGACCTCGTAACGCACTCGATAATGCTCCGAGTGGCGGCGCTTATTGAGGCGCATGCTAACTTTTAGTGCAAGTACGTCGCAATTAGTTAACAGAAAAGTAGCCCGGGAATGTTAATATTTTTTACTGCGAAAAGTTAAGAAAACCAGAAATAGACAACCACAGAATATATAATACTACGAAACGACGCTATATTAAGGTGACTTGTCATATCCTTCCTTCAATCTAATAAATTAATTATAATGTGCTTCATTGCAATGCAATAAATAATGTAAGCATGTCATTGCGAATTGGCAAAGGTTTAAGATTATGTCTTCTTCGAATGTATACTGTCCGGCATATATATTGGCAAGAGAATAAAAGAGACAAAAGATGCGCAGTAGCCATAAACTTAGTGTTTATGGCTATTGCGCATCTTTTGTCTCTTTCTTTCTCTTGCCAATATATATGCCGGCATCTGTATCGATCGTAAAATGTCGTGCGGTAAAACTATCAAGCTAAAACGATATCACTGTGACGATACCTCTGCTGCTAGCGGTGAATTAACTTAGATAGGCCTCTCCGGCCATATCGCAACCAGTTTCGCAACTATCTCGAGGACGACCGAAACTTAGATGCGCCATTTGTACTAACTGCTTGTTAACAATAATTACTTGAGAAACCCACTATTCTAAACAGTTTTTGTAGGTCTGTTGTAATTTTATCTGAAAAGATTACCTAGGTAATCTAGACTCTAAGTCTAGACTTAGAGAAAGCTTGGCTCAACCACAATACCATCAGCAAATGTATTCGTAGACCATGTTTTTTTTTTAATCATTTTTTCCTGTAATTACGTTTTGTTTTGCTAATAACTTATTATTTAACATCTATTTATTAACAAAATTGCCAATGAAATGGCATGTCTCAATAAATATACTTTAGGATGAAATTATGACAATTATTTAAGACTAGCGGTCGCCCGCGACTTCGTTCGCGTGGGCTATGGGAACCTTTACTCAGGATAAAAAGTAGTCTACATGTTAAACCAGGTTCTAATCTGTCTACCAACCAAATTTTATCCAAATCCGTCCAGCCGTTTAGGCGTGAAGAGGTAACAAAACACACACTAACTTTTTAACCGACTTCAAAAAAAGGAGGAGGTTCTCAGTTCGTCGGAATCTTTTTTTTTATGTATGTTACTCAATTACTCGAAGACGGCTGGACCGATTTGAAATATTATTTTTGTGTTTAAAAGTACATCCTTCCAAGTTAGTCCCATTGTCATGAGGTCAGGATCTAATGATAGGATCCTGGAGAAATCAAGGGAACTCTTCAAATATATCAAGGCACACCTATAGCGATTTTTGTATTTTCTTAAGTAACTTGTGCATTTGCTTTCAAAAAGTACCATTTTGGTGAAGTGGAACTGATGATGAAGACCAGCATAGATGATCTTCGGAACTATTCAATACTAAGTATTTCACTGATGCGATATGATTACTTTTGCATGGTTGCTAGGCTATTTATGCTCATCATAATGCATATGGTGAAGTGGAGCTGATAGTGATGTACCAGAAGAACTCCTCAACAACTAACGCCCCTGCGTCTGGAAAAGCAATATTTTGTAAAAGGTGATGAGCCGTTGACATAAGGCTGTTGTAACTTAGATAATATCGTCACTAAATATACCTACCACAAAAAAGTTTAAAATAAAATAGTTTTTTTTTAAAACACAACCTCCTTCAAAAAAAACCTTAAAAATAACCTAACAAAAATAGTTTCAAAAATAAATGGCTCTAAAAAGCTTGAAATAAAAATCTGCATAATTACTAACTCAAAAGTTTGTACGCATAATTAATAATAAACAACGTCTTATGAAGTCGGGTGGGGTTTAAATCCTATGATTGAAGTTTAAATAAAAAAGAATCCTTCCCCCCTCCCCCCACCCGACTTCAAAAGGCGTTGTTTATTATTAGTTATGCGTACAAACTTTTGAGTTGGTAATTATGCAGATTTTTATTTCAAGCTTTTTAGAGCCATTTATTTTTGAAACTATTTTTGTTAGGTTATTTTTTATAATATTAGTAGGATTAACTATGTATTTTTTATATTAAATTAAATCTGAATCTCATATCACGCATTTCTAATGGCACCTCCACACTATGCACCATCGTTACATGATCCCCGCCGATATGTTCTCATCTATAATGGTCACAGCACTCACACAATCGTCGATGATGGTGGATGGGTACCTATGCCATTACAGAAACGTGCTCTCCGATAGTAACTTATGTCGCAAATGTTCACAGTATACTATGAAAGACAATGCATTTAAAGAAATCCAATTTTATAAACCGTTTGTTTGCCTGTAGGTAGTGAAGCTAGTATCGGAGACTTTCAACTACACTCGCGAGCAAAAGTGTGGAATCACAGGCCTATTTTAATTTAGATAAGATTTTAATTTATTTAGATAAAATCAAAGATAAAAATACCATGCAAATTAAAAATACATTGAAAAAATATTATTTAAAAGACCAATTCCTACACAAGAGGTCGGATCCACATCCAAATTCCAACCTAACTAACCAATAGAAGGGCAACAAGGGCCTCACAATCTTTAATGTTAAGATTTGCCTGCAAATGTATTAATAGTTAAAAATTTATTCATAAATAAACAGTTTAAATTTTAATTTTTTTTTTTTAATACAAACGAGGTAACTTTGAAGCCTTGGTACTCCGCCAGGGATTGATCGAGCTGTGATCTGATGATAGCCATCCAGGGAGTGAATGGAGGAGATCCAGATCACTATACACACCCAACTGATCTGATCAGCATTCTAAGGGTTATTTGGATATTAAAAAAAACCATCAAAATTGCATCAAAATGTATGGAAATCCTGAAACTGAGAACTCTGATCCTTGCAACTCTTAGAATGCTGATCAGATCAGTTGGGTGTGAATAGTGATCTGGATATCCTCCATTCACTCCCTGGATGGCCATCATCAGATCACAGCTCGATCAATCCCTGGCGGAGAACCAAGGCTTCAAAGTTACCTCGTTTGTATGAAAATAGGCCTGTGATTCCATACTTTTGCTCGCGAGTGTACTATACCTAGGCCAATACAGAAACGTGCTCTCTGATAATAAACTATGTCGCAAATGTTCACAGTATACTATGAAAGACAATGCATTTAAAGAAATCCAATTTTACAAACCGTTTGTTTGTCTGTAGGTAGTGAAGCTAGTACTTGCAGATACCTATGCCATTACAGAAACGTGCTCTCCTATAATAAATTGTGTCGCAAATGTTCACAGTATGCACGGTTAATTTTTAACTATATCTAAAAATGAAATGGGGATTTCAGACCCCATTTCATTTTTAGATATAGTTTCATTTCATTAGTAAAAGTTGTTCATTTACGTGATCTGAAAACCCCATTTCATTTTTAGATTTACTTAAAAATTAACCGTTTATAAAAGACAACGCATTTAAAGAAATCCAATTTTATAAACCGTTTGTTTGCCCGTAGGTAGTGAAGCTTGTATCGGAGACTTTCAACTACTTGCGAATCGACCGCGAGCGCTCGCGGCTAAAGCGCGCCATTACCGAACAGTTCCCGAACCTGCGATTCAACAGGATGGGCTTGCCCCCTAAGGTAAGCTAAGCATAAATTACACAAGGAGAGTACCTCGCATGCAATCGGCAAAAAAACGTATGCGATTATTGCATGGCAAAACTCGCCATTCGATTCTCGCCTGCGGTTGTTTACATTTTGACAAAAACTCGTATCAATCAAGCGATTCTCGAATATTATAGGCGAGACTCGCTTCTCTTCTACACTGTAGTGTAAACACTACAGGCACACCCCGGGCACTCCATACAAGCATCGCGTTTCAACTACCTATTACACAGACGTTACACAGTGGTGTTTTTGCACACGCGCAACTGTGTGGGAGATATTGAATGAGCACACGGATTGGCACACGGAACTCGCGCGGTGGGCGCCGGTGGGGTGAGGTAATTGATTGTGGGGCGAGGCGGAGAGTTTCCTTTCTGTACGGTAGTACTTATATCTATTCTGTGCTACAGGCGACTACTAGACTGAACAAAAAAGTCGTGTTTACTCGTAAGAGAAACTCGTATAGTTTGTTTACAAAGGCTCGCGGTATAGGAGAGCTTAAGTAGCGATAATCGTATTCGAGAGGAGAAGCTCGAAGCATTTGTTTACACTAGGCGAAAAAACAGCCTCTTTACTCTATGCAGTTTATGTATATCTCCAAAATTGGGGTGATTTGCAACTTGTGTGGTGAATAACAACAGCGACATTTTCGATAGAAAAAATATCAAAAAATCAATATGTACCGATTGGGCCAGGGGCCGTACCGGCTAACGCATCGAACTTCGAGAAGTCTGCCGAGCTTCAACTTAAAACAGATAAATCGAAATAAGGAATTTCTTATTGTACTATTTGCCGAAGTTATTTAGAAGATATCGATGTTCTTCTGACATCATGAATTGGGGTTCGCCATTTTGGCCTGATTGAGGCTCGATTTATCTGTTTTAATTTGAAGCCGAGCAGACTTATCGAAGATCGATGCGTTAGCCGGTAAGGCCCCAGTTTATTGAAAATTATTTGAGAAAACTAACTAAGCTATTTTGATATTATTTATTTTTTTCTATCAAAAATGGCGCTGTTGTTATTCACCACGCATGTTGCTAATCACCCGTTTGCAGGTAGTTTAGGTTCTTAGACAGAGAGGGGTATATTCGTATATTTATTATTATTCGTATAATAGTACCTAGAATCAGTAGATAATCGTCCGTTTATCCTTGTCCTATTAGGTAAACAATCGTCAACCTACATCAAAATATATTTATTTATTTATAAAATACATGCTATATCGGCAAAGAATCAGGGAGTACAAAAATGTCAAATGAGATTTCATGACGTACATAGATGTATTGACTGATGGATATCCTTCCGGTGCATAATGTCCATAGTACCATTACGTCTACAGTATCATTTCGTCCATAACATCAATTCGTCTAGCCATTACGTTTATTATATAAGGTCCTTCTTAAATAGTGCACAAAATTTTAAGGGGTCAATGTACTCATGCATACAAATAACTTTTAGTATGGTACTGTAGCGGCATCTACCGTACCGCCGCACATAGCAACACGGTTACAACAAGATTCAACCACCATGTTACTAGATGGCGCTAGTGTCGAATGAACACAAAGATTAGTAAGGAATAACACCTCGTAGTATGAAGAATATATGGAGAAACCTACATCTCGGTATCAGAGTTTTCTCAGCCACCAAACTATATATACAACTTCCAACCATCATCGGTTGGACCGCGGTCCCCGGGCAAATACCACCCAGCCCGGAGGAAGATCTTCCACTTTGGCCTTCCTATCAGTGGCTCCCTCTCTCCATACCTAACCACACCATACCTTACTATCATTCCTACACTGGTGACCCCCGACGGAGCACATCAAGCACCTTCAGCAACGCAGCGCAGCCATCACTCCTCATACCTTATCCAGCATCCGCAGCAGTCACGCCGCAATCAGACGCACAGCAGCCAGCACCAGCCTTCAAGGTTCCATCGCAGCATCACTGACGACGCTTCCTGGACCTTCGGCAACTCTCGACGGCACTATCCCGACCTGGTCTTCGCAGCCCACGACTGGAGCATCACTGGGCCCTTACTCCGGCGTGGCAGCTCTGCGCACCTCACCAGCAGCTCGGACCTACCGTCACCTTCCACTGTCCCGACTCACCGTGGACAGGTCCCGACTCACCGTGGACACGGATCTACCTGCAGCACCTGGCGGACGCGCCTTCCTACCCCACAACGTCTCGACTCACCGTAGACTGTCTCGACTCACCGTAGACTGGGGCATCTCCTGCAGCACTCTACTCTGGCACTTGCATAGCTCTGACGCACTGACAGCTGAGCTTGGACAACCCTTGGACTATCGACCTCCGGTCTCAGGGGGGGAGTGATGTAGCGGCATCTACCGTACCGCCGCACATAGCAACACGGTTACAACAAGATTCAACCACCATGTTACTAGATGGCGCTAGTGTCGAATGAACACAAAGATTAGTAAGGAATAACACCTCGTAGTATGAAGAATATATGGAGAAACCTACATCTCGGTATCAGAGTTTTCTCAGCCACCAAACTATATATACAACTTCCAACCATCATCGGTTGGACCGCGGTCCCCGGGCAAATACCACCCAGCCCGGAGGAAGATCTTCCACTTTGGCCTTCCTATCAGTGGCTCCCTCTCTCCATACCTAACCACACCATACCTTACTATCATTCCTACAGTACCAACATTGTAATCGCGAAAAAAAAATCAGCTGTTCCATAGAAAATTTAAAATCGAATAGATCAAAATGTATGGAACAGCTGATTTTTTTTTCGCGATTTCAATGTTGGTACCATAGTAAAAGTTGTTTTTATTAGGTAACTAAATGTAGCTTACATTAAAGTAAAAGAAAGAAAAAAATCGCCTATAGTACTTCTAAGTTAGGAAATAACGAATAAAATAAGATTTCATAAAAATGATCCTAATGAAGGGCGGAATACGTGGACTTCGGCTTCGTTGTAGGTCTAGTTACACCCGTTATAAGTCATCGAAAACTGAAATGGCCAGTAAAGTGTGTAAGAAGTTTTTACTCAAAGTATACGAAAAACTAGACGTAATGACACTATGGACATTTTGTCACTGTAGACGTAATGATACTATAGACGAAAAGATACTGTAGACGTAATGATACTATGGACGAAATGATACTGTAGATGTTATGATACTATGGACCTTATGCACCGGAAGGATGGATATTATATCGGCTATAAGTTACGTGATAAGTGATCTGCTAAACTAAAATAACTTACCTTAATAATATGCACCTTGTTGTTATTAAAATTAGGTGAATTATTGCCCTGAAAGGCATTTATTATTCGCATTTTATACGCGGTTAAAGAAATAACTTAAAAATACATTCTCGTTAACAATATTCGGAATTTCGGACGTCATTTTAGTTTACATAAAATGCCCTTGACCTTCAGTCACATAGTGTGGCATTTTTTATAACGTGTTAGATAACATTCAAAGTATTTTGTCAAATATAATATCCATGTCGCAGCCAACTAGCTTAATCAGTCGTTCAATTAACGGCCTAGCCTTTTCATTTATGATTGCCCTTTAATCGGCGGCCTAAATGATATCTAAAGTTCGATTACCTACTAATCTCCCATCAAAAATGTAAACAAAAGTGTTGCCAGAACAAAACAACACAAAAGGAAATAGTATATTGCTAACTCAAGAAATAAATACATTTACATGTTTTTTCACCACAAACCTGATAAAAATATATTAAATGAATATATTGAATCATGAGTTTTACGGCAAAAACAGTAATATACTTAAATATTTCATGATAACAATTTTATATTAGAAAACATTTTTATAATGCTGTGCACACACTGTGGTATTGTGGGAACAGGCGAAGATGCTAAGTTTGTGATTTTGTCATTAGTTTTAAGTTATTGAGTCAACTTTTAATATCAAACTATGGTTATGATAGGTCTGATCTGATCAATAGAGAAACAACAACTAATTATAATCCTACTTTAAAATTACCCTGAATGACATAATATTTATAATGACTCAAAAATAGATGAAATAAATTGAAAAGGTATAAAAGTGACCAAAGGTTTATATCTTCTTCTTCTTATTTTTGTTTTGGCAATCTACTTTCCTCTTGGAAGTAATTTTTGCCAGTGTCAAGTGTTGAATAGTCCAGTGGTAGATTGTTTCAGTTTACATTAAAATGCGGGTGCATCGCATTCTAATGCTGCTTGGAGTATTTGGCACCAAGTATAATCAAGACAGTTTACTTTACTCGGTAAGGTCAGCCGAGGTAGCCACCACTACAATAAAAGTCTCAGCTTCACACAACCAAGATCGCACCTATTTCAATTATCCCACATATTGTTCAGTTGCGTAGACACTTGTACCACAAAACTGCACCAATTTTAAGACACAATATACACTACGAATCAATTTGCGAATAATTAAAATAGTCACCAAACCAAACCCGACAAAATGGCGCCAAAAACTCCCAGGTTTATATCTGAAAATGTAACTATCATGGTCAGTTTGACAGTGACATTTCTTTGTTTTTTACATTTTTGCTGCGAGATTAGTAATAGGACTTTAGCTATCTATTTAGATGGCTAGGCAAATGACTTGGTTCAATGACGTTTAATAACTTGCTTAGCACACAATACACTGAAATATAGTTCCGTGAAATATCGTTAGTTTAAGCAGAGCCAATATGGCGTCGACCAGCTGTGATATCTTAAATGTTTCTCACGATTTAATGAGATTAATATACGTTTTCACTAGTTCACTAAAATATAGTTGAATGGAAGTGTGTGGTTATAAAAATAGTGTAAATATTGTCTGTTATCGAATGTAAAGAAAATTTTGCCCAAAATTTTATTGGATATGACCAACAGCTTGTAGGTAAAGGTGGGTATACTGTGTATGTGTAGTATACTGTGTACTAGTGGGTATATGTGGGTCTACAACTATCACAAGTTTATCTGCCAGCCTGTAAATTAAAAATTGTATTAGACGCATTGGCTAAATGTCAATTAGGCCGGTGATTAAACGGCGCTGCACATAATGACTAGGCCGTTAATTGAGTGGCTGACTAAACCAGTTGGCTGCGACACCCATATGGATATGTGAATGATGTTTGTTTCAGGCAGGCTCGTTCCAGCTGTTCGTGGAGGGCTACAAGGACGCGGACTACTGGCTGCGGCGCTTCGAGCAGGACCCGCCGCCGCCGCACGTCATGAGGAAGTCAGTACCTACTTTACTATAGCAGGGGGGGCTCACTCCGCGCTTAAGACTGTATATCCACATTTCAAAGAAATAAGCGTTTTTCCAAAGAAGTTATCTAAAGAATGAAAGCATTACTATTAATGTAAGCTAGTTTTAGGAAGCAAAATTCTTAAATTAGTGCAGTATAGAGAGAAAAACATAATAAATTATCAGGTGTTTTAAAACTAAAACAATCTGTTCAAATGGAATTTCAAATTTGATTGTTAAAGATATTTTTCACAAAAGTTTCAGCTGTAACAAATAAGAATACGACTCATATGTATTTTTTCACTTATTGTTTGTATTGTCAAGGAGAGCACTATAGAGAGAAAACGTAAAGAAATGTTTTTAATCACAGAGAAAATAAAATATTAAAAAACCGGCCAAGTGCGTGTCGGGCCACGCGCAGTAGGGTTCCGTAGTTACCTTATACTACCATATTGAATACCACTATCATTTTTCGTCTGCAAAAATAACTTTGTATTTCATAGTGTTTGTATGAATGACAGTTTTAATTGCGGTTTGGAAAATTTGCTATATCTCTAAAAACTATTACTATGTTTCGTTTAAACTAATTTTCGTTGAAAGTAGTTATTAGGATCTACAGTATATATTTTTTTTAGATTTTTCACTCTCTTATTTTAAAAGTTAAAGGGGGGGGACACACATTTTGCCACTTTGGCAGTGTATTGGCCGAATACTCAAACGCTAATTAACTTTAAGGGGCTCTCAAACGTCGTCCTGTCGCATTAAATGTCAAAGATATGACAAATACAGCATGCTGTTTGAGAGCCGCTCAAAGTTAAGTAGCGTTTGAGTATTCGGCCATATATCTTTCAAACGGTTAACTTTGAGAAAAAAGTCTTAGGAACCTCAACGTCATTTTTAAAGACCTATCTATTGAAGGGTGCGAAGGTATAATAATCGATCGCAGCGCTCATGGTGGCAAAAAGTAGAAATAATGACGGCTCTGTAATCTGTTTGAAAACGATATTTAATTTATTATTAGCGATACAGGAATAATTATATATGTTTATTATCACTTAGTAAAATTATTAAAGTAGCTTTATCCTCTTATTTTACAAAATCTACAACTAAAAAAGAAGTAAACAAACCCTGATATAACCAAAATAAAACACTCTTTTTGAATAGATTTTACTTGCCATATTTAATTGAAATGACCAAAAATGATTTCACAACACGTTGTCCACCCAAATAACAGTAATTTTGAAATTTACATGAATAACACAATATTTATAGTATATTCTAACATTTTGTCACAATGCCGCCATTACATATCAAAACGTCAAAACGGTCAGGTCAGAGCCAACAAAGTTGCAACACGCTAGGTGGCGCTAAAAGCGTGCACGGAGCCAATAGACACCCCGCACGTATTGGTTTGATGAAAAAAATTTTTCATTTTCAGTTCCATGTAGAGAGGTTTCCATTTACGCCATGTGACATCAGTAAAAGACCCGTGTCATCATTTAGTTTTCAACCATAGAGAGAGTAAACATAAATCTGTCAGTTCTGAAATGACTAAAAAACAAAAATTTTAAGTTTAAGGTATTCCGGCCATTTCAGAACTGACAGACTTAGGTTTACTCACTCTATGATTGAAAACTAAATGATGACACGGGTCTCTTACTGATGTCACATGACGTAAATATAATCTT
Source organism: Agriphila geniculea (assembly GCA_943789525.1). NCBI lineage: Eukaryota > Metazoa > Arthropoda > Insecta > Lepidoptera > Crambidae > Agriphila > Agriphila geniculea. The sequence goes on along the minus strand of OX038890.1, from coordinate 12,449,191 downwards.
AAAATTTTGACCGGAAGTGGCAAACTTTCTCAAGCTTTCGGCCAATTTTATTGGCGATAATCTTCTGATCCTCGCTCAGCACAACTTTTCCGACCGTGTGCCATGCATTTCATCGTGATGTCATATGACGTAGGCAATACTGTCGCGGGCTCACGGACTAATACGGACGGACAGACAGACAGACAGACATGACGAAACTATAAGGGTTCCGTTTTTTGCCATTTAGGCTACAGAACCCTAAAAATGCTCAAATCAGGGGCCGTACCGGCTAACGCATTGAACTTCGAAAAGTCTGCCGGGTTTCAAATTAAAACAGATAAATCGAGCCCCAATTGGGCCAAAATGGCGAACCCTAATTCATGAGGTCACACAAACATCAATATCTTTCGCATAACTTCAACAAATAGTACAATAAGTAATTCCTTACTTCGATTTATCTGTTTTAATTTGAAACTCGGCAAATTTTCCGAAGCTCGATTCGTTAGTCGGTACGGCCCCTGTACACTTTGACCATGTTTTTTTACTGGTATTTAAAGATTCTGAAGTAATTTTTAATCAAATTGATTGATGTAGTACTTATTTTGTAGGTTCCAGTTGCAATTCGAGAGGCTAGTAGTGTTGGACTACATAATCCGCAACACGGACCGCGGCAACGACAACTGGCTCATCAAGTACGACGCGCCCGCCTCCAACGACAACATCCCCATGCTCGATCCCAGCGTGAGTACAAGTTATTGCCGACATTCACTCATCAACAACGACAACTGGCTCATCAAGTACGACGCGCCCGCCTCTAATGACAACATCCCCATGCTCGATCCCAGCGTGAGTACAAGTTAATACCGACATTCACTCGTCAACAACGACAACTGGCTCATCAAGTACGACGCGCCCGCCTCTAATGACAACATCCCCATGCTCGATCCCAGCGTGAGTACAAGTTATTGCCGAAATTCACTCGTCAACAACGACAACTGGCTCATCAAGTACGACGCGCCCGCCTCTAATGACAACATCCCCATGCTCGATCCCAGCGTGAGTACAAGTTAATACCGACATTCACTCGTCAACAACGACAACTGGCTCATCAAGTACGACGCGCCCGCCTCTAACGACAACATCCCCATGCTCGATCCCAGCGTGAGTACAAGTTATTGCCGAAATTCACTCGTCAACAACGACAACTGGCTCATCAAGTACGACGCGCCCGCCTCTAATGACAACATCCCCATGCTCGATCCCAGCGTGAGTACAAGTTAATACCGACATTCACTCGTCAACAACGACAACTGGCTCATCAAGTACGACGCGCCCGCCTCTAACGACAACATCCCCATGCTCGATCCCAGCGTGAGTACAAGTTATTGCCGAAATTCACTCGTCAACAACGACAACTGGCTCATCAAGTACGACGCGCCCGCCTCTAATGACAACATCCCCATGCTCGATCCCAGCGTGAGTACAAGTTAATACCGACATTCACTCGTCAACAACGACAACTGGCTCATCAAGTACGACGCGCCCGCCTCTAACGACAACATCCCCATGCTCGATCCCAGCGTGAGTACAAGTTATTGCCGAAATTCACTCGTCAACAACGACAACTGGCTCATCAAGTACGACGCGCCCGCCTCTAATGACAACATCCCCATGCTCGATCCCAGCGTGAGTACAAGTTATTGCCGAAATTCACTGGTCAACAACGACAACTGGCTCATCAAGTACGACGCGCCCGCCTCCAACGACAACATCCCCATGCTCGATCCCAGCGTGAGTACAAGTTATTGCCGACATACAGTCATCATCATGAGCAAATTTAATATCCTCACTTCTGGCAAATAGGCCTTATGGAAGAAGATTGACCATAACTCACAATGGGTCCAATACTAAGCACTGATCAGTGTGCTACTATGGCTTATAATGGCCGTTGTGCAAACGGCCTTACGTGCGCTCTTCGCCTTACCAGACGATTATGCTTTTACTTAACAAAAGAGGGTCTCGCCCCTTTTGGTTTATTTTTGTAACAGTGATCGTGGAATATTTCATGATAGTGATAGAAATTTTGTGTTGTATAGGAGTGGCAAGCGGCAGAAGTGCGCATCGCGGCAATCGACAACGGATTGGCGTTTCCCTTCAAGCACCCCGACTCTTGGCGCGCCTACCCCTACCACTGGGCGTGGCTGCCCCAGGCCAAGCGGCCCTTTAGCCACGAGACCAAGTAAGACTCCAATAGTACATTACTGCAGCGATCATTACTGCACCCCTACTCTTGGCGCGCCTACCCCTACCACTGGGCGTGGCTGCCCCAGGCCAAGCGGCCCTTTAGCCACGAGACCAAGTAAGACTCCAATAGTACATTACTGCACACCTACTCTTGGCGCGCCTACCCCTACCACTGGGCGTGGCTGCCCCAGGCCAAGCGGCCCTTTAGCCACGAGACCAAGTAAGACTCCAATAGTACATTACTGCAGCGATCATTACTGCACCCCTACTCTTGGCGCGCCAACCCCTACCACTGGGCGTGGCTGCCCCAGGCCAAGCGGCCCTTTAGCCACGAGACCAAGTAAGACTCCAATAGTACATTACTGCAGCGATCATTACTGCACCCCTACTCTTGGCGCGCCTACCCCTACCACTGGGCGTGGCTGCCCCAGGCCAAGCGGCCCTTTAGCCACGAGACCAAGTAAGACTCCAATAGTACATTACTGCAGCGATCATTACTGCACCCCTACTCTTGGCGCGCCTACCCCTACCACTGGGCGTGGCTGCCCCAGGCCAAGCGGCCCTTTAGCCACGAGACCAAGTAAGACTCCAATAGTACATTACTGCAGCGATCATTACTGCACCCCTACTCTTGGCGCGCCTACCCCTACCACTGGGCGTGGCTGCCCCAGGCCAAGCGGCCCTTTAGCCACGAGACCAAGTAAGACTCCAATAGTACATTACTGCACCCCTACTCTTGGCGCGCCTACCCCTACCACTGGGCGTGGCTGCCCCAGGCCAAGCGGCCCTTTAGCCACGAGACCAAGTAAGACTCCAATAGTACATTACTGCAGCGATCATTACTGCACACCGATTACTGGACAGCTTTTATATGAAAAATAGAAGTTGTCTCCTGGGTCACCCATGTTTTTCTTTAAAACGCAAAAAAAATCATGTCTTTTAAGTTTTCTTATAAATTAGCTGAGAGTATTTGCAACTACAGATTAACTTCATATAAAAATGGTTCACGTAGATATTTTAAGAAATGCCACAAAACAACAAAAAGTTGATTCACCCAAATATTATTATGACTGCAAATGTAGCCGGGACAGACATTAACTTGCCTTCCATAAAACGAAGAAGCTTGTATGTATTCGTAAATTATAATTCATATTGTTGTTCTAACAAAAAGCGCTCATTAAACTGTAATTTATCGTTGATAAGTCGCACAGTGGATTTTGGAACCCGAAAAAGTGACATCGTCGAGATAATTCCAAAATCTGTTAGTTCTAGCTATTTGTAACTTACGACGAGAACTCCCGTGTGCTAATTATGTCTAGATTTTTTTCTAGACGAATTTCCAAATCGTGTAAAATGGCGGAAAAAATATGGTAAATGCTCTATTACTCCTAAACAAAATCAGTGATTGTAAACCTGATAGCATATTATTATAAGTTTAGTAAACACTCACATTTCAAGAGTTGATTATCAGTTCTACTCGCGATAGTTTATGAGAAATTTGAGGTTTTCTGTTTTATCAAAGATATTTTTTTACTCGAGAGTTCTGCCGTATTTGGATAAGTTATTAACACAGAAATGTGGTCATTACTATGCCCCACATCATATTATTTTTGCGTTTCCAAAAGGCGTGGAACACCAGAGATAAATCGTTTTCCAAATTTCTGAATAATTTCCGCGCTTAGGGCTGCCACTCATAAAAAGGCAGGAAAACTTTATTTCTACGACGTGTTACAAAAATACCCCTAATGCCGAATATGGTAGATAGAGACCATAAAACTAAACAAATTTTACTATGGGCCAAACTCTGAAATGGTAAAAAAAAATCTGCTGTTTCATGAATTTTAATATTATTTTCGTTATTAACTTTTGTATGAGGCAGGCAGCAAATTTTTTTCGCAATTTCAGAGTTGATCCCCTTCCCATAGTAAAAGTTGTTCAGTTCTCTACTTTTGTATGGAACAGCAGATTTTTTTTCGTGATTTCGAGGTTGTTCCATAATGAAAGTTGTTCAGTTTGATGATCTAAATGGTCTGATCAACCCCACGAAAGGTTTTGAATGAACTAAAAATAGCCTTGTATGTACAAAGTAGGTAGATGGTAGGTACTATGATAGTACCTACCATCTACCTACTACTATCTAAGAAGGTGGTATATTGTATGAAGAGTGTTAGGATGATAGACGCTAAACTGTGTGTACTTAGAAATAAAATAAAAATAAATCTTTGTAATATACACGGTTATTTGTAAAACACCAACAACCTCGCTGGAGTAGATTACTAATATCATAAATAACAACATTTGTTCTACGACTTTTCCGAAAACAGACAAAAAAAAATACTTTCCTACGAGGTCCTACGAGGTTGTTGGTGTTTTACAAATAATTATGTATAGTTAAATATGTTATCGTTACGTACATATTGTATTTACAAACTAAATTAAACACTGTAACGTTGTTTTTTTTCGTTGTGTTGGTCTATTTTCTTAAAGGGAAACCTTTTTTGTAGTATAAGATGCTTGTTCCCATTAATGATAAAATTTTATTTCTCGGCAGTATGCCTGATGTCTTTTTCCTTGTTTCCGTAAAAAGTCCAATTCAAAATTTCGCGTCATTTAGTTAAAAAAAAAAAAAAAAAAAAAAAAAGATTAAATTCGTTATTTGTTGTAGTATTCTTCCCCACTCCGAGGGCCTTTGCTGGGGGCTCTTAGCGCAAGGGTTGTCGTCCAATTTGCTTTACTTTTTCATACTACGGACCTCAAAGGTTGTAGGAGAACTGACCTTTTTGGGCAGTCCTGTTTGAGACGTTCAAGTGCGTTCTTGGGTCGTGATTTCGTCGGGTGCGCGGACACGGCTTCGGCGGGCCGTACAGCGGGATCAATTGGCTGCAGTTTGACAATCTCTGTATGTCAAGTTGGACGGACGGAGTCGATGCGATACTCGCATCGCTGAGCCAGCGCTTAGCCTGACGGAATGCGTCTGACGTCAAGCGGTCGAGTTGTCTGTGAAATAGATAGGCACTGAGAGGTCGTTGGCTTTTTGAAACACAAATTCACCTTGGTCATTTGTTTTGATTCTATTTTTCGCTGAAATTATTTGCAGCTGGTGCCTGCAAGACAATATATAAATTTGCACCATACTACGAATATAATTCTTTTCGACAGTATCAAAGAATTCTCCAGAGGATTTTTGGCTAATAAACGCCGCAAAACGGAGAAATAAGTCGTCTTGGGATAATATACTACCGATTACTGTGGATTTGCACCAAATCAATTGGGGAAACAAGGGGAGTCGTAGGTGAAGACGCCACGATTAACCGCCAAACCACTCTGACCCATTGAGCTTCGAAGTGAGCGGAGAAAAGGCCGACCTGAACCACACTCGAATCTTCACGGCCAACTCCTAGGAATCTATAAAGCCAGCAGCCATCGTGGCGTTTTGTCAACCTGACTCGCGGCACGTTATGCAAATAGGTACCAGTTAACTTTCAAATCTATTTAACCCTTAACTAACCGAAGTTCAAGTATCCAGCGCTCCGTTCGTAGTCCTCTGAGGGAAATCTACGAGTTTCATTTAAGTTACCTAAATAAAAAACACTCTCTGATATCCAACGAGCAGGCAATTCCCACCCTTCCCGCTAGGGAGTACATTCTAAGCCTAACCATTTAAAATAACCTCTGTGGGAGAAATGTTAGATTTTTTTAACTTTTTTAAATTTCAGGATCTTAAATTGTCACGTTGATTGTTAGTATTGTATAGAATCAAACCTATTTAAATAAAATTGTATTGGGTATTGACTGTACATTAAGTTGTGTATTTATTTTCCCTTGATGTCATCGAGGTGAGTTCAAAATTGCATGAGTTTATCTAGTAATTATTGTTTCTGAAGCCAAAAGGCAGAAAGGAAGAAAAGGTCATATGACAACACATGTAATGAAGAAGTAAAATAACTATTGTTTGATGGATCACTAAGTAACTAAATAATAATTATCCGACATAAAAGTTTAATAGCATAATGTTTGAAATTGATTTGCTCATTTATGAAATTAAGGCGTTACACTTTCTCTTAAGAGTGACAACCCTAGATGATTTTAAAAATATACGGCATAACTCTCGAGTAAAAAAATATCTTTGATAAAACAGAAAACCTCAAATTTCTCATAAACTATCGCGAGTAGAACTGCCAATTAACTCTTGAAATGTGAGTGTTAACTAAACTTATAATACTATGCTATCAAGTTTACAATCACTGGTATCGTTTAGGAGTAATAAAGGATTTCCCATATTTTTTCCGACATTTTATGCAATTTGGAAAATCGTCTAGAAAAAAATCTAAACATAATTAGCACACGGGAGTTCTCGTCGTAAGTTACAAATAACTAGAACTAACAGATTTTGGAATTATCTCGACGATGTCACTTTTTCGGGTTCCAAAATCCACTGTGAGTCGGTGTTACTGTTTGAAAATACACGGTTAAAGTACACGGTTAAAGCTTTAAGTATATCTAAAAATGAAATGGGGATTTCAGACCACGTAAATGAACAACTTTTACTATGGGGCCAACCACGAAATCGCGAAAAAAAATCAGCTGTTCCAAAGAAAAATACAACATAGACTCGACTATAATGTATGGAACAGCTGATATTTTTATTCGCGATTTCAAGGATGGCCCCATAGTAAAAGTTGTTCATTTACGTGTTCTGAAATCCCCATTTAATTTTTAGATATACTTAAAAATTAACCGTGTATATTTTAAAAGATAGAACTAATTCAGTACATTTTTTTTTCAGGGAACTAGTTCTTCCATTACTGTCAGACATGAACTTTGTACAGGAGCTCTGTGATGAGCTTAATATACTATTTAAAGTGAGTATCTAACAATAAACTTGAAATAATCTTATGATTTTAATAAAAATACTTAAATAGAGTTAGCAATATTCTATAGAAAGCACAAGTCTGCTATTGATGAAGCCATAATCGTGTTTCAATTGTGTTTGAATTGTAATGCTTTTTGACACGGTTCGGTTCTTTTTTCTTAAACCCGGAACCGAAACACAATTCAAACACGATTAGGGGTTGGCAACGCAAAGCTAATTGTAGATGTCGCTGCGTACGCTTGTTTCTAAGACAGTAGACGTTCAGAACAAAATGTATGGGAAAATAGGTATTTATTTTGTGATATTTTTTTACCGAAAAAGACCCATTGACCCAAAATGGATATAAAAGACTATTCTACAATGCAAATGCCGGAATTGAAAGCCAAATTAAGATGTTTTTATTCTTACGGAATTTATATATTTTTTTCTATATCCAGATTTTTCGGAAATTTGTAAGTGCCAACATTTTTAAAGCCTATTACATAGAATTTGATCATTTTAAAGCCAAAAACACGGTTTTTTTAAAGTAAAAGTCCTTTGTTTTCATAGCTCTCGTGGAACAAGCGTACGCAGCGCCATTTTGACAGTTGCCTTCCCCATTGCCGACATGGGCCCCTGTTGTGCGAATTATGGTAACAAAGAAAAGAAGCAAAGAATGAAGATTTTTTTTCTGTCACACACACACACTCATTATAAAATTATTATAGTGCATTTTATTGATGATTAGTTTCTCTTATACTACGGCTCCACCTGCGTCTTAACTGTCCGCTTGCAAAATTTTTACGTGCGTTCGCTGCCCCCCACCCACTTATTTTACTCGCAACTGTCTCGCTCCCGCACTCTATCGCGCGGCCGAGCGCTTTGTGTCCATCGTTCTGGCAGCGCCCCGGTTTCCGATTTTTAAAGTGCAAAATTTTCAACTGATTTAAAAAATATATTTTATATGATTTTTATGTATCTCTTCGCCTGCAAACAAGGCTTGATCTATTCTGAGAACACTCATTAGAATTATAAAGGTAAGTATAAAAGTAAGTAATATAACTATAGATAAGTATTTATATTTTTGTGGCAAGCTTACATAGCTTAATAAGAAAGAAAGAAAATTAAAGAAAATGCTTTTTACTATTCCCCATTCAGTATATTCACATATTATTAGTTAGGTACTAAGAAGAAAGAAAGAAAGAAAGAAAGAAAGAAAAACTATTTATTTACCGTAAAACATTATAGACAGTAAGGTAATTAAAAATAAAAGTTATAAAGCAAAAAAAAGAGAACAATGTACCTACACGAACTTAGAACTAATTTGTGTGCGGCCAACTAGGCCCCAACCTCAGCAATGCTACAGTGGCATACCGGAGCATACCACTGCAACGCTAGTATTCTGGAGGAGCCTACTTGGTGACGACAACCGACAGACAAACAAAAAAAATACAATTCTACTTCCTATAAAATACAGAAAAGACAATTTCAACGAAATAATACCTACATAATAATAATACCAACGCGATTTTTTTTTTTATTTATTTTATTTATTTAGAAACAAACGGTCGTACACATATATTGAACGAAAATTATAAATGAAAAGTTACACAAGACCTATAGTTTCCTTAATGAAACAATGGAGTGCGAATCATTAACACAACATTGATGTTTAATTAGAAAACATGCGATGGTATATAATATAGGTAAGTAGTAAATTATTACATAACATAGAAAGAACAAATTACCCATAGAAGCATTGACCTGGCAAAAAACTTTTTCAAAGTTGATGTTTAGTGATAATATTTTTTTTTTTATAATGCGATATCAGTGGCTGAGTTCTGGTCCTCAAAATTCAGCACTGTTTCTCTTCCGGTGACTGAAATACAATACTTTTCGATATTCCTTAAGAATTCGCTGTGAAAGGTAACCATATTATATTAATGAAACCAGGACAAGTAGTTTTTTATTTACTTTGACATCATACGTTAGGTTAGGTAGGCCTTTATAGCGCGGACAGCAAGGCCTGCAATGATGACTAAGCTTGAAGGCCGAGAGCGTAGTTAAGCTTAGCTCGAGGCCATCATACATAACGTGGCCAGCAGTGCAGTCATTGTGGACCAAGGCTTGTATAGTGCTTTACTAAAAAATGCGAGTACTACCTACTATACTATAGTAAGTACTTAATTTGAAAAAAATATACAAAAATGCAAATATCTTGGAAACGGTGTATCGGAGCCAAAAAATAAGGTTTTCTTCGACCCCCCTATGGTACCCCAGAAGTAGATAAGAAGTATTTATTGAAAGGTCAAAAAACGGTCAAGTGCGAGTTTTTTATACAGGGTAATTTTTTTAACACCATCCAATTTTTTTCTAGGCATTAGGTATCATTAAAACTCTTCAATTTTGAAAAAAAAATAGGTAGGTAATTTTTTGCAAAAAAATATTTTGTCCGACAACAGCATGGTTACTAGTCAAATACTATCGTCCTACATGTTTTGAATGAGAGGCAACAAGGAGAGGTTCGCGGGGCGGTGGTGCCGAGAGCTGTACGGCAACTGACGAACAACCCGACTGTCTCGTTCTCGCAGACGTGCGGAACATGAGAGAGAAAATCGCGCGTGTAATCATCTGCTAAGCACGGTGTATTGTGTCAGCAAATGTAGTTTTATTTTGGATAACTTTGTATATAATATAGCCTTAAAATATATAAATAGCCTTAACTTAATATTTTAGTACTGGGCGATATTAAAAGAAAAAACACGTGTTTCATAATTTAAATTAATAATAAAAAATAATAATTTAAAAAAATAATATATAACAGAAATTTTTGCTAAATGTAAGCGTATCTGGTTATGATTCCATTGTTATCTGAGGTAGGTACAGTAAGTAAGTTGTTTATATGCAAAACGTCAGCATTGAGGAGCCATACAAATTGCGTTCTCCAGCACTACTGAGCTAAAAATAAAAAAAAAATTAGCAAGTACTTTACACGTTTGCTGCTAAACGATGCATTAATTTTCTAAAGTATTCAACTGGTACTTAGCGAGTTCCAGAGTGGCTCCTCAAACCTGATGTTTAGACTGAGGAGCCACCTTTGCATTGATACCTCTCGTGATATATTATGATGCTAACTTCAGGATTTGTGCTACAAAATAATCTACTTTGCTGCTAAATAATGGTGTGACGTGGCTCCTCAAACCTAATAATGGACATATACGTACATCTTCGGATGTACCTCTACCAGTGGGGGGCGATCAAACCTACTTTCTCCCGAGCTCCCGACTGGCAAAAAATTGACATTCGTGGTGTATTTAATTCACGCAAATCGGAAACCGTGGCGCTGCCAGAACGATGAACACGCGCGCTTTGCTGTTTGGTACCCATACCACAGTTATACAATCTTTATCATAGAAATTTGAGGGAAACCGCCCTAGCCCTCGCGAAATCCCCTCCGTTGCTCTGCGCAAGTACATACATTAAACAACTGTATAGATAGATTGCAAAGCAATGCTCGTACTAGAGATGGGAAAGTGTTTCTGCCCGGGCGGGAAAATTGGGAAAAAACCCAGGCACATTGGGCATAAATCTTTTATGCCCAAATAAATGCCCAATCTGTGGGCAGAAAAAAAACTATTGTTCAACGACGAATAAATGAAAAAGTTTTAAAGAAATAAAACGAAATATTAGTTATTTAACAAATATTTATTATAATTTGTCTTTTGGGTATATATTTTACTGATTAGTCTAAGCAAACAAAGGTAAATAGAATCAACATTTTTAAAAACTCGCTTATATTCGCCTTCTATCTATTCCGTGTCGGTAGGGCTGCCATCCGTCCGGGTTTCCTCGGATTTCTCCTAGTTTGGAGGGCGTCCGGGGAGCGGAGGAGGAGGTTCTCAGTTCGTCGGAATGTTTGTTTTTTTATGTATGTTACTCGATTACTCGAAGACGGCTGGACCGATTTGAAAAATTCTTTTTTTTTGTTTGAAAGTATATACTTCCAAGTTGGTTCCAGTGTCATGAGGTCAGGATCTGATGATGGGATCCTGGAGAAATCAAGGGAACTCTTCAAATATTATAGGCACTTCTAAAGCGATTTTGGTATTTTCTTAAGTAATTTATGAATTTGCTTTTAGAAAGTATAATTTTGGTGAAGTGGAACTGATGATGAAGACCATAGATGACCATCGGAATTATTCAATACTATTTCACTGGTGCGATATGGTTACTTTTACATGATTGCTAGGCTATTTATGCTCATCATAATGCATATGGTGAAGTGGAGCTGATAGTGAAGTACCAAAAGAACTCCTCAACAATTAACGCCCCTGCGTCGGGAAAAGCAGTATGTTGTAAAAGGTGATGAGACGTTGACATGAGGCTGTTGTAACTTATATAAATCGTCACTAAATATACCTACCACAAAAAAGTTTACAATAAGTTTTTTTTAAAAAAAACCTCTTTAAAAAATATAACTTAATAAAAATAGCTTTAAAAATAAATGGCTCTAAAAAGCTAGAAATAAAATATTCAAATCTGCATAATTACAAATTCGAAAGTTTGTACGCAAAATTTCTAATATTAAACAACGTCTTATGAAGTCGGGTTTGGTTTAAAACCTATGATTGATGAAGTTTAGATAAATAAAATCCTTCCTCCCCCCACCCGACTTCAAAAGGTGTTGTTTAATAATAGATATGCGTACAAACTTCCGAATTAGTAATTCATCATATCAGCCGCATGACACCCACTGCTGGGTATAGGCCTCCCCCAAGGATTTCCACGACGATCGGTCCTGCGCTTCCCACATCCAGTGGCTTCTGGCAATCTTCACCAGATCGTCGGTCCACCTTGTCGTCAGTCCACCACGGAGCGTCGTCCGGGGCGCGGTCGCCATTCAAGAACCTTTCCGCCCCAACGGCCATCGGTTCTTCGCGCTATGTGTCCAGCCCACTGCCACTTTAGCTGAGCAATCCTTCGAGCGATGTCGGTTACTTTAGTTCGCCTGCGGATCTCCTTATTTCTGATTCGATCACGCAGGGAAACCCCGAGCATGGCTCTCTCCATTGCAATGAATTAGTAATTATGCAGATTTTTTTATTTAGCTTTTAAAAACATTTATTTTTGAAGCTATTTTTTTAGGTTATTTTTTTAAGGTTTTGTTTTTTTGGGAAAAAAGGCTTAAAATTGTAAAAGTTAACTAAACTTTTAAACTTGACCAAGCTAAAAGAGAATATAAAAAATTAAATGTCTGGGGTCAAGGCTCCAAAGTCCGGGGTTTTTACGCATCCGGTCCTGAGCGGCAGGTTTTAGAGATGGCAGCCCTATGTGTATCGTAGAATGGAAAACAATATTTACCCAATGTTGACATACAAATGCAAAAAACTTCTGACGGAGTGGCTAAAGACCCTTGCATATGCAGAAACTGAAATAATTTTGGAAAGGATAAGTTAAAAAATATCATTTTTAATTAAATTTAAATCATATAATACCGTTTTGATTATGTGTTTGCGCCTGTGCGTTATATACCAGCAACGTCGTCGATTACTATTTTATCAAGAAGCGGCAGGAGCACAATATTTTTCATACATACTACCTCCACTTTTTTTTCTCGAAATTCTCATACGAAACTGTCGACATTGATCACTTTCAAAATTATTGTTTTTCTTTAAAATTCATTATAAACCAAGTACATTTCCATAATTTGGAGTTTCATTTATGTCCAAAGAAGAGACATTATGCATTTAAATAATCAAATAATTCTTAGATAACACACACACACACACTTGTTTTTGTATTTGGGAAATAAAAACTATTTTTATTTTTCATTTATTTATGTGTCGGTACATCAAAGGGTTCTCGGGTAGTTTCGCCAACTTTCATGTATAGTAGGCGAAACTATCTCTCCAGATTCCCGCTGTCCCTCGCACCAGTTGGCCGACATTTACCGTAGTGAGCCTAATAAAAGCTTTTAAAAATGTTGGTATATTGGACACTCGAACTATTATTGTATTTATTAGGAACTATTATTATTTTATTTCGAACCATTGTTATAATATTATTATAAATTATTATTATGCTATTATTATTATTATTATTTTGAACCATTATTATATTCATTAGTTCAAAATAATAATAATAATAGCGTAATAATAATTTATAATAATATTATATGCAATGTAAAATTTTATGCCTAGTACCTACTCAGCATTAAGAATTTTATTGCAATTATACCCTACCTTTTTTTCTACCTACCTAATAAGAATAGTAGTAAGGTAGTAGAATAGTAGTATCTTGCATTACGGATGTCGGCAAAATGTCAGATAAATAATCTATACTTCTATAGGTGTACCTAGTATCCCCGTAAATTGCAAAAGAACCTGGCGACAATTTTTTAAATTAAAAAACTAAAACAATTGTATTGCTTATATTTTTTATTTCCTAGACCCTATTTTATTGAAAATAATAAAAAAAAATTAAGCGGATGACGTTAACATGGATGTTAATGTTTTCGTATTTCCAATTTCGGGTTTAGTTCCCACAATGAAAGTAAATGATTAATTTACTTCTTCGATTAATAAACCATTTGTACCAACTCGTTTATTGGACGACTTATGATAAGATTATACAGATTTATAGACAAAGCTAATGCCGTCATTTCGCATAAAATCGTCGCTCTCGCTATTCGTCAAAAGTTTTGCCTATCGGCGAACACCGGGAATATAGGGAGCCGCTCTCGCCAGTGCCGTTGTTTACCAAAAGTTTTGCCTCTCAGCAAAAACGATAAATGGCAACCTACTAGTATTAACCTCACCGAGTGGTGCGGGGTGGCCAAGAGAGTTTAAATCGGGAGTGTCCTTCTCTACTTGTATTTTCATATTTTCCTTTAATAACATTTTTACTACTTTCGAAGATTTTGTGACAAATATATACTTACGTCTACGATTCACAGACAAAATTTTGATAAGGACATCCAAATTCATGAAAACATAAGCTTATGAACAATAATCTTAACTAATTTAATTAAAATTAACTATATTTTAACGTTTAAATAAATTTTATAGATTAATTTTGTAACAAAAAATAAATGCCCAGATAAATGCCCAGTGGGCGGGAATTTATGGGCGTTTTGTTGGGAATATTCCCAATCTGCCCAAAATGCCCGGCATTTTCCCCATCAGTAGCTCGTACTGATAAAAAATTCGATGCGCGAGCGACACACGTCCTACCTCGACGGCGCACTGCGCAGTACTAACGAAGGCGGCGCCCGCAGCGCGCTGGTATTTAATCTCTTTTTTGGTAATAACAATAGTAATAATTAATATATATACGATTTTTGTGCCGTCAGTCACTGGAACACGTAATTTGCTTTTGATTTACATAAATTTTGCTCAAAAACGATGTACAATTAAAGAGATATTTCAAAAAATCCCCTGAAAAGGACATGTTTTCAGAATAAAAAACTATCGAGCCAAACTCAATAATTTCTGAAATCCTGCCGTCATCCACTAAATGAAGGTCCATAAAAGCATATATCTGAATTTGACATTCATTGAGATTGTACAGACGTCACTATTTGAGTTCAAATATTGCCAAATTCTGGGAGCCTCCTCTTAACGCGTAACCTTACACTTTAGGCGTTACGCAGATGTGGCCAACACTTTAAGGTGTTAATTTACAAACGACAGAACTAAATATATTTAATGGCTTAGCTAAGGCGTATAGTACAGTAGCCCGTAGAACATTTGAATCACTAAAAAGGTTACCGTTTGCCGTTGTGATGTGGTTATTTATTACGAAATTATAGTTACTTTAACCGAAGTTTTACAGATCGCAACCCTCCGTAACCTATATTTGTATATCTCCAAAAATGATATTTTTTTATTTATCGAGGTTTACCACATGGTTTAGCTATTATCGTGTTCTACAGCTTTGTTTGATTGCCACAGGTAAAAGTAAGACTATGAAAAGTAGCCATACACAGATTTAAGACCTGATGAAAATGGTTGGACTTTATCTGGTCTTAAATCTGTGTATAGTCACTATTATCAGTGGCAATCAAACATAGCTGTAGAACACGACAATAGCTAAACCATGTGGTAAACCTCGATAAATAAAAAAATATCATTTTTGGAGATATACAAATATAGGTTACGGCGGGTTGCGATCTGTCAAACTTCGGTTAAAGTATCTATAATTTCGTAATAAATAACCATATCACGACGGCAAACGGTAACCTTTTTAGTGATTTAAATGTTCTACGGGCTACTGTACTAGTAGTTGGACATTACCACTAACGTTAACGCAGGTGAAGCAGTAGCATTAGCAGACGAAATAGTTCAGTTAAAGATGAATAAACGTTATTTTCAAAACCGATGGCGGAGATGACGTAACCCTCAGTAGAACTGCAGAGCCTCGTCACTTCCTGTCTCTGAGTGCTATACCTGGCACAGTATATTATTGTACCATAGATCAGATAGCGATTAAGAAACCGTGCATACAGGGCACTGACGTCCATTATACAAGTACGCTGGACAGGATATTGTCATGAAATGACCGCAATTTTTTGTGCCGATTCAAAAATCACTCACTGCTGTCATAGTACCCGTAGAATATAGGTACTGCTCTCAGCGTCAATATGGCGATTTTCAAATCGTAACAAACGATTGGTGACGTTCGCCTATCCAGCGTACTTGTAAAATGAACGTCAGTGATACAGGGTGACCTCGTTGCCGTAGTAACAACCCCGTTGCCATAGAAACATCCCGTTTCCATAATAACAAATACATGGTGAGACTCCGGTCGAGTTTTGGTTGATCTTTTGTGTCATCTACATCACGGTAATGATATCTATACAGTATTGTAACTCGACCCTGTCCTTGACGCCTGTAGCACACCTCCGCCCGCGGAACACCGCAGTAGGTTCTGCCATGTGTTCGACAAGCGAGCGAAACAAATGCAAACAGCCTGTTCTAATGCATTGATTTTTCACGCGGGATTCCACCCGGTCGGCTCCGACCATCGTTGTACGACGCGACGTCGTATCGTGTTTATGTGTGAGCCCGTAGATGTGATCGTCATATATCGTCGTCGACAGAAGACAACTCATAGCGGAACTACCGCGGTGCCGCTGGTACAGTTTCGCGTCGGATGTGTGCTACAGGCGTGAAATAATTACCTAGAGCCGTGCGGTACATCAACACGCGATAGGGCCGCTCGGCTACAGTATTTTAATTTCATCAAAGTACTTTCGTATCTTTCTCATATGTTTCTAGTTTTTTTGAATGTACATACGTTATATTTTAGAATCCATATTCTACCTTCGTTGAGAAATCAATTTCTAAAAATAAATATCTAGGTAAAACTAAAAAAAGCGAAATACCTACATATTAAAAGGAGAAACAAGTTAAATTTCAAATCCTTCTGGCCGTAGTTAGTAGGTAATACCTACATAAAAAAAATCAAGTTTACTTAATCTTATTCTTCGGACTTTCCAGGTATTTAAAAATGTTATCTCTGGATTAATTGGTTAATAAAAAAGGCACAATCTGCACTTTGCCATAGTAATTACTTGTATTTCAATCAATAGCACGTAAATATTTAGTTCATCAATGCGGCGCATTCGCGATTGTTTGTGTACCGAGTGCAGACAGAACTCGAGGCGCGTAGGTTTGGCTCGCTTTTCAACTATTTGTATGAACTTGGAATACTGTATACACGCTGAAATTTTAATCATTTGGTTCCCGCAGTGGGGTGGTTCCACTCATGATTACAAGCAACTTTTACTATGAGGCCAACTCTGATATCGAGAAAAAAAAAATAGCTGTTCCATACAAAAGCACGATACCTACTCGACCTTAATTTATGAAACGGCTGATTTTTTTTTCGCGATATCAGAGTTGGCACCATAGTAAAAGTTGCTTGTAATCATGAATAGAACCACCCACTGCGGGAACCAAATGATTAAAATTTTACGATGTAGGTATCATTACCGTGTCTACACGATCATGTATTGTTAATTTTATCGCTGTTTTTTTATAAATGATTTTATCATTAAAAATATATTGTTTAACAGCAAGACAAAGGGTTCGACAAAGGCCTATTCGAGCGGCAGATGTCGGTGATGCGCGGGCAGGTGCTCAACCTGACGCAGGCGCTCAAGGACGGCAAGAGCCCCGTGCAGCTCGTGCAGATGCCGGCCGTCATAGTGGAGAGGTAACTACATCATAATTATCAACATAATCAAAACAAAGAATACTTAAGTTGATCGTACATTTGTCAGCACCATATGTGCCTCATTTTTAAATTTGTTGTATGAAATCATATGAATGTACTGATCCGCACCGTACACGCCCTATTATTTATCTTTGTTAATTCTCAATACGACGCGTTCGGTGCTGACAAATGTGCGATCACCTTTATTACGACGCAATTAGGAATGAAACTGGAGTAACAATGTGATTGTGGAATCCAAGGTAAGCAGTAATCTGCGCAGATTTGATTTGATTGATCATGATAAAAGTCATTGGGCATTTTGTTTGGACGTTTGACCTACGGCGTACACAAACGAAATAGGGCTAGATATGTAGATAAATGTATCTGCTACTCAGTGATATGGGTCGTATTCTTGCAGGCCACGTTTAAATTTTTATCATTATATCATAACATTTCAATAATAATAAAATAAAATAAATAAAAATAAAAAAAAAATAGTGTAGAATGAGAATAATGTTTTCTGTAACCTCCCCAGGTCCAAAAGCGGCACGACGTCGTCGCGGTTCTTCGACTCGTTCCAGCAGCGGTTCCAGCACAAGTCGCCCTTCTTCTCCTGGTGGTGAGCCCGTCTGGAGGTCGGTATACTTATAGCCATATAGGTCTTAACCCACTGACACGCCTCTGCTCCAACACCGCTCTAAATTAAGGCGACTGCTGGGGTTTTTGGCGCTATTATGTTGAGTTCGGATCGGTGACTATTTTAATTATTTGCAAATTGATTCATAGGTGGATTTGTGTATTAAAATTGGTGCAGTTTTGTTGTACAAGTGTCTACGCAACTGAACAATATGTGGGATAATTGAAATAGGCGCGATCTTGGTTGTCTAAAGCTGAGACTTTTATTGTAGTGGTGATATACTTGGCGCCAAATGCTCCAAGCAGCATTGGAATGCGATGCACCCGCATTTTAATGTAAACTGAAACAATCTACGCTGAACTATTCAACACTTGACACTGGCAAAAATTACTCCCTAAAGAGGAGAGTAGATTGCCAAACTAAAAGTAAGAAGAAGAAGGCGACTGCTCACAGTCCACGCGGCGACAGCTAACAGGCAGCCATCAGTGCCGGGTCTCGGTCAAGGACCGGAACCGCTTACCGTTAAAAGGGTTTTTGATTCGGTATTTCAAAGACTTGTTTTCAAAAGGCTAAAGCCTCCACCGTATTGATAGAGTTTTGTGAAAAACCTGACTGAATAAAACTTATATAAATATACAAGTTTTATTCAGTCAGGTTTTTCGATATCTTTTATAATTTTCGAGATATCTGCTCCTGAATATCTGTCAACATGCTTAAGGTGAAGCTTGAGGACCATTGTCCTCAACAATGGAATGGCGCATTTTTTCCTGTGTCATGGTATTAAAAGGTCAAATTCGGTTAAGGGCATTATAGTTTATGCACGGCAGATTGTCCTCAAGCTTCGCCTTAAGCATGTTGATAGATATTTAGTTGCAGATATCTCGAAAACTACACCAGATTCGAAAAACATGACTGAATAAAACTTGTAAAATCAGTTTTTATTTTGTAGAAAGTTTTATGTCGCTAGAACGCATGGTTTCTGAGATATATGTGAAAAACCGAAAAATGGGACCTTCAAACCCCCCCTCTCCCCCCCGGCATAGGGGCTAAGGGCGGGGACTTTTGATATGTTCACCTCCTAACAGGTCCAAACAAAGTTAAATCTATCAAGTCCAAAAGATGTCAAAAATTGTGTTCCAAGCATTTCCCACTATACCTTTTTTTGAGCTTTCATTGCCTGTACTAATTATATTATTTTTGCGTATTGAGTGGGAGCGGAGCGTGTAAGTGGAGCCTTTAGTTCTCATACATATTTTTTCTAGTATATTATTTAATACTGTCGAGGGTTATTTCAAAAGAGAAAATATTTTATATGGACTAGATTTAGAGAAAATATTCATACCTAAAATTTCAACACTTCTTTATTTTCAGATGAAAATGGTGATAATTCCACGATGACACTGTTAAGTAAAAAAATGTATGTATATGTATGTATGTAGATTAGCGCATTTTAAAATTATTACTATCTAAAAGGAAAAACTGTTCTAAAGTTTATACATAGCGAGTGGATAAAGAGTGTTAAATAAGTCATATTATATTAAATATCAATACGGTTTATTTTACGAAAAAGTCATCTTTATAAATAACACAACACATCGACAAACTTTACTTATATTTTTTTATTAAGATTTTGTTTATAGACTTATCAAGATAGCATTTCTTTATTCTTTTCTGTCTTGTTAAAAGATATGAATACTTCATTATTCTGGACAATTAGATAACTATCGATCTATATAGATCCGATTTCACAATTAATTTTAAACAGGTTTAAGACTGTCTCTGTTATTTATAACAACTCAGATTTTTTTTTTAAATTGCCAATTATTATTGTACTAAAGTATTCCTCGTATTATCTTGTATCAATAAATCAACAAATCGATTTGAAATAAACGGAAAACGGAGACCAAAGTACATTTCAGAACTAGATTACGCAAAACATGTTTATTTGCCACTAGGTGAAATTGGCTCTTAGTAGAATATAATAATATCCCTTAGTTCTGTCGGTGTGTTTCTTTGTAGATAAATTCAATACTATATTTTGTAAGTGTATAGGATTTCAGCTGGTCTGTAACTATACACAGGCCGCCCACGCACCGACAGTGCCTAGATTAGTGCCTAGATATGTAACCAAGTAAAACGAACGTTCACGAATGTTCATAACCGGCCGCACTGCGTGGTAGTAGACTAGGAGGCCATAACAAATTTGGTAACGATCGCGTAAGTGGCTGACTCTGGGTTTACAGGATGGAGAGGCACTCTCTGGTGCTAAATTTCAAAATCGAATCAGTACTTTTAGAGTTAATACATTACAAACAAACAAAAAGTTAATCGCTTATACCTACGAATCGCAACCGAATTTTGGTCAGTCCTTACACAGTTCACGTGAGTACAACTAGTACTTACTTGCTGTACTATTGTCAGCCATTTTTTTCTGGTAATGATAACACATTTTTCAGCCTGCATATAAAAAGAACGCAACCACTTCACGCAAACAGACTGACATATTTAGCATCAGAGAGTGCCTCTCCATCCTGTGAACCCAGAGTCAGCCACTTACGCGATCGTTACCAAATTTGTTATGACCTCCTAATATATAGGTGCCGCGATACATCCAGTTGACTACCTAAAATGTATCGTAGGCGCGAGGCTTACAACCAAAGATTATAAGACAAAGGCGACTATCCTAGCGACTCACCTACCAGTGCAGTCACCAAGTAACCTCGATATATCTAGACTAGACACCAATCTAGGCACCTGTCAGTGCGTTCGCAGCCTTATGCTACACACATCAACTTTGTCTAGGGATACAGGTGCTATTTTCATACAAACGAGGTAACTTTGAAGCCTTGGTTTCCTGCCAGGGCTGTATTGTGCTGTGATCTGATGACGGCTATCCAGGGAGTGAATGGAGGAGATTCAGATCGCTATACACACCCAACTGATCTGACCAGCATTCTTAAAACGTAATGGACATGTTTAAAAAAACCGCGAAAATAGCATGAAAATGTATGGAAATCCTCAAACTGAGAACTCTGACCCATTAATTTTTTAGAATGCTGATCAGATCAGTTGGGTGTGTATAGCGACCTGAATCTACTCCATTCACTCCCTGGATGGCCATCATCAGATTACAGCACGGTACATCCCTGGCAGAAAACCAAGGCTTCAAAGTTACCTCGTTTGTATGAAAATAACACCTGTATCCCTAGACAAAGTTGATGTGTATATTTAGATAACGTGCCGGACTACAGCTGCGCCACAAAAAAAAAAAGTTGGAAATCTGACTTTTTGACTATGCCATGATGAAGTCGCTAATTTGTCGGAATTTGTCGCACAAAAACCAGAATTTGTCGGTCTTGCGTTTAGGAGATACGTGTGGCCCAGCTGTAGAGACGTCTCTACAGCTGCGCCACACAGATCTCGAAAACGGAAGGTCGTAGCGAAAATCTGATTACTCGTGTGTGCAGCCGTTAATTTGTCGGAATTTGTCGCACAAAAACCAGAGTTTGTCGGTCTTGCGTTTAGGAGATCTGTGTGGCGCAGCTGTAGAGACGTCTCTACAGCTGAGCCACACAGATCTCGAAAACGGAAGGTCGTAGCGAAAATCTGATTACTCGTGTGTGCAGCCGTTAATTTGTTGGAATTTGTCGCACAAAAACCAGATTTTGTCGGTCTTGCGTTTAAGAGATATGTGAGGATACGCTGTGGAGACTTTTCTACCTGGATCTTGAGAAAGGAAGGTCGTAGCAAAAATCTGATAACTCGAGTGTGTAGCCGTTAGTTTGTCGGAATTTGTCACCAAGAATCAGAGTTTGTCGATCTTGCGTTTAGTAGATATGTGAGGATACGCTGTGGAGACCTTTTTACCTGGATCTCGAAAACGAAACGTCGGAAGCGTATCCTCACATATCTCCTAAACGCAAGATCGACAAACTCTGATTCTTGGTGACAAATTCTGACAAACTAACGGCTACACACTCGAGTAATCAGATTTTCGCTACGACCTTCCTTTCTCAAGATCCAGGTAGAAAAGTCTCCACAGCGTATCCTCACATATCTCTTAAACACAAGACCGACAAAATCTGGTTTTTGTGCGACAAATTCCGACAAATTAACGGCTGCACACACAAGTAATCAGATTTTCGCTACGACCTTCCGTTTTCGAGATCTGTGTGGCTCAGCTGTAGAGACGTCTCTACAGCTGCGCCACACAGATCTCCTAAACGCAAGACCGACAAACTCTGGTTTTTGTGCGACAAATTCCGACAAATTAACGGCTGCACACACGAGTAATCAGATTTTCGCTACGACCTTCCGTTTTCGAGATCTGTGTGGCGCAGCTGTAGAGACGTCTCTACAGCTGGGCCACACGTATCTCCTAAACGCAAGACCGACAAATTCTGGTTTTTGTGCGACAAATTCCGACAAATTAGCGACTTCATCATGGCATAGTCAAAAAGTCAGATTTCCAACTTTTTTTTTTGTGGCGCAGCTGTAGTCCGGCACGTATTTAGATACACCACTACCCAAATTTTATTACATACAGTTGTCATAAACTTGTGATCATAGGTTCTGTTATTTTTATACGTCTTTTTTGTAATTACATTATTATTTAAGTGCCGTATCTCATTTTTTAGGAAATTCATTTTTTTTTAGTTACTATTTTTGCACTTTATGAGTTTCCGCTTTATTAGAGGCACGGAAAACATGGTCATCTTTGGACCAAAGTCCTTGTTGACTGTAAAGAATTTCAAGTGATAAATATTGTAACTTTAGCACTGTATATTATTCTGAATACTACAGTATAGTATATAATTACTAGTGGCAGTTATTGCAATGTAGATTGATCCAAACCAGTTATTAGCACTGAACCGCATTGATTGTAGCAGAATTGCATCGGTTAAGAAAGCTCTAAATTAGCACGTCTAAAACGCACCAGTTACTTACTAGACTGGTTTGAATTGTAAATAAAGTAATTTTACAAAAAATCTATAAACATGACAGTTGTACAAATAACACAAAAGTAACATGAAAATGCGTCATACGTTTAAATTATGAAAACAATCAATGAAAATAATTTATTTAATTCTGCGAGTGTATCTTCTCTATTGTACAAAATCAATTCTTGTGATTTTTGTACAATACTATCAAAATGTTCTAGTCTAAACCCTTGCCTCGAAACAGTATATTTATTTGTAAAATTGAATATTATCATTCAAATACTTCGAGCATATACTAATTTCATCTTAATATGTTCACCCGCAGGATAGAAGTAATATGTTTACACTGTTTTGTGATACCGAAAAATCATTCCATATCATATGACGTACGTAAATGCTGTCAGTGTATAAAACTGCTTATTAAATTATAAAAACGCCAAATGTTTGTAATACTCTTTTAACTCTTCAAGAATATTGTATTTAATCTTATAAAATGACGAAATCAATTTGAAATACCTAAGAGTTTCATTTTCTTATACTTACATAAATAAATGTGAAACACAATGTAAATAACTGTTCAGAACTTACCCTTTTGTTGAAATAAAACAAACTCAAGTTTTTAAATATAAATGACTTTTCCTGCCATGGTCAATCTTCTCGTGACCGTATCCGTAATAGTGTTTTATTTGAAATTATAGTTCTTGTGGAAGTTCAAGAAGTAGGTAGTTAATTTTACTAAAAACTTTAGCGTTTCAAAAATATCTTAAGTACGAAAAGACCTTCTTCAAAGTGTAAGATTCATCAATTTGTAACATTTTTGTAGAAGGTGCCCAGTGCGTTTTGATCGATGTTAAAATAGCAAGATATAGTCTTTTTACACAGTATATTTCAGCCAGATTGATTAAACGTTTCTATAATATTCTATAAATTTTCAGTCGATTAGTCCTTGTTGTTTATAAAAAATAATTATATTAAATACTAGCGGCCGCCCGCGGTTTCACCCGCGTGGTTCCCGTTCCCGAGGGAATATCGGGATAAAAAGTATCCTATGTTTCAATTTAGGCTATCTACTATCTGTGTGCCAAATTTCAACCAAATCCGTTCAGTATTTTTTGCGTGATTGAGGAACAAACATCCAAACACCCAAACCCACAAACTTTCACATTTGTAATATTAGTAGGATGATGCATTCTTATCTGGCTCAGTCATACAAAAATTCGCTAGAGTAGAGCACGTATTATTAATAATTCTCTGGATATCATTCATAACAACTTAAGAATAAGTTTTCTGGGTATAATTGAGAATGGATTTTACTTTTAAAATATAATAGAGCTTGACTTTTCGTTGACTCGATTTGATGAATTTTACTATGATTTCTTAGACTTCAAAGTTGGTAAAAACATCAAAATGTTCCAGTGACAAAATAGTGTTGATTATTAGAATCCATGCGTAATTACAAAAAAAAAATGTTTCTTTAACATTTTTTATACAATTAAGTATGAATTCTAATAATCAACACTATTCTCATTCTGTCACTGGAGCATTCTGTTTTTTTTTTACCATGGAGTCTTAGAAATCATAATGAAATTCGTCGAATCGAACCAAAATTTCGCGCAGGGGTTTATTTTGCTTCCCTTTCTACTCTTTTATACCTTAAAAGAAGAATCCATTCTCAAGTCACATACCCGATTAGGCGATAAACGATCCAATCTAAATTATAGGAAATATGACGTCGCCATTATACAAAACACTAAAACTAATGGTATCCTATCTGATGGTCTGAGATTGGGTAATCTAATAAGAGATTTTGTTTCAGAATATGACCTATCTAGCTGTACATAAATTTCATTTATACAAGGTCATTTTTTATCCACCATCCAAATTTTGAGGATGTGTTCAGTCCATGAAACTGAACAACTTTCTCTAAGGAACAGATTGTCAAATATGTAAAATAAAAATCGACTTTCCATACAAATCAAAGAGATCACGTGATCAATTTAGTATGGGATGACCAAAATTTTTTGGCGAAATTTGACACATGTTTCCAAGAGAAAGATGTTTAGTTTCATGGACTGGAGACATCCTTAAAATTTGGATGGTAAGTTCAAAATGACCCAATATAGCAGCACACTTGGTGCCTTTTAGTCGAATATATTTAAAACATAGTACAATCCTTTGTTAACTTATTCTGAATGTTTTGTACAAGTATCGAGATACCACATTTAGTTAAAAATAAAACTATTGTAATTACGAGTATAATAATGATCAAGTAGATAAATGGAACGGATAGCCGATTATATGAAACTTTACGTAGAGGCCTAATGGAATTAATAAATTGTAAGTAGTTATTTATTTTCAACAAGTTTTTAAGCGTACTATCTGCACTCGTGACTATTTTTTGAAACATGTCTCGTAAGGTTTGTGTAAATGTCCTGCTCACATTAATGTGGTGTGAGCGGGACAGATACCGCGCTAAGGTGAGAAATATATCGGGACATTTTGAACTTACCGTCCAAATTTTAAGGATGTGTCCAGTCCATGAAAAAATTTCGCCAAAAAATTTTGGTCCTCCCATACTAAATTGATCACGTGATCTCTTTGATTTGTATGAAAAGTCGATTTTTATTTTACATATTTGACCATGTGTTCCTTAGAGAAAGTTGTTCAGTTTCATGAACTGAGGCCGTATTACGAGCTCTTAAATCCTGCCAGGTTTATTAATTGCTGTAGTGACATCTCTTTCTCGCTGTATAGCTAATAAAAGAGATAGATTGATAGCCAATAAAAGAGATAGATGACTGGAAATAAAGAGGTCATAATACAGCCCCTGGGGCTGTATTATGACCTCTTATTTCCAGTCAGTTTTCTGACTGGCTATCAATCTATCTCTTAATATAATACGGCCTCTGAACACATCCTCAAAATTTGGACGGTAAGTTCAAAATGACCCTGTATAGACAAGATCAAATAATAATTGAACATTAAAAAAAGTTTGATATTTATTTAATTACGTTTGCCCATGTGCAGGTTTCCGGTAACATTTACAGTAATCTGGTAAAGTTTGATAGAATCGGTCGACTATATAAATAAATCCTGTTTATATGTATTATCATAATCTATACGAGAGCGTGACGCGTGCATGTTAAAGTGTGACTGAAACGTAATTTTAACAATTTATATAGGGGAATACAAGTTTAGATATCAAATATGTATTCTGTTTTATACGAAAGATTGACATAATTTGCTTTATCGTTATAATACGCATTGTCATCGGCAGCTTCTTGAAAATATTAAAATGTATATCTCTTTTCTCTTAAAAAAGTTATTTAGACTGAAAATAAATTCAATAACTCCTATGCCTAGTTCCAAATCACGCCAACACAGCGTGCCAACAGCGCGAATCCATATAAATGCAATAGGTACAAAAACCCTATTTTGTGTAATATTTTGTGACTACTACTAAATTTGGTCGGATTCGCGCTAACAGTGCTGTCAGCATGGTTCGGATCGCGGCCATAAATTATTGTTGAATAGTTAAAGTAAAATTCTCAATTTTTCAATAATGTAAATCATTATTATATAAAATGTTAAAATGTAGTAGGTATGTTCTGTTGAAAATAATATAAATGAATCGCTGCCTCTGTATAAATTGTTATGGTTAAAAATGTGAATTCCATGTTTGTACATAGTTTTAAAGTTTTTGTTCGATGGTTATTTCATGTTTATATGCATTATTTAATTTTGGAAAAAAATATAATCACCATTGCATTTTATAGCTGGGTTTCATTCTTGTTTTCCCTACCGCATCATATTATTGTGTAATTCAATAAAACAGTAAAAACATTTAAACATTTTAATTAACAGGCATTATCCATGTTTATAATTTATTAGCTACTAACCTAGTATTTAGTGCAAGTAATAAAATAATATTGTGCGCTAAAAATAACAAAAAAACTAAAAATAAAAAAGAAGTAACAAGCATATTTTGTGTATAAGCTTCTATGGAATGTATTATTAAATAAATATTAAGACTAGAATATTCGATTGGTATAAAAATATGCCCAAACCGATAAGCGCCCGGAATACTGACCACTATTTTACTTTAGGTTAATATTACCACAGTATAGAGATATAGTTTTTTTTAAACTAATTATCTATTCTGTGATATTACACAGTGCCCACTGATGGAGGAGTCTCTAATGTCGGCCATATAGCAAAGTAACTGTTTATATACATTATTTTATAGTCTTTTTCCTTTCATAGATCTCAATTATTAGCTAGAGACTAAATACAGTTTGATTTCAGGAACCAGAAATTGTGGAAATCGAAAATAAAATCTCGACTCGACGTTTTACAAAAAACTTCTCAAGGGGAAATGGTGAGATTGTCTAGGTGGTATCATACCACATCACTGTATTTTTCATTGCATTGAAAAGATTTAAGAGAGGTAACCATATTTTTTGAAAGGCAGAATAATTTGGTTTCAGACCAACACCAAATCTGCGCGATTGTTCCCATAAACTTTCTAAATAAAGTTCTAACCATAAACCCCGTTCAAATCGGATACTTTCCAACATCTTCTGATGTCAAAACGATCATACTTTTGTCCTTTGTCAATAAGCACTAATAAAATTATTGAAGTGTTAACAATAAAATAATAAAGATAGGTACTAGAAAAAACAATCACATTTTAGCACGAAAAACAACATTGATATAATTATGATCTAGTGAAATATTAAGTAGGTAATATAATAATATCTAATGAATCACACTTTATACCAATATCATAATTATAATAATAATGACAGTGTATTATTTGTCTACTGACTTACAACTAGGGTTGCCAACCCTACTATATAATATAGTATCCTACTATATTGAGGGCTCGCCTACTATATTTTCTGAAAAAATATATAGTAGGCAAAACTACTATATTTTTTCAAGTGAAAAAATTAAACAAAGGCAACAAAAAAAATTACTTATATTTACGTAAGTAATTGCATATTTTTTTGTGATTAAACACTTGTGTTTATGGTTGTTAAATAAATTATAAAAATTTTAGTACTTAAGTATGAAAAACGCAACTTCATTAAAATCCTCCATACAAAACGCAACCTACTATATTTTTTTGGACTTTTTCACCATCTACTATATTTTTACATTAAAAATCTTAAAAATACTATATTTGAAGCAAAAAAAGTTGGCAACCCTACTTACAACACAGTATTAAACACTTTAATAATAGTATTAAAGTTTTGTATATTTTGACATGATCTGTCTGTATATATATTTTTCACCTCCTCAGCACGAAAATTGCGCTTTTGGCGCGTAAAAATTAAAGTCACGTGAAAATAACTGTTCTTACCTATAACACTTTTCTCGCTGGCAGAGGTGAAAAGTTTTATGTTTAACACGAGACCAAAGTTTTGTTCTGCCTCGTGCCTTTAAATCGATCACTGTGCTCAGAATCTGTCGCTACGCTCGTGATTCAATTCTAGACTACTTCGCTAGTTCGTGATTTAAAGTGGGCACTCGCAGCACAAATTGACATTGGTCACTTGTATAACAAATAACTATTTGCAAGTATCAAAAGAGGCGATCACGCGGATGAGTTCGGTGTAAACGCTCAGAACTATTTAAAGAGAAGTGGATGTTTCTTAGCACCATATAATGGAGAATGAACGGTTTAATTCAAGTAAGGCAGTAAGGGATTATCTGTGCATTTGTAAAGCGTGTTGGTACTTGACGAAGGCGATGGCTGCGAGTTCCTTGCAGAATTCCTCCAGGACTATCAGACTCTCCACCAGTTGGTTGTGATCTCCGCTGAAAGTGCGAAATCAGTTAAAGTGACATTTTGTAGCATGCGCAAAGGGCAAGCTTTTTTGTTCAAATAAGGTTGCTCATGATCTTAGTAATAACTAGTTGAACTTTTCTGAATATAAAAAGATACTCAAATAGTCAGTGATTATCCCTAAACGTTTTCCTTACCCTGGATTAATGAATAACAAAGTTAATGAAGAACTTGTCTAGCTATTTATAGAATATAATATAATATCGTCTTTTAAATGCCTCTCATTTAAAAGACGATAGATTTGATGTAGCCCAATTTCAACCTAAATAACTTCGAATATTTTAACACATACAAACCTTTCATCATAAACAGGATCTTCACTCATCAGCTGCAATCTCGTATTTTCAATAACTTTTTTATAATTTCGAAGCCTCGGTATCTCTATTGTCAACTTCTTCGTTAACTCTTGCAACACCTTAAAAAGAGTTTGCGTCTTTTTCGCTGTTGGTAACATCGGATTGAGTAGATACTCGTGCAAATTCGGGTGTGGTATCAATGCTAACTTTGATATGATAGCCGTTAGGTGTAAATTCACTTGATAAGGTTGATTTGGCATATTTAGAAGTAGTTTGAACAGCATTTTGAAAAACGGGCCTTCGTCGAATTCTTCTTCGGCGCTGGTTGAGGGTACATCTTTGTTTCTATGCACGAGTCTTTGCGAGAATTGACATTTGTCAGGACAAGAGTTGCAATTTCTCTCTGGGTGTGTGTCACACGACTTGGGGGCTTCGAAGACTTCGTCCAAGTGTATGTCGGCCTCTGGTCTGCTGTCGTAACTGTGCGTGGAGCTAGCGGTAGTGTCCACCCAGTTTTGTTCCGGCCAGTTGAACGTGGAGGTAAGGTCTAACCATAGCTGGAAAATATTATTACGAGTTCCTGATATTTGTAACACTGCTAATTAATAATAAGAAAAACAACTTTGAACATGAAAACGTTTATTGCGTGGCGGAAACGCCAGCGAAGCCGGACGGCTGATCAGTCACCCCTGGTCGGTCGGGACCATTTCACCCATTTCCCCAATAATAATAATAATTAGTCTTGCCCAAAGAGATTCTTTATGGGGTTACTAGCCTATTAGCAGGCGACTTCTCACATAATTATTTCGCCATGCAGAATATTAAGAGTACTTTGTTAAGTGTGTTACAGTTTTAAACTATTTTCGACCTAAAGATTACGAAGTTTTTATTCAAAAGTTAACATTAAATATTTGTGTGCGTAAAGCTTGAATCAGACAGTACTAATGCACAAAATAGTCTAGATCTAATAGTAATAGAAATAGCGATTTTTTTGTCTATGCTCAAGAAATTTCAAATTCGGGACATCTCGGGATAAAGCCGTCCACATACAGACGGAATCCTGATTCGGAATATCGATAATGTATGAAAATTCCGTAAGGAAAAATCCCGCATGTATGGTAAGGTTCATAGATTTGTATGGATTAGCTGCGTTCGGAATTACGTATCGGAATTCCTTCTGTATGTCGCCAGCCTTACACGGCAGCGAAGCGAGAGCACGCATGTGCCTCGCGTGGCCAAGAAGTAAAATATGAAGTCAAAAAATACGAGTTGAATTGAGTACCACCCTCTTTTTGAAGTCGGTAAAAATGATAAAATATCAAATAGCCCAGTAAAATTCTACAGGGTCACTGGAAATATGACGTATTCCTGCTAACTGGTTATAGATGAGCTCAAAACAAATATTTTTTGTTATATTACTTTTTCTCAAAAAGTTCATAGTTTTTGAGTAAATTAAAATTAAGTAATTATTTACCAAAAGTACGTTTTCAGATACAAAGAATTAACATAAAAGATAACTACTCGTTCGATTCCAGTTTTTTTATTATTTTGGGATAGAAAACAGTCTAAATGTTGATAATGTATAAAAAAAAATACAAAAAGTACAGGTGTTTATAAAAAAATCAATCCTTAAAAGCATTTTTTATTTTATTTTTTCAGATTTTTTAGAAAAGGCAGCAAATATCTTTGAAAAATTCCTAGTGTCTAAGCGTGCATAATATTTTAAAAACATCACCATCTATTCAGCTTTCAGTTGAGGTATAAAACTTAATAATATCTTAAATAAAAAATGAGAAATTAAGACTTAAGTAAACTGCAGTCACATTTCATGTAGCAAAAATTTCCTACTTAGAGCGCTTCGGAGGTGACTGTATTATCCTACTTATTCAATAAATGTGAAAGTTTTCTTGTTTGGATGATTGTTAATCAATCACGCAAAACGGCTGAATGGATTTGGATGAAATTTGGCACACAGATAGTTTATAAGCCGGATTAAAACATAGGAGGATACTATTATCTTGATTAAAGGTTCCCTAGGGATTTTCTCAAATGTAAATGCGAATAAAGTCGCGGGCGGAAGCTAATTTGCCATAAATGATCGTGCTCACTAAAAATACTTTCGTCCGAGTGAGTTTGAAACAGGATTATTTTCCGCCGATGAGTAAAAATTTATACAGACAGAATCAAAAATAACCATGCATATCAGCCATTTTTAATGACCCGCTGCTGGGGAACAGGCCTTCCTTTCCTTTTGGGATAAAGCGGACGGGCCATAACCCACCACGTGGGCCCAATGTGGATTGGTCGGTGTTAACTCAATGTACCTTACATTGAGCCCTTGGTTCTGGCTGCATTTACAGTCGTTAACACTGACCAATCCACATTGGGCCCACGTGGTGGGTATGGCCCGTCCGCTTTATCCATCCACAAGCCAAAAGGAAGGCCAGTTCCCCAGCAGCGGGGCATTGAAAATGACTGATATGCATGGTTATTTTTGATGCTGTCTGTATGAAATTTTGACTCATCGGCGGAAAATAATCCTGTTTCAAACTCACTCGGATGAAAGTATTTTTAGTAAGCAATATCATTTATAGCAAACTAGCTGCCGCCCGCGACTTCATTCGCATTTACATTTGAGAAAATCCCTAGGGAACCTTTAACCAAGATAATAGTATCCTCCTATGTTTTAATCCGGCTTATAAACTATCTGTGTGCCAAATTTCATCCAAATCCGTTCAGCCGTTTTGCGTGATTGATTAACAATCATCCAAACAAGAAAACTTTCACATTTATGGAATAAGTAGGATAATACGGCCACCTCCGAAGCGCTTGAAGTAGGAAATTTTTGCTACATGAAATGGGACTGCTATTTAGTTAAGTCTTAATTTCTCATTTTTTATTTAAGCTATTATTAAGTTTTATACCTCAACTGAAAGCTGAATAGATGGTGATGTTTTTAAAATATTATGCACGCTTAGTTACTAAGATTTTTTAAAAGATATTTGAAGCTTTTTCTAAAAAACCTGAAAAAATAAAAATAAAAAATGCATTTAAGGATTGAATTTTTTATAAACACCTGTATTTTATGATATTTTTTTTATTCATTATCAACACTCAGATTATTTTCTATCCCAAAATAATAAAAAATCCGGAATCGAATGAGTAGTTATCTTTTATTTTAAATTTTTGTGTCTGAAAACGTACTTTTGGTAAAAAAATACTTAATTTCAATTAACTCAAGAACTATTAATTTTTTGAGAAAAAGTTATATGACAAAAAATATTGGTTTTGACCTCATCTATAACCCCTTAACAGGAATACGTCATATTTCCAGTGACCCTGTATATTTAAAAATAAAAAAGCGATGTAAAGCTGCATTTTTGGTATGTTATTTGGACCCCTTAAGGGAGTGTGAAACCATGTTTTGCAAGCAAAAAAAACTTGTGCTAGCTGCGTTATACGTGAAAAACTGCATTTTTTTTAAGTTTTTGAAGTTTTATTAAAAAACTATGGGCTTTTGACATTAGTTGCCAGTATCATTTTGAAAATTTATTAAATTTCAAACAATTAAAGCTAACCCACAACTCCGTATGTCTAATAGTTTTTGAGATATGATGCTTGAAACATTGACACTCACCGGCATATCTAACCGTCTACACTGTTATTTTCATACAAACATGCTCACTTCACAGTCTCATAAATATAAAAGTTTACGCATCTCTGCAATGGTTTGTATGTTCATAGATTAGAAAGGTGCTCGGTTTTCGAATAAGAATGTCAAATAAGCATAGACATTTCTCAATTTCGCCAAAAATGCAGTAAAGCAATGCATAATTTTAATACCATATAATTATTGTATGAAACCAGAAAATTGGTTTACCTTTTCCTCTTTTTGGATTGCAAAAACTGTTTTTTTGTGCAGTTTTCACGTATTACGTAGCTAGCACAACTTTTTTTTGCTTGCAAAACATAGTTCCACACTCTCCTAAGGGGTCCAAATAACATATCAAAAATGCAGCTATACATCGCATTTTCCGATTTTAGGAAAAACATTTGTAAGATTTTACTGGCCTAAAACCCTAGCAACAAAACAAGACTTAATGATTTTCGGATAACGCTAAGCGAGTCTTTTCTGTGACTAAAGGGCAGATTGTAGAGTTTACCTGGTAATGCCTATGCGCGTCGTGTATATAGTGCTCATAGTCGGCGCCCACCGGGTCCGACAGAATCGCGCGCGGCAGCAGCAGCAGGAAGCTGCAACAACGGGGAAATCAAACTACAGCTTTGGCGCAACGCATTTAATGTTTCTTTTACATTGATATGTCTTCTTACCAACTAATAGAGTCTGTGCGGACAAAGAACCGTCGTGGGCTTTGTGCTTGATTACCGTTATTGACATGCGGATGGACGTTTAGGCGCATTTAGTCCACTTCTCATTTGGTCCACTTTGTCTATTTCGCATTTGGACGTTCTGCGAAATGGACCAAATATGAAAGAGACGTTTTGCGAAAGAGAAGTGAACCAAATGCGCCTAAACCGATGACGGCACTGTACATTTTTAGCGCGACTGTAATAATATCTTGATATCTATCAAGTCAAGATAGTCGCACTATAATTACGTATAACAGTGCCGAAAACATGACAAAAATGGTGATCAAGCACAAATCCCATGAAGGTTGTCTTTCCACACAGACTAGCTTCTTATTTACAAAACATATTTATATTAAGTACTTATTTAAAATGGATCTCACACTGCCACGCAACACGCTACACTACATTATGTTTAATTTTAAAGTTATATTGTTAAGTGTTGGATTTGTAAACAATTATTATTCACGCATGGTGTAACTAGGGTTGCCAATCCTACTATATATTATAGTATCCTACTATATTTCGGGCTTGCCTACTATATTTTTTGAAATAATATATAGGTAGTAGGCAAAACTACTATATTTTTTCAAGTGACAAAATTAAACAAAAGCAGCAAAAAAATATAACTTATATGCACATAAGTAATTGCATAATTATTTTTGTGTTTAAACTCTTGGATTTATGGTTGTTGAATAACTTATGAAAATATTTAGTAAGTATGAAAAATACAACTTCTTTAAAATCCTCCATACAAAACGACAACCTATTGTATTTTTTTGGACATTTTCGCCATCTACTATATTTTTACACGTAATCTTGAAAATACTATATTTGATGCAAAAGAAGTTGGCAACCCTAGGTGTAACATCTACGACGCATCGGTTTTATCACTAAAATCTACTTAAGAAGCGTAATGTATAGCAGTGTGTGACCAGACTTAAGCCTGTTTCACACATCAGTGAAGTTACAGTTCCGGCACAGTACCACCACGGTGATAATAATTCTTTCATACATTCTTTATGAACACGCGTTCACTGACACTGAGAGCAGTGTCTCGTCGCTGGCACTGACCGTTCGGTGTGGACGCGTTCATAGAGAATGTATGAAATAATAATTATCACGGTGTGGCGGTACTGTGCCGGAACTGTGACTTCACTGATGTGTGAATCAGGCTTATACACCAAAGCTGACAAAAAGATGTTGTTTTGGCTTTGGTGTATTCTGTTAAAATGGCAGTTGTTTGAAAAATTGAATTAAAACGTGGTGTACGTACGTAGGTATGTCTGAAATTATTACGATATTGAATAGCTCAGCATTACATTTTAATTTTTATTTATTTTATTAAAACTTTTATGTTAATTAAATTTTATCAATAAAATAAAATGATTAGTTAGTTTTAAGTTTAATTGAATATCCTGCAGGAGTTTTTGAAGCTGTGCGTGCAGTGTATTATAAAGGTGCAATATATTCTAACATTAAACCCAATTTTTCAAGCAACTGCTATATTATTACGTTTTAAAACTCTCACTTTTAGCATATAATTACAAAATCTCTTCTCGGCAATATTTTTTTATCTTTTTTTACAAATTTGTACATTTTGTATCAAATCATATAAATACAGATCTAAGGTACACGCAGATTTAGAACTATCACAATTTCTTTTTGATAACTTTTATAAAAGGAACTTTATTATAATTTAAGTTTACATTTAAATCGCTATGGGTAATCTGGCATCGAAAAATAAAATAATTTATATAATTAACATATCACATATCAAACCAAGGAGACTTTTGGCAAGGTCTCAAAAGATTAGATATTTTGACTTTATTTTCTATCACATTCTACATACGACATTAGTTGTACTCATCAAATATTTATATAACGTGTTAAAAAACCCCTAATGCCGAATATGGTAGATAGGGACCATCAATCTGATCAACTTTGCTATGGGACCAACTCTGAAATCGCGAAAAAAACCCGCTCTTTCATACAAAAATTAATATCGAACATATCAAAATGTATGAAACAGCAGATTTTTTTTTCGCGAGTTCAGAGTTGGTCCCATAGTAAAAGTTGTTCAGTTTGATGGTCCCTATCTACCATATTCGGCATTAGGGGTTATTTTATAACACGTTGTAGAATCAATAAAAATTAAGTATCTATTTGTGGATCTGATTTTTTTCTGTTAAGTATATGCTTGTCAACCAAGAATTACGTATATTTAACACAAAAATATAAATATTCTAGTTTCTTGATTGTTTTAACCGATTTACAGAAATCATTATTTAAATGTACAAAATTCTAGGCGTTCTTAATCGGTAAACAAAATATATAAACATCACAATAACTGCATACTGGCAGCACTATTATCACGATAACTTACTTAAATACGTGAAAATTACGTTATTATTATAATAAATTATTACAAAAACCTGCATTTCATTTGTAGCCTTGTTACAATTTATTTATCTTTTTCATATTAAAAGCAGGGATGGAAGCCTAGTAGATTAAAATAATTATTAATTAATATTAGATGCCCCACAACCCACTATAATAATAATAATAATATAATGATTTATCTTTACAAAGCAACTATATCCTTAGTTTAGCAGCTAAACTTTAGATTTACCTACATAATGTAAAAAATTAAGTTGTATTATGTTATAAGCATTTTCATTTCTATCGACGTTGGGTTAAAAATAGCCGTAAAATTTAATCTGCATCTGGTGGAATGTTAGTTTCGTTTGCCATTATTTCTTCTATTTGTGTTTTAAGCGCCTGAAGCCTAAAAAATAAGTGAGTCGTTAAAAATGGATGAGTTTGATTTTTTGCGGATATAATGCATTTTTAATGGTTTTGAACGCAAGTGTTGTTAAATTTCATGAATACCTAGCCATGCCGTTTAATTGAATGTATGTACAGCATCAAAATTATCTGTCATTCAAACCCACCAAAATACCTGAACATTTGACAAAAATCAACCTTATCTCAAGACTTGAAGATGAACTTTCATTTCTTGTCTGAGAACAAATTGTGAATTTCTATAAGGAATCAATCCAATAGCACATCTTGAAAACACTTTTGAGTTTTAGTTTTAGTTGGTATTTAGTTTGATTTTCTATTTTCCCTACGTTTCGATACTTTTACAGCTGCAAAGGTATCAGTTAAAAGTGTTTTATTTCATTAATTTATACTATAAATTGAAGGTGAATATAATATTAGAAGCATTTAAAAATTGCAAGTTTTACTCAAATTATTTTACTTACTCGTATAGACGAGAGTCAGTATAGGTAGTGTGTTGTAAGCAGCAAACTAAAATCTATGGAACAAGCATTCCGCTTAAAAATAGCACCACACGAAAATGACAACCACGTGGGCGGGGCTAAAAATGCTGGCATTTAGTTATGCAGTACAAAGCGACGGAACGGATCACTGTTTGCATAATAGCGACCATAATCTTTATACTCATAGATATTTTCTAGACTTAAACAAAAACATATTGTACATACAAACATACAAAAATGGCGGCCGATAGCGATCGTGCGATGTCATGTAACCTATGCTTATTCTATGAGAGGTCGCGCACGCGACCGATAATTTAACGGCCGAGCGTGAGCTTGTAGCACTTTATCATAATGGCTGAAGAAATAAATATAGATTCGGAGAAATTAATAACGTTAAGTAATTGAAGCACGGCCCGCACTAAAGATCAGCGAAATTTTGATAACGGGAAGTTCCAGTGTTTCTTTTTACGCATTTTGAGAGCAAGAGCACAAACACATGCAACTTCTGTGAAGTCCATATTTCCAATCATACGATTCTTTAAGCTTCCTTGCGCGCTTAAATGGTCGAGGAACCATTGGTTTCATGCGCGACCAATCCACTATCGAATGATAATGATCGGCCGTTGAAGTTAAGCTTCCTTAACGTCTGTCATCGGGCGTGTGGCTGGCCCTTTAGCCTTGTGGTGCCATATTTTAAGCAATTAGTTTACAATTACACTTCCATAGATTTTAGTTCGCTGGTTGTAAGCGTAGGTATTTTTTTTTACAATTACACTTCCTTAGATTTTAGTTCGCTGGTTGTATGTAATGTAAACGTGAGTTACCTGTTAATGACCCTGTGTATGTTGTCGGCGGAGTCGTGGGGGTCGATTCCCTCGTGCGACAGGATGTCGCTGATCTGCTCGTTCACGTGGTCCTCGTGCTGCAGCTGCTTCATCGCCTCTCTATGTGCAACAATTCATCAATGAGTCCCGAAGTTTATAAGCAAATTTTTATTCCGTTTCCGTACCTTTTAACTTCAGGGAAAGGAACCCTTTCGTTTTGATCTATGATATCTCTTATCCTCATGATGCTATGATTATAATGTTTGCAGATTCAATAGGGTTTCCCTATCAAAGAATCTGTCTATTGTATTTCTTTTTGTTAATACTTAAAACCCAAATGGTCTTTAAGGGTTTAATCCGGTTCTTGCTTGACATTGGCAAAATCATGGTCCAAGAAAACAAGGTCTGCCATTCCGGGAGATGCACAGGCATACGTCACTATTCAGTTGCGCGACTTTATAGTAACAAGCAAAGAATGAAGGATTTTTTCTGTCACTCATTACAAAATTATTATGGTGCATTTTAAATATGATTTATTTCTCTTAGCAAACGAATCAGTTCAATAAAGATGAATAATAGTACATTACTGCAGCGGCACGCAAGACAGTCATTGAAGGACGAACGTGAAAATGTGGGCCGAGGCGAAGCCGAGGCACACATACGTGAGTCCATCAATGCCTAATTGCGGCCAAGGCTTGTACAGTACTTTTCTCAAATAGTGCGCGGAAATTCAAACCAAGTAGGTATTTTCAACTTTTAATTTTTGTTTCAAATTAAAGTAATTGAAAAAAGAAGAAAGGAGAAAGATTTTTTCATATTTTTGGAATGTGCTCATCAAGGCCTTTCATTTGATACCCATATACCTAATATAAAAAAAAAAATTTTTTTGCACGTGCTCGCTCATCAAGGCCTTTCATTTGATACCCATATTCGTGTTTTATTGAAAAGTTAGCTCCATTTCGGAATTACACGTGTATAATGAGTTTTAATAGAAACATTTACGGTCAGACGCCGGCAATTTTTGTATGAAAATCCAATTATTACACGTTAGTAATGGATTCTCATACAAAAATTGCCGGAGCGGTTTAGGTCTGCCCAGTAACTCCGACTTAGCACAAAGAAGGTTGTCAAAATAATGTTCTAATTTCCAAGCATGTTTGAGAAAAAAAAAATCAATAACGTAGCGGAGATGAACTGTGCAAACCCATGTGACTTCCTCTTTCTCGGAGTGCCATGGGCAAAATAGACAAACTCTATTGCTACTAAAAAAAGTTTATAAGCAAAGATTACGCTACGTAACTTGCTTATCCTGACGCACAATGGTTTAGAAAATATGATGTAGTCTGTTTATCCTTACTTGTCTGATTTAGTTAATAATTTTCACCCAACTCTTGATTGAAAAGATTAGTTTTAAAATACAAAAAATGGTTTTCCACACATATATTACGAAAGAAATTACTAATTACACTGTCGTGAAAGCCCAGATTCCAATAAGTGAATCGAATTTATTTATCTCAAGCTATCTCTTATTTATTTATACCGTCAAAATAAATAGCATAACTCGTTCTAAGTGAGTCAGTCAAACCTGTTTCTCTCTCGCTCCCTCCAGAGCGACACGTCGTTGAGTCTGTCCCGCTCGTCGTCGTCGGGCGGCGGCAGCGCGTAGTAGCCGCGGGAACATACACGCGCCAACACTAGTCGGTGGATACTGTGCTCTGTGCCCTTCTCTATTATTGTCTGTGGATATATCACAGGATATGAATGATAAAACTCAAGTAAATGTTTACCTACCCCTAAGGAGAAATAGGCTACTATCTTTAAACCTCATGTGAATTGTTAGTCTGTTTGATCGAGCGTTGATAGTACCTATTCTAACGGGTGTAACAAGACCCTCAATGAAGCCGAAATCCACGCATTCCGCACATCACCAGGACCATTTTTGTCTTTTAGACTAAACCTGGGAAACCTATAGCTACGAAGTTATTGAAGGTCAAAGTCAATTTTTTTTATGAATATCATTTTATTCGTTATTTTCTAATTTTTGTCCAAAGAAACATTATAAAAAATTTTAGTATTTCGTTACAATCATCATCATCATCATATCAGCCGCGCGACACCCACTGCTGGGTATAGGCCTCCCCCAAGGATTTCCACGACGATCGGTCCTGCGCTTCCAACATCCAGTGGCTTCCGGCAACCTTCACCAGATCGTCGGTCCACCTTGTCGGGGGCCTACCCACGGAGCGTCGTCGGGTGCGCGGTCGCCATTCAAGAACCTTTCCGCCCCAACGGCCATCGGTTCTTCTCGCTATGTGTCCAGCCCACTGCCACTTTAGCTGAGCAATCCTTCGTGCGATGTCGGTTACTTTAGTTCGCCTGCGGATCTCCTCATTTCTGATTCGATCACGCAGGGAAACGCCGAGCATGGCTCTCTCCATTGCACGCTGGGTGACCTTGAGCCTCCTTATGAGACCCATAGTTAGCGACCACGTTTCACTGCCGTAAGTCATCACTGGCAACACACACTGGTCATAGACTTTCGTCTTGAGACACTGAGGTAAATCGGACACGAAGATTTTTCGGAGCTTTCCGAATGCTGCCCATCCGAGTTGGATTCGACGAGAGATCTCCTTCTCAAAGTTGGACCTACCTAACTGGACTGCCTGTCCTAGGTATACATAATGGTCAACAACTTCAAGTGTAGTGTTCCCAACATGAACTGGAGCGGGCACAACATGGGCATTCGACATGATTTTCGTCTTATCCATGTTCATTTTAAGACTCACTCTTTGGGAAGCACTACGGAGATCTTCAAGCATTGTGTTCAGGTCCTCCAAGATCTCAGCCATAAGAACTATATCATCGGCAAAACGAAGGTGTGTTAGGTACTGGCCATTAATGTTGATGCCGAGTCCTTTCCAGTCTAAGAGTTTAAAGATATCCTCCAACGCAGCTGTGAACAGTTTCGGAGAAATAACATCTCCCTGTCTCACACCTCGCTGCAAACAATGACTTTAAAACGTCGTTGCTCAATGTATCTCATGAGCACGCACATAAACGCTGCCTTTCAACTCGGCCACACGCAGCTGTGTAGCATAAACTCGCAGGCGCGGTCTGTTGTACGCGTTACATTGCGTGGTAATGTATGCAATGCTTTTTTAACACCAAAAATTAAAAGTTTCCCAACAAAAATTGTGAACAAAATGATCCTGATGATGGGCAGAATACGTAGACCTCGGCTTCGTTGAGGATCTTGTTACACCCGGTATACTACAACGTTTGCAACTAAGCAAACAAGCTTGTATATTAATAACGTAATATAAAAACTTAAACCGTAGTCAACGATAACAGATCAGCGCAGTCTGATAAGTCTCTAAGACAAAAATACTAAAGTCTACTTTCAAATGATACGGATTAAACGATAAAATTAAAAAGTATCTTCACCACCACTCCGTTCCTAGCCTAAAAGTCAGCACGTGTTATTTGCGCTGACCCAGCTAGGAACATTTCTACTTGCTACGATCGCGTTTTCCACTTTGATTTGTCTTTCGCTTTGGTGGTCCTTAGAAGCACCAGAAGTGGTCCGCGAAGACATTCTAAAACAAGGCCGGCCAAACCAAGGCCCGCGGGCCACCAAGTGGCCCGCCAAGGCATTTGAATTTGCCCGCCAGCAATCGGCCGGCTGACCAGCGCACTGTGGCACCGCTTCCACCCGATGAAAACCAAAAAGTTGTGTCCCGACGCCGCGACACAACTTTTAGGTTAAAAATTTTTGCTCACCTGTAAATTTTATTGGCCAGCCTTGTTCTAAAATAACAACTTTTCATTCTTTTATTTACATTTAATGTATTTTACCTCCAATCTAAACAGTGGTCTGGCAGTTGGAAAACTCTGGCGCAGTGTGAATCCCTGCTCTATAGGGAGTATGCTAGTGAACATTTACCTGGAAGAATTGCAAGGTCTCCAGCGTAATGTCGTAGTTGTCGGTGAGGCAGTTGCAGATGAGGGAGTGCAGCAGCGGCCACTCCGAAACCTCCCCGTCACCCACCAGCCAGTTGGAGAATTCTGGCACAGTTTTGAACATAACTGACGTTGTTTTTAAAATAATAATTCAACACAGCACATCATGTTAAGGCCCCTAAACAGGGTTATTTGTAAAACACCAACAACCTCTCAGAAGTAGATTACCAACATCATAAACAACAACATTTGTTTTACGACTAAGTGGTGCC
Source organism: Agriphila geniculea (assembly GCA_943789525.1). Taxonomy (NCBI): domain Eukaryota; kingdom Metazoa; phylum Arthropoda; class Insecta; order Lepidoptera; family Crambidae; genus Agriphila; species Agriphila geniculea. The sequence goes on along the minus strand of OX038890.1, from coordinate 12,407,463 downwards.
CTCATCATAGTAAAATTATTTGGTCGCTAAGTACATAATGTATTGAAAATTCACATATACAGATTGAAGATAAGGTTTTATAGTTTATTTACAAAAACTAACCTCAGTAAAATATAGTTCGCTGTAGTAGTAGTTCAAAAAGAGTAAAAAAATGGCAGCAAAACGTGGCCACTTTTGGCACTTTTGCTAACTACTAAAACAAACTATATTTTACTAAGGTTATTGTTAACATTATGTATGTGAGAGAAAATAAAAGAAAGGATGGCAATGTGAGGAATTTATTAATTTATTTCAATATCGTGGTTATGACTAAGTTACCGAATAAGTTATTTAGCTTTAACATTACATTAAATATTGTAATTTTATTACACTATTATTACTGTCATAAAAGGAGTAATACTTAACTACATTACCAGATAGTTCAGAGCACCGATCCGACAGAGTGCCGTGTCCGACAGTTGAACAACGTCTGAGCTATCGACACCTGCGCAAGTAGGGATGCGCCGATCCGATCCGATCTTTTGAAAGATCGGATCGGCAGGCATACGATCCGGCGATTTTCGGATCGGATCGAGGCCATACGATTTTTTGCTGTATCGATACAAAACTTGAAAGATCGGATCGCTTGGACCGTATGAATTAAAACGCGGTTTATTTACAAAAAATTGGGCACTTACTTAGGTTTATTTGTTACAAACTTTATCTTTGTTTACATTTTGAACTCGGCGGCATCCTTTGCAGGTAGATCCATTAATCTTATACATTATATTATTAAAACGAATCATAACATCGGCCAATTTAACTTTGTGTGAAAGTCGCAACAGACTGGATCTACGTTGTCTGTCAAAATTACTGATTCGATGGCATGGCGCCTATAAAATTGTACTTAACTGTTAGTAATTAGGCACCCGCCATTCCAGTCTTCGAAGTCTAAACTTTAGAGAAATATGTAGTAAGTATTTTTTTTAAGTTCTCTAAGTACGATTTTATGATTACACACTGTTTTTCCTTTAAATCTTCAAGGTACTTGTTTACAAGTTTTACATGGGTTCACACGTAACAAAGATCTAAAATCAATTGTGTCTTACTTATTTGCATCCGATCCGGATCGATTTCCTAAAGATCGGATCGACGGCATGTGATCCGATCCGTGGATCGGATCGTGACTTTACGATCAATTACGATCCGAAAAATCGGATCGAAGCCGTTGCGCAAGCCGTTTTTATACACGTGCGCAAACAAGCTCGGTGGCGTGATGTGGCGTGATGGAGCAGTGGGGAGGCGCACGTGCACACAGTTGTTTTACGAGTCATTTAGTGACTTTTATTTATAAATTACATTGAATAAACTAATTATTTGTAACAATTATATTAATTGTAATAAAATCTACTATTTGCATTGTTTTTTATTTATTTACTAAGAAAAGACGTGCATTCTCCCACATGTACTTAGCGTGCAATAAATTTAATTAAGATGTGGGCACCACTTGAGGGTGATAGTCGCTTTCCAATTGATTTTAAACTATAACAATCTAGAAAAGATTAAAATAAGTTGATGAAAAACGTGTGGTGGTAACCTAAGGTGCTGACTGTATCTTTAAAGAACCATTTAAATGTTAGTGGAGGGTAACTTATTATTAATTCGTACGATACCACCACTAGACAAAATGACATTTGTAAAAGCGATAACGAACTTCGATGTGTCTATATGAAACTCACCATTGATGAGATCCGGTGAATCTATGACTTTGAGACACTTGGCGAGGATCGCGGTGACCAGAGCTGCGTGGTGGAAGTCACTCACTCCAGTTTCTACTGTGCCTTCCAGAAAGTTCTGCCGGAACGTTCGGGATAGGTGCGTCGCTATGGTAGGGTGGCATTCCTGGTGAAGAACAAAATACGCATTCATCATCATCATCATATCAGCCGCACGACACCCACTGCTGGGTATTAGCTGAGTGCGAAATTATAACTGGGGTATCATAAATCTATCGCAGCGCTCATAGTGGCAAAAAGTAGAAATAATGTCTGTCCGTCCTTGTCATCGTGTTATGATATGACAAGGACGGACAGAGCATTTCTATCGCTCTGGCTAAGCTTTGAGTTAGGCGGTAGGGCCCCAGGTCAGAGCCAACAAAGTTGCGAACGCTAGATAATAATAATAATAATAATAATAATAATAATTTATTCAACCAAAATAAATAAATTACATTTTTACTTTACACTATTATAAAGGTTTTTTAGGGTTACAAAACAAAATAACACCAACTCCTAAACTAGGACGAATCCTGTTTCTTAGGAGTTGGTGACTCCTCCTTTTAGCATTGTACATAAAAACTTCTTAAAGCGCAGGTAAAGCGTTAAAAAAAACGTAAGTATTATTAGGTTACAATACTAAATGTGTGTGTGTGAGAGTGTGTGTGTGTGTACGTGTGTGTGTGTGTGTGTGAGAGTGTGTGTGTGTGTACGTGTGTGTGTGTGTGTGTGTGTGTGTGTGTGTGTGTGTGTGTGTGTGTGGGTGGGTGTGTGTGTGTGTGGTGTTATGAGTGCGTTATTTGATTAAACTTTCGGTCTCATCGTAATTAAGAGATAACAGATATTCATGCACAGTTTTTTTTAATTTGTACTTAGTAAGTGAGTATATTCGTTTTATCTTGTGAACTCTGTTATAAAGTTGTGAACTAAGAGCATTATATTGGTATTTAGCCCAAGCAGTACGACATCCAACCTGCGGACAAACAAGAGTACCGTGTCGTCTTGAAGACGTAACGTCATCGAGAGGCAGTAAAGAATGTTTACGCAGGATCATACGCAAGATAGCCAACTGCCTAACTGTGAGAACCTCACTCTCCGCATACAGTCTCACGGTTGGATAGATCCTAGGCCTAGATAGTAAGACCTTGAGAACAGCTCGCTGAGCACGCTCAAGTTTTAATAGGGATGTTTTGTTAGTCCCTGCCCAAACAGAAATGCAGTAGGATAGTATGGACTGGCATAATCCGAAATAAACCGTAAAGAGAGTGGTACGGTCAGCTGAGTGACGTAGATTTTTAAAAATATAAATAAGTTTCCGAACTCTACCTGTAAGAGTTTCAATCTGGACATGCCAGTCAAGCCCATCGTCAAGGTGGATGCCTAAATACTTTACACTACTTACAGATTTCAATGGCTTACAGAGACACGAATGCAAGTCTGTGTCCTGGCAATTGTGTAGTATTATATCTGAGGCTGAAGTAGTTAATTCAGGCTTGGGAGACCTGTCGATGTTAAATTTTAGAACCTGTGATTTATCAAAATTAAGTGTCAGTAGATTTGTGGACAGCCATTTGCTGACACAACGCAGAGCAGTCTCAGCATAGCACTTGGCAGAAGCCCAATTTTCTCCATAGACCAAAAGAGCCGTGTCATCTGCATAAGTAAAGATGTTACAGTTTTTAAGAGAGAGGCGGCATAACTGGTCTATGTATATGAGGAAGAGCGTTGGGCCCAGAATGCTGCCTTGAGGCACCCCATAGCATATGGGTGCCTCATCGCTGAGCAAACCACCAATTTTAACGCATTGCGTTCGGCCAGACAGATAACTTCTAAACATGTCCAAACTGGTACCTCGAACTCCAATAGACTCCATTTTGGACAGAAGGATGGGAGCAGAGACTGTATCGAAAGCCTTTGACAGGTCTAGAAAGATACCATAACACTTCTCCTTATTATCAATGTGCGATACAATAGCTTCTGTAAGGCTCGAAACAGCATCCTCTGTGGAAATACCACTCCGAAAGCCATACTGGTTATCCGATAAGATGTTAAATTTATTAAGATATTTTATTAGTGAAGCGTTAAGGTACCTCTCAAAAATCTTCGATAGAGCCGAGAGAACTGAGATGGGTCTATAATTAGAGACACAGTCCCTGCTCCCCGCCTTGTGAATAGGGTGGACAACGGCTTTTTTAAAGCAGACAGGGAAAACACCGTTCTCTATACAAAGATTGAAGATATGTGTTAGAGGTATGGCTAAAGAAGATACAGACTGCTTAATCACACGCGGTGAGATTTCATCCCAACCTGTAGAGCTGTCACTGCGTAGATTAAGAATAAGACGCTTCACCTCTGTCTCATCGATGGGGAGGATAACAAATGAATTACAGACAGAATCTGAGTGGGGAGAGGAATTATCCTGTAATGGGGACGAAGGAGCTGAAATTTTTTGGGCCAAATGAGTGCCTATATTTACGAAGTACTCGTTAACAGAGTTGATAGAGGAGATGTTGTCGCTCGAAATGTTCAGGAGTTCATCAGGAGGTTTCTTAGCCTGGTTAGAATTCGTAACTGTTTTAATAACCTTCCATATTTCTTTTGGGTTATTTTTAGCTTTTTCGAATTCGCGCTTTTCGTAATCCACTTTAACTTTTTTCAGAAGAGCATTGCAAAAATTGCGATACCTCAAGTACGTGGTTTTTAAGACGATGTTATCAGGTGAGCTCTTTAGTCTAAGATGCATTAAGTCGCGATTTCGTATACAACGAAGTAAACCGGCAGTTATCCACGGTTTAATAATCCTGTTTCTCCTTGGAACCTTTACAAATGATATATGTTTATAGATTATTGATTTAATACATGCAATCAGAGCATGAGTGGCTATATCAGGATTTGATTCTTCTAAAATTGATGTGAAACTTGTGTTATCTAAGTCTTTTTTTATTAATTCAAAATTATATTTGACTACGTGAGAGTTTGTTTGTTTAATATTGACATTGTTGTTAAATTTTAGAGACAGAGCAACAGGATAATGGTCTGTAATTTCAGTATGGATGACACCTACTGTGGCTATATGTTTAGTTTTAAAAAATATATGATCCAAACAGTTATTAATTCTAGTTGGAAGACGATGTGCCGGTAGTAGACCAAGGGATGACATTAGTGTGAGATAATTATTAGAGTGAGGATTAATACTATTTTCCTTAATATCGATATTGATGTCACCTATCAGCACAATGTTTGATAAGTTTAGAGGAGAAACAATGTTATCAAGACTATTGTAGAATTTATCTAGGTTATTGTATGATGGGGAGCGATAGACCGCGACAATAGCGATGTTACCAATGCGACATAACAAGCAATTTCCATCCTGAAAGGGTGGCTCACTAATGTAGCACTTTAAGTCCTCTCTAGCATACAGTACCACGCCATCATTTTGGAGACGATTATTAAAAGTAGACTGCACAGTATAACCGTCAAGAAAAGGAAGTTGAACAGAGCCTTTGAGCCAACATTCGGTTAAAATAATAACATCAAAATGAATTTGAGTTATTGACAAAGTAGCGATAAAATTGTTAAAGTTTTTGTTAATACTTCTAATATTCACGTGGATTATTTTCAAAGACGAATCGTTGGGTAAGTACATAGAACAGTTATCTGGTGTGCAATACTGTGCCTGCGCAACATCCATGCAATCTATTTCAGATACTATATCTACTAGATTAGTCATTTTTATTTGACGAGGCCAAGGAAACCTGACGTAGTACACAACTACGTCCAAGGGTGGATGTACTATTATTGCTAGAGATTTTTATTAATTTTAGAATCAAATAAAAAATGATTAATGTTATTACAAGTGTACAAAATTTGCGCATGCACGGGTGAGTAAATTTTGTTGGTAAACAAAGTATACGGAAGGTGACCACAAGAGTTAAAAAAGCATAACGTGTAAATATGAGGATGAAACCACTTTGTTTTATTCGGAATGAGTGATTTTAAATATTCGAGGTACAAAATTAATGAAAATAGTTCTTTTTTTTTACTAAGAAAACGATGAGTACGTTGTTTGTTTGTGTGTAGTGTAAGACAGATTAACGTGTTATTTGCGTGTGGTAGTGTAAGAGGTATTGTGTGATAGTTTGTGTATTTAGTGTGAAAAATTGTGTATTTTGTGTTATATGATATTAATTTGTAAATAAAATGAAACATTTTATAACTACAGTAAACTAGTAAGACATGATTCTGATTTAACATGAATGAATTTTGATGTGGAATCTTTGCGGAGAAGCACCCGACCATTAGATGTCCAGCAGAATTTGAAATCGTGTTTTTTAGCAAATTCGCGAGTAAGAAAAAGCAGCTTACGTGTAGAATAGGGCAGGTGCTCGTCCACATAGATTGGTCGCTTATCACCAACCATACCAATATGCTCATAATTTAGTTTCTCCGAGCTCTGTCGACCTTTGTTGAAGCGCCGCGAAGAGACAAGAAAGTTGTTCTTGATTCGGACTGAGTGAAATTCGACAACTATTGTTCTAGCTATACCAGGTTTTCCAGGACGTCTGTATATATCGCGGATATCATGCTCCTGATAGCTTACACCCAAAGTGGTGCCGAGTTTTTGGACTATGTCGATAAGGTCACTTTCTAGCTCTTTCTCCTTGACAGGTACATTTCGGACTTCGATGGATGAAGATCTGGAAAACTGTTGTAATTCCTCTAATTGTTTTTCCAACCCTATCATATATTCCCTGTTTTGGTTTTTTTCTATCTCCAATCTTCCAATTCTAGCTTTAATTTCTTCAAACTGGGTGTTCATAAAGGTTATTGAGGCTTCAATTTCAGAGTTAGATTTCTGAATTTCCGCACACTGTGTTTTAAGTGCAGTAACGTCAGAAACAAGTTTGGATAGAGTGGCAGATTGTTCAGTCTTCCAAGTACTTAGCATCAACAAAAGTTCCTTTTTGAACTCGTAAAAATTGCCTTGATCACTCTCAGTTGCTTGAGGCGACGATTCAATGCGGAGACGCTTCGAACGAGTGGTTACTGAGCGACTATGTTCTGGTTTGTCCTTTGACGAAGAGTCCGATTCCGATTGTGATTGAGTAGTAGGTACTGCACTAGGCTTGGTCGGGGACTCGCGCGGGGAGTGATGTAATTTAGGCATCTTAGTAGTGGAGATAAGGTCGAGTTTGTTTGTACGCACAAAACAGTCAGCTGGACGTGTCGTAGACGCCGTAGCACGGTGTAGCACGTAGTTCGTAGCACAGTGAATCGTCGCTACGAGCCACCACCACCGCCCCGCTTGATGTTGCTTGCAGAATGTAGTTCGTAATTTCGACGCTCGGGCCCACGACACAGTTAGCGTTGATGGTGGGGCGCACCGGTCCTAGCGGTGTTCTATTTGCAGGAGCTCAGAGTTCAAATCACAGTACGGTCAAAAATTTTTAAACGCAGTAACCGATGCAAATTTGTTATCCCACTCTAAGACCGCCCAGTAGGAGGAGTTATTACCTTTAAGAGCCTCAAGAGGAACAAGGAATTGAAATTTTCACACACAGCCAATCACAGAAATTCCAAATATTCAAATGATGATAAAAACGACACAGAAACAGCGCACAACCGCTCCAGGCCAGAGTAGGCGGAGGAATGATGATGACGCTGAAGTCGTGCACAGAGCCAATAGGCCTCCCCCAAGGGTCTCTACAACGATCGGTCCTGCTTGGCCCGCATCCAGTAGCTTCCCGCGACCTTCATCAGATCATCGGTCCAACTTTTTAAGGGCCTCCCTACGGAGCGTCGTCCGGTGCGCGGTCGCCATTCTTTCTAGAATGGCCGTTGGGGCAGAAAGGTTCTCCTTTCCGCCCCAACGGCCATCGGTTCTTCTCGCTATGTACGCATTGGAATCGGTAAATTAAGAGTGAAATTACACACCACAGCCACGTCACAAAAGAAATATTTAATCACCGAAGCAAATGTTGCCGTCAAGTCAAAGCAAACAACTTTAGTGTTTCGTAAATACTGTCGTTTCAAAGGCAGTATAATTTGGCCGGTTTACAAATCATCCACTGATCGACACACTAGCGCTAACTTGTGGCTAGTGAAGAATAGACCTGTCATTTTGTTGTTTGCTATGTGTTAGCAATCAATTTTTGGATGTTGGAAGCGAATTTTCGTAAAATAAGTATAAATTTTTAATTCTGCTTTTTGTTCAATTCGATCTTTAATTCCTTTACTGTCCAACTTCCATAATAATCATTAATATTAATAAAAGAATTGCATAAGTTTGTAACGTTATTTAAAAATAATACAGTGTGACAAGTAAAGTGATAATTTTCAAAAAGTGACTTCTTCTATGATTCCTTCATGCCCATTCTTTCATCAAGTCGTAGCTGGCGCAGTTTATGGCATATAATTAGTTATTAGTCATCCTAAACTAAAGAAAAGATAATTGAAAATCAGCTCAGTAATGTAATGTTCACACAACACACATACTGTTTTGATGCACTCTGTCTCATCTCTCATATCATTAACTACAACACAAAGTCTTTCGAAAACATTAAACAAGCAGGACAAACAAGACGCGTGTTACACAGCAGGGCTCGTGCTACCCAGCTTACACAAGATTTACGTGCGTTCACAAGATCTACACAAAAAGTGGGTTTATTTCAGCACCTAATTACGAGCGTGAGTGTAGATAGATTCCACTTACATTATTAACGTGCAAGCAATAGAGTTGACTATCGAGTGACGCGTTTAAGCTCATATATTTCAATTGTAAGTTCAGAAAAAGCTATGCACTCCCGCGCCCCTCCCGCATACAGATATATCTAGCGATTTAAACCGCGAGAGATCATCTCGACAAATTGTTTTTTTTTTACCAATACTACGTACCCTTGAGAGCGGCATAAACGTTTTGCTTTTAAAATTCCTTTTCAGTTGTTTGTAAAGTTTTTGGTTCTGTTATTGTTTGTGTTATTCTGTTATTCTTGCAATTGACAACATTTCAAAATTTTTAGGTACATGTTTTTATGGATATAATGAAAATTTATAGTTTTTTAGGCAACACGTATTTTTTCTTTTCCATTTATTTTCATACACTACTGAGATATTAATTAATAAAAAACGGTTTATTCTAAAAGGACGTAAGTACAGGATATAGGTAAAATATAAGCGATGCCTTTGCCTTGCCTCTTAAAACGTCAATTAAAAAAAAAACTGTCTTTGATGCGAATTGTGATGTCCATAGAGATGTAGGCACGCTAGTATTTTATATCGATAATAATGGTATTTTTGTTTCATAATAAATAGGAAACATAATAACAACTATAGTAACCCCAATAACAACTATGTAAATTATCGTAGTACCTTTTAAGGGGTATGAGTGATTTTCTAAGAAGAGGTGGGTAATTTTTCTTTCAATGTCGCTTTCTAAAAACAGTTTCAACTAAAAGCCCCCATACAAAGACTTTCAAAAGTAATATCGAAGCGATGTTGTGATTGAAAAGTGCGCTATACGCAATCTATAGCCCTGTCTCTATAACAAAACAACATCACTTTGAGTTTGCTATAAGAGCTCAGAGTACGACCTCTGGTAACTGCCCCCCTAGTCAAATGGCCAACATTCTATTCGTTTGAACGCTACTCTTACTATTAAAACTTTAAAATAAGCAGTAAACTATAAAATTACGTGCCGTAAGCTTGACAGTTCCATACAATACATCGAAGTTTGTGATTTACATAAGTTTGCGACATGTGATTTAATCATCTATTGCTCATATTTAAGCTTTAAACGTAAGCGTAGCGTTCAAACGAATAGAAAGTTGGCCATTTGAGAAGGGGGGCTGGTATCCCTAAGAACTTTCTCGAATGTCCATGCAGACAAGACAAGGAAATAAAAGAACAGGTAATAAAAATGACAGTGTTTATTATTCGAAGACTTTTTTATCTCTTTTTAGTTGTCGCTGCAAACTAGTAATCATTGCTTCATGTCGTCGACATCACGCAGGCTCATTACATTTTTGTGGTATGTTGGATATCGGCTCCTAAAACAAAGAAATTGTGCTTGTAGTAATAAGTATCTACATACAGAACATTAAGTTATAACTGATTTGAGTTAAATTGAATTAAATAACTTGATTATCATTTATTAAGAAAGATGTGCCAGGCTAGCCAAGCCATGTGATGGTTTTCTACTTTTTGTTACCATCAAATATAAAGTACCGAAGAAAGTACAATAAAACATATCGATATAGAAAAATGCACATCACTATGCGAAAAAACACACCTCAATAAACAGATCTGATATTTGCAAAAATCGACAAAGAACTGGACACAAACGACTATTTGCTCAAATTATTAGTATAATATAATAGTTTCAGGCTATTTACATAACATAAAAAAATGAAAACAATATGAACTCACCGATTAAATGATAATATCTATTGATTATTTTCTTATGTTCCTGTGTGTGATTTACAGCCCTCAATCACACAAAACATAATGTCACAGGTAACGCTTAAGTATCACAAACGATGCTACGACTTTCTTTTGATTTTCTCACAAGAATACTTTAAAAATATCTTAATTTTACTGAAAATAGAAATACACTCGAAAGACAATCAGTCATTATTATGACATTTATGACAATTGATTTTTTCAGTGTTGCCAGATCAGATTTTCACACTACCCTAGGCTGGGTCTTAATTTACCCTAGATCACAGAATAGATATAATATATAATATAAATAAATAATAATTAATAGTACTACCGTACAGAAAGGACACTCTCCGCCCCACCTTACATGTACATGGAAGAATTATTTGTTGATTTATAAAGAAAGAAATAGGTAGTGGAACGAAATATTTTTCTTGTATTTAATTATACTAATCGGGTAATTGGGTATGCTGTAATTTCAATTTCGGGATTTAAAATTACTCGAACGGGCAATGTGTCGTCTCTTAGTGCCGGATAATTTTAACCCTAAATCTAGGGTAAATTACCCTAAGCTGGCACCACTGTTTTTTTTTTAAATAGAAGGCAAAGAGACTCAACTCAAACTCCCTATATGGACTAGATTTCAGATTTTTTTAATTTACGTACAAAATACTGATCTAAAAAATCTGAAAAAAAATATATGAGCTTAGAACACTAAAATCTCGAAATGGTTTTCTAATTTTAGTACTTCCCAAGTAACAAAAGTTTCTATAACTAAGGGGTTTTATCACCAAACAGTGATATAGTAGGCCTTAAATGGTAACCGTTGTGACTGCTTGTGCTATAAAGGTTTTCCACTGAGCGTTTTGGTTCTATAATATTAAAGAGCATTTAAGTTCTATGGTGCAGCTCTTAGAACACTTACAGGACATACAAAAGAATCTTTAAAGTGTTGCACTGTAATAGATATGAAAAAAGTTATTATAGTACTATTTAGTATTAAAGACGACTTTACTGTCACTTTTATGTATCTATTTTGCACTAATATTGCGTCAAAATAACTTTTACAGTACTAGTATTGTAGCAGTATCGAAAACACTATTACAGAATCAATCTGCACTATAAAAGTACTTTGCACAACCATCATGTCACGGTTTAGCTTCTTAAATGCTCCCTCAACATCGCTATGGGGCTAGTTCTTTAAAAGTCATGAAAACTCTTCTATGGTACTAAATAGTATCATAGCGACTTCTGGTGCAGTTGCTAAATAACTTAAACTTTTTGTGTTACTGCTACCTGACTAAAGCGTGAGATAAAAGCACTAAAATGAATAATTAATGGACTAATCCGTTTTCGACGAAAATATGGCTGCTGTTTATGTCATGATAGCACATTAGTAGCACGGCTGGAGCCAATGTGTACTATAGCAGCCTCAGTCGGGATGAGTCTTTATTTTATTAATTTAAATTTAATTAAATCACGAAAATTATGAGGGCGCATTATCAAATTTGAAATCAGCATAGTGATTTTATCGATACAATTATTTTCGCAAGTGCAAGTTACGGTGGAGTTACGGTCAATGGTTGATCAAAGGTGATGTTTTGTAGAATGTCCTTTTGTATTATAAATTGTAATAGCGAATGACATTTTGTTTTCTTGGGGAACACTCACGATGACATGAGCACAGCACGAACAAAATGGCGAACAATAGTGTGATAAAAAGATCAAAATAGCACTATAAAATGTTTTGGTTTTCAAGTATAGAGCTGATTTATTACCGTGAGAGGCTTTATGTAATGTTTATAGAATTAATCAGTGATAAAACTAGGGCCTATTTGGGGTTCTGTAAAGGTTTACAATACCATTATAGTGCTTATCATGAAACTAATTAGCACGTCCTAAAGCGTTCTCAGGACTTTTATAGTACCAAATTTTGTTACTTGGGTTTCTCAAAATGAAATGTTGTCAATTCCGGGAAAAGAACCCATATGATATGCATAGTACAAAAGGTCTCAATTTACAACCACTCCAACAAGCATAACACATTTTCTGTCAACCTGCCATTGGTCTTGCATTAACTCAATAAAAGCATAGCTTTAGATACTTTATATAAAACCAAGCGTTAAGCTATATCCAGACTTGTATCATCTTGACGATCAAAATCAGCCGTATCGTATCAAGTATTCGTATCCTAAGTGTGGACGCTCATTTCGACTGCATCGTATCACTATCTCCATTAGCCCAAAACGGGCTTAATAACCACGTCCACACTTAGGATACTGTATCTTGTCAGCGTATCAACAACGCGTGTCGTGAATGTGGACGCGTACATTTTCCTCGAATCTTTCCCTAGTCAACAAAAAAACGCGAGCAACAAAAATGTATGTCATCAACCAGCGGAGGAGAGTGCGAAAATGTATATAAACACGTACATAAAAACTTGTCAAAATCGTGTAGCGGCATTGCGTATCCCCTTTGATGATCGGGCAAAAACCGCCTCGAGATGGATCGCGGTGTAAATCACATAGTCGTATTATGATACAGTATCAAAATGCGTCTACACTACGTTATACTGCCGATCATGATACACGACTCCGATACGCAAGTGTAAACAAGGCGGAAAGCCTTGTTTGATACGCGGTTACATATGGATCGGGGTGTATCAGATACGGTGCGCAGCATGATCGCGTATCGTTTTGCGTCCACACTAGCCAAATGATACACGTCGATAATACGCGACGGTGATCTGATACACTCAAATTTTACTAGTCTGGACAAAGCTTTAGTTACCTGTATTTAAATCTTTGTATTTGCATTATCTACATACATATTATTCGGACTGGTACATGAAAATGTGTTAATGAAATTACGATATATTTACCTTCATTAGGGTATCACAGTAGTCCAGCCACGAGAAGAAACTCGTCAGCTCCCTGTAGCCGTGGAATTTATTAAATGCCTTATCACCGTAATCTTGGGCTACATACCTGAAACCAAATAGTTATTTATGTAACTGTTGTATAATTAGAGGTATTATTAGGTTTTCATCTAAAATACGAATGTGGGTTTTGTGTTGAGGGTATATTTTCCGATTTGAGCTACTCAAAATGCTATTAAAAAAAAACCGGTCAAGAGCGAGTCGAACTCGCGCACCGAGGGTTCCGTACCATCATAATAAATGCACCGCAGAGTAGAATAATATATATTTTTTTTAATTATTATTGCATTTTTAAGTCAGCGCCATCTCTAGACCGATGACTCTTCGGAGATAAGGGGCAAGGGGGACGGCCAGTCCTTGTAGTTAAAAAGGTTTTTTTTAAATGTCTTTCTTATTTGCAAAATAGTTGGGCAAATGTCATCTTAAACTATTCCAAATTTCAAGTTGATACCATTATTAGTAATTCTCGAGATATCCAGCTGTGACAGACAGACAGACTGAGTCACACCAAAAGGGTTGCTTTTTTACCATTTTGGTACGGAACCCTAAAAAAGAGGTGCATAGACTGAAAACGACAAAGGAAAATTGCTCTTGGTTACACTTATACCAGGGCTCTTTCACTCCGCGCAATAGAAACAGAGGCAAATACTATGAACGTTTTGGAGCGAAGGGAACGCTGTGATACTTCAATTGCACTTTATTGTGTCGGTGCAAGAGTCGCAATTTATTTAAAGGATTTTGCGGAGTGCAACTTCTGTACGCTAGTACTATTATCTATTCTGTGCTTATACCTATTGATGAGTGTACTCACGCCCAGGTAATGTTGAGTCGATCGACGTCAGCCGGCTCGGTGGCGGCGGGCACGCTCTTGAACTTGGCGGCGAGCGTGCCCACCAGAGTCTCGCACGCCGGGCTACAACTAGTCACTAAGTTGGCTATATCGTCCTCCGGTAATGAGGACACTATCATTATTCCCTCGCATGCTCGAAGGACTACTTGATTGTCCTGCAAATTTATCTCGCATTATACATTAGAAAACAGAAAACTATAAAATGGATTGTAAATTCCGAAATTTATATTGGGTTAACTTTTTAAAAGAAAACTGGCAAGTATTAGGTTTTGCGCCTGTTCTAAGTTCTACCAAATTACACTTTTAATTACATATAACACACAACTATGTATGTATAGGTGTATATCAGTTTTGTGTATTATAACAATACATGTTTTTCAATTAGGTGAAATAGAAAGATAATGGAGGTCATAAAAAAGACTCACAGCACTATCCAGATAAGATAACAATAAGTCAATCAACAGGAACTTGTCATTATCATCATAGACAGTCTTTTGACTCCTATTTGAAACATCTTCAGGTATAGATCCACTGGATCCATCCTCTCTCCCATTCGATCTCACTATAGAAATATTCCTCAACGGATTTGTTAGCAATTCCACTTCAAATAGAGGATTCTTCTTTGGTGTTTGGACTTTGGATTTGACAGGGATCAGCTTCTGTATGTCATCAGGTATGCTGAGTAAGCTGTTCTTGTCTTCTACAAAAGGTGTTGTGAATATGTTCGCTAGGCCCGGCTCTTTTCTAACAAGTCCACATAGTGTCAGAAGCAGTTCAACTTCTTCCTTCTCTGTTGGTGATGCTGGGCTTTCATTGCATTGGATTAACATTCTCTGAAACAATGATAGGAACTTATATGATTGTAACAACATGCTTCGCTGTAATAAGAACAAATGGAGCAAACAAGTGACGCTATGGTATCCAAGGGATGGGCAGAGAAGGCCCATAAGAAAATAAGCTAAAATTTACCCTAAGGCGCTTCTGGATCAGAGTCGCTGCCGATAGGCAGCCCTGGAGGGCCTAAGAGGAGGCCTTTTCCGAAAGGCACACTGAACTAAGAGACGTGATTTAAATACTAACTTAATGTAATGTTACCTAACATTACATTAAGTCAGTATTTAAATGTACCTACATTAAATTAAGTTAGTATTTAAATCACAAAGTAGAGTATTAACATCAAAAACAGGACAGCTCGGAAATAAAAGGCTTATTATTATTATATGATTGTCTACTTTAAAACAGTTTAGAAGGCTATTAGAGTTTAAAAAAATCTAAATAATTCTTTCTCAGGTGATTGACATCTTTGGGTTTGAGTAAGGGCAAAAACAAAAGATGAAAAGTCTTTAAAAGTTCTCAGTAGTATCTATCAACGAAAATGATTGGAAAGGCCATTAACTTACCTGTAAAGGTCTATAAACATGAGCACTATTAACACAAGGTTGCCTCGTCCGCCTCAGGAGTGCGGTCCCAGTGGTGAGCGCTAAAGACCTCGCCCCGGGCGGCCGGTCAGCCGCCGCGAGCGCCGTCAACGCATCCAGCACGCATATGTTACGCTGCACTATTGCTTCGAGGCACGGGCCAACCGTACCACCCTGTTGCTCTTTTTCTTCGTCAACGATCAACTGTAATAAATGCCCATCTTAGACAAAATTATAAGAGAACATTTTAACTGAAAAATAGGCACAAGTTAATGATAAAAGGGAATTAATTAATTGGGTGACTGTACATAATTAAAGGCGACTGTTAATGGGATACTTAATTACTAAACCTGGCAGCGGTTTATTTTTTGGGCGACAAAACTAAACGGGCAACTAACTGTGGATTACAAAAAATACATAAAACGGGCGACTACATTTGGGAAACAATTTAAGTTAGCAGTGAAAATTTCAAATGAGTGACAAAAATACTGAGTAGGCAACTATTATACCAAGTAGGTAACTATATAACTGATTTAAGCTGCCCAACATGGTGTTTTTGTTGTTACTGCCGTTGCCCACTTAGTATTTCAGTACACTATATTCAGTATTTTTGATACCCAAAATGGGAATTTATTGTTACCTGATTAAATACTACCCATGATAAAAGAGGGTATGTATAAATTATATGCATAATTGATCAGCCCACCGATTACGTATCTCTGTTGCTAACAATTCTCGATTGAAATCGATTGAAATCGCAGTTGCATTGCTGCTTTAAGTAACATAGTTGTCACATTGGTTCTTACTAAAGCAGCAATGTCACTGCGATTTCTGTCAAAGTTGATTGCAACAAAATTAGACAATCAGCCTACAGTACCTTGATTACGTAAGTCTGTTGCTAACAATTCTCGATTGAAATCGATTGAAAGTGCAGTTACATTGCCGCTTTAAATAAGATAGTTCTCACATTGGTTCTTACTAAAGCAGTAATGTAACTGCGATTTCTGTCAGAGTTGAATTGCAACAAAGTTACGTAATTAGGGGGCTGGTGCGAGCCATATTTTTTCTAGTATAATATTTAGTATTGTATGTATAAATGAAGTTATTTGACCATCAAAATAAAGTGAAGATACAATATAAGGTCGAACCAAAAGATATGATGATACTGAAACAGGTGATAGCATCGCTACAACTGAACAATATTTTCCAAGGAACATAGGTGGAAAAACCATTTTTTTTTCGCCTACCTTACTATAGTCAGCTAACCAATACATTTTGTATGGGAGTATGAATATTTTTTTTCGTTTTTCGACCTATGTTCCATGGAGAAAGTTGTTTGGTTTAAGCAACATTATCACATTCTGCTTCACTTATTATCACATAATTTGATTTTACCTTATATATACAAAGTATGCATTTTTTGTAATATTGTTTTGTAACATTGTTTGCATATCTTTGGACCAATTGTACAGATATGGCTTAATAACTTTGAAATACAGGATTTATTATCCTAGTTCAGCAGCAGATGCTACAATTTGTTGATTGTTATTTTAATTTGTTTTGAACTCTTACCTGTAAGAAATCTTTATGTAACAACATTTAAAGTGTGTGGTAGTAAATAAATAAATTATTATTATTATTTGTAAGTTGTCTTTTTAAATTTCCTAATGTATATTTTGTAGAGGTGAAAAAATGAAATTTTAATGACTGAGTTTGTTTATCTTTGAGTTAAAGAGTTGTGTTGTTTAATGTTAATGAGATATTTACAAATACGTTACATTTTTCATTTGTCTAATTATGCAAGCATGAAGGTTAGCTTATCAAGTGTAAGTTAAAAGTAGTCATTTTATCATAAATGTAATTAAAACTTTTGTTACCTATTGTTTCTAGCAAGATTGCAGGACCAAATTTAATTTTTACCACAATAGATGTGTCAAGACTAGAATTTAGTAGATTTAACCTCTTTATGTTTCATTCTCAAATAAATGAACACCAAATTATTGAGAAAAATAGATATTTGATTATATTTAATTCAATTGTAGTTGAGTAGAGTAGTACAACAGCAAAATGTTGCATATTTTAACTGTTTTAAGCTTTGTTAGTTTCATTAGATTATAACCACAGGTATTAAATGTGTTTCAACTAAACATAGGTGTTTAGTAAGTAGTAGTAACCAGGGTTCAAAGTGATAATTATCATTGATAATCAATGATAATTATCTTTGATAAATTTGAGTCCGTTACGCCAGCAAGAAAGTAGCTTCTAGAGGGAAGCGAGTTTGATGAATAATTTGTGCGCAA
Organism: Agriphila geniculea; assembly: GCA_943789525.1. Lineage (NCBI taxonomy): Eukaryota > Metazoa > Arthropoda > Insecta > Lepidoptera > Crambidae > Agriphila > Agriphila geniculea. Next base: position 12,389,767 of record OX038890.1, on the reverse strand, counting down.
TTCGGTGTAAATGTGAGCCAAATAAAAAATTTGTGGGCCTTATAGTTTTGGAATAAAACGGGAAAAACGAATTCTGCTGGGGTAACGGTACTCCAGCAGGAAGATTCTAAACTAATGATCGGAGAGAAATAAAAGATATATGGGCGAGTAGCTTGATACTAGCAAGAAATGTGCGCCAAAAATATAATTTGTGGGCCTTATAGTTTTGGAGATATTTGATTTCCTGCTGGCGTAACGTTTTGCCGGGTCCCAGATCTCGGAAACTACTAAATGTGCGATCTTACAGTAAACATATATAAGTAGCCCCTAATTTGTGCTATTTGTGCGGTAGAAAACATTTCAAAAATATTCACAAATTTTGAAGTAATCGGGCTTTTTCTGAAAACAGAAAAAAAATTCTAGCGCCTAAACTACCACATAAATAAAGAAACCAAAAACGGTGTTCTATTCTTCTTATTATTTCTCATTACCATAAAAATTTTGAAAACCGCACATTTACACGTATTTGAATAATACCCTCATGAAGGTGAGACCGACCATGTCATGACTTTGACGGTCAGCAGGATAAAAATATCAGAGATTCTTTAGACCCTGGCCCAATGAATAATCTGTGCGGTTACTGAAGTACATGCTCTGAAAATTTCAGCTTCAAATTCTTCGTATTAAAGGAAATATCAATTAAAATCCAAAACAACTGTCAGTATTCCGATTAACCGACCAAATTCGATAGACCACAAAAAAGCGACGCGTTCATACATTTTGATGACCTTCTTTAATGTGTCGTATTATGCAGAAAAATTGTTTGTACAGTCGCGTTCATAACTTCTTATTGGCAAATGTGGGTAAATAGTGTTTTAACATTTAAATAGTTTGAGCCTGTATTTATACCAATACAATGTGGCGTTGATCTGTTACATTACACCCAGATTATATATTTTGCGGACGGCACTCTTCGAACACGTGACTATGAAACCAGCTAAATTTCTTAGGTTACTAGAAGATCTGTTTACTTAAGGGGATAAAGCCACTTTAATAATTTTATTAAGTGATAATAAACATATATAATTGTTCCTGTATGGCTGGTAATCAATTAAATATCGTTTTCAAACAGATTACAGAGCCTTCATTATTTCTACTTTTTGCCACCGTGAGCGCTGCGATTGATTATTATACCTTCGCACCCAGCGAATACAACTTGTATAATGGACGTCAGAGGGCCTAGTACGAGTTGTGTTTCTCACCTCACTTTACGAATAGTATCGAGTGAAAGAGAGGAAATCATGCGAGTGAGTGAACGAGTGAAAGAGAGTTACACCAACTCGTTAAACCAACTCGTACTAGGCCCTCTGTGAAGAGACCTACATCCATGTAGAAGTTGCATGCAAGGGATCACTGTCTATTGTCAACTAGCGGCCGCCCGCGACTTCGTCTGCGTGGAAAGGTTTTTTACTATCCCTCGGGAACAATACTTTTTTTCGGGATGAAAGGTACCCTATGTCCTTCTCTATACCCCTGACAACGTGTATGCAAAATTTCATGATGATCGGTTCAGTAGTTAGGACGTGAAGGCGTAACAAACAAACAAACGGACTTTCGCATTTATAATATTAGTAAAGATTTAAACGCATTGTAGGTACATTAAGTACCTAGTTAGGTATGACAAAAAAAACGAAATAAAATTACAAAACATCCTTTAATTTTTTACTAAAATAATGTTAAAATGGTTAAAATTCTTTCAATTCAAGTAAAAATGAAATGAAACAGAAATAACTTCATTCGTTATTTAAATAAAAGCACTCACTCAAATCACTTTTTCACTTAAATGTACGTAGACGTGACGTGTACAAACCTGTTCGACAACAAAGTTAAGGAGGTCATCAATATTATAATATATATATTTCCTTTAATACGAAGAATTTGAAGCTGAAATTTTCAGAGCATGTACTTCAGTAACCGCACAGATTATTCATTGGGCCAGGGTCTAAATAATCTCTGATATTTTTATCCTGCTGACCGTCAAAGTCATGACATGGTCGGTCTCACCTTCATGTAGGTATTATTCAAAAACGTGTAAATGTGCGGTTTTCAAAATTTTTATGGTAATGAGAAATAATAAGAAGAATAGAACACCGTTTTTGGTTTCTTTATTTATGTGGTAGTTTAGGCGCTAGAATTTTTTTTCTGTTTTCAAAAAAAGCCCGATTACTTCAAAATTTGTGAATATTTTTGAAATGTTTTCTACCGCACAAATAGCACAAATTAGGGGCTACTTATATATGTTTACTGTAAGATCGCACATTTAGTAGTTTCCGAGATCTGGGATCCGTCAAAACGTTACGCCAGCAGGAAATCAAATATCTCCAAAACTATAAGGCCCACAAATTATATTTTTGGCGCACATTTCTTGCTAGTATCAAGCTACCCGCCCATATATCTTTTATTTCTCTCCGATCATTAGTTTAGAATCTTCCTGCTGGAGTACCGTTACCCCAGCAGAATTCGTTTTTCCCGTTTTATTCCAAAACTATAAGGCCCACAAATTTTTTGTTTGGCGCACATTTACACCGAATTGCGCACAAATTATTCATCAAACTCGCTTCCCTCTAGAAGCTACTTTCTTGCTGGCGTAACGGACTCGATAAATTTAATTGAAAATTTTCGCCACTGGTTAATTTGTCGCATTCAACGACTGCGTGTATAGTTGGAACACTCGTCAATTCAGATTTGTGTGTTTTAGTTTTGACTTAACTGTCAATAATTATTCATTTTTGTTGTTTGTAGCCAAAACAAGAAGAATACATTTATTTTTAAATTAATCAGCAAACAAATTTAAGTAAGATTTTGAATTTCGCATCCTCAGATTCAGACTTTCCTTATTCAGTTAATAGTGCGGCGGTAATCTTAAAAAAGACGCTTAGAAAACACTTTTCGTACAAGTCATCACGAAAGTTTATTTATTAATTTTTTTATTAATTATTAAAGGAATCTGAGAATTTGGAAAAAGCAGAAAATTATGCTGTTATTAAAACTGATGTACTTTTCTTATTTTTAAATATCTTTGGTCAATTACCTTTAGACATTCGCAAAGAGTATGTGCAGAGTTACTTGTTATGTATTTTGCGAAAATCAATTCAGTCGTTTTCAATCTAGACCTATTCAATGGCGACTCTGAATTACGAAATTTTTCGACGTTTGCTAATAATTTGTTAGACCAAGTAGTGAAAATGTTATAGTGTATTATATATTCGCAATCTACTCACAAAGCCCTTTCATTTGATATACCACATGGTATGAAAAAGAAATTTCTTTGTACTGAAAACTTTATGACGTCACAGTTTCTACCCCCACCATTTTCGCGTTTGTCATTTTATATATTTGTGATCAAGGCATCGTACTGAATGCATTGATACCACATTTTCGTATTTCCGTGATGACTTAATGAAACTAAACTCAAACCTTGTTTTACCGCCCTACTATAAAGCAGCCAAGGTTGATAAGGATGATATGCCAATGCCACTCAAGTTTCTAGTTTTAATTATTTTGATTTGCAAATTTTAGTCGTGAAATTATAAACAAAGGTTACCTTTATTGTAAAATGATATAGTTTATTTATTAAACTACATGCTTCTAAAGTAAATAATGATATGTAATACCAGTTAAACAAGGACTGCTAGGCTTATATCTGCTTGATAATTATCGGATAATTATCGTGATAATTATCGCGATAATTATCAAGGAGTATATTTATCTTGATAATTTCAAACCCTGGTAGTAACTAAACAACATTAGGAAAATGCAGCGAATTGAAATCTAAGGAACAAGCATTGCGCTCAAAAAATGGCCCTACACTAAAAGTACAACTAAGTGGATGGAGCTAAAAATGCTGGCATTTAATTATGCAGCACAAAGCATCTGAGCACTGGTTACTTATTACCAACCATAATTTGTATACTCATAGATATTTTCTTTAGCTTAGCGGGTTGTACTTTTTCAGCAGCCATTTTTTAAGCAATACTTGTTTGCAATTACACTGATATAGATTTAAGTTCACTGGGAAGAGGGAGGTGTTTAAACACCGTTTAGTTTAAATGCGCTTAATACCTGTGATTTAAATCTAATAAAATGCAACGTAAATGTTTAAAAGTGTGTTGTGTTGTGTTAAAAGTGTGTGCTAATTTTATTCACATAATTACAGTTAAGTAGATTATTTACTATGATTATATTTCTTAACTATTTAGATGATATTGCTTGTTAGTATTGTATTGGCATAAGGAAGCAAGGTATTAATTCATAAGTAGCATTCATATAGAGTGCATGTTACTACTTCCTTACAAAAATAGGTGTCTTTAAATTCAAATGGTAGTTAAATAAATATACCTGTAACATTGTGTGCAAATGGTGGGGAATTCTTGTGTCTTCAATGTGAACTTTATTAGAATCATCATAGTTCTGGTAAAAGTTGATGATCATTTTCCAATGATATTCAAAATCCTCTAACCTTGTAGGTGGAGGTGCCAACTGGAATAGAAGATTTAAGTTGTATTTACTTTGCATTTAAAAATCGATTAGAACTATTATAATCATTGAAGTACTTACAACATCAGCTGCAGTTTGCAGCACATCAGAAAATCTACTCAACATTTTTACCAGTGTTTATTTTGAAGTCCTAAAGCAAAACATCAAGTCAACAATGTCATGTGACTTGTATTAAATATTTGTCCTTACAAATCTGATGATCATTTTGAGGGAAATAATTTTATAGTGTACTATTAGAATTAATAATTAATTTGTTTGTAAAAACCTGGGAAATTATTTAGAATAGAACTATAGAACTAAAGAAGAGAACACTGATAACTAATCTGTCAATGTCAATGTCACACAGATGTTATGTCCACAGATTACCTTTGTCTGTCAATTCATGCATAGACAATTTCAGAGTTGCTACACTATTATTAAGAATTTACCCAAAAACCAATAAAATCATAGATTTTCAAATATTGTTCGTATTGAGTTATCCAAGATACATTTGTATTTCATTAAACTATGTTTACCAATAAAAATGATTTTAAAACCATTGTAAATGGTTTCTTTTTACTCAATCAAAGACAAATTAGTTTATTTATAAAAATTCAAAGTGGCAGGTGAATTGCAATAAGCTAGCAACACTGGTCTTAAAATTATACAGTAGAATCTATGGTCTATGGTCAAGGTATCTTTTCTTTTCACACTTAATGTAAATACCCTAGAGTGTGAGAAAGATAGATGATATGGAATCAATGGATTGCCATCACATGACTTTTTACTTTACCACCTCCATACTTTCTTCTTCTTCTTATTTTTGTTTTGGCAATCTACTTTCTTCTTTGAAGTAATTTTTGCCAGTGTCAAGTGTTGAATATTTCAGTGTTAGATTGTTTCAGTTTACAATAAAATGCGGGTGCATCGCATTCCAATGCTGCTTGGAGCATTTGGCACCAAGTATATCAAGACAGTTTACTTGGTAAGTTCTGCCGAGGTAGCCACCACTACAGAAAAAGTCTCGGCTTCACACAACCAAGATCGCGCCTATTTCAATTATCCCACATATTATTGTTCAGTTGCGTAGACACTTGTACCACAAAACTGCACCAATTTTAAGATACAATATCCACTATGAATCAATTTGCAAATAATTAAAATAGACACCGACCGAACCGAACTTGACAAATGGCGCCCCCTCCATACTTTAGTCTAGGTCTATGCAAAATAATGCTAGAAACACACTATTGTGTGTTGTGTCGCGACAGATCGGTGGAGGGGGTTCTGTTGCAATCGCAGCCGAGCGGTCTGCGCCACAACAGATCCCGACACAACACAACACAATAGTGTGTTTCTAGTCATACTTAATGTATGAAACCGATACGCTTCTGTCGCGACACGACACAACACAACACAATAGTATGTTCTAGCGTAAAGCTATGTTTACATTACGCCAGCAGCTCGGCTCAGCCCAGCAAACATTCCAGTAGAAGTACATTACGTGGTGCGTTTGACGTTATTTTAAACATGCCAGGCAATGTACTTCTACTCGCTACTCGACTCGGTCATCTCCTTAGCGTAATGTAAACATAGCTTAAGGCGCTAACACCCAATTGCACTAACATTAAGAATCGCCTAAGTCTTTTCTTAACTACAACTCGACCAAAATAAGTAGGCGAATGACAGCTACATGACCGCTAAGTTTGACACCGTTTTAATTTGGTCGTGTTGTAGTTAGGAACAGACTTAGGCGATTCTTAAGTTTAGTGCAATCGGGTGTAAGAAGGGTCAAATCCCAATATTCAATTCAAATTATTGAAAGATTACGCGCGTAAAGCTATCATGGAAAAAATATATGATGTACTTGGAATAATACACAATAGATTTAATTGAAAGCATTTGTAAAAATGTTACCAGCTTTGATGTAAAAAAATATTCCGTGGACCCAGTTTCTGGTCCTATTTGCAAAATTTTTCGGAAACAAAACATTCGTTTATGTTAAAACCAATACATAAAAATCGGCGATGTTAATACCTTCAATCTTAATTGAACAGACTTTTTTTAACTAACTTGAAAGCGATGAAATTTAATAAAAACATGTAAAAATTGAGAATTCGGTGCAAGTTCTCAACGCAACCGCCGCGTTAGAACGCGCACTGATTTGAACCCAAAGTGAATAGAGTTACGTTCGATTTCACACCATCACGAATTGGCCCGCTCAGATTGAGGCATGTTAAAGCCTTATGAGCCGTTTACACGAGTCAAGCTATTAAGTAATTTAGTTAAAATTAAGTTGTCGACCAACTAAATTTTCGCGTGTAAACAGCCAATTAAGTAGTAAGTTGGCCATTAAGTGGGCAAGTTATTAAGTAAATAAATTCTAGTCTATTTTTTGGACAAGTAATCGCGCCGCCCGCACCGCATGCCCCCCTTATGGGCGTGGCCACGCGTACCTGTACTTGCCACTTGCTGACGATTTTCAGCATTTCTCCCGATTTGGGGAAATATCGACTGTAGTCGGGATTAAATCGGGAATCGATTTCATTCGAGACTTTTCGCTGTTTTAAGTTTGACAGCTGTCATCTGTCAAATATAAAACAGCAATATCTCAAAAAGTACTCTTCCTAGACTGATGGTGTCTCTGAAGAAATGAAAGGTCTTGGTTAGATCTTCATTTTAGATGGCTGCTGCCAAATTTAAGTTTGTCATCTAAAATGAAGCTCTAACTACGACCTTTCATTTCTTTAAAGACACCATGAATTATGGATGAGTACTTTTCGAGACATTGCTGTTGTAAGTTTGACAGCTGTCATTTGTCAAACTTAAAACAGCAATATCTCGAAAAGTCCTCATTCTAGATTGATGGTGTTTTTGAAGAAATGAAAGGTCTTGGTGATATCTTTATTTTAGATGACAAACTTTTTGACAGCTGTTTCCTAAAATGAAGATCTTGCTAAGACCTTTGATTTCTTCAAAGACACCATCAATCTAGGATGAGTGCTTTTTGAGATATTGCTGTTTTAAGTTTGACAGATGACAGCTGTCAATCTCCATCGTTTTTTAAACTATTGAAGTTAAAAAAACAGGTGCAAGTGATTTTAGACCTTATTTCTAGCTCAGCATTCGGATATTATGACCTTTTGTAATCGCCAAAAATGGGCACACTGGCTACTTACTACTTTCTATTTAAATCGTGTGAACGACTTTTTATTAAATTTTAACTTAAAATTAAGTTGCCCATTTAGTTACTACTTAACAGCTTGACTCGTGTAAACGGCTCATTAAGGATGTAGCTTGTCAATGGATGCATTCCAGCACACTTACCGCTGAGACATCAGTTGCCAATATCGCCATAGAGTATATTTTAACCATAGAAAGTAATATAATCTCCGTCAATTGGTAATGCGCTGGAACCTTGTCACATTAACATCCACGTTGACGTGATCCGCAACTAAAAATGTCATTGTAGGGGCAGTAACTCTTCGCCAGATATTCAGCGAAAAGGGAAGTACTTCCACCGAGCTCGGTGACTGTGCTCGGGGACCGCGGTCCAACCGTTTTTGGTTGGTAGTTGTATATATGCTGAGTCGCTGAGAAAACTCCGTTAGCGAGATGTAGGATTTCCATAGTGTTTTCCTCTCGCTTCATACTAATTCGTCATTTGTTTCCGCATCAGGCGCCATCTAGTTAAGTCGATGTGTAATCATTGTTGTACGGTGTGTTGCGTAGTCTGTGAAGCGCATAGTAGATGCCGCTGCGCTCAATTCATACTTTTCGCTGCTCCTGCATTTCTTCATAATTTATTATGTAGCGTATAAATTTCGCCGCTACATCACTCCTCCCCTTTCAACTCTTGAGAGACTTGATTAGGCCAGTAACGCTCCATCCACAGAGACTTATAATATCTTCCAGTCTCCATCATGACGGGCGTGTGCTGCTGGCTGCATCGTGGGCGGTATGGCTACATATGCAGAACTGTCACGCCGATATCAGTCCGGCTGGGCTGCCGTGTTGCCGTCGTCCACCAGTCCAAGTCATCGCCGCAGGACCAAGTCGTATTCTTCTGCTGATCGTGGACCTTGATGGCTGCTCCAATCTCGATCGTATGAGGGGTGATATACCTTGTTGTTGTTGCTCCAGAAGGTTGCTGCTGTCCAGTGTCGGTGGTCACCAATGTAGGGGCAGTAACTCTTCGCCAGATATTCAGCGAAAAGGGAAGTACTTCCACCGAGCTCGGTGACTGTGCTCGGGGACCGCGGTCCAACCGTTTTTGGTTGGTAGTTGTATATATGCTGAGTCGCTGAGAAAACTCCGTTAGCGAGATGTAGGATTTCCATAGTGTTTTCCTCTCGCTTCATACTAATTCGTCATTTGTTTCCGCATCAGGCGCCATCTAGTTAAGTCGATGTGTAATCATTGTTGTACGGTGTGTTGCGTAGTCTGTGAAGCGCATAGTAGATGCCGCTGCGCTCAATTCATACTTTTCGCTGCTCCTGCATTTCTTCATAATTTATTATGTAGCGTATAAATTTCGCCGCTACAGTCATGAAACAAGAAAATTGTAATAGGTAATCTAAATATTAATTATTGAATAATTATTTTTTAATAAGATAGGGTCTAGACTAGACTCTAGAAATATAAAAAAAATACAAATGTTTTTCGTTTTTGAGGTTAAAATCATGGCTGGCAGGCGCAGCGCATTACTAATTGATGGGGATAGTAACATTGAACAAATTACTTACTATTGTTAAAATGTATACTGTGGCGACCAATGACTCAGCGGTAAGCCTGCTGGAATGCACCCAATGTCAAAATTGTCATGTCCACTGTCAACGCCAAGTCGCCAAATAATTGTGTCATTTTTTTATGTTGCTGCTTGTACCTATTTACCTTACCTACCTACCTAAGTGAATTTGTGATTGTGATTTGTGATTATTTATTTTATTAATTTGTGATGTTGATGGGTGTGGGTGGGCTTTCTTTCATCGTGACGAAAAAACTATTAAACTAACTGTACACTACACAACACAAGTCCAACGTACAATACAATAATTTAAAAAAATAATGTCTGATGATGAGGTTATACGGTTCGAAATTACGGATTATGATTTGGACAATGAATTCAACCCCAATAGAGGCAGAAAAGCTAAAAAAGAGCACCAAATATACGGTAGGTACAATTTAATTAATTTTGTTGCTATAATAAACCTAGTATAATACTATTACCAACTTTATACGATGAAGACAATATTACATTGATTTAATATGCCTATTTTATAGACAAGAAAGATTAGTTTTTAGGCTATAATTTATTTACATGCTGTTATTAAAAAAATTCAGTCACGTTCGATACTTAATTATTACTTCTTTATGTACTATCTATTTCTTTGTATGGATTGGGTGTTGTGTTGCATGATCTTATGCAAAATCATTGTCCTCATAATATTTTTAACTAATTTCAGGTGTGTGGGCTAAAGACAGCGATGAAGAGGACAATGAGGATAACATAAGACAGAGAACTCGGAAGCAGAAAGACTTTTCTGCTCCCATCGGTTTCGTGGCTGGCGGGGTCCAGCAGGCGGGCAAGAAGAAAGAAGACAAAAAAGGTCAGTGAACTTGTAAAGTGATTAGTGTTTATATATTGTTAGAGAATAGATATAAGTACTACATACAGAAAGTACACTTCCAGCCCCACCCTAGAAATAGTTGCCTCACCCCTCCCCATGAGTTCATGTGCCGATATGTGTGTGCTACTGACGTCCATTTCATTATATGTTCAGTGTATAAGTACTCTGGACAGGCGAACGTCACCGATTGTTTGTTCCAATTTGAAAATCGCCATATTGGCGTTGAGAGCAGTAGATTCTAGTATAGCAGTAGTGACTGAACTTGGAACTTATTAGTTCCAAGTCAAATCGGCACAATAAATTGCTGTCATTTCATGACAATAGCCTGTCCAGGGTTCTTGTATAATGGACGGCAGTGGTGTGTGCGAGCAGTTGCACATGTACGAAAATGTAATCTGACATCATCTGCTTATAATGAGTCAGTTGTATGGAGTGTCCGGGATGTGGTGTTGTCACAGAATACATAATAGTACAAATACAGAAGGAACACTGCAAGATTATTTAAATAAATGGTGACTCTTGCTCTGACACAATAAAGCACAATTCAGATCGCACTGCATTCTTCCCTACAGTTATGTTCATCTAGAAGTTGCCTCTCTTTCTATTGTGTACTCTCATCTCTTCTGACGACGTTAGGATTGTCTTCTTTTAAATGAACTACGTGAGTAACATATCATAAAAGAAAAGCGATTACAAAAATGTTCAAAAATATTTTTTTCATTTGTTTCACAGAAATAGAACCATCTGATGCACCAAAAACAGCCTTTGCAGTGGACAGTTCTGATGAAGAAGGTCCAGCCAACCCTGATGAGAGGGACACGGCGGGCCTACGCCGACAGGGCATGGGTCTGCGGCCCCCCAACCTTGGAGGCAACGTCGGAAACTGGGAGAAACACACTAAAGGAATTGGTGCTAAACTACTCTTACAGGTGAAATAAACTAGCTGAGTGAATCAACATGATTTTTTATATATTCTTTCTTGGTCAGCCCCCAGCCCGTTGATTACGTAAGTCTGTTGCTAACAATTCTCAATTGAAATCGATTGAAAGCACAGTTACATTGCTGCTTTAAGTAAGATAGTTGTCACATTGGTTCTTAACTAAAGCAGCGATGTAACTGCGATTTCTGTCAGAGTTGATTGCAACAAAGTTACATAATTACCCCCCTGATTATGTAACTCTGTTGCTAACAACATTTAATTGAATCTGGCAGAAATCGCAGTTACATTGCTGCTTTAAGTAAGATAGTTGTCACATTGGTTCTTAACTAAAGCAGCGATGTAACTGCGATTTCTGTCTGGAGTTCATTGCAACAAAGTTACATAATCAGCCCCCTGATTATGTAATTCTGTTGCTATCAACTGTTGATTGAAACTGACAGAAATCGCAGTTACATTGCTGCTTTAGTGAGAATCAATGTGATCACTATGTTACATAAAGCAGCAATGTAACTGCGTTTCTGTCAGTTTCAATCAGAAGTTGATTGCCACTGAGTTCCAAATTAGGGGGCAGATGGCATAATTTACATAAACTTTTTGCTGTTATTTATCTTTATTTTTCTGTTATGCTACGGCGCCACCATAGCTGAAAGCGTTAATCTAGGCGTTATGCAGATAAGGCCAAGACTTCCATGTTAATTTACAAACGACAATACTATATTTACATAATGCCTTAGCTAAAGCATAGTTGGACATTACCATTAACGTTATCGTTAACACAGGTGGAGCAGTAGTATTATTAACTAATCATCATATGATGATTATATCATATATATATAGAGTAATTTCTTATTTTCAGATGGGCTACAAACCTGGTAAAGGTTTGGGTAAAGACCTCCAGGGTATCTCAGCACCCGTGGAAGCTACTGTGAGGAAAGGAAGAGGCGCCATTGGTGCCTATGGTCCTGAGAAGGCAGCTGTGAGTATAAGAGACAAATAAAAAAAAATACCGTCGACCTGATAACCTCCTCCTTTTTTGAAGTCGGTTAAAAAGGAGAAAAATAGAATGTGGAAGTACTCTTACCAGGTTTAGATAGATAAACACTTTATTGCACACACACATTACAGGAAATACAATAACATAAAACTTAAAACTATGGTGAGCAAATGCGGCCTTATCGCTGAGAGCGATCTCTTCCAGACAACCTTTAAGACTTTGGATAGCTGGACAGATATGTGAAGGGCAGTGTGCCAGCACATTCACATACACATTAAAATAATACAAATATTTTTGCATATTTTATCACCAATAAAGTATTCAATTAATTTATTTTTGCATGAAATCACGGTTTGCAATATTCTAGGCCCTATGCAATATATCTATGCAATATTCAAAATTAGCCCATTTTTGATTCAACGGTAAACAATCGAATATTCTTTATTTTGAGCAGTCATCTTGATTATTTTACGGTAAAAACACAATATTCACTCAACTAAAAAAATGTGCAACAACAAAGTTGTTTTTATATTTTTTTATTAATCTTATTTAAAGTTTATTAATCTCTCTACTCACAAATAATATATAGAAAAATGGGTAATGAACTTATTACCTAAATAGAAGAATATTCAATGGTTACTCTTTCAAAAACCGACTTTGTGCTCAAAAATAAGAACAAAAACATTGAAAAAAAAGAAAAAGTGAGGTTATTTTCATTAATCTTCACACATAAATAAAAGACAGAGAGAGGTTTTCGGATATACTGGCCTTAATATGCCTGTTAAATTAATCAATACAATATTTTTAGCTAAAAGCAAAAAAGGAAGAAGAGCGCCGCCTAAAAGAGAAAGAAGAACAAGAGAAAGGCACGACAGAAAAGACATACAACTGGAAAAAGTCACACAAGGGCCGGTATTTCTACCGCGATGCGGCTGATGTCATACAGGAGGGTAAACCGACATTACATACTATATCCAGGTAGGTACTTTTTATTCAAATAAATGTGTTTAAACTGCTGTGATACCTACATTATAATCGGAGGTCGGAATCTGCGTCTGAATGACCGGCAGATTCCGATGTCTGATTATAATACAGGGATTTAGTATTAAGAGCCCGTAGCGATTTTGCCGGTGACTGCAGCTCTCTCGCTCGCACATTTTATGTTTTTTTCAAGATTTCTTAAATCTGAGTGCGTAATTGAAAAATGTGTCAATATTAGATTACGCCCAGCCACAGTATTTAGCACCTACCAGTAATTCGACTCTTTTGTTGATAAACGCATGCCGCCACACAAAAACTCCGTCAAGGGTCAGGGTTGTCACAGCAAAAACCATTCAAATATTTTACGTATAAGTTTTAATTTGTAATAACGAAAGAATAAAAATAGTCAATAAAGCCTTTTAAAGAATAACATCGTAACAGACAGTCAGAGTAGTATTAAAACTGGCCAAGCCGACCAGCGCGTACGGTTTCCCATAGAATCTACCCTATGCTACGTCTACAGTGTCTACGCCCGTAGACATTTGATTTAGGGCTCCCACACAACACTGCGATGCGATGCAATTTCTTGTGGCAAAGCGTTGGTTTAGGTGACCGCATACTGTGTGGCATAAAATTGAAAATTGGCGAAAATCTGTTTAATTTGCAATGCGATGCGAATCCGCAGTTTTTTTGGGGAGCCCTTAGCTCTCTTACGAACTACCGGTGTGGCCACCTCTGGTGTTAGAGTTTATCAAGCTGCCTGTAAAGCCTCTGACTTGGCTTAACGACTGTTATCAAATGACAACAGCCGGGACCGACGGTTTAACGTGCCCTCCGAAGTATGGAAGCACTCAGTTGTAATGCCACTTTAACGGTCACCCATCCGACACCTGACCGGACCGAGCGTTGCTTAACAAACGTGATCGAGTACGATCAGTCTGTCAAGTTCCGCCATGAGCGCTTCACGTCTTAGAATGCTGATCAGATCTGTTGGGTGTGCATAGCGATCCGGATCCTCTCTATTCACTCCCTGGATAGCCATCATCAGATCACAGCTCGATCAATCAGTAAGTGATCCGGAGAGCCAAGTTCAAAGCTTCAAAGTTACCTCGTTTGTATGAAAATCGACTGGTGTTTCTAATTTTATTATCCGTCCACCGTTAGCGGTTTGAAACAAACCATACCACCAACCATGTATATGTAAATAACAACGTCCACTTAATGTGTGAAAATAAGTTTCGGTTTCGGTTTTGGCTGAAACTGGAACCAGGGCCGAAAGTTCGGTTTCGGTTTCGGCCGAAACTGGAATTCAGGTTTCGGTCGGACACTAGTAACAAATGGTATTTTTATCACATTTTAGTAGCGAGTTGTCGCGCGTGCCTGTGATAGACCTGACGGGTCGCGAAAAACGCGTGCTATCGGGCTACCACGCGCTGCGGGCCGCGGCCCCGCGGTTCGAGCACGAGCCGCGCCGCGACTGCCGGCACTTCGCGGCGCCGCAGCTCGCGCACAACCTAGAGCTGCTCGTGGATTGCTGTGAGCAGGTACAATGGGTGCATTCGAGCAGACCAATCGCTAAGTCATCGATTACCACAATATAAATTTTAACCATGGAGAGTAATTTGTTTTAATGTTACATATTATTACTTTCCATGGTTAAAATGTACTCTATGGCAATCGATTACTTAGCGGTTAGTCTGTTGGAATGCACCCAATGCGATTAATTTAATTTTGTACAACTATACCTTGATTACGTAAGTCTGTTGCTAACAATTCTCGATTGAAATCGCGGTTGCATTGCCGCTTTAAGTAAGATAGTTCTCACATTGGTTACTTTATTATATTACTGCTTTAGTAATTACATTACTAAAGCAGTAATGTAACTGCGATTTCTGTCAGAGTTGTTGTTGTTTTCTGTTTTAAGTAAGATAGTTGTCACATTGGTTCTAACTAAAGCAGTAGATTTACGATTTCTGTCAGAGTTGATTGCAACAAAGTTACATAATCACCCCCCTGATTCACAAACGTCGAAAACTTTCCGTATCCGATGCTATTCTTTTCATATATTTACTCTATGTTTTCCGTGTTCCACCACGTGATTTGAACCATAGTGATTTGTTTGTTCATTGCTTACCACCAGGCGAGATAGTGTTCAAGCGCTTGACTGTCCTATCCTACTAATATGATAAATGTGAAAGTTTGTGGGTTTGGATGTTTGTTCCTCAATCACGCAAAAACTGCTGAACGGATTCGCTTAAAATTTGGCACACAGATAGTAGATAGCCTAGATTAAAACATAGAATACTTTTTATCCCGATATTCCCACGGGAACGGGAACCACGCGGGTAAAACCGCGGGCGGCCGCTAGTCTAAAATAAAATACGAATTGTCCTCTATCTAACCTAAACTTTCGTACAGGATATAATCCAAAATGCCCGCGAGCTCCAAACCGCTGAAGACGAGATAGTAGTCCTCGAGAGGGATCTCGAGGAATGCGACCAGAAGATAGCTGACCAGGACGACGTGATCGGCAAGATGCAGGGCATCATCCGCCGCGTCGAGGAGTTGGCGGAACATGATGTGTCTCTGGAGACTGCGCACGAAGTGCTGGCAGATCTGAAGGTATGAACTCAATTAAAACTCAAAGTCATATTCAGTCTTAACCAGGGGTCTCCAAACTACGGCCCGCGGGCCAGCTCCGGCCCGCGAGCACCAACAATCCGGCTCGCGAAAGCAGGCCGAATCGTACCAAAAATACTGTAATTTACAGTATGTATACCATGAGCTAGCTAGATTCTGGCCCTTGGGACTTAGTAGAGGATAACTCCTCTAGATTAACATCTGGCCCTTATGCTAAAAAGTTTGGAGACACTGGTCTAGACAAGGGATGCCCATACTTTCTCTTAAGGAGATCGACTTAGCTAGAATTTATGACTAAGAGATCGACATTTTGAGCGTTGTTGAAAAAAAATTGCACAAGCAAAACTACATTGAGTGCAAAATGTCAAATCTGTTATCCATGGCGATCGATCGACCAGTCGATCGCGATCGACCGTATGGGCACCTCTGGTCTAGACTGTTACAAGCACTTGTGTATGTCCAAAAAGTATAAAAGTATACCGATGGCTTACCATCGGTTCGCAAACCCTAAGCGGGAGACCTTGTAACGAGAAGAACCGGCAAGAAACTCGTCAAGGGCTGCTTTTTTCTCCCATTATATTTCATACAGAGTTGTCGAATACGGTCGTTACGCCAAGGTCGTAAATACAACACGAGAGGTTTATGCAACTCGACGACTATTGGGCCTATTTTGCAGTCAGAAGCGTGTTCGACCAGCCCCCTAATTACGTAATTTTGTTGCAATCAACACTGACAGAAATCGCAGTAACATTGCTGCTTTAGTGAGAACCATTGTGACAACTATCTTACTTAAAGCAGCAATGTAACTGCGCTTTCAATCGATTTCAATCGAGAATTGTTAGCAACAGACTTATGTAATCAACGGGCAGGGGGCGGGTGAATCTACAGGCGTTTTAAACGCCGTCATTCTTCACAGCATATATTTTCATAATTTTAGGTAAGAAAATTCTGTCTTTGTGTCCAGTGACGCGAATAAATTCCAGGACGAGTAGTGTTAAGCAACAAAAGTTTAATTATTTTCGCAACCTATCGTGTCAAATTTTATGTCAAGAGAATGACGGCGTTCAAAACGTCTGGAGATTCACCCGGGCCCTAATTTTTAATCCTTCGGTTAGCATCGAGCGAGCCCTCCTGTTGTTCTTAAACTCATGTTCCTTCAACATAGCAAACTTCGTATTTTTTAATCGCTTGTTGGTCAGCAGTTGTCAGTCAGTCTTTGAGTTATCAATTGTGACATGACGCATACGACTTAAGTCACACGAACGATTTCAAACGAATTATTATTAAAAATAGGGCTCCAGAGCGCTCCAGCCAGCTCGGCTAGAAACTATTTCTAGACATTTAAAGCTCCTGCATTTAGCTGATCGATAAGTAACAACAAACATTTTTCGTAATTTCTTTTGAAATGTCTTACATTACAATACGAGCCGTCTGGACAAGGAAAATACAAAAATAAGTAAAACATTCAGACGTCAAACAAGAAACCAACCGATCTCTTTTTCCCCACCAGGAAACATACCCCACGGAGTACGAAGTATTTGGCCTAGGCACTATAGCTGGCAACATTGTGAGCCCTCTATTAAGCGCTATGCTAGCGACCTGGCAACCCCTCGAGAACCCTGAAGAACCAATACCGACATTCCTCAAGTGGAAGAAACTCCTTACAGACGAAGCGTACAGCAGTTTGCTCTGGCAACACTACGTCCCACACATCAACACTGCTTCTGAGTGAGTTATATTTCTTTATATTAAGCAAGGATCAAGATTATTTATTGCCTGATGCATCAGAATTTGTTTTGTGTTCTTTAGACTTAAATATTTTATTTTATTTATATCTAAGTTTGCCATAGAATGATTAGAAAATAAATAAGACAGATGGTATGGTAGATAACTATGTAGGTTATATGAGAAAACAATAGTTGCCCATTCATTGTAAAGTTTCTCTATGCATTGTAGGTCTGTGTCCGGCAAAAAGTTGGTCCACTATTGTATGACTTGGGGAAGCATTCATAACTTTGAGATTTAAATTTGATTGCTTATTGAAATTGATTCACACTAATCTGTCAATGTCCGCTTTGACAAGGTTAGTGTGTTTCGAAAAGTGAGATTCATCAGAATTCAATTCTTAAAATATACAGACTGTAGTCCATAATTTTATCACATTCGTATATTTTCATGAATCTCCTATTTTCGCAGATCTTGGAACCCTCGCGTACCGGGTCCGATGTTACGCGCTCTAACTAGCTGGTCTGAAGCATGCCCTACTTGGGTGCTATCGCAGACTGCAGCGCGATGTGTAGTGCCTCGTATACTGGCCGCAGTCCGCGCGTGGGACCCCACGGGGGATACGCAGCCGCTGCACCAGTGGGTGCTGCCGTGGCATAATATAGCGGGTCAGTATTGTGTATAGTCTATATGTGTTGTCTATAGCTTCAGCACGTTGTGTAGTGCCTCGTATACTGGCCGCAGTCCGCGCGTGGGACCCCACGGGGGACACGCAGCCGCTGCACCAGTGGGTGCTGCCGTGGCATAATATAGCGGGTCAGTATTGTGTATAGTCTATATGTGTTGTCTATAGCTTCAGCACGTTGTGTAGTGCCTCGTATACTGGCCGCAGTCCGCGCGTGGGACCCCACGGGGGACACGCAGCCGCTGCACCAGTGGGTGCTGCCGTGGCATAATATAGCGGGTCAGTATTGTGTATAGTCTATATGTGTTGTCTATAGCTTCAGCACGTTGTGTAGTGCCTCGTATACTGGCCGCAGTCCGCGCGTGGGACCCCACGGGGGACACGCAGCCGCTGCACCAGTGGGTGCTGCCGTGGCATAATATAGCGGGTCAGTATTGTGTATAGTCTATATATGTGTTGTCTATAGCTTCAGCACGTTGTGTAGTGCCTCGTATACTGGCCGCAGTCCGCGCGTGGGACCCCACGGGGGACACGCAGCCGCTGCACCAGTGGGTGCTGCCGTGGCATAATATAGCGGGTCAGTATTGTGTATAGTCTATATATGTGTTGTCTATAGCTTCAGCACGTTGTGTAGTGCCTCGTATACTGGCCGCAGTCCGCGCGTGGGACCCCACGGGGGACACGCAGCCGCTGCACCAGTGGGTGCTGCCGTGGCATAATATAGCGGGTCAGTATTGTGTATAGTCTATATATGTGTTGTCTATAGCTTCAGCACGTTGTGTAGTGCCTCGTATACTGGCCGCAGTCCGTGCGTGGGACCCCACGGGGGACACGCAGCCGCTGCACCAGTGGGTGCTGCCGTGGCATAATATAGCGGGTCAGTATTGTGTATAGTCTATATATGTGTTGTCTATAGCTTCAGCACGTTGTGTAGTGCCTCGTATACTGGCCGCAGTCCGCGCGTGGGACCCCACGGGGGACACGCAGCCGCTGCACCAGTGGGTGCTGCCGTGGCATAATATAGCGGGTCAGTATTGTGTATAGTCTATATATGTGTTGTCTATAGCTTCAGCACGTTGTGTAGTGCCTCGTATACTGGCCGCAGTCCGTGCGTGGGACCCCACGGGGGACACGCAGCCGCTGCACCAGTGGGTGCTGCCGTGGCATAATATAGCGGGTCAGTATTGTGTATAGTCTATATATGTGTTGTCTATAGCTTCAGCACGTTGTGTAGTGCCTCGTATACTGGCCGCAGTCCGCGCGTGGGACCCCACGGGGGACACGCAGCCGCTGCACCAGTGGGTGCTGCCGTGGCATAATATAGCGGGTCAGTATTGTGTATAGTCTATATATGTGTTGTCTATAGCTTCAGCACGTTGTGTAGTGCCTCGTATACTGGCCGCAGTCCGTGCGTGGGACCCCACGGGGGACACGCAGCCGCTGCACCAGTGGGTGCTGCCGTGGCATAATATAGCGGGTCAGTATTGTGTATAGTCTATATATGTGTTGTCTATAGCTTCAGCACGTTGTGTAGTGCCTCGTATACTGGCCGCAGTCCGCGCGTGGGACCCCACGCGGGACACGCAGCCGCTGCACCAGTGGGTGCTGCCGTGGCATAATATAGCGGGTCAGTATTGTGTATAGTCTATATATGTGTTGTCTATAGCTTCAGCACGTTGTGTAGTGCCTCGTATACTGGCCGCAGTCCGTGCGTGGGACCCCACGGGGGACACGCAGCCGCTGCACCAGTGGGTGCTGCCGTGGCATAATATAGCGGGTCAGTATTGTGTATAGTCTATATATGTGTTGTCTATAGCTTCAGCACGTTGTGTAGTGCCTCGTATACTGGCCGCAGTCCGTGCGTGGGACCCCACGGGGGACACGCAGCCGCTGCACCAGTGGGTGCTGCCGTGGCATAATATAGCGGGTCAGTATTGGGTATAGTCTATATATGTGTTGTCTATAGCTTCAGCACGTTGTGTAGTGCCTCGTATACTGGCCGCAGTCCGCGCGTGGGACCCCACGGGGGACAATTCTGGCCTGAAATGGTGATCAAAGTTAATATCTGAGAAATTTAATTCACAGGTGAAGCGTTAGCTCGAGGGACATATCCAGCCATTCGGTCGCGTCTCGCGACAGCTTTAGGTAAGTTTAATTTTCGCCTCTAATCCATGAGAAAAATATATTTATATTTGTAATAAGCATTTTTCTGTGACTTTGTAAGCGTGGAATTTCGTATTCCGTGAGAATATCGAAAATAATATTCATTTGTTCATAACATAATGTTACAATTAGCATGTCTTTTAACGAAATGAATACGTAACAAACAAGTAGTTATTACTAGCGACCCGCCCTTGCTTCGCTTCGGTTCCCTCTTTTTTTGCCAATTGCAACCTTACAACGACACCCATAAAGAAAACAATTAAGCACCTTCCAGTCGTCACCTCCATTCGTTCCAAAAGTCTGTTCGGGTTATCGTATCGCTCGCGTATCGCATGTAGGGGCGCCCGCCCGCCTGCGGCTGTCGATCGCACGTTAAGGTTAATACTATATCCGTCTGAATACACAACTTACTTGACAGATAGTTTTGAGAAATTTCCGTTTAAATTAATCAGAACAGCACTATTTATGGATATGTATAGAACCTTTGAAACAGGCCCTAAATATGGATTGCAGGCGCCTGGCATCCAGCAGACCCTTCGGCTAGGACCCTCTTATGTGCGTGGAAACAAGCGTGGGGAGCCGCCCTAACCGCCATGCTGCACCAACACGTGGTGCCCAAACTAGACCACTGCCTGCAGCACGCGCCGCTGGAGCTGGTGGGGCAGGCCAACAGTACGTATACCACACTACAAAAAAAGTTACACCAAAAACTATACAAAAAACACATGCTTGCCTTCCGCCATGCTGCACTGACAGAATGTTTTGAATGAAGCCTTGGGGCAGATGCGCGGTGAGGGCAGGACCAGAGCAACCTCCTCCTTCTCCCTCCCGCACGTACATCTATCGCTGCTTTCCCTCCCTCTGCCATGTCTACCACCACCCAAAGCATGGTTCAGCGCTTACGATTAACTATACTTCATCATGCTACAACGACACGTGGTGTGGGACTCAAGTTATTGTTTCAAATGTCCATAATTTGAAAACCATGTTTAGAATGGAAAAAAATACAGATTTCACGCTCTGTGCAACTGTCAGAGTCAATTGAAAATGAACATCAAAAATAAAAAGTACTATTATTAACCCTCAACCACTGACGTACGTCTGAGAGACGTATGCGCGCAATTAAAACTATAATATCTTTTTACATCGTCCGCGCATGTACTTGTCCTTTCCTGTACCTTCCTAGGATCCAGTGGCCTGCATAGAATAAAGTTATATACTGCGTGTTCCTCAGTGGCCGGACCACATTTTAGTACTCAGATGGTTTAGTTCCACATAGTTGCTACCTGAAGTCTACCTTCACAGGAATATATCATAATTAATAGTACCTCAACAGATAAGGAAATATTTAACAAATAAAGTGGTCCGGCCGCAGAGCAATGCTCTCTGGCCGCACCAACTCAAATTTTAAAAAGTGTGATACATTTTCAAGAAATTTATATCGCAGTAAAACCTACCTAAATAGTACCTTCCACACGACAAGTTTCGTAAAATAAAACTTATTGGCTTAAAAGTTACAAGCCGTAGTTTGTGGTCCGGCTGGGAAGCATTCTCTGCAGCAGGTCAATATCGTAAATGTGATACATTTTCAAGAAAGTGATATCCCAATGAAAGCTACCTAAATAGTACCTTCCACACGACAAGTTTCGTAAAATAAAACTCATTGGCTTAAAAGTTACAAGCCGTAGTTCGTGGTCCGGCTGGGAAGCATTCTCTGCAGCAGGTCAATATCGTAAGTGTGATACATTTTCAAGAAAGTGATATCCCAATAAAAGCTACCTAAATAGTACCTTGCACATGACAAGTTTCGTAAAATAAAACTCATTGGCTTAGAAGTTACTAGCCGTAATTTGTGGTCCGGCTGGAGAGCATTCTCTGCAGCAGGTCAATATCGTAAGTGTGATACATTTTCAAGAAAGTGATATCCCAATAAAAGCTACCTAAATAGTACCTTCCACACGACAAGTTTCGTAAAATAAAACTTATTGGCTTAGAAGATACAAGCCCTAGTTTGTGCTCAGGCTAGAGAATATTGCTCTTTTATTTCATCAAACTATTAATTTGTATAATTAAGCTCAAAGTATTTAATCCGGCTAGGAAGGACTACTTTTCAGCGAATGGAAGCAACTTTCGCAAGGGTCGGTCATGGGATGGGTGACCAAAAAACTGTGCTTCGGAAGGAACGTTAAGCTGTTGGTCCTGGCTGCATTTGCAGTCGTTAACACACACCAATCCGCATAGGGCCCGCATGGTGGGTTATGGCCCATCTTCTTTACAGTTCTTTACAGCACTGGGGACTTCATTCGCGTGGACATTCGAGAAAATCCCTTGGAAACCTTTAATCAGGATAAAAAGTATTATATGTTTTAATGTCCTGCCTCGCAAGGCAGCGCGCACAGTGTGGACGTTCAAGAAAATTCATAGGGAACCATTAACTAGGAAAAGAAGTATTCTATGTTTAAACGTCCACACTGTGCGCGCTGCCTTTCGAGGCAGGACATTTAAACATATAATACTTTTTATCCTGATTAAAGGTTTCCTAAAGATGCAAATGCAGCCAAGACCAACAGCTTAACGTTCCTTCCGAAGCACAGTTTTTTGGTCACCCATCCCATGACCGACCCTTGCGAAAGTTGCTTCCATTCGCTGAAAAATAGTCCTTCCTAGCCGGATTAAATACTTTGAGCTTAATTATACAAATTAATAGTTTGATGAATTAAAAGAGCAATATTCTCTAGCCGGAGCACAAACGAGGGCTTGTATCTTCTAAGCCAATGAGTTTTATTTTACAAAACTTGTCGTGTGAAAGGTACTATTTAGGTAGCTTTTATTGGGATATCACTTTCTTGAAAATGTATCACACTTACGATATTGACCTGCTGCAGAGAATGCTCTCCAGCCGGACCACAAATTACGGCTAGTAACTTCTAAGCCAATGAGTTTTATTTTACGAAACTTGTCATGTGCAAGGTACTATTTAGGTAGCTTTTATTGGGATATCACTTTCTTGAAAATGTATCACACTTACGATATTGACCTGCTGCAGAGAATGCTTTCCAGCCGGACCACGAACTACGGCTTGTAACTTCTAAGCCAATGAGTTTTATTTTACGAAACTTGTCGTGTGGAAGGTACTATTTAGGTAGCTTTCATTGGGATATCACTTTCTTGAAAATGTATCACATTTACGATATTGACCTGCTGCAGAGAATGCTTCCCAGCCGGACCACAAACTACGGCTTGTAACTTTTAAGCCAATAAGTTTTATTTTACGAAACTTGTCGTGTGGAAGGTACTATTTAGGTAGGTTTTACTGCGATATAAATTTCTTGAAAATGTATCACACTTTTTAAAATTTGAGTTGGTGCGGCCAGAAAGCATTGCTCTGCGGCCGGACCACTTTATTTGTTAAATATTTCCTTATCTGTTGAGGTACTATTAATTATGATATATTCCTGTGAAGGTAGACTTCAGGTAGCAACTATGTGGAACTAAACCATCTGAGTACTAAAATGTGGTCCGGCCACTGAGGAACACGCTTATATACTGGTTATAGATGGCTCTCTCCCCTCTGTTTTTAGGATACAAGCATACAGCGCCATCTCTTTTTCTCGAATGGAACTACATCGCTATAGGTATACGTAGGTACCTACCTATTCAATATTTTAATGAAAATTAGATGTCAAAGTTATCTGATGTTTATTGTACAATAAATTAGAAGCTGTTATGAGCTTGTAATTTACTGTCCAATAAACACCAAATAACTTTGCCAAAGTGTTATCTAGGTTGTTAAAAAATGAAAAACATCCTAATATACTGATAATTATTTTTATTTAATTTTATGAGTAATTATATCTATTATGATAAGTATAAATTACAGTTCTAAACACACTCTTATAGACACATAGTTAATGCAGTACAAGTAAGTAAGTAGTAAACATCACAAAAATAACAATTAAAATGAGTTACATAATTTACCCGCTGCTCATAAAATACTTCCAGTTAATGCTGTGCATGCCTCCAACTATTTTTCAAAAGTGATAGCATTGTGACTGGGAGAGGCTACTGTAGTAACATCTGAAACAAAGAGTTGTGATTTTACTTTACTTACAGATCAACATTGAAGAAAATACAAAATATACTAATTTAATATTTTAGCAATAAGTAGGTTTTAAAAAGGTTAGGTACCTTTATTGCTTTGTGTTTTGTTTAAACAAGGGTGGTTTAAACAAATATGGTACGAAATGTCGCAGAAAAGGTTAAGTTAAACATTAATTTAATGCAACTTTTTATTACTATGAGGTTAGGTTATGTAGGTACTTTGAAATGTTTATATTTTAATAGAGAGAACTGAGATAGTGAAAACGTATCATTTATTTACCTTGCCCGTAGTGCAAACTGCAAGCAATCAGGAACACAACAAAATATCATGTAAATAGGCACCGCAGGTACCTACTCGTATCTAGAACATTGTTGACGTAGTTCACATAGTCTTTTCTCTAAAAAAATTGTATAAACACAGTCCCAAATAGCACTCGACGATTATTAGTAAAAAATTAAGCACTATTTAACGAATATCCATGAAGAAATGACTATTTACGACATTAAAAAGTGAAAATTTTCCAAACAAAACAAACACACCAAATTTAAGTTCACACAAAGGTAAGGTCCGACTGAGCTCGGTCTCGGTTTTGCGTGTGGTGTGGTAGGATAAGTATTTTTTTTTTACAATTTTTATTAAGCTGGTTTGTGTGGTGTGCAAGATGTGTTTGGTACTTGCTATTATAGAAAGACATTAAAAAATTTGAGGAAAGAAAGGTCCAAAAATTTATAATTATTTGTTATAACCTTCGCTTACGAATATTGATTATGATTACATACAAAAACGTTATGTACGTAATGTACGTATTATCTAGGATGTTTTGTTGATTTAATCAATAAAAATAAATGAAAAATACGTTATTTTCTTCAGTTAACGTGTTTTTCATCAGTTTTTGCCAAATTGTTGTAAGATTTTACTAATATTCATAATTCTTGGTCTCAGTTTCAAGCAGTGAACTAAAATTTATAAAGCATTGCGCTCAAAAAATGGCACCACACGAAGAGTACAACTAAGTGGATGGAGCTAAAGATGCTGGCATTTAATTATGCAGCACAAAGCGTCTGAGCACTGGTTGCTTATTAGCGACCGTAATTTGTATACTCATAGATATTTGTATACTTAAACGAAAAAATATAAAACGTTATTTCTGCATTTTTTTACTGTTTTCTTTGCGTCTTTTACACCATTTGACTACACAGGACGTTATATCTAATAAACTTTCTCTTTCTTTTTTTTCTCTACAATACAAACTGCAATTATTGTAAAGAACGTTAACGTCAGTCACCAGATTGGCCCGACTAAAGTTGAGCGGGTTGTACTTTTTCGGCCCCGTAGTGCCATTTTTTAGCAATATTTGTTGGCAATTACACTTTCATAGATTTTAGTTCGCTGGTTTCAAGTCTCGTTCTCATTTCTCTGCAGAAAAGAGGTTTCGGTCGGATCCTAGTTCACTTGACAGTCCGATATTGCCACATGTAAAAAATTCAATAAAATTATTTATTAATTGCCTATAGTGGTAACACTGATACGGCGCAGCAGAGTTGCCATTCGGTTAAAATAGATGGCGCTGTATTTTTTTGAATCGTATAGAAATGTACTAAGATTCCCTACCATGGTGGCCTGCGCGCAGCGGGGGTGAGCGGACGTGCAGTGCGCTTCTAATAGGTAAATATACACTTCGTAACGTCTGTGGGACGTAGCGTCAGTGCGTTAAAAAATATTAAGTTCCTTAAAAAGTGTCATTTATTTAAATTATAATCACAGATTTTTAACTAAATGTTTAGATATTATCAGTTCTGTGATCATTATAGACTGTTAAGTTAAGTTTTGTGGCCATAAAGAAGGCTTTTTTGTTTCTGTTGATTTTTCTTTAAGTTTTTTATTTTAAAATTTAAATAAATATTCTAAGTACTGATGTCGTTTTATTTTAATTTAATATTTACCATATATTCTGAAGTAACGATACATAGTAAAACAACCATGTTATCATAAATAATTACTGACTAACGACTGTTTAAAAAAAACTTACGTCCACTAGACGTACGTCAGTGTTAATGCAAGTAAATACACGTCAGTGGTTAAGGGTTAATCTAGTTCAGCTATCTGCTTGTCTATTGAAATCGGAGAGGGTTACATTTTTAAGATTTGTTTTTGAAAAATTTCTAAGTTGCTGCATCTTTAAATAATACATTTACTACATATAAATCCATGACACTTTACTCTATAGCGTATATGTGCTATATAGACTGCATAAACCGCACTGCACTCTCACTTTGAGAATCTCCGCAGCCCACATCTGTCGTCTGATTATCTACACAGTGGGCTTATTTTGTAGCCCAATTTAATCTCCAGATACTTTTTTCCGGATTTTTGATTAACCTCTCTAGCCCCCAAAAGAAGCGCCAACTGTCAAGCACCAGCGCATTCCAAATTCAAAAAACATTGCATTCAATTTTGAACCCTATTTCATAGACAATAAAGGCGTGCGATCTCTGAGTCACCTCCGAGTCCCCCAGGCAACGGCGGTGCTTTACAGATACGGCGCGCGACCGTTGCCTCTGGGCAACGGCGGGGCGATAGAGGTTAAGCCCTTCGAAAAAAAGTTATTCTAATTTTTGGCAATCATTTTTAAATTTATTCATAATTTCTCAAAAACTACCTGACCGAATTTAAAAATTTAAGCGTCTTACGATAGGTTTCCGTGTCTTGCATATTTTGACACTTCTTTCATAATACATATCTCCAATTTTGACCGATGAGTCATGCCGCACTCTTGGCTGAACATCGGGCACATACACTGGTGATCTGATTACATAAACATTTTCAATGTTAACAAAACAAACATCAGTCATTAGTAGAGTTGCGAACTTTTTATGCATCAAATATAGTATTTTCAAGATTATTACGTAGATGGCGAAAAAGTCCAAAAAAATATAGACGGTTGTCGTTTTGTGTGGAGGATTTTAAAGAAGTTACATTTTTCTTAATAACATTTTCATAATTTATTCAACAACTATAAAGACAAGTCTTTAAACACAAAAAAAATATTATGCAATTACCTATTATGTGCATATAAGTATTTTTTTCTGCTGGTTTTGTTTAATTTTTTCACTTGAAAAAATATAGTTGTTTTGCCTACTATATATATTTTTTCAAAAAATATAGTAGGCGCACCCTCAATATAGTAAGGATACTATATTATTATATCGGGTCATTTTGGTCTTACTGTCCAAATTTTGAGGATGTGTTCAGTCCATGAAACTGAACAACTTTCTCTAGGAACACATGGTCAAATATGTAAAATAAAAATCGACTTTCCATACAAAACAAAGAGATCACGTGATCAATTTAGTATGGGATGACCAAAATTTTCTGGAGAAATTTGACACATGTTTCTTATAGAAAGTTGTTTAGTTTCATGGACTGGACAAATCCTTATTTGGATGGTAAGTTCAAAATGACCCGATATAGTAGGGTTGGCAACCCTAGTCATTAGAAATATTTAAATATTCGTGTTCCCTCCCTAGCTGCGTGGCTGTGGTGCGTAGACTGGCTGGAATTGCTCGGCGCTCCAACGCTGGCCGCCGTCGCGTCGCGCGCGCTTCTGCCGCGCTGGTTGGCCGCGCTGGCCGCCTGGCTCAACACCAACCCACCGCACGCCACTGTTCTAACTTCATACACTGATTTCAAGGTAACTATTTGATTATAATTATTATTTAGAAAGGGGGACACCAGCAAAGTCGGACGGGTGATCAGTCACCTTGGTCGGAACCATTTCCCCAAATCCCCTGAAAGCTGAGAGCAGGGGGAGGCGGGTTATCATTTACACCACCGGCGTCGGACCCTCGAACCTACCTGTGCGCTTACATTTTTATTTGATTATAATAGACGTCTTTTACCTATGAAATTGCCGATCACAAAAAAAGAGTCAATATCAAGATCTTTTTTTTAATGTTATGAAAACTAAAATAAGGACTTTATTTTTATTGATAGTTGACTATCGTGGTCATAATTCGATACCTAATTATATCGAATTATCACCATGATAGTCAACTAGTTTGATAATAATATCAAGATATAGTTAAATATTTTAAATAATAGAAGTTATTATTTTCTCTGTATGTGACAAAATATCGACAATTTAATAATTAAAGACCTAATATTAAATTTTGTATGATAATTTTGTTAGTCTAAGTCAGAGATTCCCAAACTATTTTGGGCAAGAGACTCCTTCTTTCCAAAATAAACTGATACATCAGACCCTCATAGCCAAATCACTTTAAAAATCGTATTAAATATCTATAATTAATAAATTGTTATTATAATTATTTTCGTGTATATAAACCCCTGGGAAATTAATTTCCACTCGAAAGGGTCGGTGTCGACCACTTTGGGAATCCCTAGTTTCTCGTGGGAAAGCTCCAATTTACCTTCATTTCATACCCAAATTCATCAAAATTGTTTTGTGTTTAAGAGTAAAAATGTAATAACTAGACAGGCTAACAGAGAATCTAATCTAAAATTAAACTTTTTCTTTGATCCGATAATTTTTCTTAAATAATCGCATGCACTCAACATATTATTTGATATTCTTCAACAGAAAATGTTTCCAGAAGAAGTGTTAAAAGAACCAGCTGTTCGCGATGCGTTCCGCAAAGCATTAGACATGTTGAACCGCAGCACAGACATCGACTCCGTAGAACCTCCGCCTCCACCTCGTTTCACCATCACAGACACTCCTAAAGAAACCTCCAGAATAGCAGACGTTCTAGCTTCGACAACGCAACAAAAATCGTTCTCAGAATTACTAGAAACACGGTGTTTAGAAAAAGGTATTACTTATGTACCTTTAGCGGGGAAAACGAGGGAAGGAAGACCTTTGTACAAGATTGGAGATATGCAGTGCTATGTCATTAGAAATGTTGTTATGTATTCAGAAGATAATGGAAGGGCTTTTGCGCCTATCAGTATGGACCGATTGTTAAATATTGTGGAAGATTAACTTTGTTATAGTAAGATCCGTAGACAAAGTTGATGAGTAAATACTCATCAACTTTGTCTACGGATACAGTTGTACTTTTTATACAAACGAGGTATTTTTGAAGCCTTTATTTTCTGCAAGGGATGTACCGTGCTGTGATCTGATGATAGCTATCCAGGGAGTGAATGGAGGAGATTCAGATCGTTATACACACCCAATTGAACTGATCAGCATTCTAAAAGATAGAAGGGTCAGAGTTTTGTTTCATGATTTCCATACATTTTAATGCTATTTTCGCAGTTTTTTTTAAACATCTCCTTTAATCTTTTAGAATGCTGATCACATCAGTTGGGTGTGTATAACGATCTGAATCTCCTCCATTCACTCCCTGGATAGTCACCATCAGATCACAGCATGGTACATCCCTTGCAGGAAACCAAGGCTTCAAAGTTACCTCGTTTGTATGAAAAAAAACACCTGTATCCCTACACACATCAACTTTGTCTAGACAAAGTTGATGTGTGTATTTGCATCATATTCTCGTCAAGTTGTAATCTAATTGTAAAGATTTCGTAGTCTTGAATTAATGTGAATTTGTTTAAGAAATAAATTATGTGATAATTAATTTAAATGACTATTTTACTATGAAATCTTTTTGGTAGATGCTACAAATAACTTCATTATAATACTCCGACTCGTACAGTGGATTGCACAGAAAATTGGGTTACTTTAAAAGTGCTTATCAAAGAAGTTGCATGTGAATGTGACAGAAATCTGAATAAATAAATTGTAATTATCTAGCATTAAAACTAGACCCTATGCTACTATTATTAGGGTAAAGTTTAATTTAAGAGAAGAATCATTTTTATCAAAGTATGTCGAAGTCATAGATGTCTTGTTTCAAAAGACAAAAAATACTGTTTTGCAAGAATATATTTATTTTGTGATCATTATAAAATGAATCTACAGCGTGCAAACTAAAAGCCTGTTATAAAATATAAGACTACATAAATATACAGTACATATATTAGCTCTACATACTACTACAATGAAGCAAGCTCTACTAGATCAGCCCCACAATACAGGGGCTCTATTTTTGAATCGCTCGTATGACATAGTTTTTTCGCATGCGACTTATAAGTCACACTCGTCATAGTAGATTCAAATAAGTAAGTCATCTTACTCATTATAGCACCAAGCGCGGTTTGTTTGTGAGCGCGCCCGTAAGTATGCGTCGTCGCACGCACACACTGACAAAATTTAAAGGTGATAAAGGTGCGCCAGTTGTGGCTGCCGCCCGCGCTCACACGCACGCTCCGCGCCGCTGCGGTGCCTCTCGTAATCATTTGTACTTTGTACGTGTACCTACAGTATACCATAAGTCAATATTCAATTTCCGAATTTAAAGATTATAATTTGAATATTAATAGTGTAAAAAATAAAATTCCATAATAATTTTATTTGAATGAATAAGTAGGTAGGTAGGTACCTACATGATTTAGTAAAGCAACATTTTAATCATTCTTATTTCGACCGTAAGTTTTCAAATCACTTAACATAAGAGATCTTAGGTTGTATTAAGCAATGGGTATTTCGAGATTAGTTCCAAACAGCACGGAAGGATGAAAATAAGAAGATATGTAACCACATGTTCTTAATATCTTTAATACTGGTTTCATCAATTGTAGTTAGTTCCTGCAGGGATATCGGCTAAAAACAATAAAGTAAATGTAAACTGTAATTTGACAGATGGATGTGATACATTGCTACTTTTCTTTAGTAAGTTTTTATTGGTGTCATAACGAAAGTGGCAATGTATCATATCACATCGCATACATCTGTCAAATTACAGTTAATATTACCTTCATTCTTTTAGCCGATAGACCCGCTGGTCTATGTTTATATTACCTACAATTTTTTTTTCAAAACTTTGTATTATAAATCCCTGATGCTATGCATTTTTGACGATTGAATAAACTTGTGACAGCCCTACGTGTTTAGGCTATTATCACTCGCTCGAGGCTTGAGTTGGCCTACTTATTTGGTTCTACTATGCACTCGTCTTCCAAGTCGCATGACGCCGATTTTCCGTATTTTTGAATCGTTCGTTTCCGGTGCTGCCAATATAAACGAAATGTTGGATTTTATCCGTTCCACGCAAAATCTAGAGAAAACTGGTAATTACCGCAACGAAAACGAAACGTAATATCCATGTTTCTATTGGCTGTTACATAAATATCTTTGTTTTTAGTAGAAAAGAATATCGCTTGCCGTGCCATATCGTTCGACTGCAAACGAGTGCCCTCACCCACTCGTTGCGGTCGAGCGATTCAAAAATATGGAAAATCAAATGTCGAATGAAAATCAGTAGAAATTAATCGCTCGACGCCAGCCGAACGATTCAAAAATTGGGCCCCAGACAATCGGTAATCTACGTGTTACAAAAATACCCCTAAAGCCGAATATGGTAGATAGGGACCATCAAACTGGACAACTTTTACTATGGTACCAACTCTGAAATCGAGAAAAAAAATCAGCTGTTTCATACAAAAATTAATAACGAAAATAACAAAATGTATGAAACTGCAGATTTTTGTCGGGATTTCAGAGTTGGTCCTATAGTAAAAGTTGTTCAGTTTGATGGTCCCTATCTACCATATTCGACATTAGGGGTATTTTTGTAACACGTTGTATAATGTAACACTTGGATAACCATAGGTTTGCACTGAGAAAAGCTTGTCCTAAAAGGGTTGACTGGGAAAATTACTATGTATTTAATAGTGGCCCTACCATGAGTTGATGCAAACTGTTTACGTTACCGTAACGTAAACTATCGGATATACTGCTCACAGCCAATGCGAGTGGTAGGTATATCGGTATAAACAGTTTGCATCAACTTATGGTAGGACCACAGGAGCTGATAAGTAGTTTCACAAATGTTTTAGCATTTCTACTAAAAATTGTTATTGGTAATAACTACATTTTAATAAGGTTAACACATCTAAGTAGCTAACTCATTGTCATAAAAATGAGTTTGTGTTATAATATAATTAATAAAATAAACTACACCGGACTCGATACTGGCAATCTAAAATATTTATTATAATAAAGTATTAGAGTCTCGCCAACGAAAGATGAGACTCGATTTGAAAAAGAACTAATTTTGTGCCTTATTTTAGGGGTTGAAATTATAAATTTAACAGGGAAAGTGGCGCCACCATTTCATTATCATCTTTCATTGACCAAACAGTAATGAACATTTTCTATAAGCAAAAAAGAGTATTCTTTTAGTTTTAGTTGACTACCAAGATCGAGCCTTTGATCTAAGCATGCAGATAAGTATTTTATAATAGATTTAAGATTATCTAGATCTAGTGAACATTATTACACTAGTAATGGCACTAACATGGCAAGAGATTACATTTTATTACATATCCGAGTAAAATGCTAATATGAATGGTATACAAGGGATACGGTCAGAGCACAATGCAGGTGAATTAAGTACCTATACTAATCAGTATACTTAATTCACCCAGGTGATTTGGCTTAGGTGAATTAAGTCTACGACGGGCATCCATTTATCCAAAACAGTCAAACTTTCAGTTGATTTTAAATCTTATTGTGTTTGCCGTTAAGTTCAAAGTCGACTGAGGACATTGGACATAATAGTGGTAAGTAACACCGGGTGTACACACGACAGCACGGCAAGTTGAACTGCAAAAATAGCATTTAATACATAGGACATAAAGACGGTCTCAAAGTCAATATTAATAGGCTGATGTGTCGTCCTCTGTACATTTGAGTAAAATCTCAAAGTCAGCACAAAGATAAAGTAAGTTGTTGAAATATTTATCTATTACCGTCACCCTTTTTATGTGAAACATATTATGTATACTACCTATCTACTTACTGATAAAAAAAATATTTTTTGGCATTTGGCAAGACTAAGTAATTTGTACTACAGTTGACTAATGTAATGACTGGGTTGAGTCTATATTGAATCTAGATACTTATCTAATTTAGTATTCGATTTTGTGATACTTTATCTAACTAAGATCTTATGAAACCGAGGCGCTATAAATACTATGTGGTTGCAAATCGTGGCTGTGTTCGGAATAATGTTGATGCAAAAAAGAGACAAACATATTTTGGAATCGGTTTTGTCCATAATCGGCATCGGCAGTGTAGTGTATAGATATTCATTTCTATGAAGTCTGTTGGGATTTTGGGCATACATGGTGTTAATTACCACCCTGTATAACTTGTTTTTACTGATTGCATTGCATACACATACAAGTTATTATGTGCCTATATACCTGCCCCTAATGGCCATTTGAGTAGGCTCTCAGAATTCGAGAAATAGAATATCTGTAAAACTTCTGTATATCGTTGAACTATTCGAACATTTTGTAAAACAGGGGTGCAATTGCGTAACGTAATCGTATTCATTTGACAGTTCATATCGTATTCCATCGATCGGCTGCACTGACCTGCATATATTTACACTGGACAGGCTTATGTCAAACTGTTTTTGTGCCTATTTGATTTCCGCCATTTTGGCGCTGTAGGACGTAGCGTGAGCATAGCGTGCGTACGTGGTACTAAAGTTTGAAGTCTGGAGAGACCATCACGGCAACCATTTTCATACTGTACGTCAAAATTAGTTCTTTAGACGCACGCTAGTGGCGTTTCAAATAGGCACAAAAACTTAGCTGTCAAATCATACAGACAGCTAGTCCAGTTAAATAAAAAAAATGTTTTTCATGTCAGTGATCGGCTGCAATTTGTATGGGATGACATAGGTATATTATGATACAATATGAACTGTCAAATGAATGAATACGACTTTACGCAATCACCTAGCTGTTCTAAACAACACTATTCATACGTTTTTGGAAGCTGTAAGCCCTATAGCATTGGACTGCATTAGCGACCCCTAGCGAGAAGTTGCAGATGGAAAGCGCGTAGTTAATCGGCTTGATGACGAGGCAGTACCGCGTCCAGATGAGGCCGGTGGCCGCCAGGGTCGCTGACTGCGCCGTCGACACCTTGTCGAGTGGTCGCCGATAATCGTCTATAGATGCCGCTACTAGTGCCTGTGGAATTTTGGTCATAGACATTTATAAAGGTGCGGGCACATTTGTCTGACGCCACTCCACGTGTTAACACGCTGTCAGATGCCATCAGTTTTCAGTATGCACTAGAACTTATAACACGTCCATATAAATTCGAAGTGTTAACACGTGGCGTCAGACAGATGTGCCCGCGCATTAATATTTACAGATGTAAAGGTGTTCCCTCACCAGGAGCATTCACGTGTACTGTAACATTATAGATTCGTCTTTGAGCATTACATTACAATAATACCTCCCTGACTGACGAGCATACGCGTGTTTCTCCTCCTTCACTGATGTATATCATTACAAGGTGCGCATTGTAATGCTCGGTTCTCCTCCTTCACTGAGGAAATGCTCAAATCTGTAACGTTACACGTGAATGCTCCCGGTGAGGGAGCACCTTAATATTACCAGATTACCAGTTAATAAACCGAAGACGCAGTCGTTAACACCCATAAAACAAGCCTATTAACTTAAACTTAGGACCTCTAGTTGCGTTATATTTTCTGTAACGGCGCGGCAGCCTAACAAGAAATTATAATTGATACAACATAGAAGTAATTGCTAAACTTCAGTTTCAAAATGTACACTTCCCAATGCCAGAATGTACACCGGTCTCAAAAGGTACATTTCCCGAAATTTCCACTTCCCAAAGAGTACATTTTTCAAAATGCACCTTTCCCGTAATGTACATTTCCAAAAATGTATGTTAACTGCTATAAAAAAAAATGTTTTTTCATTTAAAATTAAAATAAAATAGTATTTATAATAGGTAATAGAAGTTAGCCTTGTCTATATTATTTTATGTGATCGGTACTTTAAAATGTGTCCAATCAAGTTAGTTCTGTTCTAAGTGTACATTTTGGGAAAGTACATTTTGGGAAGTGGACATTTCGGGAAATGTACTTTTTGAGACCGGTGTACATTATGGGAAGTGTACATTTTGAACCTGAAGGGAATCTTTGTCTTGGAAGAGTGGAAACAAGATTAAATTGTAAATGACATGATTAGGGCACCCGCCCTTACAAGCATCAATGGTTACGATAATACCACAAAATAGAGAGAGGACAAACACTATCACCGACACGGAATAGCTGGAATCTCAGACCAATCTCAAACGAGTTCGAGTGCGAGACGCTGTGTCGTCGCCAAGAAGATTGTAGGTAAAGTACTACCTGCAATCTTGGTCGTCGTTCAGTGAAAGCTAAATGCGTTGCGCGCGTACAGTACGAGGCATATATCTTGAAATCGGGTGGGATTGCGCGGAACGCGTATTTTGGGCATGCGTAGCGCTGAGGGGCGCGGGCGGCGGGAGAGGGTAGCGAGCTATTGGTCGCTCACAAGAGCACATGCGCGAACTTATCCCCACTCCGTCGAAAAAATTTCAAGATACATGCCTCGTACTCGTACTGTAGTAGGTATGTACTAAGCTTGACTTCTGTCCTCTACGTGCCGGACTACAGCTGCGCCACAAAAAAAAAAGTTGGAAATCTGACTTTTTGACTATGCCATGATGAAGTCGATAATTTGTCGGAATTTGTCGCACAAAAACCAGAATTTGTCGGTCTTGCGTTTAGGAGATACGTGTGGCCCAGCTGTAGAGACGTCTCTACAGCTGCGCCACACAGATCTCGAAAACGGAAGGTCGTAGCGAAAATCTGATTACTCGTGTGTGCAGCCGTTAATTTGTCGGAATTTGTCGCACAAAAACCAGAGTTTGTCGGTCTTGCGTTTAGGAGATCTGTGTGGCGCAGCTGTAGAGACGTCTCTACAGCTGAGCCACACAGATCTCGAAAACGAAAGGTCGTAGCGAAAATCTGATTACTCGTGTGTGCAGCAGTTAATTTGTCGGAATTTGTCGCACAAAAACCAGATTTTGTCGGTCTTGCGTTTAAGAGATATGTGAGGATACGCTGTGGAGACTTTTCTACCTGGATCTTGAGAAAGGAAGGTCGTAGCGAAAATCTGATAACTCGAGTGTGTAGCCGTTAGTTTGTCGGAATTTGTCACCAAAAATCAGAGTTTGTCGATCTTGCGTTTAGGAGATATGTGAGGATACGCTGTGGAGACGTTTTTACCTGGATCTCGAGAACGAAAGGTCGGAAGCGTATCCTCACATATCTCCTAAACGCAAGATCGACAAACTCTGATTCTTGGTGACAAATTCCAACAAACTAACGGCTACACACTCGAGTTATCAGATTTTCGCTACGACCTTCCTTTCTCAAGATCCAGGTAGAAAAGTCTCCACAGCGTATCCTCACATATCTCCTAAACGCAAGACCGACAAAATCTGGTTTTTGTGCGACAAATTCCGACAAATTAACGGCTGCACACACGAGTAATCAGATTTTCGCTACGACCTTCCGTTTTCGAGATCTGTGTGGCTCAGCTGTAGAGACGTCTCTACAGCTGCGCCACACAGATCTCCTAAACGCAAGACCGACAAACTCTGGTTTTTGTGCGACAAATTCCGACAAATTAACGGCTGCACACACGAGTAATCAGATTTTCGCTACGACCTTCCGTTTTCGAGATCTGTGTGGCGCAGCTGTAGAGACGTCTCTACAGCTGGGCCACACGTATCTCCTGAACGCAAGACCGACAAATTCTGGTTTTTGTGCGACAAATTCCGACAAATTATCGACTTCATCATGGCATAGTCAAAAAGTCAGATTTCCAACTTTTTTTTTTTGTGGCGCAGCTGTAGTCCGGCACGTCTGTCCTCTCTCTATTTTGAGATAATACCTACTATCCCCGTCAATTGGTAATGCGCCTGGCGGCCTTGATTTTAACCTCAAAAACGAAAAACAATTGTAAATTTTTTAAATACCTAGACCCTATCTTATTGAAAATAATAATTCAATAATTAATATATTAGATTAACTATTAGAATTTTCTTGTTTCATGAAATTTTTTGTTGCGGATCACGTCGACGGGGATGTTAATGTGACAAGGTTCCAGCGCATTACCAATTGACGGGGATAATACAAATAATATTTTGGACCTTCGAATACTATACGCGTTACAAAATAACCCCTTATGCCGAATATGGTAGATAGGGGCCATCAAACTGAACAACTTTTCCTGGAACCAACTCTGAAATCACGAAAAAGAAATCGGGTGTTTCACACATTTTGATATTTTCGATATGTCCCATAGTAGAAGTTGTTCAGTTTGATGGTCTACTATATTCTGCATTAATAGTCCTATTTGTACGATAAAAAAAAACCGCAAATCGATGTACAGCAAAGCCGTTTGGTACACGTATACTTGAGGTAAAAACAAAATTTTGGACCCGCAGTTCCTAAAAAGTCTTCCCTTAGGTGTTATGGTGTCATCTTTTTTTTGTATGGGAATTTTTTTTTCCTAAACCTATGGTGCA
This sequence comes from Agriphila geniculea, assembly GCA_943789525.1. Taxonomy (NCBI): domain Eukaryota; kingdom Metazoa; phylum Arthropoda; class Insecta; order Lepidoptera; family Crambidae; genus Agriphila; species Agriphila geniculea. The sequence goes on along the minus strand of OX038890.1, from coordinate 12,351,909 downwards.
TGGTATCGAATAAAAGGGCTTGCTGAGCTGGTTCTAAAAATATATCACATCATTATACTTCAGCCACTTGTCTTAAATTAAACCAAAAAACATTTTCAAAACATACCAAGTTTGGGCTCCTTCAGATCCGATGTGTTTAGATTATTTTTTATATAATACACCTTAAGAGTTACATAATATCCTCATATCAAATCACAAGAAAGTAATTTTGAAAATATCTACATTTAGTATTTTTTTCTAATTTTTGCCCAAACTTACGTTTGTATGGGATTTTTGGAAATTGATTTTTGGTTTAATTTAAAACAAGTGCTGAAATGAAATACTTGATATATTTTTAGAAACAACTCAGAAAGCCCTTTCATTCTATATCACACACGATAGGTTTTAAAACAAACATTTTTTTAAATTATATATATCACTTTGTAAAAGCTTTGTAATCATGAATAATTAAAAAAATACTAAATATCAATACTTTCAAAATTGCTGTCTTGAGGTTAGTTATGAGCATATTACATATCATTTGAGGTATATCTTATGAAAAATAATTTAACCATATTGTATCTGTAGGAGCCCAAACTTGGCATGTTTTGAAAATGTTTTTGGTTTAATTAAAAATTAGTGGCTGAAATATAACGATGTGATATATTTTTAGAACCGGCTCAGCAAGCCCTTTCATTCGATACCATATATGATAGGTTTTAGAACAAAAAAAAAATTTTCGCATTAAAAAAAAAGATGACACATAGCTCCTCTCCTAAGGGAAGAATTTTTAAGAACTGCGGGTCCAAAATTTTGTTTTGACCTTGAGGTCAAGCACACGTTTTTACGTTTGGTATCCTCAAGGATACGTGTACCAAACGGCTATATTGTACATCGATTTGCGGTATTCCGTTGATTTTGAGCTCGTAGAACGACCACTATAAGGGTTATTTTCTAAAGCTTTGTCCAGACTTGTATCATTTTGGCGTACGTATCAGATCACCGTATCTTTACCATACATCGCTAGTTTGGTAGGGCGTGCGATGATATTACTTCAACGCACGCCCAACCAAACTAGCGATGTATGGTAAAGATACGGTGATCTGATACGCCAAAATGGACTATAGTCTGGACAAAGCTTTACATGTTGTACTTATACAGTTCTCACCTTAAAACAGCTTCATCAGCAATCATAAACTTAACTGTTTTCCACATGCTATTGTAAATATCTATGAAATGAAAGTGAAGCAGAGTTAGTACAGAAATGAAGATTAGCAATGAGATTATTAAAGAAAGGCAGAAATAATAGATAGAAAATAAAACATAAAATAAATATATTTTCAATTAGTAAAGATGATACAAAAATAAACATGTTTACAAAACATTTAATTTCCTGTCATAATAGTTTCCATGTTTTACCCGCATGTAATAGAGGTACCAACACAAGATGCAAGTGGAAAGATACTTAGTAAGTATTTTGACGATCACAGTATGGAATTAAAATACAATAATGGTTACTCTAAATTATGTCACATTAGGTATATCAATTCACATATTATTATAACAGCTAATAATATATCTTCCATTTTAATTACCTTTAATAAACAGTTTTTTATAACTTCCATTATGTATTTAAAAGTGATATTCCTAACTATAAGTCACTATTATGATAACTTTATGTAAAATCTATCATCACATTTGAATAGCCAATAGGCATAATCAATTTGAAGCACCGTACTTCCTCAATTGAGTTTTATAAAACAACACTATAGCTTTTTTAAAGCACCTAACTGTATTTCCTGTGTCAGTTTTTTTTACAGATATCACATTTCAGTAAGATAGTTCAAACAAATACTGACATATTGACAATTTATGTAAAATAGGTATTACTAATTTAATTACTGTGCACCTAAATATAAATTATTCATTTGTTTTCCCACTGAGATTGATTCTTAATAAAACTACTGATTACATACTATATTGAAGCCCCTATAAATTAACCCTGAAGTCTAAATTCTGTACTAACATCATTTTATGTCATTTAACCAATGACTTTGAATAATTTACCCTCTAACAGCATAAAATAATCCAAAATATTCAAATATTATGTAACAACCTCAGTTCTTCTTGGCCTCTTTGGCTTTTATAGCTGCCTGATGTTTGTATGCCCTACCTATCTGATATAAGCTAGTCAAAGCTACAAATACATTGACAGCAAACAAACTATAGTTCTTTGGGATGATAACTAAGGAGTAACGGGACCAGATGATTCCAGTAGCGGCGAGAGATACGGACTGAGGTATGGACAAGGTCTCGACAGGCCGATTGATGTCACCCAACCCAGCCAACACCAAACTCTGAAAGTGTTATGAGGGATGGTTACGTACCAATGATATCAATCCACAAGCATTAGTCTACTGCAGTGTTTCCCAATTAGTGGTACGCGTACCCCTGGGGTACACGAGGTAGCATCAAGGGGTACCCGGACAATCTCTTACTTAGGTAAGGTATTTGAGCTTGAGGTCTTGAAAGGGGACGTAGAAAAAACTAATTGGGAACCTTATACAGTAAACATATAGGTACCATAGGCAACAGCGTCGCTTAACCACTGCTAAAGTTAAAAATAGCTTACACTTAGCGCCGTCACAACATACATCTGCAAAGTTGTTACATTGAGAAGTGGTTGGGGATGAGAAATTGGCTAATTGATAAGTAGACGACGCCTGGCGCCGAATGGTTTAGTTTGTGCAGGGGTGATAGGGTGGGTACTCACTTAGGTTCGCGAACCTCCGCGCTCCGCGAACCTAGAACAGTGATCCATAGCAAAAACAAATATTTTTACTTTGGCTACAGTGTGTGCCTGTGCGAACCAGCTTCGCATACGAGTTCCCTCACGTACACACCTCGGCGCCCTGTTTCAGCAGAGGATCAACGATATTTTCGGTGCAGGTTCGCGGAGCGCGGAGGTTCGCGAACCTAAGTGGGTACCCACCCAAAGACGCATACTTACATGAATTTTGTTGCTAACTGGTTAAGCGACTCTGTTGCTTAAATACAGTTAAGGCTGAAGAAATAATTTAATATGTAATATTTAATTCGATAATATAACAAACAAGTGCTAAATGGATTTGAAAATACCTTGAAATGATTCTGTCTTATAATCTTCAGCATTCATTAGCAGCTTACTTGCAACAGTTTGTATCATATCTTATCAACCATGCTTCATAAAATCTCATGATTTTGACACATTTAGTTCATCATAAGATCAACAATTGTTATAAAATATGTCCTTGTTTAGAATGTCATTTGAAACTGGGATAATATTTGATAATAACATAGTTCATGAATATGTTGATGATTTCAGTGATTATTATAATATTGTTGGCTGTCGCCCTAGTGCAAGGTCTTGGTAATGGTATTTAACATGTTACAAAATAACCCCTAATGTAGAATATGGTACTTAGGGACTATCAAACTTAACAACTTTTACTATGGGACATATCGAAAATATCAAAATGTATGAAACAGCTGATTTCTTTTTCGCGATTTCAGAGTTGGTCCACAGTAAAAGTCGTTCAGTTTGATGGTCCCATATCTACAATATTCGGCATACGGGGGATTTTTGTAAAACGTTGTATTATGTGTCTGCGTTGTGCGCGTAGTAGGTACTAAGCTTGACTTTTGTCCTTTCTCTATTTTGAGATAATACCTACAGTACTAGGCACGTATCTTGAATTTTTTTCGACTGAGTGGGGATAAGTTCGCGCATGTGCTCTTGCGATTGCGAGCGACCAATAGCGCGCGCCCCTCTCCCGCCGCCTGCGCCCCTCACCGTTACGCATACCCAAAATACGCGTTTCGCGCAATCCCCACCCGATTTCAAGTTATATGCCTCGTAATGTACCTACAAATAATATTTTGGACCTTGGACCTTCGAATAGTATACGCGTTACAAAATAACCCCTAATGCCGAATATGGTAGAAGGGACTGAATCAAACTGAACAACTTTTACTGTGGACCAACTCTGAAATAGCGAAAAAGAAATCAGCTGTTTCATACATTTTGATATTTTCGATATGTCCCATAGTAAAAGTTGTTAAGTTTGATGGTCCCTATCCACCATATCGTCGATGAAATACCTCTTATCTGTGAACATGCTATTTGATTGTTAGGCACAAGATATTGACATGTAAATACGTAAATATTTACTTGTGCACTTAGCAGCTATTTCCGCCGCAAAATTTTAATAGCTATTTTAAAAGGAATTTACAGATAGAAGAAAATTTCGTTTACGCGAAATTAAATTTTAAGTCTATTACATTACATTAAGTAAAGTAGATTTCATATAATATGATAGTTAGAAGGTATTGCCACTTCATCGACGATATTCTCCATTAGGGGTTATTTTGTAACATGTTGTATACAGTAGCTTCATCAGCAATCATTACTTAACTGTTTTCCACATGCTATTGTAAATATTATGAAAATAAATAAATATTATGAAAGTAAAGCAGAGTTAGTACAGACATGAAAATTAGCAATGAGATTATTAAAGAAAGGCAGAAATAATAGATAGAAAATAAAACATAAAATAAATATATTTTCAATTAGTAAAGATGATACAAAAATAAACAGGTTTACGAAACATTTAATTTCCTGTCATAATAGTTTCCATGTTTTACCCGCATGTAATAGAGGTACCAACACAAGATGCAAGTGAAAAGATACATGTCACATTAGGTATATCAATTCACATATAACAACATAGCTAATAATATATCTTTAATTACCTATATTAGTTTATTTTAACTGCCTTTAATGAACAGGTCTTTTATAACTTGCATCATGTATTAAAAAGAGATGTTCCTACCTATAAATTACCATTATGATAACTTTATGTAAAATCTATCATCACGTTTGAATAGCCAATAGGCATTATCAATTTGAAGCACCTTACTTCCTCAATTAAGTTTTATATAACAGCACTGTAGCATTTTAAAAGCACCTAACCGTATTTTCCGTGTCAGTTTTTTTTACAGATATCACATTTCAGTAAGATAGTTCAAACAAATACTGACATACTGACAATTTATGTAAAATAGGTATTACTAATTTAATTACTGTGCACCTAAATATAAATTATTCATTTGTTTTCCCACTGAGATTGATTCTTAATAAAACAACTGATTACTTACTAAATTGAAGCCCCTATAAATTAACCCTGAAGTTTAAATTCTGTACTAACATCATTTTATGTCATTTAACCAATGACTGAATAATTTACCCTCTAACAGCATAAAATAATCCAAAATATTCAAAAATTATCTAACTCCCTCAGTTCTTCTTGGCCTCTTTGGCTTTCATAGCTACCTGATGTTTGTATGCCCTACCTATCTGATATAAGCCAGTCAAAGCTACAAATAAATTGACAGCAAACAAACTATAGTTCTTTGGGATGATAATTAAGGACCAACGGGACCAGATGATTCCAGTAACGGCGAGGGATAAGGACTGAGATATAGACAAGGTCTCGACAGGCCGATTGATGTCACCCAACCCAGCCAACACCAAAGTCTGAAAGGGTTATGATTATGAGGGATGATTACGTACCAATGACATCAATCCATAAGCAGCATTGGTCTACAGCAGTGTTTCCCAATTAGTGGTAATCATGGGGTACGCGGGACATTCTCTTACCTAAGTAAGGTATTTCAGCTTTCTTGGAGGGGTCCGTTAATTGGGAAGCACTGGTCTACTGCTTAAAATTTTCCATTTTTTTTTATTGAAACAACTCATTTTTATACAGTAAACATAGGTACTATAGGCAACAGCATCGCTTAACCACTTCTTAAGGTTAAAATCACTTGCACGTCGCACTGTCATAAGTTTAGTTTGTGCAGTGGCGATGCGATATGCGCGCGCGCACACAAATGGTGCTCACTGGTTACCTATGTGACACTGTTGCCTATAGTGTGGAGAGATGAGGCGCTGGCCGGTTTTTTGTCTATTGCTCTTAATTTATTGCTGTCTCTGTGTGTTCTCTTTTGAGTTTGAACTAAATAAATGTCAGTATTGAGAAAAATATTATGCGTTTTCGTATTAAAGTAATTTAAGTAATTATCCTCGCCGCATGTGGCGACCGTTAATTTCAATAGTGTGAGGATAAATACGACTGCAGAACGAGAATCGCGACCACAAGAACAACCATAGACTTATGGGAACAACATAAAATGGTAAAACTCAAAAAGTTGCGCACTGTGGCAAGGAGGCAGTTTACGAGAGCTGCTGATGAAGTGGCAGAAGCATATACAGAGCTGCCTCATGAAATGAGAAGTCGGTACAAATGTTTCGAAGAAAAAGCTGAAGCCTTATTTACGTTAGACACCAAAATAAAAGACGAATTTTTGAAAAATGAATATTTTGAAAATTTGGTTGGTTCATACAAGGCCAGGAAAGCACTATGAATTTGGTTAATAACTCGTTGACATGTAATTTAGGTATAACCGAGTTATGGAGTTTAGAAACTTTAGGGATAAAGGATCCAGCCGAAATGATAAAACAAAAAGACCAAGAAGAGAAGATAATGAAGGTTTTTAACGACATTATTTACCGTGAATAATGAAGGTAGGACGAATGGTAATGGAGAGCGAGGCGAAACGGATGAATTGGCCTTTAGACATCGTGACGGAAGTTTTTTCCGGACCAGATGGGGTGGTAAGGGTGGTCAAGGTCAGAACGGAAGGTAGGGAGTTCGTAAGACCCGCACGTTGTACCCGTTGGGAATCTCGCAGGATGAAGGAAAGAAAGAGTAGAGTTTCAAAGGATGAGGAAACACAGGAAGCGAGGGAAAGGAGAACACAGCGCCTCCTTATGCTACACGTGGGAGACAACAGATTTAGTTACCCAGAAAATTTTGGTGATAATGTTGCCCTCTTTTTCCTAAAGTGGCAGGATGTCGAAGGATGAGGCGCTGGCCGGTTTTTTGTCTATTGCTCTTAATTTATTGCTGTCTCTGTGTGCTGTCTTTGAGTTTGAACTAAATAAATGTCAGATTTGAGAAAAAAAAATTATGCGTTTTCATATTAAAGTAATTTAAGTAATTATCCTCGCCGCATATAGTACAGTTAAGTTTGAAGTTAAAAGAATTTGTTACGTTTAATTCAATAATATAACAAACATGGTGTTAAATGGATTTGAAAATACCTTGAAATGATTCTGGCTTTATAATCTTGAGCATTCATTAGCAGCTTACTTGCAACAGTTTATATCTTATCAACCATTCTTCATCAAATCTCATGATTATGACACATTTATTTCATCTTAACATCAACAATAATTGTTATAGAATACAGTCAAAACCGTTTGCAACGACATCATTTTATAGAGCATATCGGTTAAGATCACCAAAATTATAGGTCCTGGCTGAATGCTATATAATCGCCTTATATAAAACACTGCTTTATATGTCACTGCACAATACGACATATCTCATTAAGCGACTGCATTTTATCATTATCTTCGGAGAATTCAGACTGATAATACGACCAGCAGCATTGTTAACAATTTGAATAAGTAAAAATGTGCACATCTGGCACAGTATAATGGTCAATAGCTATTAAGGTCGCAAAAGTAAACAGAAACTAACCGTTTGTAATTCTTAGAAACAAAATACATGTGCATGCAGTAAAATCAAAGACCGCTTTCTTTCCATCGAATCCATGTATTGTTTCTTTCTCATCTCTTCACTTCAGTCAGTTTAAAATCAACCTTAAAATCTTTACATTTAAGTAAAAATTTATTGAAAGTGATCCTGTTGTGGTAGCCCATCGTGTCATTGACTGTACCTACACATTCGAACATCGCCGGTTGATACGACAATTGGTTTTTACGACCTACTATGAGTAGTCCCTTCAATGTCGTCGTAAACGGTTTTGACTGTATATCCCTATTTAGCATGTCATTTGAAAATGGATAATATTTGATAAAATATAACATAGTCAGTTCATGAATATGTTAATGATTTCAGTGATAACATAGGTATATTGTTGGCTGTCACCCTAATGCAAGGTCTTGGTATAAGAATAAAATGACCTTGAGAGATATCCGCATTACATTCATTCTAAGGTTATTTATACTTAAATAATACATACCCATTTGAAAGCAGGCGCCCAAAAGAATACTGTTTTTGGCCCTGGAATTCAAATATATGTCATTAAATATTTTGATTTAAGGTTTGATTATGGTACTGATAAATTTATTGAGTGCGTAGATTTCTTACCAGCTTCATGTTCCCACAGTGGGCGCAATTTTGAGGGCACAAATCGGTCTGCAGCGCCTACCATTACTCGGTAAAGCTTAGACATTTTTCAAGTGTTTTTGTGGTTGGAGGATACAGGAAAGTTAAATCTACTTTAAAAGTAATGGGAGTATTTATTACATCTCCACTCGAAGCGACCGTGACGAGACCCTGAATGATATTGAATTGATAAAATTTTTGAATTTAATTAATGGACGTGTGGTGTGACAGCCTGACAGCTGTCTGTTCTCATTCACAGATAAATATACTGTTCTCATTTTCATCTGTCATGTCCATGAATTTAGTACATCCCTTCGGTATAAACCGGATTGAGCGCTTCGCCCCAAAACGAGCCGACAGAGAGGTCAAGTAGATGAATGTATCCTTTTCTTCATTAGGGTGACCAAACCGTATGGCTGGTCGAAGACATACATAATACTTTAAACTGTTTAATATAAACTTATATACAAAGGTAGTTCTTTATATATAATTAACACTTTTTACCGCGTTTTTATTAGGTTACTTGCTCGTTTGTTTGTTTGAGTACAAAGTGTGACGCCACGCGTTAACACGTGTTAACACGCCGTCAGATGACATCGGTTTTCATAGTAAATGTATGCACTAGGATCACACTTACCATATAACACGTCAACATGTGGCGTCAGACAAATGTGCACCTTAACAGATCAAATCAAAATTAAAACGACTTTCAAAATTGTTTACAAAAGAGGACCTATAGAGTACAGCTACCGGCACGTAACTTGGCAAGACAAAGATGCGCAGTACCTACAAACACTAACTCCACCACTCCATTGGGCGCGCCGAGTCGAATCACAATAATTCGCCTGTCATATACATTTATTAAGAAGGCTGGCGTCGATTCAGCGCGCCTCCAATGAACGCAGTTTTATAGTTTGAGTATAGAGGCGAATTATTGCGATTCGACTCGGCGTGCCTAGTGGACATCAGCCTTAAACTCGGCGCATCATTTGTCTCATCTTTATCTTGTCAAGTTATATGCCGGCACCTATACACAGCGGTTTATTGCACAAATTATATATTTTACACAACGTTATGATCACGTCAACACTGCAACATTTCATTTTAGGAATATTTATTATTTATGAAATTGTGTGTAAAGCTTTGTCCAGACTAGGAAAATTTGAGTGTATCAGATCACCGTCGCGTATCATCGACGTGTATCATTTGGCTAGTGTGGATGCAAAACGATACGCCATCATGCTCGCACCGTATCTGATACACCCCGATCCGTTTTCCCGAGGCTTTCCGCCTTGTTTACACTTGCGTATCGAAGTCGTGTATCATGATCGGCAATATTACGTAGTGTAGACGCATTTTGATACTGTATCATGATACGACTATGTGATTTGATAAATTGATACACCGCGATCCATCTCGAGGCGGTTTTTTCCCGATCATCAAAGGGGATACGCAATGCCGCTGCACGATTTTGACAAGTTTGTATGTACGTTTTTATATACATTTTCGCACTCTCCTCCGCTGGTTGATGACATACATTTTTGTTGCTCGCGTTTTTTTGTTGACTAGGGAAAGATACGAGGAAAATGTACGCGTCCACATTCATGACACGCGTTGTTGATACGCTGACAAGATACAGCATGCTAAGTGTGGACGTGGTTATTAAGCCCATTTTGGGCTAATGGAGATAGTGATACGGTGCAGTTGAAATGAGCGTCCACACTTAGGATACGAATACTTGATACGATACGGCTGATTTTGATCGTCAAGATGATACAAGTCTGGACAAAGCTTTAGATGACGGCTACACGCATGATAAATACTGTGATCCATCAGTATTTAATCAGCACGCGTAGCATGAGCAAACGAGACTCTTGTCTACGAAGACTTGCCGTCTCGACCTTCTCGATTGCTGAGCACAGTTTGACAGACAGTTGGGACTCGTTCTCAGAATTTCGAAACCTTTTAATGTCTTTTAATAAAAAAAGTGAATTTTAAATGTAATCTTTTTATTTCAACACCAATAAACGTCAAAATTATCTAATTTGATCCGAAATAATTTAGTTTAAACATGATTCTCATTTTTTTTATAAGTTCTAAGATAAAGAGGCACTCAAGAAAGCGTTCTCTTCCGTAGACAAGCTCTCTCAAGTTCGAGAAGAATAATATTGCCAATAGAAAATAATTACTTTATTTCTCATAAAGCACCGTTCCTTTCTATAGATTTCACAACGCTAAAATCTTAAAACTAATTAAATATAGCTGTATGGATATAAATTCGTTTGCCCTTCTTTTATTGAGAGTATTTTGAAAAGATAACACAGACTACTAACGAAATTGTTAATTTAGTAATCTGTGTAAAATGACGAGAAAATTACGAAATATTAAAATCAACGTATGAAAATAATTTTAATTTAAGTTTTTAAGGAATAAAATATAAGCACGGATAATTTAGATTTATTTTTATTGCGAAATTTAGATTCATATAAAATAAAATACGTAGAAAACTATTTCGAATCTTCTTATTAGTCTGTGATTCTCTCTCGACCTTCTCGACTACTCAAAGGGTGGTAGACAAGTTTCTCTGATTCAACTGTCAAATTAATGTCAGTTGAAGAGAAAAGCTCTTGTTTGTCGACTTTTGACATTAGGCCACGACAAAGAACAATACGAGTCTACTAGTTGTAAATGCGAGCATGAGTATCTCGATCTCAACCCGACAAAAGTGACATTTCGGTGTAGACAAGCCATTGTTCTCTGAGTCGAATCTTATCTCGATGTTGGTCATGCTACGCGTGCAGGGGCTTATTTCATAAAATATTATGAAATAAGGTCTATTCACCATAGTTGTAATTTATTGGGGTATAATTATGTTTTGTAATTAATAAGAAACATAATTCTACCCAATAACAACAATTGTGAATTATTGTAGTAAATTTACTAATATTTTATGAAATAGGCCCCTTATTAAATATTGATAGATCACACACAGTATTTACCATGCGTGTAGCCGTCGCCTTAAGGCTCGGTTATGCAAAATCATTTGTCTCTGTCTTTTTCTTTACGTGTAAAGAGTATGGAAAATAACCTCACTTCTGCACTTTTACGATGTTTTTGGTTGTTTTTTTATCATTATCTTTTGCACAATTATCTTTCTTGAAAAAAATTATTTGAGCAACTGCACAGTACGTTAAAGTATATTTTGATGTAGAATTCAATACGTTTCCGCTATTATTTACGCCAAAAATATGGCCCGCGACAAGCGCTTTTGATGATATTCTGTTTTTTTTTTACATTCATCTATGAGGTTTATTCTTAATTTAATACTTGTAGCAACTAGATAATCTCTTTAGGTTGTCGTATGTTTTTTTTGTGCCTACAACTTTACGTTTTCTATATAAAAATATGGCCCGCGCAAACCATGTTATCCTATTATGGACCCTTAATTCGTTATATTGTATACGAAACAACAAACAAACAGCAGAATGAAAATTATACCTTTGCCAACACCTGCCACTATGACAACAAGAATTAAGAACAAAAAGTTTTGACATTTTTGTGTTGAATTTTTTTTTAATACCATGTTGTGGTTGTGGCAGGTGATGGCAAAGGTATAATCTCCATTCTGCTGTTACTTTCCTATATTTGTGAAGGCGAAGAGACTTTAATTTTTTTAATTTTGTTCACGCAACCGAAAATTCTGATTTTTTTTCTATTACTAAGAGAGCTTATTCCTACATATAAAAAAATATTCAGCCAATTTGATTTTTTTCGGACATTCCCCATTACCCCCCGGATTACGTAACTCTGTTGCTAACAATTCTCGATTCAAATCGATTGAAACCGCAGTTACATTGCTCCTTCAAATAAGACAGATGTCACATTGCTTTTTACTACCCGCCCCCTAATTACGTAACTTTGTTGCAATCAACACTGACAGAAATCGCAGTAACATTGCTGCTTTAGTGAGAACCATTGTGACAACTTAACTTTAAATCAAGAATTGTTAGCAACAGAGTTACATAATTCATTAGCGTACAGTTGGCAGCCTCACCATGGAATTAGAAGGTTTTGACTAGGTCAAAAAATTGATAATAAATAGTGATAAATAGTGAACTATAGCATATAAATAGTGATACTATGGTTCAAAAGATATTTGAGTATCTTGGTGAGGCTGCTAACTTGACGTCAAGCTGGCAGACACCTTAAGAAATACAGTTCGTATCAATGTGATTTATATGCCAAAAAATTGTTAGAAAATAGAGAATCGTATACGCAAAATTTCAATAATATTGCTTTAATACAAGCCGAGATATTACGGTCTCAAAGTGGGCTGCTAACTTGACGTTTCTGGCGATGGCGATTCCAGAAAAACGGGTACAAGTTATAAACAAATAAATATATCAAAAAATTGTTAGTGAAATTGTGATTCTTACGATTTAAATAAAAAAAGAATTCTTCATTGGTATTTTCTAAAAATCGAATGTAAACTTCTACATAATACTCTGAATATAGGCTGTCGATCAATATTGAACTTTGCTCCACAGTAATAAGGTTTAAACTTGATTGCAATCATGAGATGAGTACTATCAAGCAAAAAAGTGAAATTTATATTTTTTGACTGTGTGAATAGTCATATCCTCGGTTCAATGCTATTGATTTGGTATAAGTAAACAAATATTTTTCTACCCACTTTTCTGTCCCAGAGAAAAGAAAACGTATTGTCACACTAAAGAACGAGATAGCAATACGCCTTGACGTCACTCAAGGGCATAGACATAGAAAAATTTTCGCTGCGCTCAAGAAGACCAACAAAGCGTGGAAAAGAGAAGTTAACATCATACGGACACGGTCTATGTAAAAAAGAGACAAAGGATCAAGTGACATGTGCCAACATTTTTTACAGTAAGAGCCCCTAGCGTCCCGCCTAGCAAATGAGCAATCACAGTTTGTTTAAAATATTTTTTAATCTTAATTAGAATTTAAAATAAAGGTATCGTGGAGCTATGGTGTCTTCTGCTCTAAGTAATTGTGATGTGACAAAAAGAAAAAATTCAAGTAATCACACTTTTCAAAGGTAAATAAGATATTACCACACATTTCTCTAAAACCAAATTTCGCTACATTTATTCGTTTACCGACAAAGAAAACAGTATGGAACATAGTTTATTAACTTCCTTTGCCATAATATAGTCATATTTTATGAATCTAAGTCATATTTTACGTATCTCATATAAAATGTATGGATTCGTTTTCGGATCACCAGTTTATTGACTTTGTTGTTCTTTGACATTCTATTTCTATGCTCAAGGACATTTTTTCTATCTTCACTATGCCACTAGGCCGTGCAACCTCCATTTGGGGTATAAGCTTCTTGATTGTATAATGTTAAGCACATCACTATTCATTCACATTCACTACACTCTACACTTCATTCATTCACTTCACTCACTATGCGTTTTTTTTTTTTTAAAGAAAGATGGGTGCGGGTTGCTTGTGTATATGTGTCAGTAAATAAAGTTTTCTTTGTTTATTTTATTTAATTTATAGTTATTTCTTCGTAATTTATTTCTTCTTTTCTATCTTTAATTCATGGTGGTCTTGTTTTTAATTACATCTTGAATATGGGTACAAGCACAATGGGTAGCGATCTACATTCCGACAAACAGGACAAACTCCTGAAGTTGCAAGCTCGAAAGAAAGAATTGGAGCAAATGCTGGCTGCTAAAAATGAAGAACTTTACAAGCTATGTGTTCAAGAGGTTCAGTTGACAGGCATAATGCCACCAGAAGCACCGTTGAGTCCAGAAATATCGCAACGTGAAAGGTTGGGGAGTATAAAAAGTAGTGAAAAGTCTACAGATGGAAACGATGTTCATGATGGGCTTGATAATACGTCTCGTCGTCTTCGAGCCGGTACCGGTGACCGTGTACACGACGTCGATGCACGTAAGAATTTGTCCCATAGACTTTCAACGCCATCCATTTCGGGAATTTCGAACAAAAGCTCTCATTCGCGACATGTACGCCGTCCAGAGACGAGCTGTTCTAATTTTTTCCCATCTCCACCTCAAGAGCGGAATCCGGATACATTTTCCATTCACACTTCTCATACATATCCTGCTTTGGCAGGTCGCCATGAACCCACTCCTGAAAATATGCACAATGATGTGCAAAATCCAATGCATAGACACCACACTATGACCACTGAATATATGAACAAAATCTATTATAACGGCACTCCTGAAGCTCACAACGTGTCTAGATTACGAGAAACTCATTTCAGCTCTAGCCATCCTGACATAACTACACATTATACCCATGGATCTGTCGCTCCTCACCCAGTTCAAAATGGTATGCGTAATATACCACTGTTATACCAATATGCATCTCATTTGAAAGCACAAAATCCACATTTGGGTGCATTACACCATCACCAAATGCAGGGCCAGAGTAAACGTAGACCAGATGCAGTACGACGAAATACTCTGCAGCGAACGCAAACTTACCATTTAACATCGCACAGTGACTACAATCATCATTTAGAAAATATGACAGATAATTACCGACCTCCGATGGCTGGATATCAGCACAGATCACAGCCGGATATACAAGAACAATCGGAAAGAGTACATGTACCTATAGAGAGAGTTGCCACAGTGCCTAATACATTACCTTTACGTGAACGTAACACAATCAGAAATCCATTACACATGCAGCTACAAGTTTCCACTGAAGACTATGCCAGAGACGACAGAAGGACATACCCAGATGCCATGAGCCCAGTTAGCCAATTATCTGGATACTCACAATCTAATTTCGATTCAGTTAGTATGAATAAGTTCTCACCTCTCTCTCAGACTGACCTGAAAGTGAAAGAGAAGCAATGGTATGAGACTTCACTAGATTCACCGACGAAAGCGGAGGTTCCTCTTCTGAAGAAGACTTCTAGCTTGAAGCGGACATCAAGTATAGGGAATTCCCAAGCTTATGAGATTATGATCTCATCGGGTCGACATTCTGCAATGCAGAGTCCAAACCAAGTGCCTCTTAGTCCTCCTGTGTTGTCACCGAGTGGTGTTTCATTAGATTCTCCTAAAAACTTGACTGTGATTGAGCAGGGTAAATGTATACCGTATAGAGAAGAGACTAAGCCATTTGAAATGTCAGATTTTTACAAATATTCTACTAAGTTTAGACAAGCAAATGCACAGAAGAGTCCTTCTAATCCAGGGTCAAATGTGAGTGGGTACAAGGTACCAATGGGATTGCCATCATACAGCCAAGATCATTGGCATGGACAGAATAACTAAATTTATGTTGTACTGCCTTACTTTATTTGTCATTTATTATTTATAGTTATTAGGTACCGAATAAAGTTGGTTTGATTTATGATTCTACATAATATGTATCATGATTTTAATAATTTTAGTTTGTTGAACTAAGTGTTTAGAAATATTAAGGCTTTTTATTTATATAAGTTAGCTTTAGTACTTATAAAGTTTACTTTAATGCAATCAGATCTCTAAAAAGGGATTTAGAGAGAATTGGGATAAATTCTAAGTTATTTCAGTTATTGCATTATATCCTAAATAGGTACTTATGAGGTAATTTTCGCTCCAATTTTTGTTTTGGTAATATTAAGGAACATTCGGAAATTGCCATTTACAATGCCTAGTTATTATAATGCATTTGTTAGTAAAAAACACTAACTAATCTAAAAAGTGTAATGATTTGAATGTCACATTTTATGACAACTATTTTGAAAACAAAACAGCTTATTGTTATCTACTATGTTGTAAATGTAGTGAAAATAAATTAAAACTGTGATAGCTAATAAAAAAATATAATCAAATCATATTTTATGACAATAAACAGATTTAGGTAAATTGTCCAGTATTTATATTGCTCACTTTGTCTTGTTCTCAATGTATAATAATATTTAGCAAAAGTACAACTCTTCCACCCACCGTTTGAAGTGATATTATGTGTTGGTGGAGTCCTAGAAAGTCTATGATAGTGTTTGTAACATTTAATAGTGTTTTGTAACATTTAATTCTATGTGATCTCTATTGTGTTCATAAAGTTCAATATAACTTTTTTGGGGCCAATGGCTATTAAAAGATACAGTCATCGTCATAGGTAGTAACTAATACATTTAAGTATTTAGTTCACAGTAATGTGAACAAAAATATAGGAACAAATTAAAATCTGCTACTGACTATTTGTATTGGCCGTATCCACATGTATGTAATGTAGAGACGCTGACTGTATTAATCGCCCAAAATGACGCTATGTTCAGGTTTTCCTTAAAAAATATTTTTAATTGCAAAAAATCACTAAATTGCAATATAAAAAAAGTACAAAAAAATTTAACATTGTCAAATAAAATAGCTTTTTACTAATATCTAATAAAAGACTTATATAACTTACTTGCCAAGCATTAACTCATCAAATTGCCTTTAAATCCATAACAGCCATTTTAAAATATTTTAAGGTAGGTAATTGTTGTACACTATTATAGTTATAGTTAATTAACGTTATAGTTACTTATAAGTAATTATCTAAAATTAATGATTGGAATATTAACTGTTGCAATGAAATTGCCAAGAAGTGCTGCAAACAGATATTATCTGAAATATTTTTATAAATGTTTTTATGTAAGTAATTATGTGCAAACATACTATTGTGTCGATTTAATAAAATTCGTGTATTTTATAATACCTACATTTTATTTATACCCGTCTGCATCCCATTTAGTCCCACTAGGTCATGTTGAGGGCCTTAACATAGTTAATTTTATTTATGTGTGTGGAATTAAGTTCTGTAAGATGCTATCGGCCTTATACTCAAAACGAATCTTGAAGTTAAGGCCACCTTAAATTCAAAAAAGTTGTCAGATTTGGACAGAAACTATGAAACTGACAGCTTCCTTAAAGGTAAGGAGACCTCAAGGAGGTATATTAACTTATGGTTATACCACCGAAAGTGGCGCCCCCAGAAATTTTAATATAAGTTGTTATTTAATAGAAAATTATTTTAATAAAACTTCGTGGAATTTTTAGGGCCCATGGTCTAGTATTTTAGAAGGTATCACTATTCCCTCGTAGTCGTAGTCATTCGTAGAAGTAGATAGCAAATGTTTCAAAAACGGCCACTTTTAGCACTTTGATATCTACTTCTAGCAGTGTACGAGGGAATGTAATGATACCGTTTAAAAATACTAGACTATTGGCCTTAAAAATTCTCCACGTAAAGTTTTATTAAAATTGTGAATTAGAATTACAATATTAAATAAAATTCGCCGCGGCGCGCGCCACTTTAGGTCATACAACCGCTTTAACTAAAGAATTGCCTATTCCTTTATGATAAACCTGAGTATTCGGCCATAGGAGAATTTAAATAAAATACGTGCATAATAGATGTAGGTACATTTATTTGAAAATGTTATTACGTAGTGATGAGACTAGGCTATTTAATCTAGGTTTGGACTGCAACAACTGCAAAACTGACTGAAGGCTGGTACTCTTTCTTCCTCTTTGTAACTCTAAATATTCCATTTAAAGAGAAGAGAAGTTTTGCAGTTTTCGTAGGTACCTACGCAGTTTATTGTTTCCTCGGATGAGTTGCCTTCAAAGCTGCGAACACATCGTGAAGGGATCTCTTTCCGGGGTTGAAACCACCGTTCAGGAAGTTGTCATCGTTTCCTGTGGAAATAATAGGCGTTATAAAAACTTAGTACTGAGAAATGCGAATAAAAATAAAGCCTTTAACAAATGACTGGGCTCTTTAATTTCAGATTGTTTTGCAGTAATAAAGTATAATAGCTAAAACAATGATGTGGTACAGTACGAGGCACGTATCTTGAAATCGGGTGGGGATTGCGCGAAACGCGAATTTTGGGTATGCGTAGCGGTGAGGGGCGCGGGCGGCGGGAGATGGGCGCGCGCTATTGGTCGCTCACAAGAGCACATGCGCGAACTTATCCCCACTCCGTCGAAAAAATTTCAAGATACGTGCGTCGTACTATAATATTAATTGTGTTCATTGCATCTAGGCTAAGGTGTAGGTATTGTTTGTTACATTCTGATATAGATAACGCACGTTTCATTAATTGTAAGTTATTACATATATTATACCTGTTGACTCATAAGTAAATGTCCACATCCGTTCGAATGATGTATGTCATTTTATTAAAAAGTTATAGCACAGGAAAAAATCCCTATAGTTTGAGATTTCAAAAAAAGATGACATAAATTCTACTGGCTAATCTAAAATCTCGCTCGCCCTAGTTTAGCTTATTAATCCGATAAATATGCTAATTGACTTTCTATGGTAGCACCTCCTAACCAATCGGTCACACGGGTCATACTATATTTTCGCCTATTTAGTTGCATTTAGGTAGGTAGGTACACACATCAACTTTGTCTAGATACAGGTGTTATTTTCATACAAACGAGGTAATTTTGGAGCCTTGGTTTTCTGCCAGGGATGTACCGTGCTGTAATCTGATGATGGACATCCAGGGAGTGAATGGAGGAAATTCAGATCGCTATACACACCCAACTGATCTGACCAGCATTCTAAAAACGTAATGGACATGTTTCCATGTATGAAAATCCTCAAACTGAGAACTCTAACCCATTAATCTTTTAGAATGCTGATCAGATCAGTTGGGTGTGTATAGATAGCGATCTGAATTTACTCCATTCCCTCCTTGGATGTCCAACATCAGATTACAGCACGGTACATCCCTGGCAGAAAACCAAGGCTTCAAAGTTACCTCGTTTGTATGAAAATAACACCTGTATCCCTAAACAAAGTTGATGTGTACATCTAAATAATAAACTGTTGACTTTCACTTGACCCTACCTACTTGTCGTATTAAAAGTCAAATAGCAACCAGCTGAAATGCAGTGCATCCAATTTAATATAATTTTAAATATTTCTAGACCGTACCGAATAGAAAGATAAATCCGAATCTGTAAAGGTAGGGTTTGCCTACCCAATTATCCTATTTATTATTATTATCATCGCAAAAACAGACAGACTCTTTCTATAAATTAACATTACCTTTCCTAAATAAGACCTTCTTTTGTATCTTTAACTTAAGTAGAAACGCGATTTAAATAAAAAACCGGTCAAGAGCGAGTCGGACTCGCGCACCGAGGGTTCCGTACAATCATAAATATATTTGGATATGTTACTTTAGTACAGACAGTCTTTAAAAAAGTAGGATAAACGGCAGACAGGTGGAAGGGCGAACAGGCGGACAGTTAATTTACAAATCTTAACCACAGCTGCTTATGGTGACTGAAAAACGTTTCAGCCACTCCACATTGTAAACTGTTTATATTACTAAATAGGAACTTATTCTTCGTTTATTCGTACGGCAAATAGTAGGTAATTATATTAGAACCAGCCACCAATTATTATTGTAGTATTAAGTTGCGCCATCTCTTGACAACTATTTTTTTCTTAGGTCAGCATTCTTAGGACATCGCCATCTGTTGACTGGTAGTGAAACTAAAGAATTTTTGTTTGTTTTTGAATTTCTAAAAAAGTGTGTTATATTGAGACATCGTTTTATTTTTCCTGTAATCTTTACATAAACTACTATCACATAGAATTATTTCAGATTTTTCTCTTTGCAAACTTCGGAGATAATGGGGGGGGGGGGGGGGAAACGGTATTTTTTTTACATTTTTCATCATAAGTCGAAAACTATGCGGCCTAAGAAAAAAGAAAAAAAATTTTTTAAAATGTGCAAACAGCGCTCTTTCATATGATACCACACATGCCTTAGTCACCTCACTTCAAATTTTTAAGACCCCATTTCAGTCCCTGTTGTAATTTTTTTTTTTAAATTTCTTTCTTATTTGCAAAACAGTTGGGCAAATGTCATCTTAAACTATTCCAAATTTCAAGTTGATACCATTAGTAGTTATCGAGATATCCAGCTGTGTGTGACAGACAGACAGACAGACTGAGTCACACCATAAGGGTTCCTTTTTTACCATTTTGGTACGGAACCCTAAAAAGAACATGACTTATACCAGCTCCGTTGATCTGTCCGTTGATGCAGCCCTCATCCCACATGTTGACGCAGCGTTTACCAGGATTGAAGCCACCATTTAGAAAGTTATCATCGTTACCTATAAAAAAACAGATAAGGTAGGTACTGGATTGCATTGAACTGATTGTAAATCCAATAAAAAAAAATTGGGTTGCAGTCCGGGAGTGCCGGCAGAAGTGAAAACTTGAATATTAATGTTGTGCATTTTTGATATTTTGGAATGGTTAGGGAATAATTTTGCACGAATTGCCATCTTACGAATTTACTCTGCATTTGAATTTACGAATACAGAACAGTGGCCCTACCATGAGTTGTTGCAAACATCTTTTGTCCGTTTTCGTAAAAGTCGTAGAACAAATGTTGTTGTTTATGATGATAGTAATGTACTCCTGCGAGGTTGTTGGTGTTTTATAAATAACCCTGTATAGTGAACTAAATAAATATTACCAGCTCCGTTGATCTGCCCGTTGATGCAGCCCTCATCCCACATGTTGACGCAGCGTTTACCAGGATTGAAGCCACCGTTCAGGAAGTTGTCGTCGTTTCCTTTAAAACATAAGTTGAGTCCGCTAAGCAGCGTACATCGCCACCCATCACTGCTTTATGAGCAGATGCTCATCAGCATCATTTAATGAAATGGTCCATCCATGCACACCGTAGTTACATTTTGTATTGTAGTGTAGTGCAACGTTTCTTAATGTTAGCAGGCAGGTAATAACGTTTTCTTAATATTGCTGTGTTGCCGCAATACTTATCGAATGATAGGTATTTAAAAAAAAAACCGGCCAAGTGCGAGTCGGACTCGCGCACGAAGGGTTCCGTACCAAAAAACGGCAAATAAAAATACGTTTGTTGTATGGGAGCCCCTCTTAAATATTAATTTTATTCTGTTTTTAGTATTTGTTGTTATAGCGGCAACAGAAATACATCATCTGTGAAAATTTCAACTTTCTAGCTATCATGGTTCATAAGATACAGCCTGGTGACAGACAGACAGACAGGCGGACAGCGGAGTCTTAGTAATAGGGTCCCGTTTTTACCCTTTGGGTACGGAACCCTAAAAATGAATTCATGTTTGATAAAATAATATTACTAGTGGCTCTGTAGAGCTGTTCCCCATATCTACGCGATTTTGAAAAATTTCGAAAAACTGAATTGCCAAAAAAATACTAGAATTATAGAACCTGCTCACAAAATTTCACGAGAATCGGTTGAAAAATACGATCTGTAGAGGAGTACAAACGGACAGCCGGACGAAATCATTTTTGCCCAACCTGAAACGGAGACGCTTCGGTCGTGCTTCGGCTTCGCGCTCACTCAGTCAATAATTACCTGCCCCGTTGATCTGCCCGTTGATGCAGCCCTCATCCCACATGTTGACGCAACGTTTACCAGGGTTGAAGCCACCGTTCAGGAAGTTGTCATCATTTCCTGTAAAATGGTCTGTATTATGAATTCGATAAAAAAATTACTTAAGTAAGTGTACAAACAAATCGATTAATATGTAGATTTACACAGTGTTTGGTAAATTCCCTATACTATAATTCCGAATATGGTAGGTACATATAGTTTATCGTGTATGTAGGTATACCTACACTACACTCCGGGAAAATCGTTATAATGCCCAAGAAAACCACTTCTTGTCTGAAAAACTTTGTTTGATTCTTTTTATTTCAAAATAATCTTCGAAATAAATATATATTGAAAAAAATCTGGATAATAGTAGTGTTAGGTACTGCTGATACATTATTATTTATTATCATCAAAAATTGTACGGTATTGTTACTTGCCACATGACTCCACCGTAAAGACGGCCGTCTTTTTACCCGACTGCAAGAGGGTTATGTTTTTTACGTCCGTAAAATTACGGTCGCTGTGTAACGGCACCGCTATCCTAGAAAACCCTAGTTTTAGATCACTTTACCGTTTTCCATAGAAATAAAAAAAAATCAAAATTTCTCAGTCGTGTTGTGGTTTTCAGGTTTTATGTACATTATGAGACAAGTTAGCTTAGGTTGCTCATTGGACACGAGGCTGTGGGTTGCAGCCCGAGCCGCAGGCGGGGGCGTAACTCAGCCGAGTGTGCAATGAGCAAAAGCTCACGAGTTTTATACGACGTTTTTCAACACATTTGCGAGGAAAATACAAAGTAGTATTATCCCCGTCAATTGGTAATGCGCTGGAACCTTGTCACATTAAAATTTACGTCGACGTGATCCGCAACTAAACATGTCATGAAACAAGATAATTCTTATAGGTAATCTAATATATTAATTATTGAATTATTATTTTCAATAAGATAGGGTCTAGGTATATTAAAATTTTATAATTGTTTTTCGTTTTTGAGGTTAAAATCATGGCCGCTAGGCGCATTACCAATTGACGGGGATAGTAATTTACTACACAGCAACAAATACGACAAAAACAAAATATGATAATTTTAAGGGAAAAGGCGCGTAGGTTTTTTTCACACGCCAACGTAGTGATTTACATAATTCTCTTTGCACACGCCCAATGTGATATTTTGCGAACAAAGTCAGCATACTACAAAATTGTAATTTTATGTGATTTAATATTTTATAACAAAATATTGTGAATTATGAATAATATGATAATAATAAAAATTTGTTTGACTTAATTAAGGACTTACACATTTTATTTTCAAAAATGAATATGAATTTTCAGCGGCATAAAACCTCTTTGTTGTTACTAAAAAAAACTGTATTATCCGGTTAAATTGGGAATGCTCTGTTTACTTGCATAGAACTTGGAGTAAGATACTAATTTAACTTTGTAGGGATAATTCTATAACAACCTAGTGTTTTATATTTTATTGCACGCGTTTGTTATAGCTCGGTTTATGGCCCTAAAAGCGATGTATTAGGGCTCACTTTACGAGCAAGTGTGTTGAAAAATAATTTTCCGGGGTTGTGTGCATGGTACCCTTTCTACCATAATCGGGATATTCGGGATCATAGGGGTATTACCAAACACCCTATAATGATATTGAAATTACCAGCTCCGTTTATCTGCCCGTTGATGCAGCCTTCGTCCCACATGTTGACGCAACGCATACCGGAAGAACCTATTGATCAAAAAACCTCCAGATATTTTTTTTAGTTTATTAAAACACACACATTCATACAAATAACATTACATTAAATTAATTGTAATAAACAAGAGTTTATGAGATAAAAGTAATAAGAATTCTGGGAACACGAGACTACTCTTGATGTGATGTCCATAAATCGAATTTTTAAAATAAGGCTTCAAGTACAACTTTGAGAAATTGTCAGTCATTAGTAGCATGTAAATCTAGGATTTCTAAATAAAAAAAAATGCTTCTACATTTCAATTTTCATCTAAATTTACTTATAACACGATCTCTGAAAGCTAAAAAGGTTAATGTATGTTTACATAATTAAAAATTTTATAACATATTTGCTCGTAAAGGGTCTCTTATTACACCAATTTCAATATCGTATTGTATCTCATTACGAACTTGTGCGGTAATGTAAAGTAAAACGCACGGTTTCCTTGATAAACCGTGCGTTTTACTTTACATTACCGCACGGTTTATCAAGATGCTTCGTCTAAAACGAACGGTACTTTTTTTAATCTTAGCAAAGAGTTTTTATGTCAGAAAAGAGGTCAACATTTTATGAATAAATTTAACTTTGGGTGATGAAATATAATAAATAAACATTTAATTATTTAATTAATTTTGACAATAAATTACAATTATTTATCTGTAACAAAAACACAAAAATATTAATTTACTTTATTAGTAATACTGTCTGTTTTTTTATGCCTTTGCCTTAAAAAAAGCGCTGATGAGCGCGCGCATAGCTAATTTAATGGAAATTGGCTAATTTAGACAAGTAAAAATTATTCCACGCGCTTTTTTTGCTTTATTGTTTTTATTTGAAAATGTCGTCAAGTAGTGATGAATTTATTAATTCGTCACCGCCAGAAGTCTCAGAGGCAGCGAAAAAGGCTACTGTAAGCCTCTTGCCAGAAAAATTTACCGATAGATATACTTACAAGCGTATCAAAATTTCATCATAATATGGAAGACAAGCAAAGGTGCAAAGTCCGAGTTTTATTTATTTTCTCGCAAATATGTTATAAAACGTCGTATGACATACGTGCGCTTTGATAATTACCGCACTTATATCATAATGTACTATTAATAAATAGTTTTATATTGATGTATCTAGTTACTTAATTATTTGTTTAAAATTCTTCGGAATAGCCGGAGATACTGATAATTTGAGTTTGTATGGCTGATTAGGTATGCAAATTATAAAAGAAAGTGAGTTAAATACCTGTTGTTTAGAGCTAACTTTACAAAAGGTAAACTAATTTAAAAGAAATAGGTATGGAAGTTCTTCTCTTCTATACAAAAGACATCAACCTTCGCACAACTTTTGAATCATTAGTTAAGGTTTTTTTTTCAGAGCAAAATAAGTAAGTACTTACCTACGTTACGATAGACACTTACCATGGGTTTGCGGTCGTGCACTCACACTTTTGTAATAAACAAGGGAAATTACGACAATTACAACGTAGACTTTCATTTTTAATATTTGTGGATTTGTAAAGGTAATAGCAAAACGTTGTCGGAATGGTCAATATTTGGGGGAGATTTGGTTTTTATAGCATTTCGAATTAATTAAGGGACACTTGAGATAGGTCTTCATTTGAATATGATCAGTTGCAGTGGAGGAGGTGTGCGGTAATGTAAAGTAAAACGCACGGTTTCCTTGATAAACCGTGCGTTTTACTTTACATTACCGCACGGTTTATCAAGATGCTTCGTCTAAAACGAACGGTACTTTTTTTAATCTTAGCAAAGAGTTTTTATGTCAGAAAAGAGGTCAACATTTTATGAATAAATTTAACTTTGGGTGATGAAATATAATAAATAAACATTTAATTATTTAATTAATTTTGACAATAAATTACAATTATTTATCTGTAACAAAAACACAAAAATATTAATTTACTTTATTAGTAATACTGTCTGTTTTTTTATGCCTTTGCCTTAAAAAAAGCGCTGATGAGCGCGCGCATAGCTAATTTCATGGAAATTGGCTAATTTAGACAAGTAAAAATTATTCCACGCGCTTTTTTTGCTTTATTGTTTTTATTTGAAAATGTCGTCAAGTAGTGATGAATTTATTAATTCGTCACCGCCAGAAGTCTCAGAGGCAGCGAAAAAGGCTACTGTAAGCCTCTTGCCAGAAAAATTTACCGATAGATATACTTACAAGCGTATCAAAATTTCATCATAATATGGAAGACAAGCAAAGGTGCAAAGTCCGAGTTTTATTTATTTTCTCGCAAATATGTTATAAAACGTCGTATGACATACGTGCGCTTTGATAATTACCGCACTTATATCATAATGTACTATTAATAAATAGTTTTATATTGATGTATCTAGTTACTTAATTATTTGTTTAAAATTCTTCGGAATAGCCGGAGATACTGATAATTTGAGTTTGTATGGCTGATTAGGTATGCAAATTATAAAAGAAAGTGAGTTAAATACCTGTTGTTTAGAGCTAACTTTACAAAAGGTAAACTAATTTAAAAGAAATAGGTATGGAAGTTCTTCTCTTCTATACAAAAGACATCAACCTTCGCACAACTTTTGAATCATTAGTTAAGGTTTTTTTTTCAGAGCAAAATAAGTAAGTACTTACCTACGTTTGTCGATTTCAATTCGTATGATTTAATAGGTATGCAAGGGCGTAGCCAGGATTATATATTAGGGGGGGGCAGACAAAGAAAATTATATTAAATTATATTGTTTTCAAAAGCCAGCCTTCAAGCCTGTTAGTTTATTAGTTCTTATAAGAAGCGTCGCAAGCTATGAAGCTTGTTAGAATTACAGTTTACTAGCAAACGACCGCTCTTCTAAGCAGCTCTACAGGGGCAGCTTCCACCCCTTGCCCGTACCTCGCTACGCTCATGTAGGTATGCAAAGAATAAATGAAAGAGTGTACATTGATTGAATAAATGTTCATTATACAAGAGTAAAATAATTTAAAAGAAATAAGTTCTACTCTTCAATACAAAAGACATCAACGCACAACTTTTGAGTCATGAATTATGTTCGCCTTTTTTATTGTTTACTAGCTGTTGCCCGCGACTTCGTTCGCAAAAACAAAAATGTATAGAGATATGGGGTACCTATACCTACATTTATTTCCTAGTTTTACAAAAATGAGACTTTCGTCAGTTGCAGCAACGCAGCGAATAAACTGATGTTTCCCAAAACACCTTGCAACTTCAAATGTTTTTACTTTGATGGTACTTTACAAAGATGTGACCGAAAATGAGTCTTGGTCTATAGAAGAAGCCAATCTTTGCATGACCACCGCCATTCATCAATACTTGACTGCCAAAACCTTTGGGTTTCAACAGTTACGTATCGATCAAATCATGTTGCGGCGACAAGTAGAAGCTTGGAGCTGCAGGATTAATATTGTTTTTTTTCTAACTTGACTTACACACACACAAGTGTTTCATATCGGGTCATTCTTAACTTACCATCCCAATTTCCATTTCAAACTAAACAACTTTCTCTAAGAAACATAATAATGTCGAATTTCGCCACAAGATTTTGGTCATCTCATACTAAATTGATCACGTGATCTCTTTGATTTGTATAGATATAGTAGATTTTTTTACATATTTGACCATGTGTTCCTTAGAGAAAGTTGTTCGGTTTCATGGACTGAACACATCCTCAAAAGGACATGTCCCATCGCGCCTATGTCATTTGCCTCACCATTCTCATAAAATGAAAGTCTATCGCGTCTTAATCAAAGTAGTATGTCAGAGTAGGTATTTTACTCTAGAATCAGATTAATAATTATTTTCTGCATTAAAAAGTGGGAATTTTAAGTTAAAACGCTTTTAAATCACAATTAATTTATCATGATAGTACTATTTACTTACATTTTTTTCACAAAATACTTCAGAAAACAACTTAATGTTTTTGTAATTGTTTTTCTAAATATAAAACAATTCTTGACTGATACTATACCTAAATAAAATATAATTAGCATTTTTTAATTATGAAAGTGATTAAATAAAATGAAACTGGGGCAACCCTGGGACATCTCCTTTGGATGGTGAATGCAAAATGACCCTTTATATTTTTATAGACACCTGAGTTATGTAGGTATAGACATTACCATGGGTTTGCGGTCGTGCACTCACACTTTTGTAATAAACAAGGGAAATTACGACAATTACAACGTAGACTTTCATTTTTAATATTTGTGGATTTGTAAAGGTAATAGCAAAACGTTGTCGGAATGGTCAATATTTGGGGGAGATTTGGTTTTTATAGCATTTCGAATTAATTAAGGGACACTTGAGATAGGTCTTCATTTGAATATGATCAGTTGCAGTGAAGGACTTAATTAAATAGGATAAGCACTTGATGTGGGGAAATAATTTTTATTTCATTATTGGGCTTGCCGACCAAATACTATATATAATTGAAAAATATATACTTGAAATATATACTATATATAAGTATCAATGGGCATAATAAAAAGGCCGGGGGACATAACTATTGCAACGTTTTATATAAGGTGGCTAAGTCACGTTTTGCCTAAATGACATATTTATAGCTTTAGGCCTACGACGGTCTTAGTCTATTTAGCAAATGGCCAAATTCATTTTATGCCTAGGACGGTGTCAGTCTATTTAGTAGATTGCCTGAGTCTGTCAGCTCACCAAAACATTTTGTATGGGAATATTGTTGTTTTTTTAGGGTTCCGTACCCAAAGGGTAAAAACGGGACCTTTACGTGGTTCATTTACGTGGTCTGAAATCCCCATTTTATTTTTAGATATACTTAAAAATTTAGGGTGTAAGTAACCAAATAATCGTAGCCATGTCAATCTGAATATGAGTCTATCTCTGTCTCTATCACATAAAAGTTTTAAAATTCCTCGTGTCCAAAAGTTGGTTATGTATGATTGTATTTGTGAGCCCACAAACGGTTTCTTCGTAATTGATTATCTTAAATGTCAAATATTATGTTCAAAAACTAAGGCTACATGGCATCGAAGCGAAGCGAGGGCGGCCCGCTAGTATGTCTATTTACACACGTAGATTACATAACGTTATCAATCATAAAGGGCCTATTACAAAAAAGAATCACGATAGTCGGACGCAATTCGTCGTTCAATTTACTTGGTATTGAACTTTATTCGTGAGCCAATAGTGCCACGGAGTGGGACGAACATCGTACGCTTATCGCGATGCTTTTTTGTAATAGGCCCTCAGGTCTTGACCTTGAGGCAGTCCATGTTTAGCGGTTCACCCGCCCTGACTTGTCGCTTTCCATAATCCAATAATCAGTGTCGTATTAGATTGTTGTAAAATAGATATACCTCCTACGAAGTTTGACGTTTCCATTGTCACAAGTTGTTGTGTGAGTATGACAAATGTGCCTGTTATTTTTAGTATAAGGTAAATAAATTGTAGTACTAATGGCTAAAACTCTTTGAATCAACCCCCCTATTCAACAGCCAACTTGCTAATCGATTGAACGCTTACGCGATCTTAGCTTAAACAAATAAATCTCTCATATGCATGTCATTATTTTTGCTCATTTTTAAACTTTTAAGTTAACATGATGGAAGTTAACGCAAAGCTTATTTGATTCCATCCAAATACACTACCAAGATATTCCGAGATATTGACTAATGAAACGGTCACGGTGTTGAAACGTAAGTTACCTATTGCTTATAAAATTGGTTGGATGAAGCGACTTATTTGTTTATATTATCTTTTTATTACTGATCGCACACGTCATTCCGTGCTCCACGCCAGGGTCGGACGTTATCGTCCGATGGCCTTGACTACACTGCTGTTGTTTGGCGGCGTGTATCATTACCTCATCCAAAAAGAAAAATTAAATCAATACTTACCTTAAGGTACCTTTAGGTAACCAACTTATTTTATTAATATTATCATTTAAGTGGGGTGAGAAGGTGGTTAGAGGAGCTAGAAGCCAAAATAAACTGGCTTTGTTGAATTAAAGACCTATTTTTAAATTAGTCTTGATTAGTAAGAGCTACGCAGTTGTGAACCAGTCGTAGGCGTGGAAATATAAAGAGACTGACACTCGCACCTGTTCGATTTTGTAGGTAAATATTTACTAATCAAGATAGGTTCGTTATTTATATTAAACAGTTAATTTAAAGCTATAAAATTACATTTCGTACGCTTATCCACTCCATATAATACAACAATATCTGTGATTCTTCTTGTCACGATTTTTATGTCCCTAAAGGTGGCAACCCTGGTACGGAACCCTAAAAAAAGTTGTGTTGTTTTGTAAATACCAAATTGTACGGCACTTGTACGGGTTTTTCAAAATTATGATAGTGATCACCTAAATTTTTATAGATTAATAATTACCACCAAACCCCGACAACCAACTTAGGTACCGATTATGAGTAGGTACATTTATGGTTCAATAACAACAGTAATTTTGTGAATTACCACTTATCATATTTATAATCTTCCGCGATAAGACAAATTTTAGAATAATCGTATTTTGTTTGTGATTTAGTCTTTAAATACTTAGTAGTGTGTATAATGTAATGTCAAATTTGAATTAAATATTATTTATTTAACAAAGTTCTGTTATCAGGAATTTCATCTAGACATTTGACAAGGTAATTTAGCGACATATACTCAGTGCCGGATTAAGACAACTTGGTGCCCTAAGCAATCCACGCCTGTGGGCCCCCTACAGACGCTGAAATTTTTACAAAAAGACAAAAAAAAATCAGCTGTTCCATACATTAAGGTCGAGTAGGTTCTGCACTTTTGTATGGAACAGCTGATTTTTTTTGCGAGCAGGAAAGTTGGCCCCATAGTAAAAGTTGCTTGTAATCATGAGTGGAACCACCACACGGCGGGAACCAAATGATTAAAATTTCAGCGTGTATAGGGTTACCATTTACGTAAGGGAAAATGCCTGTCTAGGATATGCACAAAAATCCTGATTTTTCAGAAAAATGCCAGTTTTTAGTTTAAAAAAACCGGCCAAGTGCGAGTCGGACTCGCGCACGAAGGGTTCCGTACCAAAAAACGGCAAAAAAAATACGTTTGTTGTATAAGAGCCCCCCTTAAATATTAATTTTATTCTGTTTTTAGTATTTGTTGTTATAGCGGCAACAAAAATACATAATCTGTGAAAATTTCAACTATCTACCTGTTGTCGTTATTAATATCGAGCAAAAAACGGCAAAAAATCATGTTTGTTGTATGGGAGCCCCCCTTATATATTAATTTAATTCTGTTTTCAGTATTTGTTGTTATAGCGGCAACAGAAATACATCATCTGTGAAAATTTCAACTTTCTAGCTATCACGGTTCATGAGATACAGCCTGGTGACAGACAGACAGACATACGGACAGACAGACAGACAGACAGACGGACAGCGGAGTCTTAGTAATAGGGTCCCGTTTTTACCCTTTGGGTACGGAACCCTAAAAAAGGCCGCGCAGCAGGATTTTTGTCAGTTTCATCCACTGTCTATAGCATAGAAATAGAATGTCAAAGAACAACAAAGTCAATAAACAGGTGATCCGAAAACGAATCAATACATTTTGTATGAGATTCGTAAAATATGACTTAGATTCATAAAATATGACTATATTATGGCAAAGGAAATTACTAAACTATGTTCCATACTATTTTCTTTGTCGATAAATGAATAAATGTAGCGTAATTTGGTTTTATCGAAATCTGTGGCAATATCTTATTTACCTTTGAAAAGTGTGATTACTTGGATTGTTTCTTTTAGTCACATCACAATTACTTAGAGTACAAGACACCATAGCTACACGATACCTTTATTTTAAATTCTAATTAAGATTAAAAAATATTTTAAACAAACTGTGATTGCTCATTTGCTAAACGGGACGCTAGGGGCTCTTACTGTAAAAAATGTTGGCACATGTCACTTGATCTTTTGTCTCTTTTTTACATATACCGTGTCCGTATGATGTTAACTTCTCTTTTCCACACTTTGTTGGTCTTCTTGAGCGCAGCGAAAATTTTTCTATGTCTATGGTCTATAGTAAAAAACGGCCGCGTTATTTTCAGTCAGTTTCATCCACTAATCTTGTAGTAAGTTATTTTACATTGCCACACAAATTAATTTGAACTAAAACGTTTTATTTTTTATTTCTTACAAGAAAAAAAAAAATCGTTTTTTTTTCGGTGCCGATTATGATGCCCCCCCAGACGTGATGCCCTAAGCAATAGCTTAATTTGTTTAAGGGTTAATCCAGCACTGCATATACTTAGCCTAAAATAATACCATCGATGCAAATACTTGTTACATTAGAGGTCAAAATTGTGACTACTTAAGTAGGTATTGAAGGAAATTCTGGATAGCTGCATGACGTACATCATTAAACACCCAAATACCCGCCTATCCATCTACAAATAATCCATGATTATTTATGTGGATCTAGGTAGCACAGTGGTTTAGCGCCTGGCCCAGAGATTGTGGAGGTTAAGCAACTTTCGCAAGGGTCGGTCATGGGATGGGTGACCAAAAATTTATTAATAATAATAATAAATAATAATAATAATATTTATTTTTCTCTCCAAAAGTTACATGTTGTAAATTATATTAAGTTATAAACTAAGCTAGATAAACTAATATTGGAGAGAACTGGTGCCCGAACTAGGTGAGGTTAGACCCCCCTGTGTGACAGGTCACCAGGCTCACTCCACCCTTAAGATTTATAACTTATTAAGGACCTGCAAAACGTAGCGTCAATGAAAACATATAAAGTTTTGTCGCATAGTTAGAAGAATCCACTCATTTTGAAAGGTAGAAAAAAATATTGTTGTATTTGACATATCCTGAATTAAAGACTTAGCTATAAATAATTTCAAGTAAAAGCTTAGTTAGTGAAAAAAACATGTTTTTCTAAAAAGTTTTTTCGTCGCGTAATACTCGAAATTTTCAGCGGCAACTAGCATATTTTTTTCAAAATACAATTCGAACATAAGATGAATTAAAGACTTATCAAAAAAAAAAAGAATGCAAATGTTATGGATCACTATTAAAATCAAAATAAACAGGTTTTTTAGCGCCTGAAAAATGTAAAGAGCAATACACTTAGAAAAATATTTGCTAGTATTCGGCATTCACAGAGATATGGAGCGGGCGGGCGCGGGCGCGCGGGGTGAACGCCCGGGGCTTGCATCGGGTGGTATCGAGAATGGATGGGGCCGTACTTTTCATTTCATATTTCATATCGAAACTTGTTGGTCAAGTCGGTCTCGTCTTTTTCTTTTGGATTTTGGAAAGTTTTGTAAACTTTGTTTGTTTTAAGTAAATAAAAGAAAATCGGGTTGCACTCCGGGAGTGCTGGCAGAAGTGAAAACTTGAATATTAACGTTGTGCATTTTTGATATTTTGGAATGGTTAGAGAATAATTTTGCACGAATTGCCGTCTTACGAATTTACTCTGCATTTGAATTTACAAATACAGAACAGTATTGTACGAAAGGCTTATCCATAGCTTGACAGAATATCTAGAGTTTTGACCAAAGAGAATGTAAAAAACCGGCCAAGTGCGAGTCGGACTCACGCACGAAGAATTCTGTACCAAAAAACGGCAAAAAAATTACGTTTGTTGTATGGGAGCTCCCCTTAAATGTTAATTTTATTCTGTGTTTAGTATTTGTTGTTATAGCGGCAACAAAAATACATCATCTGTGAAAATTTCAACTGTCTACCTATTGTCGTTATTAATATCGAGCAAAAAACGGCAAAGAAATCACGTTTGTTTTATGGGAGCCCCCTTTAAATATTTATTTGATTCTGTTTTTAGTATTTGTTGTTATAGCGGCAACAGAAATACATCATCTGTGAAAATTTCAACTTTCTAGCTATCACGGTTCATAAGATACAGCCTGGTGACAGACAGACAGACAGACAGACGGACAGCGGAGTCTCAGTAATAGGGTCCCGGTTTTACCCTTGGGTATGGAACCCTAAAAACTAGCGTTTTAGTTTGGCATTGAATTAAAAAAAAACCGGCCAAGTGCGAGTCGGACTCGCACACGAAGGGTTCCGTACCAAAAAACAGCAAAAAAAATTACGTTTGTTGTATGGGAGCTCCCCTTAAATGTTAATTTTATTCTGTGTTTAGTATTTGTTGTTATAGCGGCAACAAAAATACATCATCTGTGCAAAATTTCAACTGTCTACCTATTGTCGTTATTAATATCGAGCAAAAAACGGCAAAAAATCACGTTTGTTTTATGGGAGCCCCCCTTAAATATTAATTTAATTCAGTTTTTAGTATTTTTTGTTATAGCGGCAACAGATATACATCATCTGTGAAAATTTCAACTTTCTAGCTATCACGGTTCATGAGATACAGCCTGGTGACAGACAAACAGACAAACAGACAGACAGACAGACGGACAGCGGAGTCTTAGTAATAGGGTCCCGTTTTCACCCTTTGGGTACGGAACCCTAAAAAGCGCGTTGCTATGGTGACACAAGTGTTTACGTCTTGAAATGAGGCGCCGCTATTTTCGCCGCGCCCCGTAGAAAGAGAGGGGGATACTTCCGACGCCGGCTGTCTACTCTCCATCCGTCACATCCGTCTTACGAATTTTCGATCAGGGTCACGTGATCCTGACTGACTGACGCGAGTTCAACAAAAAAGCGTACAACGCCGATAAAGAAGGTTTCACTTCAATAATTTTATTTAGTGTTAATTAAGTAATAGTTTTAGCTGTTTGTTTTCTAGTTTTAGGTTTTAGTAATAAATAAAATAGTGTTAGTATTAGAAGCGATGTAGTAGGTAAACGCCCGCCTCGTCGCGCTGCGTCTAGCAAGACTTGATGTCGATGACGCGTCGTCGTCGACATCATAGTCTTAGAGGTCACGGAATTTTTGGTAACGGTCGAGGAAAAGGTTAGATTCGTTTTTATAGGTTGTAAAGTTGTCCCCTAATGTGAATGATGTCGGTCTGCCTGATCTCAGTGGTTGCCACTTCCAGTAATAGCGCTTATAAGAGGCTTCATTGTTACGAGAAAGTAACGATCAGAGAAATTGTCAGTATTAATAGGTATTAATACTGACAATTTCTCTGAACGGAGAAGCCATACTTTAAATAGGTATTTAAAGTATGGCTTCTCCGTAGCTAAAACGATGAGGTCTGCCGGCTCTCAGTGGTTTCGTTTTAGAGCTATGACGCGCGCAAGTTACGACTATTTTTTTTGAATAGTATTTTTTTAAATATTAATCGATAGAACTCTTTATTATATAAGAAATTTCTTAAGATATTTGTGTCTAAAACGAAAAGTTTGACTGGATAAAAATATTTTATGGTTTTTTTTGTATGGATACATTCAATGTGCTCTTACGGCTAATTCCTAATATTTTCCGCCTCAAAACTACTTCTGCGTCAATATTTCACATGTTTACAATAATCCTACACTATTAACGCGCGCCTAAAATTGTCCAATCCAATCAATACACATTGGATTTTGAAACAGTTTAAAATCGTAATTTTTAAGTAAGAACTAATTGTTTTGTGATTCTTTTTTACTTTCTTAAAACAAACTTTACCTAAAAAAATTTTTTTTAGGTAAAGTTATGTTTCCTTCTGCTTCACGAATGCTGTGACCGTTCTGCTTTATCAGGGTCTCTTACAAAGTTCACTCTTGGTATTATGCTAAATATAGAGATGCAGTAGCGTCGAAACATGAGTTATATCTTGCTTGGGTTGATGCTCGATCCTGTAAAGCTAGAAATACACGTGAAAAGAGGAAAGCCTTTAACAAAGCCGCCAAGTCCTGCATAGGGAAAACTTGCTTCTTGAAAAATTCTGGTATAATCTGTGGAAGTCAACTTCTGCCGTCCCTCAATGCCTCCTCTGCGGGAACCAGGAGGATCTTTGGCACATACCGTTTTGCCAATTTATTTTCCGAGTGTTCTCGTTTAGATTCTTTAGATCCTGGCAATGTTGTACCATCGGTCTTACCAAGTTGTGGGATTTTAATGTCGGAAATCCACATCAGAGAGACCGAATTTAAAAAAAGCATTGCTTGATCTGGGGCTGTATTATGACCTTTTATTTCCAGTCAGTTTTCTGACTGGCTATCAATCTATCTCTTTTATTTGCTATACACCGAGAAAGAGATGTCACTACAGCAATTTATAAACCTGGTAGGATTTAAGAGCTTGTAATACGGCCTCTGGACGTGAATAAAGCCAGTAGTCTGGATAGTATACCAGCCATAGTTCTCAGGACTTGCGCCTCTGAGTTAGCCCTAGTATTAACATGCCTGTACCGATTGTCTCAAGCAGTGTTTCCTAATCAGTGGTACGCGTACCCTAAAGGGTACGCGAGGTTGCATCAAAGGGCTACGCGGAGCAATCTCTTACTGCTTACTAGTTCCAGTGGATATAGTTCCATGGAACTACTGATACTGATTATTCTCACTAGTTCCATTGGCAATGGAACTAGTGAGAATGAATATATGGAACTACAGAACAAAAAGTATCAGTAGTACCATGGAACTGTATCCAATGGAACTAGTGAGAATGATTGGAACTAGAATATTAAATCAGTAACCTTTTTTATTTTTATTTTTTTAGATAATAATTTAATTAAAAAGTTGTTTTTTCATTGTTCTTTTGCTTTAAATATATTTTATATCATGTTACTTAACAAAAGTAACATGATATAAAATATATATTTTCTTTCATTTAGAGTCGATATACTACAAGTCTACAACGACTTTACAGTGGAGGAGTGAGTTAAAACAATATTTATTACGAATTTTTTCCTATTTTACAAACTGATGATGACAAGATTAGTATACATACATACATACATATACTCACGCCTGTTTCCCATGGGGGTATGCAGAGACTATGGATCGCCACCTGCTACGATCATTGCACACTTCTTTCGCTTCATTCACATCCATCAGTCTTTTCATACATGCCCTGCGGTTTTTGTCACTGCGTACACCAAGCTTTTTTATAATAACCTCTAATTAGTCCACGTAGGTTTTTCTGGGACGCCCTTCCGCAATCGTTCCTTCTAAATTCGCACAATATATCTCTTTCGTGATTCGCCTTTCATTAATCCTCTCTAAGTGACCAAACCACCGAAGCATTCCTTTCTCAATTCTTGTCACTATATCATCTTTCAGACCACACCTTTTACGAATCACATCATTGCTCACTCTATCACGCAATTTTACTCTACATATTTTCCTCAACGATCGCATCTCTACCGCATTTATTCTGCTTTCATTCTTCTTCTGCCATAACCAAGATTCACTTCCATACATCAGTGTCGGTACCAGCACTCCGTTATGAATAGCCATTCGCGCCTTTGCCGAAACGATCTGACCTCATAACCGAGTGTATAGCACCATTCACCGAATTTCCTTTTTTCACTCGCCTTTCTATATATTTCTCTCTCTTTCCGTCCCTTGTGAACAAACTCCCCAAGTATACAAACTCACGGACTTGTTCCACTTTTTCGCCACCTAACATTACCGACCGTACAGTCAGTCATTTCTTCATCTCTCTCAAACACCATCACTTTCGTCTTAGTTACATTCACTTTCATCCCTTTTCTCACAAAATCATTATTCATAACAGACATCATTTCCTGCAACTCTTGCGCAGAAGACGCAAGTATAACTTGGTCGTCAGCGTAGAGGAGGCACTTGATTTGAGTCCCATTCATCATAACTCTACAGTCACGTTCTTTCAGACCTTTCATACAACTGTCCGAAAACAGATTAAAGAGCCATGGTGACGCAACACATCCCTGTCTGACACCCCTAGAGATGCCAAACCAGTCAGTGTATACGCCGTCAATCCTGACGCATGCACGGGAATCCTCATAGAGAGATTTCAGTGCAAATATATAGCTATTTCTTAATAAATTATCATAGAATATTATCGAATCTGCCACTTTCGATACAATTCCAGATTTCAAAAGCATTGAATACTATTGAATTAGCCATATTCGATAAAATTCCTGATTTTAAAAGCATGGAATATTATCGAATGTGAAATATCTTGGAAAATATTTTTATAACTTTATAATAAAATTGTTATTAGGCACAAAAAAAGAGACAAAAATAAGCTATTATTTAGTAAAGAAACTTTAATGATACAATTCAAAATTACGATTTTATGTTTTTTGTGTAAAAAAACTTTAAACTGCTCTACTGTAAAGTACGTGATTTGCAGTTTCAACACTTAGTTGTGGCAGTCGATATTTTTGTTTTTTCGTTGGGAATATTAAAGCTTTATATATTAAAACAATTATTAATAGACTTTAACTGTGTGACTGGATGTTTTTTTGGCTTTTCTAGTGTTAAAATTGATGAGAAAGTGAAAAAAAATGACAAAACAAACAGGTAAGACCTGTTAAATAAATGTCATTTCCGCAATCACCATCCCATACCTATACTATACCCATACCATAACCCCAAGAACGACATCCATATCGATTTATGTTTTTTTCCCCATTTACCCCCTAAGGGGTTGATTTTCAAAATCACAAAATATAATATGTATGCCTATTTATTTTTAGACGTGCTCCTACGAAGCTTAAAGTTGTAATGTCTTTTTTGTTCTTTTTCCATATAAAATTTGAACCCCATTTTCACCCTTTTTGGGGTTAAATCATGTCCACCGTGTTGGACTCCAAAATAAATGTCATTTTCCCAATCGTCAGAAAACCACAATAACGACATCCATATCTATTTTTAGGTTTATTTGCCCCATTTCATCCCCATTATCATTCCCATAGGGATCGAAATACTAACAATAATAATGTATATTACGTTAAATTTGCATCCATAAGCTTAAATAATAAATTTAGCTATTTTCACTTCGAAAATGAAGGATATTTATTATTTCTATACACAACTTCATCCCCCTTTTCACCCTTTAGAGAGTGGAATTTAAAAAAAAATACAATCATCAGTCTAAATACAAAATTTGAAGATCCTCGCTTTCAAACTGAGGGAATATCATACAAACTTTGGACACCCGTTTCAGTTTTGAAAAAATCTTTTCTTATTGCACCCTTAGACCTTATAAGGAACCTATGTACCAAATTTAGAGTCTCTAGACCTAGCGGTTTGGGCTGTGCGTTGATATGTCAGTCACCAATCAGTTTCTTCTTTTATACACGGTTAATTTTTAAGTATATCTAAAAATGAAATGGGGATTTCAGACCACGTAAATGAACAGCTTTTACTATGGGACCAACCACCAAATCGCGAAAAAAAATCAGCTGTTCCATACATTATAGTGGAGTCGATGTTGTACTTTTCTATGGAACGGCTGATTTTTTTTTCGCGATTTCGTGGTTGGTCCCATAGTAAAAGTTGTTCATTTACGTGGTCTGAAATCCCTATTTCATTGTTAGGTATACTTAAAAATTAACCGTGTATATTTAGATCACTCGAAGTTGCAACCACTGAGATCAGGCGTACCGACATCATTCACATTAGGGGACCACTCTACAACCCATAAAAACGAGTCTAACCTTTTCCTCGATCGTTACCAAAAATCCCGTGACCTCTCAGTCTATCAAGTCTCGCCTAGGAGTCGCGCAACTCATATTTTTAGAGTTTCGTCAACGAAACAGCCTAAGATACACCAAAAATGCAAAATACCAAAATTATTATGTGCCAATAATGAGCTTAGCAAAAAGGCAACACAGCGCACAAATTGGAAATAATAATCATGTAAATAATTTCTTACAAGAACCAAGGGATAGTAAAAGGATAGTAGGTACCCCAAAGACAATTTTTCTTATAAAAATAGACCATCACTGTGGGAAAAATTTTCAAAGAAACTTTCTTGGAAATCGAGTTTTTATTTTTTTTTATAACACTTTAAGCTCGTTTACGTGATTAAAAGTATACTTTTTCTGTAATATCTCAAAATGTAATTCAAAGTTTTGTTCACCCTGATCAGAGAACATGACATTTATTCACAACAGCAAATAATTTAAAATTAAACAAAAATTTTCTAAATGCGGCCCAGTCTACACCGCTACAC
Organism: Agriphila geniculea; assembly: GCA_943789525.1. NCBI lineage: Eukaryota > Metazoa > Arthropoda > Insecta > Lepidoptera > Crambidae > Agriphila > Agriphila geniculea. Next base: position 12,312,421 of record OX038890.1, on the reverse strand, counting down.
TCGCAGCGCAGGGGAGGTGCGGCGCGGGAGGGGCGCCGCTGCACGTGCACACCGCGCTTCGCCTGCCGCACCCCCTCAAAAACCTAAATATTCGATTAAGCAGCGCCTTAAGGAATAAAGACAATGTTTTACACTGGGTGTTCAGATTAACAGAGAGATTAAACTAATTATTTTAGTTCGGTGCCTTTGGCTTGACCTTTCGGAGATTACCTTCTCATACCTACCAGTGTCAACGTCCTAAAGCAGCATCGTCATGTCTGTTAGCGTGTCGTATGGCGCCGGGCGCGGGGGGCGCGCGGGGAGGGCACCTCCCGCGCACCTCCCGCGCGCTGTCGCGGCGACTGGCGCGATCTGTAGCACTACCATGAGTTTACAAAAACCATTCTCGATATCGACCGCGTTAGCAATTTGTATGGGAAATTGAAGCAGAGCCTCTAGCGGATACGCGAAGAACTAAAACCTATAGTAAATGTGCTCACCATCCACGAATTTACTATCCTCGCACATGTGAACTCGATACGGGGTAAATGTCCCATATTTCGGCATGTTAAGACTTAGGATATTCATTCTAAATGGGGAAGATGGCGAAATTAATAGTTAAGTTTTAATGTGGCTATGTTATACCTTTAGGTGAGTACATTATAAAAATAACTCTCCCCCTCTCCCCTCTACCACGTCACCCCTCCCCCCTAGAAATGTGACCCGTTTTACAGATTTTCTAAATTTTCAGGAAAACCATACAAGCTAGGACAAAATGGTCAATAATTCAATTATTTACTGATAAATTACCTACAAATAAGTATAATTATTCATTTTGATACAAGTTATAGTTTCCAAGCTATGGTGTGTCAAAGTTTATGGTAGTGACTGTACACGACAAAAATAATAAAAATTCGGCTATTGCTTAACCAAAGGTTTCCTTCACCAGGATTGATCTTTGTGTTCTTAAGATGGGTTTACGAAGTGGAGCCACCTGGATTTTTCATTTGGACAGACAGACAGACAGACAGACAGACAGACAGACATGACGAATCTATAAGGGTTCCGTTTTTTGCCATTTTGGCTACGGAACCCTAAAAATGCCATCTTAGGTTAGGTCTATGTTTACGTGATCGAGTATTGTGCCCCGATTTATGAAATTGTGACATTTGCCTCTAGTTTCGCTGATATAAAAGGTACGCGGATGGGCTATATATCAAATTGTACGTCTGCCAGAGGGCTTCAAAGTGGAATTTGAATTCCTAAAATAGGTCAGTAACTTTTTGAGATTTTCCAAAATTTTCGAAAATTGCAAATTCTTTTCGCCGACTTGGATCGAGAATTCCCCAATATAGTTTTATTATTACCCACAAAAAAATCCGCGAACCTATACAGGGTATCCCAAAACTTTGCCACACGGAGGGAAAGTACGTTAATATTGAAGATGGGAAATTTTACTGAAAGAAGACTTCATTTTATTTTTAAAAATAATTGGAACTGCATTCAAAGATTTTTGGAAAATCACCTGCCTTAACCAGGAATCGAACCCAACAAAAACTTTTTTTTTTAAATTTATTTTAACTATACAAATCAAAAGGGTTACTCATAAGGATTATTTTTTCTTAAGTGAGACAGCATCTTAAACAAAAGGAAGACCATGAAATTTAACATTTAAATTATCATTATTACAAATTTGTATCAATTTGTATCGAAACGTAAGCGATTTTAAAAAATCTTTGAATGCAGTTCGGTTTCTTTTTAAAAACAAAATGGCAAGATGGCACTGTTAGATTAATCGTGCTATTGAGTTGTATTGTTAGAAGTATAAGGCATGAGACAATTTTGTTAAAATTAATTATTCCAATACACCTGTCGTGTACTAAGTGGATTTTTATTGAATAGTACACCCTCGAAATCAGGCCTTGGCTGCAACCCTTACTCGAGGATTGTTCAAAGTTTCTTTCAATAAATTTTCCTATCTTACATATTTAAGATACTTTCCCTCTATGTGGCAAAGTTTTGGGACACCCTGTATATTTAATTTTTATAGTGTAGTCGCAATGACCACTTTTTGTTCAAATTAGTCAATCAAAACTGGAGTAGAATCGAAAAATGATTACATATTTTGTTTCATGATATTAATCCTTATCCAACTATATAATTTAATAATCAAGGTTGATTATTTACATGTCAATTCTTATTTAAATTATTCAAATCGGACCTTTCGTTTGGAAGTTACTACGGGCATACGGGATCAGTTGTACTATTTAACTATTTAAAATTTTATTCAAATTGACTTTCTGTAAGCTTAAGAAGTAGGTACAATACGAGCGCTAATCTTATGGTGGTGACAAGGAATACACGCCATAAAGCTGTCTGTGCCGACGACTGAGAGTTTTGAACGTCGCATTGCCCTCAGTCACGGTAATGGATAGATACCGTAACCGTGTCTCAGTTCAGTTACCAAAATGTTGGTACTTGATTTTTTGACAGTTTATGTGGTATAGATTTTGTACTAATGTAGGTGTAATAATTAATGATTAAACGAACTTACCTGTAAGTGAAGTTCTATAATAATTATACGAAGGATTCTTCCGAAGATATTAGTACTATTAACACATGTAGTATCGCTTGCATGTGTTAATAGTACTAATATTGAGGAAGAATCATGAAGTATAATTAATAATTTGCGACAGAAAAAAAAACTAAACGAAATAACGTACTAACCCGAAATATTGGTCGTTTACCTTAGTTGGTGTACTTTGCAATTATAATCCGACTAAGTAAAAAAACACTAGTTAGTGCGTGTATACCGAATGTAAGTGAATTTTGAATTTATGTTGGTTACTATCTTTTTACTTTCCTCTATGGTTACTATTTATGTCAAATCGAAGATGTCAAATGTAATTTTCACGTTTTAATAATTATTTATTTTGTGTTTTCTTTGCGTATTTTGTTGTGCAATAGCTAGCTTGTTAAGATTGATAAGAATAAAATTAGAAGCAGTCGATTAGAGGAGTTTATATAGTTTAAAGGTGAAATAAAAGGTTGGTAACTGATACAAATCCTTGGACGATTCGTCCAAGTACAAATCATTAGAAAACTCAGATAAAACTAAATCCAACCAGGAAAATACATTTATGAATTTTTTATAAAACTTACGCTGTTTTAGTTTAAGCTTCTCTTAATAATTGTTTCTTAATATTTATGATTAGCTATCCATGACCTTGATTTGTTTTTACTATTGGCTATAGATGCATTTATTGCAATTTTTTAAAGACGACCTGCCCCCATGCTCCAATTGCCAACCTTACTTTTAAAGCTTAAAATATGAGCAATAGACGATTAAATAACGTGTCGCAAGCTTATGTAAATCTCAGACTTTGATATTGTGTGACAAGCTTACGGCACGTAATAACGTAGCGTTCAAACGCATAGAATGTTGGCCATTTGAGTAGGGGGGGACAGAGCGTGATTACGATAATAGCCTAGGTCTTATTTCAACACGGTAGAGCTTAATGAGAACCCCGCAACTTATACAACTTATGGTTTACTTATTTCATTACAGATAATGTGTGTATCATCCAACAATCGACAAAATATCAAATTTTCCTTCCAAATTAATAAAAACATACAAATTGGACGAAATACAACCTGGCAGAGCGACATGCGGCAGATAACTACGTTTTTTTTTGTGCCTTATTCAAATATGATATTAAATAAACAAATAAGGCCCAAAATGATACAAATCTATGAGTTAAAGTGAGATCTTTTTTTTAGAATATATTATAACATGAATCTTTACTTTGTTATAATAAATATTCAAATTTATTGATAAGATGTTTTTATTTAAGTAATATGGTTTCTTAACCTCAATTTAACATAAAAAAGTTATAGGCCTTAATTTAATAAGTGTAATCGATTTATTACGGCCAAAGTCAAGTTTTCGGAAAATTACATTTAGTTAGAACTGTTTTCTTATATTCCTACTGTTAAATAATAAATTTAATAATATTTAAAGACTTAAAATTAAATAGGCCTTATTTGTATCAAGTACTTATTACCTTGATATGGACGGAATTAACATATTTGCAACTAAGTAGATTATTATTTAGATTTAACACAATATTTTCTAATTTTGTAATAATTATGCTTGATAGGAAAGTACTTAATTAAACTTTTTTATATTAGTTTCAAAGTGGAGGAATGCATTACGTTACGGCGTATTTGAATGGTGACCTTAGTAAGCCCACTGAATGGAGGGCCCACCTAGAAGGGCCACTATTCAGCGTTGGGCACAACCTGACCCACCCCCTGACTAGAGGATTTCTAACACGGGTTTTCATATTTATCGGTTTATGATTTGCCCTTGATTTCGTCGCATTATGCAGCTGTGGCGCACATATTTTATGCTAAATAAGCCCTGAAAGACATTATTTAGACTATTTTAGACACAAAAAATACTAAATTAAATTAAAATAGAAGTATTCACGCCAATGACTATGTTGTACCGCGGTTTGATTACATTCTCTTTTGTTGTACCTATTTTTTACATTCCTCTATGCCATAGAGGATAGTAAAAGGTATACTCATTGATCTCACACGTCAAAACGCAAGTGAGTAACTTTACTACTATCGTTATGGTATTTCTCGATACCATCTGTCAATTAGTAACTCATGGTACCGAATTGCTATGAAAAAGGCCAAAACGTTACTCGATGCTCGCTAGCGAGTATAGTAAACTATTGTAGTTTACTATACCAACTCATGGTAGAGCTACTGCTTCCTTAGTACGCTTTGATTACCTATGCGGTGTGCAGTGTTCTATAGTTCGTGAATGAAAACGTTGTTGTAACGTTCGGAATACAATACCTATATGGTAAGTTATTATCTTATTTCTATGTTTATGTCTGTGTGTTTTTTTTTTTTTTTTAGCGTGTTCGTACAAGCATTATATTGCTGGGTAGGGTGATCCTACCGTGTAAATTGAAGCGTCCACTATTTAAATACGCTTTTATTTGGTTGTCGACTGCTCAGTCACAATCCATACATCTTAAACTTGAAGGCATGTCGGCCACAGCCACTCTTCAAGTAGTGCGACGTAAAATGTCGAGCGGCGCCGCTCAAAACTGGAGGGGCGCGTCTCAAAAGTCGAGAGGCGCGACTCAACTTTCGAGAGGCGCGGCTCAACTTTCGAGAGGCGCCTCTCGAAAATCGGGACGCGCGTCTCGAAAAATTGGGACGCGCGGCTCAGGTGCCAGGACGCGCGTCTCAAAAATCGGAAGGCCCGTCACAAAGTAGAGAGGCACGCACCTCAAAGTCGAGTCTCTAATCATGCGCCTTTAGGGTGTGGATGCATGCGCAGCACAGGGATGCGTATCTGATGGACCTCTTATTGTTTGCTTCAGATGACACAGGGGCGCGACTTTATCACTTTGGCCGAGCTCCTCGACGAGGAAGGCGCCTCGGAGCAAGAGGGTGTAATTCTTGACCGCATCAAGTTACTAGCGCAAGAGAGTTTGCCCGATGGCTGGACAAAATGGGAAGTAAGCACAGCGTCGAAGGAAGAGGTGTTTGGAGAGAAGATCGAGGCAAGCGTCTTGAATAAGCTTTCGTTTGCCCTTCCCACTGTTGGGTTAGCTAGAGCGTTCGACCCGGAAGCCGACCACCTCTCGGAGAAGGGATACCGAGAAATACGTACAAAAATGTTGGACTGGGCTTTCACAAGAGCCCTGATTCTCGGACCTCCTGCTATTGCCAACAGAGTCAGAGGCTCAGCCGTCCGCACCGAGCTCTTCAAGGAAGCGGTGGAACCCATTATGGCCCTTAGGCATACAAGAAGGGAAGCTGACAGAATTCTCTCGGGGCTATTCTCGGAGTCAGAAAATTCAAACAGAAAAAGGAGAAGTACATCCTCAGCATCAGCGAGCCTACCTAAGAAATGTAAGGTGGATTTACTTGAAGAGAAGATGAACCAGATGTTTTCTTGCATCATCGCGAAGATAGAAGCGATCCAACCAGTTGCTACAGCTCAGTCAGGGCATTCAGAAGTAGAATCTCTTGATGAATACGATGAGCCTCCTGATCCCCCTGCGGAGCCATCAGAGTCTGAGTGGGAAGCGCCATCCTTAAATCTTGAAGACCATCATGATGTCGAGTTAGACTTTCGACCGGAAGTGAAAGAGGCTGAGCCTTCCGTTCCTAAACCATCTCCACAGATGGAACGAGAGGGAGTCGAGTGCCAGCGCTTTGGGACTGATAATTGGAATAGGATCCGCTATAAGGAGTCAGAGCAGCGACTGCACGCGGCACCAGTTTTTAATGCCCTGAAAGTGAATGTTGAGCTCGGCGTTTTAGGAGTTCAATCATCAGTCCAGCTTTCAAAGCAAGATAGCATGTTAGGCGCTATATCTCACGGTCTACTTATGCAAAGAAAAGCCCTGGTGGATGATCTCCAAGATATCGCAAGGAAACATCCAAGTGCCGCTGAAGATATTAAGAAACTTCTGACAAAGGGCTCGCAATTTAGGTCAGTGTCTGATGATATTCTTCAGTTTGTTTGTGGACATCGCGCTGAAACCATCGAGTTACGACGTAATTCATTTAAAGCTAAGAATGATGCCCTTTCTATGGCACTGCGACAGATTCCGCCCTCCGGAACGCATCTTTTTGAAGAGAGATCTCTGTCTACCCTGCTAAAGGACAATGGAGGTGCCAGGCAGATGTTTCAAGGTAGACCATGGAGAATTCCTGTTAAACGACAGGACAGCGCACGCCAAACGGCTTCCAGAGAACCAGCCTGGCGTCCTCGCACTGGACCACCTCAGCAAAATAATTCAAACAACCCAGGTCGTCGTTCGAAGCCCAATTCCGCGCGTTTTTCCGGACCTAGACAGGCACCCCAAAGAAAGAAGTCCGACACTCGGCAACAAAAGCCAAGAAAATATTGACGTTTTCCGCGGGGGCCAGTTAAAACAGTACCTAGCTCGTTGGAGAGAGTTGAAAGCACCAGACAATGTTCTAAGTGCCATAGCAGGCTACGCTATCCCCTTTGTAAGAAAACCCCCTCTAGTACCTTTACGCGGAAGGGTAATGAAAAAATTCGAGACAAGAAACTCACGCCCAATGTCAGAAGAGATCCACCTTTTGCAGCAGACGGGGGTGGTAGAGCTTTCAACCGCAAAGACGGGATTCTTGTCTCGAATGTTCTTAATACCCAAACAAAACGGGAAAATGAGACAGATATTCGACTTGAGACGTCTGAACCTTTACTTAAATCCAAGAAAATTTCGTCTAGTAAATCAAAGTCAGGTACCGAACTTCCTCCAACCGCAGGACTACTTAGGAAAACTCGATTTATCCCAGGCATATTTTCACATACCAATAAGGGAGAGTCACAAAAGGTTCCTGTGCTTTTCATACGCGGGGAAACTCTATCAAATGACGAGCCTACCTTTCGGCCTCTCCAGCGCTCCTCTGATTTTCTCTCGGGTAACAAACTGGATTGCAAGCGTGTTAAGATCAAGAGGGATTCGGGTCCTCGTCTATTTGGACGACTTCCTTTTTGCTCACCAAGATCCTCAAGTGCTAGAGTCTCAAATAAAACATACCATAAAGTTGCTCCAAGACCTCGGGTGGATGGTGAACCTAGAAAAATCAACTCTGAAACCGTCCAAACAAATAGAATTTTTGGGAATAATTTGGAATACAGAGTCAAACAAAAAGATTTTACCGGGAGAAAAAGTATCTCGTCTTCAAACAGACCTTCAAAGGCTCATTCAGAGGCCGTGGTGGTGCTGGAAAACCGGGACTGCGCTGATAGGAAGGTTAGGTTTCGCGGCACAAGTAACCCCATTGGGACGTCTGTTCACGAGGAACCTGCAACGAGCAAGTCGAATTCTACCAGAGGAAGAACCAAAGAAAGAATTTCGCGTGACAGAGCAAGCCCTAGCAGACTGCAACTGGTGGACTCAACACCTCCAGGACCCTGGCAAGATATTCATCCCCGAGCCGGATATATTCATCACAACGGACGCCTCCAACACGGGTTGGGGTGTGGAGCTAGACCACCATCAGTTGGCAGGACTTTGGTCGAAGGAACAGCTAACATGGCATATAAATCAGAAGGAGCTGTACGCAGTGCTGATGGCCGTGTCCAGATTCAAAGCCTTACTAACAAGAAGATCGGTAATGCTTCAGTCGGACAACAGAACCGTTATCTCTTATTTGAGGAATCAAGGGGGCACCAGATCAGTAATTATGCTGGAGTCCACGCGAAAGCTGCTGGTTTTAGCGAATGCTCTCAAAATAAATCTTTGTACCTTTTACATACCAGGTCGCTACAACACGATCGCGGATTGCCTCTCAAGGGGCAAGGACCTCCCGGACTGGCATCTCAGCAGCGAGTTAGTAGAAAGGATCTTCGTCAAATGGGGAGTCCCCCAAATAGACTTGTTTGCCTCCCGCAATTCCAAAGTGGTGCCGAAATACGTGACGATCGATGCGAGGGATACAGATGCGGTGTTCATCAATGCCTTCAGTCGGGTCTGGGAATTCAATCTAGCATGGATATTTCCCCCACCGCCCCTCATACCCAAGGTTCTCCAGCATCTATGCAAGGCCACGGGCGTTTTCCTGTTAGTAGTCCCACGTTGGGAGAGAGCCTTCTGGAGAGGACAAATGAAACGCAGAGCCCTATGGGCTCCTTTTCTGATCCACAACCTTCACCAGCATCTAATCGACTTGTCGACCAACCGCCCTCCGGAGAACTTAGAGAGACTCTGTTTAGAGGTCTGGAAGGTACGGGGTGGAGCAGTTTAGTATCTGGCCTAGCACCGGAGGACATATACCTTCTGCAATCAGCATGGAGAGACTCTACTTGGAGAACATATGGGTCTGCCTGGAAACAGTGGTCTTCGTGGTGCAAGCAGAACGGGATAAAAGCTGGTCAGCCTCGCCCACAAGATCTTTCAACTTATTTGGGGTATTTAGCTAGGGTCAGAAAACTATCTTACGCTACTATTCTGGTTCATAAATCGGTCGTAGTAACTCTAGCAGACCCATCTCAAGGACATAATTTGTCATCACACCCACTAGTAACTACGATGCTGAAAGGAATAGGTCTTAGTACCGTCTCTAAACCTGTCGCGAGATCCACAGTCTGGAATGTAGAAGATCTGGTACAGTGGCTGAGGTCGCACATACCTTCCACTGACAGTATTTTTCAGGTGTCGAGACATGTTGCGTTTTTGTTGCTGTTAGCCTCAGGAAGAAGGTTGCATGACTTGACGCTCTTAATGATAGATGAACTGCATTGTAAATTCTCTAACAATTCGGTTATTTTATGGCCTGCCTTTGGATCCAAGACGGATAACTCAAAGAACCGTCAGTCCGGCTGGGAGCTCTCATCTTCGGGAGACCCCGCTCTTGATATACTGAAGTGGATACGCTGTCTGATTATATGTTCAGCTAGGAGGAGACAGGCACGGAAGGACCTACACAATCTATTCATCACCACTCGGGGAAAAGTAAAGGCGGCTTCTAGGACTGTCATTGCAGGGTGGCTAAAGCCAACATTCCAAGAATTAGGCATCGACTGCAGCCCAGGCTCGATTCGCTCAGCGGTAGCATCGAGTGACTTCGAGAATAATGTACCCCTGGATAGAATTTTAAAGAAGGGTAACTGGCGAGGGTCGAATAATTTTTTTAAATATTATTGTAAGTCTGTTGAACGACCAATGACTGACAACGGTAATGTTTTAACAGGTATTTTTGAGGCTGTTTAATTAAATTTTCTATTTGTAACGGGTATAGTTATGCGACATTATTAATTGTTAAATTGTTTTTTAATACTATCTCTGTTGTTATTTATATAAGAAGTCTACGATGTGATTACGTGCTTTTTGACTTGTAACGACAAGGAAAGTCTATTACATTTGGGTGATTAACTGTTTGTTGTCTTTTGCTAAAGAAACTAAATATAGAAATTATTTTCTTAACTTCTGGTTTAATTTACCGTGTATTTCTCTTTCAAACTAAATGGTTGGGATATGTGCATTATCCACTCGAATAATAAATTAAGGAGGTCACAGTACACTTATGGCGCCGGCAGAAAGTAAACACGTCTCCGAAAGGTCAAGCCAAAGGCACCGAACTAAAATATAACCGTTTTCCACCCCAAAGGGAAGAAAACGATTATTTTAGGTCGTGCCGAGGCTTGACCTGGAGCAAGGCCTTGCCGGCTCTCTCTACGAAAGGTACTAAGGAAGCAGATCGCGCCAGTCGCCGCGACAGCGCGCGGGAGGTGCGCGGGAGGTGCCCTCCCCGCGCGCCCCCCGCGCCCGGTGCCATACGACACGCTAACAGACATGACGATGCTGCTTTAGGACGTTGACACTGGTAGGTATGAGAAGGTAATCTCCGAAAGGTCAAGCCTCGGCACGACCTAAAATAATCGTTTTCTTCCCTTTGGGGTGGAAAACGGTTATATTATTGAATTATTAACACAAAACGAAACAAAGGAGGTAATTACTAGTTAATTAATAAACTATAGCAAGCAAAGTTACATCTGTATTCTGTTTTAAGGTTCATTTATTATAATTGTGATAAATATATAATAAAATTAATAAAAGGTGTTATTTTATCTGAGAGTGTACCTATGTTATTTTACTAAAGCTGTTATATTATTATTGTTAATAATTGCTCTGTAGCATCATAGTCAAGCTTTTTAAGCCATTTAGTAACGGTTTTCTTACAGGTAAATCTAGGCAAGGAATAAATGGATAGAAGGCTGTTACTCTTATTGTATAAGTGGCTTCCAAGGAAACAATAAAACCTATGAGCGAAGCGTTTGTTAAATCCCACAACTTGACAAACATTGTCCTTACGTCGCCTATTTACTAGTATACTAGGGTTAAATGTGATGCTAGCGTGCTTTTTCAGAATAGTGGCCAAAATAAAAGTTTGCCTTACAGTGAGCACATCCCACAGTTGGTATGTATTGGTCGGGTGTCGGAAGGGGAGATAAGCACTCACTTTGAGGATTGCTCTGTGCGCTCGTTCGAGATCTAGCATGTGAGTCTTAGTAGAACCACCCCAAGAAGATATGCAGTATCCAACAATTGACTGGCATAGTGCGAGGAAGATGGTTCTTATTAATTTACGGTCACTTAGATGCCTCAGATTCCTGAACACGAAGATAAGCCTACGCAGTCTGCTAACCAGCGTCTGAATATGAGCGTTAAAAGTGAGAGTACTATCTAAGGTGATACCAAGGTATTTCAAACTATTGCAACGCTCTAGAGGAGAACAGTCGCATGCCATGTTGCTAACGTCATGGTGGTGTCTGTGGGCGGTTATCGTCACATCAGTTGGTAGCTGTGCATTGGTAAGAGCAAAGGGAAGGTATTTCGTTTTTGCTACATTTAGAGTGAGAATGTTATGTTTTAACCACTCGGAGACCTTGTCAAATCCCTGCTGGGCAAAACAAGTGACTTCATTCCAAGACTCACCGAAAAAGACCAGGGCGGTATCGTCAGCAAAAGCGAAGATACTTCCCTGGTTGAGTTGGAGCTGACAGAGGCCATTAACATATACTAGGAAGAGCGATGGTCCTAATATGCTTCCCTGGGGAACCCCAAAGGTAACCGGTTGTTCATCACTAAGCCAGTCCCCCACTTTCACTCTTTGTACTCTGTCAGAAAGATAGTCAGTAAAAAGTGAGAGTGGTATGCCCCTTATGCCGATATCTTCTAACTTTTGGAGTAGAAGGGGGACAGATACAGTGTCGAATGCCTTTGCCAGGTCTAAGAAGATACCAAGGCACTTAAGTCCTGAGTCCAGCTTGCGTACAATCAGATCTGTAAGTTCGTGAACGGCATCATCGGTAGATCTGCCCTTACGAAACCCATATTGCGAGGAGGAAAGGAGACCATTATCTTCCAGGTAACAAACTAGTCTTTTATTAAGTATTCGCTCAAGAATTTTTGAAATAGCTGGAAGTATAGATATTGGCCTATAATTGTCGACACTGTATTTGTCCCCAGATTTGTGTATCGGCTTTATCATCGAAGTTTTTAGTGCTCGAGGAAAGCATCCAGTATTTATTGCCAGATTACAAATGTAGGTGATTGGTCCAGTTAATATGGTACAATGATCCTTTATGAGCCTCCCAGAAATGCCATCAATACCTACAGCACAATCGTCTCGAAGACTCATTATAGTATCCGCAACTTCGGTCTCATCTGTAGGCAGAAGAACAAACGAACTACCGCTAGAGCAGGTTGACACATACTGGTGGGACGTATTATTATCAATTTCACCAGCCAGTCTACTACCTAATTCAGCAAAGAATTTGTTGACCTTATTTACACTGTCTTGAGGCGACTGATCTGATATCAGGTTGTTGGAACAGTCTACCTTATTATTCGGATAAGCAATATTACGGATAGCATCCCATAATTTTCTTTTAGAGCCCCCTGCATTATGAATTAACTGCTTTTCATAATTATTTTTGGCCTTTTTAAGGATATTATTACAGAAGTTTCTGTAGCGTTTGTAAGTGCATCTTAGAACTTCATTATCTGGATCGCCTTTCAGTTTTTTATGTAAATGATCTCTGTTTTTCATACACCGCAGAAGACCCACAGTAATCCACGGTTTGATTACACGTTGTCTGTTAGGTATTCTTTTGGTTAGTGAGTTATCACTGATAGCCCTCTGCAGTAAAGAAATCAAGTAGTTGGTCGCAATATTAGCGTCAGTTAGTAGATAAAGAGGTGAGAAATCAATGTTCTTGATCGCTTCACCAATGCCAGTGAAATTTAGTACAGTTTTCATCTTGGGGGTAATGGTTATGTTTTTAGTACTTAATTCAAGGTTGAGTATCACTGATGAATGGTCCGTTACTGTAGACTCGGTTACATAACAATAAGCCTTTAATTGAGTTTTCAACATAACGTGATCAAGGCAAGATTGTTCACGTGTCGGCAGTGTATGACCTGCCAGAATAGAGTGACCAGCCAGCATGTTAAGATATTCATTTCCACTACTGTCGATAAGCTCTGGCCGGATATTTATGTTAATGTCACCCATGATTATTATATTTTTGTAATTGGTTAATTTAGATAGCAATAAGTTTAATGAGTCGAGAAAGTTTGTAATGTTACGATAACTAGGGGAGCGATAAAGTCCAATAATACATGTATCCACATTAAGGTAGATAATCAGTCCACTAGAGTCCTCAAGATAATTATTATCTCGAACTCCTCCATGCTTCGGAAGGCACGTTTCCGTTGGTCCCGGCTGCATTTGCAGTCGTTAACACCTACCAATCCGCATTGGGCCCGCGTGGTGGGTTATGGCCCGTCCTCCTTATTCACCCATAACGAAGGCCTGTGCCTCAGCAGTGGGGACATTAAAAATGGCTAATGGACATTTATGTGCTAAAATCAGTCCGTGAAAGTGTAATTTAAGTTTTAATAATTTTTATTGGCTGATTAATAAAGATGCTTGGCGTTTCTTCCAGAAAATGCCCAATTATTTGGTAATGCTATGCGCATTGGCAGCTGTCCTTCGCACATGCGATGCATACAAAGTTCTGGTAGTGTTTCCGTTCCCGAGTAGAAGCCACGACATCCTTGGTCATGGAGTAGTGCGGCTCCTGGCCGACAAAGGACATGAGGTACTGGACTAATTAATTAAGAAACCGGCAGGCTGATTATCTAATTAAAAACCACCTAGCGACTGGTTGCAGTTCATAGATGATAGTGATCCATTGCTACTTCTTTTTGGATTAAAAAAACATACCAAAGAAAAGTAGCAATGTATGTGGAATGAAACCGGTCGCTAAATAGTTTCTTTTTAGATAATCAGGGGGCGGGTTATGAAAGTAAGATATTTTTCGGAAGTCAGTTAAAGATTAACTGACTTCCGAAAATGGTTTTGTGTTTCAAGGTTTAATTTTTCTTTCTGCGGGAGTTTAAAGTCAAATTGTTTCTATTTAAATAAAGTTAATAATTATGTACGCACTTTTAAATCTTTTGGATTCCTACCACCACCCAGTGTTTGGTAACATCGGTTTGATACTGAAAAGCATGAAAAGAGTTTAATTAATTAGTTACCGATACCTTAACTAGGTTATTCACCATTTAGATATTGTATTTTCCAATCAACAGAATTTCAGTTGAAACCTAGCATCGCGCCTTCATTCCTAGAAAAAAAATGTAATGCCTTGATTTATTCACAGGTCACATACATAACACCATATCCGGTCAAAAATCCGCGCCCAAATATTCGTTATATCGATGTCTCGTCAAACGCCGATGTCATGCCAAGTATGATTTTTTGAATTTATAAATAAATTATTCAATTCGTGGCACTAATTTGCGAGACCATCTTAACTATACTCGAAACTTAGATTCTAGATACGCTTTTGACGTACCTACTAAACAAAACAGGCCAACTTTTTTAGGTTGGTGTGCATTTTTAGCACTGACGTCCATTATACAAAGTACGTACTTGTATAATGGACGTCAGTGATTTTTAGCATTTTCGCATCATCGCGTCCAAAGAGTATTGTAATAAAAACTATGGCCGGGTCACACTACTGACAATGTCTGCGTGTTTTGGTCACCCAAACTGTTGTGTTGGGGGCACTTGGGGTGATATTTTTTTCGACGCTTTCGTTGCTTCGACTGTCTATTTTAAAGGTATGATTCCGATGTCTGCAGCACTGCTGTGCGACACTGCTGCGCAGCAATGCTGCCGAGCTCGGAATGTAGTCTCATATAAACCTATAGAGAATGTATGGGGACCAGTGGTGCTGCAGCAGCAGTGCCGCGCAGCACTGCTGCGCAGCAGTTTCGCGCAGCAGTGTCGCGACGCTTCTCCGCTCACTTCAAATTGAGTCTTTCAAACGTAACATTACGGTTCAATTTGGAGCATACAGCACTGCTGTGTAGCACTGCTGCGCAGCAGTGCTGCCGACATCGGAATCATACCTTAAGACTCGAAAGTACTATGAAATACAGTCCAGTCCAAGGTTAAACATTTACATTTAGAAAACGGCATTAACAGAATTTCTGTGAAAATTTCTGCCAAGTAATCAGTAAGGAACTTCGGAAACCTTTTTGTGTTTCAGCTGCCAATTTGACTGCCATACTAAACAAGGAGGACGGCTTCTCCGATATCAGAGTATTCTTCAACGTTACGTTGGGAGTGCATGCGTCGACGGTATCGCACCAGAATGTCCAGGATATGTTCAACGATCGGCAACAGACGTTTGATATGGTGGTGGTAGACTGGATGATCAACGAGGTTCTGGCTGGGTATAACTAGTAAGGCCTACTCAAACCTGACCGGTTATCCGCCACCGCAGTATACCCGACTGATAACCCGACCGGTATTTTGTATGGAATACTGCAGCTGTTGCGAAACCGGAACCGCATACCGGATGGTTACGCGGTACGTAACGCGTGCACCCCGTGTCGCCCGCCCGCAGTGCTCGCGTCGCCCGCCAGTACCGTTACCGCCTCCGATAACTGTAAAGTTCTGTTATGGTTTGAACAGCGCGTTATCCATATACCCATCGGGATATCATTACCGCCACCAGTAAAGGATACCGATCAGATTTGTAGGTAGGCTTTAACTCATCATCATCATAGTATCTAGTAAGTAGGCCTTAACTCATCATCCTCCCAATAGTAACTGTAACCATAAACCATTTTTTTACTGTCCTCACTGCTGGGGCACAGGCCTTCCTTATAGGTGGATAAGGAGGATGGGCCATAACCCACCACGCGGGCCCAATGCGGATTGGTGAGTGCTAACGACTGCTAATGCAGCCGTGACCAACGGCTTAACATGCCATCCGAAGCACGGAGGAGCTCGAGATGATAAATTTTAGGTCACCCATCCTATGACCCGACGCTTGCGAAAGTTGCTTAACTTCCGCAATCGCCGGGCCAAACGCTAAACCACTGCGCAATCGAACTCCTCAATTGTTTCATATATTATTATAATTGAAACCCTTACTTAATTTCAGGTATTTGCACTTGTGAAAAATATTTTTCATAAAGACTTGAAATTATTTCCAGGTTCGCAGCTGTTTACGACTGCCCATACATCTGGCTGTCCAGTATAGAGCCTCACTCCAACGTACTAAGCCTGATAGATGACAGTTTGAACCCAGCGTACAATCCCAGCATCTTAACCACTGTGACTCCTCCATTCAACTTTGTGCAGCGCGTGAAGGAATTAGGGTTCTACGTTGTCAATATTCTTATAAAAGGGTGAGATTGTTTTTCTTTTATATAAGTAACGAGGGAGGAAAGAAAGGAGGGAAACAAGATTATGATCGCAGCCCAGATGTGCAACTTCATCAGGCGTATCAATACCTCTTACCCTCTTACACTCGTATCTATTAACAAGTAATTACTTGTAAGATAATACTAGAACCATTGGAAATAGTTTTATTGACTTAGACAAGTAATTACTAGTTAATAAAGAGTGAAAGTTTCAGGAAATTCTCACGGACAGAAAAGATACCATCGAAAAGTTGTATGTATTGATTGCGGTCGTCTATTGGGCGGATGACCAAACAAAAAATATTCATCAATAAACCTGCGGGTACAAGTAGCCTTTTAAACCTTTCGAGATTTAATTTACTTCACTTATAAAACATAATTTACTTTTGCTGTTATAAACTTCTATGATTCAGTCAGTCATCTTTTACCCTACCTACCTACGCCTACACCATTTAGATGAAGCACTGTTTTATTACCACCCAAAGACATTGCCATAACAAATTTTTTACAGTTACTACGTAAGCGTAGAGAGGGAAATATACGAAAAAGCATTTGGACCAGTGGTAAAAAAGAGGGGTAGGCCCCTCCCCCTTTATTCTGAGTTGAGGTTCAACGCTTCCATGGTGCTGGGAAATTCGCACGTGTCCCTGGGCCGGCCCACCAGGCTGCCGCAGAACTACATACCCGTCCGAGGATTCCATATAGACATGGAAGTCAAACCACTGCCGAACGTAAGTTAGTTTCACATCCTTACTCCTTACTTAACAATATTATAAATGCGAAAGTCTGTCTGTTTGTTACGCCTTCACGTCTTAACTACTCAACCGATCTCATGAAATTTTGTATATACTTGTCAGGGGTATAGATAAGGACATAGTGTACCTTTCATCCCGAAAAAAGGAACTGTTTTCTATATTTTATGATTAACTTTTCGTCTCACCACCAATTTTTCATAACTATTTTCTCTCTTTTATTTCCCCTTAATAATGCTTTCTCGTCTTGTTGGTTTCACTGCCAATTTCTGGGTAATTTTCTTTTTTCTTTTTTTTACGCCGCATAAGTTTTACTAATTAGGAAAAGTTGATCACTGAAATTGGGTGAAGTTGGTTTCTGACCACAAAGGACGATTTTAGTAATTTAGGTAAGAGGTGCCAAAATTGTCAATTTTATATAACGCACGCCGCGGACATATTTTAATGAAATAAAAGTGCATTATTGAAATAATCTTTAATTGAGACCATCTTCCGGTGATATTCAATACTTACTAATTACATTTTAATAGCAACCAGTATTGGTTGGTACTACCACAAGTAATAAGTATAAAAATTGTTTAAAAAAACAAAAAACCGACTTCAAAAACCCTACCTTTAAAAAGCAAGAAATAATATTCGTAATAATAAAAACACGTCTATTGAAGTCGGGTGGAGCTGGAGTACAAATTCCTTTTTTTTTTATTCTAAAAGCCCCACCCGACTTCAATAGACGTGTTTTTATTATTACGAATATTATATCTTGCTTTTTAAAGGTAGGGTTTTTGAAGTCGGTTTTTTGTTTTTTTAAACAATTTATTATTATTTATTCTAATCTAGGTTGTAATTAAACAAGAATGCCAGAATTAAACAGTATGTATATTTTTTTTACCTACTTAGTTTTTGTTTTTAAGTGAAACACCTTTGTAATAAATAAAACACCCCTTTATCGTAGTAATTACTAGTGTGTAATACTATTATCCACAGTGTGTTCATAAAAAAAGCTTTTATTTAAAAGTAAACTTGTATGGTGAGATACCAACACTGTGTTTATACAATAAAACGTTACTTGATGTGAATACTAGTGATTGATTTATTGTTTGTTTCGATCCATGGACACTTTCCTCTATATTTAACAAAAAAATAAATAATGAATAGCATAGTTAAATAAAACACTAATTTTCCTCAGTAATTATATATATATTTATGCACGTAATAATAAAAAAGTTTTAAAAACACGTTTTTAAAACGGACTAAATTATTACAAAAAAATTGGACTAAAAACATTAAAACGGACAAGTAAAAACAGACTAAAAATTAAAAAATAAATGCGCCCCACGTTTTTAGGTTTAAAACTTCTGTAGGTATAAGATTATAAATATTTACAGAAGAATTTATTTTTTACTTTTTTGTCTGTTTTTGCTTGTCCGTTTTAATGTTTTTAGTCCGATTTTTTTTGTAATAATTTAGTCCGTTTTAAAAACGTGTTTAAGAAAGTTATTTTTTTCAGTAAATTATTATTTTCTGCTTTATAGTTAACGAGCTAAGACTAAAAAAATATACCATTTCATACTCTCGCACTCACACTCGTCAAGACGATTCAAACGAGCCCAAACTCGATGGGGTTGCATTGCATGGTTTTATTACAGAGTCCCAGTGGCCTTCTTCCGGCTTCATCATCAGACCCTGGAAACTATTTCCCAATAAAGAACTCGTCAAGACGATTCAAACAAGCCCAAATTTGATGGGGTTGCACGGTTTCAATATTGAGTTCCTAGCCTTTCAGCTTCATGATCAGACCCTGGATCTCGTCTTTCATCAGAGTACTCGTCAAGACGATTGCAAAGAGCCCAAACACGATGGGGTTGTATGGTTTCAGTTTCATCATAGAAATCCTGTGGCCTTCTTCCGGATCCATCATGCAAATCAGTTCAATGACACGCGGAGAAACTAACAAACGAACGAACGAACATAACCTAATAAAAACGTGTTAATTAATATAGTAACGGCTACAGAACATTTTGCTGACATAAAATAACCAGGCGCTTTCTATGAAAATTTTAGTCAAGTTAAAATAAATAAAACCACTGTCTTTAATTATATTTTTCGACACGTACGCAATAAACACGATTCGTACATCAGTTTTCATCAAAAAACAGAAGCGTTTATCTTTCCGGTGTACATGTTCTTAGTGGCTCCGCTAGAGAGTATGCTCCGCAGCGGAGCCACAAACAATGTCTATTTTATTAGTACATAATGCACGTACATCTATAAACGGCATACGTACGTAATGTACGTTTGACATACATTATTTTAAGATATAAATGATCGATTTCTAAAGAGGTGGCTCCGCGGCAGAGTATCACACTAAAACACGTCTATTGAAGTCGGGTGGGGCTGGAGGACAACTTTTTTTATTCTAACAGCCCCACCCGACTTCAATAGACGTGTTTTATTACAACGATAATGCGTATCTAGTGATTTCAATATTATTTATAGCTTTTTAGAGGTAGAGTGGGGTTATGAAGTCGGTTTTTTGTTTTTTAAAACAATTTTTTTATTTTTTCCTTTTTAGTGTAAGTACTTTCTGTATTAGATATATTATCTAGGTAGGTAGATAGAAAAATCGGTTTGGCCAAACGTGAGATAATCGCGGACAACCATGCATACGGGTCAAACTGAGAAGAGATCCTACTTTTTTGAAGTCGGTTAAAGTACCAAAACCTTGTCCTAAATGTAACAAATACTTTTCTGAAAACCGCATCAAAATTGGTTCAGCTAAACGCAAGATAATCGCGGACAAACATACATACCTACATACTAGGAGTCAAACTCAGAACCTTCTTTTTTGAAGTCGGTTAAAACACTGCTATCTTCTCCTAAGTATAACAAATACTTTTCTGAAAATTATATCAAAATCGGTTCAGCCAAACGCGAGATAATCGCAGACAAACATACCTACATAATACGAGTCAAACTCAGAACCTTCTTTTTTTTCGAAGTCGGTTAAAATACTAAAACCTTCTCCTAAGTGTAACAAATACTTTTCTGAAAACCGCATCAAAATCGGTTTAGCCAAACGCGAGATAATCGCGGACAAACATACATACATACATACATACAGGTAAAACTGAGAACCTCCTTTTTTTGTTTTTTGAAGTCGGTTAAAAATATATTTCTAACTTTGGCAACAAATTAGTACTTAATCGACGACCACTGTTCGTGGCGAGCGTAAGGGAAATCGGGCCTTTTCTCCGAACTTTTGATTTTTTCATCTGGTACCCCCGAGTCACATACCAGAGTACACACGAAATAACACTCGGATACTAACGCGGTTTTTTGATGTTGGAAAAAGAAATCCACCAAAGAGAATGTAAAAAAACTAGCGTTTTAGAAATCCACGAAGGTTAAGTCTGTAATTTTGTACTATCATGTTTACAGGACCTAAAAAAACTACTAGATGATGCTAAGAATGGCTTAATATACTTCAGTATGGGTTCTACAGTAAAAACCGATTCTTTGCCCGAGAAACTGAAACGGGACCTTTTGAAAGTATTCGGTGGGCTGAAGCAGACAGTATTGTGGAAGTTTGAAGAAGCCTTGCCGAACCTGCCTAGCAATGTGCATATTGTGAAGTGGGCACCGCAGCAGGGTATACTCGGTAAGTCAAATATTTTTCTTGATAACTTCGTATCTATCGTTACAACTTCAATTTCTTCTCCTGAACGACTAAGAGTATGGATTAAGGTGGTTATAGCAAGAAATCGGCACCCTCAAAGGTATTTGTTTAATATTGTTGGTAGAAAATTACTTGAGTAAAACTTTGTGGAATTTTTAGGGCCAATGGTCTAGTATTTTTAGAAGGTATCACTATATTCCCTCGTAGTCATTCGTAGAATAGAAGTATAATATGGCAAATGTGTCAAAAACGGCCCTTTTTAGCAGTTTTGCTATCTACTTCTATCTCATCTTTAGCAGTGTCTACGAGGGAATGTAATGATACCGTTTAAAAATACTAGACTATGGGCCCTAAAAATTCCACGTAAAGTATTATTAAAATTGTGTATTAGAATTACAATATTAAAACTTTCGGTCATACAACCGCCTTAAGTTAAAGGTGCACGATTTTTGTGATATAATTCGATCCATTGTTTCTTTGAAAATTTGTTCAGGTTAAAAGACAATATTTTAGGGTGACATTAAATTAACTCTGTATAAATGTGAGGTTTAAATGCGCAATAATTTCCAGCACATCCCAACTGTAAACTCTTCATTACTCACGGCGGTGGGCTGTCTACCACCGAAGCGGTATACTTTGGAAAGCCCATTATCGGTATACCAGTCTTCGGTGACCAGTTCACTAACGTGGCCATGGTCGTTAATTTGGGCATGGGCCTAAAAGTGGAGTTTTCCTACCATGTCGCTGATGACCTAAATGTGGCCCTTCAAGAATTCTTCAGCAATCCAAGGTGAAAAATTGTTTATTAAAGGTTTTTATACAACGTGTACAGTTTTAATAGCTAAACCAGAATATGGTAGATATGGTCCATCAAATTGAACAACTTTTGTTATGGGACCAACTCTGAAATCATGAAAAAAATTCGGCTGATCCATACAAAAATAAATAACGTAAATATGAAACAGCTAATTTTTTTCCGCGATTTTAGCGTTGGTCCCATAGTAAAAGTTGTTCAGCTTGATGGTCTCTATTTACCATATTCTGGTTTAGCTATTAATTCTGTTACGCGTTGTATATTATCTTAAATTTATTTATTTTTATTTCATACATTTTAGTGACATATTTTATAGTTTTTGAATGGCTCATCAAGGCTTTTCATTTGATGCCCATATTGTTATAATAGAAGAAAACAATTTTTTTTTCACATTTGAAAATGGCGTCGTACAGTCGCCATATTGATTTTTTCTAAAAAAAATATAGCCAGTGTCACTCGGGATGCTGTAAGGATTCTAATGATACCCCATTTATCCAAATCAGTTCAGGCATTTAGAAGTTATGGTGGAATAAAGAAACTCACATACCCACATACATGAACCCTGAACACATATACGCTCTTTTTGCTTTGGGCAGTCGTGTAAAAAAGGCTGATTTTCAATTTAAATCGCACAGATGTCTTGAAGAATGTAGACTTTTACATCTTATTAGTTCGGAAGTAGGTACCTATCCATTTGTACATTATTATTTTATTATTATACGTACGTTTACTACTAACCTTTTGTTTCTTTAAAGCATGGGTCTCCTAACTTTTTAGCATAAGGATTAGACTAACTCCTCCACGAAATCTCAAGGGCCAGGATCTAACTAGCCCGTCGTACCAACATACTGTAAATCATTGTTGGTACGATCCGGCCTGCTTTCGCGGGCTGGATTGTTGGTGCTCGCGGGCCGGAGCTGCGAGCGTAGTTTGGAGACCCCTGCTTTAAAGTGTTTGCCGAACAAAATTAGCCTAACTAATTCTATATCGATCGAAGACAGCAGCAGACAAATAATGTGAACTCGAAACGTGAGCGCGATTGGATGTTTTGGGTCAGATTAGCCAGTGCCGGTTTTAGCACTACAAGCGCCTCTGGGCGACATTTCTACGGGGCGCCCCCTATTTGCGATTCCAAAATTTTCAATTTTGCCTGTTAGTTAAAAGACGGCCGCGCAGCGCGATTTTTTAGTCAGTTTTACCTATTAATCTTGTAATCTTGCTTGTTTATAGTAAAAAAACGGTCGCGAAGCGCGATTTCTAGTCAGTTACAGCTACTAATCTTGTAAAAAGAAAGAGAGACCAGAGAGATTCTCCTAACAACTCACCAAACCAGCCAAATTCATCATCTTATAAGAAAATGAACACAACAAGTATCCTCAACTATGTATCTAGACCTAGGGCATCTTCACTCTCCGAGGTAAAAAACTAATGAACATCGGCAACTGGAAATCAAACAAAGAAACAAAACTTAACACAAACCGTAAAAACAAACACACCCCAAGCCGGCTGGTCCCCGTGGGGGAAGACGACCACTACCTTTCAACTACCAAAAAACTATGCTATATTGCTACCTACAACGTACTAACTCTAAGAACCGATGAAAACCTGATAGAATTAAACACTGCTCTAAAAAATATAAAATGGACCATCATTGGACTTAGTGAAGTTCGAAGATACGGAGAGTCGATAGAAGAACATGAAGACTTTATCTTATACCACAAAGGTGAAACACCTGGCTCACACGGCGTTGGATTTCTAATACATAAGGAAATAAAAAACCAAATTGAAGAAATTATTGGCATTTCTGAGCGAATAGCTGTCTTAAACATACTTATCAACGATGAATCCTGGTCTATAGTTCAGATATATTCTCCAACAGAACAATCAAGTAGGACAGAAATCGACTCATTCTACGCAAAACTAAATTTTACCTTAAAAGAGCATGCACATAAAAACCTGATAGTAATGGGCGATTACAACGCACAGATTGGCGAGAGAAAAACAGGTGAAGAATTAATCCTGGGAACCTACTGTTACGGTAAGCGCACAAGGAACGGAGAAAAACTCATTGAATTTGCTTACGAACACAACCTAAAAATACTAAACACACAATATAAGAGCCGCAAAACGAACAGATGGACATGGGTATCCCCGAGTGGAGCTTATCGTAACGAAATCGACTACATTTTAACGAATAAGAGTGAAATATTTGAAGACTGTCGCGTCCTTAAGAACATTAATTTTAACAGCAACCATAGGATGGTCCGAGCTAACCTTAAAACTGCACAGAAACATAAAAGACCATTTAGAGCAAGAAACCACACAAAAAACAATAGAATAGAAACCGAAAAGCTAAGAACTTACCTAGAAAACTTAAATCAAATAGCAAACAAAGACAATATACAAACTAAATATGACAAACTTTGTGAAGCTATAAACACATCAGCTAACAGACAAACAACAAAAAACAAAACAAAGGAAATATCAGCTAAAGCGGAGGAACTTCTAGACAAAAGAGCAAAACTGATAAGTACTGTAAATAAAACAAAGACCATCAGGGCACAAATAGCTTCTCTCAGTAAACAAATAAAGGAACACATAAGGAAAGACAACCAAACAAAGAGACTAAAAACTTTTCACAAACACATAGCGCAGACTGGTGGTATTAAGAAAGCAATAAGGGAACTAACAGATAAGCAGGAATGGATACCAAGGCTGAAAGACAAAAAAGGAACGTGTAAATCAAAAAGACTCGACCTATTAGCTATAGCTACAAACTTCTATCGCAAACTCTACTCGAAAAAGAACAACAGTGACCCAGTGGACTTGACAGAAGATGATACTGTTCCCAAAATACTAGTGAGGGAAGTCGAAAAAGCAATTGACACTCAAAAAAGCGACAAAGCCCCCGGTCCTGACAATATAACAAACGAAATGCTACGCTCCTGCAAGGAACTGGTCGCCCCAATTTTAACGCTACTATTCAATGAGATCATATCAACAGAACACCTCCCCCACCAATGGTTAACGTCAATTATAACACTTATCTACAAGAAGGGAGATAAAACCGATATCAGTAACTATAGGCCTATTAGTCTGATGTCGAATATATACAAGATTTTTTCAAAAATTATCCTGAGCCGAATAAATAGAGTACTTGACGAAAACCAACCCCGAGAGCAGGCTGGATTTAGAAGTGGCTACTCAACTATTGACCACATCCACGTAGTGAAACAAATTATAGAGAAATGCAGAGAATACAACATGCCCTTCTATTGCTGTTTCATAGACTACAGTAAGGCATTCGATTCGATTGAACATGAAAGTATATGGAAAGCACTTAAGAATCAAGGAGTCGAAAACAAATACATAAGAATTATACGAAACATTTATAAAAACAGTAAGGCCAAAGTAAAATTAGAGAGAGAAGGAGAGGAAATCAGGATCGAACGTGGAGTGCGTCAAGGTGACCCCCTTTCACCGAAACTCTTTACAGCAGTACTGGAGGAAATATTTCGTGAGCTTGATTGGGACGAGTACGGTTTGAGTATAAACGGAGAAAAACTAACGAACCTCAGATTCGCGGACGATTTAATACTATTCTCCCACACTAGCACGGAACTAGCGAACATGCTTAGTGACCTGGAAAGAGTAAGCAGCCTAGTAGGTTTGACTATGAATCTATCCAAAACAAAAGCTATGACGAATAGAACTGAAGACCCAATTGTGGTGAAAAGAGACGTGATAGAATATGTCCCACAATATACATACCTAGGCCAAGTTATCTCTCCTAACAATCAAACAAGAGAAATCGATACGAGAATAGGAAACGCATGGAAAAAATACTGGTCACTAAAAGAAATCATGAAAAGCACACAAATGAAAATGAATATAAAACAAAAACTTTACAACACCTGCGTCCTCCCTGTGTTGACCTACGGCTGCCAGACATGGGCCCCGACACAAGCAGAAACTAAAAAACTAGAGGTCTGCCAAAGATCTATGGAGCGAAGTATGTTGGGAATTAAGAAATCCGATAAAATAAGAAATACCGTTATAAGGGAGAGAACAAAACTAGAAAATGTCACTTTTACCATTAGGAAATACAAATGGCGATGGACGGGACATACTTTGCGAGGGGTCGATAAATGGAGCAAGTCAATCATAAACTGGTACCCCAGGAACCTGAAAAGAAGACGAGGTGGGCAATACAAAAGATGGGAAGATGAACTAAAAATAATAGCAGGGAAAATGTGGTCAAGAAAAGCCAGAGACAGAGAAGAGTGGAAAAATATGGAAGAGGCCTTTGTCGTTAGACAAACAGATGCAGTTGTCGATATTTTTTAAAATTTAAGCTATGTAACGTATATATTAATTTAAAGTATCTGAATAAAGGCTATATTATTATTATTATTATTATATTATACTAATCTTGTAACCTTGCTTGTTTATAGTAAAAAAACAGCCGCACAGCGCGATTTCTAGTCAGTTACATCTACTAATCTTGTAACCCTGCTTGTTTATAGTAAAAAAAACGGCCGCGCAGCGCGATTTTTAGTCAGTTTCGTCTACTAATCTTATAATTTTGCTTATTACAGTATAAAACGGTCGCGTAGCGCGATTTTTTATCAGTTTTACCTACTAACCTTGTAATCTTGACGCCTGCGGCGCCCCTTTATATCCCGCGCACCGGGCGGTCGCCCGTGCTCGCCCCCCCCTAACGCCGGTACTGAGATTAGCCATTGTACAGCTCGCGCAACATAACTTGAACCGAACCATGGAAAATGAGGCTTGCGCAGTAGCAATTTTCAGTACAAAAATTGTAGTGCGCAGGTCACGTGGTACTAAAAATAAATTTAAAAAATATTAAAAACACGACTGCCCTGCCAAAACAAACTAAAAAGTTAAATAACAAGTCGTGTCATTGCAGTCGGGGGACCGTTTTGTAGAACAATTTTTAATCAAAGAGGTCCCCCGACTGCAATGACACTTGTTATTTAACTTTTTAGTTCGTTTTTGGCAGGGCAGTCGTGTTTTTAATATTTTTTGAATTTATTTATTTTTATTTTACACATTTTAGTGACAAAGTATATAGTTTTGAAATGTGCTCATTAAGGCTTTTCATTTGATGCCCATATTGTAATAATAGAAAGAAAAAAATTTTTTTTTTCACATTTGAAAGTGGCGTCGTACAGTCGCCATATTGACTTTTCTCAAAAAAAAAATATAGCCAGTGTCACTCGGAATTATGTAAGAATTCTAACGATACCCCATACATCCAAATCTGTTAAGCCATTTGGAAGTTATGGTGGAATAAAGAAACTCACATACCCACAAACATACATGAATCCTGAACACATATACACTTCTTTTTCGGCAGTCGTGTATAAAATTGGATTAAGTTATATTGCGCGAGCTGTACAGCGAGTTTATTTATTGTTGAAGGTACACCATCAAGGCGCAGGAGTTGTCCTTCGTGTACCACCACCGGCCGGCGTCACCCGGCATGGAAGTGGTTCACTGGGTGGAGCATGTGGTTAAAACCCGAGGCGCGCCACACCTTCGCTCACCTGCGCTTCTCGTGCCCTTCTACCAGAAATACTACCTGGATCTCGCCACGATCATCATAGTACTCTTCTATACCTTGAAGTTACTCTTCAAAAGGATATTCAGGAAGAAGTCCACGGATCAGAAACTGTCCAAGAAACAAAAGACAAATTAACACAAAATTGTTTAAATTCGCTACTGTGTAGTGTTTTTCTTGTGATCGCTGTTTATAAAATGTATTAATTAATTATATACTTACCTAAGTAAATAATTTTATGGAAATATACTAATTAACGATCACTTTTTTAACTTATTATTTAAAATCCGTTTGAAAGTGTATTCAAATTTTCTTCCTTTTTCACATAGGTAAGGCACTTTATTAATTAAACTAATATGTCGCTTGCTTCAACCTTTTCGATTTATACAGTGCCTTTGGTCTTGAACTAGCGATTATTTAAAGGCGTGTAATACACCTAATTTTATCGACAAAAACATCCACATGTTGGGGTCTATCCCCACTCCTGTTGGAATGGCCGCCATTTTAAATTTGACTTTTTATTTTAGATGACCCTGCAGAAAAATATTAATTTCTCCGGATTTAGAAGTCCTACAGTTATAACAAAAATACTGTTCAAAAGCTAATAATATCACCTATCAATTTAAAAAATAAAATGTTTAAATTTTTGATTTAAATACGTCATAAAAATTTTTTTGTTTTAATTTCATTGACATTGGACCTTGGACTTCGAAGATATCCAAGGGAACTCCTCAAACTCAAATAGAATATCTACCTATATAGTGATTGAGATTTTGGTAGGTTTATGACAATCCAAAACAAACCTAGCTATGGTCTGCGACGTACTGGAATAGACTTGGATTACGAAGGCACAACGTGAATTTGGAAATTGAGTTATACAATAGTACCTACATTAAGTTGAAAAATATTACACGCTGTAATTACTTACCACAAAATTTGTTTTTCTTTTTTTAAAAGCTTTTTAAAAAAAGAAAAACCTTCAAAAACCTAGAAATAAAAACAGGCTCAAAATCAAATAGCTCTAAAAAGCAAGAAATAATATTAAAATCACCAATACGCATTTCAATTTGAATATAAAATGTCTAATGAAGTCGGGTGGGGATTATATATCATCTATCATCATAGATATGAATAATTCTAAAGAATTTAAACAAAAGATGTCCTCCATCCAGCCCTACCCGAATTCAATAGACGTTTTTTTATTAAAATTGAAATGGGTATTGGTGATTTTAATATTATTTCTTGCTTTTTAGAACTACTTGATTTTGAAGCTGATTTTATTTTTAGGTTTTTGAAGGAGGTTTCTCTTTTTTAAAAAGCTTTTTTTTAATCTGTTCAAAATTGTTTCGATCTCTTTCTGACGTTTGAAGCAAGCGTCGGTTTTACCGACACTTCACGAAACTTAACTAAAATATTTTTTTCGGATATTATTATAAAAACTTATCGAACAATGCTTTTTTCATTTCATAACAAAATCTTAATTATTTTAAGAGTTATAAACATAATATCATTATAAAAAAACACATGCAATCACAACCTAAGAACTTATGCAATATAAACCTAAAAATCTAATATGAATGTTCATAAAAGTCCTACACAAATTACAAATCCTTATGACTGTATCCGCATTTCAAAGAAATTAGCGTTTTCCCAAAGAAGATCTAAAGAAATCTAAAGAATGAAAGCATTACTATTGATGTAAACTTTAGTTTTAGGAAGCAAAATTCTTAAATTAGTGCTGTATAGAGAGAAAAATATAATAAATTATTAGGTATTTTAAACGAAGACAATCTGTTCAAGTGGAATTTGAAATTTGCTTGTCAGAGGTATTTTCACAAGTTTCAGCTGTAACAAATAAGAATACGACTTATATTTATTTTTTCACTTATTGTTTGTATTGTCAAGGAATGCACTATGAAGAGAAAATTAAAAAAATAATAATCACAGAAATAAAATATAATAAAAACATACTCAAATCGGTACACTTTGACATGTTTTTACTGGTATTTAAAGATTCTAAAGTTATTTTTTGTTTTTTTTAGAAATAATGAGGTAATTTGTCTGATGTAGGTATTGCGTGTTTTATAAATCCTATATAAAACGTTATCCTATCCTAATCCTATATAAGTTTTATTATATCTCTTTAATAATTTAATAGGAATTTTCAAAGTTATTACCTATTATCTTAGAGTAAGACGCGCGCCGAAGCCTTCGTTGCTCGAAGCCTATTATAATTATATTATATATTTACCTACGGCTCGCGCAAAGCTGTTTTGATCATTTGTATTGAAAATTTAAAAATGGAACGTGATGCGTAAGTTAACATCTATCTTGATCGAAACATTTCAAAACCTTAGATCGTTTCGATCTAAGGTCTCATATAAGTCTTTATGTCACTAATTGCGAATACTAAATATAACTTTCAGTCTTTTTCACTTTTAATCGTTATTATTTTAAGCTTATAAGTGTGTGTGTGTGTGTATTTGTGTCACTAGCACTTTTCACACAATCCACGTTGCGTCGCTAACAGGTACCTATTGTAAGTATTTATTAGATTTTAATCAATTTTATTAATTTTAGTTACATATTATGCTTATTGATATAACTGGCAAATTAAATAGTGAAAATAAAAGACTTAAAATTATATGCAAAGCAGTAAACATTTACGAAGAATGGGTCTCAGAACTTTTTTTGATCTGACACTAGGGCAAGTTTAGGTAATGTAGTAGTAGGTAGGTAGGTAATGTAGTACCTAACTTTACTATTTTTTTCTTACACAGCAGAGAGATTGTCATTGTTATTATTTCAAATTACGATCATGACAAGACGACCAATAAAAAAAAATCTGATTTTCTTTTCTTAACGTTAAAAAAGTAGCATAGAAGTGACTCCTTTTTTTTTCACCTAACACAAGTGGAATTACTTAGCTTGGTGTTTAAAAATATTATCTATAAAAGAAAATTAGCGTTCATGGTTGTTAAATAAATTAAGAAAATGTTAGTATGAACAATGCAACTTCTTTAAAATCTCCATACAAAACGGCATCGCTTATGCAGATATTAGACGGTCATCAAAAGTGCTTCTTTTTCGATGAAAAAGGCAGTGACTAGTGACCAGTGAACAACTTTTGGTATTTAGACACTAAATGTAAAATGAATGTAGTATTTTTCATTTCTCACAAAATTTCGCGGCAACAGGTTGTGCGTAATAATTTTGATTAAAGAATTAAAAGGTAATTAAAGAGAAAAAAATGCTTGCATGCACTGCTTGTATGCATGTTGCATGATGCGGGTTGAAAAAAGTCTAAAAACGAAAAATAAAGGCATTTTAAAATAAACACAAATAAGTTAGTGACGACATGCCGTTCACTGCAGTGAATGGCACTGTTTACACGCGTCATTTATTGTTCATTTCCGATGCGATGACTGATGAAATGCCGATGCCCGATGAAAGCGCACTGCCGTCTAGTGACTTTCATCGAAAAGGCGCATCGCGATGAAAGATGAATCTCCTTAATTAGACACGTCATTTTCGATGCTTCACTGCGATGAAGCATCGAAAATGAACGAAAAAAGGCACGTCTATAATCTAATATCTGCATTACAAATCAAGAATCATCCAATGAATCGATTATCCTACCCACCTACCTAGTCGGTAAAAAAATACAGGGTTATTTGGAAAACACCAACAACTACGCAGGAGTAGATTACTAACATCGTATAAGTACAACAATATTTGTTCTACGACTTTTCCGAAAACCGACAAAAAAATCGACTCTCCATACAAATGTCCTGTACAGATCGAGTTTTGTATGAAAAGTAAATATTTTTTGTCTGTTTTCGGGAAAGTCGTAGAACAAATGTTGCGGTAAGTATATGATGTTAATAATCTACTCCTGCGAGGTTGTTGGTATTTTACAAATAACCCTGTATAATCGTCCATTACCATCGCATCATAGATACCCATTAGCGTCGAGTTTGATAAACTAAAACGACCTCCAAATTGTACTCATAAGGTCTCCGACCATGCTAGTCGGCGGTTGTGTGTGTGAGTGTGTGTATAGGTACTATAATTAAAGTTGTATCAATGGAAAAAAACTCGATAACATAAAACAAATCAATCAAGCAACTTGAACTAAGTGTAGACGTGTTGAATGTGATGTAAAAAAATTTTAGCAATACGAAACAAGGTATGTATTATAGGTTCTTTAAGATTTATACAAAACTTTAAAACCTTTTTGACAAATACCTAAGTATTTTAAGTATATAAATTAGCCATCAGTATAGATATCACCATAATGGGACAAATAAATAACCGATGAGGCTACATTAAAGAACAATCGTACTTACAGAAAATTATTAATACTTACATTGCGTACCTAAGATTCATGAAGTGCTTGTTTTAGTTATGTAATGTAGTCTTTTAATCGTAGTACGCTGATAAACATTTTCAATAGATTATTAGATCAAAGTAAGTACCTACCTAAGTATTATTGTATGATATACCTACGTCACAGAATAGTCCTATACTACGTCACTTCTAGAGACTTTAAGTGAGATTCATACCAATGCTGCTACACTGATTTAATATGATTTTTACAAAACCCGTTTTTGACGTCATAAAAAGTGGACGCATTATCACATCGGAGCGTCCATTCAGTTGATGAGGCAGTGTGTTCTTTCGTAACGAAAAACATTAGGCCATTTTTAAGTAGGTAACTTTATAGTCATAACTATAATAGCAAGAACATTAAATTCATACTAGATAAATTGTAACTGCACAGAATACAAAAATTGTTGTGACCCATGCATATAAACTTAGTGCATTAAACCAATCATATAAACATAACATAAGGCCGGCCACACACAGACGTAATCACGTAACGGAATTCCGAACGTAATTTCGACAATGTATGAAGATTCCGTACGGAAAAAACACGCTTGTGTGTGGCAGCCCATAGATTTTGTATGCAGCTGCTGCGTTCGGAATCACGTACGTACGGAATTCCGTTGCGTGATTCCGTCTGTGTGTGGCCGGCCTAAAACATGTTGCTCATTCCGGTGTGGGTGGGTATAATGTCACAAAATCTCTTGTGTCGATGTTTTTGAGGGTAGCACATAGTGGTTTTTTTATATCACTTTTTTTTTCTCTCACCCTTTATTATGTTTGACTTTGCAAGAATAATTATGAAAATTTTAAAAGCTCTCGATTTGGTTCACCAAGATACAGGCTTAGCCTAGTTTGGGAACCTCCGCACATGTCGTCATTATTGTATTCTTGCAATGCACAAAATCTTATAATGATAACTCATTGTATTTGTTCTTACTATTTCCGTGCAATAAAAACAATTTTATTTTTTATTATTTATTATAAAAGACTTTAAGTAGGTACTATGACAAAAGTGAATTTTGACTTGGAGAATTGGAGGAGACTCACGAATTTTTTTTTAATTTTCTAGCAGTCTATGACTGGTAGAAAAATAAAAAAATCGGCTTACTTTACCGATATAACGGCACTTCGAGAGCCAATTTGGCAACATGACTTTACCGAAGTAAAAAAAGCCTGCTGAACTCGGTTCTGAATGTTGCCAAGCGCAATTTTGGCTCCTATGCGGCCAAAATGGAGCCTTATCTTATTAGAACTCGATTCTGGTCCTGGCATACGTTTTGGGGGTCGCTGAACTCAATTTTTATAACCGGAAGTCCGTTCGGGTACCGTAAGTATGAGATGTGGCTGGAGAAGAGAAAATTGCGCCATGCGACACAAATTATTTTTTAACACACTAGACAAAAATATTTAACAAGTTTATTATTCTATATAGTGATATAACTGGGATATTTACCAGTATTTTTAAACTAGGACAAATTTTTATAGTTTTAATTCTGTAGAGGATTTTAGAAAAAAAATTAAAGAAAATTCCGCCGTGTGACACAAAATATTTTTTTTAACACAGTTAGTAGACAAAAATGTTTAACGAGTTTATTATTATAGTGTAATAATTCGGCTAAATAAAACCATCACTAGACATATTTTAATCTAAATAGTAAAAAATAAATAGGTACAGTACGAATCACGAAAGATGACCATAAATGGCGCCCATTTTCGCATCTTAACTCATGAAGAAAAAGACTTAAGACAAAATAATATTTCATATATTTAAATATAATGTAAATATATTATATACAAGGATATGAAAGATGGGCGCCATTTGTGGTCATCTTTCGTGATACGAACTATACAAACAAAGGATGCTTAAGGCTCCATGACGCCATAATCTTAATTAAATTTATTGCTCCTAATTACGTAAGTGCGTAAATTGAGGAGCTCGATGGCGCAGTGCTTTAGTGCCTTGCTCAGCGATTGCGGAGGTGAAGCAACTTTCGCAAGGGTCGGTCATAGGATGGGTGACCAAAAATGTATATCTTGGAAGGCACGTTAAGCCGTTGGTCCCAGGTGCATTTGCACTTTTGTCATTTGTCTTTTGACATTTGTATTTTGTCGTTAACACACACCAATCTGCATTGGGCCCGCGTGGTGGGTCATGGCCTATCCTCCTTATCCACCCATTAGGAAGGCCTGTGCCCCAGCAGTGGGGACATTAAAAATGGCTGATGGTCAAGTACGTAATGATCAAAAATTCACATACCTACCTATACAAATTAAAGCTAGGTTCTATAATTTATTTACTAACCTCAATAAAATATAACATTAAGGGTCCATAATAGGAAAACATGGTTTGCGCGGGCCATATTTTTATATAGAAAACGTAAAGTTGTGGCCACAAAAAAAATATAAACATACGACAAGCTAAAGATATTATCTAGTTGCTACATGTATTAACTTGCGTATAAACCTCACAGATGATTCTAAAAAAAAATCTGAATATCATCAAAAGCGCTTGTCGCGGGCCATATTTTTGGCGTAAATAATAGCGGAAACGTATAGAATTCTACATCAAAATATACTTTAACGTACTGTGCATTTGTTTCAATAATATTTTTTCAAGAAAGATAATTGTGCTAAAGGTAATGATGAAAAAACAACGAAAAACATCGAAAAAGTGCAAAAGTGAGGTTATTTTCCATACTCTTTACACGTAAAGAAAAAGACAGAGACAAATGATTTTGCGTAACCGAGCCTTAAATAACACAAATACTTATTTGTTTATTTTTTGTTTTATTGCCTAACAAGAACAGTGTCAGAAAAAAAATACAATAGCTATAACATTAACATGGATATAAATAATCGTAGGTTTGGTACTAGAATTTGATAGTATTGTTTGATTAGAAACTTTTTTGGAGTAATTTTCCTCAAAGATTTTGTAATTTTTTTTACAGAAAATATGGCAAAGAGTTGGTTAATAGTCTGCCTACTGGCCTTTTTCTTGGAAAGTGAGGCGTTTAAGGTCCTCGTGGTGTTTCCTATCCCGAGTAGAAGCCACGGCATCCTCGGTGAAGGGGTAGTGCGACTACTGGCCAACAGTGGACATGAGGTATGTAAATATACAAGTAATTATTCAGCAAAGCTCACATCTCAGGAGGAGCTCAATGGTGCAGTGGTTTAGCGGGCCAGCGATTGCGGAGGTTAAGCAATTTCCACAAGGGTCGGTCATGGGATGGGTGACCAAAAATTTATTATCTCGAGCTCCTCCGTGCTTCGGAAGGCACGTTAAGCCGTTGCTTGGTCCCGGGTGCATTTGCAGTCGTAAACATCCACCAATCCGCATTTGGCTCGCGTGGTGGGTTATGGCCCACCCTCCTTATCCACCCATAAGGAAGGCCTGTGCCCCAGCAGTGGAGATATTAAAAAGGTTTAACAAAAAAAGATAAACCGCCTACAAAAATAAAAACGAGAAAGCAACCTAATAAAAACGTGTTAAAAACAGCTTCAAAATTAAAAAGTACTTAAAAGCAATAAATAATATTCAAATCACCAATACGCATATCAATTTTAATAAAAAAATTCTTTTAAAGTCGGACGGGGCTGGAGGACAACTTTTTTTAATTCGAAAAGCCCCACCCGACTTCATTAGACGTGTTTTATTAAAATTGATATGCGTATTGGTGATTTGAATATTATTTATTGCTTTAAAGTGCTTTTTAATTATGAAGCTGTTTTTGTTTTTATTTTTAGGTTTTTGAAGGCGGTTTTTTTTTAAAAAAAGCTTTTTTATTTTCAACTTCTTTGTGGTATGTAAGCGTGTAATATTCTTTAACTTTATATGTTTTCAAAATGTCCATAACTTAATTTCCAAAGGAGTTCCGTTGTGCCTTCTTAGTCCAAGTCTAGTCCAGAACTTACGTT
Source organism: Agriphila geniculea (assembly GCA_943789525.1). NCBI lineage: Eukaryota > Metazoa > Arthropoda > Insecta > Lepidoptera > Crambidae > Agriphila > Agriphila geniculea. The sequence goes on along the minus strand of OX038890.1, from coordinate 12,277,008 downwards.
TTTTTACTCATATGTCCAGAACATAGCAAACAGACCAAGCTCGGTTTGTTTAGGATTTTCATAAGCCGACCAATATCTCAATCACAATACATATCCTATTTGAGTTTGAGGAGTTCCCTTGGATTTCTTCGAGGTCCAAGGTTCAATGTCAATGAAATTAAAAGAACTACATTTAATGTATCCCTTTTCCAACAAAAAAAAATAATCAGATAATTCGGTTCATAAATAACAAATTCATCAAGGTAATTAATAAAAAATCATAGTATTTTCATGATTACTTGAAAACTACTGAAATGATCTGAAAAAAATTAAATGAGACCATTTCGCAAGAAAATTCAATCAAACAAAAAAGAATCATCAATATCTATCTATAAATGACAAAGATATGCGCGAACAACTCTAAAAAAACATACAATCGAATTGAGAACCTCCTCCTTTTTTGAAGTCGGTCAAAAATGGCTGATGGTGATGATGGAAAGCTCACATTAATCATTTACCTTACTAATCTTACTTTATAATTTGAATATGGGTACGTATCAGAATGTCTAAAGTTAGAATGTCTAAACTTAAAATGGAAAAGTTCAAAATGTCTAAAATAAAAATTCAAATAGTTTAAAATGTCGAAAATCATTAATACATAATTCAAATTTAATGATAATACATAATGATTGAACTTCAAAATAGCAAAATTTAAAGTATCAAACGTATCAAATACTTGACGAGTTAAAATATCAATGGTCATTAAGTCTAAGTCCACAATGATTTATTTGAATCGCCTTCTTTGAGGTTAATTGAGTCTGTGTTCTTTGGGCTTCGCCTGAAATGCTTTATAGCAAATCTAGCTGCCGGAAATAAGTCTAAACTAGTCTACTGGGACTTAGAAACCGTAGACCGTAGGTCACGAGATAGGTGCGAGGAGCGTAGCGATGAGCATATTAGGTTGACATGAACCCAGCCCCAGAAAAAATCTATTTCAAACTCAATTGGTGGATTTTGTTCGCCGGCTACTGAATCAGTGACTGGCACCGGCTACCGAATCAGGGAGCGGTGAGGCTATGGTGATGTGCGGTGGAGGCACAGAGGTTAACACGCAGTTATTTAACCTAATTAATTAGGTACCTAAATGAAAGCAAGGCATAAGTAAATTCTATACGTCACTATATGTATTTGGAATATTAGACTTTTAAAATTTTGACCATCTGACCGTTAGACATTTTAGTTTTCGACATTTTAAACTTTCGATATTTTAATCGTTAGACATTCAAATTTTTGACATTTTGAACTTTGCCATTTTAAGTTTAGACATTCTAACTTAAGACATTCTGTTACGTACCCTTTGAATATATTTATTAGTACTTTGAGGACGACGCCTTTTTCTCTTCAATGAAACTATTTAAATACTTCGTTATTACTTATATTTTCCATACAACCAATACAATTTTGCCACACGACCAGAAGGGTCCGAAGCCGTAGCAAGAATGCCCCGACAAAAGAAACACGGTTAGGAACTGTTTTGCATTCGAAACAAAATATTTTAAACCATTATTTTTCTTTCATGAACTTTGACCATAAAGCTACCAAAAAAGCCGAATATGATGTCGCTACATCACATTCCCCCGGTACCGTTAAAATTTATTTCTTCGCGAGAAAAGAAATAAATTTTGCAACAGTTCCCTACCGTCACAAAATTTTCCTAATCCAGCACAACCCTACCTAAAGTGGGAGTTTTCACACAGTCATGCCGGCCTTTACTACAGGCGAACCTGCACACGGGTCATTGTCTATTCCCTTAGTCGGCACTAGCCTTCATCATACCCGTGTGTTGGTTTTATGTTGGCAAAAACCCACCAAAAAAGCCAAACACACAGCACATCCCTAGCCTTAATACACAGACAAAAAAACAAACAACTCACCTACCTACCTATCTTCCTAGACGACCATAGTCAAGTAGAGACCATAGCCAAGTAGAGTGTCAGGACTGATGGATGCTACTCTTTTACCTTTAACCATAAACAGCCGACCATAAATTGATCATAGAGCAATTTATGAACAGAATGCTACTCATTATCTATTCTGTGACTTGACAAACCATAAAGTCGGCCAAACAACAAAACAGCAATGTAACTCTTGCCTAATGTCAAAATGAATCTGTCTATGCTCTGGTTTATGATTCATGTTGACACTTGACAAAAGGGTCAACCTGACAGTCTACGAATGTACACATCAGAAAACCACGAATGTTCAGTCTCCAGGAGGAAAATAAACAATCATTTCGTCCGGCATACATTCCCTACGGGACTTACGGACTTGGGACCAGGAATTGGAGGTGTCTTGCAGCAAGCCAGACAGAACCCATTCCTATGGAATTTTCAGGGCTCCCCCATACGGTCCCAGCTTCGTACGTCACGTCCCCCCATTCTTTACCCCAGGGTAATAAGTAGACCCTAACAAATTCTTTATTTTCTCCTAACTTTTCACATGCCGGAACACTTCTTATCCTGGATTTGACTGATCATCCTGGCACGTTGGTCTCCAGATGGCAGCCATGTCACGTAGTACAGTACATGAAAAAAAACACAAGCATTAGCACACTTATTCACTATCCTAGTGCCACTACCTACAGTTAGTGGTTTAATACCGTTATCTCTTCATACGCAAAACTGCACTTCGACGGCTTTAACGTCAAGTTCGCTTCTTCTAACCGCTTCAAAACTTGATCCAGTGCCCCATAGAATTCGTCAAACGTTTTTCCGTACACTATGATATTGTCCACATATATGACAGCATTCTTGTACTTCAACCCGGCCAGCGCCTTATCCATTGTCCTCTGAAAAATGGCCCCACTAGTCTTCAATCCAAAGGGTAGAACGTTGAATTCGTACAGCCCCGACGGTGTGATGAAAGCAGTCTTATGTTTATCCGACTCCTCTATCTCCAACTGCCAATATCCCGAATTACAGTCCAGATCCGCAAAATAGTTGGCCCCGTTCAAATGCGCAATCAAATCTTCAATTATCGGCAATGGATACGAATCCGTTATCACTTTTTTATTCAACACTCTAAAATCTACACAAAACCGCCAAGAATTGTCCGGTTTTTTCACCAACACCACTGGCGATGCATAGGGACTTCTCGACTCCCGAATTATTCCATCTTCTAACATTTCTTCTATCTGTTCCCTAATAACCCTATGTTGTTCCCTAGAGACCCTGTACGGAGGACTATGCACGGGAACTTCATCCGTCGTATCAATTTTCACCTTCATAAAGTCACACTTCCCCAATTCACCTTTTTCAAACGCGAAACGCGACCGATATCTGGTAAGTAAGCCGATCAAACGATCACGTCGTTCCTCGGATAACGAACTCGCGATATTAAATGCAGGAGAATTCTCAACGGCCATACATCCCTCGTACGTATACCTATCCTTATTTTCAACTTCCCTACAAAAATACACATAGTCATTTTTCGATAAGACTTTTGTCCGCGATTGTACCCAATCTACGTTCCCAGTAGAAATTTCATTTTCTAAATAAAATTTACAACTAAATCTATTAAATATGAATTGTGCACTTCTAAAATCGATAATTACACCGTTATTACACAAAAAATCGCACCCCAGAATCAATTTCTGACATATGTCTTTCACTATCAGAAATTCTTGCCTAAATAAAACGTCCTGAATTATAAGATTTAACCTAGCTTTCCCCACTACGGATAAAGTTTTTCCACTGATATTCTTTACACAAAACTCGTCGTTCCTATCATAGTTTATCTCTAAAGTCTTTATAAATTCACTCGACAACACGGACACGGACGCGCCTGTATCAACCAACGCGGCTATTTCCACTCCCTTACACAACACTTTAATATGCGGGTTTTGCTTACTTGTCTGGTGGATGTCCTGGATTCGTGGCGACCGATTTCCACCAATTACGTCAGCCGCCTCCTCTCGTTTGGGTTGCCATCATATCTAAAGTATAAAAATATGTTAGCGTGTCTTCGTCTGACACTGACTTCAGGCAACAGGTTAAAATTCCCATCAGAAATCAATGCTGGCTCCCTTGCAAACATAATGAAATATGGAGAAAACCTCGTGGAAGCCTGTTTGGAACAATTATACGCATGGGTGACCATCGGGACATGCAGATTATTTTAAGCGCTTTTTTAGAGGGTGCAGCGCATTGGTTCTACAGAAAGATTTGTGCGAGTTGCAAATCATACAAGGACTTGCAGGAACAAATTATCGAAGAGTTTCCTCCCATTTCAGCTCCATCTACAGCGGCTGCTGAAAGCTGCCAATATTCATTTCAGTTGCCTAGTGTAGGCCACGTCGAAGTCGAAAGTGCACCAGCACTACGCGCGTGCAGCGAGGCGGCAAGATCCTCAACCTCTCGCACTGCCCAAGAACCCCCATTTCAATCGAAAAATGTTTCACACTCTTTTCTTTTTAGTTGCGAAGAAGGAACGCAACCAAATAATAAGGAAGAGCCGCTTAAAACGATGTCGAAGAATGAAGAGGAGGAAGACGAGTTTGTAACATGTGACGAGGACGAAATGGAGAACGTTATGACGGACGATTCAGAAGAATTACCGATAGCATCAGAGGATGTGGAAGAACAGATAAAAAGTGAGTCAACTTCATGTTGTAGTGATCAGGGTGTAGGGATAGGAGAAATAGGAAGTGATAATCGTAGTGGGGAAAACGCGGTCGAAGTGAAGTCGTTAGTCGAGTGTGTAGAGTTAGGTAAACCGGCTAGTACGAGTGATCAGGTTATAGTAGAGGAAGAGAAGGACAGTGGCTCTCAATCCTCGGTGGTGAAAGACAAGTGCGATAACGTGGTTTCATTCATTCTTTCAAATATAAATTTTACATTAATTTCAGAGAATATATCTGTCAGAAATCATTATGTAGGTTTCAGAAGTAATAATATTTTCTTACAGAGTTCGTATGATCATACACTGTTTGAATATGATTTAGCTCATGGTAATGTCATGTTCAACAATTATTTAATTGAAGAAGTATTGTGTTATGGTAGGAAAAGGAAAGTATTAAATCTTGGTATAGGTCTATCGTTTTGTTTTCATCAACCTAAGAAGAAAAGATTTCATGTATTTAATATGTAAATAAGTACTTTATTCGAATAGAAAGTAAGTCGTGATAGGAATTGTTTCATTTTAAGTTTGATTTACTTAGTTGAGGTTTGGGTTACATATATTTTTATTTCACTATAAATGATAAGGTATAGAAAACAGATTGAGTTGAAAGTATCCGGTACGAATGTGTGCTAGGAATGAGTTAGTTAGGTATTAACCTTACTGTAGGTAGTGGCACTAGGATAGTGAATAAGTGTGCTAATGCTTGTGTTTTTTTTCATGTACTGTACTACGTGACATGGCTGCCATCTGGAGACCAACGTGCCAGGATGATCAGTCAAATCCAGGATAAGAAGTGTTCCGGCATGTGAAAAGTTAGGAGAAAATAAAGAATTTGTTAGGGTCTACTTATTACCCTGGGGTAAAGAATGGGGGGACGTGACGTACGAAGCTGGGACCGTATGGGGGAGCCCTGAAAATTCCATAGGAATGGGTTCTGTCTGGCTTGCTGCAAGACACCTCCAATTCCTGGTCCCAAGTCCGTAAGTCCCGTAGGGAATGTATGCCGGACGAAATGATTGTTTATTTTCCTCCTGGAGACTGAACATTCGTGGTTTTCTGATGTGTACATTCGTAGACTGTCAGGTTGACCCTTTTGTCAAGTGTCAACATGAATCATAAACCAGAGCATAGACAGATTCATTTTGACATTAGGCAAGAGTTACATTGCTGTTTTGTTGTTTGGCCGACTTTATGGTTTGTCAAGTCACAGAATAGATAATGAGTAGCATTCTGTTCATAAATTGCTCTATGATCAATTTATGGTCGGCTGTTTATGGTTAAAGGTAAAAGAGTAGCATCCATCAGTCCTGACACTCTACTTGGCTATGGTCTCTACTTGACTATGGTCGTCTAGGAAGATAGGTAGGTAGGTGAGTTGTTTGTTTTTTTGTCTGTGTATTAAGGCTAGGGATGTGCTGTGTGTTTGGCTTTTTTGGTGGGTTTTTGCCAACATAAAACCAACACACGGGTATGATGAAGGCTAGTGCCGACTAAGGGAATAGACAATGACCCGTGTGCAGGTTCGCCTGTAGTAAAGGCCGGCATGACTGTGTGAAAACTCCCACTTTAGGTAGGGTTGTGCTGGATTAGGAAAATTTTGTGACGGTATGGCACTAGGATAGTGAATAAGTGTGCTAATGCTTGTGTTTTTTTTCATGTACTGTACTACGTGACATGGCTGCCATCTGGAGACCAACGTGCCAGGATGATCAGTCAAATCCAGGATAAGAAGTGTTCCGGCATGTGAAAAGTTAGGAGAAAATAAAGAATTTGTTAGGGTCTACTTATTACCCTGGGGTAAAGAATGGGGGGACGTGACGTACGAAGCTGGGACCGTATGGGGGAGCCCTGAAAATTCCATAGGAATGGGTTCTGTCTGGCTTGCTGCAAGACACCTCCAATTCCTGGTCCCAAGTCCGTAAGTCCCGTAGGGAATGTATGCCGGACGAAATGATTGTTTATTTTCCTCCTGGAGACTGAACATTCGTGGTTTTCTGATGTGTACATTCGTAGACTGTCAGGTTGACCCTTTTGTCAAGTGTCAACATGAATCATAAACCAGAGCATAGACAGATTCATTTTGACATTAGGCAAGAGTTACATTGCTGTTTTGTTGTTTGGCCGACTTTATGGTTTGTCAAGTCACAGAATAGATAATGAGTAGCATTCTGTTCATAAATTGCTCTATGATCAATTTATGGTCGGCTGTTTATGGTTAAAGGTAAAAGAGTAGCATCCATCAGTCCTGACACTCTACTTGGCTATGGTCTCTACTTGACTATGGTCGTCTAGGAAGATAGGTAGGTAGGTGAGTTGTTTGTTTTTTTGTCTGTGTATTAAGGCTAGGGATGTGCTGTGTGTTTGGCTTTTTTGGTGGGTTTTTGCCAACATAAAACCAACACACGGGTATGATGAAGGCTAGTGCCGACTAAGGGAATAGACAATGACCCGTGTGCAGGTTCGCCTGTAGTAAAGGCCGGCATGACTGTGTGAAAACTCCCACTTTAGGTAGGGTTGTGCTGGATTAGGAAAATTTTGTGACGGTAGGGAACTGTTGCAAAATTTTCCTAATCCAGCACAACCCTACCTAAAGTGGGAGTTTTCACACAGTCATGCCGGCCTTTACTACAGGCGAACCTGCACACGGGTCATTGTCTATTCCCTTAGTCGGCACTAGCCTTCATCATACCCGTGTGTTGGTTTTATGTTGGCAAAAACCCACCAAAAAAGCCAAACACACAGCACATCCCTAGCCTTAATACACAGACAAAAAAACAAACAACTCACCTACCTACCTATCTTCCTAGACGACCATAGTCAAGTAGAGACCATAGCCAAGTAGAGTGTCAGGACTGATGGATGCTACTCTTTTACCTTTAACCATAAACAGCCGACCATAAATTGATCATAGAGCAATTTATGAACAGAATGCTACTCATTATCTATTCTGTGACTTGACAAACCATAAAGTCGGCCAAACAACAAAACAGCAATGTAACTCTTGCCTAATGTCAAAATGAATCTGTCTATGCTCTGGTTTATGATTCATGTTGACACTTGACAAAAGGGTCAACCACAGAGAAAGCAATAACTACGTAAGAAGAGACGGGACTTCATAGAGGAAAAAAAATCTATGAAATGTCAAATCAAACATACCTCATCGTTGCCAACCTAACGACTGTAAAACAATATTTTGCCAACCTACAGGAAAAAAAAATAGAGATGGGCGACCTAGTACTAAAATTTTTATCGATATCGATGTATGCACTGAACTGCGCTTACTTAAGGAATAATTTTAAAATTTCCACTAACATGGCACAATGCTCCGTTTTTTAACTAGTACTGAGTCACATAAGTATGTTAGAATTAATTATGAAGCATTTAACCGTTGGGCAGTACTTTAAAAAACAGAGCATGTGTTCAGTTTAATATTTGAAATAAAGCAATTAAAAATTAAAAGTATTTATTTCTAAAAAAAATCTTCATTGCACTTCTTCAATTATTTCCACGGCTGATGGTAATCACCTGAAATAAAAATTATATGAAAACATTTTTAGACTTTAATGCAAAGATATTGAGGTTCAGAATGAATTTTGACAGTTTTATATAACCTCATGTGCCTGCTGACTGTACAATGCAACGGGAAAGTTATAAAGTGTATATGGTACATTTCTTACATTACAATTAAAAACATCGATATCGATATTTATAGATGTAGGTACTCTATTTCCCATCAGATTATTTTCTGACTAAAATTATTATTTACATTCAAATACCTACCAAAAAGTTTAAACGAATGTTAAGTTGATTAATATATTACTCACCGTCCTCACCCAAGCTCATCAAAAGGAAATTTGGCCATAAAAAACCATTTTGTGTCGTCCTTTCGCGCCGATTTCAAACCACAAATTTCACATATGCTTCATTATGATTTGATTAGGAACGCACTTAAAATTCGCAACAACTTGACCATTAACCACTGACTATATTACTAGCGTACTATTAACACAAATAGATAATTTTATTTGTTATAATTTTATTAATACTAAGAACTTCCCAAAGATCTTTATATGTACCGCCGATAGTTGCTCTGACTGACAAATGAATGACGTACATATCATCAAAGAACGAGAAAGAATGAGGAAGAGTGAGACAAATATAGTCGCCATCAAAATTCGTGTCTGTTTCATAGAATATTTTTTTGTATGAAAGTTGCGACAGACTGGGGTCAACCTGACAGTCTACGAATGTACACATCAGAAAACCACGAATGTTCAGTCTCCAGGAGGAAAATAAACAATCATTTCGTCCGGCATACATTCCCTACGGGACTTACGGACTTGGGACCAGGAATTGGAGGTGTCTTGCAGCAAGCCAGACAGAACCCATTCCTATGGAATTTTCAGGGCTCCCCCATACGGTCCCAGCTTCGTACGTCACGTCCCCCCATTCTTTACCCCAGGGTAATAAGTAGACCCTAACAAATTCTTTATTTTCTCCTAACTTTTCACATGCCGGAACACTTCTTATCCTGGATTTGACTGATCATCCTGCCACTTTGAGGACGACGCCTTTTTCTCTTCAATGAAACTATTTAAATACTTCGTTATTACTTATATTTTCCATACAACCAATACAATTTTGCCACACGACCAGAAGGGTCCGAAGCCGTAGCAAGAATGCCCCGACAAAAGAAACACGGTTAGGAACTGTTTTGCATTCGAAACAAAATATTTTAAACCATTATTTTTCTTTCATGAACTTTGACCATAAAGCTACCAAAAAAGCCGAATATGATGTCGCTACATCACAGTACTTAACTAGTAAAATATAATTTTAAAACACCTTCGGTATAAACGATTTACGACATAAATTTACCGTGTCTCTGAGGTAAATCCTAGGATAAATCTTAGAATTTTGAGGCATGTGGTTGTTTCAGGGTTCATAAATAATTTTCCTAGGCTGTATGCATGGTACTCTATCTACCATCTTCGGCTTTATAACCATATTACCAAACACCCTGTATACCTACATAAGTGGTGTGTAAAAGTTTACCCAAATTATGTTACAGGTTACATACATAACTCCTTTTCCCGTTAAACATACTCATCCCAATGTACGACAAATTGAAGTATCTTCAACTTTGGCTCTTATTCCAGGTGAGAAATAATTTTCTAAAATTATTATTTATCCTTACCGATGATTACTATGTTTAATAAATAAGCATACTAACATATTATAATTTTAACTAGTGGCTCTGTAAGCTGTAGAAGTGTAGACGTAAACATCGCGTTTGTGATATTTCAGTTTTTTTTTTTAATTTCGTTCTTCTTATTAGTAATTTCCTTTCTAAAAAGAAGAATCCTCTTTTGCACTAATTTTGCAATTGACAGTAAATATCTAAAGTTTGCATGCGCACGTTTCTTTGATCACATATATACCTGACCTGATGGTATCTGATCAAAGGCACGTTTACAAAATATAGATGCTATTCTCTTTACGGTACTGATTTTGTTGAGACGAGACGAGACAATTATTTATCTACCTACGACAAATGCAACTAACTTACATGTTTCCAGAAATGAATATAACAGCAGTGTTACGCAAGGAAGAAACCATGACGGATCCAAGGCAGTTTTTCAATATCACAACTAATGTTCACGTGGAGGTGGTTACACATAAAAATGTCCAGGCTATGTTTAACGATCCGAAGCAGACCTTCGATGTGGTGGTGGCTGAATGGATGTTCAGCGAATTAAGTGCAGGGTATGTTGCTACTAATTTGTAATAGTTCTTAGATAAGGAATTATTCGATTGAAAAATAGGTCAACTACTTCGTTTAAAGCGATAATTAATCGATTTTGTTAATTTTCCAAAGAATGTGGAACTCAATGGTTTATTATTAAGTCGGCACTAGGCACATACCTTCCTATTGTAATACCTACAAACCTTTAGTATTCTGTCTGAGTATTTTCTGTAGGAACCAAATCTGGACCTATACTATAACTTGTCTTGCTTATCGTGTTGCTTAATAATTTCCAGGTTCGCAGCTGTGTACGGCTGCCCTTACGTCTGGTTGTCCAGCATAGAGCCTCACTCCGGCATCTTGAGCTTGATAGACGAGAACTTGAACCCGTCTTACAACCCGAGCGTCATATCCGCCTCGTTACCACCATTCAGTTTTATGCAGCGATTAAAAGAGCTGGGATTCCAAATAATGATTGATGCTTTGAAAAAAATGTAAGTCAATATTTCATTTCATGCAAAGACACCTGAATTTAATAGGCGTCTGGCGGCGGCGTTTAATAGGCGTTGATTTAGGAAACCCTACTCCAAAAAACTAATGGATAGAACTTCACTAAAAAAATAATTAATAAATAAGTAAGTACCGACCTTGTCATGAAAAAAAATATGTTAAATCTTTACGTGATTTGGTATACGTTCCCTATGACCTTTTTCTAAGGTTCAAACGATTACTGAATAAATACTTCAAATATGCACTGCAGCTGTGCTCCTAAAATTACAATATTATGAGTAAAGAAGTTTATGTACCTACTTCAAAAATTGTTAATCATCGCGGACTTAATAGATAAATTGTGCTGATTCCAGTATGTTCGACCCAGTAGAAAACCAAGTGTATGAAAAATATTATGGACCGGTAATAACAAAAAAGGGGAGGCCAGTTCCCCCATTCTCAGAACTTAAGTACAACGCGTCATTGGTGCTGGGCAACTCCCACGTATCGCTGGGTCTGGCAACGAGGCTGCCGCAGAGCTACAAGCCGGTTAGAGGATACCACATCGATCCCGAAGTCAAGCCCCTGCCAGAGGTATAACTTCGTTCAACGTTTATTTTTCTATTAGTGAAATTGCCTCCATAAACCGACAGACCGAGGCGTTGGCTAATACTATAGGGAATTGAAACGGATTCAATAAATAAACAGATCTCGGTCCGGTTAAAATGTAACAGAGCATAAAAGGCCTCTGCATTATTTATTGTGAACCTCTGCTCACTACAACTCATTCCATGACTGTTAAACCGAGACACATGCAAGAAGAAACGAAGAAATAACTTTCGGACAGGTCATATGAATACACAGACCTACATATAGTGGTGGCCACATAACGCCAATCAATTTTCATACAAACGAAGTAACTTTGAAGCCTTGGTTCTCCGCCGGGGATTGATCGAGCTGTAATTTGATAATAGCTATCCTGGGAGTGAATGGAAGAGATCCAGATTGCTACACACCCAACTGATCTGATCAACATTCTAAGACATATAAGGATAATATTTAAAAAAAACCCCGAAAATATCAAGAAATTGTATGGAAATCCTGAAACTGAGAACTCTGGACCCTCACATCTCTTAGAATGATATCAGGATCAGTTGGATGTGTATATCGATCTAGATCTCCTCCATTTACTCCCTAGATATAGCCATCATCAGATCACAGCTCGATTAACCCTTGGCGGAGAACCAAGACTCTAAAGTTACCTCGTTTGTGAGAAAATTGACCTTAACTATGTGGCCACCACTATAAATACTTATCATTGATCATTTCAGGATCTAAAAAAACTATTAGACAATGCAAAGAACGGGTTGATATACTTTAGTATGGGTTCAAATTTGAAGAGCAGACACATGCCAAAAGAAATGAAAAGGGACCTTTTGAAGGTATTTAGTACCTTGAAACAAACAGTATTGTGGAAGTTTGAAGAAACACTTTTGAACCTGCCAAGCAACGTGCACATTGTACAGTGGGCGCCTCAGCAAAGTATACTTGGTAAGATATTACAGTAAAATGTTTATAACTTACTCTAATCTAATCCCCCCTCTGTAGATACCACCACATGAGTAGTACCACCTTAATTTGTAGCTCTTATCAGAGTTTGTTCGTTTGTGCTGTTGAATAAACTCATCGATGCCGATGCATTGATGAGTTTATACGTTTATTTTAGAATATCGATCTGGTCCGCATGGTCTGACTCCTTTCATTTTGAAATGCTTTGATTTAAGTATGCGTTAAAAGTTCTATTCTATCATCAATTTCAGCTCATCAGAACTGCATTCTCTTCATAACTCATGGCGGAGGGCTATCTACCACCGAAGCTGTCCACTTCGGGAAGCCAATCATTGGTATCCCAGTTTTCGGAGACCAGTTCACTAATATCGGCAGGGCCGTCAATTTGGGCACGGCCCTGAAAGTCGACCTTGCTCTCAATATGACTAATGATTTAAGAGTGGCTCTTGAGGAAATACTCCACAATCCAAGGTAAACATTAATATAATTACATATTATTTGTATTATAAATAAACTTGAAATAGATACCAAGTAAAAATGTTGTTTATTGAGTGGGTATTATCTTCTTTACATTAGCTAAAAAATCTGTTCTGATTGTGAACCAATGCACTGCCTTTAATAGAGTCATGGTTTGCGTCATTAGAATACATGCAATCTTCCTTTAAAATCTGTTTTGCCATTAATTATACAATGTTTTATTAAGACAATAATTATGGGCCAAACATTGATCCCTTAGGGACGCCCATTAGTATGAGTGCTCTTACAGAAACTAGTTCTTATTTTCTTTCACTGCCGCAATTATTTTGTTTTTGAGCCATGGACTGTGTATTTGCAGGTATGCCACTAAGGCCAAGGAGTTGTCGTTCGTGTACCACCACCGGCCGGTGGGACCTGGCGCGGAGCTGGTGCACTGGGTGGAGCACGTGGTTCACACGCGCGGCGCGCCGCACCTGCGCTCGCCCGCGCTGCACGTGCCCGCCTACCAGAAGTACTACCTCGACCTCGTCGCGCTTATCATAGCTTTCTACTACATCCTGAAAATAGGTATCAAGAGGATATTCAGGAAGAAGAAAACCATAGGAAACAAGCAAAAAAAGAACTAAGAACGACTGTTTACCTGAAAATTTTATTTTATAGGGAATCGAAAATGTGTTATGACGAGTATTCTCAAACACCAATTAATAAAATTTGATATGACTGAATTAAAAGTGCAGAAATTAAAGACGACTGTAAATAATTTTACCGTTTTATTCCGTTTTGTTCTCCTTCAAATTGTGACACAACACCCCATCGGCGAATCTGGAATTCAGCGAATCTGAAATACGACAAGTCAGGAACATGACGAATCCGGAAAAAATCAACCGAGGCTCTCAAATCACGGTTGTTTTAAGATTTTAGAACTTCATCTATTGTGTACTAAAACCAGCCCCCCCATGGGGGAAGAAAGCGATGCCCCACCAATGATGCATTTTAGCTCCTCAACTGAATCAGTGGCTGGCTGAAATAGGAAGAATAAAATACGGAGAATTTGGTGTCGGAGGTACACCACACACTTACACTTATGTTTGGAAACAAACATTTTCGCATTCACCACACATACTATACACAGACATTTACTTGGTTTTGGGTTGGTAATAAGGGAGATCATTATGGTGGCAGTCCCTTTGGAATTTCTTTTTAATTAATATTTTTTTTTAATAAATAAAATTGTATTATGCCAGTGGAGGGATGTCCAGGTAAAATCGAGTTCCACAATGCGATGCGCATACCATTAGACAATTATTTAGATTTAGAAAGAAAACACTTTTTACGGATTACAGAGCGTAATTATATTGGTTGATTCAGATGTTATTTTAGAATTATTTAGTTTTGATATGTTGGTTTTTTGGATGTCGAAACGGCGGGAAACCCAAAATACCTACAACTCAAAACTAAATAATTCTAAAATAACATCTGAATAAACCAATATAAGCGCTGTAATCCGTAAAAAGTATTTTATTTCTAATGAACTGTACGCGCGGAAGCCTTAGAAGTATATATTAAATCTAAATTATGTCTAGATTTTTAATTGGCAGGGCATCACTTTCTCCCTTCGTTGTGGGGGCAAGCGTTAACCGGAATGGATAACCGAAGAAGCAACATTAGTGTTTACAGTGTAGTGTTTTTATTACACACTAGCCTCCGACTTCGTCCGCGTGGATAGTAGAAAAATAAGATGACCAGTTTAAATGACACACGGCGAACAGAAGAAATAATACAGTAAATTCTACAATAAAGTCCGCAAGTTAACTATTACAACTTTCGAACAATATCAAATTTAAATAAAATCAGATTGAATTAATATATAAAAAAAAACTTTCTAAAGTTACCTAGCTCGTTTGTATTAAAAACATAATTATAGTAGCCCCTATTTTCTTTTAAGTAGTATTAGAGTAGAGAAAAGATGGCGAAAATTGTATAGCGAGAGCTAACACTTGACTTATATTTACAGAGTTGAATTTATCGGCAGTATTGCATAAGGAAGAATCCATGACGGATCCAAGGCAGTTTTTATAATTTGACAACTAATGAACACGTGGAGGTAGTCAAACATAAAAAGGTTCAGGCGTAGACTTGGGTTCAGGCTATATTTAACGAATAGGGTATTTGACAACATTGAAAAGATACTACAAATTGTGGTCATCCTAACAGATATTGGCGTAAAAAAACATATTTTACTATTATATAGACTAAATTAAGTCTATTAATTGATTAATTTCACCTAGAAAAATGCTATCATTTTAGATTTTTTTTCTGTGGCGAAAACGCTCTAAGATCACTGATGACGTTACTTGCCTGTAAATAAATATGGCTTCAGGCGTTTGACACGACCATAGACTTAGGATCCGCGATTGATGACTGTCAAATGGCTAAGGATATTACAATGTTTACAGGCTTGTGACGTCAACAAGTCACGTGTCCAGCGCCATAGCGTTTTTGGCGCGGTTTTAAAATTGTTAACTTTAACACTGATTTTTTTAATGAAATACATTGATTTTTCCTGAAATATCAATATGGTGCGTTTATTACGTAATAAGGAATAATTTAAAATGGTTTTCCAAAATTAGTCAAATAGCCTATTTGAGTTATACTTACTAATTATTTCCAGTAGTTCTCAACTTATGACAGTCATATGCATTAACTTATTAAATTTCACTTTTTATTTTAGATTATTTATTTAGATTATTTTAGATATTAATTTCTCCGGATTTTATTAGTCCTACAGTTATAAAAAAATACGAGTCGAAAGCTAATACCGGTTTACTGATGTATGGCTAAATTTTTTTCTCAATAATAGGTATCGTAAATTATTTAAAAAACATTTGTCAAAACAACTTATAGCTATTTTTTACATAGCAAAACTCTTTTTGGCAAGTTATTGTTTAACTAATAATTACTTGGTCATGATTCATTTTACCAAGTATTATTTGGTCAAATCAAATGTATCGTTTGGCATAACATAGGTACTCCAGCAATGTGTGTAATAGATGAGATGAGAGCAGGGAAGTTTAACCTACATACAAAAACGTCGTTTCTGTTCTGACACTTTGGTTGTTCGGCTCGCGCGTTTTTGGTCGCAGTTTTAACCTAATAACCTAACCTAATGAACTCTTTAAGACTTTATCATGGCGCCCCACCTCTTTCCGCTTTTGTGTCTACCCCCTTTATGTGATTACACTATTTTTCGAGCCCCCAAGCCCCGCTATAAGTTAAGTGTGTGAAGTGAGAATTTGAAGAAACAATTTTTTGGAATATAATTTTTGCCAAAATATAACGTATGTTTAAATAAAACTTGACAAAGTAAAAAGATGCCAAATGCTAATATGACCAAGTAAACAATGTTGCTAAAGTTTCATTTTGGAAATAAAACTAGTGCGTCACGTTTTTTGGGAAGTGAAATTTGTCAAATTTGATAAAAAATATTTTGGCCAAACGGCAGAACCCCTCGCATATCAATAAATCAATAAGCTACATGATATATTTGTCAATTTTATTTGTTTTGGTACTTAAGAAGAACTGTGTCAAAAGAAAAAGGCAATACTTACCCAAGTATTTAATAATTTCATCTAATTTTGACTTCAGCTAATATATAGAGTACATAGCTGGAACCGCTGCGAAAAAGCTTGGAATCCTCTCAAGGGTTAAGCGTTACTCCTCCCAGCATCAGCTTCTTCAACTTTACAAAGCGCAAATCAGACCGGTCATGGAGTATTGCAGTCACCTTTGGGACGGATCAGCCAAATACCAGCTTGCCTCTCTGGACTCGGTCGAAAAACGGGCTAGGCGTCTTACTGGAAACCCCAAACTCAAATGCCAAATTAAGTAGCCTCGACCACCGCCGTAGAATAGCTTGTATGTCGGTATTTTACAAGATGCACTTCGGAGAGTGTGCGAAGGAATTACACGAATTAATTCCTCCAGCCCCCATTCCACCATCGAAGCACTAGACGCAGATTAGCGTACCACCCTTATGTTGTTGATATTCCAACCATCCGCACAAAGAATTTTGCTAACACTTTTATAATGCAAACAGCTAAGGAGTGGAACAGCCTGCCTGCCGATGTGTTTCCTAATAGTTATAACTTGGGCCTTTTCAAGGCTAGAGTAAATAGGCTTTATCTAAGTGAGCATGCTCCATCGTAGTCCGCACCATTACTTAACACCGTGATTGCGTGGACAAATGCTGACTTATTTTCAATAAAAAAAAGTAGCATTTTGTTCTCTTTAATAGTACACATTTAGTGCACTGGTGATCTCTAAGCTTCGAGCAGCGACGGCTTCGGCCCGTTTGGTACAGAAGCCCGTCTTACTCTAAGTCTCTAAGCATTATCATCGGCCACACGATGTGTTACTATTCTGCGTGTGCTGTGAACTTAAGGCTGAATAATATGTGCCCAAACCGGTGGTATAAGGGCTGTATAGCGTGCTGTATAGCTCATAAACAGCCGACTTAGACAGCTTTGAGAACAAATGTGTACAATTAGTCGACTATTAAAGAAAACAAATTGCTACTTGGGTAGCCATCTACACTTATACGTTAACATTATCATAGATAACCATAAATATAATAACAGGTTTGGTAGGTACTAACTAACTACTTATTTTGAATTTGGTAGCAATAATTATTTGATCAGAAACTTGTTTTATGATAAATGACTATCTACGTCACGTAGCAATCTAAGCTAAACAGTGGTTAAGATAACGCGTGTCGAGAGAGTGGACTGTAATATTGACTGTAATATTATTACAACTATCAGGGTTTTGAAAACTGAATTTTTTTAAAGTGTTTGTCATCAAAGTGTAATTAGATTATCAAGTGGTACACAACCTGGAGACGACAATGCGACAATAAATTAAATGTCGTAGTTAATGGTTTCAGTAAGTGCAATTAATTTTCGTGCTATTTATAGTTTGTTGAAAAAAAAATCTTTCCTAGGAATCGAAAGTCGAAAGTCAAAAGTCAAAGCAGTGGGAAGGGGAACGGGATAATAATATTTCTGGTGGACCCTATTCTGAAGGGACGGGGACGAGAAAGCCTTCTAAAGCATTTTAAGAATTCTAAAGATTTTCTAAAATGTCCACGCGAATGAAGTCTCGGGCAAAAGCTAGTAGTATTACTTATAATGCTGAAATGTAATATATTTGGAATCAGTTCAAGAAATCCTTTCATACGATACTCCACACGATAAGAAAAAATTATCCATAAAGAAAAAAGATTGTCATATAACTCCCTCCCATTTGTGAGCCATTTTGGCAACGTGACTTTTCCGATGTAAAAAAAGCCTGTTGAATTCGGTTCTGAATGTTGCCAAGCCGAATTTTGGCTCCCCCCCCCCCCTTTTTCTTCTTTTTTCTTCGAAATACGTCCCTAACCGCGAGTATTGCAGTTAGAAAAAATGTTAAAGACAAAAATTATCTCTATAAAATTTTCTATAACATGGTAAGTATATAAACTTTTTTAGTAGGGTTTATGGTTTGTGACACTATTAATCTTTTTATATAGCACATAGGTACGATGACAGGGAAAATCTCTAGGGAACCTTTGACCAGGCTAAAAGTATTCTATGTTTTAATCTAGGCTATAAACTATCTGTGTGTCAAATTTCATCAAAATGTGTTCAGCCTTTTTTGCGTGATTGGGAAACAAACATCCAAACCCACAAACTATCACTCTTGTAATATTAGTAGAATATACAAAAACTATACCACAAGCTCGTCACACATTTTTGACTAGTAACTGTGTTAAAAAAATATTTTGTGTCACGCGGCGGAATTATCTAAGGCATTTTTTTTTCAAAAATCCTTTACATAAATGAATATTTGAACCACAAAAAAATATATATATGAATAGCCCAATTATCCCACTATATAGAATAATACGTGAGTTTTACAAAAACGGTAATTCGGCGACTGTAGCGCGTAGAAAATTCTGCAGTATTCGACATATTCGTCACTTAAATGATGCGCCTAGCACTCGACTCATTGCAAAATGGGTTGAGAAGTTTGAAGAGACTGGGTCAACTCTGGAGAAACCAAAATCTGGGCGGCCAAGAACATCAAGAACAGCCGAAAACGTGGACAGTGTTACTCAGTCTATTCGAGATGATCCAAACCTCTCGATTCGGAAGCGTGCTGTTGCTTTAAATGTGCACAGATCTTCATTATGCCGCATTTTACACAAAGATTTAAAGCTGCACCCGTACAAAATTCAGTTAGTGCAAGAACTGAAGCCTCAAGATGCTGGTCAGAGGCTTGCCTTTGTAAATCAGATGATTGAGCGCTTTCCAACGTTCACCAACATCTTGTTTTCCGATGAAGCCCATTTTCACCTGAATGGGCATGTAAACAAGCAAAATTGTCGTTACTGGAGTGCAACCAACCCAAAACAAAAACATCAGAAACCGCTACATTCACCCAAAGTCACCGTATGGGCAGCGATGTCGGCGCGAGGAATTATCGGCCCTTACTTTTTTGAAGATGGAAGGGGATGCACACTCACAGTGAATTCAGAGCGTTATGTGGAGATGTTAGACGAGTTTTTCGTACCCCAACTGCAAAACTTTCCTGGTTACAACCAAAGAACATGGTTCCAGCAGGATGGAGCAACTTCACACACGTCCAACAGATCTCTGCCTCGAGTTCGAGAAATTTTTCCGAACAAATTAATCTCCAGGCGAGGTGACATAAATTGGCCTCCACGGAGTCCTGATTTAACGCCTATGGATTTTTTCCTGTGGGGTTATGTCAAATCAAAAGTTTACGCTAATAAACCGACTTCCCTGGCACAATTAAAAGAAAATATCCGTCATGAAATGGCAGCCATCACGGAGACTACCTGCCGAGCTGTCATAGGCAATTTTAGTGCCCGCCTAAATGAATGCCGAGAGCGCAACGGTTTACATTTGGACGATGTTATTTTTAAAAAATAAATTCCCAAACAGTGTACTTCAATATAAAATAAACATTTTTTCAATAAAGCTAAGACTTTTCTTTTAAAAAAAGATTTAAATGTGAACTTTCTTTTGAGACACCTTAGAAATTAGCTAACTAAATAAGCAATTTTACCGATTACAATAAATTTAGGTAGCTATCTAAAATATTTTGTGATGAAAAAAAAATCTTATCATTATCTTATTTATGATTTAAAGTTCCCGTCCCGTGCAGTGAAGTGAGATTCGAAGTGGGGTTCGAGTTTGGTTACAGAGCCGACGCCCTACTGTTCACGATTTTGTATTAGGTAGGTAGGTAGGTACTTAATAAAATTTCTTAGCAGTAATATAACAAAATAAGTATAATAATATTATGTAACATTTAATACTCATACTTAATAATTTGGTAGGTATCTTCTTTTTAAATAAAAATCTATGTATGTTTATTTGTTCCTGGTTAAAATAACGTGACATTACAAATTATGTTGGGTGCAACTTATGTTGTGCATTATTATCCGGTTCTCAATTTCAACACTTTACACCACATTCCTTGTCACGTTAGATATCTGATATTTGCTAGATTTTGACACGTTTTATAAGTAGACTAATATTTCGTTAAATAGGTAGTGAAAATCAGGATAAAACATGAAATGTCAGCTCGTACGGTGACATAATTACAATCTCAGAGGAGGTGACAACCTGACAACTGACATTTATTTTTCTTAATCGTACAAATGCACTAAGAAGTTTTGATTCCGATATCGAAGTCAACCACCCTAAAAATAGCTTTCTACCCCTTTTCAACCCTGTTAGGGGATATATTTCAAGAAAATACGAAACATGTATTCAATTAATTTTGTTAAAGAATGTCTATGCCAAATTTCAAGTCAATCGGGCCAAGGAATCGCTTTCTCCCATACAAACTTTGCCACCCTGTTTTACCCCCTTAGGGGTTGAATTTCGCAAAATCCCTTCAGTCAGCAAAGTCTTAGTGAGCACCTTCACTCTAAAAGGAACCCCCATGCAAAATTTGAGACTCCTAGCACTTGTAGTTTCTGAGATTTCGTGATGAGTCAGTGAGTGATTTACTCTTTTATATATATAGATAGATAAACTTGTTAAACATTTTTGTCTAGTGACTGTGTTAATTTTTTTTTATGTCACGCGGCGGAAATTTATCAGCTTTTTTTTTCAAAAACTCTCTATAAAATTAATACAATGAAGATTAGCCCCAAAAAAAACCTTTGGTAAGTAGCCTAGTTATGTCACTATATAGAGAAATAAACTTGTCAACATGTATTGTCTATAACTCTGTTAAAAAAGGATTTGTGTCGCGCGGCGGAATTATCTCAGTAATTATTTTTTTCAAAAGTCCTCTACAGTTTAAAACTATGAAATTTTTCCCCAAAAAAAAACCATGATGAATAGCCTAGTTATTTTACTATAAAACAATAATAACTTTGTTTACCATTACTGTCTAGTAACTGTGTTAAAAAAAAATTATGTCACGGCGGAATTTTCTATAATTTATTTTTTTGAAAATCCTCTACAGAAATAAAACTAAGAAAATTTGTCCTACAAAAAAAATACTGGTAAATAGCCTAGTTATTCCACTATATAGAGTAATAAATTTGTTAAACATTTTTGTCTAGAAACTGTGTTAAAAATATTTTGTGTCACACGGCGGAATTTTAACAAAATTTTTTTTTCGAAAATCCTCTACAGAATTAAAACTATAAATATTTGTCTCAGAATAAAAAATACTGGTAAATAGCCCAGTTATATCACTATATAGAGTAAACTTGTAAAACATTTTTATCTAATAACTGTTTTAAAAAAAAAATTAACCTGTAAACCTAAATTACTCAAGTTAAGCTCAAATTGTAGAAAATTTAATTAACTTTACAGAAATATAAACAAAAAAACTGAGAAATGCTCCCGAACGAAACGGAAACCCCTTTTATGTCGTGAAAAAATGCATATTTTTGACTAGCTGTGTCTCCGCAAACGATGGACCTAAACTACGTGGGTTAGGCGCAAATTGTATAAAATATAGTTAGCATAAATAACAAAAGCATATTACAAATTAACCTAAAAAACGCTTCCTTAAGGTAGTTTTTTTGAAAATACTGAAACAAGCGCCAATACCTAAAATAAAATAAAAAGTTTAAAAATGTTGGTTATTGTGTAATTTTTCAGAAACTGCGTAATAAATTGCATTTTTTTGTACCAGAAATAAATTCTACGTTATTGATTTATCCGAAAATGATACCACATTTTACCTATTAGCTAAACCTGAATTGTTATAATTTTTAGAATGAAGCCGGGAAAAGTGCGCTATTCAACCCGCCGCCGTATGGAACTGTATGTAAGGATAGTTTGGCCCAGCTCAATATTAGTTAGAAACAGCCTACAGATCAGTGGCCAAACTTTATCACGACTTGTAACTCCCAACTTTTTTTTGTAAAGAGGTTCATACCTACTACAAGGGATACTACATGTGTTAATAGTACTAATATCTTCGGACGAATCCTTCGTATAATTATGATAGAACTTCACTTACAGGTAAGTTCGTTTAATCATTAATTATTCTCTGAGATCTCTTTTTTTACAGAAAATATGGCAAAATGCTTGTTAATAGTCTGCCTACTGGCTTTTTTCTTGAAAAGTGAGGCGTTCAAGGTCCTCGTGGTGTTTTCTTTCCCAAGTAGAAGCCACGGCATCCTCGGTGAAGGGGTAGTGCGACTCCTGGCCAACAGTGGACATGAGGTGAATATTATAAAAAAAAATCTTCGTTGTTTGAAGTTAGAAACTGGAAAATTGGAATAACAACTTAAGTACTTGTAATTCCAATTTTACAGTTTCTAACACACAAATAATTCATGAAGCCTCTCAGATTTTTTAGATTTTCACATTTTCTGAGTGGAAACAGGGAGTGACTTTTTAAAGAGCTTTTTTATGTTTATCGGTTTTTAAACAGGTAGCAACAAAAACACAAAACAATGAAATGAAGCGAGGGCGGAGTTACATTTTAAAAACAAATAAAAATAAAAATAAAATAATTTATTAATATTATTAATATGTTACAGGTGACATACATAACTTCTTTTCCGGCTAAAAATATTCATCCCAATGTACGACAAATTGAAATATCTTCAACTATGGCTCTTATGCCAGGTAAAAAGTTTATTTATATTATTCTTTATCTTAGCTATCGATGACGCTTTTCAGCTATTTCCTTGATAAAAAACAAGCATTTAAGCACACGTAAGTAAAAAAGAATTAAAAAGTTATAAATGTTAGTAGAGAAAAACATTTTTTTTTTAAATGCCAAATTACAGCTTATTAGTACTTATGGCCAAGCCGCGGACGGACAAGATTTGATTACAGACAACTTAGAGTAAGACGGGCTTCTATACAGACGTGACGAAACGAAGCCTTTGTTGCTCGAAGACAGACAATAACAAACAACGGACGGACAGGTGAAACTAAATAAGAGTTTGTAATAAAAGCTTGTTAAAAAAAGATCCTCTTAATTTCGCACATCAAATATAAAGACGTATCTACATATGATGAGACCTAAAGTTTGAATGCGCAATTTTACAGAAAACTTACATCAATTAAACTGCAACTATTGCGATGACCATAAAAATACCCAAAGATTTGAGCATTGTATGCTTTGTTTCAAATAATTATACCTATTCTCTTTATGCTAGTAAGTATAGTGTCGAGATAATCTACCAACGATGTTGGCCTAAACATGTTATCTTTTACAGCGATGAATATAACAGCAGTGTTACTTAAGGAAGAATCCATGTCGGATCTAAGGCAGTTTTTTAATTTGACAACTAATCTACACGTGGAGACGGTTAAACATAAAAACGTCCAGGCTTTGTTTAACGATCCGAAGCAGACCTTCGATGTGGTGGTGGCTGAATGGATGTTCAGCGAATTGAGTGCAGGGTATTTACGAGTATGCTGCTAATTTCCGTAGTACCTTCTCAACATTAAATACATGATATTCGACTCCAGCAGCGCCAAATAAACTGAGTAATATTGATTGAGTGTTAATTATGTCAACTAATCGCGATTGGATTCGGATCAAATCCGTCAGTAGGGACTCCCGAATTCAATAGTACGGTTTTTGTCAACATTGTACTTATATTGTGTTGCGAATGAGTGTTGTGAATTTCCCTTAGTTAATTATAAGTAGCTATTATACTTATTGTATTTTCTATAGGAACCAAATTTGAACCAATATTATTATTATTTTTCTTGCTTAACGTTTCGTATATGTTAGTATCCTTACTAATATTATAAATGCGAAAGTACGTTTGTTTGTTTGTTACGCCTTCACGTCTTAACTACTAAACCGATCCTTATGATGATGAGAAATCATCATCATGAGAAAAAAAGTATTGTTCCCGAGGGATAGACAAAAAACTTTCCACACAGATGAAATCGCGGGAGGTCGCTAGTTCTGAATATTTTTTGTAGGGACCAAAATATTGATGTTGATTGACATATGCGTAAATTCTTCATAATTTCCAGGTTCGCAGCTGTGTACGGCTGTCCTTACATTTGGCTATCCAGCATAGAGCCCCACTCTAGCATCTTGAGTTTGATAGACGAGAACTTGAACCCGTCTTACAACCCGACTGTCATATCCGCCTCGCTACCACCATTCAGTTTTATACAGCGCTTGAAAGAGCTGGGATTCCAAATTATGTTTGATGCTATGAAAATATTGTAAGTTTGATTTTAATGCAACGATTAGCTTATTAGCTTAATATTACGACAAATAAACTATTTGAAAGAACAACACAAAAATTATTAAAGCCAAGTGATACCACCAGTATTATACTTATTACCTGATTTTTTATGAGGTGGTTTTCATAACGGAGTGCTGGTGCCGACACTGATGTATGGAAGTGAATCTTCGGTATGGCAGAAGAAGAATTAAAGCAGAATAAATGCGGTAGAGATGCGATCGTTGAGAAAAATATGTGAAGTCAAATTGAGTGATAGAGTGAGCAATGATGTGATTCGTGAAAGGTGTGGTCTGAACGATGATATATAGGTATAGTGACAAGAATAGAAAAAGGAATGCTCCGGTGGTTTGGTCACTTAGAGAGGATGAATGAAAGGCGAATCACGAAAGAGATATATTGTGCGAATGTGGAAGGAATGATTGCGCAAGGGCGTCCCAAAAATGCCTACGCGGGCCAAATAGAGGTTTTAATAAAAAAGGCTGGTGTACGCAGTGACAAAAACAGCAGGGCGTGTATGATAAGATTGATGGATGTGAATGAAGCGAAAGAAGTGTGCAAGAATCGTAGTAGGTGGCGAATGGCGATCCATAGTCTCTACCTACCCCCATTGGAAACAGGCGTGAGTATGTATAAGTGGTAAATTCAAAAGATTACTGAATATAAAACTTCACATGACTGTAGCTGTGCTCCTGCAAACATATCATGACTCATGAGTGAAGATATTTATGTATATCGGAATTAATATTAATTCGATATTATGCTGTTTTCATGTCTGTGTTTCAGTATGTTCGACTCAGTAGAAGGCCAAGTCTATGAAAAATATTTTGGACCGGTAATAACAAAAAAGGGGAGGCCAGTTCCCCCATTCTCAGAACTTAAGTACAATGCGTCACTGGTGCTGGGCAACTCCCACGTATCGCTGGGTCTGCCGACGAGGCTGCCGCAGAGCTACAAGCCGGTTGGAGGATACCACATCGATCCTGAAGTCAAGCCCCTGCCAGAGGTATAACTTTGTTCATAGTTTATTTTCCTAATTAGTAAAATTACTTTCATAAACTGACAGAGTTAGTTAGTATAAGCCTTATACTACCTATACGGAATTGAAACGGATTCAAATCTCAGTCCGGTTAGAATATAACAGAGCACAAAGGCCTTTGAATTATTTATTGTGAACCTCTGCTCACTACAACGCATTCCATGACTGTTATACCGAGACATGCAAGAAGAAACGAAGAAATAACTTTCAGAAAAGTCATATATACACACAGACCTATGTACACATTGTGGTGGCAGTGGCCACGGTAAGTGTACCGTCAGTCGATTTTCATACAGATGTTGTTACATTGAAGCCTTGGTTCTCCGCCAGTGATTGATCGAGCTGCGATCTGATGATGGCTATCCAGGGAGTGAATGGAGAATATCTAGATTGCTATACACACCCAACTGATCTGATCATCATTCTAAGACATGTTAATGAAGGATAATGTTTAAAAAAACCGCGAAAATAGCATTAAAATGTATGGAAATCATGAGGCTGACAACTCTGACCCTCACATCTCTTAGAATGATATCGTGATATCATTGAATTCGATCAATCCTTGGCGCAGAACCAAGGCTTCAAAGTTACCTCGTTTGTATGAAAATCGACTGGCGTCTGAAATTCTATGGCCAACATTATAAATACTTTTCATTGATAATTTCAGGATCTAAAAAAAATGTTAGACAACGCTAAGAACGGGTTGATATACTTTAGTATGGGTTCAAATTTGAAGAGCAGACACATGCCCAAAGAAATGAAAAGGGACCTTTTGAAAGTATTTAGTACCCTTAAACAGACAGTACTGTGGAAGTTTGAAGAAGAACTTCAGAACCTGCCGAGCAACGTGCACATTGTGCAGTGGGCGCCTCAGCAAAGTATACTTGGTAAGATAAAACAATAAAATATTTATAACTCACTCTAATTCCCCCTCTGTACCACCGTAATTTGCAGCTCTTATCAGAGTTATTTTTAAAGATAATAGAGCTTTTGTGTTGTCGAACGAAACTTGCTGTTTAGTTTTGGAATTTGCCTCGTATAAACCTATAAACTCATCGATGCATCGATATTCTCTGGTCGGCATCGCCTGACTCCTTTTATTTTGAGATGCTTTGATTTACCAGACTTAAGCAAGTATTCGATAAATTAAAGTTCTATTTTATCATCAATTTCAGCTCATCCTAACTGCATTCTCTTCATAACTCATGGAGGAGGGCTATCTACCACCGAAGCTGTCCACTTCGGAAAGCCAATCATTGGTATCCCAGTTTTCGGAGACCAGTTCACTAATATCGGCAGGGCCGTCAATTTGGGCATGGCCCTGAAAGTCGACCTTGCCCTCGATATGACGAATGATTTAAGAGTAGCTCTTGAGGAAATACTCCACAATCCAAGGTAAACATTAAAACATAATTACATATTATTCGTATCGTATCATAAATGAACTTGAAATAGGTACCAAGTAAAAATGTTGTTTATTATGCAACGAGTTAATGAATTAACGCAAAATGAGAAAACCGTTTCTTTGGACTATCAAACTGAACAACTTTTACTATGGGACCAATTCTGAAATCAAGAAAAAAAATCAGCCGCTTCATACATTTTCATATTTTCGTTATTAATTTTTGTATGAAACAGCTGATTTTTTTTCGCGATTTCAGAGTTGGTCCCATAGTAAAAGTTGTTCAGTTTGATGGTCCGAAGAAACGGTTTTCTCATTTTGCGTTAATTCATTAACACGTTGTAGGTAAATTATCTTCTCCATACCAGCTCGAAAAAACTGTTGTGATTGTTAACCAATGTATTGCCTTTAAAAGAGTCATGTTTTGAGTCATTAGAATACATACAATCTTACTTTAAGACCTGTTCAGTCATTATTTATACCGTATCAAGCTTTTTTTATTGAGACAATAGGGTCCTAACATTGATCCTTTAATAAGACGCCCATTATTATGAGTGCTCTTGCAGATCCTATTGCTTTTTCTCTTTAACTTACACATATTTTTTGTTTCTTGTGTTATAGACTGTGTAATTGCAGGTATGCCGCTAAGGCCAAGGAGTTGTCGTTCGTGTACCACCACCGGCCGGTGGGTCCTGGCGCGGAGCTGGTGCACTGGGTGGAGCACGTGGTTCACACGCGCGGCGCGCCGCACCTGCGCTCGCCCGCGCTGCACGTGCCTGCCTACCAGAAGTACTACCTCGACCTCGTCGCGCTTATCATAGCTTTCTACTACATCCTGAAAATTGTTTTCAAGAAGATATTCAGGAAGAAGAAAACCACAGAAAACAAGCAAAAAAAGAACTAAGAACGGCAGTTTACCAGAAAAAATATTTTGTAGTGTAGTACTTACATCAAAAATATGTAATGAGTATTCTTAAACACCCATTACCAAATTTGTTAGGACTGAATTAAAAGTGCATAAATTAAAGAGGTCTGTAAGTTTTAATCCGTTTTGTAATCCTAATGTTTTTGTTTTTCAAATTGTGACTCAACACTTCAACCCTGGCTCTCAAATCACGGTTGTTTTAAGATTTTAGAACTTAATATATTGTGAACTAAAATTAGCACCCCCATGGGGAAGGGAGCGATGCCCCACCGATGTTAAAATTCAGAAAATAGGGAACCGTAATATACAGGGTTATTTTTAAAACACCAACAACCTCGCAGGAGTAGATTAGTAGGTAACCGATCACATGTCCGAAATTTACTTGTCCTAATTTCATTTGACCGAAAACTGTTGACCGACGTCTTAGTTGCTATATGTTTAGTTTGCCATATTTTTAAATCATCAAAATATCATTTGGCATAATATGTCTCATTTTACCGAACTACGTTTCACCGATTTTCAAAATAACTTTTTTACTATTGGCCGAAGTCTCTTTTAGCTTTTTTTCATTTGCCAGATAACTTATTTGCCATACTTTCACTTCACCAGAACAACATTTTACCGAATATCATTTGGCCGCAAGTTTATTAGAATAAAGATATTTTTTACATTTACTTTACCTTTGACTTTGACATTGGTGGGTTAGGTTAGGTCAGTGTTTTGACCACTCGTAGCAGAGCGAGCAAAGCGGGTGGAGCTTAATAATGCTTGCATGCATGTTCCGTGCTTGCTTGTTTGCTTGCTCGCTTTGATGCATGCTTGCACGCATGCTTGCTTGTTTTTTGCATGTTGGGTGCTTGCTTGCAAAATGCTTGCCGGGGGGTGCAGGCTGGCCCCCCTGCTCGGGGGGGTCGGGCCCCCCGCTATTAGGAATCGTAAATAGTGTGCTACTAGTTTTTAAGCCGTTTGATGAACAGAAATAATGGCAAATAAATTAGTGGAATAAAGAATGTTCGGGCATATAATACTTCGACGAAACGTTTTTTCGACCGAGCATTACCTCGGTAAAATGTTTTTTGGCCAAATGAGACGTCGGAGTAACGAAAAAAATCGAATAATTATTAGAGGGCAACTGGTATCAGTTGCCCTAATATTAATTTGATTTTGTTGTTCCCACTGTACCTATATAGTGGGAAACGTGATTTCGACGAAGTAAAAAAATCGAAACGAAAACCGACTTCAAAAAACCTACCTCTAAAAAGCAAGAAATAATATTTGTAATAATAAAAACACGTCTATTGAAGTCGGGTGGAGCTGGAGTACAAATTCCTTTTTTTTTATTCTAAAAGCCCCACCCGACTTCAATAGACGTGTTTTTATTATTACGAATATTATTTCTTGCTTTTTAGAGGTAGGTTTTTTGAAGTCGGTTTTTTGTTTTTTTTAAACAATATTTTATTTTTTTATTTTTAGTGTAGTGTTTTGTATTAAGTAGTGTAGGTATATTATTTAGGTAGAAAAATCGGCTCAGCCAAACGTGAGTTAATCGCGGTGTAACAGTTCAAAATTGAACATGTTTCTTTTATCTCAAATATTGATCCGGAAGCGGGCAAAATACAAACTTTAAGTATTCCACTTATGCAGGGGTTAGTTTTCATGATTTCTGTAGGTCTTCTTCCTTGTCGGATACCTTCTTTATCACATTCCAGAGGGTCCACAATTTATGGCTAGTTAGAAGTCTGTAAAAGTACAAAAAATCCAGGGTTGGAAAAATATTTGTAAACACAAATAAGTAAAGTTATGTAATTAATCAAATAATAAATTCATTGAATAACTTACCATGAAGAGGGTGGTTATTCTCATTTTACTAAAAGAATGATTGTTTATGCAATTTGTGAGGTTTTATTGCATTTCATTCTGCATTCAAAATATCATAGTTAGACTAACGATAGAATGATGTTCTTGTAACACAAATCCATTGTTCATATGCACTTTATAAGTTATGATTGCAATATGCAAATACAACATTGACAAAATATCCGTATTTCTATATAAAAAACAGATAATTTTATGGTAATTCAATAACTTGAAAATATGTTTCAACAATAATAAACAGATCGTCTGACACTTGGTATAGACAAATGTATTTGACATTTGGTGGACGGTTTTGGAACTAAAAACTGACATTCCATCGAGAAAGACTACTCCATAAAAAAAGTTAGGAGACGAAATAATCTTTGGAAATTTATATCATTAATAAATTATAAAGAGAAAAGGGACGAATGATTATAAAATAAATAAATGATAATTAAAGATAATCACTGTTTAGGTAGAATAACATTTAAATTTGGAAAAATCGAAATTTTATAAGTGGGAAACGGAACGCAACGCACGGAACTGTAATTTAAGTTCTGGATTATAGATAAAGTAAAATCAGTTTAATATTAAAAGTAAAGAAAGAATATGAATGATTATATTTGTAATAAGAAAATAATTAAATAAAAACAATAACTAGTAAAAAGTTGTAAGAAAATTGGACAAAAAAATGTATATATGGTGAAACGGAATGTTCTACATTCTCTGTGTCCATAAACAAGAGACAAAAGGAGAGTTTCGTGGTAGCCAATCGTAAGCTTGCAAAGCATTTTGTGACCATAAAAGGAGATGAATTGAGTCGGTGTTTAGCCAATCGTAACGCGTGAATCTGGGGGGGAGTTAACTTTAGAGTCAGCAAATAATAGCTCAGAATGGTGGCGCCAAGATTTAAAAAAATGATACCAGTATAAAATCATAAAATACCCATAGTAATGAAATTATATGAAAAAAAAATAAGTTGGCCAGTAACGAAACGTTCTTTGGCAAATAGAATAAATAAATGGGTGGCGCAAAGAGTAATTAACATTATGAATAGAGTCATGCATCAATCGTAAATAATAAAAGTAGGCTGATAGCGGATTTATTGATTATAAGGGGTCTTCTTTGAAGGTTAGCGAAATTGATTAGACCAAAAGATTTATTCAAACATACAGGAAAGATTAAATTGCTTGTGTCATATAATATATATTTACTTGAGGATCTTTGTAAACTCTAGATTAAACAAAATTAATTATTAAGTACGGAGGTAATTACTAATCTTTGTATTCGTAAAATGTTCACGTAATTTAAATATTTGAGGGTGATTGTCAAAAAAAGAACATATATATTTATTTATTTATTTATTTAAAGTATCTTACAGGTACTTAGGGGGACTAAATGCACTAGGCAATTTTTGTAAGTCAATTAGTGGAAAATTTCCCAGTATTTTGGGGAGATAGATTGTGACAGGGCACATTAAGGATACAAACAATAGAATACTAGGAATTATGTGTAGCTAGGGGACGCTTTGAAAAATAATGGGTGGGGGTTAGGTTATAAAAGCTTCGACGAGCTTATTCTCGCTCTCATTTTTCCACCTGCCGAGAAGAAGACGAATCTCTGCCTCCCCTCTGTAAGAAATCTTCAATCAGCAAGTTTTTTTTTATACTCAAGCACATATGAAGAAGTCAGCAAATTAGTGAATATAGGAAAGTCCATTGTATAGGCCTTGCAATCGGGGCAAGTTTTCTTTGGGGAAATATTTCAAGCAGGGTTTTAAAATGGTAAAAATTAAGCCTTGACTGAAATATATAATTCTATTTGCAAAGGTTACATCAAAATTAACGCTAGCTGTTCCAAGTAAATTCCAGAATTAGTAAAATCAGATTAAATTAATATCAATTTAAATGAAATAAAATGTGGGAAGGGAGATTCTATTTAGAATAATTACTAGAAAATTTGTGTCATATTGGGGCGATCCGTAATGGACTTTCTGGGGGGTACAGGTAACTGAGAGCTTATGAGTGTGACTTCATAAGCGGGCATCAACTCGTTGATTGCCTAGTTAAGTCACATAGTGTAATCATGTGTGACGTGACTGATGACAGACACCGTCGAAGTGGAGTCGTTAGAATGTAATTCTGGTCCTTGGTCAAGTCCTTAAGTACATGATTATGCTATACCTCATGCTAGGGACCGAAGATGGCTCCTTCCCATCCATCTTCGGCACGGTCAAGCACTAGACGGCCAGGGAGTAATGCTTGCTCGAACTGTCCAGGTAACGGGGCTTCGGATGACGAGGTAAGCGTCACACAATTTGCATAGGAAGTTCTCATTTAGTCTGGGTTAGGCAGGTAAAATCTTGTAGGATAGATAAAGGTTAGTATCGCGAAGTTTAAGTAGGCATCACAAAAAATTGGGTGGGTTTTTGTGATGATGGTTTCGAGTTGACGTTAATAGAGCGAAATAGGTGTGTAAACGGTTAGGCGCCCATGTTGAACAAACAAAAATATGATTAGGTAGGTCAAAACCTAGGCAAGAACATATTTTATATAGGAGAACGACTTTTGGAAATTTCTAAACAGAAAAGTGTAGCATATAGGGTTTCGACGACAAAAAAGGCTGGTTTAGACGTTCCGAGCTGGCTAGGATTAGGCGTGATTCGACAAAATGGCCGAAATATTTTGTAGTTAGGAAAAATGCAACTCGGGGCGCACAAAATGGCTGCCGTAACTTGAGCTAGAAATAGGTATTTTTATGTAAGAATTAAATGTTAAATTTGTCATGAATGAAATGGACGCTTGGTTTTCAAAATGGCGGATCAAAGATAATCACTTAAATAAAGAAAATCATGATTTAAGATTTCTCAGACAGGGATATTATCGGCAGATCAATGGATCTACTGAGATATTTTAGCAAATCCACGATATTATTTAATTCTCGGTAAACCTTTTAAAATATCTGCAGGTTGTGTTGAGTTTTGGTTGTACAAAATGGCGTCGATTGTGAAAATCAAGTGAGTGTTAATTAATTATTTTTATGCTAAAGCCAGCCAAGTAAACGATTTAATAAATCAGTAAATGACTAAAGTATGATAATAGTAAAATTTCTGAATTGGGTTGGTCATATGAACCACCAGATTTGAAATCAAATAATCACAAGTGTCGTGTGAAGCCGCATTAACAGTGATTTATTTTGTCTTTGTGATAACTCAGCTATTTAATAATTTGTGAAGTGAAATAAATCTTTGGTCGTTAGGAAGGGCCGGTATGTATGATTTCTCCCATGTCGATTCGTGGAGAACATACGAAACCACTAAGATGAAATTTTATTTTACAAGTGACGAAGTGGCTGAAAGAAAATGTCATTAAATTCTTACCACTAGCAGTACCGTTTTAATGTAGTGAATACAGGCGAAAATACTTGTTTTTGGTGCTCAGTTGATGCGTCGACACAGGTGCGATCTGGAGGTTTTCTGATCATTTCAATTTGGAAGAAACTAACATCAAATTGTTTCCATCTTAAAACAAATCCTTCGATGCCATTTTAACAACACAGCGTCGAAGTATTTTAGCTAAACTTAGAATTTGCGAAAGTAAAGTGTAGGAGGGTTATTTATTGCTTAGTACATACATCTTGACCCTTTTTCTAATAAATCTTTCCTTCAGAACAAAAAAAGATTTACCAATTCCCATAATTTTGTCATGGATTGTAAGATTGAATTCGTGAGACATAAAGTAAGTCAACTTTAGAATTTGTTCAATATATAAAAAAAAAAAATAACTTAAATTTAATTTTATATCAGCCATCACATTGAAAAGGAAATATTTCAATTGTGAAAATTTGGTAAATCGCTTGTAAGCGCTTTCTGCTTTGTCCTCTTTTTAGTTGGAAATAATACAAACTAACATAGACTATGGACTTTAATATATTTAATACATAATAAAGCTTGTAAGAAAGTAACTGGCTGTTCCGGGAGAAGGTTGTCCCAGTCTGGTGTCGAGACCTATCGTGATGGCGGGGCGGTGCCATCACCATTAGCCGGAAAAACACACTGGTTACTTTCTACCATAAATATAAACTCATTAAACTTGAAGATAGGTAACGAACTAATATACCTTCCGATGGCAATAAATGATTTTCCACAACTGATTAATTATTCGACTGATATAACATTTGATACTTACTCATACTCACAATGAAACTGTAGTGTTGTTCTTATATTTTCTGCTTAACTCTTTTAACATCCGCATATCAAGTTAAGGTTTAGCAATAATATTATCTCATAAAAATAAGAAATTAAGTTCCATAATAGAAAATTCAGTACTGGGTTTTACATTATAATAGGAAATCATGAGTGGAATTCTGTCAGAATAAACCACTAGTACTAACCATTTTTTGATAAACTTATTCTGAAGCTAGTTAAATGACTATTCTTTATTGGGGTTGTTCAACCCAGCGTATAATGTAATAATGAATAATAGTACAAGTTAAGCATAACCACAGAAATGAAAGCAATTAATATTCGGCATCGGTAAAAGGTCCTTTATAGCTAAATCTTTAGAAATCACACAGTTCACATCGCACTTTCCCTTTATCACTTATGGCAACCAATTGCATATCTCAATTTAGTTCCTAATTAATTATTAACTATCATCTTGGTAGTAGGGTTAGTATAGTTCACATTCTTACTAGCAGTAGGTATAGAGCTGGCAGGTATAGCGTCCCTTATAATGGAATAGGCATTTACTTCAGCTGATAGACAAACAAAGATACTCACAAAGTTAAGAGAATAGTATAGAGTTCGGGTTAGTTAACGTAGAAAATAACATTATAAAATTCTATTCTATTTAAAATCAAGCAAAGTAATTTTCATTATTTTGTATTAGATTCCTAGGTTATTAATTAACAGAGCATAGATAATTTAAATTCAGCGTGTAGAGTTAGTATTTAATAGCAATCAGACAGCAGTACTCAAGAATATGGGTCTACGCTTACAACCGGGTCCTATCGCTAGAAGTCACGAGCCCTTTCACACATACAAAAGCCAAGTCAGTAGCATATTCGGTCACACCATTAGATTAGGGTTATAGGAAGTAAAACCAAGCAGAACTTAGGTCAAACATTTAATCAATTCATAAATAGGCATTGTTAGGTTTAAAGCCGACGAGCGGTTAATCACCATAAGTAGAGTTTATTGTTAGGTATGTGTTAGGTTATATAAAAGCTAGGATTAAAAGATTATCAAACAGCTTAGCAAATTGGTAGTAGGGTAGCGAGTCTTCAACTTTTTAACATCACCATCTTCAATATAAAATTTCGTATATATCAATATATCATCATAACCTTAGGGGTAGTTACAGCGGAGAAACATACATACATGCGGGTCAAACTACGAACCTCCTTTTTAAGTCGGTTAAAGAACTACACTTAAGATATCCCTTTTCAAACAAAAAAATAATTATCTTATTCAGTTCATAAACAAAGAAGTTATACGACTGATCATCGAGGAAGTTCTCACAAAAATCATACTATTTTCGTGCTTTTTTCAAGATTACATGAAAAGTACTGAACCGATTACAAAATTTTAAAAACTGGGACCAACTTGGAAGTTTACCTAATGTAATAACGTTTGAATCATTTCAATCGGTTCAGGCGTCTTCGAGTAATCGGTGTACATACAAAAAACAAAAAAAAAAAAAAAAAAAAACGGGTCGAATTGAGTACCTCCCTCCTTTTGAAGTCGGTAAAAATAGTCGAAAAGTTGTCGGTAAAATGAAATTCGACCAACACAAAATTCGATCTTAAGATAAGTAACCAGATTAGTAACATCATATACAACAACATTTGTTCTACGACTTTTCCAAAAACAGACAAAAAGAATCGACTTTTCATACAAGACTCGATCAAATGTTCGGACATTTTGTATGGGGAATCTAATTTTTATTGTCTGTTTTCGGAAAAGTCGTAGAACAAATGTTGTTGTTTATGATAATAGTAATCTACTCCTGTGAGGTTGTTGGTGTTTTACAAATAACCCTGTATAAATCATTCATTTATAGAATTAGTTTAGGTACACACAGAAATACATAAGTTAGGAAACAAACATTTTCGCATTCACCACTCAGACTACACACAGACACATACTTGGTGTTAGATTGGCAATAAGAATTATGGGGGCAGTCCCTTAAAAAATCCTCTTTTAATAACATTAATTTTCTTATGAATTGTATATGTTAGATGAGGGATGTCCAGGTAAAATCGAATCCCTCAATGCGATGCGGGTAGCATTAGATAATCTAGATTATGTTTAGATTCATAATTTTTGGGGCATCGGTAATCGCTATCTGATTTTAATAAAAAAAAAAAAAACACGTTTTTAAAACGGACTAAATTATTACAAAAAGATATGAGGTAATAAAGAATATAACATACAAACACACATACAAACATACATACATACAAGATACGCGCGTAAAACGGGTGCGATTCGGTTGCCATAAAAACAGTTAATCTAATTTCAATGTCACTAACGTTGACTTCATCTAATTTTTATTTGACCTAAAAATTAATGACATAATTTTTATTTAACCTATTATTCATTTGTCATCATTATTATTTGCCATATTTACATTTCATTTGATCTAATTTTACATTTTATAATCAACTTTTACTATAAAATAGAAATAACTAGCTTTTGTTATTATGATGCTTGCTTGCTGAGGCCCCCCGCCATAAAGAAACACTTTTAATGCACCTACCAGTAGGTTAGGTTGGGTTAGTGTTTTGACCACTCGCTGCGGAGCGAGCGAAGCGAGCGGAGCTCCACAATGCATGCATGCATGTTGCATGCTTGCTTGCACGCTGCATGCTTGCTTGCATGCTTGCTTGCTTGCTTGCTTGCATGCTTGCTTACTGCATGGCTGTTTGCATGCTGCATGCTTGCTTGCTTGCTGCATGCTTGCTTGCATGTTCGGTGCTTGCTTGCAAAATGCGGCTGGCCCCAGGCCCCCCGCTGTAAATAAAAACTTAATACACCAGGGGCCGTACCGGCTAACGAATCGAGCTTCGAAAAGTCTGCCGGGTTTCAAATTAAAACAGATAAATTGAGCTCCAATTGGGCCAAAATGGCGAACCCTAATTCATGAGGTCACACAAACATCCATATCTTCCAAATAACTTCAACAAATAGTACAATACGAAATTCCTTACTTCAATTTATCTGTTTTAATTTGAAACTCGGCAAATTTTCCGAAGCTCGATTCGTTAGCCGGTACGGCCCCAGGTAGGTTAGGTTAGTGTTTTGACCACTCGCAGCGGAGCGATACTGTAATTTTGGCAGTAAGCTAACTGTTTTAGAACCGTTTATGGAGGATTTAAAGCATGGGTGTGGATAAAAATATGTAAGTAATGAAATCATATTTTTGGGCTAAGCTTGTTTTTATAGCATTTAAATCATAGATCAAATAAAATTATTTTTAATGTTGAATAGAGTAAATGAATGTTATATGAAATGTGCTTTATATCATCTGTTAATTAGATCAAATGATTATTGTGTCAAATAGTTTTTATATCACATGTATTTACGTCAAGTGAAATTATATTAACCGTATGTTATATTATTTGATCGGTATGTCAAATGAAATTATATGAAATGTTATTATGTCCTCTAATCGTTAGTGCATGTAAATTTAGGTCATACATTACACACCCGCGTAAAACATAACCCTCTTGCAGTCGGGTAAAAAAAATATCGGACTAAAAATATTAAAACGGACTAGTAAAAACAAACTAAAAAGTAAAAAATAAAACAGAAGTTTTAAACCTAAAAATTTTAAACCTAAAAATTTTAAACCAAAAAACGTGGGGCGCATGCTATACAATAGACAATGTGGGTGATAAATTTTACAAAACGCGCCCCACGTTTTTAGGTTTAAAATTTCTGTAATAGGTTATTAGGGTTATAAATATTTACAGAATAATTTGTTTTATACTTTTTTGTTTGTTTTTACAAGTCCGTTTTAATATTTTTAGTCCGATATTTTATGTAATAATTTAGTCCGTTTTAAAAACGTGTTATTAAAATTTTTTTTTCAGTGAATTATTATTTTCTGCTTTTTAGTTATCGAGCTAAGACTAAAAATATACCATCTCCTATCGGAGCACTCGTCAAGACGATTCAAATGAGCCCAAATTCGATGGGGTTGCTTGGTTTTATTACAGAGTTCCAGTGCCCTTCTTCCTGCTCCATCATCAGACCCTGGAAACTATTTTTCTACAAAGACCTCGTCAAGACGATTCAAACGAGCCCAAACTCGATGGGGTTGCATGGCTTTATTATAGAGTTCCTATGGCCTTCTTTCGGCTCCATCATCAGATCCTCGGACACTTTCCGAACAAAGTACTCGTCAAGACGATTCAAACGAACCCAACCTCAAAAGGGTTGCATGGTATTATTAAAGAGTTCCTATGGCCTTCTTCCGGCTCCATCATCAGACCTTGGACACTATTTCCTGACAAAGTACTCGTCAAGACGATTCAAACGAGCCCAAACTCGATGGGGTTGCGTGGTTTTATTACCGAGTTCCAGTGGCCTTCTTCCGGCTCCATCATCAGACCCTGGACACTATTTCCCAAGAAAGTGCACGTCAAGACGATTCAAACAATCCCAAACTCGATGGGGTAGCGTGGTTTTATTATAGAGTTTCTATGGCCTTCTTCCGGCTCCATCATCAGATCCTCGGACACTATTTCCCAACAAAGTTCACGTCAAGACGATTGAAATGAGCCCAAACTCGATGAGGTAGTGTGGTTTTATTATAGAGTTCCTATGGCCTTCTTCCGGCTCCATCATCAGATCCTCGGACACTATTTCCCAACAAAGTACTCGTCAAGACGATTCAAACGAGCCCAAACTCGATGGGGTAGCGTGGTTTTGTTATAGAGTTCCTATGGCCTTATTCCGGCTCCATCATCAGATCCTCGGACACTATTTCCCAACAAGGTACTCGTCAAGACGATTCAAACGAGCTCAAACTCGATGGGGTTGCATGGTTTTATTATAGAGCTCCCATGGCCTTCTTCCGGCTCCATCATCAGACCCTGGACATTATTTTCTAACAAAGTCCTCATCAAGACGATTCAAACAAGCCCAAACTCGATGGGGTTGCATGGTTTTATTACCGAGTTCCATTGGACTTCTTCCGGCTCCATCCTCAGACCCTGGAAACTATTTCCCAACAAAGTACTCGTCAAGATGATTCAAACAAGCCCAAACTCGATGGGGTAGCGTGGTTTTATTATAGAGTTTCTATGGCCTTCTTCCTGCTCTATTATCAGATCCTCGAACACTATTTTCTAACATAGTACTTGTCAAGATGATTCAAACGAGCCCAAACTCGATGGGGTAGCGTGGTTTTGTTATAGAGTTCTTATGGCTTTCTTCCGGCTCCATCATCAGATCCTCGGACACTATTTCCCAACAAAGTACTTGTCAAAACGATTCAAATGAGCCCAAACTCGATGGAATTGCACGGTTTCAATATTGAGTTTCTTTGGCATGGCCTTCCAGGTTCATCATCTGACCCTGGACCTTATCTTCCCTTTAGAGTACTCGTCAAGACAATTCTAACAAGCCTAATCACAATAGGGTTGTATGGTTTTATCATTAAGTTTCTGTGACCTTCTTCCAGTTCCATCATCAGATCAGCTCAATGACACCTTATTATTGCATTGCCTTCCAGTTCTGACCTATCATCAGCTCATCGGGAAGCTAGTTTAAAATAGTTCGCAAACTTTGCGGACAAACAAACAAACAAACGAGAAAGCAACCTAATAAAACGTGTGAATAAAATAGATCTTAAAACAACTGTGTTAAATGGAGCCTAAATATTTTTTCACTTCTCATGCTCGTAAAGTGTGAGCATGCGAATCTCCGTGCCACTGAATAATTCCATTCTAAAACTACCTAGAAGTAATGTACCGATGATATACGTTCTTATTTCAGATATCAAATCGATTGTACCGGCTTCCCGGCAGAATGATTGACAAAAGCATGTGGCACGGAGATTCGCATGCTTTGAGGTTATGTTTTTTGTTAAATCGTCGAATTCCAGATCAATCGGAGCCTGTACCGCTGGGTTGATGTATTTGTAGCCGTTACATATTCATTGTAACAGCTACAAACACATTTGTTGCTCATGTAACGCAACAGGGACAAAGATATCGCGATCTAAAGTTTTAAAAGCATGCGACTCTCCGGCCCACACACTTAAGTCTAAAATATTGATGAAAATTGCATTAAGATTAAAAATAAGCAGGTTTTTGTAATCGTTTGATCACGATAAACGACCCGAAAACATATTTTCAGAATATCTTTACTCGTTTTAGAGAAATTTGCAAATTTATTTACTATGAACAATCACAGTGTAGGGTTACCATATCGTCGGTCGGTCAGAATCATTAGGCTGTTTCTAGAAAATAGACCGATCGGAATACGTTATTTTGAGGGTATAACCTTCAAGAATTCTAAAGTTTATGAATTCTTGCCTGTCGATACATTGGCATATAATTAGTTTATTTTTGCGTTTTGTGTCACATCTAGCTGATGCATCTTGAGAAATTCGATTATTTGTGGTGGTTATAAATAATTGGACTCTAAGGCGATTCTCCCACTGCCAACGCGCGCCGTCGTCGCGGGGCGCGGTTTGGCGTTTCACGCGCGTGGTGACGGCGCAGCGCAACGCCTGTTTGGGCGGTTTTCTCCGCGCCCCCGCGCCATTCGGCGTCTGACGCGTCCCCGCCGCTTGTTTTTTAGAGGCATTAAATTTTGAAGTTGTTTTGTTTTAATTTCCAGGTTTTTAGGGTTCCGTACCTCAAAAGGAAAAAAAACTGAACACATATAAAATCACTCATGAGATTAAAACGTCCAGACAAATAATTTAGATTTGCCATCTCGATATTAATGACGGAATTTTAATAACATACGAGTAGGTAGGTACGGTCAACGGCACGCTGGGCTTCCACGACAGCGTAATAATATTCAATCAAATAAATAACAGATTTTTTACAGTTTTGTATAACCTCATGTGCTGCATAATGTACCTACCAAATGGCACTAAAATGGGCGTATATCCAAGCCACGAAACATTTGAAAACCAGAGGAAATCCCGCCATCGTAACGAAACGATCATCGAAAACCAGCCGCGGGGCGCGTCGCAGTGTGTTGTACCCCGCGGTAACGCGCCTGCTGGCGCAAACTGCTCGCGGATCGCCGGCGGCACGCGGCGGTGCGTGCTCACGCGCCGTGGCGCGCCTTGGTGTGTTGGACGAGGCGGTTTTCTGTACAAATTAATGTACTTGCATACAACGTAAAAGACGCGCGTGGGTGCGCCGCGACCGCGCGCGTCGCCAGTGTGAGAACCGTCTAAACTGTCAAAATTGTTTTAAAGTAAAAAGAAACAATAGTATTGTATTTAAGATAGCCTGCGTAGTGTACAAACCTAATTTGTGTCATTTTCGTCCATGGAAACAGACGTGGGACCCGTACATTAATAACACCGTCAAAAAAATATTACAATTTGAAAAACAAGTACCATATACCTCAGATCACTTAAAAATCCCTATGAAATAAATTTGTGCCAAATTAAGGCATGGACTTTTAATATTTTCAATTTTTTTGTTTGTCCGAGCCATTGATGCTTATAAAAAATATTAGTATTATTAGAGTTTACATATTTAATATCTTAAATACATGAGTGATGGACAGAATGAATTTGTGTCATTTTCATGCATGGATAATACCTAGGTAGGTAGGTATTCAAAAAGTTTGCGGTCGAAGCGAGTAGGCGCGGGCGCGTGGCGAGGGACGACGAAGCTCGTCCGTTTCGGTTGG
This sequence comes from Agriphila geniculea, assembly GCA_943789525.1. NCBI lineage: Eukaryota > Metazoa > Arthropoda > Insecta > Lepidoptera > Crambidae > Agriphila > Agriphila geniculea. The sequence continues at coordinate 12,235,194 of OX038890.1, read as the reverse complement.
ATACTAAGTACGTACATACCTATAAGTCTCACGTCACGATACGAACGAACACGCACCTTTCGTTTGGTTAAGTAGGTACTCTATAGAATTACATCTCCTGTTTTAGAAATTCATACAGATGTACTATGGACAAGAACGTCACTTAACCACAACTCTTAAGGTTAAAATCGGTTGCACGCCGCGCCGCCGCCGTCATAACATAATATATTTAGTTCGTGCAGGGGGATACATGCGCACACAATTTTTTTGCTAACTTTTTAAGCGAAGCTGTTGCCCATAGTACATACATATCTGTTCTGTTTCCATTCTAAAACAACCTAGAAGTAATGTACCGACGATATACATTCTTATTTCAGATATCAAATCGATTGTACCGGCTTCCCGGCAGAATGATTGACAAAAACATGTGGGCCGGAGAGTCGCATGCTTTGAGGTTATGTTTTTTGTTAAATCGTCGAATTCCAGATCAATCGGAGCCTGTAGCGGTGGGTTGATGCATTTGTAGCCGTTACATATTTAAGCATGTTCCAGACGGATTAAATCACGCCTCCCAACAGAGGTGACCTTGCTTGATTTAATCCATCTAGACGGCAGATTTAATCCAAATCTCTCCAACCAATCCAAATGACCTTCAACGTCCTTGGTGGAAGGGCGCGAGTTCTAACACAGGCACGGTAATGATATTTATCAGTACTCCAACTTCATATACTGCCCGGCATTTTATTGGCAAGATAAAAACGAGACAAAAGATGTGCAGCGCCACAAATTTTAGTGTTTGTGCCTATTGCGCATCTTTTGTCTCATCTTTCTCTTGCCAATTTATATGCAAGTGTCATCTGTACAAATAGTCGAAAAGCGAGTCGTACCTACGCGCCTCGGCCCTCGAGTTCAGTCTGCAGTCTGCACTCGGTACACAAACAGTCGCGAATGCGCCGCAGTGATGAACGAAAGATGTACGAGGTAATAAATATAATAGAAAAAATACTATAAAATATCGACTCAGCCCTCGCAGTTCAGACGGGCTCAAATGGCTCGGCTGCTACGGGTTACGGGTGAGTCAATTTTTTCTAGTATTTTTAGGGTTCCGTAGCCTAAATGGCAAAAAACGGAACCCTTATAGATTCGTCATGTCTGTCTGTCTATCTGTCCTTCTGTCACAGCCATTTTATTCCAAAAGTATTAATATTACACAATTGAACCTTGGTTGGTAGATGTATTCTGTTAACCGCTTAACGATTTTAACACAAAAATAACAAAAATAAAGATTAAGGGGGGGCTCTCCATACATGGAACTGCAACTGCGAACGTGTGAGGTGTCAATAGATAGGTCTTTAAAATTGACATTGAGGTTTTTAAGACATTTTTTTCTCAAAGTCTAAGGTTTGAAAGATATACTCCTCCAAAGTGGTAAAATGTTTATCCTCCCCCCCCCTTTAACTTTTGAAATAAGAAAGTGAAAAATCTAAAAAACATATATGCTGCATGTAGGTCTTAATAATTACTTTCAATAAAAATTGGTTTAAATGAGATATAGTAATTAGTTTTTCAGATATAGCACATTTTCCATAACCGCAAATATAACTTTGTCATTCATAACAACACTGAAAAACAAAGTTATTTTTGCAGACGAAAAATTATAATGGTATTAAATATGGTGTGGTATAAGGTATCTACGGAACCGTACGGCGTGTTGCCCAAAACGCACTTGGCCGGGTTTTTTTCTATTATATTTATTACCTTAATATAGAAATAACATTCTGAATGCCAAAAGTCTAAAAATTCAATAGGTACTATTGATTGAAATATAAGTTCTTACTATTGCAAAGTGCAGATTGTGCTGTTTTTATTATAAATATAATTAACCAATAATCCAGAGATACCTTACATTTTTAAATACCTGGAAAGTCCGAAAGCTAAGATTAAGTATACTTAAAATATTATATAATACGTAGGTATTGTACTAAGGATTATTAAATAATTTGTTTCTCCCATCAATAATGTATTTTTTTTTTATTTTTATTTTACCATTAGTTTTGTTAATCTAGTAATATTATTGCCTTAAAATTAATTGATTGAACCAGCGCGGGTTTATTTAGGTAATTATTTCAAGGACAGGGCCGAGTTACAGTACTGATAGATATCTTTACCGTGGAATGGGAAAGAGTGTCGGTGCTAGGGTTGCCAACATGTCTAAGGCGAAATACAGTATTTTTCAAATAAGGCTAAAAAAATTAGTACACTTTAAAATAATATAGTAGTTTATGGAAAAGGCAAAAATTAGGCAAATATATTATTATATTTTACTTTTTATAAAAACTATATTTTTTGAACTTTTTGCATTTTTGAACAATGTTTTGGTCAAAATCATAAACCATAAATAAAACAATCATGAATCAAAATAAAAGTCTCATATTATTTTCTACCATCAATATTAATTAAATATAAGTAAATTGAAAACTCGTTTTTAACTTACTTACGATTGTATCAGTATTACTGATTAAGTTAAGACATGAAAGAAATTCGTCCATGGTTAAGATTAAGATATATTTCGTCCATGGATTAAGATTTAATTAAGTTGTCAATTTTATATTGACAAGTTTGGAACGCAATAAGACAGATAGATACGTTCAGAATTCAGATACAATACACCAGTGGCGAGGGGTCGAAATATGGCGAAGGTAAGCCGAACAAAAAAAAAAACACTATCGCGTGATGCAAGCTTCTAACGTTTCTTCAAAAGCTATAGGGCCTCACTTTGCATAAAAGCACTGATAGGATAGTGACAATGTCTATTCCGTGCTACTCCATACTGAGGCATACTGAGTTGGAATCAGAGAATAATAAACATAAAAAATAAAATATTTTATTGAGTTTGCAACTGCCTGTCATCTTTGTTTTTGTCAAGTTTGGATTGGAAAACAAAGTTTCACCGCTAAGTAGTCAGTTAAACAACACTCCATATGAATTAAAGCCATTATGGCAAATAAGCTTACCGCAATGAACAAATATATAAAATAAACTCGTTAAAATAAGCAAAAACCGGCGAAAAGTATCGATTCTCACTTACTAATTCACTATTTTGCAAAAAACTAATCACGTTCAAAACACGCACATAAACAATGATAATGGCGGACACGTACTAATTATATAATTAATTTCCGACCACCTACAAATTCGCAGTGTTGTGTTAATCACTCGTATGTCATTTCATTGCATTCGCGCCTACTCGTAATAGACAGACAAGGGAAACGATAAAATCGCTTGAAATAGAAAGAGATGGAAAAATGTAACCCGATCCACCACCGGCTTATATTAACCGAAAGGCACGCGTGCGTGCGAATGAGACAGAGTAATAACAATGTTCCGATTGCCATGGCAACCACACACCAGACGCAGTGCAAACATTAAGCCAAACAAAAGCGGCTTGCCTCGTCGAGGTTTGCTATGGAAATAATTGTAGGCGCTTTGAAATAATGAAACAATAATACTCTCCATGTATTTCTCCTCATAATCTTGTAACAATAATTAATGACATGTTATAATCTGCATGGTGGATCGGTGGTGGGCAGTTCAGGGATTTCTCAAAGGGAAGCCGATGGGAATCGGCTTGTATGGACCCCTCGCCACTGCAATACACTATACACATAGTATTTGTTATATGGTGTGACTATACACTACACGCTATAGAATCAGTCAAAATTCACGATCACAAATTAAAAAAAAAGAAACATTTGTTTCTTAGCGATCGATGTTGAAAATATAGTATTTTTGCGTACTATATATTTCTTCAATAGTATATAGCACGCAGACCCGAAACATAGTATAATACGACATATTATTATAGTATGGTTGGCAGCCCTAGTTGGCGGCGCTTGGATGTAAACTCGTGTAGCCGCAACACAATCCACGGATGGAAACCACGCCCCCATCAAGCTTCCACCAAGGTGACCTTGGTTGGGAGGCGTGATTAAATCCGTCTGGAACGTGCTTTATTGTAACAGCTACAAACACATTCGTTGCTCATGTAACGCAATAGCGACCTAAAGTTTTAAAAGCATGCGACTCTCCGGCCCACACGCTTAAGTCTAAAATATTGGTGAAAATTGTATTATGATTAAAAATAAGCAGGTTTTCGTAACCGTATATAATAGGTCTTTACCTATGAAATTGCCGATTTGTATGGAGAATTTTCAAGAAGTTGCATTTTTCATACTAGCATTTTCTTTGTTCATTTAACAACCGTTAACACTCTTGTAACAAAACTTTTATGTACTAATGTTTGAACACTATGCTAACCTATTCCATTTACGATAGGCGAAAAAAATAAGTTTTGGCTAAGTTACAACCCCTCCGGTCACCCTTTTTTGGCTCACAAAAAAAGAGTAACTTTCAAGATCTTTTTTTAATGCTATGAAAGCTTAAAAAAAGGACTTTATTTTTACTGATAGTTGACTATCATGGTCATAATTCGACATACGTAAATCAAGATATTGTTAAATGTTTTAAAACATAGAAGTTATTATTTTCTCTGTATGTGACAAAATATCGGCAAGTTCATAAGTAAAGACCTAATATTTATAGATATATATTGCGAACGATTTTATCCTAGCTTTCCGATGACCTAGAGACTTGAAACTTTGAAAATAGGTCAGAACTGGAAGGCAATGCAATATTATGGTGTCATTGAGCTGATCTGATGATGAAGCCGGAAGAAGCCCACAGGAATTCTATGATAAAACCTACAACCCCATCGTGTTTGGGCTCGTTAGAATAGGCATGACGAAATTTTTTTTTATTTTATGTTACATAAATTACCTCTCAAAAAAAGAAACATTGGTAAAATAATTATTTCGCTAGCGTGAAAACTGCCCGAGATATCACAGTTTAAAATGCACACAAATTGGACTCACCCGAAAACGCTCCATACTAACGGCTACCCTAGTTATGACGTCACGCCTAGGTGTTTGTATGCAACGCGTAGGAAAGTTTGGCAGCTATATTAAATATTGTGTTTATCAAAATTGTTTCTTATACAAATTTGCTATAAATTTTATGGATTAATTAAATGTATTATTTATTTTAATATATTTTAAACTTTTTAAATGGACTTGTCCGCCCAACTTTGAAGGGTAATAAAACAAATAATACGCAATATATAAAACCAAGAGGTATACAAGCTACTCTAAAAGTTCAATATGTTTACGGTTTTTATTAGTATTTTGTTATTTTATTCAGTAGTCGTCATCCCTATTGTTTTGACGAGTACTCTAATGGGAGACGAAGTCCAGGGTCTGATGATGAAGCTGACAGACAGAGTATGTTCATTACTTTTAGTCGGAGGATTTTTGTAAAAATATTAACCAAACTGTTTTTCAATTAGGGTTTTTCAAAATGACAAAAAACTGTATGCTCGATAGATAAGATGGCGTTGATAAAAATGTATGTGTCAATGTGATTTTTTTACTCAGCTTCGAAGAGTACTCAGGTAGGCAGGCAAATCTGATGTTACCCTAAAATGTTTCTCTTTGGCCAGATGTCAGCCAGCGAACGCTTATTTGCCTCTTTGGTACAGGCCGTTTATTTTTAAAAGCCAATTTTTACACTTCTCTTTCCATCAACGCCATCTAGAGGCAAATAGTTACTATTTTTTTAAAATGTCACTTTGTAAAGCCTTCATTAAGAATAATTGTCCTAAGTCGTGGGCTTTTAAAAAAAATGCTTTTTTGACAGTTGCCTTTCTCATCGAATGTGTTTTTTAATCAATATATTTGTACATGTATCATAGATTCACGTGGACTACATTACCACAGAATAACTATGATACTACCTAATAAATTGTTCGATTTTGGTAGATTATTTTTTGATGTTATTCTAAAATACCCCAGGTGTCCAAGAATGTCACAGCTCAAGGGTGGACACAATGTTTCCACTACTACTACCTAATATTTGTGATTTTCAGACTCATTAATCTTTTAGTATGTAGAATTTTACCTGAGAGATTAATGCCTATTATAAGTAATTGTTGATTTTAAATCGTTATTGCCTATAAAAGGTACATAACTACGATTTAAAAAAAATTAGACTCATTTATCTTTAAGTCACACACAAATCATTGTACCTGAGATAAACCTATAGGTACTTTTAAAGTCTGAATAATTATGCAATACCTTGAGAAAACCTTTATCGGTTGGAATTCAACAGATTTTGTCATTTACTTGTTCCACTAAATATGAAAATGTCAAAATTAATAACAGTGTTTCATTGTTGGACAGAGGATGTTTCATTGTGTACACCTAGGTGGACACAATGAAACAATTCCCATTTTCTTTTAAAAGTCTTCTTATTGGTTTATGTATCTATTTATTAATGAAACTATAACTGCCATTTTATACCTAATTAAGTAGATTCCGTTCCTCTAAAAACGGAATTCATATCTTTAAAAATGAGAGAAATATGAGACTCAGAGCTTTTGGTGTTGCATTGTTCCACACTGCTCTACGTTTGTATGTATGTGAGTTTTTGTATTGTTACTTGGGACAAGTTTCAATGGTTGTAAAGTAATTTATGCTTACTACATAAGTCAAAACTTGAAAAATTAAACTTTAGTATTTACTTACCTTTTAAAAAAAACTAAAAACCGACTTCAAAAAACCTGCCTCTAAAAAGCAAGAAATAATATTCAAATCATTAGATATGCATTATCATTGTTATATAATAACAACACGTCTATTGAAGTCGGGTGGGGCTGGAGTACAACTTCGTTTTTTTATTCTAAAAGCCCTACCCGACTTCAATATACGTGTTGTTATTATATAACAATGATAATGCATATCTAATGATTTGAATATTATTTCTTGCTTTTTAGAGGCAGGTTATTTGAAGTTGGTTTTTTGTTTTTTAAAACATTTTTTTTTATTTTTAAAACAATTTTTATTTTTTTGTTTTTAGTGTAAGTACCTTCTCTATTAGGTAGTGTAGTGTAAGTATATTATTTGGTAGAAAAATCGGCTCAGTCAAACGTGAGATATTCGCGGAGAAACATACATTCATACAGGTCAAACTGAAAGAGAACCTTCTTTTTTTTGAAGTCGGTTAAAAAGACTAAAAGTACCTCTTACCCAAAAAAAAGAATCATCTTATTCGGTTCATAAATAACAAAATAGTCAAGTTAGTTGATGCAAAATCATAGTGTTTTCAGGATACCTTGAAAACTACTGAACCGATTTGAAAAAAAAATAAATGGGACCATTTCGCAAAAAAATTGAATCGAACAAAAAAAGAATCATCAAAATCGGTCCATAAATGTCGAAGATACGCGCGAACAACGATAAAAAAAAACATACAATTAAGGATGTAATAAAACAGATGCTTCGTTCGGAGTTATTTTATTAATAAAATACATGTAAAATATTTTTTTTTTCTTACAAAGAGGTTATAAGAAAACTGAATTTCTTAGTGCTCATCACGGTTAGTTCAGAGCCATCACGCCTTATTAGTAAGTTTGAATAGACTAACATACACGTTACTAACATAACAAGTGATGTATAGGTACTTGGTTATTTATAAAGCTGTTGGGTTTTAAAGTAAATGGGAACGGGAACGAGAACGAAAACGGAAACGGGAACGGTACTTACCTACTAATCTCTGAACTAAACTTTTCAATAATTTATACCAATTCGAATTTAATATTTATAACTAAGACAGGACAACGTCTGTCGGGTCAGCTAGTAAAATAAATATTTGAGGGGGCTCCCATACAACAAACGTGATTTTTTAGCCGTTTTTTGGTACGGAACCCTTTGTGTGCGAGTCCGACTCGCACTTGACCGGTTTTTATTTCCTTACCCTCAAAAAATATTTTGTTACAGTAGGTAGGTAATCCTTTCTTTTTAAACTTTGCAAGAGGTAGAGTACAAGAATGTTAATGATGTCATCTCATCAATGAGACTGTAATTGACAATAATAACACATGCCTACTTCCAAATCACGCCAACAGCACTGTTAGCCTATAATCCATTAAATGAAGTAGGTACACAAATACCCTATCTGTGTAATATTTTGTGACTATTTAATTTGGTCGGATACGCGCTAACAGCGCTGTGAGCGTGATTCGGAACGCGGCCACAGTATCATCAAATGTATTTATATTCGTTCGTATACTTCTTACCTACCTACCTACTCGTTACTTCAAATGTGTCACCGAACTTCAGTACCTATGCTTAGGCGTCACTTAAGTCACTTACTTACTTTAAATTAGGCGAATTAATTTGAAGTGGGATATTGTGCTGGCTCAATACGAAATAGAGGCTACTTTTTACAAATTCTTTTACCCAAAGTCGCTCGAACGGCAAAGTACGTAGCAGCGGTGCTCGAAGTACGCAGCAAACAGCGGTGCCCCGGCTCCCACCCCCCCACCCCCCCCCCATTTTCTTTTGTGACTTTTACAGGGTGTTGAAAAGAAAAAAATAAAAAGCTGAAAATTCCATTGATGAATTATGTACAACAGATACTATTGATCTAAAACATTTAACACTTATTTAACCAATTGTAATATTCTTTTGGAGTTACTAAGGTAACGCTTTAGGTAATAGTCAAATAACAGTATTCCCGTGGACAAAGATGACACAAAAAGCTCAAGTAAGTACATCGGTTACAACTTCATAATCATCATGAAAGTAAAATTTTCAACTTTAATTTTCTTTTCGTCCGATAGCGTTAAAAAAGACAAAAACCTAAATTGTTACTTATGCATCAAACCAAAATGACACAATTTCATGTATTAGGCTAAGTGAATGGTGCAGAAACTATATACGAAAAAAACAAACTTTAATATTTTTAAAAGCTAAAAACTTATCCCGATCGGTCTAAAATGCAAGTTGAAGTGTTTTTAGATACCTATTTTGAAAGACTAATACTTCAAAAAACGAAGGAAGTTCTCAGTTCGGTTGCATTCAACCGAGACCTAAATTAATGGGTGACTGATACTGATGATGATGGGTGACTGGTACTGAGTGGGCAATTATTATACCAATTATGACGTTCACATTTTTAACACGTTTTTATAAGGTTACCTACTTTCTCATTTGTTTGTTTGTATTTTGTCATCTCGATTAGGATAAAAGTCACCTTTTTACGTCCCCTAAAAAATATTGCAATATTGCATAGTCAGTAACAGTATGATAGTAGGTACGATACGTACGAGTATGTAGGCAAATCAACCCTCAACATTATGTAGTTCAACTTGAATTTTATTAGAAACAGCCTAATGATTCCTACGGACCGACGATATGGTCACCCTACACACTGATTATTCATAATAAATCATAGTAAATAAATTAACTTATTTCTCTAAAACGAATGAAGATATAGTGAAAATATGTTTTCGGGCCGTTTATCGTGATCAAACGGTTACGTAAACTTCCTTATTTTTAATCTTAATACAATTTTCACCAGTATTTTAGACTTAAGCGTGTGGGCCGGAGAGTCGCATGCTTTTAAAACTTTAGATCGCCATATCTTTGTCCCTGTTGCGTTACATGAGCAACAAATGTGTTTGTAGCTGTTACAATGAATATGTAACGGCTACAAATACATCAACCCAGCGGTACAGGCTCCGATTGATCTGGAATTCGACGATTTAACAAAAAACATAACCTCAAAGCATGCGAATCTCCGTGCCACATGCTTTTGTCAATCATTCTGCCGGGAAGCCGGTACAATCGATTTGATATCTGAAATAAGAACGTATATCATCGGTACATTACTTCTAGGTAGTTTTAGAATGGAATTATTCAGTGGCACGGAGATTCGCATGCTCACCGTAAAGTTCGTCTTTATGTTGGGTATAGGCTGCATAAAATAGCTTTTTATGCTCTAGTGCATAAAGTAAAATCTTCGTCTAAGTCTCAGACTTTAAGACAAAGGTCGTCAGGTAAACAGCCACACACGCAATTCAACTTCGTGCAATTAACTTGTTATTTCATTCTGTTTCTTCATTTTTTGTTGTGTTATACTTTTTTATTTTTGAAAATGGGTATCAATTTTATTGAAAGGCCTTGATAAAAAAATATTTTTAAAAATTTTCAATATGGGTATCAAATGAAAGGCCTTGATGAGCACATTCCAAAATTATATTTTTTTTAATAAAAAATGAGTTTTTTTTTTCAATTTTTGGATATGGGTATCAAATGAAAGGACTTGATGAGCACATTTCAAAATTATATTTTTTTATAAAAACGAAAGAGTTTTTTTTTTCAATTTTTGAATATAGGTATCAAATAAAAGGCCTTGATGAGCACATTCCAAAAATATATATTTTGTCACAAAAAAACTAAGAAAGAAAAATTTTTTTTTCAATTTTTGAATATGGGTATCAAATGAAAGGCCTTGATGAGGACATTCCAAAAATATATATTTTGTCACAAAAAATTAAAAAAAAGTTTAAATACATCAATAAATCATTAATTGGGGACCATAAGCAGGTCGGGATCCTTACCTATGTTTGTTTTTTACCACAACACGGGCAAGCATTTGCCTCCATCTATCCACCTGATTTTAAATTGACGATAAGGCTGAAACTGTAAACCCACTTCACCTGGAATTGTTAACCACTGATCCGATTTCACCAATGAAAATAAACGCGATTAATTCACTGAACAGGTTTGGCTTCACTATCATAACACCGAAGAAAAAATTGTTACAAAAATTGCCAATTATTTAATGAAGAATTAGAATAGAAAATCTTGTATCAATTGACCCTAAACGGCAATCTTATGGCTATCTCTATCGTTGCCGAAACACAACAATGCTAACACTAAATAAGTAGGAGCAGATTTAGGTTTAGGTGCCTACCTACGACGGTGATAGATAGCTAGGGAGACTTAAAATAAGCCCAAGTAGCAACCACACTGACTATTAAATGTATTGACCCGGGCGAGACCTCGCCTCGGCTCGGTGTCTATCAACAGTGGCTGACATACTGTATACTGCCCGGCACGTAACTTGGCAAAATAAAAACGAGACAAAAGATGCGCAGTAGCCACAAATACTAAACACGGCGCATCTTTTGTCTCATCTTTCTCTTGCCAACTTAAGTATATGCCACTGTCTGTACCATAGACGCGGCTAGACCTTTGCAAACACTGACATGAAATTTTTTTTTTATATGCAGGGGCCGTACCGGCTAACGAATCGAGCTTCGGAAAATTTGCCGAGTTTCAAATTAAAACAGATAAATTGGAGTAAGGAATTACTTATTGTACTATTTGTTGAAGTTATTTGCAAGATATTGATGTTTGTGTGACCTCATGAATTAGGGTTCACCATTTTGGCCCAATTGGGGCTCGATTTATCTGTTTTAATTTGAACCCCGGCAGACATTTCGAAGTTCGATGCGTTAGCCGGTACGGCCCCAGGTCAATGTTTGCAAATAATTAAATTGAAATTTACGGTACCAGAGGATCTACCTACTACGAAAAAACACGTCAGTGAAACGTGATGGTGTTCGCCGCGCGATAGACTGTGCCCAGCATTAATTATGTATGACCTTGTCTCCCTACCCTATTCAAATGCCAACGATAATTTAAAAAGACAAATATAAATTATCCAAGTATAAAATTACATGTCGTAAGTTTCTACAACAAAACTACAGTGTTTTGTCATTGAGATACATTCTTGATATTGCATTTTTTTGCTTAATGCTAAAATACAGTGCAAAAAATTCGCAATAGCATGTGTCGCAATCGCAACAGTGGCGCAATCGAAACTAAGTAAGACACCCTATATTTGCCTTCAAAAGATAGCTGTGGCTGAGGCCGAAGTCTGCTATTGACTGTTAACGTCATAATCGTGTTTCAATTGTGTTTGAATTGTAATGCTTTTTGACAGAGTTCTTGCTTCTTAAATCCAAAAGCGAAACACAATTGAAACACGATTTATGACATTATCCAGAGCAGACTTGGGCCCATGGCCATTTGAATAGGGTATAAGGGCTGATTCAACAGGTAGATATTTATAACATGATTATACCTCGTATTGTAGTAGTTTTGTAGAAGTTAAATTATTGCTTGTATTATTGCCTTGGATTAATAAATAAATAATACGAAGCGGCACAATCGGCACGAACGTCGTCCGATTATCGTAGTTCGGTTTTTCGAGTAGGCTCTCATTTTTTCTGATCATATTATCAATTTATTATGAATGAAGATGTCGCAGTTGAACTATAATTGAATTCTACATTTGAAAATAGCTTAAATTTATTACAGTATAAGAACATACATCGAGCTAAACTAAGCGTACCTAGGTACCTAATTATAATTAGGTACACTGGTACAGTCTGGAAAATTAAGTTTAATACTAATATCTCTAGGCTGTGGTTTTAATCAGACTCTAGAATTTAAAAAATAATTGCGGACCAACTAATGGGGAATGTCTAAAAAAAATTATCATTATTATAAAATATTTTATTGCCAAACAATAAGTAGGTATGTTTATGTTGCCCATTATAAATGAAATTAAATAAAAGTTTATTCAACATACACTCGTTTATAATACAGTAAACGTGGGAAAAGCTATTGTCGAATATAGCAAAGCTACAATACAACTAATCGTAATCTTAACTAATATTATAAATGTGAAAGTGTGTTTGTTTCTTACGCTTTCAAGTCTTAGCATCTCAACCGATCATCATGAAAATTTGCATACCTAGGTAGTAGGTACGCGTCACATTGTCAGGGGTACAGAAAAGGACATAGGTACCTAGGGCATAAGAATAAATAAAACTTACTAGAACGGACACTCCCGCCCCGAACGGGCTCAAAGTCACGATAATTTAGGCTACTTGTTAAACGGGAAACTCAGTCGGACTGTTACGGCCGGCGCCGGCGTCGCCGCACGCGCGTTTGCCTGTTTGTGCGTTCCGTACAGGGAATGTTATGTTAACGTTATTTTTGAATATAACGTTATTTCTTACTTTTTTTAACATTAATTTTAACATTAACGGTATATCAATAAATAACGTTAATTTTAACGTTAATTTGAGAAATAACGTTAAATTTAACGTTATTTACTGAAATAACGTTAATTTTAACGTTATTTCTTCCTTTTTTTACCGTTACTTTAAAATTAACGTTATTCCAATTAATAACGTTAATTTTTTACCGATAATTTTACCGGTACTAAATTTAACGCTATATTTAACGTTAATTTTACCGGTAAAATATTTTTAACCTTATTTTTACCGGTAAATTTACCGATAAAATGTTTTTGAGAATCCATTATTGTCGAGTTTTGTTTCAAACATAGAACGCCACACCTATCGCTCTCTCGGTCACTCTCACACTCGTTGTGGTAAGCGCCGTGAGCCGCCATTTTCAATCCCATTCTTTATCTGGGCGGGTGTTGTACATTGAGGGGAGAAAACCCTATTACACAGGTGATGTTTGTATTTTTATGTAAAATTTGTATGGAAAAATATAAATAACTCGAACTTGACCGTTTATTGACCTTTCATTAAATACCTTTTGACCTTATTTTTTGGCTCCGACGCACCGTTTCTGAGATATTTGAATTTTTGTATTTTTTTCGAAATCAGGTTATAAGTACCCACTATAGTAGTAGGTAGTACTCGCATTTTTGAGTAAAGCACTATACAAGCCTTGGTCCACAATGACTGCACTGCTGGCCACGTTATGATGGCCTCGAGCTAAGCTTAACTACGCTCTCGGCCTTCAAGCTTGGTCATCATTGCAGCCCTTGCTGTCCGCGCTATAAAGGACGAGACCGTTTTTTTTTTTTTTTTTTTTTTTTTCGCTCTCAGCCTGAGGGGCTTTGAACACCTTCACCGAGGGGAAGGGGGCGGAAATCCTCATTGGATACCACATAGCCGCCGTGCTATGCTGGTTATGTCAGACTTGACTGACTAAAACCGCCGCATATTGGTTTCGACCGAAGCTATTGTAAGCCATTAAAAACCTTCATCGAAAGCGACCACCCCCCGAGGGGAGGGTGGAGGTCGAGGCCTTTATAGCTATTCCAGCTTGGCCATCAAGGGCTGCAATGCTGACCGCGCTGTGACGGCCTGGACCTGCGCTGAGCTCCGCTCTCGGCCATCATAATCGCTGCCAGCAACGCAGTCATTATATACCGCGGCAGTAATGTACTATTATTTATACAAACTCAGGAGTAGGGTAGGTAAGTACTTACTCACCCAGAAAAAATAATATTTTATTTTTGTATCTACTAACTAGAATAAAATAATGATTTCAAACTAAAGAAAAACTCATATTTTAGCGATATTATCTTTAAACGTAAGTAATATTTAACAGTAAGCAACCCTAACACGCTTGGACGACAGTGGGGCGTAGCGTCGTGAAGGGGGAAGTAGTTATATAAATGGCGGCATTTGGGACTCGGATAAAGAAGAGTCCGTTCTAGTAAGTTTTATTTATTCTTATGCCTAGGGTACCTTTCATCCAGAAAAAAATGTACTATTCCCGAGGGATATAAAATATACTGTCCACGCACACAAGTCTCAGACTTCGTGTATTTTAATGGAATTATAAACAGTAGTTTATTATGCCATTAAAAATACCGAATGTAGTGGTTATGTAGTAGAAAAGAACTGATTATGCGGTGACACTGCTACATTCATCTAAGTATAGTACCTACACTTTTATACGTCACAAAATACCTAGTGAGTCTGTGTATGTCCGCTTAGCATAACACGCAACTATACACAAACATTTTATCTTTAGGAGAGAACACGTGTCTTAAGTTAAAAAATAAAAATAATGTTGAAGCCGTTCCTTCTATTGGCAACTTTGCAGTTGTGTTGTGCGTTCAAAATATTGGTTGTATTCCCCATACCTGGTGGTAGCCATGCCATATTGGGAGAAGGGTACGTGAGGCATCTACTGGAAGCTGGCCATGAGGTAGGTTTTTATTAATTATCATAATTATTATGTAACTAGCGGCCGCCCGCGACTTCGTCTGCGTGGAAAGATTGTTTGCTATCCCTCGGGAACAATACATTATTTCGGGATGAAAGGTGTCCTATGACCTTCTCTGTACCCCTAAAAACGTGTATGCAAAATTTTATGATGATCGGTTTAGTAGTTAAGACGTGAAGGCGTAACAAACAAACAAACAAACAAACGGACTTTCGCATTTATAATATTAGTAAGGATAAAGCACCGGACCCTGGTCTAGGTAACTCAGTGGCTATGCAGTCGCACGGATAGCAAAAGGCGTGTTCGATTCTTGCCTTAGCAATCAGGGAAGTAGTTCTTCTACTACTGTGTGTTGATGTGATTGTTGTGATCTGTTCTAATAAAAAAAATAACATTGCTCTTAGGTAACTTACATCACACCTCTCCCTCGACTTAAACCATCGCCGAATCTTCGCCAAATAGATGTCTCAGCCAACTACAAATTGTCGCTAATGAGTAAGAAAGACACATGATATTTTATTTTTTACTTCTGTACCCATCTTTATATTTCTTTAAGTGAAACCTCCTATCAAAACTAATATCAAAGAATTGAATTGCTACTTAGGTGAAGTTTGAGATAAAAAGATTTTTAGTCCAACTTAAGCAAGTTGGAAAAATAAAGTAGCTTTTTTATTTATCTTAAATTTTACTTATCTAATTACTTACTTATCTAATAGGCTCATGTCCTGGCATTTCAGATGCTTTTCTAGACCTTGAGAAACTTATGAAAAAAGATATAGATTTGTCGAATATGTCTGCCATCAAAGAGATAATGGTTAACATTGCCAACGCAACTGTCACGAATCCAAATGTGAAGAAAATCATGGATGATCCAGTGGAGAAATTTGACGTCATCATAGTAGAATGGCTGTACACGGAAATTTATTCCGGGTAAGTAAACAAAGATACGTAGATCTTAAAGTAATGGTATCTACTCTTATCTACTTGATTGAACATTTTCATGACGAGTAGATAATGCACTTTTTAGACATCAGAGAAAACAATAACAATGCTGTTATCGTTTTTTTTAAATAAAAAAATTAAAAAAAAAAATTAAGATATAAAAAAATTAAACGTTTTATTTTAAATTCATTTGTGGCCATGTAAAATGACTTACTACAAGATTAGTGGATAAAACTGACTAAAAATAGCGCTGCGCGGTCGTTTTTTTACTACAAACAGAGGATGAAACAGACAAAAATCGCACTGCGCGGCCGTTTTCTTTAACTAAAGACTGACATTTTTCTGAAAAGTCAGGAATTTCGTGCATATCCTAGACAAGCATTTTCCTTTACGTAAATGGTAACCTTATCTAGGGGGCCCACACGCGTGTTTTGCTTAGGGCACCGAGTTGTCTTAATCCGGCACTGAGCGCATGCAGTTACATTGCTGCTTTAAGTAATACAGTTCTCATATTGGTTCTTAATAAAGCAGCAATGTAACTGCGAAATCTGTCCGAATTGATTGCAACAAAGTTACATAATCAGCCCTCAGATCCATCGCAATGAATAATTTATTTTTCTATATTGACCTTCAGAGATAACGTAAATGACGAATAATGACTACTAATTTATTTATTGCAAAGTCACGAAACTTAAATAAACATAACACAGACAATTTGCTATTATCGATGTCCGTTAAAATCAGTTAGGTACTTGGACGAGTTAGGTACTTAAGAATTTTCTAACTGAAAAATTATTGTGAAAATAAAAAAATAAAAAATATTTATTTTCTTCAACAAAGTTTACATTACAGAGTTAGTTCACAAATAGGACCTAGCATAAAGTTGAATTGGCTGTTATATTTTAGCCGTCCGTCCGTTCAATGTGTCCGTCTGTCTTTCTGTCTGTCCATCAGATCGTCCGTTGAATCATAAATGCCACAAAGCTCTAGCAACTAAACCGTTGAAACGTTTGCTTTGCACCAAAGATGTGTCTTGTTGCTGACCCGAAAAGTATAAAAAACCGGCCAAGTGCATGTCGGGCCACGCGCCATAGGGTTCCGTAGTTACCTTATACCATACCATATTTAATACCACCTATATTTTTTCGTCTGTAAAAATAACTTTGTTTTTCACAGTGTTGGTATGAATGACAAAGTTATTTTTGCGGTTTTGGAAAATGTGCTATATCTCAAAAACTAATAACTATATCTCGTTCAAACCAATTTTCGTTGAAAGTGTTTATTAAGATCTACGGCATATATTTTTTTTAGATTTTTCACTTTCTTATTTCAAAAGTTAAAGGGGGGGGACACACACATTTCTCTTTGGCGGGAATATCTTTCAAACGGTTGACTTTGAGAAAAAGTTGTCTTAGGAACCTTAATGTCATTTTTAAAGACCTATCTATAAACACCCAACACGTGTTGGATTGAAGAAAAAAAAAAATTTCAGTTTCAGTTCCATGTAAGGGGAGACCCCTTAATCTTTTATTTTTCTTATTTTTATATTAAATTCGTTAAGCGGTTGACAGAATACATCTACCTACCAAGTTTCAACTGTGTAGTCTTAATACTTTCGGAATAAAGTGGCTGTGACATACGGACAGACAGACAGACAGACAGACAGACATGATGAATCTATAAGGGTTCCGTTTTTTGCCATTTAGGCTACGGAACCCTAAAAATAAGCAATAAAAGTTATGCGAGTTATTGGAAACCACTGGTGTAGAGCTTATGTAGACAAAGACTGTATTTTTTAATGAAATGAAATATCCTTTATTCAAATAAACATTGAAATTAAGTGCTTTTGAATTGTCTATATTTTCCTATCACCCATTCAAGACTTTTTAAAAATTACAAAAAGCTTTTACTTAGAAAAATAGGTACTAGAAAGTTCTTTGACGCGGACCAAAAAACCGCCACCGGACGGGGAACACCGCGAAGCGCGAACGTGAAGCCACGAAGCCCATACGCGAAGCCCCGAAACCCTCCACACTCGCGTGATTCGCGGCCGCGGTTCACGCGCGAGTCTGAAGGGCTATATTTTTCGCACCGTTTTCATGCGCAAACCGCGCCCGTGATTCGCGGCCGTGGTTCGCGGCGCGAGTGTAGAGCCCTCTTTAGTGGTGAAAATCGGTGAAATACGTCTCTTCGTTGGACACATTCTACTCAGGCATATCACGCTAATAAAAGTTATTTATCAGCTTCTCCTCAGTTTTTGGTTCGCCCCTGATTTGGTCCTCCTCAATGGAACCTCACAGCATGGTACTCCGGCTCATCGACGAGATGCCAAACCCAGCATACACACCAGACAACATTGATTCTGAAAATCCACCTTTTAACTTTAAGCAGAGAATTAATAGTCTATGGATGACGATGGACAGGATCATAATGATTTGGTAAGTGCTGGTGAAGTCGCTTGCTGTAGTATCTTATACCTTTAAACGAGCAATCTCGTATATTTTTATTTTTATATTTCTGTGATTTAATTTATAATTATTTATATTTCTGTGATCTCGGAAACGGCTCTAACGATTTCGCTGAAATTTGGTATATGGGGGTTTTCGGAAGTAAACAATCGATCCAGATTGGACTTATGTTTGGGAAAACGCGTGTTTTCGAGTTTTCATGCGTTTTTCATGGGGTTTTCTTTCGAAGTAGAATATGGATATTTTTGTGTAGTCTTAGGGCGCGGCCCCATTAGTGCGTTGCGCTGCGTTGCGTCGTCGCAGCGTCGTCGCTACGTCGTTTTCCATATATTTTTGCGCGCGACGACGGCCAGTGATCCACTGCTACAGAGGAAGCTAGACGAGCGTACCCTCTTGCGTTACGTTGTCGCAGCGTCGACGCAACGCAGGTGTGGCATACAATGCGTTGTTCCGTTGCGACGACGCGACGAAACGCAGCGCAGCGCACTAATGGGGCGTCGCTCTAACGCCATCTAGCAGACTTTTGAAATAGGTGCTTAGCTAGCATGCTATGCGGCAAGCAGAGGCTGTGTAGTAAAGTAGCACCACAGAATAAAATGTACACATCACTTCATAGATGGCGATACTCCGACTATTACCAATTAGTTTTTTTAGTTTATGGAAAATATAAAATAAATTATAACTAGTTTTACTAAGTTTTATAACACCACCATATTACAATAAATAGTAATAACCGAGCAAAGCTCGGTCGCCGAGATATTTGTAACTTAAACTTATTAACCGTTAAAGTATCTAATACACCTAAAAACTAAATAAGAATTTGAGATGATGTATTGGAGACAATTTTAACCAAACCTTTACATTTCGAATACCTTTCGGATTGGATTTATTTAGTTAGTACCTAAGTACACCACACAATATTATAGTGAATAATAAATAAATCAAAAGGTTATCAAACAGTGTAATATTTGGAAATTGGAATGTAGTACCTTTTTGATCTACTTATTAAAAACTTCTAATAGGTATGCGTTTCGTTGCTCTGTTCCTTAAAGTTAATTTAATTAAATAAACTTAAGATACTTAAATTGAACAACACTAGGATAATCTAACACAATATCAAAACTCACACTTTAATCGTGATAAATAAACATAATTCAGAAGTTACCAAATTACGATTATACTAAATTCCAGGTCAACAAGCGCAAAAGACTCGAGCATATACAACGCAGCTTTCGGCCCATCGGCAGCTAAAAGGGGCCAGAAGTTAGCACCGCTGGAGGAGGTCATGTTCAGCGGCTCCTTGATGCTGGGCAACTCACACGTGTCGCTCGGACAACCGGTCAAATTACCGCAGAATTACAAACCTATTCTCGGATATCACATCCCATCGCAAATTGAACCACTACCTGAGGTGAGCTTTGAAATTAAAGTTTGACTCCTGTAAGTGTTTAGGCCCATTTCTGCCGATCTCCTTTCAGCTAAATCCGTCCAGCCAATTAGACGTGAAGTGGTAAAGGCCTACTCAAATCTGACCGGTATCCTGTACTGGTGGTGGTAACGATATCCCGATGGGTATGCGGTAACGCGCTGTTCAAAGGTGTTCCGCAACAGCTGCCGGTAATGCCATACAAAATACCGGTCGGGATATCGGTCGGGTATACCGTTACTGCCACCGGTACAGGATGCCGGTCAGGTTTGAGTAGTCCTTAACAAACACACACATATACAAACCGTTTATACAAATTAAAATAAATAAATAGTATTAGTTGGAAGTAGGAATTAGTTTAATTATTTTTTTCCACAAATCAACTTTACAGAACATACAGAAGATAATGGACAACGCGCAACATGGTGTTATCTACTTCAGCATGGGGTCGATGTTGCAAAGCCAGACGTTGCCAGCAAAGCTAAAGAAAGACCTCCTTACTATGTTTGGAGGACTGAAGCAGACTGTGTTATGGAAGTTTGAGGAAGAATTGCCAGACTTGCCGGGAAACGTACATATCGTGAAATGGGCGCCTCAGCACAGCATATTGGGTAGGTTGTATAAAACTGTGAGACTTCTAACAATTTTTCTTTTCGATCTCTGAGCGATTCTTTGAATCAGCCGAGAATCACTCCAATCCGTTAATCCGAAGCGCGGCGGGGTATGACCCCCCCGCTTCCACTTCCAACCAACTTTCCCGGAAACCCAAATCCGTCCTAACGGACCCCCCCAACCAACTCTCGGCCGATCTGGACCTCCTATTGGAGGCCCAGAAGGCTGTACCCGCCCCCTCACCCCCGACCCCTCTGGTCACACCCGGCCCCTCAGGCCAGC
Organism: Agriphila geniculea; assembly: GCA_943789525.1. Lineage (NCBI taxonomy): Eukaryota > Metazoa > Arthropoda > Insecta > Lepidoptera > Crambidae > Agriphila > Agriphila geniculea. The sequence continues at coordinate 12,214,516 of OX038890.1, read as the reverse complement.
CCGTCTCTGCGACTGACCGCCCATCTGGTAATCAGTCGTGTTAGTTAGAATATTTCATATTCAATTAGTATTTGCTAAACGGCCGTTGACCCCTCTGGTTGGCGGTCGTCCTCTAAGCGTATGCTCACCTAGGTGAGTGACGCGCCGCGCCACCCTCCCCTCGGGGGGTGGTCGCTTTCGATGAAGGTTTTTAATGGCTTACAATAGCTTCGGTCGAAACCAATATGCGACGGTTTTAGTCAGTCAAGTCTGACATAACCGGCATAGCACGGCGGCTATGTGGTATCCAATGAGGATTTCCGCCCCCTTCCCCTCGGTGTCCGGGAAGGTTTCTGAAAAACAGCGATTTCTGAACAAATATTGATAAGAAAAGGGCCATTCTAGTCTAAAAGTGAGATGCTTACGACAGACAGCGTAACGTGCCTTCGGAAGCACGGAGGAGATCGATATACCTAAGTTGATTACTCAGCCAATTCCAACATCCCAACATCCTAGAGAAATTTGCTTTTGATCGCCGAAATAGCAGACACTAGACGCCATGCGGAACTCGATGGCTCTCCGCATTGCCTCTAGTGCGAAACAGTATTTCTCTGATTCGATCTTTTTATTTTAACCAAACAAAACACGTATAACAGACAACTTCTTACTACTACAAAGTAATGGCGGCGGGATGTCACAAAATTTATCGTGCTTGGTGGCGCTTCTGCTGCTGGAGACCTTTGTGCCGGCATTTATCCCCGATTTTCCCATTTATTATAAATTATACCTAAAAATGGTTGATTTGATACTATTGGTATTGGTGATGGGCTCTATTCTCCACATTTAGACTAACCATTTAGTCCGTTATGCTTGAACACAGCATGGTGTGGCTAGTCAAGCCATCCCAGCTCCTTCCAGAAGCGCAGAAGCCCCCTGGGGCGTTCACAGGCTTCTAGAAGCGACCTCACGTATTTGAGGATTTCTGCCCGGTGTATGGCCAAACCCACGCACTCCAGGATCACGTGGGCGTCTGTTTCCTCTGCGTCCAGGCATTCTCTACATAGGGGACTGTCTGTCGTATTCATGATGAATAGTTGTCGGTTTAAAGCTAGGTGAACTGTAAGTGTACCTACAACTATTCGGAGGTCTGGACGATTAAGGCTGAGCAGTCTACAGGTCAACCGCGGCGAGACTGCGGTCATCGCCAACTTGGACTGTCTACAGCTTGTTAGATCTACCCAACGAGTATTATGTGCAGCACTGATTTGATACTAATAAATAACTATTATGGAAATCAGACGGTAAATGAATTAAAGATCGAAGAAAACCAAAATGTGTTGGAAGAAAAAATGATATTTACGAAAAATCGCTTCCAATATCCAAAAATGTATGAAAACAACAAAATGACAGGTCTACATCTACACTAGCGCCAAGTTAGTGGTGGTGCGGCGACTGGTGGACGATTTATGAATCAGCAAAATTATTTTGCCATTGCTACGCTGCTGTAGGTAGTACTAGGTAGGTACTTAATTGATAATTCTCGAAAGTAAAGTACATTTTTTTTTCAATTTCAGCTCACTCAAAATGTGTCCTGTTTATCACACACGGAGGTCTACTTTCTCTGACGGAGACAGTGCATTTTGGAGTACCTGTGATAGGTGTTCCAATGTTTGCTGATCAATTTCATAATGTAGACAGAGTGGTAAAGAAAGGTTTTGCAAAGAAAGTCAGCCTAGATTGGGACTTTGTTGCCAATCTTAAAGTTACGATTGAAGACATGGTTCATGATCCCAGGTAAAGATAAATGTAATGGTAATTAGAATAGAAACAAACACCGGTGATAACGATTACAAAAAAAAACCGAAGATTGCTACGAGTATCTAAACTATAAGAAACTGGCTCCAAATACGAGTATTATTATACAATTATGTGCCCAAATTAAAATTATGTCTCCCTGCGGTAATATTATACCTATACTAACTTCTATTCTTTAGTTCAGCAAATTTCGTGAACCAGCGTTAGCTTGGACGAATCAACCAAGTGGTAGGTGTAGTGAGTTTGTGAATTTACTTTGAATCAGATTTTAATTGAGTTACAAACGCTATTTTTGCCTTGATAGTAGTAGTTAAATTCGACGGCTAATTAATGAAAACCCACACTGCTTAGTTTTCTATGCAATCTCAAAATGATATAGCACTGATTTAGAACAGCGCTGCAAAAATTCCAGTTTCCATTGCTATGAGAGAGAATCATCTAAAACTTTTAAGAAAGATAAATCTATTGTTTAATATGGTTCTTCGTGTAAATTCCAGATACCGTAAGTCAGTAAAAGAGGTTTCATTCATCTACCACCACCGGCCGGTGGGTCCTGGCGCGGAGCTGGTGCACTGGGTGGAGCACGTGGCAAAGACCCGCGGCGCGCCGCACCTGCGTTCGCCCGCAATAGACGTGCCTTTCTACCAGAAATACTACCTCGATCTCGCCGCACTCGTCATAGCTTTCTACTATATCCTGAAAATAGTCCTCAAGAGGATATTCAGGAAGAAAAAGACCACAGAAAACAAGCAAAAAAAGAACTAAGAGTGACTGTTTATAAGAAAACTTTATTATGTAGTGAATTATTCGTCATAGACATGCCTTTCTACCAGAAGTACTACGTTGATCTCGCCGCGCTCGTCATAGCTTTCTACTATATCCTGAAAATAGTCCTCAAGAGGATATTCAGGATGAAAAAGACCACGGAAAAGAAACAAAAAAAGAACTAAGAAAACTTTATTTTGTAGTGAACTCGACCTCGCAGCATTCATCTTGACCATCTTCATAGTTCTCAAGAAACTCATCGAGACACCGTTCACGAAGAAGAAGTAAAAGAAACAAAAAACTAAATAAATAATAAAGGATAGAATACTTTTAGTAATAGAATATTTTTTATCCTGATTATACTTAGGATACGTTATAGACCAAGCTCCCATTGCAGACAACCTTACCTCATCCGAAAACATTACAACAGGGAAGCACATTGTAGTGAAAGATAATGTTTGGGAGCATCGGTCTATGACAGGTTGCCATGGGGCGTAACCTGGAAGAACAATGTTTTTTTTGAGTTCTTGATTCCAATTTTGACTCAAAATTACCTCATAAGATTACAAATCGGCGCTGCTTAATCGAATTTTTAGGTTTTTGAGGGGGTGCGGCAGACGAAGCGCGGTGTGCACGTGCAACGGCGCCCCTCCCGCGCCGCACCTCACCTGCGCTGCGAGTGTAGCGGTGTAGACTGGGCCGCATTTAGAAAATTTTTGTTTAATTTTAAATTATTTGCTGTTGTGAATAAATGTCATGTTCTCTGATCAGGGTGAACAAAACTTTGAATTACATTTTGAGATATTACAGAAAAAGTATACCTACTTTTAATCACGTAAACGAGCTTAAAGTGTTATAAAAAAAAAAAAAAAACTCGATTTCCAAGAAAGTTTCTTTGAAAATTTTTCCCACAGTGATGGTCTATTTTTATAAGAAAAATTGTCTTTGGGGTACCTACTATCCTTTTACTATCCCTTGGTTCTTGTAAGAAATTATTTACATGATTATTATTTCCAATTTGTGCACTGTGTTGCCTTTTTGCTAAGCTCATTATTGGCACATAATAATTTTGGTATTTTGCATTTTTGGTGTATCTTAGGCTGTTTCGTTGACGAAACTCTAAAAATATGAGTTGCGCGACTCCTAGGCGAGACTTGATAGACTGAGAGGTCACGAGATTTTTGGTAACGATCGAGGAAAAGGTTAGACTCGTTTTTATGAGTTGTAGAGTGGTCCCCTAATGCGAATGATGTCGGTACGCCTGATCTCAGTGGTTGCAACTTCGAGTGATCTAAATATACACGGTTAATTTTTAAGTATATCTAACAATGAAATAGGGATTTCAGACCACGTAAATGAACAACTTTTACTATGGGACCAACCACGAAATTGCGAAAAAAAAATCAGCCGTTCCATAGAAAAGTACAACATCGACTCCACTATAATGTATGGAACAGCTGATTTTTTTTCGCGATTTGGTGGTTGGTCCCATAGTAAAAGCTGTTCATTTACGTGGTCTGAAATCCCCATTTCATTTTTAGATATACTTAAAAATTAACCGTGTATAAAAGAAGAAACTGAATGGTGACTGACATATCAACGCACAGCCCAAACCTCTAGGTCTAGAGACTCCAAATTTGGTACATAGGTTCCTTATAAGGTCTAAGGGTGCAATAAGAAAAGATTTTTTCAAAACTGAAACGGGTGTCCAAAGTTTGTATGAAATTCCCTCAGTTTGAAAGCGAGGATCTTCAAATTTTGTATTTAGACTGATGATTGTATTTTTTTTTAAATTCCACTCTCTAAAGGGTGAAAAGGGGGATGAAGTTGTGTATAGAAATAATAAATATCCTTCATTTTCGAAGTGAAAATCGCTAAATTTATTATTTAAGCTTCTGGATGCAAATTTAACGTAACGTACATTATTATTGTTAGTATTTCGATCCCTATGGGAATGATAATGGGGATGAAATGGGGTAAATAAACCTAAAAATAGATATGGATGTCGTTATTGTGGTTTTCTGACGATTGGGAAAATGACATTTATTTTGGAGTCCAACACGGTGGACATGATTTAACCCCAAAAAGGGTGAAAATGGGGTTCAAATTTTATATGGAAAAAGAATAAAAAAGACATTACAACTTTAAGCTTCGTAGGAGCACGTCTAAAAATAAATAGGCATACATATTATATTTTGTGATTTTGAAAATCAACCCCTTAGGGGGTAAATGGGGAAAAAGACAAAAATCGATATGGATGTCGTTCTTGAGGTTATGGTATGGGTATGGTATAGGTATGGTGGTTGCGGAAATGACATTTATTTAACAGGTCTTACCTGTTTGTTTTGTAATTTTTTTCACTTTCTCATCAATTTTAACACTAGAAAAGCCAAAAAACATCCAGTCACACAGTTAAAGTCTATTAATAATTGTTTTAATATATAAAGCTTTAATATTCCCAACGAAAAAACAAAAATATCGACTGCCACAACTAATAGTGTTGAAACTGCAAATCACGTACTTTACAGTAGAGCAGTTTAAAGTTTTTTTTACACAAAAAACATAAAATTGTAATTTTGAATTGTATCATTAAAGTTTCTTTACTAAATAATAGCTTATTTTTGTCTCTTTTTTTGTGCCTAATAACAATTTTATTATAAAGTTATAAAAATATTTTCCAAGATATTTCACATTCGATAATATTCCATGCTTTTAAAATCAGGAATTTTATCGAATATGGCTGATTCAATAGTATTCAATGCTTTTGAAATCTGGAATTGTATCGAAAGTGGCAGATTCGATAATATTCTATGATAATTTATTAAGAAATAGCTATATATTTGCACTGAAATCTCTCTATGAGGATTCCCGTGCATGCGTCAGGATTGACGGCGTATACACTGACTGGTTTGGCATCTCTAGGGGTGTCAGACAGGGATGTGTTGCGTCACCATGGCTATTTAATCTGTTTTCGGACAGTTGTATGAAAGGTCTGAAAGAACGTGACTGTAGAGTTATGATGAATGGGACTCAAATCAAGTGCCTCCTCTACGCTGACGACCAAGTTATACTTGCGTCTTCTGCGCAAGAGTTGCAGGTAATGATGTCTGTTATGAATGATGATTTTGTGAGAAAAGGGATGAAAGTGAATGTAACTAAGACGAAAGTGATGGTGTTTGAGAGAGATGAAGAAATGACTGACTGTACGGTAATGTTAGGGTGGGTACTCACTTAGGTTCGCGAACCTCCGCGCTCCGCGAACATGCACCGAAAAAATCGTTTATCCTCTGCTGGAACAGGGCGCCCAGGTGTGTACGTGAGCGAACACGTATGCGAACTTGGTTCGCACAGGTACACACTATAGCCAAAGTAAAAATATTTGTTTTTGCTATGGATCACTGTTCGAGGTTCGCGGAGCGCGGAGGTTCGCGAACCTAAGTGGGTACCCACCCTTAGGTGGCAAAAAAGTGGAACAAGTCCGTGAGTTTGTATACTTGGGGAGTTTGTTTACAAGGGACGGAAAGAGAGAGAAATATATAGAAAGGCGAGTGAAAAAAGGAAATTCGGTGAATGGTGCTATACACTCGGTTATGAGGTCAGATCGTTTCGGCAAAGGCGCGAATGGCTATTCATAACGGAGTGCTGGTACCGACACTGATGTATGGAAGTGAATCTTGGTTATGGCAGAAGAAGAATGAAAGCAGAATAAATGCGGTAGAGATGCGATCGTTGAGGAAAATATGTAGAGTAAAATTGAGTGATAGAGTGAGCAATGATGTGATTCGTAAAAGGTGTGGTCTGAAAGATGATATAATGACAAGAATTGAGAAAGGAATGCTTCGGTGGTTTGGTCACTTAGAGAGGATGAATGAAAGGCGAATCACGAAAGAGATATATTGTGCGACTTAGAAGGAACGATTGCGCAAGGGCGTCCCAGAAAAACCTACGTGGACTAATTAGAGGTTATTATAAAAAAGCTTGGTGTACGCAGTGACAAAAACCGCAGGGCATGTATGAAAAGACTGATGGATGTGAATGAAGCGAAAGAAGTGTGCAATGATCGTAGCAGGTGGCGATCCATAGTCTCTGCATACCCCCATGGGAAACAGGCGTGAGTTTGGCTTTACTAAAGGTCGTTCCACAACTGATGCTGGGGTTGCGCTTTTGAAGCATGTCTTTGAGGCTTGGGAGGGGTCTCAGAATGCCCTTGGCATTTTCTGCGACCTGTCCAAGGCTTTTGATTGCGTGGACCACTGGACGCTGCTGTTGAAGCTAAATCATTACGGTGTAAAAAATAATGCCCAAAAATTAATACTGTCGTATCTCAGTTCAAGGACTCAAACAGTTAATATCAATGGAGTAAGTTCATCAGGTTCTCATGTAAAAATGGGCGTTCCGCAAGGCTCCATTTTGGGCCCTTTTTTATTTTTAATATATATAAATGATCTACCCTTTTTTGCAGAGAGGTTCTGTGATATTGTTTTGTTCGCAGATGATACTTCTTTAATATTCAAAGTTGACAGGAATAAAACTGATTTTGACGATGTGAACAAGGCACTCTCGCAGGTTCTTACTTGGTTTAATGTAAATAATCTCCAGCTTAATGCTAAGAAAACCAAATGTGTTAAATTCACTTTACCTAATGTACAGGCGTATCCCACTGAAATTGTAATCAATAATGAGAAATTAGATTTGCTCGATTCAACAGTTTTCTTGGGTGTTACTCTTGACAGTAAACTTCAATGGAATATGCATATCGCAGCTCTGGCTGGCAAGCTCAGCTCTGCTGCCTATGCTATTAGAAAAGTTAGACAGTTAACAGATGTAGAAACTGCTAGATTAGTGTATTTCAGCTATTTTCATAGCATCATGTCATACTGTATTCTTTTGTGGGGGATAGCAGCCGATATAAATACTATTTTTGTTTTACAAAAACGAGCAATAAGAGCTATTTATCAACTAAGTTCTAGAACATCTCTTAGGGATAGATTCAAAGAAATTGGTATATTGACAGCAGCATCACAATTTATATTAAACTGCATACTTTTTGTGCGTCGCAATATTAACTTATATACAAAAAATAGTGATTGGCACAATCGGAACACCAGAAATAAAGACAAACTTGTAATGCCTCAGTATAGATTAGAAAAAATCCGTGGTTCTTTCATAGGTCTTGGTATAAAGTTTTATAATAAAATTCCAAGTAATATTTTGGATTTACCATTTGAAAACTTTAAGACTCATGTAAAGAATTGTCTTCTTAAAAAAGGATACTATACCGTTAAAGATTACTTAATTGATAAAACAGCTTGGTCGTAGATTTTTCTATTCTATGTGAAAATTGGGAGAATTGTCCTACCTACTTAAAATGTATTGTAAGCTTTTTGACTCGACGCCTTAATGCGGGTAGCTTTAGTATGTCATGCTCACTTTAAACATTTCTGCGGTGGTGTCGTGTGAGGCGGGTCGTTACGTTCCCTCAAATATGGTTGAGCGAAACGATGGCTGGTTCATGCGTCATGCTCGTGAACGGGTGCTGCCAGTGGGAATGGGTCTGCTTCTGTCTGCTTGTACTAAGGGCGTCGCATATTTTTTTTTCCTGTTTAATATTATCAATCAGTATGGCACTTCTTACTCAAAACATAGAATTAATAACTAATCCTTGTTTTGATTTCTCACTTTTTTATTGCTAATGACCAAAATGATTATTTGGCTTTCGTTATCACGATGTTTTCGTATTTTTTTGTCTATAGTTTTGTAAGTAAAGGCCTATGAAAAGCTTTTGGATATTAGTTTTCAATTCGGTGCCTTAGGATGGGTAGCCTAAGTATGTCATGCTCTCTTTAATCATTTCTGCGGTGGTGTCGTGTGGGGCGGGTCGTTACGTTCCCTCAAATATGGTTGAGCGAAGCGATGGCTGGTCCATGCGTCATGCTCGTGAACGGGTGCTGCCAGTGGGAATGGGTCTGCTTCTGAGTACCTATCTTAACGCATATTGAATTGCGTTTTATTTTTATGTCTTGTATCAAGTGTTTTTTTGTTAGAGTAGCAGACAGAGTGATTTCTAAACTAGTTGAAAGTTATTTACTCTCACGATTATCTAACTGAATATAGTAGATATTTAATTTTAACCTAACTACCCATTGTGTGTAACCTTTTGATAACTATTGTGATGGAAAATGACCTCACTTTAAATGTGGAGCTCATTTTTCAATCTTGACGACTCTGTATGAAATATACAGGGAGAAAAAAGCAGCCCTTGACGAGTTTCTTGCCGGTTCTTCTCGTTACAAGGTCTCCCGCTTAGGGTTTGCGAACCGATGGCGTAGCTTCTATGACATTCACAAGTGCTTGTAACAGCCTAGACTGAATAAATTAATTTGAATTTTGAATTTTGAATTTGAGTATATGTATGTATGTATACTAATCTTGTCATCATCAGTTTGTAAAATAGGAAAAAATTCGTAATAAATATTGTTTTAACTCACTCCTCCACTGTAAAGTCGTTGTAGACTTGTAGTATATCGACTCTAAATGAAAGAAAATATATATTTTATATCATGTTACTTTTGTTAAGTAACATGATATAAAATATATTTAAAGCAAAAGAACAATGAAAAAACAACTTTTTAATTAAATTATTATCTAAAAAAATAAAAATAAAAAAGGATACTGATATAATATTCTAGTTCCAATCATTCTCACTAGTTCCATTGGATACAGCTCCATGGTACTACTGATACTTTTTGTTCTGTAGTTCCATATATTCATTCTCACTAGTTCCATTGCCAATGGAACTAGTGAGAATAATCAGTATCAGTAGTTCCATGGAACTATATCCACTGGAACTAGTGAGCAGTAAGAGATTGCTCCGCGTAGCCCTTTGATGCAACCTCGCGTACCCTTTAGGGTACGCGTACCACTGATTGGGAAACACTGCTTGAGACAATCGGTACAGGCGTGTTAATACTAGGGCTAACTCAGAGGCGCAAGTCCTGAGAACTATGGCTGGTATACTATCCAGACTACTGGCTTTATTCACGTCCAGAGGCCGTATTACAAGCTCTTAAATCCTGCCAGGTTTATAAATTGCTGTAGTGACATCTCTTTCTCGGTGTATAGCAAATAAAAGAGAGACAGTCAGAAAACTGACTGGAAATAAGAGGTCATAATACAGCCCCAGATCAAGCAATGCTTTTTTTAAATTCGGTCTCTCTGATGTGGATTTCCGACATTAAAATCCCACAAGTTGGTAAGACCGATGGTACAACATTGCCAGGATCTAAAGAATCTAAACGAGAACACTCGGAAAATAAACTGGCAAAACGGTATGTGCCAAAGATCCTCCTGGTTCCCGCAGAGGAGGCATTGAGGGACGGCAGAAGTTGACTTCCACAGATTATACCAGAATTTTTCAAGAAGCAAGTTTTCCCAATGCAGTACTTGGCGGCTTTGTTAAAGACTTTCCTCTTTTCACGTGTATTTCTAGCTTTACAGGATCGAGCATCAACCCAAGCAAGATATAACTCATGTTTCGACGCTACTGCATCTCTATATTTAGCATAATACCAAGAGTGAACTTTGTAAGAGACCCTGATAAAGCAGAACGGTCACAGCATTCGTGAAGCAGAAGGAAACATAACTTTACCTAAAAAAATTTTTTTTTCTGCTTAAAAAACTAGTATAAAATCGATACACAGGAGCATTAGCCTTTAGCCATAGGCCTTGTCCCGCTACATTTTGTTATTTTGGTTGCATTATATTCATTAGGTAAAAAAACTTATCCATAGTAATATAGTGACTGAAAGTTTTGTTGGCTTTCCTTGTGTTAAAATTGATGAGAAAGTAAAAAAAAATCACAAAACAATTAGTTCTTACTTAAAAATTACGATTTTAAACTGTTTCAAAATCCAATATGTATTGATTGGATTGGACAATTTTAGGCGCGCGTTAATAGTGTAGGATTATTGTAAACATGTGAAATATTGACGCAGAAGTAGTTTTGAGGCGGAAAATATTAGGAATTAGCCGTAAGAGCACATTGAATGTCTCACTCCATACAAAAAAACCATAAAATATTTTTATCCAGCCAAACTTTTCGTTTTAGACACAAATATCTTAAGAAATTTCTTATATAATAAAGAGTTCTATCGATTAATATTTAAAAAAAATACTATTAAAAAAAATAGTCGTGACTTGCGCGCGTCATAGCTCTAAAACGAAACCACTGAGAGCCGGCAGACCTCATCGTTTTAGCTACGGAGAAGCCATACTTTAAATAGGTATTAATACTGACAATTTCTCTGATCGTTACTTTCTCGTAACAATGAAGCCTCTTATAAGCGCTATTACTGGAAGTGGCAACCACTGAGATCAGGCAGACCGACATCATTCACATTAGGGGACAACTTTACAACCTATAAAAACGAATCTAACCTTTTCCTCGACCGTTAGCAAAAATTCCGTGACCTCTAAGACTATGATGTCGACGACGACGCGTCATCGACATCAAGTCTTGCTAGACGCAGCGCGACGAGGCGGGTGTTTACCTACTACATCGCTTCTAATACTAACACTATTTTATTTATTACTAAAACCTAAAACTACAAAACAAACAGCTAAAACTATTACTTAATTAACACTAAATAAAATTATTGAAGTGAAACCTTCTTTATCGGCGTTGTACGCTTTTTTGTTGAACTCGCGTCAGTCAGTCAGGCAGGATCACGTGACCCTGATCGAAAATTCGTAAGACGGATGTGACGGATGGAGAGTAGACAGCCGGCGTCGGAAGTATCCCCCTCTCTTTCTACGGGGCGCGGCGAAAATAGCGGCGCGTCATTTCAAGATGTAAACACTTGTGTCACCATAGCAACGCGCTTTTTAGGGTTCCGTACCCAAAGGGTGAAAACGGGACCCTATTACTAAGACTCCGCTGTCCGTCTGTCTGTCTGTCTGTTTGTCTGTCACCAGGCTGTATCTCATGAACCGTGATAGCTAGAAAGTTGAAATTTTCACAGATGATGTATACCTGTTGCCGCTATAACAAAAAATACTAAAAACAGAATTAAATTAATATTTAAGGGGGGCCATAAATAAACGTGATTTTTTTGCCGTTTTTTGCTCGATATTAATAACGACAATAGGTAGACAGTTGAAATTTTGCACAGATGATGTATTTTTGTTGCCGCTATAACAACAAATACTAAACACAGAATAAAATTAACATTTAAGGGGAGCTCCCATACAACAAACGTAATTTTTTTTTGCTGTTTTTTGGTACGGAACCCTTCGTGTGCGAGTCCGACTCGCACTTGGCCGGTTTTTTTTAATTCAATGCCAAACTAAAACGCTAGTTTTAGGGTTCCGTACCCAAAGGGTAAAACCGGGACCCTATTACTGAGACTCCGCTGTCCGTCTGTCTGTATGTCTGTCTGTCTGTCTGTCACCAGGCTGTATCTTATGAACCGTGATAGCTAGAAAGTTGAAATTTTCACAGATGATGTATTTCTGTTGCCGCTATAACAACAAATACTAAAAACAGAATCAAATAAATATTTAAAGGGGGGCTCCCATAAAACAAACGTGATTTCTTTGCCGTTTTTTGCTCGATATTAATAACGACAATAGGTAGACAGTTGAAATTTTCACAGATGATGTATTTTTGTTGCCGCTATAACAACAAATACTAAACACAGAATAAAATTAACATTTAAGGGGAGCTCCCATACAACAAACGTATTTTTTTTGCCGTTTTTTGGTACAGAACCCTTCGTGCGTGAGTCCGACTCGCACTTGGCCGGATTTTTACATTATCTTTGGTCAAAACTCTAGATATTCTGTCAAGCTATGGATAAGCCTTTCGTACAATACTGTTCTGTATTTGTAAATTCAAATGCAGAGTAAATTCGTAAGACGGCAATTCGTGCAAAATTATTCTCTAACCATTCCAAAATATAAAAAATGCACAACGTTAATATTCAAGTTTTCACTTCTGCCAGCACTCCCGGAGTGCAACCCGATTTTCTTTTATTTACTTAAAACAAACAAAGTTTACAAAACTTTCCAAAATCCATAAGAAAAAGACGAGACCGACTTGACCAACAAGTTTCGATATGAAATATGAAATGAAAAGTACGGCCCCATCCATTCTCGATACCACCCGATGCAAGCCCCGGGCGTTCACCCCGCGCGCCCGCGCCCGCCCGCTCCATATCTCTGTGAATGCCGAATACTAGCAAATATTTTTCTAAGTGTATTGCTCTTTACATTTTTCAGGCGCTTTAAAAACCTGTTTATTTTGATTTTAATAGTGATCCATAACATTTGCATTCTTTTTTTTTTGATAAGTCTTTAATTCATCTTATGTTCGAATTGTATTTTGAAAAAAATATGCTAGTTGCCGCTGAAAATTTCGAGTATTACGCGACGAAAAAACTTTTTAGAAAAACATGTTTTTTTCACTAACTAAGCTTTTACTTGAAATTATTTATAGCTAAGTCTTTAATTCAGGATATGTCAAATACAACAATATTTTTTTCTACCTTTCAAAATGAGTGGATTCTTCTAACTATGCGACAAAACTTTATATGTTTTCATTGACGCTACGTTTTGCAGGTATATGCCTTCGTAGATGTGAATCCACATAGGTTGCCTCCCCCCACCTTGGCAGATTCCGCAATCAGCCTCCTCCAATGGGGCAAAAAAATTGGGTTACTTACCTCATGAGATTACAAGATTACCTTACTTACTTACCTTACTGAGATATTTGAGTTTGAAGTTGACATACAAAATCAGTATTTTCTGGATTTAGTGGGTCAAATATGTCAATGCATATTGTTGTTAAGCTATTTATGTGTTTAGGAAGCGTCCATGACTCAGCTAACAAAGTGTGCTCCAGATATCATGAGTATGGAATACATTTGTTCACAGAGACAGTTGTACGGAAAGTCGATTTTTAGTAGAAACATTGTTGTTTATGATGTTAGTAATCCACCATTTCAAAGTGGTTCGTGTTTTACAAATAAACATGTATACCTAAATCAATGCAAAAAATACATAATTTTATGTTGCCTTTATTCAACTTATACTCTATCAGTAATTAAATCACTTACGAGATTTTTTTTCTTATTACTTTTTAGGGTTCCGTAGCCTAAATGGCAAAAAACGGAACCCTTATAGATTCGTCATGTCTGTCTGTCTGTCTGTCCGTCCGTATGTCACAGCCACTTTATTCCGAAAGTATTAAGATTACATAGTTGAAACTTGGTAGGTAGATGTATTCTATTAACCGCTTAACGAATTTAACACAAAAATAAAAATAATATTTTTTTAGGGGGGGCTCCCCATACATGGAACTGAAACTGAAAATTTTTTTTCTTCATAGCAATACGTGTGGGATGTCTATAGATAGGTCTTTAAAAATGACATTGAGGTTTCTAAGTCAATTTTTTCTCAATGTCAACCGTTTGAAAGATTACACCGCCAAAGTGGTAAAATGTGTCCCCCCCCCCCTTTAACTTTTGAAATAAGAGAGTGAAAAATCTAAAAAAAATATATGCTGTAGATCTTAATAAACACTATCAATCAAAATTAGTTTGAACGAGATATAGTAATAGGTTTTTGAGATATAGCACATTTTCCAAAACCGCAAATATAACTTTGTCATTCATACCAACACTGTGAAAAACAAAGTTATTTTTGCAGACGAAAAATGATAGGTGGTATTAAATATGGTATGGTATAAGGTAACTACGGAACCCTACGGCGCGTGGCCCGACACGCACTTGACCGATTTTTTTTGTTTGTAACGACTTACTCTATCGATTGACATCACTTTTATCAGGGGCGGCCCAAATTGAAAACTTTTTTCAAAATGACCGACAGGTAGGTATGCCAGTCTTCATACATAAATGTCCGAACCCCATTCATTGTTAGTTGGAAGCTGAAGCGGAATTATCATTGTGAAATTAATTAAACTGTGAATATGTGTATACACCGTCATTTTGTAGTCGTTTTAATTAACTTCAGGGTGTGTTGTACCAATGAAACCAAACATTTTTGCCCAAGAAACATGGGTCGAAAAACGACAAAAAATTTTGGTCCTCCCATACTAACTAGACAGCTAAAATATTGTATTAGTATGGGAAAGTCAATTTTTTTTGTCCTTTTTCGACCCATCTTTCTTTGGCAATAATGTTTAGTTACATTAGTAGAATACTCCCTTAAGTTAATTAAAACGACTACAAAATAAGGCTGACGGTGTTGGGGAACAAAATTAAACTTTTTTTTTGTTTTATCAGCTTTTTGAACGGTTTCTCACTAATTTGACATCGCTGATTTCAGATCTACCCTCATTTTTTACACAGCAGCTATAGTTTTTGAGATACAGGTACGCCCCTATTTCGAGCTACTTAGTTTGCATTTTATTCCAATCAGATAAGTAATTAAGCAAATTTCTAAAATTTATCGACATGCTAAAATTAAGAAAAAGATGTGCAAACGATCCCTATAGTTTTTGTACTATTTGTAGCGAGTATATGTTTAAAAAAAACCGGACAAGTGCGAGTCGGGCTCGCCCACCGAGGGTTCCGTACAGACCTACATCTATACATAAAATAAAGCTATAGAAAAGTTGTGTACAAAGGAAATATTTTGAAAAAAAGTGGTTGGTAGTTATTAGTTTTTTATATGAAAACTGTACTACGGAGAGTTCAAGCTTTATCCCAGGTTCTACCTACCGGAATTATGTGAAAAATTGCTTAGTTTATAAGTTGGACTCCAAGCTACCAAACTGTAAAAAAATACCATCAAAATCCGTTCAGCAGACTGCTATATATAGATAACCATTTGAAATCCTTTGTCGCCACGTAGAAAATAACCCTTCCAGGGATTACGACAAAGAATTGACCACGGGCGAAGTTTGAAATGGAATAGTACATTACTGCGGCACTCAAGACAGGCATTGAAGAACATACGTTAGTCCATCAATGCCTAGTTGCGGCCAAGGCTTGTGTAGTACTTTTAAACTTTTAACTTTTTAGTTTTAAAAGTTTTAAGCTTTTTATTTTAATTTTAAATTACTTACAGTAATTGAAAAAAGAAAATGGAAAGTGGAATGTGCACATAAAGGCCTTACATTTGATACACATATTGAAAAAAAATCCGGTTTTTTTCATTTATTATCCTCTATATAGATATTATCCAGTTTTTCATTTTTTTTCCAGTTTTTTGGAAAGTGCTCATCAAGGCCTTTCATTTGATACCCATATTGCAAAAAAAATTTTTTTTTTCAGTATTTTTGGAATGTGCTCATCAAGGCCTTTCATTTGATACCCATATTGCAAAAAAAAATTACCTTTCTTTTTTTTTTTAGTTTTTTGTAATATGCTCCTTGATGAGCATATTTCAAAAAACTTTTCAAAAAACTTTCATTTGATACCCATAGAGGTATTGAAAAAAAAATTTTTTTCGTTTTTAATTTTTTTTTATCTTTTTGGAATGCGCTCATCAAGGCCTTTCATTTGATACCCATATTGCACCAAAACAGTTTTTTTTTCGTTTTTTTTTTTTCAATTTTTTGGAATGTGCTCATCAAGGCCTTTCACGTGATACCAGTATACCGAATATTAAAAAAAAATATTTTGGAATGTGCTCGCTCATCAAGGCGACATTTGATACCTCTGTATAAAATACAAGTACTGTTGATTGTCAACAGATGGCGCTGTATATCAATAGTACACTGTATAATGTTCTGTGAAATGGTTTTATCTATCGCAATGTTATTAGAGAAAATGGGTGTATTCCAACAGGACCCTTTGGTTGTGTGAAGCCGAGACTTTTATTGTAGTGGTGGCTACCTCGGCTGACCTTACCGAGTAAACTGTCTTGATTATACTTGGTGCCAAATGCTTCAAGCAACATTGGAATGCGATGCACCCGCATTTTAATGTAAACTGAAACAATCTACCACTGAACTATTCAACACTTGACACTGGCAAAAATTACTTCCAAGAAGAAAGTAGATTGCCAAAACAAAAATAAGAAGAAGAAGACCCCCTGTCATACAGCGTGACACACCGCCATGTTGCGAAAATATTTAGAGCCAAATTTATTACTTTTTAATTTTATTTTTAAAAGTAATTAACTATAACAATATTTGAAAGGATTTGAATAATTAATAATAATAAATATTGATATTTTTAAAATAATTAGTGGCGCGATTAATCCAAAAGTAATTAGAAGTTAAACTATGACCGCGCAATGCCGCGCATACCGTTGTTTCACCAAGATGATTAATAATTACGTATTTTAATGACCATATTTTATTATGATTTAATTACAAATATACAGTTTTCAGATTTATTCCTGTAAGTGTAGTATAAGACGCTATTACCTGCCAAATTTCATAGTTCTAGGTCAACGGGAAGTACCCTATGAATTTTGATTCCTTTGAGAGTATCTAAAATGCGTTTTTTGCGCCCTAAACGGCAGTATCTTTTTTTTACGTTAATTTAGAAGTTTGATTTTTTTACAGCTTCAAGGGCCCGTAGACCTTAGTATATGGTTTAAAATTCAATTCGATACCTCCACGCGTTTCCGAGATAAAGGGTCTTGACAGACAGACGGACGGACAGACAGACAGACGGACAACAAAGTGATCCTATAAGGGTTCCGTTTTTTCCTTTTGAGGTACGGAACCCTAAAAATGTAGTGTAAGTGTGTCCAACTTTGTGAAACAAGCCTAATTGGACTACTTTGAAAAGCCATTACAAGTTAACAGTAAGCCCTGGGGGGGCATTACAACCTCTCAAAACTTGCCAGGTTTATGAATTGCTATAGTTACATCTCTTTCTCGCTGTATAGCAATCAAAAGAGATAGATTGATAGCCAGTCAGAAAACTGCCAGGAAATAAGAGGTCATAATACGGCCCCTGGATTCCAAATTTTGTATGTGGAAGCTGTGTTTCATCGTTACGTTTATGGGCAAACAAAAAAGACCCTACTTCATTTTAAAAAAAAAGTACCAAAGTCCTATGGTTTGGCGTGAACCATCTTATGACCATGACGACTGTTATTTCTGTGTTGTGAATATTAACGGAATAAACCGCAAAAATCGTTCCAAGTGGGTCTATCTTAACTTGCAGTCTGCAATTAGACCGATTCCGACTTCTACCGATAAATCAGCACCTCAGCCCGAACCCAGTACCTCCAATTAACATTTCAAGAACTTTCAGAAGGTAATGATGATACTGTGGATACTAACTTCAACTGCAGTGTTTTTTTATGAGCTTCAGATCAGGCAGTTAAGAAAGGACCAAACCTTTATTAAATCCATGAAAGTAACCGAAAAATCAGCGTGGTCTCAGTTCGTTTGGGTGGTTAAAAATTTCTTAGGAAATAGAAAGTTACCTTACTACTCTGAATGCATTGCCCAGCTGATGAATTGATGATGCACTTCCAGCGACTCGGATGCAACATGAGCATTAAGCTGCATTTTCTGTTTAGTCATTTAGACTGTTTTCCAGAAAATTCAGGCGACTTACGCGAAGAGCAGGGAAAACGCTTCCATCAAGACATTCGCACAATAGAAGAACGATACCAAGGTCGTTGGAATGCTAATATGAAGGCTGATTACTGCTGGAGCATTCAGAATAACAATGTGGACTCGGCCCATTCAAGAAAATCTTATAAAATAAATTTTTTTCGTTGTTAGTTTTCCTTAATAAAATAATTTAGATCCAAAATTCATAAATTTTTCTTAAAATCTCCCACTTTCAATATCTCAAAAAGTAGGGCTGCTACTGGAAAACGGACTTTAGATTTGTAATCTGCTCGGCAAAATCATTTAGAATCAGCTATAAAACTTCATAAAACAAAATCCCTGTTCCCCAGTTAGCAAATTGAAGGATTTGTTGTGTATACCCTTTGTTGTGTATTATCTAAAAATATGGGGGTTCTGCCGTTCGGCCAAATTATTTTTGGTCAAATTTCACTTCCCAAATACGTATCCCACTAGTTTCATTTCCCAAATAAATCTGTAGCAAATTTACATTTCGCATTTTATTCACTTGGTCAAATTATCATTGGGCATATTTTTACTTTGTCAACTTAGAATAATTATTCTAAGTTTGTCAAGTATTATTAAGTCAAATGTTTAGTAAGCAAACGTTTTATTTTGGCAAATATTATATTACAAAAAAATGTTTGGTCAAATTGTCACTTCACACACTTAACATATTCATAGCATAAGTTTGGCAAATAATGATTTATTTTTACTGTTACAGGAATACAGGGCAGGAGTATATAAAAATTCCAAGTATAAAAGGAACAAATGGCAGAAATAAATATATATATTATAAATTAAGAAACTAAAAACTATTTACTATGGTTTTTGTTTTAAATCCGAATAAGTAAGTATTTTATAAACTAAAATTTTTAAATTAGTTGCAATATACATTAGTAAATCAACTTCTGAATATTTGGAAAATTGGGGGATTATAGCAGGTATTAATAATTATGAAATAGTGTAAAATTAAAGGCTTATTAAATAACTTTATTTCCAGTAAATAATGTAAAAAAAATTTTTTTTTGCAATGTTTTTGTAATATTTTGGAGTAGATAGGAGGTTTTAAACATATTTTTTTTAGAAAATTACATAGAAGGTATTTCCTATAAAGTTAGGGTATATTCGCAGCAACATTGGTATGATTTAAATAGTACAATATTGCGTTAGAAGATTTTGACCGTACATGTGAAACTGTATTGTCGATCGGCATAAAAACTAAAAATAACTAAAAACTTAGGTAGGAGGTATTGGTACTTTATCGTTGATTTGTATCTTGTATCTCATTATGCACTACTCAAATTGATATGTAAATCGTATGACATGCAATATTTTGGGAAGAGTATGTTTTGCCAAACGAAACATTTGACTATGATACTTGGTAAAATGAAACTTTGACCAAGTAATTATTTGCTAAACATTAATTTGCCAAAAACAGTTTTGTTTACTGAAAAATTGCGATAAGTTGTTTTGCCAAATGTTTTTTGCCAAATGAAAATTTGCGTAAAATAGTTTGCGATGTGATATTTTGGGATACGTTTTTGCCCATACAAAGCCCATACATTAGTAATCCAAAAATATGATTTGTTTCACATGGAGCAAAACATTATTTTACTAAATAAATACTTAACAAAACTTTGCCTATTGACTTAAAATGTCGTGACCCTGGTATTAGAAGGCTAGAAAAATAAATACCTTCATTGTATTATGTTTTCGTTTCGGACGTTTTACTGTTTTTTATTAATTTCTTAATTTGAAAATGGTGGGCGCATGAATTAGAGGCACTAAGTGGTAACGAACTTTATAATTCAACCTTAAGTTGAAGATGGAGATGGAGGAGATGGAGGCTATACTTGACACTATAAATTCTATTAATAGGGAGAAATATCCCTACTATTCAGCCCTAAATTATACAAGGAAGATTTGTATCCCTTTAGGAGTTTGGTGTTGTAAAAGATTAAATTATCACCATTGTAGAACTAGTAGCATTAATTGCTCTTTTTGTGCAACTATCAGCGCTCCGAAAGATTTGTGGTAGCTTGCTTAAAACTTTAGAAGTTAATACTACTGTTAATTTCTTATATTATGGATCTTACACAGAAGCTTTGGTCTGTATTTCAGCGTTACTTTGCTCTTATAAACTTGCTTTGTCACTATAAGCGTTATATTTTATTACTAAAGCTCTTTTGTCATTAAAAATTATAATTGCAGCTGCTACTCTACCTTCCTAACACTTTAGGTTCTAAAGTAAGCTCTTGTTGCAGCCATAATGTTTGTTGGAAAACTATACCTACCTCTTCTTACATACGTATGTTATTGACATCCATCCGACGAATAAAAAGGACAAAAGCATTGATGATTGATACCTACCTTGATAGCAATAAAAAACCCTCGTTCCTCGGAGATAACCATATGGCCAGATAACTGGATAGGTTATTTATAGGTACCTAGTTGAAGTCAAATAAAAGAAAGGCTTCGCTCGGAATAATACTTAGTACGTATTATCGTGTTGGTGTCATGAAACAATTCGTAGTAGGTAAATAAATGACAACATTGTAACTTGCTATTATGCAAACACAATAATAAAGATTATTTCATACTTAGTATCAACGTACTATATTTAATACACAAACGTGCATTCGTGTCAGACATAAAGATATTCAGTTGAGTGTTCCATTATTCAATCGCGCAAAATGTTTAGGTGTATTTGTTTCATTATAATATTCACTCTAAGTTTTTCATGTGCGTATAAGATTCTTTTAGTTTTCCCGTTTCCTGGTAAAAGTCATGCAATTTTGGGAGAAGGATTTGTGAGGAATCTTCTAAGAGCTGGCCATGAAGTAAGTACTTTTTAATATCCCTTTTACTCCTTTCAGTAATACTTAATTAAGATTAACAGACAGATTTTTTTTTTCCATCTAGTTACGAAGTACTTACCTAATGTTCATTGTACCTCTACTAAAATGACTAAAAAATTAAAAACACATCATCAATTGTTTGTCCCTGCTGAGGCACAGGCCTTATGGGTGGATCAGGAGGATGGGCCATAATATCCCACCACACAGGCCCATTGAGGACTGGTGGGTGCAAAAGTAGCTGATACCAACGGCTTAACGTGGCTTCCGAAGCACGCAGGAGCTCGAGACAATAAATTTATTGGTCACTCATCTAATGACCAAACCTTGCGAAAGTTACTTAACTGCAGGGAGATGCAGTAACGCACTGAGCCATCGGGCTTTAAAATTTATAGTAGAGAAATAAAGTAAACTATAAAAAGATAGTAATCATAACGTACGGTACGGTGTTTTCAGGTCACACACATTACTCCACATATTATGAAAAACGCGTCTGAACGTTTGCGTCTAATAGATGTATCATCTAATATACAATTTGCACTGGGTAAGTAACACTATAGAGTTGATCTCCAACCCGCCTGTCCAGTTTGGCAGATCCTTCCAAGGGAGAAGCTGTCGTTATCTTGTGTGAACTATTAGGGTACCCATTCGCGAACCTCCGTGCTCCGCGCACGTGGAACAGTGCGCCATAGAAACAAAAATCTCTTTGGCCAATCAGGTTAGCAAACGTGTTCGCTCAAGTACATTCAGAGGATAATCTTTTTTTTGGTGCAGGTTCGCGGAGCGCGGAGGATCGCGAACCTATGTGGGTCTTGTGTCCCCCCCTTGAGACTGTTTATGGTGACGATCATGATGTTACTACTTACTAAGTTATTTAACTTATATATTCTTTTATATTGTATCAGTTGTTTAAATAAAAAAATCATACAACTTAAAAATGCATCTAGACATAAATTATAATTAGGTTATTGTTTCATAATTATTATAACAAGGCTATCGAAAAAATGATTAGATTATACCTAGGTAGGTACTAGATTAGATCCTAGGTAGGTACTAGGTTAGATTATAATTATGTGCAAAACTGCATGTGATTTTTTATCTTTACTCTAAAATTAAAAATAACTGGTTCCATAAAGTACCTACTAACAATAAAAAAATTGAATAATTAATTTCTGCTTCAGCTTGAGCAACAATTCTTTCCTTCCAGCTGTCCGTTTGTTTTCCTCTATAGGTCACAATTTTCAACCGATTCTCGTGAAATTTTGTGAGCAGGTTCGATAATTACCAACATAGAATTTTTTGAAATTTTTCGAAATGGCGGAGATATGTATAAAAGACATATTTCAGCCATTTTGAAAATGATCAAAAAACTTTTTTGTTAGCAGTGCAAAAGAAATTTTGTTTTTTTATTTTTGAAGACTGAAAAGTTTATTAATCAAAACATTTCTGGCCAGTATTCGAAATTTGAAAATAAATAAGGTTGTGATTTTCTGATAGAACCTTGACAGAACCTAGGACTGCGTATATTATTTGCACAGTATAGATCACATGAGTAAATATTTTTTTAATCGTGTGGTATACTTGGATACTTATTAGTTGAAAAAACTAATTAGGCCAATTAATAAGAAGTTGTAGAGTGCGTGAGGGGAAGTGATTTCTTCAGAAATGTATTCAGGGTGCTTAGGGAGAAAATATACTAAAAGTCCTGACGTTCAGGAGGTGAGGCGGAGGGAGGGGAGGGGGGACAAAGGTCCCAATTTTAGGTTTTTCATCAATATCTCAAAAATGGCGCATAACAGCGAAATATAGTTTAAGATGAAATGAAAGCTTTTTAAATTTTCTATAACTTTGGTTCTATTCACTTTTTTCTATTCACTCCGAAAATTCTACAACTCCTTTTTAGGATTCCGTGCCCAAAGGGTAAAAACGGGATTCTATTACTGAGACTCCGCTGTCCGTCTGTCTGTCTGTCTGTCTGTCACCAGGCTGTATCTCATATCGTGATAGCTATACAGTTCAAATTTTCACAGATGATGTATTTCTGTTGCCGCTATAACAACAAATACTAAAAACAGAATAAAATAAATATTTAAAGGGGGCTCCCATACAACAAACGTGATTTTTTTGCCGTATTTGCACGATATTAATAACGACAACAGGTAGACAGTTCAAATTTTCACAGATGATGTATTTCTGTTGCCGCTATAATAACAAATACTAAAAACATAATAAAATACATATTTAAGGGGGGCTCCCATACAACAAACGCGTTTTTTGCCTTTTTTGGTACGGAACCCTTCGTGCGCGAGTCCGACTCGCACTTGGCCGGTTTTTATTAAATATTAGACAAATATTAGGAGCCTTATAAAACAAAGTCAGGTTATTTACATAACTTATATTATAACTCAAAAACGGCTGAACGGATTAACATTAAATTTAGCATGCATATTAGTTTATAACCTGAATTAAAACATAGAATACTTTTTATTCTGATCAAAGTTTCCCTACGTGGACCCCCACGTGGACAAAGACGCGTGCGGAAGCTAATTGGCTTTGGTTAAAAAATAAAAGGTATTTTTTTTATATTTTTTTACTACAGATTAGGCCAATTTAAGAAACTAATTTGAATATTTTAACATTTGGTCCCGTATTTATTTTTTTATAAATATATTTGTCGAGCGGATATGGTCAACCGGAATGACGTCATTAGTGGCATGAAAGTTTAAGAAGAAAACCTTTGCCATCTACTTATAGAAAAAGAAAGGCCAAGTGTCATTAACTGTCATAATGACTTTATGATTGTTTGTAAACAAATAAGTTATAGTTAATATTTCTTCTATTTTATTCATTTAATCCAGTTGTGACGGTTCTAGCCTACCTTCTTAATTTGCCGCAATAATTTTTGAGGTGGTAAAATTATAATAAAAATGCTTACCAGTGGAAACTCTGCTGAAAAACTTTGTAAAAACTGACACGCCCAATCTACCCAAATTGCGAAATGTATTGTATGTATTGTGTCTATTTTGGATGTAGGCTACATGGATGAAATTGTAACGATTGCTTGTGGACTGATAAATTTGCAGGATAACATAATAAACATTGTGAAAATATGTGCATGCTTTATTTCTATTTACAAACATTTAATAGTAGGGATGTGGAAAAAATTACGAGATAAGTTCATCGATATTTTTCGGGCGATATTAAATACTCTGATATATCGATAGATGTTTCTACAATAATTTTTCCAAAACATTTTTTTGGTAATTACGTATGGATTCTAATAGTCGACACTATTTTGTCACTGGAGCATTTTGATTTTTTCCAACTTTGAGTCTTAAAAATCATCGTAAAATTCGTCAAATCGAGCCAAAATTTCGCGTAGGGGTTTATTTTGCTATTTTTTTATGTTTTACAATACCTTAAAATTAGAATCCATTACTTAGTCATCGTCCCATTTCATCCCATTTTTTTCTGAGAAATATTACCTATATCGATATTTTTTCACTTCCACCTTCCACCATCCCTAATGCCAAGTTCATTGTCAAAATTGTCTTTGCACTTTTTTCTTTTTTTTATTATGGCTGGGGGATCTGTATGTGATGATGTCATAAGAAGGTCATTTGAAGGTTAAAGCTTTTTATTGAATTTTATAAATATCTTTAAAAATATAGACTTATTTTTAAATTTAATTAGTAGACACTGTACCGAAAGCTTATTCCTCGAAATGGTTTTGAGATTTCCAGTCATGTTCAAAAAGTTATCAAAGCCAATTGACCTTTAACTCCAAAAATACTAACAATTGATATAAAGTTTGTTTGCAGTAAATATTTGTCTTAAAATCGGCCAAGTGCGTGTCGGGCCACGCGCCGTTGGGTTCCGTAGTTACCTTATACCATACCATATTTAATACCACCTATCAATTTTCGTCTGCAAAAATAACTTTGTTTTTCACAGTGTTAGTATGAATGACAAAGTTATATTTGCGGTTTTGGAAAATGTGCTATATCTCAAAAACTAATTACTATATCTCGCTCAAACTAATTTTCGTTGAAAGTTTTTATTAAAATCTACAACATATATTTTTTTTAGATTTTTCACTCTCTTATTTCAAAAGTTAAAGGGGAGGGGGACACACAGTTTACCACTTTGGCGGTGTATATCTTTCAAACAGTTGACTTTGAGAAAAAATTGACTTGCGAACCTCAATGTCATTTTTAAAGAGCTATCTACAGACACCCCACATGTATTTTTTTCAGTTTTATTTCCATGTATGGGGAGCCCCCCTAAAATTTTTTTTTATTTTTTTGTTAAATTCGTTAAGCGTTTAACAGAATACATCTACCTACCAAGTTTCATTTATGTAATCTTAATACTTTCAGAATAAAGTGGCTGTGACATACGGACAGACAGACAGACATGACGAATCTATAAGGGTTCCGTTTTTTGCCATTTACGCTACGGAACCCTAAAAAAGGCCTTTCCAATGATATATCATTCATTGGTAGAAGGCCATCTTGCCCAACATCCAAATTTTCACATTTCCTAAGCGAGTAGCCCAAAAAACGGTTGGAAATACGAACAAAGTGTATTTAACTAAAGTTATATACAATTTTTTAAGCTTTCATTTTATTATTAAACATTTTTACCTACAACGCACCATTTTTGGGATATGGGTGAAAAACCTAAAATTGGGACCTTTGTCCCCCCTCCTCCCTCCGCCTCGCCTCCTAGACGTCAGGACTTTTAGTATGTTTTCCCCCTAAGCACCCTGAATAAGTTTCTGAAGAAATCGCTGAGGTTCCCGCTCACTTGTTTTAAAAAAACATACAATTTGAGCTACTTTTTAACACGAGGTTTACAGCTCACGGAGCCACTAGTTTAGATATTTGTTACTTAGAATGTTACTTATATGTATGTTATGTAGGTAATATGTAAGTCTATGCATAACTCAAAAGTTTTAGATGACCATATCGATTTTTATGTAACATTTTACATTGCTAAGACTTTCAAAAAGTTATCAAACATCATGTAGAGCCAAGCTTTTAACTCTACGCGCCCTAAAATTTCACAAATTCTACACATAAGTCAAAATATATGACTTGGCTATTTCGCTACATGAAAAAATGTATGTTCGAAATGCATAAATAAGAGGTAGAATTAAATAAACACTGTCAAACGGGGGAACTTGAACCAATTTTGCAATACAATCCTAAAAAAAAAAAAATATTAAAAACACGACTGCCCTGCCAAAAGCGAACTAAAAAGTTAAATAACAAGTGTCATTGCAGTCGGAGAACTGTTTTGTGAAACAATTTTTAATGAAGAGGTCCCCCGACTGCAATGACACTTGTTATTTAACTTTTTAGTTCGCTTTTGGCAGGGCAGTCGTGTTTGTAATATTTTTTTTTTAATTTATTATTTTATTTCACACATTTTAGTGACAAATTATATAGTTTTTAATTGTGCCCAGTAAGGCCTTTCATTTGATGCCCATATTGTAATAAGTGAAGAAAAATTTTTTTTTTCACATTGAAAAGTCGCCATATTGACATTTCTCAAAAAAATTAAACATACATTAACCCTGAACACATATATTCACTCCTTTTTGGGCAGTCGTGTAAAAAAGGTCTATATATCATCACAATGACTCCGATATTTATTCTGGACTGGAGTTCACTGGCACTGAAGTGGCTGTTAATAGTTTGTTATTTTATAATAAAAATAAAATAATCATTAATTCTCAAATTATTATTAATTTTTTTTACTTGTTGTCCCAAGTTACACTGTAGGTTGGGGTCAAGTTACCCCATCACGTTATCAGATCTTCACGTTAATGACCGCTATTTTCAAGTTAGACTATTAATAAAGTAACATGGGACATAGAAATAAAAAAAATCAATCAGAGTTGCCATTTGTCAACATATTTCTTAAATCCAGGCTTACAAGTTGATCAGCCTCAACTTATGGAAATGTGAATATGTCTTCTGCTTTAAAAAAAATTCCTCATAAACCTTCCATAAACGTGACTTTCTGGAGTATAGTCAAGAACTTTTTTGATTCGGCTTCAAGACAATTTACCTGGATGTGACCGCATCCATATATTTTTCAAATTATTTTTTGTGCCGGTGGCGGTGGCAATATCAATTTCACGTAAATAAATATTAAATGTCAATAGAATAAGGTTCTATATCACAAAAACAGCTAGTCGATTTAGCAACTCAAATAATTTATCTAGTCTAGTTACCCCGTTTGACGGTAATTAAACAATAATAAATATTGGATAACTTGGTTATTGGAAACAATAGAAAAGATATTGTAACTGAAGCATAAGTAGGGACTTATATAAAACGGGACTTATATATAAGTCCCTACATGTTTTTAGGGTTCCGTACCTCAAAAGGAAAAAACGGAACCCTTATAGGATCACTTTGTTGTCCGTCTGTCTGTCTGTCCGTCCGTCCGTCTGTCTGTCAAGACCCTTTATCTCGGAAACGCGTGGAGGTATCGAATTGAAATTTGAACCATATACTAAGGTCTACGGGCCCTTGAAGCTGTAAAAAAATCAAACTTCTAAATTAACGTAAAAAAAAGATACTGCCGATAAGGGCGCAAAAAACGCATTTTCGATACTCTCAAAGGAATCAAAATTCATAGGGTACTTCCCGTTGACCTAGAACTATGAAATTTGGCAGGTAATAGCGTCTTATACTACACTTACAGGAATAAATCTGAAAACTGTATATTTGTAATTAAATCATAATAAAATATGGTCATTAAAATACGTAATTATTAATCATCTTGGTGAAACAACGGTATGCGCGGCATTGCGCGGTCATAGTTTAACTTCTAATTACTTTTGGATTAATCGCGCCACTAATTCTTTTAAAAATATCAATATTTATTATTATTAATTATTCAGATCCTTTCAAATATTGTTATAGTTAATTACTTTTAAAAATAAAATTAAAAAGTAATAAAATTGGCTCTAAATATTTTCGCAACATGGCGGTGTGTCACGCTGTATGACAGGGGGTCTTCTTCTTCTTATTTTTGTTTTGGCAATCTACTTTCTTCTTGGAAGTAATTTTTGCCAGTGTCAAGTGTTGAATAGTTCAGTGGTAGATTGTTTCAGTTTACATTAAAATGCGGGTGCATCGCATTCCAATGTTGCTTGGAGCATTTGGCACCAAGTATAATCAAGACAGTTTACTCGGTAAGGTCAGCCGAGGTAGCCACCACTACAATAAAAGTCTCGGCTTCACACTACCAAAGGGTCCTGTTGGAATATACCCATTTTCTCTAATAACATTGCGATAGATAAAACCATTTCACAGAACATTATACAGTGTACTATCGATATACAGCGCCATCTGTTGACAATCAACAGTACTTGTATTTTATACAGGTGCGGTGGGTTTGTAATTATTTTATTTTTACTCAAAAATGCTTGGAAATTCGAACATTATTTTGACAACCTTCTTCGTGCTAAATCAGAGTTTACGGACAGACCTAAACCGCGCCGTCACTATTTGTATGAGAATCCATTACTAACGTGTTATAATGGATTTTCATACAAAATTGCCGGCGTCTGTCCAGCAATGTTTCTATTAAAACTCATTACACACGTGTAATTCAGAAATGGAGCGAACTTTTCAATGAAACACAAATATAGGTATCAAATGTCGCCTTGATGAGCGAGCACATTCCAAAATATTTTTTTTAATATTCGGTATACTGGTATCACGTGAAAGGCCTTGATGAGCACATTCCAAAAAATTGAAAAATAAAATTAAAACGAAAAAAAACTGTTTTGGTGCAATATGGGTATCAAATGAAAGGCCTTGATGAGCGCATTCCAAAAAGATAAAAAAAAAATAAAAACGAAAAAAAAAATTTTTTTCAATACCTATGGGTATCAAATGAAAGTTTTTTGAAAAGTTTTTTGGAATATGCTCATCAAGGAGCATATTCCAAAAATCTAAAAAAAAAATTTAAAAAGAAAGGTAAATTTTTTTTGCAATATGGGTATCAAATGAAAGGCCTTGATGAGCACATTCCAAAAAAACTGAAAAAAAAATAAAACAAAAAAAAATTTTTTTGCAATATGGGTATCAAATGAAAGGCCTTGATGAGCACTTTCCAAAAAACTGGAAAAAAAAATGAAAAACTGGAAATAAATGAAAAAAACCGGATTTTTTTTCAATATGTGTATCAAATGAAAGGCCTTTATGTGCACATTCCACTTTCCATTTTCTTTTTTCAATTACTGTAAGTAATTTAAAATTAAAATAAAAGCTTAAAACTTTTAAAACTAAAAAGTTAAAAGTATAAAAGTACTACACAAGCCTTGGGCGCAACTAGGCATTGATGGACTAACGTATGTTCTTCAATGCCTGTCTTGAGTGCCGCTGCAGTAATGTACTATTCCATTTCAAACTTCGCCCGTGGTCAATTCTTTGTCGTAATCCTGGAAGGGTTATTTTCTACGTGGCGACAAAGGATTTCAAATGGTTATCTATATATAGCAGTCTGCTGAACGGATTTTGATGGTATTTTTTTACAGTTTGGTAGCTTGGAGTCCAACTTATAAACTAAGCAATTTTTCACATAATTCCGTTAGGTAGAACCTGGGATAAAGCTTGAACTCTCCGTAGTACAGTTTTCATATAAAAAACTAATAACTACCAACCACTTTTTTTCAAAATATTTCCTTTGTACCGACACAACTTTTCTATAGCTTTATTTTATGTATAGATGTAGGTCTGTACGGAACCCTCGGTGGGCGAGCCCGACTCGCACTTGTCTGGTTTTTTTTAATATGCTACGTCTAGCAGAATGTCGTAGCACTTCGTAGTATGAAGAAAAATCATGGGATAAAAATTAAGACACAAAGGCTTCGACTAACACCTATATAATATGTGTTGTATGTATATTCTTTATTAGTCAGCCCAAATGTTAAGTGAGTAAGCGGCAAAAAAAAACAACAACATAGTAAACTGTCTGAACCAAAACATAAGCGTAAAACGCGTGCCATTTTCATTATTCTTGTGTGCGTGCGTATATAACTTAGCCAGATATGCTAAGTTTTATTTCCGCGTTTTTCGTGCTTGCAGTAGGTTTCTTAAGGCAGCTGTCTGTACGGTGCCATTATAGGAAGTGAAATATTTTTTTTTCTCAGAATACTGCAATATAGGTATGAAATTAAAGGGCTTATGATACGGATTTCAAAAAGATATTTCATGACCGTAATATACAAGGTTAATTTTTAAGTATAATGTAAAAATGAAATGGGGTGTTCAGGCCATGTAAATGAACAACTTTTGCTATGGGGCCAACCACGAAATCGCGAAAAAAAAATCAGCTGTTCCATACATTATAGTCGAGTCGATGTTGTACTTTTCTATGGAACAGCTGATTTTTTTTTCGCGATTTCGTGGTTGGCCCCATAGTAAAAGTTGTTCATTTACGTGGTCTGAACTCTGAACACCCCATTTCATTTTTAGATATACTTAAAAATTAACCGTGTAGGACTAGGATTACTAAAAGTAAATGAATAAAATAATAATAAAATACCCGCCTGCATCAAAAGACAAGTCAACTGAAAAGATAGAAACAAGATTAAATATTAAAGGCAAAAAAATAACATGCAGTCGGAGGCATAGAATTTAAATCATTCATAATGTCATTTTCTATAATGCATACCTCCGACTGCATGTTAAAAGTTGTCTTGATTCCACTTTTTCTGTTGACATGTCTTTTGATGCTGGCGAGTTTTTTGAAGTGAAAACTTCTTTAGCGGCGTTGTACGCTTTTTTGTAATGGGGAAAAAATGCTAAACTCGCGTCAGTAAGAATCACGTGACCCTGATCGAAAATTCGTAAGACGGATGTGACGGATGGAGAGTAGACAGCTGGCGGAGGAAGTATCCCCCTCTCTTTCTACGGGTCGCGGTGAAAATGGCGGCGCGTCATTTCAAGACGTAAACACATGTGTCACCATAGCAACGCGTTAATTTTTTTATTCAATGTCAAAACTCTAGATTTTCTGTCAAGCTATGGATAAGACTTTCGTACAATACTGTTCTGTATTCGTAAATTCAAATAAAAGAAAGAAAGAAAGAAATTAATTTATTTTGTCATCATCCAACGGTACACAAGGTATTACATTTTAGTGAGCATAGAAAAAGAAAAAAATTTTTTTTTTGACATTGTGCACCGTCGCATGATGTCAAAACTGTGCTGGACTCAGTATAAGCAGCAAGCGGGGCTTGCTGCACTGGTATTCTGCCCAACACAGTGATGACATCAGGCACGTAAACATTACCTAATCACTAACTTACTTACTATTGAATGAAAAACAGCCGTTATTAGTCCATATTAAAATTAAAAAACCGGACAAGTGCGAGTCGGGCTCGCCCACCGAGGGTTCCGTACAGACCTACATCTATACATAAAATAAAGCTATAGAAAAGTTGTGTCGGTACAAAGGAAATATTTTGAAAAAAAGTGGTTGGTAGTTATTAGTTTTTTATATGAAAACTGTACTACGGAGAGTTCAAGCTTCATCCTAGGTTCTACCTACCGGAATTATGTGAAAAATTGCTTAGATTATAAATTGGACTCCAAGCTACCAAACTGTAAAAAAATACCATCAAAATCCGTTCAGCAGTTTTTAAGTGATTCGCGCAAAAACATTTAGAATTGACCGCTATATATAGATAACCATTTGAAATCCTTTGTCGCCACGTAGAAAATAACCCTTCCAGGGATTACGACAAAGAATTGACCACGGGCGAAGGTTTGAAATGGAATAGTACATTACTGCAGCGGCACTCAAGACAGGCATTGAAGAACATACGTGAGTCCATCAATGCCTAGTTGCGGCCAAGGCTTGTATAGTATACTTTTCTCAAATAATGCGCGGAAATTTAAACCAAGTAGCTTATAAAGTTTTAACTTTTTAGTTTAAAAAGATTTAAGCTTTTTATTTTTATTTTAAATTACAGTAATTGAAAAACAGAAAATGGAAAGATTTTTTAATCTTTTTGGAATGTGCACATAAAGGCCTTTCATTTGATACCCATATTGAAAAAAAAACTGTTTTTTTTTTCATTTATTTCCAGTTTTTCAAATTGTTTTTTCAGTTTTTTGGAAAGTGCTCATCACGGCCTTTCATTTGATACCCATACTGCAAAAAAAATAATTTCTTTCGTTTTTATTTTTTTTTCAGTTTTTTGGAATGTGCACATAAAGGCCTTTCATTTGACACCCACATTGAAAAAAATAATTCTGGTTTTTTTTCATTTATTTCCAGTATTTCAATTTTTTTTCAGTTTTTTGGAAAGTGCTCATCAAGGCCTTTCATTTGATACCCATACTGCAAAAAAAATTTTCTTTCGTTTTTATTTTTTTTTCATCTTTTTGGAATGCGCTCATCAAGGCCTTTCATTTGATACCCATATTGCACCAAAACATTTTTTTTTCGTTTTTTTTTTTTCAGTTTTTTTGAATGTGCTCATCAAGGCCTTACACGTGACACCAGTATACCGAATATTAAAAAAAAATTTTTTGGAATGTTCTCGCTCATCAAGGCGACATTTGAGTATTTGTGTTTCATTGAAAAGTTCGCTCCATATCTGAATTACACGTGTGTAATGAGTTTTAATAGAAACATTGCCAGACAGACGCCGGCAATTTTTGTATGAAAATCCATTATTACACGTTAGTAATGGATTCTCATACAAACATTGACGGCGCGGTTTAGGTCTGTCCGTAAACTCCGATTTAGCACGAAGAAGTTTGTCAAAATAATGTTTGAATTTCCAAGCATGTTTGAGAAAAAATAAAATAATTACAAACCCACCGCACCTGTATAAAATACAAGTACTGCTAATTGTCAACAGATGGCGCTGTGTGTCAATAGTACACTGTATAATGTTCTGTGAAATGGTGTTATCTATCGCAATGTTATTAGAGAAAATGGGTGTATTCCAACAAGACCCTTGCTCCGAAAGTCTGTTTCCATCCCGTTCGAGTCACGTCATATCGGTGTGAAAAACGCGCTAATTGTTATATACCTACTCTGTGGTGATAGCTATTGGTCTGCTGGAATGCACTCCGTTGATTTTTTTACTCTTTGACCCCCTGTCATGCAGCGTGACCAAGAAGCTTATACCCCCAATGGAGATTGCACGGCTGGTGTCATATTGAAGATAGAAAAAATATCCTTGAGTGACGTGACGGCTTATTGCTATCTCTTTCTTTAGTGTTACGTGTTCGTTGTTCATCGTTCGTTCGTTCGTGAGAAATGAAAACGTATTGTCACGCTAAAGAAAGAGATAGCAATAAGCCATAACGTCACTCAAGGTATTTTTTTCTATCTTCACTATGACACTAGCCGGTGCAATCTCCATTGGGGGTATAAGCTTCTTGAGCGTGACATACCGCCATGTTGCGAAAATATTTAGAGCCAAATTTATTACTTTTTTTATTTTATTTTTAAAAGTAATTAACTGTAACAATATTTGAAAGGATTTGAATAATTAATAATAATAAATATTGATATTTTAAAAATAATTAGTGGCGCGATTATCACAAACGTAATTAGAAGTTAAACTATGACCGCGCATACCGTTGTTTCACCAAGATGATTAATAATTACGTATTTTAATGACCATATTTTTTTATGATTTCATTACAAATATACAGTTTTCAGATTTATTCCTGTAAGTGTAGTATAAGACGCTATTACCTGCCAAATTTCATAGTCCTAGGTCAACGGGAAGTATCCTATGAATTTTGATTCCTTTGAGAGTATCGAAAATGCGTTTTTTGCGCCCTAAACGGCAGTATCTTTTTTTTACGCTAACTTAGAAGTTTGATTTTTTTACAGCTTCAAGGGACCGTAGACCTATGTATATGGTTTAAATTTCAACTCGATACCTCCACGCGTTCCCGAGATAAAGGGTCTTGACAGACAGACGGACGGACGGACAGACAGACAGACGGACAACAAAGTGATCCTATAAGGGTTCCGTTTTTTCCTTTTGAGGTACGGAACCCTAAAAATGAAGTGTAAATGCACAAAATTCAGAGTAAATTCGTAAGACGGCAATTCGTGCAAAATTATTCCCGAACCATTCCAAAATATCAAAAATGCACAACGTTAATATTCAAGTTTTCACTTCTGCCGGCACTTCCGGAGTGCAACCCGATTTTTTAATTTATTTAACATTTGCGTCACTTGACTGACTGAGACCTTATATCCAAATGACGTGATTTCACACACGAGTTGACACGCGATTTTGGTTACACTGCTTCTGTTTATATTCACGTTACTGATCCTGAAAAATTTTAAATTCGCGCATGAAATCGCGTCATCTGGATAAGGTCTTAGTGATGATATTCTCTTCCGTAGAAGACGTCTTTAACTTTGAAAGACTTCTCAATGGTGAAGTTAGTTTCGGAGATCCATTAGTACCTTTCAACTACGCTAACAACGTAGCGAATACTACTTTATGGAACCCCAACGTGCGCCGGTTGGTGATGGACCCAAAGGAACAATTTGACGTGGTCATAGCAGAGTGGCTCTATAGCGAATTATATTGCGGGTAAGTTGGACTACATAACAAACAATAAAAAACGTTTATTTTCCAATGTGATGCTGAGTAGAAACACTAGAAACACAAAGTCCATAAGTAAAGCGGTGGCGCACCAATTCTGTAATACTACGCGTTCACTTCATGATTGCCGCTACCTCCCGGGCCGCTTATACCGCACCGTATGTCGCCTTTCTAATATGGATAGCAACGCAAAGCTTAATTTTTGTTTCTGTTTATTTATTGTTTACGTTCGTTATTTGTGTTGCTATAATGAGTAAAAGAAATAAAGGGAGGAAAGGGCCTACAATGCCTACATAATGGCGAACGTAATTATGTGTTTGACAGGGCAGAAAGGACATAAAAAGTATGTAAAATTCAGATAGAGACATGACAGTTTCGACTGAGTAATGTTATTGTAACTAACTTTAATTACTGAAATATATAACGGGTACTAACAAGACATTCAACGAAGCCGGAGTCCACGCATTCCGCCCATCATTAGGATCATTTATGTCTTTTAGACTATACCTGGGAAACCAATAGCTACGAAGTTATTGAAGGTCAAAGTCAAAAATTATTTTTTCAAATTTATTATGAAATCTTTTTTATTCGTAATTTTCAAATTTTTGACTACAGAAACATTACCAAATTTGTATGTGTTTCGTAACAAACAATGGCTTCAAAACGTCATCACTCAATATATTTCATGAGCACGCACATGATAAACGTTGCCTTTCAACTCGGCCGCACGCAGCTGTGTAGCATTCACTCGCAGGCGCAGTCTTTTGTACGCGTTACATTGCGTGGTAATGTATGCAATGCTTTTTTAACATCAAAAATTAAAATCGTTTCCCAGCAATAATTTTGAACAGAAATGGTCCTGATGATGGGCAGAATACGTAGACCTCGGCTTCGTTGAGTGTCTTGTTGTTACACACGGTATTTCAAATAGGTACATGTCTATTGTGTTTTGTGCAAACACGCGCAAAATATGTCATTTTAAGCGCTGTTGCAAAGTTTACTCAGGAGTTTTTATGCAAGTGTATTTAAGTACACGTGTGGTACACAAGATCTATAGTTAAATCACTGGTGTTATAAAGATCAGAAACGTTGCAAACAAGCTAATTTAGCTATAGAATCATACCCTTCGAAGCAAAAACATTAATTTTAGAACAATGAATGAGACCATAATTAATTACTTAAGTATTATATTGTTATCCGTGACTGCAGAGCCGTGTCATTCATACTCAATAAACTTCTATCTTTAAACAGGTGGTTTAGTTTTAATCTTGAATCTTGAGTGCATGCAGGTGATTATGACTTCAATCGCTATTTATTACCTCTGGTGTAATAATGTAAACAATAGGATGTTAAACAATTACTTATAACATAGGTATTGGTTTAAATATATACCTAATGATACCAAGTGTTGTATTTGTATCTTTAAACAATAGAAGCCAAAAAATTTGCCTATTCTCTACCTTACTTACGGTTGAAGTCCATTTGCATGTCATAAAATTACAAGGTTGATTTTCCCTTGCAATAATATTATGCTCTCTTGTGCTCCTAATTTTTCTTGCACACTTTCCTGTACACTTTCTTGGTAGACTGTGCCATGGGCAACAGCTTCAAGCACCGCACACTCCGCAAAAAATTGCGCGGCGCGGCCCATTTTTTTTGTACTATAAACAAGCACCCCGCAAAAATTACCTTTTTTCACTATAATCAGCAAGATTACAAGGTTAGTGAATGAAACTGACTAAAAATCGCGCTGCACGGCCATTTTTTTTATGGGCCGCCCGCCCCTGGCTAATTGGGCATTTATTTTGACCCGCTAACGGTTACGGTTGCAAAACCACTAAACCTGGTACCTGGCCCTCCACAAAATTGTCTTGGACACACCGGCGGCCGGCTCTACATCATAACTAGTAAAACACACTATTTTATGCGTTAAAATCGCTTGAACGCTGCGCCGTCACAACATACATTTAGTCGATACTTTACGATTGATACTAACTGGTTAAGCGACGTTGTTGTCCATAGTACATATCTCCTTGTGCTTTATTTATCTCTTCAGTCTTGCTGCTGTTTTCGATTGCCCCTTAATCTGGTCTTCCTCCATGGAACCGCACGAGCTGGTGCTGGCACTCATCGACGAAATGCCTAACCCTGCATACACGGCGACTCTGAAGACAGACGCCGAAGCACCTTTCACTTTCTCACAGAGGCTCAGTGGGCTTTGGAATATTGTCTACACGGTGTATTTGAAATGGTGAGTGCTTGCAAAAATAGGGTTTAAATAGAAGGATATCATTGTGTACTATTGCTTTCTCTGTGATTTACACGGCAGATTAGTAAAAAAATTAGATGATACATGATTGTTTTTTTAAGGAACACTAAAAGTCCTGATTGACTAACTGATATCAACGCACAGCACAAACCATTGGATGTAGAAACTTGAAATTTTGTAGATTAGATTCTACTAATCTCTACTAAGATAGGATTTTCAGAAAACTCCTAAAATAGGGGACCAAAGTCCGTCAGTTTCAAAGTTAGAATCTTCACTAACGAAAATAAATATTAAGGTGTAACAGCGTTTTTGATAGTTCCACCCTTGAAGGGACGGGAACGGGAGCGGGACGTGATATCGTTGGATCCAATTCTGAATTTTATAAACTACCCATCTTCCGCTCGCGACTTTCTCAAGACTCGCGACTCGAGGCAACGCGCTTGGTACGGACCCGTCTAATCACGTAAAAACGGCCGATAAGATTTCGATGAAATTAAAACAGAATACTTTCTATCCTGGTTAAATGTTCTCTATGGATTTTCTCAAAGCCCACGCAGACGAAGTCGCGGGCGGAAGCTGGTTATCTATAAACTTGTACTGCCGTCCTATGTCTAAAAAGCGGCTAACCCCAAACAGTTGATTTCGCACAAACGTCAAAAAACGTGGGAAACGATTTCTCTAGAAAAGTATACAACTTAAACCGAAACATTTTATACACTTATGTAGCAGTTTTAAGTGGCTGACTAATTTTACATTTTGGGTCCAGAAAAGTCTTTTAGGTATATTGTTATTTAAGTTTTTCCTGTGTAGTTAAGTAATTTTATTTATTTTTCCATGAAATACTTGTTAGGAGGCGGCTAACCACACCTTAACTGCTTTTTAGCCAAGTAATTCTCAATAACTGCTACATTTTGGAACTGTTATAGAAGTTATCCTAATATGCTAAATTAAAAAGAAGTTAAAAGTAGTTAACTTCCTTATAGCTAAGGATGTGGTTTATGTTTGTGTGCGAATAACCACTTTATAGCTTAGTACTGTGGCTTTACCGCTCTATAACTTAGGATCGTTCACATCATTTTTTATTTATTTTGAGTAAAAAAGCAGTGATTGAACTTTTAGTCAAGTTTTGATCAAACATCCTCTAAATTGATTCTTATCTTGATCGCGGTTAATGTCGCATAACTGCTTTTTAGCTAAATATTTCTAATAACCGCTTTATAACTCAGTTCGATTGCATAATTACTCATAAATTATAAAATTAAAAGGAAAGTTATGGCGCTTTAACTGCTTTTAAGTATAGTATTGTTGAGTTGCCGCTTTTTAGCGATATATTAGTATAAAAACCGCCACTTAGCCGCTAACATGCTTTTCGTATCTTCAAAAGTATTAATGCTAGAAATATGGTTCTTATATACTCAAAGATAGAGAATTCAAAATTACTCAGTATGAATGAAATTATAACGCCACTTTCTTAAGAACACTTGGGCTGGCAAGACAAATCTAACGATATGTTAATCATGGAAATCCGTTCAGTCGTTTCAAAGATATGAGGTAATAAAGAATATTACATACAAACATACTTACAAGATACGCGCGAAAAACATAACCCTCTTGCAGTCGGGTAAAAAGTGAAAAACGGCCACATGTGGGTTAGCCGCTTTTTAGACATATGACGGCAGTGTAGTGAATATTTCAGGACGATATTAGGCTATGAAAACAAAGCATTTGAAGAGGCGTACGGTCCGGCAGTAGCGGCGAGAGGTCGTCAGTTGCCTAGTTATCAAGCCCTCAAATATAATGCTTCATTGATGTTGGGCAACTCGCACGTTTCCACGGGACACCCTGTGCGGCTGCCGCCGAACTATATCCCTATAGCTGGGTACCACATAGAAGATGATGAGCCATTACCAGAGGTAATAAAGAAGAACGACAAGACAAAGTTTTTACGAAATTGTCCATCTTAAGAACTAAATTCTGCCCAAAACATTAGGATTTTTTGTTTGGCTAACCATTCTGGTGGTTTTAAGTAGGTAGTACTTATATCTATTCAGTACTCTGATAGTTAATCTGCACAGATCTTAGTCAGTGTTCAAACCTAAAAATCCAGAAAGTCTGTGTTTTGTTGTGGAGAGAAAATTAATTTATATGTACCTACCTTGGTAAACAAAATAGTTATTTTTGCAACTGTACTATAATGAGGGGTATTAAAACACGAATGTGATAATAGTATTAGTATCATATGAGTGTTTTAATACCTACTTATGTACAGTTGTTACGCACACGTAGTACATGCATTTCGTCACATAAGCATCGCCCCGATTCCTCGCAACAACAGCCAAACGCACGAGTCGCCGACGCAGCACAACGTGACCGCGCCGACGACACCGATTCACCTCATCGTGGCTATTTCATAAGACATTCTTGTACCACACTTCGGACGAGTTTCATTACTTTTAATTGTAATTTTAAATATTATATTTTTTATTAAATAAAATTGATTTTTTTTAGACCTTCCGCTGCGCCCGTACGTAATTGGCGCAGTCGGTAGGATACCCGCGGGTCGGATCGGGTATTTAGAGTAAAATCATCGTACTTTTATCCCAAAAAGCCGCCCGAGTGGCTATCACGTCGCGTTCCGGGTATTCCGAATCTACAACGGGCTGCAGCAGAAGGGAATCCAGACATCGATTCAACTAAGAAAAAGATACCAGAAAATGTTGTAAGTACCTTGAATCTTTCAAGTTCTTGCTTTCCTTACTTCCTAGTAGACATGTGCGCCGATGGTCATTTGACCGGCGGCGGCGTCTGGCGTCTAAATTGTCGGCGGCGGCGGCGTCATCGGCGTAATCGGCGAGGATGGTCAAAATAAGTAGAATAGAAGACTTTCAGAAGCTTTTCAATTTCGTCATCGTCGAGGGCAGAATGCCGAAGACATGGAACATAAGTGAAGTGAAAGTGATTCTGTTCTTTAAAAGGGTGACAAGACCCTCTTGAAGAATACGAATCTTACGAATCGTCACGCTCGCAAGCTCGACGACTTCCAACCTCCCGATCAAGCCGCGTTCTGAAAAGGCTTTTGCACCATAGACCACATCCATACGCTGCGGCAGGTTATACAGAAGACCGGGAAGATCTGCCACTTTGCTTGGCGTTCGTGGTCTATGTTGAAGTCTTTGATTCGATTGAGACCTGGGCAGTGCTGCAGTCTTCAGAGGTGCACCAAGTAGACTAGGTATATCGAGGTGTTGAGGCACTTATAAGAAAATGTCACCATGTCGTGTCGGCCCGAGTACCTACAAAATCAGAGCACAGATCCCATCCAACTACAGCGAGGTGTGAGACAGGGAGGCGTTATTTCTCCGAAACTGTTCACAGCTGCGATGGAGGGCATCTTTAAGCTCTTGGACTGGAAAGGACTCGGTATCAACATTAATGGCCAGTACCTAACACACCTTCGTTTTGCCGATGTATGGCTGAGACCATGGAAGGCTTGGACACAATTCTCGAAGATATCCGTAGTGCCTCCCAAAAAGTGGGTCTTAGAATGAAGATGGATAAGACGAAAATCATATCGAGTGCTCATGTTGTACCCAGTCCAGCTCAGTTGGGAACACTACACTCGAAGTTGTTGACCATTACGTATACCTAGGACAGACAGTGCAGTTAGGTAAATTCGACTTCGAAAAAGGGATCTCTCATCGAATCTAGCTCGGATGGGCAGCATTCGGGAAGCTTCGACAAATCTTCGCGTCCAACTTACCTCAGTGTCTCAAGACAAAAGTCTATGACCAGTGTGTGTTGTCATGTCAGTGTTGACTTACCGCGATAAAACATGGTCGCTAACTACGGGTCTCATAAGAAGGCAAGGTCACCCAGTATGCAATGGAGGGAGCCATGGTCGGCATTCCCTGCGTGATCGAACAAAAAATAAGGAGATGCGTAGGAGAACTAAAGTAACCGACATCGCTCGGAGGATTGTTCAGCTGACGTGGCAGTGGACGGGACATATTAGCGAGAAGAAACACTGGCGGTTGGGGCGGAGAGGTAGGAATGACGACCGCACAATGGACGACGCTCCTTGGGTAGGCCCCCCACAAGGTGAACCGACGATGTGGTGAAGGTCGCGGGAAGCCGCTGGATGTGGGCAGCGCAGGACAAATCGTTGTAGATATCCTTGGGGGAGGCCTATACCCAGCAGTGGGTGTCGTGCGGATGATATGATAAAGATTAAATTATAAAATCACTATAAAAAAACCTCAATAGCAACAATCAAACTAATCCAAAAAAGAGAGGAAAAGAATAAAAAAATATGAGATAATTATGTACCTAGATACAAGTTATTTCAGCTTTTTGTACTTGTTTCTTACACATGTTACACTTGGATTTTGACGCCGATGACGCCGACGAAAACTTCGGCGGCGGCGGCGCGGCTAAAATGACCGGCGGCGTGCGCCACGCCGATCGGCGCACACGTCTACTTCCTAGAACTATCCTATATTTCTATACTGTATTCGTATTTTTTTTTATTTTAAAATTTTAATAAGTGTTTTTAGTGGTGTGTTAGTACATATAAAACATTCAAAATTTTTCACCCCAGAGCTTCTCGCGATAGCTCAGGCAGTAGTAGGTCGAACAGGAATAATTATATGGACGAGACTAGGAATATTTTAGACCAAGCACTATTAGTCGAACCAATAGCACCGGAAGCTATCGCCCCCGCCCCGACAATGTCTAACGACGATATTGATGTAATTCTCAAATCCCTCAGGTTAGTGCCCGAATTCGACGGCAACCCCCATGTTCTTACACGCTTTATTAATATATGCGATCAATTAGTTATCAGGCACTTTAAAATCACCGCGCCTAATGATTTAAATAATTTAGCTCTCATAAATGGCATACTTAATAAAGTTACTGGCCCCGCGGCTAGACTTATCAATTCAAGTGGTATCCCGGAAAATTGGGATGGGATACGTACCGCTCTAATAAATAACTTCGCTGATCATCGCGACGAGACAGCGCTATATAATGACGTATCCATGCAAACTCAGGGTGCCGGTACCCCACAGGAATTTTACGAGCGGTGCCAAAACTTGTATAGTACTATAATGACTTATGTCACCCTTCACGAAAATGTGCGCAGTACAATCGAGGCTAAACGCACCCTTTATAAGAAACTTACAGTACAGGCTTATTTACGCGGTTTGAAAGATCCCTTAGGTTATAGGGTTAGATGCATGCGCCCCACGACCATTGAGCAGGCTCTTGAATTTGTTCAAGAGGAACTTAACACACTTTATATGCAACAACGTAATGAAGGGCCTAGCCGAAAGGAATTTCAACCCCAGAGTGTTCATAGTAATTTTAACCTACCCTTAAATAATTTTGCTCAGAA
Source organism: Agriphila geniculea (assembly GCA_943789525.1). Classification (NCBI taxonomy): domain Eukaryota; kingdom Metazoa; phylum Arthropoda; class Insecta; order Lepidoptera; family Crambidae; genus Agriphila; species Agriphila geniculea. Next base: position 12,172,252 of record OX038890.1, on the reverse strand, counting down.
AATGCCCATTTTTAGCATGCCTGGTCCATCCAGACAGCAAATTATGAATATTCCTGGTCCATCCAAGCCACCTATGCAATATCCTCCTAATCAGGGTTGGAAACAGAATTGGCAACAGGCCCAGGGTCAACCCCCGCGTGGCTTGACTCGTACTCAGCAGATGTTCCGGGCCCCTCCACCAAACTATAACCAACAGAATAACGCTTTTAGGATGCCTAATAGACCTCAACCTCAACAGTCTTACAATTTTGGTGCACCCCGTCCAATGAGTGGTGTAAGCCATTTCGTTCCGAAGCAATTACCTCCATCAGGTCACGACTGGCGGAAATTCGGAAACCCGCCTCCTAGTAATTATTTTAAAACACGTGAGGTCAATTTTAACGATTTTGAATATGATTATGACCCTTACTATGAATACAGCCACGTTGACTATTGCTATTATCCTGATTTTGCTAATTACGAACAATATTCCGATTTTAATAATGTCGATGAGCAGCCATGGTTTGAGAACCCCATGGTTGAAGAAGGGAGCCAGAATCCTTCCCCATCTGAGGATGAAAATTTTCAGAAAATATCCAAATCAGACACACAAAAATAGAAGTCAACTTTCATATTCAAAGGCAACTTGGCTATATTCAAATCAGCAACCCTCCACTTAAATTTCTAATCGATACGGGAGCTAATCAGTCCTTTATTAGCCCTCAAGCTGTAAAAAAATATTTTAGTCATTTACCCTTGAACTATGAACCTTTTCAAGTCACCAATGTGCATGCTACCAGTAGAAACGATCATTCGATTACTTTACCTTGTTTTTCAGAATTTAGGGAACCGGGAGATATAACTTTGTTCGTTTATGATTTTCATAACTATTTCGATGGCTTACTAGGATTTGATTTGCTTGATGTGTGGAATTCTAATATTGATTTAAAAAATAAACTTCTTATTACTCGTAGTACGCAATTACCTATAGAAATGTATGACTCACGCAATGCAAACTTATATGAAGAAATTATTCCGAGTAACACAACTAAATTAGTTCGATTGCCTATAAATAGTCAAGACGGAGATGTACTAGTTAATGATCAAACTATATGCAACTGTTTAATTTCTGAGTGTTTAACTCAAGTCAAGAATAACCGAGGCTGGGTGGAGATTACTAATACGTCTCCTAATGACGTCATATTTTCTATGGACCGTCCCGTATCGGCTGAATTATTTAACATAGAATTTGACCGTACTGAAATTTCATCTGATCGTATTAAAAATGTTCTATCGCGCCTTCGCACAGAACATTTAAATTCTGAAGAGTTAATTAACTTACAAAATTTGTGTGCAGAGTATGCTGATGTGTTTTATCTTGAGGGAGAAGCATTGACCTTCACCAACAAGATCAAACACAAAATCAAAACCACTGATGAAATTCCAGTACACGCTAAAAGTTACCGCTATCCTTATGTCCACCGACAAGAAGTTCGTGATCAAATTGAGAAAATGCTTACGCAGAACATAATAAGACCTTCGGAATCTGCATGGAGCTCTCCTATTTGGGTCGTTCCCAAAAAGGCAGATGCATCCGGTAAAGTTAAATGGCGCCTTGTAGTGGACTTTAGGAAAGTTAACGAGAAAACGGTTGATGACCCGTTTTCTCGTTACCCGTTACCGAACATTACGGATGTTCTGGATAAACTGGGTAAGTGTCAGTATTTCACCACCCTTGATTTGGCCAGTGGGTTCTACCAGGTTGAGATGGACCCTGCAGATATAGAAAAAACAGCATTTAACGTAGAAAATGGACATTACGAATTTTTAAGGATGCCCATGGGTCTGAAGAATTCTCCATCAACCTTTCAGAGGGTGATGGATAATGTCTTGAAAGGCCTTCAGAACGAAGTTTGTCTGGTCTATCTCGACGATATTATAGTTTATAGCACGTCCCTTCAGGAGCATATACTAAACCTTAAAAAAGTGTTCGAAAAACTGCGGGAATCCAACTTTAAAATACAGATGGACAAATCTGAATTTTTAAGGTTGGAAACTGAGTTTTTAGGCCATGTAATCTGTGCAGACGGTGTGAAACCGAACCCGGGAAAAATTGCTGCGATAGAAAAGTACCCACTGCCCAAAACGCCTACGGAGATCAATCGTTTTCTCGGCTTATTAGGCTACTACCGAAAATTCATCCCAAATTTTGCCAAATTAACTAAACCTCTAACCCAATGTCTTAAAAAGGGCGCTAAGATAACACTCGACCAAAACTACGTTAATTGTTTTGAGCATTGTAAGACGTTATTAACAAACGATCCAATCCTCCAGTATCCGGATTTTTCTAAGGAATTTTTGCTAACGACTGATGCGTCAAACGTGGCGATTGGCGCTGTGTTATCTCAGGGCACAATAGGCTCGGATAAACCCATCGCGTACGCTTCTCGGACCTTAAATTCAAGCGAGCTTAAATATAGTACAATAGAGAAGGAATGTTTAGCTATCGTATGGGCTATCAAATACTTTAGGCCTTATCTTTTCGGCCGTAAATTTAAATTGATTACTGACCACAAACCTTTACAGTGGATCATGAATTTAAAGGATCCAGACTCGCGATTAAATAGATGGCGGCTGAAGCTGAGCGAGTACGATTATACAGTAGTTTATAAACCGGGCAAAGTCAATACTAACGCGGACGCTCTGTCGCGAATCGAAGTTAACAATGACGAAATAAGTTCTATTATAGTTAACCCTTCAGAAAAGATTCCTTCTCTCGATGATTCCAGAACCATCACAGCACCAGAGGCTGATGATTCTAGAACCATTACAGTACATACGGAAGTAGAAAACCCTATTTTAGAGGTCCCCATCACGGATGACCCTTTGAATAAATTTACCAAACAGATAATTTTTAACGTTGTAGGCGACATTAAAGGACGGTCTACGGTAACTAAGCCCTTCGAAACGCACACGCGCACGACTATTCAGTTATCAAGGTCTAACTTAGAAGATGACGTCATCAACGCCATCAAAGAGTACGTTCATCCTAAAATTAAGACCGGTCTTCTTATAAATCCACCTGAAGCTATGTATGATATTGTTCCAATTATACAAAGGACATTTAAAAATTCGGCTATGAATCTTATGCTAACCAAGCGGGAATTAGAAAATGTCAGAGAGTACCTAAGACAGCAAGACATTATTAATAAATATCACGATGGTAAGACTAATCATCGCGTTATCAATGAAACTTACCTAGCACTATCTCATAAGTACTATTGGCCCAAAATGCGAGAGCACATCGTGAAGTTTATTAATGAATGTACAGTTTGCGGCCAAGCAAAGTATGACCGCAATCCTATAAAGCAACAATTTCATATAGTACCACCTGCAACTAAACCGTTTGAACTAGTTCACTTAGATTTATTAACAATTCAAAGCGAAAAATTCTTAACAATAGTAGATGCCTTTTCCAAATACGCGCAGGCTTACTACCTGAGAGACGGTACGGCTGTTAGTGTCGTACAGGCTTTTCTAAAATATTGTACTCATCACTCAATACCTATCACATTAGTAACAGATAATGGCCCTGAATTTAGTAATCAACTCTTTGCCGAATTCACTAGGTTGCACAAGATACAGCATCATCGCGTCGCTCCTCATGCCCCTAATGAAAACGGCATAGTTGAAAGATTTCATTCAACTGTCTTAGAGCATCTCCGCATTTTAAAAATTGATAAGAAAACCGAATCCGTGATAAATCTAATGCCGTATGCCCTTTTGGCTTATAACAACACCATACACAGCTTCACTAAATGTAGGCCAATCGAAGTAATAACGGGTCACTTTGACCCCCGCGATCCTTTTGATATAGATCTCTCAACTCACTTATTACAACAATATATTACTAATCATAAAGATAAAATGAGCAAAGTCTATAATTTAATTCATGAATCCGGTACATCTTATCGTAAAGAATTAACAGATAATCGAAACAAAGATCGTGAAGCTGAAGCTGAGTTTTCTCCCGAGCAGCAAATCTTTATCAAAAACCCTTTTTCATCTCGTCAAAAACTTGCTCCTCGTTATACTAAAGATGTAGTTATGGCAGATCTTCCTATTCATATATATACTAGGAAAAAGCGTGGCCCTGTCGCTAAATCTCGATTAAAAAGAGTACCTAAAAGCGCCCAATTGTTGCAGGATCCTCCTGGCCCTACAAATCTTCCTGCAACCAGCCCTAATGTAGGAGATAAAACTTGAGAATCTGGATGATGGACCCGGTGTGTTACCCTTTAGACTAGGCCCCACTAACGTTATCTCAAATTATCATTCGTTTTTGCAATACGTAGATTTTGAAGATTTACAAAGTAAAATAAGCTCTGTAAATAATCAGTTATCTACTATTAGCCCAGACCTTAATAATAGTACGTCTTCATTATTTGAACCCCATGTTAACTATTTAAAGAACAAACTAAACTCATTGTCTAAGCAGTTGTTAACATTTGAAACTAACCGCGTTAAAAGGGGGCTCATTGACGGTTTAGGTTCCGTAGTTAAAAGTATAACTGGCAACCTCGATTATACTGACGCGCTGCACTATAACGATGCTATTAAAGCTCTACAAGATAAAGAAAACGCGATAATTACGGAATTAAATAACCACGTTAGCTTAACTAAAGAATGGTCATCTCAATATTCAAAGATAATCGATAGTATAGTCTCCAATCAAAATAAAATCGAATCGATAATGAATAAAATTAGAGAAAGTATAGCTACTAACGATTATGACTTAGTTAAATACGCTCATCTAGCACAAGCTTTTCTCATCTTAGGAGATAACGTTGATTCTATATCTATAGAGATAACTAAGTTGCAGAATAACTTAGCTTTCATTAGAAGTTCTGCAATGCACCATTCTATTATTAGCCCAGACTCCATTCGAGTCTTAATTAATAAGATGAAATCTTTGTATGGAGATGAAAATATAATTAGCTTAGATACTAGAGAGTATTACGATATAATCAAGTTAGGTTCTTATTACGTAGGAAATAATATAGTTATAGTATATAAATTCCCTATTATTTTATCTCAATTATATGATCTTTATAAACTATCTATTATACCTAATAAACATCATGAGATCCTTACTCCTTTATCTCCCTTCCTGGCAATCCACGAGAAAGATTTCAAGTACATAGCGGCAGAATGCCCGAAGACGAGCAAAGGGTATCTATGTCAAGAGATGCGGAACCTGCGGAGCCGAACGTCACCAGACTGTATTCATCAACTGATCACCACGCAACAAAGGACCGCCGTATGTAACCCAATCACCATCCTGTTAGATAATCCAGCCTTCGAGGAGCTCGATGACCGGCACTACACAGTCAGCTTCCCGAACCCGACCAAGGTACATTTATCCTGTGGACAAGATTTACACCAAATACTCCAGGGTAGCTTCCTCATCATGATCCCGCACAAATGTTACATCGAAACTCCAGAGTTCCTGATATCTAACACAAAGGATCGTATAAAAGGACAGGCGATGAAGATCATGGACTTACCAGAAAGAAGCAGCATCAGCGCACCTATGACACCGCCATTCAAACTTACCTCAATTAATCTGGACCATTTACATGAAACCAACTCTAAGATAGCTTTGCAGATGCCGACAGAGCCGATCGCAGCCGCCGACTACAGCCTGTATCACACAACTATCCCAATGTATGTGGTACTATTCGGTGCATGTGTACTGATTAGCGTCGTAATTTACCGCAAGTATAAGAGCAAAACGAAGGTTCAGACAGACAACTCTCAAGAAGATCAGTCCAAGGTTACGAGAGTTTACGCCATCCCAAGCGTGTCAAGAGTTCATCTCAACGCAGACTCAACGCAGCTTCCAGCTCAATTTACGACAAAAGTCTTCAATAGTCGCTGCACTACGGGGGGAGGTGTTACGCACACGTAGTACATGCATTTCGTCACATAAGCATCGCCCCGATTCCTCGCAACAACAGCCAAACGCACGAGTCGCCGACGCAGCACAACGTGACCGCGCCGACGACACCGATTCACCTCATCGTGGCTATTTCATAAGACATTCTTGTACCACACTTCGGACGAGTTTCATTACTTTTAATTGTAATTTTAAATATTATATTTTTTATTAAATAAAATTGATTTTTTTTTGACCTTCCGCTGCGCCCGTACGTAATTCAGTTGCATACAAGACTTTATCTACACCCATTGTTTATTTTTTTTAGTTTTACTTGGGAAACATACAATATTTTAATACATGGATTAAAAACACCCATGGTATTTATCCACAGTCCACACCCATGATATGTATCCTCTATAACTTGGCTAACTTTGACTTTTCTCCTCCTCCTCGTCATTTTATCATCCGAAAGTGTGTTATAATGTTGTACTGAATTTCATAATGTAACACCTGGCGCGTGGGCAGCGCGACCTCCTCCCGCTCGGATATCGTAATGATGGCAGTAAGCTAACCTTTTCAGAACCCTTCACAGAGGATTTAAAGCATGGGTGAAGATAAACGATCATAATGGATTTTTTTATGGTTGTAGGACATACAAAAAATAATGGATGGCGCTAAACATGGTGTTATATACTTCAGCATGGGTACTAATTTAAAAAGTTCCACAATGCCCGACGTGTTGAAGAAAGGTTTTCTTAAGTTGTTCGGTGGTCTAAAGCAAACTGTCATATGGAAATTCGAGGAAGACCTCCCAAAAATGCCGACAAATGTGCGCATATTGAAGTGGGCACCGCAGGGAAGCATTTTAGGTAATTAATTTTAAACGTATGCCTAATATAAGATCTTAATACACGATAGGTACTTACACCTAGTTTTATAAATGTATTGATGTAGGATATTATAATAATAAGGTTTATAAGATAGTCTTTCGTAAAACTTGTGAAAGTTAAAAAATGCATTGCATTGCAATAGCTAAATCTTATTCTTTTAGAAAAACCAAAATTTTCTTTTTCAGCTCATCCAAACTGTATTCTGTTCATAACCCACGGTGGCCTCCTGTCGACCTTGGAAGCTGTGAAGAATGGTGTTCCCATAATTGGCATACCGATGTTTGCTGATCAGTTTATCAACACCGACAGAGCTGTCAAGAAAGGGTTTGCAAAAAAAGTAACCTTCAGCTACGACACTCCTAATCACTTGGAAAGCGCCATTAGAGAAATAATGGAAGACAAAAGGTAGGTGTACTGTCAATGTTTTTCTATGTTAAAAGATTTTTTTTATTAGTAACTGGGCTGGGTAGTAATTTGACCACCATCTTGCTTCATAAACAGGGGCCGTACCGGCTAACGCATCGAACTTCGAAAAGTCTGTCGGGTTTCAAATTAAAACAGATAAATCGAGCCCCAATTGGGCCAAAATGGCGAACCCTAATTCATGAGGTCACAGAAACATCAATATCTTCCATATAACTTCAACAAATAGTTCAATAAGTAATTCCTTACTTCGATTTATCTGTTTTAATTTGAAACTCGGCAAATTTTCCGAAGCTCGATTCGTTAGCCGGTACGGCCCCAGGATGTGGTCTAAAATGTAGCATGCTTGCCCAGGAAAAATGAAATCATTCACCGATTCCAATGAATATTCTACTCAAAAAATATGGTTTTCTTTTAAAGTGAACATACTTACAGGTACCGAGAGAAGGTGAAGGAATTGTCGTTCGTGTACCACCACCGGCCGGTGGGACCTGGCGCGGAGCTGGTGCACTGGGTGGAGCACGTGGCAAAGACGCGCGGCGCGCCGCACCTGCGCTCACTCGCCATAGACATGCCTTTCTACCAGAAGTACTACCTCGACCTTGTCGCGCTTATCATAGCTTTCTACTACATCCTGAAAATAGGTATCAAGAGAATATTCAGTAAGAAGAAGGCCAAGGACAACAAGCAAAAAAAGAACTAATAATGACTTCTAAAAGAAATCTTTATTTTGCGGGGAAGTCATTTACCATAGGCATGCCTTTTTACTTGTTTGACCTCGCGGCATATAATTAGACTGTCTTCATTGTTTTTAAGAAACTCATCAAGACACTCACGTAGAAGAAGCAAAGGAAACAAAAGGCGAATTAAATTATTAAGGGATCGCAGTCAAATAACAAAACTTTCCCGCATTACGTTTTTCTCAAAGCGTATTGGCTAGGATTACGTTATGACACTCTTGGATAAAAATGCTCCAGCCATTTTAGTATTGGATATCAAAATAATTGCTCAGAAATAATATCAATAAAAATTGTATTACTTACTTATAGTATTTATCAAATTGTTTCAAATATTTTAATTGTTCATCGAAAGAACGACTTTCATTTTATATCAGTATAAATTGTTGATGAGCAAAGTAACCCTGCACCAGCAGAAGCAACTTTGGCGTCCATCTTTGTCGAGTGCGGTGCGCGACGCGAACTATACTGTGTACCTCTGGAGACCTTTGGAGAGACTGCAGCCCCGCCCAGGTTTCAATGAAATCAAAGGCTTTCTCATAGTCCACGAACGCCAAGCATAGTGGTCTGCCACTAAGCATAGTGGCAGATAATAGATGTGGTCTAACGGTGCTAAAGCCTTTTCGGAACCCGGCTTGTTCAGGAGGTTGGAAGTCGTCGAACTTGCGAGCGAAACGATCAACGCATCAAAGTTACCTTGTTTGTATGAAAATTAAATAGTTTATCTAATTATCCATTTATTTAACATTATACATTGGGTCTTATTGAATGTCTCTAGTTAAGAAGCTACGTGTATAAAGCCCTGTAAATTTTAGTAATCTTTATTTAATATTAATTGTGTTAGGTAGTCTATTATTTAATATTAGTTAAGTCATGTTACGTGTGGGAATAAAAAGTTAATTTTCTTTTAAATAAGGTGATACAATTATTTTATTAAGTAAATCACTTAAAATTTTAGGTCTTCTTTGTTTCATTAAAATAAATGTAAGGACATCAGATAATAGTCTTAAAATTTGCTTTGTAAAATGGTGATGTGATCTGTATTGTAGTTTTTCCCGAGCCCAGCCTGTTCGATTGGTTAGGAATGAATATAGATACCAACATAAACTGGAAGAGTAATATAATTAAAATAGCAGGAAAATTATCTAGCTTCACCTACGCATTATACCATTTGAAAAAGTCAACTGACCAAAAAACCGCAAAAATCGCTTACTATGTATACGCCCACTCCTAGATAAGTTATGGCATTATTTTGTGGGGAAACAGCACAGATGCCCCAAAGATATTTCTTATTCAAAAGATATGTATACGAATCCTTGCAAATATAGATGTGACAGAAACTTGTAGACCTCACTTTAAAAATCTTAAAATGTTGACCTTAACCTCACTATATATATTAGAAATCTGTAAATTCGTCAGAAATAACATTCACTTATTCCCCCAAGTAAAAGACTGCTACACCGGAACAATGAATCTAAGACAAGAACCGCTTAGCCTTACCTCAATCTAATCTAAAACTCCATAGTTCGGGAGCACATGTTAACGCCATAAAAATCTATAATAAACTCCCCAAAATAATTAAAGATGATAATAATATAAATTAATTCATAAGAAAACTGAAAGAGTATTTGTTGGAAAATTGTTTTATACTATGCAGGAGTGTTTCGAGTTTTGTAAATGATTATTTCCAAAAAAAATAATATTACAATTTCATCTAAGTATGTATGTTATATTTATTATACTTATATTTGAAAATGTTAAAATTAATTAAGTAATTTATTAATTTAATTCAAAAATTGTAGTGCCCTTACGGGGTTCATGATGATACTTTTAATTAATTTTACCACCATGTAAAACGCATGAGACAATAAAGACATTTGTATTTGTATTTGTTGATTTTCATCAAGATTACCAGATATTCTTTCTAGTGTGACATTTGCAAAGACTTTGTATATGTTTGAAATCAGTGAAATGGGCTTGTAGTTTCTTATGTCCTTCCTTGATCCTTTCTTCTGTAAGAGTATTATGTGTGACTCTGCCCATTGTCTAGGTATAATAACCGTGCGTATTTCGTTGAAAACTTTACCCAGTATTGGCCCCATCTCTTGAGTTCGTTAGGAATTTGGTCAGGTCAAAACAATTAATGAAACAATTACAACTCAGATAATTATGGCTTTTTGTTGGGAACATTTTAGCTTTATATTTTAGTTGCGTTTTAATTATGGTAAAAACAATTGTATAATAGATCTTAACTGGACGTTTTGTTGGCTTTTATGGTGTTAAAATAGATGATAAAGTAATAAAGAATGACAAAAAATCAGTTTTTACTAAAAAAAATACGATTTTATACTGTTTTGAAATCCAAGCTGTGTGAATGTACAATTTTGGGCGCGCGTTGATAGTGTATGATTATTTTAAACGTTTGAAATATTGACGCAGAAGTAGTTTTGAAAAGAAAAAAATAGGAATTGGCCGTAAGAGCACATTGAATATCGCACTCCATACAAAAAAAACAATAAATATTTTTATCCGACCAAGCTATTCATTTTGACAAAAATGACTTAAGAAATTTTTTCATTAAATAATAAAAGCTCTATCGATTAATATTTAAAAAATACAATTTGACGAAAAAAAATATGTTGTAACTTGCGCACGTCATAGCTTTGAAATGCAACCACTGAGAGCCGGCAGACCACATCATTTCAGCTACGGAGACGATATACTTTGAATAGGTACTAAAACTGACCATTTCTCTGATCGTTTTTTTTTCGTAACAATGAAGCCTCTTATAATCGCTGTAACTCGAAGTTGCAACCACTGAGAACAGGCAGACCGACATCATTCACATTAGGGGACCACTCTATAACCCATGAAAATGATTCTAACCTTTTCCTTGATCGTTACCAAAAATCCCATGACCGCTTAGACTATTAGATATTATAATTATTACTTATTTTATAATTTGTAAAAAAGGGTATCACCAATCGTGGCATTGATCTACCTGGAGCTGAGGTTTTTATCATATCATTGATTATAATGTGAATCGAGAATGTGCAAAGAGCGTTTACTCGCCATCTCGCCTACATTTCATCTGATTTGTCACATCGATGTCCTTATCATCTCCGGCTTCGACACTTTGCTCTGCTTTCGCTAAGTGATAGACGTAGACTCCATGACCTCAACACTCTTTACAAGATCTTCCACGGCCACCCTGGCTTTAGCCGTCTCTTGGAAAAAATTTCATTAATGGTTCCATATAACATGCCAAGAAAACCTTTGACAAATCTTCTACGTACTTCAGCTTGCCGAACAAATGTCGGTGCTCACGCACCGCTTCGCCGAATGTGCAGCTATTACAATCTCACATGTAAAGATTTACCGGGTCTAGACATCTTCCACATCAGCTACGAAACCTTTGGGCGTATCTTACGAGAACACTTATCAGGTACTGCCTAGCCGAGTGAGTCAAATTACTGCAGCCTTATTTGCTTAATTAGTATTTAGTATTACATAATAAGTACTTAGTTTTAATACAAAAATAATTATGTATTTTCCTTACGAATAATTGTATATCTTTTTAGTTCCTTCCAGATGCTTGTTTTGTTACTTTATTTTTCTTAAATGCTGTGTGACATATAATGGGGCACTTATTAGTCTGTGTATGTCTGTATCATTTTTTTTTTGTAATTGTTTGATAAGTGTTCTGCTGGTGTACCACTAAAATAAATAAAAATAAATAAAAAATAATTTGAATATTCGTTTCGCTAGTTTTGATATTTGACAAACGGATCAGGGAGAGCGTCTGCACACGTTGTGCAGTCGACAACGCGAGAAGAGCTATAATAATAGGTCTTTACCTATGAAATTGCCGATTTGTATGGAGATTTTTCAAGAAGTAGCATTTTTCATAATAGCATTTTCTTTGTTCATTTAACAACCATGAATACTCATGTAACAAAACTTTTATGTACTAATGTTTGAACACTATGCTAACTTATTTCCATTTAAGATAAGCGAAAAAATAAGTTTTGGTTAAGTTACAACCCCTTCGGTCACCCTTTTTTTGCTCACAAAAAAAGAGTCACTTTCAAGATCTTTTTTTTAATGTCACGAAAGCTAAAATATGGACTTTATTTTTACTGATAGTTAACTATCATGATCATAATTCGATGTAATATTCACGATTGGGTTAAAAATTTAAATTATAGAAGTTATTATTTTCTCTGTATGTGACAAAATATCGGCAATTTCATAGGTAAAGACCTAATATATATATACATATATATACTAATTTTTTACTTATTTTCAGAAGGGATAGTTCATGATTAGGATACCATGTTTCTAAGTGGTCGAGGACGAGATTGGGATTCCATGTTGTTTGGTATCTCGGAAGGGTTGGATTCGTTCTAAAAACGCCTCTCAGAAACCTGGAAAACCTTTCATCTTCTCTGAATGGTTTGCCGAAAATCAAACCTAATTCGGAACGTAATGTGTTTAAAGACGAATAACTGGCTCCTTCTTTAAGTTGACATGTCATAAAATTTAATAAGTGTGGAATATTTACAGAATAAAAATCAATCTTGTTTTTAATACAATAATGCCACCAATAAAGGCCACTTTTTGAACGCACAATATGATATTTGACAACATTGAAAATATACAAAAAATTGTGGTCATCCTAACAGATATTGGCGTAAAAAAACATATTTAACTATTATATAGTCTAAATTAAGTCTATTAATTGATTAATTTCACCTAGAAAAATGCAATAATTTTTGAATTTTTTTCTGTGGCGAAAACGCTCTAAGATGACTGATGACGTCACTTGCCTGTAAATAAATATGGCTTCAGGCGTTTGACACGACCATAGACTTAGGATCCGCGATTGATGGCTGTCAAATGGCTATGGATATTACAATGTTTACAGGCCAGTGACGTCAACAAGTCACGTGTCCAGCGCCATAGCGTTTTTGGCGCCGTTTTAAAAATTTAAACTTTAACACTGTTTTTTTAATGAAATACATTGATTTTTCCTGAAATATCAATGTGGTGTGTTTATTACGTGGTGGTAAAATGGTTTTCCAAAATTAGTCAAATAGCCTATTATATTGTTTTAAAGAGTTCATTGCTAAGGATGAAATTAAAACATCAATCGTATCATTTGATAAAGATTGTTTTAACGCAATTGTGAACAATTTGGGGGATATCATACATCCCCTTGTCTCATCGATTTTATTAATAAGCATATTTTATGTGTAAATAACAAAAAATGTGGGACCTCCCTGATCGGTGACTTACACAAAAAAACTGCAATGAATATCTTTTCAGGCGCCAATATTGGAGCAAACAATATTAGCAAATATTTACTAAGTAAAATAGAAAATAATGATAAGTACATGGTTGACAAACAAGATTATGTAAGTATTTCTATTAAAATCATAAGAATAAAAAGTTTTATAATAAGCAATCAAAAGATATTTTTGGTTTAATGTTTTTATTTTTGCAAAAATAATAGTGAGAAGGCCATGCTACGAGAGTACTCAAAGAAGAATAAAATAAAATACACTAGTTTTTTACATTCTCTTTATTAACCGACTTCAAAAAAAGAAGGAGGTAAAATGTATGTTTTACCATAACTTCGTCAGTTATTATCCGATTTATACAATTCTTTTTTTATCTCAAAGAACATAGTTTGTGTGTGGTCCCATAAAAAAAAACGGTCAAGAGCGAGTCGGACTCGCGCACCGAGGGTTCCGTACCATCATAATTGCACCATTAAACCACACTACAGAGTAGAATAATAAAATTAGTATTGCAGTTTTAGGTCAGCGCCATCTCTTGACCGATAGTGGAACTAATGTTAACTTTTTTAGAAATTTGATAATTTCTAAAAAAGTGTGCTATATTGAGACATCGTTTTATTTTTCCTGTAATCTTTACATCAACTGCTATCACATAGAATTATTTCAGATTTTTCTCTTTGCAAACTTCGGAGATAAGGGGGGGGGGGGCGGTATTTTTTTTTACATTTTTCATCATAAGTCGAAAACTATGTAGTCTAGAAAAAAAAGAAAAAATGATTAAAAACGTGCAAACAGCGTTCTTTCATATGATACCCCACATGCCCTAGTAGCCCCACTTCAAATTTTTATGACCCCTTTTCAGGCCCTGCTGTAAAAAAGATATTTATTTTTTTATTTATTTCTTATTTGCAAAATAGTTGGGCAAATGTCATCTTAAACTATTCCAAATTTCGAGTTGATACCATTAGTAGTTCTCGAGATATCCAGCTGTGACAGACAGACAGACAGACTGAGTCACACCATAAGGGTTCCTTTTTTACCATTTTGGTACGGAACCCTAATTACAGAGATCTGGCTGGTAGTCTTTTCATAATCCTGAAAAATGTCAATTCTTTAGCTTGCCATCACACATGTTTTCACGGATTTTCGGACATAACATCTTTGTTTATGTACCGATTTAGATGATTCTATTTATGTTTGAAAGGGTATACTTCAAGAGTGGTCACATTTTAATTTCATCGATATTGGACCTTGAACTTCGAAGATACACAAGGGAACTCCTCATATTCAAATAGTACATGTAAAGTGATTTGGATTTGATTTTGGTAGTTTTATGACAATCCAAAACAAACCAAACCATGGTCTGCGATGCAACGTTGCTACGGACGACGGATTAAACTTGGACTACAAAGACAGACACAACGGAACTCCTCAAAAACAAACAGCGTAAATTTGGAAATTGAGTAGTGGGCATTTTACCATTGAACATATTTTATACAGTTAAAAAATATTTACATGCTTACATACCTACCGCTAAAAAGTTGAAAATAAAAAAACTTTTTTAACAAAAAAGAAAAACCTCCTTCAAAAAACCTGAAACAAAAACAGCTTCAAAATTAAATACCTCCAAAAAAGCGAGAAACTTTAAAAAACCTGAAACAAAAACAGTTTCAAAATTAAATACCTCTAAAAAAGCGAGTAATAATATTCAAATCATTAGTTACGCATAACATTATTAATAAAACACGTCTAATGAAATCGGGTGGGCCTTTTAGAAATATAAAAAAATAAGTTGTCTTCCAGCCCATTAGACGTGTTTTATTAATAATGTTATGCTGTAATGTAACTAATGATTTGAATATTATTTCTCGCTTTTTGGAGGTATTTAATTTTGAAGCTGTTTTTATTTCAGGTTTTTTCAAGGAGGTTTTTCTTTTGGCAAAATTATTTCAGGTACAAACCTACTTTATGTAGAAATAAATTAATTACCCAGTCAGGCAGAACCGCTAGTAGGTAAAATGAACTCAATGTTTATCAGTCTCTTCCTCTCTGCAAACTTTGGTGATAATTTTGCGAAAAACTTATTCACTTTTCAAAGAGAGCGACCGACGGTTCTTTTTCAATTTATAAGATTTCAAAACATTTTAAAGGAAAAAGGATAGGTAAGTAGGTACGGTCAGCAACGAAAGCTGTTTAACACTTTAGGACTTTGTCATAGTAACTTTTTTAACTTATGTTTCAAACCGTGAGATATCTGTCAAAAAAGTTGCTAGGACAAAGTACATTGCTGACTGTACTTACACCAGAGAAATTACTCAGGCAAGAAAATATTTTGTTAAGTATGTACGAACAATGCAATTGAACCAAAAGAAGTTATAAAAAAAGTACTTCCATCACAACATCACAAAGTTGCTATTCGAACAACAACATCCGTATGTGACGCAACCATGGAACATAGTAACATAGTAATTAGGTAATAGTATACACCGCAGGTATAGGCATCACGTAGGTATAGCATGGATTCACAAAACCAGTCTTGAATGTCTATGGCTGTCGGAACGAGTTATTATTTTAATAATACGATTTTTTCGTCACTACAATCAGTGCTACTTCCATCAACATATGCGACATACGCACACCACGCACACAATCTTATTTTTTCTTAATCATATTCGTATCAATATCCCGACCGCTTATATAATTAACATATTTTATGGACTCGGTATAGTGTCGTGATTAGTTTATATGATTCCAAGTTGTGCAATTGAGTGCTGATAAAATGTGTTATTGAACTACAATAGTGATAACCATAATATGATAATAGTTAAATAGTGCTATTATAAAAAAGGTGGGTTTACTTGTTATTATAATGAAGATAGTTCGATTTATTAGTGTTTTAATCTGTATTGTTTAAATAAATAGTATTATAGTACAGTATACTTATGGTAGAAAAGTATATGAAAAGATATTAATACTTACCTACATCAGGCGCTCTATAAAAAGCTGGTTAAGGCAAGTTCGACATCTGTGAGAACAAAATCAAAAAATACAAAAAAATATTACTAATATTACTTTAGTACAATTTGTAACCACTCGAATCAGATTCCATTAATTTGTTTTCATTTAAAGGAATATTTAGGTATTTCTTTTATGTGTTTGTGGAAGGAAGGTATAATTTTCCCTAGGTAATTTTTCTCTTTGGGGAGAGCTCTCTCTTGAACTAACAGTTTTCGGGTTTCGTGTATGCTGGAATGGACCTTGTATATTTTTCTCTTTTAAAAAAAATTGTTTAAATAAATATTCATTCATAATCCCGTTGTTCCACTTACATAACTATGTATATAAAATAGTAGTTTATGATACAAGGTTGGTAAGGAGGTTTTTAAAACGAGTTGACGTTTTATAAGCCCGAGCCGCAGGTGAGGGTTTGTAATCGTCACAAGTTTTAAAAAACCTTAACAACCGTGTGCCATACTACGTTTTTCAATACATTTGCGAGAAAACATTACAGGTACTACTGAAATTGTAATCAATACATATAATAAAACTGTAAATTCTAAATATTTGTGCGCGTATTACGCAAAAACAGCTAAAAGAATTTTGATGGGCTTTTCACAGTTTAGTAGATTAAGGTCCAACTTAAAATCTAAGCTATGTTTCATTAAATTCAGGTGGGTGGAACCAGGGAAATAGCTTGAACTCTCCTTAGTACTAGCTTTCATACACTAAAGAGGTCATTTTAAACTGGTCGCTATATTTTTTTACTGTCCACGCGGACGAAGTCGTGGGTGGAAGCTAGTAGAAATTAAAAAAAATGTACGTAAACAAAAACGCACGGCGCGGGCGTGCGGTAAAATCTACTTACTGCACGCTGTACTAAACCGTAAACAAAAACGCACGGCGCGCGGTAAAATCAACTTACCGCACGCTGGCCTGTCAGCGTAAGCTCACATTTTCGAGCAACTGTATTGAAAAAATATTTAAGTCAAAAATGTCGAGGAATCACTGACATTGGAAATACAGTTTTTACTAGTTTCGATGTCAGGGACTCATCCCCTTATATTCAAAAATAAACCCAAAACTATATGTAAGCCTACCATGTAAGCATGTTGTAACATCATTATTGGGTTATGAATAAATGAATTATTATTATTATTAGCTGTACCTAAGTTACTAAGCCGAATTTAAAAATTATTTCATCATTCCCAATTTTCCGATAAATGCAGGGAAACAACTTATAATTTATGCAAATATAACGACGAGAATAATTTCTCGCTGACGACGAGAATAATTTCTCAATTTTTTCGAATCAGTCCTTAAAAATTAAAAATAAGCCATAAACTCCAAAATTACGTGTTGTAGGCTTGTCAATTCCATACATGCAACAACGTCTGTGATTTACATAAACTTGCGACGTGTGAGTTGATCGTTTAATTACCTTTTTTAAGCTTTAAGTTAGCGAACGAATAGAAAAGTGGCCATTTAAGTAGGAGGGCTGATCAATGTACTTAAACTTTTCAGAGCCAAAAATGATTTTGTCTTCATTGCGTTGTGTGCTGAAAAATTTACATAGAGCAATAGGATGTCACTTCTTGGTACAAAAACGAACGGTAAATACGAATTTTAAAATCATAAAAAATCGTCACCGAGATATTCAAAATTCAATTCGACTTCGCATTGCGAAAAAAACAAATGACTCGCGACTTTCGGTCAATTTAATTTGAATTTGAATAGGTATTCTGTTGTTTAATAACAGAATATTCAAATATTTGTGAGTTGCCAGATACTATTACGCAAAACTTGAGTGCCCTATGTAAGTAAAACATGCGATACATAATTATTGGATCCATTTTTAAACTTTTAAATGTTATTTAAGTACTACATTAAATAAATAAATATTTTACAACATCGCATAAATTACTTCGATTCCAATAGGTATACCTAACTTAGGATTTAATGGGATTTATGATGTTTTAGTGCGATCTAGTCAAAGACTTTTGGATCTCGTTTATTTTATGGGTGAATTTTATCACTTGTGACCGATTTGCATGCCTACATGGTAACTATTTGGTGTGGTCCTCCACATTTTACGAATAAACATTTTGAAGATGATTAAAATAATATACCTATTGACCTAACCTTCGATGGATGTGAATTAACTTCAACAAAAAGTTCTGTCAGGGTCAGCAAGTTTTTTCCATATTAAAAAAATCTTACATGATAAACAAAATAATTATTTATTATAAAAGTGAGTATTAGTTTTATTTATGTTTCTTCGTGTTGACTATCGACTTTGTTAGATATTCTAAATCAAAACCGTTTAGTACATTCATACCTTATCTTTAATCTTTATAGTAGGTAATGCCGGTCGGGCAATAACATTATCAACATTGCCTAGGTATAACTGTGATCTTATTATCTATATTTTAATGTTTAGTTCCGTCTATACCATAATCTTTATAAGTAAGTAGGTACCTACCAACATATACGTACCTAGTTACTTATAAGAAAATGAAATTAATTCTATTTAAAAAGCTGGAGGTTTATTACAATATTTTTTTGTTTCTTGAATATATGTACAATGTATACAGGAATTATTTGTAAAACACCAACAATCTCGCAGGAGTAGATTACTAAAATCATAAACAACAACATTTGTAGGTACGACTTTTCCGAAAACGGACAAAAAAATTCGACTTTCCAAACAAATGTCCGAACAGCTGATCCAGTTTTGTATGAAAAGTCGGAATTTTTATGTCTGTTTTAGGAAAAGTTGTAGAACAAATGTTATTATTTATGATAGGTTGTTGGTGTTTTAAAAATAACCTCTAGGTAGGTCTTTTTTATAAACAATAAAATCAAATCAAAAATTGAATACAACCTACTTATAAATTCTTTCGCTAGTTTATTCCATGGATGCTTACAAAAATCTATCTGTTTTAAATTAAGGGATATTTTATTTTATTGCTTAGTACTTAGGTAGTAGTTTATGTGCAGTGTACGTACATTTAAGGTACGTACATGCTTCAATTTCAAAGCCATCTAAGATTCTTTAGAACAAGAGGACAAGAAATACGGTAGTCAGCAGTAGCATAGCATGACAAGCCCGAGAAAAGTTTTTATTTACATCACGGAATGTTATTTTTGACATTTCCTATATTTCCATGTGCGATATCTCGAGCTATATTACCTACATGTACACAATATGGATTTAACACTTTTTATTTTTACAAAGAAACAAACTCGAGGCTCGTAATCCCAATCCCAACAGCTAAATTGACAGTTCTTTTTTACACGACTGTCCAAAAAGGAGTGTATATGTGTTCAGGGTTCATGTATTTTTTGTGGGTATGTGAGTTTCTTTATTCCACCATAACTTCTAAATGGCTTAACGGATTTGGATGTATAGGGTACCGTTAAAATCTACATCATTCCGAGTGACACTGGCTATATATTTTTTTTTAAATGCTAATATGGCGACTGTACGGCGCCACTTTTAAATGTGAAAAAAAATTTTTTTTCTTCAATTATCACATTATGGCATTGACCTCTATATTATTACAAGAAAAAAATTTTTTCATGTCAGTGCATTATGGGCATCAAATGAAAGGCCCTAATGAGGACATTTCAAAACTATATAATTTGTCACTAAAATGTGTGAAATAAAAATAATAAATTCAAAAAATATTAAAAACACGACTGCCCTGCCAAAAACGAACTAAAATGTTAATAAATAACAAGACGTGTCATTGCAGTCGGGGGACCTCTTTGATTAAAAATTGTTCCACAAAACAGTCCCCCGACTGCAATGACAATGTCTTGTTTTTTTTTCTTAAAAACTAATACCTGCTGGTGTCGCATGTCGGGACGTTGTCGTGGAGGAGCTCCCGCGGATGGCCACGGCAATGACATGTAGTTTTGAACGCACTTTATTTTCCACTATTATATTTTGCATAGGTACCAGCTCAATGACAAGTGAAATATTAAGACCTTTATGTATCGCATTCTAGCAAATAAATTCTTGATTCTTGACGCCTTGTCAAGAATCATGAATCGTTCGAACATCGTTTCATCAATGAATATATTAAGGGAAATGACAACGTATCACAATTGGTCTTCCGAACAAAGGTAAAAATTTGACTGTTTCGTAATTCGTATTTACAAAAATAAGGTTATATTCTCTAAGAAGTAGGTCGAACGGCAACGTTACAGTACTAACGTGCTCCCCTATAAAAAAGTACCTTTCTTTCAGAAAATGTCGAATTTGCCATGGGCGGTGATTGCCATGGCAGCGTGCGCGTGCGCAGCGGACGCGACCCGCGTGCTGGTGGTGTTCCCTTTCCCGGGCAAGAGCCATACTATCCTCGGAGACGGCGTCGTCAGGCACCTCGTCAAAGCTGGACACCAGGTGAACCGATTTATAACAAAAGTCATTGTTTTATTCATTTACACATGGATTTTACATCCACACTTACCCCACCACGCAGCAAGCTTGCAAAGTTAGTAGAACACACCAATAAAGGTCTCTACCGTTACATACCATTACCGGTTTAAAATTTCTGTAGGTATAGGGTATTAGGGTTATAAATATTTACAGAAGAATTTATTTTTTACTTTTTAGTTTGTTTTTACTCCTCCGTTTTAATGTTTTTAGTCCGAATTTGTACTTTTTAGTTTGTTTTTACTAGTCCGTTTTAATATTTTTAGTCCGATATTTTTTATAATAATTTAGCCCGTTTTAAAAACGTGTTTTTAAAAAAATATTTTTTTTCAGTAAATTATTATTTACTGCTTTTTAGTAAACTAAAAATATACCATAAGCTAAGACTAAAAATATACCATCTCCTATCGGAGCACTCGTCAAGACGATTCAAACGAGCCCAAACTCGATGGGGTAGCATGGTTTTGTTATAGAGTTCCTATGGCCTACTTCCAGCTCCATCATCAAACCCTGGAAACTATATCCCAACAAAGAACTCATCAACATGATTCAAACGAGCCCAAACTCGATGGGGTTGCATGGTTTTATTACAGAGTCCCAGTGCCCTTCTTCCTGCTCCATCATCAGACCCTGGACACTATTTCCCAACAAAGTACTCGTCATGACGATTCAAACGAGCCCAAACTCGATGGGGTTGCATGGTTTTATTTCCGAGTTCCAGTGGCCTTCTTCCGGCTCCATCATCAGATCCTTCGACACTATTTCCTAACAAAGTACTCGTCAAGACGATTCAAACGAGCCCAAACTCGATGGGATAGCGTGGTTTTGTTATAGAATTCCTATGGCCTTCTTCCGGCTCCATCATCAGATCCTTGGACATTATTTCTCAACAAGGTACTCGTCAAGACGATTCAAACGAGCCCAAACTCGATGGGGTTGCATGGTTTTATTATAGAGTTCCTATGGCCTTCTTTTGGCTCCATCATCAGATCCTCGGACACTATTTCCCAACAAAGTACTCGTCAAGATGATTCAAACGAGCCCTAACTCGATGGGGTAGCTTGGTTTTGTTATAGAGTTCCTATGGCCTTCTTCCGGCTCCATCATCAGATCCTCGGACACAAAGTACTCGTCAAGACGATTCAAATGAGCCCAAACTCGATGGCATTGCACGGTTTCAATATTGAGTTCCTTTGGTATGGCCTTCCAGCTTCATCATCAGACCCCAGGGTCTAAGATAAGAGGGAGGGAGGGAGATAAGATCCAGATCTTATCTCCCCTTAGAGAACTCGTCAAGACGATTCTAACAAGCCTAATCACAATGGGGTTGTATGGTTATCATTAAGTTCCTGTGACCTTCTTCCAGTTCCATCACCAGATCAGCTCAATATCACCATATAATATTGCATTGCCTTCCAGTTCTGACCTATGTTCAAAGTTTCAAGTCTCTAGCTCATCGGGAAGCTAGTTTAAAATCGTTCGCAAACTTTGCGGAGAAACAAACAATCTTTAACAGACGTTTTTTTATTAAAATTGATAATGCGTATCTAATGATTTAAATATGATTTCTTGATTTTTAGAGCTAATTTTTTTACGCTGTTTTCGTTTTTATTTTCAGGTTTTTTTAAGCTTTTTTTATAAGTAAATCTCTATGACGAAGTGTGATGCATAAACGACAGTGTTAAGTCTGCTTTATTAATTTAATATTAAAATCAATGACAAGTAAAATAGAAATCTATTGAAAGAAAATTAATGGTTCAGTAGCCCGTAGAACATTTAAATCACGAAAAAGGTTACCGTTTGCCGTTGTGATATAGTTATTAATTACGAAATTATAGATACTTTAACCCAAGTTTTAAAGATCGCAACCCGCCGTAACTTATATTTGTAGCTATATATCTCCAAAGGTAGCCCGTAGAACATTTAAATTACCAAAAAAGGTTACCGTTTGCCGTTGTGATATAGTTATTTATTACGAAATTATAGATACTTTAACCCAAGTTTTACAGATCGCAACCCGCCGTAACCTATATTTGTATATCTGCGAAAATGATATTTTTTTATTTTTCAAGGTTTACCACATAGTTTAGCTATTGTCGTGTTCTACAGCTTGGTTTGAGTGTCACTTAAGACCTGATGAAAATGGTTGGACTTTATCTGGTCTTAAATCTGTGTATGATCACTTTCCATAGTCTTACTATTATCAGTGGCAATCAAACAAAGCTGTAGAACACGACAATAGCCAATTCATGTGGTAAACCTTGAAAAATAAAAAAATATCATTTTCGGAGATTCTCCAACACAAGTATTTTATTACTTTCTGGGGATGCCTCATAAACATCATTGTAAATTGATTTTTTGGGAAATAAAAAACTTTATTATTATTATTATTATTTTGGTAATTTAAATGTTCTACGGGCTACTGTACTATAAGGGACATTTTTATTCAAGATATTATGAATAACTGAAAAGTTTATCCTAGGTTAAACTAGACTAGTCGACGTAGGTACTTAATTAGTATTTAACGACCAACAAGGACAAACTCCTCAATGACTCCTCAACAACTGAGGAGCTCGAAGCGCTTGTCCCAGAGATTGCGGAGGTTAAGCAACTTTCGTAAGGGTCGGTCATGGGATGGGTGACCAAAAATTATATCGAGCTCCTCCGTGCTTCGGAAGGCACGTTAAGCCGTTGGTGCCGGGCTTCATTTGCAGTCGTTAACATCCACCAATCCGCATTGGGCCCGAGTAGTGGGTTATGGCCCATCCTCCTTATCCACCCATAAAGAAGGTCTGTGTGTGCCCCAGCAGTGGGGACGCTAAAATGGCTGATGGTCAAGGACAAACTGAGCGTACTGTGTACTAAAATACTTTTATAACATATTTGCTCGTAAAGGGTCTCTTATTACACCAATTTCAATATCGTATTGTATCTCATTACGAACTTGTGCGGTAATGTAAAGTAAAACGCACGGTTTCCTTGATAAGCCGTGCGTTTTACTTTACATTACCGCACGGTTTATCAAGATACTTCGTCTAAAACGAACGGTACTTTTTTAAATCTTAGCAAAGAGTTTTTATGTCAGAAAAGAGGTCAACATTTTATGGATAAAATTGACTTTGGGAGATAAAATGTAATAAATAAACATTTAATTATTCAATTTAATTAATGTTGACAATAAATTACAACCATTTATCTGTAACAAAAACACAAAAATATTAATTTACTTTATTAGTAATACTGGCTGTTTTTATGCCTTTGCCTTAAAAAAAAACGCTGATGCGCGCGCATTGCTAATTTAATTTTTTTTTGCTGTATTGTTTTTATTTGAAAATGTCGTCAAGTACTGATGAATTTATTAATTCAACAGCGCCAGAAGTCTCAGAGGCAGCGAAAAAGGCTACTCTAAGCCTCTTGCCCGAAAAATTGACCGATAAGATATTTACAAGCGTATCAAAATTTAATCATATGGAAAACAAGCAAAGGTGCAAAGTCCGAGTTTTATTTATTTCCTCGCAAATATGTTATAAAACGTCGTATGACATACGTGCGCTTTGATAATTACAGCCTCTGCTTTCTTGTAGCCCTCGCCTACGGCTCGGGCTAGCAATATCGCCTCGGCTGTAATTTTCAACGTACCGCACTTATATCATAATGTACTATTACATCATACTTGCTCGGTAACTAGGATTTACTTATATAGTATGAGGCTGTGTAAGTTGGCATGTGCAACACAGTGCATTGTTTAGATAGAACGTTCCATTTTCAAATCACTTTACAATTCAAGGATGGTGAATGCTTTAACTGTAAAGTTACTTTACAATTCAAGCATTTAAAACTCCTTAGTGAACCAATCTCATTTCTTTTATTATAAACTGACGAAACTTTTGGCTGAAAAAAAAAAACAATGAAAATGGCGGCATTTCATTTCAGTTGAAGCTAGGTATGCAAAATTCTGCAATGCAAAAACAGCTGATTTTTTTCGTGATTTCGAGGTTGGTCCCATAATGAAAGTTGTTCAGTTTAATTGTCTTATCAACCCTACGAGATTTCAATGAAATAACCCTTTAACGTTTTATTTTTGTTTTAATGTTTTTGTATTTTTTTTATTTTTGTTTTTATTTTTATTTTATTTTTATTAAATTTACCTCGCATGAATGATGTAAAATAGTATGCTTACCTCGGTTGTAAGTAGCTATTACACCCTCGAACTATATTCGCCCTCGCTCGCTTCGCTCGCTCGTGCGTCTAAATATCTCGGGTGCACTCGATCCATTAGCGCCCTTTGCGAGCTGCGCTCGCACGGGCGCCAAATTGGATCTTGTTCTGTAATAGCTCACTTACATCCCTTGTGTAACAAACTACTATGTTTTTTCCTCGCAAATGTGTTGAAAAACGTCGTATGAAACTCGTGAGCTCTTACTTATTGCACACTCGGCTGAGTTACGCCTTGTGGGCAATAAGTAACCTAAGCTAACTTGTATCATAATGTACTATAATTTAATACTCGTGAATGGCTCATGTCATGTCATAGAAAATTTTACATAGTTACCTACATATACCAAACGAAACTACTGAAATTATATGTAACTACGTCTATTAGTTATTCTGTGACTACGTGACATGACGGTTCTAGTTTAGTACAAAGATAAGATAATAATCAAACATGACTCGGGCAAAAAGTTGTTTGAAATAGAATCAACGATAATGATAAGAGTCTGCTAGTGCTAATTACACCTACTTAGTAACCATTTATCTATTATTTAAATAAAATAATAGTTAATAGCAAACAAAGGTTAATTAAAACTTATTAATTTACACCTGTGACCTGTTTATCAAAACTTACAAGTCCTTGTATAGGTACTTTTTAAAAACAATCATTTTCCTTATGAAAATTATTATGCCACAAATCCTTTTATCAAAACACGTAAAATTAAACGCTACAAATGTTATTGTTTATTTAACTGTTTTTACCCTTGTATTAGTAAATTAGTTAATCAAAAAAATCAAAACTTGTTAAAAAACTTACAACTTGTAAAAAACTTAATGTAAAATCCTGTGTACCTAACCTACCTATTTATGAGAGTGTCCGGCGACTCTCCATTCCGTCGGACAATTTTTCAAGTGTCTTGCATAAATTATTTGAAAAAGACATTAATTTACATGAATTTTTTTTACTTGTAAGTTTTGCTAAACACTGGTGACTGTTTGTGTTGAATCAGTTCAGTTCATAAAGTAAGGTTGCATGCAATTTAGAGAACAAACCTAATAGGTACCTAGTTGGCGTGACAAAGTTCTACAGATACAGCTAATTTTAAGGCCCACTGTACAAGTAATTACATGTGGCAAATCATACTTATAATTACTTGAGTCAAAACGCAGGAAATGATGCAAATACTTACATATAGCAATCTTACATAAACTTAGCTATTAGCTCGAGGACGCTGCGCCGTCGCCAGGAAATAAATTATTTTACATAATAGCAATATTTTTAACCCTCTTATAATAGGTAAGATAGGAACAGACGAATTACTTAAATTATTTTGTCTTGTCACGGTTTATTTGTAAATAAATGAATTTATTATGTCTGAATGAAATGAATGTCTGAAGGTTTATTAGTAAATAAATGAATTTATTATGTCTGATCCAATTTTCTTTGGATTACTGTACTTACCAAAACTAATGTAAGGTGTACTTTATCAAATAAAACTGCTGTATTTTTGTATGTAGTTGATGGATGTTTTTTTTAGGTCACATACATCACACCATTCGTTAAAAAGAACGTGGCGTCAAATCTCCGGCAAATAGACGTCAGCAGCAACTTCGCTGTTTTCAATGGTCATGGTAAATTGTACATTATTTATCTTATCTACACCCATTTGTAAGTAATAGTCTGTCTGTTTTTTAGCATAGTTACTTTATTGTCCACCATTTTGATATTTATTCAAAATAGCGGACACGCATAAAACCTATGTAAATCGATAGCTGTAATAGCCATCTATCAATGGTAATAGCTTACAACTCGAAAACGTGACGTTTTAGGCGATTATGTCGTTAACAATTCTTGTTCGTAGTGGTACTAGCTATTGATTTACACAGGTTTCATGCGAGTCCGCTATTTTGAAAAAATCTAAATGTCGGAAATTAGGTATACCACTCCTTCAAACTAGGATATTCAAACCCCTTTCTATTTCTTACAAGCAGATTTAAATATTTAATTAAAAGTTAAATCAGACACAAATAAACTGCCAAAGGAAACTGTTTTTCGGATCTCAGAATTTACGACTGATAGACAACCGGTAAAATTGAACCATTATCGAATTGGCAAAAGCCAGATGACGTAATTGTATTTTCTTATGTATAGTATGCCCATTAGTAATCTGTTTTGATTGTTTAATTTGTTATATGAAAGAAAATATTCAAAATATGAGTATCCATATTTTTTCAGAGGACCTGTTGAGCTTAAAGTCTATTATGGATCAAGATCAATCAATGTCCATCTTGGAAGTGTTCGAGATGACTCTCCTCGTACACAACATGACCTTCCATAACGAAAATGTGCAGAAGCTACTCCGAGACCCTGAGGAACATTTCGATGTCATCATTGCTGAGTGGATGTTCAACGAACTTTATAGCACGTAAAGTGATTTATTAATGTTATTATAAAGATATGTAATAAACGGAGTTTACCCTATAGTTAGGTCAGCCAAAGTCGATGGATTTGAATCAACGTGGCCACTTTTGTTGTTAGACGCATGCCACAGAATACTTAGTCGCATGCTAAGAACGTAGCTTAGTTCCCACTTCCTTTCCTAGTAGGAGCTTTCTGGCAGCCCCTGAAACAGAACTTTTAAATTCTTTTCTAACTAAAAAAAGATAGGATACCTACTTATCTTTTTGCTACCTCTACTCTTAGAATAATAACACCTAAAAGCCGTGTCCTCGTATGCAAAGTGATGCAACTAATACTAAACCAAAATGGCTTAGTTTTCAGATTTTAGTCGTAACTAAAATCTAATAATTATAGTAACTAATCTCCTAAACGTAGGAAAATTGAAACTATTTTGTACTTATTCGGTATGATTAGGTAATAATGGAGAATAGAAATCTAAAAACGGAGCCATTTTAGCTGTTTTAGTTGCCTCACTTTTGACAGTGCTCTTTGTAGAGAACTATCGTTCTAGGTGTTATTATTCTTAGCCTCTACTATTACGAGCTTCACACGATTTTCTGCAGATTCTCGGCTATCTTCGGCACTCCATTCGTGTGGGTATCGACAGTACAGCCACACTGGTTGGTCCTAAGGCTCATAGATGAGGCGTCAAACCCGGCGTTCACTGCGGACACCATGTCACCGAGTGTACCACCATTCTCCTTTTACGAAAGGGTTCAGCAACTGGTTTACCAAATTATGGGAGCGACTATGCAGAAACTGTGAGTATAACAGGACGTTGGAGAAATCACCATAGGGTTTTCTACTAGGAATAAAAATTCACATCGAGTCACACTGTTACCTGATGCGAATTTTTTTTCCGAACGTGTCACACCATAGGTACAGTACCAATGTTACTGGTAGAGTCACACTGTTACCCGATGCAATTTTTTTTCCGAACGAGTCACAATATAAGTACATGAACCAGTGTTACTGGATGAGAATAAAAATTCGCAACGAGTCACCCCTGTTACTCGTTGCGATTTTTTTTCTCAACTAGTCTCAGTGTGACATGATTCAGTGTGACTCGATGAGAATATACGGAAATGACGCATCAGCATCACCCAAAGTAGGTATACAACCTGGAGACGACAATACAAAACTATGAAATGATTCATAGGCTCAAAATAATAATAATAAAAAAAAAACCGGCCAAGTGCGTGTCGGGCCACGCGCAGTAGGGTTCCGTAGGTACATTATACCATACCATATTTTAATACCGCTATCATTTTTCGTCTGAAAAAATAACTTTGTTTTTCATAGTGTTTGTATGAATGACAAAGTTATATTTGCGGTTTTGGAAAATGTACTATATCTCGAAAACTAATTACTGTATCTCGTTCAAAACAATTTTCGTTGAAAGTGTTTATTAAGATCTATAGTTTATATTTTTTTTAGATTTTTCACCCTCTTACTTTAAAAGTTAAAGGGGGGGGGACACACATTTTACCACTTTGGCGGCATATATTTTTCAAACGGTTGACTTTAAAAAAAAATAGTCTTAGAAACCTCAACGTCATTTTTAAAGACCTATCTATAGACACCCCACAAGTATTGGTTTGATGAAAAAAAATATTTTCAGTTTCAGTTCCATGTATGGGGAGCCCCCCCTTAATCTTTTATTTTTTTTATTTTTGTATAAAAATCTTAAAGCGGTTCACAGAATACACCTGCCTACTAAGTTTCAACTATGTAGTCCTAATACTTTTGGAATAAAGTGGCTGTGACATACGGACGGACAGACAGACAGACAGACAGACAGACAGACAGACAGACAGACAGACAGACAGACAGACAGACAGACAGACAGACAGACAGACAGACATGACGAATCTATAAGGGTTCCGTTTTTTGCCATTTTGGCTACGGAACCCTAACAAACAAACTAAATAGCACGAAAAAAGATTGTACCTACTGAAAACAGTAACTGAAAAATATTGTCTGTGGATGTTTTTTTTTTGCAGACTGGGAGCGATATTAGATATACTACATATTTTTATTTACTGTCGTATCGTCGTCTCCAGGTTGTACATTGTAAGAAAAGTCAATAAGTATCAATTGTAAGCTAGCTACATATAGCTTGGTGCATTGTTCGCAGTTTGGTGCATTGTTAAAAATGATTAGCACTAAAATAACATGGGTAATGTAATGTTTAAGCCCGGTATAAGCAAAATCTAACTTTCGAGTTTTGATGGTGATCTCTGATTGGTCAAGAAACTCAGTAGTTAGATTTTGCGCACAAACTCTAACTTCTGAGTGCGTATCCGCCAATGAGCGCGCTTCAAAATTCAAATGTCAATTTGTCTTTGAACACGACTGTAGTAGCGTATTTTATTTTTTGAAAAATAACTTCTAATTTTCCAAGTTTTTGCGAATATAATCCTTACTAATATTATAAATGCGAAAGTCCGTTTGTTTGTTTATTTGTTTGTTACCCAACTAGCATTTTGGTAATAAGAATTGGTGTTAAAAGAGTTATTTAAAAGTGATTTTGGCAAGCAAGAGTCATACAAAAGTTTTAGCAATTGGTGTTAGAGCACGCTCTAACCCCTTACAACCTCTTATTTGGGCCCACGTCTTATAGCGCTATAAGTAATAGAATGGTTATAATGCTCACTCTTTTAACACTGAGAGTTACATTACAGTTATAGAGTGGCGTTAATGGCAAACAATTTTTCGTATCTATAATGGTGGTATAATATAAATGTTGCTACCTCAAGCACTTTAAAGTCTGTATTATGGTTATAATAAAAACTACAGGTGGTACACAAGTTCTTAAGTCTGCTGGTATAACTTTTATAGTAATATATTAGTTCTTTTTTAGGTTCATTTTTTTCTTGGAGTTACTTTATGAATCTTGATCAGTGTTGATTCGCAACTCAGAGCTGTAGCGAGTTTTCTTCTTCTATTAATTTTCATTATTTTAGTTCTTAAAGTGTTACTGATGATGTGTGATGTGTGATATCGTGTAAAAATGATGGCTAGCTAAGGAAGTGTAATTAAGATTGTCAATAACTCCATCAGTCAAGTTTGATTTCTTCATCATATGGCTAACATTTATTGCGAGGGCTACTTTATTTTGAGAATAATATATGTTGTGCATCTCAATTTTGAAGGGCCTTAAAAATAAGTGATATTTGAATTAAAAATAATTTGTATTTTATCACGCGGGGCATACACACAATATACATTTATATAAAAACATGATATTGGCTCTGTCTTTTACAGTTATTGTGTATTGTAGTAATAATATTGTGTTTTAAAATGAGAAAATTATACAAAAATGGGTTTTAAACTAGTTTTATTTCTGAATTATTTTTAGGTTACGTTTGATTTAGCATGGCGTCTATTCCTTATTACCCTAGGTTCCTATTATTACTGTTAATGAACAAAAAGTGCTAGATGGCCTGTAATTAGAACTATTGTTGCACTTGTAATACCAGAACAGGGTTTTAAAGGTAATAAGAGTACAAGTTTAAGGTGTTTGGTTTTACTATGGTTCAACTTGGATGTATAAGTAGTGGTATTTTAGGGTTACGTTTCTGTTAACTGACTGACTGACAATGACACTTTCGTTTTATCCACGAACTCATGGCAAAAATCACAAAATTCTGACTACTTATAGGTATCACTGTAATCTGCATGTAATCAGATCAGAAAAGATAACATTTAGAGGTTAGAGACATTATACATCTGTAAAAGTAATATTTTATATGTTTTATGATATCAAGTGAAAATAAGAGTTACAATGGTTAAATTGCATGTTGATATTGCTTAGAATAGCATAAAAGTAAATTTGAACCCCGCTGTAACAATTAGGGCTCTAAAAGTAACTCCATAATACCAATTGCTATCATATATAGGGGTTTCTAATTACTAACTTAAGTAGCTGTAAATAGGTTGCGATTGACACTTTTATATCAACTTAGGTGATAAAAAAAAATTCTAACTACTTTCTAGAGCTCTTGTCGTTAGAAAGAGTCATAAGATACTATAATATTACTTTAAGTATTTTCTGATACTTGAATTTATAAAAGCAGGTGCTATGATGGTTCCGACTATACCGTTTATACCTCCTTAAGTAATATTACGTTTCCTAGTTTAGTTAAGTGGTATAAAACATTTACTTAGCACTCTTTAAGAACACTTGGAAATAGTGAGACTTACTAGAAACCTTACTATTACCTTAGGTTCTTAATGTTACTTGAAGTTACAATACCTAGTGTTACTGTGGTTCAGCTTTTCTCTTTTATACCTACCTAAGTCATATTATGTCTTCTTGCTGCTGTTACTCATCTTGATGAGTTATTTAGTTATAGTCATGACCATTGAACAAAAAAAAGTTTTACTGGACGCTTTTATACACCCATTAAACGTTAAGAAAGGTGGAAACTAGCGCCAAAATGTTGGTTGGGTACGCCTTCACGTCTTAACTACTGAACCGATAATCATGAAATTTTGCATACACGTTGTCAGGGGTACAGAAAAGGACATAGGGTACATTTCATGCCGAAAATAAGTATTGTTCCCGAGGGATAGCAAAAACCTTTCCACGCAGACGAAGTCGCGGGCGGCCGCTAGTCCAGTATATTCGCAAAAACTTTCACCAAATAGATTGTCCAGAAAACCAAACCTGCGTCGCAACGAATCATAGTTGCAAGTTAGTATCTACTTAAAGTGCAATTATTCTTACTTGTCCTATTTGATTGCGCGTTACAATAAAATACGTTACCGCAGTCGTGCTCAAAGACGATTGACAACTGAATTTCAAAGTGGTGGATTCGCACTCAGTAGTTAGAGTTTGCGCGCAAAGCCTAACTACTGAGTTTTTTGACCAATCAGAGATCACTATCGAAACTAGCGCGAAACTGCGGAGTTAGAGTTAGCACGCAAAATCTAACTAGGTACTGAGTTTTTTGACCAATCAGAGATCACCATTAAAAGTCGAGAGTCAGATTTTGCTTATATGCAGCCCGGCCATATTCTTACACCAACCAACTAAACCAACCAACTTAGGTCTACTTATTTTGCCCATCACCAGGACCATTTCTGTTCAAAATTATTGCTGGGAAACGAGTTTAATTTTTGGTGTTAAAAAAGCATTGCATACATTACCACGCTATGTAACGCGTACAAAAGACCGCGCCTGCGAGTGTATACTACACAGCTGCGTACGGCCGAGTTGAAAGACAACGTCTAGGTGCGTGCTCATGAGATACCTACATTGACTGATGACGTTTTGAAGCCATTGTTTGTTACGAAATACATAAAATGTTGGTAATGTTTCTTTAGATAAAAAATAGGAAATAATAGGAAAAAATAAGATTTCTAAAAAAAAATTTTTTTACTTTGACCTTCAATAACTTCGTAGCTATTGATTTCCCAAGTATAGTCCAACAGACAAAAATGATCCTGATGATGGGCGGAATGCGTGGACTTTGGCTTCGTTGAGGGTCTTGTTACACCCTTTATATTTCTTTTCACTTTCTTTTTTCTTTAATTTGACTTGACTTTATCTTTTTTTAGATTGATAGACGGTAAAGTAGAAGAAATCTACGCCGGTCTTGCCCCATATATAAAACAGAGAGGCAGACCAGTTCCAGAGTTCAGCGAGTTGAGATATAACGCCTCCTTGATGCTTGGCAACTCACACGTGTCTATGGGCAATTTCGCGGCGCTCCCACAGAACTACAAGGCTATTGGGGGATACCACATTGACACCGACCTCAAACCTCTGCCTGCGGTAATTTTAGACTTTCTTATTCAATGAAATTGGGAAATAATTCAGCAGTCAAAACTCTGCATGAAGAGTTAAATCGTTGTCGGTAGGATCCACTTTATAACGGTTTGAATATGAACTCAAACCGCTTTGCTTTATGATACGTTACGAGATAAAAAAAGGATAATGTTATAGATTTTTGTGTGTAAGTAAAATTGGATAGTTCTCTAAATTATCTTTCTCCACAAAGTTTTCTACGTGTTAAAATTATGAAAACCTAGATCCAAATAGCATTGCAATTAAATCGTTTTTTCGTTCTCTTTAGGACTTGCAAAAAATTATGGACAATGCCAAAGGCGGAGTGATATACTTCAGTATGGGATCTAATCTGAAGAGTAAGGACCTACCCGTGGAGGTAACTCAGAGTCTCTTGAAGATGTTCGGCAGCCTGAAGCAGACGGTTCTGTGGAAGTTCGAGGAGGTGCTGCCTGGACTGCCCAGCAACTTGCACATAATGCAATGGGCGCCGCAGCCCAGTATACTAGGTCAGTTGCATCGCAAAAGTACCATTCCAATGTGTTTCATAAAGACATAAACACTGTTAGGTGATGCTTATCAGACGACAACTTTTTCCGCTATCAGACGGCAACTTTCGAAAATTCGTAAGATGGATGTAACGTAGACAGCCGGTGGCGGAAGTATCCCCCTCTCTTTCTACGGGGCGCGGCGAAAATGGCGGCGCGTCATTTCAAGACGTAAACACTTGTGTCACCATAGCAACGCGCAATTTTTTAATTCAACGTCAAAACTCTATTAGATCTTCTGTCAAGCTATGGATAAGACCTTCGTACAATACTGTTCTGTATTCGTAAATTCAATTGCAGAGTAAATTCGTAAGACGGCAATTCGTGAAAAAATATTTCCTAACCATTACAAAATATCAAAAATGCACAATGTCAAGTTTTCACTTCTGCCGGCACTCCCGGAATGCAACCCGTTTTTTTTATGAGTGTTGATAAAGTAACATTTTTTACTAGCGGACCATTATGATGAGAGCTTCTTCGCTTTGGCTAAGCATTTTATATAGGGTCATTTTGTACTCACCATCCAAATTTTGAGGATGTGCTCAGTCCATGAAACTGAACAACTTTCTCAAAGGAACACGTGGCCAAATATGTAAAAAAAAATCCACTTCCATATAAATCATAGAGATCACGTGATCAATTTAGTATGGGATGACTAAAATTTTGTGGCGAAATTTGACACATGTTTCTTAGAGAAAGTTGTTTAGTTTCATGGACTGGACACAACCTTGAAATGAGGATGGTAAGTTCAGAATGATCCGATATTGGTAAGTATTTTATTCACATTGATAATAAAATATTTCAGCACATCCAAACTGCAAGCTCTTCATCACCCACGGAGGTCTACTGTCTACAGCTGAGAGTATTCATTTCGCGAAGCCGATCATTGGGATACCAGTATTCGCAGATCAGTTCATAAACGTTGACCGCGCCGTTAAAGTCGGATTGGCTAGGAGAGTTGACCTGTCTTACTCTATGGCTGAAAAACTCAAAGTGGAGATTGATAACGTCTTGAACAACCCTAGGTAAGTATCTGATGACCAGGCTTAAGTCTTTTAATCTAAAATATACTTAAAAAAAGGTTATTTTCAAATCGGTCCAGCCGTCTTCGAGTAATCGAGCATAAAAAAGATTCCGACGAAATGGGGCCGTACCGGCTAACACATTGATTATCGAAAAGTCTACCGGGTTTCAAAATGAAACAGATAATCAGGGCCAAAATGGCGAACCCAATTCATGATATCACACGACCATCGATATCGTCCAAATTACGTCAACAGAAAATACAAAACGAAATTCCTTACTTTGATTTTTCTGTTTTAAGTTGAAACTCGGCAGACTTTTTGATAATCGATTCGTTAGCTATCTTATTTCGTATTTTTTCCGTGTTACTTATCCCAAATCAATATCATTATAAAACATCATTAAAGTCTTATAATATCCAAAAATTATCATAAAAATGTTTTATAATATCCGAACTCTACATGCTCAGCCTTTTTTATAATTTTTAACAGATTATCAAGTTTTCGCCTTACAGAAGACTGCAGTCTAGATAATAAGTTGATTTCGGAAATCAATATACCTAGCTAGCTTGTTTAACAACCTTATGGCTATTAGCCATTTTTGATGTCCCCAATGCTGGGGCACATGCCTTCCTTATGAGTGGATAAGGAGGACGGCCCATAACCCACGCGGGCCCAATGCGGATTGGTGGGTGTTAACGACTACAAATGCACACTAAGGGACCAACGGTTTAACGTGCCTTCCGAAACACGGAGGAACTCGAGATAATAAATTTGATCACCCATCCCATGACCGAAACTTGCGAAAATTGCTTAACTTCCGCGATCGCTGGGCCAGGCGTTAAACCACTGCGCTATCAAGCTCCTTATGTTTTACCAACCTTAAGAATATGTTTTAATTATTCGCTTTCATTTCAGCTACGCCCTCAAAGTTCAGGAGTTATCGTTCGTGTACCACCACCGGCCGGTGGGACCTGGCGCGGAGCTGGTGCACTGGGTGGAGCACGTGGCAAAGACCCGCGGCGCGCCGCACCTGCGCTCGCCCGCAATAGACGTGCCTTTCTACCAGAAATACTACCTCGACCTCGTAGCAATCATATTAACAGTCTTCATAGTACTGAAGAAAATAATCAAAAGACTGTTCACAAAGAAGAAGGTGCTAAAGAAACAAAAGACTAACTAATTTCAATTTTTAAAGAAAATAAAAATAAAATTGAAGTAGGTAATTGTAACGGAAAGATGACTTGTATCAAGTTTGTGATTGTCATTGATTTCGGTAGGTACTCCTACCTGATTTATAGTTTGACTTGAAGCAAACTGTATGTAAGTATGTATCTAGTTTGTAAATACCTATTATAAATTAGACTAGATAGTTGTATCTAATTTTGTTATATGTCTAATAAACGATAAATAAATGTTTCTTGCACTTTTTATTCAGCCACAAACCTAATATATGTGATAGCGGGCATAGGTAGCCGTCTGAATGTTAGCAATGAAGAATAATAAAATAATAAATAAAATAAAATAAAATAATGTTTATTCACTTTCATGACTTACATAACAATAATTGTTGAAGCCCCCTTTTAGGCAAAAAAATGCCTGTGCCAGGAGACTCCGCTCCTTATTACTTATTATTCTAAGACAGTCAATGAAATTTCCTTATCTAAATACTTAGTTAATTTTGAATACAAAAAAAGATTTTTTTTTTTATGACACTAGGTTTAGAATAGATTATAGGTAAGTACTTACTAATGTTAATTATTGTATGTTTATGTATATTTCTATGTTAAATGCTTCTATGTAAATTACATTCTTATTTAAATAAAATAAAGTTATAACAATAATAATATAATGTATTTACTGTGTTTATTTTATACATTCCAATAGACTTTCAGTTTCGATGTAGGTTAATTTATGTATCCAATTTGTTAATACTGATTTACACTCGTAAATAGGTTTATTATATATATGTGTCTCATTATTTATTTTATTGTATAAAAATGCTGAACGTGCTTCGTATTGTGCTCTTGCGAACACTGTTTTATTATAAGGAAGTGGAACCACATTTTTCTTTCCCCTTCTACCCACATTAGTCGGACAGAAAGTTATGTTTTTATGTTTTTTTAGTAAAGTGTGCACGATGTATAGTTTACGTATGGATAGTAAATTGGTTATTTGGTAAAGCTCCTGTGTTGAAAAAGTCCTATTCTTGAAATACATTATTTTCAAAAGAGTACGCTGGGCTCGTTCAACCTCCAAGAAACGCGTTTTAAGTGCACCACCCCATACCGGGATACAATAAATTATTATAGATTGAACTAGGGAGATATATATTTCGTTCAATAGATTTCTAGATGTGCCAGCACTATCTGATATGTTCTTTGGAACTATGTGTCTCAGGGTTTTAAAAATCCAGTTGAATTTACGTATTCTCGATTTAATTAGTTCTATTTGAGGATACCATGATAATCTCTGGTCCAACATTACCCCCAGATATTTAACACACTGCACTTTATTTATTTGCGGACAGTTACAGACATGATCCACCAAGTTACTACAAGTATGTATTTTTAAATTGTAATCTGAACAAGGTTGTGAGCTATCATAGATACTGAAACATATATAATTTGTTTTGAGCGTGTTAAGAGTGAGGAGATTGTTTTGTAACCATAATGCTACTTGGGCCATACCCTGCTCAGCATCTACCTTAACATTATTCCAGCTTGAACCTGAGAACACTATAGCTGTGTCATCAGCGTAAGAAAATATTTTTGCGTTTAGAAGATTCATTTGACATAGGTCGTTAATGTAGATGAGGAACAAGGTAATAATATTAGGTAAGTAGAATCTGCCTTTCTATGGTCTAACTTCAAAATCTATCGCAATCGCTTTCAGGATGTAATCCATTGAAGTTTCTTTTTGGCACAAATAAAAACTTACCAAAAAAATGCAGCAATGTGTCACATCCATCTGTCAATTAGACAATTAGCCCCCTGGTCAACGAAAGATGAGATTGAAATGGCGGCGCCACTTTCCCTGTTAAATTAACGTTTAGAGGTAAAGTTATTGGAAACTGAACCTTAAAATAAAGCGCAAAATTAGTTCCATTTCCAACCGAGTCTCATCGTTCGTTGACCAAACTCTATAATTCAGCGGTTCCCGAATAGGGTTCCGCGGAACCCTGGGGTTCCGTGAGAGGCTCTCAGGGGTTCCGCGAAAATTCAAGAGTTCATAAATTCAAGATCCTACTTATCTTTTTGTTCTAACTAAATTAATATTTTATATCTTAAAAGTCCTTCTTTTAAAGTCAAACTATATCTTAAATATAAATTAAAATGACACTTAAATGTTCTAATGTCAGAAACCGTTGTTCTATAGATTTTTTTCAAGAGTTCATAAATTCAAGATCCTACTTATCTTTTTGTTCTAACTAAATTAATATTTTATATCTTAAAAGTCTTTCTTTTAAAGTCAAACTATATCTTAAATATAAATTAAAATGACACTTAAATGTTCTAATGTCAGAAACCGTTGTTCTATAGATTTAATGAAAGCAGAATTGCAAAAGACGTGTCTTGTTCGGAATTCCGAACTTATGAATGCTGATCAGATCAGTTGGGTGCATATAGCGATCTGAATCTACTCCATTCCCTCCTTGGATGTCCAACATCAGATTGCAGCACGGTACATCCCTAGCAGAAAACCAAGGCTTCAAAGTTACCTCGTTTGTATGAAAATAACACCTGTATCCCTAGACAAAGTTGATGTGTGTATTATGGCTTATCAGAATCAATCATTCATAAATATTATTATCATTCTACGAATATGCAATGTCATTCTGACTTAGAATTTTATCTTAAGTTCTAGAAAACTTAAAAGATAAGATGGACAGACAGACGGACAGACAGTCAGACAAAAATGGAAAAAAATACAGTTTTGGTTTCAGTATCGATTATTTATGTAGAGAGCAATTTAAAAAATGACAAAATGTCTTCAATGTACGGAATTGACCTGTTACAGTTTTATTATAAGTAAGAAGTAAGTATACAATGGGTAAACATAGATAATGAATTGTAATGTAATTACTTAATTATGAATTTTAGTCGGATTTTTCATTTTCCAACGTTTTGGCATCTTTTCAGGAGCCGCTGGTCTCGGGGATCACCTAAGCAGATGGTACGTCTATTCGTTAATAATAAAGGAGATGTCCCAGCGTTGCCCCAGTTTCATTTTATTCAATTACTTTCATAATTAAAAAATGCTAATTACATTTATTTAGGTATAGTATCAGTCAAGAATTGTTTTATATTTAGAAAAACAATTACAATAACATTAAGTTGTTTTCTGAAGTTTTTTTGTAAATAAAATGTAAGTAAATAGTACTATCATGATAAAAAATTGTAATTTAAAAGCGTTTTAACTTAAAAATCCCACTTTTTAATGCAGAAAATAATTATTAATCTGATTCTAGAGTTAAAATACCTACTCTTCCATACTGCTTTGATTAAGACGCGATAGACTTTCATTTTTTGAGAATGGTGAGGCAAATGACATAGGCGCGATGGGGCATGTCCTTTAGATTTACCGATTGAAGTAAAGGTAGATTCTACTTTTTATCCTGGTCAAAAGTTCCCTAGGGACGACGCGGCCGAAGTCGCTGCCGGCCGCTAGTGTAATGGTATCGCTTGACATTATTGTCAATATATCGTTTTCATTGTTATCAATGAAAACGATCTTTTCGTTATTCCACTTATCTGTTATGTTACGTATTTTATTCAGTCGGTAGCGATGCGTATCTGCGTGTGTGCGTCTCTGTCCAAATCACATTTTACGTGACTTAGGTACTTATCAAAAATTTGTTTATGATAAAAGCCATCACATTGGTACAATCAACGTTATTTGTGTTCTGACTGGACTATTAATGATACGTTTGGTTTAAAAAAGTTAAATCCGGGTAAGTTTTTAAATACTTACCTACTTAGAAACTAATTGTTCGAAATACGATACATCATGCCTTCGAACCTCCAGGAGATTTAAATACTTAAACTTAAAAATCCCAAAAGCTTTGCTTCTTCTCTCATGGCAAAAAAATTGTTTAAAAACAAAAAAACCGACTTCAAAAAAAACCTGCCTCTAAAAAGCAAGAAATAATATTCAAATCATTAGATACGCATTATAACGTCTATTGAAGTCGGGTGGGGCACGAACGTACCGTACGTACGTACGGGAAGTACAACTTCCTTTTTTATTCTAAAATCCCCACCCGACTTCAATAGACATTATAATGCGTATCTAATGATTTGAATATTATTTCTTGCTTTTTAGAGGCAGGTTTTTTTTGAAGTCGGTTTTTTTGTTTTTACACAATTTTTTATTTGTTTACTTTTAGTGTCAGTACCTTCTGTATTAGGTAGTGTAGGTAAGTATATTATTAAGGTAGAAAAATCGGCTCAGCCAAACGTGAGATAATCGCAGAGAAACATACTATATACAGGTCAATCTGAGAACCTCATTTTTTTTGTAGTCGGTTAAAATGACTACACTAAAGGTATCCCCTTTCCAACACAAAAAACTTCATCTAATTCGGTTCATAAAATTAAATAACAAAGTCGTCAAGTTAATTGATGCAAAATCATAGTATTTTCAGGATTACTTGAAAACTACTCGACCGATTTGAAAAAAAATTAAATGGGACCATCTCGCAAGCAAACTCAATCGAACAAAAAAAGAATCATCAAAATCGGTCCATAAATGTCGAAGATACGCGCGAACAACGATAAAAAAACATACAATCGAATTGAGAACCTCCTCCTTTTGTTGAAGTCGGTTAATAAGTCAAACAAACACTTTGAAAAATATTAGGATTTGCATAATCTAAAAAAAGCATAATTATTGTGATGAGGTGAGGTTATTTGTAGATTAATTTGAATACTATCAACAACAAAAATGAATAGGTTTCAAAAATAAATTACTCAACTAAACGGCCTATTAAATTATCTTATCAATAAAAATTCATTGTGATGATAAATTTATAACGTCAGATTCTATTAACGTTTTATCGTTTCTGATTAACATTACCTAATTATCATGCATGACATTATAGTAACATAATAAATGAGTGTGCCATTAGTGGAAACATTATTTAACATGCAAAGAATGTAGGTAGGAAATACGTCTCAGCCCACAATAATTATGTAGAAATGAACACACGAACTCTGAATAACTTGTAACTTGGTAAGTAAACGACCGACCGACTGTACCCAGGTAACCGCCTTTGTGGTCTAGTGGTTCACCCACCCGTGTCGCACGATCCAAGGCACAGGGGTCTCGGGTTCGATTGCCAGAGGGGGTACAATTTGTACTCGATTTGGTTGATGGCAGGGCTTATTTCAAGCCCGCCTGGCTAGCTACCACCATCTTACTGAGTTTGACGCCATAATAACAATAAAAAAATGTTGTGTTCCTGCAGTAAGAGCATACCCCGGACACTCCTAATACCACCGCATCACAATAAACAGATGACGTCAGATGTCGTTTTCATACACGCGCAATTGTGTGTGTAAGCCTAGGGCTACCGTGCAGTTTGTACTGTATGAGCGGGGCGTTGAAATCATAATTCGAATTTTTTGGTAAATTTTACGACGTTTTGCTTTGAATATCAAAATAAGTTGGCAAACACGACTAAAAAGTTACGACGCATTGCTTTGAATATAAGTTGCCAGTTGATAAACACGACTAAACGAGGATACGATTCGACATACGATTACGAACTCGCGGGGTGGGGCGAAGTAATTGATTCTGGGGCGGGGCGGAGAGTGTCCTTTCTCTCGGTAGCTATTCTGTGGTAAGGGGTAAGATTGCCAGTTCCTCAGTGATGAGGATTCCGGGTGTAGTACGCGTCCACCTTTGGCCTTATCGTCGCTTAACATCAGGTGAAGTGAAAGCCAAGCACTAGC
Organism: Agriphila geniculea; assembly: GCA_943789525.1. Lineage (NCBI taxonomy): Eukaryota > Metazoa > Arthropoda > Insecta > Lepidoptera > Crambidae > Agriphila > Agriphila geniculea. The sequence goes on along the minus strand of OX038890.1, from coordinate 12,130,545 downwards.
CACTACCTCGTTGTGCAAAAAGGGTTCTTGATTCGCGCTCATTTCAGATATGGCACGATTACTCTGGGTGATGGTAGCGCTGGCGTGCGCGTGCGCATCAGACGCAATGCGCGTGCTGGTTGTATTCCCGATGCCGGGCAAGAGCCACACGATCCTCGGCGACGGCGTCGTCAGGCACCTCGTCAATTCTGGACATGAGGTGCGTTCATGACGTGAACTTAAGGTAGACTTAATGCACGAGCTATGCAAACAATTAGGGGCCATTTATAAATTACGTCACACGTTAAGGGGTAGGGAAGGGGGCGTCGACCCCCTTCCCTAGTGTGTCATTGTGTGACAAGGGGGTTGGAGGGGCCCTAAAATTTGTGACGTCACATTAAAACTCATTAAAATTGAAATTAAACAAATTTCGGAACTGTAGTTTTAATTCAATAATTATTTCTAGATGTAAAATTGTAAAATATGTGACGTCGCAATAGGGAAGGTAATTTATGGATGGCCCCTTAGGCTGAAGTGGTTTGATCTACCTAAGTACTTATCTTAGAGCAACACGGCTTCTGTCCGGAACGGTCGGAGCCGCGTTACTCTAATCTAAGGCGTTAACAAACAAAAGCAAGTCATACTTAGCTGTTGTCCACCATACCCAGCCAATGCTACCTCTTTTTCAGAATTAACGGCTTGACAGATTGAGATGAAAATCACACACAGAGTTTGGACTAACTGACTTAACGTGGATTATCATTTAGGCACTGAATACATAATTACTGACTTTGGCCCAGTTAAACGGGCCCGCCACGCGTCTAAAGTGCGGAAAGCGCCTGGCCTTATATAGGTTACTTTTATTCCGATCAAAGGTTCCGGTCCACGCGCGGACGAAGTCACGTGCAGCCGCTATTAGACATTATAAAGTTCAGGTTTAGTTCCTTCCTAATTGATCAGTGTATCTGTGCTTCTGAACCCAGAGCTTTATTCATTTCATTTCATATTCATTTCAACGCTATCCAAAAGAATACAGGCCTTTAATCTTTTACAGGTTACCTATATTACGCCCATCATTAGGAAAAAATCGCCGCCTAACCTTCGACAAATAGATGTCAGCGAAAACTGGCAAGTTGTTCCTGGTAAGTAAAATAAAAAAACCGGCCAGGTGCGAGTCGGACTCGCGCACGAAGGGTTCCGTACCAAAAAAGGGCAAAAAAAAAAAAAACACGTTTGTTGTATGGGGCCCCCCTTAAATATGTATTTTATTATATTTTTAATATTTGTTGTTATAGCAACAACAGAAATACATCATCTGTGAAAATTTTTACTGTCTACCTGTTGTCGTTATTAATATCGAGCAAAAAACGGCCAAAAAATGACGTTTGTTGTATGGGAGCCCCCCTTAAACATTATAAAAATAAAAATAAAATAAAATTTATTTCTCCTCACTAAACAACAATTTGGTATAATTTAAAGACATTTGAGCAAATTTGTGTGTGAGGAGCTGGTGTCTGAAATGGGAATAACCTGTATTACAGATCACCAGGTCCCCACCCCACGAATACAATAACATAATATCTTTTATCTATCTAACATAGATATTGTGAGCTGGAAAACTAGAAGGTATTTGGTTGTGTGTGTATGTGTGTGTATGTGTATATATGTGTATGTTTGTGTGTATGTGTGTGTGTGTATGTCAATGTGAGGTGTGTGTGTGAGACTTTTTTTAATCAATCAAAAGAATCGTTTGTATATAGTTACATTTTAATACAAAAAAAAATATTTAATTCAGGCAGGAAGCCCTTTAACATTCAGAGTAAGTCTTCTGTTACTGTGTAGGTCAATTTTTGCAGCCAATCTTTTGTTAAGGACTTACATTGACTTTTAGGCAACGAGTAGATTCATAGAGGAAATAATCACTACGTGAGTAGATTGACAGAATTCTGTTGACTTTGTCGTATAGACTGGCACCCTGATAGCAGAAAAAACGATGTGAGAATTTGGTATTAAACTTATTCCTGACACAAACTAAGTCATCTACATTTATTTTATTCTGATTTTAGTATTTGTTGTTATAGCGGCAACAGAAATACATCACCTGTGAAAATTTCAACTTTCTAGCTATCACGGTTCATGAGATACAGCCTAGTGACAGACAGACAGACAGACAGACAGACAGACGGACAGCGGAGTCTTAGTAATAGAGTCCCGTTTTTACCCTTTGAGTACGGAACCCTAAAAAAGTATACCTTTGAGGTTAAGTATGGGCCGTTTGTTTGTAAACATTCTTTCCGTAAGTTGGCTAGAGATTTATCCCTAAAACAAAATAAAACCGGTCAAGAGCGAGTCGGACTCGCGCACCGAGGGTTCCGTACCATCATAATTGCACCATTAAACCACACTGCAGAGTAGAATAATAAAATTAGTATTGCAGTTTTAGGTCAGCGCCATCTCTTGACCGATAGTGGAACTAATCTTAACTATTTTAGAAATTTGATAATTTCTAAGAAAGCGTGCTATATTGAGACATCGTTTTATTTTTCCTGTAATCTTTATATAAACTGCTATCACATAGAATTATTTCAGATTTTTCTCTTTGCAAACTTCGGAGATAAGGGGGGAAACGGTATTTTTTTTACATTTTTCATTATAAATCAAAAACTATGCGGCCTAAAACAAAAAAAAAAAATGTTTAAAAACGTGCAAACGGCGCTCTTTCATATGATACCCCACATGCCCTAGTAGCTCCACTTCAAATTTAAGACCCCTTTTCAGTCACTGTTGTAAAAAAGATATTTTTTTTTATTTCTTATTTGCAAAATAGTTGGGCAAATGTCATCTTAAACTATTCTAAATTTCAAGTTGATACCATAGTAGTTCTCGAGATATCCAGCTGTGACAGACAGACAGACAGACAGACAGACTGAGTCACACCATAAGGGTTCCTTTTTTACCATTTTGGTACGGAACCCTAATAACGAACGACGACAGTTTTTTAGGGTTCCGTACCAAAATGGTAAAAAAGGAACCCTTATGGTGTGACTCAGTCTGTCTGTCTGTCACAGCTGGATATCTCGAGAACTACTAATGGGATCAACTTGAAATTTAGAATAGTTTAAGATGACATTTGCCCAACTATTTTGCAAATAAGAAAGAAATAATAAAATTAATATTTTTTTTACAACAGGGACTGAAAAGGGGTCTTAAAAATTTTAAGTGAGGTGACTAGGGCATGTGGGGTATCATATGAAAGAACGCTGTTTGCACATTTTGAAACAATTTTTCCTTTTTTCTTAGGCCGCATAGTTTTCGACTTATGATGAAAAATGTAAAAAAAAATACCGTTCCCCCCCCCCTTATCTCCGAAGTTTGCAAAGAGAAAAATCTGAAATTATTCTATGTGATAGTAGTTTATGTAAAGATTACAGGAAAAATAAAACGATGTCTCAATATAACACACTTTTTTAGAAATTCAAAAAACAAACAAATTTTTTTTAGTTTCACTACCAGTCAACAGATGGCGCTGTCCTAAGCATGCTAACCTAATGGACAAAAATAGTTCCACTATCGGTCAAGAGATGGCGCAACCTAACACTACAATAATAAATTGGTGGCTGGTTCTAATATAATTACCTACTATTTGCCGTACGAATAAACGAAGAATAAGTTCCTACTTAGTAATATAGTAATATAATAATAACGAGGAGCTCGGTGGCGCAGTGGTTTAGCGCCTGGACCAGCGATTGCGGAGGTTAAGCAACGTTCGCAAGGTTCGGTCATGGGATGGGTGACCAAAAATTTATTATCTCGAGCTCCTCCGTGCTTCGGAAGGCACGTTAAGCCGTTGGTCCCGGCTGCATTTGCAGTCGTTAACACCCACAAATCCGCATTGGGCCCGCGTGGTGGGTTATGGCCCGTCCTCCTTATCCATAAGGTCCATCCATAAGGAAGGCCTGTGCCCCAGCAGCGGGGACATTAAAATGGCTGATGGACTAGTAATATAAACATTTTGCCATGTGGAGTGGCTGAAACGTTTTTCAGTCACCATAAGCAGCATTCGTAAATTAACTGTCCGCCTGTTCGCCCTTCCACCTGTCTGCCGTTTATCCTACTTTTTTAAAGACTGTCCTAAAATAACATATCCAAATATATTTATGATTGTACGGAACCCTCGGTGCGCGAGTCCGACTCGCTCTTGACCGGTTTTATTCAATAGCATTGCTTTTCAGCCGAATTGATCGATCTAAGTCAAATATTGAAGAAAGGGACCAACTGGGATCTCAAGCCAATTTTCGATTTTATGATTAACGTTCCCAACGTGACCTTCCACAACGAAAACGTGCAGAAACTGATACGGGACCCTAAGGAACACTTCGATGTCATCGTCGCCGAATGGATGTTCAACGAACTTTATGCTACGTAAGTGCATCTTTGAGAATTAATCCAAGATGGCTGACGTTGATGTCTAATATATAGAGACTTGACTTATGGTAACTTTGCATTGTACTATCAGTTATTCTATGCCTTGCAGCTCAAAGTAAACTACATTATTCATGACTTCTTAGCCTATAAGTACGTACGTATTATGCCGCAAAATATTTCAAAACTTGCCTTCAAGATCCTATAGGAATCAATATGTTACCGCTAGAGTACGGAATACTATGTAGTAAAGAATACTAATAGGTAATCTGCAAAATACCGGGTACGATCCGTTAAAGTGCGAATTTTTATTAATGTAGCAGATTTCTGCACCTTCCTTAGTTAATCATATTATTATTTATTAACGGGTGCTACGCCGTTAAATGATGGAACACAGTGAGCGAAATGGTCCAGGCTTCAAGAAATTTAAGTTAAAGACCTCTATTTGATAGTAAATTTTACAAAAATGTCGTTTCCGTCGTCGTCGTCGTTGGGTCGCAGTTTTAATTTAACATACCTACGCTGTCTGCGTCACCGCGCGTCTTAAGGCTGGTTTACATTATCTTAGTATTTAGTAGAGTGCTTAGTAGCGTGCGAGTAGATTCGAATGCGAGTGCTTTAGTAGTTTTGGTGCCTTTCCAGTGACCGTTTACACGCTTCCAGTAGAGTGTCATTTTCGCCATACCTAATACCTATTAATTCAATTACACGTCACGCGTTCACTGGCAAATGCACTCTACTAAAGACGCTACTAAAATGTCGATTTACATGCTTCCAGTGCGAGTGCGAGTAAAATATCGCGCGGGGGGTGAGCGGGCGCGCAGGGGGTGCTACTGGAAAGCGAGTAGAAAGGCTACTAGAATTACTCTCTGTAGTCATAAGACGACCGTTTACATGTTTCCACTAAAGCACTCTCCTAAAGCACTCTACTAAAGACTAAGATAATGTAAACCAGCCTTTACACTTTATTCTTTTGCGTGCAGATTCTCCGCTATATTTGCCGCCCCGTACGTGTGGGTGTCGACAGTACAGCCGCATTCGATAGTGCTCAGGCTGATCGACCAGGCCCCCAGCCCCGCTTACACCGCAGACATGACGGGCCCAGCTAGGTTGCCTCCTTTCTCCTTTTACGAGAGGGTCGAACAACTTTACTATCAACTTAGGTTCCCGATCTTCGAGAAAATGTAAGTGACTTAGGTACCTACTTTACCAAGTTCAGTGCCCTGTTTAACAAAACTTACAAGTCTTGTACTTTTTAAATACAAGCATTTTCTTTATGAAAATAATTATTCCACAAATCCGTTTATCAGAACACATTAAATAAACGCTACAAATGTTTTTGTTTTTTTAACTAATATGTTTTCACCTAAATTCGTTAATAAAAAATAAAAACTTGTAAAAAAACCTTAGAACTTGTAAAAAACTCAGTGGAAAATCCTGAGTATTAAGAGTGTCCGGCGACTCTCTATTCCGTCTGTCAATTTTTACAAGTGTTTTGCATAAATTATTTGGAAAAAGGCATACTTAGGTAAATAACATGAGCTTATAATATTTTTCCTGTAAAGTAAGTACACTTGTAGATTTGTATGTTAAACAGGGCACTGGTGTTAAAAATCTTAATTTAGAAAACGTTTAGTTTACCTGCTTTTGCGTTGGTGCTAGCAAACGTTGGCGGCAAATGTAGTAGTATCAAAATTACCATGCTAAATATGAATTTCAGCTTCGTAGCACCAAGAGTGCAAGAAATCTACAATGGACTCGCCCCTCTTATTAAACAGAGAGGTCACCAGGTTCCCGATTTCGACACAATAAGATACAACGCGTCTCTAATGTTGGGGAACTCTCACGTCTCCTTAGGATCTCCTATCCCTTTACCACAAAGCTACAAACCGATCGGAGGATACCATGTTGATATGGAAGTGAAACCATTGCCAGAGGTAGGAAATTGTATTTTGAAGTTTTCTCTACATATTGTTTTTCATAAGTATTCTTGAAATAATATCTAGATTGACGTAGGAGTGCCTATCGATACTAAAACGATTATATGGTGACAAAAGGAGAGGCCCTTTGCTAAATTAGTGTAGGAAATGAAGCGATCTTTTGTATGGAGACCCCAACATTAAATCCTCAGTCGATGAAACTTTGCAGGGATGTAATATAGTATGAACCAAAACCTATGTACAAATATCCAAAAACAAAAAAAAAACGATTTGGATAATTTAAAAAATATGTTTCATGTATGATACTTTATCATACTGTAAAGTTTCGTCTACTGAGGATTTACTGTGGGGGTCCACTACCTTCCTTTCCTACACTAAATATAGAAACACGTTGATCATTCAATAACCACACACACTCGAAAGAAAGTTGAAATAATGAAAAAAGATATACAAACACGACTGCCATTAAATATCAACATTTTTGGATTCTCAGGACTTGCAAAAACTGATGGACAGCGCTAAAAATGGAGTGATATACTTCAGTATGGGCTCAAATTTGAAGAGCAAAGATTTACCAATGGAGTTGAAACAGAGCCTGCTAAAGATGTTCGGCAGCCTGAAGCAGACGGTTCTGTGGAAGTTCGAGGAGGTGCTGCCTGGACTGCCCACTAACGTGCACATACTGCAATGGGCACCCCAGCCAAGTATACTCGGTAAGTAAGCTTATCACACTGGTAAAATAAGTAGAAGGCTCGTTCAACTCTGTGGAATTTCTATGCCTAAGCATTTTGCTTTGTAGGCATCCACTTTAGTCAAATTGCTTTTAAGTCAATTTCATATTTCAGGCATACTGCTTCATCGGCAACTCTCGTTTAGGGCAGACAGCTACCTAGGCAAACCTCGTTTGGGTATACCTAATGCCTTCATTTGCAGATGCAAATTAAGGCATGATAGATAAGGTATCGAGTTACCTACCTTATCTAAGTTACCTTAGATAAGGTAACTCGATCAAAAGGGAATCCTGCATGGTCCTATTTGTCAGTTTCACTTCTTTACAAAGAAGAAGTAGTGAACAGAACCGATATTTTCACTTATTTGTTCACTTGTAAGCTCGGTAAAGCTTGTCAATTCCTTACAATTACAGTGGCGGTCACATAAATTAAAGACAATAGTCTATTTTCATACAAACGAGGTAACTTTGAAGCCTTTTGTTCTCCACCAAGGATTGAACTAGCTGTAATCTGCGTTCAAACGAACCGAAAGCCGGTGAATATAAAGTAATTCATGCATCATTACTTGATAATTTAGGTGGAACCCTAGTATTTGGGCCTCGTATGTTTGCAATCCATTATATTTTCTAAAAAAAGAAGAAACTGACTGACATATCAACGCACGGCACAGCCCAAACCGCTAGGTTTATTCGCTGGGTGCGAAGGTATAATAATCGATCGTAGCGCTCATGGTGGCAAATAGTAGAAATGAAGGCTCTGTGATCTGTTTGAAAACGATATTTAATTTATTACTGGCGATACAGGAACAATTATGTTTATTATCACTTAGTAAAATTAATAAAGTAGCTTTATCCGTGTCCATCGTTCTGGCAGCGCCACGGTCTCCGATTTGCGTGAAAAAAAATCACCATATAGGCCGATTTTTTGCCGGTCGGGAAAAAATAAGTTTGATTTTTTCCCTCCACTGGATCCGAAGAAATACGAGATTTTTTGTGGCGCTGCCAGAACGACCTATATCTCATTAATTACAAACGCTAGGATAAATCTGATTACACACAGATTTTTGGCGTCTTTTTCTATTTCACACAAGCAAAATCCACCCGTGAATGGCAACAGATTCAGGAGTAATCGTGGGTCATTGGTGGCGCTGCCAAAACGACGTCGTTCTGGCAGCGCCACGGCTGAATCTCATCAATTCGATTTTTTTCCTGGAAACGGTGTTGGTATATATTTAATGCCTTCGTCATAAGACACGGCAAAAATGGAATTTCTACATTTCATCGTGGATTAAAGATTTTATGGGCCTCGAGAAATTATAAACTCAAAAAAATTTTTTTTCTCTCTAACGCCTTTTATTGATGTATTAAATAACATTCCCTTATCTTCCTATAAAAGGAAAAAATAAACCATCATCGCAGCATTAGCTGTTCCAGAGAAATCATAGGTTTAGATTTAGTTCATACATTAGGCATCGTTCCCGCAGCGCCACACCCAGTACAGCATGATCCAGGGCACCTGTCGCCAAACTGAGTATGCCAATATTTAGTACCACCATAGCGAACACGGAAAAAAATCCGATAACGTGTACATCACAGCTACTTTCCGAGAAATAAGCCTTTGATTCAATATGCTATACAATTGGTACATTAGAGTAGAAAAGTTTTAAAATTGCTTTTTATTTTAGCATTTTAAGTATCCGATCCGGTGCCCAAAGCTATTTTTTACTCTACAGGGTGTTTGGTAATAGCCTTATAAAGCCGAATATGGTAGATAGGGATCATCAAACTGAACAACTTTTACTATGCGACCAACTTCTCCTATAGTAAAAGTGGTTCAGTTTCACACAATATTCGGATTTATAAGGCTATCAGAAAACTAGTGTTGTAAAAAACAGTTTTTTTCTAACGTGAAAAAAAACGTGAAAAAAGCATGAAAAAAAACGTGGTTTTTTTGGGAGCATGTTTTACAGAAATTAAAATTATTAAGGAAGTTTCCGTTAAAGATTAATACTTATGAGTTCATATTAAAGCTTTCTGTTTATTTTTGAATCTACATTACTTCTTTGGTTGAATAGTACCAAGTTTTCAACAGTTGGCAGCATTTAAACACGCGCACAGTAAAATCTTCATTCGATTTGTTTTTTTTTTTAAGTACAGATTGAGGGGTTTTCCCCATTGTGTGGTAAATTTTAATTATTAGGGAAAAAGAAAATCTGTTCTTCATACAACCCAACATTTTAGGGAACAAAAATCGTGTTGGGGAATATTTTTAATTTTCTCTTCATACAAATGTACCATTTTGAGGAAAAATAAGATGAGATCTGGAAAAAAAATTAAATTCATATCTGGAGACACTGACGGAGAATAAAAATCTAATATAATTATTGATTTGATGAAATATAACATTTATTTTCCAAAGATTGTGGTTTTGAAAAAAATACCAAAAGAAAAAAAAAAGAACGGTGCTGTGTTTTTTTTTCATGTTTTTTTTTACATTGTGAAAAAATCAATTTGTTTTTTGCATGTTGCATCACAATACCAAACACCCTGTATAGTAAATAAAAAGCGGCCAAGTGCGAGTCGGACTCGCGCACGAAGGGTTCCGTACCAAAAGACGGTAGAAAAATGACGTTTGATGTATGGGCCTACCTTAAATATTTGTTTTATTCTGTTTTTAGTATTTGTTGTTATAGCGGCAATAAAAATACATCATCTGTGAAAATTTCAAATGAACAAAACTTAAAATGTCTAATAGTCCAAATACATATAATGACGTATAGAATTTACTTATGCCTTTCTTTCATTTAGGTACCTAATTGATTAGGTTAACCTCTGTGCCTCCGCCGCTCATTACCATAGCCGCGCCGCTCCCTGATTTGGTGGCCGGTGCCAGTTACTGATTCAGTAGCCACCACCATCCACCATCCACCAATTGAGTTTGAAATAGTTTTTTTTCTAGCGCTTCGCCGGCCGCTACCGCGGCACGCTCGCTTCGCTCGCTCGGCTTGCGTGCTGGATTCATGTCAACCTAACAAGCTCGTCGCTACGCTCCTCGTACCTATCTCGTGACCTACGGTCTACGGTTTCTAAGTCCCAGTAGACTAGACTCATTTCCGGCAGCTAAATTTGCTATAAAGCATTTCAGGCGAAGCCCAAAGACACCTTCACTGACTCAATTAACCTCAAAGAAGGCGATTCGCTTTAAGATCCAACCCAATTTAAATAAATCATTGTGAACTTAGACTTAATGACCATTGATATTTTAACTCGCCAAGTATTTGATACGTTTGGTTTGATACTTTGAATTTTGCCATTTTGAAGTTACACATAATGATTTTCGACATTTTAAACCATTTGCATTTTAATTTTTGACATTTTGAACTTTGCCATTTTAAGTTTAGACATTCTAACTTTAGACATTCTGATACGTACCGTACCCGTCTAGATACAGGCTGGTGACAGACAGACAGACAGACGGACAGCGGAGTCTTAGTAATAGGGTCCCGTTTTTACCCTTTGGGCACGGAACCCTAAAAATGGTTTTGGGCACCGGATCGGATACTTAAAATGCTAAAATAAAAAGCAATTTAAAACTTTTCTACTCGAATGTACCAATTGTATGGCATATTGAATCAAAGGCTTATTTCTCGGAAAGTAGCTGTGATATACACGTTATCAGATTTTTTCCGTGTTTGCTATGGTGGTACTAAATATTGGCATACTCAGTTTGGCGACAGGTGCCCTGGATCATGCTGTACTGGGTGTGGCGCTGCGGGAACGATGCCTAATGTATGAACTAAATCTAAACCTATGATTTCTCTGGAACAGCTAATACTGCGATGATGGTTTATTTTTTTTTCTTTATAGGAAGGGAATGCGCGAATGTTATTTTATACATCAATTAAAGGCGTTAGAGAGAAAAAAATTTTTTTTGAGGTTATAATTTCTCGATGCCTATAAAATCCTTAATCCACCATGAAATGTAGAAATTCCATTTTTGCCGTGCCTTATGACGAAGGTATTAAATATATACCAACACCGTTTCCAGGAAACATATCGAATTGCTGAGTTTCAGCCGTGGCGCTACCAGAACGACGTCGTTCTGGCAGCACCACAAATGACCCATGATTACTCCTGAATCTGTTGACGTTCACGGGTGGATGTTAGCTTGTGTGTAATGGAAAAAAAAGCCAAAAATCTGTGTGTAATCAGATTTATTCTAGCTTTTGTAATTAATGAGATATAGACGTGGCGCTGCCAGAACGACTGGCAGCGCCACAAAAAACCTCGTATATCTATGGTATATCTTCGGATCCAGTGGAGGGAAAAAATCAAACCTATTTTTTCCCGACTGGCAAAAAATCGGCCTACATGGTGAATTTTTTTCACGCAAATCGGAATCGGAGACCGTGGCGCTGCCAGAATGATGGACACGCTTTATCCTCTTGTTTTACAAAATCTACAACTAAAAAAGAAGTAAACAAACCCTGATATAACCAAAATAAAACTCTCTTTTTGAATAGATCTTACTTGCCATATTTAATTTAAATGACCAAAAATGATTTCACAACACTTTGTCCACCCAAATCACAGTAATTTTGAAATTTACATTAATAACACAATATGTATAGTATTTTTTTTTTTAATATTTTGTCACAATGCCACCATTACATATCAAAACGTCAAAACGGTCAGGTCAGAGCCAACCAAGAACCTTATATTCATATCCTTATATTCACTTGTCTAATTTCAAAAACCAAAAAAAATTTTTTTTTTGGCACCTATAAAAACTTACCAAACAAATGCAGCAATGTGTCACATCCATAGATCTATCAAAATGAAAGCGATTGCGATAGATTTTGAAAATTAGACAATAAGTAGGCAGGTCAGAGCCAACAAAGTTGCAACACGCTAGGTGGCGCTAAAAGCGTGCACGGAGCCAATAGATTCCAAATTTGCCACGTAGATTCCTTAATGAGGTCTAGGTGTGCACTAAGAAATTATTTTTTTATTCAGCACACCCGAACTGCAAACTGTTCATCACACACGGAGGGCTTCTCTCTACGATTGAGACGATCGCCTTTGCCAAGCCCATCATTGGAATACCAATTTTCGGTGATCAATTCACGAACGTCGACACTGCCGTGGCTACCGGATTCGCCAAGCGGGTGGACATTTCATACACCATTTCTGAACCACTTAAAGAAGCCATCGAAGAAATCCTCAATAACCCTAGGTATGGTCATGTGGCTTTGTACTTCTTATACAAAATAAAACCGGTCAAGAGCGAGTCGGACTCGCGCACCGATGGTTCCGTACCATCATAATTGCACCATTAAACCACACTGCAGAGTAGAATAATAAAATTACCTAGTATTGCAGTTTTAGGTCAGCGCCATCTCTTGACCGATAGTGGAACTAATGTTAACTTTTTTTAGAAATTAGATAATTTCAAATAAGTATGCTATATTGAGACATCGTTTTATTTTTCCTGTAATCTTTATATAAATTGCTATCACATAAAATTATTTCAGATTTTTCTCTCTGCAAACTTCGGAGATAAGGGGGAACGGTATTTTTTTTACATTTTTCATCATAAGTCGAAAACTATGCGGTCTAGAAAAAAAAAGAAAAATTGATTGAAATCGTGCAAATATTTTTTTTTATTTATTTCTTATTTGCAAAATAGTTGGGCAAATGTCATCTTAAACTATTCTAAATTTCAAGTTGATACCATAGTAGTTCTCGAGATATCCAGCTGTGACAGACAGACAGACAGACTGAGTCACACCATAAGGGTTCCTTTTTTACCATTTTGGTACGGAACCCTAAAAATAGTTTGATAAAACAGTTTGATATAAGTTTGATTCGCATTCAATTGTTTTTTGCGCTACGGGCACACCCCGGACATTCCATACAAGTGCCGCGTTTTAACTACCTACTTATTACACAGACGCTACACAGATGACGTTTTTGCACACGCGCAACTGTGTGCGTGAAGTCTAAGGGCTACTGACAATGGTGCAGTCTTTATTGGTTAGATAGGTAGGTATTTACTTAGGTACCCAGAAACTTTGGAAAGTAATAATAATTTGAGTCACGCACTGTATTCCAAAGCCACTTTTTTCGTAACTGGGTTTTATAAGGTCACAATAGGTAGCTACTCATTTGTACAATATACTGACAGTAGACAAGACACTCCACTGACGAATTTACTCAATAAATTGTTTGTTTATTCTCAATTAATACACACAATTATAGGAGTCCGTTACGCCAGCAAGAAAGTAGCTTCTAGAGGGAAGCGAGTTTGATGAATAATTTGTGCGCAATTCGGTGTAAATGTGAGCCAAATAAAAAAATTGTGGGCCTTATAGTTTTGGAATAAAACGGGAAAAACGAATTCTGCTGGGGTAACGGTACTCCAGCAGGAAGATTCTAAACTAATGATCGGAGAGAAATAAAAGATATATGGGCGGGTAGCTTGATACTAGCAAGAAATGTGCGCCAAAAATATAATTTGTGGGCCTTATAGTTTTGGAGATATTTGATTTCCTGCTAGCGTAACGTTTTGCCGGATCCCAGATCTCGGAAACTACTAAATGTGCGATCTTACAGTAAACATATATAAGTAGCCCCTAATTTGTGCTATTTGTGCGGTAGAAAACATTTAAAAATATTCACAAATTTTGAAGTAATCGGGATTTTTCTGAAAACAGAAAAAAAATTCTAGCGCCTAAACTACCACATAAATAAAGAAACCAAAAACGGTGTTCTATTCTTCTTATTATTTCTCATTACCATAAAAATTTTGAAAACCGCACATTTACACGTTTTTGAATAATACCTACATGAAGGTGAGACCGACCATGCCATGACTTTGACGGTCAGCAGGATAAAAATATCAGAGATTATTTAGACCCTGGCCCAATGAATAATCTGTGCGGTTACTGAAGTACATGCTCTGAAAATTTCAGCTTCAAATTCTTCGTATTAAAGGAAATATCAATTAAAATCCAAAACAACTGTCAGTATTCCGATTAACCGACCAAATTCGATAGACCACAAAAAAGCGACGCGTTCATACATATTGACGACCTCCTTAACTTTGTTGTCGAACAGGTTTGTACACGTCACGTCTACGTACATTTAAGTGAAAAAGTGATTTGAGTGAGTGCTTTTATTTAAATAACGAATGAAGTTATTTCTGTTTCATTTCATTTTTACTTGAATTGAAAGAATTTTAACCATTTTAACATTATTTTAGTAAAAAATTAAAGGATGTTTTGTAATTTTATTTCGTTTTTTTTTGTCATACCTAACTAGGTACTTAATGTACCTACAATGCGATTAAATCCTTACTAATATTATAAATGCGAAAGTCCGTTTGTTTGTTTGTTTGTTTGTTACGCCTTCACGTCCTAACTACTGAACCGATCATCATGAAATTTTGCATACACGTTGTCAGGGGTATAGAGAAGGACATAGGGTACCTTTCATCCCGAAAAAAAGTATTGTTCCCGAGGGATAGTAAAAAACCTTTCCACGCAGACGAAGTCGCGGGCGGCCGCTAGTTGACAATAGACAGCAGTGGCGAGGGGTGAAATTATGGCGAAGGTAAGCCGCTATACAAAAATGATGAAAAATGTTGTGATCTTCATAGTGGATCAGTGGGGTGGGATTTCCATAAGGTAAGCCGATGGGAATCGGCTTGTATGGACCCTTCGCCACTGATAGACAGTGATCCCTTGCATGCAACTTCTACATGGATGTAGGTCTCTTCACAGAGGGCCTAGTACGAGTTGGTTTAAGAGGGGGCTCCCAGAATTTCTCAATATTTGAACTCAAATAGTGACGTCTCTACAATCTCAATGAATGTCTAATTCAGATATATGCTTTTATGGACCTTCATTAAGTGGATGACGGCAGGATTTCAGAAATTATTGAGTTTGGCTCGATACTTTTATTTTCTGAAAACATGTCCTTTTTAGGGGAATTTTTGAAATATCTCTTTAATTATACATCGTTTCTGAGCAAAATTAATGTAAATCATTAGCAAATTACATATTCCAGTGACTGACGGCACCAAAATCGTATATAATAATTATTACTTTTGTTATTACCAAAAAAAGATTATAATACCAGCGCGCTACGGAACTGCCTTCGTTAGTACCGCGCAGTGCGCTGTCGAGGAAGGACGTGTGCCGCTCGCGCATCGAATTTTGGCACAGTTTTACAATCCATACAGTTGTTAAACGAATGTACTTGCGCAGAGCAACGCAGGGGATCTCGCGAAGGGTAGGTATGTAGGGGTCAAATTTTTATGATTAAGATTGTTTATCCAAATGCAAATACATTACTTAATTAAAAATGATAGAAAACTGAAAAAAAAACAAAAATAAAGTGACACGTAACATCTGGCAGTGCAACACGAGTACATGTAATTAGGCACATAGGTACTTGTAAATAAATTATGTATTATATAATCATCAAATTTATCCCGCGGCGTCGGCCGTCATGTCATCAAAGGCGTTTAACAACTGTATGGATTGTAAAACTTGGTATGGGTAACAAACAGCAAAGCGCGCGTGTCCATCGTTCTGGCAGCGCCACGGTCTCCGATTTTTGCTTTTATGTATTTTGTTCATTGGTTATAACAAAAATATGTGAAACGATCTTTAATTATTCTAAACAATAGATCTTTTGGCCATAGTTATCTCGAGAATAATTGGAATAGGTTTAGTTATTATGATATGTAACTATAAAATTACCTACGTGTAGATTCTTTCCATAAATGTTTATACTTGGAACCTGAACACACTGTATAAATTGTAGTACTTATATGCACATAAGTAGGTAATTGCGTAATAATTTTTGTGTTTAAACACTTGTGTTTATGGTTGTTAAATAAATTATGAATATGTTAGTATGAAAAATGCAACTTCTTTAAGATATAAAAAAATATTACGGTTGCCGTTTTATATGGAGGATACTCCATATAAAACGGCAACCGTAATATTTTTTTTACTTTTTCTTCATCTACTATATTTTTACAAGTAATAATCTTAACAATACTATATTCTATGTAAAAAAAGTTGGCAACCTTAGGATAGACAAACTTTAGGAGGTATATGTAGCTAAGTAGGTAGTAAGTACTTGTCATTTTCAACACTAATCTGAACTAGGTTTATTGATGTAGGTACTAGTAAGTGCGTGAATTGGCGAATAACTCATCTTAGATCATACCTAACATCAATTAAAAAAAAAATACCAACAGATGACAACTGTCCAACTTAACAGCAATATCTCAAAAAATAATCATCCTAGACTAGTGGTGTCTTTGAAGAAATGCAGGGTCTTGGTGAGATCTTCATTTTAGGTGACAGCTGTCAAATTTAAGTTTGACATTTAAAATGAAGATCTCACTAAGACCCATCATTTCTTCAAGGTCACCATCAATCTTAGGATGAGTACTTTCCGAGATATTGCCGTTTTAAATTAGACAACTGTCAAAAAATACATACAAAATGCGGCCGCCATTTTGAATTCCAAAACTAACATAGCCAAGGCGTACTTTCGTTACATATGTGTGCGTATATTGTGTATGTATGTACACAGCCAAGGCGTAGTTTTATATGCCTCACCGCTTTGTCGGAAGACTCCGTCTTTACTTTTTTATTTGATCTGAGCGTCCGAACAGTATACAGATTTTATGCTAATAAAAAACTTCCGACACTAGACACGATTCTGAAAAATTTACAAGCTAATAATACGGACTTTCCGTATACTTAAACGTACGACTCTGCGAAATGTCAATACATTTCTAAAACTTGGATTTAAGTATAAAACACTTAATAAGCTAAAACTATTGCTTGAATCATCGCTATTTTTTACCATTATCAGTAACGTTATTTGTATAACGTTACCAAAAACTTACCGGTATTCCTGTCTCTGAACAAAAGTGCTTGCGGGTGTACCGACACTATCTCAGCCCTAACATTTTTAGTCGTTGCGCCAACAGCTGTCTAGACGAACGGTGGCTTTTATTTTGCCAACTTAAAAATCGGACACTACCTTCCTGAATGCAATTACACTTCTTTCTCTGAATATAGGAGCGACTTCATATCGTATTCAATATATAGGAAGATCTAATAAGCTCTTTAGAGAAATGAGAGTATTACAGATAATTAGTTCATAGCAGTGAACTAAAATCGATGGGGCCGAAAAAGTACAACCCGCTCGGCTTTAGTCGGGCCAGCCACGCACCCGGTGACTGACGATAATGTTCTTTTCAATAAATTACAGTTTATATTGTAGAGAGAAGATAGAAAGATAGAGAGTTTATTAGAAATGACGTCCTTTATAGTCAAATGGTGTAAAAGATGCAAAGAAGGCAGTAAAAGGATGCAGAAATAACGTATCTTATTTTTTCGTTTATGTACAAAATAGATCTGTAAGTATACAAATTATGGTCGCTAATAAGCAAACAGTATACACTACGCTTTATTTTAAAAAGTTTACTACGTTTAGCCTGGAACCAAGTTCATGAAAACATAGCACTTTATGAGTAGTTGTATATAAATATACCAATAGCGAAATTTGTTCAACTTATAGTTTTTGAGATATTTAAGATTTTGCAGGGTAACGTTGTGGGATTTCCCATATCTCGAAAACGGTTTGTTGCAAAAGTTTGAAAAAAATACCAGTTATAGGCCGTAATTTGTTTAAATTTGTTCAAACATACGTATTTCGATTCATCAACAAATATTGATATAATTAATTATTTTTCAAAACTGGAAAAACCTAAAGCAGTACATTTGAAAACAAATAAAAAACAAATATACCTATGATATACCTTTTTAAGGTGTACAAATTTGGATTAACAAACTTTGAAAACAGAAATGTGGAAATCTCGTGTTGGACGCCGTGAAGTGACGTGTGATACTTAAATATTTATTAGCAAAACATAATGAATGCGAAAATTTCAAATAATAAATATTTATCATTATTTTAATAATTTTACTTAATTTTACAAAAGTACTCGTTCAACGCATTCATCCATAATACTATTAGATAGGTTGAACCATGATTCTTTTTAGTACTGATCTAAAAATCTGGTAGCAATTAGGTATTGCTAAAAACGAATTTAGTCGAAAATAGCTAAAGTAATAATTTCACACTAGATAATGTAACTTATACTTAAAACATTTCAGATTTTGGCTACTTTAATATTTTTCTGCTTGACTGTACTATATACACGCTGAAATTTTAATCATTTGGTTCCCGCCGTGGGGTGGTTCCACTCATGATTACAAGCAACTTTTACTATGGGGCCAACTCTCCTGCTCGCAAAAAAAAATCAGCTGTTCCATACATTAAGGTCGAGTAGGTGTACTGCACTTTTGTATGGAACAGCTGATTTTTTTTTTGCGAGCAGGAGAGTTGGCCCCATAGTAAAAGTTGCTTGTAATCATGAGTGGAATCACCCCACGGCGGGAACCAAATGATTAAAATTTCAGCGTGTATATCGGTTATTAGGCTGCTAATTTGAGTTCTGTTGAGATTCTACTCAAATTAGCAGCCTAATAACCGATATATAGAACACCCGCAAGTATGGCGCGATCGCTTTTTCGTAGCCTCCGTAATTTAGTCGGTTTATAGGAGAGTTCCTGGCACTTTATTGTCTTTTGAAAAACTTTTAATCCATCTGAGATTTAAAGCTGAAACTTTCAGGGATGTTTTTTTAACAAAATGAACAAATTTGTTCACTATAGTTTATTGTTTTCCATTCAGAAGGAGCTGCGTATTCGATCGCCAAAGTGGAAAATTTGACAAGAAGCTTGAAATTTGAATGAAAATCTCTTTATATCTTCATATCGCGTAAAGTTTGTTAATCCAGATTTGTACACCTTAAAAGGGTATATCATAGGTATATTTAATTGTTTTTATTTGTTTTTAAATGCACTAGTTTAGGAGTAAATAGTTTTTTTCCAGTTTTATAAAAAAACAATTAATTATATCGACATTTGTCGATGAATCGAAATACTCATATTTGAACAAATTTGAACAAATTAAGACCTATAACTGGTATTTTTTTCAAACTTCTGCGACAAACAGTTTTCGAGATATGGGAAATCCCAAAACATTACCCCAGCAAAATCTTGAATATCTCAAAAACTATAAGTTGAACAAATTTTGCTATTGGTATTCATTTACAACTCATCAAAAGCTATCTTTCTATGTACTTGGTTCCAGGCTAAACGCCTTTTTAAAAAAAATTCACAGATCTCGTGCCTTTCACGACCTTCTGGTACATTGAAAATGAATTTAATTAATTACCTAAACCAAAATTTATTCGTAAACATTTTTTATTATTATTAAATATACCTATGTATATACTATAACTAAAACATCTTAGAATTTCTACAAAAAAATACCTAATAAAAAATTCTAATCAAAATCAAATGCAGTCTCGCGCTGACTTCATCATCATTTGAATAATAATATGTGCGATAACAATGTTTATCTAGGCATCATCTTCACATTCTCATTTAGAGACCGTTGTAAAAATTCATTTGGAATCGTAGCGTACTAAGAAAAACATGAGACATGCCCTATCGAGTAATTTTAAATCTCGAAATTGAAATAACAGCAACCCACGAATATACAGCAACATCTTTAACATTAACATAGGTACCTATTTATTTCCTTTTTACACGTTTTGAGTGTAATTTATCTTAAAAATTCTAACCAATTAGTGCAAATGCTTTTCTGTATCTACTCCTAAGTATGGAGGCTCAAACTACAAACTCTCCCCTATTCAACATTCGCTCAAGATTCGTTTGCCTATACAAAAAAGTGCCGTGTATCATGAAATCCCACGGTGCAGGCAATGGTCAGGAAATATAGACAAAACAATAGAAACAGATGCGCCGAAATAGTTTTTTTCGATGCTCACGTGCAATTGCAAGGCAAAGCCCGGCCTTTTGCATAAGTATAGAAACGCGTTATTAACCAAAATAGGGTTAATAAATAAATGATATCTTGTTCTTCGTGTGGGTAATACTAATGGTGTTTATTTAACTTAGTTGTTTTACGTTAGATTTGACACCTAACCATTAAAAAGTTATAAATAAATAATTATTAAAAAATCACATTAACAAAACTTAATACAAACATAAACTCATTTAATCTAATTTTACTTGATTTAAGAATTTTACAGAAGTATCAATAAATTAAAAATATATTTTTGTTTTGCCTTTAAAAACACTTTCATTAGGTACCTATCCGAATTTTTTATAATAAGAAAATAACATTTTATTACATTTACAACTCAAAATATAACTATAAACAAACATTTGTCTTTCAAACCATTAGCGTTGATACGACTGGTACGTACTAGTACACTACTGCGCTCAGCGCTCACTCACACGCTCCGCGCAAACTTTACTTCATAAAGGTTAAGCTACAGAATTATCCTTTTGTGTTATTTACCTCAAATATTTTTTTTAAAGTAGACCAATGTCATAACTCGAGGTGTTTTTAAATCGACCCGATTTCGCGTTTTGTTTACGAGATATGATTTTTTTCTCGCCGAAACTGGGCGAAAATCGACCACATTTTTCACATTTTTGCGATTAAAAAAAAAAGATTTTGAGATATTTGAAAAAGTTTAGCTTTAATATCTACAAGACCAGGGTGATATCGCACTTTGGCTGAAAATCGGGCCTATACAGATGCCTCAAAAAAAATATTTTCAATGTTAAAACATTTTGCCGGGGAAACGGTACCTGAGCAAAATCAGTTTTTCTCGAATAACTTCGAAAATAGAACTTGAAAAAATTTTGCTATACTTGAACAAATTGCATCTAACTATGAACTATTATCTGTAATACTCTCATTTCTCTAAGACGCAATATTTTGCTGGGGTTACGCATACAATGGGGAATAGTAAAAAGCATTTTCTTTAATTTCTTTCTTTCTTCTTTATAACCTACATAGCTTACCACAAAAATATAAATACTTATTCATAATTATTAGCTTTATAATTCTAATGAGTGTTTTTAGAACAGATCAAGCCTTGTTTGCTTGGCGAAATCTTAAAGAAACAAAACAATCATATAAAATATATATTTTTCAAATCGATTGAAAATTTTTGCACGTAAAAATCAGAAACCGGGGCGCTGCCAGAACGATGGACACAAAGCGCTCGCGCTGATAGCCGCGCGATAGCGTGCGGGAGCGAGACAGTTGCGAGTAAAATAAGCGGGCGAAGGGCAGCGAACGCACGTAAAATTTTTACAAGCGCCCTCTTAACGAGTTGGTGTAACTCTCTTTCACTCGTTCACTCACTCGCATGATTTCCTCTCTTTCACTCGATACTATTCGTAAAGTGAGGTGAGAAACACAACTCGTACTAGGCCCTCTGACGTCCATTATACAAGTTGTATTCGCTGGGTGCGAAGGTATAATAATCAATCGCAGCGCTCACGGTGGCAAAAAGTAGAAATAATGAAGGCTCTGTAATCTGTTTGAAAACGATATTTAATTGATTACTAGCCATACAGGAACAATTATATATGTTTATTATCACTTAATAAAATTATTTAAGTGGCTTTATCCCCTTAAGTAAACAGATCTTCTAGTAACCTAAGAAATTTAGCTGGTTTCACAGTCACGTGTTCGAAGAGTGCCGTCCGCAAAATATATAATCTGGGTGTAATGTAACAGATCAACGCCACATTGTATTGGTATAAATACAGGCTCAAACTATTTAAATGTTAAAACACTATTTACCCACATTTGCCAATAAGAAGTTATGAACGCGACTGTACAAACAATTTTTCTGCATAATACGACACATTAAAGAAGGTCATCAATATGTATGAAAGCGTCGCTTTTTTGTGGTCTATCGAATTTGGTCGGTTAATCGGAATACTGACAGTTGTTTTGGATTTTAATTGATATTTCCTTTAATACGAAGAATTTGAAGCTGAAATTTTCAGAGCATGTACTTCAGTAACAATGTTTACTGTAAGATCGCACATTTAGTAGTTTCCGAGATCTGGGATCCGGCAAAACGTTACGCCAGCAGGAAATCAAATATCTCCAAAACTATAAGGCCCACAAATTATATTTTTGGCGCACATTTCTTGCTAGTATCAAGCTACCCGCCCATATATCTTTTATTTCTCTCCGATCATTAGTTTAGAATCTTCCTGCTGGAGTACCGTTACCCCAGCAGAATTCGTTTTTCCCGTTTTATTCCAAAACTATAAGGCCCACAAACTTTTTATTTGGCTCACATTTACACCGAATTGCGCACAAATTATTCATCAAACTCGCTTCCCTCTAGAAGCTACTTTCTTGCTGGCGTAACGGACTCCAATTATAGCAGGTAACCATAATATCATACAACATTATATTGATAAAAATAATAACCGTGACGAATCGATCGCCACGGTAGCGCTGCGGCGCGGATAGTACGGACGGTGGTGGGGTGAGGTAATTGATTGTGGGGCGGGCCGGAGAGTGTCCTTTCTGTACGGTAGCACTTATATCTATTTTGTGCTACGGGCACAGAGCATTTACCAGAACCCTTTTTGATTTCAGCTACACCCTCAAAGCCCAGGAGCTATCTTTAGTCTTTCACGACCGGCCAGCGCCCCCTGGCGACGAGCTGGTGCACTGGGTGGAGCACGTGGCGAAGACTCGCGGGGCACCGCACCTGCGCTCGCCTGCGCTGGACACACCATTCTACCAGAAGATGTATCTCGACCTTGCCGCTGTGATCCTAGCGGTCTATATTGTACTGAAGAAGCTATTCAGAAGACTGTTTAGAAAGAACACTCGGAAACTAAAGACTAACTAATCTTGTACACTTTCTAGCACTAATTAGTTATTACCTCCCTACCTACTCGTATGTACATATATCTTTTATAAAAATAATAAACGTCTTTTAAGATGTGTTATGTCACTTTCTTCTATAAATTGAGTTAAAAAAACCCATATTCACACTGGTGTAGTTATGGTGTAACTACGGGTTGTGCCCTGTTTATCAAAACTTACAGTCTACAAGTACTTTACAAAGAAAAAATTTACAAGTTCATGTAAATTATGTCTTTTTCCAAGTAATTTTGCAAGATACCTACTTGTAAAAATTGTCAGACGGAATGGAGAGTCGCCGAACACCCTCATAAATACTCAGGATTTTCCACTGAGTTTTTTTACAAGTTTTAAGATTTTTTTGATTAACGAAATCACTAATTTAAGGGTGAAAACATATTAGTTAAATAAACAAAAAAATATGTAACGTTTAATTTTAACGCGTTTTGATAAACGGCCTTTCTATTGTCTAATTTAAAAATCTATCGCAATCGCTTTCAGCTTCTTTTTGGGACAAATAAAAACTTACCAAAGAAATGCAGCAATGTGTCACATCCATCTGTCAAATGAAAGCGATTGCGATAGATTTTTTGAATTAGACAATTAGCCGCCGGATTAGTGGAATAATTCTTTTCATAAGGAAAACGCTTGTTTTTAAATAGTACAAAACTTATAAGTTTTGATAAACAGGGCACTGGTCGTGAGAAAAAGCCTCACTAGATCTATCACTTAGATTATTTATATGTCTAGATAGAGTCTTAGGCTTTTGACGTATTAAACAAAACAGGCCAACTTTTTTAAGGTGGTGTGCATTTTTAGCATCATCGCGTCCAAAGAGTATTGTAATAAAACCTATGGCCGGCTCACACTACTGACAATGTGTGCGTGTTTTGGTCACCCAACTGTTGGGTGATATTTTTTTCGACGCTGTCGTAGCTTCGACTGTCTATCTTGACATATAAATAATCTAAGATCTATCATTGATCTGACCTATGGATCAACTGAGAAAAAAACCTTACTAGATCCACGCACCTAAAAATCAGATCCATTTTAGATCTGTATAATAAATTGATCTCTGATATTTAAGGTCTCATTAGATCCATTTTTAACACGTTTTTATTAGGTTGCTTTCTCGTTTGTTTGTGTGTTTGTTTCTCAACAAAGTTTGCGAACGATTTTTTTCTACTAGATCCATTGTGGATCTGGCCGATGGATCTTCTGAGAATGAAGGTAAAAATTAAGTGAAGGTAAAAAACATTGACATCTTTAAAAACATAAATCGGTAAGATTAGCCAAAAGTGGTAGCCGCATTGTTGAGAAAAGCGGAAAAGCACGAGATAAGCAGGGATTAATTTTAGAAAAATCGGCTACAAAGTCATTGATGGAGCAGATTTGATAGAGATTTTGATATAGATCTCATCATAGTTTTTTTATACAAAAAAAAATAGGTAAGTAATTTAATTTGTCTCTTTATATCTGGGACACCTCAGTAACCTCTAGAAGTCTAGATAATTACTGTTCAACAAAGTAAATAATGGAAAATGATAAGAGGATCAAAACAAAGACTATTTAGTAGAAAAAGGATTTTATTTTATTTTATAATAATAACTTACTCTGAGTATAAAATTCTTATAAACCTATGAGGTAAACAACGGTTTTACTTGTATAATCAATTCTTCTTTTTCTTACTTTGACCAGTCCGGCTCTTAGCCAATTGATATAAAACTAATCGTTTGATTACTAAAATTAAGACTGTTAGGACAATAGTCACAGGGAAAGCAAGATCTAAGTAGTATAACTGGTAAAACGGAATGTTTAGAGCAGGCGAGCGCAAGTGGAGAGCGCCGCGCGTGAGGATCACGTGCTCCACCCAGTGAACGAGCTCTTGCGCCGGCTTCACGGGTCTGTGGTGGTAGATAAACGAGTATTCCTTTGCCTTTTGAGCGTACCTGTAAGAATACCAGTAATATTGATTTTTTTTATTCCAACTCTTCCGATTTATCTCTGAAGCTCGATTGTTGTGGTCGATTTGCTATATATAGAAATGGGCAAAAGACCCGGTTTAAACCCGACTACTGGTAAACCAATCCAGTAAAAACACGTGCCGGACTACAGCTGCGCCACAAAAAAAAAAGTTGGAAATCTGACTTTTTGACTATGCCATGATGAAGTCGATAATTTGTCGGAATTTGTCGCACAAAAACCAGAATTTGTCGGTCTTGCGTTTAGGAGATACGTGTGGCCCAGCTGTAGAGACGTCTCTACAGCTGCGCCACACAGATCTCGAAAACGGAAGGTCGTAGCGAAAATCTGATTACTCGTGTGTGCAGCCGTTAATTTGTCGGAATTTGTCGCACAAAAACCAGAGTTTGTCGGTCTTGCGTTTAGGAGATCTGTGTGGCGCAGCTGTAGAGACGTCTCTACAGCTGAGCCACACAGATCTCGAAAACGGAAGGTCGTAGCGAAAATCTGATTACTCGTGTGTGCAGCTGTTAATTTGTCGGAATTTGTCGCACAAAAACCAGATTTTGTCGGTCTTGCGTTTAGGAGATATGTGAGGATACGCTGTGGAGACTTTTCTACCTGGACCTTGAGAAAGGAAGGTCGTAGCGAAAATCTAATAACTCGAGTGTGTAGCCGTTAGTTTGTCGGAATTTGTCACCAAGAATCAGAGTTTGTCGATCTTGCGTTTAGGAGATATGTGAGGATACGCTTCCGACCTTTCGTTCTCGAGATCCAGGTAAAAAGGTCTCCACAACGTATCCTCACATATCTCCTAAACGCAAGATCGACAAACTCTGATTCTTGGTGACAAATTCCGACAAACTAACGGCTACACACTCGAGTTATCAGATTTTCGCTACGACCTTCCTTTCTCAAGATCCAGGTAGAAAAGTCTCCACAGCATATCCTCACATATCTCTTAAACGCAAGACCGACAAAATCTGGTTTTTGTGCGACAAATTTCGACAAATTAACGGCTGCACACACGAGTAATCAGATTTTCGCTACGACCTTTCGTTTTCGAGATCTGTGTGGCTCAGCTGTAGAGACGTCTCTACAGCTGCGCCACACAGATCTCCTAAACGCAAGACCGACAAACTCTGGTTTTTGTGCGACAAATTCCGACAAATTAACGGCTGCACACACGAGTAATCAGATTTTCGCTACGACCTTCCGTTTTCGAGATCTGTGTGGCGCAGCTGTAGAGACGTCTCTACAGCTGGGCCACACGTATCTCCTAAACGCAAGACCGACAAATTCTGGTTTTTGTGCGACAAATTCCGACAAATTATCGACTTCATCATGGCATAGTCAAAAAGTCAGATTTCCAACTTTTTTTTTTGTGGCGCAGCTGTAGTCCGGCACGTAGTAAAAACACATAATTGTATCATAAAGAAACTCTTTCTATTGATATGTCAAATGTGACGTTGTTATGGAAACTATTTCTTTTTAATCAATACAGAAAAATATTCAAAGGACAAAACATCTCTTATTTATCAAAGATATTAGAATTTATTCAATAGAGTGGTCTAAGGCAGGGATCAGTAGACAAAACTGATTAAAACTCGCGCTGCACGGCCGTTTCATTTTACTAAAGACAAGCAAAATTACAAGATTAGTGGATGAAACTGACTTAAAATCGCCGTGCGCCAATGATATTATATCCGTGCGCGGCCTTTTCCTCCTATAGACAGAAGATGGATTTTGTGAAAAATCTGGCATTTTGTGCATCCTAGACAGGCATCCATCTTTACGTAGATGAAAACCTTAGGCGCGGTGAAGAGGATAGGATTTTTAAGTAATTTGGCTTTTGGGTGTCTGATTTTTCAGTTAATTTTGGAGAAGGAGTCTGTTGCCCAAAATAGTTTGGGGATCCCTGGTCTAAAGGATTTATCTGGGTTTAAACACAGTAGTCGGATTGAAACCGGGTCTTTTGCCCATTCCTAAATCTATGACTTGATGGAGTAGCGCATAACATCTGCGATTGTAATAGTTAAGGTCACTTTCGCTAATATCAGTCTTCAGGTAATGGGGAATGTCCGAAAAAAATCAAATTGGCTGTTTTTTTTTATAGGTAGGAATAAGCTCCCTTTGTAATAGAAAAAAGTTTCAGAATTTTTGGTTGCGTAATAAAATAAAATAAAAAATTAAAGTCTCTTCGACTTCACAAATATACGAAAGTAACAGCAGAATGGAGATTATACCTTTGCCATCACCTGCCACAACTACATGACATTAAAAAAAATTAACACAAAATGTCAAAACTTTTTTTAGGGTTCCGTACCCAAAGGGTAAAAACGGGACCCTATTACTAAGACTCCGCTGTCCGTCTGTCTGTCTGTCTGTCTGTGTCACCAGGCTGTATCTCATGAACCGTGATAGCTAGACAGTTGAAATTTTCAGAGATGATGTATTTTTGTTGCCGCTATAACAACAAATACTAAAAACATAATAAAATATATATCTAAGGGGGGCTCCCATACAACAAACGTGATTTTTTTACCGTTTTTTGCTTTATATTAATAACGACAACAGGTAGACAGATGAAATTTTCACAGATGATATATTTCTATTGCCGCTATAACAACAAATACTAAAAACAAAATAAAATAAATATTTAAGGGGGGCTCCCATACAACAAACGTGTTTTTTTGCCGTTTTCGGTACGGAACCCTTCGTGCGCGAGTCCGACTCGCACTTGGCCGGTTTTTTAAATACTTGCTGTGGTTGAGGCAAGTGGTGGCAAAGGTTTCGTACTTTTGTGAAGTCAAAGAGACTTTTAATTTTTATAAATTTTTCACGCAACCGAAAATTCTGAAACTTTTTTCTAATGCTAAGGAAGCTTATTCCTACCTATAAAAAAATATTCAGCCAATTTGATTTTTTTCGGACATTCCTCATTAAGATTATAGACTATCTCGACCCCCAGCCTATGTTCTGTCCTTCCGCACGTAGGTATTTGATTTTAGTATTTGTTACACAGCTATTTTGTTTGTTGCATGAATACTTCAAAATTTTGTTGACGTCACAACGTCATACGAATATACGATACTATGGCATTTAAGGGTAACTTATTAATTTACAAGAAGGAATCCAGGGTGGAAATAAAAGCCTCCGTCCGCCACGTTTCTTTACTTTTAAGAATAAGTAAAACTGATTTTATTACAAAAGTTTTTTGACGAGAATCGAACGGGCAATAACCGAAAAAAAAAATTTAACCTATCGATCGATTGGTAAATGATGTTATTTTTTCGGATTTTAGAAATTCTATTTCCAGGCGAGACAATCTATTTATAAAAAAATTTTGAATGCAGTTTTACTTATTTAAAAATAAAGGGATGTTTCTTTTCAGCAAAATTTGCCATCATCAATATTTAGGATACTTTTCCTCAAACTACCGTCTTTTGTTCCACCCAGTATAAATAATTAAATTACTTAAGTACTTACTTGGGATTATCCAACATCTCTCGAATGAGTGGTCGCAGGTTGTTAGCCATGTTGAAGTCAAAGTACGTGTTTTTTACTCATGTGGCCAAAGGGCGCAGAGAGCGCGTAGCCCGCTTTGACGGCCTTCTTGATGTTGGTGTGCTGGTCGTAGAAGGCGGGCAGCCCTATCTAAATTACTGCCTAAATTAATTGGGATCGTCCAACATCTCTCGAATGAGCGGTCGCAGGTTGATAGCCATGTTGAAGTCAAGGGGCGCGTAGAGCGCGTATCCCGCTTTGACGGCCTTCTTGATGTTGGTGCGCTGGTTGTAGAAGGCGGGCAGCCCTATCTAAATTACTGCCTAAATTACTTACTTAGGATTGTCCAACATCTCTCGAATGAGTGGTCGCAGGTTGTTAGCCATGTTGAAATCAACGGGCGCGGAGAGCGCGTAGCCCGCTTTGACGGCCTTCTTGATGTTGGTGTGCTGGTCGTAGAAGGCGGACAGCTCTATCTAAATTACTGCCTAAATTACTTACTTAGGATTGTCCAACATCTCTCGAATGAGCGGTCGCAGGTTGTTAGCCATGTTGAAGTCAAGGGGCGCGGAGAGCGCGTAGCCCGCTTTGACGGCCTTCTTGATGTTGGTGTGCTGGTCGTAGAAGGCGGACAGCTCTATCTAAATTACTGCCTAAATTACTTACTTAGGATTGTCCAACATCTCTCGAATGAGCGGTCGCAGGTTGTTAGCCATGTTGAAGTCAAGGGGCGCGGAGAGCGCGTAGCCCGCTTTGACGGCCTTCTTGATGTTGGTGTGCTGGTCGTAGAAGGCGGACAGCTCTATCTAAATTACTGCCTAAATTACTTACTTAGGATTGTCCAACATCTCTCGAATGAGCGGTCGCAGGTTGTTAGCCATGTTGAAGTCAAGGGGCGCGGAGAGCGCGTAGCCCGCTTTGACGGCCTTCTTGATGTTGGTGTGCTGGTCGTAGAAGGCGGGCAGCCCTATCAGCGGCACGCCGAAGTGGAACGCCTCCGTGGAGCCCAGGTGGCCGCTGTGCGTTATAAACATTCGCAAGTTGGGGTGAGCTGAAATAACAAACGAGGTTATTAAGAAACAAGGTCGGATTGCAGCTGCCTGAATCGGGAATAGTACATTATGTGACAAGTTAGCTTAGGTTACTCATTGCACACAAGGCTGTGGGTTGCAGCCCGAGCCGCAGGCGAGGGTGTAACTCAGCCGAGTGTGCAATGAGTAAAAGCTCACGAGTTTCATACGACGTTTTTCAACACATTTGCGAGGAAAATACAAAGTAATTTACCACACCCACACAGCAACAAATATGACGATTATGGGAAAAGGCGCGTAGGTTTTTTTTGTTTTTTTTACACGCCCAATGCAAGAATATTTTGCGAACAAAGGGGTGAGTGAGCATACAGCCTACTTCAAAATTATAATATTAAGTGATAAAATGCAAATATTTTAATATTTTTAACAAAATATTGTGAATTATGAATAATTTGATAATAACAAATATTTGTTTGACTTAATTAAGGACTTACACATTTATTTATTTCAAAAATGAATATGAATTTTCAGCGCCATAAAACCTCTTTGTTGTTACTAAAAAAAAGTAACTGTATTACCCGGTTAAATTGGGAATGCTCAGTTTACACGCATAGAACTTGCAGTAAGATACTTATTTAACTTTGTAGGGATAATTTTATAACAAACTAGTGTTTTATATATTATTGCACGCGTTTGTTATAGCTCAGTTTATGGCCCTAAAAGCGATGTATTAGGGCTCACTTTACGAGCAAGTGTGTTGAAAAGTATTTAAACCTCTCGGAAGGTCGTGGACATGCTTGTCGATTATTAACGCCCGTAGTTATATCCGCTCTCAACGTTGAGAGCTATCTCGGTAGTACTTATATTTATTCTGTGGCTATCTTGAGATCATACTAGAGATGCTCTTCTTATAGGAACAGCATCTAAGATATCAAATTGAAAACGGTTTAAAAATAAGGGCCTGGGAACTGAGAGAGCTGAGAGCTCAAAGGGGTAAGTCTAATGAAAGTTTGGATGGTGGGACAAGCGTTTGTTTACTTAGGCGGTGGTCTGCAACAAACGCCGTCTACGTCCGGCATAACGCTGTACGCGGCCTACGAATGCTTACATGAAAATATACTAGACTCTCTTACACGCCTGACGCAGCGCACGAACGCCGTGCGCCGCATCCGTAAGTCGTACGCCGCCTACGCAGTCATTTTGGAGCATTCTGGCGTACACGGACGCCGCGTTTTTGTCGCGCGGTCACTCTGGAAATGGTGAAATTAAGGTAGGAACAAGACGGAGTACTAATAGAATTAGTTAAGTAAAACATAGTTTTATTATTATGATGCCAGCAATAAAAAAATTAAAACACGCACGTTGAGAAGAAATAAACTTGGTTGTTGGTCAACCAGGTGAGAATCCATTTTATTCACTTGCGTAGGTACCTACCTATTTTGTTTTTGTATTGTGTAGGTACCTAGGTACTTTGTTTTAAGGTTTTGTTTTATTTACCTTGCGTAGGTACTATGCGATAAAAATCAACTTAATATTTAAGTACTGACATTCATGACTATCTTCACTTTGGTAAGTACCTAAAGTGGGTATGCAGGTCATCCATGTTTTAATCGCTCACGTCCGTTTACATTGAGCGTATGCGAAACTTAAAAACAGTCCCGAGCGACCATCGCAGTGACGCTGGAAGCCGCGTCCGACGTCTGGGACGATGGACACGGCTTCCGGCGTCGCTACCGGCGACGTTTGTTGCAGACCACCGCCTTACGGTAACCGCTCATTAAGGCGAGACATATGCTCGTTTAATGCATTAAAAATCACCATTCACCTTTGACACGTTTTTTGTACCTACAGGTAGGTAGGTACCTACACAACATGACAATCATGTCATATAAAGGAATTGCGCGCGTGACAGTTCATTAGACATAAAAAGGAGTTTTTGAATTCCCGACATTAATCCCGCAAACCAATAAAACCAAACTAAATAATTCTAAAATAACACCTATCTATATATTCTGTGCCTGAATTAATATACGCGCTGTAATCCGTCAAAAGTGTTTGATCCGTAAAATGTCATCCTAAAAAAGGATATAAGTGATTTTGCCACATTTACCTAAAATGCTCTGTTGTGGAGCCCACTTGACGACGTGTAAATTAGGTGGCAGATTATGAAGCTCCTCTTCGTATTTCCAGATAACAATTTGTTTCAGTTCTCCGAACATCTTTATCAAGCTATCTTTCACGTGTGCCGGCATATCCTTGCTTTTCCACAAAGTCCCTAAGCTGAAGTAAATTACGCCATGTTCGGCATTGTCCATAATACTTTGAAGATCCTATAAGCATGAAAATACACATAATAAATACTTAAGAAAAAAATCGTACGGATGACATCAAAAGAGCAACTTAATTTTATCTTAAACTTTCAATATATATTATGACAAAATATAATACACGAATTAATGGATCTCGTGAAACAAATGGTAGCTAGGAATATTTTATTCATATTTTGTGTGACATCCAAATCACATACAAAGCACCTTCATATTACAAGATATTTTTTTTATTATTAATACACAACGGGATGCATTAAGCAAAATCTAACTCCTGAGATTTGGTAGTGATTTCTTATTGGTTAAACAATTTTTTTTATTACCTAAATCTTATTTTTACCTACACCACCAGTCCTCTTAACTATTTAATTTGGCAAGAAACGTAACTACTGCGTTCAGGGGGGGTATTACAACCTCTTAAAACTTGTCAGGTTTATGAATTGCTATAGTTAGGTACATCTCTTTTTCGCTGTATAACAAATAAAAGAGATGCATTGATAGCCATTCAGAAAACTGCCAAGTTTTAAGAGGTTGTAATACGGGGGCTGATCTGGGTTTTTCGGGTAATAGTCATAAAAACTTGGAAGATTTTCATTTTTCTAAAAATAAAAGTAACACGTTTGCGCGCAAACTCTAACTACTGAGTGCGCGACCTTCTAGGTATAACCGCTCTTTAATATTCAGTTATCAATTTGTGCTTACGATTTTCAGTCTTCTAAGTTTTTATACACTTCCCGAAAAATCATGATCTGATCGCAGAAGTTACGTTTCCAGCCAAATTAAATTGTTCGGAGGACTGTGGTGTAGGTATAAATATGATTTAATAAAAAAAGGTCCTTTTATATTCGAAAATAGAAGGAAGTAAATATAATAAGTCCGCTTAAATAATAATTACTACCTCAAAGACACGAAAGAACTCAAATACTGGTTGGTAAAAAAAACTCGGTACTTAGATTTTGCGTGCAAATCTAACTTCCGAATTTTTTGACCAATCAGAGATCAGATCACTATCAAATTCAGGAGTTAAATTTTGCTTATATGCTTATATGCCAACGGGATAGTGCTTGGCCTTCACCACGCCTGATATTAAGTGACGATAAGGCCGAAGGTGGAAGCGTATTACACCCGGAATCCTCATCACTGAGGAATTGTCTATCTTACATCTAACTGCCGGAACACAACAATTTTTAAATTGTTGTTATGGCGTCAGGCTTAGGTAAGATGATGGTAGCTAGCCAGGCGAACTTGAAATAAGCCCTACCACCAACCGATTTCAAGAATAGATTTGAATGTGTTATTAGCGTTACCTTTGGTAGGGGCTTTGGAGGGTCATCAACGTGGAAGCCGCCAACAAACTTGAAACCTTGCGGAAGAGCAGGAAGGTCGCCCACAGAATGATGGTCATTGCACAACACTAAAGACGCGTTGTAGATCAAGTCTTCGTAAGCCGGGAGAGATCTGTTCCGTAGAGCGAAGTACGGGCCATAGAGCTCTTTATACATAGCACCTTCTGTAGGCTTCGTGTAGAATCTGAAATGATATTATTTTGTTACTAAACTGTATACACCGTTTATTTTTAAGTAATATCTAAAAATGAAATGGGGATTTTAGACCACGTGGTCAGGTAGGATAGGTGGAAACGGTGCTTTTACTATGGGGCCAACCACGGAATCGCGAAAAAAAACCAGCTGTTCCATACATTATAGTCGAGTCGATGTTGTACTTTTCTGTGGTGTATATGTTACCGGCAATGTGTATAATCCGGCATTGTATACAATGCCTAGGCATTGTATACAATGCCTGAAACGATCAGGCAATGTATGAAATATAATTCATTTTATACTTTGCCTAGGCATTGTATACAATGCCTGCTGGTCCACCGGCAATGTGTAAAATAAGTATATTTCGTATGTCTGTTATAAAAAAAAACCTCGAAATTTAAGGATCTCGCTCCACTGCGGTTCGATTACAAACTCAAATTTCTGTTGTCTGTTATAAAAAAATAACCTCGAAATTTAAGGCTCACGCTCCGCTGCGCTCCGCGCTCGCCTTAAATTTCTAACCTATACGCGGGACCTACAGGAGTGAAGCAGGTTCGATTACAAACTCAAATTTCTGTTGTCTGTTATAAATAATAACCTCGAAATTTAAGGCTCACGCTCCGCTGCGCTCCGCGCTCGCCTTAAATTTCTAACCTATACGCGGGACCTACAGGAGTAAAACAGGTTCGATTCCAAAGAGCCCCCCTCGAGCCCCCCTCGAGCCCCCCTCGAGCCCCCTCGAGCCCCCTCGAGCCCCCCTCGAGCCCCCCTCGAGCCCCACTCGAGCCCCCCTCGAGCGCCCCTCGAGCCACCTCGAGCCCCCCTCGAGCCCCCTAGAGCCCCCTCGAGCCCCCCTCGAGCCCCCCTCGAGCCCCCTCGAGCCCCCCTCGAGCTCCCCTCGAGCCCCCCATCGAACCCTCCTCGAGCTTTCCCCGAGCCCCCCCCCTCGAGCTTTCCTCAAGCCCCCCCCCCTCGAGCTTTCCCCAAGCCCCCCTCGATCCCCCCTCGAATCTATTCTCGAAAATCTTTTTATTATACACATTGCCGGTGGACCAGCAGGCATTCTATACAATGCCTAGTCATTGTATACACTGCCTAGGTAATGTGTGAAATAGATATCAATATTCATTATATTTCATACATTGCCTAAAAGGGCCAGGCATTGTATACAATGCCTGCATTTCATACATTGCCGGTAACATATACAACGTGTTACAAAATAACCCCTAATACCGACTATGGTAGATAGGGGGACTATCAAACTGTGTTCAGTCTGATAGTCCCCCTATCTACCTTATGGCTTATGAAAATTGAAATATTGGTTGGAAATGTTAAAAGTTACATAGATGAAATGGCAGTTGAAATGTCTTTTTCGTTTTGTACCATTTGCTCGAGAGCGCTCGTTTTAGCAGCACGTTACTCTCACTGCATTTTGATATTGTCGTTATTAATTAGGGTTCCGTACCAAAATGGTAAAAAAGGAACCCTTATGGTGTGACTCAGTCTGTCTGTCTGTCTGTCACAGCTGGATATCTCGAGAACTACTTATGGTATCAACTTGAAATTTGGAATAGTTTAAGATGACATTTGCCCAACTATTTTGCAAATAAGAAATAAATAAAAAAATAAATAATTTTTTTACAAAAGGGACTGAAAAGGGGTCTTAAAAATTTGAAGTGGGGTATCATATGAAAGAGCGCCGCTTGCACGTTTTTAATCATTTTTTCTTTTTGTTTTAGGCCGCATAGTTTTCGACTTATGATGAAAAATGTAAAAAAAAACCGTTCCCCCCCCCCACCCCCTTATCTCCGGAGTTTGCAAAGCGAAAAATCTGAAATAATTCTGTGTGATAGTTGTTTATACAAAGATTACAGGAAAAATAAAACGATGTCTCAATATAGCACACTTTTTCAGAAATTCATAAAACAAACAAAAAATCATTAGTTCCACTACCAGTCAACATAGCGCTGATTAAATTAGTTCCACTATCGGCCCAGAGATGGTAATGACCTAAGAAAAAAAATAGTTCCACTATCGGTCAAGAGATGGCGCTGACCCTGATTCTAATATAATTACATATACCTACTATTTGCCGTACGAATAAACGAAGAATAAGTTCCTACTTAGTAATATAAACAGTTTGCAATGTGGAGTGGCTGAAACATTTTTCAGTCACTATAAGCAGCTGTGGTTAAGATTTGTAAATTAACTGGCCGCCTGTTCGCCCTTCCACCTGTCCGCCGGTTATCCTACTTTTTTAAAGACTGTACTAAAGTAACATATCCAAATATAATTTATGATTGTACGGAACCCTCGGTGCGCGAGTCCGACTCGCTCTTGACCGGTTTTATTTTTGTATGAAACAGCAGATTTTTTTTCGCGATTTCAGAGTTGGTCCCTTAATAAAAGTTGTTCAGTTTGATGGTCCCTAACTACCATATTCGGCATTAGGGGTTATTTTGTAACACGAAGGGGTTTTTCGCTGTTTACTCCGGTCAATCATTGGTTACATTCAAAATATAATGTGAGGTGATGGTTAAAGGTTTAGATAGGTTTGGTAGTTAAAGTTGAAACCCATCGCATCCGTACGCGTAGACGTACACGTATACGTTTAACCTTAATCACCTTATTCTTTGGTTCTCGTCAGTTTTAACATTTACCAGTGATACCAAGTCCTTATACGTACCGTTTGTAATAATGCCATCTGATATGCGAATAAAGTTGTTCCACGCGCTCCCAGAATGTGAAGGGAACGACGTTGTGAGTGAAATGGTCTATGAAATAAGCTGGATTAGTGCCTTCTCCGAGTAACCGTACAGCCACTGGGTGCGCGCCCATCGAGTACGACCAGATCAGTGGGCATTCGTATAAAGCTGCTAGCCTGAAATAAACATAAAACATGTTTTACACACACACATAGTAACAGTTACAATGCGGGTTAAAATTTAGGTTTTTTTTATAGATAGGCAAGTGCTTGACCACTAGATATCACGCCTGATGGTAAGCGATGATGCAATCTACGATGAATCGCGGTTGCCTAGAAGATGCCAATTCACTCGCGACTTGAAGGCCCCATGATTGTACCTATCGGGAAACACAGACCCCAGGCACAGAATAGATATAAGTACTATCGTACAGAAAGGAAACTCCGCCCGCCCCGCAATCAATTACCTCACCCGGCCCCGTTCGTAGGCCAGTTCGTACGCTCATTCAATAGCACTAGACTTCACGCACACAGTTGCGCGTGTGCAAAAATGTCACTGTGTAGCGTCTGTGCAATAGGCAGTTGAAACGTGTCGTTTGTATGGAGCGCCCCGGGGTGTGCCCCATGCAAGGAGTTCCACTCTTTAGCTCTAGCGGTACGGATAATAAAATTTGAAGCAAAACGCTTGGTGCGAGTCTTTGGAATATCCACCAAAAACGGTAGCGCTGATTCTGGTTGTCCGATGAAAGAAGGGAGAAGGCGTGCGAAAGGTTGTGCGATTCCACTGCACATTCGCCCAAATGTATCCAATAAAAAACCGATAAACTTGCAATCTTGCGTCTTTGCTCCAGGCTTTTGAGCTTATTAGGTACAGAAAAGATTATCGTTTCCGATGAGCTTCCTGGCCATCCGCTCAATGGATTCAAGCGTTTGGAGCTGGTATTTAGCGGAGCTATCCCAAAGATGAGAGCAATACCTACTCCATACACAATCAGGTTAAGCTACAGTCAGCAGCACCTTAGGTTACCACAATCTTCAATCGATTTGAATTCTTAAATCGTTCATATTAATGGTCATAATCAATTGGAAACTTTTGACAGTTTGGTATATAACCTTCTGCATTTATGCAGGTAAACTCTCTTTAAAAACATCGATAAAGGTAATCTCGAACTGTGGATTGATTACCTATACTTGAAATTAATACTAGTTTATTACTATGTTACAAAGCTCAAAATCAATCAAACTAGGTATACGATGTTCAGTGAGAAAGTGGACTCTTGCCTGAAGCCGGTATGCCGAGGAAGAAAGAGAATTCTACCGTCTACTTACCCCACATATAGTTCACTCTCAATAAAGTCAGATATAACCACGTCGAATTTAAGATTGGTGTTTTCCAATAATTTCTTGAAATTAAGGTCACTAAAGGTTAAGTTGGCTGCATCTATCCCTAAGAGTTGGAGGTAGTATTCATCTGTTTCTTGCGCATGCTCCATGGTATAGGCCGTGTTACAATAAATGTCATCTGAAATGCAAGATTCCTTTTCTATATTATCCTATTTTACGAGGACTTATGGTCATACAGCGTGAGCGTTCGTTTCGGATCCCGCTCGTCCAGGATAGCCTCTGAGAGATCATAGCAGGAAGTTTAGTGAGTCTGCCTCCAATCGAAGCAAACCCCAACATAACCCCGTTGCTTGCCAAGCACGGGGTATGCGTAAAAAAAGCATTCTCCTTACTCAAAAAACGGTTTATGCTCAAACAATGTCAACAATAGGGCTAAAACTATTTTAGAACTGTATTCTTTATTCATTGACGAAGCAAATGATTAAATAAATGCGTAGTATTTAATCGGGTAACAATAAAAACCCTTTTTTTGATATCAAAAATACTGAATATAGCGCACTGAAATACTAAAATGGGCGACGGACTGAGGGCGACTACAAATATTAATTAAAAATGGGTGACTTTAAAATATAAATTGAGTACCTAACTAGTTATTCAAAACGGGCTACTGTTCTATTTGCGCGACAATATTAGAGCTCTAAAATTATTTTAAATTTGGCATATATTTTATTTATAAATGGCGACTATTAACCGAATCGAGATGACTAAAATACTATGTTGGGCAGCTTAATCAATTATACAGTGTGTCCCTTGATAAAGTGCGATCCCGAAAGGGGGGGCGAAACTAGACTATAAGTGACTAATTAAAAAAATAAAAAATATATACTTATTCAATCTAATTTCATTTTTTTTGCGTATTTTTGTTTACGTACAAAAAATAATATTCCTTCAAAACATCACGTTATTTTTTATTTGATCAAAATCTATTCACTACTTTTGAAGGAATATTATATTTTGTACATAGCAGTGGCGAAGGGTCCATACAAGCCGATTTCCATCGGCTTACCTTTTAGAAATCCCACCCCACTGATCCACTATGCAGATCATAGCATTATTCTAGTGCGGCTTACCTTCGCCATAATTTCACCCCTCGCCACTGGTACATAGAGTCCATTGTAAAAATAACAAATCTTAATTATGCAAAAAAAAAATTACTTAGATTTAATATTTTTTTTTTTTGTATTTTTGTATTACTTATTTATAGTCTAGTTTCGCCCCCTTTCGGGATTGAACTTTATCCAGGGACACGCTGTATAGTTACTTACCTACTTGGTATAATAGTTTTACACTCAGTATTTTTGTAACTCATTTAGAATTTTCACTGTTAAATTATTTATCTCCCAGATGTAGTTGCTCGTTTTACGTATTTTTTGTTATCCACAGTTT
This sequence comes from Agriphila geniculea, assembly GCA_943789525.1. Taxonomy (NCBI): domain Eukaryota; kingdom Metazoa; phylum Arthropoda; class Insecta; order Lepidoptera; family Crambidae; genus Agriphila; species Agriphila geniculea. The sequence goes on along the minus strand of OX038890.1, from coordinate 12,091,730 downwards.
ATCGCCCGTTAAGGTTTTTTGTCGCCAACAAAATAAAACGCTGCCGGGTTTAGTAATATGTTAAGAGGCATATTACGTTTCGACTGTGATTTTTGCGTAAAATGGCCAATTTTGAGGTACTCGATCTCAGAAACAAAAATACATTAATAGTTTTGACTTATTGAATAGTGTAGAATAGCTATTGGAATAGTTCATAGCGGCCTCGCTTTTTTGAAAATTTGCTTAACTTTATAATTAAACCCGAAATTGCAGAGAAAGATTTTCATAAAATGCGCGAAGGCACTTTTTTGGGGTCATGGATTGAACTACTGTGCTAAACAAATGAAATAAAAAAAAATCAATATTATCTCTTATATAGTCGAATAGTTCATAGCGGCCTCGGAATTTTGAAATTATGAATGGAATATGTGAAAAAAAAATACCAATCAAAAACCATAAAAGTACTAAAAACGCTCAGAATTGTGAATTTTTCCTAGCTACATAATTATTATTACGTAAAATTTATATCAGAATAATCTTTACTTCATAAGAACATCAAATTTCATACTTTTATTTGTTGTTTGTACTTGTTTTTCTTTCTGTGTATGTTCAAAGTTGACTCTAAGAAATCGTTCACCAACTTTAATTTTCCTTTCTAACCCTTTAACTTTCCAGTGTATCATCATATTACTTTTTGTCGCGAACACATATAAATGTATTTAGTAGACCCAAAGGTTTATCTAGGTTGTAGCGCTAAAATCCGTCAAAATCGAAATTTCGACGAAAAAATGTGATAGGGCCCTTAACAGTCGCCAGTTATTATTTCCAGTCGCCCAATTAAAAATATCCCAAAATAAATACATTTGAGAGCAATTGATTTTGTTGCTAAAAAAGGTTGAAATAAACTCAGCTAGTCAATTTCATATTATTTACCTGCATATTGTACCTGCGTGGAGCTGATATCGATTTCAGTAAAGTTCTCATGGCGCTCATTTTGTGGAAATGCCGTCACAAAAGTTACCTACGACAAAAACAGATATTAAATAAAATGATCCAGTGCTTTGATATCTCAATTAATCTTCAATCATTTTGTATTAACATTTTTTGAGTACTATCCCCGCCAATTGCTAATGCGCTGGAACCTTGTCAACTTAACATACACGTCAACGTCAACTGCAACTAAACATAACATAAAACAAGAAAATTCTAACAGTTAAGTAATATACTTATATTAATTATTTAATTCTTATTTTCAATAAGATAGGGTCTAGGTATATAAAAAAAATTCAATTGTTTTTCGTTTTTACCGACTTCAAAAGGACGGAGGTACTCAATTCGACCCGTTTTTTTTTTTTTTTTTTTTTGTTTTTTGTATGTACACCGATTACTCGAAGACGGCTGAACCGATTGAAATGATTCAAACATTATTAGATTAGGTAAACTTTCAAGTTGGTCCCATTTTTTAAAATTTTGAAATCGGTTCAGTACTTTTCAAGTAATCTTGAAAAAAGCACGAAAATGGAATGATTTCTGTGTGAACTACCTCGATGATCAGTCGTATAACTTCTTTGTTTATGAACTGAATAAGATAATTATTTTTTTGTTTGAAAAGGGATATCTTAAGAGTAGTTCTTTAACCGACTTAAAAAAGGAGGTTCGTAGTTTGATCCGCATGTATGTATGTTTCTCCGCGATTAACTCACGTTTGGCTGAGCCGATTTTTCTACCTAAATAATATACCTACACTACCTAATAGAAAAGGTACTTACACTAAAAATTAAAAAATAAAAAATTGTTTAAAAAAACAAAAAACCGACTTCAAAAAACCTACCTCTAAAAAGCAAGAAATAATATTCGTAATAATAAAAACACGTCTATTGAAGTCGGGTGGGGCTGGAGTACAAATTCCTTTTTTTTTATTCTAAAAGCCCCACCCGACTTCAATAGACGTGTTTTTATTATTACGAATATTATTTCTTGCTTTTTAGAGGTAGGTTTTTTTGAGGTTAAAAACATGGCCGCCAGGCGCATTACCAATTGGCGGGCTTAGTAGTTTGTAAGACTAGGTATAGTTGTTCTGTCTCACGAAGACGGTTAAGCCGGCTACATACAGACGGAATCCCGATTCGGAATTCCGAAACGGAATATCGATAATGTATGAAAATTCCGTACGAAAAAATCCCGCATGTGTGTGGTAGGTCCATATACACACATCAACTTTGTCTAGGGATACCAGGTGTTATTTTCATACAAACGAGGTAAGTTTGAAGCCTTGGTTTTGCTGCCAGGGATGTACTGTGCTGTGATCTGATGACGGCTATCCAGGGAGTGAATGGAGGAGATTCAGATCGCTATACACACCCAACTGATCTGACCAGCATTCAAAAAACGTATTAGAAATATTTAAAAAAACTGCAAAAATAGCATGAAAATGTATGGAAATCCTCAAACTGAGAACTCTAATCCATTAATCTTTTAAAATGCTGATCAGATCAGTTGGGTGTGTTTAGCGATCTGAATCTCCTCCATTCACTCCCTGGATGACCATCATCAGATCACAGCACGGTACAACCCTGGCAGAAAACCAAGGCTTCAAAGTTACCTCGTTTGTATAAAATTACACCTGTATCCCTAAACAAAGTTGATGTGTATATTTGAATTTGCTGCATTCGAAATTACGTATGTACAGAATTCCGTCTGTATGTGGCTAGCCTAACTACTTACTTTTGAATGTTGTTAGGCGTGCACATAAACATTGTTTTAGTGTGCGTCTGCACGCTGTCGTACTACGTACACTTATGTACATGTGTACGCCTAACAACATTCATAGTAAGGCTGGCCACATACAGACGGAATTCCGAAATTCCGTTTCGGAATTCCGTCTATACGTAATTCCGAACGCAGCAAATCCATACAAATCTATGAACCTACCACACACATGCGGGATTTTTCCGTACAGAATTTTCATACATTATCGATGTTCCACTCGGAATTCCGAATCGGAACTTCGCTTAAAACGGACTTCGTGAGATAGAAGAACTATACTTTTATTATTGTTCAAAGCAAGTAAAGTTCACAAAATAGTGTCGTACTAAGAAAATAATACTTAGAATATTAGACTTGACTCTTCAAATACTATATTATTTTGTGCTAATAAAAAAGAAATTTACCTCATGTCCAGCCTTCAGTAAGTGTTTGACCGTTTTTTCCCCCAAAATAGTTATACTCCTAATTGCCATGGGATACACGACCAAAATTTTAAACGCGTCGATGCTGTACAAAGTGCACAAAAAACACAAGACATATATGAACTTCATTGTATAATTAAAATAAAAACTTGTTTTTTACAAAGTATGTTTTAATTTAGGCGGGCTATAATACGTTTTTATTTTTGTCGGGTTACAATACGTTTGTATTTTTGCGTTTTGCGTTTTATACTATGATCCCGCACAGTGGGTGGGTAACGACTGAATGAAGAAATACTGTTCCGCCTATTTAAATGGCTGCATTTGTAGGTGTAGTTTCGTTATCTTGTGAGATAAGGATTTGTATAACATATTATCAGTAAAAGATTTAATAAAAAAAATTGCGATAAGTTTACGCAACTCACATACCTAATTATCAGGTACTTAGTTAAAATAATTAATAAAAAAAACTTTATCTCAGTAACATTGATACTATTTCTAATGTGTTGAAATATGTAAAAAAATATTCTAATGTAGTAAATCTGAGAGATTGAAATCGCGAAAAAAAATCTGCTGTTTCATACAAAAAAATTATAACGAAAATGGGTCATTCCACGCAAAACGGGAAAAAGCTATAAATTTTGGATTTCTTTTATTATCTCTATTTTAAAAACAATTTGCAGTTACAAGTTTGTACTCCATTCATACATAAAAATACATTCATAACAATAATTATTATAGAATATAAATATAAACTTTTATTCTATAACAATTTTATCACTAGTGCAGTTGAGAATTTCTGTCCCACAAGTCACAAATTCAAAATAATATATTTTTCTTTTCAAGGTAGTTAGCGTTTATTTATATTACCTACTTAGGTAACTGACATATCACTATCTAATCACAACAAAGATAAAACACAGTTGTTAGTAGTTTGCCTAAAACTTGACATTGAATGAGCAAAGGTAAAAGATCGGCCATTTTTTGTCCCACCAGTCACAATCATTCAAACAATAGTTTAACATTGAAAATATTGACTGTTGGACTTTTCTTTAACACTTCAAGGCCCGGAAAATGAGACACGATAGATAAAAGGGATAGCAAAATGATTCTTTAGCTATGTTTTAAGACAAACGCTGTTGTATGTTTTATAATGACTCAATTATAAGTCAGAGTTGGTCAAATTCTGGAGTAAAATGTCCCACCATTCACTATGGAATGGCCCAAATATCAAAATGTATGAAACAGGTGGTTTTCTTTTCGCAATTTCAGAGTTGGTCCCATAGTAAATGTTGTTCAGTTTGATGCTCCCTATCGATATAATTAACGATGAATTTTATAAAAGTTGTCACAAAAAACCTAATGAGGGGTTTACACTGGGCCGCAGGTGACTCAAACCCGGTGGCAAAAACTGTGGCCCTACCATGAGTTGATGCAAACTGTTTACGTTACAGTAAACTGTCGGATATACTGCTCACAGTCAATACGAGTGAAAGAGAGAAAACGATAGTTTACTGTAACGTAAACAGTTTGCAACAACTCATGGTAGGGCCACTGTACCCAAGTGTTATTTTATTGCCTTCGATCACAAGGTTATACATATTATTTTAATACTTAGGTTACGCCGTCGACACCAGTCCATTTCATGACAAAAACAACGACGCCGTCAACTGCGACGAAATTTTACACGCGACTTGCTAGTAAACAACAATAGACCGCCACAGTCGGCTAAAATCGGTCCGTGTAAATCCCACACGTAAAGTACAAATACTTTTTCAAATCTATTTTATTTAGCTATAATTTTAGAAGATGACTTAATCATTAGTATTGAAACAATCAAAATATTATTAAACAACTTTATTTCATCCTCATAGTCTTGACTTAATATAATTTAACCGTAACTTGGACGTTCTCCAAGGCCGTAACTATTGTTACGTAGGTACTTACACGTTCAAGCAAATACTAATGTGTACTTACAACGAAGTGACTGGTTTAATAAGTGCACAAATTCCTAGCACTACATCTCCGATAGGTATGATATACCATTCATAACAGCATACGATACCAGACAGTCTTACAATTCATAAAATAGATCTAATGATTGCTTACCTACGTACTTGTTAACCTAAGTTCTTATCAATATTGTCTTAAGTTTCATAGTTAGCTGGTTTTAAGATAAACACTTTTATAAATTATATGCAAACTCTGTGATAAAACATTACTGGTTTGGTTAGAATTCAAAATACCTTTCATATTGCTATATGATTGTTTTTATAAATGACACAAATTTTCATTAGAATAAATACTAAAAAAAACAAATTTTTTAGCACTCAATAGGATATCACGCTATTATTATTTTTCAAAATGTTTCATCTTTAATTACATCTTAGGCTCAAAGACAGAAATCACTCATTGAGCGAAAAAACCGCTCACAACGCGTTGTGGTCACTGTCAAAAATCCACAACGCGAAATTCGTATTCGTGTTGTGGCACAGAATAAATAATAGTACAAGTACAGAAGCAGCATTCCGCAAAGTCATTTAAATAAATAGCGACTTTTGCTCCAACACAATAAAGTGCAATTCAGGTCGCGCAGCGCTAATATTAGTTGCCTCTCTTTCTATCGCATGCTCTTACCTTTTCTGACGACGCAACGTTAGGGTCGTCTTCCTTTAAATGAACTGTGTAGCATATATCATAATGTGAAAAACGACAATTGTTTATTGGTTTTTTGATTTTGACATACTTACATGGAATAGTAATGGCGATTCGACATTGTTACTAGTATAAAGAGACAATACCTACGCCGGCATTATGATGCCCCGCGACTACACAGGCGGGCGTGTGGCAGCCCGCTGATCACTTGTGCCTCCGTAGGCACGGCTAGCGGTAGGTGCTTATCGCGCGACCTTGAGCGAGTGAAGGAGGCCTGGTTGTGGCTCTTCTGAAAACGCCCATGACGCGTTGCGGTAGTCACAACTCACAGCAAAGCTAAATTCGCGTCGTGGTCATCACACATACCAAACGACTACAACACGTTGTAGCAATGAAGAAAACTCATGACGTTAACATTCGCGTTGTGGATTTTTGACACTGACCACAACGTGTTGTGAGGCTTTTATTCACACAATAAGCGATTTCTGTCTTTGACCCTAACATAAACACAAATGCAAACGTAATAAGTAGTTAACAATAATTTAGATCTAAGCTTTTATTAGCCTCAAAACGTTTTAAACCAAAAAGTTCAGGGAAAATACAGAAGTTGGTATGTCAACAGCTCACAAAATCTTGTCAAGCTTGATCGAGAAAAAATATTAATAGGCCTTTGTAAGAGCCCACACAGTCGGGGGGTATGTTAGGCCATTAAAGAACACGCATCATCTTTATTATTTAGTTAATAAGGTTGATTATTTGAGACATTTTTATATGCCAACAAATTCTACAAAAAATTGTGTTGGTAAAGATTTATGCGAGGAGTAGATCGGAAAAAAGTCCGTCATCTGTATTAGGCTCTTAGCGATGCATTGATTCATCAATGAGCTTGTCTGAATGTCTACTTTATTCATTTCTCGTTCAAGCTTAACTTTCCGTAATTACAAGAGAAAATCACAATTAACGAACTAAAAAAAATACAGTACTGCAAAAATATTGTTCAGTTAGCGCCAAAATGATCTGAGCATTCAAACTTAAGAAAATACTTAATCATTTAACAAAAATCTACCTTATCACAAGACATTATGGAGCACTTTCACTTGTTTGTTCTAATCAACCTTATCTCAAGATATTAAGGTGCACTTTCGTTTGCCGGTTATTTTGGCGCTAACTGTACAAAACTGAAGTCTGCACCATGACCCTGAAGCATGACGAACTCGCGGAAGAAAGAGTTTTGACCATAATATCATCCCAAAGCAGACAAACTTTTGTTTAGGTATCTGTCAAAAATGAATGACAACATTTTTGTCGAGTTCGTCATGCTATGCCTGCAGGTAAAAGATACAGGTTAGTTCAGTCAATGACAAAATATATCTTACATTTGCTATGAAAGTGATTAAGTTTAGCATTGTTTGTAATGTTGTGGTGTAGGTATACAGATATCAACAATGAACACTTTCGGTTTTATGCAAACCACACCGATACAATGTCTGTGACAAAATAAAATAGAATTGATTGGAATGCTCGGATAACATGATTTAATAACAAATAAAAGTCATCATAAGAAATAAATAAAGTGGAACAAAGAAATATCGACGTAAAATTGAGCACCAATTTTCCTATGAACAGTTACCGTTCAATCAAACAATAGGAAGCATATTAAAATGCTTTAAAATGATGGCAGCGGGCGATTTCGAAAAGATTAAAAAGTTTTTACTCATATTAAAAGAAAATGCTCACTTTTCTATATGTAGCTGTAGTTTTTATATTCAGTTCAAAAACCAAAATCGCTCCATGAACGAAAAACCGCTTACAACTCACAACGCGTTGTAGTCACTGCCAAAAAACCACAACGCGAAGTTCGTGAAACGCCCATGACCCGTTGTGGTAATCACAGACCACCACACAATTTTTACCTTGTGGATTTTTGGCAGTGACCACAACGCGTTGTAAACAGTTTTTTCGCTCAATTAGCTATTTCGGCATTTGAGTCTGATATATCTACTTAAATACACAAAGGAATGTATAAATTTTTCTGGTACATTTAGGTAACTATAACATTATTGCAGACCATCACAACTTATTTATAGTAAACAAATACTTTACAGTAATATAAAGGTAACACAATAATAATTGTGATCATTCGTATAATATAAAGTTTTAACACATAATTGTAAATAATTAAAACTTAGTATTAAGTTGGAGAGCGATTTCTTTATTGCATATGCGAGTTCTGGATTTAATTTTTAACTGTAACAAAAAAAATGATTTTATTTAATTTTATCATAATTGTAAAAAAAAACTACTATTTTTATCACAACTAAACATTCTTTCAGTAGTCCATATTTTCAAATATTGTTTTATTTTTATTTTTTCTCTATTGGTACATTAATTATAGACAATCATATTACGCAGATATAGTTAAAAACTTCTTCATACATTCAAAGACGCCAAAAGATAATATTTCGGTTGCATTTTTGACCACTTTGAATGTTTCCCATTAATAAACATTTTGAGTGGGCGCCTCAAACTATTGTAACTGACTGTACCAGCCATTTAACAAATGAAAATGCTCGCCTGACAGATTAGTTATGAGTTGTTCCTTCGATGTCAATCAAAAGCGTCCACAACACTACATGGGATTCCAATTTGCGTAATATTGCGCAATATTGCGCAACTGACCTCAAAACAGTATTTTAAAGTTTTGATAGATAATTAGTTTAGTTAAAATACATCAATTGGTTACGTTTGTGTCAATAAATAGTGATAAACAATAAATAGTAGAAAAAAGTGAATATAGTAATATGTAGGTAGTGGATAAATTACACAACATTATGATATTCTTATAGTAAAGTTGCACAATATTAGCCAATGTTTATTTTTAAATTGATTGTGAGAGATGATCCTGTATGTAGGAGATAATGTATTTTGATAAGATTACAAAAATAGATTTTAGTTTAATTAGATAAATAATAAACATTTACATAATATTTAGAAATAATGCTGTAACATAATACTTTGCGAGTCCAACTCGCACTTGGCCGGTATGGATTGTAAAACTGTGATAATACTGACCTGTAGGGTAGGAATAATGAAGCTATGGTCGTTTTGACAGTGAATAAGTAATTGCAAATGCTGACAATGGTGTCGATTCGGTTGGCGACGACTTAAATAAATTGACAGGACTAAATTTTCCATCCTTTTCATTCTGTATCGAAAAGACAAGAACAGAATGCTAAAATTAAGTTTACTCCTGTCAATTTAGTTCAGTCGAGCCTACCGAATCAACATCATTATATCGGGTCATTTTGAACTTACCATCCAAATTTTAAGGATGTGTCCAGTCCATGAAACTAAACAACTTTCTCTAAGAAACATGTGTCAAATTTCGCCAAAAAATTTTGGTCATCCCATACTAAATTGATCACGTGATCTCTTTGATTTGTATGGAAAGTCGATTTTTATATTACATATTTGACCATGTGTTCCTTAGAGAAAGTTGTTCAGTTTCATGGACTGAACACATCCTCAAAATTAAGATGGTAAGTTCAAAATGACCCTGTATAAAAATATCAGCATAAGCAATTTTTTTTATTACATCTCATGGAGGTCTTCGTGGGCGTTTTCAGAACAACTGACCAAAGTTGCATCATGGAAGAATAGTTTGGGATCGCATAGAGATAAAACGCAAACAAATATTAATTTACTATAAGGCACCTACTCACTTGACCATCAGCCATTTTTAGTGTCCCCACTGCTGGGGCACAGGCCTTCCTTATGGGTGGATAAGGAGGACGGGCCATAACCCACCACGCGGGCCCAATGCGGATTGGTTGGTGTTAACGACTGCAAATGCAGCCGGGATCAACGGTTTAACGTGCCTTCCGAAGCACGGAGTTGTTCGAGATAATATATTTTTGGTCACCCATCCCATGACCGACCCTTGCGAAACTCACTTACTCATTTACCTCACTTACCTACCTACTCACTTACCTCAGCAGATTAACGCAGGTAGAGTGAAATGCCATCTTTCATCTGTGTCCTGGAATAGAGGGGCGCGCGCTTTTACCCCCATAGCGGTAGGGCGCTGCGTAGGGTCGTGGCTCAGCATCATCTTTAATACTTGCGTCTATAAACAATATGACAAGCTAAAGAAACTGTAGCTATACAGGGTGTGCTAGAAAATATGGTCAAGCCGAAGTGTGGTTACAGTCCAAATCGCAAAAATAAATCAATTTTTTTTATACCCTTATTATGCAAAATAAACATTTTAGAAATAGAAATATAAATAAACTTTATTCGCAGTAATTGTGGTACAGACAGAAAAACTTAGTAGAATTAAAAATACTTAGTCATAAATTGAGTTCCTATTAAGCAATTAAAATAAATTTGTAATGTCAATAATTGATACTTAATACATTCAATAAATTAAATAATTGTATACGCAAAAATTAATTTAAATTATAAATCATAACAGTTTTATATTATATTGAATGATGAAGAATTAGAATGTTGAATGTTGGTATATAGAATGTTACTTGCAATGAAACTGTTGTTATATATTTATTTCGGTTTTGGAAATTATTTATTGGATCACAGATAGACAACAGAGCTCAGGGTTTGTTTAAAGATATCTGAAATCGGGTGAAATTAACGAGGACGTTTATTGATTTGAGACTTGACATTTTTAAGTGGCCACGGCTATTGTGTGTCGAGTGAGCATGAACAATTAGGAGAGATTTATGAATCTGAACATAATTAGTAATAGTACATTATGAGACAAGTTAGCTTAGGTTGGTCATTGCACACAAGGCTGTGGGTTTCAGCCCGAGCCGCAGGCGAGGGCGTAACTCAGCCGAGTGTGCAATGAGTAAAAGCTCACGAGTTTCATACGACGTTTTTCAACACATTTGCGAGGAAAATACAAAGTAATTTACCACACAGCAACAAATACGACAAAAACAAAATACGACAATTATGGGAAAAGGCGCGTAAGTTTTTTTTTTGTTTTTTTCACACGCCCAATGCAAGAATATTTTGCGAACAAAGGGGTGAGTGAGCATACAGCCTACTTCAAAACTATAATTTTAAGTGATAAAATGCAAATATTTTAATATTTTATAACAAAATTTTATGAATTATGAATAATTTTATAATAATAAATATTTGTTTGACTTAATTAAAGACTTACACATTTATTTATTTCAACAATGAATATGAACTTTCAGCGGCATAAAACCCCTTTGTTGTTACTAAAAAAAATAACTGTATAACCCAGTTAAATTGGGAATGCTCTGTTTACTCGCATAGAACTTGCAGCAAGGTACTAATTTAACTTTGTAGGGATAATTCTATAACAACCTAATGTTTTATATATTACTGCACGCGTTTGTTATAGCTCGGTTTATGGCCCTAAAAGCGATGTATTCGGGCTCACTTTACGAGCAAGTGTGTTGAAAAGTCTGTTTATCTTTACTTGTCCTATTTAGTAAACCGCTTTTGAAAGTCGTTATACGTCTTTTACATTCAAATCTTTATTTTAAAATATGTTGTCTTATTAAATCAAATTGTCACTAATAATTAGTAATTTATTTTGTAATCTATGTGTGGAAAACCTTTGTTGTATTTTATAATTGATGTTTTCTATAAAGAGTTTTACGAAGATTGTTTACCAAATAAGACAAGTAAGGACAAACAGACTATAAACGTCTTAAGGACCTAGTCAAGAAGCTTATACTCCCAATGGAGATTGCACGGCTAGTGTCATATTGAAGACAGAAAAAATGTCCTTGAGTGACGTGACGGCTTATTGCTATCTCTTTCTTTAGTGTTACATTACGTGTTCGTTGTTCATCGTTCATTCGTTCGTGAGAAACGAAAACGTATTGACACGCTAAAGAAAGAGCTAGCAATAAGCCGTAACGTTACTCAAGGTAATTTTTTCTATCTTCACTATGACACTAGCCGGTGCAATCTCCATTGGAGGTATAAGCTTCTTGGACCTAGTAAACGTTCAAACGTGCTTGTCAAATTTTATGTGTTTGTCAAATAATTTGATCGTCTGCGAGCATAAACTATGTGTTTGACAAACAAACCATAAACAAAACTACGTGCCTTTGTCTATGGTTTGTTTGTCAAACTTGGTTTGAACGTGTGCGCTGAGAAAACGTACAATCAAAAACCATAGAGAATTAATCACTCCTGTCAAAAACGTAAAATTTGACACACACATTTGAACGTTTAACGGGTCCTTTACCTCTTCAGGATGCTTGTCGCTGAACTGCTGCGGGTAGTGTGAGTCGCGCGCGCGCCGCAAGCACGCCACTCGCTCCGCCTCCGTCCCGAACGGTTGCAGCAGCTCGAACAGAATGAGCCCCAGCGAGTATATGTCTACTTTGTAGCTGTATGGGCGCCTCAGCAGTTGTTCAGGAGACATGTACAGGTGGGTGCCTGGGAGTGATTTTGGAAAAGTGTCTTAAGGTAGTCATCTCACCTCTTCGGGATGCTTGTCGCTGAACTGCTGCGGGTAGTGCGAGTCGCGCGCGCGCCGCAAACACGCCACTCGCTCCGCCTCCGTCCCGAACGGTTGCAGCAGCTCGAACAGAATGAGCCCGAGCGAGTATATGTCCACCTTGTAACTGTAGGGACGACCCAGCAGTTGCTCAGGAGACATGTACAGGTGTGTGCCTGGGAGTGATTTTTGGATAAGTGTCTAATTGTCTATCAATAGAGATGGGCAAAAGACCCGGTTTACACCGACTACTGGGTTTAAACCCAGTAAAAACCGATTATTGAATTGTATGTTTATGATATGTTAAATGTGCTGTTGCTATGAAAACAATTTCTTGTTAAATCAATAAAAAAGATATTAATCTGTTTTACAAAATGGTCTATGGGCTTTCACTGGGCTTGTCGGGTTGTTTGTCTAGTCGGGATTAAACCGGGTCTTTTGCCCAATTTTTTTTATATATTTCGGGGTTGTAAATTGGGTAAAAGCGAGCAAAGCCACGGGCTAAAGCTATATATGTATTTGAAAAGTGGCCATTAAGCTCTTTTATATGGTACCCAACACGGCTTTATTAATGACGACCTCCGTGGTCGAGTGGTTCGCACGCCGGTTTTCAAGGCGTCACCATCTCTTGAGGTCCCGGGTTCGATCCCCGGCTGGGTCAATGTAGAAAATGAACTTTTCAATATTGTCTCAGGTCTGGGTGTGTGTCATACCACCGTTGTTTCTGATTTCCATAACACAAGTGCTATAGCTACTTACTTTGGGATTGGAGCAATGTATGTGATGTTGTCAAATATTTATTTATTTATTTATTTACTTTATTAATTTTTTTTTTCATTACAGTCCTCTAGAAAGCGCCCTATTCGATTTAATGTAACGTCACATAGCCGATGTTCATTGGACGATTTAAGACGCTTCTAACGATACCTCATTTGTCAAATTATGATAAGAAGTTTAGAAGATTCTATGTAACGGGTGAACATACATGCATACATACAGGCCAAAATCATATACCCTTCGTTTTGGCTTCGCGTTAGTCGGGTAAAAAAGAAAAGAGCCTATATAAATGGTAGATTATACAATAAGTGAAAAAAGAGGGAATTTAGTTCGAGGGATACAAAGGACCGAGATGAAATTTTTTGATGCGCGCTTGTTCCAAATTCAAAATATTTTATTCACTCTTATCCTTGAATTAAACGCACTTTTTCGAGTGGCGATGGTAAAAAAGTGTTTTATCTTACCGACTCTATAAGTATGACGGGCGTGCGCATCTATATCCTCCGTAGGCTCGCCGTCTTGAGATCCGTCGGCCATCGCGGTGACCAGGCCAAAGTCACCCACTTTTACCCTGCCGTCGGGCGCGAAGAATATATTACTGGGCTTCAAGTCTCGATGGATCAGCCCCGCTAGGTGAACATATTCTACCGCTGACACTATTTGACTGAACAGGATTTTCACCTAAGGAGAAAATATATTTTTATGGGTAGTATTTAATCGGGTATCAATAAATTCCCATTTTGGGTACTGAAATACTAAGTGGGCGACGGGCTGACGGCGACTAAAAATGTTAAAAATGGGTGACTTTAAAATACAAATCGAGGAACTAGTTATTTAGAACGGGCGACCAAATTACTATTTGGGCGACAACCTTAGGGCACACAAAACATTTAAAATTTGACATACATTTTTTTTAATGTATTATTATCCTAATTGAGATGACAAAAATACCATGTTGGGTAGCTTAAATCAGTTATATAGTTACCTACTTGGTATAATAGTTGCCCACTCAGTATTTTTGTCACACATTCAGAATTTTCACTTTTAACTTAAATTATTTATCTCCCACATGTAGTCGCCCGTTTTATATATTTTTTGTAATCCACAGTTTGTCGCCCGTTTAGTTATTTTGACGCCCAAAAAATTAACCGCTGCCAGGTTTAGTATTGAAGTATCCCATTAACAGTCGCCTTTAATTATTTCCAGTCACCCAATTAATTAAATACCGATTTTTATTAACAATGCCATTTTATCACATTATTCTATTCAATCTGTTTTTACGAACATCATAAGAACGAGTCAGAAACTCTCAGATTTACCAGTAAAAACAGTGCCCATTTAAACTATAATCTCTCTAAATTATTTATAAAAGAATTATGCAACAAAATTAATATTGAATTAGATTATTTAACATATCAAAAAAAGTACCTTGCACCACATGCGATAAAGTCTTTCATCTCACGTTCTAGTGGTAATGTTGTTAACAGTCAGCATAAGCAAAGATTAACAAAAAAGGTTTTAAAACAAAAAACTATTCCGTCTTACTTTGCCAGTGTTAAGCCATTACCTATACCTAAGGAAGAAAGTGAAAATAATTTTTTTCGAGCATAAGAAACAATTAGTCCTATTCCATCAAAATATTGCCAGCGTACAAAAAAAGCGCGACTTGCTTGAAGTAACTATTGACGAATTAAACCGAGAATTAGGTAATGTTGATGTGATTTGCTTGTCAGAAACATTTATGAAATCGGGCTCTGAAAAGAACTTAAATATCAACAATTATAAGTTAGCATCAGCTTTAGCTGAAATTTGTAATTTTGCAGGAAAAACCGAAGAGGCGGTACTTGTATTCTGGTGAATAATAATATAGAATATAAACACCTCATTGTACATGAGTCTTTACTTCACGCATTTGAATGTTGTGCCGTAGAGATACCACAGCATAACTTATTAATTTTTTGTATATATCGAACGCCTACATCTAAAGTAGAAATATTCCTCAATCAAATGCAAGCTTTGCTAAACAGAATAGTAAAAAGACACAAAAAAAATATTATCCTCTGCGGAGACTGGAATATTGACTTATTGCAAGACAATCAGCACTCAAGAGAATTAATTAGTATATTATCTAATCACAATATTACGAGCCACATCACCCAAGCAACTAGGAAAAAGGCATGTCTTGACATTATAGCTAGTAACCTAACGGAAGTTGTTCCTAAATTGCACTGCCTTTGTTTATCAGATCACGAAACCGGTCAAAGCGTTAAAATGCAAATAGAAGTGCATAATTTTATTAAAAAGCCTGCGTTCTGGTTTGAAAAAAAGAGAGACATGTGTAAAGAGAACCGCAAAAAATTTCTAAACTGCATGTCTTCATTATCATTTAGTGAAGTCCTAAAGGAAACAAGTACAGAAAAAGCTTTTAATACTTTTCACGATTTTGTAACACTTTTTTACAACTTATGTTTCCCAATAGTTACAGTCAAAATGGTGGCCAAACAGAAGAGTAACAGGTGGCTAAGTAGAGGATTAAAACGCAGCTGCATTAACAAGAGGCGACTTTATCTAAAATATCGAATGTCTTCCGCAAACAAAGCCCGCAATAAGAAAAGATATAGCGACTATGCTACCCTATTACAAAAATGCATATCACAGGCTCAGCGATCTGTAAACACAAAATATATAAAAAACTCTAAGAATGTTTGCAAAGCTTCCTGGAATGTAATCAAGAATAATATAAATCATAAGCATTTTGACAGTAATATACATGAGATTAAACTTGATAGTGGTAAAACAATAAAAGATCCTCAAAATATTTCCGAAGCATTAAATAATCATTTTATTGACATGACAAATAAACAAATAAATTCTAATAATACTAATTTGACACATAATATTGATAATAATTCAAATAGTATTTTTTTGACAGCAGTGAATGAATCTGACGTATTAAAAATTATTAAAAAAATGAAAAAGACTAACTCAACTGGGCATGACGATATTAACGTTAAAATGATTATTGAAAGTGCTAAGTATTTAGTAACAGCTTTAACTCATATCCTGAATCTCTCTTTTTTAGAAGGACATTTCCCGTCTCGTCTGAAACAATCGGTGGTTAAACCTCTACACAAAAAAGGTCCTTACGACGATATTAACAATTATAGACCCATTACCCTCATTCCTACATTGTCGAAATTGTTTGAGAAAGTTATGTATGACAAAATACTAAGTTTCATAGAATCACATAACTTATTAACTGGCGCACAATTCGGTTTTAGAAAAGGGAAATCCACGAGTCTAGCATGTTTTCACTTACTTCATCACATAACAAATAATTTAAACTTAGGCAATAAAACTGCGGCGATTTTTCTGGACATGAGCAAGGCGTTTGATTTCGTATCTCACAAAATTTTATTAAGCAAACTTGACAAATATGGAATCAGGGGTAATGCTCACTCTTGGTTGGAATCATACCTGTGTAATCGGGAACAATATGTAGAAATCTCTAAAATTTCTGGAAAAACAAAATCTATCTTCAGGTCCAATAGTCGTCCGAATAGGTGTGGAGTACCACAAGGAAGCGTACTGGGTCCACTCCTATTCCTTATCTACATAAACGACCTACCGTTAGCATGTAGTGCGCTAAGCATTCTATTCGCTGACGATACTACATTGATAATCAAGAGCAGAAACAGTGACGAACTTGCTGCTCTGGCAAAGGACAATTTGGAAAACGTTGACAAATGGCTACAAGCCAACAACCTTCACATAAATGTTGACAAAACTAAACTTATGACTTTTCAGGCTAGAAATAATAATGACATAAAATTGAATTTAGAGTTTAATAATAAATACATTGAAGAAGTTGACAGTATAAAATTTTTAGGCTTGACGGTGGATAGATTCTGTAATTGGAAATGTCAGATTCAGACCCTACTTAGCAAATTAGATAGATTTGTATATGCCTTAAAGAGAATAAAGCAAAGTGTATCTAGAGAAGCTGCTCTTATGGCATATCATGGCTACGTTTCCTCCTTATTACGGTATGGCATTATACTGTGGGGTAATTGTACGGATATTATTCGTTTATTTCGACTTCAAAAAAAATGCATAAGAGCGATATGTGGTGCGGGATACTTAGATAGTTGCAAACCTTTATTCAGGGAACTAGGAATTCTGCCACTTCCCTGTCTATATATTTTAGAAACTTGCCTGTTTGTGAAGAAGCATCTGTACCTATTTAAAACAAATAATGACTATGGCACTAGAGGGAGAAGAGGTGATAAATTACGTATTCCATACCAAAGGCTGAAATTATATTCTAAAAATTCATATTGCATGGCCATTTATATGTACAACAAACTCCCATCTGAATTGACAAGTTTAACGCTATTTAAATTTAAAGATAAATTAAGGCAATTATTATTGACGAAAAATTATTACTGTGTTTCTGACTTTTTAAGTGACAAAACAATTAAGTAAATAATTATGTTCTGCGGTATTCAATTAATTTTGTAGTAAGAGTGTATTTTTTTTTAATATAACTAAATGTTTTTTTTTTCCATTATATAATTATAATTATGACATAGCTGAAATTTGTAATGAATGATACTTGCCATTTACTTTTTTTATTTGCTATCAAATAGCTTTTAATTATAGTTAATATTTCAAATATTTGCACGCTGTTTGCATACGGCAGCATGTAACGGCACATTTTATGTTTAAGACCTTTGTTGACCACATGTTTGCAAATAAACGATTGATTTGATTTGATTTGATTTGATTTGATTTGATAGCCGTGAAAACACGAAAATGGTACGAATATCAGTGTACGAGTGCACAAACTTTTTACATTTAGAAATATTTTGAAGGCTATTACGAATTATATTTTACAAATCAACTACTAATGAATGGAAGTTTAACAGCAACGTTATCTCATTAAGATAGGATGGCACTTCCACTCAAATTTACAAAATTACTATCGGCCGGTTTCTGAATTGAGAAATTGAAGTTGAGCACTACTTAAGTACAAATTTTGTATGGGTGAGTAAGGTTTGAGTAGTGCTCAACTTCAATTTCTCAATTCAGAAACCGGCCGTATGTAAACAGTAAAAAAACCGGCCAAGTACGAGTCGGACTCGCGCACGAAGGGCTTCGTACCAAAAAACGGCAAAAAATCATGTTTGTTGTATGGGAGAATATTTATTTTATTCTGTTTTTAGTATTTGTTGTTATAGCGACAACAGAAATGACATCATCTGTGAAAATTTCAACTGTCTAGCAATCATGGTTCATGAGATACAGTCTAGTGAGACAGACAGACAGTGGAGTCTTAGTTATAGGGTCCCGTTTTTACCCTTTGGGTACGGAACCCTAAAAAGGGCTTAGACTTATAAAATAGGGATGAAAATGTCTAGTATTTACCATTTCATATTTTTTTATTTTAATTTTTGTAAAAAAACGAGGCAAAAATATACGCTGAGCTTTTACCTATTTGCATCGCTATGACACACAATTTAAGAGTCCGCTTGCAAAATTTTTACGTGCGTTCGCTGCCCCCCACCCACTTATTTTACTCGCAACTGTCTCGCTCCCGCACTTTATCGCACGGCCGAGCGCTTTGTGTCCATCATTCTGGCAGCGCCCCGGTTTCTGATTTTTAAAGTGCAAAATTTTCAACTGATTTAAAATATATATTTTATATGATTTTTATGTATCTTTTCGCCTGCAAACAAGGCTTGATCTGTTCTGAGAACACTCATTAGAATTATAAAGGTAAGTATAAAAGTAAGTAATATAACTAATAAGTTTTTATATTTTTGTGGCAAGCTTACATAGCTTAATAAGAAAGAAAGAAAGAAAGAAAAACTATTTATTGACCGTAAAACATTATAGACAGTAAGGTAATTAAAAATAAAAGTTATAAAGCAAAAAAAAGAAAACAATGTACCCACACGAACTAATTTGTGTGCGGCCAACTAGGCCCCAACCTCAGCAATGTTACAGTGGCATACCGGAGCATACCACTGCAACGCTAGTATTCTGGATCTACTTGGTGACGACAACCGACAGACAAACCAAAAAAAAAAAACAATTCTACTTCCTATAAAATACAGAAAAGACAATTTCAACGAAATAATACCTACATAATAATAATACCAACGCGATAATGCGATATCAGTGGCTGAGTTCTGGTCCTTACAAATATAATTATACATATACCGAGTCGACACGTTAAGAAGAAGATAATACCAACAAGCATCGATTCTACATGCACAAACAAATAAAAAAAATATCAAGAGGAAGTAAAAAAAATAATATCTATTTGGCTGCATGGAATTAGGTCTCTTTGCCTCTCCTATGACAGTTTGATCCCAAAACGAGCCGACAGAGAGGTCATGTAGATGTATGTGTCCTTTTCTTCATTAGGGTGACCAAACCGTATGGTTGGCCAGAGACATACATAATACTTTAAACTGTTTAATATAAACTTAGAGGAGTTTTTGGCGGGATTTTGTCGAGTTCAGTTCGGTGACTATTTATTTATTATTATTATTATTCGCAAATTGATTCATAGTGGATATTGTGTCTTAAAATTGGAGCAGTTTTGTGGTACAAGTGTCTACGCAACTGAACAATATGTGGGATAATGGAAATAGGCGCGATCTTGGTTGTGTGAAGCTGAGACTTTTATTGTAGTGGTGGCTACCTCGGCAAAACTTACCGAGTAAATTGTCTTGATATACTTGCTGCCAAATGCTCCAAGCAGCATTGGAATGTGATGCACCCGCATTTTAATGTAAACTGAAACAATCTACTAGAAAATCTAGAAATACTTACTATTCAAAACATGACACTGGCAAAAATTAATTCCAAGAGGTAAGTAGATTGCCATAACAAAAATAAGAAGAAGAATATAAACTTAAATACCTAGGTAGTTCTTTATTTATAATTAACACTTATTACCGCGTTTTTATTAGGTTGCTTGCTCTTTTGTTTGTTTGAGCACAAATTTTGCAAACGATTTTATACTAAATTCCCGATGACCTAGAGACTTGAAACTTTGAACACAGGTCAGAAATGGAAGGAAATGCAATATTACAGTGTCATTGAGGTGATCTGATAATGGAGCCGGAAGAACGCCACAGGAACTCTATGATGAATGAAACTATACAACCCCATCGTGTTTGGGCTTATTAGAATTGTCTTGACAAGTACTCTGACGGGAGACGAGGTTCAGGGCAGGCGCGGTCGCAGCCTGAAATTTTGGGGGGGTCACTAATAATAATAATTGCTTTTCTGTAAATTTTTAGAAGCTTTTTCTATGTGACGTGTACGATTTGGGGGAGGGGGTCATGTCCCCTGTGACCCCCCCCCCTCGGACCGCGCCTGGTTCAGGATCGGATGATGAAGTCTGGATTCCATGCCATAGGAACTCAATATTGAAATCATGCAACCCCATCGAGTTTGGGCTCGTTTGAATCGTCTTGACGAGTGTTCTGTTAGGTAATAGTATCCAAGAGTCTGATGATGGAGCCGGAAGAAGGCCACAGGAACTCTGCAATAAAACCTTTCAACCCCATCGAGTTTGACCTCGTTTGAATGGTCTTGACGAGTACTCTGATAGGCGGTGGTATATTTTAAGTTTAGCTCGTTATTCACTTCTCAAGCTTACGCGCTCACTAGACATGAAATAAAACACTTTTTAACGGATACTAGCGCGGTTTTATTGAATGTACTTTGGTATTTAGTTGGTATTTGGTTTGATTTTTGGTTTTTCCCGACGTTTCGGCACCTTTGCAGCTGCCGTGGTCACGGGTCCCACGGGTCCCCCGTGACCACGGCAGCTGCAAAGGTGCCGAAACGTCGGGAAAAACCAAAAATCAAACCAAATACCAACTAAATACCAAAGTACATTCAATAAAACCGCGCTAGTATCCGTTAAAAAGTGTTTTATTTCATGTTTAGCTCGTTAACTAAAAAAAAGAAAATTAATATTTATTTAAAAAATATATTTTTTAAGAACAAATTATTTATCACGTTTTTATTAAGTTACTTTTTTGTTTTTATTTTTTAAATATGGTAATTCAACCAATTAAAATCTAGTTTATTCAATTCAATTTAATTTCAAGTGAAATAATTACGCAACTTTAAAGTTTATTCCAATTTTTAATAAAAATGCAATGTGCGTGAACTTCGGAAAAACGTTGGATGAATGAATAAATGTTGGTAAAACAAGTAAAAGTAGGAAAACATTGTCTAGTGATCTGTAGTTAAAAAAAGATGCAAACGATTTTCGACTTTATTGACGTTTGAAATTCGATTGCTTTTTCCCATAATTATACTTGTACATTTACTTTGCTGTTTCATTAAAAACTGTTATTTTGGTAAAGATGTCCATAAGGTCTAAAATACTTGCACCAATTTGTTTACTTGTGAAGTTAATAAAATAGGTGCAAGAGATTTACGACGACACAATGTTTAAAATATAAAAAAAAAACAAAATGGCGGCCAACTATATTGTTCGTGGGCCGATTTTATGAAACTCGATTTTGTTACTATTTTGATAAAAATATAACAAAGAAATGTTAAAAATATAAAAAAATATGGCAGCCAACTCTTTTATTTGTGGGCTGATTTGAATGAAACTCGGTTTTTAGTACTAATTTGACAAGAAAATAATGTCACAATATGTATTGAAAAAATTAAAAAAATCCAAGATGGCAGCCAACTTGTTTGTTTTTGGGCCGATTTCGATGAAACTCGGTTTTTGGTAATATTTTGACAAGAAAATAACAACGCAATTTTTAAAATACTGAAAATCTAAGATGGCGGCCAACTTTTTGGTTTTTGGGCCGATTTCGATGAAACTCGGTTTTTGGTACTAATTAGACAAGAAAATAACAACTCAATGTAAACTGATGGAAAAATAAAAAAAAAGATCAAAATGGCTGCTAATTTGTTTTTGGGTTGATTTTGATGTGACTCGGTTGAAAAAACAAATAAATAATTTGGCTGCCATCTTAGATTTTTTTTATGACATTCCGTTACTGTTTTCTTGTCAAAATAGTACTAAAACCCGAGTTTCATCAAAATCTGCCCACAAGCAAAACAGTTGGCCGCCATCTTGGATTTTTAGTTTTTTAAAAATTGCGTTGTTATTTTCTTGTCAAAATCGTACCAAAAACCAAGTATCATCGAAATCGGCCCAAAAACAAAAAAAGTTGGCCGCCATCTTGGATTTTTTAAATTTTCAACATTGCGTTTTTATTTTCTTGTCAAAAACGTACCAAAAACCGAGTTTCATCAAAATCGGCCCAAAATCAAAAAAGTTGGCCACCATCTTGGATTTTTTAAATTTTCAACATTGCGTTGTTATTTTCTTGTCAAAATCGTACCAAAAACAGAGTTTCATCAAAATCGGCCCAAAAACAAAAAAGTTGACCGCCATCTTGGATTTTTTAAATTTTCAACATTGCGTTGTTATTTTCTTGTCAAAATCGTACCAAAAACCGAGTATCATCAAAATCGGCCCAAAAACAAAAAAGTTGGCCGCCATCTTGGATTTTTTAAATTTTCAACATTGCGTTGTTATTTTCTTGTCAAAATCGTACCAAAAACCGAGTTTCATCAAAATCGGCCCAAAATCAAAAAAGTTGGCCGCCATCTTGGATTTTTAGTTTTTTTTTTAAATTGCGTTGTTATTTTCTTGTCAAAATAGTTCCAAAAACCAAGTTTCATCGAAATCGGCCCAAAAACAAAAAAGTTTGCCGCCATCTTGGATTTTTAGTTTTTTAAAAATTGCATTGTTATTTTCTTGTCAAAATAGTTCCGAAAACCAAGTTTCATCGAAATCGGCCCAAAAACAAAAAAGTTGGCCGCCATCTTGAATTTTTTAAATTTTCAACATTGCGTTGTTATTTTCATGTTGAAATAGTACCAAAAACCGAGTTTCATCGAAATAGGCGCACAAACATGAATTTGATTATTATTATTAATTTTACTGTCTCGCCTGCGACCTCTAGCCATATCAATAGAACAATTTCGTTTTTTTGGAAATCTGAAATGGTGCAGTATTTATGGTCACACTATTTTTGTAAAGTAACATTTCCAATAGATTGAAATTCTTAAATTGAAATTCGGCGCCAAGGTCAAAATCGGAGTTGCCAAGATTGACACTTCTATTTATTACCACCTCACCGATGATAGCTTATCAGCATTATTTTAGATATCTAATTAAATCAAAAGAGTAAGTTCTGTTTTATATTACAATTATTATGTGTCATTCTAAATTAATATTTAAATAGTATATATTCGACTTCCCATTCCGAATCCTTAATTTTGATACACTACTTGATTGGTAACGTACATATTTTTAGTCCTACTATCGTGGTATTATTGTTTAGTAATGGCAATTGTGCGAACGAGACACCGACCTCCACCTGGTGTTGTCTCATTCACACAGTAGTGCCTTCAGTCAATTTCGTCGATAGAATTTCAACTCTATCACAAATGCAATAAAGTTGAATTTCTTTTAAACGATAAGTGAAAATTTTTGTAGAGTACTCACTCCTTTGATCTAGTTAAAAAATAATAAAATAAAAATATACTCTTTGTCGGTGTCAAAAAACAAAGAAATACTCTTTGTTTTGGGCTGCGGTCCGCATGGCGATGAAATCGAATTTTAGCGCGAATCCGACCAAATTAAATAGTAGTCTCAAAATATTACTATCCCCGTCACTACATTTACGGTAACATAAAAAACGTCAAAGTTAAAAGTAAAAAACATAAAATTTAAGAATAAAATTACTTAATGACTATAAAATTGGTAAAACAAGGCACAAATAAGGACACTGTGTGTGTGTATTGCTGTGGTGAGCAACATTCAGAGAATGTCTCAAGAAGATTAATTTACGATAATGATGTTATTTTTAAATTAAAACTTTTCTACTCGATGTACCAATTGTATGGCATATTGAATCAACGGCTTATTTCTCGGAAAGTAGCTGTGTTATACTCGTTACAGATATTTTCCGGGTTTGCTAAGGTAGAACTAAATATTGGCATGCTCAGTTTGGTTACAGGTGCCCTGAATTTTGCTGTACAAAACAAGAGACACTAACATTTAGCAGAAATGTCGGCTAAGTACATCTATAAAATTCAGCACTGTATCTCTTCCGGTGACTGAAATACAATACTTTTCGATATTCCTTAAGAATATCCTCCTTAAGAAAAAAACAAAACAAAAGGATGGGTGATGTTTAGATTAGTATCTAATCTAGTATGGTAGTTGACTATTTTTTTATAAATAAAAACATATGAAAGCTAGGATCTCAAAAAAAAACCTTTTTTATTTAGATTTAAGTTTTAGGTTTAAGTTACTTAAGTTTTTCTGAGTGGTTAGTTTTTTGAAACTTTTCCTTTAAATTGCTGTGTCCGAAAAGGGTGATTAAGTATTTAAGTTCTTATTATTTATAACACCTCTGTACCTACACTTAATTCGCAATCAAGAATTTGTATTTGCAATTAGCTGTGAAAGGTAACCATATTTTAAGAATGAAACCAGGACAAGTAGTTTTTTTATTTACTTTGACATCATATCAGACGACCTGAGTAGTGCAGTGGTCAACATGCCGGTCTACCACGCAGAGGTTCCGGGTTCGATTCCCGGTCGGGCCGAAATTGAAATGATGAATTTCAATTTCTGTGACGGGTCTGGGTGTTACTATGTATAATAAGTATATATTTAAAAAGTATATAAGTAATATCAGTTGTCTAGCACCCATATTACAAGCTTTGCTTAGTTTGGGGCTGGATGGCGCTGTGTGAAAAATTGTCCAAGCATTATTTATTTATTTATTTGTATGCGTGTATTTGTTTGAATGCGTTGTGGTAATCATGGAAATACCACAAAGCGAAATTCGCGTCGTGGTCAACATACCAAACGACCACATCGCGTTGTGGAAACGAAAAAAAGCCATATATAACAGAAATTTTTGCTAAATGTAAGCGTATCTGGTTTTGATTCCATTGTTATCTGAGGTAGGTACAGTAAGTAAGTTGTTTATATGCAAAACGTCAGCATTGAGGAGCCATACAAATTGCGTTCTCCAGCACTACTGAGCTAAAAATTAAAAAAAAAAAATAGCAAGTACTTTACACATTTGCTGCTAAACGATGCATTAATTTTCTAAAGTATTCAACGGGTACTTAGCGAGCGAATCTTCGGATGTACCACTTCCAGTGGGGGGGCGATCAAACCTACTTTCTCCCGAGCTCCCGACTGGCAAAAAATTGACATTCGTGATGTATTTAATTCACGCAAATCGGAGACCGTGGCGCTGCCAGAACGATGAACACGCGCGCTTTGCTGTTTGTTACCCATGCCACAGTTATACAATCTTTATCATAGAAATTTGAGGGAAACCGCCCTAGCCCTCGCGAAATCCCCTCCGTTGCTCTGCGCAAGTACATACGTTAAACAACTGTATAGATAGATTGCAAAGCAATGCTCGTACTGATAAAAAATTCGATGCGCGAGCGACACACGTCCTATCTCGACGGCGCACTGCGCAGTACTAACGAAGGCGGCGCCCGCAGCGCGCTGGTATTTAATCTCTTTTTTGGTAATAACAATAGTAATAATTAATATATACGATTTTTGTGCCGTCAGTCACTGGAACACGTAATTTGCTTATGATTTACATAAATTTTGCTCAGAAACGATGTATAATTAAAGAGATATTTTAAAAATTCCCCTAAAAAGGACATGTTTTCAGAATAAAAAACTATCGAGCCAAACTCAATAATTTCTGAAATCCTGCCGTCATCCACTAAATGAAGGTCCATAAAAGCATATATCTGAATTTGACATTCATTGAGATTGTACAGACGTCACTATTTGAGTTCAAATATTGCCAAATTCTGGGAGCCTCCTCTTAACCAGGATTGTTCAGTTTCCAATATATCCAGTTTCCAATAGACAGTATTGATTGTCGAAATTATCTTTTTTTTTTAATTTGATTTTTTGTCTATTCGCATGTGTGTTTGTGGTGCAATAATTGATCTATCTATCTATTTACCTTATCCCCCCTAGCCGCAGACGTCCGGTTGTGACTCAACCAATCATGTAAACTATCCCGTCGGCACAATAGGGTATTTGACAACATTGAAAATATACTGCAAATTGTGGTCATCCTAACAGATAATAGCGTAAAAAAACATATTCAACTATTATGTAATAGACTAAATTAAGTCTATTGATTGATTAATTTCACCTAGAAAAATGCAATAATTTTTGAATTTTTTTCTGTGGCGAAAACGCTCTAAAATTACTGATGACGTCACTTGCCTGTAAATAAATATGGCTTCAGGCGTTTGACACGACCATAGACTTAGGATCCGCGATTGATGGCTGTCAAATGGCTATGGATATTACAATGTTTACAGGCTTGTGGCGTCAACAAGTGACGTTTCCAGTGCCATAGCGTTTTTGGCACGGTTTTAAAATTTTAAACTTTAACTTTGATTTTTTAATAAAATACATTGATTTTTCCTGAAATATCAATTCGGTGCGCTTATTACGTAATAAGGAATAATTTAAAATGGTTTTGCAAAATTAGTGAAATAGCCTATTGCATCTGTATGTATATAGGTAGATCTTAGTGTCTGCCGCTGCGTCTTCATTGCGCACGCACATATCTAGGGACCAGTGGCGGCGGTGACCTTTCTATGGGAACAACTTATAAAAAGGGATGGAAATGTCTAGTATTTCATACCTTATCCCCCCTAGCCGCAGGCGTCCGGTTGTGTCTCAACCAATCATGTAAACTGTCGCGTCGGCACAGTTGCATCTGTATGTATAGATACATCTTAGTGTCTGCCGCTGCGTCTTCGTTGCGCACGCACATATCTAGGGACCAGTGGCGGCGGTGACCTTTCTATGGGAACAACTTATAAAAAGGGATGGAAATGTCTAGTATTTCTTACCTTATCCCCCCTAGCTGCAGGCGTCCGGTTGTGTCTCAACCAATCATGTAAACTGTCGCGTCGGCACAGTTGCATCTGTATGTATAGATACATCTTAGTGTCTGCCGCTGCGTCTTCGTTGCGCACGCACATATCTAGGGACCAGTGGCGGCGTTGACCTTTCTATGGGAACAACTTATAAAAAGGGATGGAAATGTCTAGTATTTCTTACCTTATCCCCCCTAGCTGCAGGCGTCCGGTTGTGTCTCAACCAATCATGTAAACTGTCGCGTCGGCACAGTTGCATCTGTATGTATAGATACATCTTAGTGTCTGCCGCTGCGTCTTCGTTGCGCACGCACATATCTAGGGACCAGTGGCGGCGTTGACCTTTCTATGGGAACAACTTATAAAAAGGGATGGAAATGTCTAGTATTTCTTACCTTATCCCCCCTAGCTGCAGGCGTCCGGTTGTGTCTCAACCAATCATGTAAACTGTCGCGTCGGCACAGTTGCATCTGTATGTATAGATACATCTTAGTGTCTGCCGCTGCGTCTTCGTTGCGCACGCACATATCTAGGGACCAGTGGCGGCGGTGACCTTTCTATGGGAAAAAAAGGATAATACGTGTTAAGGCGATTCCATGACCGAAAGTGGCGACCTCAGAGGTTTTTATTTAATAAGTTGTTAATAGAAAAGATGTGGAATTTTTAGGGCTCATAAGTAGTATTTTTAGAGGATATCATTATATTCCTTCGTAGTAATTCGTAGGAGTAGATAGCAAATGTGTCAAAAACGGCCACTTTTAGCAGTTTTGCTATCTACTTCTAGCAGTGACTACGAGGGAATGTAATGATACCGTCTAAAAATACTAAACTATGGGCCCTAAAATTTCACGAGAAGTTTTATTGAAATTGTCTATTAGATTTACAATAATTAATAAAATTTACCGCATCGCCACTTTCGATCAGGAAAGTGCCTTAAAGTCTGTTTATTCTTGCTTTTCCTAATTAGTAAACCACATATTATTATGACATTTGTCATACGTCTTTTTGAAATAAATCGTTATTTAAAAATATGCTAAGATATAAAATAAATTGTCATTACTCATTAACAATTTATTTCGTTATCTATGTGTGGAAATCCAAGAGTTGGGTGAAGTTTATTGACCAAATAGTACAAGTAAGGATAAACAGATTAACTCATTATAACAATTGAATAGTGATAGCCAAAAGAGACGGCCGTTTGCACTAAACTTAATAATCGCCTAAGTCTTTACTTAACTACAACTCGACCAATTTAAAATGGTGTCATGAACTTAGCTGTCATGCAGCTGTCATGCACCTTATTATCTTGGTCGAGTTGTACTTAGGAAAAGACGTTTGCGTTATGCGATTCTTTGTGAAATATTTTTTTTTCATAAATGTTGAGTATCAGCAAAGAAATTTTATTTTTAATTTTTTTTAACTCGAAACTGTTACTTTACCTGAATTTCAATACAAGCAGGCCAAAACATTGGAGAAACTTACCCTTTTCTTCTTACTTGGCTTAGAGCTGTCAGTCTTTGTAACTCCATCCATTTCCTTAACCCTTTCCAGTCTTTTGTCAATCGAAGAGTTCCCCCTAGCTTCAGACAGATTTTGTTCGGGCAAGTCTTGCGAGTGGGCGAAGACCACGAACGAATCTTCATCACTCTTCGGTTTAGATAAGGTGTGTTTCGCCAAATCGCTCAGATTCTTCGATAGGATGTTTGGGCTGATATCGCTAGAGTTAAATTGGTGTGGGTCTGTCGAAACTTTTATTGATGCTGGAGTATCCTTTGAGGCATTTTCATCGAATACTATGCTGAATGAGTCGTTGCAACTCAGCGATCTATGGTAAATTATCGAAAAGAAAGTATTACTTACTACATAGTTTTATTACAAATTAAACATAAACTGTGACAAAAAGGTATAATGTGAATTATGATGACAGCACATCAGAGTAAAACAGTTGAATTGCAAAAATAGCTTTTATTACGTAGGGCATATGGACAGTTTCAATGTCGACATGTACCATGGGCAACACGTCGCTTAACCACTTCTAAGGTTAAAATCGCTCCCACGCCATGCCATCACAAAATACAGTTACCGGGATATAACTTAGCAAGAATAAGATTCGCAGCAGCTACAAACACTAAACTCGGCGCATCTTTTGTCTCATCTTTGTCTGGCCAAGTTCTGCGCCGGTATCCGTACGTTTAGTTCGTGCAGGGGCAATACGCGCGCGCACACCAATTTTGTAGCTAACTGGTCGAGCGACGCTATTGCACATAGTACAATCATCTTTACATCAACAAATACCTAATTAAAACAACAACACATACCTCTGCCTTTTAGATTTGTCAGCGTCCAGTTGCTTCTCGAAGTCGAACGCATCGACGCACTCGTCGCACTTCTGAAGGTCGAGAGTGACGCTATCGCTCTTGTGCACGGACTTGTGCGGCGGAGACGTCGCCGTGTACTCTTCTGTCATGTACGACACACCGGCTGCGTCGAGTTCTCTAAAATACAGCGTGAAATTTTAATCATTTGGTTTTTAGTTAAGTCGGGCCAACTAAATCGACACCAGTATCAATAAACAAATATACGCACTAAAATTATAATATTTAGTTTTTGGTAAGTCGTGCCGACTGAATCGACACCAGTATCAATCTATCAATAAACAGATACACACATAAATAGATACACACTGAAATTTTAATCATTTGGTTCCCTCAGTGGGTGATTCTACTCATGATTACAAGCAACTTTTACTATGGGCCAACTCTGATATCGCAAAAAAATCCAGCTGTTCCATACAAAAGCGCAATACCTACTCGACCTGAATTTATAAAGAGCAGATATTATTCGCGATAATATCAGAGATGGCTTCATAGTAAAGGTTGCTTGTAATCATGAGTAGAACCAGTAGAAATTTCAGCGTGTATATCAGTTTGTTGATAGTGGTGACGATCCGGTTGACACGACTTAACTAAATTGACAGGGTTAAATTTAATTTTAGCAATACTAAATAATATACCACAAAAATAGACTCGCACCAGAACATATTCTCAGGCGAGAATCGAACCCGCGACCTTTGGAAGCCCGGTGCAATGCTCTTCCAACTGAACTAACGAGTCACTAGTGGCATCGTCGAAATTTTTCTAGTGTATCCCACTCTAACGCTGCAAGCCAGCGTTATTTCATTAATGTGTGGAATTACCTTGACATTTAAATTGAAACATATTTCCAGATTAACAATAATTGATTAAGATAAAACAGCTATACCTACAACACAACATGTTACAAAATAACTCGAATATGGTAGATAGGGACCATCAAACTGGACAACTTTTACTGTGGGACCAACTCTGAAATCGCGAAATAAAATCAGCTGTTTCATACAAAAAATAATAACAAAAATATCCAGTTGTCCAGTTTGATGGTCCCTATCTACCATATTCGACATTAAGAGCCCGTAGCGATTTTGCCACTGACTGCATCTCTCTCCCTCGCACATTTCATGTTTTCTCAAGATTTCTTAAATCTGAGTGCGTAATTGAAAAATGGGTCTCGGCCACTTTTTGCAACATAAAATATCGGACATTCCAACAGATATTTCAGTTTCGAGTTGCTGAAGTAAGTTATCGTATTTGCCAGTTCAAATAACTGGTAGAAACAACAACTTTTTGTACTTTAGCAAAAAAAACTGAAATATATTTTAAAATGTCTGTAATGAAAAGTGACCGAGACACATTTTTCAATTACGCGCTCAGATTTAAGAAATCTTGCGAATACATGAAATGTGGGAGCGAGAGAGCTGCAGTCAGCGGCAAAATCGCTACGGACTCTTAAGGGTTGTTTTGTTTAGATACTTGTTAGTTACCTCATCCAGACTGCGTCCCGCTGCTGCTGCCACAGTGGCGGAGGTTCTTCCAGCCAAGCATTGAAGTACCGCACTATATTCTCGTGTTCCAGTTTGGCCAACGCTCGCACTTCGCGTAACACTCGCTCTCTTTTAGACGCCCTACAAAAAGTGTTTTTGTCTATATCCAGATCAGGGGTCGCCAAATGGCGGACCGTGGTCTGCATCCGGACCGCTAACCCATTTTGTGCGGACCGCGAAAACACAGCAACTTACAAAAATAAATACCTAATAATTACATTTCTTTTTTAATAAATATTCTTTTGTAAAATGTTGTGCGGATCGCGATGGTCATTTCATTTCTTAAAACGGACCCCGAACGAAACTAATTGGTGACCCGTGATCTAGATGTTTCGGAATAATCAACTTTATTCCAACTACACAAAATATATTTTTGAAGATTCTTTTGTTAGTTTAGTTAGTTATTATTATCATCATCAAGTTTCACAAACTGATATTTTTTTAACTTTCAAGTGTTGGAAGCTAAGGCCAAAATTGTAGAAATTACTTATCAATTTATTACTTTAAAACCTACCTACTTGAGGTAGTAGTCATGAATTTAAGTTTGTAGAAAATTAAAATTAACGTGTTATGTATGACATGGTGGGCTGTATGTATTAGAAACAAATTATAACGACTAATTATAAGGTCTGAGTTAGCTCATTCTAGAATCTAGATACTAAAAAGTATAAAAATAAAACCTCCTTACCTTCTAGGCAGGGTGATTCTCTTAACGGCATACGAGCAGTGGTCTATATTGTTTCTGGCCTCGAAAACCACCCCGAAACCCCCTTTACCCAGGATCCGGAGCGGAGTGAAGTCGTTTTCGTATCGACCGGAATATTCGCTGGAGGTCACTGGCCGCTCGTAGTACCTCTCTACTACTATGCTTTCCTGGTAGATTGTTAAGAAAAACAAATTGTGAATTTTTTTAACTCTTGTACTGATTTGTGAAAAAAACAGCCTGAAGCAAAAAAATTGCTCTTGGCATGAAAAGAGACCATTTTTCATTGCAATTATAACAAAAATGAATACTAAAGAACCGAATTTACAACTAATTAGGTACTTAACTGAATACATTAATATTTTTTAACCATTCTTTTAGACCAGTGGTTCCCAATTAGTTTTTGTACGAACCCCTTTAAGAAAGACTTCAAACTCGCATATCACTTATTGTAGATTTGATAAATAAATAATGAAATCATGTAGATGAGATTACTACTAATTGGGAAACATTATTTAAGACAAATATTAGTAAATGTTACCTGATTGATAGGCAATGGCGTAAAGGGCCGAAGCTTGGGCGCGAAGAATCTCGGCCATATCATTAAGTTCATGAGAAGCGCAGAGCTCACGGCTATCAACAATACCTGCAATTTTATCGTGTATCAAAAATCTGTTAAAAAAACATACGGAGTAAAATAATTTGAATTCACAACATGCCGCTTTAAGTAAGGTACATCTTCCCAACAGAAGTACAGAAAGCATGTGCATATTATTGTTGTGTCGTTAAGACGAAACACCACGGGCGAGATAATTGAAATAATCCTAAACAAAGTTGACAAAATCAACGTTTCGTTGTCCCCTGTTCCCTCCTCCAAACCTCCAAAACCAGACTAATTTAAATACTTTTTTCATTAAAATTTAAAGAAAGGGTTTGGCTGTGTTACTAGGTCTTCATTTTTTTCAGAAATTAATTATTAAAAGAGATATTAATCTATAAAAAATGCCATTGTTTAGACATCCAGCAATCAAAAGGCATCGAACCTAATTGGCATACCTAAAGTTGCAAGTACCTAAAATTACATATTTTGGTGTACACCTATGAAACTTATGCCAATCGACAGAAAAGATGATTTGAAACAATAAATACTCTTTGACAAAATGTCGTAAATGATATACTTTCTGAGATATTTCAGTTTGAAGATGTGAAATAAAATATATTTTTTTCCTCAAAAATATATTTTCAATGATCAATATTATACATAAATTAAAATCTGATCATAATAACATAAACCAAAACAACAGAGAGAGAGAAAAAAGGCAAGCAAAATAAAACAAATCAGTTACTTAGTTTAAAAAAAAATTAACGTTCGTTGTTAGCCTCATTTTCAACATCATGCCAGCGGCGGGGGCGTTTCTTGGTGCTGAGACATGAACCACACCACGCTCAAGACGTGGGAACAGCAACCAAGTGTTCTATTACCCGCAATGCAATGCGTGGTGTGCTTCATGTCGTGGGCTCAGCACCAAGAAACGCCCCCGCCGCTGCCAGCGGCATTTCTTCATTCAATAATTGTTAGGCATGATGTTGAAAATGAGGCTAACAACGAACGTTAATTTTTTTTTAACTAAGTACCTGATTTGTTTGATTTTGCTTGCCTTTTTTCTCTCTGCTGTTTTGGTTTATGTTACTATGATCAGATTTTAATTAATGTATAAAATTGATCATTGAAAATATATTTTTTGAGGAAAAAAAATTTTTATTTTACATCTTTAAACTGAAGCATGGACGAAATATAAAATATAAAAATAAATATAAAAATATATTTCGTCCATGACACTTGTTAGGCACTAGAGAGTCAAATTAATAACTCTTGTCACTTAATATTTTAGATTTTAGCAAGAACACACTGTATTTTGATATTTTACTAGTAAATTTAAATTTATTATGCGGACAAATACTTAAACGTGATAAATTGTAAGGGTACCCAACGATGAATGAATGAAACACCAAAATATGTATTAAAACATTCCTTTAAATTTTAATAAAAAAAGTATTTAAATCGGTCTGGTTTTGGAGGAGGAAACAGGGGACAACGAAACGTTGATTTTGTCAACTTTGTTTAGGATTTTTTCAATTCTCTCGACCGTGGTGTTTCCTCTAAGTGTTGATGTCTGAACTTTCAACAGAGTCCACACATTTTGAACCTTATTACAATGACATACGCACCCCTTTCCGCCATAAAATACAGCGAGTATTCGTGCTCATAGTTTTGCTTAAGTAATGATATAGCATTGATATTGTACTTTTATATATTCCCGATGTACAATTTTGAACCTTATCACTATGACATACGAACCTCTTTCCACCAAAACCATAGAGAGTATACATGCACGTGTATATGATGGTGATCGTGCTCGTCGCTGGCATTAGGTAGCACGATATCTGGCCCGTCTATGGATTCTTCTGTCACTTGCACTGCTTGGTCGCAAGTTTCTTGTAGGTAGAGGAAGAAACCGTGGTTACCTTGAGAAACAAACTATTTTCATAAAGCATTTTGTTCACTAAGAGCCAATTTCACTAAATGTCAAATAATCCCGTTTAGCGAAATCACAGATATAACAAGAGAACAAAAGTTTTTCCTCTTGTTATTTCAAATTAATTTCACCAGGGGCCGTACCGGCTAACGCATCGATTATCGAAAAGTCTGCCGGGTTTCAAATTAAAACAGATAAATCGAGCCCCAATTGGGCCAAAATGGCGAACCTCAATTCATGATGTCATACGAACATCAATATCATCCAAATTACGTCAACAGAAAGTACAAAACGAAATAACTTTGATTTTTCTGTTTTAAGTTGAAACTCGGCAAACTTTTCGATAATCGATGCGTTAGCCGGTACGGCCCCAGCTCATTAGTAAATCTTGATCTTGACTTATTTTATTAGTGCAAATCTTGATAAACTTAAAAAATACAGGGTGTTTGGTAATAGCCTTATAAAGCCGAATATGGTAGATAGGGACCATCAAAATGAACAACTTTTACTAGGGGAATAACTCTGAAATCACGAAAAAAAAACCAGCTGTTTCGTACAAAAATTAATAACGAAAGTATCAAAATGTATAAAACAGCTGATTTTTTTTCGCGATTTCAGAGTTGTTCCCTTAGTAAAAGTTGTTCAGTTTGATGGTCCCTATCTACCATATTCGGCTTTATGAGGCTATTACCAAACACCCTGTATATATTATTCGCAATTCCACTTAAATCTTTCAAATTATGTAAAATTAAGATTTTTAGCACTGTTCTTTTTTGTACATCAACAATGAATAGGTAAAGCGCATTCACTTAGATAGTGTCGCCCTTTCATCGCGCCGCCTTTGCACGTGCCGCTTCTTGTAAAAGGATGCCGCCGCATAAACAAAGGATACCGCGTGCGGCGTACACCCGCAAGTCAATTTGTATTTTGGCAGTTTGCATCAAAGCGCCGCCGTAGTGAAAGCTTGTGTTTGTTGACTCTGCTACGTATACTGAAAATATTTTTTCATCCTTGGAAGGACAGTTAAGTGCCTCAAGATGAAACTTTAAGTGAACAAACAAAAAAATATGGGTGTTTTGTAAAACATGTAAACAACTTATGATCAATGTCCATCGACATTGCGTTGAAATCAGTTTGTCTGCACCTATCAGAGATACTTCAAAAATAGTGGGGATACCAAGAACGAGAGTCGGAATAATATTAAAAAAAAAAATAGGCCCATTAACACCAAAAAACGTAAAAACGGAAGAATCCCACTATCGAAAACGGACGACTTTGAATGTGATGTAGTACGTCCGAACAGTATACAGATTTTATGCTAATAACAAACTTCCGACACTAGACACGATTCTGGAAAATGTACAAGCTAATAATACGGACTTTCCGTATAAACGTACGACTCTGCGAAATGTCAATACATTTCTAAAACTTGGATTTAAGTATAAAACACTTATAAGCTAAAACTATTGCTTGAATCATCGCAATTTTTTACCGTTTTCAGTAACGTTATTTGTATAACGTTACCAAAAACTTACCGGTATTCCTGTCTCTGAACACAAGTGCTTGCGGGTGTACCGACACTATCTAAACGAATGGACTTTACTGCATGCTTTTAGATATGACTATTTTATGAAAAAAAAAATGTTAAAAATTAAATAACTTTACCAGTATATTCCGTCTTCCCGTACAGAGTTATGAGCGAAAGTGTGTTAGCCTCTAGGTCTTGTACGGACAAAGCGGTGTCCTTTTTGTCGCTATCCAATAGCGATGGGGAATGACGCACTTTCCAAGGAACAGGCGAAGGGTTCGAGACAACCGCTGTTTCTAACTTCTGGGCGTAGAATATGCTTTCTTGGATGTACAGCTGAAAAGACGAACATTTTTAAGAGACTTATGGGAGATGTGTACCCAATTTGTGGCATTTTGGTCCCTATTGATTTTAAAGTCGGCTTTTGTACCATTTTTGTGCAATAGATCTGATATTGCTAAATAAATAAAGAATTCATAAAGAGTATCATTATCATAAGAGAAGAAAAGAATAGATCATAGTAGTTTGTGATTAAAAAAAAAGTTCGATCAGTGTTTATATAATTATTAGTTTTATTGAAGCGCTCATGGCGGAGCTTGACAGACTGATCGTACTCGATCACGTTTGTTAAGCAACGCTCGGTCCGGCCAGGTGTCGGATGGGTGACCATTAAGTGGCATTACAACTGAGCGCGTCCGTGCTTCGGAGGGCACGTTAAACCGTGGGTCCCGGCTGTTGTCATCTGACAACAGTCGTTAAGCCAAGTTAGAGGCCTTACAGGCGGCTTGATAAACTCTAACACCAGAGGTGGCCACTATTCCTCATACGATAAGAAAAGGTGTTGTTATATTACCTAATTGACCCAGCTAGCGCGAAGCGCGAGCGAAGCGTTTCTGCTCCAGCTTGGGCAAAAATGCTTTCGTATGACTGTCCGGCTGTCCGTTTGTTTTCCTCTACAGATCGCATTTCCCAACCCATTCTCGTGAAATTTTGTTAGTTTTTTTTTTTGTAGAAACAGATTTTTGAAATTTTTCGAAAATAAAATTGTCCCTATTTCGAAACATTCGGTGTTATTACAAAAGATTTTTAAACACCTATTTAACTTAAACACTGTTTAAATGTAATGCTGTTTTTTTTTGACAATAAATTGTTTGAAAAATACAGTATCACATTTAAATAATGTTTAAGTTAAACAGGTGTTTAAAAATCTTTTGTAATAACACCGAATATGTTCAGAATTAGAAGCGCCATCTAACCTCAAATAGATTTATAATAAATAGAATTCTAATAAAAAAATACTTAAGCTTTTGAAAACCTCGTGGCGACATGTATTAGATATTTTTTAAACAATACACAATTTGAGCTAGGTCCTTTTTAGCGCACAAACGCGAGGTCTACAGCTGACGCCACCCCACTAGTAAATATTTTTCATCATCATATTCAGCCCACATCAACCCACTGCTGGGTATAGACCTCTTCTCTATAGCGCCATTCCTCACGGTCCTGTGCCAGCCTCATCCAGTGAGATCCCGTCAACTTGACGATATCGTCTGACCATCGGGCCGGTGGTCTGCCCACTGGCCTTGTTGCTCCTCTTGGCCACAACTCTAACTGCCTTGGTCCACCGTCCGTCATCCCTTCTAGCCAAGTGTCCTGCCCATCTCCACCTTTACCTCGTTATCCGCCTACCCACGTCTTCGACCTTCGTTTTTTGTCGAATTTCGACGTTTGGTATACGGTCAATAAGAGAGATACCTAACACAGAACGCTCCATTGCTCTTTGTGCTACCTTAATTTTGTGCATATTCTGCTTAGTGAGCGTCCAAGTTTCAGCACCGTAGGTGAGGATAGGCAAGACACATTGGTTGTACACCTTGGTATTAAGGCATTGTGGGAGTTTAGACTTAAAGATGTCCTCGAGTTTACCGAAGGCAGCTCACCCTAATCCGATGCGTCTTTCGATCTCCTTCACCTGTGCTTCTCGATCAAAGGACAAACGATGTCCAAGATAGACGTAATCGCTGACCACCTGTATGGTGTCATTACCAACAGTTATATCTGGTATTCGTGTAGAGCGATTCATCATACCCCATAATACCATTATACAATTAACCCCATAGTACAATTATTATTTTTCTAAATTAGTTAAACATATACCAAGTTTTGATACAATCCGAAAGTTTATTCAACATTCTAGTTAAAAATTCATCCATATAAAAGTTTTAATTTTTTTCCATGAGAAGTGGTACATTCTAATCAAAAATTAATCTGTTTAAAAGTTTCGACGACCTGAGTGGGGCAGTGGTCAACATGTCAGTCTACCACGCAAGTGGCCCGGGCTCGATTCCCGGCCGGGCAGAAATTGATTTTAGATAATTTATGTGACGGGTCTGGGTGTCACTATGTATGATAAATATATATTGAAAAAAGTATATAAGTAGTATAACAGTTGTCTAGCACCCATATTATATTGCCTAGTTTGGGGATAGATGGCGCTGTGTGAAATCGTCAAGGTATTTATTATTATTACCTATTATCTCGTTTCTCACCTGCCTATCATGCACTCCTATGTAGAGTGAAGGCGGGGCGACCGGGCCGCTGCCCTCCGCGAGCGACCGCGTAGCCTCCCACAGCACGTCGATGCTTTGTAGCGCGCCGTCGTGCAAGCGCCACATACCCGCTACTGGGGCATCCAACTGAGAAACATCACTATGGTATAATAAAAAGCTTATGAAATTAAATGTTTAAAAAAAGCGAAGGACCCGCGCCACACACGTATTTCAATTGGCTAATAACTTTTATCTACTACAACCATGCTTTAAATCCTCTGTAAAGAAATCTATATCAGGCAGCGCTACGCCGACGGCTACGGCCGTAGCGGGCCCCTGCCCCGCGCCGCCCTTTGCTTCAATACACTAATATAGATTACCTTCTGTCTCCACAACAGTGTAGAGTCCCCAGGCCGCCTCACCGCTACGACGCCTTCAGGCAGCGCTACGCCGACGGCTACAGCCGTAGCGGGCCCCTGCCCCGCGCCGCCCTTTGCTTCAATACACTAATATAGATTACCTTCTGTCTCCACAACAGTGTAGAGTCCCCAGGCCGCCTCACCGCTACGACGCCTTCAGGCAGCGCTACGCCGACGGCTACGGCCGTAGCGGGCCCCTGCCCCGCGCCGCCCTTTGCTTCAATACACTAATATAGATTACCTTCTGTCTCCACAACAGTGTAGAGTCCCCTGGCCGCCTCACCGCTACGACGCCTTCAGGCAGCGCTACGCCGACGGCTACGGCCGTAGCGGGCCCCTGCCCGGCTTAGTAGCAAAAGGACCTATTCGCAACATGCCCTGCAGTCGCATATTGCCTTATTCGCGATATGCCTCATTCTCAAAATGCCCTATTCGTGGAATGCCCTATTCTCCTTTGGACTCATTCGCAGAAAGACTTATTCTCAGAATGACCTATTCTCAAAATGCCACATTTTTCTCTAAGTGTTTGTTAGTGAAACTATGCCTGTATACAATGTGTCCCTCGATAAAGCGCAATCCTGAAAGGGGGTTAAAGTAGATTGGACACACTGTATTGTTTAGAAAACCAGAAATTGAGTATTTCAGAAAGGTAAAATAATTCATATACATATAAATATGAAAAAATACTAACTTATAAATCGTCATTTCTTATCATTTTATTAAAAATCAACAAGAGTATGCCAGATTACTATACTTAAAGGAAAGGTATGAATTTTTCTTTTTATAATCATTATTATTTGTAATATCAATAATTATTAGGTAAAAAGTAGATGTATTATAAAAAATTGTATTGCAATTTTACATTAAAAGTTGCAAATAAATAATTTGTTTGAAGAATTGTTCCACAGTAATTTCCTGTGTCTCTAATTTAGTCAATATTTTTTTATATTTCTTATCAAATATTATATCTATAGCGGAGCTGACGGATTAAAATGTAATAAAAATGTATTTTACATGATAATTACCAATCATTTGCTGTTAACGTTAAAACTGGCAGGTATTTAAAAAAATATGTCCTTTTGAGAATAGGTCATTACGCGAATAAGGCATTATGCGAATGTGTCTTTTTGAGAATGAGGTATTATGCGAATAGGTCCTTTCGAGAACAAGTCATTCCGAGAACGTGGCCTTTTTTTGGCCGTGTGGCATTTTGCGAATAGGTCCTTTTGCTACTAAGCCCCCTGCCCCGCGCCGCCCTTTGCTTCAATACACTAATATAGATTACCTTCTGTCTCCACAACAGTGTAGAGTCCCCTGGCCGCATCACCGCTACGACGCCTTCAGGCAGCGCTACGCCGACGGCTACGGCCGTAGCGGGCCCCTGCCCCGCGCCGCCCTTTGCTGCAATACACTAATATAGATTACCTTCTGTCTCCACAACAGTGTAGAGTCCCCAGGCCGCCTCACCGCTACGACGCCTTCAGGCAGCGCTACGCCGACGGCTACGGCCGTAGCGGGCCCCTGCCCCGCGCCGCCCGCGCACTCCCGACGGCTCAGAGCCAAGTGGTGCTCGGCTACGCTGAAGTTCCATCTAATAGCACAAATAATACTGCATGTTAGCTAAAATATTCTTAGTTTGCGCCGCAGTTTGAGCCGCAAAAATATCATGTTGGGCAGTTATATAGTTACCTACTTGGTATAATAGTTGCCCACTCAGTATGTTTGTCACTTATTTAGAATTTTCATTGCTAACTTAAAGGATGTCACCAAAAATGGCCCAAATTATGTACCGAGGCAGCGAACTAAAATCTATGGAAGTGTAATTGCAAACAAATATTGCTTAAAAAATGGCACCACGAGGCCGAAAAAGTACAACCCGCTCACCTTTAGTCGGGCCAGCCACGCACCCGGTGACTATCATTAGTGGTCTTTTCAATAAATTGCAGTTTATATTGTAGAGAAAAGATAGAAAGGGAGAGTTTATTACAAATGACGTCCTTTATAGTCAAATGGCGTAAAAGATGCAAAGAAGGCAGTAAAAAGATGCAGAAATAACGTATCTTATTTTTTCGTTTAAGTACAGAAAAGATCTATAAGTATACAAATTATGGTCGATAATAAGTAACCAGTGTTCAGACGCTTTGTACTGCATAATTAAATGCCAGCATTTTTAGCTCTATCCACTTAGTTGTACTTTTCGTGTGGTGCCATTTTTTGAGCGGAATGCTTATTCCATAGCTTTAGTTCGCTGTACCGAGGTACACCTGTGGAAAAAAATACCCTATAATATACTGAGTAATTATTATATACCAGTAATATTTTTTCTGGTTATTTGGAAACAAGAAAGAAAATTAAAAATTCACTCGATATAAGAACCTATTACACAGATTATATCATAACATTCAGCTCTTTGATACTTGAATTAACTGTCAAGTTGACAGTTGTCATTGTCAGTTGAAGTTGATTTTATTAAACTGGGAACTCGGAATGACATTTCTCTCATGACGTTTTGTTTGACAGTTCTTTTGACGTTTTGTTACTTGCGTTATTAAACTGAAAGTAAATATCCAGTATTGCCATATAATTTAATTGTGTTACAAGTAGGTAGTTCACACTTTTAATGATATATTTCAAAGTTTTGAGTAAAGATTGAAGTAAAATAACATTATTTTCGGAATCCTTGTATTTTTCCCTACATTTTGGTATACATGTACCTCAGATACATAAAATGGGCTGAAATGTATGAGCGATTAGCGACCTCCTTTATCTCCCACATGTAGTTGCCTGTTTTACGTATTTTTTGTAATCCATTGTTTGTCGCCCGTTTAGTTATTTTATCTACACCCA
This sequence comes from Agriphila geniculea, assembly GCA_943789525.1. Taxonomy (NCBI): domain Eukaryota; kingdom Metazoa; phylum Arthropoda; class Insecta; order Lepidoptera; family Crambidae; genus Agriphila; species Agriphila geniculea. The sequence goes on along the minus strand of OX038890.1, from coordinate 12,050,105 downwards.
TGCTTTAAATGCTCTATAAGAGGTTCTGAAACAGCTTACTGCCATCATTACAATATCCCGAACGAGAGCTGGACCTGCAGCGCCGCGCGCCCGCGCGCGAGCAACGCATTATGAAATTCAGTACAACATTATAAGACTTTTGCGGAAGACATAATGACGAGGAGGGAGAGGAAAGTCAAAGTCAAAGACAAAGTCAAAGTCAAAACCTTTATAGAGAATACATATCATGGGTTTAGATAAATATCATGGGTGTTTTTAATCCATATGTATTAAAATATTGTTTGTTTCCTAATAAAAATAAGAAAAAAAATGGGTGTAGATAATAGTAGTTTATGAAACTGATGCATAATGAGTGTTTTAATACCTAGTTATGTACAGTTTCATACACTACTTTATCTACTCTCATACAATTGGTGATTGAACCTATAAAATAAATTATCAATGATAAAAAGAGTAAGTGAGTAGTTCCTCGACTTGCTACGATTTGGTAGGTAGGATTTAAGTACTTACCTAGGTTAAGTAAGACGTTTTTCCGTCGCCGCATCTAAAATATCGGGTCGAGTCCACACTCACTACTATCAGACATTTTTAAGCAAAAGTAAAAATTAAAATCAAAACATGGCGCGTATTCTATTAGAAAAAATAAAAATGAGGTAGTGCATTCCAGCAGACTAATCGTTACGCTAAGTCATCGATCACCATAGAGTACATTTTTATCATGGAAAGTATGTGGAAATATCATTGATCTTTTTTAATATCGCGGCACTGCCTTCTTCTTGGATTTGCCCTGTATCGTAATGAGAAAAAAAGTTATTTTATAGCATACTTCAGTTAGTAAAGGTATTTTATAAAATAACTTTTTAATTTTTTTTCGGTATTGCGTGTATAAAGTATGTCAATATAAATGCGCTTTGAAATTCATAATTCGAATTTTACGATATGAGAGTAGATAAAGTCTTGTATGCAACTGTACATAATTAGGTATTAAAACACTCATGTGATAAACCCACATTCGTGTTTTAATACCCCTCGTTATAGTACAGTTACATAAATATCTATTATCGCCCAAAAACTAAACCACTGCCAGGTTTAGTATTTAAGTATATCATTAACAGTAGCCTTTAATTATTTCCAGTCACCCAATTAATTAATCCCCATTATAAAATACTATTTCGCAATCAATAAACACAAGTGCGCGGTTAGCATGGTACTACGGTGCGGCTGTAATTGATCAATAGCTAAGTCGCATTCGTTTAAATGTAAAATTGCATCTTATGGAATACAGTATAAAGGTCTTTGCCCACTACACCATACCATACCATGACCGTGCTAGAAGGTATCAGGCAAAAAAGTATTCTTTGTACTGAAAAGTATGACACTATTCCCACTAGGAGAAGAGCTCGGTGGCGCAGTGGTTTAGCGCCTGGCCCAGCGATTGCGGAAGTTAAGCAACTTTCGCAAGGGTCGGTCATGGGATGGGTAACCAAAAATGTAGTATCTCGAACTCCTCCATGATTCGGAAGGCACGTTAAGCCGTTAGTCCCGGCTGCATTTGCAGTCGTTAACACCCACCAATCCGCACTGGGCCCGCGTGGTGGGTTATGGCCCGTCCTCCTTATCTACCCATAAGGAAGGTCTGTGCCCCAGCAGTGGGGACATTAAATATAGCTGATGGACATTCCCACTTGACCGTTCCGTCACCAGCCGTGCACTTATCATACTTTTCAATACTATAAATATTTTGTTGCCTATTATATTTCTAGCACGGTTAATACGGACATGGTATGGTACGGTGTAGTGGACAGAGACATTAAGGCTTACTTTTCATTGCCCGAGCGTGGATCGAGAGCCCTCACTGTATTAGAGTGCCGTCTCAGTACTAACACGTCCTTTCCCACACCCGCCGTCTGTTGCTCGTTGTTGCAACCGCTGGAGCCGCATTCATAAATGACGTTGCCAGATGTTGCGTCCACGCCGAGCCATAGCGTTTCACGAGCCCCTGCAGAAAGCAAGAGATGACAATAAAACATTGTATGTATACAGGATGTTTATTATTCACTCTCCAAAAGAGATGTCCCAGCGTTGCCCCAGTTTCATTTTATTTAATTACTTTCATAATTAAAAAATGCTAATTACATTTTATTTAGGTATGTATAGTATCAGTCAAGAATTGTTTTATATTTAGAAAAACAATTACAAAAACATTATGTTGTTTTCTGAAGTACTTTGTGAAAAAAATGTAAGTAAATAGTACTATCATGATAAAAAAATTAAACGTTTTAACTTAAAATCCCACTTTTTAATGCAGAAAATAATTATTAATCTGATTCTAGAGTAAAATACCTACTCTGACATACTACTTTGATTAAGACGTGATAGACTTTCATTTTTTGAGAATGGTGAGGCAAATCACAGCCGCGATGGGACATGTCCTTTTAAGGATGTGATCAGTCCATAAGAAACATGTGTCGAAATACGCCACAAAATTTTGGTCACCTTACTAAACTGATCACGTGATCTCTTTGATTTATATGGATACTATTTTTTTTACATATTTGGCCCTATGTTTTTTAGAGAAAGTTGTTTAGTTTCATGTACTGAACACATCCTTGGTGCAAAAATAAAAATACAGCCCGTATACATTTGTTTTTGACATAGGCAACATTTATTTTTGGATAACAGACTGTCAATTACAAAACTAGTTTTACTATTACAATAATTTAAAATAGATCTTAAGTGCCACCAAAGACAGGCCTCCTTCACTCGCTCAAGGTCGCGCGATAAGCACCTACCGCTAGCCGTGCCTACGTGTGGACGGACAAGTGAGTGAGCAGCGGGCCGCCACACGCCCGCCTGTCAGGGATGTGACTTACATATAAAAAAAATCGATTTTTTAATAATCGATTATTTCTAGGCTAAAAATAATCGATTAATAAAAATCGATTATTTTGCAATTTTTCAATAAAAATAGATTTTTTGCACTTTGTTAATTTAACGAGAAATTACGCCTAAAACCTAATATAAAAGTAGAAAATGACTGCTTCTGGTTACGTACTAGGCGTACAGCAAGTTTAGGCACATCTTGCTCTCCATCACGAGAGGAGGGAGCTACAAGGGAATCGAGTCGAACATACCTAACTTTGCAGTAGGATAAAGGGGACACTTCAAAAATATCTTACTGGCAACACTCGCGTAGACAGGTATGTAGCTTTGTAGACCGAAACAGTTTTGATCCTTTGCAATTTATTTTGAGTTTATGTATGTACCTTTATCTATCAGAATTAAATCATGTGATTGAATCCTTACCTCTATTCAAGGAAAACCACCATTCCGTCACATACATTGCTATAGTCCGATTAGTAATTTCCCAGCAAAAATGTAACTAAAGGTGTTGCCAGAACAAAACAACACAAAAGGAAATAGAATATTGCAAACTCACGAAATAAACACATTTACATGTTTTTTTACCACAAAACTAATAAAAACATATTAAATTAATATTCTGAATCATGAATTTTACGGCAACAACAGTAATATATTTAAATATGTCATAATAACAGCTTTATAGTAGAAAACATTTTTATGATGCTGTGCACACATCAACTGCAAACCGTAGACATCAATCTTTGGTTCATTTTATGAAATTTCATTTATATAAGTATTTAATACGAGTAGTAGAGTAGCTGTAGAAGTAACATTCGTCTTTTGGTATTGGGCGAAGATACTAAGTTTATGATTTTGTTATGATAAGTTTTAATTGAGTCAACTTTAATATAAAAAATTATTATGATAGGTATCAATAAAGAAACAACAACTGATTATTATCCTACTTTAAAATTACCTTAAATGACATAATACTTATTATGTCTCAAAAATGTATGAAATAAACTAATAAGGTATGAAAGTGACCAAAAGTTTATATCTGAAAATATAATTGTAAAGGTTAGTTTGACAGCGACATTTCTTAGTTTAGGTACATTTTTGCCGGGAGATTAGTAATCGGACTTTAGTAAGAAAGACAACCTAGCCCATCTCTTGGAAGTTGTATAATAAATTGCATCTCTTTCCTTTGTATATCTCCACCCCTATTGTGCTGGACAACAAGATGAATTTATATGTAATGTACATGATAGATGGCGCTGAACAAAAAAATCGAATGTTTCTGTTGGAATTCTTATAAATTAAATCGATTTTTTAATAATCGATTAATCCTAATAAAAAAATCGAACAACAAAAATCGTTTTTTTTTTAGAAAAATAATCGATTATTATAATAATCGATTATTTTTTCACATCCCTGCCGCCTGTGTAGTCGCGCGGCATCTTAATGCCTGCATAGGTATTGTCTCTTTATAATAGTAACAATGTCGAATCACCATTACTATGCCGTGTACGGGTGTCAAAATAAAAAAACCAATATATGCTACACAGTTCATTTAAAGGAAGACGACCCTAACGTTGCGTCGTCAGAAAAGGCAAGAGCACGCGATAGAAAGAGAGGCAACTACTATTAGCGCTGGCGACCTGAATTGCACTTTATTGTGTTGGAGCAAAAGTTGCTATTTATTTAAATGACTTTGCGGAATGCTGCTTCTGTACTTGTACTGTTAGCTGTTCTGTGCCAAAGATTAAATGGTCGACACGTGTCTTGATTAACAAGAAGGCACCATGTTGCATATCACCTTCAAGTCATTAAGCGCGGTACTCAAAGCCCTGCATGCAGGGCCGACATAGGGCCCTGCTTTGAGCTTTAACAACACGTGTTACGCATCTAGTGTTGCTTATTGCATTCGAGGCATAAAGTATAAAAAGTAATTACTAACTGATTCGGATTTTTTGACATCATGATACCTCAGACCAAATAAAAAAGTAAAGACGGAGTCTTCCGACAAAGCGGTGGAGCCAGTAAAACTACGCCTTGTCTGTGTACATACACAGTTTACGCACACATATGTAACGAAACTACGCCTTGGCTTTCGTTCGTCATTGGGCGAACCCTGCCGCCCGGCCCCCGCCCGCCCTCTAGTACGCACACATGTACCATCAAAAACCGGCTTCACTTAGTTGTTCGCAACCACTGCGTAACGCTCCATCTTCCTTTTTTATTTGATCTGAGCATGATACATTTTTGTTTTTGGTTTACTCAAAAAGTTCTTGATTTTATTAGTCTCCAACTCCATATAAAGTCTTCAAACATAGGGTTCTTTAATTATGGTGAGCTTCTGAACTTCGAAAATGCTTGTAAACTGAATAAATAAAATGGATTTTCTTATTTTAATAGCAAAATGAATGAACATTAACAATGTATTACATTTTAATTATCTTTAATATACTCCATTATGTATTTTTCATTCTAATTTGTACACTAGCCGGCAAACATCTTGAAATCGGATGGGGATTACGCAGAACGCGTATTTTGGGTATGCATAGCGGTGAGGTACGGGGCCGGTAGGAGAGGCGCGCGCTATTGGTCGCTCGCAAGTGCAATAGCGAGAACTTTATCCCCAGTCCGTCGAAAGGGCGCCAATATGTTTGCCAGAATCTGTAGTAAGAATGCTTTTCAAAGCATTTTCTTTGTGAGAATTTTTTGGCCAGGTTTGGCATTACTAATCTCTTGGTATCATAAGAATAAGGGTAAATGCCTGATTTGTTTTGTTCAAAAAAAATACTTGCCCGCTATGACTAGATCATCAGAATACTTGAAAGATGCTGAAAGCAGCTGTTCCGCATCGAAAGGCAATGGCTCGATTGTGTCGCCACTAAGACTGTACAGGGTGCCCCGTAGCGATGGTACTAGCCTCACCCATTTGCCACCAGATGTCAGCTGCAATCAAATCAGTACATTTTCCAACAATTGTTTTTAGTATACCCTACTCTTACGCTACAAGCCAGCATTATTTCATCTGGTTGATTTATGAGGTAAATGTACGATCCCATGATAAGCTATTTAGAACATAGGGCTGACAAAAGCCCCTAAATAATAAAAGACATATTGAAAACAATCATAATTAACAGCTTTCACTTTAATACTGTTTTTAAAAATGTATAATTGTATTGAAATAATATTTTTGAAACTAAAATTTATTACTGTCAATACCAGCCATTTCTAACATTCCCATTACTAGGGCACAGGCCTTCCTTATAGGTGGATAAGGAGGATGACGACACAGGCCCAATGCCAATAGGTGGGTGTCAACGACTGCAAATACTGCCAGGACCAACAGCATAACATGCCTTCCAAAGCACGGAGGAACTACAGATAAAAAATCCCATGACCATGTGAAAGTTGCTTAACCTCCACAATTGCAGAGCCAGGTTCTAAACCACTGACTGAAATTTTATTACAGTACTCTGAAATTAATATGAATTATTTCTCTCGTAACACAAAAAACTTTTTCCTTTCTATTTTGATTAGACTCACCTCTACATGATGTAGGTTAGAAGAGAGTAGAGGTTTTGTTTCTAGAGCCCAAGCTTTGATTCCATTATTTGTGGAGAATGCTGTCAATTTTCCATCCAATGTGCTCACAAGGACTAAGCTAAAATCAGTCAATGGATCAATAATTTATAATTTCTCTATATCTACGTTTCTATACGCTCTATAAACGTTTGATAAAGTTATAGTAGGGTGCTGGGTTGCGTTCAGAGGCTTAGAGTGCAGTTAAAAAACAACCAAACGGTTGTTTTTTAACTCACTCTAAGGTTAGGAACGACCAAGAACTTTAAATGTCAATGTCAAAACAAAGTCCTCATTTTCCACTTGAAATAGGAATATGTTAAACTTTCCTTTATTCAAAATCAAATAAAAACAGTTTTTTTTGCGAAGCTACCATGATTTATTTGAAAATTAGACACAAAAACATCAAAATACTAAATAATGTCAAATGACATTGACAGTTTTTCTATAGACAAACGTCAGAGCGTTTTACAACCATCAATTTTGATGGTTGTTTGGTTGCAACGCTCTGACGCTTGGAACGGGAAAGTTGTTACAACCGAACGTCACGCTCTAATGTTTGGAACGGCGTTAGAGCGTTCGGTTGCACTCGGAGCGTAGGTTCGGAACGACCCCCTACCTATTTTAGTAAATAACATGGCTGACTACATAACAGCTGATTGTTAAAGGTGCCGGCCTTGGATGAATTAATTCATCCAAGGTGCCGGCATATAACTTGGCAAGACAAAGATGAGACAAAACATATGCCGAGTTTAGTGTTTGTAGCTACTGCACATCTTTTGTCTCGTTTTTATTTTGCCAAGTCACATGCCGGGCAGTATACTTCAATCAGCTGTTATATAGTTGGCAGCTTTCACGTTATTTTACAACTTATTATAAAAATGTTACACGTTACTTATTACAAGTTAATGACATTTGTTTAGCGAACCTTATCAGCATTTTAACTAAAATTTACTGTTACTTTATTTTCAAGGTTTTTGTGAATAAGGTGGATAGTTTATATTTCCAAAATTTTTCATAATTCTTTAAATATAATCAGTTGATAACGCAATGAATTTGACCCACTCTGAGCTTAATAAAAAAAACAACAAAAATTCCAATCTCAAGGATTTTAGAGTTTTTAAGAAAGAAAGTCATGTTTCAACCTGTTTCCATATGAGTCATCAAGTCATCATTGAGAACCTTGATTTAACTGACTCAAAACAATCTCCATTATTTTATTAAATAGGTACCTACTATCACTTTGGGTACTATGTATCGAAAGATCATCATCTAAGCTTTTATGGTGTAAATGTAAACAAATGTTATGAAGCTTGGTTACATTATTGTATGTAATTAAAAGACGTGAATAATAAAACGGACTCACTCATTAACAATAGGAGCACCGTTTGCATTAATATGAGGATTACAGAAAGGCAATTTCTGAACATTATCGTCCGCACGAAGATAACTTGCAAAACATGTTAGAACGAAAGCCGCTTTTAGAGCTATGACCTTCCAATACCAGTCCGACATTTTATTTCTGCAACAAAACTTGATCCGGACATTTCAACCTCAAGTCTAGTGTTTATTTATTATTTCTTATTCTTACGAAACTTTTAAAAATATTACGGCTCTAAATAAAAACACGTAAAAAAAACACAACCACAGGACAGATGATCGCTCCTCTTGTAAAACCACGTCAGTCAGAACTGTCACGCATCTGTCTGTCACGGCTGTCACTGTCACAAGAAAACGGCACCCTGCCTTTCTATTGTCTAACTTCAAAATCGATCGCAATCGCTTTCAGGATGTAATCCATTGAAGTTTCTCTTTGGCATAAATAAAAACTTACCAAAGAAATGCAGCAATGTGTCACATCCATCTGTCGAACGAAAGCGATTGCGATAGATTTTTAAAATTAGACAATTAGCCCCCTGATTATCTAAAAAGAAACTATTTAGTGACCTGATTAATGGCTCATATATAGGATGATAGCAATGGCTCACTATCATCTATGAACTGCAACCGGTCGCTAGGTGGTGGTCTAATAGGGAAGATGAGCGTAATTATTTTATAACATAGAAAAATCAAACGTAAAATCTAAAAAATAATGGTGAAAGAATTTTTTAGATATCTCAAAAACTGAATTTTTTATTAATTTTCAAAGTTGAGTGTTTTTAAAATCAGCGCGGACTTGACCGCTCAATGCGTGACGTCACATCGCCGGTTACGTCCGCCGAGATGTTATAAAACAAAGGCCCTCCGCCGCATCTGTTTTTCTGTTCACGATAAACTCAAAAACTTCTGAACGGATTTTCATGCGGTTTTCACCGAATGATAGAATGATTCTTAAGGAAGGTTTAGGTGTACAATAAGTTGAGGTTTTATCTAAATTGGTAGAAATATGACGATAATTGTTATAGATGTTGGCAAAAATTAAGCCGACTGGGAGCTTGCATCGAAAAGGCTACATAAACCTTTTGAGCTATTACAAAATAATGTGTGATGGAATTGTTTCTCTTTTATGGATCTACAAAAAAGTCCGCGATGGCATATATATATCTTTTAAGAATAGCTCACTATACCCATTATATCTTCTAAAAAATTGGTCACATACAATGCGGTAACTTGGGAAGCTATTCAGAAGGATATAGTATTAATCCTTATCAATTTAAATACATCTGTTGCCTGAAGCATTTCAAGCACATTATTTTAACCTTGTACACCATACCATTTAAATGAATATCTTAGGTGTTGTCGCAAAAAATAACGCGAGCGAAAATAAATTCAAGCGCGTCTTTTGGAGTAAACGACTGTACGATATTTGTTTTCGTTTTGTGTGTGCAAAAAAAAAGAACCGAATCTAAGCGAGGGCGGGTCGCTAGTACACATATAAAACTTGTTTTAAACAGTGTATTTTTCATGACAATCAAAGAAGATGGTGGAGCCAGAAGGTGGCCATGGGAACTCTGTAATAAAACGACGAAACACCATCGAGTTAATTCTCGTTTGATTCGTCTTTACAAGGATTCTGGTTCCAGCTAGATGATATCCAAGGTGTGATGATGGAGCCATAAAATGGCCATAGAAACTCTGAAATAAAATGATGAAACCCCATCGAGTATGCTCGTATGATTCGTCTTGACAAGGTTCTAGTACTAGATGATATTCAAGTTCTGATGATGGAGCCAGAAAGTGGCTATGGGAACTCAGTAATGAAACGACGAAACACCGTCGAATTTAGGCTCGTTTGGTTCTGGCTTGATAAGAACTCTGGTCCTAAAAGATATCCATAGCTGTGAGATCTCTATAATAAAACGACACAAACCAGTGAATTTGGGCTCGTATAATTCGTTTTGACAAGGAGTCTGGTTCTAGATGATATCCAAGGTTTATGATGGAATGGGATTTTTGTAATAAAACGACGAAACACCGTCGAATTTAGGCTCGTTTGATTCATCTTGACAAGGACTCTGGTTCTAGATGATATCTAAGTTCTGGTGATGGAGACTGAAGGCGGTCATCGGATCTCTTTAATAATGCGACGCAAACCATTCGAGTTTGGACTCGTTTTATTCATCTTGACATAATCTTAGGTGATATCCAAGGTCTGACGATGGAGTCACAAGGTGGAGACCCTCGGAACCATCTAGAAATAGGGTCCTAGTCAAGACAAATCAAACGAAACCAAACTCGATGAAGTTGATGGTTTTATTATAGAGTTCCCGTGACCTTCCGGCTCCATCATCAGACCCTGGAAACCATCTCCTACCATACATAGTACTTGTCAAGGCAAATCAAACGATTCCAAACTAGACCATGGGGTTGCATGGTTTTGTTACAGAGTTCCTGTGACCTTCTTCCGACTCCATCATCAGAACCTGGAAACCATCTCCCACCATAGTACTTGTCAAGGCGAATCAAACGATTTCAAACTAGACCATGGGGTTGCATGGTTTTATTACAGAATTATTGTGGCCTTCTTCCGGCTCCATTATCAGACCCTGAACACGTTTTCCCAACAGAATACTCATCAAAATTAATCAAACGAGCCCAAAGTCGATAGAGTTTCATGGTTTTGATACAAAGTTCCTGTGACTTTCTTCCGACTAAATCACCAGACCGTAGAAAATATTTCTCAACAGAGTATTCATAAAGACGAATCAAACGAGACCAAGTTGGATGGAGTTGCTGTTTTATCACGTCACCTTCTTTCAGCTCCATCAGCAGACCCTGGATTCTATTTCCCAACAGAGTAATCGTCAAAACAAATCAAATGAGCCCAAACTCGATGGGGTTGCATGGTTTGAATACAGAGTTCCTGTGACCTTCTTCCGGCTTCATCATAAGACTCTGGGAACCATCTCCCATCATAGTACTTGTCAAGGCACATCAAACGATTCCAAATGATATCAGATCCTAGAAATATTTCTCAACGGAGAACTCGTCAAGACGAATCAAATTAGCCTAAACTCGATGGGGTTGAATGGTTTGAATACAGAAGTAGTTGAATATTGGGCACTCTAGCCCACTCCGTTCGCTCCGGCTTGCGCCTTCGCTCACTTCGTGAGCTTTAGTGCCCAATATTCAACTACTGATATTTCTGGTCAAGATTTTATATTATAACACATTGAGTTCCAGCCCCGTGGTAAGATTCTTTTACTAAATGTTCTGCCTAACACATTTAGCTGAAGACCCATGGTAAGTATCTTCTGGGAGACCCCAGGGTAAGATTCTCTCACACCAAATGTTCTTCCTAACAAGATTCTATCACTGAATGTTCTGCCTAACACATTCGGTTGAAGCCCCATGGTAAGTAACTTCCCGCAAGCCCATGGTAAGATCATGCACCGAACAGATTCCTAATCAGTGTCGGCTGAGAGAACCTTGGTAAGTATCTCTCTGCGAGCCCGTGGTAAGATCACGCACCGAGCACCAACTAACTGTTCGGCTGGAAGCCCCATGGCAAGTATCTTCCGAGAGACCCATGGTAAGATTCTCTCACTGAATGTTCTGCCTAACACATTCGGTTGAAGCCCCATGGTACGTAACTTCCTGCAAGCCCATGGTAAGATCATGCACCGAATAGACTCCTAACCGATGTCGGCTGAGAGAACCATGGTAGGGAATCTTAGTACATTTCTATACGATTCAAAAAAATACAGCGCCATCTATTTTAACCGAATGGCAACTCTGCTGCGCCGTATCAGTGTTACCACTATAGGCAATTAATAAATAATTTTATTGAATTTTTTACATGTGGCAATATCGGACTGTCAAGTGAACTAGAATCCGACCGAAACCTCTTTTCTGCAGAGAAATGAGAACGAGACTTGAAACCAGCGAACTAAAATCTATGAAAGTGTAATTGCCAACAAATATTGCTAAAACATGGCACTACGGGGCCGAAAAAGTACAACCCGCTCAACTTTAGTCGGGCCAATCTGGTGACTGACGTTAACGTTCTTTACAATAATTGCAGTTTGTATTGTAGAGAAAAAAAAGAAAGAGAAAGTTTATTAGAAATAACGTCCTGTGTAGTCAAATGGTGTAAAAGACGCAAAGAAAACAGTAAAAAAATGCAGAAATAACGTTTCATATTTTTTCGTTTAAGTATACAAATATCTATGAGTATACAAATTACGGTCGCTAATAAGCAACCAGTGCTCAGACGCTTTGTGCTGCATAATTAAATGCCAGCATCTTTAGCTCCATCCACTTAGTTGTACTCTTCGTGTGGTGCCATTTTTTGAGCGCAAAAACTGGTGAAAAAAACGTTAACTGAAGAAAAAAACGTATTTTTCATTTATTTTTATTGATTAAATCAACAAAACATCCTAGATAATACGTACATAACGTTTTTGTATGTAATCATAATCAATATTCATAAGCGAAGGTTATAACAAATAATTATAAATTTTTGGACCTTTCTTTCCTCAAATTTTTTAATGTCTTTCTATAATAGCAAGTACCAAACACATCTTGCACACCACACAAACCAGGGGGCTGATTATCTAATTAAAAACCACCTAGCGACTGGTTGCAGTTCACAGATGATCGTGATCCATTGCTACTTCTTTTTGGGTTAAAAAAAATTATACCAAAGAAAAGTGGCAATGTATGTCAAATACAACCGGTCGCTAAATAGTTTCTTTTTAGATAATCAGGGTCCAGGGCGCTAATTGTCTAATTTTAAAAATCTATCGCAATCGCTTTCGTTTGACAGATGGATGTGAGACATTGCTGCATTTCTTTGGTAAGTTTTAATTTGTGCCAAAAATAAACTTCAATGGATTACATCCTGAAAGCGATTGCGATTGATTATGAAGCTAGACAATAGAAAGGCAGCTTAATAAAAATTGTAAAAAAAATACTTATCCTACCACACGCAAAACCGAGACCGAGCTCAGTCGGACCTTACCTTTGTGTGAACTTAAATTTGGTGTGTTTGTTTTGTTTGGAAAATTTTCACTTTTTAATGTCGTAAATAGTCATTTCTTCATTGATATTCATTAAATAGTGCTTAATTTTTTACTAATAATCGTCGAGTGCTATTTGCGACTGTGTTTATACAAGTTTTTTTGAGAAAAGACTATGTGAACTACGTCAACAATGTTCTAGATACGAGTAGGTACCTGCGGTGCCTATTTACATGATATTTTGTTGTGTTCCTGATTGCTTGCAGTTTGCACTACGGGCAAGGTAAATAAATGATACGTTTTCACTATGTCAGTTCTCTCTATTAAAATATAAACATTTCAAAGTACCTACATAACCTAACCTCATAGTAATAAAAAGTTGCATTAAATTAATGTTTAACTTAACCTTTTCTGCGACATTTCGTACCATATTTGTTTAAACCACCCTTGTTTAAACAAAACACAAAGCAATAAAGGTACCTAACCTTTTTAAAACCTACTTATTGCTAAAATATTAAATTAGTATATTTTGTATTTTCTTCAATGTTGATCTGTAAGTAAAGTAAAATCACAACTCTTTGTTTCAGATGTTACTACAGTAGCCTCTCCCAGTCACAATGCTATCACTTTTGAAAAATAGTTGGAGGCATGCACAGCATTAACTGGGAGTATTTTATGAGCAGCGGGTAAATTATGTAACTCATTTTAATTGTTATTTTTGTGATGTTTACTACTTACTTACTTGTACTGCATTAACTATGTGTCTATAATAGTGTGTGAACTGTAATTTATACTTATCATAATAGATATAATTACTCATAAAATTAAATAAAAATAATTTTCAGTATATTAGGATGTTTTTCATTTTTTAACAACCTAGATAACACTTTGGCAAAGTTATTTGGTGTTTATTGGATAGTAAATTACAAGCTCATAACAGCTTCTAATTTATTGTACAATAAACATCAGATAACTTTGACATCTAATTTTCATTAAAATATTGAATAGGTAGGTACCTACGTATACCTATAGCGATGTAGTTCCATTCGAGAAAAAGAGATGGCGCTGTATGCTTGTATCCTAAAAACAGAGGGGAGAGAGCCATCTATAACCAGTATATAACTTTAATCTATGGAGAGAACCGTGGTAAGTATCTCTCTGCGAGCCCGTGGTAAGATCACGCACCGAGCACCACCTAATTGTTCGGCTGGAAGCCCTATGGTAAGTAACTTCCTGCAAGCCCATGGTAAGATCATGCACCGAACAGACTCCTAACCGGTGTCGGCTGAGAGAACCGTGGTAAGTATCTCTCTGCGAGCCCGTGGTAAGATCACGCACCGAGCACCACCTAACTGTTCAGCTGGAAGCCCCATGGTAAGTAACTTCCTGCAAGCCCATGGTAAGATCATGCACCGAACAAACTCCTAACCGGTGTCGGCTGAGAGAACCGTGGTAAGTATCTCTCTGCGAGCCCGTGATAAGATCACGCACCGAGCACCACCTAACTGTTCGGCTGGAAGCCCATGATATGTAACTTCCTGCAAGCCCATGGTAAGATCATGCACCGAACAGATTCCTAACCGGTGTCGGCTGAGAGAACCATGGTAAGTATCTCTCTGCGAGCCCGTGGTAAGATCACGCACCGAGCACCACCTAACTGTTCGGCTGGAAGCCCCATGGTAAGTAACTCCCTGCAAGCCCATGGTAAGATCATGCACCGAACAGATTCCTAACCGGTGTCGGCTGAGAGAACCGTGGTAAGTATCTCTCTTCGAGCCCGTGATAAGATCACGCACCGACCACCACCTAACTGTTCGGCTGGAAGCCCCATGGTAAGTAACTCCCTGCAAGCCCATGGTAAGATCATGCACCGAACAGATTCCTAACCGGTGTCGGCTGAGAGAACCATGGTAAGTATCTCTCTGCGAGCCCGTGGTAAGATCACGCACCGAGCACCAACTAACTGTTCGGCTGGAAGCCCCATGGTAAGTAACTCCCTGCAAGCCCATGATAAGATCATGCACCGAACAGATTCCTAACCGGTGTCGGCTGAGAGAACCATGGTAAGTATCTCTCTGCGAGCCCGTGGTAAGATCACGCACCGACCTACCTATTCAAACTAAGCTGAGCTAATTATTGAAATAACTACTAAGTGTTACCTTTTGCATAACCATAATTACCTTAGCTATCACAAACTTATATGTGAATAAATTTGTGGTAGCTGTACCATACCGAGAAAAACGGATACCTCATAACTTACAAAATTACCTCGACCACCACATACTCTTATGTGATGGTCTACATTTTTGGGATAGGATGGATGGGTGGGTGTTAATGTAGATATTTATTGATAAATTATACTTTTTAGTACACGAAATGAAGTGGTTTCTTCTTTAAGCTCATTTTAATAAAGCTGATCAGTGGAATGTCCTGAAAAAAAAATAGATAAGAATTTTAGAAATCAGTAGGTAGGAAATATAATTAATATCATTACAAAAACTCACATTTATTGATGTCTTTCCGATCTGGGGGCTAATTGTCTAATTCAAAAAATCTATCGCAATCGCTTTCGTTTGACAGATGGATGTGAAACATTGCTGCATTTCTTTGGTAAGTTTTTATTTGTCCCAAAAAGAAGCTTCAGTGTGTTTCATCCTGAAAGCGATTGCGATAGATTTTTAAATTAGACAATAGAAAGGCTGGTTTGTTTTCTCATGAGCACATGAGTAGGTAGTGTAGTGAGTTTTTGAAAAGACCTGAAAGATAAAAAACAATCAATTATAAGTTTTATATACTCTCCGAATAACGTCGTTATTATCATTTACAAAAAATATTTTCCCAATATAGTAGTTACGTTCGGTTCTGCTTGTTTACCTATTTCTTTTTTTATGATAATTAAAATCATACTTACTTTTGATTTGAAAATGTAAATTAATCCAGAATTATTGATAAAGCAAATACAAACAAATAAAAAAAATATGGTTCAAGAATGTGCATTCGACAGAAATAGACATAATTCTCTAATAAAATTATGTACCTAATATTTTTTCTACAAAAAAAAAATAAAAGCGATAGTATTTTTGTTTCTGAGGTTAGTTTTATATCTTTGTTTCAATTAAGTTGAATCAAAATTTTACTTAGGCGAATTATTTAATTAACGTTATTATACAGTGTGTTTTTTTTTAACAGTGATCAAATTTTGTGGTACGGCTTAGACCATCAAACTGAACAACTTTGTCTATGAGACCAAATTTTTTTTATCTGATTAAGTTGGTCTCATAGACAAAGTTGTTCAGTTTGATGGTCTAAGCCGTACCACAAAATTTGATCACTGTTCAAAAAACACACTGTATAGTAAATACCCAACTATTCATCAATAAACAATGGTTCTTATTTTTGTAGGAGCCTAAAGAATGTTCTGACATAATATTTTGAAACATAGGTACTTAACCATTAAAAAAAGAACGTTTTGAAATATCCTGTTACAAAAAACAATATAATTGAATTGAGAACCTCCTCCTTTTTTAAAGTCGGTTAATACTTACTAAACTTACGCTTGACCATCTTTTTTGATGAGTAAGTGCTATTTTCTATTTATAAAGCCCTACAAAGCCAGAAATTACACTATTATTTGAGTGCTTTCTTCAATAGCTGGCCAACGGTCTACAAATAAAAAATGTTAGTAAGTATTTTTTATGGATTTATTTTATTTTATTTGTCAATTATTTCATTCAAGATGATTTTTTTACAGGTAAAAAGCCGAATTTTTATCTTGTGTCTAAATAAATAAATATTTTTACAGGTCTGACTCGGAGTTCGAAGCGTCATCAGTGGTGTCTACTGCACCACCACCGCCAAAGAAAGCCACCAAGAAACCGAGCAAGCGCAAGACCTCGGCCACTACGAAGAAGTCGCGAGACTCGACGACGCCGTCGCCGCCACTTGATTTTGCTCGCAGCTCGGCGGCTGCGGGTGCGGGCGGATCCAAACGCAAAGCTTCGCCACCACCAGATTTTATCACAACTCATACTCACAGGTAATAAAATTGGTTCATTCATTGAAGTGTAAAATACTTATTTTATTTTCTTTTTCTAATCAAGTGCAGTCTATATTCACTATTGAAACTTTACTGATTTTTATACACTACTAGCTTCCACCCACGACTTCGTCCGAACGGTCTATAGAATTCATGAGTAAAGAAATCATCCTACGGGAATACACAACAGGGATAAAAATCTAATTTGTAGTTCTAGGCTTTGAACTATTAATTTACCAATTTTTATCTAAATCGGTTTAGTCGTTTTTCCGTTTCAACATTCAAACATACTAGGTAATAACCTACCTTACAGCACTAAACTATAACTATTTTTTTTTTATTACAGGTCAAAGAGACCGGACCTGTTTAACATCTTGCGGGCTGAGGAAGCCAGCTGCAGCGAACCTAAACACCGCGGGGGCGGTGACGTAACATCGAGCTTCGCCAGCCGAGTATCGACGGGAACTTCTCGTCGTACACTGAAAACTAGCGGTGATTATTTCGTAGACCTCAAAGTCTACAAAACACTTGACTACGTGTCCAACGCTGCCGATGTTCGTTACAAAAAGGCATTGGTGACGGTCAAACTTCAGTGCGACGAGTCTTCGTCGTCTTGGGAGGCGTTGCAAGGGTTTCTAGGTAGGGCTTGGACTCTGTTCGAAGGGTCGGAGCCAGTACATTACAGTGATAAAATTAATTTTAAGTCTTAATTTTATTTTTAGGTAGGTAGGTACCTACGTAATGAACTTTTCTTTATTTTTTTAGTAATACTTACTTACGTTGTCGATGTTTGCTACAAAACGATATTGGTGACGGTGAAACTTACTTACTTACAGTGTTAAAATTAACACTGTTTTATTTTTAAAGTAGGTACCTACCTAAATCTTAAATTGTAATTATTTTAATACCTTAACTCGTACATACTACTTTTTAGTTTTCAAACAAAATTTTGCTTTTAAAAAGATATTTTTTGTTTAATTTTAATTTTATAATCTCTTACTATGCCTTTCTGTACCGCGTGTAACATATCTGTACACAATAAATCATGGGTGGGTCATCTGAGAAGTAATTTTCATAAAAATAATAATCATACCATAAAACACAGTGATGGTGTAGAAATCGTAACTTCTGCCTTCCGTAATCGTATTTTAACGTACAAAATAATAGCGACTGATCAAATTCTGTCAGCTTCAGTTGATAATTTCTTTACTGCAATTCGTGATAAGTTAAAATCTCTTTTAGATGAGTACCTTATTAAACACACATGTGTCAAAGTGAATTTTGAATTTTTTGCTACATTTATACAATTTAAAGATAATTCACAATCAGTTAAATCTTTTATCACGAAAAACAAAATCTTGTATTTTAATTATGACTTTGAAAAACTGTTTTTTGAATCAGTTACGAACTTAAAAAAAAGTATCGAGGAATTTGAGCATTGTGATAGCGGATGGTCTTTTTTAAACAATTTATATATTGAGGTTAATCTCAATAAATACCAACCTCTAGGAGGTTCAAGTTTTATCAGTTTACCTAAAGCAATTCAAGCTAAAAAAGCATGTTTAAATATTTTAAACAAGGATCAATATTGTTTTTTATGGTGTGTGACAGCTGCTTTACACCCAGCTAAAAATCACCCAGAAAGGACATCGTCTTATCCAGATTTTCGCGAACTTTTTGACACAAGCGGGATGTCATTTCCTGTTACTTTTCGCGATATAAAAACATTTGAAAAGAATAACTCAAACATAAAGTTTATAATTTATGGATTGAAAAACAATAAAACAATTGTAGGTCCTTTATATAAATCAGAATTTGACAAAAAAAGCAATCAGAAAATTATACATTTACTATTTCTTGAAAATCAAAGTTCCTCTCATTATTGTCTTATTAAAGACTGTTCTAGACTTTTTCGAAGCCAAGTAACGTCTCACCATGGTAAAGTTTATTTTTGTGACTTGTGCTTATTATTTTTTAGTACTTTGGAAGAAGTAGATAATCATTTATGTGGAGGTGTTGCGACTATTCTACCGGATAAGGGTTCAGTAATACAATTTAAAAACTTTGATCGTAAACAAAATATGTCCTTTTGTATTTATGCTGATTTTGAATCAATGCTTCAAACTAATGATGCTAACTGTCATTCTTCTAAAAACACGACTACGTTGCACCACCACGTGCCTGTAGCGTTTGCCTATTATATCGTTTGTTGCGACAACCCTGAGTATAATCGTTACGTATCATATCGAGGGCCTGATTGTGATAAGCGGTTTGTAGAATCAATTATTGAAGACGTACGTAAAATATATAAAAGAGTTAGCTCAACGGCTCCGATGATTTTTACTAGTGAGGACCAAACTGATTTTAATAAAGCAACTCATTGTCACATTTGTCAGAACTTTGTTTTTTCAGACAAAGTTCGTGATCACTGTCACATTACCGGTCGTTACCGCGGGGCTGCACACCCATATTGTAATTTACAATATAAACGTCCCTCATTTGTTCCCATTTTTTTCCATAACCTAGCTGGTTATGATTGTCACTTATTTATAAAAGCCTTGGCTGAGGTTCCTGGCGACATAAAAATTATACCTAAAACTAAAGAAAACTATATTTCATTTACAAAGTTTGTGCCAGTTTCGAGGAATCAGTTTTATCAACTTCGATTCGTCGATTCATTTAAGTTTTTGGCAACAAGTTTAAGTAAATTATCAGATACTTTAAAGCCGAAAGATTTCAAATACCTAAAAAGTCATTTCCCTAGTCATGACAAATTTCAGTTGCTCACTCGCAAGGGTATTTATCCATATGAATATATGAACTCATGGGAACGGTATCAGGAAAATTGTCTTCCACCCAAAGAAAGTTTTTACAGTTCGCTTAATGATCAACATATATCTGACGATGATTATAAACACGCACAATTAATATGGTCAACATTTAAAATTCCTGACTTAGGAAGTTATACAGATTTATATTTGAAAACAGATGTGTTATTATTGGCAGACATATTTGAAAATTTTAGAAGGACTTGCAAACAACACTATGAGTTGGATCCAGCTTTTTATTTAACTGCGCCTAGTTTAGCATTCGATGCAATGTTATTAAAAACAGGAATTCAATTGGAACTTATTAGCGATTTGTCTATGGTGCGGATGCTACAGAGCTTAGAGCATACAGAACGGGAGTAAGCAAGAGCGCTCTCCTACACTAGATTTTGTTCACCGATTCTGGGGGGAGACGAGGTACACACGCACAGCACACAACTTCATATTCACGCACACTCTTGAAGCTTAAAGTCATGTTGTTACACACGCACACAAAAACAGAATGACCACAAAGTTATATTTGCGGGTGGTCAAATTCGGAACTAACCACCTTAGTACAAATTCTGACAGATCACGTAGACGGCAGCGCCAAACTTACAGACTGAAATAAGTTTGCCCTTGCGTTAAGGTTAGTGATGGGACATAAAAAGACCGATGAAATTGAATGATTAGAAGCTTTGATTTGAAGATGAGTGATTATGATTACGAACAAAAAAGTCTTAATTTTTTTTTGTGATTTGCACCAACAATCACTAAAATACGCTTACAAATCAATGTTTAATAAACATACATAAAACATCGTTCTGCCCTTTTATCCTCAAAATTGTACAGAAATAAAATTCCGATAGTGAGTGTTGGCGCAAGATGCAATTGTAAAGGTTATCAAAAAAGAAAATAAATGTGATTAATAATGTAATCATTTATTTACAAGTATCTGTGTACAGTCAGCAGCACATCAAGCTATACAAAATTGTCAAAAATCTCCAATGAATTTTGAACCTTTAATTGCTTGTTAGGGTTCCGTAGCCTAAATGGCAAAAATCTAAGCCCTTATAGATTCGTTATGTCTGTCTGTCTGTCCGTCCGTCCGTCCATATGTGACAGCCACTTTATTCTGAAAGTATTAGGACTACACAGTTGAAATTTAATATAAGTAGATGTATTCTGTAAACCGCCGTATGAATTACGATTTTTACACAAAAATAAAAATAAAACAAAAGATTAAAGGGGGGCTCCCTATAAAATATATGGAACTGAAACTGAAAAGAAAAACATCCATATATATAATTCTATAGATAGGTGTTTTAAAAATGACATTGAGGTTCCACAGACTATTTTTTCTCAAAGTTCTTTCTCAAACCGTTCGAAAGACTGCCTAAGCAGTAAAATGTGTGTCCCCCCTCTAACTTTTAAAATAAGAAAGTCAAAAATCTAAAAAAAAATATGCTATAGATCTCACTGGAGAACAAAATTAAACTTTTTTTTTGTTTTATCAGGTTTTTGAACGGTTTCTCACTAATTTGACATCGCTGATTTCAGATCTACCCTCATTTTTCACACAGCAGTTAAGTTTTTGAGATACAGGTACCCCCCTATTTCGCACTACTTAGTTCGCATTTTATTCCAATCAGATAAGTAATTAAGCAAATTTCTAAAATTTATTGACATGCTAAAATTAAGAAGAAGATGTGCAAACGATCCCAATTTTTAGGGTTCCGTAGCCTAAATGGCAAAAAACGGAACCCTTATAGATTCGTCATGTCTGTCTGTCTGTCTGTCTGTCTGTCTGTCCGTATGTCACAGCCACTTTATTCCGAAAGTATTAAGACTACACAGTCGAAACTTGGTAGGTAGATGTATTCTGTTAACCGCTTAACGAATTTAATTCAAAAATAAGAAAAATAAAAGATTAAGGGGGGGCTCCCCATACATGGAACTGAAACTGAAAAAAATTTTTTTCATCAAACCAACACGTGTTGGGTGTCTATAGATAGGTCTTTAAAAATGACATTGAGGTTTCTAGGACAACTTTTTCTCAAAGTCAACCGTTTGAAAGATATTCACCGCCAAATTGGTAAAATGTGTGTCCCCCCCCCTTTAACTTTTGAAATAAGAGAGTGAAAAATCTAAAAAAAATATATGCTGTAGATCTTAATAAACACTTTCAACCAAAATTAGTTTGAACGAGATATAGTTATTAGTTTTCGAGATATAGCACATTTTCCAAAACCGCAAATATAACTTTGTCATTCATACCAACACTGTGAAAAACAAAGTTATTTTTGCAGACAAAAAATGATAGGTGGTATTAAATATGGTATGGTATAAGGTAACTACGGAACCCTATGGCGCGTGGCCCGACACGCACTTGGCCGGTTTTTTGTACTATTTGTGGCGAGTATATGTTTAAAAAATGTAGTGTAAGTGTGTCCAACTTTGTGAAACAAGCCTAATTGGACTACTTTGAAAAGCCATTACAAGTTAACAGTAAGCCCTGGATTCCAAATGTTGTATGAGGAAGCTGTGTTTCATCGTTGCGTTTATGGGCAAACAAAAAAAGACCCTACTTCAAGTACCAAAGTCCTATGGTTTGACGTAAACCATCTTATCACCATGACGACTGTTATTTCAGTGTTGTGAATATTAACGGAATAAACCGCAAAAATCGTTCCAAGTGGGTCTATCTTAACTTGCAGTCTGCAATTAGACCGATTCTGACTTCTACCGATAAATCAGCACCTCAGCCCGAACCCAGTACCTCCAATTAACATTTCAAGAACTTTCAGAAGGTAATGATGATACTGTGGATACTAATTTCAACAGTGTTTTTTGATGGTCTTCAGATCAGGCAGTTAATAAAGGACCAAACCTTTATTAACTCCATGAAAGTAACCGAAAAATCAGCGTGGTCTCAGTTCGTTTGGGTGGTTAAAAATTTCTTAAGAAATAGAAAGTTACCTTACTACTCTGAATGCATTGCCCAGCTGATGATGCACTTCCAGCGACTCGGATGCAACATCAGCATTAAGCTGCATTTTCTGTTTAGTCATTTAGACTGTTTTCCAGAAAATTCAGGCAACTTACGCGAAGAGCAGGGAAAACGCTTCCATCAAGACATTCGCACAATAGAAGAACGATACCAAGGTCGTTGGAATGCTAATATGAAGGCTGATTACTGCTGGAGCATTCAGAATAATAATGTGGTCTCAGCCCATTCAAGAAAATCTTATAAAATACATTTTTTTCGTGTTACTTTTCCTTAATAAAATAATTTAGATCCGAAATTCATACATTTTTCTTAAAATCTCCCACTATCAATATCTCAAAAAGTAGAGCTGCTACTGAAAAACGGACTTTAGATTTGTAATCAGCTCGGCAAAATCATTTAGAATCAGCTATGAAACTTCGTAAAACAAAACCACAGTTCCCCAGTGTCTTAATTAACAATTTCAACGAAAATTTGTTTGAACTAGATATAGTAATCAGTTGTTTGAGTTGATTAGTTGTTACATTTTCCATATACCTTTGTTATTCATACAAACACTGTGAAAAACAAAGTTATTTTTGCAGACGAAAAATAGTGGTATTCAATAAGGTACCTACGGAACACTACTGCGCGTGGCCCGAAAGAATACAATTAAGTACATAATATTAATTATAAAAAAAAATATTCATTGATAATATAGGTGCTGATCAGATCATATCAAAATAATAGTTAAAATTCATTTGATCTTTCATTCGTTCAAAGCGAACGTGAGCACACACATTTGTTCACACTGTCACAGCTCTAGACTTGTACCATGATGTTTGTTTCATAGATTAGTATTATGTTTGGTATCGTTTTGCTATCGCAATATCTGTCGTTAGCTTACTTAACAAATTGCGTTTTCTTCGTGATTATTTCACAGTTTGTTAATAAAATTAGTTTAGGTGTGATAGGAAATACCGTCTTTAGTAAAATTTGAACTTTCAGATCGTCTTTTGCACAAAATCACTGCATAATACATCATTTTAGCGGAGCTGCGTTCGGCGATATGTAGTATTACAAAATGGCGAGTGTTCGTGGCAAACTAGTTTTTATAAACTGACACGACCAAATTGGTCATGTCATGTACTTTGGTGAAAGGGGGCGCGTGTTTTGCCATCTCCCGTTCTGTATGCTCTAAGCTACAGAGTGGTATAAGGGGTGGTGTGTGCTTATGTTCGCATAGACATGCTAGAGCAAATAATTCTTACTTACCGGATTACAAACATTCGGAACCTAGTTCCTTTATCGCTTATATCGATTGTAATAATTTATATGGGTTCAGTATGTGTCAATATTTGCCATTTTCAGATTTTCGATTCCTTGATCAAGATGAAATCAGCAAATTGGATATAACTAACGTAGCCACTGATGCAGGTTATGGTTTTATATTAGAAGTAGATCTTGTTTATCCTAATCATTTGCATAATTTACACAATGATCTACCGTTTTGTCCAGAAAAATGTATTCCACCCGGTGGGAAGAATTATAAATTAATTCCGAATTTATATGATAAATTCAATTATGTAATACATTATATTCATTTACAGACTTGTTTAAAACATGGTTTGATTTTAAAGAAAATTCATAGAGTAATCACTTTCAGACAAAGTCCGTATTTAAAACAATACATCGATTTGAATACAGCATTAAGACAAAAAAGCTCTTCAGCTTTTGAGCAAGACTTTTTTAAACTCTTGAATAATAGCGTGTTTGGAAAAACTTTGGAAAATAATGAAAAGAGGGTTAGCGTTCATTTAGTTAATCAGTGGAACGATACTAACAATGTGACAAAAAAAAGAAAATGTGCACAAAAGCTTATCGCTCGTCCTAATTTTCATAGTGCAACAATTTTTACTGATAATTTAGTTGCAGTTCAATTAAACCCTGAACAAATAATCATGGACAAACCAATTTATATTGGTTTTACTGTTTTAGAACTTTCAAAAAGTCACATGTATGATTTTCATTATTCCACAATACAACCTTTTTACAACCATCGATTACAGATGTGTTACACGGATACAGATAGTTTTGTATATCTTATAGAAACAAATGATTTTTATGATGATATAAAAAAATATTTTTTGTCTTATTTTGATACTAGCAATTTTTGTGAAAATAATGAATTTAATTTACCAATACAAAATAAAAAAGTTCCTGGCTTATTCAAAGATGAAATGGGGGGTAAAATCATAAGTGAATTTGTAGGACTTCGTTCAAAATTATATTGCATTAAAACCGAAGACAAGATCATTAAAAAAGCAAAGGGTATTAAGAGAAACATTGTGCGTGATTTTAATGTGTCTGATTATGAAAAAACTCTATATGAGGACGACATTGTTCGTAAGACAAATATTTTATTTAAATCAATAAAACATGAATTATATACATGTGCTGTTAAAAAAATTGCTCTATCTGCTAATGACGATAAGCGTGTCATATCCAAAGATAAAATTTCAACAAAAGCATGGGGGCACACTAGTATCTTCAACTTTTAACATATTTACAAAAAATAATCATATTAAGTTTGTATCTAGATAAGTTTGTACTTTATTTAAAAAACGTGTTTTTGCTTGTTTAATAAACTTATTTGTGTTGTCGATTGTCAATGTAATGTACTTGTAGTTTTGTAATACTTAAAAAAATGTAATGTAAATAGTTACGGTACTAATAAAATTATTTTTACATTTAAATAAAACTTTTAACTTGAAAATTGCTTCGTTTTATTTTGAACTACCTAAATATTTATCAATATTTATGTAATGAAGAAAATGTTATAACAAGTACAAACTTGAATAGTAATCTGAGCAGCTTATGCCTCAAACACGTGTCACCAAAGACAAAAGCTGTCTCTGTGTGCGCACTGTGTTGCTGTAATTTGAGTCCTCTACTTGAATACGATAATATTACAAGTAATAGAATTTATTATTTTGATGAACCTAGCTTTTGTTCATTCTTGTATTGGTAAGCGCTCCGACAGCTTCTAACTAACTACTCGCTCCGAATATCATCAATAAAATTTGTGATTTAAAGATGGTAAGTTAATTGATCTTTAATTATTTTTTCAATAAAATTTATACCCTACATCTGCATCCTATCTCAGTTAATTTATTTTTTTGTTACAGACAACACAACATTCAGATGATGTTTCTACATGTCTCATTTTGGATACTGGAATTTTCATTGATTCCTTTCAACATGCACAAGATCCGCTAGAAGGATTCACTGAGGAATTCTTCAAACCGCAAGCTCACCAAAAATCAAAAACGAAGATTCATGAACGAAAATAGGGAACATGCATCAATTTTTTTTTCTATCAAAATCAAAAGTATAATGCGTGAGAAAATCAACTGTAAAATTAAAACTTTTCTCTTGTGTTTTTTTCTCGTGATATAGTTACTTGAAGTTAGCACGCAGCAGCACCCGCCGAAAACGCTCTATACAAAAAGGTCAACATTTGTGACGTCACTCGTGTCACGTTTCAGTGCATTAGTATGGAGTTAGCCAAGAATTTTTAAATATCTCCCTAAATATTGCGTTTAAGTACATATGTGTCATACAAAATATTATTTCTTATTTGATGTTCTATCCGACTGTTAAGTGCATTATATCCGAAAACGAAAAAAAAAATTCGTTATTTTCCCTTGTGTGATAAAACTAAAGTAATACATTTTATTATTTATTTTTCTGTTCCATCATGTTTTTATACGTGTCCGCAGCGATCAAGCTCAAATTTATCAAAATCGGTGACTTATGCATGTTCCCTATTGAAGCATAAAAGAAGTCGTAACACGAGTGAGGTTTCGAAAAATTTGATTAAGCAACGTCGTCCACTTCATTCTTTTGTGATAAATAGTGCTCCTCGCCAAGGTCTTCGTTTGATAAAGATTCAAGTGCTGGACTTAGAGAGTGATCAACTAGTGAGTGACTGTATACACGATGATAGTGTCTTGCTAAGTTCGCAGTATGTGGTAAAAGATGTTGGTGATGAAATTATGGAACAGACTGAAAAAATAGTTAGTAATATTTCAAAAAAAATTTGTAACTATAGTTATACTAATTGGTATTAATATAAATAAGCTATGTTGTTTAAATAGTAATAAATTAATTGTAATTTTCTAATTTCTAAGTGTGTAGTTTTAGTTTATTGAATGTAAATTAAATAATTATATTTTTAAGATTGTTTTATCAATATAACAAATATAAAACAAATTATATTTCTAAAAAAATATGGTAATTGTAACTAGGGAAGTAGTTATATTTTAATGTAATAAAGTTTTGATTCAAGTACAATGTGTTTTTACTCAGTTGGTCCAAAATTAGTTATCATGATTAAAGTGAAATCAAAGACATTATATTTATTAATGATTTATTGAAACATATTTTACAAATTCATATTTCTTATACTAAATTAGAAAAAATCATAGATATAATTATCACAATACCACATCTTAAGACACAATACATTTTTTAATGCACACATTTTTTTATGATGCACGCAATTCCAAACCTTGTTTCCTCTGTCATAGTAATCATTATGTAACTTTAAAAGTTTAGGACAACCCTTTTCACCTAATTCTATTATTTCACATTCTTGACATAACTCTTGAAGCCACATTATTTTATCCAATCCTTTAACTAATACTTTTTTCCCAATTAAATAAGGAACCACAATTCGTTGAAATTCTCGATGATCAATGAATCCTTCACTCCAAGTCATGCCACGGTTTCTTTCCAACCAACGCACTTGCTTTTGTTCTTCATTTGATAAATTTTTAAAAGAACAAGGCGGTTTTATTAAAAATGTTTGAGTATAATCTTTAGTAGCGATTGCAAACTCTTTAACTATAAATTTATTTTTGAAATCTTTGAACCCTTGTAGATCCACGACTATTGTATCGATATTCATGATATTTTCTTTACAATGTTACTTAAAGGTTTGTATTCAAATATGCAATCGTTCAGAATCAAACAGTAAGCAGCGGTCTGATCAGGTATTTCTCGATCGGCTTCGATTTCAACTCGCACGTCAATTGATCCTTTTAACGCTTCGTGTTGACGAGAGCAATCTATGACGAATAAAGGCGCGATTTCTTTGAATTCTTTTATACTCATCAAAGGTTCAGCTCGACGTCCGTGATAAGACTGTTGGAACCTGGCGTATTGCTCGTATATTAATGTATATTTGTTGTCAATGAAACTAATGTTCAGACCTTCATATGGATAATAAGAAGAATTTATAAAAACTTTTACATCACGTATATGGCAATGGTCGAACTCTGCCATTGACATTGTTGCATTATGTTTACGGTTTGTTTGAAAAGCGATTACAACGAATCGTGGTTTCTCCATCTGTGAAGATGTTTTAATAGACCAAGTATGTTTACGTGTTTTGGGAAGTAATGGATACTCATATAAGTCCCAATTACGAAATGCAACTGTAATCGGCCGATCTTTTTCTAAATGCCTAAGCAAACTAATTCTTTCTCTATCTGAAACTTTAACATGAGGCACTCGCCAAATAATTTTATTTATTGTTATATCTTCCACAACTTCACCAGCATTTAATTTTAAGGCATTGAGATTTGTGTTACTTCTCAAAAGAACTAATTCATGTTTACAGTTCATTATAATTTTTTCATAATCTTCAGCAAAACCCAACACTTTATTGAGTGGTATACAGGTGGAAAATATTCCACTGCCATCAGTAGTTGTGCCTGTTGGAGACCAACCCCAAACTCGTGCGCATTTAGATTCATTATCGTTCAACGACAGATAAGATTTCATAGTGGTTGTAATGCCCGCATTTTTAATTCTATCTATTTCTACTCCATTTATTTCATAACGAATATCTTGAAATAAAAATAATGCGAGGTTATTTACAAAATGCACACTCGTTACTCCTTCTTTTTCTTTCGTATTCTTATACACATTTACTCTGCCCTCAATATACAAACTGCTGAGTGAAGGCAATATGTAGAGGTCTTGCTGATTTATCGGTATCCGTATTTCATCGTTCTTGTTGAAACTTGTTACGTATGGTTTGTACGAATGATATTCAAAACTTTCAATACTGTTATCATACGATGCAGGTTGAGTTACATTTAAAAAATTCATTTTATCAATCCTAGTGACTTCAAAAATTCCTTATTGCTTTTTGTCAATTTCTTTATTGATCGAAATGGTGCTCCCTTATGAGATGATCTTTTAGAACTGACTTGAGTTTGTGTAGTATGTAGGCTTTTATTGAAATTCAACATGTCTTTTTAAAGTGTAAGTATAGCTGTACTTCTTCACCACGTAAATTAATTTGATTATTATCAGCGTCTGATAATCTTATATTGATAGCACTTATTGAACTTTGATTAACGGGAAAATAAATTAAATTTTTAGGTATTTCAATGATTCTATAACCAGGTGGTACGTTTGGCACGAATTCATAAATTATATGGCTTGCTTTTCCATTCACAAATGATCCACTGATTACATCGCATTCGATGCGCACGATAGTTGTTGATAAAATGCTAACAGGATATCTAGACTCTGTATTTATATTAGCCTTTATTGTTTCCATACCAAAACCCAAAATTTTACCAAGTGAGTCATTTTTATTGAAGTGAACTTCTTCTGAACAAAAAATACTTGTTTTTAATGTGTTGTTGTTTGCACTCAATCTCAATGCAATATTTTTGATATTGCTCTTAAGATAATCACAAATATCTTGAAGTTCATAAGATCCTTCTGGTATTTTTATAATGCCATCTTTACCATAATAAAATTTATTGTTTCTTTCATCTATATTAGGGATGGAATTAAAAGTTGAAAAATATAACAAACCACACTCATACTCTCCTTCTAATTGTATTATAGGAGAGTAGTTTGTTATTAAAGACGCTCCTCTGCCAGTTATAGACACAGTGAAAGACATGTTTATACTGATAAAGTTTATTATATTACTCTTAATATAAATGTTGTTTCCAATAGTTCCTTAAAAAATTTAAACACAGATGGCTACAAATTATAGTACCAAACTTCTGATACCGCACATAATTGTAAGTTATTGACATATTCCTTAAATAATTTATTAATTCTAATGGAGGTCTTAAATCACCAAAACTATCAAAATATTCACAGTAGTCATTTTGTTTAACATAGGCTACCCAATGTGTTCCTGGATTTTCAGAACTATCTAAATTTAATATAGCACACTCTATTTTTCTTGGTTTTGAGGGGAGTGAATCTCTCATAAATACTCCTCGAAAATAAGGGATGTCAGCTGCATGCTTTAAAATGTCTAGATTTGTAAGGGGACGTCTGGGTAGCCCTTTGTTTAGTTTTTTGAAGGATTCAAGTATAATCCAGCTCCTCTTTTAAGAGGCTTAATATACATCCCTTTTCCAAGAGCAACAGCTTCCATTGCCTTGTTATGGCGTATAGATTCTTGTAGGTTTTTCTGAGCAACCTTGGAATCATTAACAGCTTTTGCTATGCCTGCGGCACCACCAGCAAGTGAACCGAGGGCTGACAAACCAGCAAAAATTGGAATGAGGGGTAAAAAGCCTCCAGTTTTTGGAATAGGAATAAATCGTGGTAAGCGTATTCCTTTTTTGTTTTTAAATAGTTTTTTTGCAGCAGCATATGCGAAGTTTATAGCTGTGCGATTATCTTTAGATTTTAACTTCTTTATTTGAGATTGTAATTTTTTCACAATTGACATAAAGGGACGTATTCCGGAACCAGCTTTAAGTTTTGCTTTCATTGCATTTTTTACTATCCATGACGCAATCTTTTCGCCTTTCCCCGCATCGCTCGACTTTAGTCTTCTCTTAGCCATATTCAAGAGTTCTAAATCAGCTTTATGTCGAACGCTCAAGTCTTTGTTATTGTAAGCAATGTCGTGGTACATACAAGCTTCATCTAATTTATTTATACCACGATCACCTCTCAGTAATCGCTTCTGAAGTTTAGTACCAGGACCACAAAATTGATAACCAGGGATATGTAGCTCAATTGGTAAATTATTAATAAAGTTATTTAAAATACCTCTACCCTTCTTCATGGATATTTTTTAAATGAATAATTTTCACCCAACACACAATTTATATTACAAAAGTAATGCACTCTTATCCACCCAACTGTTTTCTTCCTCGCTGAGTCCTAGCCACTTCACAAAAAGCTTATTACCTTTTCTTTTAATAACTTTTTCAATGAGATAAAGATCAGGAAATTTCGTTCTTTGCAACTCGTGTTCGTAGAATGAGCCTAAAATTAATTGTTTATGTTTATCTTCTAAAATATACGTAGGTGGATTTGTATCGTTTACCTTAACTATATTAAATATTTCCGTCGACCAATTAGGTGTATAGCCTTTATAAAAATCACCCTTAAATTTGCTTATACGAACACTGTCGTTAATACAAAACTTAGGTTGTTTATTTGCACTAGATATCCGTGTTTGCATAATGTTAGATCTAACAACCATCTGGTTTACTTTATTTACATCAACAGGTTTGTATTTAGTAATACGATGAGTAGTGTTATTATATTTTTCTACAACTGAATTTAAATTGGGTCCAAGCCATTGGTAACAACCATATAAACTAAAGAGTTTATAAAGGTGACATTTGATTGTACGAATAACTCGTTCTACAATAGCAGCTTTTTTGACAGAGTGGGTGGAATAGTGATTTATATTATACTTTCTTAACAATTTTTTAAAAACTTCATTATAAAATTCTTTGCCAAGGTCAGTTTGTAAATTTAAAGGTTTTATTGATGAACAAGATAATATCTCATGCATTGCTTTGGTAACACTATTTTTGTCTTTTGATTTTATGGGCTTTACCCATACGTATTTTGATAGCGTATCGATTACAACCAAAACGTATTTGTATCCTTTGTTAAAATATGAATATTTTTGAAAATCCATAAGGTCAGCTTGCCATAAATCATCCATTCCTTTTATGATAGTTCTTCGACGAGGAAAATTCCTTCTTGCTGCCTTGTGAATTTCATCAACTATGTCTCTTTTACTCATTTTTGATTTAATTTAAGTTTAATTAAATTATCTACTTCTGCTTTTGAATAAAATAACTTTGTTAAACGGTCCGTTGTTATATTTTCTAAATTTTTTAAGTACAGTTTTATATCACTCTGAGTTTTTTTTATTTCATTTCTTAATTCTTGAACAGTTTTATCCACATAAGCTTTGTGCACTGCTTCATCGTCTTCGTTTGGTGATGAAACACCTTTTAATTTAGACAATTTCAAATCGTAGTGACCCGTTTCCGATTTCACTAACGTATCGTTAAAAGTAGCAACGAATTCTGATAACCGTAAACGTTTATGAACGTGATGACCAAACTTGTCTATATTCATCGCTGTCTAGATGAGTCGACCACTGAAAATGTACTGCGTAATTTTCCTGATGGAAGCTCTTTAAATTCTACAGTAGTTATGAGACCAGCTTCATACAATTCTTCAACAATAGCAATGATTTCGTTATTTACCCCAGTGTTGCCCGCTGCCCATGATGCTAATAGTAATTTTAATCGTTCTACTAACTCGTTTGGGTCATCCCAGTAAACATAATCAGTATTTTCTTTTACTTCTTTCAAAAGTGGAATGCCCTTTCCTTTTGGAATACTCTCCAGGCTTGTGGTAGCATTTCGACAGAACTTGAACAAAGGCTTAATAACATTAGTGTATTTGAATCCCTTGTTGCTGTTTATTGGTTTTGATGACTCAAAGTTACGTCGATGTGCATTGGTTTCTATTAAAAGCAATTTATAATCTTGTAAATCACCGTCCGTGACCACAGTCAAATTGGGTCTCTTTTTAAACAATAGTTCTTTTAAACCTGTAGTTTTTTCCAAAGTCTTTGTTCCAATTCTCAAGAATTTGCCATCGTCAAAAACGCGGGTTTTGCCAAGCAATAATTTTCCACGTTCATTTCTAACTCCAAATGGTATGTTAACAATTACTTCAGATGATGTAGACCACGACGATGATTGGTTTTTAACACTTGGTGAAGAGGGAAATGATTTAAAAGATCCATCGCTCACGTTTAGTTTATCAGACGGTGGTACGACAAGAGTTTTGTTGTAACTATTATCTAACTCGCTATCGGAATTATCTTCCTCTTCATTGATATATTCATTAAAATCTTCCTCAGAAGTACATGTCGTAAGATTGTCATCATTCTTAGTTTTTTTCATCAACGGTTCATGATTCTCTTCCTTGAGATGCTTATCTTCATTTTTATTTGCTAACAAGGTAAGAGGATCTACAATGGGCTTAAATATTGTTTCCAGTGCCATATTATTTGCATTCTTTATATCTTTTATCTTTTCAACTTTTCTTTTAACAGCTGCTGCGGATTTAACAATTTGTTCTTTGAGTTTTTTTTCCATTTTTAAAACGATTCGCTCGCTCTCAAGTCTCAAATCAAAATGATTCATATGCCATTAGACATCTTATTTTGTATGTTAATCCACTACAACAAATGTGTCAAATGTGGACCTGTAGCATCCATTGTTTTTCTCACAGTCCTTATTAATTACAAGATAGCTGAAGGGTTTCTTC
Source organism: Agriphila geniculea (assembly GCA_943789525.1). Classification (NCBI taxonomy): domain Eukaryota; kingdom Metazoa; phylum Arthropoda; class Insecta; order Lepidoptera; family Crambidae; genus Agriphila; species Agriphila geniculea. Next base: position 12,016,772 of record OX038890.1, on the reverse strand, counting down.
CAAACAGTGGAACATAGTTCACGAAATTGAGACCATGACATATCAGACCCTACATGCTCATCATATACATGTTTCAAATTAATGTCATCTTGCTTAAATAATATTAATAGATTCGAATTGTCCCTTACTAATTGCTTAGGGATTTTTGTGTAAGTTTGATTAATATAAAAACAATCAATGTTCTTATGACGCCCCATTGCAAAATAATCTCTTACGTTGTTTTGATTTTCACAAGCAACATCATCAAAAATTATAATAGAATCTGACAAAGCTTCATGTGGACTCAAGATTTCACTGTTGTGATTGTATTTATGCAACGATGTACCAGGAACCATGTCTAACACTTTTTCCAAATATAAGTATTTAGCTTGGTATAAAGATTTTGAATAAACATACAGATTTCTAAAACGCAGACCATCTTTGTGTAACAATAAACTGATAACTAAATTTGTCTTTCCACAGTTTGATGGACCACAGACAATGCAGCGTATAGTGTTTGGTAATAAGTTACCATGTCGTTTAGCTACATTTGAAGGTGGGGGACATATACAGTCTAATTTTAATGATTCTTTTTGTTTTATGAATTTCATGTCAACGTTTGAATCTAACCGTAATGTTTCATGCATCTTATGAAAATGAGCATAATGTGACAGGTCATTACATTTAAATAATCTCTTGTCTCATGTATCATTTACGCTACGCTTTGCTCGCTTTGTGAGCTAGAATACCCAATAGTAGTTGAATATTGGGCAATCTAGCTCATGAAGTGAGCGAAGGCGCAAGCCGGAGCGAACGGAGTGGGCTAGAGTGCCCAATATTCAACTACTTACAGAGTGTCGAAAAATAAAGAATAGAATAGAATAGAGTTCCTGTAGCCTTCTACCAGCTCCATCATAAGACCTAATGTCCAATTCTCATCAGAGTTCTTGTCGAGACGAATTAAAAGAACACAAACTCGATGGGATTGTGTGGATTTATTATAGAGTTCCTGTAACCTTCTTCTGGTTCCGTCATCAGATCAGCTCAATGATTCCATAATATTGAATTGCCTTCCAGTTTTGACCTATATTCAAAGTTTCAAGACCTAGCTCTGTATAAAATCATTTCCAGTAAACAAACAAATAAACGAGAAAACGACCTAATGAACACTTAAGAAAATGAAAAATACATCAAAAATTACCTGTAAAAAACGTCAACTTGCGATATATCCGAAGAACTCTTTAAAACTTACTGTATTTTATTGAAAAATATAGTAGTTGTATGAAAAATATGAAATAACAGAACAAAAGTATCGAAATGAACTAAAGTAAGTTTACGAGCCTATCATTCACAAAGTGTCACTACTAAGCTACCATACGCCCGCCGCCACTGTCCGCCGCACAACCGGCGACGTGACGTCACAGCCATTACTCGAACGACGCAGTCAGATTCCGCGCGTCCCCAAATTGATTTGCTTATAAAAAATTCAATTATAGTGATATCAACATAATTTTTTTGCAGTTAGTCTTATAATAGCTTATAGTTTTAATTAGGACTAAAAAAATTGAATAAATTATCATTTACATCTTCCCCATTAGATAATCAGCCCGCAGGGTGCCGCTTCATTCCACATACATTGCTACTTTTCTTTGGTATGTTTTTTTTTAATCCACAAAGAAGTAGCAATAGATCACTATCATCTATGAACTGCAACCGGTCGCTAGGTGGTTTCTTTTTAGATAATCAGCCCGCGGTTGCAGTTCATAGATGATATGCAATGGATCACTCCATTGCTACTTCTTTTTGGATAAAAAAAAACATACCAAAGAAAAGTAGCAATGTATGTGGAATGAAACCGGTCGCTAAATAGTTTCTTTTTAGATAATCAGGGTGCGGTTTCATTCCACATACATTGCTACTTTTCTTTGGTATGTTTTTTTTAATCCAAAAAGAAGTAGCAATGGATCACTATCATCTATGAACTGCAACCGGTCGCTAGGTGGTTTCTAATTAGATAATCAGCCCGCCGGTACATTTCAGCACGCGTAGCATGAGCAAACGGCACCCCGCACCCTGATTATCTAAAAAGAAACTATTTAGCGGCCGGTTTCATTCCACATACATTGCTACTTTTCTTTGGTATGTTTTTTTTAATCCAAAAAAAGTAGCTATGGATCACTATCATCTATGAACTGCAACCGGTCGCTAGGTGGTTTCTAATTAGATAATCGGCACCCTGATTATCTAAAAAGAAAATATTTAGCGACCGGTTTCATTCCACATACATTGCTACTTTTCTTTGGTATGTTTTTTTTTAATCGAAAAAGAAGTAGCAATGGATCACTATCATCTATGAACTGCAACCGGTCGCTAGGTGGTTTCTAATTAGATAATCAGCCCGCGGGATTCTTGTCTACAAAGACTTGTCGTCTCGACCTTCTCGATTGCTGAGCACAGTTTGACAGACAGGCCCCTATTTCATCAAATTGACATTTGTCAGTGACGTATGTCGGCAAATCTTACAGTACATTTCTTATTTTAATAGGGGACAATTTGTGTTGTGAAACAGGGGATATTTTTTACAAGTCGACAATTGTCACGCAAACTTGACTCGGCCTAAATCACATATCAAGAATTACTGACAAATCTACAAATATGTCGACTTGTAAAAAATATCGCTGTTTCACAACATACTTGTCCCTAATAAAAGTAACGACAATTGTAAAATTAACCGACATATGTCGACTTGGTGAAATAGGGCCCAGGTGGGACTCGTTAGTCGTTCTCAGAATTTCGAAACCTTTTAATGTCTTTTAATTAAAAAAACCGGCCAAGTGCGTGTCGGGCCACGCGCCATAGGGTTCCGTAGTTACCTTATACCATACCATATTTAATACCACCTATCATTTTTCGTATGCAAAAATAACTTTGTTTTTCACAGTGTTGGTATGAATGACAAAGTTATATTTGCGGTTTTGGAAAATGTGCTATATCTCAAAAACTAATTACTATATCTCGTTCAAACCAATTTTGGTTGAAAGTGTTTATTAAGATCTACAGCATATATTTTTTTTAGATTTTTCACTCTCTTATTTCAAAAGTTAAAGGGGGGGGGGGACACACATTTTACCACTTTGGCAGTGTATATCTTTCAAACGGTTGACTTTGAGAAAAAGTTGTCTTAAAAACCTCAATGTCATTTTTAAAGACCTATCTATAGACACCCAACACGTGTTGGTTTGAAGAAAAAAATTTTTTTCAGTTTCAGTTCCATGTATGGGGAGCCCCCCCTTAATCTTTTATTTTTCTTATTTTTGTATTAAATTCGGTAAGCGGTTAACAGAATACACCTACCTACCAAGTTTCAACTGTGTAGTCTTAATACTTTCGGAATAAAGTGGCTGTGACATACGGACAGACAGACAGACAGACAGACAGACAGACAGACAGACAGACAGACAGACATGACGAATCTATAAGGGTTCCGTTTTTTGCCATTTAGGCTACGGAACCCTAAAAAGTGAATTTTAAAGGTAATATTTTATTTCAACACCAATAAACGTCAAAATTATCTAAAATGATCCGAAATAATTTAGTTTAAACATGATTCTCATTTTTTAGGGTTCCGTAGCCTAAATGGCAAAAAACGGAACCCTTATAGATTCGTCATGTCTGTCTGTCTGTCCGTATGTCACAGCCACTTTATTCCGAAAGTATTAAGACCACACAGTTGAAACTTGGTAGGTAGATGTATTCTGTTAACCGCTTAACGAATTTAATACAAAAATAAGAAAAATAAAAGATCAAGGGGGGGCTCCCCATACATGGAACTGAAACTGAAAAAAATTTTTTTCTTCCATCCAACACGTGTTGGATGTCTATAGATAGGTCTTTAAAAATGACATTGAGGTTCCTAAGACAACTTTTTCTCAAAGTCAACCGTTTGAAAGATATTCACCGCCAAAGTGGTAAAATGTGTGTCCCCCCCCCTTTAACTTTTGAAATAAGAGAGTGAAAAATCTAAAAAAAATATATGCTGTAGATCTTAATAAACACTTTCAACCAAAATTGGTTTGAACGAGATATAGTAATCAGTTTTTGAGATATAGCACATTTTCCAAAACCGCAAATATAACTTTGTCATTCATACCAACACTGTGAAAAACAAAGTTATTTTTACAGACGAAAAATTATAGGTGGTATTAAATATGGTATGGTATAAGGTAACTACGGAACCCTATGGCGCGTGGCCCGACACGCACTTGGCCGGTTTTTTATAAGTTCTAAATAAAAAGGCACTCAAGAAAACGTTCTCTTCCGTAGACAAGCGTAGCTCGAGAGATCGAGCTCGAGAAGAATAATATTGCCAATAGAAAATAATTACTTTATTTCTCATAAAGCAACGTTCCTTTCTATAGATTTCACAACGCTAAACTCTTAAAACTAATTAATTATAGCTGTATGGATATAAATTCGTTTGCCTTTCTTTTATTGAGACTATTTTGAAAGCTAACACAGACTACTAACGAAATTGTTAATTTAGTAGTCTGTGTAAAATGACGAGAAAATTACGAAATATTGAAATAATTTTAAGTTTTAAGGAACAAAATATAAGCACGGACAATTTAGATTTATTTTAATTGCGAAATTTAGATACATATAAAATAAAATACGTAGAAAACTATTTCGAATCTTCTTATTAGTCTGTGAACTCTCTCTCGACCTTCTCGACTACTCAAAGGGTGGTAGACAAGTTTCTCTGATTCAACTGTCAAATTAATGTCAGTTGAAGAGAAAAGCTCGTGTTTGTCGACTTTTGATATAAGGCAACGACAAAGAACAATACGAGTCTACTAGTTGTAAATGCGAGCATGAGTATCTCGATCTCAACCCGACAAAAGTGACATTTCGATGTAGACAAGCCATTGTTCTGTGAGTCGAATCTTATCTCGATGTTGGTCATGCTACGCATGCAGCACGCGTAACATGACCAACATGGCACGCGTGCAGCTCGAGAAAAGACTCGACTCAGAGAACAATGGCTTGTCTACACCGAAACGTCAATTTTGTCGACAAAAGTGACGTTTCGGTGTAGACAAGCCATTGTTCTCTGAATCGAGTCTTTTCTCGAGGTGGTCATGCTACAAGTGCTGCACTAGCAGGCTAATAGCTGCCTCGCTGGGTCATTGTTCGTCATAGACTGAATTTCAACCACGGAAAGTAAAATTATAAGGTGATCGTACGCATGAGAGATTTCCAGCGTTAACGTGCGATTTATCTGACGCTTCGAATAGAACATAATGTATTAGCGTATAGTTGGCAGCCTCACCTCACCATGGAATGAGCGGTTTTCAATGACAGATTAAAAAAAAAGGAAACTATGAGTAGATGGCGCTGTGCAAAAGTATGATGTCAATGTCAATGTCAACTTGTCAACCTTGACATGACATGGCCAAAAATATTCAATGGCCGCGTTCCGAATCACGCTTCAGCACTGTGAGCGCGCTAGCACCCGATTCATGCTTAAAACGCTTACGTAAGTTAAAGTGACGTCATCTATCACGTCCGAAGAAATAATACTGCTTCACAAAACATCTGCAGATCAAAAACTCAGCTATCTTTTCTAAAAATCACAAATAATAACCACAACTTCAACTTACGTAAGCGTTGTAAGCATGAATCGGACCGGGCGTCAGCGCGCTCATAGTGCTGTAAGCGTGATTCGGAACGCAGCCTAGAATTTTTCGCTAAGTTTTTTGACATCATTCGTTTTGATAGCGCCATCTAGTGAGGAAATTGGAACTATATTTTTTTCTTAAAAAAGCGCTCATTAGAAGGTTTTGACTAGGTCAAATCACATTGATACGAACTGTAAATCTTAAGGTGTCTGCCAGCTTGACGTCAAGTTAGCAGCCTCACCAAGATACTCAAATATCTTTTGAACCATAGTATCACTATTTATATGCTATACTTCACTTTTTTTAACAATTTTTTGACCTAGTCAAAACCTTCTAATTCTATGGTGAGGCTGCCAACTATACGCTAATCACAATGTGACTTCTTCTCGGCTGTGTGTTCGCAGGGGTGATTTTTATACCTTGTGATTTTTTTATTCCAAGCGGAAAACACAATATTGAAGAATGGGGCGTTAGTAAAAATCGCTCGTGTGAACAGTGAAACAAGGTGCTAAAAAATCGCGCTGTACTAACACCTAATTGCACTAAACTTAAGAATCGCCTAAGTCTTTTCTTAACTACAACTCGACCAAGTTAAGTAGGCGAATGACAGCTACATGACCGCTAAGTTTGACACCGTTTTAATTTGGTCGTGTTGTAGTTAGGAACAGACTTAGGCGATCCTTAAGTTTAGTGCAATCGGGTGTAAAATTGTGTTATATACTCTATGACGATCGCTGACTCAGCGATTGGCCTGCTGGAATGCATCGAGCACCTCATTGTCATTTGAGGTGCTCCGTGCTGGCAACACCGAAGAGCTGTCATATATTTTTGTCTTGTTTGGATTTGCGATCTTCACTTGCATTGCAATTTCGTATTTCATTCATTTGTGTTCGAAGAGCGACTGCAGCTGGTTACAGTTTAGTTACAGTTCAAAATAAGTTAAAAGTGCACCTACCTTCAATAAAAAAATTAATAGGCAACGGCCGTGTAGCTTCAAATTCAACATGACTTTGGGAACGTACAACAGACATCAAGCTGAAAGGAAAAAGTGAGTTTTTGGTCTAATATTCTTCTCCTTTGCTGTATGTAACTTTAGTTTTCCTAAGCGTTAATTTCTTATTCTGTTTCACAGGCAAGCTGCCTTGGCGGCTGCTTTCCCTCAAGGGATCCGTTGCCAGAAGTGTCTCGAGTATGGCCACTGGAGCTACGAATGTAAAGGAAAACGCAAAATTCTAGTGCGCCCGTCAAGAACTCAAGTTCTCAAAAAGAATTTGAAGGCTAAAGAAGAAGGACAATGCAGGTTAGTATGCATTTATCAATTTTTTACAAAGTTACACTTACCCTCATTTTATAACCTTAATTTTCGAGTCTAATTTAAGTTTTGAACTAAACCTGTGGATCGGAGAGTCAGGTTCGAGGAATTCAGTTACAATTTCTAAATTGAGAAAATGTATTCATGATTTCGACATTCTGTTATTTTCTCAAGTTGTAATTTTATAAATTTTAATAATGTAGGGTAGTTCTTTTCCTTACTGTTAGCCCAGCTTTAACTGCCTTACTAATGAAAGAATAAGTTTGTTAGAAATACAATGCATTCAACATATGGAGTAGTAATTGCTAAGCATTATTTTTGGTTATTCTAGGTATAAACTAAGTTTGAGTTTTTTTTATATATTCTAATGGTCATCTATATTGAGGGTAAGCAGTAAAACAACTTTGAATTTATTTCATCATGTTCCAACTCTTGCCTAATGGTTACTGCCATTTCAACGCAGCATAGCAGGCACCACAGCCTTTATTTTATATTTTTTATGCACAATGTGATATTGCTTGGTCTTCACCTCAACTGATGTTAAGAGCAATAGCGCACTTGCGGCCTGGTCGCAGCGGCCAGGTCGCGGTGGCCAGCGAGATTAGTACATTAGTATGAAATCACACGCACCTGGCCACCGCAGCCAGCGAGTTTGAAGCGAATGGTATTGGCTGCGTGTTTGATCGCTCACCTTGCAGCCAGTTGCGCGACCTGGCCGCGCGGCCAAGCCGCAAGTGCGCTATGTCTCTAAGTGACGTTATTTATTACTAGCGACCTGCCCTCGCTTGGCTTCGGTGTAGTATGGATTTTGACACCATGTATTATACTATATAAACCTTCCTCTTGAATCACTATCTATTAAAAAAACAGAATCAATCCATTGCGTAGTTTTAAAGATAAGCATACATAGGGACAGACAGCGGGAAGCGACTTTGTTTTATACTATGAAGTGATGTTCTTATTCTCTAGGTTTTCTGGATTTGCATGGAATTTCATTAAAAATCTCAGAAATACTTGCTTATATTCCTCTTGAAGGTGAACTAATCTGTAGCAATATTAATCAAAATTGGCGCAGTGAGGCTACACATAATTTGTCACAAAATCATGTGGAATTCTAGCTATTTAAACTTTTGCCCTGAATCTATATAATATTTTACTTGTTTTCAAAAAAACATAAATTTTCTTGAGATTCATTAATTATGCAAGTTTACAAAATTCACATCTACCCTCATTCCTAGAATAATTGTATCCAGAATAAAAGTATCTAACAACTCTTTTTTTCTCAGCAATGGTTCTTGCAAGATTCCAAACAAGAAGAAACGACAAAACTCCGACTGTTCAGATTGCTCCGACAAGGGCTCCTCCTCAGACAGTTCATCAGAATCGTCCTCCGATAGTTCCGGCTCGAGCGACAGCAGTGACTCGGAGAGTGACAGTGGGAGCAGCAGTGGTTCGGGTTCATGTAGCGACTGTTAGATGGATGCAGGATATAAGGATTACTTTGCACTAAAAGTATGATTACTCTGTCTAATTTCTTAAATATTTTATTTCAGAAAGTTATTTAATTACTAAAAGATCCGTTGAATTGTGATTTCATATTTGAAATAATAAACTTTGTTTGAATCTCGACTATCATTCGGAGATAATATACTTGGAGTAATCATATTTGTAGTTCCTATAGGTTTTAAAGAGTAAATTATCTGAAATATGTAGTCCTTAGCTATTCTGTGCATTTACAGTGCAACTTGCGTCCTTACTCGGCAACATGATTTTATTTTTATATTTTTTGGCTCCCAGGTTTAAAATGCAGGTCATTTGAGGTATTTATGCATTTTAACTGAAGAATTTTATTTGTAATGCCTAGGTATTATAGAATGCATGTAATACCTTTCACCTGGAAGCAATTCTATTTTTTTATTAATATTTAATCTTTGATGTGGAGTTTTCTATGATTGTATTCTGTTACCTGATTACTGATAAACAATAAAATTGTGAAATGATTTTAGTTGTTTCTAGTTCTAATGCTCTGTAAAATTGTTGACAAATTACTATAACTTGTTTATTGGTAAGAGGGTAATTTTATAACTATGTAATTTTTAGCATTTAAGTATGTTAGGCATGTCTAATTCATTACAATGACTTAATACTTGAGTGAATATAATAAGTTTCATATGTATCACAATTATTGACATTTAATGTTAGTTAATAAATTATATTTATGCTTTGTAAAAAATATGCTGTTCTTGTAGTAGTGACGTAGACTCTAGAATATTATATTGTATTAGACTAGATAAATGTCTTTAGTTTGTAGATTTTATGTAACTCGATATTTTATAACAAGACTGTATGTGGAAGAAAGGAAGTCATTGCAATTGAAAATATGTATTAGATTCTTCAAATCATTTATTAGAAAAAATGTCATTACATGAATTTTGATAAAAAATGAATACAACAATTTTGATGGAAATTTAAAATGTGTTTTATTACTTAATAAAATTAATTAAAAAATTAAACACTCAGAAAATAATTGATTCAGATCTTTTTTATTCTACAAATAGTTTAAATTATATTTTCTTTGAATCAGATTTGCAATCATAGTTTGTGAACATATCAAATAATAATTTGACACTTTCAGATTGTGTTATTCTTAAATTTTTATTATTACCATCTAACAATTTTGTACTCACAGTAAAAGGCACTTCAACAAGTAACTGATTAGGTACTTAATTTCTCCTTTCCTCCAATTTAGCTGTTCTTACTATAAAACTTAACACGAGACGAGAATCATTATAACTTAACTCATACCTATACCACTATAAGCCTTAGTAAACATACTAGCAAACAAAAAATAAGGTGGGTTCTTAACAAGTACTTGAACTTACACATCATCAAAAACAAAACCGCAATATCTCAAAATACGAGTAGAGAGACGGGACATAACTTTTCAGATTCTTCACAATGGATGAGCAGTTCCAGTCGAGCATCCATGATCGGCTGCAGAAGCATTAGATTTTTGAGATACTTCCAACCGTTTCAACACCAGCTCGATGCAGCTTTCCGGAATAATGGGATATGGGATCTTTCCAGGTGATTTCAACATCACTCAGCTCACGACATGAGCTCGCAATGGAACTTTATGCATATTACTCATAGGTAATTTTACAGATTCTTAATTTTTACAATCATAAATAAAACTAATTTTCTTAAAAAGATAACCACTTATTTACGTAGCCGTTGGAGCGTCAGGTAAAGTATGAACAATGACTTTCCTTCTCTGATCATATGTAAAGCCATTGATTTTGAATATTCTGCTCTCGTAGAACGGTTTGAGGTCTGCAATGTTTATTTGGCGGGCTCGTTCTATAAGGTCTCGTTCGGAGACCTCTATGGTGGACTGGGAATGGTTGTGTAAGCCCCTCATGTAAGCCAGTTGGTCCATTGTGAGTTGTCGGAGAATGTAGTATAGGAGTTCGCTGTGGTCCTTTTTGTATGAGAGGTACTTTTGGAATGTCTGGAAGAGAAAAAAGTTACATTTTATTCTATGTTCAATTCCTGGATCAGTAAATGTATGAAATATGGTTTTCTTATATTCCAGATTATTATAGCTGATAAAGTTAGTAAATCAAAATTTGTTTATGCCTCTTTATCTTCATAAAATCTGAATTAGGCATAATAATTATGTTATAAGGGCGCGAATAGGGATAACGACTAATAAATGAAATAACGAATTACTGATAAAAATCGTAAACATATTAAACTTTTGGAGTAGCTTGTATACCTCTTTGTTTTATATATTGCGTATTATTTGTTTTATGACCCTTGAAAGTTGGGTGGACAAGTCCATTTAAAAAGTATAAAATTTATTAAAATAAATAATACCTTTAATTGGTCGGTAAAATGTATAGCAAATTTGTCTAAGAAACCATTTTGCTAAACACAATATTTAATATAGCTGCCGAGCAAATTTCCTACGCGTTGCATACAAACTACCTAGGCGTGACGTCATATTGTTATGACGTCAGCCGTTAGTATGGAGCGTTTTGGGTGAGTCCAATTTGTGTGCATTTCAAACTCTGATATTTCGGGCAGTTTTCATGCTAGCGAAATAATTCTTTTACCAATGTTTCTTTTTTTGAGAGATAATTTATGTAACATAAAATAAAAAAAATATTCGTCATGCCTATTGCGGCTATCTGGCGAGCACCTTACCTAATACTCAATATAGCGGTCATCTGTATATATGGACCATAGATAATACATTTGACATGCGCGGTTTTTCTTGAGCGTGCAGCCGGAGCATTATGTCATGAAATTGGTACAAATACATGTATCCTACTAATATTATAAATATGAAAGTTTTGATATTGTTACTCAAACACAATGAAATTTGGTACACAGCTTTAAAGCTTGGATTAAAACATGGGATACTTTTTATCCCGGTAAATATTCCCCAGAGATTTTCAGTATGTCCTCGCGGACGAAGTCGCGGGCGAAAGCTAGTAATACAACAAACCCACCTGTCTCATGGCGCGCATCACGCTGTACTTCTGCGTCTCCACGAAGCTCTCCATCATGCTCTGATGGCCATGTTCACTCATCATTACTGCAGTAATACTACAAACCCACCTGTCTCATGGCGCGCATCACGCTGTACTTCTGCGTCTCCACGAAGCTCTCCATCATGCTCTGATGGCCATGTTCACTCATCATTACTGCAGTAATACTACAAACCCACCTGTCTCATGGCGCGCATCACGCTGTACTTCTGCGTCTCCACGAAGCTCTCCAGCATGCTCCTGATGGCCATGTTCACTCATCATTACTGCAGTAATACAACAAACCCACCTGTCTCATGGCGCGCATCACGCTGTACTTCTGCGTCTCCACGAAGCTCTCCATCATGCTCCTGATGGCCATGTTCACTCATCATTACTGCAGTAATACAACAAACCCACCTGTCTCATGGCGCGCATCACGCTGTACTTCTGCGTCTCCACGAAGCTCTCCAGCATGCTCCTGATGGCCATGTTCACTCATCATTACTGCAGTAATACAACAAACCCACCTGTCTCATGGCGCGCATCACGCTGTACTTCTGCGTCTCCACGAAGCTCTCCATCATGCTCCTGATGGCCATGTTCACTCATCATTACTGCAGTAATACAACAAACCCACCTGTCTCATGGCGCGCATCACGCTGTACTTCTGCGTCTCCACGAAGCTCTCCAGCATGCTCCTGATGGCCATGTTCACTCATCATTACTGCAGTAATACAACAAACCCACCTGTCTCATGGCGCGCATCACGCTGTACTTCTGCGTCTCCACGAAGCTCTCCAGCATGCTCCTGATGGCCATGTTCACTCATCATTACTGCAGTAATACAACAAACCCACCTGTCTCATGGCGCGCATCACGCTGTACTTCTGCGTCTCCACGAAGCTCTCCATCATGCTCCTGATGGCCATGTTCACTCATCATTACTGCAGTAATACAACAAACCCACCTGTCTCATGGCGCGCATCACGCTGTACTTCTGCGTCTCCACGAAGCTCTCCAGCATGCTCCTGATGGCCATGTTCACTCATCATTACTGCAGTAATACAACAAACCCACCTGTCTCATGGCGCGCATCACGCTGTACTTCTGCGTCTCCACGAAGCTCTCCAGCATGCTCCTGATGGCCATGTTCACTCATCATTACTGCAGTAATACAACAAACCCACCTGTCTCATGGCGCGCATCACGCTGTACTTCTGCGTCTCCACGAAGCTCTCCAGCATGCTCCTGATGGCCATGTTCACTCATCATTACTGCAGTAATACAACAAACCCACCTGTCTCATGGCGCGCATCACGCTGTACTTCTGCGTCTCCACGAAGCTCTCCATCATGCTCCTGATGGCCATGTTCACTCATCATTACTGCAGTAATACAACAAACCCACCTGTCTCATGGCGCGCATCACGCTGTACTTCTGCGTCTCCACGAAGCTCTCCATCATGCTCCTGATGGCCATGTTCACTCATCATTACTGCAGTAATACAACAAACCCACCTGTCTCATGGCGCGCATCACGCTGTACTTCTGCGTCTCCACGAAGCTCTCCAGCATGCTCCTGATGGCCATGTTCACTCATCATTACTGCAGTAATACAACAAACCCACCTGTCTCATGGCGCGCATCACGCTGTACTTCTGCGTCTCCACGAAGCTCTCCAGCATGCTCCTGATGGCCATGTTCACATCTTGTTCCGACACCTGCGCGCGCAAGTGCATGCGCGCGTGCGCTTCACTCATGCGGATTACTGCGGTAAAAATACATACATCAACCATGAACACAATACACTCCCTTTTTTGGGCAGTCGTGTAACAACAAGTGCAATTTAAAATGCTATGTTAGAGGGAGATTACACGGTCATTCAGACTGACGGGAAACTGATGCAATGCTGCCAATTGCACAAATTTTTGTATGAAATTTCATAGAAAAATCAATCTCCCGTCAGTCTGCATGATCGTGTAATCTCTCTCATACACTGCTAATCATTTAAAAATGTACAATTGAAATGACCAACTTCAGAGCGCTTGCGGTACAAAACGACGTTTTTTAATCTGTAAAATTAACTTTTTGCCATACATTCTTGAGTGAAATTGCAGCGGATCAGAGTCTATTGTCAATTTAACCGCTTTGTGTCTCACTTCGGCTTGACTATGTTTTCTGGGATAACTTATGTTCCGTACTTTGAACAAGTTGTGTATAGTATTAACGCTAACACAAATCATTTTCTTTTCTTTAATTCTTAATTTAAATCTAAACTGTATCGGCCACAATAAATCCTGCGTATAACGAGTCACAGCGCCTTACCATAGACAGTGCTGCCAACGTCAGAATAGAGAACTAATAATTATTCGAATTGGAATCGCGGCAGTGCGCTTGTGATAACCTCACCGTAATTAGTAAAATTCATAGAACCAAAATCCTTAAGATTATTAATATAAAAATAGCATTGTGAATGCATAAAAAATCTAAAAGTTTAAAAAAACTAAAATCCTACTCAAAATCGAACTGTGAAGTGAACCAAAATACCTAAAGATAGCCAGTGCACGTCTAGAGAGAATTTATGATCCATCAGCAACCAGCGACCACACCTGGGGCCCCAGAGAAAACGGGACACCGACGAAGCTGCAGGTACGTGGTACAGATACAGTTTTCCTCAACAACTTATATGAATATAATAAAGAGGCACACCCCGGACACTCCATACAACCGCGCCATTATAAACAGATGACGTTTTTGTATACGCGTAACCGTGTGTGTGAAGTCTAGGGCTACCGTGCAGTTTGTATGAGCGGCGTTCAATTCATAATTCGAACTTTTTGGTAAACAAAGTTACGACGCCTTGCTTTGAATATCAAAATAAGTTGACGTTGACAAACACGACTAAACGCGCATACGATTCGGCACACGAACTCGCGGGGTGGGGTGAGGTAATTGATTGTGGGGCGGGGCGGAGAGTGTCCTTTCTGTACGGTAGTACACTTATATCTATTGTGTGACAGAGGGTAATAGTAGATTATACAACAAGTGAAAAAAAAGGGAATTTAGTTCGAGGGACTAAGTTGGATCCCGAGAGTAGCGAAGGATTCTAGAGTTGAATCCTGAGCGTAGCGAGGGATTCAAGAGTAGAATCCTGAGCGAAGCGAGGGTTACAAAGGACCGAGATGAATTTTTTTTTCACGAGTTGTGTACTCTACTTTTTACTATCGACTGCGAGAAAACAAATAGCAGTACTTATACCTATAGTAAGTATTTATAGGTTATCAGATTTTGATATTTAAGTAGGAAATTGATAATATTTAAAACATTAGAAAAATTAAATGGTGAAATTAGAAATTTTGAAATTTTCTAATGAACTGTACGCGCGCAAACTTTAGAAGTTTGAAGACAAAAATTAGGAGTTTTTCAGTACATAAAACAACCACGATAAGAGGGAGATTACATGATCAGTCAGTCTGGCATCAGTCCATGCCATCAATCTGTATACGTTTTTTTACTCATGTGCTGTATACTTTGAATTTTTTTTAGACCTGATGATCGTACCCTGAAAAAAAGGACTGATGCCACAGACTGAACATCTAATCTAATCAATAGAAAGAAAATAACCCAAAGCTAAGACACTAAAAAGAACCTATAGATAGAAAACAACCCAAAGCTAAGACACTAAAAAGAACCTAACTAAAATAGGCGGGATATTTTTTTTTATATAATTGTATAACTATGGCTTTATCTATGGAATTTATCTCCATACTTTCAGGACGTTTTATTTTTTTGTACATAATTCATATGATGCGCGCTTGTTCCAAATTCAAAATACTTTTATTCACTCGGTGAATAAAAACGCGTTTTATTCACTGTTATCAATGAATTAGACGCACTTTTTTGAGTGGCGATGGTAAAAAAATATTTATTTAGATAATCAAGATCAGTGCCCTGATTACCAAAACTTACAAGTCTTTTACTTTTTGAAAACAAGCATTTTCCTTATGAAAATAATTATTCCACAAATCCGTTTATCCTACAAATATTTTTGTACATTTAATGAATATGTTTTCATCCTTATATTAGTTATTTCGTTACTCAAAAAAATCAAAACATGTAAAAAAAACTTACAACTTATAAAAAACTCTTTCCACTGAGTTCCATTCTGAGTATTTCTGAGGGTGTCCGGCGACTCTCCATTCCGTCTGACAATTTTTACGTGTCTTGCATAAATTATTTGGAAAAAGACATTTGCATGAACATGTACATTTTTTATATAAATTTTACTTGTAGCTTGTAAGTTTTGATAAACAGGGCAAAGCTCGCATAAGCAATTGTTACAAAAATTAATGGTTACAAATACCAAATTGAGACAATAACTGCTATGTGTTAAAATATTATTTCAAAAGAGTGTACTGACCAGACTCGATATGTCGCACTGTGATAGGTAGACTTCCAGTTGCGAGGGACTCCTGTCGCAGCTGACTGTACATTTTCGCCACTTTATCTTGATCCATGTTCTGTGTAATAATAGATTTTTAAAGTAAATAAAAAAGAGGCACCTACACTCGCGAGCAAA
Source organism: Agriphila geniculea (assembly GCA_943789525.1). Classification (NCBI taxonomy): domain Eukaryota; kingdom Metazoa; phylum Arthropoda; class Insecta; order Lepidoptera; family Crambidae; genus Agriphila; species Agriphila geniculea. Next base: position 12,000,687 of record OX038890.1, on the reverse strand, counting down.
AGTATGGAATCACAGGCCTATTTTCATACAAACGAGGTAACTTTGAAGCTTTGGTTCTCCGCAAAGGATTGACCTAGCTGTGATCTGATGATGGTTATCTAGGGAGTGAATGGAGGAGATACAGATCGCTATACACACCCAACTGATGTGATCAGCGTGCTGTGAGATATTAGGATATGTTTAATAAAACCGCGAAATTAGCATAAAAATGTATGAAAATCCTGAAACTGAGAACTCTGATCTTTAAATCTCTTAGAATGCTGATCACATCAGTTGGGTGTGTATAGTGATCTGAATCTCCTCTATTAACTCCCTAGATAGCCATCATCAGATCACAGCTAGGTCAATCCCTGGCGGAGAACCAAGGCTTCAAAGTTACCTTGTTTGTATGAAAATAGGCCTGTGATTCCATACTTTTGCTCGCGAGTGTAGATTAAATATTGCTTATGTCGCAGTCAACTAGGTTGATCAGCTATTCAATTAATAGTTTAGCCTTTTTACTAAATGGTGCCGGGACTGAATGACATATTGTTGGCCGGATATTCTGCTGTGTACATAAAAAATATTTCTGTAACAAAATCATATATTTAATTGTACAAGTATAGTATCTAATGCAGAGACCTATATAGGTCTGTGATCTAACGCAAAGAACGTAAAATCTAATTGCATGAATGCTTAAAAAATGTTTGACTCCATTCAATACTTTTTTTTCATAATCTCAGGATAAAGGTCTTTACCCACTACATACTGTGCTAGGAATATAGCAGGCAAAAAAATATACTTTGTATTTAAAAGTATGACACTATTTCCACTAGACTTCCGTCACAGGGCATGCACTTGTCATACTTTTCAATACAAAGAATATTTTATGATACGGTGTAGTGGGAAGAAACCTTTAAGTCCAAAGTATAATCAGTAGTCATAGATCACCACTGACAACTCATAATTGCTTGTCAGGACGTTTTAATAAACATCGTAGGACCTAGGGTACCTTTAATTTCAACAAAAAGAGTTATAGCAATAGAGGGATAGCAAAAAACACTGTTTTGTAATACCTACGCACCTGTAGTTTAGGGTGCACGTTCTCCCTAGCGTACACGATGTACTTCTTGAGTAGATCCTGCGCGAGCAGTGGCGGTACCTCCATAGAAGCCCAAAAGCCCGGTTTGCCCTAACAAAATCTTATTTACACTACTAATGAATCTCAATTAATGACAACAACAAAATATTATTCACGAATGTAGATTTTCGATCAAAATCAACCAAATATTAAATTTTTCAAACAACCGATCGGCAGTCAATTCGTTAACTGCATAATATAGCGTATTAATCGAACAATACACTACATCTCTCTCGCACTCGTTGGCTTGCAACCGGGCTTCGCGAATTCATATATCCATACTCTTCTTACGTTAGCGAAACTGGTACACCACTACATACATACTACTGTAAGTATCTATAGATTCTATGAAAAATGATCAAGCCGGGCCAAAGCCTGCTTTCTATTGAATTTAGCCACAAGTGCGTACGATGACCAGCCCCCGGACCGCCTAACTCTCTCGCTTTGACTCTGGCTTTGGTTTATGACGTCAGTGCACTGTCCGTCCTTGTCATCGTGTTATGATATGACTAGGATGGATATAGTCTAGCTATCGCTCTGGCTAAAGCTTTGAGTTAGGCGGTAGGGTCCCCGGCCCGGCCGCCCGGCCGCCGCGGAAACAGCAGCCAGCTCACGATCGGGCCAATCCCTGCGCGGATTTTGTGCAATCCGGCCAATGGCTGCGTAGCGCATACAAACGGGCTAATCAGGAGCGATATCTAGTTTGGTGCGCGGCTCGTATTCACCTGTGTCAAGTAGTAACTTTTAACAGGTGTTTGTTTTGTCACTGTCAGTTTGAGCGAATGTTTGTTTGATAAAGTGTTGTGTTTTGCATAAATTAGTGTTTTTCGTTGTACAAAAAGATGTCAGAATTCAGATTGACGGCTGATGTTGTTCCTTGTGATTGTGAAGGATTAAAATGTGTAAAAGTTTTGATCGGCGAGGGATAGGTAAATTCATTGAACTTTGCTGAAAAAGAGCAGCTCGTATTTTCAGACAAACCTACTCAAGATTTGTGTATTTTGCAAACTAGTAAGACTCACAAAAGGCAATTCAATAGAAATGTGTACAAAACTCGTTGGATTGTTGGTTGCTCTCATTTTAATAAATTATATTGTTGGTATTGCATCTTTTTTTCGAACTAACGTATATAAGAACGTATGTATGGAATACCTCGGGTTATGACGATTTAAATAATTGCTTTTTTCAAAGCCACTGAAGGCATGACATTACTGACGTGTTTCTAAATTACCGTTTAGTATTGTGCATGCTAACAGTGTGCTTTTATTGAACTCGTCAAGTCAAGAAACGAAGAATGTGCTTTTTTTGAGCTTGTGTTTTTTTTGAGCTTGTGTTTTTTTTTGAGCTTTTGGTCTTTGGGCTTGCCCTGATCTCAGACCCTAGGCAGAGGCACGCCACTGTGCGCGAGCACGAACTCAGGATCCGGCGCTGCGTCATCCAAAGCTGCGCCGCGCTGTGTCGGGTGATGACGGATATGCGTGCTCACTACGAACCTATAGTGAAGGTAGTAATAATACCTACGCACCTGTAGTTTAGGGTGCACGTTCTCCCTAGCGTACACGATGTACTTCTTGAGCAGATCCTGCGCGAGCACGAAGTCTGGGTCGGGCGCTGCATCGTCTAGAGCTGCGCCGCGCTGTGTCGGGTGGTGCCGGATATGCGAGCTTACTACGAACCTATGGCGATACAATTATATTTTTACCATCGTCACTCGAAAAAGTACAACAAGATTCCAATACAAGGCTTGTGGATGCTTTTCTTGAGAAATGCGAGTAAGTAAAATAAAAAATTTCTTAGTAAAAACCACAGAATATACACATCAACTTTGTCTAGGGATACAGGTGTTATTTTCATACAAACGCGGTAACTTTGAAGCCTTGGTTTTCTGCCAGGGATGTACCGTGCTGTAATCTGATGATGGCCATCCAGGAACTGAATGGAGTCGATTCAGATCGTTATACACACCCAACTGATCTGATCAGCATTCTAAAAGATTAATGGGTTAGAGTTCTCAGTTTGAGGATTTCCATACATACATTTCCATACATTTTCATGCTATTTTCGCGGTTTTTTAGGGTTCCGTACCCAAAGGGTAAAAACGGGACCCTATTACTAAGACTCCGCTGTCCGTCTGTCTGTCTGTCTGTCACCAGGCTGTATCTCATGAACCGTGATAGCTAGACAGTTGAAATTTTCACAGATGATGTATTTCTGTTGCCGCTATGACAACAAATACTGAAAACAGAATTAAATTAATATATAAGGGGGGCTCCCATACAACAAACGTGATTTTTTTGCCGTTCTTTGCTCGATATTAATAACGACAACAGGTAGATAGTTGAAATTTTCACAGATGATGTATTTTTGTTGCCGCTATAACAACAAATACTAAAAACAGAATAAAATAATATTTAAAGGGGGCTCCCATACAACAAACGTACATTTTTTGCCGTTTTTTGGTACGCAACCCTTCGTGCGCGAGTCCGATTCGCACTTGGCCGGTTTTTTTAAACATGTTCATTACGTTTTTAGAATGCTGCTCAGATCAGTTGAGTGTGTATAGCGATCTGAATCTCCTCTATTCACTCCCTGGATAGCCGTCATCAGATCACAGCACAGTACATCCTTGGCAGGAAACCAAGGCTTCAAAGTTACCTCGTTTGTATGAAAATAACACCTGGTAGTTGATGTGGGTATATAATAGTACTAACGTACAAAAGCCCGTCCGCGCGAGGACAAGCAAATAATAAGCTACTCTCGTCGCACGGCAATAAAGTACAATTTCAAATTGCACAGCGCTGCGTGCCTGTGACATTTTAAACACCTACGAAGCGCCTCTCTTTCTGTCGCGTAGCTCTGTCTCATCTCAACCGATACTGCTTGTGAATCGTTAAGGTCGCTTCTTACCGGTATCATTGAAAACATCCGTTATGTCGATGAATATAAGCTGAGCATAATTGTATTTGTAAGTTAGTTAACTTGTGTGAAAACTTTTGCGTATTATTTTGAAATAATGATATGTGATGTACAAAGTTCGGGATTATTTACGTGTCCATCAGCCATTTTTGATGTCCCCACTGCTGGGGCACAGGCCTTCCTTATGGGTGGATAAGGAGGACGGGCCATAACCCACCACGCGGGCCAAATGCGGATTGGTGGGTATTAACGACTGCGAATGCAGCCGGGACCAACGGCTTAACGTGCCTTCCGAAGCACGGAGGAGTTCGCGATAGTAAATTTTTGGTCACCCATCCCATGACCGACCCTTGCGAACGTTGCTTAACTTACGCAATCGCTGGGCCAGGCGCTAAACCACTGCGCCACCGAGCTCCGAGATTATTTACGTAAAAAGTAATAAAGAGGGATGTTGACTTATGAATAAAATAACGAAATACTAATAAAAATCGTAAACATATCAAACTTTTAGAGTAGCTTGTATTCCTCTTGGTTTTATATATTGCGTATTATTTGTTTTATGACTCTTTAAAGTTGGGTGGACAAGTCCATTTAAAAAGTATAATTAAAATAAATAATACCATTAATTAGTCCGTAAAATTTATAGCAAATTTGTCAAAGAAACCATTTTGATAAAACACAATATTTAATATAGCTGCCGAACAAATTTCCTACGCATTGCTTACAACGTAGGAAGGCGTAACGTCATAACTTGGTAGCCGTTAGTATGGAGCGTTTTCGGGTGAGTCCAATTTTGTGCATTTCAAACTGTGATATCTCGGGCAGTTTTCATGCTAGCGTAATAATTCTGATTAGGGGGGGTAATTAAATTACCCCTAAAAAAACGAAATTACCGTAATTTATGTAACATAAAATAAAAAAATAGTCAACATGCCTATTGACTCGTTCGTGTTTTAGTGCGCTTGTCGCTCGCATAGCGCGCGTGTCATCCCTCGAGCCTGGCTCTACTGAGTTTGCCGCGAGCAGTAGGTTATTATAAAAGTTTAAGAGTCCGCTTGCAAAATTTTTACGTGCGTTCGCTGCCCTTCGCCCGCTTATTTTACTCGCAACTGTCTCGCTCCCGCACTCGATAGCGCGATAGCGCGGCCGAGCGCTTTGTGTCCATTGTTCTGGCAGCGCTGGCTTCTGATTTTAAAGTGCTAAAATTTTCGACCGATTTAAAAAATATATATTTTATATGATTGTTTTGTTTCTTTAAGATTTCGCCAAGCAAACAAGGCTTGATCTGTTCTAAAAACACTCATTAGAATTATAAAGCTAATAATTATAGATAAGTATTTATATTTTTGTGGTAAGCTATATCGTTTATAAAGAAGAAAGAAAGAATATTAAAGAAAATGCTTTTTACTATTCCCCATTGTATGCGTAACCCCAGCAAAATGTTGCGTCTTAGAGAAATGAGAGTATTACAGATAATTAGTTCATAGTTAGATGCAATTTGTTCAAATATAGCAAAATTTTTTCAAGTTGTATTTTCGAAGTTATTCGAGAAAAACTGATTTTGCTAAGGTACCGTTTCCCCAGCAAAATGTTTTTTTTTAAAGGCGTTTAGCCTGGAACCAACTACATGGAAAGATAGCTTTTGATGAGTTGTAAATGAATACCATTGCCAATGATTTACATTAATTTTGCTCAGAAACGATGTATAATTAAAGAGATATTTCAAAAATTCCCCTAAAAAGGACATGTTTTCAGAAAATAAAAGTATCGAGCCAAACTCAATAATTTCTGAAATCCTGCCGTTATCCACTCAATGAAGGTCCATAAAATCATATATCTGAATTTGACATTCATTGAGATTGTAGAGACGTCACTATTTGAGTTCAAATATTGAGAAATTCTGGGAGCCCCCTCTTAAGCGTGGAGTGAGACACCCCTGGTAAAAACGTAATTCTTAAATTGTTTCGTGTAACCAGTCATGCAGTCATAAAGGTACATAAAAATAACGCTAGCTGATGAATTCCATGGTAACATTTCCATGATAAAGTCCACGTTTTTCTTGATTTAAAATTCCAAATACATAACAGCTATCCATTTTGTTTACTTACTTGGCCAAATGTGCGTCCTGCATAGGGTCGGCTTCGTCCCGCACCACGCACAGTATGTCGAATCGGGACAGAATAGGCTCGGACAAGTTCACATTCTCGGTAAATGTGAGGGACGCGTCGTATCGCCCGCCGATGGGATTGGCCGCTGCTATTATTGAACATCTGTAAATAAATAAATATTAGACCTATGGTTCCCGAATGGTGTTCCGCGGAACCATATGGTTCCGGTAGGAGGCTCTCAGGGGTTCCGAAAAATGTAAGATTCAACTAAATAAATATTTTTATTTTAAAAAGTCCTTTTTTAATTCAAACCAATACTTACAAAATGCGAACATCTGGCCAAAAAGCCTCAGTATGGTGTGATTCCACGTAAAAAACAATATAACAGTTAGTTTATTCTTACTTGAGCTAGGGTTTTGCCAAAAAAATGTGAACCACTTTTGGGTTCCATAGCTGAAACAATTCGGGAACCTCTGTATGGCTATGTTTACATTCCGCCAAGTAGACGACCGAGTCGAGTAGCGAGTAGAAGTACATTGCCTGGCATGTTCGTCGATTTTATAAGAACGTCAAACACACCACGTAATGTACTTCTACTGGAATATTTGCTGGGCCGAGCTGCTGGCATAATGTAAACATAGCTTGTGAGACAACATCATAAACATTGCTCCGATTCCAAAATAAGTAGCTAAATCTGTATCATATAGTCTTTCGACTGTTTGCATGATAAAACACAAAAAAATACAGTACAAACAGTAATGTGTAAATATACAAATAGGCAACTTACCTGGCATGCAATGAAGTGACGATGCCAGCTTTAGATATAGAGATGCTCTGCTGTTCCATGGCCTCGTGTATAGAGGTGCGGTCTTGATCGTTCATCTTGTCGAACTCGTCGATGAGGCACACTCCGCGGTCTGCCAGTACTAATGCCCCCGCTTCTAATGTCCAGTCCCTGGGAATTAAATAATAATAATGTTAAAAAAAATACTTGTTCAGTATTCTTGCTTCAATATTACAGGGAGGGTAGACAATAAAACACGTCACTATCGAAAACTAAAGTTATTTGACTGCAATATTAATAGTAATTTGTCACTAGTCTTAGTCTGCACACTAGCGCCACCACTGGAAAAAAATCATAGTGCTTATATAAGGTGGTACCAAATTATCTAATGATCCTTAAACGATTTTTTTTTCGCTTTTCCATAGTAAGTCTGTCAGCTGACCTGGGGCCGTACCGGCTAACGAATCGAGCTTCGAAAAGTCTGCCGGGTTTCAAATTAATACAGATAAATCGAACTCCAATTGGGCCAAAATGGCGAACCCTAATTCATGAGGTCACACAAACATCCATATCTTCCAAATAACTTCAACAAATAGTACAATACGAAATTCCTTACTTCAATTTATCTTTTTTTAATTTGAAACTCGGCAAATTTTCCGAAGCTCGATTCGTTAGCCGGTACGGCCCCAGTACATTTTGTATGGGAGTATGAAATTTTTTTTCGACTTTCGACCTATTTTCCTTGGAGAAAGTTATTCAGTTTAAGCAACACTATCACAGAATAACTAATAGTACAAGTACAGAAGCAGCACTCGGCAGTCATTTAAATAAATAGCGACTTTTGCTCCGACACAATAAAGTGCAATTCAGGTCGCGTAGTTCACCTAGTAGTTGCCTCTCTTTCTATCGCGCGTTCTTAACTTTTCTGACGACGCAACGTTAGGGTGGGTACCCACTTAGGTTCGCGAACCTCCGCGCTCCGCGAACCTGCACCGAAAATATCGTTTATCCTCTGCTGAAACAGGGCGCCGAGGTGTGTACGTGAGGGAACTCGTATGCGAAGCTGGTTCGCACAGGCACACACTGTAGCCAAAGTAAAAATTTTGTTTTTGCTATGGATCACTGTTCTAGGTTCGCGGAGCGCGGAGGTTCGCGAACCTAAGTGGGTACCCACCCTTAGGGTTGTCTTCTTTTAAATGAACTGCGTAGCATATATTATAATGTGAAAAACGACAATTGTTTATTGGTTTTTTTATTTTGTCATCCGTACACGGCACAGTAATGTCGATTTGACATTGTTACTATTATAAAGAGGCAATATCACGCAGGCAGTAAGATGCCGCGCGACTACACAGGCGGGTGTGTGGCGGCCCTTTGCTCACTTGTTCGTTCGAACGAACGGCTAGCGGTAGGTGCTTATCGCGCGACCTTGAGAGAGTGATGGAGGCCTGACACTATCACCTGTTTAAGTTTTTTTTTTTTTTTTACTTTAAATGGGCTTACTCTTGGCCACATTCGAGAACCATAAGGCTAAGAAGAGGCCGAAGATGAAGCGAGCTTGCCCAGAAGAAGCCTATTCACTCGTGCCTTAAATATCGCTGGGTTATATTCTTTCGGGAATACAGACGCAGGCAGGGAATTCCACTCCTTGGCTGTGCGCATTAAGAAGGAAGATGAAAAACGCTTCGTGCGCATGCATGGAATGTCAACCAAATAGGGGTGAAACCCCGCCGTGCGTCTGGATGTCCGATGGTAGAACGGGGATGGCGGAATGAGCTCATTTCAAAGTATCATCAGATAAGTATCATCAGATCATTTGGTACCACCTTATATACGCGCCCTTCAATATTAACGCTATTGCGTTATTACTAGCGCGATTTAAAACTGAATAGTTCAGTTACTTCAGAGCCTGTTGCCAATGTCACATTTGCAAATTTTCGCTAGTGCTTCACTTCGGAAAATGTATGGATATGGAACGTTTTAAAATTCGATAGTTAACGAAATGTCAATTCCATACATATTTCAAAAGCGAAACGATAACGAAAGGAGATGTCCCAGCGTTGCCCCAGTTTCATTTTATTTAATTACTTTCATAATAAAAAAATGCTAATTACATTTTATTTAGTATCAGTCAAGATTTTTTTATATTTAGAAAAACAATTACAAAAACATTAACGTGGAACGCAGAGCCAAGAGATTAATAGGCGACGGAAAACTGGTATCAGCTAAGCTTCACAGCTTGGCTCATCGCCGAAACGATGCTTGCCTATCGGTCTTCTATAGATTGTACTTCGGCGAGTGTGCTCAAGAGCTGCATGAGCTTATTCCACCTTCTCCGTTCTTCCATCGGACATCCAGACGCACTGCAGGCTACCATCCGTTCTTGGTTGATATACCTCTTATGCGAACTAAACGCTACTCATCATCGTTTATAATGCGCACAGCCAAGGAATGGAATTCCCTGCCGGCGTCTGTTTCCGAGCACATACAACCTGACTCTTTTCAAGGCTAGAGTGAATAGGTACCTTCTGGGCAAGCTCGCTCCATCGTAGACCCTGTCTATACTTTCGGGCTAGACTAGGGTCAAGAGCGAACCCAATATAATAAAAAAAAAAGTTGTTTTCTGAAGTATTTTGTGAAAAAAAATGTACTATCATGATAAAAAATTGTGATTTAAAAGCGTTTTAACTTAAAAATCCCACTTTTTTTATGCAAAAAATAATTATTAATCTGATTCTAGAGTAAAAGAACTACTCTGACATACTACTTTTATTAAGACGCGATAGACTTTCATTTTTTGAGAATGGTGAGTAGTGATGTGTCGTTATCGCCTTAGCTTTAACGCTTAACGACTAATCAAGAATTTAGCATTAGCTCATTAATTTTAAATGAAATATTCTGCTAAAATTAATTAACGATTCTAACGTGAAGTAAGCTCCAAAAAAGCTAAGGTCCCTCGCTCGACCGCCACCGCACGTGTTGCACACGTGCATAGTTCGGTCATGGGCCGAGCGAGACAACGGTATCTATTGTAAGTATTGTTTTTTGTTCAGAATAATAACAAAGGCGGGGTCCCTTAAATTGCATAACACTAATAAAACTAACTTTGCAAGTAAGACACATTGTTCTGAGATTTATTGCTTCCTGCTGTGGAGCACTGAGTTTAGAAAACGAAATTACTGTGGTCTTTATTATATGACACCAAAGGTTCAGTTTTGGATTGAAATTGTGTTAATAATTTTAACAACTTCTAGCCTTAACGCCGTTTAGTTTATTAACGTGAAGGAAGGAAGAAGCGATTTTCACTAGCCACTCCATCCAGCCAGTGTGAAAGTAATCATTAACGAAATTGGTCACGTCGCATAGGTGTTTCGGGTTCGTGTGTTCGTGTTTTTTTAATGAAAAGATATTACAGAAAATTAACACAAAGTATAACAAATACTTACAATCGCACTTTTTTAAAATTTGCATTGAGAAACACAAGATGCTCAATTGAGCTCAATTAATTTACTGTAATATCTTTTCATTAAAAAAAAAACATACTTACTAAATAATTAATTTGATTATTCAGATATGATTTGGTTTGTGGTATGAATATAATAAAGAAAACTAAAGCGAATTAACGACAAATTAACTTTCAAATCAAATCAAATCAAATTGTTTTATTTGCAGAATATAGGTAGTTACAATAATTGGTGTTGTATTACAAAATTTGAGCGCTGTATTCTTACCCAATGGGTGTGCAAAATTAATCATTACATAGAAAATTAATCATTACATAGAAAACTTTGTCTAAGATAATAATTGAAAGTAGTCATTCATGCATGATGCACGCACGATCGTTAAAATTCACGTTAAAAATAGCGTTAATTGAAAAAAGCTATTTCACAATTAATTTAACGGTGAAAAATTATTTTTAAATAGCCTTAACGCCCATCACTAATGGTGAGGCAGGCATCCGTCACTCGCCCATACCTACCGCGATAAGTACCTACAGCGCGCGACAACTCGGAGTTGCAAAATCAGTCAGGGTTGCCGCCGCGCTTGTGAGTACACGTGTGCGTTATTCTGTGCCTCTATGACGGTCAATCGATCATTATTTATTGCTCCCAGCACTGTACCGTACACTATTATAATTTATAAATAACTAGCGGCCGCCCGCGACTTCGTCTGCGTGGAAATATTTTTTGCTATTCCTCGGGAATGATTTTTTTTTTCGGGATGAAAGGTATCCTATGGCCTTTTCTGTACCCCTAAGAACGTGTATGCAAAATTTCATGATGATCGGTTCAGTAGTTAAGACGTAACAAACAAACAAACAAACGGACTTTAATTCTTCTTAATCGAACGCATTTATAATATTAGTAAGGATGGAGAATCGTAATACTAATAATTGTTGCGTGGACGGCTGTCGCAATAAACAGAAGGATTCAAAGTTTTCATTTTTAGGGTTCCGTACCAAAATGGTAAAAAAGGAACCCTTATGGTGTGATTCGGTCTGTCTGTCACAGCTGGATATCTCGAGAACTACTAATGGTATCAACTTAAAATTCGGAATAGTTTTAGATGACATTCGCCCAACTATTTTGTAAATAAGAAATTAATAAAAAATAAATATCTTTTTTTACAACAGGGACTGAAAAAGGGTCTGAAAAATTTGAAGTGGGTTCTACTAGGGCATGTGGAATATCATATGATAGAACGCCGCTTGCACCTTGTTATGTATATGTATGATGAAAAATATAAAAAAAAATACCGTCCCCCCCCCCCCCCCCCCCTTATCTCCGAAGTTTGCAAAGAGAAAAATTAGAAATCATTCTATGTGATAGCAGTTTATATAAAGATTACAGGAAAAATAAAACAATGTCTCAATATAGGTAGCACACTTTTTTAGAAATTATCACATTTCTAAAAAAGTTAACATTAGTTCCACTATCGGTCAAGAGATGGCGCTGACCTAAAGCTGCAATACTAATTTGATTATTCTACTCTGCAGTGTGGTTTGATGGTGCAATTATGATGGTACGGAACCCTCGGTGCGCGAGTCCGACTCGATCTTGACCGGTTTATTCACATTACCGAAAGATTCTAAAATGTATAAGAAAAATTTTTATTTTGTTTATTTTTCTCGTAATTTTTATGAGTATGTACATACCTATTTTTGATAAGTAGGTGTAACCTATACTATAGGTAGGAAAGCGTGTAGTTATAGGTACTTATATTCAGAGGCGGGTCGTGATTTTTTTTCTCGATCAAATTTCCTAAGGTACCCACCTACCTAATTCTTTTTTTTTTGAGCGAATTATACCTACTTAACTAAATACCTACATTTCTGGACTTAAGGATTCCGTAACCGGCAACAGTATGGTGGCGGTGGCATAAAGACTGCCTCAAGTTTAACACATAGTCTAATGTGGCGTTAACTGTACATCTAGCCTAGGTTTATTTGAAACGTATTTTTTTCACATTTAAGTAGGTAGGTACACATTATAAACACAAAACTTGTAATAAAGTATTTAATCCTTCAAGCACATAAAATGAGACAATAGATTTTCCATTGTTGTGTTGTGCGGCCCGATGGGGCCGCTCGAGCGTTGAAGGATTAGAAGAAGACAACCCTAAAGTTGTTAGAAGAGCTAAGAGCTACGCGATAGAAAGAGAGGCAACCTGTAGGTGAATATAACTGTACGCAAGGAAGCAGTGTGCGACCTGAATTGTACTTTATTGTGTCTGAGCAAGAGTCGCTATTTATTTAAATGACCATGCGGAGTGAATTTTCTGTACTTTGTACTATTATGTATTCTGTGGGTGAGGCAAATGACATAAGCGCGATGGGACATGTCCTTTGCAAATGTTACTTTGGCGGAGCGATTCCCGAGACCCAACTGTACATCCCCAGACAAAAAATCGTCTAAATCCTAGATCCTACGAATTTTCATTGAAAACTTAATAAATAGAAAGACCCAATTTGTTTTTCAATCAGAAGTATCAATTCTCAAAAACTTATCAACTGAGAGCGAACATTGCATAGTGAACATTACCTTGTGGTAGGATTCTTCCGAACATAAGCTGTCAAACCGACAGCACTGGCGCCCTGCCCGGTAGTGAATACTGCTCTTGGTGCTATCTGAAATTAAATAATAATAATAGAAAAAAATATAATTTCTCACTACAAATCTAAACTAAGAAAAACAAACAAACCTAAACTAGGAAAGCAAAACTAAGTACAAAGAATAATAATTGAATTAACATTTTTAATGTCACCTCTGCTGGGGCGTAGGCATTCCTTATGGATAGATAAGGATAACCCACCACGCGGGCCCAATACGGATTGGTGGGTATTAACGACTGCCAATGCAGCCGAGACCAACGGCTTAACATGCCTTCTGAAGCACGGAGGAGCTCGAGATAATACATTTTTGATCACCCATCCCATGACCAACCCTTGCAAAAGTTGCGTAACCTCTGTAATCGCTAGGCCAGGCGCTAAACCACTGCACTACCGAGCTCCTCGTGATATTAATAAAAATCAATCAAAGATTGCACATAGGATGAAATCTGTTGTTTGGAATACGCTATTTGACTAATTTGGGAAAACCATTTTAAATTATTCCTTATTACGTAATAAGCGCACCACATTGATATTTCAGGAAAAATCAATGTATTTTATTAAAAAAACAATGTTAAAGTTTAAAATTTTAAAACCGCGCCAAAAACGCTATGGCGCTGGAAACGTCACTTGTTGACGTCACAAGCCTGTAAACCAAGAAGCTTATATCTCCAATGGAGATTGCACGGCCAGTGTCATAGTGAAGATTGAAAAAAGCTTAGCCATAGCTTAGCCAAGCTAAGCCATATTCGCTTAAGGGAACCGAACTTATGAAAGTTTACGAAATTCGAGACCTTGGTGTCATTCATGATACTAAATTGACATATGAAAAGCACATTGATCACATAGCCAAAAAAGCCAATCGGTCTCTCGGTTTCATTATTCGATCTTGCTCTCAGTTTTCTAGTGCCAAAATCGCCAAAGTATTGTTTTGCTCACTTGTGCGTAGCCATCTCGAGTATTGCTCACAAATTTGGAACCCACAGTATGGCGTCTATATAAACAGGTTGGAGACTATTCAACGTAAGTTTTTGAGATACTTGCAATTTAGGTGTAAAGGTTATGAGAAAGACTATTTTGCTAGATGCAAAAAACATCATATTTTACCTCTCGTTGAGCGACGAAAAATTGCCGATGTTGTTACACTTGCAAAATTATCACAATCTCTTATTGATTCCCCGCATCTTCTATCACTAATAAATTTCAAAATTCCAAACAGAAACAGTAGACACATCTACAACCTTAGTGTTCCGTATTGTGCTACCAACTACAGAAAAAACTCGTTTTTTATGCGATCAGCTGTTACTTTTAATAAAATCGTTGATGTATCTGTGCTTGACATTTTTAACTCTAAACCGGAACAATTTAGAAATGTTTTGAGTGGGAACTGGTTTGATGTGGTTTCTTAAGATTTCCTCTTTTATTTTGTTAGCGATTTTTCCTAAGTATAATAGCATTTTTTTAACTATGCCAAAATTATTTCTTCCGATTCAAAAATGTATATCAAAATCTATACTTTGTGAATACAAATAAGCTTCTCGATGTTTATATGCGAAAACAAATTAAATGAGTATATTTGTATCATATTTAGTTATACTATTAGTTATAAATACAGTATGTTTTCCAATGAAAATAAAATAAAATAAAGGTCCTTAAATGACGTGACGGCTTATTGCTACCTCTTTCTTTAGTGTTACAATACGTTTTCGTTTCTCACGAACAACGAACACGTATTGTAACACTACAGAAAGAGGTAGCAATAAGGCGTCACGTCACTTAAGGACCTTTTTTCAATCTTGACTATGACACTGGCCGTGCAATCTCCATTGGGGGTATAAGCTTCTTGCTGTAAACATTGTAATATCCTTAGCCATTTGACAGCCATCAATCGCGGATCCTAAGTCTATGGTCGTGTCAAACGCCTGAAGCCATATTTGTCGCGGTGTACGCGAGCTGCCAATAACAAGTCGGTGAGTAAGAACAAATGTCATAAATTTTATTGTGTGGCAACACTGCTTTTGCTTGGCTAATCAGTACTGTGTTTTTGACGGTAAAGATGGCGGCAAATTGGACGTGCGAGACTCGTGTCCCGATAGCAAAGAAAAAGAAGGATCACATGCTGCGAGGAGTGTTCCAAGAGTGTAAGGCAAATCCTTCTTGCATAAGGTTAGTGGTTAATATAATAATAATTCATCATTCGATAACTCTCATGTGTAACTGAGTGAGACTTTGAGGGATGAGATACGTGCTCGTGGGCATCGATCGATGCCCATTAACCAAATGTTCAATTCAATGCAGCAATGAAGTCAGGAACTGGACTCCCGGGCATCTCAATAGATGTACGGTCAAACTATCTCAATAGAGTCCGTTCGAAGCTGTTTATCAAGTACAATCAAGTACAAATACAATCCCGGAGGTAAGGGAGGGTCTAAAGGGGACGGTTTGGAGGACCCTGGGGAACCCCAATTGGTTCCCCACCCATCACAAGCGTGGCCTGTGATGGTGATATCGCTGGAGTCAAAACTCGCGAGATTGTAAGCAATACAATACTATACAATATGAGCGCGTATCTTGTCTCTTAGCGTCTCTCATCAAATCTTTAGCATATACAATTTCTTCTGACGCCTATGATCTTGTGCAGACCTGAACCCAGGTCTTGGTCAATCTGTACTCGTGGCGACAGAATTTGGTGGAGGTGCTGGGATTTGATGACTAAAAAACGAATTTTGTTCGGACCCAATCGCATGACGATCAAAATGTAACCTGTGCGTGGCCAAGAGGTCTAGTAGTTTTGGAGAAAATCAAACAAGTTTAGTACAAAAGCAGTAAAGTGTTTTAATTCTGGTGCAACCCAAGCACGGTATAAACGTTTCTCAACCTACGCCTAACCTCACAACAGTTGCTCTTCATTCGCTTGCGAGCGAGTGGAAATACAAAGAAACCCGTAACCCCAATATGGTACGGTTACGCTCTCACAACATTCAACAAAGTTGCATGTTGTATTGGGTCTGACAAATGGACAAATTACAATAATGATAATCTTTCCGGCCGAGTGCGTCTCGGACATGACGGAATCCAATTCAAATGGAGATTTCATTTTTTTTTGTTCTCTTTCCTCAATTTATTTCTGGCCGAGTGCGTCTCGGACCTACGGAAATCAGGAGAGAAGACTCATATTTTTATTCTTTGTTAAGGTGCTTACTTAAATTTTAACTAAACTGCCTCTTTTTTGTTTTTTTTTTTGTCTTTTTTGAAGAATTGTATAAACAGCCTACGACGATAATAGCGTCAAAGAAACGTTGTTTTATTTTTTCCTACGGTATATAATTTTTTCCAGAAAACCTCATGTACCTACTTTGTTTTGTAGGTACCTGTACCAATACAATTACTTAATCTATGATTGTATTGAAGGTCTTTCGCAACCCTTATACGGATGCTATTCTTATTTGTTGGTATGCTTTGGTACGTGACAAATCCGAATTTGGCAAGATCATAATTATGTGTGTGTGTGTCATAACTTACAATTTCAACATGTGAGTGAGTGATTTCAAAGTTCTGGGTTTGTTTCCTATGCACATCTTTTGAAATTATTGACAAATATTTTTCGTTCCTGTCAGATAATAGAGCACGTTTTGACCATGAAAAGAAAAATAATAATAACATAAGCAAACAAATGGGGGCTTTTCGGGGTAATATTTAAAAACAAAAATAACTATTTGCCTCGTTGGTTGGCGTCGGTGGTCATGTAATATGTCAAAATTGACATTGAAAAATAAACAAACTGTGCTAAAAAAAAGGGGGGTGTTTTTCCTTCGTTTTCTACAATTGATACATGCTCTTTTTGTCGGCGCCATCTATTCGAGCTTTCGGTTTTGGCCATTTTGAGGAGCCCTCATTGATATCCATGGTCAAAATGTATGCTGTAGTGATCGATGACTTAGCGATTGATCTACCGGAATGCACCCATAGACGAAGATGATTTTATTCCGAACGTCAGCGAAAACAAACTATTCGGAGGTGATCGAAACGGAAGTTGATAAATTAGGTCAACTTGCCAAGGACGCCGGTGACGCCGGCAATCGGTCAATGACACCATTTTCTTTTCCCTTGAACTTGAGTTGCAGTGAAGGTCGCGGAATACAAAAATTTTAAATTTTCATTACCTATCACCAGTAATTTGCTTTCTAGTTAAACTCGTTACAGTGTTGTTGTGGAAAGTGTGTTTTTTCACAAGTTTATTGTTGAAAACCATAAGGTGAGTTGAAAATTTCCAATACAACGATAGCGTCGTATCACCATGCCGCCATGGAAAGTCGAAATTGCACATTGCACATTTATTCTCCCGTAGTTCCTTGTCATCAGTGCGTTTTTTTTGTGAATTACAGTCAACATCACTGGAGAATTATGGAGGCAATGGTCCGTACCCGTGTTCAACTACGCGAAAACCGTCTGAAAGAGACTATGGAAAAGGCAAAAGATATTATCAAATTGTGCGATGGAGGTGGAGGCGTAACGAAAGATGTCTTCACTAGGGCTCATTTAGGTCTAAGGCAGGCTATAGAGATGTTTGAAAAGGAAGTTCACCTGTTCATAACAAATTCCACAGGAGAAGATTCAACACCTCTAATCTATACGTATACTGAATTACAAATAAATGCCGAGGAGTTATTGCTGGATTTTGATACTATTAACACTATGAATATGAATTCCTCGTCCGAACCCAAAGATCATTCGACGTCGAAGTCCATGTCGTCAAAGCTTCCAAAACTAGATATGGCCAAATACAATGGGGACATCTTGCAATGGAATGAATTCTGGGACAGATTTGAAGCAAACATTGACAGCAAAAATTTAAAGGATGTGGAAAAACTAGCATATCTGCTCGGCTCCCTCGAAGGCCAAGCTTATGAGACCGTCCAAGGTTTGTGCACTACTAACGCCAACTATCAGGTCGCAGTCGACACTTTAAAAAAAAGATTCGGTGCAACAGACAGGGTGGTGGATGCACACTATATGGCACTAAATGACATCAGAAAGTGTGAAGATAATACCAGAGACTGCAGAAGAACCCTAAATAATATCGAGAAACATCTTAGAGTTCTTCACAACTTAGGTGAGAAGATTGACAGCAACCAACTAAGGGTCACTCTTATGAGTAAGTTTCCGGAGAAAGTTAAATATCAGGTCAGCCTGATTTCACCTGATGACTACACGGTGGCTACGCTGCGGAGGTCATTAGACCAGGTCATTACAGCAATGGAAAGAGCCGAACCATCACCCTCCACAAGCTCGGCAAGCACCCAGCAGCATGATGGAAACATAGGAGCAACTACAGAAGCTCTACATGTTAAGGTGAAATCACGTTCATTCAAGCGCTCGAAGCCAGCTGTCAGCCTACAAATTAAGCAAAGTCGGAAGCGGAAAGCTCCTGCCTATGTAAGCCGAGATAGTCCAGCAAATAAGAAACCCAAGTCTCCATGTATTTTCTGTGAAGGAGAGCATTACAGCAGCGATTGCTCAAAAATGAAGACAATGGAAGAACGGAAAGGAAAACTAGGCGACCGCTGTTATCGTTGCTTTCGTAAAGGCCATGTAATGAAGAACTGCAAGCAAAAGAGAAAATGCTTCCACTGCAAAAGAGATGACCATCATCAAGCTCTGTGTCCCAAGATCTGCGGTATGCAACGCCCTCTACCTGATATAGCAATAAATAATACAGTTTGCAATTTGTCTGATAACAAAACTTATTTACAGACAGCAGTGGTCAAACTTCAGAATCCAAGCAGTAACCAAGTGAGAGGCGGAAGAATTCTCTTAGACAGTGGCAGCCAACGGAGCTACATAACGGCAGGGGCAGCTAGAGAGCTGAAATTAGCCACTGATAAGGAAGATCTTCTGATGATTTATACTTTTGGTTCGTGCACACCAAAAGAAACCGTAAGTCCGTCAACGGAAGTCCTCATAGAAACGAAGCGTGGATTTAAGAGGAAACTGAATGTAAATATTGTTCCACGGATCACAGACAGGTTACCAGTACCCAACCTAAACCTTAAGAGCCCGGTAGACATAGTAGCTGACGATGGTTCCATGGGTCAAGGTATTGATCTACTCATTGGAAATGACTATTATTTTTTATTCATGCGTAACAAAAGTGTGAACGTAAATGAAAATTTGTTTTTGATAGATACAGAATTTGGCTGGATCGTCTCTGGTAACACTGCGGAGTCAGTCAAGGCTGATGCCCTGTCGGTGGTAACATATTGTCAGTGCCATCAATCAGAATGTCCATATTTCACCGAACCTGACTTACCATTGAGAAACATAGATATCAAGTTCCTATGGACTCTTGAAAGTATTGGCATTACGGACTCTCCTAAAGTCACACGCGATGAGGAAACGATCAAACACTTCAATGAGTCTGTTCGTTATAAAAATGGCAGGTACGAGGTCAAGTGGCCATGGATCCAATATCCACCCGATCTTCCAACCAACTTCGGTTTGGCATGTGGTAGACTAAAGAGTCTTATAAGAAGGATAGATGAAGAGACAATTGTGGAATATAACGATATTATAAAAGAACAATTGGAAGCCAACGTTATTGAAGTTGTGGAGCCACAGACCAACATCTCAACTGGCCCTGTCCATTATCTACCTCACCACATGGTAAAACAGGAAGGAAAACGGGGCAGAATCGTTTATGACGCGTCAGCCAAAGTAGCAGGCCAGAAATGCCTCAACGAATGTCTTTATAGAGGCCCATCATTGTTAGAAGACCTAACGGCTCTGCTCTTAAACTTCAGGACCAAGAAGATAGGTATTATGGCTGACGTGGAGAAAGCGTTTCTGCAGGTTGGTCTCCAGGAGGAAGATCGTGATGTGACGAGGTTTCTGTGGATTAAAGATCCGAGTAAAGAAGCTACTGATGAAAACCTGATTCATATGCGCTTCTGCAGAGTACCCTTCGGCATCATTTCAAGCCCTTTCTTACTGACAGCCACGGTTCGACATCACATGTCCATAACAAATGAGAAACTACTGAATGATATTGCTGACAAATGTTATGTGGACAACCTGGTCACGAGCGTTGATAGCATCAAAGCAGCTCAATCCCTTTATACCCAGTCACGAAGAGCGTTCGAACAGCTTTCGATGAATATTCGAGAATGGATATCTAATGATGAGCAGTTTTTGCAGAATATCCTTGAACAACATAAAGCTAAACCATCAAACGAAGTGAAAGTTCTTGGTTTGTCTTGGAATATAAATAAAGACCAATTGAAACTTAAAATAAATGAAGGGAAGATGAAGACTGTGGATACCAAACGAAAGGTACTCAAGGCTTTAGCCAGAGTGTACGACCCGTGTGGATTTGTGGCGCCATTGATATTACCAGCGAAACTTTTGTTCCAAGAAACCTGCAGAAGGAAATTGAAATGGGACGCAGAACTACCAGCAGATTTAAAGCCAACACTTGAAGCCGTAATGACAGACTTACATACAGCAAAAGAAGTTGAAGTCCCCAGATATGTTGGTAATGCTGTGCCAAACGAGAAGGTAGAGTACCAACTGCACTGCTTTACCGATGCATCGAAATATGCCTACGCAGCTGCAGTCTACCTCAGAAGCAGTAGACAACAAAAAATAAAGTCAGCTCTCATTATGGCAAAGTCACGGGTAACACCTTTAGAAGAAAAGGATGATTTGAAAATACCCAAACTGGAACTACTTGGCTTTCTCATAGGAAGCAGGCTACTTAAATATGTAAAAAACAACATTGAATTAAATATACAGAAACAGTATCTGTGGACTGACAGTCAAGTGGTCCTCAGCTGGATGATGTCAAACAAACTACTTCCTCCTTTCGTCTCGAGAAGAGTGAATGAAATCAAACAAAATCAAGAAACAGAGATGTGTTATATAAATACTAATCTGAATCCAGCTGATGTAGCCACTAGACCTGAGTTGTGGAAACAAAAGGCTCAGTTATGGTTTAATGGACCCGAGTTCCTGTCCAAAAAAGAAAACTTCTGGCCAGACAACAGACACATCATTCAACAAAGTACACTTCTTTCGGCTGGGGAGGCTCTGGACGTGGATGGAATCCTTATCAATGGAAGTGGAAAACTCTAAAGATACTGAGGGAGTATCCTTAGAGATTGGCTGTACTGATGTCCCAATACAAGAAGAAGAAGTAACTGAAGACGGTCACAACAAACAACCCGGTATAAACGTGACAAAAATAATCAAACTTCAGGCTCAGTATTTCCCAGAAGAAGTAGCTGGTAAAGAGACCCATCTTTCAAGAAATTTAGGCTTATACCAAGACGTAGATGGCATCCTGAGATGCCGAGGACGCATGACCCACACAACTTGGCCTTACGACATGAAACACCCAGTATTGATACCTAAGGACTGCGACTTCACCAACATGATGATACAAGAAACTCACACAAAAAATTATCATGTTGGCGTGTCTCACACTTTAAATATCATACGGCAAACCTATTGGATCCCTCAAGGGAGAGCCCAAGTGCAAAAAATCATTAGAAAATGTTCACAATGCCTGAAACACGGAGGAGGTCCGTACAAGCTGCCACCGACACCAGCACTGCCAGCAGAAAGAGTTAACTACAGTGCCCCATATACCTTCACAGGACTCGAGTATTTTGGCCCACTCTTCGTGAACACAAAGAACGGAAAAGTAAAGAGCTGGGTATGCCTATTTACTTGCCTGGCGGTGAGGGCGATACATTTAGAAATTGTGAAGGACTTAACAGCCGAAGAATGCCTCCTAGCCTTGCGAAGATTTGTGGCTACAAGAGGCCTACCACAACTGATAGTTTCAGACAATGCTCTCCAATTCAAGCTGACCTCAGAAGTGTTAGAGAAGCCGTTCTGTATAGACAACAAAATAAAGTGGAAGTTTATTCCTCAACTTGCTCCATGGCACGGCGGGTTCTACGAACGTCTTGTTGCACTTGTAAAGCACTGTCTCAAACGCACACTTGAAAAGCACTTATTGAATGAAACACAACTTGTAACAGTCATCAAGGAAATAGAGGCTGTGTTGAATTCAAGACCATTAACATGTGTCAGTTCTGAACCAGAACATGTTTTGAAACCGGCAGATTTTCTGAGCATGGGAAGATGTATCGTTGTTGATTCCTCAACACAAGAAATTCCTGTAGCCGGATCAACAACAAAGCTCGACCTGATACTAGGATGGAAAAAGGGTTTGAAAGTATTAGAGGAATTCAAGAGCATGTTTATGGGACAGTACCTCACCAGTCTGAGAGAAAAGTATAAACATTCTTACAGACAACCAAGAATCCTATCACACCGAGAACCTAAGTTGGGAGATACTGTACAAATCAAAGGAACCACAAAAAACAGAGAAAATTGGAAGGTTGGAAAAATAACCTCCCTAATGAAGGGCAGCGATGGGGAATGTCGAGTTGCCAAAGTCAAAGTTGGGAATGTTGAATTCACACGCTCTATCGGACATCTCTATCCTTTAGAAGCTGAACTTCAAGACGATCAAGTGGATAACCAAGAGATAATTCAAGTAGATGCCGATCAAACAACCACACCTCAAGAATTTATTCATCTTGACCCAAACCTAACAAGGAGGTCAGCAGAATCAACTGCGTCTGACAACACATATCCCAATGAAGACATGAGTCATCCTGTCGTGTTTGAATCCCAGTCTGTGGAGGAACCATTGGACAGAGACATTCTTGACCCTACTCCAACTATTGATACCGTCCCCTCTACATCTTTTCCTAACCCTGTACAAGCCACCCAAAACAAGCCTACCTCAAATCCAATTGAGGAAGACTCGCTTCAACAAGAGCAGGCACTACAGGGAGGAATGGATGAGGAAGCGGAGCCAAGAAGGATGCGTGCTGCAGCAGCAAGAGCAAGGGACAAGATTGCGCAGTGGACGCGCCATCTACTTGCCTTCCTGTGATTTCTTTTGCCGTCGGGAGTGTCGCGGTGTACGCGAGCTGCCAATAACAAGTCGGTGAGTAAGAACAAATGTCATAAATTTTATTGTGTGGCAACACTGCTTTTGCTTGGCTAATCAGTACTGTGTTTTTGACGGTAAAGATGGCGGCAAATTGGACGTGCGAGACTCGTGTCCCGATAGCAAAGAAAAAGAAGGATCACATGCTGCGAGGAGTGTTCCAAGAGTGTAAGGCAAATCCTTCTTGCATAAGGTTAGTGGTTAATATAATAATAATTCATCATTCGATAACTCTCATGTGTAACTGAGTGAGACTTTGAGGGATGAGATACGTGCTCGTGGGCATCGATCGATGCCCATTAACCAAATGTTCAATTCAATGCAGCAATGAAGTCAGGAACTGGACTCCCGGGCATCTCAATAGATGTACGGTCAAACTATCTCAATAGAGTCCGTTCGAAGCTGTTTATCAAGTACAATCAAGTACAAATACAATCCCGGAGGTAAGGGAGGGTCTAAAGGGGACGGTTTGGAGGACCCTGGGGAACCCCAATTGGTTCCCCACCCATCACAAGCGTGGCCTGTGATGGTGATATCGCTGGAGTCAAAACTCGCGAGATTGTAAGCAATACAATACTATACAATATGAGCGCGTATCTTGTCTCTTAGCGTCTCTCATCAAACCTTTAGCATATACAATTTCTTCTGACGCCTATGATCTTGTGCAGACCTGAACCCAGGTCTTGGTCAATCTGTACTCGTGGCGACAATATTTATTTACAGGCAAGTGACGTCATCAGTCATCCTAAAGCGTTTTCGCCACAGAAAAAATTCAAAAATTATTGCATTTTTTTAGGTGAAATTAATCAATCAATAGATTTAAATTAGTCTATATAATAGTTGAATATGTTTTTTTACGTTATTATCTGTTAGGATGACCACAATTTGCAGTATATTTTCAATGTTGTCAAATACCCTATTAGAACTCACTTTTTCTGTATATTTCAGGAATTGAGACTTAGCAGTACCCGGATCACCACAAATGAGTACATTTATGTCACCTCTTATTTTGTGCTTTTCACCTGGAAAATACGACAAAATTATAAATTATATTAATTACATTAAAGCAGCATTTCCTAACATTTTTCAGCCACGGACCCCTAGGAAATCTAGCCCCCTTAATAAAAAAACAGCAATAAAGTTTGGGCCATTTGTTTTAGTCGGTACTTATGAATTAATAATAGTATTAATAATAATAAATGCTTGGACAATTTCACACAGCGCCATCTAGCCCCAAACTAAGCAAAGCTTGTAATATGGGTACACAGAAATTAAAATTCATTATTTCAATTTCTGCCCGGCCGGGAATCGAACCCGGGACCTCTTGCGTGGTAGGCAGCATGTTGACCACTGCACCACTCAGGTCGTCAATGGTGAAGAATTGATGTTCACCAGATGACCCATACATATATCTGCGGACCACAGGCTAGGAACCGCTACATTAAAAAAAGTGGCTGTGACATAGTGACGGGGACGGACAGACAGACAGACATGACGAATCTATAAGGGTTCCGTTTTTTGCCATTTAGGCTACGGAACCCTAAAAATAGTTATTTGTTATACAAGAGAGCAAAGTCATTTTTTGCTGCGAGTGCTGACTTTTAAATCACGAACTAGCGAAGTAGTCTAGAATTGAATCACGAGCGTAGCGAGTGATTCTAATATAGACTACTGAGCACAGTGAGTGATTTAAAGGCACGAGACATCAAAAAATTTGCTCTCGTGTTAAACATACAACTTTTCACCTCTACCAGCGAGAAAAGGTGTTAGAAATTAAAAAAGCACTTTGCCTCACGCTCGCAGCAAAAGTCGATTTTGCTGCGAGTTTTTGGTAAAAATCACTTTGCCTCACGCTTCGCGAGTTTTTACGCGCCAAAAGCACCCTTTTCGTGCTGGAGAGGTGAAAAACTGATTTACCTACACGTGGACCAGCAAACAAAACCTAGCAATAAAAAAGAAAAAACCGGCCAAGTGCGTGTCGGGCCACTGGCGCATGCCAGTAGGGTTCCGTAGGTACATTATGCCATACCATATTTTAATACCGCTATCATTTTTCGTCTGAAAAAATAACTTTGTTTTTCACAGTGTTTGTATGAATGACATAGTTATATTTGCGGTTTTGGAAAATGTACTATATCTCTCAGACCAAATAAAAAAGTAAAGACGGAGTATTCCGACAAAGCGGTGAAGCCAGTAAAACTACGCCTTGGCTGTGTACATACACAGTTTACGCACACATATGTAACGAAACTACGCCTTGGCTTTCGCTCGTCATTGGGCGAACCCTGCCGCCCGGCCCCCGCCCGCCCTCTAGTACGCACACATGTACCATCAAAAACCGGCTTCATTTAGTTGTTCGCAACCACTGCGCAACGCTCCATCTTCCTTTTTTATTTGATCTGAGCTATATCTCGAAAACTAATTACTGTATCTCGTTCAAACCAATTTTCGTTGAAAGTGTTTAAGATCTATAGCTTATATTTTTTTAAAATTTTTCACCCTCTTACTTTAAAAGTTGAAGGGGGGGGGGGGGGGGGGGACACACACATTTTACCACTTTGGCGGCATATATCTTTCAAACGGTTGACTTTGAAAAAAAATAGTCTTAGAAACTTCAATATTATTTTTAAAAACCTATCTAAAGATACCCCACAAGTATTGGTTTGATGAAAAAAAATATTTTCAGTTTCAGTTCCATGTATGGGGAGCCCCCCTTAATCTTTAATTTTTTTTATTTTTGTGTAAAAATCGTAAAGCGATTCACAGAATACACCTACCAACCAAGTTTCAACTAAGTAGTCCTTATACGTTTGGAATAAAGTGGCTGTGACATACGGACGGACAGACAGACAGACATGACGAATCTATAAGGGTTCCGTTTTTTGACATTTTGGCTACGGAACCCTAAAAAACTTGGTATTTTTAAAATATAATTTTTGTTATAATTTACCAGGATTTTTCGGTTCCCCTCCAAACAAAGCCAAAGCCAGCCCCCTCTTTATGTCATCGTGACCATAAATAGACGGTGCTATGCTCTGTACGATCCTTTCTCCGATCTGCGGGTCTTTGGACAGCTTCACGATGTTAGCTACGTCTTCATCGGTGAGAGATTCTACTATGTGCTTGCAATCTTTAACCACAATGTAGTTCGCTATGATTACTGTTGCAAATACAGGGAAACCCTATGGGAAAAAATAATATTTAACTGACCATTGGAAAATAATCATAGTGCTTAAATAAAGACGAAATTGTGAATTGTGTTCTTATAGTGCACTCTGAAGAAGCTTTGTGGTACATTTTATCGCTAATAAGTATTTATGCAACTGTACTATAACGAGGGGTATTAAAATACGAATGTGGGTTTATCATTTGAGTGTTTTAATATACCTAATTAAGTATAGTTGCATACAAGACATTTTTTTATCAGGGAAACAAACAATATTTTAATACATATGGTTTAAAAACACTCATTCATGATATGTATCCTCTATAAAGAGTTTTAACTTTGAGCTTGACCTTGAATTTGACTTTTACTTTGACTTTAACTTTCCTCCCCTTACTCGTCATTTTATCATCTGAACGAGTGTTATGTTGTACTGAATTTCATAATGTAACTCGTCGGCGGATATTGTGGTTACTATGACACTGGTAGTTATAATGATGGCAGTTTCAGAACCCTTTACAGAGGATTTAAAGCATGGATGGACAATATTTTCTAGCCTGTTGTTTTGTTTAATGGAGTTTTATTGCTATAAAAAATTGTTTAAAAAAACAAAAAACCGACTTCAAAAAACCTACCTCTAAAAAGCAAGAAATAATATTCGTAATAATAAAAACACGTCTATTGAAGTCGGGTGGGGCTGGAGTACAAATTCCTTTTTTTTATTCTAAAAGCCCCACCCGACTTCAATAGACGTGTTTTTATTATTACGAATATTATTTCTTGCTTTTTAGAGGTAGGTTTTTTGAAGTCGGTTTTTTGTTTTTTTAAACAATTTTTTATTTTTTTATTTTTAGTGTAGGTACCTTTTGTACTAGGTAGTGTAGTTATATTATTTAGGTAGAAATTAAAATCGGCTCAGCCAAACGTGAGTTAATCGCGGAGAAACATACATACATGCGGGTCAAACTGAGAACCTCCTTTTTTAAGTCGGTTAAAGAACTACACTTAAGATATCCCTTTTCCAACAAAAAAATAATTATCTTATTCAGTTCATAAACAAAGAAGTTATACGACTTATCATCGAGGTAGTTCACACAAAATCCTACTATTTTCGTGCTTTTTTCAAGATTACTTGAAAAGTACTGAACCGATTTCAAAATTTTAAAAAATGGGACCAACTTGAAAGTTTACCTAATGTAATAACGTTTGAATCATTTCAATCGGTCCAGCCGTCTTCGAGTAATCGGTGTACATACAAAAAACAAAAAAAAAACAAAAAAAAAAAAAAAACGGGTCGAATTGAGTACCTCCCTCCTTTTGAAGTCGGTAAAAAGTGGCAATTTTCTCCATTAAACTAAACGACAGGCTAGAAAATATTGTTTAAGCGACAAAAAGTACCACAAAGCTTCTTGAAAAGAAAATATCTGCATCTGTGTGTCTTGATGTAAAGCTCACACCAAGTTGAGTTCTTGCTCTAGCAGTGAACATTTACTTGTGTAAGAAAAGGACAGATCTAATTCACCATGGTGTACCTATATACCGAAAAAAAAAACTTTTATCACACCCACCTGTTCAGTATTGAGAGAGCCATCATAATTATTAGTATATATGCCGGTCAGATCCACTTCATCTCCTGGTTTGCAGCGGTCGCAGAGATCTGCCAGTAATATGCAGTCTTTGCTGCGCGGGATGCGCCCAGCGGGGATACGGCCGGGCGACTCTTGGATTGTGACCTTTTGGTAGTTGCGGTACACTGTTTGTTCCATGTTCACCTGTATACATACAGTATTATTAAAAAGTACTTAATAATTAAGTTTATTTGAATAAAGCTTATTTATTTGACTTTAAAAAAAAATTAAACACTATAATAAACCTATTTTATAGAAATTCTTGATTTTAGGCATTCACAATGCTATTTTTATATTAAGATAATTTATTAAGTCGGGATCCTGTCTAAGCTGCTACGGGCGAGTCGATTTTCTCTAGTATTTTTTCTATTAAATAAATTATTTTAAACCTATTTTAAAAACTGTTCGTATTATGAACCGAGTTTAAGTGTGAGTTGCACCAAAACGCTGTCAAAGCTAAAGTTATCGTCAAATGGTAATGCTACCTATTTGTCACGTCAAACTTGTCAAAGAACATCATACTGGCTGGCAACCTCTTATTTTGGCTAACTTATGCTTAACCGGTTGCTTGTTATAGTTAAAGTAAGATGGTGCAACTCAGCCAGGATGGGCCATAAGTGCCATAACCCACTACGCGGGCCCAATGCGGATTGGTGGGTGTTAACGACTGCAAATGCAGCGGGTTAACGTGCCTTCCAAAGCACGGAGGAGTTCGAGATAATAAATTTTTGGTCACCCATCCCATGGCCGACCCTTGGGAAAGTTGCTTAACCTCTCAATCGCTGGGCCAGGCGCTATACAACTGCACCGAGCTCCTCATTCTTATTCATTTTATATAGAATTTTATATTTTATATAAAAAAAACTAAATTAGAAATGAAATCAATAATTACCATAAATGGTCCAGCGCTCTGACACTCCGGACAAGAACCAGGTTTGACTTCCGAGTTCTGAGACTGCACAAATGGTCCCAGAATATAACCACATCTGTTACAATCATATTTCACTACAGACAACTGAGGTAGCACCCCTGTGGTAGCAGTTATAACTCCAACTGTACGGACTAACTGATTCAAATGAAGTTTTCTGAATGTCCTCAGTTCTTCAATTAGAGGCAAGTCCGATATCCGTACGTGAATTTCTGATGTAACTCTCTCATAACTAGGGAATATTTGCAGCACAATATCTTTAGCTACTTCATCAAATATTTGTAACATTTGGAAAGGAGCTTCCGGCAAGAAGTAAGCGAGAACTTGTTCTCTACGAGCGAGGACGTCAAACTCAACATGGAATGACGCTTGATTGTGTTCACACATTCGTCTGATCCGGTCTTTGTATACAAACTGGCCTTTGCTATTTGTGTATGTGCGGAGGAAATTCTTGAATCTGCAATGAGTAAAAAAACCGGTCAAGAGCGAGTCGGACTCGCGCACCGAGGGTTCCGTACAATCATAAATATATTTGGATATGTTATTTTAGGACAGTCTTTAAAAAAGTAGGATAAACGGCAGACAGGTGGAAGGGCGAACAGGCGGACAGTTAATTTACAAATGCTGCTTATGGTGACTGAAAAACGTTTCAGCCACTCCACATTGCAAAATGTTTATATTACTAGTCCATCAGCTATTTTAATGTCCCCACTGCTGGGGCACAGGCCTTCCTTATGGGTGGATAAGGAGGACGGGCCATAACCCACCACGCGGGCCCAATGCGGATTGGTGGGTGTTAACGACTGCAAATGCAGCCGGGACCAACGGCTTAACGTGCCTTCCGAAGCACGGAGGAGCTCGAGATAATAAATTTTTGGTCACCCATCCCATGACCGAACCTTGCGAACGTTGCTTAACCTCCGCAATCGCTGGTCCAGGCGCTAAACCACTGCGCCACCGAGCTTCTCGTTATTATTATATTACTAAGTAGGAACTTATTCTTCGTTTATTCGTACGGCAAATAGTAGGTAATTATATTAGAACCAGCCACCAATTTATTATTGTAGTGTTAGGTTGCGCCATCTCTTGACCAATAGTGGAACTATTTTTGTCCCTTAGGTTAGCATGCTTAGGACAGCGCCATCTGTTGACTGGTAGTGAAACTAAAAAAATTTGTTTGTATTTTGAATTTCTAAAAATGTGTTGTTATATTGAGACATCGTTTTATTTTTCCTGTAATCTTTACATAAACTACTATCACATAGAATTATTTCAGATTTTTCTCTTTGCAAACTTCGGAGATAAGGGGGGGAACGGTATTTTTTTTTACATTTTTCATCATAAGTCGAAAACTATACAGCCTAAGAAAAAAGGAAAAATTGTTTTAAAATGTGCAAACAGCGCTCTTTCATATGATACCCCACATGCCCTAGTCACCTCACTTACAATTTTTAAGACCCCTTTTCAGTTCTTATTTGCAAAATAGTTGGGCTAATGTCATCTTAAACTATCGCAAATTTCAAGTTGATACCATTAGTAGTTCTCGAGATATCCAGCTGTGACAGACAGACAGACTGAGTCACACCATAAGGGTTCCTTTTTTACCATTTTGGTACGGAACCCTAAAAATGGCAGTTCTAATAAAAAAAAATTGAAGACTTTCCAACTCTCTTTTGTTGTCAAATACCTGGGTTGCGTTCAGTGGCTTAGAGTGCGGTTGTTTGGTTGTTTTTTAACTCACTCTAAGGTTAGGAACGACCAAGAACTTTAAATGTCAATGTCAATACAAAGTCTTTATTTTCCATTTGGAATGCGAATAATTTAAACTTTCCTTTATTCAAAATTTATTTGAAAATTAGACACAAAAAATTAAAATACAAAATAATGGGCGGTTTTCCATACGCCGGCACGGCGACGGCGACGGCAACGGCGACGGCGACGGCGACGGCTCGGCGCCTTGCCGGGCCGTGCCGGTGCTCTGTCTTTCCACTGGACGGCACGGCGACGGCGACGGCGCGCTGCAGTACAGTCACGCACGTCAATTTTACAAGACTTAAAAATATCCTCGTCAAATCGTCGTACTATTTATTTGCTCTACCTGTTACATTTAAGGAGAAAATATCTACAACGTAGAAAAGTAAATTTTTGGGTGTTAGGTACCTATTTAGAGGGATCTTACTATGCCTACTTTATTTGAAAAACTTAAAATTAACTATAAACAATTCTTTAATTATTTTCGAATGACCCAAGAGACATTCAATTATCTGTTGGAGAATTTATTTAAAACAATTAAAAAGAAGAATTCATCATTTCGCTGTGTAAATCTACAGCTGAAACTATATACGATTTTTTTTATTAGGTACCAATTTTTATTATTCTTATTTGGAATTTATCAATTTACCTAACCATTGGGTACCTAACCATAGGGTAAAAAACTATTTGACGATTTAAAAACGCTCATTATGTGAGCTTATTTGAATAAAGAATTTTTTATTTTTATTTTCATTTTCATTGCAATAATGTATGTGTACGTACAAATGACTTTTACGTTTTGGTATAAATAATAAGAAGATCTATACATTGTATTATGCTGTAGGTATGAAAAAAATGGTAATTTGTAATTTATATCACTTATAAAAACAATAACAAACTTATGTTTGAAATTCATTTCATACAAAATAAGTGCACACGACCTTAAATGTAAGCTTGTCAACATTAAAGTTGAGTTCACGACTGTACAGGCTGTACCCCGGTCGCATTTAAGCAAAATCTAACTCTCGAGTTTTGATGGCGATCTCTGATTGGTCAAAAAACTCAGTAGTTAGATTTTGCTCGCAAACTCAGTTTCGAGCTAGTTTCGGTAGTGATTTCTCATTGGTCAAAAAATTCAATAGTTAGGTTTTGCGCGCAAACTCTAACTACTGAGTGCGCATCCACCAATGAACACACTTCAAAATTCAGTTGTCAATTGTCTTTGAACACGACTGTGGTAGCGTATTTTATTTTTGAAAAATGACTTCAAATCTTCCAAGTTTTTGCGAATATAATCCAGTAAACACAGATCTGAACGAATTTTTCCTGCTAAACTAAATATTCCTTACCTATGAAATTGACGTTTTGTATGAACAATGTTTAACAAGTTGCATTTTCGTTCCATTCTAACATTATTCACAATTTATTTAACAACCGTGAACGTTATTGTAACAAAACTTTTATGTAAGTACAAATGATTAGGCTGTTGCCTAGTGAAATATATATTAATTTTTGCTTATTGAGTAGGTATTATTTTATTATCAAAAGTTTTAAACCTAACACAGGTAAAGTCTTCTTCTTCATCGTGTCGATGATTCTGGCGTCCACCAAAGCGTGTTTTCGGGCAAAATTCACAACGGCATGATTTTTGATGACCTAGGGCCTTACTATGAGCTCTTATAGCAGGGCTTAAATTGAACTGCCTTACTTTTTCGTACTATGACCTCAACGGTTAGTATGAAAGCAGGCCTTAAGCAGTCCTGTTTAAGGCCTGCTTTTGAACTAAACAGTTTCTTATTTGCTGATGGTAAGCCCCCTATTTGGTTGTTTGCTATGCCGCATTAGGTTGTGTAATTGAAGTAGATACTAACTTGCAATTATGATTCGTTGCGACGCAGGTTTGGTTTTCTGGACATCAATTTGGTCAATGTTATTCAAAATTCTTGTATCCATAATACGGGTCCTTACCTATAAAATTGGTGTTTTTTTTCTCACACGCAGAGAACCATATGACATCAGGGATTTAAATTATTTAACAGTTGCTGGATATTACGTCTATATAACTATCAAGTTGACGGCTATGATCATAATTTTATGTAACTTGAGTTAATTTGATTGTTCTGATGAATAATCAAAGTCATTTAAAAATTTGTATTTTTAAATGACTTTAATTATTCATTCAGTTACAATGTGTAACGTAGCCTAAATTTCGCTTAAGTTATGTTGCCTAAACATATGTACTTACATAAAAGTTTTGTTACTATATATAATAATAATAATAAATTGTAAAAAATTTTGGAATGGAAAATGCAACTTGTTAAAAATTCTACATACAAAACGTCAATTTCATAGGTAAGGAATATTTAGTTAAGCAGAAAAAAAAAAATATTTCAGATCTGGGTAATTACTGGATTATATTCGCAAAAACTTGGAATATTTGAAGTAAGTTTTCAAAAATAAAATACGCTACCACAGTAGTGTTCAAAGACAATAGACAACTGAATTTTGAAGCGCGCTCATTGGTGGATGCGCACTCAGTAGGTAGTTTGCGCGCAAAACCTAACTACTGAGTTTTTTGACCAATCAGAGATCACTACCGAAACTAGCGCGAAACTGGGGAGTTAGAGTTTGCGAGCAAAATCTAACTACTGAAATTCTTGACCAATCAGAGATCACCGTCAAAACTCGAGTTAGATTTTGCTTATATATGCACCCCGGTCCGCGCGCACACATACACATGCACACGGCTACGTACGTATACAAAACACACACAGATTTGCCGGCCGGCGACGGCATCATCGGGGGTCAACGGGCCGTGCCGTCGCCGTCGGTCGCCGTCGCCGGCAAGTGGAAAGGTGTGCCATATAAACTCATACATTTATGCTACCACGGCAGCCGTGCCGTCGCCGTCGCCGTTGCCGTCGCCGTCGCCGTGCCGGTGTATGGAAAACCGCCCAATGTCAAATGACATTGTCATTTTTTCTATCGACAAACGTTAGAGCGTTTTACAACCACCTTTTTTGATGGTTAAAAGGTTGCAACGCTCTGACGTTTGGAACGGGAAAGTTGTGTCAACCAAACGTCACGCTCTAATGTTTGGAACGGCGTTAGAGCGTTTGGTTGCACTCGGAGCGTAGGTACGGAACGCGCCTCAGAGGGCCAAATCTAGAAATGTTTTATTTTGACTAAGTATTTTTTGTCGTGTTGTCCATTATAACTTACCTGTTTGCAATCTCAGTCCTAGGCCCCAACATGGAGACCCACTCCTTAGTGGTGTAACCTTTAGTATCCTCCAAGTTTTCGATACTTTCAATGCCTTCCTCGACCTGCTCATCCGACCCCATCGCCGCTTTCTCGGCCGCGCGCCGGCGCTTCGCACGTGGCGCGTCGCCGGCTTCCTCGTCTGAATCATCTGTTGAATATAAATATTTTAGTTTAAAAATTGAAAATTGTATACTTATGAAAAATGTTCAAGCTTTTGGCTGCCTTTCCATTGACGTGGAGCGAAGCGGCAGAGTGGAGAAACGAGGAAATATTAACCATTAGAATTTTCATAAAAATAACCACTCCGGAGTCTTATTGGTTATTCTCTGCTCCGATGCCTCGATCTGTGTCAATGGACAGGCAGCCTAAATCACTAGATAATTAACTACCTAGTTATTGTTTTTAAAACAATATAAAGAAAGGAGACTAGCAGTTTTATGAATTAAGAGATAGCTTACAAAGTAATGTTTAGTAACTAACAACATAAAATCATCAAGTTGATGATTTTTAGGCAACTTTTTACTGCAACAACTGGCTATGGAATGTAAATCCAACACTGACAATGCAAAAGTTTTAAACCATCAAGCCAGACAAAATGAGACAATAGATTTTCCATTGTTTTCCAGCCTCATGTGGTTGCCTTACGTTTATTGAATTAACGTAAAAAGATACACCATACCAGACCATCAGCCATTTTGAATGTCCCCACTGCTGGGGCATAGACCTTTCTTATGAGTGGATAAGGATATAGCATACGTACCATATAACAAACCGCGGTCATCTCTCCGCATAGTGCCTTCTTCGCGATCTCGTCGCCGTAACTCTTGCTCAGCAGCCACACGGTCTTCAATAGACATAGGGTCATAGTCTCCTTCATCAAGGTCTTCATTGTCATAACGATCCAACGCCGGCATTGGACGATAATCTCTGCAGTAAAGATATTATGGATTACAGATTATCACACGGAAAGTTGCAAGAGAAGGAATTTAGGGGGCTAACCTGGTTCGAATGCTGCTCCCACGTGCTGGCTGTAGTCAGAC
Source organism: Agriphila geniculea (assembly GCA_943789525.1). Lineage (NCBI taxonomy): Eukaryota > Metazoa > Arthropoda > Insecta > Lepidoptera > Crambidae > Agriphila > Agriphila geniculea. The sequence continues at coordinate 11,965,848 of OX038890.1, read as the reverse complement.
ACGTGTCTCACTTCTTATACAATTACTGGCGTTGTTGTTCAGGTGATCACAATGGTCTTTTGATCACTCGCGACGATCACCTTGTGGGTGTTCGAACTTGACCGATATAAACGAGGAGCACAAAAATACGACTGTCACGAAGGCAGGCTGGATTGGAAGTGTTGAAATATGGCCGACGCGACCAGATATCGGTTTACTCCCATAGGATCACAGATGAAAATGATATGAGGGTAGATTTTGGGTTTAGGGATGTAGCATCGGTACAAGTCTGAATTGAGTTTTTTAAGTGATGTGAAAATAATTAAATCTATGATGAATCTAAATCTACCACTTATCATTTTGATTATAATGTTAAATCTAGCTAGAGGAATGGTCTGATATGCAATTATATTTATATACAAATCAAGTTGATGTGCCATCAATCACTGTCAGAATACATATTGGATCTCGGACCAGCTGGCTTCCCGCCTAACTCAAATTGCTTTAAGAGCGTGCAGTCTGCACACTAGCGCCGCCATTGGAAATAAAATCATAGTGTTTAAATAAAAAAGAAATTATGAATTATCTCTCTGGAGTGCACTGCGAACAAGCTTTGCGGTACTTTTTATCCCTTAAACAATATTTTCTAGCCTGTCGTTTTGTTATATGGACTTTTATTACGAAAAGTGGCCACTTTTAACAATAAAAGTCCGTTAAACTAAACAACAGGCCAGAAAATATTGCTTAAGTGATAAAAAGTACCGCAAAGCTTGTTCGGAGTGCACTCCAGAGAGATAATTTACAAATTTGTCTTTATTTAAGCACTATGATTTTTTTTCTAATGGCGGCGCTAGTGTGCAGACTGCGCAGCCTTAAAGTAAATGATGTCAATGCACTATCAGTCCTCATTGTGTTATGATCAGATGTTGGAGTTTGCCGATCATTCCAAGTCTGTCGCATATTTTTTTTTTAAATAATAATTTGTCTATTACTGAACTCTCATGCCAAAAATAAAGTAAATAGAGTCAAGTCTGTTGAGGGAGGATTCCGACCTCCATGAAATTTTATTATTTATTTTCCAACTTACAACTATCATTCCAAGAGCGTCGCCAGCCCATGGCCTAGGGGGGGGCAAGTTAATATTAAAGCTGACAAAAATATGAATTGTAGGTACAGTCAAGAACATTTTTTAACCTCTAGGGGGGGGCAGCTGCCCGCCGTGCCCACCCTTGGCGACGCCCATGATCATTACAGATCTATAGTACGTTCGAATATTGAGTTAGTTTGATTATGGCAATCTGTTTCTGCACATGCACGGCACTGACACACTTGATGCACTTCTTGTGAAACCGTCGATATGTTTGGTTGTTGAAAAAAAATTTTTCATGTCAGTTGTTGACATAAGTTTATAGTAAAGCTATGTGTTCGAAATGGTGTAAAGTAATATAGAGTCAGTGCAATAAATGTGTTAACAAAAGTCTCCTGCGGGTCTATCGGCTAAAACAATTGAAGTTCATGTTAACTGTAATTTGACAGATGGATGTGATACATTGCTATTTCATTTTGGCACAAATAAAAATTTCCCAAAGAAAAGTAGCAATGTATCACATCCATCTGTCAAATTACAGTTAACATGAACAATGGTTTTAGCCGATAGACCCGCTGGTCCCATTCGTCTATGTTTACAAAGTCAAATTATATTCATTAAAATATACACCCCAAATACAGAACCTCCTCCTTTTTTGAAGTCGTATACAAAGAGGGCCCAAATCATATCACTTAAAGGCGGGCCTGGAATGACCGGCAGATTCCGATGTCTGGTTATAATGACGAGGACAGACAGTGCATTGCTATCACCATAGCTTTGAGTTAGGCGGTAGGGTACCTAGGTCGTCTGATAGGTAGAAACACTTACGCTTCCATATTATCATTGAATAATTCTTCTCCATCTTCTTCCTCCTCCTGAAGCGCATTATCTCCAAGGATAGCTCCTTCATCTTCAAACATCTCGTAATCACGAGCTGGTGACGTCATGCGAGAGCGAGCTCCGTCTCTATCAGATGGCGTATCGGGAGCCGGTGAACTCTAAGATACAAGTACACTTATAGGTTAGGTAAGAACTTCCAGTTTTGTGTTAGTTTTGTTTTAAAAATATACAAATTGAAGTTAAACTTGAAAGATCAACAGTTTTTGACCGCTAGAAGTTGCATAATTCAGGCTAGAATTATTATAACACCAATTTATACAACCATTAATGCATAATGGCTCTAAGGTAAAAACAACTATTCCACTAACCATTGTGATGTATAATTAATTACTGTTAGATACAATTGTACAGGCATAAATAATCTAACACAAAAATATACAATAAATGTATTATTCCTGTGAATAATAAAAGAAACCGCAAGCAAATTAAAGACAAAAAATGTTTGAGAATTTGACATAAAGTGTCAAATTGACTGTCAAAAAAGCGCGCGCATCGCGCTGTTATTTTTTTTTTTATAATGACAAAGAAATTTGGTTTTTGCGGTATTAAGTAAAATTTTTTGCAGTGTGGAAGACCGAGGAGTAGTGATGGGCAGTGGATAAATATCCTGAAGGTAAAAAACTCGGATATTTATCAAAAATAGATAAATATCCGTTTTTATCCATTTTTAGCGGATTTTTATCCAAAAATGCCGGATAAATATATTCAGGCCTGAATCTACACAATAGATTTGCTTCTTGTTAACTACATTTTTGACGAAAACAGTATTTTGTGCTCGAAACAATGTTTTCTTAATTTTATTATCTGTATAGCGTTGTACGTAGTGATGGGCAGTGGATAAAAACTCAAAAGGTAAAAAAACTCGTATATTTACCATAAATGGTGGATATTTAGACCTGTTTCTGTACACTAGTTTTGGTCCCACGTGAGGCCCCGCCCCCGCTACTAACCCAACCACGATGACGACTGTACCTGGCAACATATAACAAGCGCACATTGAGGACTGGTCCCTAGGCTAAATGGTGTCGTTTCATCGCCCACAAGTCCCTTGTCAACGACGTGATTACCATCGCAATTGTGTTGACCAGGGTATGCTGGCCGACTTATGGAGAGGGAGAACCTATTTACGATGAACTGTTTTTTCAGGAAGAGATAATACCAACGCATAATCCAAGATAGCGGCCAACTTTTTTGTTTTTGGGCCGATTTCGATAAAACTTTGTTTAGGGCACAATTTTTAAAAGAAAACAGCAGAGCAATATTGAAAATGTGAAAATCCAAGATGGCGGTCATCTTTTTTGTTAATGGGCCCACTTCGATGAAACTCTGTTTTTTGTACTATTTTCACAAGAAAACAGCGCAACGCAATGTTAAAAATGATAAAAATGCAAGATGGCGGCAAACTTTTTTGTTTGTGGGCTGATTTCGATGATACTCGGTTTATGTACTATTTTGACAAGAAAACAGCAACGCAATGTTAAAAATATGAAAAATCAAAGATGGCGGCCAACTTTCTTGTTTTTGGGCCGATTTCGATGAAACTCGGTTTTTTGTACTATTTTGACAAGGAAACAGCAAAGTTATATTAAAAATGACAAAAATCTAAGATGGCGGCCAAACTTTTTGTTTGTGAGCCGATTTCGATGAAACTCGGTTTTGGTATTATTTAGACAAGAAAACAGCAACGCAATGTTATAAATATGAAAAATCAACGATGGCGGCCAACTTTTTTTGGGCCGATTTCGATGAAACTTTGTTTGGGGCACTATTTTTAAAAGAAAACAGCAACGCCATATTAAAAATGTCAAAATCTAACATGGCGATTGGCGGCCAACCTCTTTTTTGTGAGCGGATTTCGATGAAACTCGGTTTTTAGTACTATTTTGACAAGAAAACAGCAAAGCAATATTAAAAATGACAAAAATCTAAGATGGCGGCCAAACTTTTTGTTTGTGAGCCGATTTCGATGAAACTCGGTTTTTGGTACTATTTAGACAAGAAAACAGCAACGCAATGTTATAAATATGAAAAATCAACGATGGCGGCCAACTTTTTTTTGGGCCGATTTTGATGAAACTTTGTTTGGGGCACTATTTTTAAAAGAAAACAGCAACGCAATATTAATAATGTTAAAATCTAACATGGCGGCCAACCTTTTTGTTTGTGAGCGGATTTCGATGAAACTCGGTTTTTGGTACTGTTTTGACAAGAAAACAGCATCGCAATGTTAAAAATATCAAAATCCAAGATAGCGGCCAACTTTTTTGTTTTTAGGCCATTTCGATGAAACTCGGTACTTTTGTACTATTTTGACAAGAAAACAGCAACGCTATTTTAAAAATGTCCAAAAATCAAAGATGGCGGCCAACCTTTTTGTTTGTGAACCGATTTCAATGAAACTCGGTTTTCTGTACTTTTTGACAAGAAAACAGCAACGCAATGTTAAAAATATGAAAAATCAAAGATGGCGGCCATCTTTTTTGTTTGTGGGTTCATTTCGATGAAACTCAGTTTTTTGTACTATTTTGACAAGAAAACAGCGCAACGCAATGTTAAAAATGATAAAAATGCAAGATGGCGGCAAACTTTTTTCTTCGTGGGCTGATTTCAATTAAACTCGGTTTTATGTACTATTATGACAATAAAACAGCAACGCAACGTTAAAAATATGAAAAATCAAAGATGGCGGCCAACTTTCTTGTTTTTGGGCCGCTTTCGATGAAACTCGTTTTTTTGTACTATTTTGACAAGAAAACAGCAACGCAATGGTTAAAATTTGAAAAAGCCAACATGGCACCCAATTTTTTATTTGTATGTCGATTTAGATGAAACACGGTTTTGGTACTATTTTAACAATAAAACAGCAACGCAATGTTAAAAATATAAAAAAATCCACGACGGCGGCTAACTTTTTTGTTTGTGAGCCGATTTCGATGAAACTATGTTTTTGGTACTATTTTCACAAAAAAACGGCAACGCAATGTTAAAAACATAAAAATGTGAAATGGTGGCCAACTTTTTGGTTTGTAAGCCGTTTTCGATGAATCATCGAAATCAGCCTACATACAACAAAGTTGGCCACTATTTTGGTTCGATTTTAACATTATTAACATTGCGTTGTTGTTTTCTTGTCAAAATAGTATCAAAAACCAAGTTTCATCAAAATCGGCCCACAAACAAAAAAGTTAGCCGCAATCTTAGATTTTTGATATTTTCAATATTGCATTGCTGTTTTCTTTTGAAAATAGTGTCCCAAACCGATTTTCATCGAAATCAGCCCGAAAACAAAGAATTTAGAAGCCATCTTGGATTTTTCATATTTTTAACATTGCGTTGCTGTTTTCTTGTCAAAATTGTGATAAAAACCGAGTTTCATCGAAATGAGCCCACAAACAAAAAAGATGATTGCCATCTTGGATTTTTGACATTTTTAACATTGCGTTGCTGTTTTCTTTTAAAAATAGTGCCCCAAACAAAGTTTCATCAATATCGGCCCACAAACTAAAAACTTGGCCGCCATCGTAGATTTTTGATATTTTTAATATTGCATTGCTGTTTTCTTTTAAAAATGGTGTCCCAAACCAATTTTCATCTAAATCGGCCCAAAAACAAAAAAGCTGGCCGCCATCTTGGATTTTTCATATTTATAACATTGCGTTGCTGTTTTCTTGTCAAAATAGTACAAAAAACCGACTTTTATCGAAATCGGCCCAAATACAAAAAAATTGGCCGCTATCTTGGATTTTTCATATTTTTAACATTGCGTTGCTGTTTTCTTGTCAAAATAGTACAAAAAAAGAGTTTCATCGAAATCGGCTCACAAACAAAAAAGTTAGCCGCTATCTTGGACTTTTGACACAGTAAACATTGCGTTGCTGTTTTCTTGTCAAAATAGTACCAAAAACCAAGTTTCATCGAAATCGGGCCATAAACAAAAAAGTTGGCCGCCATCGTACATTTTTGACATTTTTAATATTGCTTTACTGTTTTTTTTTTAAATAGTGCCCAAACCGAGTTTCATCGAATTCGGCCCAATAACAAAAAAGTTGGCTGCCATCATGGTATTTTTTTACAATATTAACTGCTAGGTGATTGCGGAAAGTCAATCGTATTCATTTGACAGTTCATATTGTATCATAATATATGTCATCCCATACAAATTGCATCCGATGGAATACGATATGAACTGTCAAATGAATAATAAACTTACGCAATCGCACCCCTGGTTTTCGAACCCTGCGTGTCAAGTAAATTTTGTGACAACCTTTCCGTTTTTGCGTAAAACTACGTGCTACGTACGTTGGGGGCTGGGGGTGCTAGAGTCATCGAACGAATTCATTCATAATTCTGAAGTAGTTTGAGAATTCTCAGGATGTTGTTTTCATTCTTCTATTGCATTTTTTAGATTTCTTAATTATAATGCACTTCAATAGCACTTATTTTGTTTAAAATTATTTAACTACCTTTATTTTAATTTCAAAATTTACGTGACATATCAAGAAAAGGGTTTTAAAATAAATATTTTATTAGGACGAATAAATATCCGTCCTTTTGGATAAAAACTCGGGTAAAAATGGAACTTTATTGAGTTTTTTTATCCATTTTGAGTTTTTATCCGGTCAAAAACCCATCACTACCGAGGAGGCTTTACCACGCTTTACTGATGCTCAACTCAATCAATGACAGTAATGGAAATGTCCGAAAAAAATCAAATCAGCTGAATATTTTTTTATACTATCCCCGTCAATTGGTAATGCGCCTGGCAGCCATGATTTTAACCTCAAAAACGAAAAACTATTGTAAAATGTTTATATACCTAGACCCTATGTTATTGAAAATAATAATTCAATAATTAATATATTAGATTACCTATAAGAATTATCTTGTTTCATGACATTTTTAGTTGCGGATCACGTCAATGTGGATGTTAAGGTGACAAGGTTCCAGCAGCGCATTACCAATTGACGGAGATTATTGGTAGGAATAAGGTCCCTTAATAACAGAAAAAAAACAAATTTTCAGTTGCGTGAAAATTAAAAAAAAATTAAAGTCTCTTCGACTTCACAAATGTACAAAAGTAACAGCAGAGGGCCTAGTATGAGTTCAAACCCCGATTGCGGGGCATAAGACTGTTCAGGCCATTCGCCCGGTCCTCAGGCAGTGGCGGGACAGGGAGCATGGCTCCCTGACATACAGGATGACACAGGTACTTACCGGGCACGGTTGCTTCGGTAAGTACCTGTGTCGAATACGGAGAGAGGCCGCTCCGGTGTGCCACGACTGCGGCGCACCGGTTGACACCACGGAGCACACTCTCGCGGAGTGTCCGACGTGGTCGTCACAGCGGAGAGAATTAGTGGCAGTCATTGGAGGAGACCTCTCGCTTCCCAGCGTGGCAGGTGCCATGCTGAGTGGTGACAGGTCGTGGCAGGCGATGGTCTCCTTCTGTGAGGACGTGATGTCACAGAAGGAGGCCGCAGAGAGGGACCGAGAGGTGGATGCGGACGCAGACCCGCTCCGAAGGAGACGGCCAGGAGGAAGGAGGAGACGCTACGCGCACCTCGTTCCTCCCTAGTCCTCGGCAGGGGACGAGTGCCACTCGGTGGTCCTCCAAGTGCGGGGCTCATTGGGGCATCAACACCAGGGCCACACGGTGCGTGATTTTACGGTCCCGTAGGTCTTGCGTGTTAGGTGGTGCGGGAAGCAGTAGGGGGTTTAGGGCCTAGTATGAGTTGTGTTTCTCACCTCACTTTGCGAATAGTATCGGGTGAAAGAGACAAAATTATGCGAGTGAGTGAACGAGTGAAAGAGAGAAGACGATAGTTAACTATTCGCAAAGTGAAGTGAGTGCAAAAAACTAACTCGTACTAGGCCCTCTGAATGGAAATTATATCGTTGCCGCAACACGTATTTAAAAAAAAGTTTTGACATTTTGTATTGAAACTTTTTTTTAATACTATGGGCCATTCGTGTTGTCATCGACGCAGCCCGGCAGCACTGAGGCAACGCTCGTCTCGATCCCGATATTTATGTGATGGTTAGAAAGAGACAGAACACCGAGGCCGAGCTATTGCTATCTCTGTCGTGGAAGATTAATTGTTACCCACCGTATACTAATTAATTTCTCAAAAATTGTATATAAGGAAATCGTTTTCGAAAATAAATGAGTGTTAACTTATCATTGCGCATTTTGAATTTGAGACCACAACAGCTGGTGACCCCGACATGTCTAACGAAGAACAAGCAAAGGCCGCCGCAACAAATCCCGCTGGCAACGTCGATACTGGCGCGGACGTGAAATTCGATTTGGCTGGTATCTCTATACAGTCGAAAATCCTACCCTTTTGGCGAGATCATCCGCGCTTATGGTTTGCCCAGTACGAGACGCTCATCAACCCTCTGAAAGTTGGAGATGAACAGAAATTTAGATATGTCCTTGGAGTTCTACAAACGTCGGAAATACAGCAAATCAGCGACATATTACTGAATCCTCCTGAAAAAGGGAAATACGAAGCTCTTAAGGAACGCCTTCTTTCGGTATATCAAGAATCTGAAACGAAGCAATTTCAAAAATTAATCAGCGGTCTGGAATTAGGTGATCAGAAGCCAAGTCAACTTTTACGTCGTATGAGAGAACTGGGTGGCAGTTTGGTCCCGGACGATGCGCTGAAAGTGATGTGGATGAACCAACTTCCTACGTACGTGAGAACCGTCCTGTCTATCAACAAAGAAGCGACACTATCCACATTAGCTGCCATGGCTGACCAAATGATGGAACAACACGAACCCGCAACCGTCGCAGCAGTTTCTAGAGCTAAAACAACTCAACCTACTGCAAGCAGCGCGGATACTGTGTACAACAGCCAGTTTGATTTGCTATCAAAACAAATAGAAAAAATGTCACTAGAGATCGCCGAGTTACGACGCAGCCAACATAGATCGCCTAGATATCGCCGTCCCTTTCGCACACACTCAAGATCACGTTCTCGTTCAAAATCAAGAAGTGGAATACCTAAGAAACCTGGAGACGCTGACTGGGAATGTCGTTATCACTACAAGTTTGGTGATAAAGCAAGACGCTGTGAGTCACCGTGCGCTAGAAAAAGAAATAACCCGGAAAACTAATAGCAACACCGTCAGTGGCGGGCGTCGGTGTACCTTCCTCTAATAACCGCCTATGCATTTATGACCTAGATACAAGAGAACGCTTTCTGGTGGACACCGGCGCGGAAATATCAGTTTTGGCAGCGACAAACAAGCGGAAACTTACTCCAAATACCTACAAACTTTACGCAGCAAACAATACACCTATCCAAACCTACGGCGAACGAACCATACGACTGAATTTGGGGCTACGACGCAGTTTTCCATGGACATTTATTGTAGCAGATGTGAAGACTTCCATTTTGGGCGCAGATTTCCTACGTAACTACAACCTTTTGGTGGATCTACGGCATAAGAAGTTGAGAGACGGAATCACTAACCTATCTATAGATTCTGTGGATTTTGACTGCAAAACGGAAACCGTCAACATTATCAGCAGCGACCACACCTACTATGATATTTTGAAGAAATTCCCAGAAGTATTTCGCCCAATGTCATTGAAGAATCCTGCAAAGCATGACGTCACGCATCATATTGAAACAAGCGGCCCTCCTCTCTTCGCCCGGCCCCGCCCACTACCTCCGGATAAATATCGAGCGGCTAAAGAAGAGTTCGAACGAATGATGCAATTAGGAATTTGTCAACCTTCGAAAAGCCCATGAGCGAGCCCTCTTCACGTGGTCAAGAAAAAAGATGGAAGTTTACGTGTATGTGGAGACTACCGCAGATTGAACGCTGTAACGCAACCAGATAGATATCCTATACCGCGAATTCAAGATTTCACCTATCAACTACATGGAATGAAGATTTTCTCTAAATTAGACTTGAAAATGGCGTACTACTGGATACCAATTTCAGAACAAGATGCAAAGAAGACAGCGATAATAACACCGTTTGGCCTATTTGAGTTCAAATGCATGACCTTTGGCCTACGTAACGCCAGCCAAACGTTGTGAATGATTGTGGCAGGTGATGGTGGCAGGTGATGGTGGCAGGTGATGGTGGCAAAGGTATAATTTCCATTCTGCTGTTACTTTTGTACATTTGTGAAATCGAAGAGACTTACATTTTTTTTATTTTTTCACGTAACTGTATTTTCTGAAACGTTTTGCTATTACTAAGGGACCTTATTCCTACCTATAAAAAAATATTCAGCCGATTTTTTTTTTCGGACATTCCCCATTACTTATGTAATTTGTGTGAAAAAAAGTATTATCCGTTCACTTGTCTCGTGGATTACAAAAAATACATCGCTTGCTCAGCGGGGCGCACCAAAAGGGTAATTGCTCAGCTCAAATTACCTGCTTCAGCGTGCAAGGGGCGAATGCAATAAAACATCAGTCAGGGGCTGTAAATGCCATTACCTTATAGGCCTTACATTGCATTGCAATAGTAATCACTTTGATTTGCCAGATAGATGTGATTCCTTGATTTTTTTCATTGGTAAGTTTTTATTTCTGTCAAAACGAAGAAGCAATGTATCATATACATCTGTCAAAAAATCACAGCTAAAATCAACTTAATTGTTTTTTAGGTTAAAGAAAATCCTCACAAAAGGCAATAATGTCGCTTACTGGAGAACAATGATAACTTAGTGATTTTTATTGTTTTGTTTCAGCCGATAGACCACTGACATGAAAAAAAAAATTTATTTAACTGGACAGGCTGTCTGTATGATTTGACAGCAAAGTTCTTGTGCCTATTTGAAACGCCACTAGCGTGCGTCTAAAGAACTAATTTTGACGTACAATATGAAAATGGTTGACGTGATGGTCTCTCCAGACTTCAAACTTTAGTACCATGTACGCACGCTACGTCCTACAGCGCCAACATGGCGGTAATCAAATAGGCACAAAAACAGTTTGACATAAGCCTGTCCAGTGTAAATATATGCAGGTCAATGCGATAGACCCACAGTTATACAAGCGAGACCATTAATTTCGAATGGCTTTGTGTTGTGTTTATTGTTTACTTTAGTAATAAAATTTAGGTCAACGATAAGACGCGTAACCGTGTGAAATACGGAACGTTATTTTCTTCTCAGGGATTAAAAACAGACTAGCACTATTATAATAGCATTTGTCAGTTATGTTTGTTTGTCCCAGAAATGTCTGGGCCCATCCTGAATCCCCGAATATTTACTTACAAAAAATTAAGGCAAAAAAACCTTTTTAAAAAATTAAATAAATTTAAAAAATAATAAAGCCAAATTCATTTGTTGCCCATGGGTGCGATTGTGTAAGTTATGTACGATTCAAACAGACCGGCCGGAATCGCCCCGCATCGGAACGGATGCGTCGGCAGCCGAACGCAGCCGTCGGCATGCGTACGGATACGTCCGCATCCGTCGGCACGCGTTCGCATTCGTCAGTACGTTCTTATAGAAGGAGCACATTGCAGTCTGTAAGTCAGTGTCTGCTTGCCCGCGTTGACGTAATTTTAATATTATACGAGTAAAATTGTAGATAAAATAATATAATAAAAGAAAAAAAAAAATGAGAAATTGGGTTGATGAAGGATCGATACCTTTTTTAAAGTGTTGTAATGCCAAATTTAAAAAAGTAACAGAGTTGTACGATTTTGCCATGACAATCTATATCTATACATATAATAAATCTGAAGAATAGTTAAGTCTGTAGAAAGGAAATATTTTGCAAAAAGTGGAATGTTTACAAATCGAATTCATTTTTGACATTTTCTTTCTGTATATTTGTATGCTTATACGCTAATAACGTCAAAAATACTCAATCGTGTTGACGTTTACATAAAAATTTATTACATAAAAAAATGTAATTTGGAGTAACATTTAGTCTTTATTTAATCGCAATCAGTTTACTCCAACAAAAGATATAAGAATTTTAAGTTTAAAAGAAGATGAAATAAAATAAAACACTTTTTAACGGATACTAGCGCGGTTTTATTGAAAGTACTTTGGTATTTGAAAGAAGAGTTTAACTTTTTTTTTTTTAAAAAGAAGAGTTTACCATAGCTATATGGATAGCATTGGTATGGTATTGCGAGTGATATACGAACATACGAGAGGGCGGACCGTCGGACTAACAGCTGCTAAAATGAGACATACTGAACTGATGATGATGACATTTCAATAGATGGCGTGACATGTATTATAAATCACGTTGTGTTGTTGGGCATTAAAGGTGTATTTGACAAAAAATATAAAGTTTAGTTGTTAGATGCTGTACTCTATATCAGCGTTTAAATGTCAAAGTGCCAATCACTGTGAGGGTTCCAATAGAAATAAAGCTTACCCTGTTACGAAAAAATTAGTACCTACATCAAGCGAAACGATTTAGTCTAACCTCAGAATAGATATAAGTAAGTAATATGTGTTTAAGAGTTGACAGAACAAGCTTCTAAGAAAAGTAAGAAAGAAAGTCACGAGAAAATAACTATTTTTGCCTTACACTTTTCTCGCTGGTAACAAGTGAGAAGTTGTATGTTTCGCATGAGAGTAAATGAAATAACTTTGTTAATGTGTTGCACAAATAAAAATTAAATACGTTAAGTAATTTAAATACCTCTACGTTTGTCCCTTAAAAAATCAGCTACAAATATAAAAAATATACAGGTACGCAACTAATTGATAACCTCCTCCTTTTTTGAAGACGGTTAAAAAGTTGCGGCCTAGCTCTGATCTTAGCTGATCGGCGCTTATCAGCGCTGGTGCGCTGGTTTAAATTTTATTGTTGGAGATTCTGTTATCATGCGACTGAGCCACAGAATAGATTTAAGCTATAATATAAAATATAAATATTAATTATTACTATACAACGTGTAACAAAAAGGGGGTATCAACCCGAAAGGAGGTCAATGTACTCGTGAATCTGAACACCTTCCAGCAGAAAAAAAAATGAAATCTAAAAAAAAAATTTGGGTCTCTCCATAGGAAATTTGGATTTGCCGCCAACATTTTGTATGGAGAGTTCAAAAAATTGTATTTTATTTGAATTTTTTTTCTGCTGGAATGTATTCAATTTCACGAGTACATTGACCTCCTTTCGGGTTGATACCCCCTTACATATACATGTTGTATAACTGAGCGCCAGTTACCAATCTTCATAAGTGAATACGCCCGAAGTATATATGATAGTACAAGTGGGTCGGCTGTCGCGACGTACATGCGGAGCCGGTCGGCTTCGACGTATCCGACGTACGGATGCGGACGCATGCCGACGCGTGCCGACGGAGCCGATCGAGTTCCAAGCTGCGTAAATTTCAAAGAAATATAGAACTTAACTACCTATATTGAAAGTTACATTTCCTTCAACAGTTTGTAAAATGCGTTTCGGTGCGGGCCGACTCTGGCCGGTCTGTTTGAATCGTACATTAATCGTATTCATTTGATAGTTCATAATAATGTTGTATTCCATCGGCTGCAATTTGTATGGGATTACATATACAGGGTCATTTTTTTAACACCATCCAATTTTTTTTAGGCATTAGGTATCATTAAAACTCTTCAATTTAAAAAAAAATAGCTAGTTTTTTTTGCAAAAAAATATTTTGTCCGAGTGAATTATGACAACAGCATTGTTACTAGTCAAATACTATCGTCCTACATGTTTTGAATGAGAGGCAACAAGTAGGGGTTCGCGGGGTGGTGGTGCCGAGAGCTGTACGGCAACTGACGAACAACCCGACTGTCTCGTTCTCGCTGACAGTTGCTGACCATGAGAGAGAAAATCGCGCGCGTAATCATCTGCTACGCACGGTGTATTGTGTCAGCAAATGTAGTTTTATTTTGGATAACTTTGTATAGCCTTTACCTAATATTTTAGTACTGGGCGATATTAAAAGAAAAAACACGGGTTTCATTTTTGTTTTCAAAGATTTTAATATATAAATATGGATGGTGTTAAAAAAATGACCCTGTATTATGATACAATATGAACAGCCAAATGAATACGATTGACTTTACATAATCACCTTCCATATTGTAATAATTGCTGAAAAAATATTGTCAACCCTCCTCGGTCTCTTCATCAACTTCAACTTTTAAATGACGATACATACAACTAAAAAAACCAAACGGTTATTTTTTTATCTGTGCTGTCTGTGTGCCTGTCATTTTGACTTTGACACTTCAATAACCTCAAAAATATCGAGATCAATCAAGTTGTCATGTTTCTGTGTCGTAATGTTATTAAATGATAACTTATCCTTAGTTTCCAACCAAAATGGCTAAATACATAGCCCAAATAATAGTGTTGGGTGCGCAAGTGGTCGGCAAAGCGTTCGCGCGGGCGTTGAAGCAGGAAATAGCTGCATCCCAAGAAGCTGCAAAAAGAGCTGGCGGTGGTCAGGAGGGGGCCAGAAGAGCTGCAGCTAATGCCTCAACCGGCGTAACTCTAGAGGAAGCTATGCAAATTTTGAATTTAGATAAACTAGATCCAGAACAAGTCAAGAAAAATTATGAACACCTGTTCACAGCAAATGATAAAACGAAAGGTGGTTCATTCTACTTACAATCAAAAATAGTTAGAGCTAAAGAGAGAATAGACGCTGAATTTAAACAGAAACAGCCTAATCAAGAACAAAGTCCGCCAAAAGATACATCATGAGAACATAGCTTAATTTAGTAATTATTCCAATTTATCCATTTAGTCTTGTTTTAGAAGAAACAAGTAGCAGTTTTGTAAAATACTTTATTAGTTATATAGAAAATGACTACCACAAAAGTGACTAGAATACATCAGTCTTCATAATATAATGTTGATTATTTATCACAAATCTGCAAAAATATGTCCAAATTATGCATTATTGTTAGCAATTACAATGCTAAGGCAGGCAGGTTACAGTTGTTTATAATCAATAAATTTTTTTAACCATCTTTATTGTAGTGTTATATTATATCAGGAGTGCCCAATACGTTTTCTTAAGGAGATCAACTTAGCAAAATTTTTGACTAAGAGATCGACATTTATCATGTCACCACTTAACCCAACAAATATTTATCAAGTCACTGTTTAACTCAATATTTATCACTAGTGGCCGTCTTTAGAGATGTAGTAAAATCTATTGGTTATTTTTAAGGATATCGATGTACTTTGTCGGCAATAGTTTTATACTTTCTATTTATACTTAAAACGCTCTGTTGTACTTTCTATATTTGTAGTGTCAACATTTTGGACAACAACAACAACAACACACAACAAAAATCTTCTAAATAGTGAGAAAACAATTAATTTATAGTATTTGATTGAATCAGGCGTCACTTGGCAGAAGTCCCAAACCATTTTGAAAAAAAGAAATATATGTAGCTTACTTCCGTAGACTAGAAATTGTTGCAAAAGGTAGGTACTGCCCCGACTCAGTGTTTTGCTTATTTTTGTATGGACTGCGCTACTTTGCAATTTTATCAAGAATTAATATTTCAATCAGCATTCAGCACTGTATATTTTTTATCGATATCTAAATAAAATAACCAATATATTTTACCACATCTCTAGAGATGTCCTGCTCGCAAAATGCACGCCTGATAACGGCCTCTATTTATCACTAATAATTTTAACTATTCTTAGCGATCAACCTTAAAACCTCTTGAGATCAACCGGTTGATTGCAATGGCCTGTATGGGCACCTCTGTTATACATAATATACATATTTCAATAAACCTTAGACTTATAGTACCTAATTGAAATCATTCGATCTCACGAGATCTAAACTACATCTTGAATACATAAATAATTCCACTAACACATTAGATATGTAAAAACCATTACAAGATTAGATTAAAACCTTAACCTAGTTATAAATATTTCAGTACATTTGACTAGAAAATGTTTGCTATTATTATGTGGAAGAAAAATTTGAGCAACAGAAACCATGAACTATTGCATTCAAAGAGCAAAGTACATTAAAAATACCTAATAATATCTACCTTGGAAATGCTTTCTTCTCACACTTTCCATTTATTAAATATATTCCATATAAAAAAACTAAAATCACACAATGTTAGTGACCACTATAGAATTATCTGTTTTGATAAAAAAATATCATACATCATCCAACATAAAAGAATCTTGCTGGAGGAGAGTTTCGCTTATCTATCACTAATGATAATCACTTAAGTAATGGAATAAGATTATTAAAAATTACATCAGTCAACTTCTTTTTAAAAAATGCCTTTGTGGCACATGCAAAATATTGCAGATGTTTAGGCTGGCTTCACATCCATCAATACCACTACCTCATATGGACTGCATTCGGACATACCTAATGTACTACAGAGCCACCCATAAAACCCTTTCTCAAAATCACACACGTCCTTCCACCAATTGGCCCCACTAAAAGTCAACTGGACTATGCCAGCATACAATCCTAAACCTACAGTAAATATCACTATCAAGAATGGATATGATAAAATCACTATCGGTGACAGTGATACCTTTTTCAAACAGCTCAAATCTTCAGTTACATGAGAAAAAATATTATACCAAGTCATTGTACCCATGTAAAATGAATACAAAGCAGATAAGCATGCAACAAATGGTGCACACAACAAACTGAACAAAAAGATATGAAGACCATTATAAATGGAACACTTTGAAATGTCCATTTTGTTATATTCATCAGCAACAATTGCTGCTTCAATTATTTCAAGTTCCTCTCTTGATATGTTGAGTTTTACATCAATGTTTTGACCCTTCTTTTTTCCTCTTTTGATTGTTCCAGTCATAGTCAAATAACCATCTTTATTTTCTGCCATAGAGCAATCTGGGGACAATGAACCCTCAGAATCAACTCTCAGGGCAGTAATTTCATTGTCGTCAGACTCCACAATACCAGTGACTATGTTAACTCGTTTTTTCCTTTTAGCACTGTTTTTAAGACTATCCGTCAGTGGTCCCATTTCAAAACTGTTTTCAGACTGTGTCTGGGAAAGGCTGTTGGGTGTAGCTGAAGAGCTCTCATTAAATTCAGAGTTTAAGATCTTGCAACTTTTCTGAATATCATTTTCATTGCTTTCTCTCAAATCTCCATGACTGGAACATGCATCGGAAGAGTTTTCATAAATTGGAGACAGATCAATGATCTCTCTACTGCTGTGAATAATTGAAAGAGCTTGATATCCACTTCTATGACCATTTTGAACTTTTGATGTGTCTCCATCTACATTAATATCATTAAAATCTTCATCATGTACATCATTTATTATTGGAAGGTTTATTTTCATATTTGATTTTAGTCCTTCCATAGTTGAATGAATAATACCATTTACAACCTGTTCGGAAACGGGTGACAAACCATTTTTATATTTTGTGGGTAAATCTTCTACTGCTCCCTGAAAACATTCATTGAGTATATTGAATACCTACCTATTGAATGAACAGCCAAAGGGCCCAAAGGCATGCAAATTGAATGCCAAATTCAACGTTTTTTATACACTTCATCTACCTAACTAAACTCTAAACTGATAAACACAATTCTGAGGACACAAAAACTAGACTTGCCTGAACAGTAATTATATGGTCTACATGGCTTGCCACGGGATTCGGCTTTTTTCCATTGCGTTTCTTGGGCAATATGAATACCGGTTGTTCTACTTTAGCCATGTTGATTACACTGATATATTACTTCTTCGATTATAATGTGGTGTGTTTTACCACAAATTATATAGCTATTGTACTAATATTTTACACAAAAATAGGTAATATTCAATCAATGCAACACAAAAAAGCTATACGATTTATATAAACAACACACAAACAAAAGTCCACAGAGAAAGCAATAACTATCACAGAGCAATGAGCATACAATCAGGGTTGCCAATGCCCACGCGGTCTGGGGTTGCCAATGCCCACGCGGTCTGGCTGTGATCTGGATTACCCTTAGAGTATAGTATAATATAGAGACGGCCTATTGTTCTATATGAACTACGGTTATACAAATATGATCTAAATCGACATTGCACTCATAAACTTGTAGCTGTCTCGTTTTAACTTACCTACATTACCCCATGTTCCAATCAATTTCGTTAGTAGTCTGTGTTATCTTTTCAAAATACTCGAAATAAAAGAAAGACAACATGGGGTTGAGGGAGGTTCCTAACCTATATGCTCTGCTCTATGGCACATTCGGAATTCAAGTGAGTTTGATTATGTCAATCTGCCTGCACATGTAGTTTGACGTAGTCATTGCAAAGCCGTGATATCGAAAGGTTGTCTTAGAGTTATATTAGGAAAGCTATCTGTTGAAGTGTAACAATGTTGTTATAAAGTGTAACAGTGTAAGCTACTGCTCAATAAACGTGTATACAAAAGTCTCCTGCACGCGTAGCATGACCAACATCGAGATAAGATTCGACTCAGAGAACAATGGCTTGTCTACACCGAAATGTCACTTTTGTCGGGTTGAGATCGAGATACTCATACTCGCATTTACAACTAGTAGACTCGTATTGTTCTTTGTCGTGGCCTAATGTCAAAAGTCGACAAACACGAGCTTTTCTCTTCAACTGACATTAATTTGACAGTTGAATCAGAGAAACTTGTCTACCACCCTTTGAGTAGTCGAGAAGATCGAGAGAGAGTTCACAGACTAATAAGAAGATTCGAAATAGTTTTCTACGTATTTTATTTTATATGAATCTAAATTTCGCAATAAAAATAAATCTAAATTGTCCGTGCTTATATTTTATTCCTTAAAAACTTAAATTAAAATTATTTTCATACGTTGATTTCAATAATTCGTAATTTTCTCGTCATTTTACACAGACTACTAAATTAACAATTTCGTTAGTAGTCTGTGTTATCTTTTCAAAATACTCGAAATAAAAGAAAGGCAAACGAATTTATATCCATACAGCTATATTTAATTAGTTTTAAGAGTTTAGCGTTGTGAAATCTATAGAAAGGAACGGTGCTTTATGAGAAATAAAGTAATTATTTTCTACTGGCAATATTATTCTTCTCGAGCTCGAGAGAGCTTGTCTACGGAAGAGAACGCTTTCTTGACTGCCTCTTTATCTTAGAACTTATTAAAAAAAATGAGAATCATGTTTAAACTAAATTATTTCGTATCATTTTAGATAATTTTGACGTTTGTTGGTGTTGAAATAAAAAGATTACCTTTAAAATTCACTTTTTTTATTAAAAGACATTAAAAGGTTTCGAAATTCTGAGAACGAGTCCCACCTGTCTGTCAAACTGTGCTCAGCAATCAAGAAGGTCGAGACGACAAGTCTTCGTAGACAAGAGTCCCGTTTGCTCATGCTACGCGTGCTGGGGCCCAATCGCGCTAATTTACAACGATAAAACCAAAACCAAATCGTTACCGCTTGAGTTTTGTTTACAGAAAAATACTCGCTTTAATTATGTTAAAATTGTACAAAGCTGTGCCTAAGGAGCCTAGAATGACAATCTCGGACAATTTAAATGAAAATTCTTAAGCTAAACCAAAGATTTTTAGGTAAATATAACCTCAATGACAACGTAACGGTTTTGGTTTTATCGTTCAGAATTAGTGCGATTGGGCCCCTGGTCTCATTGCCACAACCCTACAGGTTAAGGGCCCAGGGTAAAGGTTGTAGCCCTATAGAGACCGGGAGTGAAAATTATAAGAGAAATAGTGAATTTTGCATTTGAGATAACAAATAACTGACAGAATTGCATAGAGACCTTAGCGACGGAGTTTGTTGACAAAATAGTGTTGCTAAGGGCGATGAAATGAAAGTTTAAAATTCAGATAGTGATGATTAGAAATAAAATAAAATGAGGAATGAAGATAGATTTAAATTATGATAAAATAAAGCTGGTGAAGATCTTTGGCTGGTGAATTTTATCTGAATTTTAAAATTGAATTTGAAATTACACTTTTGGCCGTGGAAAGTATGATGAAGAGATAGACAAACAGAAGGAGAAAACAAGTCAAAATTCAACAGATAGCAATGAAGAATTTCGAGGAGATGGAGAAAGGAGAAATAGAAGTTTTAGAGAAACAAGAGATGGTAGAACAAATGACAATCAAACAAACGAAGGTAGAACAAGTGACGGTGAAACAAATGAAGGTGAAGAAAGTTATGGAAAATTTTATTATTTTGTGAAGAACTGTTTTTTTAGGAATAAGTTTATTTTTTGAAGGTGATTGTATGAGGAGATCGAGCAGGAGTTATTATGATGATTGATGATGAAGTTGAGAAGAAGAAGTTTTTATAATGAAATGTAATGATGATGAAGAAGGAAGAAGTTTTTTAAGGATGATGAGTCGAGTGGGAGAAATGTAGAAGAAGTTTTATAATGATGATGAGTCGAGTGGGAGAAATATAGAAGAAGTTTTATAATAATGATGAGTAGAGGGGGAGAAAAGGAGAATTTAATGAAGATGTTGAGAAGGAGAGGTTTTATACAGAAGATGTCGAGAAGGAGAGGTTTTTAAATAGAAGATATCGAGAAGGAGTTTTAATATAGAAGAGGTAGAGGAGAAGTAATTTTATAATATTGAAGAAGTTGAGTAGGAGCGAGATAGTTTTGAGAAGAATAATTTTATGAGAAGAAGATAGAGATATTTATAAAGAAGTTTAGTAGAAGTTAGAATATAGAATTAAGGCGGTGTTTGTGTTCGTTAAGGGGGTGCGTTAAATAATGATTCATTTAAGGGGGATTAGAAAGAAAGTAAATGAATCATCATTTAAAATGAAATGTTTTTGATATCCAAGTGTATTTTGATAATCTTTGGCTGAGTTTGAAGTTTAGTTAGTTAGGTCTTTGGTTTGGATTATTGTATGTTTAGAAATTTTGTCGTCGTCTGGGTAGGTAAAGAAATTTATCATGATGTTGCTGGTAGGTAGAAAACTGTTTAAGTCAGTATAGTCAGCATGTGCAGCAGATTGAGGGGGTGTGTTGAGGGAGGTTCCTAACCTATATGCTCTGCTCTATGGCACATTCGGAATTCAAGTGAGTTTGATTATGTCAATCTGCCTGCACATGTAGTTTGACGTAGTCATTGTAAAGCCGTGGTAACGAAAGGTTGTCTTAGAGTTATATTAGGAAAGCTATCTGTTGAAGTGTAACATTATGTAAAGTATAAGAGTGTGAACTACTGCTCAATAAACGTGTATACAAAAGTCTCCTGGTCTCATTGCCACAACCCTTCACCCCATGTAAAAAGAGACGACAGTATATTTGTTTGACCTATTTTTGGCAACATTGAAATATATACTCATAGCTATGCATGAATTCGGCCGGTTCGCCATTTTTGTTCCCACTGTGGCTCCCCTCCACTGAGTATATTTGTTCTGTGGCCAAATGCAACCGGTCGCTAAATAGTTTCTTTTAGATAATCAGAGTGCCGTTCCCGTTACGTATGCATAAACTCCGTTCGCTCTTAGTGATGTGTAATGCAAAGCATCTTGGTGGATTTTGGATTTTAACACTAATGACATTTTGATATTCAATATTGTTCTGTGATGCGTGCATTGTATCGTAATACAATATTCCCCTATTAAAAATATCTTCTTTGACATTTCTTTAAAGATCGTTATGTCTTTTGTTAATGAAAAATAAGTTGGTTTAGAAAAGAGTAGAATTATTATTGTATCAACTGAGATTACCTATCCACTTAAAACAAATGACAAAAAGATATATTACAATACATCTTAATTTATTGCCCAGCAAATAATTGGTATGGCAATAAGACTGAATTCCAATTATTGACCTACTATCGATATTATACAGTGCCTTTGGTCTTGAACTAGCGATAATTTAAAGGCGTAAAATACACTTACTTTTATCAACAAAAACACCCACATGTTGGGGTCTGATGCAACTTCCTATATTACCAACTTCCTATATTACCAACCTAATACAATGCATGCTGGCTAAATACTTCATCTGAGAGTAACAATACATTAGGCAAGATATACCACTCGGCACGGTGCTTGACACCCCGGTCCCGAAAGCCTTGTGTGTTACAGCGGGGCATTAGGAGGTTTTTAACTGATATGCCATTGGGTGTCACTTCGACTTGAGCGACTCTGCTCGTCGAAGTGACACGCAATGGAGAGCTCAGAACTCGCCGGCCCCCTCCTGTCGGATCGGGTAACGATTTTGATAGGGTCTTCGGAAGGCGATAAAACCGCGTTTCCTCCTACAAAAAAAAAAAAAAAAAAGATATACCACTCGAAATTAAGCAAAAGGTACTTGAAAAGAGAAGGCTAAGAAGGATCTGGCTGGCACCAATCGAGGCATAAAAGTGATAAGACAGCGCTCAACAAAGCCATAATTGTAGAACTGAAACAAATGCTGGAAAACGTAAATAATGATACACTGTAATACGAGCCTAAGAATGCTCTAAGAACCCGCCATAATGTACTCAATGGCTATCGATGACTCAGATCAGTCTTCCTGCTGGAATGCACCCAATAAATGACTGGTCAACAGTGTGACCATTTGTGGCAGATTTCTGCCATTTGGGCAGATTTAGGGCCTAAATTTTAGCTCTGTGGCAGAATAAGTTGACGATTCAAAAAAGTGGCAGAATTTGGCAGATTTCAAGGATTTTTTTTATTTTAAATACACTTGCATATGTTAGTATTTTTCTATATAAAATACTTCTAATTTCTGTCTTATTCGCTAATTATTTACTTTATATTTTATTATGCATTTATTTGGCAGGAAATTATTTACTGAGGTGTTAAAAATTAATAAAAAATCAGAAAAAAAATTGTTTGTTTTTTATAGTTTTTTTATTTCTCAATGAAGATAAACTAGGAGCCCTCTAAACACGACATATATCGCATGTTAAAGCGTTTTATCGACACTCAACTGTCAAAATCCACAGTTTAAAATGATAAATCGCAATTATCATAATGTTTTTTTGTTTGAGGCACTTTTTTGGCATTTTCTGGAGTCGGGTTTGGCAGATTTTAGCAGATTTTATGCCAGTGTCGGGCAGATTCGCCATTTTTCAGATGGTCACCCTTAGACATGGGTTGTAACAGGGTAAATTGCCTACCAGTTACAACTGTTCCTGTTACACTAAAATAACAGTTCCAACACCCTGTTACAAAAATAACAGCCATGTCGTAACAATTTACTTCCATTGTTCTTCCTGTTCCGGGTGTGGAACAAGCGCTTCTTTACCACACCCTGACCTTAGGACTACTTACATAAAGAAAAGAGACGAAGCTTGTTATTTTTATCTATTAATTTGTGATCATTAAATGTTCTGTTATTTTTTTCTGTTAAGCAAGACTAAACTTTATTGCAATTAAGTAAAATGTAATATTATAAAATACGTTTTCCATTTCGGCAGTTACGGCACACATGCGACATCTTGTTTGTATTGGGTGAACCATCATGTCACCTAATAAAGTTGCTTGCAGTACTACTTTCATTAAGCATTTTTCTTAAATTGCGATAGATGGCAGTAATTATCATAAATTTACTAAATAAGTTTAAATAGTAAAAATTAAAATAGATTGTTGTTAAAAACTGGTGCAAGCGATTTTCGACCATATTGACGTTAAGAAGTCAGTAAGGTCTAAAATCGCTTGCACCCGTTTTTTAACTAATGATCACTAGTCAAATGTTTTCCTATTTTCTCTACATTATTTTGTTATTCCGGCCATTGCCAGTACCCCTGCAGTAGATACATAAATGGTGATTATGATGATGATGATGATGAAATACCAGGTGAATTAAGTCTACTGAAGAAAAAAAAAATTCAAGGATTTTTTACTAAAAATACCCCCAATCTGGGAACCCTGATCTTTTCCTTAAATCCCTGGCAGCACTAGATGTCCCATTTCCTACCCGCATATCCTAATTTGCTTATGAATGCATCCATTCCACTTAAATAATAAAGCGCTTAAACATCCTTTAGAATCTCAATAAAATTAAAATATTTTTATTTAATTCAGCCTGTTTACCTACCTTTTAACATAAAATTGGCAAAACAGCCAAACTATATTGCCACAAAAAACAAAAAAGGCCATAAACAAACACAGGAACAGATAACACGACTAATTTACAAAGTCGAATGTATTTTTGATATGGTCGGTTTATATAACAGGTAAAAATAACAAGCTTTGTCTCTTTTCTTTTCATATGTTAGAGTAAGAAAGCGCTTGTTTCACGTAACAGGCGGAACAATGGCAACAGGTTGTTACTCTGATAACAGCTCGGTACAGGGAACAGTCTAGACGGCGAAAACAGTCTGTTTCGCCTGTTCCTTTGAACAACAGTTATTTCATAGCCCTCGTAACAGGGCGAAACAGTTACATTTAATTATCTGTTATTTTTAACTGTTACAATAAATACGCCTCACGTCTAGTCACCCTGCTGGTCAACTGGTTGGTTGACATTGACATTTTGTTTTGTCAAAAGATAATAATATATAGATTGGCGTAAATTTTACAGAAGGACTTATAAAAATAATTCCAAAATGTTAAAGGTGATTTAAATACAATATAATTATTAGTTTATGTGATAAATATTTTAACTCACTGTGTTTACTAACATAACCTCTATTTTAGGGTATGGTGAGCTTGGTTACCGGTGGAGCATCAGGTCTCGGGAAGGCTACTGTCGAAAGATTAATAAAAAACGGTGGAAAAGTAGTGATTCTTGATATACAAGGTACAAGGGCTAAGGAGGTGGCGTCACGCCTCGGCGGCGATGTGTTGGTATCTCCTGGTTGTGTAAGTAGTTCTTACGGTCACTGCTTAAGGTATTGAAACCTGACTCTCCGACCGTTATCGTCTCTAAAACCGTCGTCTATAAAGTTTGTCTATCAGCCATTTTTAATGTCCTTACTGCTGGGGCACAGGCCTTCCTTACAGGCGCGGTCCCAGGGGGGGGGGGGGTCACAGGGGACATGACCCCCCCCCCAAAATCGTACATGTCACATAGAAAAAGCTTCTAAAACTTACAAAAAAAAAATGGTATTATTATTAGTGACCCCCCCTAAAATTTCGGGCTGCAACCGCGCCTGCTTCCTTATGGGTGGATAAGGAGGACGGGCCATAACCCACCACGCGGGCCCAATGCAGATTGGTGAGTTTCAACGACTGTAAATGCACTGTTGCAACTGCAATGTTAACGTGCCTTCTGATGCAGGGAATAGCTCGAGAAAATACATTTTTGGTCACCAATCCCATGACCGACCCTTGCGAAAGTTGCTTAACTAATGCGCTTAAACGCTGCATCAGTTTAGGCGCATTTGGTCCACTTCTCAATTAGTCCACTTGCCCAAAAAACATCTTTTTCGCATTTGGTCCATTTCGCAGAATGTCAATTTCGCATTTGGTATTTAACAGAATGTCTAAAATGTGAAATGGACGAAGTGGACCAAATGCCAACTCCTCCTCTATAAAGTTTAGGTAAGGGGCCATAATAGGAAAACATGGTTTGCGCGGGCCATATTTTTATTAAGAAAGCATAAAGTTGTAGCCACAAAAAAAAACATACGACAAGCCAAAGAGATTATCTAGTTGCTACAAGTATTAAATTGCGTATAAACCTCACAGATGATTCTAAAAAAAACAGAATATCATCAAAAGCGCTTGTCGCGGGCCATATTTTTGGCGTAAATAATAGCGGAAACGTATTGAATTCTACATCAAAATACAATTTAACATACTATGCAGTTGCTCCAATAACTATTTTTCAAGAAAGTCAATTCTGTTAAAGATAATGATGAAAAAACAACGAAATACTTCGAAAAAGTGCAGAAGTGAGGTTATTTTCCATACTCTTTACACGTAAAGAAAAAGACAGAGGCAAATGATTTCACATAACGTAGCCTTAAAGAATTTTATTAACATAAGCATGCTAAAGCTTATTCTGATCAAACTTTCAGGTTACTTCGGAAGGGGATGTAAAAAAAGCTTTGGAGCTTACAAAAGCCAAGTTTGGCCGACTGGACACACTGATAAATTGTGCAGGGTTCTCTGAAACATATCAAGTTTACAACTTCTATAAAGATGTAGAGTGTAATCTTGAAAGTTTTGTAAAATGTATAAATGTAAGTATTTTTTATTCTTTAACAAACCAACTCAGCTTTTAAATTCAATGTCTTTACTTCATTAAACGCGAGGCGGCAGCATGAGGCAGGACGACAATGGAGAATCTAGTGTGCCTCATTTTGTCTGGTTTGACGGTTTCAAAAGTGGCGAGTATATTTTTTTCTAGTATTTTTCATCAATGCCCAGAAAATGAGACAGTAGATTTATTATATTTATTTTTTTATATATTTTTTTATACCTAGACCACAGAAGTACATATACATGCCAACTAATGGGATGGTACTTACAATCTGACTACCTTGAAACCCATCTGATTATGGCTGAGGAGAAAATTGCTGATCAAAAATTAACACAAATAAAAACCAAATTTTTATAGATATTTTTTCTATTGTTGTCCGGACACATGCGGCCGCTCGGGCATTGAAGAACTAATATGGTGTAATACAATATTTTTGTGAATGAACATAATTCAACATTGTTTATGCATCAAATAGGTATCATTTTAAAATATCATATTAACATAAAAACCTATTAAATCAAATATTAACCTTCTATTCCAGGTCAATACAATAGGTACATTTAACACAATCAGATTAGCTTCCGGTCTGATAGGTAAAAATAAACCCAATGACGATGGACAGAGAGGTGTTATAGTGAACACAGCAGCAACTATGGCATACGAGGGTGATATTGGTCAAGCAGGTTACGCGGCTTCTACAGCAGCAGTTATAGGAATGACACTGCCTATAGCTAGAGATTTGGCGTCACAAGGCATACGAGTGATGACAATAGCACCAGGTTTGTCTTAATTTAAATATAAACATTTTAGATTTTGTTTATAGATACCGGCAAACATCTTGACACTCTTTCGACAGAGTGACACCGCTACGCATACCGAAACAAAATATGCGCAATCCCCAACAGATTTCAAGATAGTTTGCGGGCTATTGTTCCTGTAGTTCTACCATGAGATGATGAAAACTGTTTTTGCTAACGTCAACTAACGTTTTCTCTCTTTCACTCGCATTGTTTGGTAGTTTATGGTAGAAAGAACAGTTTGTATCAACTCATGGTAGAGCTACGATGTGATGTGAGTCAAAGCAGAGAATAGAGTAAAATATTCTTTTAGGTCACTTATCTTTCTTATACATAGAAAGAATCAACTCCTCTAAATTTGACAATGGAACTGTTGCAAACTTTTAGTCAGTTAATATATTTCATTGCAAATTCCAAGTTTAATAAATCTATTTGTTTTAGGTATTTTTGACACACCACTGGTATCATATTTACCAGAGAAAATGATAGAATTTATAAAAAGGATGACTCCATTCCCTTCAAGATTAGGAAAACCTGAAGAATTTGCACTTCTAGTCACAAGTATAATAGAAAATCCAATGTTGAATGGTGAAGTGATAAGGCTCGACGGGGCTAACCGCTGGTTCCCTTTATAAGATTAACATTAGCTTTATTTTAAGACTGTTAATTAGTGTACAAATATATTATTGTTAGGTTTTTTCGCGTTTTATTTGCCAATATTTTTCACAAAAATATTTTGCCACTTCAGAACGAATATTTTACTTTTTAGGGTTCCGTAGCCTAAATGGCAAAAAACGGAACCCTTATAGATTCGTCATGTCTGTCTGTCTGTCCGTCTGTCTGTCTGTCTGTCTGTCCGTATGTCACAGCCACTTTATTCCGAAAGTATTAAGACTACACAGTTGAAACTTGGTAGGTAGATGTATTCTGTTAACCGCTTAACGAATTTAATGCAAAAATAAGAAAAATAAAAGATTAAGGGGGGGCTCCCCATACATGGAACTGAAACTAAAAAAAAAAATTTTCTTCAAACAAACACGTGTTGGGTGTCTATAGATAGGTCTTTAATAACAAAAAAGAAAAACCTCCTTCAAAAAACCTGAAACAAAAACAGCTTCAAAATTAAATACCTCTAAAAAAGCGAGAAATAATATTCAAATCATTAGTTACGCATAACATTATTAATAAAACACGTCTAATGAAGTCGGGTGGGGCTTTCAGAAATATAAAAAAAATTACTTGTCTTCCAGTTTTTCTTTTTTGTTAAAAAAGTTTTTTATTTTCAACTTTTTAGTGGCAGGTATGTAAGCATGTAAATATTTTTTAACTTTATAAAATATTTTCAATGGTAAAATGCCCACAACTCAAATTCCCAATTTACGCTGTTTGTTTTTGAGGAGTTCCATTGTGTCTTCGTAGTCCAAGTCTAGTCCAGAACCTTGCATTGCAGACCATGGTTTGGTTTGTTTTGGATTGTCATAAACCTACCAAAATCCAAATCACTTTACATATACTATTTGAATTTGAGGAGTTCCCTTGTGTATCTTCGAAGTTCAAAGTCGAATACCGATAAAATTAAAATGTGACCACTCTTGAAGTATACCCTTTCAAACAAAAAAAGAATCATCTAAATCGGTACATAAACAAAGATGTTATGTTCGAAAATCCGTAAAAACACGTGTGATGGCAAGCTAAATAATTGTCATTTTTCAGGATTATGAAAAAACTACCAGCCAGATCTCTGTAATTTTTTTATGGGACCACACACGAACTATGTTCTTTAAGATAAAAAAAGAATTGTATAAATCGGTTAACAACTGACGAAGTTATGGTAAAACATACATAAAAAAAAAATACCGACGACTTGAGAACCTCCTCCTTTTTTTGAAGTCGGTTAAAAATGACATTAAGGTTTCAAAGACAACTTTTTCTCAAAGTCAACCGTTTGAAAGATATACACCGCCAAAGTGGTAAAATGTGTCCCCCCCCCCCTTTAACTTTTGAAATAAGAGAGTGAAAAATCTAAAAAATATATATGCTGTAGATCTTAATAAACACTTTCAACCAAAATTAATTTGAACGAGATATAGTTATTAGTTTTCGAGATATAGCACATTTTCCAAAACCGCAAATATAACTTTGTCATTCATACCAACACTGTGAAAAACAAAGTTATTTTTGCAGACGAAAAATGATAGGTGGTATTAAATATGGTATGGTATAAGGTAACTACGGAACCCTACGGCGCGTGGCCCGACACGCACTTGGCCGGTTTTTAAGTTTGTAATGCACCACTGCCATACGCTTTCGGGGATAATATAAATTATATTTATTGCAGTATGAGGCATATATCTTGAATTTTTTTCGACGGAGTGGGGATAAGTTCGCGCATGTGCTCTTGTGAGCGACCAATAGCGCGCGCCCCTCTCCCGCCGCCCGCGCCCCTCACCGCTACGCATTTTTGTAATAATTTAGTCCGTTTTAAAAACGTGTTTTTAAATATTTTTTTTCAGTAAATTATTATTTTCTGCTTTTTAGTTAACGAGCTAAGACTAAAAAAAATATACCATCAGTAGGTGGTTATTGGGCATTCTACCCCATCTCCGCTCGTTCGGGCTACCGCCCTCACTCACTACGATGTGGTAAAACGCCCAATAACCACCACATTGATGACATTAACGTGCCTTTGTTGTTGAATGTATAAAATATCAAGTTCAGGTTACATAGGTATATTTTAGTCAATTCATTTATTAGACATGAGATTATTTAAATAAATGATTGTACCATTTATGCTCATTTTCATTAAATACATGAAACATTACGGTTATTCAAGCGTTGAAATGAAATTCATAAAACAAAAAGAATCATTAGAATTAGACTGTATATGTCATCTACCTTCAAACGTTACTAAGCGACATGGTAACTTACTACCTAACACTATACGCTGCATTGTCTGTGGTCCGTCAAACTGTGGAAAGACAAATTTAGTTATCAGTTTATTGTTACACAAAGATGGTCCGCGTTTTAGGAATCTGTATGTTTATTCAAAATCTTTATATCAAGTTAAATACATATATTTGGAGAAAGTTTTAGACATGGTTCCTGGTACATCGTTGCACAAATACAATCACAACTGTGAAATCTTGAGTCCACATGAAGCTTTGTCAGATTCTATTATCATTTTTGATGATGTTGCTTGTGAAAATCAAAACAACATAAGGGATTATTTTGCAATGGGCCGTCATAAGAACATTGATTGTTTTTATATTAATCAAACTTACACAAAAATTCCCAAACAATTAGTAAGGGACAATTCAAATCTAATAATATTATTTAAGCAAGATGACGTTAATTTGAAACATGTTTATGATGAGCATGTTGGATCTGATATGTCATGGTCTCAGTTTCGTGAACTATGTTCCACTGTTTGGAAGAAACCCTTCAGCTATCTTGTGATTAATAAGGACTGTGAAAAAAACAATGGATGTTACAGGTCAACTTTTGACACATTTGTTGTAGTAGATTAACATACAAAATATGATGTCTAATGACATATGAATCATTTTGATTTGAGACTTGAGAGCGAGCGAATCGTTTTAAAATGGAAAAAAAAACTCAAAGAATAAATTGTTAAATCCGCAGCAGCTGTTAAAAGAAAAGTTGAAATGATAAAAGATATAAAGAATGCAAATAATATGGCGTTGGAAACAATATTTAAACCCATTGTAGATCCTCTTACCTTGTTAGCAAATAAAAATGAAGATAAGCATCTCAAGGAAGAGAATCATGAACCGTTAATGAAAAAAACTAAGAATGATGATCTTACGACATGTACTTCTGAGGAAGATTTTAATGAATATATCAATGAAGAGGAAGTTAATTCCGATAGCGAGTCAGATAAAAGTTACAACAAAACTCTTGTCGTATCACCGTCTGATAAACTCAACGTGAGCGATGGATCTTTTAAATCATTTCCCTCATCACCAAGTGTTAAAAAACCAATCATCGTCGTGGTCTACATCATCTGAAGTAATTGTTAATATACCATTTGGAGTTAGAAATGAACGTGGAAAATTATTACTAGGCAAAACTCGCGTTTTTTGATGATGGCAAAAATCTTGAGAATTGGAACAAATACTTTGGAAAAAACTAAAGGTTTAAAAGAACTATTGTTTAAAAAGAGACCGAATTTAGATGTGGTCACGGACGGTGATTTACAAGATTATAAACTGCTTTTAATAGAAACCAATGCACATCGACGTAACTTTGATTCATCAAAACCAATTAATAGCAACAAGGGATTTAAATACACTAATGTTATTAAGCCCTTGTTCAAGTTCTGTCGAAATGCTACTACAAGCCTGGAAAGTATTCCAAAAGGAAAGGGTATTCCACTTTTGAAGGAAGTTAAAGAAAATACTGATTATGTTTACTGGGATGACCCGAACGAGTTAGTAGAACGATTAAAATTACTATTAGCGTCATGGGCAGCGGGCAACACTGGGGTAAATAATGAAGTTATTGCAATTGTTGAAGAATTGTATGAAGCTGGTTTCATAACTACTGTAGAAATAAAAGAGCCTTCATCAGGAAAATTACGCAGTACATTTAGAGTGGTCGACTCATCTAGACAGCGATGAATATAGACAAGTTTGGCCATCACGTTCATAAACGTTTACGGTTATCAGAATTCGTTGATACTTATAACGATACGTTAGTGAAATCAGACGCTGGGTACTACGATTTAAAATTGTCTAAATTAAAAGGTCTTTCATCACCAAACGAAGACGATGAAGCAGTGAACAAAGCATATGTAGATGAAATCGTTCAAGAATTAAGAAATGAAATAAAAAAAACTCAGAGTGATCTAAAACTGTACTTAAAAAATTTGGAAAATATAACATCGGAGCGTTTAACAAAGTTATTTTATTCTAAAACGGAAATAGATAGTTTAATAAAACTTAAACTCAATCAAAAATGAGTAAAAGAGGCATAGTTGATGAAATTCACAAAGCAGCAAGAAGGAATTTTTCCTCGTCGAAGGACTATCATAAAAGGAATAGATGATTTATGGCAAGCTGACCTTATGGATTTTCAAAAATATTCACATTTCAACAAAGGATACAAATACGTTTTGGTTGTAATCGATACTTTATCAAAATACGTATGGGTATTTCCCATAAAATCAAAAGACAAAAATAGTGTTACTAAAGCAATGCATGAAATATTATCTAGCTCACCAAGAAAACCCAATAATTTACAAACTGATCTCGGCAAGGAATTCTATAATGACGTTTTTCAAAATTTGCTAAGAAAGTATGATATAAATCACTATTCCACCCACTCTGTCAAAAAAGCTTCTATTGTTGAACGAGTAATTCGTACAATAAAATGTCATCTTTATAAACTCTTTAGTTTATATGGTTGTTACCAATGGCTGGGACTAAACTTAAATTCAGTTGTAGATATATACAATAACACTACTCATCGTATTACTAAATACAAACCTGTTGATGTGAATAAACTAAACCAGATGGTTGTTAGATCTAACATTATGCAAACACGGATATCCACTACAAATAGACAGCCTAAGTTTAGTATTAATGACAGTGTTCGTATAAGCAAATATAAGGGTGATTTTTACAAAGGCTATACACCTAATTGGTCTACGGAAATATTTAATATAATCAAGGTAAATGATACAAACCCACCTACATATATTTTAGAAGATAAACTTAAACAATTAATTTTAGGCTCATTCTACGAACACGAGTTGCAAAGAACAAAATTTCCTGATCTTTATCTCATTGAGAAAGTTATAAAAAGAAAAGGTAATAAGCTTTTTTGTGAAGTGGTTAGGTCTCAGTAAGGAAGAAAACAGTTGGGTGGATAAAAGTGCATTAGTTTTGTAATATAAATTGTGTTTAGAGTGAAAATTATTCATTTAAAAAAGATCTATGAAGGAGGGTAGAGGTATTTTAAATAACTTTATTAATAATTTACCAGTTGAGCTACACATTCCTGGTTATCAATTTTGTGGTCCTGGTACTAAACTTCAGAAGCGATTACTAAGAGGTGATCGAGGTATAAATAAATTAGATGAAGCTTGTATGCACCACGACATTGCTTACAATAACGAAGACTTGAGCGTTCGACATAAAGCTGATTTAGAACTCTTGAATATGGCTAAAAGAAGACTAAAGTCGAGCGATGCTGGAAAAGGCGAAAAAATTGCTTCATGGATAGTAAAAAAATGCAATGAAAGCAAAACTGAAAGCTGGTGCTGGAATACGTCCATTTATGTCAATTGACAACATTTCATTTTGAGAAAGTACTAAAATTAGAAAACCATTTCGAGATTTTAGTGTTCTAAGCTCATATATTTTATTTCAGAATTTTTAGTTCAGTATTTTGTACGTAAATTAAAAAAATCTGAAATCTAGTCCATATAGGGAGTTTGAGTTGAGTCTCTTTGCCTTCTATTTAAAAAAAAACAGTGATGCCAGCTTAGGGTAATTTACCCTAGATTTAGGGTTAAAAATATCCGGCACTAAGAGACGACACATTGCCCGTTCGAGTAATTTTAAATCCCGAAATTAAAATTACAGCATAACCAATTACCCGATTAGTATAATTAAATACAAGAAAAATATTTCGTTCCACTACCTATTTCTTTCTTTATAAATCAACAAACAATTCTTCCATGTACATGTAAGGTGGGGCGGAGAGTGTCCTTTCTGTACGGTAGTACTTATTAATTATTATTAATTTATATTATATATTATATCTATTCTGTGATCTAGGGTAAAATAAGACCCAGCCTAGGGTAGTGTGAAAATCTGATCTGGCAACACTGAAAAAATCAATTGTCATAATTGTCATACATAATAATGACTGAATGTCTTTCGAGTGTATTTCTATTTTCAGTAAAATTTAGATATTTTTAAAGTATTCTAGTAAGAAAATCAAAAGAAAGTCGTAGCATCGTTTGTGATACTTAAGCGTTACCTGTGACATTATGTTTTGTGTGATTGAGGGCTGTAAATCACACACAGGAACATAAGAAAATAATCAATAGATATTATCATTTAAACGGTGAGTTCATATTGTTTTCATTTTTTTATGTTATGTAAATAGCCTGAAACTATTATAATATACTAATAATTTGTGCAAATAGTCATTTGTATCCAGTTCTTTGTCGATTTTTGCAAATATCAGATCTGTTTATTAAGGTGGGTTTTTTCGCATAGTGATGTGCATTTTTCTATATCGATATGTTTTATTGTACTTTCTTATGTACTTTATATTTGATGGTAACAAAAAGTTGAAAACCATCACATGGCTTGGCTAGCCTGGCACATCTTTCTTAATAAATGATAATCAAGTTATTTAATTCAATTTAACTCAAATCAGTTATAACTTAATGTTCTGTATGTAGATACTACTACAAGCTCAATTTCTTTGTTTTAGGAGCCGATATCCAACATACCACAAAAATTTAATGAGCCTGCGTGATGTCGACATGAAGCAATGATTACTAGCTTGCAGCGACAACTAAAAAGAGTTAAAAAAGTCTTCAAATAATAAACACTGTCATTTTTATTACCTGTTCTTTTATTTCCTTGTCTTGTCTGCATGGACATTCGAGAAAGTTCTTAAATATGAGCAATAGATGATTAAATCACATGTCGCAAACTTATGTAAATCACAAACTTCGATGTATTGTATGGAACTGTCAAGCTTACGGCACGTAATTTTATAGTTTACTGCTTATTTTAAAGTTTTAATAGTAAGCGTAGCGTTCAAACGAATATAATGTTGGCCATTTGACTAGGGGGCAGTTACTAGAGGTCGTACTCTGAGCTCTTATAGCAAACTCAAAGTGATGTTGTTTTGTTATAGAGACAGAGCTATACATTGCTTATAGCGCTTTTCAATCACAACATCGCTTCGTCTTTGTATGGGGGCTTTTAGTTGAAACTGTTTTTAGAAAGCGACATTGAAAGAAAAATGACCCACCTATTCTTAGAAAATTACTCATACCCCTTAAAAGGTACTACAATAATTTACATAGTTGTTATTGGGGTTACTATAGTTTTTATTATGTTTCTTATTTATTATGAAACATGAAACAAAAATACCATTATTATCGATATAAAATACTATCGTGCCTACATCTCTACGGACATCACAATTCGCATCAAAGACAGTTTTTTTTTTAATTGACGTTTTAAGAGGCAAGGCAAAGGCATCGCTTATATTTTACCTATATCTTGTACTTACGTCCTTTTAGAATAAACCGTTTTTTATTAATTAATATCTCAGTAATGTATGAAAATAAATGGAAAAGAAAAAATACGTGTTGCCTAAAAAACGATAAATTTTTATTATATCTATAAAAACATGTACCTAAAAATTTTGAAATGTTGTCAATTGTGAAAAAATTGCAATCTCAAATAAAGAAGTTGAAATCCAAAGATAATCGCACAGCTATAAATTTTGCCTACGCTGCTGCAAAAAAACTATTTAAAAACAAAAAAGGAATACGCTTACCACGATGTATTCCTGTTCCAAAAACTGGTGGCTTTTTACCTCTTATTCCAATTTTTGCTGGTTTGTCAGCCCTCGGTTCACTTGCTGGCGGTGCGGCAGGTATAGCAAAAGCGGTTAATGATTACAAAGTTGCTCAGAAGAACCTACAAGAATCTATACGTCATAACAAGGCAATGGAAGCTGTTGCTCTTGGAAAAGGGATGTATATTAAGCCTCATAAAAGAGGAGCTGGATTATACTTAAAACCTTCAAAAAACTAAATAAAGGGCTACCCAGACGCCCCCTTACAAATATAGACATTTTAAAGCACGCTACTGATATTCCTTA
Source organism: Agriphila geniculea (assembly GCA_943789525.1). Classification (NCBI taxonomy): domain Eukaryota; kingdom Metazoa; phylum Arthropoda; class Insecta; order Lepidoptera; family Crambidae; genus Agriphila; species Agriphila geniculea. The sequence goes on along the minus strand of OX038890.1, from coordinate 11,930,095 downwards.
TTTTCGAGGTGTGTTTATGAGAGATTCACTCCCCTCAAAACCTAGGAAAATAGAGTGTGCTATATTAAATTTAGATAGTTCAGAAAATCCTGGAACACATTGGGTAGCCTATGTCAAACAAAATGACTACTGTGAATATTTTGATAGTTTTGGTGATTTAAGACCTCCATTAGAATTAATAAACTATTTAAAGAATATGTCAATAACTTATAATTATGTGCGGTATCAAAAGTTTGGTACTGTAAATTGTGGTCATCTGTGTTTAAATTTTTTAAGAATGTATTGGAAACAACATTTAAAATAAGAGTAATATAATAAACTTTATCAGTATAAACATGTCTTTCACTGTGTCGATAACTGGCAGAGGAGCGTCTTTGATAACAAACTACTCTCCTACAATACAATTAGAGGGAGAATATGAGTGTGGTTTATTATATTTTTCAACTTTCAATTCTATCCCTAATATAGACGAAAAAAACAATAAATTTTATTATGGTAAAGACGGTGTTATAGAAATACCAGAAGGGTCTTATGAACTTCAAGATATATGTGATTATCTTAAGAGCAATATCAAAAATGTAGCATTGAGATTGACTGCAAACAACAACACATTAAAAACAAGTATTTTTTGTTCAGAAGAAGTTCATTTTAATAAGAATGACTCACTAGGTAAAATTTTGGGTTTTGGTACGGAAACAATAAAGGCTAATATAAATACAGAGTCTAGATATCCTGTTAGCATTTTATCAACAACTATCGTGCGCATCGAATGCGATGTAATCAGTGGATCATTTGTGGACGGAAAAGCAAGCCATATAATTCATGAATTCGTACCAAACGTACCACCTGGTTATAGAATCATCGAAATACCTAAAAATTTAATTTATTTTCCTGTAAATCAAAATTCAATAAGTGCTATCAATATAAGATTATTAGACGCTGAAAATAATAAAATTAACTTACGTGGTGAAGAAGTGCAGCTATACTTACACTTTAGAAAGACATGTTGAATTTCAATAAAAGCCTATATACTACACGAACTCAAGTCAGTTCTAAGAGATCATCTCATAAGGGAGCACCATTTCGATCTTTTAAGAAATTGACAAAAAGCAATAAGGCATTTTTAAAGTCACTAGGATTGATAAAATGAATTTTTTAAATATAACTCAACCTGCATCGTACGATAACAGCATCGAAAGTTTTGAGTATCATTCATATAAACCATACGTGACAAGTTTCAACAAGAATGATGAAATACGGATACCGATAAATCAGCAAGACCTCTACGTATTGCCTTCACTCAGCAGTTTGTATGTTGAGGGACGAGTAAATGTGTATAAGAATGAAAAAAAGAAAAAGTACCAGTAACGAGTGTACATTTTGTAAATAACCCAGCATTATTTTTATTTCAAGACATTCGTTATGAAATAAACGGAGTAGAAATAGACAGAATTAAAAATGCAGGAGTGACAACCACAATGAAATCTTATCTATCGTTGAACGATAACGAATCTAAATGTGGACGAGTTTGGGGTTGGTCTCCAACAGGCACAACTACTGATGGTAGTGGAGTATTCTCCACCTGTATACCACTTAATAAAGTGTTGGGTTTTGCTGAAGATTATGAAAAAATTATAATGAACTGTAAACATGAATTAGTACTTTTGAGAAGTAATACAAATCTCAATGCCTTAAAATTAAATGCTGGTGAAGTTGTGGATGACATATCAATAAATAAAATTATTTGGCGAGTGCCTCATGTTAAAGTTTCGGATCGAGAAAGAATTAGTTTGCTTAAGCACTTAGAAAAAGATCGAGCAATAACAGTTGCATTTCGTAATTGGGACTTATATGAGTATCCATTACTTCCCAAAACACGTAAACATACTTGGTCTATTAAAACATCCTCACAGATAGAGAAACCACGATTCGTCGTAATTGCTTTTCAAACGAACCGTAAACATAATGCAACAATGTCAATGGCAGAGTTCGACCATTGCCATATACGTGATGTAAAAGTTTTTTTTTTTTTTTCAGAAAAACTTTTACATCACGTATATGGCAATGGTCGAACTCTGCCATTGACATTGTTGCATTATGTTTACGGTTCGTTTGAAAAGCAATTACGACGAATCGTGGTTTCTCTATCTGTGAGGATGTTTTAATAGACCAAGTATGTTTACGTGTTTTGGGAAGTAATGGATACTCATATAAGTCCCAATTACGAAATGCAACTGTTATTGCTCGATCTTTTTCTAAGTGCTTAAGCAAACTAATTCTTTCTCGATCCGAAACTTTAACATGAGGCACTCGCCAAATAATTTTATTTATTGATATGTCATCCACAACTTCACCAGCATTTAATTTTAAGGCATTGAGATTTGTATTACTTCTCAAAAGTACTAATTCATGTTTACAGTTCATTATAATTTTTGCATAATCTTCAGCAAAACCCAACACTTTATTAAGTGGTATACAGGTGGAGAATACTCCACTACCATCAGTAGTTGTGCCTGTTGGAGACCAACCCCAAACTCGTCCACATTTAGATTCGTTATCGTTCAACGATAGATAAGATTTCATTGTGGTTGTCACTCCTGCATTTTTAATTCTGTCTATTTCTACTCCGTTTATTTCATAACGAATGTCTTGAAATAAAAATAATGCTGGGTTATTTACAAAATGTACACTCGTTACTGGTACTTTTTCTTTTTTTCATTCTTATACACATTTACTCGTCCCTCAACATACAAACTGCTGAGTGAAGGCAATACGTAGAGGTCTTGCTGATTTATCGGTATCCGTATTTCATCATTCTTGTTGAAACTTGTCACGTATGGTTTATATGAATGATACTCAAAACTTTCGATGCTGTTATCGTACGATGCAGGTTGAGTTATATTTAAAAAATTCATTTTATCAATCCTAGTGACTTTAAAAATGCCTTATTGCTTTTTGTCAATTTCTTAAAAGATCGAAATGGTGCTCCCTTATGAGATGATCTCTTAGAACTGACTTGAGTTCGTGTAGTATATAGGCTTTTATTGAAATTCAACATGTCTTTCTAAAGTGTAAGTATAGCTGCACTTCTTCACCACGTAAGTTAATTTTATTATTTTCAGCGTCTAATAATCTTATATTGATAGCACTTATTGAATTTTGATTTACAGGAAAATAAATTAAATTTTTAGGTATTTCGATGATTCTATAACCAGGTGGTACGTTTGGTACGAATTCATGAATTATATGGCTTGCTTTTCCGTCCACAAATGATCCACTGATTACATCGCATTCGATGCGCACGATAGTTGTTGATAAAATGCTAACAGGATATCTAGACTCTGTATTTATATTAGCCTTTATTGTTTCCGTACCAAAACCCAAAATTTTACCTAGTGAGTCATTCTTATTAAAATGAACTTCTTCTGAACAAAAAAATACTTGTTTTTAATGTGTTGTTGTTTGCAGTCAATCTCAATGCTACATTTTTTGATATTGCTCTTAAGATAATCACATATATCTTGAAGTTCATAAGACCGAAGTTTTAACCGCCTCTGTGGTCTAGTGGTTCGCCCACCCGTGTAAGACGCAGAGGTCCCGGGTTCGATTCCCAGGGGGGGTACAATTTGTACTCGGTTTGGTTGGTGGTAGGGCTTATTTCAAGTCCGCCTGGCTAGCTACCACCATCTTACCTAAGTCTGACGCCATAATAACAATTTAAAAATTGTTGTGTTCCGGCAGTTAGAGGTAAGATAGCCAGTATTCCGGGTGTAGTGCGCTTCCACCTTCGGCCTTATCGTCATTTAACATCAGGTGAGATGAAGGCCAAGCACTACCCCGTTGTGTATAAAAAAAAAAGACCCTTCTGGTATTTCTATAACACCGTCTTTACCATAATAAAATTTATTGTTTCTTTCGTCTATATTAGGGATAGAATTGAAAGTTGAAAAATATAATAAACCACACTCATATTCTCCCTCTAATTGTATTGTAGGAGAGTAGTTTGTTATCAAAGACGCTCCTCTGCCAGTTATCGACACAGTGAAAGACATGTTTATACTGATAAAGTTTATTATATTACTCTTATTTTAAATGTTGTTTCCAATACATTCTTAAAAAATTTAAACACAGATGACCACAATTTACAGTACCAAACTTTTGATACCGCACATAATTATAAGTTATTGACATATTCTTTAAATAGTTTATTAATTCTAATGGAGGTCTTAAATCACCAAAACTATCAAAATATTCACAGTAGTCATTTTGTTTGACATAGGCTACCCAATGTGTTCCAGGATTTTCTGAACTATCTAAATTTAATATAGCACACTCTATTTTCCTAGGTTTTGAGGGGAGTGAATCTCTCATAAACACACCTCGAAAATAAGGAATATCAGTAGCGTGCTTTAAAATGTCTATATTTGTAAGGGGGCGTCTGGGTAGCCCTTTATTTAGTTTTTTGAAGGTTTTAAGTATAATCCAGCTCCTCTTTTATGAGGCTTAATATACATCCCTTTTCCAAGAGCAACAGCTTCCATTGCCTTGTTATGACGTATAGATTCTTGTAGGTTCTTCTGAGCAACTTTGTAATCATTAACCGCTTTTGCTATACCTGCCGCACCGCCAGCAAGTGAACCGAGGGCTGACAAACCAGCAAAAATTGGAATAAGAGGTAAAAAGCCACCAGTTTTTGGAACAGGAATACATCGTGGTAAGCGTATTCCTTTTTTGTTTTTAAATAGTTTTTTTGCAGCAGCGTAGGCAAAATTTATAGCTGTGCGATTATCTTTGGATTTCAACTTCTTTATTTGAGATTGCAATTTTTTCACAATTGACATAAATGGACGTATTCCAGCACCAGCTTTCAGTTTTGCTTTCATTGCATTTTTTTACTATCCATGAAGCAATTTTTTCGCCTTTTCCAGCATCGCTCGACTTTAGTCTTCTTTTAGCCATATTCAAGAGTTCTAAATCAGCTTTATGTCGAACGCTCAAGTCTTCGTTATTGTAAGCAATGTCGTGGTGCATACAAGCTTCATCTAATTTATTTATACCTCGATCACCTCTTAGTAATCGCTTCTGAAGTTTAGTACCAGGACCACAAAATTGATAACCAGGAATGTGTAGCTCAACTGGTAAATTATTAATAAAGTTATTTAAAATACCTCTACCCTCCTTCATAGATCTTTTTTAAATGAATAATTTTCACTCTAAACACAATTTATATTACAAAACTAATGCACTTTTATCCACCCAACTGTTTTCTTCCTTACTGAGACCTAACCACTTCACAAAAAAGCTTATTACCTTTTCTTTTTATAACTTTCTCAATGAGATAAAGATCAGGAAATTTTGTTCTTTGCAACTCGTGTTCGTAGAATGAGCCTAAAATTAATTGTTTAAGTTTATCTTCTAAAATATATGTAGGTGGGTTTGTATCATTTACCTTGATTATATTAAATATTTCCGTAGACCAATTAGGTGTATAGCCTTTGTAAAAATCACCCTTATATTTGCTTATACGAACACTGTCATTAATACTAAACTTAGGCTGTCTATTTGTAGTGGATATCCGTGTTTGCATAATGTTAGATCTAACAACCATCTGGTTTAGTTTATTCACATCAACAGGTTTGTATTTAGTAATACGATGAGTAGTGTTATTGTATATATCTACAACTGAATTTAAGTTTAGTCCCAGCCATTGGTAACAACCATATAAACTAAAGAGTTTATAAAGATGACATTTTATTGTACGAATTACTCGTTCAACAATAGAAGCTTTTTTGACAGAGTGGGTGGAATAGTGATTTATATCATACTTTCTTAGCAAATTTTGAAAAACGTCATTATAGAATTCCTTGCCGAGATCAGTTTGTAAATTATTGGGTTTTCTTGGTGAGCTAGATAATATTTCATGCATTGCTTTAGTAACACTATTTTTGTCTTTTGATTTTATGGGAAATACCCATACGTATTTTGATAAAGTATCGATTACAACCAAAACGTATTTGTATCCTTTGTTGAAATGTGAATATTTTTGAAAATCCATAAGGTCAGCTTGCCATAAATCATCTATTCCTTTTATGATAGTCCTTCGACGAGGAAAAATTCCTTCTTGCTGCTTTGTGAATTTCATCAACTATGCCTCTTTTACTCATTTTTGATTGAGTTTAAGTTTTATTAAACTATCTATTTCCGTTTTAGAATAAAATAACTTTGTTAAACGCTCCGATGTTATATTTTCCAAATTTTTTAAGTACAGTTTTAGATCACTCTGAGTTTTTTTTATTTCATTTCTTAATTCTTGAACGATTTCATCTACATATGCTTTGTTCACTGCTTCATCGTCTTCGTTTGGTGATGAAAGACCTTTTAATTTAGACAATTTTAAATCGTAGTACCCAGCGTCTGATTTCACTAACGTATCGTTATAAGTATCAACGAATTCTGATAACCGTAAACGTTTATGAACGTGATGGCCAAACTTGTCTATATTCATCGCTGTCTAGATGAGTCGACCACTCTAAATGTACTGCGTAATTTTCCTGATGAAGGCTCTTTTATTTCTACAGTAGTTATGAAACCAGCTTCATACAATTCTTCAACAATTGCAATAACTTCATTATTTACCCCAGTGTTGCCCGCTGCCCATGACGCTAATAGTAATTTTAATCGTTCTACTAACTCGTTCGGGTCATCCCAGTAAACATAATCAGTATTTTCTTTAACTTCCTTCAAAAGTGGAATACCCTTTCCTTTTGGAATACTTTCCAGGCTTGTAGTAGCATTTCGACAGAACTTGAACAAGGGCTTAATAACATTAGTGTATTTAAATCCCTTGTTGCTATTAATTGGTTTTGATGAATCAAAGTTACGTCGATGTGCATTGGTTTCTATTAAAAGCAGTTTATAATCTTGTAAATCACCGTCCGTGACCACATCTAAATTCGGTCTCTTTTTAAACAATAGTTCTTTTAAACCTTTAGTTTTTTCCAAAGTATTTGTTCCAATTCTCAAGATTTTTGCCATCATCAAAAAACGCGAGTTTTGCCTAGTAATAATTTTCCACGTTCATTTCTAACTCCAAATGGTATATTAACAATTACTTCAGATGATGTAGACCACGACGATGATTGGTTTTTTAACACTTGGTGATGAGGGAAATGATTTAAAAGATCCATCGCTCACGTTGAGTTTATCAGACGGTGATACGACAAGAGTTTTGTTGTAACTTTTATCTGACTCGCTATCGGAATTAACTTCCTCTTCATTGATATATTCATTAAAATCTTCCTCAGAAGTACATGTCGTAAGATCATCATTCTTAGTTTTTTTCATTAACGGTTCATGATTCTCTTCCTTGAGATGCTTATCTTCATTTTTATTTGCTAACAAGGTAAGAGGATCTACAATGGGTTTAAATATTGTTTCCAACGCCATATTATTTGCATTCTTTATATCTTTTATCATTTCAACTTTTCTTTTAACAGCTGCTGCGGATTTAACAATTTGTTCTTTGAGTTTTTTTTCCATTTTAAAACGATTCGCTCGCTCTCAAGTCTCAAATCAAAATGATTCATATGTCATTAGACATCATATTTTGTATGTTAATCTACTACAACAAATGTGTCAAAAGTTGACCTGTAACATCCATTGTTTTTTTCACAGTCCTTATTAATCACAAGATAGCTGAAGGGTTTCTTCCAAACAGTGGAACATAGTTCACGAAACTGAGACCATGACATATCAGATCCAACATGCTCATCATAAACATGTTTCAAATTAACGTCATCTTGCTTAAATAATATTATTAGATTTGAATTGTCCCTTACTAATTGTTTGGGAATTTTTGTGTAAGTTTGATTAATATAAAAACAATCAATGTTCTTATGACGGCCCATTGCAAAATAATCCCTTATGTTGTTTTGATTTTCACAAGCAACATCATCAAAAATGATAATAGAATCTGACAAAGCTTCATGTGGACTCAAGATTTCACAGTTGTGATTGTATTTGTGCAACGATGTACCAGGAACCATGTCTAAAACTTTCTCCAAATATATGTATTTAACTTGATATAAAGATTTTGAATAAACATACAGATTCCTAAAACGCGGACCATCTTTGTGTAACAATAAACTGATAACTAAATTTGTCTTTCCACAGTTTGACGGACCACAGACAATGCAGCGTATAGTGTTAGGTAGTAAGTTACCATGTCGCTTAGTAACGTTTGAAGGTAGATGACATATACAGTCTAATTCTAATGATTCTTTTTGTTTTATGAATTGCATTTCAACGCTTGAATAACCGTAATGTTTCATGTATTTAATGAAAATGAGCATAAATGGTACAATCATTTATTTAAATAATCTCATGTCTAATAAATGAATTGACTAAAATATACCTATGTAACCTGAACTTGATATTTTATACATTCAACAACAAAGGCACGTTAATGTCATCAATGTGGTTGTTATTGGGCGTTTTACCACATCGTAGTGAGTGAGGGCGGTAGCCCGAACGAGCGGAGATGGGGTAGAATGCCCAATAACCACCTACTACCATCTCCTACTCTCGCACTCGCACTCGTCAAGACGATTCAAACGAGCCCAAACTCGATCGGGTTGCATGGTTTTATTACAGAGTACCAGTGGCCTTCTTCCGGCTCCATCATCAGACCCTGGAAACTATTTCCCAACAAAGTACTTGTCAAGACGATTCAAATGAGTCCAAACTCGATGCGGTAACATGGTTTTATTAAAGAGTTCCTTTGTCCTTCTTCCAGCTCCATCATCAGACCCTGAAAACTATTTCCCAACAAAGTACTCGTCAAGACGATTCAAACGAGCCCAAACTCGATGGGGTTGCATGGTTTTATTACACAGTTCCTATGGCCTTCCTCCGGCTCCATCATCAGATCCTCGGACACTATTTCCCATTAAATTACTTGTCAAGATGATTCAAACGAGCCCAAACTCGATAGGGTTGCATGGTTTTATTACCGAGTTCCAATGGCCTTCTTCGGGCTCAATCATCAGACCCTGGACACTATTTCCCAACAGAGTACTCATCAAGACGATTCAAACGAGCCCAGTCTCGATGGGGTGGCGTGGTTTTATTAAAGAGTTCCTGTGTCCTTCTTCCGGCTCCATCATCAGACCCTGAAAACTATTTCCCAACAAAGAACTCGTCAAGACGATTCAAACGAGCCTAAATTTGATGGGGTTGCACGGTTGCAATACTGAGTTCCTATGACATGGCCTTTCAGCTTCATCATCAGACCCTGGATTTCGTCTCCCATTAGAGTACTCATCAAGACAATTGTAACGAGCCCAAACACGATAGGGTTGTATGGTTTCTTCATAGAGATCCTATGGCCTTCTTCCGGATCCATCATCAGATCAGCTCAATGACACCATAATATTACATTGCCTTCCAGTTCTGACCTATGTTCAAAGTTTCAAGTTTCTAGCACATTGGGAAGCTAGTACAAAATCGTTCACAAACTTTGCGGAGAAACAAACACACAAACAAACAAACGAGAAAGCAACCTAATAAAAACGTGTTAAAAAGAAGTGAAATCCCACCAAAATCATTTTCATGAATAATGTTGCCAATACCCCGCGCTGTCAAAAAGTAATCAGACCTCATGTAGAGCCAAGCTTCTAACTCTACGCGCCTTACTTTGCAAGTCCTAACTTCAAAAACTCTTAGTCAAAATATGTGGCTTGGTTGGCCATTTCGCTACATGGAAACCTTTCTAATACACAACAGTTCCTGTAGTAACGAAACGGCCAAGCCACATATTTTAACTAAGGTGTAGAGTTTTTGAAGTTAGGACTTGCAATGTAAGGCGCGTAGAGTTAGAAGCTGGGCTCTACATGAGCTCTGATTAGTTTTTGACAGCGCGAGGTCTTGGCAACATTATTCATGAAAATGATTTTGGTGGGATAGCTTTGTCTCTTGCAATGACGCTCAGTAGGAGCGCAGTTGAAGAGTGTAAAATCAGTAGGTATCTTCTTATTCGTCTGATGTGCTGGATTGGCTCTCACAGACCACTGATGCCAATCCAGTTGAAAATATTTGGGCGTGGATGAAGCCTATACTAAGGGCAACAAATGCAGTAACCGTCACTGACATTACTCGCGAACTAAAATCCGCGTGGACGTCTTTACTGAAAAATTGGCGGAATGTTTTCCGCAAAGTTGCCAAGCGATTATGGACAATAATTGAGATTGGGCGCCGTATTAAAATTAAAGCATCCAACAGCAATAAAAGACCAAATTGATTATAAATTAACCGTTTGATATTTCTAAGGTTTTCATTAGAATTTGCCGGTCACGCTCTTTTCGTACATATAGTGTACATAATGTAGCGAAAATTCACATGTACAAATTGAAGATAAGGTTCTATAGTTTATTTGAAAACAATAACCTCTGCAAACTATAGTTGGCACTTTTTACACGACTGCCCAAAGCAAAAAGAGTGTATTTATGTGTTCAGGGTTCATGTATGTGGGTATGTGAGTTTCTTTAATCCACCATAACTTCCAAATGGCTCAACAGATTTGGATGTATGGGGTATTGTTAGAATCCTTACATCATTCCGAGTAACACTGGCTATATTTTTTTTTTAAGAAAGGCAATATGGCGACTGTATGACGCCATTTTCAAATGTGAAAAAAATTTTTTTTCTTTAATTATTACATTATGGGCATCAAATGAAAGGCCTTAATGAGCACATTTCAAAAATATATAATTTGTCACTAAAATGTGTGTAATAAAAAAAAATAAAAACATGACTGCCCTGCTTAAAACATGACTGCCCTGCTAAAAACAAACTAAAAAGTTATATAACAAGTGTCATTGCGGTCGGGAGACCTCTTCAATTAAAAAATTGTTCCACAAAACGGTCCCCCCACTGCAATGACACTTGTTATTTAACTTTTTAGTTTGTTTTTAGCAGGGCAGTCGTATTTTTTTTTAATTTTTTTTTCTAACTACTACTACAACGAACTATATTTTACTGTGAGGTTATTGTTTGTAAATAAACTATATAACCTTAGCTTCGATCAGTACATATGAATTTTCGATTTTATGTACTTGGCGAACAATTAATTTAGGCTTACGTACGTGAGCTTGAAGTTTTCAATTATTACCGTATTTATCTGTATTGACAACTTTTACCACCGTATGCACAGCATCCAGCATATCATTTATTCAGGTTTCGATGGTGACTGCAAACCGATAAATTATCGATTACCTACTTGTTTATTTCGCGATTGAAATTTGTTGTTTTGTTTAATTGTTTTGTAGCTGTTGTTGCGATTTATCGCTTCATTTGGCGCGCAGTGGCGTGTCTGCAACAGTCAGTCAATTTGTTTAGTCTTCCACAAGTTTCTACTGAATTAATTTGTTCATTACAGTATGTTTTACTTTTGAAAGCGGAATAAAGTATTAAGATACTTCGTGTAAAGAAAGTCCGCAGCTTTTTGGGTATATTAAGATTATGCTCCGTTTGTTTTCATACCACATTGAACATTGATAAAAGATAATCAAATAAACAAGTTTTTCCTCTAGTACTATAAAGGTGCGGGCACATTTGTCTGACGCCACGCGTCGTGTTAACACGCCGTCAGATGACATCGGTTTTATAGTAAATGTATGCACTAGGATCACACGTCCATATAAATACGGCGTGTTAACACGTGGCGGCAGGCAAACAAATGTGCCCGCACCGCACCTTCAGTCTGCGTTTCTAAATAGAAAACGCATTAGTTTAAGCATTTCTCTCTCACTGCAGTGCTTATGTGTGTAATTTTGCAGTCACTAGCAATTACTTATGGCTTGGTACACCCATTTACTGTCATATTTTAAAGTCGCAATTAGAAACAAATAAAATATTGTTATTGTTTTAGTGTGATTTAAGTATTTTTTGATAAGTTTTTTTGATATGGTTACTTTAGCGTGTATAATTAAATAAGAATGGCTTAAGTTGTCTGTATGTTTTCCCATAGTTTGGGCAGTTATATTATTTACAATAACAATCAAAGGTAGTTTTCAAATTAGTTTTTAAATGAAATCGAACAATGATCAATATTATAACGAAATCTAGGACATTTTGCATAATATAATGACGGGAAGACAAATCGAATGCTAATATTGAGACAATAAAATCTAAATACGACTGATTATTTCCTCTGTGTACCATTGGTAATACTCATATTATTAGCGTTCAGCGTACTTAGTTCTTCATTTAAAATAAGTAACTAGGTAGGTAGGTACTTATTGTTGGTCAGAAATTTTCCGACCGCAGTAAGTTAGCGTCCTTCGAAGATATATACTTGGCTAAATAGACCTAAATCATGATCAATCATGATGGACCCTCAGGTCATAGAAATAAAAATGGAGTTCCACACACTTTTTTTTTATATACTACGGGATTGTGCTTGGCCTTCATCTTACTTGATGTTAAGTGACGATAAGGCCGAAGGTGGAAGCGCACTACTCCCGGAATCCTCATCACTGAGGAACTGGCTATCTTACCTCTAACTGCCGGAACACAACAATTTTTAAATTGTTGTTATGGCTCCAGACTTAGGTAAGATGGTGGTAGCTAGCCAGGCGGACTTGAATTAAGCCCTACCACCAACCAAACCGAGTACAAATTGTACCCCCCCTGGGAATCGAACCCGGGACCCCTGCGTCTTACACGGGTGGGCGAACCACTAGACCAACGAGGCGGATAATAATAAACTTACTTTATAGACACACATTTATTTTTATTTTGTGATGTTATGGGTGGTACCTACTTGTATAATACGAAAGAATGTATGTCCAATCTTAAAAAGGCACGGTAATTGGCTCGGCTTGGCTTAGAATTTTGTTATTTGGTTTTTAGCTCGAAGAAGTCAAGGAAAATGGAAATAGCATGACACATTCTACAATATGTTTCGCACATTCATTTAGTATTTGTCAACAATAACTTATTTTATCTGTAATACTCTTTGTCAAATAAGTAGGTACCTAACTATAAAAATATTTTCATACTTACCTATTTTACGAGTATAAACCGTAAAAAAATTACATGCCAACCTAGGTATAGCTACAGGGTGGAAAAAAGACGGTACCTAGTTGGAGGGATAGTACCATCACCATCACCATATTGGTGATGGTTATGGTAAATTTTACTGAAAAGAAACATTATTTTTAAAGATAAGTTTTACTGCATTCGAAGATTTTTCATAAGTCGCTTATCTCAGCCGGTAATCAAACATGCTAAAATCAGAAAAAATAATATCCTGTACTTTTATGATTACCAATCGATAGGATCAATGATAAGGATCAATTTATTCTAATTATAACATGTATCTTAAATTAAAGCCAAGTAAAATAAAAAAAAAATAGTTTAGCCTGTACCATTCTCAGCTGAGACAAGGGATTTATCAAAAAATCTTTGAATGCAGTTTTACTTATTTAATAAAATAAAGGAGTGTTTCTTTTCAGTAATATTTGCCACCATTAATATTAAGGATGCTTTCCCTACAACAGCTAACCGTTTTTTTTCCGCCCTGTATAATTCCTCTGTTAAATTTTTCCCAGACATTTCTGAACAAATTAGAGATAATTAGAAAAAGAAAGTCCTTTTATGTTCAGCGTATACTAAGAAGTCTCAATTATGTTGCTTTTAATTAAGCTTGGTTATTTAATTGTTATAAAATCTTACAAATGACGTAGTGTGGCAAATTGAGCTCTCCGTGTGTGGCGTGGTCACGACTGGGGTAGCTAATGGGGACTTAGTTATTGTTCATTATACATTGGTGCATGAAAGTTAAATAAACGACAAAAGCCTATTAATCGCAAAAGGTTACTTACACATCTAAGTGCTTTCTTACTTATCGATAAAAAATATTTAGCAAAAGTAACAATTATTTAAATACTATTTTAGGGAGAGGAGGAACTTCTTTTTACATGTCAAAGTCGAAATAATTAACTTTTTTTTTCAATTTAATTCACGCATAATTTTTCACATTTTATTGTGAGTATATTACTAGCTTATGCCATTTACAAAAAAGGAAAAAGGACGTAAGGTACCTGACAGTGAAAGGTGCCCTATGTCCTTTTCTGTACCCCAGACAACGTGTAGGTATGGAAAATCTATTGTTATCGGTTGAGTAGTCTATTTAGAAGTAATTATGTGGTTAACACGTGAAAGCCTAACATACTTACAAACAATTCGCAAATAAATGATTTCTATTTCTATTTCTATTTCAACAAATAAACTCACTTTTGCATGTTTATATTGAGTTAGAATTTCTATAGTTATCTTCCACTCCATTCCATCCAGTGGCTATTTTACTTTATTACAGTATTTGTTGATAGTAGTAATGAAAATTTATTATTTGACACCCGTAAACCTTCTTTAGCACTTCCTCAATATTCCCAAGGAATGTTCTTCCTTGCCACTTAAATAACCCATAATAAATAATTTTATTAACGTAAGTTTCTAAACAGCAATGTATATTGCATATTGTTTAAACCACCGTCGTTAACCCAGTACGACCCAGGAGACTGTCACATCACATATGATTGATGACTATAACAAGACCCTACAAAAATAAAAAAGAACTTATATCATTACAATTTGAACTTTATTGTAACACAATAAACTTTATATCGATTGTTTATAAAACGTTTCAGCGCAGTATGGGGTCGTAAGAACGTTGGTACTTTAGTTCTCGTTTCGGCTGCCCTGCGATTTGTTCGAAGATAAAATTCCTTAAAAGTCTAGTATCAAAATAATACTTTATAGTTTATTGTCCCGTTCTGTAATGTTTCAAATGCCAGCTGCCCCACTGTTTTATTTATCCAGAATAATTTACTGTGCTCGGAATATGTTTTGAAGATAGCAGTAAAAAGGGAATTTTTGACGCCCTTTGTTGGGACAAAATATGTTTTTAGGGTTCCGTAGCCAAAATGGCAAAAAACGGAACCCTTATAGATTCGTCATGTCTGTCTGTCTGTCCGTCCGTATGTCACAGCCACTTTATTCCAAAAGTATTAGGACTACATAGTTGAAACTTAGTAGGTAGGTGTATACTGTGAACCGCTTTAGGATTTTTATACAAAAATAAAAAAAATGAAAGATTAAGGGGGGGCTCCCCACACATGGAACTGAAACTGAAAATATTTTTTTTCATCAAACCAATACTTGTGGGGTGTCTATAGATAGGTCCTTAAAAATCACATTGAGGTTTCTAAGACTATTTTTTTTAAAGTCAACCGTTTGAAAGATATATGCCGCCAAAGTGGTAAAATGTGTGTCCCCCCCCCTTTAACTTTTAAAGTAAGAGGGTGAAAAATTTAAAAAATATATAAACTATAGATCTTAATAAATACTTTCAACGAAAATTGTTTTGAACGAGATACAGTAATCAGTTTTCGAGATATAGTACATTTTCCAAAACCGCAAATATAACTTTGTCATTCATACAAACACTGTGAAAAACAAAGTTATTTTTTCAGACGAAAAATGATAGCGGTATTAAAGTATGGTATGGTATAATGTACCTACGGAACCCTACTGCGCGTGGCCCGACACGCACTTGGCCGGTTTTTTTCTTGTAGCTACTAGATCGTAAATTTATCTCGATTGACAAAATAATGGCTGTTCATATCCAAAGATAAAATCTGAGTTAAAGTCACGCCTCTATTTTGTACTCGTATTTAATTATAACAAAAATAACTCTCCGCGGGGTCTAGCCAGTGAGTATAACTAGATATAAGTGGATCCAGATTGTACAAGTGTCATTTCCTTTTACTATATCTACAAGTCTAGGCTAGGTAGAACTTTCACTAGTCCTAAGACAGATTTATTGGATAATACGACTGAACAAGTTCCAGTAGTGTAAAAAATTCTTACTTATATTACAATAGTTTGTCAATAAATGAAGGTAATTAAACTAGGGGTAATGTACAAGTACATACCTACCACTCAGACACAGGGTAACACAGAGTTTATCAAGCCGCATGTAAGGCCTCTGACTTGGCATAACGACTGTAATCAGATGACAATAGCCGAGACCGACGGTTTAACTTGCTCTCCGAAGCACGGAAGCGCTTAGTTGTATTGCCAGCTAACAGTCACCCATCCGACACTCGGCCGGACCAATCAAGTACGATCACTTTGTCAAGCTCCGCCATGAGCGTTTCATATTCGGTGAGAAAGACAAACCGTAATAAAGATAGTGACTCAGGAGAATCTGTCAGGAGTTAACAGCGCGAGCGTTCGCTCCGGATCCCGCTCGTCCAGGGTAACCGCTGGGCATAGTAGGGAGTTTAGTGGGTATGGCGTATTATTATACAATATCTTTGGTTAGCGATGTCGGAGCTTTCAAAGGCAGATAATATGATCAATTTTATCGACAAAACCCCCCGCATGTTAAGGTCTGTCCCCTCTTCTATTGGAATGATCGGCATTTTAAATTTGACTTTTTATTTTAGATGGCCCTACCGAAAAATATTAATTTCTCCGGATTTAAAAGTCCTACGTTTATAAAAAATACTTTTCGAAAGCGAATAATATCACCTATCAAGTGAAAAAAATCCCACCAAAATCATTTTCATGAATAATGTTGCCAAGACTTCGTACTGTCAAAAAGTTATCAGACATCATGTAGAGCCAAGCTTCTGACTCTACGCGCCCTAACTCTGCAAGCTCTAACTTAAAAAAGAGTACTTAGAGTTTTTGAAGTTAGGGCTTGCAGAGTTAGGGCGCGTATAGTTAGAAGCTTGGCTCTAAATGAGGTCTGATAACTTTTTGACAGTGCGAGGTCTTGGCAACATTATTCATGAAAATGATTTTGGTGGGATTTCACTTCTTATTTTAAGTAACTATATCCATAAACCGAAAAAGCAAGGTGGGGTCAGAATTGTGGTATAAAATCGTTTAAAATTACCAGCATACTTGTACCTACTGTTATTTATTTTATTCTGTGGTAGAACTAATTCATTTATGCTGTGATATTATTTTAATCTTTAACGCAGAATGTGACAGTGCAAAGAACAAAATAGAGTCAGGCGCGAGTTTTGCGCCATGAAAGAAGTAGTTTTGAAATGAACACAATATCTTTTTTATGACTACTTTTTTCCATTACTTTAACAGTGATTTACTAAGGCTTAAAAATAATTACTAAATATTTAAAGATTTTTCAAATTCATATGTCTCATTTTTTCAGACCTCCAGCATCAAAATTTGCGGAAGTCGCATTAGGGGATAAAAGGTTCAATGAATATAAGGTTCTTGATGTTTTATAATTTTTTTGCAGTTTGTGTCAGCTTTCAGGACTTCAGGAAGTACCCTAGGAATTTTGATGATTATCAGTAAGTTTTGACGAAATCGAGGTTTTTTAAATATCAACAAAATCTATATTATAAGAGCTATGCAATTGGCTTATGGTTAAAAAATAAAAGGTATTTTTTTTTTATATTTTTTTATTACAGATTAGGCCAATTTAAGAAACTAATTTGAATATTTTAACATTTGGTTGCGTATTTATTTTTTAATAAATATATTTGTCTAGTGGATATGGTCAGCCGGAAATACGTCATTAGTGGCACGAAAGTTTAAGAAGAAGAATACCTTTGCCATCTACTTTTAGAAAAATAAACGGCCAGGCCAAGTGTCATTACCTGTCATAATAACTGTCAATGACATATTAGTTGTTTGTAAACAAATAAGCTAAAATTAATATTTCTTCTATTTAATTCATTTAATCCAGTTGTGACGTTCTTACTTTACCTTCTTAATTTTCCGCAATAATTTTTGAGGTGGTAAAATTATAATAAAAATGCTTACCAGTGGAAACTCAGTTGAAAAACTTTGTAAAGGCTAACACGCGCAATCTACCCAAATTTTGCGAAATGTGTTTATTTTGGAGGTAGGCTACTTGGATCAAATTGTAATGATTGCTTGTGGACTGATAAATTTGCAGGCTGACATAATAAAAATTGTGAAAATATGTGCATACTTTTATTTCTATTTACCATAGAAATAGAATGCCGCGAAAATTTTTCTATGTCTATGCTATTTACAAACATTTCATAGTAGGGATGTCGAAAAAAATACGATATTTTTTTGCGATAAGTAGGTACACCTATATTTTTCGGGCGATATTAAATACTCTGATATATCAATAGATGTTTTTACAATAATGTTTCCATAACAATTTTTTTTTGTATTACGTATGGATTCTAATAGTCGACACTATTTTGTCACTGGAGCATTTTGATTTTTCCAACTTTAGAGTCTTAGAAATCATAGTAAAATGCGTAAAATCGAGCCAAAATTTCGCGTAGGGGTTTATTTTGCTTCTCTTTTTGCTTTACTATACCTTAAAATTAGAAACCATTACCTAATATAGTCATCATCCCAATTTTTCTCAAAAATATTACCTATCGATATTTTTTCACTTCCACCTTCCACCATCCCTAATGCCAAGTTCATTGTCAAAATTGTCTTTGCCCTTTTTTTTTTTTCTTTTTTCTTTTTTTTATTATAGCTGGGGGATCTGCATGTGATGACGTTAGTAGGTATGAACGTCTATACAAAAAAAAATTGGGAGTTACAAGGCGTGATAAAGTTTGGCCGCATGATGGAAACTGGTCTGTAGGCTGTTCTTAACTAATATTGAGCTGGGCCAAACTATCCTTACATATGAATCCAAACGGCGGCGGGTTGAAGTAGCGTTCCGCCCGGCTTCATTCTAAAAATTATAACTGTCCCGGTTTAGCTAATAGGTCAAGTGTGGTGTCAATTTCAGATAAATCAATAACGTAGAATTCATTTCTAGTATAAAAAAATGTAATTAATGTAACAGTTTCTGAAAAATTGCTCAATAACCAAAATATTCAACTACATATTTTTACTTTTAATCACTGTAAACATTAAACTGGTGCATTTATTTCCAAACAAAAAATATGTTATCAAAGCCTATTTAATGCAAATTTGAAATACTATAATTTTTAAGTACCTTTACACACAATAACTAGAGGAAAACAAATTTAACGTCGCGCGACAAGAGCCTAGAGTTCACTTTCGAAATAAATTACCAACTTTGACTAGCTAAGTCTCTGCAATCAATGGACATAGACTACTCGAGTTAGGCTCAAATTGTAGCAAATGTTGTTAGCTTTACAAAAGTATAGGACAGATTAACCTGAAGAGTTATGAATCTCCATATAAATTAATCATGGGCGTTACAAGTCCTGTTAAAATTTGGCCACATGATGAAAACAGTTCTGTAGACTGTTCATAACTAGTGTTGAGCAGGGCCAAACTGTCCTTACAAAAAAATCCATATGGCGGCTACTTCTGATATTTTTTTTGTCGAACAAATTATTATTTTTAAGATAACTCAAAAATAATAAGTGCTCTACAAAAACTTTATGTGGCAATTATGTTACAAATAAATTTATCTATTACTTTGCTTCTTATAATTTTTTTGATAAATCTAATAGTTTATGAGATAAAATGATTTACAATAGGGCGTTTCTTTATGAAACGATAAAAAAGAAACGCCATATTGTAAATCAGTTTATCTCATGAACTATTAGATTTATCAAAATTTTTACGAGAAGCAAAGTCATAGATAAATTTATTTGTAACATAATTGTTTAATAAAGTTTTTGTGGAGCACTTATTATTTTTGAGTTATCATAAAAATAATAATTTCTTCGACAAAAAAATAAGTCATGAGTAGCCGCCATTTGGATTCTTTTGTAAGGACAGTTTGGCCCTGCTCAACACTAGTTATGAACAGTCTACAGAACTGTTTTCATCATGTGGCCAAATTTTATCAGGACTTGTAACACCCATGATTAATTTATATGGAGATTCATAACTCTGCGGGTTAATTTGTTCTATACTTCTGTAAAGCTAACAGCATTTGCTACAATTTGAGCCTAACCCGAGTAGTCTAAGTCCATTGATTGCAGAGACATAGCTAGTCAAAGTTGGTAATTTATTTCGAAAGTGAACTCTAGGCTCACGGCGCGCGACGTTTAAATATTTTTTCCGCTATTTATGGTTTGTAAAGGTACTTTAAAGTTGTATTATTTCAAATCTGTATTAAATAGGCATTGAACATATTTTTTGTTTGGAAATAAATGCATCAGTTTAATGTTGACGGTGACTAAAAGTAAAAATATGTAGTTGAATATTTTGGTTATTGAGCAATTTTTCAGAAATTGCTACATAAATTGCATTTTTTTATACTAGAAATGAATTCTACGTTATTGATTTATCCTAAATTGATACCACACTTGACCTATAAGCTAAACCGGGACAGTTATAATTTTTAGAATGAAGCCGGGCGGAACGCTACTTCAACCCGCCGCCGTTTGGATTCATATGTAAGGATAGTTTGGCCCAGCTCAATATTAGTTAAGAACAGCCTACAGACCAGTTTCCATCATGCGGCGAAGCTTTATCACGCCTTGTAACTCCCAATTTTTTTTGTATAGACGTTCATACCTACTACGTCATAGAAAGGTCATTTTAAGGTTAAAGCTTTTTATTGAATATCTTTAAAAATATAGACTTATTTTAAAATCTAATTAGTAGACATCGTCCAGAAAGCTTATTTCTCGAAATGGTTTTGAGATTTCCGGTCATGTTCAAAAAGGTAGCAAAGCCAATTGAAACTTTGTATGTTTTATAAGTCTACTACAGACATCATATCCTGAGAATTTAGTTTTTCTGGTATACTCTAAACCCAAGTTATGAGGGTTAAGCGGTTGGAGGGTTAAAGTTCAATTCCATATTTTTTTTGTTGTTTGCTTGCTAATACTAGCTTACATACCGAATTTCAGCTTTCTAGAACTTCTGGAAGTACCCTTTGAGTTTTGATGATTATGAGTGAGTCAGTGACGAAATCGGGGTTTTTTTAGATATCAATAAAATCTATATTATAAAAGCTTTACAATTCAAACTTTATATATTTATTTAGTCCACTACTGACATCACATTCCGAGAATTTTGTTAATCTAGTATACTCCAAACCCAAGATATGACGGTTCAAAAAAACGACGAAGCGCTTCGAGAAAAGGTAGGTTGTGCCCTTGCGCTTCGCTTCCTCGTCTTGGCGGGGGCACTACCGTGCCCCCAGATTATTTTGTAAATTTTAAACTTTAATACGTCATAAAAAATAATGATCCGAAATTAGTGTGCTTTTTTTTAGTTTTTCTCACAGATCTCACAAACTAGAACATTAATGTGCATTCTTTCCATTTTTATAATGTACAGAAATATTGTCTACAAAACGATATCAAAATCATAGCTCTGAGTTGCATATTTCGAGAGTTGTTGTTGTTTGAATATGACGTGCTGCTGACTGTACCTACAGGTGAATTATTGTTTAACACATTCGCTTTGTAAGTAGTTTATTTTTTCTCTAGCTAGACATATTACCCGGTCTACCGTAATTAGTTCAATAATGAGTGTTAGGCTTAGTTCACAACATAAAATAATACAGGCCTAGGAAGTATTACTTACAGAACATCGGGTGGATTTTTATTTCAGGAAATGTCTGGAAACGATATACCTACATATTTGTAAATATCGTTCCATAATTCATTTCATAAAGCTGATAAGTTTTTTGCTCCCATTTTTCTTGTCAGTTAAAAGACGTCATAATGGCTGGTAGGGTAAAAGAAGGAGACTTTAATGTTAAGTAGTACTTACCTATTATTATTATCTAATTTTCACTTATGAATCGGACCATTAGGCAACACCTATCAAGGAATAATAACTACAATTTCATTGGAAAACCTTTACACGAAGCATCAACCCAATTATTTCGTACAACTTTAGGTATTCTCAAACGCCAATAACATCGACAAATGCTTCAAACTTCAAAGTAATACTGTGGTGAACGCAGCCTTATAAACTACAAAGGAAGACGAAAGCATTCAATTTCGCATTAGAGAAAACGCCTTTACAAAAGGGACTAGAAAACTTTTGACTCTCGAGCTCGACTCGACCCTTCGCTGGGAAATGGGGAATTCGCTGTCCTTAGAATTATACGACGTGTTACAAAATAACCCCTAATGCCGAATATGGCAGATAGAGACCCTTAATAAAAGTTGTTTAGTTTGACTAAACAACTTTTATTAAGGGACCAACTCTGAAATCGCGAAAATATATCAGCTGTTTCATACAAAAAATAAAACCGGTTAAGAGCGAGTCGGACTCGCGCACCGAGGGTTCCGTACTATCATAAATATATTTGGATATGTTACTATAGTACAGTCTTTAAAAAAGTAGGATAAACGGCAGACAGGTGGAAGGGTGAACAGGCGGACAGTTAATTTACAAATCTTAACCACAGCTGCTTATGGTGACTGAAAAACGTTTCAGCCACTCCACATTGCAAACTGTTTATATTACTAAGTAGGAACTTATTCTTCGTTTATTCGTACGGCAAATTAATTATATTAGAACCAGCCACCAATTATTATTGTAGTATTAGGTTGCGCCATCTCTTGACCGATAGTGGAACTATTTTTTTTTCTTAGGTCAGCATTATTAGGATAGCGCCATCTGTTGACTGGTAGTGAAACAAAAGAATTTTTGTTTATTTTTTGAATTTATAAAAAAGTGTGTTATATTGAGACATCGTTTTATTTTTCCTGTAAACTTTACATAAACTACTATCACATAGAATTATTTCAGATTTTTCTCTTTGCAAACTTCGAAGGGGGGCGGAACGGTATTTTTTTTTACATTTTTCATCATAAGTCGAAAATTATGCGGCCTAAGAAAGAAGAAAAAAATGATTTAAAATGTGCAAACAGCGTTCTTTCATATGATACCCCACATACCCTAGTCAACTCACTTCAAATTTTTAAGACCACTTTTCAGTCCCTGTTTTAAAAAAAAAATTATTTATTTCTTTCTTAATGCAAAATAGTTGGGCAGATCTTAAACTATTCCAAATTTTCAAGTTAGTAACATTAGTAGTTCTCGAGACATCCAGCTGTGACAGACAGACAGAGTCACACCATAAGGGTTCCTTTTTTATCATTTTGGTATGGAACCCTAATTAATAACGAAAATATCAAAATGATGTCAAAATGTATGAAACAGCTGATTTTTTTTAATATTTTTGATGGTCCCTATCTAAAATATTCGGCATTAGGGGTTATTTTGTAAACGTTGTATAGTATAAAAGCTATTCATTTGCTAAGAACAGCGATAATCACCAGTGTATGAATACAAGAAATAAAGATAAACTTGCTGCAAAAACTAGAGGTTCATTTGTGGGGAAAGGCCTTTATTAATAAAGTTCCACAACAAGTTATTGATCTTCTTTTGCATGAATTTAAAAACCATGTTAAAAAGACTCTCATGGGTAAAGGTTATTATAAAGTAGACGATTATCTGAAAGATCAAACTTGCTAGAATAAGTATTTTTTTTGCCATTAATCATGTTGTGTATTTGGTAACGATATATTGAAATTGTAAATATCGTTACTTTTATGTGTCCCAAAACTTTGCCACACGAAGGGAAAGTACCTTAAATCTTAAAGATTTTAAAAATAATAAGAACTGCATTTAAAGATTTTTGATCAATCGCCTGCCTTAACCAGGAATCGAACCTACCAAAAAAGTAAAAAAATATTTTGTTTATTTTTATGATACCTACCAATCGAAAGGGTTACTCATAAGGATTATTTTTTCTTAAGTGACACACGGATTGTATCTATTTGTATGGAATTGTATGCAATTTAAAAAAATCTTTAAATGCAGTTTCATTTCTTTTTAAAAACCAAATGAAGTCTTCTTTCAGTATTTTCTATCTTCAATATTTAAGATACTTTCCCTCCGTGTGGCAAAGTTTTGGGACACCCTGTATATGCCTCGTACTGTATGAAAATATAGACTACTAGCAACTGCCCGCGACTTCGAAGGTCTAACCCCTCGAGAACAGTTCCTTTTTTCGGGATGAACGGTACTTCTCTTTTCTCCACCCCTGACAACGTGTATGCAAAATTTCAAATTTCATGATGTTTTCATGAGGTTGTATACGTAACAAACAAAAAACAAACCAACAAATGGACTTTCGCATTTATAATATTAGTACCTACCTAAGGATAAGGATTTAAAAGTGCTTAATTATTAAATTTATTTGAATAAAGACACTTTGACTTTGAATGTAAACATCATCCTTGCAGATGCCCATGATGATTTTATACGTAAACCATTACCGATCAGGTTCTTTTTTAGCGCCATAAATATGAAACGCAAGCTTATTTCTGACCAGCTACCTACTCTCCATTACTGGCTTTAAAACACAGTTATTGAAGGAATAAGGATTGCCCCAGCAATGTAGTACCTACAATGTCAAACTGAAAGCGATTGCGAAAGATATTTAGGACCGTATTTATAAACCGCTCTCAACGTTAAATAAATATAAAAATAAAAAAAAAAAATAAACGTTGAGAGCTATCTTGAGATGGCGAGGGGTATAGAAGGCAGCAAAGTACATAAATGTCAAATTGTCAGGAAACGTCTTTGAAGTTTACCTCAATAATCACGTGGATCACTTTTGTATGGGCTTTAGCTGCCTTTGAACCCAACTTCAATTTTTAAACGTAATTTAAAGGGCTTTAGCTATTTTTGTTTCTAAAATAAAAGAAGAAAATAAATAAAACCGAAAATTCCCTAGATGGCATGATACTCAGTTCGTTTTCGTAATTTATTGCATTTAGCTGTCTTTGATTCCTATACCACTCTATTTGAGATGCTCTTCTGATCGAAGTGCTCTTCGTATAGAAACAGTATCTCAGGTATGATCTTAAGATTTTTCATAAGGTTGAGAGCGGTTTTATAAATACGGGCCTTAGATACTGGCTTACAAACAGACTTTTTATATTGTGCTTCTTAGAACTGTAGAACGACCACGTCTAGACTTATCAAATTTGTTGGTTAAGTTAAGCCTACCTATTACCGGCGCGGTTGGCATTGTTGGCGACCGGTTCTGTGATGCAAACAATTGCGTAAGCCAGCGAGCTTCTGACGAAAGTAAATCTGTCTGAGTTTATAAATTAAGCTGAAGAGATTAACATTTTCTGTTGTTGCTCTTCCTCTTTTAAACCATTAAATACAGAGGTATTTAGCATTGTTACTGAACACCAGCCGTTATTATCACATAGTTTGAAAAACAAATGTTACAAACAAATCAAAACAAGTAAAAATACAAAGTTAAAGACATGGTTCTACTTTTGACTAAGGTTCAGGGGCGATTATTTTTAGGGTTCCGTACCAACATGGTAAAAAGGAACCCTTATGGTGTGACTCAGTCTGTCTGTCTGTCACAGCTGGATATGTCGCGAACTACCAATGGCATCAACTAGATTTTTGGAATAGTTTAAGATTACGTTTGCACAACTACTATTTTCCAAATAAGAAAGAAATATATTTTTTTTACCACAGGGACTGAAAAGGGTCTTAAAAATTTGAAGTGGGGCTACTAGGGCTTGTGGGGTATCATATGAAAGAGTGGCCAAATAGCATCTTCCACACTATAAAAAATGATAAATGAAAGGCAAACATTACGTTAAAGTCATCGGTTTTCGTTGCCAAAATTAATTTATTTTACTAATATCTGCAAGCAACCGACCGCTCTATTACTAAGTTAAAGTTACTGTTTTATCATAATTTTCATTGTTATGAAAAAGTATACTAGAAAAAAATGCAGTAAAGAAAATTAAATTCACACTGTGAGCGTGTCAGTTTTAGGCTCCATATAAAAGATATAAACGCGCGCGTCCACCCGCGACACGTACTTACATACAACTTTAAGTGCGTTTTTATAGTTTTTAACAGTAACTTTTGATATTTTTGAACAATTACAAAGCTCAGTTAAGATAATTAGGCAGCCTAGACGCAGTAAACGCATATTTTTTTCGAATTAAACGTCTTCTCTCTTCACAATTAATACCATTTAGAAGGTTTTAGTCTCTGCAACTAGTAGACCTAGACTACTCAAATTAGGCTTAAATTGTATAAAATTTAATTAACTTTACAGAAATATAAACAAAAAACTGAAAAATGCTTCCAAACGAAACGGAAACCCCTTTTATTTCGTGAAAAAATTACCATTTTTGACTAGCTGTGTCTCCGCAAACAATGGACCTAAACTACTTGGGGGCTCAAATTGTATAAAATATAGGTGACATTACAAAAACATATTAAAAATTATCCTGAAAAACGCTTCTTTAAAATAGTTTTTTTGTAAATACTGAAACAAGTGCCAATACCTAAAATATAAAAATGAAGTTTAAAAAAATAATGGTTACTGTGTAATTTTTAAGAAACTGCTTAATAAATTGCATTTTTTATACCAGAAATAAGTTCTACGTTATTGGTTTATCCGAAAATGATACCACATTTGACCTATTAGCTAAACCTGAATTATTATGAATGAAGCCGGGAAAAGAGCGCTATTCAAACCGCCACCGTATGGAACTGTATGTAAGGATAGTTTGGCCCAGCTCAATATTAGTTAGGAACAGCCTACAGATCAGTTTCTATCATGTGGCCAAACTTTATCACGACTTGTAACTCTCAACTTTTTTTTGTATAGAGGTTCAATACCTACTAATTCGATACCTTTCTCGGATTCTAAATTACCTAAAACACTTTTGTATTATGAAAATTAGACTCAACGAAGGTACACAAGTTGAAAGGGCTTGGTTTGGGCATATTATGGGAAGGGATAAAAGGCATGTTACTAGAAGAGTAATGTATATGGATGTTGAGGGCTGGAAAGTAAGAGGAAGACGACCACGAGAAACATTCATACTAGAAAAATAAAGAAAAGTTCATCATCATCATATCAGCCGCACGACACCCACTGCTGGGTATAGGCCTCCCCCAAGGATCTCCACGACGATCGGTCCTGCGCTGCCCGCATCCAGCGGCGCACCGCGACCTTCACCCTCACGTGGGTCCACCTTGTCGGAGGCCTACCCACGGAGCGTCATCCGGTGCGCGGTCGCCATTCAAGAACCTTTCCGCCCCAATGGCGATCGGTTCGTCTCGCTATGTGTCCTGCCCATTGCCACTTCAGCTGAGCAATCCTTCGAGCGATGTCGGTTACTTTAGTTCTCCTGCGGATCTCCTCGTTTCTGATTCGATCACGCAGGTAAACGCCGAGCGTTTATGTGAAAAAAAGTTATTTTCTGTAAATTCTGCACCTAAGGGAAACCGAAGTAAATAAAACAACAACAGTAATATCTCATCCTCTTTCGAACTCATTAGGAAACGACTTGGAACTACGTTGCAGATTTTCCAGTACATCGTTCTGGGAACCAACGTATCTTAAATCTAAAAACGAAAAAGGTTCTATTTAATTGCAGCCAATCATAGAAAACCCGTTGCTCGTAATTAATTGAAAAAAGGGCCGATACAATTTGTAAGGGGCATCTCGGATCCGCAGTCGATAATCGACGCAAGGGAATGTTTTAATTAGGTTAGCTGCGACCGGTCCGATGCATGCGCATGCATGACGTCACGCGCCCCTCCCAACTTCCTTGCGAGAGGTATGAAGCCGTTTTGCAACCACAGTAGACTACGATAGCAGTATCTTATTTTTTTAAATTTATTGCTTCTATTTTTAGGGTTCCGTACCCAAGGGTAAAAATAGGACCCTATTACTAAGACTCCGCTGTCCCTGTCTGTCTGTCACCAGGTTGTATCTCATAAACCGTGACAGCTAGACAGTTGAAATTTTCACAGATGATGTAGGTATTTCTGTTGCCGCTATAACAATAAATATTAAAAATAGAATAAAATAAATATTTAAGTGGGGCTCCCTTACAATAAACGTGTTTTTTTTCCCTTTTTTTGCTCGATATTAATAACGACAACAGGTAGACAAACCCACCAACCCCCCATGACCTGGCGAACATCTAGGTTATGCAGGTCGAATCAACGGGAGATGGGCGCGGAATGGCCTCCACCGCGCGCACTTTCTTGACTCCCTACAAATCTTTCGATATCTGTCACCTTTGTCCCTATGGTCCCTCTCCCCTTTCTCCGTTTCTTCTTTCTTCGCCTTGGTTCTTCTTTCTTCACCTCCTCTCGAGTCCACTCCGAATCCTGTGCCACTTACGCGCGAAATCCCGTAGCCGCCTGAAGTTCTCCTCCGATCCTACGAGATCACTGTAGTAAACCGATCCAACCTCGAGCACTTTCACCTTATCTAAAAGTTACCTACGCTCATCCCCGTAGAGCTTGCACTCCCACAGAGCGTGGTATGCGTCCTCTACCTCGAACCCCCCACAGTAGCAGGACCCTACGTTCGCAAGCTTCATCCGGTGAAGCCTACCCCTGAAACAGCCGACAACAGGTAGACAGTTGAAATTTTCACAGATGATGTGTTTCTAATACCGTTATAGCATAAAATACTAAATACAATAAAATAAATATTTAAGGGGGGCTCCCATACAACAAACGTGATTTTTTTTGTCATTTTTTGGTACGGAACCCTTCGTGCGCGAGTCCGACTCGCACTTGGCCGGTTTTTATTTTTATTTTTTGCAGATTAACTTCATCATTACATTATCACCATCAGCCGGATAAGGAAAAATGCGGATTGGGGGTGCAGATTTAATTATGCTGGCTAAGAATACACAATTAACTTTTTACCTTGCTGAATTATTTAAAGTCGACACGCTATACAACATGTTACAAAATAACCCTTAATGCCGAATATGGCAGATAGGGACTATCAAACTGAACAACTTAAAGTATGGGACCAACTCTGAAATCGTGAAAATATCAGCTGTTTCATACAAGATTTAATATCGAAAATACCAAAATGTATGAAACAGTTGTTTTTTTCTCGCGATTTCAGAGTTGGTCCCATAGTAAAAGTTGTTCAGTTTGGGACAGATTATGATGAGAGATGAGATATTTACCATATTCGGCATTCAGGGTTATTCTGTAACACGTTGTATATCTTTATTAAGTAACTTGTTTTGTTTGTATGAGTAACCAAAACAAGTTGAAGTAGGTAGGTACTGTGTTTCTTCTAAAAAGCAGAAGCGACGGACGATTGGATTGCAGTGATAACAAAAATTGCAATTTTCTTCTGTCACTGTGTCATATTTTTTCATAAAATGTTTCTAAAAGCAAACAAGGTTAGAATTATTCTTCCTGCGTTTCAAAGGTCGAACAAAAGTTACTGTTTTTTTGTTGTACTGTAACCCCAATACAAATACAGTAGCCCAGAGGATTTAATTACACCTCTCGGTATAAAGGAGTTGAAGTAACTACCAGAGCCGCACAATCCACGTGTTTGCTTAATCCCGACTAGAATTAAGGGCGGGTTTATCATGTAATCGGAGATGTTCGTTTTACGATTGCAATATTTAAGGGTTTGAGAACAAACTAGTTATCTACTATTGGTCTATTACTGGTCATGGACAATTTAACAGACATCTTTTTAAATTAGGTGTCACGGACAGTCCCCTATGCAGAGGATGCATGGAGGAATAAGAAACAGCCGCCCACGTGCTGCTGGAATGCAGAGGGGTGGCCCCATAGAAATAGAATGTTAAAGAACAACAAAGTCAATAAACAGTGGCCCTACCATGAGTTGACGCAAACTGTTTACGTTACAGTAAACTGTCGGATATACTGCTCACAGTCAATACGAGTGAGAGAGAGAAAACGATAGTTTACTGTAACGTAAACAGTTTGCAACAACTCATGGTAGGGCCACAGGTGATCCGAAAACGAATCAATACATTTTATATGAGATACGTAAAACTATGTTCCATTCTGTTTTCTTTGGTGGCAATATCTTATTTACCTTTGAAAAGTGTGATTATTTGGATTGTTTCTTTTTGTCACATCACAATAACTTAGAGCAGAAGACACCATAGTTCCACGATACCTTTATTTTAAATTCTAATTAAGATTAAAGAATATATTAAACAAACTGTGATTGCTCATTTGCTAGGCGCGACGCTAGGGGCTCTTACTGTAAAAAATGTTGGCACATGTCACTTGATCCTTTGTCTCTTTTTTACATAGACCGTGTTCGTATGATGTAAACTTCTCTTTTCCACGCTTTGTTGGTCTTCTTGAGCGCAGCGAAAATTTTTTCTGTGTCTATGGGTGGCCCCTTACCGGGCGTGGTACCTCGGCTCCGGACAGCGTCCAGGAAGCGATCACGAATGTGAAAGCCCTTGGAGCGTTTCTGGCTGAGCTGGGCTGGCTGGAGTGATCCGGCCGCACATCCTCTGACGCAAAATAGGCGCAATGGACGTCGAGTTGCGGAAACCGCCTGCACTGATAAGAAGAAGAAGTTACCTACTAGAGCATTTTGGCGAATATTTCTGTGTAATGTCGTATTTTGGTGTAGCAAAAAGTTTGAGCGCTAATGTTGAACGATAAAACCAAAACTTCATTTCTGCCATTTAAGGATAGATTATTGGCAAAAGCTTAAATTTAGCTGATATTTTATAGCGACTTACAATCTTGTTTTTTAATCAAAACTGGCGGCTTATAGGATGTGTCGTTTTGTCATTCTTAACTATACAACCTTAGAATAATAACACCTAGAACGATAGTTCTACAAAGCGCACTGTCAAAAGTGAGGCAACTAAGACAGCCAAAATGGCCCCGTTTCCAGGTTTTTATTCGCCATTATTACCTAATCATACCGAATAAGTACAAAACAGTTTCAATTTTCCTTTATTTATTAGATTAGTTACTATATTATTGGGTTTTAATTACGATTAGGTAACGTTTGAAGGATATAAATCTGAATACTAAGCCATTCTGGCTTGGTATTAGTTGCCTCACTTTGCATACGAGGACACGGTTTCTAGGTGTTATTATTCTAAGTATACAACGTTATTTTAGGTTACCTCAAAAAATGGACACCATTTGTAGAGTTGATACTTAAATATTCTTTTTTTAAATGAAATAATCCTGAAATCGGCAAAGAAAACAGCTGTTTCATACATTTTAACGGAGTTCAAATAAATTTTATTTGAAATTTTGTCGTGCTAATAATGATCAACTTTACAAAATTGGTTTTCTTTCAGGTTTAGTGATAATTTTTTGTCGAAATTTCGATTTTGACGGATTTTAGCGATACAACCTAGAGAAACCTTTGGGTCTACTAAATACATTTATATGTGTCTGCGAAAAAAAGTATTATGATTATTCACTGGAAAGTTATAAGGTTAGAAATGAAAATGTAAGTTCGGCACCCTGATTATCTAAAACGAAACTATTTAGCGACCGGTTTCATTCTACATACATTGCTACTTTTCTTTGGTATTTTTTTTAATCCAAAAAGAAGTAGCAATGGATCACTATCATCTATGAACTGCAACCGGTCGCTAGGTGGTTTCTTATTAGATAATCAGCCCGCGGGAATGATTTCTCAGAGTCAACTTTGAACATACACAGAAAGACAAACAAATACAAACAACAAATAAAAATATGAAATTTAATTTTCTTATGAAGTAAAGATGATTCTGATATAAATTTTACGTATGTAAATTTTTTTTTTTAAGTTCTAATTTTTTGGGGGGGAAGTCAGTGTTGGCCTCGGTGGGGTGTGTTCTTGCCAGAGAACACTCCTCTATAAAAAGCCGGGAAACGCCGATTGCGCACGTCTAGGAGGAGCTAGACTACATGCGCGCACTGGCCAGTCCTATTCACACCACGTCCTCGCCATTGCTAGAATGCCGCCGCAATCTAGCAATGGACCCACTCCCAGCAGTGGGTCGTCCTCCCCGGGCAATGTCAAGGTCTGAATGGAGCTCCACCATCTTGCACCTCCGGACCTTGATAGCAAATGTGAAGGGCAAAAGCGAGTCTTCGGCGCTATAACCGAACAACTGGCTAGGGGAAAACAACCCCGAATAAAAATTTTTATAACCATGGAAGCAAAATCTAAAGAGATACTACCCCAGGAGGGTACCTGCGTTAACGCTAGAGAATCCCTCCCTGAGTCTAGCTCACTGCTAGCTCACGGCTGCCCCGCGTATTCTGGGGGGGGCAAAGTTTTGCCGCAAATGGAACTTGATGACATTGTAGTTAGTAAAGAAACGCCAAAAAATAAAAAACTTGTCCAACAAGCGTTCCACCCTAGCTTGTTTATAAATAGAACACGAAGCATGTCTCTGTGTAGCAGTAAGACAAATATCTCAGACGAAACTGTAACAGATAACCCCAATCACAACATGCAAAGTAGAGATAACCAGAGCGATAAAAGAAATCCTCCAAATTGGCAAAGAGTACCTGCGCCAAGAAACCCCAAACGGAAGAAGCTATCCGAAAGTCCTCCACCCATAGCAACCACAAATAGATATGGAGAACTACCGGTAGATATACTGATGATGGAGAAAATGTCTCTCCACCACAAAAAGTATACAAGCCACCACCGATAGTCCTCTACGGCATCGAAGATGTTAATAAACTAACAGAACTACTAAAAACTGTAGCTGAGAGCAAAGACTTCACATATAAAATTGTAAACAGAAACCAGCTAAGAGTGAGTAGTACAACCACAGAAACCTATAAGAAACTAACCGAATTAGTACGGGAGCATGGGCTTATTGGTCATACATTCAACAGAAAGGACAAAAGAAACTTCAGGATTGTTATTAAAAACCTACATCCCACAACACCTATTAGTGCAATAAAAGAGGAAATAGAGCTCACTGGAAATACAGTAGTTGGTGAGATAATCAATTTTAAATATGGACCAGAGAAAAAGCCTTCTTCTACCTTTTTTGTTAACCTCCTGGCAGGGCCAGAAAATAAATTTGTGAAGGACCTTAAATATATTTATCACCAGTCAGTCACTATTGAAGACCCAAAAAAACGGAAGTTTATTGTTTATTTTACGGCCCACGCAGGAACAGCCGTAGTTATCCGAGAAACAATCAAGCACCACCTAATGCCTGAATTCAAGACCGAATACCTTCAAGCTACAACAGTCGCTGTAGAAGACAAATGTGGTCTTGTGTATAATGTGTCTTCTGTCTACTGTCCACCGAAACACAAAATAAACAATCCAATGTTCAGTGCTTTCTTCTCCACACTTGGCCATCGTTTCATAGCGGGAGGCGACTGGAACGCGAAACACACTCACTGGGCCTCTAGAACTATAACACCTAGAGGTAGACAACTTCTGAATACTATCACCATAAACCACTTACACTCGATATCAACTGGAGAACCAACATACTGGCCGACTGATCCTAACAAGATTCCTGATCTCTTAGACTTCTTTATAGTAGGAGGTCTATCTAGACATTATCTTAAAGCCGAATCTTGTCTTGATGGTAGCTCAGATCATACACCTGTTATTCTCACGGTCAGTACTACTCTTATTGAATATGACACTCAGGCTACACTTAGCAATAAACACACGGATTGGTATGCCTTTCGAGAGTACATAGAAGAACAGATAAATATGAAAATGGCCCTGAAATCGCCAGATGATATCGAGGAAGCAACTTTATATATAACACGCCTTATACAAGAGGCTTGTTGGAAATGTACCCCAGATGTGACAAGAAAGAATGTCTCCTCAAACCATCCTCTTGAAATAAAACAGAAAATTTTGGAGAAAAGGCGACTGAGAAGAGTATGGCACCAAAGCAGGCACCCGATGGACAAAACGGCTTTCAATAAAGCTACTTCTGAACTTAAAACAGCAATATCTGATCTGCAAAATAACACCTTGCAAGCACGACTCGAGTCATTGACAGCTACGGCTGCAACAGACTATTCGCTTTGGAAGTTCACGAAGTCACTAGATCGACCTCAAGTACCTAAACCTCCCATAAAAACCAATACAGGTCAATGGGCTAGATCCAGACAGGAAAAGGCGAACGTATTTGCTGAACATCTATCTAAGGTTTTCACGCCAAATGAAGGTGGGAATGATAGACATGTACAAGGCATATTGAACCAAGTGCTACAACTCGACTTACCACCCAAGCCAACATCAACTCGGAAAGTCTGGACCCTTATAAAAAGTTTGAAAGACAGAAAAGCACCTGGATTTGACCTGATTACGAAAGAAGTTCTCAAAGAACTCCCAAAAAAAGCTGTCACTTTCTTAACAGTTTTGTTTAATGGGATCTTGCGCACACAACATTTCCCCTCATTATGGAAGATATCACAAATAATCATGATACATAAAGCGGGAAAACCAGCTCATGAAGTGACTTCTTACCGACCAATAAGCTTGCTTCCAACGCTCTCGAAACTGTTTGAGATTATTTTAAAACGCAGAATCATGCCAATGCTCTCAGTCAACAAAACAATCCCAAACCACCAGTTTGGATTCAGGGAACATCACTCTACTATAGAGCAAGTCCATAGGGTGTGTTCTGTGATAAGAAGTACCTTGGAACAGAAGGAGTACTGCTCATCAGCATTCTTAGACATCCAACAAGCATTCGACAAGGTCTGGCATGATGGCCTGCTCTGTAAATTAAAAACAAGTATCTCACATAGCTACTACTTGCTTATGTCATCATATCTGTCAGGTCGGCAATTCCAGGTAAAAGAGGGTGATTTCACATCCCCATTCTACAACATAACGGCGGGGGTACCCCAAGGATCTGTCCTTGGTCCTATACTCTACACCATCTACACATCAGACCTACCAGAAGTACAAGGTACCACAGTAGCTACCTATGCTGATGACACAGCCATTCTGGCAAGCAATAGCGACGCAATCTCTGCCTCAGAATCACTTCAGAAAGGCCTGGACGAAATCAATAAGTGGCTGAACAAATGGCGGATTAAAGCCAGTGCTAGCAAGTCAGTACAGGTCACATTTACATTAAGACGTAATAACTGTCCACCAGTCAGTCTTGCTGGTAATATGCTACCACATCATGAGACTGTAAGATACCTTGGTTTGCACTTAGATCGGCGCCTGACTTGGAAGACACATATAAAAACAAAAAGAGATGAGCTAAACATTAGATACAAGAAGCTATATTGGTTGCTGGGAAGAAATTCAAAACTGTCAATAGACAATAAGCTCCTTATCTACACAAGCATACTGAGACCATGTTGGATGTACGGTATACAGCTCTGGGGCAGTGCTGGCGACTCAAATATAAACGTTCTCCAACGATTTCAAAATATAATTTTAAGAAATATAGCAAATGTCCCATGGTTTACAACTAACAAAGAGATCCATGAGAATTTGCAAATGTCTACCATAAAGGAAGAGATTCGAAACTCCACAGTGACCTACAAAAAGAGACTGAGCAACCATCCAAATGAACTGGCTTGCCAGCTTTTGCACGGCAGAAGAGACACACGACTGAAACGCCGAATTATATTGGAACTGGACGAGATGTCAATTTGAAAATAAAGGGTAGATAGCTCCATTGGGAGCTACGCTCGTCAAGTCCATTGCCTTCATCAAATTTGCTCATAGTCTACGACTGATCGCAGATGCAACAGATAAAAAAAAAAAAAAAAGTTCTAATTTTTTAAAGGACTTTTATCTTACAAGATATGCCAGTCCTATCTTATCCTAAACATGCTAACTACATACTAAAATAATATCTTACAACAGATCACAAGTTTCATTACGTGATTGCGAGGGCATCGATCACCGATGACTGACCATATCACAAATGTATTTTGCTGAACTAGAGGTTGGTTCACTAAGTAAACTCTGAAAGATGCCTAAATCTAATTTGTTTATATTCAGAGCAGTCATTAGCGTTCGACGCTCTCTCACGTTTTTAACACACTCCGACAACAAATGCTGAACATCGTCGATTGTTCCGCAATCGTCACAATTAGGTGAATCTACTTTTTTCATCATGAAAGCGAAATTGTTTGTCGGATAGTGTCCACATCTAAGTCTATGCATAATTACAACATGTTGTCTACTTAAACTACAGTTACTGCACCAAGGGATTCGAAGAGGCTCACACTGAATAGTTTTGTACCAAATACCTTTGTATTTAGAGCGTTCATTAAAATATTCCTTCCAATTGTTGTAAACAATACTTTTATATTTTGGGAGTGCATCGGTATAATACTGTGTGGTGTTGTACATGTTTCCTTCTAAAGCCGCTGCCTTTGCTAACCTATCCGCCTCTTCGTTTCCACTTAACCCAAAGTGAGATGGAACCCATTGAAGTCTAAGGCATCTACATATTGCTATTATGACATTCATGAAGCTTTGCGAGGATGCTGTAAGCTATCGATACACCTCTGAAACCAGAGGCGCATCGAGCTATATGCTGCAAAGCACTTTGAATATCTGAGAAGATGACGCATTTTTACCGACTTCAAAAGGAGGGAGGTACTCAATTCGACCCGTTTTTTTGTTTTTTTTTTTTTTTTTTTGTTTTTTGTATGTACACCGATTACTCGAAGACGGCTGAACCGATTGAAATGATTCAAACGTTATTACATTAGGTAAACTCCCAAGTTGGTCCCATTTTTTTAAATTTTGAAATCGGTTCAGTAATTTTCAAGTAATCTTGAAAAAAGCACGAAAATAGTATGATTTTGTGTGAACTACCTCGATGACCAGTCGTATAACTTCTTTGTTTATGAACTGAATAAGATAATTATTTTTTTGTTGAAAAGGTGATATCTTAAGTGTAGTTCTTTAAAAAAGGAGGTTCTCAGTTGGACCCGCATGTATATTTCTCCGCGAATAACTCGCGTTTGGCTGAGCCCATTTTTCTACCTCAATAATATACCTACACTACGTAATACAGAAGGTACCTCACTACAAATTAAAAAAATAAAAAATTGTTTAAAAAACAAAAAACCGACTTCAAAAAACCTATCTCTAAAAATCAAGAAATAATATTCGTAATAATATAACACGTCTATTGAAGTCGGGTGTGGCTTTTAGAATAAAAAAAAAGGAATTTGTACTCCAGCCCCACCCGACTTCAATAGACGTGTTATATTATTACGAATATTATTTCTTGATTTTTAGAGATAGGTTTTTTGAAGTCGGTTTTTTGTTTTTTAAACAATTTTTGACAAACCTTTTTGAAAAACCAAAAATAATATTAATGTATCTAGAAGAAATTCACAGTGAATTCTGAGCGTTTTTAGTAGTTTTATGGTTTTTGATTTTAGAGGTTTAATGAAAAAGTTAAGGAAATTTTCCAAAAAGCGAGGCCGCTATGAACTATTCCAATAGCTATTCTGCACTATTCAATAAGTCAAAATTGTTAATGTATTTTTGTTTCTGAGATCGAGAACGCCAAAATTGGCCATTTTACGCAGAAATCACAGTCGAGACGTAATATGCCTCTTAACAAAAAATTGCGATGCATGAAAAAGTGTTCAACTACTGACACGCCGGTCGATTTTTATACAAACGAGGTAACTTTGAAGCCTTGGTTCTCCGCCAAGGATTAACCTGCTGTGATCTGATGATGGCTATCAAGGGAACGATACACACCCAACATATCAGCAGCATTCTAAAAGATACAAGGATATGTTTAAAAATCTGCGAAATTAGCATAAAAAAATGTATGGAAATCCTCTGATCCTTATATCTCTAAGAATGTTGATTGTGTGTATAGCGATCTGAAACTCCTTCATTCGGTCCCTGGATGGCCATCATCAGATCACAGTTAGGTCAATTCTTGGCGGAGAACCAAGGCTTCAAAGTAACCTCGTTTGTATGAAAATTGACTGGTGTCTTTAATTATGTGATCACCATAATTATGTACGAAATAAGTAGTTAATAATATATGTATGTTTGTATGAAGTAAGTAATGTACTGAAGTGTTAACTGAGCTTAACATTTTCAATACTGGCACACTGTATCACAATCTATGGGAAAGTTATTCTCGGAATGGACGATAAGAGACTTCCTTCGATCCATCGTCTCTGTCACTCATAAGCCAAGAAATGCATTAGAAAGGGATGGATGTCATGGAATGTCCCGTGCGGTTTTATTATTCATCGAAAGTTTCATCGGAGGTTGAATAACTTCTTATAAATAATTTAAAGGACATTCCTAAAACGATGTTTTTTTAATATTGACAAGTTGTACCATTTTGTTATCGTAACCATACATCGAATTATAATGAGTTAGATAAGGGATAATAAAGCAAAGCTTTTTTAAAAGATGTTGTTATAAAGTTCTCTTTAGTGTAGGAGCTCGATGGCACAGTGGTTTAACACTTGACCCAGTGATTGCGGAGGTTAAGCAATTTGCGTAAGGATCGGTCATGGGATGGGTGACCAAAAATGTATCTTGAGCTCCTCCGTGCTTCGGAAGGCACGTTAAGCCGTTGGTCCCGGCTGCATTTGAAATCTTTAACACCCACCATTCCGCGTTGGGCCCGCGTGGTGGGTTATAAAATTGTACCCAGTTATATTTTTTTAACTCAAAAACTTATTACCTCTATTGAATAATAATATCGTCTACAAGAATAATAATTTCTTCGTTTTTTTAAGGTAAAGCAACTTTCGCAAGGTCAGGTCATGGGATGGGTGACCAAAAATGTATTTTGAGCTCCTCCGTGCTTCGGAAGGCACGTTAAGCCATTGGTCCCGGCTGCATTTGTAGTCGTTAACACTCACCAATCCGCGTTGGGCCCGCGTG
Source organism: Agriphila geniculea (assembly GCA_943789525.1). NCBI lineage: Eukaryota > Metazoa > Arthropoda > Insecta > Lepidoptera > Crambidae > Agriphila > Agriphila geniculea. The sequence goes on along the minus strand of OX038890.1, from coordinate 11,891,421 downwards.
GTGAGTAATAAAAATATACCTAGTTATATTTTTGAAGTGAAAATTTCTATAGTGGCGTTGTGCGCTTTTTGTATGGGGAAAAAATGCTAAACTCGCGTCAGGAATCACGTGGCTGATCGAAAATGCGTAAGACGGATGTGACGGATGGAGAGAAGATAGCTGGCGGCGGAAGTATCCCCCTCTCTTTCTACGGGGCGCGTTGAAAATGGCGGCGCGTCATTTTAAGACGTAAACACTTGTGTCACCAGCAACGCGCTAATTTTGAAAATGGAACTAATAGCAGCGATCTCTTCGTTGAAATCATAGACTTATTTATACTCTGTGACTATAAATCGTAGAATGCGTGTATGTAGAAAAGGCCACTGGCGCGAAATCTTTAGAATTTTTCTCTAATTAAAAACTGATTGAATTGTGTGACTGTATAGTAATAGGAAAGAAATAATTTTAATCCTTTGCCGCTAATTTCAAAATATCAAAAATGCACAACGTCAATATTCAAGTTTTCACTTCTGCCGGCACTCCCGTGCCAACCGATTTTTTTTAACTCAAAAACTTATTACCTCTAGCGAATAAATATCGCCTACAAGAATAATAATTATAATGTTATTTTTTTATTTATAACAGTTTAACATTGTTTACGATATGGTTGCGTGTTCATAAATTTATTTAATTCATTATACAGTTATGTTTTGTTATTGTGTTTTTATTTAATTTATCTGAACAAGTAACTGCATATATTTTTTCAAGTTTAGGTAGTGGTTTGATGTTTAATATTAACAACAAAGACTTCTATGTTGTGAAGTCTTTGATTAACAACATCAGATGGAGTGACAAATTCTATATTTTATACTTATATCAACAGATGGGACAAAAAATAACTAAGTAAAATGCCTTCACGATCAAGTTGATTTTATTTCTTGGAAGTAAATAGCATAGACATAAATTAAAAGTAAAAATAATGTTTATCTAGTATTAATCATGTTGTAATCATAATGTGTTGATTGACTTGAGCAATATTTCAACAGTAACTTATACTAAACTTATAATTAATATGATACTCAATAAAAAAAATATTATTGATGAAAATTGATCATACAATAGCGTTACTTATGCATTATCATCGCTAACTCTACCAAAAAATCGATTTACTATTCTCATATTGACTGTATGGACAGATGAGCCTTCTTAATTTGGTCGGTTGCTCAAAAAGCGATCGTATTTTGTTTCTTAATAATTCCAGAGTACAGGCACTACAAGTTCTGCAAATACGTCACGAATTGTAGAGTATATATCTGTCCCTGTTTATTGTATGAATAGAAGGCTGTTCGAAAGGGAGAGAATACGAGAGCTTGAGACTCGCTAGCGGGACATCGACCAGCAGCTTTCAGAAAAACTTTGACGTAGTTGAACACGGTTGTAGCTCGGAAATGTAGTAACAGTTACACACCTAATAAGGTAGAGCGATAAATTCTAAAAATGTTTGTGTAAACCCATATTTAGAATCGGATGAATTTCCTCTAAACTAAGGAAACTATTTATATATTTTGGTCATCAAAAGGCAGTTTATTAACAGTCAGGTAGCACATGGTATTTTTTTCATTATTTTGTTATGCCGTTAAAAGCTTTGCACGGAACAAAATATTATTTCCATAAAATTGCATTTCCACAAGATTCAAGTTTAAGTTAAAAGTCATAAATACTTGAATGAAGTAAATTATACCTCAATGTAAATGAAAAGCAAGCAAGTATTTAAGAAAGAATCAAAGAAGAAATAATGTGTACGAATTATATACAGTTATTGTTCAGAACTTATTAAGATTTTGCAGGTAAAATAGATTTTCATAAAAAGTATTTTTAGTATTTCATAAAAAGCTTCTCCCTTTAAAAGCTCTGACAGATCCGTTCCGAGTTACAACGCAGCTTCACTCAGGTTACTTGCCCCGTGGACATCGACAAAAACCGTGCAGCCTTCGTGTGCATGTGTGCGGGCGTCCAACAGGCTCACACACACTCGCGTGCGCATACCGGGCGCCGCCGGCGCAAGAGAAACTGTGCGTTTTGCATTCAACACTCAGTTGTAAAGGCACATTTGGGGTCATCAAACGCTATATAGCAAACGAGACCCTTTTTTCGATAGTTTTTAGTGAAAAATAAAACCTCCTTCGATACTTTACAACTATATTTAACATTTTTGAAGTGTTATAGTGATTGTGTGAAGTGAAACTGTGAAACTGTGTTTGGTGAGGTGGAATTTATAAGTTTCTTGGATATGGCAGTATTTAGCTGAAGATGTGGGAAACTCTTTGCTACGGAAAGTCAGTTAGAAAAAAGGGACCAGGTTTATAGGTAAGTTGCTAAATAAAGTTACTTTGAAGTGGTAGAAAGCTGGAAAATTGTGTTTGGTATTCAAACAATTTATCAAAGCCCGTTATGTCAAATAATAGAGACAAGTTTCTTTTATGGTTCGATACTCTCTAAGTACTTGGAAGCTTTTTGTTGGACAGATACTTAACTGAACGGGTACTTAAAAGTCAAGTTTTGATAAGTAACCATAGAAATGTGGTAAGAGCTTTTTTTAAAACTACTGCGAAGATTTTTGCCAGAAAAAGATATTATTTTCAAAAATCCAAAGAATTTATTACCATTATTGTATCAAAATTATGTTTTATGTATGTAATAGAGCTTTTACTTAATTCATAATCTAAACTTTTTATGTGACTAAATATCACTATATCATCTAACTATTTATTATAAGTTAGACTCTAACTTATAATAAATACAATGACTTACTTATAATATATGTGCTTTTTTATACCACCTGATTTCCGATCAAGCTACTATTCTACTGTGAATTAATGGCATGGCACACATGTGTATATATTTATTATACATCTTCTGTGAGGCACCTATATCTATTATAATTTTGCCACACAAATTGAAACTGCTTTTACCTCAAGATAAAGTTTACATTCGTAAAAAAGCTTATGTACTCGTAGCTATATTAGTTGGTATTTTTGGTGTGGTATTGATAAAAGTATTAACTCATTTTTAAAACGCCATATCTCTACGCAGTTTTTTATCACGTAAAGATTGGTTTGAAATAAAAGATTTTATTTTTCATTAACGTTTAGTTTGTTGATGAACCTTCAAAGTTATGTCATGTTTACATCGTTATCTTTTGTATATTTTGTATCTTTCGGTGACTAGTTTTTGCAACTAAGTAGTTATAGTTATGGGTAGCATTATGGTAGGAACTTATGTTTTTAGGGTTCCGTAGCCTAAATGGCAAAAAACGGAACCCTTATAGATTCGTCATATCTGTCTGTCCGTATGTCACAGCCACTTTATTCCGAAAGTATTAAGACTACACAGTTGAAACTTGGTAGGTAGATGTATTCTATTAACCGCTTAACGAATAACAATAAGAATACGAACAAAAATAAGAAAAATAAAAAATTAAGGGGGTAACGAATTTAATATAGGGTGCCTATACATGGAATTGAAACTGAAAAAAAAATTTTCTTCAAACCAACACGTGTTGGATGTCTATAGATAGGTCTTTAAAAATTACATTGAGGTTCTTAAGACAACTTTTTCTCAAAGTCAACCGTTTGAAAGATATACACCGCCAAAATGGTAAAATGTGATTCTCTTATTTCAAAAGTTAAAGGGGGGGGGGGGGCCCTTTAACTTTTGAAATAAGAGAGTCAAAATCTAAAAAAAAAAAATGCTGTAGATCTTAATAAACACTTTCAACGAAAATTAGTTTGAACGAGATATAGTAATTAGTTTTTGAGTTATAGCGCATATTCCAAAACCGCAAATATAACTTTGTCATTCATACCAACACTGAAGATTAAGTTATTTTTGCAGACGAAAAATGATAGGTGGTATGATATACAGTAACTACGGAACCCTACGGCGCATGGCCCGACGCGCACTTGGCCGGTTTTTTACTCATGTGGTAGGAATATCTTATTGTTACTACGTCATACATTTTACTTTAAATAAATTGGTACTTCTTTTATTATTAAAAAGAAATTAACAAAGTAATTTTCAAATGTTAGCAAGATGATGTACCTATATTATATTGTATCTGTGTAAGTAGTTATCATGGAGCCAAGTATCACGACAAAAATCTCGTTTGAGTAAATTTAAATTCTGGTTTGGTAATATCATAACTTTTTCATGTCAAATTGTATGACATCTTACAAATTAATTTGCTTATCAAATCAGTAGCTTGTCTGACTAATCTATGTACTAAATTATTAAGCGTTTGGTTTAAAAGTACATTCATAATGACTTCATTTTCTCACAGTTAGTTGGTTACTTTCTATTGGAACCTTGATACTAAGCCGGTTTGTAAAGTTTCAATATCGCCGGTAGTACTCATGTTAACTATTCAGACTAATAAAGTAGGGGACATTATCACTAACAACTACTAGTTGTCACCTATAAAAAGTGTAGTCCACTTGTTAGGAATGTTAGCAATACGAGAAAGCTTTTAGCAAGGTTTCTATTGGTTGCAGTTAATTGAGGTTGTTAGCTGTTATAAATATATTACGGCTCCACAGCCTACAACATTTTTCCACAGATTATTTTTTTGTAGCTACAATTTGTAATTGAATACCTACCAGACACCAGTGTTGTTGCGAAACTGAGTTTTGGCTATCTAGTTTAGGGGGTGTATCATGCAATTTATATAATTGTAGTTTCAAATTTTTGGTTTACAGTTGAAAGAGCTGCGCTGCGATAGTCCCTATACTAGACCGAATTTGGTCTTAGAATGCCAGCACACAAATATTTTAATGGAAAGGCTTTGCCGTATAAATAATTTTGTAATATGCAAAATACATAGATTTTATTATACAATTTTCTTTATTTTTTTTATTTTATAATGAAACCACTAAAATAAACAAATTATAGTTGGTTTCAATACAATTTGTCAAAAACTTTTTTGTCCGCCGTGTCTTTTGTCTCACAGTTTAATTAAAAAGTCAAAGCAACTTAAGTACCTACCTACTTGTAAAAAGATAAAACAATGTTAACTAAAATGAACTTTTACTGCAGTGAAACCGAGCAGTTAACCTTGTTGTAATCAGTTGTGCTCTATCGTGTGTGATCTATCGCGCTACAAACTCCCAGCTCCCGGTAACACGGTCGTGCTGAATTTAAATTAGCAAGGAGTGTTAGGTGGCCTAGCGTTTTGCAACAATTCGCAACAATTATCTACCTGTGATAACTATTATTTACAATTTATGAAGATTGAAATCTATCTAAAAACGTAACTTCAAATTATATCTCTATCAACAAAAATAATACATCATGAATATTTTGCAAACAAAGGGGTGAGTGAGCATACAGCCTACTTCAAAATTATTAGTCCGTGAGCCCGCGACAGTATTGCCTACTTCATATGACATCACGATGAAATGCATGGCACACGGTCGGAAAAGTTGTGCTGAGCGAGGATCAGAAGATTATCGCAAATAGAATTGGCCGGAAGCTTGAGAAAATCTTCCACTTCCGGTCAAAATTTTAAGATTATATTTACGTCATGTGACATCAGTAAGAGACCCGTGCCATCATTTAGTTTTCAATGTCAATTGTCAATCGTAGAGAGAGTAAACACAAGTCTGTCAGTTCTGAAATGGCCGGAATACCTTAAACTTAAAATTTTTGTTTTTTAGTCATTAACCTCTTTGTTGTTAAGAAAACTGTATTACCCGGTTAAATTGGGAATGCTCTGTTTACTCCATTGCCCTTTACTTAGAGCATCGCGGAAGGGAGCAGCCTTAGCGATTATTACTCTATTCAATTTTTTCTGGCATTTTTTGCGGGGGGGGAAAGTGCACACAAGTGCAGTGCCGCATACTCACATACAAAAACAACACTGTAAAGACGACACCAACACATAAAAAATAAAACAAAACAGCTAAAATTTGTGTACGGATGAGTCACACATCAAAATATGACACGTTTTTGACATAAAGGGCTGGGCTCAATTGTCGTTGCAGCAATATCGATACGGAAAAAGGAATAAAGGTAACAAACTCAAACATTTTACATGGGGTGAATAACAACAAAGAGCCCAACAAGCAAAAACCTTTTGGACCAACTGACCACTAAATCTCATCACCAGTGGTCAGTTGAGAAATGAATTTCTCATCTGACCACTGGAGGTGAATTGGGTTGGGAGCAATTTATCCCTAATTCATCACCAATGATGAAACTGATGAAGTGGGGGGGGTTTTTGTTTCAACTGACTACGGATGACCTTTTGAAAACTATGGCAGCCTATTTCATTAAATCATAATTTAACCACCATAAGTTAACCTTTTCCATATTTATGTGATCCTGGTAATTTGGAGATGCAAGTGATTGAAAATATTTCATTTTGAACCAAAGCGAAGCGAGGACACTTTGCTAGTTAATTATAAAATAAAAATGACACAGAAAATTATAGAAGTTAACCTTCTCCGTATTTATATGATCCTGGTACTTTGGAAACGTAAGTAATTAAAAATATATAAAAAAAACTGAAACTCCTTGTCAGCAGAAGTTGGGAAATAATCATATCGCAGTCAGATTTGAATATTTTATAAATATAATATTTTTGGTTTGGTCACTACACCAGTGGTGAAATGGGAGTAAGATGGTGTTATTTAATAACGGATAGTCAGTTGAGAAATTGGAGTTCCAACCAACCACTGGTGGTAGGATTTGGTGGTCAGATGGTCCGGAAGGAGCAAAAAAGTCTCAGGATGCGTACATTATTAGAGTGGTAGGCTTACAGGGCTCCTATAATTGTTTTGTGACATGTCATCGTTCTTAAAATAGTCTTAAAAAAGTTAATACCTACGGACTCAAGAACACTCAGTCTTATTGTCAAGTCTCAGACGTATTAAGAGCATTTTATGACGTTTTTCTATTATAAATGATCTTATTCCATTCATTTTTATATAATAATATAAGATGTATCAAAAAGATTATTTATTCTGTGAGAGAACCAATTAATTTATGCTGTGATTTTATTTTACTCTTTGACGCAGAATGTAACAGTGCAAAACTGCAAAGACCAAATTGAGTCTGTCAGAAGTTAAAAAGAATTAATAAATATTTAAGAATTTTTAGGTATATCACATTTATGAGAATGCCTGGAGCAGGACCAGCACGCGTAGCATGACCAACATCGAGATAAGATTCGACTGTTTTTTCGGGTTGAGATCGAGATACCAGTGGCGAAGGGTCCATACAAGCCGATTCCCATCGGCTTACCTTTTGGAAATCCTACCCCACTGATCCACTATGCAGATCACTACATTTTTCATCATTTTTGTATAGCGGCTTACCTTCGCCATAATTTCACCCCTCGCCACTGCGAGATACTCATGCTCGCATTTAACAACTAGTAGACTCGTATTGTTCTTTGTCGTGGCCTAATGTCAAAAGTCGACAAACATGAGCTTTTCTCTTCAACTGACATTAATTTGACAGTTGAATCAGAGAAACTTGTCTACCACCGTTTGAGTAGTCGAGAAGGTCGAGAGAGAATTACAGACTAATAAGAAGATTCGAAATAGTTTTCTACGTATTTTATTTTATATGAATCTAAATTTCGCAATAAAAATAAATCTAAATTATCCGTGCTTATATCTTATTCCTTAAAAACTTAAAATTAAAATTATTTTCATACGTTGATTTCAATATTTCGTAATTTTCTCGTCATTTTACACAGATTACTAAATTAACAATTTCGTTAGTAGTCTGTGTTATCTTTTCAAAATACTCTCAATAAAAGAAAGGCAAACGAATTTATATCCATACAGCTATATTTAATTCGTTTTAAGAGTTTAGCGTTGTGAAATCTATAGAAAGGAACGGTGCTTTATGAGAAATAAAGTAATTATTTTCTATTGGCAATATTATTCTTCTCGAGCTCGAGAGAGCTTGTCTACGGAAGAGAACGCTTTCTTGAGTGCCTCTTTATCTTAGAACTTATAAAAAAAATGAGAATCATGTTTAAACTAAATTATTTCGGATCATTTTAGATAATTTTGACGTTTATTGGTGTTGAAATAAAAAGATTACCTTTAAAATTCACTTTTTTTATTAAAAGACATTAAAAGATTTCGAAATTCTGAGAACGAGTCCCACCTGTCTGTCAAACTGTGCTCAGCAATCGAGAAGGTCGAGACGACAAGTCTTCGTAGACAAGAGTCTTGTTTGCTCATGCTACGCGTGCGGCCATATCCTTTATCGACAAACATTGTGATACGGTAACATCACTAAGTTGCTCATCGGCGAGAACTCGGATTTATCTAGCGACAGATCTGAAATTTGTACGGAGGAGCCATGGACGAGCAGACCCGATGTCACTGAATAAATTTGACAACTATTCAAGAATAAAATATACGAATTTAATGTTTAAATGTAAACAAATAGCAATAATACGACAAAAAATTACTTTCATGTGAAATGTAACACCGACTTTTTGTAAACTTTGATGTTCCAGACCTCTTTTAACAGTAAAAAACTCATCAATTCGGCATTTTAAACACTGCAGCGTTCACATGCGCGACTGGACTCGGTCTAGAAAGAAATCCGGGCGCAACTGGTTTTATCAACTGCATATGCCCATTTGGGCTTGTACTTCGGCAGAGGGGAAAGCTTCGTATGGCTTCTCTTTCTGGGACAGAAGCGCGTCTTACTCTAAGGCCCTTTATATTATTACACTGGACTGGCTGCTGTCAAACTGGGCCTCGATTCCGCTAAATGTATTGTAGTCCAATTGCACGTCGTCAGCATGGCAATTGCCTAAAATGTCACTTTTGGTATTCTGCTCCTGTTATGAGAGTTGAATAGCGGCTACCCAGCCGCTATTGATACAATTCGGGATTCTATTAACCAATGGCGTCGCGATAGCACCAGCATGGCCACATAAATGTGTATTCTACTCTTATTTGACGTTTGTGCCGATAGTGTTGGCATCGTCAAATTGGCCATTGAGAAGCAATTGTGCAGCCATACCTTTTCTCTTACATTCTGCAGATAAAAGTGATATGAAACAACAATGCTGCATCACATTTTAAGATGGGAGGTATTTAGAATTGGCATACAGGGAGGAACAGCGTCGGTTCGAGTACGAGAGGCTACAACGCTGTCGAGCGCGAGCTTTACTGAGACGGAATATCGAACCTATGGTTGTTTTACCGGACACAGAGTTTATAAAAATGTTCCGCCTCAGTAAAACCGTACTCAAAGATATCGTGGAAATTATATCTCCGTTTATTCCCAACGAGCGTAGATGTGATGTTCATTTAAGGCGCTTTCCTGACCGAAAGTGGCGCCGGCGCGCGCCACGGAGTTTATTTAATATTGAAAGTCTAATACACAATTTTAATAATAAAAAACTCATGGAATTTTTAGGTCCTATAGATTAGTATTTTTAGACGGATCATTAAACTCCCTCATAGTCACTGGTAGAATCAGGTAGATAGCAAAACTGCTAAAACGGCCGTTTTTGACACATTTGCTATCTACTTCTACAAATGACTGCAAGGGAATGAAGTGATAACTTCTAAAAATACTAGACTATGAGCCCTAAAAACTCCACGAAAAGTTTTATCATAATCCTTTACTATTAACAACTTATTAAATAAAAACCTCTGAGGGCGCCACTTTCGGTCAGGGAATCGCCTTAATATTGGCGCATACCACCCATAGCTGTTTCAACAAACTGCGTCCTTCTTTGGTCCAGCTGGATCTCCTTGTTCTCTGTGACGCTCTGAGAACTCTATTAGAGCCTCTTGCTGCTCCAGCGTCCCTGTTTCCGCTGACATGTTTTCAAACTTAGTCAGGGTGTACAGTCACGAGCAATAAGAGTACACACCATCGAACTTTATCACATTAAGTTTTGCATATCCTAGGTATAACATTATCACACTGAGATATATTGATGGAATGTGACATAGTTCTAAAGTGTATACATATTATTGCTCGTGACTGTACCAAAACTTTGCCACACAAAGGGAAAATAACTTAAATATTGACAATAGGAAAATTTTACTGAAAGCAGACTTTATTTAGATTTACTAAAACTATACTATTTGTAGAGGAGCTATTTTAGTACCTATAAGGAAATAAAATCTCAATGATAAATTAATTGTTTATTTTATTTAAGTTAGTAACAAAATTTATAAAACCATTTAGCTAATAGGCACCACTCAGACTGTCTCACTTCTTGGTTACGACTCTCTGATCAAAAATATCCTAGACAACGCTTCACGAACTAAAACAGCACCCAAAAACACTACCTCGAAATAGCTTTCCACGTTCCAGCATCCAGCGGGAGCTTATTTTGTGCATATTTACTTATTATTTTGTAAAAACTTAGATCGTATATCACTTATTTTGTACAAAATCACATCTTTTATCACTTACTTTGTACAAAATAAGATTCCAGTTTGGAAGTGAGACCACACCCCAGGCACTCCATACAATCGTCGCAATTCAACTACCTATTACACAGACGCTACACAGTGACATTTTTACACATGTGCAATTGTGTGCGAGCTATTGAATGAGCACACGGATCGGCACATGGAACTCGCGCGGTGGGCGCCGGTGGGGTGAGGTAATTGACTGTGAGGCGGGGCGGAGAGTTTTCTTTCTGTATGGTAGTACTTATATCTATTCTGTGGTGAGACGCTATTTTGAGGTGACATTTTTGAGACTCTGCCGGACAAAATTATGGTATTCTTGATTAAAGTCCTGACTATGTTCAGTCTCCGCATTGGACACCGTTGCATTTTGAGTTCCAATTTCAATTTTATCAGCAATTTCATCTTCCATTAATTGTCAGGAACATTCACTGAAACACCGTATAAATCACCATGCTTGGCCCTCAGTCTTCTTTGCCTCACATCACTTTCTCAAGTCCAAGCAAACACTGAGGGCACAACTTTCTTATCGCTTGACTGTGTATGGTAATCCTGTAAATAGAACAAGAATGTTGAAGCGACTGTATTGTATGATTGTGGTTAAGTAATTATCACACTTTTTAGGATTTCACAGAAAGAAAAGGGGCACTTGAACGCATTACAAAAGCACAGCACTTATATTGACAAAAGCAATCTAATATCTTTGGACAAAAGGTGTCTACAAAATTCCATTATCCAATCGTAAAAATATTAAGATTATGTGAAACAAACCTATAAAAATTGATTCCGTCGTGGAATCTTTTGGTTTGAAGCAAACACTTCTATGTTGTTTGAAGTTATCAAAACCAAAATTAGCCCTGAAGATTGCCATGAAATTTTCGTGAGGTTATTGCATCCATAGCTTACATTGTCTTTGTTCACAGTTCACCTTTTGGGTTACAATAATTTTCTATATTTTTACAGCCCAAGACGTAAGTCTGTACATTTTTCGCAGATTGATTAACAGAATTGAAAAATGCAAATAATGATTAAAAAATATTCCCAAAACTGCCCAAAAGATTTTTTACAAAGAGTAGAATAGAATTAGAGACATCGTTTTGAAAGGCCACTAGCGCCACTGGAAATCGATGCGGAACTACTTACATGAAATTAAAATCAATGAAAAGGTGTTTTTTGTTTCTTATTATATGTATATATATGTCTTTTTTGAAATATTCTTTGTGTAAACAAAAATATTAATAAAAAAGAATAAATCGAAACAAAATACACCAAAAACCATTTATCTTACCTTTTTTAAAATATTGACTTGATTGACGAATAATAAAAATCAATGTATTGGCGGCGCTAGTAGTGGGTAGTAGGACGCCTTAAGTTAAGGCGGCGATCTAGTTAAGAAGGCGATTTTTATTGTATTTGACCTATTGTACCTTTCACCAACTTAAATCTATTTTGTGCTTTTACTTCTTTCTTACTTTATTTTGAGATATTTATTTTATAAGTCCGACTGCAAAAGACATCTTTTGGCAAACTTGAAGACTTTGTTGTGGAAGTTAGAGTGGTGGATTAAACACGTAGGTATATAGCAAGAGCAGCAAATGCTACGGGCCCCGCGTACCAATGCTTCTGATGCTAAAACAGTACCAATTTAGATGCATTTCTAAAAGTGAGCGCTGGTAACATCACTGAATATATTTTACACTTACACTGAGCGCAAGTTGGCAACACTGCAAACGGGGGAATTTCCTGATATTGTCATCTAGCTAGTCACAAGGGTTACCATCTGACAGGCATTTTCCGCATTTGACAGTCATTTTTGGTTTAGACAGGCGTGCGGCCGGCGCTAAGCTGAGAAAGGCATTTTTGCATTTCGTGGGTCTCGCTGAAAGCCTACATACATGCCTCCAACTCCAATCACGCAAGCCCCCCGGCCTGCCCGCCCACCCGGATAAAACACACACATTACTTAAATTAATAGTGAGATAGTAAACCAAACTGACTAAAAATCACGCTGCCCGGCTGTTTTTTTACGACTACTCTCTAGTAATATGGTAATAATGATATAGTAATATCCTTTCTCTAAAGGAGAAATTAAAACTGTAGATAGTGGATGAAATTGACTAAAAACTGAGCTGTGCGGCCAATTTTTTTTATAAAGAAATAGGCAAATGACAGCATTATTGAATGAAATTGACAAAAACTGCGAAGCGCGGATGTTTTTTTTTTACTATAGACAGGCAAAATTACAAGAGTAGTAGATGGAACTGACTGAAAATCGCACTGCACCGCTGATTTTTTTTACTAAAGCTAGGCAAAATTACAAGATTATTGGATGACGCTGACTAAAAATCGCGCTGCGCGGCCTTTTTTTACAAGAAACGGGCATTTTGCTGAAAAATCTGGCATTTTGAGCATCCTAGACAGGCATCCTCCCTTACGAAGATGGTCTAGTCGTAATACCACTATAAACTTGATAACTTTTATTGATATTGATAATTGATATTAACAAAAAATTGCTTCCAACATCCAAAAATTGATAGAAACACATAGAAAACAACAAAATGACAGATCTACATCTACACTAGCGCCATATTAGTGGTAGTGCGCCGACTGGGGGAGGATTTGTGAATCAGCAAAATTATCCTGCCATTACTTATGAACGGAATTCCGAAACGGAAATCCGTCCGTGTGTTGCCACTTTAATACAATCTACTCTGTGTAGTTATTGTTTTCTTTATGGTCTAAAGCCAAGCTGATGCGATGCTGACGACATGCCAGCGATATGCTTGACGACGTTCTTCTCAAAATAGGAGAATACCGTTTTTAGATCAATGGCGTTAGCAAATCAATGGCGTGTCTGCGACATAGCAATTTGTTGTAAAATAGCGGAATTGAGGCCCAGGCTCTTGTGCCTATTTGGTTTCCACCATTTTGGCGCTGTAGGACGTAGCGTGAGCATAGCGTGAGGGACATGGTACTAAAGCCTGAAGTCTGGAGAGACCATCACGGCAACCATTTTCATTGTACACGTCAAAATTAGTTCTTTAGACTCAAGCTAGTGGCGTTTCAAATAGGCACAAGAACTTTGCTGTCAAATCATACAGATAGCCAGTCCAGTTAATAAGAAAAAAAATTTTTCATGTCAGTGGTTTACTCGCATAGAAATTGCAGTAAGGTACTAATTTAACTTTGTAGGGATAATTATATAGCGCACTAGTGTGTATAATATTTTTACGCACGTGTTTGTTATAGCTCGGTTTATGGCCCTAAAAGCGATATATTAGGGCTCACTTTATGAGCAAGTGTGTTAAAAATCATATTGTTATCATCCCCCGACCCTTATCCTTAACCCAATTTATTTAGGGTCGGTGTGACCCTGTCTTCCATCCCTCCCTGTGACTCGTCATCTCCTCATCCACTCCCTTCACACTCATATCATTCCGCACATAATCCATCCATCTTTTCCTCTTTCTTTCCAGCCCTCAACATCAATATCTATAACTCTTCTAGTAACATGCCTTTCATCCCTTCTCATACATATCATTCCTATGACAAGCCAGACGATTCCCTTTAAACTATTCTAAAACATACTAATAGGCATGTTGACTATTTTTTTATTTTATGTTACATAAATTACCCCTAAAAAAAAGAATCATTTGTATACGAATTATTACGCTAGCATGAAAACTGCCCGAGATATCACAGTTTGAAATGCACAAAATTGGACTCACCCGAAAACGCTCCATACTAACGGCTACCAAGTTATGACGTCACGCCTTCTTACGTTGTATGCAACGCGTAGGAATTTTGATCGGCAGCTATATTAAATATTGTGTTTATCAAAATGGTTTCTTTGACAAATTTGCTATAAATTTTACGGACTAATTAAATGTATTATTTATTTTAACAAATTTTATACTTTTTAAATGGACTTGTCCACCCAACTTTGAAGGGTCATAAAACAAATAATACGCAATTTATAAAACCAAGAGGTATACAAGCTACTCCAAAAGTTTAATATGTTTACGATTTTTATTAGTATTTCGTTATTTTATTCATAAGTCAACATCCCTATTCCTAATTTTATCCATTCGCGTTACACAACACATCCACCTCAGCATTTTCATCTCTGCTATACATCAAAAAATAAAAAAAAAATCAAAAATCATTTATTGCAGTCTAACGCGAGTTACAGCTTTATACAGTGATTGGGACCAAACCCAGTAGGCATTATGAAATGCCTGTGTCAGGAGGCCCCGCTCTTCTATAACACAATCGTACATAAAAAGAAAGATAGACATTTAGTATAATGTAGCTATTCTAGTTTAAACTACTAATAACTACTTACAAACTACTTAAAACCACAACTGATCATTCGTCTAATGTTGTGAGTCAACGTGCGCGGTGCGCGCGCGCGCGTGTGTCTGTGTGTGTGTGTGTGTGTGTGTGTGTGTGTGTGTGTGTGTGTGTGTTTGTGTGTATGTGTGTGTGTGTTTCATTATGTGTGCATGGCATGAGTGTGTTTCCATATAATATTAGTATATTTATATTTATTTTAATTATAACTAATTATGATTATTACATGTATTTAATAGTACTTTTTTCTTCTTCTCAGTATTGCATATGATTTTATATGTACTATGGCAAATACATGCGATTTTCTTTCATCCATCTCTTTCATAGCCAAACATTCAATTTCAACATTCACGTTCAACTTCATAAAATAAAACACTTTTTAACGGATACTATCGCGGTTTTATTGAAAGTACTTTGGTATTTGGTTTGATTCTTTCCGATGTTTTGGCACCGTTGCAGCTGCCGTGGTCCTGAATGACAGTCCCCCAAGAATCCAATCAAAAACAAAACCAAATAAGTACCAACTGATTACCAAAGTACTTTCAATAAAACAGCGCTAGTATCCGTTAAAAAGTGTTTTATTTCATGTCTATCGACCGCGCAAGCTTAAGAAGTGAATAGTTCAACTTCATAGCCCAACTTTAAATCTTATTGTATGTACTTTAAATTGCACCTTTCTTTATGTGTGAAGTGAAACTTGACGGATCTACGCTGAGGAGCAAGGTGACACAATGACCGCGTCAACTTTACTAAGATACTTTTTTCTTGCCAAATTACTAGTTTCATCGAAATCGGCCCGTAAACAAAAAAGTAGGCCGCCATTGTAGGATGGTTCCGTTAACCAAGTTTATGTTTTTCCAATTAAATGAAAATCTTTACTTCTTACATACTGCCACATACGAATGACGAACCGTAAAATGAATTAATTAAATTGAAAGATTTTGACACTAAAATACCACATTAAATTAAATAACTACATTCGTCAGAATTAGCCTCCCCTTTTCAGCTAGCATGTCGGCTTGAAGATTACTATAAAATGTTTATGGCAAGAAGTGATTAAATTTGTTTATTAGCTTTTAACTAGCGGCCTACCGTGACTACTTCCGCGTGGACCCTAGGGTATGTGTGCCAAATTTCATCCAAATCCGTCTAGCCGTTTAGGCGTGAAGAGGTAACAAACTTTGATTTTTTTTATATAAACCTATATATTTACCATGATTATGGCATGTACAAGATTGAAAAGCTAATTAACTTGATTTCTAATCATTTGATTTTTGCCATAGGTAACTTAAAATTCGTTCAGAAATAATTTTCTGTAAGAATCATACAGAAGAAGATTTTTATATCTCAATAAGAAATCATTAATTGAAAATTACTTTAAAATGTTTATAGCAAGAATACATCAACTTTGTTTTTTAGCTTTTAAAAAAAATTTTTTTTTGTTAAGAAATTATTTTTTGTTGATTTAAATAATAAAAATATAACACTTTTCAACCACATGAGTAAAAAAACGTAAATTAAACTGCGCATTTAGTTTTTTTTTACAAGCTTTTATTTAGTTCAACCTGTCCGGAGTTTGTCCGCCTGTAAAATAATCAAAAGCGTGTTACATTTTGACGGCAATAAAGCCCTATCTAAGTTATCAAAATAAAAAACAAACTTTTTTATTACAAATAAAAATAATAATATCGTTTCCTCCGAACAAACGCATCGCGTGCCTAACCCAAATTGTTATTGTCCAAACGTATTAATTTGCAAATCATACCACGGCCGTGGGAATGCCCGTGCCCGGGCACGATGTTTCGAAATCGAATAGATATCGATTCTTCAGGATAGATCGGATCCGATATGCCGATTTGAGATGTCACGAATAACAAAATATCAATGATCAAAGGCGCCGGTTACGGTATCGGGGCATCGAAGACATTCGATGGAGGCATGTGGATGCTTTGTTTGATCTGTTAAGGTTGTTGACTTATAATTTAAATAGGAGATATGACCACTCCGTGAGCAGTAGACCTCGCGTTAAAAAGTAGCTCAAATTGTATGTTGTTTAAAACAAATAATATACGGAGTCCTGGGTAGGTATGGTCTGTCTAGCACAACCTTATTATTTTCAGAATATTGGTCAGAAAAGTTTTGACTGATTAAATTATAAAATTGTACTTTCCTTGTAAGCTTTTTAACCTTTATTGTTGTATGGTGTGTGCCACAGTATGTGCCCCTCATGTTCATTTTTAGGGTTCCGTACCAAAATGGTAAAAAGGAACCCTTATGGTGTAACTCTGTCTGTCTGTCACAGCTGGATACCTCGAATACTACTAATGGTATCAACTTGAAATTTGACGTTTGCCCAACTATCTTGCAAATAAGAAAAAAAATAAAAAAATGAATATTTTTTACAAGGGGGACTGAAAAGGGGTCTTAAAAATTTTAAGTGGGGCTACTAGGGCATGTGGCGTATCATATGAAAGAACGCTGCTTGTAAATTTTCAAACATTTTTCTTTTTTTTTAGACAACTTAGTTTTCGATTTATGATGAAAAATGTAAAAAAATACCGTTCCCCTCTATCTCCGAAGTTTGCAAAGAGAAAAAACGTGTTAATAAATTCTACAGGGTGTTTGGTAATAGCCTTATAAAGCCGAATATAGTAGTTAGGGATCATCAAACTCAACAACTTTTACTATGGGACCAACTCTGAAATCGCGGAAAAAAATCAGCTGTTTCATATATTTTGATATTTTCGTTATTAATTTTTGTAAAGCTGCTTGCTTTATAAAGCTATTACCAAACACCCTGTATGTGATAGTAGTTTATGTAAAAATTACAGGAAAAATAAAACAATGTCTCAATATAGCACACTTTTTTAGAAATTGTCAACGAAAAAATATATTAGTTCCACTTCCACTATACTGGTCAACAAATGGCGCTGACATAAGAAAAAAAACATTTCTACTATCGGTCAAGAGATGGCGCTGACCTAAAACTGCAATAATAATTTTATTATTCTAATCTGCAGTGTACATATTTATTATGATGGTACGGAAACCCTCGGTGTGCGAGTCCGATTCGCTCTTGACCGGTTTTATTTTGGTAGCTAGATATGCCGTTAGCAGATATTAAAATAATTTTATCGAATATCAATGGCAGAACACATTGGTTATGATTTACATATATTGCGTCATGTGAATTGATTTTTAATGGAAAACGAAACAGCTTCCGGGAACCATTGCTTCCATTCGGGAATAAATTTCACTAACTTTCCTGGTAACAGATTCTATCAAGAGGCATTAATAATAAACAAGTCTACTACAGGTTTAGGGTTGTAAAAAAACAGTTTTTTTTAACGTGAAAAAAAAACGTGAAAAAAACATGAATAAAACGT
This sequence comes from Agriphila geniculea, assembly GCA_943789525.1. Lineage (NCBI taxonomy): Eukaryota > Metazoa > Arthropoda > Insecta > Lepidoptera > Crambidae > Agriphila > Agriphila geniculea. The sequence continues at coordinate 11,873,240 of OX038890.1, read as the reverse complement.
GTTTTTTTCCTGGAGCATGTTTTTTTTTCAAGAGTACGGCAATTAAAATTATTAAGGAAGTTTCCGTTAAAGATACTTATGAGTTCTTATTAAAGGTTTTAGAATCTACATTACTTCTTTGGTTGAATAGTACTAAGTTTTCAACAGTTGGCAGCATTTAAAGACGCGCACGGTAAAATCTTCATTCGGTTTTTTTCTTTAAGTACCTATGAACTTAGTTAGAAACTTAGAACGAAGGACAGTGTCTCCAGTTTGGGGGCTTTCCCCATTGTGTGGTAAATTTTAGTTATTGGGGATAAAAGAAATCTGTTCTTCATACAAAACGTAACATTTTAGGGAACAAAAAATCGCGTTGTGAGATTTTTTTTAATCTTCTCTTCATACAAAATACCATTTTGGGAAAAAATAAAATGAGATCAGCGAAAAAATTGAAATTCATATCTGGAAACACTGACGAAGAATAAAATCTAATATTGATTTGATTAAATAAAACATTTATATTCCAAAGATTGTATTCTTGAAAAAAAACCAAATTTAGAAAAAAAAACAGCGGTGCTGTGTTTTTTTTTCATGTTTTTTTTCAACATTGTGAAAAAAATCAAATTGATTTTTTTCATGTTGCATCACTACACAGGTTACATCAAAGAAACTTCATCCATACATGTATAAGGTGTTATGAAATTCGTGTTTCTTATATTTACTTTATCGACCAACTGCGAGAGAAGCCGCACTGTTTGCATAGTACATAACAGCTAAAGCAGTATCTCAGCCACAGAATAACTAATAGTACAAGCATAAGAATAATGGTACAAGTACAGAAGCAGCATTCCGCAAAGTCATTTAAATAAATAGCGACTTTTGCTCCAACACATTAAAGTGCAATTCAGGTCGCGCAGCGCTAATAGTAGTTGTCTCTCTTTCCATCGCGTGCTCTTACCTTTTCTGACGACGCAACGTTAGGGTCGAGCTAATATCATAATGTGAAAAACGACAATTGTTTATTGGTTTTTTGATTTTGACATCCGTACACGGCATAGTAATGGCGATTCGACACTGTTACTATTATAAAAAGACAATACCTACTTGTGCAGTAAGATGCCACGCAACTACACAGGCGGGCGTGTGGCGTCCCTCTGCTTACTTGTGCCTCCGAAGGCACGGCTAGCGGTAGGTGCTTATCACGCGACCTTGAGCGAGTGATGGAGGCCTGTCTTAGCTAGGCTAGGACCCAGGGGTCCCGGGTTACCAGGAGGGAGGTACATTTGTACTCGGTTTGGTTGGTGGTAGAGTTTATTTCAAGTCCGCCTGGCTAGCTACTATTATCTTACATAAGTCTGAAGCCATAACAACAATTTAAAAATTGTTGTGTTCCGGCAGTTAAAGTTAGATATCCAGTTCCTCCGTTATGAGGATTTCGGGTGTAGCGCGCTTCCACTTTCAGCCTTAACGTCACTTAACATCAGGTGAAGGTCAAGCACTATATCCCGCTGTGCATAAAAAAAATTCGGGTTGCACTCCGGGAGTGCCGGCAGAAGTGAAAACTTGAATATTAACGTTGTGCATTTTGATATTTTGGAATGGATAGGGAATAATTTTGCACGAATTGCTTTAATACATTATCAGTATATAAGTACTATCATTTATGAGGTAGAATACAATATTTATTTATTGCGCTATCGTACACAAACATGACAATTTATATTACATTAAAAAGTTTATCTCAGAAAAATCAACCCGCCGAACGCCAAAATGACGCGCCGCCATTTTCGCCGCGCCCCGTAGAAAGAGAGGGGGATACTTCCGCCACCGGCTGTCTACGCTACATCCGTCTTACGAATTTTCGATCAGGGTCACGTGACCCTGACTGACGCGAGTTAAACATTTTTTCCTCATTACAAAAAAAGTGTACAACGCCGCTAAAGAAAGAGCTTCAAAAACTCGTTAAGCCAGCCCGTCGGAGCCCTCAGAGCACTAGGATGGGCATTTTCAGTGCATGGCGGGGCGATATCTTGCTAAAACCTGGTACTCACTAGGGAGCTGTAACCGTAACCGTTTCACGTTACTGTACCCAAAAATCATAGTGTGTACGTGGTTCGCGAGCGGAACGCGTTACATGGCGTTACGGCTCGCAACAAGCCGTCTCCGTCTATAAACGCGTACTCACTCTGTAATGTAACCGTGCGTATAGCGACACGTTTGTCTGTGTTTAAGCGTTAATTTGGACATTTGTATGTAGTTGTGTTACTGCTTTAGCTATATTTATTATGTGCTGTTTATATATGCTAATGCCTGTAATTATGTTAGTCGCGCCTCGTCCGCATGTATTATACAAATGAGTTTGACTATTTGTTTCGTAATCACTAATTTCGTATAAGCATTAAAGGGTTTGCGTATGAATGAAAGTAGTGGCCGCAAAACAAGCAATGTATTAGTAATCCTTATTTTGTCTACATCTAAACCTCCTCATGGTCACCCACAGACCATACAACAAGTACTACTGTTTGGTCACCTTACCTCCTCATGGAGGAAAGCAATTTGGATTACTCAGGCTGAGTTGCACCATCTTACTTTAACAATAACAAGCTTGTTATAGTACCGGTTAGCATATAAGCAAAATCTAACTCTCGAGTTTTGATGGTGATCTCTGATTGGTCAAGAAACTCAGTAGTTAGGTTTTGCGCGCACACTCTAACTCCCCAGTTTCGCGCTAGTTCGATAGTGATCTCTGATTGGTCAAAAAACTCAGTAGTTAGGTTTTGCCCGCAAACTCTACCTACTGAGTTCCCATCCACCAATGAGCGGGCTTCAAAATTCAGTTGTCAACTGTCTGAACACGACTGTGGTAGCGTATTTTTTCTTCTACTCTTCCAAGTGTTTACGAATATAATCCAGTAAACCCAGATCTGTACGCAAAAGTTCATTTTTCTGCTAAACTAAATAGTTCGGAGGACTGTGGTGTGTAGATACAAACTTATAGATATTCATCTCTAATTGGACAGACAAAAAAATTATTTTATACAAAACTTGATCAGGTGCTTGCAGTGTTCGCACATTTGTATGACAAAACTTTTTTTTCTGTTTTCGGAAAAGTTGTAAAACAAAATGTTGTTATTTATGATGTTAGTTATCTAATCTTTCGAGGTTGTCGTCAACAATTTTTTATTTAACAGGTCGGCGAACAATAAACTTCCTTTACAAACATAATACCAAAATTATTTGCAATTTTAACATAATTAACTCTTGTGATGTTATTCGAATTATGACAGTAGGTCTTTGTAGAGGGTTCTATTTAATAAAAAATCCAATACCTTTACAAACCAAATAAAAATTAACGCGATTTACAGTTTTGTCTGAAGAAAATGTAGTTGGCATTTATTTTGAATTGAGTAGGTAAGTATTTTGGATTTAAAGTTCATAAATTACGGAGTTCTACGGTAACAGATATAATAAAAATACGTTTTTACCTACCCACAAGCCACAATTAAGAATCGCTATTTGATATTACTCCACTTTTATGGCTTTCTGCTTTCCAACGGACAAATATTCTTAACCGTTTTCAAAAAGGGAGAGGTTTTCATTTTGGTTGTATGTTTGTTACCGGAAGTAGAACTGGGTCATTTTTATGAACCGATTTGGAAAACTTTTTTGCATTGGATTCGGAATAGTTGTCGTATAGTCCTATAGATATTAATTTTATATTTTTTGACGTTTATTTGTAATAATAAAATAAATAAATAAATATAAAACTGGATTATATTCGCAAAATCTTGTAAGATTAGAAGTCATTTTAAAAAATAAAACATTCTACAATAAAACACCACAGCCGTGTTCAAAGACGATTGACAACTGAATTTTGAAGCGCGCTCATTGGTAGATGCGCACTCAGTAGTTAGAGTTTGCGGGCAAAACCTAACTACTGAGTTTTTTTAACAATCAGAGATCACTATCGAACTAGCGCGAAACTGGGGATAATTCCCCAGTTTCGCGCTTCGCGCGAGACGAGGACGACTCTAATGAGTTAGCGCGCAAAACCTAACTACTGAGTTTCTTGACCAATCAGAGATCACCATCAAAACTTGAGAGTTAGATTTTGCTTATATGCGGCCGGGACGAGACGAGGCCGACACGGGGCCGGGACGGGGACGAGACGAGGCCGACACGGGGCCGTGACGGGGGCGAGACGATGCCGACACGGGGCCGGGACGGGGACGAGACGAGGCCGACACGGGGCCGGGACGAGGACGAGACGAGGCCGACACGGGGCCGTGACGGGGAGACACGGGACCGGGACGGGGACGAGACGAGGCCGACATGGGGCCGGGACGGGGACGAGACGAGGCCGACACGGGGCCGACACGGGGCCGTGACGGGGCCGGGACGGGGAGACACGGGGCCGGGACGGGGACGAGACGAGGCCGACACGGGGCCGGCCCCGTGAAATCCCCCCCTCTCGTCGCGCCCCGACACGGGGCCGGGACGGGGAGACACGGGGCCGGGACGGGGACGAGACGAGGCCGACACGGGGCCGCGACGAGGACGAGACGAGGCCGACACGGGGCCGGGACGAGGATGAGACGAGGCCGACACGGGGCCGGGACGGGGACGAGACGTGGCCGACACGGGGCCGTGACGGGGCCGGGACGGGGAGACACGGGGCCGGGACGGGGACGAGACGAGGCCGACACGGGGCCGGCCCCGTGTCGGCCTCGTCGCGCCCCGACACGGGGCCGGGACGGGGAGACACGGGGCCGGGACGGGGACGAGACGAGGCCGACACGGGGCCGGGACGAGGACGAGACGAGGCCGACACGGGGCCGGGACGGGGACGAGACGAGGCCGACACGGGGCCGGGACGGGGACGAGACGAGACCGACACGGGGCCGGCCCCGTGAAATCCCCCCCCTCTCGTCGCGCCCCGACACGGGGCCGGGACGGGGAGACACGGGGCCGGGACGAGACGATGCTGACACGGGGCTGGGACGAGGACGAGACGAGGCCGACACGGGGCCGGGACGGGGACGAGACGAGGCCGACACGGGGCCGGGACGGGGACGAGACGAGACCGACACGGGGCCGGCCCCGTGAAATCCCCCCCCTCTCGTCGCGCCCCGACACGGGGCCAGGACGGGGAGACACGGGGCCGGGACGGGGACGAGACGAGGCCGACACGGGGCCGGGACGAGGACGAGACGAGGCCAACACGGGGCCGGGACGAGGACGAGACGAGGCCGACACGGGGCCGGGACGGGGACGAGACGAGGCCGACACGGGGCCGGGACGGGGACGAGACGAGACCGACACGGGGCCGGCCCCGTGAAATCCCCCCCCTCTCGTCGCGCCCCGACACGGGGCCGGGACGGGGAGACACGGGGCCGGGACGAGACGATGCTGACACGGGGCCGGGACGAGGACGAGACGAGGCCGACACGGGGCCGGGACGGGGACGAGACGAGGCCGACACGGGGCCGGCCCCGTGAAATCCCCCCCTCTCGTCGCGCCCCGACACGGGGCCGGGACGGGGAGACACGGGGCCGGGACGAGACGATGCTGACACGGGGCCGGGACGGGGACAAGACGAGGCCGACACGGGGCCGGCTAGATATGCCGTTAGCAGATATTAAAATAATTTTATCGAATATCAATGGCAGAACACATTGGTTATGATTTACATATATTGCGTCATGTGAATTGATTTTTAATGGAAAACGAAACAGCTTCCGGGAACCATTGCTTCCATTCGGGAATAAATTTCACTAACTTTCCTGGTAACAGATTCTATCAAGAGGCATTAATAATAAACAAGTCTACTACAGGTTTAGGGTTGTAAAAAAACAGTTTTTTTTAACGTGAAAAAAAAACGTGAAAAAAACATGAATAAAACGTGTTTTTTTCCTGGAGCATGTTTTTTTTCAAGAGTACGGCAATTAAAATTATTAAGGAAGTTTCCGTTAAAGATACTTATGAGTTCTTATTAAAGGTTTTAGAATCTACATTACTTCTTTGGTTGAATAGTACTAAGTTTTCAACAGTTGGCAGCATTTAAAGACGCGCACGGTAAAATCTTCATTCGGTTTTTTTCTTTAAGTACCTATGAACTTAGTTAGAAACTTAGAACGAAGGACAGTGTCTCCAGTTTGGGGGCTTTCCCCATTGTGTGGTAAATTTTAGTTATTGGGGATAAAAGAAATCTGTTCTTCATACAAAACGTAACATTTTAGGGAACAAAAAATCGCGTTGTGAGATTTTTTTTAATCTTCTCTTCATACAAAATACCATTTTGGGAAAAAATAAAATGAGATCAGCGAAAAAATTGAAATTCATATCTGGAAACACTGACGAAGAATAAAATCTAATATTGATTTGATTAAATAAAACATTTATATTCCAAAGATTGTATTCTTGAAAAAAAACCAAATTTAGAAAAAAAACAGCGGTGCTGTGTTTTTTTTTCATGTTTTTTTTCAACATTGTGAAAAAAATCAAATTGATTTTTTTCATGTTGCATCACTACACAGGTTACATCAAAGAAACTTCATCCATACATGTATAAGGTGTTATGAAATTCGTGTTTCTTATATTTACTTTATCGACCAACTGCGAGAGAAGCCGCACTGTTTGCATAGTACATAACAGCTAAAGCAGTATCTCAGCCACAGAATAACTAATAGTACAAGCATAAGAATAATGGTACAAGTACAGAAGCAGCATTCCGCAAAGTCATTTAAATAAATAGCGACTTTTGCTCCAACACATTAAAGTGCAATTCAGGTCGCGCAGCGCTAATAGTAGTTGTCTCTCTTTCCATCGCGTGCTCTTACCTTTTCTGACGACGCAACGTTAGGGTCGAGCTAATATCATAATGTGAAAAACGACAATTGTTTATTGGTTTTTTGATTTTGACATCCGTACACGGCATAGTAATGGCGATTCGACACTGTTACTATTATAAAAAGACAATACCTACTTGTGCAGTAAGATGCCACGCAACTACACAGGCGGGCGTGTGGCGTCCCTCTGCTTACTTGTGCCTCCGAAGGCACGGCTAGCGGTAGGTGCTTATCACGCGACCTTGAGCGAGTGATGGAGGCCTGTCTTAGCTAGGCTAGGACCCAGGGGTCCCGGGTTACCAGGAGGGAGGTACATTTGTACTCGGTTTGGTTGGTGGTAGAGTTTATTTCAAGTCCGCCTGGCTAGCTACTATTATCTTACATAAGTCTGAAGCCATAACAACAATTTAAAAATTGTTGTGTTCCGGCAGTTAAAGTTAGATATCCAGTTCCTCCGTTATGAGGATTTCGGGTGTAGCGCGCTTCCACTTTCAGCCTTAACGTCACTTAACATCAGGTGAAGGTCAAGCACTATATCCCGCTGTGCATAAAAAAAATTCGGGTTGCACTCCGGGAGTGCCGGCAGAAGTGAAAACTTGAATATTAACGTTGTGCATTTTGATATTTTGGAATGGATAGGGAATAATTTTGCACGAATTGCTTTAATACATTATCAGTATATAAGTACTATCATTTATGAGGTAGAATACAATATTTATTTATTGCGCTATCGTACACAAACATGACAATTTATATTACATTAAAAAGTTTATCTCAGAAAAATCAACCCGCCGAACGCCAAAATGACGCGCCGCCATTTTCGCCGCGCCCCGTAGAAAGAGAGGGGGATACTTCCGCCACCGGCTGTCTACGCTACATCCGTCTTACGAATTTTCGATCAGGGTCACGTGACCCTGACTGACGCGAGTTAAACATTTTTTCCTCATTACAAAAAAAGTGTACAACGCCGCTAAAGAAAGAGCTTCAAAAACTCGTTAAGCCAGCCCGTCGGAGCCCTCAGAGCACTAGGATGGGCATTTTCAGTGCATGGCGGGGCGATATCTTGCTAAAACCTGGTACTCACTAGGGAGCTGTAACCGTAACCGTTTCACGTTACTGTACCCAAAAATCATAGTGTGTACGTGGTTCGCGAGCGGAACGCGTTACATGGCGTTACGGCTCGCAACAAGCCGTCTCCGTCTATAAACGCGTACTCACTCTGTAATGTAACCGTGCGTATAGCGACACGTTTGTCTGTGTTTAAGCGTTAATTTGGACATTTGTATGTAGTTGTGTTACTGCTTTAGCTATATTTATTATGTGCTGTTTATATATGCTAATGCCTGTAATTATGTTAGTCGCGCCTCGTCCGCATGTATTATACAAATGAGTTTGACTATTTGTTTCGTAATCACTAATTTCGTATAAGCATTAAAGGGTTTGCGTATGAATGAAAGTAGTGGCCGCAAAACAAGCAATGTATTAGTAATCCTTATTTTGTCTACATCTAAACCTCCTCATGGTCACCCACAGACCATACAACAAGTACTACTGTTTGGTCACCTTACCTCCTCATGGAGGAAAGCAATTTGGATTACTCAGGCTGAGTTGCACCATCTTACTTTAACAATAACAAGCTTGTTATAGTACCGGTTAGCATATAAGCAAAATCTAACTCTCGAGTTTTGATGGTGATCTCTGATTGGTCAAGAAACTCAGTAGTTAGGTTTTGCGCGCACACTCTAACTCCCCAGTTTCGCGCTAGTTCGATAGTGATCTCTGATTGGTCAAAAAACTCAGTAGTTAGGTTTTGCCCGCAAACTCTACCTACTGAGTTCCCATCCACCAATGAGCGGGCTTCAAAATTCAGTTGTCAACTGTCTGAACACGACTGTGGTAGCGTATTTTTTCTTCTACTCTTCCAAGTGTTTACGAATATAATCCAGTAAACCCAGATCTGTACGCAAAAGTTCATTTTTCTGCTAAACTAAATAGTTCGGAGGACTGTGGTGTGTAGATACAAACTTATAGATATTCATCTCTAATTGGACAGACAAAAAAATTATTTTATACAAAACTTGATCAGGTGCTTGCAGTGTTCGCACATTTGTATGACAAAACTTTTTTTTCTGTTTTCGGAAAAGTTGTAAAACAAAATGTTGTTATTTATGATGTTAGTTATCTAATCTTTCGAGGTTGTCGTCAACAATTTTTTATTTAACAGGTCGGCGAACAATAAACTTCCTTTACAAACATAATACCAAAATTATTTGCAATTTTAACATAATTAACTCTTGTGATGTTATTCGAATTACGACAGTAGGTCTTTGTAGAGGGTTCTATTTAATAAAAAATCCAATACCTTTACAAACCAAATAAAAATTAACGCGATTTACAGTTTTGTCTGAAGAAAATGTAGTTGGCATTTATTTTGAATTGAGTAGGTAAGTATTTTGGATTTAAAGTTCATAAATTACGGAGTTCTACGGTAACAGATATAATAAAAATACGTTTTTACCTACCCACAAGCCACAATTAAGAATCGCTATTTGATATTACTCCACTTTTATGGCTTTCTGCTTTCCAACGGACAAATATTCTTAACCGTTTTCAAAAAGGGAGAGGTTTTCATTTTGGTTGTATGTTTGTTACCGGAAGTAGAACTGGGTCATTTTTATGAACCGATTTGGAAAACTTTTTTGCATTGGATTCGGAATAGTTGTCGTATAGTCCTATAGATATTAATTTTATATTTTTTGACGTTTATTTGTAATAATAAAATAAATAAATAAATATAAAACTGGATTATATTCGCAAAATCTTGTAAGATTAGAAGTCATTTTAAAAAATAAAACATTCTACAATAAAACACCACAGCCGTGTTCAAAGACGATTGACAACTGAATTTTGAAGCGCGCTCATTGGTAGATGCGCACTCAGTAGTTAGAGTTTGCGGGCAAAACCTAACTACTAAGTTTTTTTAACAATCAGAGATCACTATCGAACTAGCGCGAAACTGGGGATAATTCCCCAGTTTCGCGCTTCGCGCGAGACGAGGACGACTCTAATGAGTTAGCGCGCAAAACCTAACTACTGAGTTTCTTGACCAATCAGAGATCACCATCAAAACTTGAGAGTTAGATTTTGCTTATATGCGGCCGGGACGAGACGAGGCCGACACGGGGCCGGGACGGGGACGAGACGAGGCCGACACGGGGCCGTGACGGGGGCGAGACGATGCCGACACGGGGCCGGGACGGGGACGAGACGAGGCCGACACGGGGCCGGGACGAGGACGAGACGAGGCCGACACGGGGCCGTGACGGGGCCGGGACGGGGAGACACGGGACCGGGACGGGGACGAGACGAGGCCGACATGGGGCCGGGACGGGGACGAGACGAGGCCGACACGGGGCCGTGACGGGGACGAGACGATGCCGACACGGGGCCGGGACGGGGACAAGACGAGGCCGACACGGGGACGTGACGAGGCCGACACGGGGCCGGGACGGGGGACGAGACGAGGCCGAGAAGAGGCCGACACGGGGCCGGGACGGGGACGGGACGAGGCCGACACGGGGCCGGGACGGGGACGAGACGAGGCCGACACGGGACCGGGACGGGGACGAGACGAGGCCGACACGGGGCCGGGACGGGGACAAGACGAGGCCGACACGGGGACGTGACGAGGCCGACACGGGGCCGGGACGGGGGACGAGACGAGGCCGAGAAGAGGCCGACACGGGGTCGGCCCCGTGAAATCCCCCCCCCCTCTCGTCCCCTGACGAGACGGGGCCGGGACGGGGACGAGACGATGCCGACACGGGGCAAAGTCATCCAAAAGTAGTGAAAGTGACTTCTTTTTAACACAGACGTTGTAATTGTAACTTAGCCTAAACTTATTTTTTTCGAGTAAGTTATGTTGTAGGCAACATAACTAAATTATCTTAATGTTCAAACATTTGTACTCACAGAAAAGTTTTGTTGCAATAGCGTTCACAGATGTTAAATAAATTGTGAAAAATGTTAAAATAGAAAATGCAACTTGTTAAAAATTCTCCATACAAAACGTAAATTTCATAGGCAAGGAATATTTAGTTTAGCAGATAAAAAAGCTTTTGCGTTCAGATCTGGGTATACTGGATTATATTCGCAAAAACTTGGAAGATTAGAAATCATTTTTAAAAAATAAAATATTTTACCACAGTTGTGTTCAAAGACAATTGACAACTGAATTTTGAAGCTCGCTCATTGGTGGATGCGCACTCAGTAGTTAGAGTTTGCGGGCAAAACCTAACTACTGAGTTTGTTGACCAATCAGAGATCACTATCGAACTAGCGCGAAACTGGGGAGTTAGAGTTTGCGCGCAAAACCTAACTACTGAGTTTCTTGACCAATCAGAGATCACCATCAAAACTCGAGAGTTAGATTTTGCTTATATGCTACCGGTTAAGCATAAGTTAGCCAAAAAAAGAGGTTGCCAGCCAGCATTTCATTTTTCGAGTTCCTTTGACAAGTTTGACGTGACAAATAGTAGGATTACCATTTGACAATATTTTAACTTTGACAGCGTTTTGGTGCAACTCACACTTAGTGTCAAAAAACGCTGTCAAAGTTAAAGTTAACGTCAAATGGTAATGCTACCTATTTGTCACGTCAAACTTGTCAAAGGACATCATGCTGGCTGGCAACCTCTTTTTTGGCTAACTTATGCTTAACCGGTACTATAACAAGCTTGTTATAGTTAAAGTTAGATGGTGCAACTCAGCCTTAGTTTTGACATTTTCGTGATGTTAGTGTGAGCATGATGTCTAATCCACGGCATAATATCATGCCATAAATCTGTAAGGCCATAGATAGTCAAGTTTGGGCAGCCTCGGATCTTAATAAAAATATATTTATTTAATAAAAAGATTACATTTATTATTAATGCTAATGCTCTACAATTGAGCCTACAAACTAAGACGACACGTCAGACGTGTCTCTACAACTACTGTTCAACGCGGAATGAATCCGGAGACCTCGATACAGGGAGGTCTGTCTCTATTTATAGGTATCTCCCACCTACTTATTTAATACAGGGAATCAATTGTTTATTATTAATTACACAGGATGCGATAAAGAGTTCCGACTAATCGGTAATATTCAAGTGCTTTCATTGTTCCTTATTTAGCTTTAACTGTCGGCAAATGACGCCTATTCCTGGAACTGAATTACATGCAGTGTCGCAATTATACCTAATAGGTATTCATACAAGTACGTCTACTGTGCGTGATGTGGGATGTGGACCCTTAACTCCTCCCTCCTTAAGTTCGAAATCCTCTGAACGTTTTACTTTCAGATAATTTCGATTACAAAGCTTCTTCTTAAATTTATAAAGTACAATGATTATTATTATAGTTAGAATTATTGGATATAATAAAATAGTTCCTATACTAATGCTTTTTACATTTACAGGATTCAAATTATTTATTATCGGTTTTTCTTCAGTTTTTCTCAATGCATACGTCAGGAGCTGCAGATTTTCTAAGTCCACGTTGTCCAGGTTGATGGGTTCTAATGATGTCACATCTTTGAGTTGTGGTAATTCAGGTAATTCTATCTTAGGTGTTTTTTCGTAGTAAAACGATTTTCCCTTGTTAGAATGTATGTATAATTTTATGTTATCAATGTTTACTTCACACTTTTCATCTATTGTTATAATGTAAGTTCCCAAAAGAGCTTTTCTGGTAATTTCACCTTTACATACTTCTTGTAGAATTACTTGTTTCTTGGTATATACCATCCATCTATTTTTCTGTATAGGGTGTATTACAAGATTATTGATTTCTATTGCGACTGGATTACAGGTGGTAATGTTGGTTTCAAACTTCATCAGGCTGGAAACACATTGGTCTTCTACATGATACGGTAAGTCTTCCTCTTGACACAGGTAGTAATTTTCTTCGATGTTTCTACATGGGTGAGAAAGCGACCTTGTTTTCGATTCTTTCACTAGTAGGTAAGGATATTTGGGGGAAATGATGGTAGTAATATTATTCTGATTTAAAATTGGTAATGGCAAAACTCTGTAATAATTATAGATTTCTTTAGATACTAGGGGAATATTGAAAATGAATGTTATACGTTTATCTTTAAAATAAGCCTGTACTTCTATTGTTTGTTCTATTCTTACAAGATTTCTCATTCTTGCAGGATATACAAGTGTTTCAGTTTGTTCGATAGTTTTTAATACAGAAATCAATTCCTTATTATTAATGATCGACTGGTGTAACACCTTAACTCTACTGAATGCGATAGCGGTCTCAATTTCGTCTAATTTTATTAAAATAGTTTGAAAGTTATGTAAAAATAAATCAAATATATGGACAAGTTTAAATTCAATTTGTGTTGTTATTGTAGAGTTTAATTTTTCTTTTATTACATTCATTTCGTTATTTATTCTGACGAAATTGTTACGACTAACTTTTGTATTGTTGGTTACTGTTTCCGCCATTTTGGTGAGAATTGTGATTTTCTTAGACATTGCGTCTTGTTCTGATTTTACTGAATCTATCATGTTTTCAAATCTAATTGCGTCATCGTTATCAAGATTACCTGTTATAGCTTTTATTATAGATCCTAAAGGATTTAATAATCCTCGCTTTTTACGTCTAGCTATTGGTATCAGTTGTCTACATCTTTCGACTGCTAATTGTTTTATACTATCAACTTGAAGTTTTAAATCTATATTTGTAAAAGTACCTATTTTAAGTTTATAGAATATATAATCTGAAAATTCTTTATATCTAATTATGTTATAGTCTAGATCTTCGCTAATTTCGTTTAAATCTAATGTCTTAATTATTAGCCACTTATCATTGCTGATAACTGCTCTTCCTTCTTTAATTGGTAGTATTCCGGGGTTCTTTTTAATTTGATCGACTTGAAGGGCCTGGTTGAAGGTTGTCAGGATCCCGACGAGAACGTACCTGGGGAGGACGTTTAATGTCTTTAATTGGAACTTTTGTGTGTTTGTTTTGTGTTGTTACAGAGACAACATTTTGTGTTGTTTCTCCACAAACAAGAGCTTTTTGAAAACGCGGTTTATCTTTTGATCTGCGTGTATTTACACCTTTCATAAAAATTGTATCTCCTACTTGTATAGGGAATTCCTTTTCGCCGCCGCGTTTTTGATGAATATTTTCTTTAAGATTTATCATTTTATTTTTAAGATATTCATATAGATGTTTAGTTCGTTTTACGTGTTCTCGAACAAGTTGTTGGGTATATTGTTTGTTAAATTCTGAATTGAATATGTTATTACAATCGGTATGCCCAAAAGTTATTTCAAACGGTGTAAGTCCTGTACTGGAATGGATTGTCTGATTGTACGCAAGGATTGAATAAGTCATTACAGACGCTACATCTGTGAACTTCTTATCATACTTCGCGATACGGTAGATTTCTAAAATGGTAGAATGAAATCTTTCCACAATTCCCATGGAATTAGGATTATGTGGTGTTCCAATATGGAGATGTACCTTATGGAAACTTAGCATCTCTTTTAATAAGGCGTTATTAAATTCCGATCCTGGATCTGAACTTATCTTATTTGGGGTTCCGTAAAACGAAAAATATTTGATTAGTGCTCTTACTACTTCTGGGGTGGATCTATTAGGTATTTCTATAGCTTGTCCTAGTTTACTGAACGCGTCTACGATAGTAAGATAATATTTACTCTCTATTGAAAACAAATCCATGAATAGTTCCTGAAATGGTTTTGATTGTGTTTGTGTTAATTGTAATTCAGGTTTAAATGGTTTTCTATCGTATTTCATTTTCTTACAGGTTTCGCATGAATTTATTATACTTGAAACGGTTTCGTTCATATTGTTCCAAAAGTATGTTCTTTTAATATGAATTAAGGTTTCTCTAATACCTCGATGGCACGTTTTACCTTCGTGATATTTTATAATTATCTGTCTTTGCTCATCTTCATCGTCAACAAATACTACGCGCTCTGTACATTCGAAGAATTGTACGCAATCTTTTCTGAATAATTCGATGATTATTTCCACGAACTGTTTACGATGTATATCATTCTCAAAATATAGGAAGTTTTTAGTTTTAGGTTTTACATAATTTTTAAGAAATTGTTTTATTAAATCTTTACGATTTAAGGGTAAATGGATTTCTAAAATTCTTTGTTTTTTTCGTGAGATGTCTTTTACTGCTAACTCATTCATGTTCCATGTGAATATTAGTATTTGATTAGGTTTAGTGTCTATTGCTTCCTTTAAAATTGGAACACCGTGTGTCTCTATATCTTTCGCTGAGTGAATAGTTTCAGAGTTCTCTGTTTCAGGTGCTGATACAGTACTACTGTTACTTGAAGAGGGAATAGAATATAGCGATTTAGGTTTGTTCCACTTTAAAGATTTTTCTGAACTTGAAGATAAGGTAATTGGACTGGAAGGTCTAGATAAATCAGGGTCTACTTGCATAGAACTAGAGTCATCTTTAACTAAGGCATTTAATCTGATTCTAGATAGTGCATCTGCATTACTATTTTGTTTCCCGTTCTTATATAAAATTTCAAAATCAAATTCTGATAATCTAAGTTTCCATCGTGTCAATTTACTATTGGGTTCTTTCATTGAATTTAACCATGCTAAAGGTCTGTGATCTGTATAAATTGTGAATTTTCTACCGTACAAATAAGGTCGAAAATGCTTAACTGCCCATACAATGGCTAACAATTCTTTTTCAATGGTACTATATCGTGTTTCGGCGTCGTTAAGCGTCCTACTAGCGTATGCTACGGGCTTATCGCTGCCTACAGTGCCTTGAGATAAGACTGCTCCAATTGCGTAATTAGATGCATCTGTGGTTAGAATGAAAGTTTTTGTAAAATCTGGATATTGTAAGAGAGGTGCGTTTGTTAATAACTCTTTACATTTCTGAAAAGCTGATTTATAATTATCATTTATGACTATACCATTCTTTTTCTTAAGGCATGAAGTTAAAGGTTGAGTTATTTTTGCAAAGTCTTTTATGAATTTTCTATAATACCCTATTAAACCAAGGAAACTTTTTATTTCTGTTGTAGTTTTTGGAAGGGGAAAGTTTATTACTGCTTTGATTTTATCGTCATTTGGTTTAAGTCCATCCTTCGTTATCGTGTGTCCTAAGTATAGCACTTCCTTACGTAAGAATTCTGATTTATCCAATTGTACCTTCAAATTTGTTTCTCTAAGTTTATCAAATACTCTTTTCAATTTCTGTAAGTGTTCTTGTAAACTGTTACTGTATATAATAATGTCATCTAGATATACTAAACAATGTAAGCCTTGTAAACCTCTTAGAACATTATCCATGGCTCTTTGGAATGTAGCTGGTGCTGTTTTCAATCCAAATGGCATTCTAAGAAATTCGAAGTGTCCTGCTTGTGTGCTAAATGCTGTCTTTTGTCTATCTGATTTTTCTATTTCTATCTGGTGATAACCACTAGCTAAATCTAGGGTGCTAAAGTATGTTGATTTACCTAACTTATCAAAGAGATCTGCGATATTTGGAAGAGGAGATTTATCGTCTGTCGTTATTTCATTTATACGTCTGTAGTCTATAACCATACGAAATTTCTGTTCACCTGTTGCATCTAACTTCTTTGGAACTAAGTGAACTGGGGCATTCCAAGGTGAATGTGATTCTTGAATTACGTTGTCTTTTAATAGTTTTTCAACTTGCTTATTGATCTCTTCACTTTGAATTGGTGGTAATCTATATGGTCGGACATATATTGGATCTTCGTTTTTAGTTCTTATTTGATGTTTTACATTATTTGTAAAAGATAAAGGTAATTTTTCCGAATAAAATATATCTTTGTATTCTTCACAAAGGTTTTTTATAGCCGTTTGTTCCTCTGACGTCATGTGTTCTAATCTGAGTTTATTTAAGTTTTCTAATAGTATTTCATCTAATTCTGTGTTATCAATGTCCATGTCATTTAAAGTATTTACTAAAATTGATTGATTATATTTGGTCGTTTGAAAAGGTTTATTAATAGTAAGTGTTATATGATTTTCTGATATATTTTGTATAACCGTTTCTGCTAATCCGTTTTCGCATTTAACTAAAGCACTAGGCATTCTTACTCCTTTACCAAAGTTTTTAAAATCAATGATTGCATCACCATCTTTTTGTTCCGTAGGAATTTTTACACGAGTTTCTGTTCTTGGTGATAAATTGATTTCGCAAGGGGGGTTGTATATTATAGGTATTTCTGTATTACGTGTTCTTAACTTTAATTTTTCCATATCAATTGTAGCTCCTAACTGTTGCAATAAATCGCTACCAATTAAACCGTCAAATCTATCATCTACACTATACACGTAGAATTTATGTTCACCGGTTGTTCGAAAGGATTTTAGTATTGGAATATTTATTACTTCGTCATGTTGACTACGTGCGTGAGTACTAATTACTTCAAATGGTTCGCAATACACATGTTCTTTAAAATATTCTTTTACCTTTTTAGGATTAATGAATGATCTACTACTGCCAGTATCCAACATAAATTTCGCGTTTATTTCCGGTATTACAATATGAGGTAATTTTAAAATTCCGTCATAGTTAATATTTATTATCTCTTTTCGTGATCGTTTGAGGCTTCTATCTGAAAATTTTCATCTATAGTTTCTTCAGATATTGAGTCTAATTGAGGACCTAAATTTTGTAGTTCCTGTTCGTAATATTGTTCATAGAACTGTTGTTGTTCGTCGTAATTATCATTCTCATAGTTTTGGTCATAATAGATATTTTCGTCTATCTCTGGATTTAACATATTTTGTCGTATCGGTGCGGCTGATCGCATCGATACATCTGAATCTAATTTGTACGATGGTCTCTGAGCTAAAGGTGGATTATTTACTCCGAATTTAAAATGTTGATTGGGTTGATTATTATTATTAGAGTATCCAAACTGTGGTCTATTAAATCTATTTTGTGGATTATAAGGATAATTATTATAATTTTGTCTGAAGTTAGGATTGCTTGGTGCAATCGGTCTAA
Organism: Agriphila geniculea; assembly: GCA_943789525.1. Taxonomy (NCBI): domain Eukaryota; kingdom Metazoa; phylum Arthropoda; class Insecta; order Lepidoptera; family Crambidae; genus Agriphila; species Agriphila geniculea. The sequence goes on along the minus strand of OX038890.1, from coordinate 11,855,360 downwards.
AATTATTTTGTATCGGATTATTATAAGGTTTATTAATTTGATTTGGTTGATTGATTCCAAATTTAAAATTATTATTATGATTATAATTAGGTTGTGGGAATTTGTTAATCGGGACAAAGTTTGATTTAAAATTATTTGGATTTTGTGTGATACCAAATCTGAAGTTATTATTTTGTGGGATAAAATTTGGTCTGAATGTTGACATTTGTGGTATTAAAGGTTTTAAAACAGGTGGATTCTGTTTTCTATTTTTAGTGTTATATTGAAATTGAAAGTTTTCTTCTTCCGTTACAATGCTTAAGGCATCTTCTAATGAATTGCAACCTTTTAGTCTTACTATACGAATCATATCCTCGGGTAGATTGTACAAGAATACATTTAACGCTGTATTGTTATAAATTATTAATTTCGCTGCTTTTATTCCAGAGTCTTGTATTAGATTTACTTTGGATATTAATGCACTTTTAATATTTTGTATCCTATGACAAAAATCCGTTAATGATTCACCGTGTTTAATCTTTTGTGTTTCTAGTTCAATAGCGATACACGCTTCTGATCGCGGATCACCAAAATGCTGGGTTAGTAATATTTTTAGTTCTATCCATGTCTCAACATCATCTCTTTCACTTAGTAATGTAGCTGCTCTACCAACTAATCTGCTGGTTATAGAGTGAAACACATACAAGTCCTGAGCGACTGATTCTGTTCGTCTAAAGCTGGTTATTACATATTCGCATTTCTTTAAGAAAAGGTTAAGTAATTTTTGATCACCGTCGAATTTAGGTATGATTGCTAGAACCTCGTTAGGTATTGTATGTATTTGCTGTATTTCTAATGCGGGGACACGATTTGTATCGTCCGGCATTTTAATTCACTATACTAATATTCTATAGATAGAATAATATATAATTAAAAATAATCTATAATTCTTGAGATCAAATAAGATTTATTAATATAATTATCAAACTGATTCTTATGTCAATTCAATTTTTATTTATAGAAGTATAAACTGATTTTATGTCAATTTTATTCTAGTATCTTTTAATTCACTTTTTACTTATTACTAACTAACGTGAGCAAAATGTATTCGCAAGTTTTGTCGAATAACACTACTCTGATTTTAATTATCTTTATTATTAACGTGAGCAAAATGTATTCGCAAGTTTTGTCGAATAACACTACTCTGATTTTTAATTATCTTTTTACTTAATTACGGCAAAATGTATTTCGCGAGTTGTGACGAAAAAACACTACCAAGGGACTTGGAAATAACTGGGAAGGGAAAGCTAGTGAAGAATTTTACTCACAGGGCTACCCACACCATGTCTTCCTGTAGATCGGGCTGCTGCTGGTTGACTTATTTGTTCTTTTTGAATCTCGCCGTTGCAGTAATGAATTACTGATCACGTTCGTTCGTTAATTGATCGATTTTGGATCACTTTGTAGACCGTCCGCGACGCGAGATCCTACCGGCTGCGCCAGTCAAGTTTGGGCAGCCTCGGATCTTAATAAAAATATATTTATTTAATAAAAAGATTACATTTATTATTAATGCTAATGCTCTACAATTGAGCCTACAAACTAAGACGACACGTCAGACGTGTCTCTACAACTACTGTTCAACGCGGAATGAATCCGGAGACCTCGATACAGGGAGGTCTGTCTCTATTTATAGGTATCTCCCACCTACTTATTTAATACAGGGAATCAATTGTTTATTATTAATTACACAGGATGCGATAAAGAGTTCCGACTAATCGGTAATATTCAAGTGCTTTCATTGTTCCTTATTTAGCTTTAACTGTCGGCAAATGACGCCTATTCCTGGAACTGAATTACATGCAGTGTCGCAATTATACCTAATAGGTATTCATACAAGTACGTCTACTGTGCGTGATGTGGGATGTGGACCCTTAACTAGATAGAGCCAATGGGGATACTATTTACCAACAAAAACAAAACAACATCTAAATTTTTTATAAACCTGAGTGAGGTAGCGAAAGCTCAACTTACAGCCCAAACTTATTTCATAACTTTACCTACGTAACAAAATACAGGCTGTTTGGTAAAATAGCCTTATAAAGCCGAATATGGTAGGTAGGGACCATACATTTTGATATCTTCGTTATTAAATTTTGTATGAAACAGCTGTTTTTTTTTCGGGATTTCAGAGTTAGTCCCATAGTAAAAGTTGTTCAGTTTGATGGTCCCTATCTACCATATTCGGCTTTATAAGGCTATTACCAAACTGTATATGTATAGTATAAAGACGTCTATACAACTTTTTTTGATTATTGGACTAGGTTGTTTGTTTAGCGATTTAATTTTTTTTACCCTGTGGTCAAACTGATAACATCTTTCATATTTTTAAATAGTTGCAAATGAAAAATTAATGTTAGTTAAGTTTTGATGTAAACAGTACCGAGGTATTACGTTACAGCAGTTTGTATAAATAGTTTTGATTCAATAAATGCAGTTGAAGTAGGCGGAGAATAAGCATTATGAGTATAAGCAACGTTAGATTGTATCATAATCGTTGAGACTTTAGCTTTGAAACTATCAAGATCACTGCGTCCGGTTATAACTATTGCGATTGTAATCAAAACAGCATTCGATGTTTGACAACTTCTAAGATAAAAATAATAACTACATAATAATAAGTTTATTTCTTAACAGCAAGAAAATAACGGTTTATTAATTACAGTACTTACAACGAGATTAAATATGTTGGAATGGTCTTATTTTAACATCACTTTCAACAGCCACATCATTTTCATTTTATTTGACTGCTCTGGGGTAGGCTTATGAAAAACGGCATGAGAAGGAAAGTCAAAACACGAAAAGTATGTAAAAAATAATAGTGGATCTTAATAGGAGCACATTATAGAGAAAAGAGAAAAAGATTGTCATTCATTGCATAATAAGGGTCTTATTGTAGTCATCCTTAGCCCAGAAATATACTACTGCGAAGGCTTTATCGAGGTTAGTTCATCTTAGCGACTTTATTAGTAGCCGGAAATGATAGTTTTACTTGATTTTCCAAGTACCTACGGTAAATTTCGATACAAAAATGTTTTTGACCTCGCCGTTAACCGAAAGTTATTTTTTTAACCCGCTGGCGGTCGCATGGTGTCTTTAACAGCCCGAAGTCTAGAAAAACTGTCATTACTTTTTAACTATCTATAGTGGGTGGTTCCACTTATACAATTTCGATGTATCGTATCGTCTCATCATACACGTGATACGAGATGGGTATACAATACGCCGCAAAAATAAATAAAACCCACCTTTATGGGATCCATTGCTTAAATCAATATCCGATTTTATCAATCGCGCAATGTAAATCATATTTTCCAAGAAATGGGGGCGATTCTTTTAACTTACCGACTGTCTCTACCATGCTAATAATGTGACTTATGAGTTTTTTGCAAACTAGCCATTCAAAGCACGTATGCGGTGCTCGACGAATCACAAGTCTCGTGGAATAAGCCGCTTTACGAGGAATATAACTGAATAATGCAAAACGAATGCATACTAAACCAGGGATTGGTTGCGGTTGTTAAATTTCGGTATGTTTTACGGTTAATATAGCGGTACCGAAATATTCTACCCTTACTTAGGATACCGATAAATTAAATTTCGGTATAAAACCACCGAAATATAGAGGTACCGAAATTACGGAACCTATGTTGAAGTACCGAAAAATTAAGGTATCGAAATATAAAGGAATAGTTTTAAATAGGTATGACGTCATACCGATATAAAAAGGTACCGCAATTTTCCGGTATATCTGTTTTTCGGTACCTCATCAAAGCGGTACCGCAATTTTTCATTACTCAACCCAAACCCAAATATAACGGTACCGTTATATTTGGGTTAGCTTAACCTCTTATTAAGGTTTCTATTATAAAGTGGAAAGCTGCGCAGAAAAATGATCAGTAAGTAATTATTAAACCTGTTTGTAATACGCAGCGCTAGTGGACGGTCAACGAATCTGTGCCTGTGCTTTAAATAACGTTAAATATTAGTAAGTTATCGCTGTATTAATAATTATGTATTAATCGCTGTATTAATAGCAGTAACAAAAATTGAACGCTAAAATTAAAGAAAAAAAAAAAAAAAAAAAAGGTTTTTGGTTAAAGGTACTTACAAAATAAAAAACCGGTCAAGAGCGAGTCGGACTCGCGCACCGAGGGTTCCGTACAATCATAAATATATTTGGATATGTTATTTTAGGACAGTCTTTAAAAAAGTAGGATAAACGGCAGACAGGTGGAAGGGCGAACAGGCGGACAGTTAATTTACAAATGCTGCTTATGGTGACTGAAAAACGTTTCAGCCACTCCACATTGCAAAATGTTTATATTACTAGTCCATCAGCTATTTTAATGTCCCCACTGCTGGGGCACAGGCCTTCCTTATGGGTGGATAAGGAGGACGGGCCATAACCCACCACGCGGGCCCAATGCGGATTGGTGGGTGTTAACGACTGCAAATGCAGCCGGGACCAACGGCTTAACGTGCCTTCCGAAGCACGGAGGAGCTCGAGATAATAAATTTTTGGTCACCCATCCCATGACCGAACCTTGCGAACGTTGCTTAACCTCCGCAATCGCTGGTCCAGGCGCTAAACCACTGCGCCACCGAGCTTCTCGTTATTATTATATTACTATATTACTAAGTAGGAACTTATTCTTCGTTTATTCGTACGGCAAATAGTAGGTAATTATATTAGAACCAGCCACCAATTTATTATTGTAGTGTTAGGTTGCGCCATCTCTTGACCAATAGTGGAACTATTTTTGTCCCTTAGGTTAGCATGCTTAGGACAGCGCCATCTGTTGACTGGTAGTGAAACTAAAAAAAAATTGTTTGTTTTTTGAATTTCTAAAAAAGTGTGTTATATTGAGACATCGTTTTATTTTTCCTGTAATCTTTACATAAACTACTATCACATAGAATTATTTCAGATTTTTTTCTTTGCAAACTTCGGAGATAAGGGGGGGGGAACGGTATTTTTTTTTACATTTTTCATCATAAGTCGAAAACTATGCAGCCTAAGAAAAAAGGAAAAATTGTTTTAAAATGTGCAAACAGCGCTCTTTCATATGATACCCCACATGCCCTAGTCACCTCACTTACAATTTTTAAGACCCCTTTTCAGTCCCTGTTGTAAAAAAAATATTAATTTTATTATTTCTTTCTTATTTGCAAAATAGTTGGGCTAATGTCATCTTAAACTATCGCAAATTTCAAGTTGATACCATTAGTAGTTCTCGAGATATCCAGCTGTGACAGACAGACAGACTGAGTCACACCATAAGGGTTCCTTTTTTACCATTTTGGTACGGAACCCTAAAAACATAAATAATAATCAACTATGTTTGTATAGCGTGTTACGCTATACAGGTAAGTTAGTAGTAGGGAGTAGTTGAGTAAGTTGTTGTGGAGCGCCAAAGGATGAAAGTCACAGTAAAGATTCACTATTTATTTACGTACACAGTTTAAATAAGTTAAGTGGTTCTCACGCGACGTTAGTCATTCGCGGTTGCCAAGTTTGCACTCAGTAAAAGTAATATTATAATAAAATATTTTAGTAAATAGGCATGATTCATTGACCTCAATCAAAATATGTAAAGACATGTCGATGTACGAGTAAACCGTACATACTCCTATCCCGAAAAGAAACAATAAAATAACAAGTCGAATTGAGAGCCACTTGTAACAAAGTATAAAATGTAAGGAAGTATAAAAATTAAATTGTAAAAAGTAAAAATAGAAATGTAAAGTAAAAATTAAAAGCTTAAAAATATTTTTCAAAAGTGCATTTCCACATCTGCATCGGTAGCTGGGTTCGGTGCCCGACGTGAGTTAGGACGCGCGTAGTTGCCGCGTCCGAGCGCTCCCGACGCCGATGGCTGCTGCGGTTGCTCGCTATTCATCTTTGGCGCTGGCGCTGATCGGAGCTGGAACTGTCGTGTAGGTACAGTTGACCTCGTTTCCGTCTTGATGTGCTGAATCGTTCGTTTGCTTGTTGTCACCTTCGATCGGTAATAATGATAGTTTCGTAATGGGTCGTTTTATTATACCAACTTGGGTTTTTATAGTTGTGACTCGCACATGATTATCGCTGCCGGGGTGAACTTCGATCACCCGGCCCATGGCCCATTTTCCTGGGGGCAAATTGTTTTCTCTTATTAGCACAATATCATCCTTTTTTATGTTTGGGGTTGGTTTTCTCCATTTACTGCGAGCTTGTAATGACGTCAGGTAATCGTTAGACCAGATTTTCCAGAATCTTTGGTACATGTGTTCAGTTAGTTGCCATCTTTTTCGTAAGTTCAAGTATCGATCATCTTCCTAATCAGATATGGGAAGTGTCATAGTAGGGCTGCCGGTAAGAAAATGACCAGGAGTTAAATAATGATAAAATTCGTCAGGGTCTTCAGTAAGGGTGCACAGCGGCCTCGAGTTCATGCAAGCTTCTATTTTTGCCAGTAGTGTAGAAAACTCCTCATAAGTGAGCTTTTGCTCCCCAAGAACTCGGCGTAAGTGATGTTTCATTGATCGTACAGCTGCTTCCCACAAACCCCCGGCGGTCGGCCAGGCAGGGGCGTTAAAGTGCCATTCCACCTTCATCTTGCTAATTTCGTCAAAAAATTCGGCAGAAAGTTCCTTTTTGAAAAGTTCATACTCGTTGTTAAGCATTCTGGAAGCTCCTATGAAGTTGGTACCACAATCGGAGTAAACATGTTGCGGGGTTCCACGTCGTGAACACATTCTTTGGAAGGCGAGGATGAAAGCTTCCGTGCTCAAGTCCGACACGAGCTCAATGTGTACTGCTTTCGTTGTCATGCACACAAAGATAGCGATGTAGCCTTTAGATGTTTTCACTCCTCTGCCTTTATTTAGTTTAACTTCGACATACCCACTGAAATCTACCCCACAGTGTGTATAGGGTTTTGCCGGGGTAACGCGTGGCGACGGAAGATCAGCCATAATCTGGTGATTTTCTGTGGTTTTGAAGCGTTGACAGCGGACGCATTTGCGTAATTCAGTTTTCACAGCTCTGTTGCCACCCAGTATCCAAAATTGTTGACGGATATAGGCGAGGGTGAGTCGTGCCCCCCCGTGAAGCGTCGTATAGTGAACTTGATTTATTATCAGTAATGTCAATCTTCCGTTTCTTGAAAGAATTGCAGGATTTTTCATGTTTGAAGGTAAGTTTGTTTTATTTAATCGACCACCCACACGTAAAATACCATCTTTATCCAGGTGAGGGTTCAATTTGCAAATAGGGCTCTTGTTAGATAAGGGTTGATTTTTTGATAATAAATAGTATTCTGTTTCAAATTCATATCTTTGAACATTCTTTGTTATTATATTCATCGATTCATTTAATTCCCTTGTTGTCAAGTAATCAAGTGGCGTGTGCGGAGCGGTGTCATTTTTCTTCAGTGTTTTGTTGCCACTCCGTGCATTTTTGCAGAATCGCAAAATCCAAGCGATAACGCGCGTCACTCGAGTTAATGAACTGTGTTTGAATAATAAATTATAAATCATATTTTTTTCACTTTGTTTTAGGGTTGTCGCTACTTGTTTTTCTTCGGTGTTTGTTGTAAATAAACAGTTCAGTGGGTTTTCGACTTGACTTTTGCCCGTGAAAGTATTCAGCATTTCAGGGCCTGTCCACCACAACGAAGTATTCAATAGTTTTTTAGGGTATAGACCTCTAGTTGCGCAGTCTGCAGGGTTGTTCTTTGACTCGATGTATGACCAATGTGAAGCTGGTATAACCTTTCTGATGTTCAATACTCTGTTTTCGACGTATCTCTCATACTTTGATGCTTCTCCTTGTAGCCATGCTAGCACTACCTTGGAGTCACACCAAGCCCATGTTGTTATGTTGAATCCCTTTAGTGCTTGAGTAGCTTTTTCAATCAGTCGTGACAGCAAAAGCGAACCGCAGAGCTCGAGTCGTGGCAAAGATAATTTTTGTGCGAGCGGGGCAACCCTAGTCTTCGCAGTAAGTAGAGTAATAATTGGTTGTCCATGTTCGTTCATTGCCCGCGTATAGATTACGCAAGAGAAGGCCTTTTCACTGGCATCGGAAAATCCAAATAACTCAATGTTTTTATCTTGACATCCGATCCATCTGTTAAGTTTTAAAGTTTTTATCTCTGGTAGTTCCTCTTTCAGTTTCATCCAATTGTTTTGTATGTCAACAGGTAGCGGTTCGTCCCATTCTAATTTTTCAGTCCATACATGTTGAAAGATAAGCTTCGCTGTTATAGTTATCGGTGACAGCCATCCCATGGGATCATATAACTGAGATATTTGTGAAAGTAGAGTTCGCTTAGTCAAACTTTTCTTTGAATTTTCTTTAAGTTTCCAGTCAAAAGTGAAAGTGTCTGAATGGGAATTCCAACCAAGTCCAAGAGTTTTCGTGGAATCTTCCTGTTTGAAGTTGAAGTTAGTCTTGGCAATTTGATCTTCATTTAGCGATTCTAGTAATTTTGTGTTGTTACTAGACCACTTGCGCAGGTTCATGCCACCGTTACGTAGTAGTTGTAAAAGTTCAGTTTGTAGTATTTTTGCGGTCTCTAGATTATTGTGTCCACTGATGACGTCATCGACATAACATTCATTTTGAAGTATTTGTGATGCGACAGGATATTTGTGTTTCTCATCTATTGCGAGCTGTTTCAGTGTTCGCATCGCTAGCCACGGAGCGCATTTTGTACCGTATGTAAGACTACATAAAGCATATTCTTGCAGCATCTCGTCAGCGGAGTTACGCCATATTATTTTTTGAAGATGTTGTTGCCTTAATACTCCATGGTGAGGAAGGAAGCATTCTTGGCTGTTGGTATGTGACGTAATTTGACGCGGTGTTAGTTTCATATGTTGTAGTTGTAAATATTCGTTCATGAAGTTTTTGTACATATACGATAACTTTTCATTTTTCTTCAAACGTTTTTCTAATTGTAAGAATTGCGAAATAGCAGTTGGTTTTGATTTTCCGAGATTTTCTTCGTAGTTTTTTATCATGGGCATTTTGACGATATATTTTCCATCAGGACCCCTTCTAGTAGTTTCTTTGTAATAAATCTCACATTGATCTTCTTGATTGATATCCGTGGAGCTTACAATTATGTCTTCGCTCTCCCAGTATCTGGATAAATCCGTTGTGTCCACGAGAGTTACGTGGCATTGAAAAGTATTCAGTTTTCCACACAAAATCCAACCCAGTTGTGTGTGTTGCGCAGTTGGTGTGTTTTGATTCCCTTTCAGGACTCCTTCCAGGATGATGTCTGAGTAAACCTCCGCCCCAAGCAGTAAGTCGATAGAGTCAGAAACGTTGTACTCAGGATCGGCGAGTTTCAAGTTCTTTAGGTGTTCCCAGTTATCCCTTTTGAAAGTACAGTTCGGAAGCTTGTTCGTGAGCTTTTGAAGGACGAGAGCTTGAGCTTCAAAGTTGTAATCAGAATGTATAGATTTGCAGCTGAGATTTACTAATCCTTTGCAGCTTCCAGCCACCGAACTAACCCCAGACACCGTAGCATGTAGTCTTGATCTGGGAAGACGGAGTTGCTGAGCTGCGTTTTCTGTGATTAAGTTCACTTGCGACCCTTGGTCGAGAAGAGCTCGCATTGTTACATAAGTTCCAGTTATAGATTTTATCTTCACTTGGACAGTAGTTAGGAGTATTTCCGTATCATTTGTAGATAGATGAAAAGAGCCTTGTTGAGAAGAAGTGCTAGGTTTAGGTTGAAAGTTGCTGCATACATTTTTTTCAGTTGTTTCTGTATTCGTTTTAGTCATATGCAATAACGTATGATGCTTAGCGTTGCATTCTTTGCATGTTTTCATCGACGTGCAGTTTGCGTCGCCGTGACTGTAAAGGCAGTTTTTGCAAACTTCGAGTTTTGCGACCGTTTTGTTTCTATGTGCGTTGTCTAGGTTAATGAACTTCTCGCATTGCATCAACACATGATTGCCGTCACATAGAGGGCATTGTCCATATGACGTATGAAATGTCTTCGTGAATTCCTTATTGCCTTCATATAAAGTAGGTTTCTTCGCATAGTTATGTTGTTTGGTAAATGATTTGAAATTGTTGTTTCCGTGACCAAAATAAGTTTTGTTCGTTGGTTGATTGTAAGTTTTGTTAAATAATTGCTTCGGGGCGTTTGAAGTATCCCTTTGACAATTCCTTATTGTTTCGTAAGCAATGAATTTGCTTTCCAAAAAGGATAAAAATTCTTGCAAGTTAGGCAGTTCCCTGTTGTTTTGCATATCTTTTATGTATTCGTTAAATGTCACGGAATCCAATTTTTGTGACATGTAGTGTACGATAATCGGCCCCCAGCTCGAAACTTCGGCACCCATGTTGGTGAGACCGTTCAGGCTTTCTGTAATGACGTCATGCATCTTCTTGAGATTGTATGCGTTAGGATGTTGGATCACAGGCAGCTGCTGCATAGTGTTCATGAATGACGTAAATTGAAGACGACGATTATCATACCGATGAGTCAGTATTTCCCAACACGAATCGTAGTTATCGGAACTTATCGTTAGATGCTGGACAAGGCGTTCGGCTTCACCCTTGAGTTTTGTCTTGAGATGTTGCATTTTTTGTGACTTCGGTATGGTAGGATTGCTGTGTATAGTTTCCAGAAAAATGTCCTTAAAAGATATCCACTGAATATAATCTCCAAAAAATTCAGGAATTTCTATTTGTGGCGTTGCTCGTTGGTAATGAACATTCGACCACATTTTGCTGTGTAAGCCTCTTCTTAAACTATCATACTTCAGTTCAATGTCTTCAAACCTCTGATTGTATTCTTCTTTTAAGTTCTCATCTTTCAAAGCGCCTTCTATTTCCCAGTGAAATTTCTCAATACATTCCCATTTAGATTTCAGAATAGAAAGATAGTCTTCTAATTCCCATTTTTCAGTAACAAATTCCAAATTTATCTTAAGCATAGTTCTGTTCAAGGACTTAAATCTCACTTCTTGTTGAATCATAAGTTCTCTAGTCCTTTCATCAGTTTTATCTTGAAGCTTTTGAGTTAAGTTTTCTTTTACATCTTGTTGTTTTCGCAGAGATGTTAATGAAGCCTTCATATGTTGTTTGGTACTTTCGTACATCTGCTTAGTTTTCCCATAAATATCGTGCATAAAATAGCTAACAGCAGATTTATCTTGAGTGGACTCCAGCTTCTTTTGATGACGCTCGTCGAATTCTTCCCATAGTTTTTCAAGGGCGGACAAACGTTGTTCTAAATAGCTCTCGGTTTTCCTACTAGCGCTGTCTTTCTTGTAGTTAGAGCACAGCGTCTTAATACTTTCAAATGTAGCTACTTGTATAGTTAGCTCTTCCATTTTTTTTCAGTTAAGTTTAGTTGAAAGGTAAGTAAATAGTAAGTAAGTTAGTTAGTTACTCAAACCTTGTATGTAGATGACAGTGACAGTTTTTCTAGTTTCCTTCTTCCAAAATTCTTTGCAGCTCGTTGCAGATCACAGTGAGTTTGGTAGAATCCTGTGTAGGTGCTGGTTGGATACTCAGTGCAGTCAGCGACCCTTACTACGAAATACACGACCTTCTCAATTAACTTGGTGAGACCCGCTGGTGGGAGGCCAAGTAACCGATTCGCTATCGTAGTCCTAGTCACTGATGCACTCAGTAAGGATGTTGAAAAGGACCTGAATGTCCAGTGGCGTAGTTCCGCGCTGGAGCACTATTTCCTTCTCGTAGTTTCTCGAAGGACCTCTATGTCCTTTTCTTAGTTGTTGCTCGAAGGACCACAATGTATAGCGTGTTACGCTATACAGGTAAGTTAGTAGTAGGGAGTAGTTGAGTAAGTTGTTGTGGAGTGCCAAAGGATGAAAGTCACAGTAAAGATTCACTATTTATTTACGTACACAGTTTAAATAAGTTAAGTGGTTCTCACGCGACGTTAGTCATTCGCGGTTGCCAAGTTTGCACTCAGTAAAAGTAATATTATAATAAAATATTTTAGTAAATAGGCATGATTCATTGACCTCAATCAAAATATGTAAAGACATGTCGATGTACGAGTAAACCGTACAATGTTTTTAATAATTATAACAATCATATCTTCATAATATAGAGAATTAAAATTATTAATAACTAGCTCTGCCCTGCTAATTGCACTTGCAGTAATCGACACTTTTGGGATTTTCACTTTTTTGCAAAAATGACATCTTGAGGGCTTAATCTATATATAAAAAAATAATTTTCATTATTTTTTTTATTATAACTATGTTTTTTATTTAACGCAAAACACAGTACTTGCACAAAAGTATTGCTCATGCTAACAAGATCTGCAGTATTCAGCATGTACTAAAAGGTTGTGCAGTACTTGATACGTTTACTGCAGTTTCATTTAGCATATAATTCTTTAAAAGTAATAGAAACTAAAGACAAACGCAGTATTCGACAGTACTATTTTTTCAATAATTTGTTTATTCAATGTTCAAATGGTTTTGGTAAGTTTTATTATTTTCTTTATTTAACTAGGTACCTATCTAGTTCTGGTGTAGGTCGCATATTCAACTCACTATGGAGTTAGAGGCAGATAATAAACTAGCCTTCCTTGACATTCTTTTCATCAGTAACTCTGATCAAATCTTGAGCCACACTGTGTATATCGAAAAGCAACACTTACAGATAGATACCTCAATGGTGAATCCCACCACCATCTTTTACAGTTAGCTACCTACCGTAGGGAAACTTTGCTTCAGAGGGTAAGCGGGATCTGTGACCAACAATTACACCTGACACAGCTGTCAGGCTCAGCAGCTTCAGCATGTCAAGCAAGTTCTGCGAAGTAACAAACTGCCAGTACCACGCCTCCATCACAAAAACCTTATCAAGCCAGCCACAGTAGAACGACAACCTGCCATTCTACCTTACATGAAAGGTGTCACTGACAAGATTAAAGGTATTCTGAAGAGTGCTATCAAGATCTACTTCGAGCCGCCGAGGAAGATAAACCAATTCTTACGACCTGTCAAGTGCAACATCCCTTTTCAAGGTGCAGGCGTCTATAAACTAGATTGCGACTGTGGGCTCTCTTACATCAGGCAAACAAAGAGAAGTATAGGGACGCGCATTAAAGAACATGTAGTTGACATGAAGAACAAGCGCGATAGCAAGACTGCAGAGTGTGAAGATGCCTCAGAAGGCCCCATCCATTACATTAAAAATGATAAACCACAAATCCTTGCCAAAGACCAAAGACTCATTCCCAGAATGCTACGCGAGGCTATGAAATCAACAAGTATCGAAATTTCAATAGAGAATATGGTTGGAGAGTACCACCAGCTTGGGACCTCATAATTCATTAAACTAAAATCCCGTACTAAATCACAACTGCGGGATCTAAAGATACAGTTAGTTCGTTTTGAACATAGGAATCAAAAGAGAGATCGACACAACCTCTATGAGTTTTCTTCCACCAGTTCTTTCTCTGAGAGTAACTGGCGGTAGATTCAGTAGCTAGTTCTTGTTTTCTGATTAACTTTATATGAGCAACTTTTTTACTTTAGTCCTCCCGTGACCACAGCCCCTGGATAGGTCTTAAAATGTCAGGAAGGTACTAATTAATTCTAAAATAACATCTGAATTAATACCAATAATATACTCATTGTAATTCGTAAAAAAATGTCTGTACGCGCAGATATCTTAGAAGTGTATAAAACTACTTTTCTAGTAATAATTTGTTTTATTTTGTTTACCTACCAAAAATTCGTTTTATTTTGTTTCTTCACTACTTAAGTATCTGAAGCCAACACTTTTAACTAGTACCATGCATGAAAAAAGTACATAATTGCTAGTTAGAAACGCAGTTTTGAACACGTGCTAGGTAATTTTGCAGTAATAAACACAGATACTGCATTTGGCCTTAGTGATACTGTAATGCCCACAATCCCAAAATGGTAGATAAAAATGCAGTATTCCGCATTTTATTTAGAGGACACCGTTAAATTAAAAGAAAAAATATGTCAATAGAAAGCTTGATTTTTTTCTTAATTTTTAGGTAGACTTTAAATGTTATATAACATAGACCTGTTGCATAGATATCAAAAAATAGGTTTCCCGCGTTTATCTCGAAACCGCCAAATTGCAAGTACTGCATTTGCAATAAGGAGGGCAGAGCTTCTGCCCGCGACTTCGTCCGCGTGGATGTTAGAGAAAATTCTTAGAGAACCTTCAACCAGGATCTGACCTGTCATTTTTACGTTTCCGGTTCCGGTGCCCGTTCTGTTCCCGTCCGTTCCCGTCCTTTTCCTGTCCCGTTCTCGTACCCCTTCCGATGCCATTCCCGTTCCCGTCCCGTTATCGTCCCGTTCTCGTTCCCGTTCCCGTACCGTTCTCGTCCCGTTCCGTACCCGTTTCTTTTCCGTTTCATTCCCGTTCCGTTCCCATTCCGTCCCGTTCCGTTCTTGTTCCCGTTCCGTACCCGTCCCGTACCCCTTCCGGTTCCCATTCCCATTCCCGTTCCCATCCCCGTCCCGTTCCGTTCCGTTCCCGTCCCCGTCTCGTCCCGTTCCCGTTCCCGTTCCCGTTCCCGTTCCCGTTCCCGTTCCCGTTCCCGTTCCCGTTCCCGTTCCCGTTCCCGTTCCCGTTCCCGTTCCCGTTCCCGTTCCCGTTCCCGTTCCCGTTCCCGTTCCCGTTCCCGTTCCCGTTCCCGTTCCCGTTCCCGTTCCCGTTCCCGTTCCCGTTCCCGTTCCCGTTCCCGTTCCCGTTCCCGTTCCCGTTCCCGTTCCCGTTCCCGTTCCCGTTCCCGTTCCCGTTCCCGTTCCCGTTCCCGTTCCCGTTCCCGTTCCCGTTCCCGTTCCCGTTCCCGTTCCCGTTCCCGTTCCCGTTCCCGTTCCCGTTCCCGTTCCCGTTCCCGTTCCCGTTCCCGTTCCCGTTCCCGTTCCCGTTCCCGTTCCCGTTCCCGTTCCCGTTCCCGTTCCCGTTCCCGTTCCCGTTCCCGTTCCCGTTCCCGTTCCCGTCCCATTCTCGTCCCATTCCGTTCCCATTCCGTTCCCGATCCTTTCCCGTCCGTTCCCGTGCCATTCCTTTACCGTTCCCGTCCCGTTTTCGTTCCCGTTCCGTTCCTGTATCGTTCCCGTTCCACTTCCATTCCGTTCCGTCCCTTTCCCCGGTACCTTTCCCCTACCCGTTCCTGTCCCTTTCTCTTTCCCGTTCCATTCCCGTTCCTTTTCCGTTTTGTTCCCGTTCCTATTCCGTTCCCGTTTAATTCCCGTTCCCTTCCCGTTCCGTTCTCGTCCTGTTTCCGTTCCCGTTCCTGTTCCTGTGCCCGTGCCTGTTCTCGTTCCCGTTACCTGGATGTGCATATCCAGGTACAGGTCCATGATGTGTCATGTCCACCGTGTTGGACTTCAAAATAAATGTCATTTTCGCAATCACCATCCCATGAAACCTCAAGAACGACATCCACATCGATTTTCATGTTTACTTACCCCATTTACACCCTAAGGGACGATTTTCAAAATAACAAAATATGTGATTGCCTATTTATTTTTAGACATGCTCCTACGAATTTTAAACTTGCAATTTCTATTTTATATTCTTTTTCCATACATTTGAACCTCATTTTCACCCCTTTAGGGGTTAAATCATGTCCACCGTGTTGGACTTCAAAATAAATCTCATTTTCGTAATCACCATCCCATAAAACCTCAAGAACGACCTCCACATCGATTTTTTTGTTTACTCACTCCATTTACCCTCTAAGGGGTTGATTTTCAAAATCACAAAATATATGTTAGCTTATTTATTTTTAGACGTGCTCATACGAAGTTTAAAGTTGTAATGGCCATTTAATATTTTTTTCCATACAAAATTTGAACCCCATTTTCACCCCTTGAGGGTTAAATCATGTCCACCGTGTTGGACTTCAAAATAAATGTCATTTCTGCAATCGTTATCCCAGAAAACCCCAATAACGACATCCGTATCTATTTTTAGGTTTACTCACCCCATTTACCCCCTTAGGGGTTTACTTTCAAAATCACAAAAAATGTGTTTGCTTATTTATTTTTAGACGTGCTCCTACGAAGTTTAATGTTGTAATGTCCATTTAATATTATTTTTCCATACAAAATTTGAACCCCATTTTCACCCCTTGAGGGGTCAAATCATGTCCACCGTTTTGGAGTTCAAAATAAATGTCATTTTTGCAATCGTCATCCCAGAAAACCCCAATAACGACATCCATATCTATTTTTAGGTTTATTTACCCCTTTTCACCCCTATTTCATCCCCGTAGGGATTGAAATACTAACAATAACAATATACGTTGCGTTAGATTTCCATCCATAAGCATAAAATATATATTTAGCAATTTTGACTTCGAAAATAAAGGATTTTCTTCATTACACAACTTCATCCCCCTTTTGACCCCTTCGGGGGTAGAATTTTGAAAAACGCTGAGAACCATATTTATTAATTTTCAATCGTCAGCCTAAATACAAAATTTAACGATCCTAGCTTCAAAACTGAGGGACTTTCATACAAACTTTCATCCCTTATTTCATCCCCTTAGGGATAGAATTTTCAAAAATCCTTCCTTAGTGGATGCCTACACTGTATAAGGTATCTGTGTGCAAAATTTCAAGTCTCTAGGTCCAGCGGTTTGGGCTGTGCGTTGATAGATCAGTCAGTCATTCAGTTTACGATTTTATATATTAAATAAAAGATAGGAATAAGTCTTCTTGATTTTTTTATTACACATGTTAGTATTAATAGGTCTTTCTTATGCTAATAATAAAGCGGAATTCAATTATTATTGTCACATTTCAGAGCAGTATTTTGTCGAAGGTATGTTCCATCGAAATAGAGATCCGTCGAACAAGTGCATTTCGAAGAAGGGTTCTGTCGAAGTAGTGTTATTCGAAGTTGTGTGTCGAAATATCGTCCCCGTCGTGTCAAAATTAAATAACTAACACTTTTGGCAAAATTCACTTTTTCCGTTTTTTGTAAAGTAGAAAGTGTTACCTATATTTTGGTTTTTATCTCGTTGCGATATGATTGATATCTGCAAAGATATCTTCAGTTTAGTGAAACTATTGACCATATATTACAACAGTGTTTGTTGTAAAATTAACGTGGAAAAACTGAATAACTTTTAAATGAATTAAATAACTACAGCTAAGTGCGTCGCTAATACAAGAAAAAGTTAATAAGTAACATTATTTAATTCTTCCACAACTGCAGTGAGTTGTGGAAGAAACATTGCTACAAATTTTGGCTGTGGCAAAATTAAATAAATGCTCTTATTTAATTCTTTATTAAATACGTTGTGATTGGACATAATTTTAATATCTATAAGTGCACTTAGTTAGTTTTCCCTATTTGGTACCGTGAATAAAAATAAAACAAGCAGAGTAAAAATTCATCATCATATCAGCCGCACGACACCCACTTCTGGGAATAGGCCTCCCCCAAGGATCTCCACGACGATCGGTCCTGCATTGCCTGCATCCAGCGGCTTCCCGCGAACTTCACCAGATCGTCGGTCCAACTTATGGGGGGCCTACCCATGGAGAGTCGTCCGGTGCGCGGTCACCATTAAATAACCTTTCCGCCCCAACGGCTATCGGTTCTTCTCGCTATGTGTCCCGCCCATTGCCGCTTCAGCTGAGCAATCCTTCGAGCGATGTCGGTTACGTTAGTTCTCCTGCGGATCACCTCATTTCTGATTCGATCACGCAGGGAAACGCCGACCATGGCTCTCTCCATTGCACGCTGGGTGACCTTGAGCCTCCTTATGAGACCCATAGTTAGCGACCACGTTTCACTGCCGTAAGTCTTCACTGCCGTAAGTCATCACTGGCAACACACACTGGTCATAGACTTTCGTCTTGAGACACTGAGGTAAATCGGACACGAAGATTTTTCAAAGCTTCCCGAATGCTGCCCATCCGAGTTGGATTCAACGAGAGATCTCTTTATCGAAGTTGGACTTACCTAACTGGACTGTCTGTCTTAAGTATACATAATGGTCAACAACTTCAAGTGTAGTGTTCCCAATATGAACTGGAGCGGGCACAAAACGGGCATTCGACATGGTTTTCGTCTTATCCATGTTCATCCTGAGAACCACTCTTTGGGAAGCACTACGGAGATCTTCGAGCATTGTGTTCAGGTCTTCCAAGGTTTCTGTCATAAGAACTATATCATTGGCAAAACAAAGGTACTGGCCATTAATTTTGATGCTGAGTCCTTTCCAGTCTAAGAGTTTAAAGTCCTCCAACGCAGCTGCGAACAGTTTCGGAGAAATAACATCTTCCTGTCTCACAACTCGGTGCAGTTGGATAGGATTTGTGCTCTAGTTTTGTACTCGGACCGACATGATGGCATTTTTGTATAAATACCTCAACACCTCGATATACCTGTAGTCCACTTGGCACCTTTGGAGAGACTGCAGCACCGCCCAGGTTTCAATCGAATCGAAGGCTTTCTCGTAGTCCACGAACGCCAAGCAAAGTGGCAGATTATACTCCTCGGTCTTCTGTATAACCTGCCGTAGCGTATGAATGTGGTCTATAGTGCTAAAGCCTTCTCGGAACCCGGCTTGTTCGGGAGGTTGGAAGTCGTCAAACCTGCGAGCGAGACGTTTCGTAAGGACTCTCGAAAACGACTTATAGACATGACTGAGAAGTGAGATGGGTCTGTAGTTCTTTAAGAGGGACTTGTAACCCCTTTCAAAGAACAAAATCACCTCACTTATGTTCCATGTCTTCAGCTTCTGCCCTCGACGATGACGGAATTGAAAAGCTTCCGGAGTTTTTAAGTATCGGCTTACCGCCCGCTCTCAGAAGTTCTTTAGTGATTCCGTCGTCACCCGCGGACTTGTTGTTTTTCCGCTATTTAAGAGCCATACTAATCTCGTACAGGCTGACTTCTGAGATATCTTGGGTATAGTGTCGGGTATGCTTAGCTCTGGGGTCTTTAGCCTTGCTTTCAACAGGTGTCTGCGTGGAATATAACTGCCTATAGAAACTCTCGATCTCCCTCAGAACTTCAGGCTTTAATGAGATTATGCGTCCGTCGTCAGTTTTCAGCTTCATCATCTGGCTTTGCTCAATAGACAGATCTCTCGCAAACACTTTGGAGCTTTTATACCGCTCGATGGCCTCTTTAATACGATTCGTATTAAATTGGCGAAGGTAGCTCGTCAAAGACTTAGATATCTGCCTATTAAGCTGCCGATAACGATGAGCATCCGCTGAAATGTGGAGCCTCATTTCACGTCTCTGATCCATGAGTAGGAGTGTGTGGTCGGAGAGTTTCTTTAGTTGGGACGACGGGTCTTAAAGAATTTGGACCCTACCGTACGGACAGTATCCACCACCATATTGTTTAGATCGTCCACATCTATGCTGTTCTCAAGGGCTTCGAAGCGGTTTTGGAGTTGGAGTTGAAAGCTCTCGGAGTTTTGAATATGGGCCGGCAATGGTCGGAGTGTTGATTTTATCAGTCGAGATCTTTCCAGCTTTATGCTGATGTTCAATGTGCCACGTACCAATCGGTGATTGCTCCCCGTCTTGACGGCGTTTATCACAGTGGCATCATTGAATATTTGGTTTTTCGTCGACATGATCAAATCTATCTCATTTCTGACCATACCGTCCGGACTGACCCAGGTCCACATCCGGCTTTCCAGGTTTCTGAAGAAGGAGTTCATCATAAAGAGGTTCTCCTTCTCTATAAAGTCGGCTAGCATCTGGCCTCTGGCATTACGTTGCCCAACTCCAAATTGCCCCACTCTCAGCTCATTACCGCATTGTTTCTCCAACTTTGCATTGAAGTCCCTATCACAACGGTGTAGTGGGTTTTGTAGCTATGCATGGCTTTAGTGATTTCCTCATACATAGCCTCCACTTCGTCATCTTGGTGCCTCGAGGTCGGTGCGTAAACCTGAATAACATTCAACGAATAGGTACCTTTTGGATATTCTGAGTTAGGTACGCCACCCTGGTCGACACACTTCCGATGGTAATTTGGAATAGTTTAAGATGATATTTGTCCAACTATTTTGCAAATAAGAAAGAAATAAAAAAAAATTTTTTTTTGAAGTGAGGTGACTAGGTAACGTGGGGTATCATATGAAAACATTTTTTTCCTTTTTTTTAGGACGCATAGTTTTCGACTTATGATGAAAAATGTAAAAAAAAGCCGTCCCCCCCCCTTATCTCCGAAGTTTGCTAAGAGAAAAATCTGAAATAATTCTATGTGATAGTAGTTTATGTAAGGATTACAGGAAAAACAAAATGATGCCTCAATATAACACAATTTTTTAGAAATTCAAAAAACAAACAAAAAAATATTAGTGCCACTACCAGTCAACAGATGGCGCTGACCTAAGAAGAAAAAAATAGTTCCACTATTGGTCAAGAGATGGCGCTGACCTAATACTACAATAATAATTGGTGGCTGGTTCTAATATAATTACCTACGACTGTCATTCTGAATTTCGACAGTAAATTATTTCGACAGGGTCTGAATTTCTAAAAACAATAGTGCGACTACTCACTGCTTTGACAGAACATATTTCGACACGTGTGTGTACTTCGAATAACACTACTTCGACGGAACATACCTTCGAAAAAATACTACTCTGAAATGTGACAATAATTATTGAATTCCGCTTTTTGGTTTAAGGTACTTACAAAATAAAAACATTAATAATAATCAACTATGTTTTTAATAATTATAACAATCATATCTTCAGATAATATAGAGAATTTAAATTATTAATAATAGTAATAAGTCTTCTTGATTTTTTTATTACACATGTTAGTATTCATAGGTTTTTCTTATGCTAATAATAAAGTGGAATTCAATTAATATTGTCACATTTCAGAGCAGTATTTTGTCGAAGGTATGTTCCGTCGAAATAGAGATCCGTCGAACAAGTGCATTTTGAAGAAGGGTTCTGTCGAAGTAGTGTTATTCGAAGTTGTGTGTGTCGAAATCGAAATATGTTCTGACGAAGCAGTGAGTAGTCGCACTATTGTTTTTTCGAAATTCACCCTGTCGAAAATTCGAAATAATTGACTGTCGAAATTCAGAATGGTCATTACCTACTATCTGCCGTACGAATAAAGAAAAATAAGTTCCTACTTAGAATAACCAATAATATTGCTTAGCAATATTATTCCTTACGTTTAATTCATGAACGCCCGAGCGGCCTCCTGGTCCCGGATAACAATGGAATATCTATTGTGTCTCTTTTTCCGGGCGTTGAAAGGTTAAATCGATAACATTTCATCAGTTTGTGGAGTGGCTGAAACGTCACCATAAGCAGCTGTGGTTAAGATTTGTAAATTAACTGTCCGCCTGTTCGCCCTTCCACCTGTCCGCCGTCTATCCTACTTTTTTAAAGACTATAGGTACTAAAGTAACATATCAAAATATATTCATGATTGTACGGAACCCTCGGTGCGCGAGTCTGACTCACTCTTGACCGCTTTTTTTAATTAAGAATACCTACCTATTCCCGGAAAATTAGAGTAGTGAGACACAAAAGATTTCCCATTGTTAAGCGGCCCGATCGGTCCGCTCAGGGATTGAAAGATTAAGAATAACTATTTTAAGTGACGTGGGTTTTTTTATTTTTTATTTTGCTTTTTATTTTAAACTTTCTAAATAATTCATACTTTATCTATTTAATAACCGCTTCCAAATCGGTCAAACCGATTTATATACATAGGTATAGATAAACATACAGATTTATTTCCATAATATTTTTTTTTCTTTCTTACATTAATTTTTATTTAAACTTATGATAAATGTATTTTTTGTAATAAAAACGAACTGTAATTTTAGCCTCGGTATAACATTAAAAATGAAAAGAACATAAAAAATTTATTCAGAGCCCAAAGTGCAAATGGGCGAACTTTCCCCCACTCCGTCGAAAAAAATTCAAGATTAATAAAATGCCTCGTACTGTACTGAAGTGTACACTGTACACCGGAGTCTCTCTCTACCGTCTGTACCTACTCGCGAAATGCACGGAACTTGTCGGTTCGTGTTCAATACAGTGCATTTCGGTACCGAAATAAAATAACGGTTAAATAGCGGTACCTCAAAATAAGGGTTGTCATATTTCGGTACCAATATTGAGGTACCGAAAAATTAAGGTATCAAAATTCGAAGGAATAGTTTTTAATGGGTATGACGTCATACCGATAAATAAAGGTACCGAAAAATTAAGGTATCAAAATATGAAGGGACAGTTGTTTTAATAGGTATGACGTCATACCGATAAATAAAGGTACCGAAAAATTAAGGTATCAAAATAATGAAGGAACCGTTTTTAATAGGTATGACGTCATACCGATAAATAAAAGTACCGTAATTTTCCGGTAAATCAGTCCCTGTACTAAACACCGTAATACAAGCAAAAAGTGGACTACCTAAGTACTTTAAATTTTACTGTAAGATTAGCAAGTACTGGGTTCACATGGATAATATGAAAACCGTTTTTAGGGTTCCGTAGCCAAAATGGCAAAAAACGGAACCCTTATAGATTCGTCATGTCTGTCTGTCTGTCTGTCTGTCTGTCTGTCTGTCCGTCCGTATGTCACAGTCACTTTATTCCAAAAGTATTAGGACTACATAGTTGAAACTTAGTAGGTAGGTATATTATGTGAACCGCTTTACGATTTTTATACAAAAATAAAAAAAAAAAAAGATTAAGGGGGGCTCCCCATACATGGAACTGAAACTGAAAATATTTTTGTTCATCAAACCAATACTTGTGGGGTGTCTATAGATAGGTCTTTAAAAATGACATTGAGGTTCCTAAGACTATTTTTTTTAAAGTCAACCGTTTGAAACATATATGTCGCCAAAGTGGTAAAGTGTGTGTCCCCCCCCCTTTAACTTTTAAAGTAAGAGGGTTAAAAATCTAAAAAAAATATAAACTATAGATCTTAATAAACACTTTCAACGAAAATTGTTTTGAACGAGATACAGTAATTAGTTTTCGAGATATAGTACATTTTCCAAAACCGCAAATATAACTTTGTCATTCATACAAACACTGTGAAAAACAAAGTTATTTTTTCAGACGAAAAATGATAGTGGTATTAAAATATGGTATGGTATAACGTACCTACGGAACCCTACTGCGCGTGGCCCGACACGCACTTGGCCGGTTTTTTTTGAAATAAGAATATTATGCATATTGTGTGACGTCATACTGTCAAACCAACATCATGAATGACGTTTGGTTCAAACCGTCATCAAGGTGTAACATCACCGTATCTCTGAAAAAGGAAACCTATGGAAGTGGCATAAACTGCAATAACAAAGCATTCGTGACGTCAGGCGTGTGCCGTGTGCACCATATTGTGTTGGGTTTACATGTTACAATTTCGACTCTATGCTATTTACATAAGGTGTATGTATGTACACTTAGCTAAGCCGCCATGTTTAGTTGCGTTTGAATGCAGAACAATGAAGTAGGAATGCAGTCTTTTTTTGTAGGTATGGCAGGTCCATTTTATTCCTTCGTCATTGCACCGTATACGAACGTAAATGTGCACGTATTCTTATTATAGGTAATCCCATCATTTGGTTCAATTCAAACCGTCATCAAGGTGTGGCATCACCATATTCGTACGTAAATGTAAACTTTATTATTATAACTGCTTATGTATACCCATATAGGGGTTAAATAAATCATACTTTTTAAATGTGCTGATTATTTCTGAAACAATTAGCATCATCATCATCATCTTGTGCTTCTTTGGGTCCATTTCTTGACATAGAACTGTTCCACAGAGTCCGGTTTTGCGTGATCATCATCATCAAGTTGTGTCCTGCACGTGTTCGACCGACGTCGTCCCATCGTTTTGGTTGGCGGCCTCGTGGTGTTTGTTGACCAATCGTCTCCATTCAAGGATATTTCGCGCTCACTGTCCTCTATCCATACGAGCTAACAATAGAATAAAAAGGTAAATATGACTACACAAAAATGGAAAATAACTAATTACGCATGTAGCACACCTAGGGTTGCCAACTATACTGTTAAAAACAGTATTGTACTGTTTTTCAATACATCATACTTTTTACTGTTGAACAAATAAAAAGTATACAAAAATACTGTTTTCAGTGGGCATCGCCTGGTAATCGTAATCGTGTGACGTACTAATTTGGGTCACGTAGAAACAATAAAATATGTATTTGTATTTAGGTACGTTTCCGCGATTTTGCTTATGCTACATTTTTATAATTACTTTGGAATTAAATCAGTGTTAGAAAGACTATTATCGGGTTTGTTTCGTACATTTACTTTCCCTTACAATTCTTCTCTCACTCATCTTATAAACTGTAAACACACTACAGTTTTGTTTAAATGTAAACGCCTAACACTACGTTATAGGCGCGCGGTGCAGCTCAGACCTCGTTTCTAGACACATATCACAGCTGTGTTCTGAGTTTCTAGATGATCGAAGGTAATGAGGCATACAAAGCTTTCAAAAAACACTAAGAAATATGTATTCAAAAGACTAAAAATATAAAATATTGTTATTTTTTTCTAAAATACTGTTTATTTTTCTTTTCCGACCTTAATATACTTTTTATTTTGTAAAAAAAGTTGGCAACCCTAAGCACACCTCCGCCTGCGGAACACCGCAGTAGGCTACTACGCCATGAGTTCGACAAGCGAAACAACTGCGAACAGCCTCTATTTGGTTCTAATGCATAGATTTTTCACGTGCAATTCCACCCGATCGTCTCCGACCATTGACGAACGAAAGCAATGACGCGAAACCGCTACGTAGATATCGACGGGTGAAAGCCTATTTGGTTTAAGCGACACCTAGGGCCATATAGAGTTATATACATATTTGGAATCAGCGGATTTTTCTGCGTCGATTGAGCTAGGTCCCATAAATATCGGAGCACTTTTTTGGCGCTTAAACCAATGAAAATTTCGGCCTCATTTTAGAGCATTGGTGTATGAAACGCCAAAAAATCAATACCATTTTTAGAGACAGTGGATATGAACCATACAAATGTTTGATTAAAACCCGTTTAAACTGTTTGTGTTTTCACAATAATAGTACTCGATGGCGGTTAAAGCGTTTTGCCTCCAACTACTTTTTAGGAGTAACCGTCGCTTAAAACATTTTGCTTTACATAAAAATCATCAAGGCTGTCGCTTAAAACATTTAGCTTGAATCTAAAAAAAATATGTCATGTCGCTTCAACCTTTTTGCCTTTATATATTTTCATCATAACATGTTGTTTAAATCATTATCGTCTGTATGCAAAACTTGACTATAATGTCGTTTCAGAAATTTATCCGCACTCTATAACTTAATTGAGTGTCGGTCCAACATATCTCAAGTTTTCCTTGTGTTACTTGAAGCACTTATCAAAACTCAAAATAGTGATATCTATGTCCGTTCAGACATGCAAATATTATTATGTGTCAATTTTGCAACGTTGCATCAAACAATGATTGTTTGCCGCCGACGTATTTGACTCGCGCGGGTATGTATCAGCCTCTCCTCGTTCCTACTGAAGACACTGGAAAAGATACTAGATAGACAATTATAAGAGAAACTATAGGCAAAAGTAAAAGACCACTACATGACAACCAACATGCTTATATGGAAGGGAAATCCATCGAGACAGCCCTCCACAACATGGCAGTCAGAGTAGAGAGATCAACTTCAAACAAAGAATACGCTTTAGCGTGCTTCTTCGATGTTGAGGGCGCCTTTGACAAAGCGTCTGCGCAATCTATAGTGGAAGCCCTAAACAGAGAAGGTGTAACAAAGCAAATATCAGGTTGGATCACCAACATGTTACAACACAGATCTATACAAGCAGAACTATCAGACACCAAATACACCATCAAAGCTAGAAGAGGCTTTCCCAAGGAGGTTGTCTGTCTCCACTGCTATGGTGTATCTTAATAGATGAACTAGTTACAAAGATCACTGCTATGCACATATACATCCAAGCGTACTCGGATGACGGCCTGTTACTTGTAAGAGGCAAAGTTCTAAGCGTGGTCAGAGATATAATGAGAAGCGGAATTATGACAACATTGAGATGGTGTAGGGACAAGGGACTGAACCTCAACCCTACAAAAACTAAACTAATGTTGTTCACAAATAAAAGAAAGATTGATAGCATGATCCCAATAAACATTGAGAATGTAGAACTTGAGATAGTAAAGGAGTTTAAATACCTAGGGATAGTCTTAGGCAGCACCCTAAGTTATAGAACACACATAAAAGAAACTAGCAAAAAGGCAATGACAGCTCTCATGCAGTGCAGAAGAGCCGTTGGCAAGAATTGGGGCATGAAACCCGAAGTGGTCCAATGGATCTATAGGGCAATCACCCTACCGAGAATTCTCCACGGAGCACTAGTACGGTGGCATAAGGCACAACTAGAATATAACAGAAAAGAACTCACAAAGGTACAAAGACTAGCTAGCATCATGGTAACAGGAGCCATGAGAACAACTCCCACGGCCGCCTTAGAAATGATACTAGGCCTTAGTTCTATAGATCTTGAAATCGAAAAGAGAGCTACAGAACAATGGTTAACCTATGGATAGGAAGACATACTGATAAAGGTCACGCAGAAATAGGGAAGAAGTACGAAGATAACCTTTCTATGATACTGGTTAATAATGACCTAATAAAAAAGGAAAGGATATTCGACAAAAAGTACAGAATAAGCATCAGATCCAGAGAAAACTGGAAACTAGAACAAGACGATCTGGATAGCACCGCGGTATGCTACACTGATGGGTCAAGAAAAGAATCGACTAAGCTATCGGGTGCTGGGGTATACATAGCTAAACCCGATACAAAAGGAGCCACTTTCAATCTGGGCAGATACGCCAGCGTATTCCAGGTGGAAGTATTCGCGATACTGGAGTGTGCGTACATGATCAAAAGTGAGATAAGCAACCATAACATAGGAAAAATAATAATATACAGTGACAGTCAAGCTGCCATCAAAGCCCTTGACAAAACGGAGACTACCTCAGCCTTGGTGAAGGAATGCAAACAAAGCATTCAGGAACTTGCAAACTTGGTTGAGGTGGAAATTGTCTGGGTACCTGGATACGAAGGTAACAAAGGCAATGATGAAGCCGATGAATTGGCTAGGATAGGGGCTGGTGAACCTTTCATTAGCCCTGAACCAAGACTGCCAATCACACATAGAATTACTAAGAACATTATTGAAATTCGAACAATCAAAGAAACCAACCAAAGATGGATGGAAAGAAAGGACTGTAGACAGTCCAAGATCTTCATCAAATCGGTTGACAAGAAGAAAACTAGAGAATTGCTGAAACGAAGCAGGAGAAATATAAGAACGATTGTAGGTGTACTGACAGGATACTGTGCACTAAACAGACACCTATCAGTGATCAAACGGACAGAGGATCCCATCTGTCCGCAATGTAAAGAAAAAGAAGAAACAAGCTACCACTTCATGGCAGAATGCCCGATATACGCATCACTGCGCTGGGAGCTCTTTGGGGTGGATAAGCTTAAGGAAGAGGATCTAAAGCAGTTAACGATAAGTCAACTCAGCAGGTACTGTAAGCGTACAGGTAGGTTCGAGGGTCCGACGCCGGTGGGGTAAATGATAACCCACCTCTCCCTCCGGGGATTTGGGGAAATGGGTGAAATGGTCCCAATCAAGGTGACTGATCACCCGTCTGGCTTCGCTGGTGTCCCCCCTTCTAAATAATAATAATAAATAATAATAACATTGAAGTTTTTAAATGAGAAATTATTGCATGGTATCATTCACCATTCTTTAAAAAGTTATACAAACAGATGCGATTTAAAACAAATGCTGTTGTTTTCAAATTGTTGTTTAAGCCATTTTGATTTTACTCTGAAATATTTAATTTTGGAGTTTGAACAAAATAGATTTATTCTATCCAATTGATAGAATGTCGGTTAAAGCACTTAGCCAGACTCTGAAAGACAATTAAAGTAACACTTAAGCCATTTTGCTTGGAACTGTCAGCAGAATAAAGTGGCGGTTAAATCATTTTACCTTACTCCATTATATGGCTATTTTGAATGAAGCGACATTTTTTTTCAAAATTTTTATCTTTACAAAGTGAAGAATGTAACCGGAATTTGAGACTTTTAAAACGAAACTAGTTTGTAACACTTTCAGGCGAAATTAACAAACCGTTTTGTTTTAATAATTTTTTTTCCGAAATTAAAAACTTTGAAACGCTCTCCTGTAAAGTTCCAAAAATGTCGCTTAAACCAAATAGGCTTTCACCCGTCGATATGATCCTCATATATCGTCGTCGATACAAGACAACTTATAGTGGAACTATGGCGGAACTACCGCGGTGCCGCTGTTACGGTTTCGCGGCAGAGGTGTGCCACAGACGTTAACATTACGAAATTCGCATTATTCAAGACATTCATCACATACTTACTTAGATTTATCACTCTCTTTGCTGCTAACAAAGAGTTGTGTTGTGGGAACTTTTCTTGGTGATCACTTTAAGATACAAAAACTCTTCAAAACACGGACTTAAAGTTCAAAATTGCTTTTTTCTTTCTATTCAGTCATTGTGGTTTGTGCTGATTTTTTTACCAAGACTTATCTTTTCTACGTAACCATTATAAGATTTAGTTTCCGACTTAAGCAGAGTGTTGTTCAGATAACCATCGTGTTATTTATTAGGTAATTTGCATCTATTTTAAATATTTCAACCGATAGGTACTTTTAAGATCTTACAAACACAACGTAATTTTTTGTTAACACAAAATCTGTAAACTATTTGTAGAGTTGATCATAATGAACTACTTTTTGTATGGAAACAACCCTGGAATCGCAAAATAACTATTAGATTTTTCAATGAAAAGGACATGTCCCATCGCGCCTGTGTCATTTGCCTCATCATTCTCAAAAAATGAAAGTCTATCGCGTCTTAGTCAAAGTAGTGTTTCAGAGTAGGTATTTTACTCTAGAATCAGATTAATAATTATTTTCTAGATTAAAAAGTGGGATTTTTTTAATTTAAAACGCTTTTAAATCACAATCATGATAGTACCATTTACTTACATTTTTTTCACAAAATACTTCAGAAAACAACTTATTGTTTTTGTAATTGTTTTTCTAAATATAAAACAATTCTTGACTGATACTATACCTAAATAAAATGTAATTAGCATTTTTTAATTATGAAAGTAATTAAATAAAATGAAACTGGGGCAACACTGGGGCAAACAAGCTGAAACTCTATTGAAACTTTGTCGTAATTTCAGCTCAGTGAATTCTATGTTCTATTTCTAAGTTCAATTATTAATAGAGGTTTGATCTTAAACTTATTATTTTCCTCTGAATATCTTTAATAGCACTAAGATGATACTAATTACGAAAGTTTTTAATTTGGAAAAATTAATGTTTCTTGCTAAGTTACTAAGTGATTTTACTAATTTAATATATTAACTTTTTGTACACAAAAAGGCTTTACATTAGAAGCATCATTTATTTAGTTAACAGTATTCTCTTTTGTTTGGATTGAAATGAGTTTTTAATGGCGTAAGAAAACACTCGTTTAACTAAACAAAGCTTTAAGTATTATTACTTTCAAACAGAAAGTTTAATGAATGATGTTGTCTATACAGACAGGGTTACTTGTAAAACACCTACAACCTCGCAGGAGTAGATTACTAACATCATAAACAACAACATATTTTGTTCTACGACTTTTCCGAAAACAGACAAAAAAATCGACTCTCCATACAAATGTCCGAACAGCTGATCGAGTTTTCTATGAAAAGCTGTATTTTTTGTCTGTTTTTGTCTGTTTTTCAGACCATCTGATAATAGAAAACCATTCTACTATATTTTCTTAACTATGATTAAGTGCCTTTGATATTACTCGTGATGAAGGTATTGAATAAATCGGCTTTTTATGACTCCATAAATTTCAGGGCGGATCAACCACTGATCCCTCTTGAGATTTTCTGTCTACATAAATTGTAATTAATGCGAAAGGCACGTGTCTTACTGTAAGTATGTAACACCGAACATATCTACCGAATTTCCAATTTATCAAATAGTTTTTGATTTTTTAGATTTTAGGCATTTACAATGGTATTTTTATATTAAAATAATTATTTTAATAGAAAAATAATTATCTTAAATATCATATATTTTTTGTTGATCAAATTTTTCGAAATTTTTGCAAAATGATGGAGTGATGTAAAAAAATAATTTCAGTCCAGCTTTCCGGCGCTGTTTGTTCTCCTCTACAGGTTGCATATCTCAACCGATTCACGTGAAATTATGTGAGCAGGTTTGAAAATTATATATATTTTGTCCGTTAAGCCAGTTTTTTGAAATGTTTCAAAATGGCGGAGATGTGTAAAAAAGACATTTTTCAGCCCGACTTTCCGGCGCGGCTTGTTCTCTTCTACAGATCGCATTTCTTAACCGATTTTCAACAACTTTGAGTTACTTTTTAACGTGAGGTCTGGAGCCACTAGTATAATTAGGTATGTCAGAAAGTATGAATCTAAAATTGTCATTAAAGTTGCATTTTAGAGGACCGCCACCGCAGTTTTATTTCCTCAGTGGCCGCTTTGTATTTCTACTGTCCGAGCTGTTCCCTGAGAGGGCTATTCTCGGAATTCCTAACTCTCCAATGCTAATTTGTTATTCCCGTTTTCGCTATCGTTGGCATTTCACATTGCGTGTTATCAGTTTATAAATGCTACCATTCATGGTGTTCCCATAATAATATAGTATGGTGGATCCTGTTTAAGACGCGTGTTTAGATTAGTTGGCGAAGAAATTTCAAAAAATCTATAAAAATCAGCTTTAACTTTTGCTTAAAAAACAAAACCTTCTTAAGTATAAATATTTTCGTAATTATAATTTATGTATAATTTTTGATGCAGAACTTAGTGATAATCGAAAAGTATTTTCATAATTCTATATTGTATGATGTATTTTGGTTCCTATTGTTTTGTTCTTATAAAACAATAGCCCTTTTGTGTTTTACTTCAACTATATTTTTCAATGACACCAACATTTATTACCAAGTCCAAGGGAACATAATCCAACTCTCCGATTCCAAGCAGTTGGTTGGGCACGGTACGCGCAGACGCACCTTTCCTTAGCTTTCGTCTCGCCGCATCGGCTAAGATAATAGAGGATGTAATTAAACGATCGTAGACGTTCGCGAATGAAGCTTAAACCAACCAAATAAGGTGACGCCGTACCGTCATGCCTGACTAAACCTCTAGGCGGTTCCAGCGATGCTCAAACTTTAGACAAGATTAAGCTTATACAATATGTAACAAAATCCCTGTCAGATACTGAAACAGGTGATAGTGTTGCTAAAACTGAACAACATTCTCCATGGAACATAGGTTGTAAAACGATTTTTTCTTCGCCTTTCCATAGTAAGTCGGTCAGCAGACCAATACATTTTGTATGGGAGTAAGAAAAGTTTTTTTCGTTTTTCGACCTATGCTCCATGGAGAATGTTGTTCAGATATAGCGACACTATCTCCTGTTTCAGTATCTGGGGACCTATTTTTGAATCGCTCGGCTGGCGTCGAGCGCTCTTTTCTACTGATTTTCGTTCGACATTTGACTGAATATCATTCGTTTGAGTCATATGTTGTACGAAAATCGGTAGAACGATTCAAAAATAGGGCCCCTGACAGGGTTTTTGTTTCATATTGTATAAATACTAGCTGCCCCGCCTCAGCTTCGCATGGGCGGCGCAATCTATTGGTTATATTGCGATTTAAAATGACGGAAAAAAGAAAAAAATATTCTATACATCTTTCCGAAAAATTTTTTGAAAATTTTCTTTCATGCAAACCTTGTCCTTGTACCTAACAAACACAACAAAAAAAATATTATCTATCTAATTTGGTGCAGTCACTCTTAAGGTGGTACCCTGAGCGAAAGTGGCGTTTATCGTGGAGATTTTAGGGCCCACGGTCTAGTATTTTTAGACGGTATCGTTACATTCCCTAGTAGTCACTGCTAGAAGTAGATAGAAAAACTGCTAAAAGTGGCCGTTTTTGACACATTTGCTATCTACTTCTACGAATGACTACGAGGGCATGTAGTGAGACATTCTAAAAATACTAGACGATGTGCCCTAAAATCTCCACGATAAACATTATTAAAATCTTTATCTATTAATAACTTATTAAATAAAAACCTCTGAGGGCGCCACTTTCGGTCATACAACCGCCTTAAAGTTATGCGCTTTACATACATTTCGGCGATTCATGTTTATTTATATGGATTGAAAATAAAGTTTTTTTTTCTTTTACGTATATTCTAAATCCTATAATATCTTGGAGTTAAAATAGGTAACATAAATAAATATTTTAAAGTCGCACGCTCCACGCATATTTTAATAAGGCACATTCATGAGACCTATAAAATACCTCATTGACTTGTGTACGAAAGACCGTTAGCTCCAGTAGCATCAAAATTTGAGAAAGTAAACAACATCTTGCTTAAAAAACTAATTTTTAGATTGGTAAACGAACAATTTTCTTGTGAAATTATGAAAACCTCTTGAATCACATGTTTCCCCCTCGAATGCAAATTAGAAATAGTAAGAGATAAGTTAGCACCAATTTTTTTTAAAATTTTTTTGGCAGCATTTATAATAATGTTATTAAAAACAATTCTATAAAAAAGTGCCCAAAAGATACTTTTTTACAAAACGTGTCTAAACTTTTCTCGCTTTTTTTAAGCACAATAAGTTACCTATTAAAACACTGTAAAGTGTTAAGAAATATAACAATAAAAATATTATACCTAGTACAATTAAAGTACAATGAAAAAAAATTACATACTTAACAAAATAAAATAAAATAAAAGTTTTCGCTTCACAGTCACTGATATTATAATTGTTACTTTGTAGTCAAAAAATTAAAGGACTTTTCACTATCACTGTTCATATCTCTACTTTGCATGCGCTAAAAGTAAAATTAATATATGAGTATTATAATAGCTATTTCCAGTTTGAGAAGCGCTGCCATCAGTAACAATAGACAGTAAATTAACAAGAAAGCTGCCCCAACCTGCGGGTCACATTCCTCTTCGAGACGTAGCGTAGCTATAAACGATCATAATATATTTTAGCCGAAGACATAAAAGTCTATACTAAATGGCCTAAAGTTGTTGTACTATATCATTGTGACTTTTTTTAAAGAACCCAAAGCAAAAACTTTAATTCTCTTCTTATAAGATTATTATTAAATTGTAATTTGAATCACGCTGAAATTAATCCTTACTAATCCTTACTAATATTATAAATGCGAAAGTCCGTTTGTTTGTTTATTTGTTTGTTTGTTTGTTACGCCTTCACCTCTCAACTACTGAACCGATCGTCATGAAATTTTGCATACATATTGTCAGGGGTACAGAGAAGGACATAGGGTATCATTCAACCCGAAAAAAAGTATTGTTCCCGAGGGAAAGCAAAAAAACTTTCCACGCAGACGAGGTCGCGGGCGGCCGCTAGTAATATTATAAATGCGAAAGTCCGTTTGTTTGTTTGTTTGTTTGTTACGCCTTCACGTCCTAACTACTGAACCGCACAACATAAATTTTGCATACACGTTGTCGGGGGTATAGAGAAGGATATAGGGTACCTTTCATCACGAAAAAAAGTATTGTTCCCGAGGGATACCAATAAAACTTTCCACGCAGACGAAGTCGCGGGCGGCCGCTAGTATTATAAATGTGAAAGTCCGTTTGTTTGTTTGTTACGCCTTCACGTCCTAACTACTGAACCGATCATCATGAAATTTTGCATACACGTTGTCAGGGGTACAGAGAAGGACATAGGGTACCTTTTATCCCGAAATAAAGTTTAGTTCCCGAGGGATAGCAAAAAACCTTTCCACGCAGACGAAGTCGCGGGCGGCCGCTAGTATATGAATATTTGGCGCACATTTTTCTATGTAAAAAATATTCTGTTACATTCTATTTATTTACTTTGGAAGAATTGCTATAAAAATATAATTTTACTTTGGAAGAATTGCTATAAAAATATAATTCAGAATGCAAGGGGCATTCTGAATTATATTTTTATAGTAATTGTATGTTCAATGTAAAATATATTAATAAATAAAATCGGGTTGCACTCCAGGAGTGCCGGCAGAAGTGAAAATTTGAATATTAACGTTGTGCATTTTTGATATTTTGGAATGATATTTTGCACGAATTGGCGTCTTACGAATTATTACTTATCCATAGCTTGACAGAAAATCTAGAGTTTTGACATTGAATTAAAAAATTAGCGCGTTGCTATGGTGACACAAGTGTTTAAGTCTAGAAATGACGCGCCGCCATTTTCAAGAGAGGGGGATACTTCCGCCGCCGGCTGTCTACTCTCCATCCGTCACATCCGTCTTACGAACTTTCTATCAGGGTCACGTGATCCTGACTGACTGACGCGAGTTTAAGATTTTTTCCCCATTACAAAAAAGCGTACAACTCCGCTAAAGAAGCTTTCACTTTAAATATTAAGTTATTTCGTTAACATATAGCCAAGTATACCACGACGTCCCACCAGTCTATGTCAACAATAAAATATATGTCACATATCCTAAGATAATCGAAAATATTTAAGAAGTGGTTTTAGAAAAGTCATTAATACAAAAAAAGTATTTTTTTACTTACGTGCTTAGAATAATAACACCTAGAACGATAATTCCCTACAAAGTGCACTGTCAAAAGTGAGGCAACTAAAACAGCCACAATGGCGCCATTTTCAGGTTTTTATTGTCCATTACTAGATAATCATACTTAATAAGTACAAAACAGTCAATTTCCCTACAATTATGAGATTAGTTACTACATTATTGGATTTTAGTTACGATTAGGTAACGTATGAAGGATATAAATCTGAAAACTAAGCCACTTTGGCTCGGTATTAGTTGCCTCACTTTGCATACGAGTACACGGCTTCTAGGTGTTATTATTCTAAGCGTAGGTGTAAATAATAAAAGCTTGTTTTTTAAAAATATTTTATCTTGTTTATTACTTCTACTGAAATTGAAAACTACAGCTTAACTATCAGATAGCACTAAATTTGCGAAACAGCTTCCTTGACCCGTAGGTCACATCAAGCTGATTGGTAAAGACAGTAAAAGGAACTTATTATCTTTATTGTTCGAGTTTTGAGCCTCTAGCAAAATAAATATGACTCCATGTACTGTGTAGTCCAGAAACTCATAAAATCTATTTTATTGCGCCATTATTATATGTCATACAAAGTTAATAAAATACAGAATTGTCTTTTTTATTTTGCCTCATCATGTCGTCGAAAGTAATGTAATAAGTTACTATGAAAACTGTCAAGTTGGTAGGTAACTCTATTCCATTGACCCAGAAATGTGTGTTTTTTTTTGTTTATTAATTAAACGTTATGCTAATTTCCAAACAATAATGCAGAAAGTTATTTAAAAAACAAACCGGTCTAAATTGAATAGTGAAATTATCGTGTAAAATTATGAAAACATTAATTTATATTACAGTCTCATAACACGGCTCTTGGTTGTGCAGCACCTGCGTTTCAACATTTTTTATGGGGTAAGCTACTCCGATAGATACCGAAATTTTAATGAAGCCGAGAATATTTTTTGCATACATACGAGTTTTATACTAAATTTTTAAAGACATTCCACTTTGCATCGATCGGTTTTTGACTTTTAATACTATCGTTGAGCTTTTTCGACTTATTTAGAAGATAATCAAAATCATTCGATATGCTTTTGAAGCTGACCAACGATTTTTTAAACAAATACAATGTCTTAAAGTTAATGAAGACTTTACACGTGAAGAATAAGTTCTTATTCGATTAAGCATTGAGGTTTTTTGGTTTTCAGTTCCAGGGATCGCGATTGAGCTATTAATTAAAACCTCTTGCATTGTCTTATATTGATTTTACAATAAGTGATTTTAATAAAAGGATCCAAAAAGTTCGTAACGAGCAAATTATTCCGAAAGTGAGTAAAAAGATATCAGAAATTTCTCCGTGCGATAATAACAATTTAATAATCTTCGGAGCGTATTTTCATAGAATTTACGAAAAGAAGGGTAAAATACGCGCACACGAACCTTGAATTACTTGAATGCTAGTAATAAGTACTGCTTCTGGCTAAGATGAAACTCATACTGATATTAAAAAATAAGTTTGCTTGTCGTTTTGTGCCGTTTCGCCGCGGGAAAATCGTGGTGGTTGGATCTGGGCCGCTAAAACTTAGCAGCACATCTGTTTACAAGTTGAAAGTTAGTCTTATTGAAAGTAAGATAGATAAACAAACTGTTTATTTCCATCATTCTGTCAAGATTTCTTTTGTATCGAAACTTATAAACCTGTCTACACATACCTTCGTGGGATATAGCTGCGTAGTGGTGGTGAGCTTGTCCAGGATACTTTATTCCTAGAAAAGTAGTGACTATGACATTTTACGTATGGCCAATTCTGTCAGTTTCTGAGAAAATGACATACAACAACAAATTAGGCACACCGTGATATCAAGTTTTTAAATTAACCAATTTTAATATTATTGTAGAAACCCATTTTTAGTGAGGTCCATTCACCTTTAGTAGGTGATTACCTATAGATTTTATTATCAACCTAACAATTTTATGCAAATAACAACATGATTCATGAAAAATAACTGGACTTTACAATTTTACACA
Source organism: Agriphila geniculea (assembly GCA_943789525.1). Taxonomy (NCBI): domain Eukaryota; kingdom Metazoa; phylum Arthropoda; class Insecta; order Lepidoptera; family Crambidae; genus Agriphila; species Agriphila geniculea. The sequence continues at coordinate 11,818,588 of OX038890.1, read as the reverse complement.
TACACTCAGTTTCTTTGCGATAGCTGTGATAGCTTTTGTAAGATAGAGCAATGTATAATCTAAAACTAAGCTATTTTATTGTCTATTATATGTCTTAAGTTTAAATTGCAATTCATGTAAGCTATTGAACTGAGTGTAGACTATTTAACTGAATGTAGGAAAACTAAGGGAAAATACCATTTAATAAAACGTAAGAAAACCTTTAACAATTGGAATAGAGTAGTCTGAACAGTAGAAATAAAACATGTTAGAATAATACTTAACTTTCTGTTCCACAACCTTTTCACTTGACTCACTACAGCAGAATGTGTCTAAAGATATGCTATGCTCAGCAAGAGCAAGAAATATCCCGCCATTTCTAACAACCAATCAGAATTAAGCATTACAGAAAACAAGTCTGCCTCAATGGCGCTAAACGATCAAATCAATACTAAACTATATATATACTATACAAATAACCATTAATTTAATAAACCACATGTGACAATTAAAATATAATATTATTAACATTAATTATCATTAAATTAATAATAAGGATATCTATTTTATACTTATTTTAAAATAACCATTGAATAAAAGGATACGGTAGCAGACTGACATAGATCAAGTAATCAAATCAATTCCTTTTTATAACAATTTAAGCAACGTATAATCAAATAACAGGAAACGGTAGCAAATCGTCATGGATCAAGTAATCAATCAAATCATTCTAATAAAACTTGTCTTTTCAGCATCATCTTGCAAAGAAGTTACCTAGTTACGAAAAACGACTGCGACATTTTGGAATGTCTAAATTGAGCGATAGGAGAAAGTTGTTGGATCTCACGTTTTTACATAAAATTGTTAACAGCAAAGTTGATTCTCCATTGTTGATATCGAGGATTCGTTTTGGTGCACCCTTTAAGCTTCGACGTTCCACTGTATATATTTTCCATTTTCACTCAAGTGTAACAATAGTAATTTGGATTCAAATAGTCCACTGAACCGTATATGTAAATCTTATAATAATCTAGTTATGTTAGACAATAGTGTTGACATATTTTACAGTAGTTCGTTGACTTTTAAAAAGAAAATTATCAACTCAATTAAATGTTAAATTAATTTTATAATAATTATCTAATAAAAATAAAATTTTCCATTTAGTTCTGCTTTTAAGTATTTTTATATTTTAAATGCTCTAATTTATATAATTCAATAGTTTGTTTTTATTTTTGTATTTTTCATAATGTACTTCATTTACCTATTAATCATTTAGTTTGTCTATTTTATGAATGCATGCGGTGGCAACCTATAATTGAAATAGCACTTAATTATCAACGGAGAATGTATCACTATTGTATTGGTGTATATTTTGTTAGTTGTCCTCAAATATATAAATAAATATAAATAAAAAACATAGCAACAAATAATGATTTAAGTATTACATAAACTTACAAACAAATAATAAACTACGACATTGCATTATTTTCTATAGTTTCATTTTCACTATATCTATTACCTGCATTAAAATTAGTCGCTCGGTTTCTCTAAAATTTGTATGTACTTTGTTTAATAAATAAAAAAAAAAAATGAATGCAACATTTTAGTGCCCACCGCGAGATGTAGATACATCGGGGAGCGATTAAGGTAGATCACGTTTTGCCTTTTTTACGTAGGAGCCCATATCGCTGTTTATTATGTAAAATATTGTTATTTAGAGGCAACAGGGAGTACTTAGTGAGTACGTCGATGAATTGGGACTATCGAAGGGATAGTATCAGAAAGTCTAGTAAGCAGAATCTGCATTTACTATTTTTTATAAAAGCATTCCTTAGATTCGTTAAATTCTTATTCACCTGAAGGATAATTAATAGTTATTTATTTATGCAACTGTACTATAATGAGGGGTATTAAAACACGAATGTGATAATAGTATCACATGAGTGTTTTAAAACCTAATTATGTACAGTTGCATACAAGACTTTATCTACACCCATTTTTTTATTTTCTTTTATTTTTATTTGGGAAACAAACAATATTTTAATACTTATGGATTAATAACGCCCATAATATTTATCCACACCCATGATATGTATCCGGGTATATATTGGAATGCCTAATTTTTTTTGTCCTAACTGTCTTTGGCACACTAATTATTGGCCTAAAAACTTTTCGCATAATTTTCATTTGACCTAAATTTGTTTAGCCTATTTTCACTTCGCCTAAAATTTTTTCGCCGCATGTTTAGTTCCCAAATTCATCATTAAGCATAACTATTCATAATCCCTAATGTTTAAAAGTACTAAATAACGATTCGCACTATTGTATAACGCCTAATAATTATTTCGCCGAATTTTCACTTCACTTAATCATTATAGGAATAACCGTCCTTAATTCGTTTTGTTAACTACTTGTAAATTGAAAATTACTAAATTTAATTAAACACTTTTGTATGATTTGAGCAACAAAAAAGGCATACATATTTGCGTGCAAGCAAGAACAGGCATGCATGCATGCAAGCAAGCATGCAGCATGCAAGCAAGCATGCAGCAAGCATGCAGCAAGCATTAGGGAGCTCCGCTGCAAGTGGTCAAAACACTAACCTAACCTGACCTAATGGTCTTCGCATTAAAAGTTTTTCTTTACAGCGGAGGGCCTCAGGCTCCCCGACCCCCCCGAGCAGGGAGGTAACTAAACACTAAACACTAACCTAACCTAACGTAATGGTGTTCGCATTGAAAGTTTTTCTTTATAGCAAGGGGCCTCAGTTTTTTGACGATTTGTTTTTGTCACTAATTTTTATGCAATACAATATTGTTATGCCAAAAATTATGTATGCAAGACAATATTAGGGTAAATAAAACTTCGGCGTAGTCATTATTGTGTCAAAAGATATGTATGCTAATAAATTTTAGGACAATTAACATTAGTGGTTTTGATAATTAGGGATTTCAACGTTTAGGCGAAACGACAAAAATGCGAAAAAATCTATTAGGCCAAACAATAATTGTACCTAAGGAGTTTAGGCCAAAGAAAATTAGGACCAAATGAAATTAGGACCAATGACTTTAGGCGAGTCAAGGGACACCCTATGTATCCTCTATAAAGGGTTTTGAATTTGTCTTTGACTTTCCTCTCCCTCCTCGTCATTATATCTTCCGAAAGTGTGTTATAATGTTGTACTGAATTTCATAATGTAACACTTCGCGCGTGGGCAGCGCGACCTTTTTCTCGCTCAGATATCGTATATGTTGGCAGTAAGCTAACCGTTTCAGAACCCTTTACAGAGGATTAAAGCATGGGTGTAGATAAAATAAATTAGCACATTAAACTGATTATTATTAACTTTTCAACTTGAGGAAAATGAGACATAATAGACATCTCATTGTTGTGCGGTAGCTGCGTGGGATAATAATTATGAATTAAACTTAGGTTGAATTAAAATTTAGCCGTCTGTTTTTGACGTTTATGTACGGATAAAATAGATTGTTAAAAGGTAATCAGCTGTTTAAGTAGCTGATGAAATTCAGCCTTAAACATTTAACTGTATTGACAAACAAAGATAATTATTTAAGTACGTTTGACGTAAGTATTATTTCTAAAGCCGGTGGGTTACTAAAAATACTACTCATTATCAAATAAAAAACGTTGTTCCATAAACGATTAATTAAGCTATAAAACTCTAAAAATACTATTGAAACGTAAACGGTTCCAATCCAACCGCACGTAACGTCACGTAACGTATCAAAATCAATGGGCTTCATAATTGTAAAAACGTGGCAAAATGCGTGTCAGCAACACATAAAACTTTTATGGATTGTAAGATAACGACTTTGTTCTAATATAAAACGATGGTTTTTAGGGTTCTCAAAGGGTAAAAACAGGCTCCTTAATAGCGGACAGTGGAGTCTTAGTAATCTAAGACTTCAGTCCGTCTGTCACCAGGCTGTATCACATGAGCCGTGATCCGAGACAGTGTAATTTTCACAGAGGATGTATTTCTGTTGCTGCAATAACAACAAATACAAAAAACAGAATAAGATAAATATTTAAGGGGGGCTCCCATACAACAATGGAGTCTAGATAATTGATATGGAGCCCTTCGTGCGCGAGTCGGACTCACACTTGGCCGGTTTTTTCTATATCAAGTGTGGTATGATTGAATTATGGGATTGTGTTGTCCTTATTTTTGACAGAACTCGTTTTTTTAAGATTCCCCGAAATAATCACATTGCAAAAGTAGCGATTAACATGCAGTGTAATGTAACTATTATGCCGTTATTAAACGATGCTATGCCACTGTGTGGAAAGTCTACATCATAATTTTAATGAAAGACAATGAGCGACATGGGCGCAGCGAGATACGGGCAGGGAGGGGCAGCTGCCACCCGTGGTCGTTCGCTGGTAAACTGTAATTCTGACGTGCTTTATAGTATTCTGCATGCAACTTTCGAACATCTTTAAATATCTATGGTTCGTCTTTAAGCTCCCTAAGATTAGGGTAACCAGATCTAATGACGAGATTTCCTGACTTTTTCCCTGACTTTTCAGTAAATTTTCTGACATTTTGTCACGTATATCTACATTCTTTATTTAGTTGACGTTTGATATTTTTTTCTCACCAAAATGATTAACAAATCTTACACTTTTTGGGATATCAAAAATTCCTGATAACTACAATTTTTCCCTGTTTTCCTAACAGATGCCTTAAATTCATGACATGATGTCTGGAAAATTCTTGTCATCTGGTAACCCTACCTAAGATTATATCTTTTGTTACGTACCTATTTAGATGACCGCGTAAAGGTTAAATGGATAATGAGTAAAGTATATAAAGATAAGATATCTTTGTACTTAGCTGGCTAAGTGGTCGCCTGCCTGTTTTATTTTACTACGTAATATTCAGTAGAACATTATAGACATCTTTCTATAGCCCATATTTCTAATTTTAAAACCTTTTTTCGCTAAGCTATAATAGAAATCCGAAGATGAACAGGTTTCACAAATATGGTAGATAAAGTAATTCCTGTGAAGTTATTAGCATAGAAATTGATTATACTTGCTTCAAACCGCAGTTACACCGGTTATTTAATAAAAATGCAGCTGGTGACACTTCGACTCATTTTATTGTTAACTTGTAGAGAAGTTGTAACTACTCAGAAGTAGCTTAATATTTTAGAACTTTGTCACACCAACTATAACTTGCCGAGTAAGTTGCGTTGTAATCCCACTGAAACGCAATCAGCCGCGACAGAATTCAAAAACGTGCAATTACTTCTGAAACCGATTTTTTGGAAATCGTAGGACCATTTTCTGTTGCGCATGCAAACATCTCGATATAATATGACATGACGATGTCAACATTTAAAACAGATGATAAACAGTATCACATATTAAACTTGAAGTTCATTTTGTAGTTACACTGTAACTTACACCTATATTGGTACACCTATGGTGAATTACTCCTAACATAACAAAGAGTTTATACCAAATCTTCTTTTACTAAAAAACAGTTTTGATTGACTCTGGTTAAAATGAAGAGTTTAGTGAAAGTTCCAAAATAGATTAGCCCTGCGCAAGATTTTGTTAATAATTTTCAACATGATTTTCGCAACAACATTGCAGATAATTATTCTGATTTTCGTTCAAAAATAATAATCTTAAAAGAGATAAGAAAATTTTATTGTAAAGTCGAGTTTGTAAATTTATAACCACTTTTGACAGATGTTTACTTTTTACCGACTTCAAGGTACTCAATTCGACCCGTTTTTTTTTTTTTTTTTTTTTTTTTTTTTTTGTTTTTTGTATGTACACCGCATAAAGTTAATATTCCACTTGAGCGTAGCGAAGTTTTTCTATGTCTATGGTACACCGATTACTCGAAGACGGCTGATCCGATTGAAATGATTCAAACGTTATTAGATTAGGTAAACTTCCAAGGTGGTCCCATTTTTTAAATTTTGAAATCGGTTCAGTACTTTTCAAGTAATCTTGAAAAAAGCACGAAAATAGTATGATTTTTGTGTGAACTACCTCGATGATCAGTCGTATAACTTCTTTGTTTATGAACTGAATAAGATAATTATTTTTTTGTTTGAAAAGGGATATCTTAAGTGTAGTTTTTTAACCGACTTAAAAAAGGAGGTTCGTAGTTTGACCCGCATGTATGTATGTTTCTCCGCGATTAACTCACGTTTGGCTGAGCCGATTTTTCTACCCAAATAATATACCTACACTACCTAATACAAAAGGTACCTACCCTAAAAATTAAAAAATAAAATTGTTTAAAAAAACAAAAAACCGACTTCAAAATACCTACCTCTAAAAAGCAAGAAATAATATTCGTAATAATAAAAACACGTCTATTGAAGTCGGGTGTGGCTTTTAGAATAAAAAAAAGGAATTTGTACTCCAGCCCCACCCGACTTCAATAGACGTGTTTTTATTATTACGAATATTATTTCTTGCTTTTTAGAGGTAGGTTTTTTGAAGTCGATTTTTTGTTTTTTTAAACAATTTTATTACAAAGGCTGATGAACAGTCAAAGGTATTATTGAAACATTTTTATTGAACTCGGCTGTAAGTCCGTTCATCTATTTCTAGATGACAACCCTGCATTCAAATAAGAATGCAAATGTATGATTCTATCCTATTTATGAGCCTATCTATACGTTGGTGTAAAATAAAATAGATAGATGTAAAATAAAGTCTACAGAGTTGCACGTATTGTGAAAAGCTGTTGTAAATCTCTCATCTCATATAAATGTGAACGAAAGAAGTTGTGAATAAATGATTTATGATTTTATCTGCTTATCTATGGTCAAATGTAGTAAATAAATACTATCTAGTAATACATTTTTGCTAAATTTATGATAAATACAAATCTAGTAAATTGAAGTACAAAAACACAAATTTTATTAAAAAAGTTTCAACACAAATGCCAAAACTTTTTTTTAATACGTATTGTGGTTGTGACAGGTAGTGGCAAAGCTAAAGGTTATGTTATCTCCATTCTGCTGTTACTGTCGTACATTTGTGAAGTCAAAGAGATTTTAATTTCACGCAACCGAAAATTCAGTAACTTTTTCTATTACTAAAGGAGCTTATTCCTCCTATCTTTAAAAAAATATTCAGCCAATTTGATTTTTTTCAGACATTCCATTCAATGTAATTATTGTTTTTCCATATTCGAAATACACTTTTTGTATACTACTTACAGCTTACAGCCTAGCTTTCATTGTGTACCTAAGTATTTTAATTTAAATGAGCAATCAACCGCATTTCTAAAATTCATGATTACCTACTATGACAAATAATGTTGTACTAGCTACGCCATAAACCAAATATGACCACAGTGTAAGATACTGCAAATCGCAATCACTAGATAGGTATTTGGCTTAGATTATTTATATGTCTAGATAGAGTCTTAGGCTTTTGACGTATTAAACAAAACAGGCCAACTTTTTTAAGGTGATGTGCATTTTTAGCATCATCGCGTCCAAAGAGTATTGTAATAAAAACTATGGCCGGCTCACACTACTGACAATGTGTGCGTGTTTTGGTCACCCAACTGTTGGGTGATATTTTTTTCGTCGCTGTCGTAGCTTCGACTGTCTATCTTGACATATAAATAATCTAAGGTATTTGGTAATTGGGTCAACAATGTCACGTTGTATTTATCTAACTGCCCATATATGGGATTCGTATAAATTAGATACAAGATTCTTTGAGAAAGGAAATAAAATCGTGGGCGATTGTTTTGTGATAGTGGATAATAAATTAAATATTGTGCAATATTGGACACCACACAACATTACAAACATTGCTCAGATTACAAAGTGAGTAACTAAAGCACTTGTGTTATGGAAATCGGAGACAACGGTGGAACTACAAACACCCAGACCTAGCCAATATAAAAAAGTTCATTTTCTGCGCCAGCGCACTCGAGCGACTTTTGTTTCCGAAATTATTTAATCTCTCACATCAAGTCTACGGCACCCTGATTATCTAAAAAGAAACTATTTAGCGACCGGTTTCATTCCACATACATTGCTACTTTTCTTTGGTATGTTTTTTTTAAATCCAAAAAGAAGTAGCAATGGATCACTATCATCTGTGAACTGCAACCGGTCGCTAGGTGGTTTCTAATTAGATAATCAGCCCGCCAGTTTGTATGAAAGCGCGCACACGTAGCGACGCGACAGTCGGCAACTTATCATACAAACCATGTGAGAGACAAATAGTTGCGGAGACAAAAGTTGCTCGTGGGCGCTCTCCCTAAATTGACTCAGAGATGGCGACGCGACACCTTAAAAACCCGGCATACAAATCACTCGACTACCGGAGGTCGTCACTTATTGTTTAATAATTTTTTAGACTTTGATTTATTTTAATTTGTTAACTATGTTTTGTTTACGTTATTTATGATTGACTTTTGTTCAGTTTCAAATTACCCTGTTTTCTCGTGGTCCCAGGATTTTGTCCACGGTGTACTCAGGTTTTGGTTTGCTGAAATAATTTTGAAGTGTTTTCCTTCATTTTATTTTTATTAAGTTGGTTATTATTTTTGACTCATTAAATACTATAACGGGTGTAACAAGACCTTCAACGAAGCCGAAGTCCACGTATCCCGCCCATCATCAGGATAATTTTTCTCTTTTAGACTATACCTGGGAAACCAATAGCTACGAAGTTATTGGAGGTCAAAGTCAAAAAAATTTATTCAATATTTTTATGAAATCTTATTTTATTCGTTATTTCCTACTTTTTGTCCAATTAAAAATTTAAAGTATTTCGTAACAAACAATGGCTTCGAAACGTCATCACTCGATGTATCTCATGAGCACGCACATAAACGTTGCCTTTCAACTCGGCTGCACGCAGCTGTGTAGCATACACTCGCAGGCGTGGGCTGTTGTACGCGTTACATTGCGTGGTAATGTATGCAATGCTTTTTTAACACCAAAAATCAAAATCGTTTCCCAGCAATAATTTTTAACAGAAATGGTCCTGATGATGGGCAGAATGCGTAGACCTCGGCTTCGTTGAAGGTCTTGTTACACCCGGTAGGTACCTAAAGATTTGTTTTGTGGTTTTAGTGAAATGGTTCAAAAAGACAATATTTTTTGTTACTGGAGCAATTAGTAGATCATATTGTGATGAACTAGCCGATGGGCTAAGGGTCACGAGTGTCTATCTAATGCCGGGTCCATTGCGCGTAGGGCAAAACACGCTCTATGGACCCGGCATATCACCATCATACTTATGTGTCAGCCGCATGACGCCCACTGGGCAGGCAAAGGCCACTCCTAATCGGTCCTGCGCGTATCTACGGGGTCGTACAGTGTGCGGTCGCCATTCCAAAATCTTTGCACCCCAGCGACAATCGGTTCTTCTCGCTACTGTCCCACCAACTGCTTTTCAGATGATCAAATTATTGTCAATAGTTGATTGCTAAATTAATTCTCCTAATAATCTCGCGGTTTTTTGCGCTTCTTATCGGGCAGGCCATAGGCCCAATACCAGTTTTATACCCTTGCTGCCGTACAAATACACGAAGACTAATGTATACTTAGAATAACCAAAAAGTTTGTTTAGAAATGTGATGCTTTGAGACGTTAAACGTAAGAAGCAATATTGCTAAGCAATATTTTTGGTTAAACTAGGTATTCATCGTTTATTTGTACGGCAGTTGATGTTCAACTTAAGCATAATATTTACTTTGCCATGTTATGGCAAAGTAAAGAGTATGATACTTAATACCTTTTTCTTAAAGGTTATAGTCATAAAACCTAACATCGTCAGTTGACTGTTGCATTTAAAGTTAACGACTTGGGCCATAAAATCAGCGTTTGATTGTCCCTTACTTGACTTGCGATGAGACATGTTCTTCTAATGGGATAAGGCACAGCCTACAAGCACAAAACAAAAAGTCTGTGTGTGCTACAAGCTTAAATGTAAGTAAGCAACTGTTGCACAGTGAGGTGTTAGATAAAATACGATTTTTGGGATATATCGAGATGAAGAATACTTCTATAAAGTTATTGAGTGTTTCGGTAGATTAGAGTTTATTGGTTAAATATTAGGTAGTCGGAAAAGTTCGAAGCATTTTTGTACTAAAAATAATAAAGATACCACAGCGAGGAACATCTTTAACATCAAAACTATCAGATCTGAAGCTGCTGAATATTTTTTTGCAGAACAAATAAATCTTTCTTTGAGCACTAGCAGCAAGCATTTTTTTTATTAAGGGTTTTAATACATAATATAGAAACTGTAAAACGATACATTATTATACATATTATCCATAATCTTACAAGTTTAACACAAAATAAAATGGCTCACTGATTATACTAATCATGAATACTTAGTACAAAAACCTTTCTTACTACGTTATGAATAAACATAGGTACGAAAACAATTATATGTGTCGTCTTCTGAAATTCATAATTTTAATAATTTTATTAGGATCTAATTAATGCATTGGTTCCTAACCTGGGGGTAATTACCCCCGCAGTGGTAAAACAGTTATCCTTTGGGGGTAACAGAGGTGGTACCAGTAAGAATGAATAGTATAGATAGAGATTAGAGAGATAGTACTATGGTTCATTTCAAATAACGTGTGATACGGCGCTGATACGGCTCCCCCGCTCTGGGGGTGAAGTCTACTTCCCTACTAGAGGATATGGGTAACAATATTGAAAAGGTTAGTAACCACTGATCTAATGGCTGTCATTAATTATATAACGTGTAAATGAATGAATAATAATTCTTCGGACTATAAAACTGAACAACTTTTAGTATGGGACCAAATCTAAAATCACGGAAAAAATAAAATCAGCAGTTTCATACAAAAATTAATAAAGAAAATATCAAAATGCATGAAACAGCTGTATTTTTTCGCGATTTCAGAGATGGTCTCATAGTAAAAGTTGTTCAGTCCAAAGAAATGTTTTTCCCATTTTGGGTTCATTCAATAACACGTTGTATTAAGTTGTCTGTATAAAAACAAAGACACACTTAATGTTTTCATACACTTCTTATACAGGGTTATTTGTAAAACATCAACAACCTCGCAGGAGTAGATTACTAACATCATAGACAACAACATTTGTTTTACAACTTTTCCAAAAACAGACAAAAAAAATCCGACTTTCCACACAAATGTCCGAACAGCTGATTTTAGTATGAATAGTCGGTTTTTTGCATAGACATAGAAAATTTTTCGCTGCGCTCAAGAAGACCAACAAAGCGTGGAAAAGAGAAGTTAACATCATACGGACACGGTCTATGTAAAAAAGAGACAAAGGATCAAGTGACATGTGCCAACATTTTTTACAGTAAGAGCCCCTAGCGTCCCGCCTAGCAAATGAGCAATCACAGTTTGTTTAAAATATTTGTTAATCTTAATTATAATTTAAAATTAAGGTATCGTGGAGCCATGGTGTCTTATGCTCTAAGTAATTGTGATGTAACAAAAAGAAATAATCCAAGTAATCACACTTTTCACAGGTAAATAAGATATTGCCACACATTTCTCTAAAACCAAATTTCTCTACATTTATTCATTTATCGACGAAGAAAACAGTATGGAACATAGTTTATTAATTTCCTTTGCTGTATATAGTCATATTTTATGAATCTAAGTCATATTTTACGTATCTCATATAAAATGTATGCATTCGTTTTCGGATCGCCTGTTTATTGACATTGTTGTTCTTTGACATTCTATTTCTATGGTTTTTTGACTGTTTTTGGAAAAGTCGTGAAATAAATGTTGTTGTTTATGATAATAGTAATCTACTTGTTGGTGTTTTACGAATAACCCTGTATAAAACGATTGTATTGTTATGACAAATGATCGAAGGTTATAAGTTATAATAGATAGATACTATAAATAGTTTTTATGGCCCTAATAGAACAAAAAGTAAAATTAAAGTCGAAAGCAATTCCAAATCTAGGAATTGGCAATAAATCCCTGAGTAGTGGTTGCTTGTTGCATTAAACATGTCCTTCTATTGCCCGATCTATTGGCCATTCTACAGAATACCGAATCAATAGTAATAAAACTTATTTGATGTGCGATTCTATACAAATACAACTAGAAGCTTCTGATAGCTCAATGAATAAATATTCTCTTTTATAAAAATGAAGAGTAACTGACATATCAACGCCCTGCACAAACAACTGGACCTTAATACAGAGTAGGCATCCACTAAGAAAGGATTTTTGGAAATTCCATTCTTAAAGGGGTGATACGGGGTTCAAAGTTTGTTTTAAAAAAAAAACTTTGTAGGAATACTTCTAAACACAAAAAGTAAACATGTGGTTTTCGTGTTTTTCGTGGTTTAAATAAACTGAAAAATTCGATACAGTGACATCCTCAGGTTTTATGGGATGTTGGTTTCACAAATTCCTAGAAGTGCATCTAAAAACTTCGCAGAAGTGCTTCTTAAAAATAAGCAAACAACAATTTTGTAATTTTCAGAAAATTAACCCTTCAGTGGGTAAATGGGATAAATAAACCAAAAAATCGATTTGGATATTGTTATTGAGGTTTTATGGGATGTTGATTGCGAAAATGGCATTTTCACTCCTCTTGCTCAAAAAGTCCGTCATTGTAACGTACAAAAGTCGAGATAAAATAGCATAATTACCCCTAGGGGATAAAGTTTTTTCTTTTTTAATGTTTGTCTATTACCAATGAGCCTACTAAAACGAAAAAGTTTGTATTCATAGATAGAATAATTACGAATAAAGACTCGATCGACTTTTTGAAAATAGAACTAAATCTCTTCGGTGAAATCATAGACTTATTTATACTCTGTGACTTTAAGTTCAAATCGTAGAATGCGTGTATTGTGTTTCTTAGCTGCTACAGTAGACATTAAAAAAGCATGGCACGAAATCTTTTGAATTTTTACTAATTGCAAACTGATTGAATTGTGTGACTGTAATAGGAAAAAAATAGTTTTAATCTTTTGCCGTCAAGCACAAATCATATTGTATGAAAAGTTTATGAAGTGGAGGATAGAAAAACGAGTGGATTCGTTTACGGAAGTATAAACTAGGTATTTATTATTGTATTTTATTTTCTCGCAATCGTAGTGAAAAGTAGAGTGTAACACACGACGCTAAAAACCCATTGTAACTCGGTTTCTATTTATTATGGGTCATTTTAGCGTCTTGTATAACAATCTACTATTGTTTTAAAGGAAATGATTCAACCTCCAAAAGGCTGAAATGGGGGTTCAAATATTGTATGGAAAGATAATACGGTAACAGGAACAGGAACGAGAATTGGTACGGGAACGAGGCAAGAACGGGATATGGATATTCTACTAATAAAATGTGAAAGTTTGCTTTGTAGATGTTTGTATGTTTGTTACTCAATCACGCAAAAACGGCTGAACGGATTTGGCATGGCACACAGATAATTAATTTTACTTTTTATCCCGGTCAAAGGTTCCCTAGGGATTTTCCGAATGTCAACGCGGATGAAGTCGCAGGCTTTAGCTAGTAATATTAATAAGAAACAAATTAAATGCTAAAGTACAAGTTTGTTGAAATGACCCACAATACGGTTATCCATTTGCTTATATAGAAGATACAATAGGTACTAAATAATATACTAGAAAATTTACGATTCGCAGCAGATCAACTCTCGAACGGGAATCAAACCGGCGACCTTTGGAAATCCAGTCCAATGCTCTGACCGCTGAGCCACCGAGTCACTAGTGTCGTCGTATTTCTTCTAGCATAGGTATCCTGCTCTTACGCTGCAAGCCAGCGTTATTTCACCAATGCGCAATGTGAGGAATTACCTCGACATTCAATTGAAATATTTTTCCAGATATTTTGACAACTGATAATGATGAAATAGCTATATAATTTTTAAATCGGATATTTTTGCATTCTCATTGCTATTTTTGCTAAATAATATACTAGAAAAAATACGACTCGAACCAGATCTTTAGTATTGTATAAAAATAGCATTGTGAATGCAAAAATATCCAATTTACTAGCGGCCCGCCCCGGCTTCGCACGGGTGCAATGTAGTTACTAATTGTAAAACTGTGCTAATGTGGTGTCAGTGTAAAGTTATTAGATTATACTACAGGATACATATACCTAGGAGGACGACATATACCTATACCACGTACATACGCAAGGGGTGTTATAATATAATGGGGAATGTCCGATAAAAATCAAATTGGCTGAATATTTTTTTATAAGTAGGAATAAGCTCCCTTAGTAATAGAAAAAAGTTTCAGAATTTTCAGTTCCGTAAAAAAATTAAAAAAAATGAAAGTTTCTTCGACTTCTCAAATGTACGAAAGTAACAGCAGAATGGAATTTATACCTTTGCCACCACCTGCCACAACCACAACACAGTATTAAAAAAAAGAAATGTCAAAACTTTTTTTTCTTAATACTTGTTGTTGTTGTGGCAGGTGGTGGCAAAGGTATAATCTCCATTCTGCTGTTACTTTTGTACATTTGTAAAGTCAAAGAGACTTTCATTTTTTAAAATTTTTTTACGGAACCGAAAATTCTGAAACTTTTTTTTTATTACTAAGGGAGCTTATTCCTACTTATAAAAAAATATTCAGCCAATTTGATTTTTATCAGACATTCCCCATTGACGTGTGTGTGTCTGTCTGTCTGAGGCAACCAACTTAGCTCCCAAACTTATGGATCGATTTTAATATTTTAATAGACGGCGGGAAGCGACTTTGTTTTATACTATGTATAGCTTTTGCCCGTGGCTCCGCCCGCGTGGCAGTCGGTAATCGCTTGTAAGTCTTCCCTGGAAACCAATGATCGGGATGAAAAGAAGCCTGTGTTAAGTATTCCAGACTTAATCTATATCTGTGCCAAATTTCTCCTAAATCCGTTCACCCGTTCAGACGTGATTGAGTATGATATGATTGAGTAGGTACCTAACAGAACAACATCCAAACATCAAAACTTTCACATTTATACAATTTTGTGATTATATAGGTAATAGCTGCACCCCGCGGTTTTACCTCGCATCTCACTTCACTTCGCGTGAATTTGTTATTAGACATTTGTTTACTAAATGAGCTATTTTACTGATTGCAAAAAAATTAGGTAGCCTGCGTAGCTATCTAAAATCTTTTGTGATAAAAAAATTTTCTTATCATTATCTTATTTATGATTTAAAATTCCCGTGCAGTGAAGTGAGATTCGAAGTGGGGTTCGAGTTTGGTTACAGAATCGACACCCTGTTAACGATTCTGTATTAGTTAGGTAGGTACTTAATAAAATTTATTAGCGGTAATTTAATAAAATAAGTATAATAATATTATGTTACATTTAATACTTACCTTATAGTTAAAAATTCTAATATCTTTGCTTAATAGTTATCTTCTTTATAAATAGATAAAATCTTATACAACATTATAAGAATCAAAGCTTGTCTTGAAAATCGGAAAAATTAGAGATTAAACGTCAGCCCGTGCAGTGACAACTGACATTTATTTTTCTTAATCATTCAAATGCACTAAGAAGTTTTGATTCCGATATCGAAGTCAACCACCCTAAAAATAGCTTTCTACCCCTTTTCAACCCTGTTAAGGGATACATTTCAAAAAAATACGAAACACGTGTTCAATTAATTTTGTAAAAGAATGTCTATGCCAAATTTCAAGTCAATCGGGCCAAGGAATCGCGTTCTCCCATACAAACTTTGCCACCCAGTTTCACCCTCTTAGGGATTGAATTTCGCAAAATCCCGTCTTAGTGAGCACCTACACACTAAAAGGGAGCCCCAGGGGACTCCTAGCACTTGTAGTTTCTGAGATTTCGTGATGAGTCAGTGAGTGATTTACGCTTTTATATATATAGATTACATTACATAGAAGAGTATATTTCTATGTAGTAGAGCTTTCACGTGGAAAAGTTAGAACTGAATATGCAACGTTCCTAGTTTTTTGTGTTGATCTTTTAAGCTATAAGAAGAAACTATTTAAACATATGAAAAGAGGCAAGGTAGACAATCAAAAGATAATCGTGATTGTTTATTGAGTGAACACTATATTTTGGTGGCTTGCTTTATTCTGTAATTAAATATTCAGTTAGTAATAAGAAAAAAAGTTATTATTTATCTTGTTTAAGGATAGGTATTTCTCTCTCTCTATGTAAAATTAGTTGCATCTTGATTAATTTTGTCGTAACTTGATATTTCTATTGAAATGTTCAATGACTGGCGTCGGTCTGTCGCCGTAACCACTAAATCGATTTGTCCTGGTTGCATATCTCAATTGTATGTAGGTAAGTACTCTTATTATAAATGCGAAACTGTGTTTTTGCGTTTTCACGATTAAACGGTACCTATATAGTTAGGAAAGCTATCAAGTTAGTAACGAGTATAATTCACAACATTTTTGTATAAAATCTATGCGGCGGTACTTACCTATTTCTGTAAGTAAAGGGAACTAAAATTCCCAATACAAACATTTGACATGTGGTCGATACGATCTCGATTCCTATTAGATAGTTTTTCATGCTTACCGCTAAAAATTTTTTATGGGCCAATATAACAAAACACGGGAACACGGGAAACAAAACGCAGACAAAGTCGCGTGCAAAAGAACGTTTTCAACATAGATTAATATTAGATTATACAATACATATTTTTTTACAATTGTAAAATCGCATTTAAAACATAATGATTGTTGAGTTAACTAAGGAAATACAGTTCAACATTCATGTTTTTGTCAAGGCTTTTAAAAATATCTGAATAATTTTACTTATCTAACTTTTTGTGTTAATATAGCGTTTTACAATTACCTTGAATGAGGTCTTTTAGCATAAGACTCCGTAATACAGGTTAAGCATCTTGAACAAGCCTTTTAGTGTAAAGGTCAAAGTTAAAGGACTTTAGCTTTTACGCTCCATTTAATTTCGTTTAACTCGCAAACATCAGTAACCTACAGAGGCATCAATCAAACTCTAGATACGTAGGATCAGCCTGTCGATTCTGTAACCAAACTAGTATCTCACTTCGAACCTCACTTTATTCGCGTGAATTTGTTATTAGAAATTAGCAGAATATTTAATCTACTTTACTGATTGCAATTCCAGTTAGGTAAGTCCATCTTCGAGATAGAGATCTCTCGTTGAATCCAACTCGGATGGGCAGCATTCGGGAAGCTTCGAAAAATCTTCACGTCCGATTTACTTTAGTGTCGACGAAAGTCTATGACTGCCTGTGATGACTTACGGCAGTGAAACGTGGTCGCTAACTATGGGTCTCATAAATAGGCTCAAGGTCACTCAGCGTGCGATGGAGAGAGCCATGCTCGGCGTTTCCCTGCGTGATCGAATCAGAAATGAGGAGATCCGCAGGAGAACTAAAGTAACCGAAATCGCTCAGCTGAAGTGGAAGTGGGCTGGACACATAGCGAGTAGAACTGATGGCCGTTGGGGCGGAAAGGTTCTGGAAGGTGAAAGAAAAAAGGTGAAAGGAATGGCGACCGCGCACCGAACGATGCTCCGTGGGTAGGCCCCTGACAAGGTGGACCGACGATCTAGTGAAGGTCGCGGTGCGCCGCTGGATGCGGGCAGCGCAGGACCGAAAGATTCTTGGGGGAGGCCTATACCCAGCAGTGGGTGTCGTGCGGCTGATATGATGATGATTACTGATTGCAAAAGGTTTTAGATAGCTACTTGTAGCATATCTAAAAACTTTTGTGATTAAAAACAGGCTATTATTATCTCATTTAGGTATTATTTAAAATTCCCGCGCAGTGAAGTGAGATTCGAAGTGAGGTTCGAGTTCGGTTACAAAATCGAGAGGCATGTCATTTTACTATCTAAGATTATGTCCTACATCTACATAATTATGTTTTTGGGACCAATCATTATTTGAGAGATATTTAATTGTTCAACCAAGAAAAATAAAAGATAAGGAAATATTCATAAAAATAATTCAATTATGAAAAGGACATAAAACATTATTAAGTATAGACAAAGAATACAAACTAAATTCGTTAGTAGTTTCGAATTCCAGAAAGTTTATTTCTACACCAAGAAATAAAGCTATAGCAATTAATTTTAATATCTGTTTTAATGAAGAACTGAAATTTAGAAAAAGAAGGATTTTAAGGAGCTTAACTGAAGCGTGACCATTAAAAATGTTAATTGGTCGTTGTGGTATCTTTCCATCTAGAATGGCGTTCGAGTGCTGTCAAAGATATGCGCTATTGTCATTAACGTAACGATATAGCGGCTGGTTTAGTGCTCCTACAAGGAATTTATGGCAATTGCCATAAATTATGGCAACGTAAAACGACTCCAATTATAAGTGGCTTATCGTTGTTGAGAAACGTATTGTTGTATCGATATTTTCTGCTTATTAATGATAATCTTGTTATGGTGAATGATTACTGCAAAATAGTGTTATATTTTTTCATGAAAAGTATTCTAATCATATTTAAGTAATTTATGTTTTAACGAAATACCTGGGGGCCTATTACGAAAATAACGTACGCAATTGCGTAACGCAGTCACTTGGCCACGATAGTCGCCCGCAGTTCATTGGTTGTAGTTATAACAAACATTTTGAGTTTGGCTATCGTAGCCCATAGACTACTGAAAGAACGATGTCGGATACGCAAGACAGAAACTGTCAAACTCACGCAATCACTTCGCAATATCGCATACGAAAGTGATTTGTAATAGGAAACAATCAAAACGAAGCACGGACGCAGCTGCGTGTATCGCGTTAAACTTTTCGTAATAGACCCCCTGAATTCATCATATTAAATATGTACACAAAGACTTTGTATGGGCCTACTGGAATAAGGATAATAGGACAATACTGGGTGGGCACTCCTATTGAATGGTGGCAATTACTTCTTAAATTGGAAAACGCTCTTTAAATGACTTACTCCGTAATTAAATTGGATTTAACAGTACGTTAGAACCGCTTTGCTATACGCAAGGTGACAGAATATTCTATCGATATCGAAAATAAATTTAAATAGCAACATTACGATGAACCTAGTGCCATAAGCCTTAACGCAGTGCTTAACTGAGGCATTTATTATCGTTGAGTGCAGTTCCTTAGATATTACACTGAGATTTGTTGATATTTACTTAAATAAGAAAGATATAATGCTCTCATCTTTTTGGTTCAAGACGGTGGGAGTCTGGTGAGTCTGGTGACCTGTAACACAGGTATTTCTTGCCTAGCTCAGGCACCAGACTCTCACAGACTTAAATTACTTAATCCTGTAATGTAACAATGCCAAGTCTGTGATGAGAAATAAATATTTTTTATTATTTATTATTATCATTTATTATATTTATCTATTTTTATTATTTATTATATTTATCTTTGGGATCAGGCGCTCGAGTCCATTGAACGAAGGGCCAGGAAGCTCATCGGCAACTATAATCTTTTCTCTAATAATTTATTTATTTATTTTAGTAGGTACACCAGCAGAACACTTATCAAACAATTACAAAAAAATAAAATGATACAGACATACATAGACTAATAAGTGCCCCATTATAGGTGACACAGCATTTAAGAAAAATAAAGTAACAAAACAAGCATCTGGAAGGAACTATAAAGATATACAATTATTCATAAGGAAAATACATAATTATTTTTATATTAAAACTAAGTACTTATTATACAATACTAAATACTAATTAAGCAAATAAGGCTGCAGTAATTTGACTCACCGGCTAGCAGTGCTGCCAACTAGTCTGAGCGAAAACGCGCTGTCAACGCTCTAAAAAAGCGCTAGATTGCGCTAAAATGGCATTTTAAAAAAAAGCGCCAGATTTCGCGCTAATCACGAATGGTTTAACTATGTATTTGCTCTTTGCAAGAGCGTCGCCTACCCCCCCCCCCCCCCCCCAGAGGTTAAAAATTGAAGTAGATTATCTATTATAATGCTTGGTGTACCATAATAATACGTATAAGTAATATAATAAGTATCGAATTTGTATAGTTTTAATAGATTCACCAAGCATTCAACCAAATAAATGCAGCAGGCCAGCAGGTAAATACTTAATCTATTAAAATCAAAAAAAGCGCTAGATTTAGCGCTAGGCGCTAAAACGCGCTTCGAGCCAAAAAAAGCGCTAGATCTGGCGCGAAACGCGCTAAGTTGGCAGCACTGCCGGCTAGGCAGTAACTGACAAGTGTTCTCGTAAGATACGCCCAAAGGTCTCGTAGCTGTTGTGAAAGATGTTTAGACCCGGTAAATCTTTACATGTGAGGTGCGTGAGCACCGACATTTGTTCGGTAAGCTGAAGTACGTAGAAGATTTGTCAAAGGTTTTCTTGGCATGTTATATGGAACCATTAATGAAATTTTTTCCAAAAGACGGCTAAAGCCAGGGTGGCCGTGGAAGATCTTGTAAAGAGTGTTGAGGTCATGGAGTCTACGTCTATCACTTAGCGAAAGCAGAGCAAAGTGTCGAAGCCGGAGATGATAAGGACATCGATGTGACAAATCAGATGAAATGTAGGCGAGATGGCGAGTAAACGCTCTTTGCACATTCTCGATTCTTTGAGAATGAACTGCGTGCGTACGTTGGACTCCAAGCAGAAGACGCATACTCTAAGTGGCTACGTACAAGCATATGAAATTGCTGTTTTTTTTTTGTTTTAATTTGAAAGCCACGAGAGTTACGTTTAATAAAACCAAGCATTTTTGCGCCTTTTTTAATGATGTCATTAAAATGAGATGTCCAATATTACACCCAGATCCCACCCAGACCCCGATTTAATAATAATAAAATAAAACAAATTTTAAATTATTAGTAACATCTAAAGATAATTAAGAACAAAGATTGCGAGAGACTGGCACCTAAGCTAAGCCATAGGCCTGTGGTTCAGTGCACCAGTTCCCTCCCTAATAGACGTAGCCAGCAGTAAACAACGAAAAGTAGTTATATTAGAAGCATTATACAAGCGGAGAAGCATCAATAATAATAATCATTGCATCTATATAATAAACCTAAATGGATTCTAAAAGTGTGTGTGAGGTGTGTGAAGAGTGAGTGTATGAGTGTATAGTGTTGTGTGTGTGTGTGTGTGTGTGTGTGTGTGTGTGTGTGTGTGTGTGTGTGTGTGTGTGTGTGTGTGTGTGTGTGTGTGTGTGTGTGTGTGTGTGTGTGTGTGTGTGTGTGTGTGTGCGTGCGCGCGCGCGCGCGTGTGTGTGTGTGACACAAGAGATTTTTTACGTGATTTGAAGGTTAATTGTTTTCATATAAAAAATTGTTCATAAAAGATGAACTCTATGAATGATTATCAGATTTGGTGTTATCAAAAAATCGTTGCATAATTTTTTTATGGCACATTATGTTTTCTTGCTCTGCTTTCTTTCAGCAGTTATTAGACGTAGTCTTAACATAGACTTTAGAAGTTAATAGAACTACTTAAGCAAATCTTCATTAAAGTTACTAACTGAATAATATTAATCAAGTCTGTAGGTAGTTGAGGATTCTGTGTAACTTTGCTGGGGGATATGTATCTTTGAGGTGATTTATTTGTGTTGTAAAGGATGGTTTTGTCAAGATTTAACTAATCAATTAGTAGGGGTACCTTTACTAACTTGATATTATCAACGTTATTTAAAGCTATGTTATTACTTTATATGATTATTTGATTACTTTGATTAAGTATTAATATCCTACTAATATTATAAATGTGAAAGTTTGTGGGTTTGGATGTTTGGATGTTTGTTCCTCAATCACGCAAAAACTACAAAACGGATTTGGTTGAAATTTGGCACACAGATAGTAGATAGCCTAGATTAAAACATAGAATACTTTTTATCCAGATATTCTCACGAGAACGGGAAAAACGCGGGTGAAACCGCGGGCGGCCGCTAGTAATATTATAAATGCGAAAGTCCATTAATTTGTTTGTTTTCGCCTTTACGTCTTAACTATAAACCGATCATCATGAAATTTTGCATACACGTTGCCAGGGGTACAGAGAGGGACAAAGGGTACCTTTCATCCCGAAAAAAAGTATAGTTCCCGAGGGATAGTTAGCAAAAAAACTTGACATGTACAAATTATGAAAAACATAATGTACAAATAAAAAAAAATTTAGAATTTTCGGTTGCGTGAAAAACGAAGTTGTGAAGACGAAGTAACTTTATTTTTCACGCAACTGAAAATTATGAAACTTTTTTCTATTGCTAAGGGAGCTTTGATTTTTTCAGACACCCCATTCTCTGAAAAATATTTTTCATATGAAATCAAAAATACGCAATCAGCGTTTTTTTTAATTACGGAAAGAAAGTAAAAGATGTTAATCATTGCTCTTAAGGTGGTACCATGAGCGAAAGTGGCGCCGCGGTGAATTTTATTTAATATTATAATTCTAATACACAATTTTAATAATGTTTATCGTGGAGATTTTAGGGCCCACAGTCTAGTATTTTTAGACGGTATCGTTACATTCCCTAGTAGTCACTGCTAGAAGTAGATAGAAAAACTGCTAAAAGTGGCCGTTTTTGACACATTTGCTATCTACTTCTACGAATGACTATGAGGGCATGTAGATACCTTCTAAAAATACTAGACTATGGGCCCTAAAACCTCCACGATAAACATTATTGAAATCTTTTTCTATTAATAACTTATTAAATAAAAACCTCTGAGGGCGCCACTTTCGGTCATACAACCGCCTTAAAAAAGAGAGTTATATAATTATAACGTATTAATTTGTATTTAATCCGTGATTTAAGCTCAGTATAAGAAGTATTTTTACGTCGCACGAACTATTCAGCTTTCTACTTTGATCCCAAAATTTTTCATTTAACCTCTGGCCTAAGTGTAGTAGGCATACGATTTCAAATTAATGTGACGCCGAAACGTCGCATAATTTATTATACAAGACTTGAACACTGGGGGTCTACCATTCGATGTCCATAATCGAAGTTTGAATCCGATTTTTGAAGTGAAAATTTCTTTAGCGGCGTTGTAAGCTTTTTTGTAATGGGAAAAAATGTTAAACTCGCGTCAGTCAGTCAGGATCACGTGACCCTGATCGAAAATTCGTAAGACGGATGTGATGGATGCAGAGAAGACAGCTGGTGGCGGAAGTATCCCCCTCTCTTTCTACGGGGCGCGGTGAAAATGGCGGCGCGTCATTTCAAGACGTAAACATTTGTGTCACCATAGCAACGCTCTAATTTTTTAATTCAATGTCAAAACTCTAGATTTTCTGTCAAGCTATGGATAAGACTTTCATACAATATACTGTTCTGTATTCATAAATTCAAATGCAGAGTAAATTCGTAAAACGGCAATTCGTGCAAAATTATTCCCTAACCATTCCAAAATATTTAAAATGCACGTTAATATTCAAATTTTCACTTCTGCCGGACCTCCCGGATTGCAAACCATTTTTTTATATCTTATTTAAGTTAAGATTTCACTCACAGGCATAAACGTATTATTCTATGCTGGTTAAACTATTTAATGGTCAAACATTATTACTTCTTTGTTGGAAACCGTCCTTATAATAGGTTTGAGCAATAAATGTATCCACACCGAAGTTACTCTTTGTTTAGTTGCTAATTTTATTGTTAAATTTCACTCATCGCATCCTTACACGTACAAGGAGACATCAAATAAACTTTCAGGTATCCGTTGCCCACGAAATCTTTCAAGGTTGCTCACATTAAGTAACTTTACTAGTTAAATACGAGTTTCAAGACATTTAAGTTTATTGCTCGAGTAGACCCCTCAGTTCGGCCACAGCACGCCACGGCGGGCGGCGCGGCAAGTAAGTACTAAGAACTATCCCCGCCACCCAGTATGCTATAATGCGCCTGGCGGCCATTTTTAACACATTTTTATTAGGTTGCTTTCTCGTTTGTGTGTTTGTTTCTCCGCAAAGTTTCCGAACGATTTTATACTAGCTTCCTGATGAGCTAGAGACTTGATACTTTAAACAGGTCAGAACTGAAAGGCAACGCAATATAGCTTCATCATCAGATCAACTCAAGCTGATCTGATGATGAAGCCGGAAGAAGGCCACAGTAACTCTATGATGAAACCATACAACCCCATCGTGTTTGGTCTCGTTAGCATCGTCTTTACGAGTACTCTAACGGGAGACGAGGTCCAGGGTCTGATGATGAAGCCGAAAGACCATGCCATAGGAACTCAATATTGAAACCGTGCAAACCCATCAAATTTGGGCTCGTTTGAATCGTCTTGACGAGTACTTTGTTGGGAAATAGTGTCCAGGGTCTGATGATGGAGCCGGAAGAAGGCCACTGGAACTCGGTAATAAAACCATGCAATCCCATCGAGTTTGGGCTCGTTTGAATCATCTTGACGAGTACTTTAATGGGAAATAGTGTCCGAGGATCTGATGATGGAGCCGGAGGAAGGCTATAGAAACTCTATAATAAAACCATGCAACCCCATCGAGTTTGGGCTCGTTTGAATCGTCTTGACGAGTACTTTGTTGGGAAATAGTTTCCAGGGTCTGATAATGGATCCGGAAGAAGGCCACTAGGACTCTGTAATAAAAACCATGCAACCCCATCGAGTTTGGGCTCGTTTGAATCGTCTTGACGAGTGCTCCGATAGGAGATGGTATATTTTTAGTCTTAGCTCGTTAACTAAAAAGCAGAAAATAAAAATTTACTGAAAAAAAAACCTTTTTAAAAACACGTTTTTAAAACGGACTAAATTATTACAAAAAATCGGACTAAAACATTAAAACGGACTGGTACAAAAAGACTAAAAAGTATCAAATAAATTTTTCTGTAAATATTTATAACCCTACAGTTAAACCTAAAAACGTGGGGCGCATGCTAAAGACAATATGGATGATAAATTTTACAAAATGCGCCCCACGTTTTTTGATTTAAAATTTCTGTAGGTATAGGGTTATAAATATTTACAGAAAATTTTATTTGATACTTTTTAGTCTGTTTTTACCAGTCCGTTTTAATGTTTTAGTCCGATTTTTTGTAATAATTTAGTCCGTTTTAAAAACGTGTTTTTAAAAAAGGTTTTTTTCCTTAAATTTTTAACTCAAAAAAGATAAAAAATTGTAAAAATCCTACTTCATATTATAAATGTGAAAGTTTGTGGGTTTGGATGTTTGTTCCTCATTCGCAAAAACTACTAAACGGATTTGGTTAAAATTTGCCACACAGATAGTAGATAGCCTAGATTTAAACTTAAATTAAATTAAATTTTATCCCGATATTCTCACGGGAACCATGCTGGTGAAACCGCGGGCGGCCGCTAGTATTATATAAATAAAATAAACCCTATCTTAATGAAAATAATAATAAATATATTAAATTACCTGTTAGAATTTTCTTGTTTCAAGACATTTTTAGTTGCGGATGACGTTAACGTGGATGTTAATGTGACAAGGTTCCTGAACAATTTTCGAAGATAGTCATTAATGAGCGGTCGTGACGACAAGCTGCGAGGCCGCCATCGACATAACGCGCAGTGAATATTGAATTCGCTTGCCGCGCCGCCCACCGCGGTGGGCTGTGGCCGGGCCGTAAGTTGGTGGACTGGACTGGATAGGCGCCTCGGCCAAGGGCGGCGTGGGATTGGCTAGGTGAATGTTGGCGCCATATTCATTACTATGGCTATAAATTATTGATATTTGCTGGTTTGGAGGTATGCGGTCCTCAGTGTCCCTGGCCTGTAAAATCTATTGTTATCCTCCAACACTTAAATGTTCCGGGTTTTGCATTATAAAGAAAGAAAGATTATTTTGCCATCAGCGATACACTTCAGCGGTACACTTAGGTACCTATTACATGTAGGGCACGAAAAAATCATAAATATTTTTTGGACATTGTGCACCGTCGCATGATGTCAAAACTGTGCTGGGCTTAGTATAAACAGCAAGCATTAGTTTAGTCCTGGGGGGTAATTATCTAACTTTGTTGCAATCAACTCTGACAGAAATCGCAGTAACATTGCTGCTTTAGATAAGAACCAATGTGACAACTATCTTACTTAAAGCAGCAATGTAACCGCGCTTTCAATCGATTTCGCTCGAGAATTGTTAGCAACAGACTTACGTAATCAACTAGCTGGTAAATACTGATGATTCCTTTGAGGATTTACTATCGGAAAGGAAATGTCTGTGATCACCAATGATTGCGAAGAATTTGCTTTTTGACAATGAGGCCGAGGCCGAGGAGCTCGATGGCCCAGCGATTGCAAAGATTAAGCAACTTTCGCAAGGGTCGGTCATGGGATGGGTGACCAAAAATTTTTTTCATCGTTAACACCCACCAGTCTGCATTGGGCCCGCGTGGTGGGTTATGGCCCATCCTCCTTATCCACCCATAAGGAAGGCCTGCACCCCAGCAGTGGGGATAATAAAAATGGCTGATGGTCAATAGAGGCCTGTGTGTTATTATTAGGATGAACAATAAAGCTTATAATATTCATAATTCATTCCAATACTCTTAAGAACACTTCGGCTAGGCGCGCATTGCGGCTCTTGGCCGTAGCGGTGACAACACCGCAGCGGCATTTCGTACTACGCGTTTTTTTGCCATGAGTAGCACAAGAAAAGTTGATTTCGTAGAAGGCGCTCATATTACATACAAAAAGAAGAATAAAAACAGGTATTGGGTGCATCCTATGGTGATAGCCATAGATTAATAAAAGGTCAATTTCACATCATGAACATCAGTTATTGGCGAAGAAGGTGAAAAAGAATCTTCAGACATGTTTGTTTACCAGGAACTGAAACGGAGAATAGGTAGGTACCATAGTAATATATAAGTTTTTTTGAAAAAACATAATATATTCTGTACTCTTTGATCAAAAAATCATATAAATACTGTACCCTCTGATAAAAAAGCGCTCATCAGACTGACTTAAAATAGCGGTGTTTTGCCGTATTGCGCGCGCCGCAGTACAAATATTACTAATTACAACAAACCTGCTGTCATCGCGCCGCCAATATTCTGTGATCGGACACAGATTTTTGGCGGTATAGTGCGGGACACGAAAGATGACCACAAATGGCGCCCATCTTCGCATCATAACTCACGAAGAAAAGACTTAAGATAAAATAGAAATGATGCGAAGATGGGCGCCACTTGTATTCATCTTTCGTGTGCCGAACTCTAGCAGCGAAGCTGCCGCTTGTGCGTACACCTATTTGCTATTACATGCAAACACAACATAAAATTGCGGTGTTTCGTCGCGCGGTGTTTTGCCGCTGCGGCCAAATGCCGCAGTCTGCGCGCTGCCTAAGTTTATCAGTAGTCTACTCTAGGGAGTTATTAATAGTTCCATCAGCGGGTGATACAGTTTGCCCTCTGTATAGAGGTACAATGTTGTTGGACATTTTAAAAAAAGTTGTGTTACCACAGTTTTAGTTCTAAGGACGAAATGCAAATGTGAATGTTAACTTAAAGTTTATTACTATAGTATCTCCTTTAGCAAAGGTGCAAAGTCCTTGATTTCTACATACATCGTCAGTGCAGGTGTAATAAAAAAAAGTGTTAGGTACTAACACTAACCCCTTTCCGATCTCGACATCCGGCCCAAGAAACCTCAAACGACACTTTATTTTTACGAAACCAAATGTTAATGCATTATTCAAAATATTAGCTCTTTTAATGCGGACATAATATTTAAATCTGGTCACTAAAAATACCTTTAATCGTTTTTAGGTGACGGTGACTTCTTGTATAACAAAAAAGAAAATCTGATATCTATTATTGACACATCACCGAATTTATTAGATATAAATGTTACCGGCAATGTGTATAATCCGGCATTGTATACAATGCCTGGCCCTTTTAGGCAATGTATGAAATATAATGAATGTTGAAATCTATTTCACACATTACCTAGGCAGTGTATACAATGACTAGGCATTGTATAGAATGCCTGCTGGTCCACCGGCAATGTGTATAATAAAAAGATTTTCGAGAATAGATTCGAGGGGGGATCGAGGGGGGCTTGGGGAAAGCTCGAGGGGGGGGCTTGAAGAAAGTTCGAGGGGGTGGGCTCGGGGAAAGCTCGAGGAGGGTTCGATGGGGGGCTCGAGGGGGGCTCGAGGGAGGCCCGAGGGGGCTCGAGGGGGGCTCGAGGGGGCTCGAGGGGGGCTCGAGGGGGCTCGAGGGGGGCTCGAGGGGGGCTCTTTGGAATCGAACCTGTTTTACTCCTGTAGGTCCCACGTATAGGTTAGAAATTTAAGGCGAGCGCGGAGCGCAGCGGAGCGTGAGCCTTAAATTTCGAGGTTATTTTTTTATAACAGACAACAGAAATATACTTATTTTACACATTGCCGGTGGACCAGCAGGCCTGCATTTCATACATTGCCGGTAACATAAATATTGAATAGAATCTGGCATTTCATTAAGGGCAATGATTTTTTTAGTTTTTATAAACACGAAACTCTTTTTACCTATATCAGTATATTACAAAAAGGGTTAAAATTCGTAAAATATATGGTAGAAAGAAACGTTACATAATAAGAACCAAATTTAATCTACGGAACCCTTTATAACTAGTGGCTCCGTGAGCTGTAGACCTCACGATAAAATAAAATAAAATGTCGCCATGAAGTTTTCAAAACACACAGTAGGTACGTGAGTATTCGCAGCTAGATGGTGCTTCTAATTTTGATAATTTTTCAAAATGGGTGAATATTTTTTTTATAAATTTTGAAAAATTGGCTTAACTAAACAGTATAATATATATATGTATAATTATCGAACCTACTCACAAAATTTCACCAGAACCGGTTGCGACCTGTAGAGGAGATCAAACAGCCGGAAAGTTGGACTGAAATATGTTTTTTTTACATATCTCCGTCATTATAATAAATTTCGAAAAAAATTCTCGACAAAAAAAAAACTATTTATTTATCAAATCTGCTCACAAAATTTCACTGGGATCGGTTGAGAAATGCAACCTGTAGAGGAGAACAGACAGCGCCGGAAATCCGGACTGAAATATGACTTTTTTACATTATCTCCGCCATTTAAAAAAAAATTCAAAACTGGCTTGACAAAAAAAATCTATACAATTTTCAAACCTGCTTACAAAATTTCACGAGAATCGGTTGAGAAATGCGACCTGTAGAGGAAAACAGGCAGAGCTGGAAAACGGACTGAAATCAGTTTTTTTAACATATCCGCCATTTTGAAAAAAATCAAAAAACTGGTGTGACAAAAAAATTATATATAATTTTCGAACCTGCTTACAAAATTTCACAAGAATCGGTTGAGAAATGCGACCTGTAGGCTGGAACAGACAGCCGGACATACGAAAGAATTTTTGCCCAAGCTGAAGCAGAGACGCTTCGCTCGCACTTCGTGCTCGCTCGGTCAATAACATGTGAATGTATCACGAATCACGAGGAATAAGCAAAAATAAGACAAGATCTGTCACTCAGTAAAGCTAGTCCATTCATCAAATTTGACGGCAGTTCAGTTGGTTACCTGCAGTATTATTGAAGTCGTCCTTGAATCGAGTCTAAAGTGATACCGTGATAATATATTAAATACTTCTTTGGTCAGACAACCAAAAGACAGCTAATTAGCTGTATAAGCGCCATCAATTAATATGCGAGAGCTAATTTGATCACAATCATTGTATAATATGCGATCTATGGGATTACTGTTTCAACGTGGTTGCAATTTTATAAGCCTTGTATGTAGGGTTGCCAAAACTACTATATAACAAGATTATTAATATAATTGAAAAAATATTAGAAAAAATCGACTCACCCATAGCAGCTCAGACGAGACTCGAACCCGCACCCTTAGGATTCCGGCCCAGTGCACTAACCAATTATGCTACCGAGTCGCCAGTGGGAGTGACGAAATCTTCTAATAATTTTTACGTTTTTCCGGTGTAAACCAGTGTTATTTCATCAACTAGCTTCCGCCCGCGACTTCGTCCGCGTGGACATTAGAGAAAATCCTCAGGGAACCTTCAACCAGAATCCGACCAGCCGTTTTCATGCGATTAGGCGGGTCCCCACCAGGCGCGCTGCCTTGCGAGGGAAGACGTTTGCCGCGTGTGGCGGGCCTCACACAAGGCTGGTCGCTTGGTGGGAGGGGGGGCAACCCGCCTAATTGCGTAAAAACGGCTGGTCGGATCTTGGTTGAAGGTTCCCTAAGAATTTTCTCTAATATCCACGCGGACGAAGTCGCGGGCGGAAGCTAGTTTATTACAATAATCAGAATTGGGTCCAGAGATATTAGTATCCCGTTCCCGTTTCTATACACTTTCCCGTTCTCGTTCTTATTCCCATTCCCGTTTGTTCCCGGTCCCGCTCCCGTTTGGTCCCCTTCCCTTTTATCCCGTTATTATTCCCGTTTCCGTTCCCGTTCCCAGTCCTGTTCAGAATTGGGTAGAGAGATATCTCCCTCTCCCTCCTCCCATCCTCAGATCCTACTTCTCGTCTCCGACACTTAAGTTTGAACCTCTATTTCACCTTTTTAGGGGCTGAATCATGTTCACCGTGTTTGACTTCAAAATAAATATCATTTTCATATCATTTTCGCAAAACTTCAAGAACGACAATAATAAAGATTTTTATGTTTAGTTATTTTACCCCCTAAAGAGTTGATTTTCAAAATCACAAAATATTTGTTTGCCTATTTATTTTAATACGTGCTCCTGCGAAGTTTAAAGTTGTAATGTCTGTTTTATATTATTTTTCCATACAAGATTTGAACCCCATTTTCACCCTCTTAGGGGTTAAATCATGACCACCGTGTTGGACTTCAAAATAAATGTCATTTTCGCAATCTTCATCCCAGAAACCCCAATAACGACATTCATGTCTATTTTTAGGTTAATTTACCCCATTTCACCCCCATAGGGATAGAAATACTAACAATAGCAAGATACATTGCGTTAGATTTCCATCCATAAGCCTCAATAATAAAAACAGCTTCAAAAATCAATTAATGGTTCTAAAAAGCAAGAAATAAAATATTGAAATCTGCATAATAACTAACTCGAAAGTTTGTATGCATATCTTATATTAAACAACGCCTTTTGAAGTCTGGTGGGGGGGAACGAAGGATATTTTTTATCTAAACTAATATATCTAAACTTTAATCATGGGTTTAAACCCCACCCGACTTCATAAGACGTTGTTTAATATAAGATATGCATACAAACTTTCGAGTTAGTTATTATGCAGATTTCAATATTTTATTTCTTGCTTTTTAGAGCCATTAATTTATTTTTGAAGATGTTTTTTGTTAGGTTATTTTCAGGTTTTTGAACGAGGTTTTGTTTTTATTAAAAACTTTTTTTATTTTAAACTTTTTTGTGGTAAGTATATTTGGTGATGATATTACCTAAGTTACAATAGCCTTATGTCAAAGGTTCATCACCTTTTACATAGTACTGTTTTTCTCGACGCAGGGGCGTTTATTGTTGAGGAGATCTACTGGTACTTCAATATCAGCTCCACTTCACCATATCATGGACGAAATATACCATATGAATTATGATGAGCATAAATAGCCTAGCAACCATATTAAAGTAATCGTATAGTACCAGTGAACTACTTAGTATTGAATAGTTCCGATGATCATCTATGCTGGTCTTCATCATCAGTTCCACTTCACCAAAATGGTACTTTTCGAAAGCAAATGCACAAGTTACTTAGGAAAATACTAAAATCGCTATAGATGTGCCTATAATATTTGAAGAGTTCCCTTGATTTCTCCTGGATTCCATCATCAAATCCTGATTTCATGACAATGGGACCAACTAGAAAGTATATACTTTCAAACAAAAAAAGAATTTTTCAAATCGGTCCAGCCGTCTTCGAGTAACATACATAAAAAAAAAGATTCCGATGAACTGAGAACCTCCTTCTTTTTTTGAAGTCAGTTAAAAAACGATTTTAACTTCAAAAATGAAGGATTTTTTATACACAACTCCATCCCCATTTTCACCCCTTCAAGCTGGGATACGTATATATTAATTTTCAATCGTCAGCCTAAACACAACATTTGAAGATCCTAGCTTCGAAACTGAGGGACTTTCAAACAAACTTTCATCCCCGGTTTTACTCCCTTAGGGGTGAATTTTGAAAAATCCTTTCTTAGTGCACCTTTAGACCTCATAAGAAACCTACGTGCCAAATTTGGTATATCTAGACCGGTTTGGGCTGTGCGTTGATATGTCAGTCAGTCACTCAGTCTTCTTTTATATATTTAGATGTGAAGAATTAACTTTGACATTCGAATGCAACACCTTTACAGATGTCATGTCAGACTATCGATTAAGATGAAATAGCTATATAATTTTTAAACTTTTAGATTTTATGCACTCACAATGCTATTTTTATATTAAGATTATTAATATAATTGAAAAAAATATTAGAAAAAATCGACTCACCCATAGCAGCTCAGACGGGACTCGAACCCGCACCCTTAGGATTCCGGCCCAATGCACTAACCAATTATGCTACCGAGTCGCCAGTAGGAGTGACGAAATCTTCTTATACTTTTTACGTTTTTCCGCTGTAAGCCAGCTTTATTTCATCAATGTGAAGAATTAGCGCTATCGCACACGGGAAACTTTTGTCTCCGCAACTTTTTTGTCTCCCACGTGATTTGTATGAAAAGTTGCAGACGACCGTGTCGCATCGTGTGCGCGCTTCCATATAAACCCGTGGACTTGATGTGAGAGACAAAACAGTTGCTGGGAGATTAAGCGCTATCGCACACGGGAAACTTTTGTCTCCGCAACTTTTTTGTCTCTCACGTGATTTGTATGAAAAGTTGCAGACGACCGTGTCGCTTCGTGTGCGCGCTTCCATATAAACCCGTGGACTTGATGTGAGAGACAAAACAGTTGCTGGGAGACTAAGTTGCCTGTGTGCTATCGCACACGGGAAACTTTTGTCTCCGCAACTTTTTTGTCTCTCACGTGATTTGTTTGAAAAGTTGCAGACGACCGTGTCGCTTCGTGTGCGCGCTTCCATATAAACCCGTGGACTTGATGTGAGAGACAAAACAGTTGCTGGGAGATTAAGTTGCCTGTGTGCGATAGCGCTAAGTTGCCCGTGTGCGATAGCGCTTAAGTTCGACATTCGAATGCAACACCTTTACAGATGTCAGACTTTAAAATACTGTTGGAAAAATATATAGTAGCCGAATATACTGTTTTAGCAATACAGCGGTAACACTGTTGGTCGGGTTATTATTTCAATAATTTCCATTCCATTTCGGCAGTTTTGCGTTCAGAAACCTCAAAAAAAAACCTTTGACTTAAGTTGAAGGTTTTTTTTTTACTTAAGTCAAAGGTTTTTTTGAGGGTGTAGGTACCTTGAAGGGTGTCGTAGGTCGAATAATAAATTTTGTTATAAACTTTTTCTCATGAATAAATTATAAAGGATACTATATTTTTTACATGGATACTGTTTTTTTGACCCTATAAAAGGAAATCTACTATATATTGCTTAATTTTTTTTGGCAACCCTACTTGTATGTAAATAAATCAACGTATTTAAAGCCGAGTATTAGCGAACTTTGAGACCAAATTCAACCGCAAAACGTGGATTCCTATTACACTTGTACTATTATGTATTCTGTGCTATTACGTAGTTTATCAAATGCCAAATCCTTATTCGGATCGATCATTTACATTGTTTTAAAAATAGAGTACCTACAATAATAGTCAATTATAGTTTGAAAATAGAGTAGGTACAATAATAGTCAATTATAGTTCTGTTTCTGTATGTGATTATAATGTATAGTCGTTTTTCTACGTGTATTTGAAGGTTTTGTCTGTCTGTCCTGCAGATCAGAATTAAACCAACCCTCCAAACTTAGGGATGTCGATTAATTACTTAGAGTCAAGTCAGTTCATCTAACGTTATGAGCAGAAAATGGGTAACAGCGATTTCCTATAAAATTCCTATGATCTCCGAATCGCCTCAAGCTTGGGGATTATTAAACATCCTCTTACAGGAAAGGCCACAGCTGGGACTACAATGGGTTTTAATGACGTGTTTACATTTATGTTTATTTACACTTCTATGGCCTTATTATTAACGAAGAGTAAGTTTATACCCGGTTTATCCAACAATATTGCTTAGTTTGATAATCTTTACGTTTGATGTCTCAAAACCTATTCCTAAGCAAAATGTTTGGTTAAGCTAGGTGTAAACTTACTCTTGGATAGAGTTAGGCATGCAGTAACTATTACGTAAGAAAATTCTTATCTAAGTTAAAAGTACCTACATTTAAGTTATTTCGTCAATCTCATTTAAACTGCATTTTTATAAAAAGCATATTGAGATGTTTAACAACATTTTTGTGCCATCTTAGTCTACATATGTGCGAGTTTGAAATACAAACATGAAACGCATGCTTGAAAAAAATAGTTGTGCCAATGCAAAAATATTTTAAACATTTTCTTTTGTCTTAAAAGCCCATATTATACAAATGCCAAACAAAATGACTACTAAAAATAGAAAAGTATGCCGCTTGTCGGCCGCCGCGAGGATCAAAGAGCAAAGGTATTGACATAGATACGAACAGAACTGGCAGAGTAATAAATCGAACCGTGTCCGTATTAGGAGCCTGTATGATTTCATCAGATGGATATCGCTTGACTGAAGCGACAAAGGGCAAGATATATTCGATATTGCGTTTGTTATTGCAGTTAATTGCCGATAGTGGGATCAGGTACTTATATTCATAAATTACAAGATTACCTATCAGCCTGTTTCTGAATTTACATTTTCAAATTTCAAATAGTTTGATCACAACGTAAATAAATTCCTTTCTAGTTTTTAGGCAGATATTTTTTTTCTATTTGGAATGGTTTTAGAAATGTATTAGCTCAAAAGTTAAATAAAATCCTCCTGGAGTTTGCCTCCATACCGGTAGGTATCGCTGTGGCTATAGTAGGTATGCGTCGACTCGGGGCATCCAGGGCATCCATTGGACTTCAACGTCCATTGGGTCACGGAGGAGAGCCCCACATATCCATACACCATCCCAGTGGAGAAATTTTCATAATTTACATTTTCCTAGCTAGCGTAACAAAAACATGCGGTGACACGACACCGAGGAAATAAACTACTTCTGAGGCCAACTGTTCCTACGCCCTACCTCATGTTCTAAATAGCATTGTAGTGACACGTAATTATGCATTGAATCTCACGGCTTTGTGTTTCCACCCATTCATAAGTCGAGGAATGCCATTTTGTATGTTAATACAAGATAAATCATTACATGAATGTAATACCGACTTAAATTATTATTCATATACTTATTTTATTAGAATAGTAGGTACTTGTTTACACTTTAGAACTGCTGCTTGAATTGTTTGAAAACACTACAGTGCGCAGTGTTCCCATAGGTAATTTATTTGCTCCTAAACTACAATCTAATTTCTAATCAAACTTTTGATTATTTTCTAGCAAAAAGCAGCAGTGGATTGTTATTGTTTGGAGGAATCATTTGTAAACAGTTTCGCTTCATATTTTGGCACATGCCAGAAGAGAAGTTAATTTGGTCGAGTATCAAGCTTTATTCGTCTAGTTCACCATTCACCAAAATTTCATAGTTTCCCTAAACTTCTAGTGAATTTTTTTTCAGCAGGCCCTTGTTAGGAAAAAAGGCAGTCTCTGTTTGTATCTCATAAATATTTATTAAAATATACCAGATCTTTTCCTTAAAAGACTAAACTTTTTTAAGACTTACTATATCACAGAATAAATAATAGGTTTACCTATGAAATTGCCGATTTGTATGGAGATTTTTCAAGAAGTTGCATTTTTCATAATAGCATTTTCTTTGTTCATTTTACAACCATGAACACTCATGTAACAAAACTTTTATGTACTAATGTTTGAACACTATGCTAACTTATTTCCATTTAAGATAAGCGAAAAAATTAGTTTTGGTTAAGTTACAACCCCTTCGGTCACCCTTTATTTTGCTCACAAAAAAAGAGTCACTTTCAAGATCTTTTTTTTAATGTCACGAAAGCTAAAATATGGACTTTATTTTTACTGATAGTTAACTATCATAATCATAATTCGAGGTAATATTCACGATTTTGTTAAAATTTTAAATTATAGAAGTTATTATTTTCTCTGTATGTGACAAAATATCGGCAATTTCATAGGTAAAGACCTAATATTTAATAGTACTAGCGTCCTATATTGAGATTTGGTTGTGCTGTAACTTATTATTACTTATCTAACTAAAATTCTTATTAAAAAAGTGCATTATAAAATCGTAATTTCTTTATTGCCACATAAAGATATATTTCTAATATGATAAATAACTTAATTTCAATACTTAAAGCAATGTAGAAAGAAGCGCAATTCTCATTCATCAAACATTCATACAATCGTTGTTGCACCCGCGAGAAATCAATTGGCATTCTGCAATATTGTCTGCACAATTGCTTTTCCACTTCCCACACTTGACGGCACTGTTCTTACTTCCGTTAATGCAACATAAAATATTTGCATTGTTTTGTTGCTCTTTTGAACTGTGCATGCTTGGTAGTGTGCGTTGTGATGGGCTTTACCACACGTTTACCAGCGTAACTCTACATAGTTCTAGATCTATATAATCACATAAGCTGTAAGAAATTTAATAAAGATGCATAAAAATTACCTACATATGTATGTATATATGTATATATATATATAAAACAGCTGTTCTGTCAGCGAACTAAAATCTATGGAATAAGCATTCTGCTCAAAAAATGGCACAACATGAAAAGTACAACTAAGTGGATATAGCTAAAAATGCTGCCATTTAATTATGCAGCTCAAAGCATCTGAACACTGGTTGCTTATTAGCGACTATAATTTGTATACTCATAGATATTTTCTATAATTAAACGAAAAAATAAGATACGTTTTTTCTGCATCTTTTTACTGCCCTCGTTGCATCTTTTACACCATTTGACTATAAAGGACGTCATTTCTAATAAACTCTCTCTTTCTATCTTTTCTCTACAATACAAACTGCAATTTATTGAAAAGAACACTGACGTCAGTCACCGGGTGCGTAGCTGGACCGACTAAAACTGAGGGTTCTACTTTTTCGGCCCCGTGGTGCCATTTTTTAAGCAATACATATTTGTTTGCAATTACACTTCCATAGATTTTAGTTCGCTGTGTTCTGTCATGAAAAGTTGAAGCATCTGCTCCTCTACTCAAATGGCAATTTTACTAAAATTACCGATACCTAGTATATTAGAATTACAATGTATGGGATTGACATAAGTTAACGCTTAGCTCCTGTCCCATCCCATCCTATATCTATCCATCCATCCATCTCCAATTCTATACATTGTCATTCTATTCCACTAGCGTTAATTTTAGTAGAACATATAGGTAAGGTATATTTATATTTTCTCGAAATATCAGAGCTGGCAAGTGTATCAACAACTTACGAGTGCTTTCACACCATTAACTATTGGTATACCAGCTGCCAGCAACTTTCTCTAACCAGAGAACAACTACCTATAGGTATGCCGTAAGGTATGACCCACCTTATAAAACCATTATTCAAGAACAATTGTCAACGGATATCCAAACTTCAGCATGAAGATGGCACTTTAATGATGATGGTGAAGATTTATGAAAAGTACTTGTACTAATTTCTGTTTCCTTTGCTCCAGGGTCCCGTCACCATGTCAAGCGGGGGCTGCTCGGGCCCCGGGGTGTGCGGTGGGGCGCGTCGCCGCCCCCCTCCGCCCCCCGAGCCCGCCATCTCACTCGCAGCAGATCTCAGTGAACTGAGTCTAGACCAGGGCTACCACACCTTGGCAGACAGTGGTCCTCCGAGAAGAAGACGTGACAATAGGGAACTAAGCGATGCAATATGGTTGAAAATACTTTCGTATTTAGAGGTAAGTTTAAGCTGACTTTTGTTGTCTAATACCTAACTTTTTTAATGCACCATGCACCACGTGCCTGGCCTTCACCTAACGTGATGTTAAGTGACGATAAGGCCGAAGGTGGAAGCGCACTACACCCTAAATCCTCATCACTGAGGAACTGGCTATCTTACCTAACTGCAACTGGAAGACAACATTTTTTATTTTTTTGTTATGGTGTCAGACTTAGGTAAGATAGTGGTAGCTAGCCAGGCGGACTTGAAATAAGCCCTACCACCAACCAAAACGAGTACAACAAATGTAGCCCCCTCCTGGGAATCAAACGCAGGACCCCTGCTTCTTACACGGGTAGGCGAACCACTAGACCACAGAGGCGGTTGAAACTATAATTTATTTAGTTCTGTTAGAGCTACCATATCACAGCAGAAAGTAATGCAGTGAGCCAGGTATGTGATAATAGGGATTATATAGAATTTGATCCTCTGAGATAACCGGTCTCCTGACTCAAATCGAGAAATGAGATTGGTAAGCTTTTGAAGTCGGTTGAGATGATTTTGGGAAGGCTTTAGTCCCCGAGGCTCCTAGATCCCTAGGCCCCTAGATCGGCCACGCACTAAGGTGTTAACCCAACTGTTAATTTTCTGCATTTGTAAATAAAACACGCCTTCCATTGAGGATTTTTGGTAAGCCGTATCACAAGACTTGGCCTGAATAATATGTTTATCTTCGTAATATTACTCGGCTTGCGCACTGTATAATTATGAAGATCATGCTTCTAGTTTCAAAGCACTTTGTTGTAGGTATCCGACCTATGTCGCATGACGCGCGTGTGTCGTCGCTGGGCGCGTCTGATCACGCGTCTGACCGCGCGGCCTGAATTGTGGCGCAGGGTCAGGGCGGCGGGGCCGTTGGAAATCGCGGCGCGGTGCGCGGGCGCACGGGCGGGGCCTTGCGCCAATGCTGTGAGGGAGTGGAGGACGAAGGCTTGTACTGTGAGTACAACTTGAAAAAAACTGGATTCAGTAGCCGGCAAAGATCTTGAAATCGGGTGGAGATTGCGCAAAATGCGTATTTTGGGTATGCGTAGCGGTGAGGTACGGGGGCAGCGGGAGAGCGGCGCGCGCTATTGGTCGCTCGCAAGTGCACATCCGCGAACTTTCCCCCGCTCCGTCGAAGAAGCGTCAATGATGTTTGGCAGAGGACCTCTTGCACATTAGTAACATAGCAATCGTTGATCCACACGGTAGGTAGCTATTGTAAACGAGATGATACAGCATAAGTTTAAATGAGAGTTCATTTACGAGATCATGTCGTGACATTCTCTCTCACTGATGTACTTACACTTACCTACTAAAGTATAGTGTTTTGTTTTACTATAACATTTTGAAAGCTAGAATAACAGAGTAATTTTTTTTGGGTTATGAATTATTTGATGAGTCCTGACTATTAAAGTATAAATAATTTTCACTCATAAAATACCCCTCTTCAAATTTAATTAAGTTTCCAGTATCAACTCAAATTTTCTTAGATGCCGTCACGCGACATGAATATTAACGAGAAATTAAGGTTTATAGTTAGTAATCAAGCTTTAATTTGTCTCCATTTCCAGGTAACGATAGCGGGTGCTCAGCTACTGGTATCTACGTTTAGGAATTTGACGCATCTTGCAATGACCGGATCTGCCAGTATGGATGCGAGGAGCCTCGCTCCTATTATCACGGATTTGGTGGACTTAAGACATATCGACCTCACAGGTACGGATGAAATTGTTACTAATTCCTAAGGCAATAAGGTCTGATTCGCATTATCCGATTGACTCTCTTATGATTGTTAGTTATAATCCAACCGATAGAGGAGATGGGATAGGTTGACACTTTTGTCAATAAGAAGTAGAACCTATTGCATAATACAGGGTGTTACAAAAACCCGTAATGCCGAATATGGTAGATAGGGACCATCAAACTGAAAAACTTTTACTACGGGACCAACTTTGAAATCGCGAAAAAAAACAACTGTTTCATACAAAAATTAATAACTAAAATATCAAAATGTACGAAAAAGCAAATTTTTTCGCACTTTTTTACTACACTCGATAGCGACTGTAGTAAGCACTTTTGCTTGCAATTTGGCATAGCGCCTCTGGCAGTAACTACATAAAATAAAACTTGTCATACAAATGTCAACTACGTTGCTATCGAGTCACTGACGATCATTATACAAGTACGCTGGACAGGCGAAAGTCACCAATCGTTTGATCCGATTTAAAAATCGCCATGTTGGCGCTGAGAGCAGTAGATTCTACTACGAAAGTAGTGAGTGTACTTGGAACTAATTAGTTCCAAGTACACTCACTACTGCTGATAGTAGAATCAACTTCTCTCAGCGCCAATATGGCGATTTTCAAATCGAATCAAAAAATAGCTTTCAAATCATGACATTAGCCTGTCTAGCGTACTTTGTATGATGGACGTTGTATAATGGACGTCAGTGTATCGAGTATAGAGCTTTAACTCATAATACGCACAGATTTCTATGTAACGTATTGTTGGTAACGTGAAAAAACGTGATGAAGTTAGTTTTATCGGTATTGTTCTAAAGTTAAAGCAACGTACTATCCTTTTTTGCAATGGACATGATCCCCACTTTCCCGTTGATAAATTACCGAGAAGAAAATAATGAAAGTTTTCCACAAACTCCGCTTAATTCGGCTAAGAGAGTTGTTAAGTTGATGAACTTGGCGCGGGAAGACTAAATACGCTTAAACTGTTAGCAAAGCGAACTTGATCTGGTGTTTTACTAAATTTGAATAAACTAACATTATAATTGAATTATGTAACACGACGTGCGTCTATAAATTAAAGTTTCAGATTTTATTATTATTATCATAACTAAAATGAAAAACGTTTCACTAAAAACAAGTTGTATTTATCTAGGTTAGAGATATCGGGGAGGTATTCTTCTCAGAATTGAGTACCTACGTATGATAGAAAATTTATTGACAACTACGATAGGAAGTGCAATTTTCCAATACGGTCTAAAAACATTTACTAGCTAATCTAGCTATTCAAATTCGTCTTTTACTTATTTATCTCTTATTACAGGGTGCCCGCACGTGGACTGGCCAGAATGGGGTTGGTTAGAAAGTCGGTTGGCGACAAGGCGACCGCCTGTCGAGTACATAGACCTGACTGACTGTGGGTCTGTCACTGACGCGGGGCTTTGCGCGCTACTGCACACCTGCCCCTCATTGCAGTATCTCTACCTTAGACGCTGCACTCTAGTCACAGGTAAACCTCATCTGTAATTCCAGACTGTGATTAACTGGAACTCTACTTCGACGAGGCAGTCCTTCCGCCTCTACAGGCGGAAGTACTGCCTCGTCGAGTAGAGTTCTTTTGTTATACTACAAAAGTACTTTTGTTATACTATTTAGGAGACAATCATACGCAGAATGGGATTGGTTAGAAATTGGACAGGTGACAAGAAAACCGCTCGCCGGATAGTTAGATATAGACTTGATCGTCTGTGGGTTAGCCTCAGACATGATGCGAGCAGCAAGCACAGCTGTCTTTCACTGCAGGCTAGACATAGACTTGACCGACTGAGCCTTTGAAGCTGAAGGTGTCTAGGACTGTCCTTCACTGCGATATCTGGACTTTAGACGCTGCACAAACAATCACAGACCCTCTGAATGAGAAGATGCCATTCCTCAAAAACTATCTCAGTCGACATCAGCCATTTTTAATGTCCCCACTGCTGGGGCACAGACCTTCCTTGTGGATGGATAAGGAGGATGAGCCATAACCCACCACGCGGGCCCAGTGCGTATTGGTGGGTGTTAACGACTGCAAATACACCCGGGACTAACGCCTTAACATGCCTTCCGAAGCACGGAAGAGCTCGAGATAAAAAATTTTTGGTCATCCATCCTATGACTGACCCTTGCGAAAGTTGCTTAACCTCCGCAATCGCTAGGCCAGGCGCAAAAACCACTGCAATTGGAATTCGAAAGTCACAACGAAATGAATTCTATCAATAATATCTTCCTTTAAATTTCAAATAAAAAGCTCACTAAGTAACTCTTTGGGAGTTTCTCATTTTATCTACAGTCCTAAAGTGGGTACTTTAGGATGGTAGATAAAATGGGAAAGTCCCAAAGAGCATAAACCATGAAATAACGTTCTGTTTAATATATTTTCCTGTTCACGCTAGGTGATAACGATAAGCCTATTGATTCAGAGAATTTAGTAGGTAGGTACCTACTTAGATTAGACCCTGTACGATTCCATACACAGGCTGTGATCCTAAATTGGTAGTCATAATATACAACAGCCACTGACCTGCATATATTTACACTGGACAGGCTTATGTCAAACTGTTTTTGTGCCTATTTGATTTCCGCCATTTTGGCGCTGTAGGACGTAGCGTGAGCATAGCGTGAGGGACATGGTACTAAAGTTTGAAGTCTGGAGAGACCATCACGGCAACCATTTTCATATTGTACGTCAAAATTAGTTTTTTAGACGCACGCTAGTGGCGTTTCAAATAGGCACAAAAACTTAGTTGTCAAATCATACAAACAGCCAGTCCAGTTAAATAAAAAAAAATTTTTCATGTCAGTGACAACAGCCCATTACAGTCCGCTGCAAGAAATAGACATCTCCCGTGGGAGGATTAAGCCATAATCTCTACACTAGGCAGGCCGGTTGAAGATCATAGTGTTACCTAAGCGTTTTCATCGAAAAAACCGGCCAAGTGCGTGTTGGGCCACGCGCAGCAGGGTTCCGTAGTTATCTAATACCATAATACGGATTCCTACTGCGCGTTCATTTTTCGTCTGCAAACAGCATATTTTTTTTAAAGATTTTTCACTATCTTATAATAAAAGTAAGGGCGGGGGGACACACATTAAAATGTATCCTCCCCAAAGTGGGTTACCACTTTGGGGAGGATACATTTTAATGTGTGTCCATATAAAGATATACATATCTTTCAAACGGTTGACTTTCTGAAAAAATAGTTTTAGGAACCTCAGTGTATTTTTTAAAGACCTATCTATGTATAGTCACCCCGCCCTACAGATTTGATGAAAAAAATATTTTTCAGTTTCAGTTCCATGTCTGGGGAGCCCCCATTAATCTTTTATTTTTTTTATATTTGTGTGAAAATCGTAAAGCCATTTAGAGAATACATCTACCGACCAAGTTTCAACTGTGTAATCTGTTTTGGAATAAGTGGCTGTGACATAATGGACAGACAGACAGACATGACGAATCTATAAGGGTTTCGTTTTTACCATTAGGCTACGGAACCCTAAAAGACTGTTCCTCTACTTACCTCTAACAGCTAACTCATTTGTTACCGTTTACGACTCCTCTAAGTATGAAGGTTGGTCTACCCTGCCGTCTGAAATTTCATTCAATATTTTCTGTAATTGATATCCGGCGATGTGAGCATTAATAAGATTAATTACTAGTTTACAGAAGGCTATTTACGTTGTAAATCATATTTATAAATGAACTGACAAGTGGACACGTAACATACCGAGGTATAAATCAAAGAGAGCTTGCATATTTCTACCGCACCTTCAAGCGATACGTCGTTATATTTTATCTTTCTTTACAAGTGGACAGTAAGACTAATCTCCGGTACTGCTCTACACATAAATCACGGTCATTAAATTTGCATTACGTACGTTTGCAACATTTTCTTAGTCCACCTGTGGGCTTGCTATTAAATATCAATATGAGCGTCCATTATACAAATTATCGTCATTTTCCATAATCGGAAAGGAAATTCTACTCTAAATAATGACTCTATGACTTTATCTTCCCACAGTTATAGTTCGATCGATAATGAAAATGAAAATGAAAAAATATTTATTGCAACAATCACAATTTACAGCTGACTTCCAAAATAAGAAAACTTGTGTATCAGAAGGCAGTTCCTTCCTAGTTGACAAAGTTTAATTGGAATTGTTGTACATAAATAATATTTTAGATATTTTTACGAAAAAAGGCAAACTTAAACAGTCAAATGTAAAGAGAGAAAAAAAAAGATCTGTGATTAACATTTATCAGGTGTCACGTGTCATGTGTGTGTGTGTGTGTGTGTGTGTGTGTGTGTGTGTGTGTGTGTGTGTGTGTGTGTGTGTGTGTGTGTGTGTGTGTGTGTGTGTGTGTGTGTGTGTGTGTGTGTGTGTGTGTGTGTGTGTGTGTGTGTGTGTGTGTGTGTGTGTGTGTGTGTGTGTGTGTGTGTGTGTGTGTATTTAAATTAAGACGTTAATATAGTTTTTCAGTCCCCTCGTAGTCAAAATCTTTCAGCCATTCTTTTATTTTAAGTTTTAGTTGGTACTTATTTAGTTATTTATTTTGACAAGTTCTATTGAGATTATTATATAAATAAGGTGACAGGTAGTAATATTGTCTTTTAGCGAAAGCACTTTTTACTTTGAGCACTATGTATCTATCGCATATGTTACTTATTTTAATAATCGATGGTGCAGTGGTTTAGCTCCTGGCCCAGCGATTGCGGAGGTTAACCAACTTTCGCAAGGGTCGGTCCGGTCATGGGATGGGTGACCAAAAATGTATTATCTCAAGTTACTCCGTGCTTCGGATGGCACGTTAAGCCGTTGGTCCCGGGTGAATTTACTGTCGTTAACACCCACCAATCCGCATTGGGCCCGCGTGGTGGATTATGGTCCATCCTCCCATATCCACCCACTAGCGGCCGCCCGCGGTTTCACCCGCTTGGTTCC
Organism: Agriphila geniculea; assembly: GCA_943789525.1. Lineage (NCBI taxonomy): Eukaryota > Metazoa > Arthropoda > Insecta > Lepidoptera > Crambidae > Agriphila > Agriphila geniculea. Next base: position 11,773,972 of record OX038890.1, on the reverse strand, counting down.
CGTTTCCGTGGGAATATCGGGATAAAAAGTATTCTATGTTTTAATCTAGGCTATCTATACTGTGTGCCAAATTACAACCAAATCCGTTCAGTAATTTTTGCGTGATTGAGAAACAAACATCCAAACAATCAAACCCACAAACTTTCACATTTATAATATTAGTAGGATAAGCCTATTAGTAGGATATGCCCCAGCAGTGGGGACATTAAAAAATGGCTGATGGTCAAGAATAGTTTTACCGACAATGTTTTCTTTGCACAGTTTATGTATTCAATACAGGGTGTAAATATATCATTATCATAAGGGAAACGCTTAAAGTTACAGATAAGAATCTGTCACTCCTACCACCTGTTTTTTTTTTCGGAATTTTTGATTCTATTCAAGATAATAGCATCAACTAAATAATAACTAAACTAACTAAATAATAAAATGAACTTATTTTTTATATCCAGAATCAGTACTTAACTCTACCACCTGCCTTTTTACCCGACTGCAAGAGGGTTATGTTTTTCGCGCGTATCTTGTATGTATGTTTGTATGTGTGTTTGTCAGTTCATCCTCACTGGATAGATTCTGGTCGCAGGCCGTATTGAGATGGCTTGCGGGCCAGATGCGGCCTGCGGGCCGTAACTTTGTCACCCCTGTTTTATAGTATCTAACGTTTGAGACAAAGATGTGTGACGTTTTGTAGTTTGATAGTAATTAATCCATTTTATTGTTATGATTTCGAATCAAAATTGAAAGAATAATAGTAGTATTTTAGTGTAATAGCTTGGCAACACCGACGCTTGGCTCCGCCGTTTCCCGCCATTTGCAGTGGAATGGGAGAAGGTAAGCGGTGGGGATAGGCGGCAGAACGGTCAACGAAAGTCAGTTGCGGGCTCAGTCACTTTCCAACCGTCAAGAAGAGAAGTATTGTTAGGGAAAACTGCTAACGTATTGTTGCTATAACCTAGTTAATAATATCATGGTGTGTTCCTGTGAAGAAAGTAAAAGTAGTTCACCGTTATTACTGTAGTTTTCATCACAAATCAGCAGTGGAAGAACCAAAGTATGTACGCTCACGAATTGCTTACTTTTCTAACGTTTTAAACCGAGCTAAAATTACGAAATTAAGTTGGGTAGTTTCAAGTTTTAATACACTCGAGAGATTTATGACTATTTTTCATTGCACGTGGCCGAGGCTACTCTTCGGCCGTGCATACACACCATTATTCACAAACATTGCACGTGGTCGAGGCAACTCTTCGACAGTGCATATACACTTCACAATCATTGCACGTGGCCGAGGCGACTCTTCGGCCGTGCGTACACACCATTATTCACAAACATTGCACGTGGTCGAGGCAACTCTTCGACAGTGCATAAACACTTCACAATCATTGCACGTGGCCGAGGCGACTCTTCGGCCGTGCATTCACACCATTATTCACAAACATTGCACGTGGTCGAGGCAACTCTTCGACAGTGCATAAACACTTCACAATCATTGCACGTGGCCGAGGCGACTCTTCGGCCGTGCATACACTGCACACAAAACTACACTCAGTCGTCACCATGATGGAAATAGTGCGTTGATATTGGAATTGTAATTTTCATGATTGTATAAAGAGAGGTCATGAAATGAATGTTTTTTTTATCTTTACTGCCCAACTGTAACTTTCGTGATTTAAACTCTGGAAATGCATTACATAATGAATTATGAAAATAGGAACTTTTATCTTGGACAATGTGTTCCGCAGAGGTTATTAAAGTTTATTTTTTATATTTCATATCATTCTAAGTGCATTCTAATTGTCGTTGGTAGTCGACCTTGACACTGTACCCTGGGGATGTACGGATACGAAGAATAAGACGGATAACGTGATACTTACTGTAGAATTGGTACCAGGTTACGTTGACCTCCAAAAGGGTTTTAGTAGTACCATGACGCTATAGTCGTAGCTTAAGGCTAGGTTTTACGAACACATTTGTCTGTCTTTTACTTTACGTGGAAAGAGTATGGAAAATAACCTCACTTCTGCACATTTTCGATGTTTTTCAGCGTTTTATCATCATTTTATTTATCACAATCCTCTTTTATGAATAAAACTTATTGAAGCTACTTCACAGTACGTATTTTTGATATTATTATACGTTTCCGCTATTATTTATGCCAAAAATATTACCCAAGCTCTTATGATAATATTCTTATTTTTCTTGCAATCATCTGTGAGGTTTATATGCAATTTAATACTAGTAGCTACTAGAGAATCTCTTCAGCTTCTCGTATGTTTTTGTTTTGTGGTAACTTTACGTTTTTTATATAAAAATATGACCGCACAAACCATGTTTTCCTATTTTAGTTCAAGAAGTTAATTCTTATTCTATTAAGAAGCCGTTCATAAAGAATTGTCGATTTCATTAATTAGCGTGATTTTACAGAAGTGATCTTACAGTTTAAAACTGTACATACGTATCTTTATGAATAAAATAATACGAAAGATAATTATCTGGTGTACATGGTTTCGATATGTGGTATGTTTACGATTATAATTTTGATTTCATTTTTGTGTTCCTAAATGAATGAAGTAAGTTTACTTTGAAGTACACTTATTTGGCGTAATTTCTTAGTTTTGTAAGAAAATATAACGCTTTTAAAATTAATCGTAGTTGGTAGAAAATATTTTGCTACTTTAAAATTTTATTTGAAGTGAGCCGGCTCTTAGGTATTTCTACTAATACTTTTGAGACTAGGCTAGACGCGCTTTCGGTTTACAAGGATAGACGCACCTTTGGTATTCAAGGCCTACGCCCTTAGGCGTCTACGGTTTACAAGGCTAAATGCGTCTTTGGCTTACAATTAGGGTTAACTTTTGGTTTTCTATGTACATAAGGATGATGCAGTGAAAATTACTAAAATGAAACTATTCTAAATATTTCATCCAACCCTAAGTAATTATACTAGATATTTATATTAATGAAAATTTATTATACCATTGACTTTCGAGGCTAGATGCACATTCAGTTTGTAAGGCTAGGACAAGGCTAAACGCGCCTTCGACCTAATTAAGGTACCTCTAACTTTTGTTTGTTTTTATACTAGAATGATGAAGAGGTTTGAGAATTTATACGGGGAAAGTTTTTTTTAAGGTTAGACGTGCCTTCATTTTATAAGGTTAGATGCGCCTTTATTTTACAAGGTTGAATGCGCCTAATTTTATTAACTGTTGGTTTTTTATTATAATAAATATTAATATAGATGAAAATTTCCAACTTTTACTTTCGAAGCTAGACACGTTCAGCTTGAAGGCTAAACGCGCCTTCGACTTATAAAGTGCAACTTTTGATACCAGATTGGTAAAGAGATTTGAGATTTATATGAATGAATATTTTAAGTTTTAATGTGCTTCATTTGATAGGGTTAGATTCGCCTTCATTTTATAGTGTTAGATGCGCCTTCATTTTATAAGGTTAGATGCGCCTTCATTTTATAAAGTTAGATGCGCCTTCATTTTATAAGGTTAGATGCGCCTTCATTTTATAAGGTTTGCTGCGACTTTATTTTATAAGATTAGATGCGCCTTCTTGTTATTTATAAGTTTAGATGTGCCTACATTTTATTATAAGTATAAATGCGCCTTCATTTTATAAGTTCAGATGCGCCGTCATTTTATAAGGTTAGATGCGCCTTCATTTTATATGGTAAGATGAGCCTGCGGTTAGGCTAGATGCGCCTGCGGCTTATAAGGCTATATGCGCCTTGAGTATGGCAAGATGTGCCTTCAGTTTGGCTAGATGCGCCTACGGTTTGAGAAGATGTGCCTTCGGTTCGGCTAGATGCAATTAATATTTTATTACTGTAAATTAAATTAACATTGGCAGGCAATTATTATTATTAATGTCATTTTATCATATTTGACATTAAAGTTTGACATTTATTTTATTGGGATTTGAAATTATTTACTGAAATGATGGGTAATGAAAATTAGTTGTAATAATTGATGATTAATGTTAAGTATCGAATTTAAATTTTATAATCACCTAGCTACTGACAGATTTCCACACCTAACAAAGTCAGAATATGCAGATTTTGTTATATTATAATGTCATCAATGTATACATCCATTTTCTGGGAAATAAATGATTGGTTTGTATTGTATTTAGATGCAAATCCAGTTTGGCTAGAAGCGCCATCAGTTTACAAGGCTAGATGCGCCTTTTATTTGTTTAGATGCGCCTTTTATTTGGCTAGATGCGCCTGAGATTTGGCTAGATACGCCTAAAATTTGGCTAGATGCGCCTGAGATTTGGCTAGATGCGCCTGAGATTCGGCTAGATGCGCCTGAGATTCGGCTAGATGCGCCTGAGATTTGGCTAGATGCGCCTGAGATTTGGCTAGATGCGCCTGAGATTTGGCTAGATGCGCCTGAGATTTGGCTAGATGCGCCTGAGATTTGGCTAGATGCGCCTGAGATTTGGCTAGATGCGCCTGAGATTTGGCTAGATGCGCCTGAGATTTGGCTAGATGCGCCTGAGATTTGGGCTAGATGCGCCTGAGATTTGGCGAGATGCGCCTGCGGTTTGCAATACAATACAATACAATTTATTTATTCCATACATTCTACATTAGGTACATTAATGAATAATTACTTAATAAATTGCAATTCAATTCCAATTAAAAATAAATGTCAAACGAAAAAAAAAGATAAACCAAGTACAATTTGGCTAGAAGCGCCAGCGGTTTACAAGGCTAGGTTGTCATATACTTATATTACTTGCTTATGTGACTACATTATGCAATTTTACTAATTTCATACTCGAATCGTCATCTGCAACGATTATTTAAGTTGTTGTTTAGATTAGTGCACAGGCCCTTATAAATATATTGGGGTACACAAATAATCAGTACTCAATTACACATGTACGAAGATCTGTCAAACAATAAGTAGACTTTATGAAGTTTGCGTTCTTCTTTAAGACACAACTTCTTCTTCTTCTTTTACTTGGTTATCTCTTAGTTTATAATATTGCAATCCGATGCTAATGTAATTATGGTTAATTTGAATACATTATATTTGTTTGAGAAAATAAAGTCTTAAAAATGTTAGGTAAGCAGTGTGTAAGCTACTATTATATGAACCATTTGTCCTCAAGTGCAGTGTTTAGGCGACTAGGTGGTATATTGCGTCTATGGGCCAAGTGTGTCCTTAAGTGTGGTACTCAGTAAGCGGCCAAGTGTGTCGCGTCTATGGGCCGTGTGTATCCTAAATATACTGGTTACGTGGCCATGTGTCCTTGGTTGATAGCTTTGGCTTGAATATATGTTTTGGCAGGCCGTGTTCACACTGTGGCAAACGGTAGCCCTGAATATTTCTTGACAGGCCGTGTCCACATAGTGGCAAACGGTAGCCCTGCGAGTATCGACATTAACAATTACTTTAACTGAGCACATTACATAATAAAATGCAAGAGAACCACAAATTGTGGAATAAAATAAATAAATTATCATGATAATATTTTAATAACAATGCAACTATATATTGTTTGTTATAAATGTGAATTTGTATTTCACATAATAAGTTTTTCTCATCTCATAATGAAACAGTTTTCATGAGTAGATTATAATATTTTTCCTTTTGACCCTGATGTTTTATTTTGTAGACGTTTGTCCTATGATTTAAGCATGGTTACTGTCGATTGTTTTATATATTTCAGAAACATATTGCATCTGACAAGATGCCCATGCGGTATACTTAGCTAAGGTGATGGTGGCGCGGTGTGCGACGCGAGGCTTGATGGTAGAAACGACGGTTCCGTTATCGGTTGATCGTAGGTTTTTTTGACACGATGACGACAGGCTGCGACGGCTAATAAGGTTTCAGCTGCAATTATCTGGTTGAACATAGATACTGACCAGAATTCCTATGCATTGATTTATCAAGTACTTATATTTAAATCTTATTCAGAACCTGTTAAAGTTGGTAGTTCTAGTTAAGCTAAATTAAATATAATAAGTACCTAGCTCATGCTATGAATTGTGAAATAAATAAAAATAATACATATAATGATTGTTGCAACACAACTTTAATCATTATACGATTACCTTGCATTTTGCATACCTAGTAGGTCTAGCAAATTGAAATTGTATACCGTAAGAAACTGTAGGACTTATGTGAGTTTAATAAGTTGACATCATTGATAATTTCAGTTAGGTAGTCACAGCACGTGCGTCGGGTCTTCAGTCAATCATCTGTCACAAGTTTACAATTTGTGATTAAATTTGTTTACCCTTTTCGTGGTACTCCGGCGGCGTGACTTCGACTGTTATATTTACTTTTTGTACTTATCTCTTGTTAAATATTATAATAAAATTCATAATTTAGTAGAAAGAACTAATGAGAAATGTTGTACTTGCATAAATTATTAGATTTTTTATTGTGGAAAAAATGGTAATATTTTTGAAGATGTTTTAGTTAATATTTGTGTCACAATATATTGGCTTTTAAAAATTTCAAAGCTTTTTGATCTGATGATCATACTAGGTGCGATAAGATACAACAGTTAGTTCCTCTTGTAAATAAATTATCAAATATAAAAGACGGAGGTCGACAACCCTCTCCAAGTTTTCGTTCACCATTTCTTTCTTGGAGTGGCCTCCCATCTTGTGAAATGGTGGTAGATTCAGTAGATTCTCTCTTTTTAGCATTAATTAATCCGCAATTAAATTATAACAAAAAGTTAAACCAATTAAATTTATTTAATAGAATGCGATATAAGTTAACATACAACCGGCCGAATGTGACGTTATTATTATAGTAGAGTTGATCGTGCACGAGGACATGCACGAGGTCAGGATGGACGAATGTGACGTTTTGTAGTTTGATAGTAATTAATCCATTTTATTGTTATGATTTCGAATCAAAATTGAAAGAATAATAGTAGTATTTTAGTGTAATAGCTTGGCAACACCGACGCTTGGCTCCGCCGTTTCCCGCCATTTGCAGTGGAATGGGAGAAGGTAAGCGGTGGGGATAGGCGGCAGAACGGTCAACGAAAGTCAGTTGCGGGCTCAGTCACTTTCCAACCGTCAAGAAGAGAAGTATTGTTAGGGAAAACTGCTAACGTATTGTTGCTATAACCTAGTTAATAATATCATGGTGTGTTCCTGTGAAGAAAGTAAAAGTAGTTCACCGTTATTACTGTAGTTTTCATCACAGATGTATTAAAAAAGTTTTTTATAACATCTTTGGTTTGAGAGCATTTTATTTTAAAAGGTACGAGCAGACAACTAAAGATAGTGATTTTATAGAAAAAATACAACAAAGTAATGTTAACTCTTATAGACTACCTACAAATAATGTTATTTCATTCATTTTATGAATCTCAAATGAGATAGCTAAAACTTCGCAATTTCATATCATTACATTAACATAATTTACATTCTACGCTACATTTACCAAATTCTTGGGAGTCTTATATTATGAACATTATTATTTTAGGTTTGAAACCTTTTTGAAACAATATTACAAGAAATTCATTAATACTAATCCCCGTGACCACGGCAGCTGCAAATGTGCCGAAACGTCGGGCAAATAAAAATCAAACCAAATACCAACTATAATTTACCAAAGTACTTTCAATAAAACCGCGCTAGTATCCGTTAAAAAGTGTTTTATTCATTTATACGAATTGTTATTTGCCTGAAATGGTTGTAATATTATTATTATTAATTAGGTACTACAGTTGGGGATAGTACCTATCTATACGGAAAATACATTTTGATTTAGAGCGAGCTTAAAGTTTTGCACGAATTTATACAATGTTTTAAAAGTATCATAAGAATCGACATTTAGAAATTTTGCATTTAACTCTAAGGCAGCCATTACATGGTCATGCAAGCGTCAGTTAAATTCCATCAGTCATGAATTACGTTTGACTGATCAGTCAGATGGAAAGAACAAATCACATCATGCAACCATCAGTCACTACATTACACAGTAGGTTAAGGTCGACAGTCACAGCGCGTGACTGTGGTTAAACTGACAGGAAAACCTACCGTGTAATGGGTGCCTAATGCAGTGGGTTGAACGGAAAACGTAATTTCCCGTTCGACCCACCAGTGGGTAATGCTAGTGGGTCCACGGGCCATTAAGGTTATTTATCATCTAGTTCAAGGAACAGATTGAATTTGTATCAAATATGTATGATATCTAAAAAATATCTGGAATCTGTAGAATTAAAATGATGTTCCGATAAATTATTTGAATTTTACTGATAAACATCAGCCCCCCTAGCATGATCACTGAAACGTGATATGATGTAGAGTTTTATCATGTTTAACCAAAAGACAATGGATTTTGACAGTTGAGTGTCGATAAAAAGCTATACCTATCACGCGATATATATCGTTAGATATACAGGGTTATTTGTAAAATACCAACAACCTCGCAGGAGTAGATTACTATCATCATAAACAACAACATTTGTTCTACGACTTTTCCGAATACAGACAAAAAAAAACCTCAACTTTCCATACAAAATGTCCGAACAGCTGATCGAGTTTTGTATGAAAAGTCGATTTTTTTTGTCTGTTTTTGGAAAAGTCGTAGAGCAAATGTTGTTGTATATGATGTTACTAATCTACTCCTGCGAGGTTGTTGGTGTTTTACAAATAACCCTGTATATCGTGTTTACCATGGTCTTGCTAGGGAGACTGAAGTCATTATATTAAATTTTGAAGTAAACTTGACGTAACCACATGTAACTAACAGATTTATAATGAAGTCTTTTTATATTGAACTTTCTGAAGTCTTCCAATACTCGTAACTTTGAACATCGGCACTTTCTATAAAAAAATATGTGCTCTGAATATTGAACACAACATAATATTCAAGACAACCGTTGTAGTTAGGGTTGCCAGATTTGCTGCCGTCAATTCCGGGACTTATCCGCCCTAGGATGACCGCAGAAACGCGATATGATATATCGATATATCACTTTTATAAAACGTTATATCACGCAATACATATCGTGTTTCGGTGGCCATGCTAAACTTTTATCAGAAAGCACCTCTTTATGGTTTATTAATCAAAACTTTGTGGAAAAACTAGTATTCGGAAATGCCGGGACATTTATCTCAATTCCGAAACCCAGGACATCTGCTCTCATTCCGGGACCGGGACCTGGAAACCCTAGTTGTAGCGGTTTTATAAATTCTGAACGTTTTCTCCTTTCAACCTTTATTAAACGTGTTTAATAAAAGCGTCTGTCTTTATTATAACAATTGGATTACTCTTTTCATTTCAAAATCTGTGTTTTCAAAATCTGTTCGTTCAATTTGTAAACGTGTCTCCTTCGTCTATAATAGTATTATATAAAGGTTTCAATTACATTACCATTTTAAACATGGAATAATACCAAGCGAGTCGGTATTTATTATTTCTAACAAAAAATCATGTCTGATAAATAAATCTTATTTTAACTTAAAAATAAGGTCACCCCCAATAGCACAGCAGCTGCCGAGGTGCCAAAATTTCGGTAAATAAAAAATGAATTAAAAAACCCTTAAAACCTTCAATAAAATGCGTGTAACTATACTGCTGAACGCTCTGTTAGAAGAGATCAAATATTTATTTCCTTTTTGCAACCCATGTTGAACAATCAGTTTGATTGATTGAACACCCCTATAAAGGATTCTTGTGATTTCGATTTCACTTTGTATAGGTGATTCGACATCAGCCATTTTTAATGTCCCCACCGCTAGGGCACAGGACTCTTATGGGGGGATAAGGGGGATGGCCCATAATCCATCCCACTGGCCCAATGTGGATTGGTGGGTGCTACCAACTGCAAATGCAGCTAAGACCAATGGTTTAACGTGCCTTTGGAAGCTAGAAAAAACTCAAGATACTAAATTTTTGATTACCCATCCCACAACTTAATGATACCAGTAAATAGGCTTCGAATGAACTCATCCAGTCCGCTCGAAATGTCAGTAAAAATACACAATAAATTACCGAAAGAACTAACAGAAGAAAAAAGCTACAGCATATACTTAAAAAGTTACAAAACACTATAATAGCATTTTTCAAAGCTCTTTGAAAAATGCTATTATAGTGTTTCAGAATTTTTAAATGATAACGATTTAAATATTTAATTAAGTAGCAATGTCATTTAATTGAAAAAAAGTAAGTCGTCCTCTCAACTCCTCTCCAAATAATTTGCTGTGCCCTTTTCAGGGTCTACAATGTACTTTGTCATTTTACCTACCATCTTGTTATCATTGTGGAAATGCAATAAAGTGAATTGAATTGAATTGAACTTGAAAATTGCGATAATTGGTTAACCTCCCAATCACACAGCGAATGCACTAACCCACAGAGCTATAAAGCACTTAAAAAAATAAGTCAAGAGGAAAAGAAGTTTGATAATTCTTATATTGTTACAGATGCCGGCGTCCGATGGATTCCGTCATACTGCGCTCTGAAAGAGTTGAGTGTGTCTGACTGTACTGGTGTTACGGATTTCGGTCTGTACGAGCTAGCAAAATTGGGGCCAGCTCTGCGGTATTTATCTGTTGCGAAGTGTACGCAGGTGGGTTAAACGTTGTATAATTTGTACATAAAATATAATGCAGCGCGAAAGTTTAGAAGTAAAAAAAAAACATAAACAATTCTAAAGAAAGCATGGCAACAGGTGTAGTTTACAAACAACCTGCCGGTAAGCGATCTCAAGCAGATTGATTTGACCCATTTTCCACTTCTACCGAAACATAGACCTTATAAAAAAATCTGACTACATAATGGAGAAGTTTTCTAGTTGTTTTTTATTCGCTATTATTAAAATTAAGGCCAAATTATACACAACTGTGAAAGAATTATCAATTATCTCTAAAAATGAAAACGTTACAGAACGTGAAAGTTACGAAGCCACCGCCATACAAGCAACAGATGGGATGACGTCACGCCCTTACAATCGCATCGCGTAAAACTTCGTCAACAATTTATTACTCTGTCATTTACTGACGGATTTCAAATTTTTTTCATTAGTATATTAAGTTTAGGCTATATTTTAATTTTATGAAGTTAAATAAAGCAGTTTTAACATCATGAAACTTCTCCATTATCCTTTGTGGATCTGGCCGATGGATCTTCGGAGATTGAAAGGAAAAGTGTTCTATACCTATACTTAATTGATTTCAGTCTGTAAGTGCCTCGGACTCACCTTCTGAAATCTTATTTGTCATAACAGGTATCTGACTCTGGCATCCGAACCCTCGCCCGACGCTGCTACAAGTTGCGGTACCTGAACGCCCGAGGTTGCGGTGCGCTCGGTGACGATGGAGTGGAAGCTGTGGCCAGAGGTTGCTCCAGGTTAAGGGCTTTAGACCTGGGTGCTACTGATGTGTCGGAGGCTGGGCTGCAGGTACGAGTCTGTTATATGCGTCATCATCATCATCAGCCGCACGACACCCACTGCTGGGTATAGGCCTCCCTCAAGGATCTCCACGACGTTCAGTCCTACGCTGCCCGCATCCAGTGGCGCACCGCAACTTTTACCAGTTCGTCGGTCCACCTTGTCGGGGGCCTACCCATGGAGCGTCGTCCGGTGCGCGGTCGCCATTCCAGAACCTTTCCGCTCCAACGGCCATCGGTTCTTCTCGCTATGTATCCAGCCCACTGCCACTCCAGCTGAGCGATCCTTTTTTTCTGTTATAATAGATAGAACTATGGTGAAAACCTGTATAAATTGGACTCAGTATGACAGCATGTTTTTATGCTTACTTCTTATAAAGGGGATTCTGATGAACAGATGAGTTCACGGGGTCACCTGGGGGATCCTGGTGGAAGAAAGGGTATTCCTAACGGTACTTTTAAGATAGCGGTTGATTCTAGATGACAAAGGATTAAGGAACAACATGTATTAGCAGTACCCTTTGGTATTTTTCCTTCGCTCTATTTCTTTCTATCGCACAAAAGCTTTTTGTCCTTTGTGCACGCTGATGAACTCCGTTTGCATACTCCAACCTCTCTAGCTAAGATACGGTGCTTTTGTGCGCTAGAAAAGAATAGAGTGAGTAGAACCACTAGACCACAGAGTCTAGTGGTTCGCCTACCCGTGTAAGGCGCATCTGACGACATAACAACTGTGTTCCGGCAGTTAGAGGTAAGATAGCCAGTTCCTCAGTGATGAGGGTTCCGGGTGTAGTGCGCTTCCACCTCCGGCCTTATCGTCACTTAACATCATTCAGGCCCACCTGAGGCCAAGCACTACCGAGATGTACATAAAAAAAACCGTTCAATAGCCAGTCGGACTCGCGCACCGAGGGTTCCGTACCATCATAATTGCACCATCAAACCACACTGCAGAGTAGAATAATAAAATTAGTATTTTATTTTTTCCAGATCTTAGCACGTTGCTGTCCAAACCTGAAGAAGTTAGCTCTTCGAGGGTGCGAGCTGATAGGAGACGATGGTCTGGAAGCAGTAGCGTATTACTGCCGCGGTCTTACGCAGCTGAACATCCAGGACACGCCAGTAACCCTGCGAGGGTACCGAGCCGTGAAGAAGTACTGCAAGCGATGTGTCATAGAACATACCAACCCTGGATTTTGTTGATACTTTGACTTAAATTTTCGGTGTCACGAATTTACATGGTCAATTAATTTTGAGTGTGCATTCACCTAATTGGTTCTGCGTTCTTTTATTAAATATGCAGAAGCCACACTGATATACCTTCAATATGGATAAGTGTTTGAAGTTCATCAGCGTGTAGTGTGGTTCACCTATAAAGAAGAAGTTGATTATAATCACCTGTAAAACAGCGATAAAGTCGTAAGTAAGGTGTTCACAAGTAAACTTGTTAATTACTTACTTATGTGTCATTTTGTTATAAATATAATTTAACAATTTATTGTAAATGTTCATGAGATCTACTTCTATATAATGTTATTGTAAATATTTCGATTTATTGATTTTCTAGTAACTAATTCAGTTTATGAGATGTAATTGTCATAATAGAAATGATGTTTTGTAAATACTGAAACACCAAGATAACATATCTAAAAAAGTTATTATTGTAACTAGATTTTGATATAAAAAGAGAAATAACTAACCATTTATTATAAAGGGACTGTAAGCGTAAGCTAAAAGCTTATATAAGTTACGCAGTGTTTTGTTTGACTGTTATGCTTAACATAGTCTATACAGGCAAGAAAATAACTAATATTTAATTGTAAAAATAATATTTAAGGTCTTGTTCCACTAGCTATAAAATTTAAATGCTTTAACGTGAGATTTAATCAATATAACAAAAAAAATTGCCTTTAGTAATGTGAATATAAAAAAAACTGTGTAAAAAGGTATGATTAGTAAGTCATTTGGGTTGATACTGACCGCTTTAGTTCCCAACAGAATAACTTAATTTACTATTCTGGCCCACTTTCAGGAAAAGTTCGATATAACTTTCCCTTTACATCATCACTAACTTTTAGTCACGGGTTCAAATAAACTACTCCCTTTTATAGACATCTGTATCCCATAAAATAAGATAGTTTTGTTACACCATGCTTTTTTTAGCATAAAAATAATTTTACCAAAGCCTTAAACCGTTTTGCCGACATCAGTTAAAAAATCACAAAAAGAAAGCACAATGAAACGACTTATTGGAACTTTATTCAAATAATTTATGCAAAGTAAAAAAAATAGATTTCGAATAAACAAACTTAAGTACTTACTGTGACAAGAGTACAAAAGCCTTGGATGATCGATGAATCGCCAAATATTTCATATATTTTCATGGACTTAGATGAAGATAAATTGCAAATATGTAGTGAATAAAAATGACTTTATTATAGTCTATTTATTTTAGAAAGTCCTATTTGGCAAACAAAATATGGCGTCATGAGAATCATAGACAATAGAGGGTAAAATCGAAGTCATTGGGCGCATTCTGCCAGGCCAGACAAATCTTTGAGTCATCAATCGCCATTGGAAAATAATTTGTATAGAATGTTCATTATTTTCTTCTTCTTCTTATTTTTGTTTTGGCAATCTACTTTCCTCTTGAAAGTAATTTTTGCCAGTGTCAAGTATTGAATAGTTCAGTGATAGATTGTTTAAGTTTACATTAGAATGTGGGTGCATCGCATTCCAATGCTGCTAGGAGCATTTGGCACCAAGTATATCAAGACAGTTTACTCGGTAAGTTCTGCCGAGGTAGCCACCACTACACTAAAAGTCTCGGCTTCACACAACCAAGATCGCGCCTATTTCAATTATCCCACATATTGTTCAGTTGCATAGACACTTGTACCACAAAACTGCACCAATTTTAAGACACAATATCCACTACGAATCAATTTGCGAATAATTCAAATAGTCACCAAACCGAACCCGACAAAATGGCGCCAAAAACTCCGTTCATTATTTTAATTTCCATGGTTAAAATGTACTCTGTGGCGGTCGATGTCTCAAAGATTTGTCTGGCAGAATGCGCCCATTATAATAATCTTTTAAACTACGAAGCTAACCGCGATATCGATAACTTTAAGACAAAAATTTCTTAAACCAAAGTGATCAAAATAAAAGGTGTAATAAACATAAAGCAATAATAAAGATTACTGATGCTAAAAACATGAAATAAGTGAAACATGTAATGAAATGTAATGTATAGGTAGTAAAAAAAATCGTTATTTTAATGTTTTTAGCATCAGTAATCTTTTACTTAAGACTTCTTGTTATTTTACCTTGAATTTTGAGCACTTTAATTTAAGAAATTTTTGTCCTAAAGTTATCAATATCGTGGTTAGATTCAGTTTAAAAGATTGCTAATGACTTTGATTTCACCGTGTATATTATTAAAAAAAAATAGAAAGAAAAAGATCGAAAAAGTCGTACAAAATTAAATTGTTTTTACACAAAATATAAGTATCTCTTTGATACATGGACTGCATATTAAAATTAATCTTGCCTATCTGAATATTTCATATTATTATAATTAATATATTCAATATAGCCAATAGCTGTGTACTTATTTACGATAAAGCTCGGAAAATATTAATATCAGCCATTTTTCAAAAGATTGCTCTATCTCTAAATAAATAATTCAGTTTATTAACCCGCCAAACTAATGAATGAAAGAAAATAAATCATTTATGTGCCATAGAATAAGTGAATTTTCAATTTCAAATATAAGGGCAGTTTCAAATTAGGCTTACAGTGAGCGATTCTATTAAATAAATTCCTTTATCAGGTTCTAACTCAATGGAGCATACCCTATCAATATTACTAGGTAGTATTGAGTAAACATCACGACGATTTAAGGCCCTTATAGCCGTCAACTAGCGCCGAAAATTCATTTATTTTTAATATACGTAAACCAGGTCAATATTTAAAAAAGGAAACAACCATGCCCTCTTAAATTGTCTCTTATATTTTTTAATAACTCTTCAATAATTTTCATTCTTTCTGTAAGTTTTAAAATCCATTTAAACCAAACGTGACTACTGTCATTTCGATTGCATTTTAAAACTAGTACAAAGAATGAAAAGTATTAAAGAGTTATTAAAAAAATATTAGAGACAATTTAAGAGGACATTGTCTCCTGTTTTTTAAATATTTACTTGGCTTACGAGAAATAAAAAATGTATTGGCGGCGCTAGTGGACCTATATAACCGCCTTAAGAGTTTTATTCTATTCACGAATGAGTGGTCAACTGGAGTAAACTGCCAAGCACTCGAAAAACTGACCAAAAAGTTACTGTATCCAATGAGCCTAATTTGACCCTTTGCAGTGGGGTGTGTGAGTAATCATTGTGAATTATGAATTAGATGTAAGATTTATAAATATGTAATTAACGACCGTCTTTAAAAGATATTGTTTGTTAGTGTACTTCTATAGTAAATAATTTCAATTCTTTAACTAAATTGCCATTGTTGTTTTAATTAATAATTAAATTATACTTTTTAACAATCAGTCATTTTTATTTAGATTTTAAAACTAAATAGATTCAAATTCTCGCACATAAATGAGGTGTAAGTATAGTACCATAATCCGCTTTAATGCTTAGTGACCAAATACAAGTTAGTAAGCTCTTAAAAATAGCTTTAAAATGGTCGGCTAGTTTGTAGCAAAATCAACTAAAACATAGAGAAATCCGCGAACAAAGAACAGATTCAGGATCAAAAGCCTCTATAACCAAATATCTGTTGACGATCCAGCTAAAATTAGTGTAGCCATGTCATAAACTAATTCGTTATGCTACGGCTCCACCTGCATTAACGTTAATGGTAATGTCCAAGTACGCATTAGCTAAGGCCTCAGACCAAATAAAAAAGTTTTTTATTTGATCTGAAGCTAAGGCATTAAAAATATTTAGTACTGTCGTTTGTAAATTAACGCCGTTAAGTCTTGGCCACATCTGCGTAACGCCTAGATTAACGCTTTCAGCTATGCGTTAAGACGCAGGTGGAGCCGTAGCATTAGACTGAAAAATAGTTACTTATAAGTATTGACCAAGTTTAATAGTAGATTGTTATATAAGGGTCAAAAGGAATTGATGACGTTTACCCGTGTTTAACACTCTACTTTTCATTTCGAATATAAGGAAAGTAAAAAAGTCTTAGATTTGAATTAAAATGTTTTTAATAAAAACATGTAAGTACTTAGTAACTACATAGGTAGACCTTATACTTTTTATACTAACTTAACTATTTTTTTATTGAAAAATTAGAACAATGAGTGAAACTTAAAGTTAAATTCTTGCTTGGAATATTTACACAGTTTGATATATTATGATGACCGATTTGGCCTTGTTGGATGCCTGTAAAAGTTGGAGATATTTTATAGGTCTTTGATTAGACGGCGAAGTCCATGGCAGAGACTCTCCTAAAGTAGTTGGTTGAGGCGAATTAGAGCGTAGTTTTATTGTTTCTTTTATTTTGTTTGAAATTTTGTTTTATTTTAACTTATTTTTAGTAGGTAAATACAAAATTAACTTGTAACAGAACTATAATACGGCACACACACACACACACACACTCAAAGTCTTCTTCTTCTTATTTTTGTTATGGCAATCTACTTTCCTCTTGGAAGTAATTTTTGCCAGTTTTGAATAGTTCAGTATTTCTAGATTTTCTAGTAAATTGTTTCAGTTTACATTAAAATGCGGGTGCATCACATTCCAATGCTGCTTGGAGCATTTGGCAGCAAGTATATCAAGATAGTTTACTCGGTAAGTTTTGCCGAGGTAGCGACCACTACTTACAATAAAAGTCTCAGCTTCACACAACCAAGATCGCGCCTATTTCGATTATCCCACATATTGTTCAGTTGCGTAGTCACTTGTACCACAAAACTGCACCAATTTTAAGACACAATATCCACTATGAATCAATTTGCGAATAATTAAAATAGTCGCCGAACTGAACTCGACAAAATCCCGCCAAAAACTCCATACTCAAAGTCACAGAGTCCTTCTTCTTCTTATTTTTGTTATGGCAATCTACTTTCCTCTTGGAAGTAATTTTTGCCAGTGTCATGTTTTTAATAGTTCAGTATTTCTAGATTTTCTAGTAGATTGTTTCAGTTTACATTAAAATGCGGGTGCATCACATTCCAATGCTGCTTGGAGCATTTGGCAGCAAGTATATCAAGATAGTTTACTCGGTAAGTTTTGCCGAGGTAGCGACCACTACAATAAAAGTCTCAGCTTCACACAACCAAGATCGCGCCTATTTCCATTATCCCACATATTGTTCAGTTGCGTAGACACTTGTACCACAAAACTGCACCAATTTTAGGACACAATATCCACTATGAATCAATTTGCGAATAATTAAAATAGTCGCCGAACTGAACTCGACAAAATCCCGCCAAAAACTCGTCACAGAGTTAGGTATCCCGCCAATATTTTATAGTTTTTCTTATTTTAAATTTAGAACACGCTACGTCGCTGGCCGCTTCGCCCAATATTTTTAATTTTGCACTGGCTGTTTATACCATGTTTCATTGTTGTTCGTGATCATGCGCCCTATCAATTTTATTTAAACCATTACCGATGAGGTAACTCTATGGTTGACTATGTAACCAATTAAATTCAGTTCTATTTTTAAATTTATTTTACTCCCTAGGGTGGAACGAAATGTTTTGGACCCGCTGCTCAGTTTAAATACACATCACTTTCCGAATATGAGAAATGAAAACAGTTTTTTATGGTCTGTTGACAAAGTTTTCTTAGCGGATGTTGTTACTATAATACCCCTCAAAATGTGGAAATGTCTATCATTCATGTTTTCATGCATATGGGACGCTTGTGTCCCTCCAGTAGGTAGGTTAGGACCAAATTAATATACCTTCTATACAAATCGGAACGATTTCAAATAACCAATGGCGAGCTCGTCACACAATACGTAGCAATCAAGATTTGGCGATGGGAGCAAATATACGCCACAATGGCCATGAAAACGATGTGACCCTTATTTGTACGGGATAATTCAGTGCTGAAACCCGAAACCATTTTTCACTGTATTTCTCAAGTGCTATTTACACAATCACACAGTGCGTGAACATGTACTTAAGTATAGATTAAATAATGGGATTCTAAATGTGCTGTCTCGATTTAGACCACATCACTATAAGCTTGTTATAATATAAAAACCGGTCAAGAGCGAGTCGGACTCGCGCATCGAGGGTTCCGTACAATCATAAATATATTTTGATATGTTACTTCAGTACAGTCTTTAAAAAAGTAGGATAAACGGCAGATAGGTGGAAGGGCGAACAGGCGGACAGTTAATTTACAAATCTTAACCACAGTTGCTTATTGTGACTGAAAAACGTTCCAGCCACTCCACATTGCAAACTGTTTATATTACTAAGTAGGAACTTATTCTTCGTTTATTCGTACGGCAAATAGTAGGAAATTATATTAGAACCAGCCACCAATTTATTATTGTAGTATTAGGTTGCGCCATCTCTTGACCGATAGTGAAACTATTTTTTTTCTTAGATTAGCATTTTTAGGACAGCGCCATCTGTTGACTGGTAGTGAAACTAAATAATTTTTGTTTGTTTTTTTAATTTCTAAAAAAGTGTGTTATATTGAGACATCGTTTTATTTTTCCTGTAATCTTTACATAAACTACTATCACATATAATTATTTCAGATTTTTTTCTTTGCAAACTTCGGAGATAAGGGGGGGGGGAACGGTATTTTTTTTACATTTTTCATCATAAGTCGAAAACTCTGCGGCCTAAGAAAAAAGAAAAAAAATGTTTTAAAATGTGCAAACAGCGCTCTTTCATATGATACCCCACATGCCCTAGTCACCTCACTTCAAATTTTTAAGACCCCTTTTCAGTCCCTGTTGTAATTTTTTTTTTTAAATTTCTTTCTTATTTTACAAAATAGTTGGGCAAATGTCATCTTAAACTATTCCAAATTTCAAGTTGATACCATTAATAGTTCTCGAGATATCCAGCTGTGACAGACAGACAGACAGACTGAGTCACACCATAAGGGTTCCTTTTTTTACCATTTTGGTACGGAACCCTAAAAACCTACTACCTACCTAACTACTTCCTTGTTTTGTAAGAAGTAGGTATTGTCTTTCTCAAAATATACAATACTAGCGTTACTTGCTTTTTTGCCAATAGCGACCTTCCAATAACACCCAAAAAGAAATACCTTCCAGTCGTTACCTCCATTCACTCCAAAAGTTTGTTTCCGTCCCGTTTGAGTCCCGGTGTGAGAAAAGCGCTTGTATTTATTTTCGCGCGCGTTAATTTTTTGTGACAACTCCTAAGATTTTCATTTAATTTATATAGTGTAAAAGGCTAATATTTTGGGCATTTAATGCACATAGCATTAAATGCCCAAGCTAACGAACGCATTTAATTGATAATGCTTAATACTATATCCCTCTAAATACCTTTCCAATTACCACATTATTTGTGACCATTTAAAAAGAAGTTAAAATGGCTATAGTAAGCTATCCTTAAAAGACATACATATGCCATTGCGAATTTTTTTTGAAGTCCTATAAAAGAGGAACAATTCCATCAAACATTATTTTGTTATAGCTCTAAAGGTTTATGCAGCGTTTTCGATGTCCAGTCGGCTTAATTTTTGCCGACCTCTTCAACAATTATCGTCATATTTCTACCAATTTACATAAAAACTTAACTTATACACCTTCCTCAGGAATCACTCTATCATTCGGTGAAAACCGTATGAAAATGCGCTCAGTAGTTTTTGAGTTTATCGCAAACAGACAGACGCGGCGAGGGACTTTGTTTTATAATATGTAGTGATTATGTGACCTACTTTGTTACTTTTCACTACTGCCTTAACAAAAATATTACGGAATTAAATTATTTAACAATATAAAATCAAAATCACTAAACATTTTTCACACTTAAAAGTTTTACAGGTTTAATGTAAAACACCAAGAATCTCGGAGGCATCACAAACAACGACGTTTGTTCGATGACTTTCCGAAAAAGAAAAAAAAACCGGTCAAGAGCGATGTCATCTAAAACTATTCCAAATTTCAAGTTGATACCATTAGTAGTTCTCGAGATATCCAGCTGTGACAGACAGACAGACAGACAGACTGAGTCACACCATAAGGGTTCCTTTTTTACCATTTTGGTACGGAACCCTAATAATAGATTTTTCATAAAAAACTCGATTAGCTGTTTGGACATTTTAACATATTTTTTATGAAAACTCGATTATTTTTTCATTTTCAGAAAGACCAGTGTTTCTTAAACTTTTTGAAGTCACGGACCACTTTCAGAATTAAAAAAATCGGTTGACATTCCGGCAGTGCCGGCAGACGTGGAAACTTGAATATTAACGTTGTGCATTTTTGATATTTTGAAATAAGCGGCAAAGGATTAAAATTATTTCTTTCCTATTACTATACAGTCACACAATTCAATCAGTTTGTAATTAGAGAGAAATTCTAAAGATTTTTCGCCAGTGGCCTTTCTAATTTTTACATGCACGCATTCTACGATTTAAACTTATAGTCACAGAATATAAATAAGTCTATGATTTCACCGAAGAGATCGCTGCTATTAGTTCCATTTTCAAAATTAGCGCGTTACTGGTGACACAAGTGTTTACGTCTTAAAATGACGCGCCACCATTTTCAACGCGCCCCGTAGAAAGAGAGGGGGATACTTCCGCCGCCAGCTGTCTACTCTCCATCCGTCACATCCGTCTTACGCAGTTTCGATCAGCCACGTGATTCTTACTGACGCGAGTTAAGCATTTTTTCCCATACAAGAAGCGTACAACGCCGCTAAAGATGTTTTCACTTCAAAAAAATCACTAAGAATATTTTAGCAAAAGAAAACAAGCCTCTTATGAATTTTTTTTGGTAGTTTAATGGGGGTAACATTTTTTGGTAGTTTAATTTGGTAGTCTAATACACATCTACGGACCCCCTCCGTAGACCACACGAAACCCTGCTGTAGACAAACAAAAAAAATTGTTTCATAACTGACTTTTGATTGGATTACGGAACGCAAATCAAGTTCTGTTGTTTTCAGAGGGTGGGAGATATTAAAAAGTTAAGATTATTCGTCGTGCGATACTTCTTTATTTGACGAACGTTATCGTAGCTCAAGGATGATAATGATAACTCAAGGAAGGTGTAAAAATAATGCAATTTCCTTATTTTCAAGAAATTTTAGTTGCGAAGATTTGTGATTATTTTAATTGTATCCTGTTTCAAAAAGATAATAAAATGACCAGCGTGTCTGACTTCAGGGTCCATGATAGGAAAACATGGTTTGCGGGGGTCATATTTTTATATAGAAAACTAGAAAACGTAAAGTTGTAGCCACAAAATACATACGACAAGCTAAAAAGATTCTCTAGTAGCTACAAGTATTAAATTGCGGATAAACCTCACAGATGATTGTAAAAAAACAGAATATCATCAAAAGCGCTAGCGTAGTAGGGTAAAAAAACGCCAAAAATATGTTTTGGCGTAAATAATAGCGGAAACGTATATATCAAAATATACTTTAACGTACTGTTTAGTAGTCTAATAACTTTTTTTCAAGAAACGGTGCTAAAATTAATGATGATTAACGACGAAAAACAGCGAAAAAGTGCAGAAGGGAGGTTATTTTCCATAGTTTTTACACGTAAAGAAAAAGACAGAGACAAATGTTACTGCATAACCGAGCCTTAATAAGATATGTTAAAGTAGATCTCCATAACAATGATTTCGTCTATGAAATCTCCGATCATAATGAGAAGCGCATGAATGTGACTATAATATAGGTACTCCTACCTCTTTAGCATCTAGTAGATACTTATGTAGGGTGTAGTGTAGTTACTATACTAACTACAACACATTTTAGTTTTCGTAAAGTTTTCTTAATAAATACGTGACAGCAGCGCTTTGAAAAAAAATCTGACGCACGCAATGTGGGATCGTATTTATATAATTTATTATGTATGTTTGTGTGAATGAATGAATTTATTTAAAGTTGTACTTTCAAGAGTTATACCTTAAATTTTTAAACACATTTGACAGCAATCACACAGAAATAGTACAAGGCAATCAGAAAATCAAACATCCCTGCAAAAATTAAACCTAATTATTACATTTTAAATGCTGAATTCGGCATTTCCTCTTTAATTTGTCTCACGAGATATTTAAATGAGTTCAGAAGCCAAAGTATTTCTGATGAAATTCGTTTAATAGCCGTCGTTTAAGACATCAAAAGTCTTTGTTGTTAGAGTGCTAGTCAATTATCTTCGCAGAAATGTCGATGTGGTTAAGTAAATAATAATTGTCACTGACTACCAATTTCCTCCGTTTTGTTGAAAGATACATTTTACAATACTGTCAAAAAATAGTTTAGGTGACAATTAAAATCATCCGCGACTTTGATTTTAGTTTTCTAGTACAACAGGTTCAATACAAAAGTAAATACCTATTGATTTTTTTCTAAAAAAGATAAATTGCTTGATTATATGTGTGTCAGTTTTAACACTTCTTTGTTGGTTTTTATTAAAATAGTTTTTTAAATTAAGCCCATACAATCTTGGTGTATGTAGAACTAAGATTTTAGGTAAGTACTGATTTATAAAATATAAAAATGAACATAAATTATGAAGGTACAAGAACTTTCTTTTCATAATATATTAAATATTGACAGAGAAATATAGAGCATCAATTTTCTTATAACCGACTAAATGTTTAATTTCCCCCTCTTAGGTTTTTCCTTTAGAAGTAAGTAAAGACTGGAAAGAGTAATTTCCGGTCTGCATTAAGTATGTATGATAATTAAGCAATGGTTTCCTAAGTGTTCTATCTAATTAAATATGTTTTCATTAAATCAACTTATATACTACTAGTATTAAATATACCTAATACAAAATCGTTACGATACGATTAAATAGGTACCTATACAAGATATAAGTTTATCCCGAAATTTGTATAAGCCAAAACCTTACCTTAAGGCTTTGTCCAGACTAATCCATTTTGGCGTATAAGATCACCGTATCTTTACCATACATCGCTAGTTTGGTTGGGCGTGCGTTGATATTACTTCAACGCACGCCCAAACAAACTAGCGATGTATGTTAAAGATACGGTGATTTGATACGCCAATTTGGAATAGTCTGGACAAAGCTTAAGTGGGCTTATGCGCTGTACTAGCGGCGCCAATGAAAAAAAATCATAGTGCTCAAATAAAGACGAAATTGTGAATTGTGTTCTTCTAGTGCACTCCGAAGAAACTTGCGGGACTCTTTATCGCTTAAACAATATTTTCTAGTCTGTCGTTTAGTTTAATGAAGTTTTATTGCTAAAAGTGGCCACTTTTGGCAATAAAATAAACGACAGGTTATAAAATATTGTTTAAGCGATAAAAGGTTCCACAAAGCTTCTTTGGAGTACACTAGAAGAACACAAATCACAATTTCGTCTTTATTTGAGCACTATGATTTTTTTTCCATTGGCGGCGCTAGAACAGCGCATAAACCCTCTTAACTAATTTATAACTGTAATTATTTACGAAATATAATTAGAATTTTCGAATACCAAAAAAGTACCTCGGCAGCAAGCAGTAGTGTTGCCGCAGCAGTGCTGCCGCAGCACTACTGGACCCCATACATTATCTATAGGTTTATATGAGATTACATTCCGAGCTCGGCGACACTGCCGCGCAGCAGTGCTGCCGAGATCGGAATCATACCAAACACTCAAATCTACATTAAAAACTTTTTTTCTTCAAAGTAGGTATAAAATGACCTACTTTGAAGTGACTTGATGCTACATACACCTACAAGAAAATAATGTTGTATTATAATGAGGAGTGAAGATATTTTCATGGCCTATTACGCAATACCGACCGTCAATGTTGACTGTATGTACGTGATTTAATATCTCCACTTCCGTCTCCTAGCATTCAAATAAGCTGTATTCTACTTTGTCCTGGGCAAATACAAGTCCTATTGTTCCTTATAATTAATTTCGTTCATGGATTCATTTCATAAATTCAATTTTGTATAGGTATTCACTGTTAAGACAATGATAATAAAATTAGTATAGCCATAGTTTAACAATCCGTTTAAGCTGTGGTATAGCGCTATGGTGTGAATGTGTTCTACATAAATGCATGGTGAGCGATATTGCTGTGTTATTAACTATATTATATACTACCTATATCTGAAATGTGATTTTCGTATTTGGTTATCGTAGTCCAGAAAGGTGGCATTGAAAAAAAGTTGAAATAGACGGAGAGATTCACTGAGATATACTTACTTGTGAAAGATTTAATTTATTAGGTATACTTACCATTCTCTGTAAAAGTGGCAAATTTAAAAAAAAATCTTTCCCATACTAATACAAAGTTTTAGCTGTCTAGTTAGTATGGGAGGGCCATTTTTAGGGTTCCGTACCCAAAGGGTAAAAACGGGACCCTATTACTAAGACTCCGCTGTCCGTCTGTCTGTCTGTTGTCACCAGGCTGTATCTCATGAACCACCATAGCTAGAAACATGAAATTTTCACAGATGATGTATTTCTGTTGCCACTATAACGACAAATACTAAAAACAGAATAAAATTAATATTTAATGAGGGCTCCCATACAACAAACGTGTTTTTTTTGCCGTTTTTTGCTCGATATTAATAACGACAACAGGTAGACTGTTGAAATTTTCACAGATGATGTATTTTTGTTGCCTCTCTAACAACATCTCTCTCGCATACAACAAACGTAGTTTTTTTGCCGTTTTTTGGTACGGAACCCTTCGTGCGCGAGTCCGATTCGCACTTGGCCGGTTTTTTTTGTCGTTTTCGACCCATGTTTCTTTGGCAAAAATGATTAATTTCATAGGTAGAATAAGAATACTCCCTCAAGGGGATTAAAATGCCTACAAAACAACTCCAAATAATTTCACAATCGCAAACTACCTAATAAATATTGTAGAGCAATGTCGTAATAGAATTGTCTACATTTTGATGTCCGACAATTTGTGAATAGGTCACAAACGAAGATAAAACAAACAGAAAAGTTGCTAAGGATTTCGCGTGCGTCACTTTTTTAGCAAGCTTTTCATCCTTATCTCAAGGCTTTTACGAGACAAATGGACGATGGGCCTTGTTATCGGCTGCCTTGTTTGACACTGAAAGCCTACGTCACATTTCTTTACAAGATAATATATGTAGGACTGATTTCATTACAATTATGGACGTAGAAGTATGATATATGTGGTCGTAAATTGTACTGCAGAGTCATAACTAAAGAGCGAATCGTCGAGATAGTTGCTGTTGCCACAAAAATACAGTATTTACATACGTATGTACGTACTATCAATGAGTAAGGAAAAGTCAAGGGAAAATAATGTTCTCTTCTGCATGTCGAACAATATAAGCTTAGATATTAATTTGAAAATAAAAGATTTTATAAAAACCAAAACTTAACCTTTCCACCTAGATAGGACTTACCCACTTGAGTCTTCAAAAGTAGTAGTTACTCGTAACTAAACTCAATTAAATAATCACTCGATATTCTGCGATTATGTGGAGGCACGGACGAATTATAGCAAACAATTATTCAGCATCATCTGCATATTGTCAGCAACAGATGTCACAAACGCCTATATACGAGTAGTATGTACCATGAGCAACAGCGTCGCTTAACCACTGCTAAGGCTAAAATCGCTTGCACGCCGCGCCCGCTGTCACATAAGTTTAGTTCGTGCAGGGGCGATACGCGCGCACACGAATTTTGTTGCAAACTGGTTAAGCGACGCTGTTGCCCATAGTACCTATACAATTCTACCTCTATAATGTCTAAATTAGGTGAAATTGGTATCATTATTATTAGATGATAACATACAAGTGCGTTTTCATCCATTCATGTTAGGCCAACATAATTGAACGAATGAGAGCGAGCATATACACATTCATAATAATATGTTGATTAATGCAAGTTGAGATTCAGTAGTTTCCATGACTTGGCACTGATCTGAAAACCTGTAGCTCACTCAAAACCTACTAAACTGCAGTTTTTCAGATCAGTGCCAACTGGGAGGTTAACTCGTATGTGGTTGTGTTAATGTAAATAAATTATAGATTAACTTAATTTTTGATTAACCATTGAGAATTAAATAGCGTGTTGCAAACTAGTCTAAAGTAGTGTATTAATTTCAAAGTAGTGAGTGTGTGTAATGCTGTGTATTATCTGGAAATCTCAGTAGATCTACTAGTCTTATGGCTAACAAAATATTCCAGATTTGCATTTACTGATGGAATGGATTGTAGAAGCATTTTTAAAGCAAAATGCATGCAATTGCTACTGTTTTTCAACAGCTGACTAACAAATAGACGAATGGTGTTTTAAAAACCGTTGAATATATTTCAAATAAGATTTCACCACCACAAAAGCCAGCAATGCTATTCTAGTAAACTGAAAAATGCTTTCGCGAAGAGTATGCAAAGTAAAAGAAAATAGACGAGATAAAACAAACTCGTGCAAAAAAATGATACCGAGCATTTTAATTCACACGTCCAATATTTTACACTCGGAACAGCTATTTTGTAAAGTCAAACTCAGAACGATTGAGTGTCGAAGCACGGAGTAAACAAAAATCTTCTACGAATATACAACTACTACTACGTACTACGAAAGTACAAATACCGCATATAACTTGGCAAGACAAAGATGAGACAAAAGATGCACCGAGTTTAGTGTTTGTAGCTGCTGCGCATCTTTTGTCTCATCTTTGTATTGCCAAGTTATCTGCCGGTATCTGTATGTAAACATATGGTACGTCCCAATCTCCACGTATGCTTTTGCTCGATGCTTATACGGTACTATCGAGCAAGTTCGAGCGTGTGGTCCACCTGGCTTAGGCTTTGTTGCAAAATGAAGCATAATAATAATAGGTTTTCCATGTTGCTCGAATAAAACTTGCTCATCGAACAAGTCTCTTCTTAGAAACGCACCATAATAAGTCGTTTTTAGGGTTCCGTACCTTAAAAGGCAAAAACAGAACCCTTATGGGATCACTTTGTTGTCCGTCTGTCTATCGGTCTGTTTGTCAAGACCCTTTATCTTGGGAACGCGTGGAGGTATCAAATTGAAATTAAAACCATTTACTGAAGTCTACGGTTCCTTGAAGCTGTAAAAAAAACAAACTTCTAAGTTAACGTAAGAAAAATATATAGCCGTTTATGCCGCAAGGGAATCAAAATGCATAGGATACTTCCCGTTGACCAAGAACTATGGGCAAGTAATATCGTCTGGTACTACAAACAGAGGAAAGAAACTAAAAGCTAAAACCCTCCTCGGTGGGGCGAGTCCGACTCTCTTTTGTCCGGTTTTTTTTTATTAGAGCTTTCACAATATATCTTCAAGAGAAAAATTCGTTGTCACTATGTTATTTCTATCTATATTAAGTTTAAGTATCAAGAAATTTGAACCGGTTATTCAATTGACGAGTTTCGAAAGCGCCTTTTAGAACCAGCTGGTATTATTTTTGTTGAGATTTTATCATACATTATTATGATAGAAAAAGAGGAGATCTGTAAGAAAAACATTTCAAAAGACAGCATGCGAAAATGGATCTGAAAATGCAGACTTTATAAAAAGTAAAAACACTTTAACATTGTTAGTCTTCAAATTCAGTATTCAAATTTAACATTCAGTGTTATTCAAATTCTTCGAACTCCATCGACATAAAAACCTATAATGGAATTCTAAGTACCCTGGGAATATTCGGCATGTATTGAATTAGGCGACACTGGTTCAATCCTCCATTTGACGTGGTTATATTTGTCAGGTTTCAGTACTAATGCAATAAAGCGGTATAAATGTATCTTCTACTGTCTTCTAATTTCTGTCAGTCAAAGTCAATGGAATAGGTAACTTAGTAGAAGTGATTTCAAAGAGCACTTAAGTACTAATTTATATTTTGTTTTTAAAGTATCTACTTACTTTAAAGTATCTTACTAAAAGGAAAGTTTTACGAAATGAAAATTCTTCTTTTAAAAAGACGAAATTGCACAAAATAAGTAAGCAAATAAAAGTTTACTTTTTGAGTTTGTTTTATACGCTCTGGATGTTATATTTTGAGTCAATTCCACACTTAGTTGTCTTCCTGTTAGTTTACCGTTTACCTACATCTTGAAGACGTTGTTAAAACGCCAAACGCTTTTTTTACTTTTTTCAACTGCATAGCATAAATCCATATATGTCATAATCTGCCTCCAAACATAGTTACAATTAACAAATGGAATTTTAGTATTAGCGATAATAATAAATAATAAAATTATCAAACCCTCGATAAGATAGTGCAGTGACTCAATTAAGAAATTTAGTAAATTAATACAGTACAAATGATAAGCCTTTTAATATAAGCTTCAGTATCTACTCTCAACTCAAGTGCTATTTGATCAGATATTAAAACGATTGCTAGGTAGAACGTGCGTCGGTCGTGATTCTAACACAATGCCTATGGCTATATTATATACTGCCCTTAGCACAAACCAATGTAGAAAAACAAACGCGTGTAAAAAACTTGATAGAGTAATTTTGTATGGGAAATTTCAGTTCGCTTTACGGCGTTATGCCAAACTACAAATCACTAAAACTATATACAAACTACAAATTACTAAAACTATATACAAATTATAAACTACAAATCACATACAAAATTTTATAAGATACTCGTACTAGCGACCCGCCTTGGCTTCGCTTCGGTGTATTGTGGAATTCGAAATGTATTAAACATATAATCCTTTCTCTTTAATCACTCTATCTATTAAAAAAACCGCATCAAAATCCGTTGTAGGGTTTTAAAGATCTGAGCATACAAAGGGACAAATAGCGGGAAGCAACTTTGTTTTATACTATGTATAAAGTCATGTTTTTTGCTTCATGTACCTACATATTATTTTTCACCTCTCCAGCACGAAAAGGGCGCTTTTGGCGCGTAAAAATTCGCAGCAAAATCGATTTTTGCTGCGAGCGTGAGGCAAAGTGCTTTTTAGGGTTCCGTAGCCTAAATGGCAAAAAACGGAACCCTTATAGATTCGTCATGTCTGTCTGTCTGTCTGTCTGTCTGTCCGTATGTCACAGCCACTTTATTCCGAAACTATTAAGACTACACAGTTTAAACTTGGTAGGTAGATGTATTCTGTTAACCGCTTAACGAATTTAATACAAAAATAAGAAAAATAAAAGATTAAAGGGGGGCTCCCCATACATGGAACTGAAACTGAAAAAAAATTTCTTCTTCAAACCAACACGTGTTGATAGCTCTTTAGATAGCTCTTTAAAAATGACATTGAGGTTTCTAAGACAACTTTTTCTCAAAGTCAACCGTTTGAAAGATATTCACCGCCAAAGTGGTAAAATGTGTGTCCCCCCCCTTTAACTTTTGAAATAAGAGAGTGAAAAATCTAAAAAATATATATGCTATAGATCTTAATAAACACTTTCAACCAAAATTAGTTTGAACGAGATATAGTAATTAGTTTTTGAGATATAGCACATTTTCCAAAACCGCAAACATAACTTTGTCATTCATACCAACACTGTGAAAAACAAAGTTATTTTTGCAAACGAAAAATGATAGGTGGTATTATTTTTGTTTTAGGCCGCATAGTTTTTGATTTATAATGAAAAATGTAAAAAAATACCGTTCCCCCTCTTATCTCCTAAGTTTGCAAAGAGAAAAATCTGAAATTATTCTATGTGATAGCAGTTTATATAAAGATTACAGGAAAAGTAAAACGATGTCTCAATATAGCACACTTTTTAAAAAAATTTCAAATTTCTAAAAAGTTAACATTAGTTCCACTATCGGTCAAGAGATGGCGCTGACTTAAAACTGCAATACTTATTTTATTATTCTACTCTGCAGTGTGATTTGATGGTACAATTATGATGGTACGGAACCCTCGGTGCGCGAGTCCGACTCGCTCTTGACCGGTTTTTTAATTTCTAATACCAACTTTTAAAATAATAAAGAAAAAAGAAATAAAGTGACAAGGATGAGACTAGTAAAATTGATATGTGAAAAAAGGATAGATAGAGTGCTTTACGGTGTCATACATGGATTAAAAGGTAAAAAAATAAAATGCACGGATATACCAAGGAGTTTTAAATAAGGATTGTTAAAAAAGAAGGTGGATAATTCGAAATAAAGAGTATGTACGATGAGGTCGCATGTATGAAATAGATATAAAATAAGATATACCTAAATAAGAGAAAAGCACAACGTGATAATGTAAAACAGAACGGCGGGAATCTACCTTATGAATAGAAAATTTTCAGCATAGGTTTGATCCAACTATTTTTGTGATAAATTACAAAAAAATGAGTGTGTCCAACGATGAAGATAGAGTGAACAGTTGTTCACTTTTGATTTGATGATGATTGATGATGATTTGAAATTTTGGTCTCGTGTAAAACATACAACTTTTCCAGGTAAAAAGCTAAATTTCAGCATTAAAAAAGTTTTTAATGCTGAAATTTAGCTTTTTAAATTTACTTTTTTTTCAGGTAAAAAGCTAAATTTCAGCATTAAAAAAGTTTTTAATGCTGAAATTTAGCTTTTTACCTGGAATCTCACGTAAATATTTTCTCGCTGGTAGAGGTGAAAAGTTGTATGTTTTACACGAGACCAAAATTTTGTAACCAAAATAACTACTGTACGAAGCATCCCCCTGAGATATAGATAGGTACATTATTAATCTTGGATGACTAGAACTTCCCTCAGCAGATGTTACAGATTAATCAGAATAGATTTCATGAAAAACTAAAAGTAGTCTTTAAAAATAGATATTCTAATGTAGGTTCTATCATAATATAAAAACATTATTGTGTAATTAGTCACTAACATGGAAATGGGTTTTATCATACGATCGTTCGATATAATTTGGAGTATGTTGCGGAATATCTATTAGATTCTTATTCTTAAAAAAGTAAACTTAAAGAGAGTGTTTAGTTTTATATTTAAAAGACCTCTAAAAACTTTCTAGTATATTCACTCGAGTGAGTTTTGTTTTCAATAGAAAACAAAATTTTGAATATTAGAATTATTAATGTTGCAATTAAGGTGCACATCAACATTTCCTTTCAATAAACAGAAAATCAAAAGTTTGAGGAAGGAAACCTGTTAATAATAAATGAACCCAGGAAAGCTTTTAAACCATAACGAAGTAACGTCAGCACGAGACGATGAAAAGCTTTGTATGAGAAACTGAAAGATGAGGTGTGTGTCACGAGTAACGAAAATGTACACTATATAGAACTTTGTCACGATACATTATTGAATTACTTCTATGACCATGTACTGCACAACCACACTGACAGACAGAAATTGATAATGTGACGATATTACATTTCATTGCCAGTTGTACACACGAAAAGCTGCGGTTTTAGAGACTACACGAAGCAATGAAATTAGCTTTCGGTGTTTATTTGATTATTGTCAATTAAACGTATTATGTTGCATCTAACGTAGATGACATGTTCCTTAAATGACAGTTAAGTTAAAATACACGCTGAAATTTGAATCATTTGGTTCCCGCCGTGCGGTGGTTCCACTCATGATTACAAGCAACTTTTACTATGGGGCCAACTCTCCTGCTCGCAAAAAAAAACAGCTGTTCCATACATTAAGGTCGAGTAGGTACTGCACTTTTGTATGGAACAGCTGATTTTTTTTTGCGAGCAGGAGAGTTGGCTCCATAGTAAAAGTTGCTTATAATCATGAGTGGAACCACCCTACGACTGGAACCAAATGATTAAAATTTCAGCGTGTATAGTTCCCTCTTTAAATAAAAATGTTTTTGAAATAAACTGGAGAAAATTTAATTTCATACAATAATTTTTCTATAATCACAATAAATAATTTGATTTGATTTGGATTAAGAGAAAAATTTTCAAATCTAATTAAAGGTTTTTTAATTGATAAAGATTTTTGTTTAATTGTTGTCAAAAACGCCCCATCAAAGTAAATACGTAGCAATTTTAATGCATTTCGTGTCGCGCCGTTATGCATGTCCACGGAGATAACAAGAATACGAAATTGATTTCTCAATGTTACAACTCCGGTTTAATAAACTTATGCAAAAACTAATGTAAGTAATAGTTTTATTAACCGACTTCAAAAAAAGAAGGAGGTTATCAAGTTGACGGTATTTTTTTAGGGTTCCGTACCTCAAAAGGAAAAAACGGAACCCTTATAGGATCACTTTGTTGTCCGTCTGTTTGTCTGTCCGTCCGTCTGTCTGTCAAGACCCTTTATCTCGGAAACGCGTGGAGGTATCGAATTGAAATTTAAACCATATACTAAGGTCTACGGGCCCTTGAAGCTGTAAAAAAATCAAACTTCTAAATTAACGTAAAAAAAAGATACTGCCGTTTAGGGCGCAAAAAACGCATTTTCGATACTCTCAAAGGAATCAAAATTCATAGGGTACTTCCCGTTGACCTAGAACTATGAAATTTGGCAGGTAATAGCGTCTTATACTACACTTACAGGAATAAATCTGAAAACTGTATATTTGTAATT
Source organism: Agriphila geniculea (assembly GCA_943789525.1). Classification (NCBI taxonomy): domain Eukaryota; kingdom Metazoa; phylum Arthropoda; class Insecta; order Lepidoptera; family Crambidae; genus Agriphila; species Agriphila geniculea. The sequence goes on along the minus strand of OX038890.1, from coordinate 11,740,924 downwards.
AAATCATAATAAAATATGGTCATTAAAATATGTAATTATTAATCATCTTGGTGAAACAACGGTATGCGCGGCATTGCGCGGTCATAGTTTAACTTCTAATTACTTTTGGATTAATCGCGCCACTAATTCTTTTAAAAATATCAATATTTATTATTATTAATTATTCAGATCCTTTCAAATATTGTTATAGTTAATTACTTTTAAAAATAAAATTAAAAAGTAATAAATTTGGCTCTAAATATTTTCGCAACATGGCGGTGTGTCACGCTGTATGACAGGGGGTCTTCTTCTTCTTATTTTTGTTTTGGCAATCTACTTTCTTCTTGGAAGTAATTTTTGCCAGTGTCAAGTGTTGAATAGTTCAGTGGCAGATTGTTTCAGTTTACATTAAAATGCGGGTGCATCGCATTCCAATGTTGCTTGGAGCATTTGGCACCAAGTATAATCAAGACAGTTTACTCGGTAAGGTCAGCCGAGGTAGCCACCACTACAATAAAAGTCTCGGCTTCACACAACCAAAGGGTCCTGTTGGAATACACCCATTTTCTCTAATAACATTGCGATTGATAAAACCATTTCACAGAACATTATACAGTGTACTATCGATATACAGCGCCATCTGTTGACAATCAACAGTACTTGTATTTTATACAGGTGCGGTGGGTTTGTAATTATTTTATTTTTTCTCAAAAATGCTTGGAAATTCGAACATTATTTTGACAACCTTCTTCGTGCTAAATCAGAGTTTACGGACAGACCTAAACCGCGCCGTCAATATTTGTATGAGAATCCATTATTACTAACGTGTTATAATGGATTTTCATACAAAATTGCCGGCGTCTGTCCAGCAATGTTTCTATTAAAACTCATTACACACGTGTAATTCAGAAATGGAGCGAACTTTTCAATGAAACACAAAAATAGGTATCAAATGTCGCCTTGATGAGCGAGCACATTCCAAATTTTTTTTTTTAATATTCGGTATACTGGTATCACGTGAAAGGCCTTGATGAGCACATTCCAAGAAATTGAAAAAAAAATAAAAACGAAAAAAAAACTGTTTTGGTGCAATATGGGTATCAAATGAAAGGCCTTGATGAGCGCATTCCAAAAAGATAAAAAAAATTAAAAACGAAAAAAAAAATTTTTTTCAATACCTATGGGTATCAAATGAAAGTTTTTTGGAATATGCTCATCAAGGAATTCCAAAAAACTAAAAAATAAATAAAAAAGAAAGGTATTTTTTTTGCAATATGGGTATCAAATGAAAGGCCTTGATGAGCACATTCCAAAAAAACTGAAAAAAAAAAAAATTTTTTTTCCAATATGGATATCAAATGAAAGGCCTTGATGAGCACTTTCCAAAAAACTGAAAAAAAAAAATGAAAAACTGGAAATAAATGAAAAAAAACGGTTTTTTTTTTCAATATGTATATCAAATGAAAGGCCTTTATGTGCACATTCCACTTTCCATTTTCTTTTTTCAATTACTGTAAGTAATTTAAAATTAAAATAAAAAGCTTAAAACTTTTAAAACTAAAAAGTTAAAAGTTTAAAAGTACTACACAAGCCTTGGCCGCAACTAGGCATTGATGGACTAACGTATGTTCTTCAATGCCTGTCTTGAGTGCCGCTGCAGTAATGTACTATTCCATTTCAAACTTCGCCCGTGGTCAATTCTTTGTCGTAATCCCTGGAAGGGTTATTTTCTACGTGGCGGCAAAGGATTTCAAATGGTTATCTATATATAGCAGTCTGCTGAACGGATTTTGATGGTATTTTTTTACAGTTTGGTAGCTTGGAGTCCAACTTATAAACTAAGCAATTTTTCACATAATTCCGGTAGGTAGAACCTGGGATAAATCTTGAACTCTCCGTAGTACAGTTTTCATATAAAAAACTAATAACTACCAACCACTTTTTTTAAAAATATTTCCTTTGTACCGACACAACTTTTCTATAGCTTTATTTTATGTATAGATGTAGGTCTGTACGGAACCCTCGGTGGGCGAGCCCGACTCGCACTTGACCGGTTTTTTTATGTATGTTTTAATATAACTTCGTCAGTTGTTAACCGATTTATACAATTCTTTTTTTATCTTTTTTATCTGTGTGGTCCCATAATTTTTTTACAGAGATCTGGGTAGTAGTTCTTTTCATAATCCTGAAAAATATCAATTATTTAGCTTGCCAACGCACGAGTTTTTACGGATTTTTGGACACAACATCTTTGTTATTTATGAACCGATTTAGATATATTTTTTTTGTTTGAAAGGGTATACTTCAAGAGTGGTCACATTTTAATTTCATTGGTATTGGACTTTGAACTTCGAAGATACACAAAGGAACTCCTCAAAGTCAAATAGTATATGTAGAGCGATTTAGATTTTGGTATGTTTATGACAATTCAAAACAAACCAAACCATGGTCTAAGATGCGATGTTCTGGACTACGACGTGGACACAACGTAACTCCTCAAAAACAAACAGCGTAAATTTGGAAATTCAGTTGTGGGCATTTTACCATTGAAAATATTATACTCGTAATATAATGTCAAAAAATATTTACTCGCTTTTTTAAGAAAAGGAAAACCTCTTTCAAATTGAAGTTGAAGTCGAGTTCTATTGAAGTCGGGTGGGGCTGGAGGACAACTTCATTTTTATTTCTAAAAGCCCCACCCGACTTCATCAGACGTGTTTTATTAATGTTGATATGTGAAACAAATGATTTGAATATTATTTCTTGCTTTTTAGAGATATTTAATTTTGAAGCTGCTTTTGTTTTCAGGTTTTTGGGATTTTCAAATCTCAAATTGTTAATGTTATGTGCATTGACCATCAGCTATTTTTATTGTCCCCACTGCTGGAGCACAGGCCTTCCTTATGAGTTGATAAGGAGGATGGGCCATAACCTACCAGGCGGGCCCAATGCGGATTGGTGGGTGTTAATGACTGCAAATGCACCCGGGCTTAACGTGCCTTCCGAAGCACGGAGGAGCTCGAGATAAGAAAATTTTGGTCACCCATCCCATGACCAACCCTTGAAAAAGTTGCTTAACCTCCGCAATCGCCGGGTCAGGCGCTAAACAATTCTTCATTATACGAACGAGTATTTCTGTTTAGCCCTAATAACGCAAGATAATAATAATAATAATAAACTGTTTGTTTATACCATCACAAATAATAGAACTTCTGTGTGAAGTCTGGTGGCAACTAAGCTACAGCATGGGAGGGCTTCTAATATGTTTCAATACAAGATAAAAATCAGCCACCGTTCGTTTCTTTAATATAATGGTATAAATAGACCATATATCACAATATTTATCGTAAGTATTTTATCACTAATCACTAGACTATGAAAAAAAACTGCGTTATCCATTGGTATCTCTCGTAGTATCAGTAGATTCAGTACGGTCTGAAACGTCCTCCCGAGTGGGCGCGCGCTTTCCTTAACTTTTCGCGGAACGTATAACTTGTGCTTTCGTGTCACTAATTTTCGTGAAAAGTGCACTGTGAAATGAACTTAATAATGGATTTATGAACTAATGTTCCGGTAAGTTGAAAATGTTTTTTTATTATTGAAAAGTGTTTTTTTGGGTTTTTTGCTGGATCATGTTGTGATAGCATGTTTTTGTTTAGCAACAAACAATCGATTAGGGTACGAATAGTTTGATTGCATCAAATTACTTTTGTTGATTGATTTCGCTCCATATAGATGTAGATTGTCGATTTTACGCAATATTTTATTTGATCAACGTGTTTCTTTACATTTTTACTACGAATTTCAATTTTTATGGTACAAGTATATTATAAAAATAAAAATATCAAATATTTTATATTGCTTCCAATTTCTGTAGTATAAAAATTAAATTACCTATTGAAATTATTATTTATTGTTCACTATAATGAAAAACTTTTACAAAATAGAACGCAAGTAGCTATACTAAATATTTTCTCAACTAATCATACTAGACTTCATTTGTCTATAATATCTATAAGTATATGTTTAAAATAAAAGGCCTTGCAAGCGCCTAACCTATAATAAGCGAAGTTATATTGGGTCCAATATTTAAATTAAATTCCGCGAACTGTCTCTGACTGCAATATTAATTAAAAATATATCGGCAAAATTAACAAATTTTAAAATGCAAAAGCTTGTTCAAACTAAAATGTATGGAAAAAACTGAATCACCAAATGAAATACTCGTAAGTACTCAAAATAATACTGTCTTAATAGTTATTTATGCAAAGTATGTCTGTTGCATAATTAGGGGTATTAATATACAAATGTGGGTAATAGTATCACATGAGAATTTTAGTACCTAATTATGTACAGTTGAATACAAGACATGATATTATTATGAATCGTCTATAAAAGGTTCTGAAACAGTTAGCTTAAGGCCAACATTAAAACAACCGGTATCATAGTAACCATAATTGCGAAAGAGTTGTATTACTAAATTTAGTACAACATTATAACATTCGTTAGGATGATATTATGGTTACTATGACACTGGTTGTTTTAATATTGGAGTTGTATTAGGAAATTCAGTACAAAACGTTTTAATACTCGTTTGAATGATATTATGGTTGTTACTATGACACTAGTTATTTTAATGTTTGGCAATAAGCTACTTATTTCATTAGCTTTTATAGAGGACTAGCCTCCGCCCGCGACTTCGTCCGCGTGGATATTAGAGAAAATCCTTAGGGAACCTTCAACCAGGATCCGACCAGCCGTTTTTACGCGATTAGGCGGGTCACCACTAGGGATGTAAATCGGTAAAATTACCCTGGTGAATTTCGGTAAAAAACGATAAATTACGTAATTTATGGTATTTTTGGGTAAAATACGGTAATTTTCGGTAAAAAATGTATTTCACGTACTTTACATTTTTTATTAATGGGTAAAATGTGACGGTCTGTAAGCCTGTCTGTCTGATAAGTGAAAAACGAAAAAAAAACCGCTGCATTCCCTCCCACGCACTAAGCCGTAAGCTGTTAACCGAGTAGGAACCACGAGGTAAAGTAATTATAGTCTGTTACTTAAGAGTATTGTCACATTTTGCAGCTTAAAGCTTAAATTAAGTATTTTATTTATTTTTGGTGAATGTTTTCTATAAAATACTATTACGCATATTTCATGTATTTTTATTTATAGATATATTTTGAATTGATAAAATAACTATAAAAAATAAAAATTATGAACATTTTTTTTACATTTATGTAAGTTTTTAACAAATCAATGTTTGTATAATATCCGTAATACTATTCTATTGACGATGTATTGAAAACATTCACCAAAAATAAATCATTATCTTTAAAAAAGTTCAAAATTGTGCCTGAGTGCAAAATGTGAAAACGCTATGAAGGGAATAACGAAAAAAAACGTCGCCCTCCCTCCCACGCACTATTATATGCTATTAATCGAGTAGAAAATGCAAGGTGAAGTAATTATAGGTACCTATTGCCAAGAGTAGGTAGTATTGTAATGTCACAATTTCTTTTATTTAACTACGATCATCACAACTGAAGTTGTATTTCCTGATTTTTTTCATTTACAAACATTTGGATACAGTGAATCAGTGTTGCTATTTGTTTCAAAGCAACAATAAACAGAAATAAATAAATTAAAGATGCTTAATGTCGCTAGTAATTTTACCGTAATTTATATAAATTACGGTAAAATTACCGTAATTTACCAACCTTTTCGGTAAAATTACGTAATTTTGCAACCCTAGTCACCACCAAGCAAGCAGCCTCGTGCGAGGCAAGACGTTTGCCGCGTGTGGCGGACCTCGCACGAGGCTGCTCGCTTGGTGGTGACCCGTCTAATCGCGTAAATACGGTTGAGAAATGCGACTTGTAAAGGAGAATAAAGCGACAGCTGGACATAGGAACAGCGGGATAGATATACGACTTATTAAATATATAAAGTTTTAATTGTATAGCTTTTATAATATAGATTTTATTGATATCTAAAAAACCCCGACTTCGTCACTCATGATCATCAAATTCATAGGGTACTTCCTGAAGTCCTAGAAAGCTGAAACATGGTATGTAAGATAGTATTAGGACACACACAACAAAAAATAAAATAAAATTGTACTTTAACCCTCTAACTGCTTAACCCTCATAACCTGTGTTTGGATTACACCAGAAAATCAAAATTTACGGAATATGATGTCAGTAAGACCTCATTAAACATACAAAGTTTCAATTGCATAGCTCTTAAACTTTGGATTTTATTGAGATTAATATTTTTTGGTCACCGATCTGTTGTGTTTTTATTAAGCCTAATGTTATTTATTAATTTTAAACTAATTTACGCTTTATACATTAAAGGTATTTATAGTATAAACTTTGACTTCACCAGGTCGCTTCAACTTTCAATTTAACTTGCGACGGACAACTGTAATAATACACGCTGAAATTTTAATCATTTGGTTCCCGCAGTGGGATGGTTCCACTCATGATTACAAGCAACTTTTACTATGGGGCCAATTCTGTTATCGCAAAAAAAAATCAGCTGTTCTATGCATCGAGGTCTGCGCTTTACTAAGGAACAGCTGATTTTTTTCGCGATATCAGAGTTGGACCTATAGTAATAGTTGCTCGTAATCATGAGTAGAACCACCCCACTGCGGGAACCAAATACAAAAAATTTCACGCCGTATTGCCTCCAAACCGTGCACTTTTCCTTTCAACTCTCTGCTATACAACTTGTTGTGCTGTCGTGTGTACTTGAAACATCACAAAATGGAGTTTGTGTTTTGAAATAATGCATTTTCATGATATCGCAAAATACAGTGACGTAAATAATAACTGATTATCAGTGAGGAAAATTTTAAGATTGGTTTGATTTATCAGATAGCACCGTTACATTGAAGTAACGATGCATAAAAAAATAAGATATAGGATTACGATAATGTGGGCATATTTTGTTTCATAATTATGTTTAATTCAGCTATAATTAGATTATACATAATCAAAGTCCAATTAAGTGATGATACGAATCACTAAATATTGATTTATTTAAGCAAAAACATTATTTTTTATTACACGTAATCCAAGCCAATATAAAAAACCGGCCAAGTGCGAGTCTGACTCGCGCACGAAGGGTTCTATAATAAAACCACTTGAATGCTGTACGGAAATCAACTAACTCTTTTATTTTTTTTTATAACGACAAATAGGTGCCACAGAGTATACACAAAATCTTACCAATAAACTAGCACAGATGGAAGTAGGAGCAATTACATAAAATTAATACCTAATATAATATTGTTTCTGATATTTTCCAACACCGCCACTATATCTAAACAATATCAACAACACGGTTAAACAATCTGAATTCCTAATTTATTTAAAAACTTATGATGTTTTATTGAGCACAAAGCTTTTGTTAGCAGATCAGCAGGCATTTCAGCTGTTGACATGTATTTTAAATTTACAATCTTTCTAGATACGCAATCTCTACAAAAATGATATCTAATGTCTATGTGTTTGGTCCGTTTATGGAATACAGGATTAAACGCTAACTTCTGAGCACTTTGATTATCATTATAGAGATCAATACTATACATTGTTTTTGTTATCTCAAATTGTAAATTCCTTAAATAAATGACTTCTTTACAAGCCTCAGTCATAGCCATATATTCGGCTTCACTACTAGATAATGCTACAGTCTTCTGTTTTTTGGATTCCCAAGAAATTATGCAGCCTGAAAGGGTAAAACAATAGCCAGTATATGATCTCCTATCAATGATGTTGCCACCCCAATCAGAATCAACATAACCTTCCAACAATGAATTTCCATCATGAGAATACACTAAGCCAAAGTCTTTAGTCTTTTTTAAATATTTCAGAATTCTCTTAACATATGTACAATGTTCTTTAGTATGAGAATTATTGAATTGACTCAAGAAACCTACTGCAAATGCAATATCAGGCCTGGTGAGCACTGCCAGATACATAAGGCAACCTATAACCTGTTGATATGGAAAATCACCAACATAACTGTCACCTCGGTTGTAACTTAGTCTCCATTGGAGTTAAAACAGTTTTACAATTACTCATACAAAATTTATGTAAAATCTTTTCAATGTAGTCCTTTTGATTGAGAGATATAGATTTCTTACATTTATCAATACTGACACTTACACCAAGACATTTTTTTAATTCACCTAAGTCTTTGATTTTAAAATTACTAGACAAAATATCTTTCAAAAACTGTGTTTCTTTCGGATTATTTGAAAAAATGAAAAAATCATCTACATATAATGTAACTATGACAATTTCCTTATTTATCCTTTTTAGAAACATACATGGTTCATAGTTAGATTTAAAATAACCATTTTTTAACAAACATTCATCCACTTTCTTGTACCACACTCTTGAAGATTGTTTTAGGCCATATATGGCTTTCTTCAGCTTAAGAACTTGACCAATATGAGTCGAATCAGAAAACCCTACTGGTATCTGCATGAAGATGGTTTCTTCAAGAGTGCCATTCAAGAAAGCTGTGGTCACATCAAGATGCGTTATATCAAGACCCAACTGAACAGAAAGAGCAAATAATAATCTCAACGTGGTGTGTCTCACTACGGGAGAAAAAGTGTCTGTATAGTCCACACCTTCAACCTGCGAAAAACCTTTCGCCACTAATCGCGCACGAAAACGGACTTTATTCTCACTATCATATTTCTTTCGTAGCACCCACTTGCACTGTACAGCTCTGCTGTCTTTTGGAGCTTCGCACAACTCCCACGCATCATTGTCTTTGAAACACTGTAATTCTTCCCGCATAGCTTCCTTCCATTGCTCCTTTTCAGGACCTTGCAATGCTTCACTCAGAGATAAACCAGCTGCATCATCATAGATTTCTTCATTCATACAGAGGTTAGAAAACCCAAATCGCTCTGGCTTCTTCCTCTCTCGGATAGGTTTGGGAGTGTGATATGTGAAATTATCCAGCTTAGTCTCTGCATCTTCATAGTCACTAGGAAGATATGATTCATCACTTCCTTCTAGTGTACTATCTAGGAACTCTGTGTTATCTTGACCGGGCGTCTCTTCGCTGGTCTTCTGGTCGGATTCTTCTACATTGATTGGATCTGAGCCCTGTGAGCCATCCGCCACTGAATCAAAACTCTGACCTTGTACTTCAATTTGACATTCAGATTTTGATTCCGGCTCAGTTATCACGACGTCTCTGCTGGTTAACACTTTTTTGGTTTCGGGGTTAAAAAGTCTATATCCTTTTATATTTTCTGGATATCCAATAAGAATGCACTTTTCTGACTTTTTATCCCATTTCTTCCTTTTTTCTTTCGCTATGTGCACCATCACTAAACTACCGAAGATCCTGATGTGACTGATATCCGGCTTGATGCCATTCCATATCTCATATGGAGTTTTGTAACCCAAGGATGCTGCCACAGTACGATTCTGCAAGTACACTGCTGTACTGGTGGCTTCTGCCCAGAACTCTTTTCCCAAATTCGCATCAAAAAGCATGCACCTAGCTTTCTCTACGATTGTGCGATTAAAACGTTCTGATAATCCGTTCTGTTCTGGCGTGTATGGGTTAGTCTTCTGATGAATTATTCCAGCTTTGTTTAAAAACACATCAAATTCTTTGTTACAGTATTCTAGACCGTTGTCGCTTCTTAGTATCTTGACTTTATTCTTTGTTTGATTTTCTACTTCAGCCTTAAACTGTTTAAAGTACTTCAGGGCTTCATTTTTGTTTCTTAAAAAATAAACATAAGTCATGCGACTATGGTCATCGATAAACAATAGAAAATACCTGGAGCCGCCAATAGAAGTATGTTCCATGGGTCCAGAAATATCGGTGTGCACTATCTCTAGTAAACCACTGCTTCTCTGGCCGGTACTTTGGAATGGTAACCGACTTTGTTTACCTTCGCAGCACGTAATACACGAGGACTTGCTTATATTTTCAATCTTATTGCTAATTGACATACCAAGCACTGCATTGTTCATGTGTTTTAAGTAGTCCTGGTTTACATGGCCCAATCTGCGATGCCATGTTACCGCCGACACTGCTGATGCGACGAGACTCGCTTGACTGGACAGATTCACTTTGTAGACTCCATTGACTAACGATGCTGTAGCCACAAGATCGTTGTCCCGGTTGTAAACTTTACAGCCATTTGTAGTAAACGAGACTTTATTTCCTTTGTTTATTAGTTGGCTGACAGAGAGCAAATTCGTTGTCAAACTTGGAACACAATATATGTCTTCAACCACGATATCATATTCGCATTCGTCGGTTTTTGTGGTAATTCTCGCATTACCTGAACATAAAACTGGCACTTTTTCATTGTTTGCAACAATAATTTCCTTTTGTTGATCGTATTTAGCATTCATAATACAACTTTCATTTGCTGTGAGATGGACGCTTGCGCCTGAGTCGATGTACCACTCGTGTTTATTGAAATTCCCACTCAAAAACACTGCGCTAAAAGCATTCGACTGCATCTTAATGTTTTTCTTCGAATTAGACGAGGAATTTTCATTTAACGGGCATTGATTACGGTAATGGCCGGTTTGTTTACATGTGTAACACTTCACCATTTTATTTGATTTGACAGATGAATCAATGCTGCCAACATTGCCACTATGTTTTGCCATAGACAAACTCGTGTTTTTCTTTTTATTGAACTTGCGAGTTGCGAACGCTCCATTGACTTCACTTTCTTCGTGTTCCGGTGACGACATATCCAGCAATTTCGTTTTGATGGAATCGGCCGTTATTGGAATTCCCGAGTGTTCAATGGCCATAATCATAGGCGCAAATCTGTCCGGCAAATCCGCCAATAGCAATGATCCTGTCCACTGATCATTTATTTCAAAGCCTGTGCCACTTAATTTCTGCGATGTATCAATTATTTGAGTAACGTATGATGTCATCGAACTGCAGTTTTCAAGGCGTATAGAAATTAAATTCCGTAGTAGACTAATTCGTCGCGAAAAACCACTGTCATCGAATAATTGTTTGAGTTTTTCCCACAGTTCTTTCGATGATTTTACCGTCTTTATATGGACATATAAGGTCGGGTCAATAGTCATTATTAACTTTGCTTTTGTTTTTTCGTCATCTGCCTCATCTACTTTTTTATCTGTCACTGGAAAAACACAATGTTTCATGCCTTCCAAGACTAAAAAGTTCTCGGCTGCGAAACACCATTCACTGTAATTTTCTCGTCCACATAATTTCGGCACATTAACGATATAATTGGACGCCATTTTTCACACAGTACGCTACACACCGGTCAGTCACTATGCAAGAAAGTTCACAAATTACTGTTCGCTTAGTAAACTGCTTATAACATTTGCAAATGTCCAAAATTCTTGTTATAAACTACTAAATACTGCGAAATATTAGCGAAACGATGGCCCATAACCTATAATAAAACCACTTGAATGCTGTACGGAAATCAACTAACTCTTTTTTTTTTTTATAACGACAAATAGGTGCCACAGAGTATACACAAAATCTTACCAATAAACTAGCACAGATGGAAGTAGGAGCAATTACATAAAATTAATACCTAATATAATATTGTTTCTGATATTTTCCAACAAAGGCAAAAAAATACGTTTGTTGTATGGGAACCCCCCTTAAATATTAATTTTATTCTGCTTTGAGTATTTGTTGTTATAGCGGCAACAAAAATACATTATCTTTGAAAATTTTAACTGTCTACCTGTTGTCGTTATTAATATCGAGCAAAAAAACAGCAAAAAAATCATGTTTGTTGTATGGGAGCCTCCTTTAAATACTAATTTTATTCTGCTTTTAGTATTTGTTGTTATAGCGGCAACAGAAATACATCATTTGTGAAAATTTCAATTTTCTAGTTATCACGGTTCATGAGATACCTACAGCCTGGTGACAGACAGACAGACAGACAAACGGACAGCGGAGTCTTAGTAATGGGGTCCCGTTTTTACCCTTTGGGTACGGAACCCTAAAAAGGAAACAATCATATCCTCTTAAATTTCTCTAATATTTTTGGATACCTTTTTAACATTTTTCATTCTTTATCCTAATTTCAAAATGCAATCGAAACGACGGTGGCCACTTTTGGTTTAAATGGATTTTAAAAATAACAAAAATAATGAAAACTAATGAAGAGTTATTCAAAAAATATTAGAGACAATTTAAGGCGGTTGTATGACCGAAATTGGCGCCCTCAGAGGTTTTTATTTAATAAGTTATTAATAGAAAAATATTTTAATAAAGTTTATCGTGGAGATTTTAGGGCCCATGGTCTAGTATTTTTAGATGGTATCACTACATGCCCTCGTAGTCATTCGTAGAAGTAGATAGCAAATGTGTTAAAAACGGCCACTTTTAGCAGTTTTTCTATCTACTTCTACCAGTGACTACTAGGGAATGTAACGACACCGTCTAAAAATACTAGACTGTACGCCCTAAAATCTCCACGATAAACATTATTAAAATTGTGTATTAGAATTATAATATTAAATAAAATTCAGCGCGGCGCCACTTTCGGTCAGGGTACCACCTTAAGAGGGCATGGGCCCTTCTTTGGATATTGAACCGGTTTACGTATAGTAAAAATAAATGAATTGGCGGCGCTAGTGATTTACGAAAAATTCATTATTCATGGAGGGGATGAGGATTGTATAAAAAGTTAAACTGGCTGTTTTACTGGCTTTTATATATTTAGGTAGGAATAAGCTCCCAAAGTACACATAAAAAAGTTTCAGATTTTTTACAATTAAAAGTTACTTCGTTTTTGCAAACGTTAGATAACGCGTATAATTTTTGAAAATATTTATGTGGTGATTCCCTAATCACATAGAAAGGGAATAATCCATTCTGGATAGTTTAAGCTAGTTTAAATTAAGTATACCATCAGCCATTTTTAATGTCCCACTGCTGGGGCAAAGGCCTTCCTTATGGGTGTATAACGAGTATGGGCCATGGGTGTTAAGCGGGAATTACATTAGGCCGACTTGGGCCACGTACGCCGATCTGGGTGCGTTCGATAATGTACTCTATGGACGTGTCATAAGACATATTTTTCGATGCGTCGAGTAACGTGGTATCGCGTCGCAAGGCGTGGATGTCGTGTAGCTCTAAACGACTATCCTCTATGTAAAATGCATGGGGACCGACACGCCCAGATCGGCGTACGTGGCCCACGTCGGCTTAATATAATTCCCGCTTTAACCACTGCAAATGCACCCGAGACCAATGGCTTAACGTGCCTTCCGAAGCACGAAGGAGCTCTAGATAATAAATTTTTGGTCACCCATCCCATGACCGACCCTTGCGAAAGTAGTTTAACCTCTGCATTCGCTAGGCCAAGCGCTAAACCACTGCGCCATCGAGCTCCTCCAAATGAAGTATAATCAAAATCAAAAGTAGGTACTATGGGCAACAGCGTCGCTTAACCAGTTTGCAACAAAATTCGCGTGAGCGCGTATCGCCCCTGCACGAACTAAACGTATGTGACAGCGGGCGCGGCGTGCAAGCGATTTTAACCTTAGCAGTGGTTAAGCGACGCTGTTGCCCATGGTACTTATAATCTCGAGCGACTTATCTGCATTTGCAGTCATTACATCCACCAACCCCGATTGGGCTTGTTTGTGGATTATGGCTAGGGTTGCGTATATTTCGCAACTAAAAAACTGAAATTTCGCATAAATATCAATTAAAAATCCAAAATGCATTTATTCACATAAAAAAACGAAAAATATTTAAAAACTCCTATTTATTACCATAATCATTAAAATAACAAAATATTTATTACAAAAAAGTCAGTTAAAAGCTAACATCGTGGTTTTCTCTATATTTTCTTGCTTAAGCCTTTGCCTTCGGTCATTTATGACGACATTGTAGATACTGAAATATCTTTCAGCATCTACACTGTTGACTGGGCTATGAAGACTTTGTATAGCTGCATTCGCGAACCTCAGTTAGCAACATTTTGATGCAAGTAAAATCTGCACTTGCTGAACCACATTGACGAGTTGTATAAGGAAATGAGCATATCCACTTCATCCTGTGGTATATCCCTGAAAAATGGTATTTTGGGGAAGCTAACTAACTCAACACTGGACGTGTTGAGTTAGTGTCTAGAGACGATGTGGTAACATTAGAAAATTCACATGTTTATTTCGTTTAAAAATGTTTTTCTTCGAAATTTCGTCGAAAAAGTATTTAAAATACAAAATATTATACTTCGTATTTATCGCATAAATTACGTGAATTTCGCATTTATCGCTTCTATTTCGTAAAAACGAAAATTACATATCTCTAATTATGGCATAATATCCTCATTGTCCATTCAAATCAACAACCTTAATCTTTAAACACCTATACCTACCCTTAGCATGAACACCTATCGAGAAAAAAAACGTGCATAAAAGTACTCGATAGAGTAATTAACTATGAAAAATTTCATTTTGCTTTTCGGCGGTAGATGGCGCTGTACAAATTTCACATACAAAATTACTCTATCGAATGTTTTTACGCGCGTTATTTTTTTAGCATGACCACCGAAACACGATATGATATAGCGATTTATCACGTTTAACTGTCAAAAAGCAATAGATTTTGACAGTTGGGTGATCACGCGATATATAGGTATAGTATTTCGTCGGTCATGCTATAGGCTAGCTGATCAGCCCCCTATTCAAATGGCGAACTTTCTATTCGTTTGAACGATACGCTTACATTTAAAGCAATAAATGATTATAACACATGTCGCAAACTTATGTAAATCACAGACTGCGATGTATTGTATGGAATCGTCAAGCTTACGGCACGTAATACTATAGTTTACTGCTTATTTTAAAGTTTTAATAGTAAACGTAGCGTTCAAACGAATAGAATATTGGCCATTTGACTAAGGGCTGACAAATAGCTCTTGTACCACAGACTGCTCGGCTACTACGTCTACGTGCTTCTTAAGATTTAAGTCAATATCCAAGTGGATTTCAAAATGCCATTTCAGCCTAAAGTCAGATCTTGAGCTTGACGTTATAAAAGTTCTTAAGTGGATTTAAGGGATTGTAGTACTTATTGTGTTTCGTAAAGGCGGGATTTACAAAGTACAAATATGTGTATAACTCATATTTTGCAAAAGCAAAATTATGAATTTGTATTACACATGACATAGTAATTTTTAATGTTGGTATAATGGTTTCCCCGTTGATTATAATCCCAACGGATAACCGATAAATCTAATGGAAGAAAGTGCATTTTACCCGGAATCAATTAATAATCTTGTCCAAATATAAACATGATATACAAATTTGCCGTGTATGTGCCGGCTTAGAATAGCACTACCCCCTCTCATCCCGTGGGTGTCGTAAAAGGCGACTAAGGGAACACAGCCATCAGGAGACGGGCAGCAGCGTCTCCAAAATTCTTGGCCTACTGCGATCGCCAACCCGCCTGCCAAGCGTGGCGATTATGGCAAACCCCCTCATGAATGGACACACAAATAAATTGGCCCCCAGTCCCCGGCGGCCCCGCTATTCCTAGCTACGGTAGCGGCTATGGTAACGGCGGGGCAGGGGGTGCTAAGAATCCCCGGGTGCGGATCGGCTACCACCAATCACGAAAATTGCACCTGGCAACCTATAACACGCGCACACTGAGGACCGACACGAAGTTAATCGAGTTGGAAGAAGTTATAAGCAAGTTACGCTGGGACATCATTGGGTTATCAGAAGTCCGAAGAGAGGGAGAGGACTCGATAATCCTTAATTCCGGTAACTTGCTGTACTACCGGGAGGGCGACCAACAGTCCCAAGGTGGTGTCGGGTTCATCGTCCACAAGTCCCTTGTCAACAACGTGATTACCATCGGAAGTGTGTCGACCAGGGTGGCGTACCTTATACTCAGAATATCCAAACGGTATTCGTTGAATGTCATACAGGTTTACGCACCGACCTCGACGCACCAAGATGACGAAGTGGAGGCTATGTATGAGGAGATCTCTAAAGCCATGCATAGCAACAAAACCCACTACACCGTTGTGATGGGGGACTTCAATGCAAAGTTGGGGAAACGATGCGGTGATGAGCTGAGAGTGGGGCAATTTGGAGTTGGGCAACGGAATGACAGAGGCCAGATGCTAGCCGACTTTATGGAGAAGGAGAACCTCTTTATGATGAACTCATTCTTCAGAAAGCCGGAAAGCCGGAAGTGGACTTGGGTCAGTCCGGATGGTACAGTCAGAAATGAGATTGATTTTATCATGTCGACGAAAAAGCAAATATTCAATGATGTCACTGTGATCAACGCCGTTAAGACGGGGAGCGATCACCGATTGGTACGTGGCACATTGAATATCAACATAAAGCTGGAAAGATCTCGACTGATAAAATCAACACTCCGACCATTGCCGGCCCATATCCAAAACCCCGAGAGCTTTCAACTCGAACTCCAAAACCATTTCGAAGCCCTTGAGAACAGCATAGATGTGGACGATCTAAACAATATGGTGGTGGATACTGTCCGTACGGTAGGGTCCAAGTTCTTCAAGACCCGCCGTCCCAAGCTAAAGAAACTCTCCGACCACACACTCCTACTCATGGATCAGAGACGTGAAATGAGGCTCCAGAGTTCAGTAGATGCTAATCGGTATCGGCAGCTTAATAGACAGATATCTAAGTCTTTGACGAGCGACCTTCGCCAATCTAATACGAATCGTATTAAAGAGGCTATCGAGCGGAACAAAGGCTCCAAAGTGTTCGCGAGAGATCTGTCTATTGGGCAAAGCCAGATGACGAAGCTGAAAACTGACGACGGACGCATCATCTCAGCGAAGCCTGAAATCCTTAGGGAGATCGAGAGTTTCTATGGGCAGTTATATTCCACGCAGACACCCGTTGAAAGCAAGGCTAAAGACCCCAGAGCCAAGCTTACCCGACACTATACCCAAGATATCCCGGACGTCAGCATGTACGAGATTAGTATGGCTCTCAAACAGCTGAAAAACAACAAGGCGGCGGGCGACGACGGAATCACTACAGAACTTCTGAGAGCGGGCGGTAAGCCGATACTTAAAGTCCTCCAGAAGCTTTTCAATTCCGTCATCGTCGAGGGCAGAACGCCGAAGACATGGAACATAAGTGAGGTGATTTTGTTCTTTAAAAAGGGTGACAAGTCCCTCTTAAAGAACTATAGACCCATCTCGCTTCTGAGTCATGTCTATAAGCTGTTTTCGAGAGTCCTTACGAACCGTCTCGCTCGCAAATTCGACGACTTCCAACCTCCCGAACAAGCCGGGTTCCGAAAAGGCTTTAGCACCATAGACCACATCCATACGCTGCGGCAGGTCATACAGAAGACCGAGGAGTATAATCTGCCACTTTGCTTGGCGTTCGTGGATTATGAGAAAGCCTTTGATTCGATTGAAACCTGGGCGGTGCTGCAGTCTCTCCAAAGGTGCCAAGTGGACTACAGGTATATCGAGGTGTTGAGGTATTTATACAAAAATGCCACCATGTCGGTCCGAGTACAGAACCAGAGAACAAATCCTATCCAACTGCAGCGAGGTGTGAGACAGGGAGATGTTATTTCTCCGAAACTGTTCACAGCTGCGTTGGAGGATATCTTTAAACTCTTAGACTGGAAAGGACTCGGCATCAACATTAATGGCCAATACCTAACACACCTTCGTTTTGCCGATGATATAGTTCTAATGGCTGAGACGTTGGAGGACCTGAACACAATGCTCGAAGATCTCCGTAGTGCTTCCCAAAGAGTGGGTCTTAAAATGAACATGGATAAGACGAAAATCATGTCGAATGCCCATGTTGTGCCCGCTCCAGTTCATGTTGGGAACACTGCACTTGAAGCTGTTGACCATTATGTATACCTAGGACAGGCAGTCCAGTTAGGTAGGTCCAACTTTGAGAAGGAGATCTCTCGTCGAATCCAACTCGGATGGGCAGCATTCGGGAAGCTCCGAAAAATCTTCGTGTCCGATTTACCTCAGTGTCTCAAGACGAAAGTCTATGACCAGTGTGTGTTGCCAGTGATGACTTACGGCAGTGAAACGTGGTCGCTAACTATGGGTCTCATAAGGAGGCTCAAGGTCACCCAGCGTGCAATGGAGAGAGCCATGCTCGGCATTTCCCTGCGTGATCGAATCAGAAATGAGGAGATCCGCAGGCGAACTAAAGTAACCGACATCGCTCGAAGGATTGCTCAGCTAAAGTGGCAGTGGGCTGGACACATAGCGAGAAGAACCGATGGCCGTTGGGGCGGAAAGGTTCTGGAATGGCGACCGCGCACCGGACGACGCTCCGTGGGTAGGCCCCCGACAAGGTGGACCGACGATCTGGTGAAGATTGCCGGAAGCCACTGGATGTGGGAAGCGCAGGACCGATCGTCGTGGAAATCCTTGGGGGAGGCCTATACCCAGCAGTGGGTGTCGTGCGGCTGATATGATGATACAAATTTGAATTTAAACATTTTGGCTACGTAAGCACTCCCTAGTTCACAGTTCGATGAGTTTTTATGTAAATAAATAATTCCCAATAGTTCTCTACCGTATTTACAGTTTCAATCAACCCAGCTCTAGGTATGTACGTACATGTCCTTTTAATATATCCGTTAAAGTGGCATGTGAATGTGAAGTTGAAACAATTTCGATTTATTTTTTAAACTTTATTGCATATAAAAATACAAGGACATTCTCTAACAATTGAACGAAAATGGTGAAAAGAAATAAATCATGGCGGCAATATGGATAACTAAGTTAAAACATCTGTAGATCTTAACGATCTAGCTACTAGTTAAACTGTGGTATAGGCCTCCCCTAAGGATCTCCACGACGATCGGACCTGCGCTGCTCGCATCCAGTGGCTTCCCGCAACCTTCACCAGATCGTTGGTCCACCTTGTCGGGGGCCTACTCACGGAGCGTTGTCCGGTGCGCGGTCGCTATTCCAGAACCTTTCCGTCCCAATGGCCATCAGTTCTTCTCGCTATGAGTCCCGCCCATTGCCACTTCAGCTGAGTAATCCTTCGAGCGATGTCAGTTACTTTAGTTCTCCTGCGGATCTCCTCGTTTCTAATTCTAGCACGCAGGGAAACGCCGAGGATGGCTCTCTCCATTGCACGATCTAAACAACATGGTGGTGGATACTGTCCGTACGGTAGGGTCCAAGTTCTTTAAGATCCGCCGTCCCAAGCTAAAGAAACTCTCCGACCACACACTCCTACTCATGGGTCAGAGACGTGAAATGAGGCTCCAGAGCTCAGCGGATGCTCATCGTTATCGGCAGCTCAATAGACAGATATCTAAGTCTTTGACGAGTTACCTTCGCCAATTTAATACAAATCGTATCAAAGAGGCTATCGAGCTGAATAAAGGCTCTAAAGTGTTCGCGAGAGATCTGTCTATTGGGCAAAGCCAGATAACGAAGCTGAAAAGTGACAACGGTCGTATCATTTCATCGAAGCCTGAAATCCTGAAGGAGATCGAGAGTTTCTATGGGCAGTTATATTCCACGCAGACACCTGTTGAAAGCAAGGCTAAAGACCCCAGAGCCAAGCTTACCCGACACTATACCCAAGATATCCCGAACGTTAGCCTGTACGAGATTAGTATGGCTCTCAAACAGCTGAAAAACAACAAGGCGGCGGGTGACGATGGAATCACTACAGAACTTCTATACACGTATTTGCAACTTTTAGGGAAAATTGATCGATTGTAGAAAAGTCTGATACTACTTTAATATCCGAAAGTAACTACAAATTATGTGCAAGTATCACTGATAACTGATATCGTATTAAATATCGATAAAGGTGCTTCGGCCGGTCACATGGCAACGCTAGCCTATTGTTACTAACAACCTATGGCCCTTAAATGTCTGAAATAAGGAAATTTAAGTTAATTTTATAGTGTCCCCCTGCTGGGGCTCAAGCTTTCCTTAGGTATTGTCAATATTGATGAGGATAGGCGATAATCCGCAACACGGTCCAACTAAAACCAGTGCCTTTCCAAGCTCGGTGCAACTAGATAAACTTAGTTGCTTTATCACAGTAATCGCAGGCCCCACAGAACAAAGGACATCAGGCAGAGTCCCATAGAAAAAAACCAAAGAATGTATAACGTTTCTGTTTTTTTCAAAATGTAGGCATGTAATTAGTAAGTCATAGAAAATATTCAGATTTTTACGAAGATTTATGTTTTAAGAGTTATTTACGTTTGAAAGTTTTTTTTTTGGTGACCCCGACACTAAATAGCAACACCAGTTTCACGACAATACGTTTCGTTAGCTGTTTTAGTGATACAGATTAGCACCACAATGTATGAGTTGGAACCAGATCAAACGGAAAATCCAAGAACCTATAGAATATGAATATAAGGTTCTTGGGAAAATCTGTGCATATGTCGCACGTAAAAAAACGCTTTTGACAGTTGAGTTGACTGACATCAGGCATTTTTTTACTCTTGTTCCATATTAAAATTTTTGCAAAATGTTTTATCTCTTTAGATTTTTTTATGCACAACGGGGCAGTGCTTTTCTTTCACCTCAAGGCTGAAGGTGGAAGTACACTACACCCGGAATCCTCATCACTGATGTATGTAAATTAAATCATATTTGAATTCTAGTGAAACCTTTACAGATTTCATAAAGTACCCATATCGTAAGCAAAGCATCAATGTAATATTCTAACGTTCTTACTATTTCTCACAAAATCAGCTTATTTTTCCACCTCAATTTAGAGAACAAAAGATGTGAGATTTTTCATCACGTAGTTCCTTTTAAGAAGCAACACAATAAGGTAACGTATGAAAACAAAGCATTAAAATTTTCTTGCATTTTCCACATTCTCCAGTAGCAAAGAACAGTTCGAGATTAAGATAAATGTACGGTACGCGCAAAGCATAAGGTATATGCGGCTTCATTATTTACTTTACAACATATACTGCATGGCATAATGCTTAGTTGTGTTAAGTTTCCACGGAGAAGTTGCTTCTTAAAAGAAAGATTATATTAAAATGAAAATCCCTAATACTATTATTTTAAACTAGCGGCCGCCCGCGACTTCGTCTGCGTGGAAAGGTTTTTTGCTATCCCTCGGGATGAAAGGTACCCTATGTCCTTTGCTGTACCCCTAACAACGTGTATGCACAATTTCATGATGATCGGTTCAGTAGTTAAGACGTGAAGGCGTAACAAACAAACAAACAAATAAACAAACAAACGGACTTTCGCATTTATAATATTAGTAAGGATGGAAATAACTTTGTATGTCTATTATCTTTTCACGCTACTGAACTACCTGCTTTTGTTTTCCGGCTGTTTATTTATTTATTTAATCTTTATTGCTAATATGTAAAATACAGCAAATGGCGGACTTAATGTTAAAAAGGCATTCTCTCCCAGTCAACCAGAGAAGATGTGACAGTGAAAAATGTGCAGGCAATAAAGCGAATATGAAAAATAATAATATTAAAATTATACATAAATACTATACCATAACATAGATTAAATATATATTATAATATAAATATATCACTTACTTTATGTTGCTTATTCAAAACAAGATATTTAAAAGAATCCAATTACTATCACTGGAATGAAGTGAAAAAATAGTAAAATCTAATGTTTATGAAGTAAGTCTTTGTTTAAAAATAATAAGTAGATATACATGACTGTTTGTTGTCACAATAAAATAAATAAATCAAAAACCGCAGGCTTACTCAACAGTTCTTATATTATACGAAGGACGAAATAAGCGTCTATATGGTAAGAAACTTACGATTAAGACATGCTGTTATTGTTTGCTTCCATGAACTACGGTAACAACTCGTCATCAGGTAGACTGTGTAATATACAGAGGTATTTGTAAAATACTTACCAAGAATCTCACAGGAGTAGATTATTAACATCATTAACAACAACGTTTGTTTGTTCTACGACTTTTCCGAAAAAAGACAAAAATAGACTTTCCATACAAAAGTCCAAACAGCTGATATAGTTTTGTTTGAAAAGTCGTTTTTTTGTCATTTTCTAACGGAAACGTTGTTGTTTATGATGTGATGTTTTACAAATAGTCATGTATAGTTAGTATAATTTATCAGACCTATTTTCCTTTTGCTTCTTACGCGTTTTAAGTACTACTTCTTTTAGGTACCTAAGGCAAAACTAGTTAATCTTAAGGCAAGACTATTGCAGCAAGATAGCAGAGCTACAATGGATTTAGTCCAAGGCAGATTACTCTGAAACTCAACCTGTGGTTCAAAATAGGAGACAATCTCAACGAGCTTAAATCTATGGAAGTGTAATTGCATAATTGCAAACAAATATTGCTTAACCCGGCGGGAGTGTGGTGACAAAAATATCCATATTATAGTGTGTGGCGGGGTGTGACGTATGTACTCCAATACAAAATTGCATGTAAAATAAGTTTTTCCTTGAAATAACATCAAATGACTGCTGTATATTATATTTGGCGATTATTTAAGGGTAATTCAAATAAAAAAATATTTGAATTCTGTATATTTTTGTTAATTTACTTAGGAGATCTAAGGCACTAGTTTTTGGTAACACAAAAATTATTATTCTCATTTTAAATAATCACAATAATCAACAAGTTTAACTTAAAAAACATAAAAAAAACTTTAGGAACTTCAAAAAACATGAGTTCGTAGATAAAATAAAAATATGAAAACTTAGAAAGTAGTTTAGTAACACTTTAGGAACTTGAATCAAAATCAGTTCAATTTATTCATAGAAAATTATTCTATATTCATCTGAAGAATGTTCTAAAACTTCACCCAGCCATTACATAAGTCGTAAATTCACCACTTTCAATTGACATTTTTATTAACAACCTAAAAAAAGCAAAAACTTGCTAAAAGACTAAGCCACACGCTAAAAAAATCGGTCACAAAATGTATACACGAACTATGTGGTGGGGTGTGACCTACCCCACGGACGTTTGCACATGTGTATTCTGAATTCTGGCCGGCGCAACACCGCGATCATGCCATTTTCCCCTCCTGCAATCCCTTTCCTTCAGCAACAAGAAGCCGCTAAAATATAGCATGGCAAATTAAAAAGATATACCTACCCATGTAAAGTGCATTAGGGGTTTGTCACACCCCTCCACACTCTCGCCGGGTTAAAATATGGCACCACGGGACCGAAGAAGTACAACCCGCTCAGCTTTAATCGGGCCAGCCACGCACTCGGTGGCTGACGTTAACTTTCTTTACAATAATTGCAGTTTGTATTGTAGAGAAAAGAGAGAAAGAGAAAGTTTATTAGAAATGACGTCCTGTGTGTAGTCAAATGGTAGGCAGCAAAAATATGCAGAAATAATGTTTCATATTTTTTTCGTTTAAATATAGAAAATATCTATGAGTATACAAATTATGGTCACTAATAAGCAACCAGTGTTCAGAGGCTTTGTGCTGCATAATTAAATGCCAGCGTTTTTAGCTCCATCCACTTAGTTGTACTTTTTGTCACTACTGTTTGCCATTTTTGAGCGCAATGCTTATTCCATAGATTTTAGTTCGCTGGACAATCTGATCACCGCCAAGTCTAAGCCGCTTAAATCAATTTGCAGTTCATTTCGCATCAAATTCTAATTGGGATGATGACATTTTTATTTTATTTTATGTTACATAAATTACCTTTCAAAAAAAGAAACATTGGTAAAAGAATTATTTCGCTACCATGAAAACTGCCCGAGATATCATAGTTTGAAATGCACACAAATGGACTCACCCAAAAACGCTCCATACTAATAACGGCTACTCAATTATGACGTCACGCCTGAGTAATTTGTATGCAACGCGTAGGAAATTTGTTCGGCAGCTATATTAAATATTGTGTTTATCAAAATGGTTTCTTAGACAAATTTGCTATACATTTTACGGACTAATTAGAAGTATCATTTATTTTAATAAATTTTATACTTTTTAGGGTTCCGTACCCAAAGGGTAAAAACGGGACCCTATCACTAAGACTCCGCTGTCCGTCTGTCTGTCTGTCTGTCACCAGGCTGTATCTCATGAACCATGATAGCTAGAAAGTTGAAATTATTACAGATGATGTATTTCTGTTGCCGCTATAACAACAAATACCTACTAAAAACAGAATAACATTAACATTTTAGGGGGGCTTCCATACAACAAACGTAATTCTTTTGCCGTTTTTTGGTACGGAACCCTTCGTGCGCGAGTCCGACTCCCACTTGGCCGGTTTTTTTAAATGGACTTGTCCACCCAATTTTGAAGGGTCATAAAACAAATAATATGCAATATATAAAACCAAGAGGTATACAAGCTACTCTAAAAGTTTAATATGTTTACGATTTTTATTAGTATTTCGTTATTTTATTCATTAGTCATCATCCCAGATTGTAAGCGCAGTGCTGATACCTACAGATGTGATACGTAGTTCATACCTGTTAATAGTTCATACAAGTTTAGGCCAAATGATCACATAGCCATAGGTCTCGTAGTCGTAGCCCACATTTACTTTGTCGGTATGAATGTAATTAAATTCAACAGCGTTGTTATTTAAAAAAATCAAAATCATTTATTCAGTCTAAGTTGTTACAAGCACAAGTGAAAGCTACGCCATCGGTTAGCAAGCTCCTAATTGGGAGACGTAACAAGGAAAACCACTAAGGCACGCGTCAAAGACTGCTTTTTCCCTATCTTATTTAGTTCAGAGTCGTCAACAATTGAAAAATTAATTAGCTATCACCATAATAAGGTCAATTTATGTTTGTCTATCTTTCATTTCTGCCATTATTTCAGCTATCACTTTCGACCGATAGCAAACGGAAACTATTGGGAAATATGTCAGAAGGTAGCCTTAACTGTCAATTAACCTGAAGAAATATTAGATTCAGCAAAAACGCTAACGGGACTAAATCGATACAGTGTATGGACGTAATGCTATCTTTCAGAGATAATGCGGTTGGAAGTACTCGAGCGTATCAATAACGTAAAAGGTTTTTTGCATTTTTTTCTCATCTTCTTCATTACTTTTTTACCGACTTCAAAAGGAGGGAGGTACTCAATACGACCCGTTTTTTTTTGTTTTTTTTTGTTTTTGTATGTACACCGATTACTCGAAGACGGCTGGACCGATTGAAATGATTCAAACGATATTACATTAGGTAAACTCTCAAGTTGGTCCCATTTTTTAAAATTTTGAAATCGTTTTAGTACTTTTCAAGTAATCTTGAAAGAAGCACGAAAATAGTATGATTTTGTGTGAACTACCTCGATGATCAGTCGTATAACTTCTTTGTTTATGAACTGAATAAGATAATTATTTTTTTGTTGGAAAAGGGATATCTTAAGTGTAGTTCTTTAACCAACTTAAAAAAGGAGGTTCTCAGTTTGACCCGCATGTATGTATGTTTCTCCGCGATTAACTCACGTTTGGCTGAGCCGATTTTAATTTCTACCTAAATAATATACCTACACTACCTAATACAAAAGGTACCTACACTAAAAATAAAAAAATAAAAAATTGTTTAAAAAAACAAAAAACCGACTTCATAAACCTACCTCTAAAAAGCAAGAAATAATATTCGTAATAATAAAACACGTCTATTGAAGTCGGGTGGGGCTTTTAGAATAAAAAAAGGGATTTGTACTCCAGCCCCACCCGACTTCAATAGACGTGTTTTATTATTACGAATATTATTTCTTGCTTTTTAGAGGTAGGTTTTTTGAAGTCGGTTTTTTGTTTTTTTAAACAATTTTTTTAGAGAATAGACCTACAGGTCTTAAGGGCATAGAAATATGATTTAAAAAAAGATTAAGTATGCAATTTGTGAATCGAACCGCACTGAAATATTATTTTCTTACATATCTCCACCATTTTGAAAAAAATTTAAAAATAGCTCGACAAAAAAAATATATAATAATTTTCAAACCTACTCACAAAATTTCTCGAGAATCGGTTGAGAAATGCAACCTGTAGAGGAGAACAGACAGTCGGTTATACGATTGTTTTGCTTAAGCTGGAGCAGAGACGCTTCGCTTGCGCTTCACTCTCGTGTTGTGAAACTGTAAAAATAATTTATTTATGGTAACAGCATGACTACCTCCTTCCTCACTTTAAAAACTAAATAAAAAACTTGCTAGGTAACAACACATTATACCTTTCAAACGATACTTACGATGAACATCGAGCTGTTTTTTTTGTGTCTGGTATCTTCCGTTTTCCACAGAAATTCCGCCAACGCAACGTCCCGTAGTGAAAGATACACAGTGATTTTTGGAAGAATGCTCTGTTATTTTGATAATTTCCATCCCTGAGAATTTTGTTTTTGTAACCTAGGGGGAGTACAAAGACAAATACAAAACGTCATAAATAGCGCTACATTACAAAAAATATTATGTAAATCAAGATAAATAAAAGAGGTTTTATTATCCTCATTGACCGAGCGAGCGTGAAGCGCGAGCGAAGCGTATCTGCTTCAGCTTGGGCAAAAAAAGTCGTATGTCGGACTGTCTGTTCTCCACTGCAGGTCGCATTTCTAAACCGATTCTCGTAAAATTTTGTGAGCAGGTTAGAAAATTACAAGTATAGATTTTTAGTCGAGCCAGTTTTTCGAAATTTAACTAAAAAAATAATTCACCTATTTCGAAAAATTTTTTTAGAATTAGAAGCGTCATCAATATACCGATCAACACGTACTGTGTGCTTTGAAAACCTCGTCGCAAGATCTATTAGATTATTTTTTATATAACATACAATTTGAGCTACTTGTTAACATGAGGTCTACAGCTCACGGAGCCACTAGTATTTGTTATATATAGTTTAAAAATATTTACATTAAAGCAAAAACGCCGGTTTATCAAGGGAAAAGCTGTTTCATGCTGTAATGTTGTGCTTATGCGTCCTGCTAATAAGCTGTCTGTATTGTTGAATGTGCACGATTGCAAGACAAAGAAAGGAACAAGATGATATATATCTTTTAAGAGCAATGCAGCACAGCATACGTTGATTTAAATTCAAGGTAGAGTATTTTTTTTTTATTGATGCCCGAAGAATTAATGACCGTAACTTAGGCGAACTTATTTTTTTACACGCAAAAATATTTAGGACCTAACTACAGTTGCAAGGTTTGTCTCTATAACTTAAACCTCATTAGTTTCATTTGACCTGGAAATTTTGGGTTAAATCTGGTGTAAACGTTGCTAGGGGTTAATTTATACGTTTGTTCTTATGGAATATTTAATTAGGTCGTAAAAATCCTACCTAAATATTACTACATGCCTAAATTATTTCTACGACTTCAAAATATTTTAAAAAGTATCATTTATAATATTTTTTATCCGTAAAAACTTAATGTTCACTTACACACTACATTAATCATAATATTCTGCTTCAGCAAGTTCATGACTTTTTCTCAAAATCTCAGTAGGAGCTTTACTATAAAACTATGTAATTCCACGGTTTTAGTATGCCCTCGGGACACTCAATTTCCTTTACACTGTCACTTTTTCTGACCTCAGAAAGTTTACCGCCATTTTATATACATTTTATGGTAGGACGGGAACCTGAAAGCTTAAGTTGTCTGATCCCTTATACGTCTACAGACATTTGTAATCAACATTTCAAGGATTCTCTAAACGAATTTTGGAAGAGCCCGTTATTCAATTTATATTTCCTCATTAGAATTGACTGAAATTTCAACCAATTTGCAAACTTTTTTCCATTTTGATACGCAACTTCAGCTATACATATTTTCAACTAGACTATGTGTGGTCCGACTTAAAGGTGTTTTATTAAAGTTTTTACTTCTGAAAAATATTTCAGTAGATCCTTACTTAATCTTCTAATATAAGTCGTCAATGTTTTGGATATTAATATGAGTATTGACTCATGCACATATCTATTAGCATTTCTATGATTGACTTATACGGTCAATAGTTAATAGATAATTTTGACGTTTAATGTATTACTACTAAAAGAAAACTTACTTCAGGTAATAAATTTTAATTACATTAGGTACGAGTATGTTAAAACCTGCGCTACAAGCTAAAAAATTGTTTAAAAAAACAAAAAACCGACTTCACAAAACCTACCTCTAAAAAGCAAGAAATAATATTCGTAATAATAAAAACATGTCTATTGAAGTCGGGTGGGGCTGGAGTACAAATTCCTTTTTTTTTATTCTAAAAGCCCCACCCGACTTCAATAGACGTGTTTTTATTATTACGAATATTATTTCTTGCTTTTTAGAGGTAGATTTTTTGAAGTCGGTTTTTTGTTTTTTTAAACAATTTTTTATTTTTTTATTTTTAGTGTAGGTACCTTTTGTATGAGGTAGTGTAGGTATATTATTTAGGCAGAAAAACCGGCTCAGCCAAACGTGAGTTAATCGCGGAGAAACATACATATATGCGGGTCAAACTGAGAACCTCATTTTTTTAAGTCGGTTAAAGAACTACACTTAAGATATCCCTTTTCCAACAAAAAAATAATTATCTTATTCAGTTCATAAACAAAAAAGTTATACGACTGATCATCGAGGTAGTTCACACAAAATCATACTATTTTCGTACTTTTTTCAAGATTACTTGAAAAGTACAGAACCGATTACAAAATTTTAAAAAATGGGACCAACTTGGGAGTTTACCTAATGTTATAACGTATGAATCATTTCAATGGGTTCAGCCGTCTTCGAGTAATCGGTGTACATACAAAAAACAAAAAAAAAACGGGTCGAATTGAGTACCTCCCTCCTTTTGAAGTCGGTAAAAATCGCTTATTGACAGAGCAAGCGCGAAGCGCGAGCGATGCGTCTTTGCTTCAGCTTGGGCAAAAATTCTTTCGTATGTCAGTTTGTTCTCCTCTACAGGTCGCGTTTCTTAACCGATTCTCGTGAAATTTTGTGAGCAGGTTCGATAATTATATAGTTTTGTTGTCGAGCCAGTTTTTCCAAATTATGCTAAAAAAATCACCCAACTGAAAATGTTCAAAATTAGAAGCACCATATAGCTTAGATTAGATATTATGATATTAAAAGAATACCTAACCTACCAAACAGCACACTGCTTTTGAAAAGCAGTGTCAGCCTCGTGGCGACGTCTATTAGATTAATTTTTAGGGTTCCGTACCCAAAGGGTAAAAACGGGATCCTATTACTAAGACTCCGCTGTCCATCTGTCTGTCTGTCACCAGGCTGTATCTCATGAACCGTGATAGCTAGACAGTTGGAATTTTCACAGATGATATATTTTGTTGTCTCTATAACAACAAATACTAAAAACAGAATAAAATCAATATTTAAGGGGGGGGTTAACTTAGAACAAACGTGATTTTTCTTGCCGTTTTTAGCTCGATATTAATAACGACAACAGGTAGACAGTTGACATTTTCACAGATGATTTATTTCTATTGCCGCTATAACAAACCCTTCGTGCGCGAGACCAACTCACACTTGGCCGGTTTTTTAAACAACATACAATTTGAGCGAGGTGTACAGCTCACTGAGCCACTAGTAAATATAATTTCGCTTATAACAGGAAAACTCGAATTCAACCTACGCTTATTGATCAAAGCATGAAAAAAAATTCTTGGAAAATGATTTGATAAAATTATTTTTCTTTTTCCTTTTCAATGACATTACAAAAATCCCAACAGTTCGAACATTGATACGAATCAATCCCCTGAAAGATTTTGTTATCATCTTCCAATTGAAATTGGATCAGACTTGTCAGTCAACAAGATTAATTTATTGCTTGTGTTCGGGCAACCAAGAAAATATAATGTACTTATAATAACGCACAATTACTACAGCTTAAGAAATATAGAAATGCGAACTTATGCGAACTGCGAAAGAATGGAATGGGCTACCTGCTTATGTGTTCCCTGATAGTTACAACCTTGGTGTCTTCAAGGCAAGAGTGAATAGGCATTTCCTGGGCAACCGTGCTACACCAGACCACATCCTGTTTACCAAGCAAGATGGTGGACGGCCCAGTCTACAATAAAAAAAAACATTTTCTGTATTTGCTAATTTAAGTTTTGGTGATCACAGAAACACTGACAATGCAAAATCGTTTACTGAGGCTATCGGTCACAGGAAGTGGCAGAGGGGTAAAGACGAATATGGCTGTCATTTTGTGTCCAGTGGTTAATTCGTCCAAGTCACAAAACCTTTGTGTTAATTGAAACAAACTAAAAAAACTCGGTAGAATTTAAAAGAAGTTTTTTTGAATTAAAAAAATCAATATACCATATGTGTGGCTGTTTAATTTGATTCATTGTGACATAGTGATTTGATGTATTTGATACATTTGATAGTTTCTGACTGAATAATACAAATGAACATTTAAAGCGAATTCTATATCAAAAACTACAAACAAACAAATGTAGATATCGAACAAAAATAAACACAGGAACACACAAATCATCGTTATGATCGATAAATTTGAAATTGGTCAACGAAATGTTTTATTTATAATTCCGGGTATTTCATTGCAATATTAAATAATGTAGAATATTAAGAAATATTACTAACTTTTGGTAATATTCATATTGGATTGGACTTCATTAGCATGTTACTAGTAGTTTGCTTATTACGACACATAAAAATACAAAAAAATAATACATGTATAAAGAAAAAGTATACAAAAGGCGATTTGGTAAGCATCAATCTCTTGCCAAACTTGGAAAGGAAATGAGACAAAAAAGGGAGCAACCCATATCAGCAAATAAAAAAAGGGTGTAGTGTAAATATATCAAAAGATAAGGACAGTGCAAGTGATAGATAAAATTGAAATTTATTCGTAAATAGTATCTATTATGTTATGCAATAAAATTTTCAGTATCCTTATTTTGGCAATTAAATAGCTTTTTTCCTTGTTAATCCGATTCTTAAGAAGATATATGTAACAATTAATTTACAGTAAAATCAGTCAACTTCTTAGAAATGTGGTAAAAAAGTGTCAAAAGGGCCGTTAATGAAGAAATTGGGCCGCCTTTTATATAGCTCTTGCAAGGACTGAAAGTATATTGGCAGTAAATTTCAAATTAATGAAATTGCTGGTTTGGCAAAAATTTAACATTCGGGTGAAAAGAGACTTTTCTTGGTGATTGTCAGCTGTTCAGTTTCAGAAAGATTAAAATATAGCTTTTCCAAGAAGTACTTAGATTTTCCGAGATAATGGCCAGCCTATGCCTGTAGCTTTACCTTGAAGTTTGTGAAGCTTAAAATTTAATTTTAGTGAAATCTGTTCAGCGGGTTGACCTTTGAAACAGCCTTAGTAACAGATGTTTTTAGGGTTCCGTACCAAAATGGTAAAAAAGGTAAAAAACCCTTATGGTGTGACTCTGTCTGTCTGTCTGTCTGTCACAGCTGGATATCTCGAGAACTACTAATGGTATCAACTTGAAATTTGGAATTGTTTAAGATAACATTTGTCCAACTATTTTGCAAATAAGAAAGAAATAAAAAAATAAACATCATTTTGACAACAGAGGCTGAAAAGGGGTCTTAAAAATTTGAAGTGATGCTACTAGGGCATGTAGGGTATCATATGAAAGAGCGCCATTTGCTCGTTTTTAATCATTTTTTCTCTTTTTTATAGGCCGCATAGTTATCGACTTATGATGAAAAGTTAAAAAAATACCATCCCCCCCCTTATCTTCGAAGTTTACAAAGAGAAAAATCTGAAATAATTCTATGTGATAGCAGTTTATATAAAGATTATAGAAAAATAAAACTATGTCTCAACATAGCACGCTTTTTTAGATATTATCAAATTTCTAAAAAAGTTAACATTAGTTCCACTATCGGTCAAAAGATGGCACTGACCTAAAACTGCAATAATAATTTTATTATTCTACTCTGCAGTGTATTTATTATGATGGTATGGAACCCTCGGTGTGCGAGTCCAAATTTGCTCTTGACCGGTTTTATTTTATTTTAAGAAAATAAAATTGTTTTGTAACTACATCAAGTTAAGAATAAAAATTTAGCACCTATATGTTTTGGGCCTATATTAGGTATACTTTCGTGGGTTTCCGCACAAAAACTCACTAAGGTTTCATCAAAATTGAATGATGGTTCAGGAACACGTAAAGATAAATGTACACACATTTGCTTTTACGAGCTAGCTTTAAATTCTTTTATTTTACCTTAGTATTATTTTCGCTAAAACGATCAGATATTGAGGTTACCCGACACTGCACTCGAGATATCACACAACACTTCAATCCAAGTGGTTATCGAAATACTTTAACAAAAACCGTAACAATAGCTGCTTTAGATAATATCCGTAGATAAAAACGACTTTGTTATACTTCGGTGGATATCCAACGGTTTGGTCTTGCTATCTTTATATACGGTAGCTCTTTTGAGATATGTATGTAGATGTTTCTGTGAGGATTTTTATTCACTTTAAGATAAACAAGGTGAAAAAGTGACTAAAGCGAATACTGGCACAATAGTTTAGTTTTATTAACAAATAATAAACACACCGTAGTCATATTAATTAAAATATACCCTAAGAAACTAAGTTAAGCGGTTTTATAAGGAAAATGAGGCAATTTCAAGATTTATGTGTATAAAATGACTGTCAATAAAAGTATTATAAATTCTCACTTTTTAAGCTTACGCACTCACTAGACATGAAATAAAACAATTTTTAACGGATACTAGCGCGGTTTTATTGAAAGTACTTTGGTAATTAGTTCATATTTGGTTTGATTTTTGATGTTTCGGCAACTTTGCAGCTACCTACCGTGGTCACGGGGGACTGAAGCTACCGAGGGTAGACTCACGGGCTCACGGGTAGCTTCAGTCCCCCGTGACCACAGTGGCTGCAAAGTTGCCGAAACGTCGGGAAAACCAAAAATCAAACCAAATACCAACTAATTACCAAAGTACTTTCAATAAAACCGCGCTAGTATCCGTTAAAAATTGTTTAATTTCATATTATTAATTCTGTATAGGTATTCAGATCAAGGAAGCTTAGTTTACAACTTTTCTATATTACAAAAGTTTTCTATATTACAAATATTTAGAGCGGTTAGTCAACTAGGTATGTATCTTTTTGGAAATTAAATGAAATAATATATTTTTAATATTACGGCTTCCACGTTTCTTTTTATAAAGTAAATAAAAATATGCATATCTTTACCGATATGAGATATCAACCCATCACAGCTGGAGTGATTTCCCAAGCCGTGTTCCAAAACAATTAGAATAAATTAAAATAACGTTAACGGGTCGTAACTGCGTATTACAATCTGGGGGTTGAAACAAAAATTACCGAATTTCATTCCAATAGCAACAAACTTGATACTCGATGGAATTACGCTTCGCTGATTCCGTAATTGAAAATGTAAATACCTTTTCAAATGGATCCGCTATATGTGAATTTTTAACTCTAAGCGGTTGTTCAGAGCGAGCTCAGTTATTTCACACAATTATTAATGTTAATAAATTTGAATAAAGTATTAATTTCACCAGCTATCAGTTTTTAAAACGTAAATTTTTCTCAGATTTTCATAAGATTAATAAGCAAAGAATGAAGATATTCTAGAGAACGTTAGCTTATTAAATTTTGGATTTTTCGCATTCACAATTCTAAAATATATTAAGATTAATGATATACCTACCTACTAGAAGAAATACTAGACAAAATCGACTCACCCGTAGCACTTCAGACGGAACTAGAACCCGCTCCCTTGTTGGGATTCCGGTCCAATGCACTGACCAATTATGCTACCGAGTCGCTAGTGGGAGCGGAAAAATTATCTAGTACCTAATTTTTAGGGTTCCGTAGCTTAATGGCAAAAAACGGAACCCTTATAGAATTGTCCTGTCTGTCTGTCTGTCCGTATTTCACAGCCACTTTGTTTCAAAACTACTAAGATTAAACAGTTGAAACTTATTAAGTAGATGTATTCTGTAATTTTTCATCAAACCTATATGTGCGGGGGGTGTCTTTAGATAGGTATTTCAAAATGACATTGAGGTTTTTAAAATCTTTTTTTTTTCAAAGTCAACCGCTTGAAAGATATACACATCCAAAGTGTTCAATGTGCCCCCCCTCTAACTATTATATAAGAAAGTGAAAAATCTAAAAAAAATATGTGCTGTAGATCTTTATAAACACTTTCAACGAAAATTAGTTTAAACGAGATATATATTTAGAGATATACATTACATTTTGCAAAACCGCAAATATAACTTTGTCATTTATACAAACACAATGAAAAACAAAGTTATTTTTGCAGACGAAAAATGTTAGTATAGTATGGTATAGCGTAAATACGGAACTCTGCTGCGCGTGGCCCGACATGCACTTGGTCGGTTTTTACATTTTCCTTGTAAGCCAGAATTATTTCATCAATGTGAGGAAATACTCTAGACATTCGAATAAAACAACTTTCCAGATATTTGACAATCATCTTATCGATGATTCCGTCTGTTCTACGTAAAAAAATTCGCATACATGCTGAATTTTTTTGGGCAAAATTGCGATTTTTTACACAGAACAGAAGAAAAACGTAAATATTCAGTGCTTGGACGAATTAACCACATTCAGTGGCTTCTTTGCTTTCTGTTGTCAATTCAATCAATTTAAATTAATTCATGTTCAAAAAATCAAAACTATGGTAAGAGGCAGTACCTTTTACACGTTTTTAGAAATATTCAATTTCTTTTTCTATGTAATAGGATTATGTGTGTAATTGTCTATTATTATAATCGTCATTTTAGCATTTTTCCACAAACCTCTAGGAACCCCCCCCCCCCCATGAAAAGACACCTCGATACGCCAATGTGTGTAAGTCATGTGTGTGCGCTGACGTTTTTACCGACTTCAAAAGGAGGGAGGTACTCAATTCGACCAGTTTTTTTTTTTTTGTTTTTTGTATGTACACCGATTACTCGAAGACGGCTGGACCGATTGAAATGATTCAAACGTTATTACATTAGGTAAACTTCCAAGTTGGTCCCATTTTTTAAAATTTTGAAATCGGTTCAGTACTTTTCAAGTAATCTTGAAAAAAGCACGAAAATAGGTGTAATTATTCTAAGGAAAATAGTATGATTTTGTGTGAACGACCTCGATGATCAGTCGTATAACTTCTTTGTTTATGAACTGAATAAGATAATTATTTTTTTGTTGGAAAAGGGATATCTTAAGTGTAGTTCTTTAACCGACTTAAAAAAGGAGGTTCTCAGTTTGACCCGCATGTATGTATGTTTCTCCGCGATTAACTCACGTTTGGCTGAGCCGATTTTAATTTCTACCTAAATAATATACCTACACTATCTAATACAAAAAGTACCTACACTTAAAATAATTTTTTTTTTATAAAAACAAAAAACCGACTTCAAAAAAACTACCTCTAAAAAGCAAGAAATAATATTCGTAATAATAAAACACGTCTATTGAAGTCGGGTGGGGCTTTTAAAATAAAAAAAGGGATTTGTACTCCAGCTCCACCCGACTTCAATAGACGTGTTTTATTATGCTTCAGGATTCTTCCTTCGATATTAGTACTATTAACACATGTAGTATCGCTTGCATGTATCACCACTTAGCACGTTATTTTAGAGTAATAACCTAAAAAACCTAAAAAGAGAAGGTATTTGATTTAGAATTGACAGATATTTTGACATTTCCGGCTCGAATTCTCATCGCCGCCATTCGGCGCCAACCTTTTCATTCGCTTTTCGTGCTTCGCCACGGACGCACGCATACAATCTCAAAGTGAGAATTCTTCAGAATTATATTTTATACAGTGAAAATTTAATTATACTTAGTTAAAATGCTTCGTGCAGAAAGGAAAAAAGTTTTCAAGACGGAAGAGGACAAGAAGAAGAATACAAGATGGAGAAACACTATTAAATGCGTAACTGCCATTTTGGGCTTTTACCGTTTACTTGGCTTGAACGCGTAACTGCCAGACTGGGCTTTTACCGTTTACTTGCCTTAACTGCATAATTGTTTGCTTACCTTTATGAATGCGTAACTGCCATACTGGGCTTTTACCATATATATTTATTTTACTTTAATGTACATGAGTACAAAAAGAGCGGACTTAATGCTAATAGCATTCCCTCCCAGACAACATTGTTTGCTGAGATTTAAAAATGCGTAACTGCTACACTGGGCTTTTACCATTTAATTATTTAATTTGTCTGACACGAACTTACCATACTGGGTACTTTCTGTCATAAGGCATGTGTCTAATAAGGCATGAACCAAATATCTTTTGCACTCGAAATAGTCACACTGGACTATTTCACCGCATAGATAGGTCAGACAACGCAACTGCAACAACAGCAACTCAAAGTGCCCCTGATGACGCGACAGTGTAAAAAGCAAGCTGCCCTCAAAGGTTACCATGTTGGAACCGTTGCCGAGCACCAATCGGGTGACTCCGCCGTCCGCCGAATTCGCCGCCATCCGCTTTCCAGCCAGGCGGCTGCTCTGCTGGAGCTGCAACAGCAGCCCTGACAACAGCTTAGTTCATCAGGTATGAATTTTGATATCATAGATATCCTTGGTGTTGCGTTGATCCCAACGGAATAATAGAGTACCATCGGTACTGAGATAAATTTCTGGCTTGCAAAATGTATATAATATAATTATGTATGATTTTATTATACACATTATTACAACTGTAACGAAAAACTGCCAGTCTAACGTTCATAAGCAGAGCTATAAATAAATGCTAAAATTTATCAACTTCATGGAACCAGATAATAAGTTATACAGCAACTAGCTGATACCTGATATTTCACAATTTTTATATGAAATAGCTTCTATTAATATAGGTACGCCTAACATGAGCCTGCTGATAGAAATTTCAATAAGAAATTGAATAATAGAATCCATACATTTTGTTATCCATAAATGCAGTTTTAATAAGTAAAAACTTTAAACATTTGCCTTAACTAGGAGATCCTATGTTTCAGGCTTATTATTTATGTTTAATCACTAACTAATTAGTATGTTTATTTCTAAGCTATGCCCTTGTAAAATGTAAAAATTACCTGTCTATTAATTTTCAAATTGAATTTGTGTGTGTAAAACATAAATTGATTGATCTTAATGATAATGATTCTGATGTGTAGAAATTATTAGCCAAGTGAATATATTATAGTGATAATGAAGCTTAAGGAGCAGCTTTCCAATATAGAACACCTTTTTATGACAGTAATTTAAGACAATGTTTTGCACTTTATACATTATACAATGGGGCATTGCAACATTCATTTGTTGTGCACAACATACATTTTATTATAAACAGAAGGTATATGGTCAACTCAAGTGTAATTGATGCTGTCCACTTAAAAGGCCACCAACAGTTGAGTCGAATATGAATGATGCATTGGCCACAGGCCTGAGGTTAACGATATTGATCAACGAAAAAACTGTAAGTAAACCGGGCGCAGTACTTAAATAAAACATAAATTTTAAAACTGATTTATTTGCTGGTACATTTTGTTTTAAAACAATTTAAACTTGAAAACAACAAACGAAACATGCAGCCAGGTATACCATATGCTTAATTCCGACGGCAAACGAATATCCAGACGCGGCGACGAAGCCCCATCAACGATTTCTTTCGTCGATAGCAGCAGACCCGCAGGCGGCCGTTACGGTCCATCGAAACAGTTGCCGAGGAATCGAGGATACATTCGTCAACATTCACATTCGATCATCGTACGCGGGGTAAGGATACTCGTAAGGATCTGGTGCAGTTAGCGAATACAGGCAGTGGTCGCCAACTATAGGCACATAGGCGTCCACATAGTGGTTTGGTCTAAATTCGACATGAGTAAAAATACTATTTTCACTGCGTTAGGAGAGGACCAAGATTATTATTATTTTCTTTTATACTCACTCGTACTCACTTGTGCCATCTCCAGAGATATATATTAAATTCTAACATTAATTTGACTAAAATTCGGGCGAAATACATAACAGTCACATAATACGTATGTATTTTAGTGACAGACAATAATTTGTCAACTACACATTAAGTTGAAGGTTCAACATCTATGTTCGAGAAAAAATGTTTTATCAGGTTGTCATATCGGGTTTAGTTAAAATCTAACAGAAGTCATATTAGTATAAACTGTAAAAACGTCCTATAATAAGAATAAAAAATGCTTATTGTTTATAACAAAACACATTCTAGAAATCCCAGAAGTCGCATTATTATAAACAGTTTAAAAGTTAACCTATATTGAAAATAAGAAATGGTTATTGTTTGTAAGAAAACAAGAATACAACATAGAAGTCTTTGCATTTTAGAAATCCCATCAACTTTATGGTTTTAATATTGGAAAAGTAATAGAAATATACGAATTTAAATTCTTAACTTTTGGGTATTGTAGTGCCCATATTTTTACAAAATTTATGCCGCCGGCTACGACTTCTTAGACAGCATTATCTCCCTGTTATATTGGACATAATATTTACTCTAACAATGTGTCTCAGAACATTTTTTAAAGAATTGAGATACACAATAAATTAAAACACCTTTTTTTATACAGCTACCTTCACACCTTTCCATTAAGGTCTTTTACAAGAAAAACATTCACAAAACTGCAAAATAAATTATGACTATTATTCATAAAATATTATGTATTAAACCTGTAGATACCGGTATAATATTATATTTTACTTTATTTAGTTGAATGTCATCGATACTTACACCGAATTAGAGAAGACATAGTTGTGGAAAAATTTTCTCTGGTACCTCTCAACAACGGGGTAGACTGGGGGACACTTGTGGCCAGGAATCAAAACATTGAAAAATAATTGCATATAAATTATCTAGCTAGAACATGTAGCTTATTATATTTTCATTGCCTTTTTTATTATTGTATTCGGTGTAAAGTATTCTAGTCGTTATTATTTGATTCACTTATTCAAAAAATTATTACCAGTTTTGGTATTTTCGGATTGAAATTGAGTAAATTCGAATGCAAGTCGAATAAGTTGGAGAAATAAAATAAAATAAAGTAGAAATATTTTTCTTGATTCCTAGCATTTGGATCCTAAAGCGATTATTTTTTAATTTTAGATTTTAGCATTCACAACGCTATTTTTGTTTAGTGCCTATTTTATTTACAAAGACAATTCTGTCACTATCAATCGAACAAGCTATTATTTTTATTCTTTTATACCAGTTTCTTAGTGTTACAATTCTGCCATCATGATCGTCATAATTTTAAGCCTTGATACCCATTGTTTACATGTAATATAGTGTCTATTAAAGTACTAACATCCTATAACTTCCAATTCCAGGGACGGAAATTCATCGCACAAATAGACTGGTTTGTACAACATTATCAAGGTGATATTATTTTACAGGTATATTACTATGTTATTTAAGCTTGTATGTCTGCTGATACTATCAGAAAGTACAGAGCTTGGTTATAAAAATGGTTCGATTATTCACGAAATAACAATATAGACATAATAAACACAGAAGTGTGTAACACAATTATTAGTATTACTTAATATTGGATTCATTATTGATTTCACAATATGAGCTAATCTCAAGGTTTGGTTTTGAATTTAACTACGCCTTGGCGTAGACTTACATTGCTCAAATACAATGGATATCTTAGATTTCTTATTACTATTTATTAAATATTTTCCAATTAGTTTTTTTTTCTAACTTTTCTAACTTAAAAAAAAACAAGTTTCACATTGAGGTACCTTGCCTATTGCACATAGAATGAAAACAATGTAATCTATTAATTTTTTGTTTACTTTAAGTATGAAACATGAATTCTTCTTAGTTTGACATAAACCATTCTATAGTTACCTTCTTTTTCGAGAATGCTACATATTATTATTATAATAAACATTTCATAATCACTTCTTTTTATTTATAAATATAAAATAAAAATAGTAATACATATTAAAAAAAAAAAAGAAATGAAATTCTTATATGAAGAATAGATAATGGATTACTGAAATGTAAAATTCAATGAAAGTGGAGTAGACTCAAATCCATGGTAACCAGTTTTAGCACTCGACGTACGCCGATACCTATATAGGTATGTTATGGCTATGTAGCCATAACATTTATTTTTTATTATAGAAATTCCACGTAACACGGCGGAATGGTAGATGATTTCACTATCTTTGCAAGATATCATCGACTAATGATAATTAAACTGAATTTCCCTAACGAATCTTGCTTATTTTTTTTTTGGTTCCAACCATCTATATGTACCATATTTGCTACCAAAACATTAAGAATTATGTTAAATGTGACTGATTTTCTTTTTTAAATTTAAAAGACTAATTACACAAGAGATGATATTTCCATTTTCTTATATAATGCTTTAAACATCTACATGTGTTAATAGTACTAATATAGAAGGAAGAATCCTGAAGCATAATTAATGATTAAACGAACTTACCTGTAAGTGAAGTTCTATCATAATTATGCGAAGGATTCTTCCGAAGATATTAGTATAGAGTCCCACCCTCCCTACTGCTTATTGTTAATTACAATAAGTGTTCACCCACTGAAGAAAATGAGGAAATATCATACGATTTGTACTTTAAACTAAATGAAAAGGTTGGCGCCGAATGGCGGCGATGAGAATTCGAGCCGGAAATGTCAAAATATCTGTCAATTCTAAATCAAATACCTTCTCTTTTTAGGTTTTTTAGGTTATTACTCTAAAATAACGTGCTAAGTGGTGATACATGCAAGCGATACTACATGTGTTAATAGTACTAATATCTTCGGAAGAATCCTTCGCATAATTATGATAGAACTTCACTTACAGGTAAGTTCGTTTAATCATTAATTATTACGAATATTATTTCTTGCTTTTTAGAGGTAGTTTTTTTGAAGTCGGTTTTTTGTTTTTATAAACAATTTTTATTCGTGGCAACTACTTTACGTTTTCTACATAAACTATGTCAATTCCAGAACACGTTTTTGCTGTAAGCGATCCTTAAGTAGTTATGCTTGTTTTAAGTAAAACTGAATCAGTCTAACTACGTCAGAATTAGATTAACGAAATACACAACGTTTTAGTGGAAATACCTACGAAGCAAATTATAATTAAATTGAGTAACAACTAGACACCACTTGTCGTAACTTGTCAAGCAACAATGAAGATGAGTTATGTCTGCCATCTGCCAGAAAATCGTGGAAACCTTAATGAATTAATTAAATACAAGAGCTCAAGTGATTAAGAGCGATAAAGGTTTATTTCGTCCTTAAAATAAAATTGGACCTCTTTAGAAATACTTTGACAATAATTAAGATTTATTAAAACTTGGAAAACGATAAAAAGTTTGAGCCATTTCAGAGGCAAACACTGTAAATCACGCTTTAAGTTCAAAGAAATAAATTAGATCTTCGAGCAAATGTTACCTGGAAAATGGTTGGACTAATTTTTTTCTTATAATGTCTCCATGAGTAAGGGTGAAACTATATTGATCCATCTAGTGATGTTATTTTCTGAAAATCTGTTTCTTTCAGCAGCTCCAAATATGTTTCTGAATGGTATTTTAGTCCCTAACTAATCGATGTTTTTGTAGTGACTAAATTTTTATGATAGATAATAATAATAAATAATTAAATTAATAATGCTCGGAACCCTTAGCGCAGTAAAGGCAGAATTGATACTATTGAAACAAATCGTCCTCAAATACTCATAAAGACACTTATTTAAATATTTGTCAACGAAGGCTTATCAAAGTGACATAAAAAAAAATGAAAATTGTAACTATTCGCCTCACTAGATGGCGTTGATGGAAAGAGAAGTGTCAAAATTGGCTTTTAAAATAAACGGCCTGTACCAAAGTGGCTAGTAAGCGCTCGCTGGCTGACATCTGCCCAAAGAGAAACATTTTAGAGTTACATCCAGCCTGGCGCAACTCTCTCAGTAAAAAACGATCTATGAAACGGAGGCGAATTTTCAACCCGTCTAAGTTTGAAAGAACGTTGACAATCCACAAAGCAGTAGATAAATGACAACATACGAATTTAGGCGTATTATACTTCGCCTCATCAAAGAGTATTCTATCATCTTTGACCGTTTTACCGCGAATGCCGTTTGACGTTTTTCTTTTGTTTGTTTTCGTTGAATTCGCCTCC
Source organism: Agriphila geniculea (assembly GCA_943789525.1). Lineage (NCBI taxonomy): Eukaryota > Metazoa > Arthropoda > Insecta > Lepidoptera > Crambidae > Agriphila > Agriphila geniculea. The sequence continues at coordinate 11,698,785 of OX038890.1, read as the reverse complement.
GTTTCATACTCACGCTTTTTGTATGACACTCCCGTCTCTTAAAACGCTAGTTATTTTTACATTCTCTTTGGTTACATCTTCCTGCCTACCTGTACTCTTCGAAGCTTGGTAAAAATTTATTTATTTAAAAAAAACACATTGACACATATATTTTTATCAACGCCATCTATCGAGCCTACAGATTTTTGTCATTTTGAAAAGGCCTCATTAATAATCTTTTTTGACCTAAGCCACAGAATACATAATTGCCTAAAAAGTTACATAATCAAACTACTCAGTACAAAAAAGCTCTTGTTAACTAGGTACTTACTTTTCTTTCAATAACTTTATAAGAATGATAAACTTTCCCAATATCTGATCCCTTATAAAGTTTTCCTTTATTAAAAAACAATCTTCAATCTCATAAAAAAACTTTCTCTTTTTTGCTTCACATAATCATGCCTGTTTTATATAAATTATTTTTTATTAGTTCAGTCAAGATCAAGATCCATCAAAAAGCTGACTTCAAATTTCAATAACACCCAATTATTTCTATTTGCATTCCCCTATTCGAATTTGAATAGAAATTCAAATAACCAAATCAACTGTCTATTCGATAACCTAGAAACTACATATATTTTACTAGCGGCCGCCCGCGACTTCGTCTGCGTGGAAAGTTTTTTTGCTATCCCTCGGGAACAATCCTTGTTTTCGGGATGAAGGGTATGTCCTTCTCTGTACCCCTGACAAAGTGTATGCAAAATTTCATGATGATCGGTTCAGTAGTAAAGACGTGAAGGTGTAACAAACAAACAAACAAACAAACAAACAAACGAACTTTCGCATTTATAATATTAGTAAGGATGTGTTTTATTACAATCATTCATACACTTTTTATAAATTAACCTAGCAGACTTGACATTGCCATAGAACATTACATTACCATAGAATGCTGGAGCATTTGATTGTCATAATGTATATCAACTAGGACACTAGGCTAGGACCTAGGATCTTTCATACAATAATGGGTAAAAAACTACCTGGATATATTTATCAATCTTACTGGAAACCTCAATAACTCCTTTTTACACCCATTGCATATTGATAATTATTTTCTTCGTAATTCCAGCCATCAGTAAACAATGGAGGGTTGTGAATTCTAACAATCCATTTCTGTGGCTTGAAGATGAGATAAAATGAGTCAAGAAAACAAAGAACAAAATTACGCAACTAAAAGCACAAACCAAGCTACAAAGTAAAATATTTTTTCAATACACTTGCTCGTAAAGTAAGCCCTAATACATCGTTTTTAGGGCCATAAATCGAGCTATAACAAACGCGTGCAATAATATATAGAACACTAGGTTGTTATAGAATTATCCCTACAAAGTTAAATTAGTACCTTACTGCAAGTTCTATGCGAGTAAACAGAGCATTCCGAATTTAACCGGGTAATATAGCTTTCTTTTTTTAATAACAACAAAGAGGTTTTATACAGCTGAAAATGTATATTCATTTTTTAAATAAATAAATGTGTAAGTCCTTAATTAAGTCAAACAAATATTTATTATTATCAAATTATTCATAATTCCCAATGTTTTGCTCTAAATGCTAAAATATTTGCATTTTATCAATTAAAATTATAAGTTTGAAGTAGGCTGTATGCTCCCTCACCCCTTTGTTCGCAAAATATTCTTGCATTGGGCGTGTGAAAAAATAAAAAAAAAAACTTACGCGCCTATTCCCATAATTGTCATATTTTGTTTTTGTCGTATTTGTTGCTGTGTGGTAAGTTACTTTGTATTTTCCTCGCAAATGTGTTGAAAAACGTCGTATGAAACTCGTGAGCTTTTGCTCATTGCAACCTAAGCTAACTTGTCTCATAATGTACTATTAATAAATCTCTTATAAAAAAGTGAAGGGGTGACTGGCAGACTATTGCCCAGCCCAAACCACTGAACCTAGAGACTTGAAATTTTGTACATAGAAATTTTATACAGTGTAAACAACACCCATTAAGAAGGGATTTTTGGAAATTCCACCCCTAAATGGTTGAAAAAGGGGTACACAGTTTGTATGAAAAAATTATATTAAATAGACATTCCAACTTGAAATTTCGTAGGAGTACTTCTGAACACAAATAAGCAAACACGTATTTCGTGGTTTTCCGAAACTCAACCCTTTAGGGGGTAAATGGGGTAAAAAAGCCCAACATCGATATGGGTGTCGTTATCGAGGTTTTATGGGATGTTGATTGCGAAAATGGCATTTATTTTTAAGTCCTACATAGTAGCTAAAGGGATCAAATGGGGTTCATGTTTTGTATAAAAAAGAAATATTAAATAGCCATTTTCACGTGAAAGGAGTACTTTTAAAAACTAACAACTTTTAACAGCAAACATGTATTTTGTGATTTTCCGATAATTAACCCCTTATGGTGACGGTGATGGGGTAAATAACCCCATAGAATAGAATATCATTTATTTGTATTTGATTAAGGTACACGGGAGGTCTTTAAATGATCTTCCTATTCACTATTAACAATAGCATGCAAACACTATTTTCAATTAAAATTAACAAGTACTTATAAGTACTTTTTTTTCATAAATTGATATGGATGTCTTTATTGAGGTTTATGTTGATAACGAAAACAATATTTATTTTAAAGTTCAACATGGTGGCCATGCTTCAACCTTTCCTTCAGAACGTTCAAAACATTCAGGGGGGAAATGAATTCTATATAAGGTCCTTCTTAAATAGTGCACATAATTTTAAGGGGTCAATATACTCATGCATACCAACAACTTTTACAATGGGACCAACATTGAAATCCGTTTCCGTCATTTTGAAAAACTTCGAAAAACTGGATCGAGAAAAAAATTGTATATAATTTTCGAACCTGCTGACAAAATTTCACGAGAATCGGTTGAGAAATGCGACCTATAGAGGAGAACAAACGGACAGCCGCCGGAAGGACATACAAAAGAATTTTTGCCCAAGCCACGCATTATTAGCTTGTCTATTCTATACAATACAAAAATATCGGTGATTGGCATAAGCTGGCAACATAATAATTTAATTTAATATTACTTATTTAAATTAGTTTTTTCAGCATGCTGCTGTCAAAATTAGATACTAATAACTCAAAACAGAATCAAAGAAAATCGCTGTGCAAATTCAAATGTTTTATTTGGACGTCCATCTATTTTCCATTAGGTAACAATTGTTATGAGCCTGTTATAACAATGCTCTATGATTGTTCTTAAACAAACATTTATAGTAACAACCGTAACCTTGAATCCTATATAATCATCAAAGAGAACGGAACATTAGTTTGCCAAGTTTCAAATACGTTCAGCATGTGTATTTTATAATATTTGACATTGAATTCACATGGAGTTTTCATATTAATTCAAAATAAGACATATTTTTCAATATTGGGATAAAAATATTACCAAATCAAAGCAAAATCTTTATAAGAAAATTAGTTTTTCCACATTGACAATGTGGAAGTCCTAGTTAAACTCATTATGAAATTAGATATCATAAAAAGTTTATTTAAAAATTTATATATTTTTTACAATGCTCAAAAAAGGAGTGTATATGTGTTCAGGGTTCATGTATGTTTGTGTGTATGTGAGTTTCTTTATTCCACCATAACTTCTAAATGGCTCAACAGATTTAGATATATGCGGTATAATTAGAATCCTTATATCGTTCTTAGTGACACTGGCTATATATTTTTTAAAAAGTTAATATGGCGACGGCTCGACGCCATTTTCAAAAAAAATTTTTCTTCTTCATTTATTACAATATGAGGCATCAAATGAACTGCCTTAATGAGCACATTTCAAAATTATATCATTTGTCACTAAAATGTGTAATAAATAAATAAAAAAAATATATTAAAAACATGACTGCTCTGCCCAAAACCAACTAAAAAGTTAAATGACAAGTGTCATTGCAGTCGGGGGACCTCTTTGATTAAAAATTCTACCACAAAACGGTCCCCCGACTGCAATGACACTTGTCATTTAACTTTTTAGTTGGTTTTGGGCAGGGCAGTCGTGGTCTTAATATTTTTTAAATTTATTATTAGTGTAGGATATTCAGTGTAGGATGGGTGAAAGACGTGGAATGGAACGGAAGTAAGAGTAACAGGGAGAGGTGCGTGTGCGAGAGGGAAGAAGGATTAGACTGACGGATAAAGACAAGGATTAGACTGACGGATAAAGACAAGGATTAGACTGACGGATAAAGACGTAAAAAGACGCAAGACGTTCTAAGATTTGTTATTTAATTATATTACAAGAAATATAACGTTCCCGAGCAAATATCTCTTTTATTGATACTAAGATATTATAATAGTAATAAATATGAATGAACTAGCTTCCACCCGCGACTTTGTCCGCGTGGACATTCGGAAAATCCCTAGGGAAACTTTAACCGGGATAAAAAGTATCCCATGTAAAACATGGGATATCCAGGTTATAACTGTCTGTGTGTCAAATTTCATCCAAAACTGTTCAGCCGTTTTTGCGTGATTGAGGAACAAACATCCAAACCCACAAACTTTCACATTTATAATATCAGTAGGATAGTGTTTAACTAGCTTTGTAATCAAATCGATTGATAAATATTTGTTTTTTTTGTCGCGGGCCTGACGTCGATGAAGTGGATGACTTATTACGAACATAAAAAATAATTAGGTACCTACTACAAAAATTCTTTTGAAGTCAAAGCACAATTTATAGTAAATATTTTATCATTGCGCTGTCACTGTAAAGTGAATGTTACCTTGATGTCACCCCTAAGTCACATTTCAAGTCTTTTTGGTGTAAAGGGGATCATACAGCTAGCGCTGCAATGAATTTTTCAGATACACTTTTTCAAGGATTTTCATGAGAAAATTAATATGCTCAATCCAAACAAAAGGAATATTTTAATTCAGACAGGTTTTTTTGTTAGTTAATCATAAATCATAACACAGTTTGTGAGTAAATAAATAGTTTGTATAGGTAATGTTGCATGTTACCTAGTACGGGGACTTAGATAAATATTTTTTCTTTTAGTTTATTGATATTTATTTAATTATTCGTATCCAATAGATTATAAATAAACATGTGTTTGCATATTACAGAGTTTGTGTATGATGCACGGAATTTAAAGTACCAACATATTTCATAATCCTCTGTGTTTTCGTACCTGAAGTTGTCTACCCAGCGTCCTATCATTGAATCGTATCCTAGAGATTGGAAATAAACATATCTTTGCATATTAAAGAGTTTGTGTATGATGCACGGAAACTACAGTACCAACACATTTCAATCCTCTGTGTTTTCGTACCTGAAGTTGTCTACCCAGCGTCATATGATTGAATCGTATCCTAGAGATTGTAAATAAACATGTGTTTATGTATGATGCACGGAAACTACAGTACCAACACATTTCAATCCTCTGTGTTTTCGTACCTGAAGTTGTCTACCCAGCGTCATATAATTGAATCGTATCCTAGAGATTGTAAATAAACATGTGTTTGCTTGCATATTAAAGAGTTTGTGTATGATGCACGGAAACTACAGTACTAACACATTTCAATCCTCTGTGTTTTCGTACCTGAAGTTGTCTACCCAGCGTCATATGATTGAATCGTATCCTAGAGATTGTAAATAAACATGTGTTTATGTATGATGCACGGAAACTACAGTACCAACACATTTCAATCCTCTGTGTTTTCGTACCTGAAGTTGTCTACCCAGCGTCATATAATTGAATCGTATCCTAGAGATTGTAAATAAACATGTGTTTGCATATTAAAGAGTTTGTGTATGATGCACGGAAACTACAGTACCAACACATTTCAATCCTCTGTGTTTTCGTACCTGAAGTTGTCTACCCAGCGTCATATAATTGAATCGTATCCTAGAGATTGTAAATAAACATGTGTTTGCACATTCAAGAGTTTGTGTATGATGCACGGAAAGTATGATGCACGGAAACTACAGTAACAACACATTTCAATCCTCTGTGTTTTCGTATCTGAAGTTGTCTACCCAGCGTCATATAATTGGATCACCAACCGAATAGAGAGGAATTCGGGAAATGTTCCCGAGGAGAGCGTGTAACTAAGTTTCAGAGTTATGGGTCGCAATCGGCTTACTTGAAAATTTCTCCGAATCAAAGATGGACTTTGTTAAAGTTCGGATGAAAGCGTATTCATAGATTCTGAGTTGTAACATGTGAGGACGTGGGGTGAACGTGAAATAAATGTAACATGAAAGTCATACTTTTGTTTTTGTAACTTAGAATACTTATACTTTGGTTTGGTTTCAGAATTCAGACACATATTTATGATAAAATATTTGAATGAGTTTTTTTGCATTCACAAACTTAACTCATATTTACTTACAATACAGAAGTTAGGCATTCCGACTGGGTGGTAGTATGATCGATGCTGTCACCGCGGAGTTCTGAGCCCGTGTCAAACATGCACCCTAATTCTAATTTATGCCCATTTCCTATTACTAGATTATTTGAAATTTATCAATATCACGGTATCGTATAAATAAATTAATGACACATATTGTTTTAATCTTTTAATTTTTTTTATTTTTATTTTTATTATTATAAGATATTTGTTCACACACTCAACATGCACACATCCCAGAAACACACACACGCAGACACACGCACACGCACATACACACGCACACACACACACACACACACACACACACACACACACACACACTCACACACACATAATATGTGTGTGTGATTGTGTGTGTGCCATTATTATATTTTATTAAAATTGTATTCATAAATTTAAACTAACTTTTCCAGCATACTTACTCATGTTAGTTATATAAGTAATAAGTACATAAATATCAAGACAAACGTGGTTTTATAATAGTTTTACAGTTCCATAGAAGAGATAAATCCTATATATTTTTTTACGTTAAAAAAGTTTTATTTTTGTAATATTTTTATGATAAAAGGACACAAAGAGGCTTAGGATAGTTACTTTTGGAAGTATTATTAATAAAACAAAATTGATTGGTTTGATTACTTGTGTTTTTATTGATAGTCCGTCAGCAAATGTACCCTTTCTCTTGGTTACAGGTCACAGACTATGAGTTGAGTTGAACTAAATATAAATAACTAGCTTCTGCCCGCGACTTCGTCCGCGTAGATGTTAGAGAAAATCCTGAAAGAACATTCAACCAGGATCTGACCAGTCATTTTTACGTTTCCGGTTCCGGTTCCCGTTCCCGTTCTGTTCCCGTCCGTTCCCGTCCCTTTCTGTCCCGTTCTCGTACGCCTTCCGTAGCCATTCCTGTTCCCGTCCCGTTACCGTCCCGTTCTCGTTCTCGTTCCCGTTCCCGTACCGTTCTCGTCCCGTTCCGTTCCCGTTTCATCCCCGTTCCATTCCCATCCCGTTCCCGTTCCGTTCCCATTCCGTCCCATTCCGTTCTTGTTCCCGTTCCGTACCCTTCCCGTACCCGTTCCCGTTCCCGTTCCAGTTCCCGTTATCGTTCCCGTTCCCGTTCCCATCCCGTTCCGTTCCCGTCCCGTTCCCGTTCCCGTCCGGTTCCCGTTCCCGCACCGTCCCCGTTCCCGTTCCGTTCCCGTATCGTTCCCGTTCCATTCCCGATCTTTTCTTCTCCGTTCCCGTGTCGTTCCTTTACCGTTCTCGTCCCATTTTCGTTCCCGTTCCGTTCCTGTATCGTTCCCGTTTCGGTTTCATTCCCGTTCCCTTCCCGTTCCGTTTCCGTTCCAGCCCATTCCGTTCCCGTTCCGTTCTCGTCCTGTTCCCGTTCCCGTTCCTGTTCCCGTGCCCATGCCCGTGCCCGTGCCCGTGCCTGTTCTCATTCCCGTTACCTGGATGTGCACGTCCAGGTACAGGTCCATGATGTGTCATGTCCACCGTGTTGGACTTCAAAACAAATGTCATTTTCGCAATCACCATCCCATGAAACCTCAAGAACGACATCCACATCGATTTTCATGTTTACTTACCCCATTTACACCCTAAGGGATGATTTTCAAAATAACAAAATATGTGTTTGCCTATTTATTTTAAGACATGCTCCTACGAATTTTAAAGTTGTAATGTCTATTTTATATTCTTTTTCCATACATTTGAACCTCATTTTCACCCCTTTAGGGGTTAAATCATGTCCACCGTGTTGGACTTCAAAATAAATCTCATTTTCGTAATCACCATCCCATAAAACCTCAAGAACGACCTCCACATCGATTTTTATGTTTACTCACCCCATTTACCCCCTAAGGGGTTGATTTTCAAAATCGCAAAATATATGTTTGCTTATTTATTTTTAGACGTGCTCCTACGAAGTTTAAAGTTGTAATGGCCATTTAATATTTTTTTCCATACAAAATTTGAACCCCATTTTCACCCCTTGAAGATTAAATCATGTCCACCGTGTTGGACTTCAAAATAAATGTCATCTTTGCAATCGTCATCCCAGAAAACCCCAATAACGACATCCATATCTATTTTTAGGTTTACTCACCCCATTTACCCCCTAAGGGGTTTATTTTTAAAATCACAAAATATATGTTTGCTTATTTATTTTTAGACGTGCTCCTACGAAGTTTAAAGTTGTAATGTCCATTTAATATTATTTTTCCATACAAAATTCGAACCCCATTTTCACCCCTTGAGGGGTCAAATCATGTCCACCGTGTTGAACTTCGAAATAAATGTCATTTTTGCAATCGTCATCCCAGAAAACCCCAATAACGACATCCATATCTATTTTTAGGTTTATTTACCCCTTTTCACCCCCAATTCATCCCCGTAGGGGTTGAAATACTAACAATAACAATATACGTTGTGTTAGATTTCCATCCATAAGCCTTAATTATATATTTAGCAATTTTGACTTCGAAAATAAAGGATTTTTTTCATTACACAACTTCATCCCCCTTTTGACCCCTTCGGGGGTAGAATTTTGAAAAAAGCTGAGACCCGTATTTATTAATTTTCAATCGTCAGCCTAAACACAAAATTTGACGATCCTAGCTTCAAAACTGAGGGACTTTCATACAAACTTTTATCCCTTATTTCATCCCCTTAGGGATAGAATTTTCAAAAATCCTTCCTTAGTGGATGCCTACACTGTATAAGGTATCTGTGTGCAAAATTTCAAGTCTCTAGGTCCAGCGGTTTGGGCTGTGCGTTGATAGATCAGTCAGTCATTCAGTTTACGATTTTATATATTAAGATACCAATCGCACTTATATTTTTATTTATGTTGAATCATCAAAAGAAAGTCAACTCAAAACTGAATTCATCAAGACAGGTGTAACACTAAATAAAAAAAATATTTATACATACTTGTTAAGCGATAGGGACGTAACTCGAAAATTGTAATTTTAAGCCTCGATATTTGACTTAAACATAAAATTCTTATAGCATCTTTCTTCTAGCTGCACTTGCAAAGCATATATCTCTACAGAAAACTCTTACAGTGCACAGGAACAAGAAATCAGATTTTTCCATTTTCTGAAAAAAGTGTTTTTTTGACTTGAAGCTGTTTAGATCTAGGTGTGCGATATATACTCACCTAACAGCGCAGTTACTGGTTTCCGCGTTTCATCTATAGGTGACGGCTGAAAATCGGTGTTTTTGCTGTCAGGCAAATGTGATACACCGAGCCTAGACCTTACTTGCTGCTGCACACACGTGCATTCCCTCTTCTCACGGTTTTTGTCATCTTTTTTTTGTTTTCTTTGTATTTTGTATTGATGAATGTATGTGTGTGTCGGAGTGAATAAAACTTTTTATCTATCTATCTATCTATCATTCCTTAAAGTTTTTTTATGCCATCTTTAGTAACCTACGCACATACGCATCACGGGAAGCATCACGTGTAATAATTGGGATGATGAATAGTGAATAAATTAACGAAATACTAATAAAAATCGTAAACATATTAAACTTTTAGAGTAGCTTGTATACCTCTTGGCTTTATACAAGGTCATTTTGTATTCAGCATCAACATTTTGAAGATGTGTTCAGTCCATGAAACTGAACAACTTTCTCTAAGGAACACATGGTCAAATATGTAAAATAAAAATCGACTTTCCATACAAATCAAAGAGATCAATTTATATGAGATGACCAAATTTTTTTTGGCGAAATTTGACACATTTCTTAGAAAAAGTTGTTTAGTGTCATGGACAGGACATTTTCTTAAAATTTGGATGGTAAGTTCAAAATGACCCGATATATTACGTATTATTTTGTTTTATGACCCTTCAAAGTCGGGTGGACAAGTCCATTTAAAAAGTATAAAATTTATTATAATAAATAGTAACTTTAATTAGCCCATAAAATTTATAGCAAATTTGTCTAAGAAACCATTTTTGATAAACACAATATTTAATATAGCTGCCGAACAAATTTCCTACACGTTGCATACAAACTACTCAGGCGTGACGTCATAATTGAGTAGCCGTTAGTATGAAGCGTTATTGGGTGAGTCCATTTGATGCATTTTAAACAGTGAGTTAGGTAAGTCCAACTTTGAGAAAGAGATCTCTCGTCGAATCCATCTCGGGTGGGCAGCATTCGGGAAGCTTCGAAAAATCTTCGCGTCCGACTTACCTCAGTGTCTCAAGACGAAAGTCTATGAACAGTGTGTGTTGCCAGTGATGACTTACGACAGTGAAACGTGGTTGGTAACTAAGGGTCTCATAAGGAGGCTCAAGGTCACCCAGCGTGCAATGGAGAGAGCCATGCTCGGCGTTTCCCTGCGTGATCGAATCAGAAACGAGGAGATCCGCAGGAGAACTAAAGTAACCGACATCGCTCGAAGGATTGCTCAGCTGAAGTTGCAATGGACAGGACACATATCGAGAAGAACTGATGGCCGTTGGGGCGGAAAGGTTCAGGAATGGCGACCGCGCACCGGACGACGCTCCGTGGGTAGGCCCCCGACAAGGTGGACCGACGTGAGGGTGAAGGTCGCGGTGCGCCACTGGATGCGGGCGGCGCAGGACCGATCGTCGTGGAGATCCTTAGGGGAGGCCTATACCCAGCAGTGGGTGTCGTACGGCTGATATGATAATGATGATGATGAAACTGTGATATCTTGGTCAGTTGTCATGCGAGCGAAATAATTCTTTTACCAATGTTTCTTTTTTTTGAGAGGTAATTTATGTAACATAAAATAAAAAATAGTCATCATGCCAATTATCTATAGGCATCAAACTACATAGTTATGTGGTATTTACACGAGTCGACTTTGGCAGGCAACTTTTGTCAATTAGCGCTTTTTATCGACAACCGCTTGTAAAATCGAATCGCCACCTCATTGAAATTAGGTTTGCGATTAGATTTTACAAGCGATTGTGGATAAAAAGCGGTAATTGACTAAAGTCACCTGCCAAATAGCTCGATGTAAATACCCCATTATGGTTCAAGTTATGGTAAAAAATATTAACGCTTATTGAGAAACCAAATTACTCAGTTCTATCGTTCAGTATAGGTAGAGTTAGTGACATATCTCACTAGGACGCCAGTGGTGATGCAGCCAGTTGCGCTACCAACAAAATGTATACAGACAGATGTATTGAGGGTATTTCATATGGTGTCCGCTAGGTTGCGCTACCAGTTTAACACCTGTAGCACACCTCCGCCGCGAAACCGTACCAGCGGCACCACGGTAGTTCCGGCATAGTTCCGCTATGAGTTGTCTTCTATCGACGACAATATGAGGATCACATATGTAGCGGTTTTTTGCATTGCTTGCGTGTGTCAAAGGTCAGAACCGATCGGGTGGAATCACGCGTAAAAATGTATACTTAGAACAGGCTGTTTGCATTTGTTTCGCTTGTCGAACTCATGGCGGATCCTACTGCGGTGTTCCGCGGGTGGAGGTGTGCTACAGGCGTCGGCTGCGACAAGCAAATCATCCGCTGGTGGTATCTTAGTGAGATAAGGCCTTTAGAAGTATCGCTCCGATTAGTTCAAAAATAGCGAACGTTTATTTGATCGTTAAAAATAAATCGTTAAGCGTCAGTCTAATTTGGCGTAGGCGGTTTTCAATCCATCATTCGTTGTTATGCGAGCTCACTAATATTTATTAAGCCATTTAGCGTTTCACTGACGGACGAACCGTCAGTTTCAAAAAATGAATAGAGATTTCATTCTTAAGGCGGTTATACCACCGAAAGTGGCGCTCACAGAGGTTTTTATTTTATAAAATAACTAACAACTTATAAGTTGTCAATAGAAAATGTTTAAATAAAACTTTACGTGGAATTTTTAAGGCCCATGGTCTAGTATTTTAGATTATTTTATAATCCTTCGTAGTTATTCGTAGATGTAGATAGGAAATGTACAAAAACGGCCAAGTGCGAGTCGGACTCGCGCACGAAGGGTTCCGTACCAAAAAAACGTCAAAAAAATCACGTTTGTTGTATGGGAGCCCCCCTTAAATATTTATTTTATTCTGATTTTAGTATTTATTATTGTAGCGGTATTATAAATACATCATCTGTGAAAATTTCAACTGTCTACCTGTTGTCGTTATTAATATCAAACAAAAAAAGGCAAAAAACACGTTTGTTGTATGGGAGCCCCCATTAAATATTTATTTTATTCTATTTTTAGTATTTGTTGTTGTAGCAGCAACAGAAATACATAATCTGTGAAAATTTCAGCTGTCTAGCTATCACGGTTCATGAGATACAGCCTGGTGACAGACAGACAGACAGACAGATGGAGGCTTAGTAATAGGGTCCCGTTTTTACCCTTTGGGTACGGAACCCTAAAAAATGGCCGCTTTTAGCAGTTTTGCTATATACTTCTAGCAGTGGCTACGAGGGAATGTAATGATACCGTTTAAAAATAATAGTATACTTTGGGTCCTAAAAATTCCACGAAAAGTTTTATTAAAATTGTGTATTTGAATTGTAATTCAAATAGAAAATTTTGGTGAATTTTATTTAATATTGTAATATTATTTATTTAATATTGTAATATTAAATAAAATTCACCGGAGCATCACTTTCGGTCATACAACCGCCTTAAGTTGAAGCATTTCTTTATTATATATGTGTCAGATTGCAAGTAGGTTTGAGGGTTTTAATTTTTATGTATATTATAATAAAATTATGAGAACCTATGTATACACTAAACGTCGTTATGCATATTTACGTTACCTTTGTGTAAAAAAATATACTATAAAATTTTAATATTTTGATGTTTTCAATATTTAGGTACCTACCTACTATATTTTAAAGAATGAATATATACAACTATAAATTTGTATTTGGTCATGATTTCCATTAAATGAAAAATAATAGATTTCATTGAACATTAGCACGTGTAACATTGCCAGTGACAGTAACCAATTCGTCAATCTATAACAAAAACAAATCTAGTTCGTCCAATAGATAATAGTAAGCTGTTATGAAAGGAATATCTCAAATAAAGAATCTGTTTCATATAACGTTGCATGAGATAAATTACAGAAAATTTGTTGACAAATCTGTAACAAAAGTAGATTTATCTATTTTTTTCCCTTATCGATATATCGGCGATATTCTTTGAATTCGAGATAACATCGCGTACAAACAAGGAGCACTTGTCATTTATATCTCAAACGTGAAACATATTCAAAGAATTTTCCGCCTGATGTTTATGTAATTGTTTTATTATATGTACCTACTCGATTTATGTAGAACAAGATTTCTGGGTCTTAAAATATAACTTTTATACACTTTTGTATAGGTTTACCTTGCCGATATTTTGTCACATACAGAGAAAATAATAACTTCTATGATTTAAAATATTTAACAATATCTTAAATTATACAGGGTCATTTTGAACTTACCATCCAAATTTTGAGGATGTGTTCAGTCCATGACACTGAACAACTTTCTCTAAGGAACACATGGTCAAATATGTAAAATAAAAATCGACTTTCCATACAAATCAAAGAGATCACGTGATCAATTTAGTGTGGGATGACCAAAATTTTTTGGCGAAATTTGACACATGTTTCTTAGAGAAAGTTGTTTAGTTTCATGGACTGGACACATTTTTAAAATTTGGATGGTAAGTTCAAAATGACCCTGTATATTATATGAAATATCTTGAATTATAACCATGATTGTCAACTATCAACTTTCTTAACATTAAAAAAATATCTTGAAAGTTACTCTTTTTTGTAAGCAAAAAAAGGTGACCGGAAGGTTTGTAAGTTAGACAAAACTTATTTATTTCGCGTATCGTAAATGGAATAAGTTTGCATCGTGTTCAAACATTAGTACATAAAAGTTTTGTTACATGAGTGTTCACGGTTGTTAAATGAACAAAGAAAATGCAAGTATGAAAAATGTAACTTCTTGAAAATTCTCAATACAAATAGGTAATTTCATAGGTAAAGACCTATTATTTAAAGAGAAACTGATTGCCTAGCATATCAGCACACATCATACACTACTTGAATTGTGAAAGGCGAGCGAAGTTGCGTGGGGATGCTAGTAAATATTTAATATATTTTATACCTACTTCTATTTTAATTAAATTCTTATAAAAAAGATATAGAAATCAAAGAATTGTGGTCTAATGTATGGACAGGTTCTTAACTATAATAATAATAAAAATAACAATATTAGAGAATTTAATAAATCAAACAAAATCAACCTTATTTAGATTACTAATTACGAAAATTGTGGATTATGGATACGAATGTGTTAAGTGGCAAATATAATAAATAATGACTTCACTGCCAATTTAGTCGAATGGAAAATATCGTTACTCATTCCTGTTAAAGCTGATAAGTTTCTTCCGCCCGTTATTCTTCTCAGTTAAAAAAGTCTGGAACGGGTGGTAGGAAAATAAAGACGATTCAAAAGTACTTAATTTTTAAGTTTATTTGAATAAAGCAATTTTGACTTTGACTTTAAAATGTATAAATAGACAATACAATTTTATTCATAAGCTCTATTTATTGCACAAAAATAAAGTTGCTTATTTCGAATACCCAGTACTGGAAAATGGCAAATACCATGTCCCAGGAATTCCGTTCACAACAAAACAGGAATAAAAATAAAAATATAGTGACTTTTGTTTGCGTAAATAACAATGAAGAACTCAAAATAAAAATAATTATATCTCATAATAATTGTGTGAATTTTCATGTTCATTATCAGAAAATAAAATGATTCTTCACGGAATCGTTTCCCAAACTTTAAGAGGAAACTCCCATCTTATACTCATTTTATTAGTAAACATGAACTAATAAAATGAGTATAAGTTAACTAAGTAAACTCAGCTATTCAAGATGTATTTAAAATACAGTTGAAGTACGAATACATCGCATCATTTCTTAACAGCTTTTCAAACGTAAAGCTAGCACAGGCATTATTGTATATGTAAATGATGGTAAGTACATATATGTTTTCGATTCCGTGTCTTAAAGACTGTTTATGGTGGGTGGCAACCTCAAATCGCTTTAGGCGATTGGATTTTGTCTCCTTGTGTAATCATTTCGAAAATTTCATTACACGTTAAAGTCGCAATCTCACATGCTAAAGAAAACAGATTAAAGACGACTTTTGCTTGTAAATGTTCAAATTAGTGGTAATACTTATAAAGAGATAGTGCTTGGAAACTGATTTTGTAAAATTATGTCGAGTCGAGATACTGTCGCGAAAAAGGAATTAAACTTCTTACCTGAAGAAAATAGACGTTGAGAATACAGACGGAGTAAACTATCGGAACCCTTTTGGAACTATGTTACATTATGCTTGATCGAACATTCAGAAGTGTAAAATAAAAAAAAGTGTAAAAGTGTAAAAAATGCTCAAACTTGCCTAGTAAATAATGTGTAAATCCTTTAGGCGCATAATATCAGAAACGCAAAATAGTCGATTCGCAAAAAATTAGATTCTTATAATAACAGACATAATTATCTTATTGTTTTTTACAACATCTTTTAATTATACAAAAAAATTAAGTATTATGGACGTAAGTACATTATCTAAAATAAACAAGATAAAGTTTAAGCCACGTTAGTTTCGCTGAAAATAGTGACACATACTTAAAGTAGCATCTTTGTTGTTGTATTCTTGCTTTTATGGAAAATGTAAGAAGATATCCGATATTACGAGCGCATCTTCAAGCTAACAGCGAAACAGGCTGCACTACAGCTCATATTAATATGTGAGCCAAGCATAATCTTGTAAAAGTGCAGGTATACGTTGAAGCCATTTAGAATTTATTATATGTTATTTTATAGTTAACGTAATATTCGATGGCGTTGGCAAATTCAAAAGATACGGTTCATTTTTTGTCCTACGCTCAGTACCCTAGCATGAACATCTGTATCAAAAAAAGCTTTAAATACCAGTTAAAGAACATGTCAAAGAGTACCGATTAGAGAATTTTTTAATATTTTATTTTCTCCGTGATTAAAATATTATTTTTTTAATTTTCATTCTATAGTGCACTCCTTGACAATACAAACAATAAGTGAAAAATAAATATGAGTCTTATTATAATTTGTTACAGCTGAAACTTTTGTGAAAAATACCTCTGACAAGCAAATTTTGAATTCCACTTGAACAGATTGTCTCCGTTTTAAATACCCGATAATCTATTATGTTTTTCTCTCTATACGGCACTAATTCAAGAATTTTGCTTCCTACAAATAAAGTTTACATCAATAGTAATGCTTTCATTCTTTAAATAACTTCTTTGGAAAAAACGCTTATTTCTTTAAAATGCGGATATACAGTCTTAATTCTGTTACGGTCCAAAAAGTATTTTCTTAATCCTTTGCAACTGTATAGAATTTCTGCGCTTACGGGATTAATTAGTGACGAAGGTATCATTTATTGAAAATTTACGGAAACCCGAGGAGATTAACTATAGAAAGCCTGAAGCTTTCATGTGTTGATTAAAGGCTGGATTACTATTTTTATTTAAAGCCAAATTATATTATTATTAATTTTAGATATACTTCTTGAAGTAATCACACCATTCACAATTTCGCAATATAGTCACAAGAGTAGTTGGAAACAAAACAGCGAGTGTTTGTATTTTTTATGTAAGTATATAATAAAAATTAAATAATATTTATTTATTTCTCCCCTTCATATAAGTACAAAAAGGTTTCATACAACTTTATAAATGATGGGAGACAGGAGTCAAACTAGGTAAACCCCGAGCTACGGAACTCCTGGTTCCCGTCTCTCAATCATTTAGATATTTTTTAAACTTAAGACACACCCCGGGCACTCCATACAAGCGCCGCGTTTCAACTACCTATTACACAGACGTTACACAGTGACGTCATGTGGACCCGGCTAATGAGCACACGATTCGGCACACGAACTCGCGCGGTGGGGTGAGGTAATTGATTGTGGGGCGGGGCGGAGAGTTTCCTTTCTGTACGGTAGTACTTATATCTATTCTGTGGTTAAGATCCTATTTCACAGTCTATGAATTAGCTATCTGGATATAATTTAATAAGATATAAAAATGGAAACAGATTTTTTTTGTATGGAAATTGTAGCAAAAAATACTACACCAATACCAATTGTAGCAAAAAAGTTATCGGGGCTGAAGCGGACTTTATGAAACATATGAAATGCTTACGACTTCAAACACAGAATAAATATTTTTTTTCTAGCTTTGCTAGACTAGAAATACGTCTAAGGAAGACCCGGTATCAGCCCCCCTACTCAAATTGCCAACATTCTATGCGTTTGAACGCTACGCTTAATATTAAAGCTTTTAAAATAAGCAGTAAACTTTAAAATTACGTGCCGTAAGCTTGTCAAGTCAATACAATACATCAAAGTCTATGATTTACATAAGTTTGCGACATGTGATTTAATCGTTCATTGCCCATAAGCTTTTAGTAAGCGTAGCGTTCAAACGTATAGAATGTTGGCTATTTGAGTAGGAGGACTGGTACCCCAGTAGGTGGGACATAAAATATAACAATCACAACACAACAGATACATTATATGTTTCAAATTACGCTATTAAATGCCACACTGGCAAAATATACAGGATGTCCCAAAACTTTGCCACACGAAGAGAAAGTACCTTAAATATTGAAGATATGACATTTTACTAAAAGAAGACTTCATTTTGTTTTTAAAAATAATTGGAACTGTATAACAGATTTTTGAAAAATCGACTGCTTTAACCAGGAATCGAACCCGCCAAAAACGATTTAAAAAAAAAATATTTTTACGTTACCAATCGAAAGGGTAACTCATAAGGATTATTTTTTCTTAAGTGATACAGCATCTTGAACAAAAGGAAGACCTTGTAATTTAACATTTTAATTATTACGGATTGTATCAATTTGTATATCGAATCGTATACGATTTTTTTTAAACTTTGATTGCAGTTCCGTTTATATTTAAAAATAAAATGAAGTATTCATTTAGTAAAATTTCCTATCATCAATATTTAAGGTACTTACTTTTCCTCCTTGTGGCAAAGTTTTGGGACACTGTATAGCATAAATAGAAACTTTGCTGATATATGTGTTAAAATTTAAGTTTAGTTTACATTAGTTTACATAGTTGACGATCTCCATGGTCGAGTGGTTTGTACGCCGTCAGTTTTCTAGATGTCGCCATCTTGAGGTCCCGGGTTCGATCCCAGGCTGGGTTAATTTAGGAAACGAACTTTTGTATTTGACTCAGTTCAGGTCTGGGTGTTTGTAGTTCCACTGTTGTCTCCGATTTCCATAACACAAGTGCTTTAGTTACTTACTTTGGAATCAGAGCAAAACAAATAGCGTAATGTGAATAGCTCTATTAGTATTGGTATTGGATTGGTATTGGTGATGGGCTCTTTTCTCCGCATTTAGACTCCCATTTGTTCCGTTATGCGTGAACACAGCATGGTGTGGCTAGTCGAGCCATCCCAGCTCCTTCCAGAAGCGTAGAAGCCTCCTGGGGCGTTCACAGGCTTCTAGGAGCGACCTCACGTCTTTGAGGATTTCTGCCCGGTGTGTGGCCAATCCCACGCACTCCAGGATCACGTGGGCGGCTGTTTTCTCTGCGTCCAGGCATCCTCTACATAGGGGACTGTCTGTCGCATTCATGATGAATAGTTGTCGGTTTAAAGCTAGGTGACCTGTAAGTGTACTTACAACTATTCGGAGGTCTGGACGATTAAGGCTGAGCAGTCTACAGGTCAACCGCGGCGAGACTGCGGTCATCGCCAACTTGGACTGTCTACAGCTTGTTAGATCTACCCAACGAGTATTATGTGCAGCACGAGTACGTTGTCTTACCCATGAGCGCAGTTGGCTGAATGGGAGTGGCAGGATGGGTATGGGTCCTGCCACTATTGTGGAAGATCCCCTTCTAGCCAGCTCATCGGCGGCGTCGTTCCCGTGTGATCCACTATGCCCTTTAATCCATTGTGGGATTACTTTGTTGTTGGATGCTAGACGATCCAAAACTTGGTGGCATTCGTAGACGATACTGGAGTTGATCGTGTTGGCCTCCAGTGGTGTTAGGATGGCCATACTGTCGGTCAGTATGCGGTTGTTTAGTTCCTTCATACCTCTAGACAGGGCCGTGGTAGCGGCATTTATTATTGCAACACATTCGCATTGAAATATCGAACTGTGTTGGCCTAATGCTTGTGATAGTTTGATATTTAGGTCTTGTGAGAATACTCCAGCTCCAGTACCAGTCCCCATCTTGGAGCCGTCCGTATAAATTCGGACTTCATGTATGCCGGAGTAATCTCGGTCACTTTCTACTAACTGTATCTGGTATTTCTTTTCGAAAATGTATTGTTTAGGGATCCTGTCGCATGGGGCAGCGATTAGTGGCTCATGGTTTACTAAATTATTCCACAATGTGGAGTGAGGACCCTCTCGGTTGTACCACAGACCCAGGTGTTTAAGCCTTATAGCAGCCATGGAGGCTTCCTGTTGTATAAACAGGTCCAGGGGTGCCAAATCCAGAGCTACTTCTAGGGCGGCTGTGGGGGTAGTTCGCATGCAACCGGTTATCGCAGAACATGTCAATCTTTGGAATTTCTGCAGCTTGTTGATGACGGTGCTTTGCTCTGTTTTGGACCACCAGGCAACGGCTCCGTATGTAATTATGGGACGTATAACAGTTTTATACAGCCACATCGTTATTTTCGGTGATAGCCCCCAGCTTTTGCCGAGTAGTCTTTTACATTGGCAAAAGATGATGGTGGCTTTGTTTAGCTTTCCTTCGAGATGTGAATAGCTCTAACTCTGCAGTGATCTTCTCGGAACATGCTTTTATTTGATTAAATAGCTCTAGGCTATTAATTTTTATAGCAAAGCTTATTTTAAGTCCCGCGCGCGTGACATATTCGTAAATGTTTCACATGCGCCTAAATCTATATTATTTTTTTAATTTCGACACTAACTGAACACTAAGGAAAGGGAAAGGAGATTGACATGACATGACATGTTACTCATAGTGAGCTGATGTTATTTTCGTGTTCGTTGAAAATTCTTTTACTCTGCGATGTATCTTTATGAAATTAGCGAGTACAGCATCTGATTGTAAATAATGTTTCCGTAATGTTTACGTTATGCCATTTGTTATGTTTCGTAATACTTTTGATTATTATTTTTCGTTGATAGTTTGTGTTTTAGATTGACGTTGTTATTTTACTTTGTTAAAAAAGTTTTCTTTTATTCTGTGTTGGTGATAGTGTTGCCTTTTGTTTGTGTTTGTTGCCAGTATAGCATTTAACCAAATTTGAATATTCTGGCTACGAAACTGACGGATTTTTATACAAACTTTCATACCCTATTTTACCTCTTTAGGTGCTGAATTTGAAAGAAATATTAATTGAATTAGTGCGAAAAAATTAATCCATTAATAAATAATAAATGCTTGGACAATTTCACACAGCACCATCTAGCCCCAAACTAAGCAAAGCTTGTAATATGGGTGCTAGACAACTGATATATTACTTATATACTTTTTAAATATATACTTATTATACATAGTATCACCCAGACCCGTCATAGAAATTAAAATTAATTATTTCAATTTCTGCCCGGCCGGGAATCGAACCCGGGACCTCTTGCGTGGTAGGCGGCATGTTGACCACTGCACCACTCAGGTCGTTAATTATCATTACTCAATCTTCGTCTGACATCGCGCACTAGAGTCGCAAACATGGCTGCCGCAGCGGCTGGGTACGCAAAGGACAGGTTGCGTTGCGTGCCCAGCACGTATACGTAAGCGTAGTAGACGTATGCGTAACCCGGTGTGTCGTGTCTAGGCGCGACCGTGTCTACGCAGCCGGTGTGCCCAGGCCTTGATTTAGAATTTGATTACAACTTATTTCATAAATATATACTAACTTTTGATTTTCGTTTGTTTCAGGTTCTTAGTGCGATGGTTTTAGTGCAGAAAGTGTCAGTGAATTAATAGTGATGTGCCGTTATCGATGAAATGATGTCGATGAAAATGCGGTGGTGTGTATTATTGCTCAGTGTGTTGAAGTTAGTCGCCAGTCGCCATTGTCGCGGTGACGAACCGCGACTGAGGGAGTGCGAGAATCTGTGTGATAAGGACGGAAAATGTGCGGTTAGAGCGGCTTTGCTGTTGCCGCAAAGCAATACATTGGATGCGAACTTGCCAGCTGTAAGTATTGTTATATTCAAAGTTTCATCAAGTTTGATTATTTTATTACTAGCGGCGGCCCGCGACTCTGTCTGCGTGGACAGTTGTTTTGCTATCTCTCGGGAACTGTACGTTTTTTTTGGATGAAAGTTACATAGTGTCCTTTTCTGTATCCCTGACAAAAAATTTTATGATGATCGGTTTAGTAGTTAAGACGTGAAGGCGTAACATATAAACAAACAAACTGACTTTCGCATTTTATAATATTAAAGTAAGGAAGTAAGGATTCTTGATTCCATCGCACAAGTGTTTTCATTATGACCGTTTTGGGATCTCGAAAACTATTTGTATCAGACTTAAATGTCTCGTATTATTTGTATACAAAAGTTTACAAAATATTTAGAAGTTAGTAGAGAGAGTTGTTTTGTCGGTCTACGGAATAAACTTATGTAATATAATAACTACTAATAGTTTATAATTTTAAAAGGCAGGACAAGATTACCTTATAGGTTTAAAATAAATGCTTCCATGCAAAGATTTAACTTTCATGTATTTTGCAGATATCGTAGAATACGCTCACGAAACTTCTCAATACTTACGGTTCCATATTTTAGGTGTGCTCGAAATAATCTTTTATAACATATTTGCTCGTAAAGGGTCTCTTATTACACCAATTTCAATATCGTATTGTATCTCATTACGAACTTGTGCGGTAATGTAAAGTAAAACGCACGGTTTCCTTGATAAACCGTGCGTTTTACTTTACATTACCGCACGGTTTATCAAGATGCTTAGTCTAAAACACTTTTTTAAATCTTAGCAAAGAGTTTTTATATCAGAAAAGAGGTCAACATTTTATGAATAAAATTAACTTTGGGAGATAAATAAACATTTAATTATTTAATTTAATTAATGTTGACAATAAATTACAACCATTTATCTGTAACAAAAACACAAAAATATTAATTTACTTTATTAGTAATACTGGCTGTTTTTTTATGCCTTTGCCTACTGATGGGGAAAATGCCGGGCATTTTGGGCAGATTGGGAATATTCCCAATAAACGCCCATAAATTCCCGCCCACTGGGCATTTATCTGGGCATTTATTTTTTGTTACAAAATTGATCTCTAAAATTTATTTAAACGTTAAAATATAGTTAATTTTAATTAAATTAGTTAATATTATTGTTCATAAGCTTATATTTTCATGAATTTGGATGTCCTAATTAAAATATTGTCTGTGAATCGTAGACGTAAGTATTTATTTGTCACAAAATCTTCGAAAGTAGTAAAAATTTTACTAAAGGAAAATAATTATATGAAAATACAAGTAGAAAAGGACATTTAAACTCTCTTGGCCACCCTGCACCACTCGGTGAGGTTAATACTAGTAGGTTGCCAATCATCGTTTTTGCTAAGAGGCAAAACTTTTGTCAAACAACGGCATTGGCGAGAGCGGCTCCCTACATTCCCGGTGTTCGCCGTAATGTAGGCCATACACCATCCATTCGATCGTCCAATCGGCATGATACTGCCGATTGGATCCAATCGAATTGACCGTGTGTGGTCGTGGATCGGAAGGACGATCGAACTGACGGAAAAGGATCATGCCGATTGGATCATGCCGATTGGACGGTGTGTGGCAGTGGGCGATCGATCGTATGATTTTCTTAACCGACTTCAAAAAAGGAGGTTCTTTTTTCAATTGTATATATTTATTATATCATTGTTGGCGCGTATCTTCGATATTTACAAACTATATTTGATGATTATTTTTTCTATTTAACCGATTTCAAAAAAAGTAGGTGCTCAGTTTGACCTGTATCTGCGATTATCTCACGTTTGGCTGAACCGATTTTAATGCGGTTTTAAGAAAAGTATTTGGTGCATTTAGGAGAAGGTTTTAGTATTTTAACCGACTTTAAAAAAGGAGGTTCTCAGTTTGACCTGTATAATATGTATATTTGTCCACGATTATTTCGCGTTTGGCTGAACTGATTTCGATGCGGTTACCAGAAAAGTATTTGTTACATTTAGGAGAAGGTTTTGGTATTTTAACCAACAGCAAAAAAGAAGGAGGTTCTCAATTTGAATGTATATTTTTTATCGTTTTTCATGCGTATTTTCGATATTTATGGACCGATTTTGAAGATTATTTTTTGTTTGATAGAATTTTCTTGCGAGATGGTCCCATTCTTTGAGCAGTTTTCAATTGAAGTAATCCTGAAAATACTATGATTATGGGTTAACTACCTTGATGACAATTTATGAACCGAATTAAGTGATTTTTTGTTGGGAAATGGATAGACAGCGTGAATTTGGAATTGAGTTATGGGAATTTTGAAAATATATAAAGTTAAAAAATATTACACGCCTAGTTACGCACGACGGCATGAACAACTCTTATTACGTACGGCATAAAGGCGGTCTCAAGGTCAACATGTATAGTCTGACGTGCCGCTGACTGTACCATACCACAAAAAAATTTAAAATAAATAAGCTTTAAAAAAGAAAAACCTCCTTTAAAAACCTAAAAATAAAAACAAAAACAGCTTTAAAATTAAATAACAACGATAAAACAAATATATACAATCGAATTAAGAACCTCCTTCTTTTTTGAAGTCGGTTAAGAAACTCATACGATCGATCGTTCACTGCCGATTGGACGATCGAATTGATGGTGTGTGGTGTGTATGGACGAACTGCAGATTGGATCCAATCGGCAGTATCATGCCGATTGGACGATCGAATGGATGGTGTATGGCCTACATAAGGCAAAATTTTGGCGAATAGCGAGAGCGACGAGTTTATGCGAAATGACGGCATAAGCTTTGTCTACAAATCTGTATAATCTTATCATAAGTCGTCCAATAAACGAGTTGGTACAAATGGTTTATTAATCGAAGAAGTAAATTAATCATTTACTTTCATTGTGGGAACTATACCCGAAATTGAAAATACGAAAACATTGTTACATTAACATCCACGTTAACGTCATCCGCTTGATTATTTATTTATTATTTTCAATAAGATAGGGTCTAGGAAATAAAAAATATAAGCAATACAATTGTTTTTAGTTTTTTAATTTAAAAGATGGTCGCCAGGTTTTTTTGCAATTTACGGGGATACTAGGTACACCTATAGAAGTATAGATTATTTATCTGACATTTTGCCGACATCCGTAATGCAAGATACTACTATTCTACTACCTTACTACTATTCTTATTAGGTAGGTAGAAAAAAAGGTAGGGTATAATCGCAATAAAATTCTTAATGCTGAGTAGGTACTAGGCATAAAATTTTACATTAAATAAATAATAATAAAAATACGCTTTATTTTCTCCACAATTACATTGCATATAATATTAATATAAATTATTATTATGCTATTATTATTATTATTTTGAACTAATGAATATAATAATGTTTCAAAATAATAATAATAATAGCATAATAATAATTTATAATAACATTATAACAATGGTTCGAAATAAAATAATAATAGTTCCTAATAAATACAATAATAGTTCGAGTGTCCAATTTACCGACATTTTTAAAAGCTTTTATTAGGCTCACTACGGTAAATGTCGGCCAACTGGCGCGAGGGACAGCGGGAATCTGGAGAGATAGTTTCGCCTACTATACATAAAACTTGGCGAAACTACCCGAGAACCCTTTGATGTACCGACACATAAATAAATGAAAAATAAAAATAGTTTATTTCCCAAATACAAAAACAAGTGTGTGTGTGTGTGTGTGTGTGTGTGTGTGTGTGTGTGTGTGTGTGTGTGTGTGTGTTATCTAAGAATTATTTGATTATTTATATGCATAATCAAAACGGTATTATATGATTTAAATTTAATTAAAAATGATATTTTTTAACTTATCCTTTCCAAAATTATTTCAGTTTCTGCATAATGCAAGGGTCTTTAGTCACTCCGTCAGAAGTTTTTTGCATTTGTATGTCAACATTGGGTAAATATTGTTTTCCATTCTACGATACACATAGGGCTGCCATCTTTAAAACCTGCCGCTCAGGACCGGATGCGTAAAAACCCCGGACTTTGGAGCCTAGACCCCGGACATTTATTTTTTTATATTCACTTTTAGCTTGGTCAAGTTTAAAAGTTTAGGTAACTTTTACAATTTTAAGCCTTTTTTCCCAAAAAAACAAAACCTTAAAAAAAAATAACCTAAAAAATAGCTTCAAAAATAAATGTTTTTAAAAGCTAAATAAAAAAATCTGCATAATTACTAATTTATTGCAATGGAGAGAGCCATGCTCGGGGTTTCCCTGCGTGATCGAATCAGAAATAAGGAGATCCGCAGGCGAACTAAAGTAACCGACATCGCTCGAAGGATTGCTCAGCTAAAGTGGCAGTGGGCTGGACACATAGCGAGAAGAACCGATGGCCGTTGGGGCGGAAAGGTTCTTGAATGGCGACCGCGCACCGGACGACGCTCCGTGGGTAGGCCCCCGACAAGGTGGACCGACGATCTGGTGAAGATTGCCGGAAGCCACTGCATGTGGGAAGCGCAGGACCGATCGTCATGGAAATCCTTGGGGGAGGCCTATACCCAGCAGTGGGTGTCATGCGGCTGATATGATGAATTACCAATTCGGAAGTTTGTACGCATATCAAATATTAAACAACACCTTTAGAAGTCGGGTGGGGAAGGAAAGATTTTATTTATCTAAACATCATCAATCATAGGTTTTAAACCAAACCCGACTTCATAAGACGTTGTTTAATATTAGATATTATGCGTACAAACTTTCGAATAAGTAATTATGCAGATTTGAATATTTTATTTCTAGCTTTTTAGAGCTATTTATTTTTAAAGCTATTTTTATTAAGTAATTTTTTTAAAGAGGTTTTGTTTTTTAAAAAAACTTTTATTTTAAACTATTTTTGTGGTAGGTATATTTAGTGACGCTTTATATAAGTTACAACAGCCTCATGTCAACGTCTCATCACCTTTTACAACATACTGCTTTTCCCGACGCAGGGGCGTTAATTGTTGAGGAGTTCTTTTGGTACTTCACTTTCAGCTCCAATTCACCATGTGCATTATGATGAGCATAAATAGCCTAGCAATTATGTAAAAGTAACCATATCGCACCAGTGAAATAGTATTGAATAATTTCGATGGTCATCTATGGTCTTCATCATCAGTTCCACTTCACCAAAATGATACTTTCTAAAAGCAAATGCATAAATTACTTAAGAAAATACCAAAATCGCTATAGGTGTGCCTATAATATTTGAAGAGTTCCCTTGATTTCTCCAGGATACCATTATCAAATCCTGACTTCATGACACTGGAACCAACTTGGAAGTATACAGGGTCACTGGAAATATGACGTATTCCTGTTAAGAGGTTATAGATGAGGTCAAAACAAATATTTTTTGTCATATAACTTTTTCTCAAAAAATAAATAGTTTTTGAGTTAATTGAAATTAAGTATTTTTTTACCAAAAGTACGTTTTCAGACACAAAAATTTAAAATAAAAAAAAACTACTCATTCGATTCCGGATTTTTTATTATTTTGGGATAGTAAATAATCTGAGTGCTGATAATGAATAAAAAAAATTTCATAAAATACAGGTATTTATAAAAAATTCAATCCTTAAATGCATTTTTTATTTTTATTTTTTCTGATTTTTTAGAAATAGCTTCAAATATCTTTAAAAAAATCCTAGTAACTAAGCGTGCATAATATTTTAAAAACATCACCATCTATTCAGCTTTCAGTTGAGGTATAAAACTTAATGATAGCTCAAATAAAAAATGAGAAATTAAGACTTAACTAAATAGCAGTCCCATTTCATGTAGCAAAAATTTCCTACTTCAAGCGCTTCGGAGGTGGCCGTATTATCCTACTTATTCAATAAATGTGAAAGTTTTCTTGTTTGGATGATTGTTAATCAATCACGCAAAACGGCTGAATGGATTTGGATGAAATTTGGCACACAGATAGTTTATAAGCCGGATTAAAACATAGGAGGATACTATTATTATCTTGGTTAAAGGTTCCCTAGGGATTTTCTCAAATGTAAATGCGAATAAAGTCGCGGGCGGAAGCTAATTTGCCATAAATGATCGTGCTTACTAAAAATACTTTCGTCCGAGTGAGTTTGAAACAGGATTATTTTCCGCCGATGAGTCAAAATTTCATACAGACAGCATCAAAAATAACCATGCATATCAGTCATTTTCAGTGCCCCGCTGCTGGGGAACTGGCCTTCCTTTTGGCTTGTGGATGGATAAAGCGGACGGGCCATACCCACCACGTGGGCCCAATGTGGATTGAAGGAAGGCCAGTTCCCCAGCAGCGGGGCATTGAAAATGACTGATATGCATGGTTATTTTTGATGCTGTCTGTATAAATTTTTACTCATCGGCGGAAAATAATCCTGTTTCAAACTCACTCGGACGAAAGTATTTTTAGTAAGCACGATCATTTATGGCAAATTAGCTTCCGCCCGCGACTTTATTCGCATTTACATTTGAGAAAATCCCTAGGGAACCTTTAACCAAGATAATAGTATCCTCCTTTGTTTTAATCCGGCTTATACACTATCTGTGTGCCAAATTTCATCCAAATCCATTCAGCCGTTTTGCGTGATTGATTAACAATCATCCAAACAAGAAAACTTTCACATTTATGGAATAAGTAGGATAATACGGCCACCTCCGAAGCGCTTGAAGTAGGAAATTTTTGCTACATGAAATGGGACTGCTATTTAGTTAAGTCTTAATTTCTCATTTTTTATTTATGCTATTACTAAGTTTTATACCTCAACTGAAAGCTGAATAGATGGTGATGTTTTTAAAATATTATGCACGCTTAGTTACTAGGATTTTTTTAAAGATATTTGAAGCTATTTCTAAAAAATCTGAAAAAATAAAAATAAAAAATGCATTTAAGGATTGAATTTTTTATAAACACCTGTATTTTATGAATTTTTTTTTATTCATTATCAACACTCAGATTATTTTCTATCCCAAAATAATAAAAAATCCGGAATCGAATGAGAAGTTATCTTTTATCTTAAATTTTTGTGTCTGAAAACGTACTTTTGGTAAAAAAATACTTAATTTCAACTAACTCAAAAACTATTTATTTTTTGAGAAAAAGTTATATGACAAAAAATATTTGTTTTGACCTCATCTATAACCCCATAACAGGAATACGTCATATTTCCAGTGACCCTGTATACTTTCAAACAAAAAAAAGAATTTTTCAAATCGGTCCAGCCGTCTTCGAGTAATCGAGTAACATACATAAAAAAACAAACATTCCGACGAACTGAGAACCTCCTCCTCCGCTCCCCGGACGCCCTCTAAACTAGGAGAAATCCGAGGAAACCCGCACGGATGGCAGCCCTACCGACACGGAATAGATAGAAGGCGAATATAAGTGAGTTTTTAAAAATGTTGATTCTATTTACCTTTGTTTGCTTAGACTAATCAGTAAAATGTATGCCCAAAAGACAAATTATAATAAATATTTGTTAAATAACTAATATTTCGTTTTGTTTCTTTAAGACATTTTCAATTATTCGTCATTGAACGAAAGTTTTTTTTCTGCCCACAGATTGGGCATTTATTTGGGCATAAAAAATTTATGCCCAATGTGCCTGGGTTTTTTCCCAATTTTCCCGCCCGGGCAGAAACACTTTCCCATCTCTACCTTTGCCTTAAAAAAAGCGCTGTTGCGCGCGCATTGCTAATTTTTTTTTGTAACACCGCTAGAAGTCTGAGAGGCAGCGAAAAAGGCTATTCTAAGCCTCTTGCCCAAAAAATTTAGCGATAAGATACTTACAAGCGTATCAAAATTTAATCATATGGAAAACAAGCAAAGGTGCAAAGTCCGAGTTTTATTTATTTCCTCACAAATATGTTATAAAACGTCGTATGACATACGTGCGCTTTGATAATTACAGCCTCTGCTTTCTTGTAACCCTCGCCTACGGCTCGGGCTAGCAATATCGCCTCGGCTGTAATTTTCAACTTACCGCACTTATATCATAATGTACTATTAGGATTCATATTGCTTTTGTAAATATTATTATAATTCCGAGTGCCTCAATTATGAGTACTAGAATCGTAATAAGATCTATATGTATATCAAAGACAAACCAGATCCTAAATTACATTACGAAATTAGTGGCATTAAATTAGTACGGTCTATGACTGCAACTGCAACGGACGTGTAAACTAATTACTTACAACTACCTGCGATCGCGCCAGTAATGGCACCTAAGAAATGTGTTTGCTGCAATAAAAACATAACCCAAAAGCTTCCAGGTCTCGAATGTAGTAGGTGCAGCAAATCAGTTCACGCTTCTACCACCTGCGCAAAACTGACCAGCAAACAGCTGGCTACCCTACGGAACTCAGAAGGACTAGAATGGAGCTGCGAGGAATGTCTCAGCCACGTATCTAGGCGCTCGTCTTTTTTTGTGCCCCAGGATGACAGCACCGATGATGAAGACCACCCTATCACCTGTGACCAAAAGAAGTTAGTTGCAAGCATCACTCGTGAGATGCAGAAGATACTGAAGGCGGAAATGGGTGATTTCACAACTGCCATGGAACATATGAACGGTCAAATAGCTGATCTAGAAGAAATTGTCAAAAAACAAGAGGGCACGATAAAATCGTTAGTAAACAAAAACACCGAGCTATTGAATAAGAACAAACACATCGAACTTAGAATGTCAGCCCTAGAACAATATGTCACCGAATTAGAGCAAAAAATGCTGTCCAATACAATAGAAGTAGCTGGGATCCCGGAAACTCCTAACCAAAATCTTGACCTGTTTACGGCTAAAATTGCGGAGACACTAGACGTCAATATGAACGATGTCGTGACTGCACGCCGTATGCCTAAACCTAAAGATAGGCCACAGCCAGGCCATATACTAATAGAAGTGAAGTCCAATATGGTTCGCAACCAATGGCTCTGTGCAGCTAAAAAGAAGGAAATAGTAGCTAAAAATATCCTGCCTCAATCTCCTAATGAACAAGGCACACGTCGGATTTATATACGCGAAGCTTTAACCCACCGCACAAAAACCCTTCTATACAATGCTCAGCAAAAGCTTAACGAGTCTTATAAATTCATATCGTGCAAATCAGGAATCATTTACGTAAAGAAGACCGAAGACCAGAGCAGCAGACCATTTATAGTACGCTCCACAGCCGATATTGAAGCATTAGCTACTAAACATAAGTAAGATTAGTGATTAAGTACCTACCTACCTTCATCATACAAATTATAGAACAGCCCTGCTGGCAGTAAGCCATTTTGGTCCCTGTCTAAGTCGGTCGAATCAAATTTCTGCCACCCCACTTTGCCACCCATGTTGCGTTCAGACGGATCGCTGGCCCATTCCGCGACTGAAAAAGCAAATTTGTTTGTGTCTATGTTCGCGAACAATTCTCGTTTAGAGGCAAGCTCGGTAAATCCACTTACTTTACCTCACTGCGGCGTTTCCATGCCGCATATCACCATACACACTAAAGAGGTCAAAAGAGCATTGCAGAACCTGAATGTGAACAAAGCCAGCGGCCCTGATGGCATTCCAGCTAGACTACTAAAAATCTGTGCTCCTGAGTTATCTCCTGTACTTACACGCCTGTACCGCCTCTCTCTTAAAACTAAAACAGTTCCCAAGTCCTGGAAGATTGCGAATGTGCAACCCGTACCCAAAAATGGTGACCGTGCCAACCCCAATAACTATCGACCTATTGCTATTACCTCCATACTCTGTAAAGTTATGGAAAGGGTACTGAATAACAAGCTGCTATCGCACCTAGAGAACCACGACCTACTCAGTGACCGTCAATTTGGTTTTCGCCGGGGACGCTCAACTGGGGATCTCCTAGTGTACGTTACGCATTGCTGGGGTGAAGCAATCGAGAATCATGGCGAAGCACTTGCAGTGTCGCTTGATATCTCGAAAGCCTTTGACCGGGTCTGGCACGCTAGTTTGCTGAGCAAGCTTCCAGCGTATGGTTTACCTGCCGACTTTTGCAGTTGGATTTCGGATTTCTTGAGCGAACGGTCGATAAGAGTAGTTATTGATGGCTGCTCCTCTGACCTCATGGCTATAGAAGCTGGAGTTCCTCAAGGATCCGTTCTTTCCGCAATGCTATTTTTGCTGCACATCAACGATCTGCTCATGCCCGGAATTGTTGGGTATGCAGACGACAGCACGGTTGCGGAGAGGTATTTGTCCAATGCAAAGGCCAGCAGGGAAGAAATTGGTTCCTTGAGAGAGGCCATGGTGGAGCGGACGAATGCGACTTTGAGTCTTGTCTCCCAATGGGGCGACAACAATTTAGTCACTTTTAACGCCACCAAAACGCAGGCATGTCTATTCACTGCAAAGAATAGTCCTCTGAACTTGACTCCTACTTTCCGAGGTGTAACTATACCTGTCACCGACAATCTCGATCTCCTTGGCATAAAGTTGACTTCCGATCTCAACTTTGGTAACACAATCGAGCCGAAGGCTCAAACTGCGGCCAAAAAATTAGGCATCCTGAACAAGGTTAAGCGATATTTCACGCCGGGACAGCTCTTAACTCTTTACAAAGCGCAAGTCCGGTCGTGCATGGAATATTGCTGCCACCTGTGGGATGGGTCCGCAAAGTACCAGCTAGCCGCACTCGACTCGGTTGAACACAGAGCCAGAAAACTTATAGGGGATAGTGCGCTATTAAAAACCAAGCTTCACAGTCTTTCCCACCGCCGTGAAGTAGCTTGTCTGGCGGTTTTCTACAGACTATATTTCGGAGAGTGTGCTCTTGAGCTGCATGAGCTCATTCCGCCATCCCCGTTCTACCATCGGACATCCAGACGCACGGCGGGGTTTCACCCCTATTTGGTTGACATTCCATGCATGCGCACGAAGCGTTTTTCATCTTCCTTCTTAATGCGCACGGCCAAGGAGTGGAATTCTCTGCCTGCGTCTGTATTCCCGAAAGAATATAACCCAGCGATATTTAAGGCACGAGTGAATAGGCTTCTTCTGGGCAAGCTCGCTTCATCTTCGGCCTCTTCTTAGCCTTATGGTTCTCGAATGTGGCCAAGAGTAAGCCCATTAAATGTAAAAAAAAAAAATATTTATAAATTAACTACATTCAAATGGCTAATAACATTATTTACGATTACAACAATTCACCTGAAATATTTGATTGCCCTACCATTAACTCGTTTATAAAGCACTTGCCATCTGCTACAAAACGTATTGATTTGTTTTGTATACATATAAATATACGGTCGCTAATAAAAAACTTCAACAAACTCCTATTAGTTATAGACTCTTCAAATGTTTCTATCGATGTCATAGTAGTAGCAGAAGCCAACATCTCTTGTATAACTAGTACGTTGTATAACATACCAGGCTATAGAATGCACACTGAGCTACGTCCTAAACGAAAAGGAGGAGGTATAATCATTTACGTAAAAAACTGTCACAAGTTCACCCCTTTTATAAGTAAAGCAATGCACTTTGAAACAATATTTGGTACACTTAAAACCACGAATAATAACACTGTAACACTGTGTGCATTCTACAGACCTCCTTCTAATAACCAAACCGAATTTATCTTGGAACTGTCACAATTGATAAGCAAGCACGGAACAGAGAATACGATCATACTTGGGGATGCCAACATCGACCTCAAAACGAACACTGGAATAAGAAATCATTATATCGACATGCTCTCCGGCTTCGGATTCATAGTAGGTATAACAGATTACACGCGTATTGAAATGAGACTTAACAAGGTAACTAAATCATGTATTGACCATTTGTTCACACGTCTAACTTCTATGCATCCGTGCACGGCGGCAGTCGATACCGTTTTGTTTGGCGGACCACCGTATTATAGCAGTGGCCTGTGAGGGAATGCACTCGACTCGCGTACAGGATGATATCAACATGTGTAAAACTAGTTATCACGATGGCAAAATTTTAAGTGAAGAGTTAAATAACGTTAACTGGCTGAATACAAAAAATATAGCATGTCCAAAAAATGTATATAAAGGTCCATGCCCATGGGTCTATAGAAGTTCCGGCCCACGATACACCGCGGTGTACACAGACGAATTGTGCATTAAATGAAAGCATGGCATGTCAAAAACTCAATAAACTGAATTTGGTTAAGAAAATAAGTCGCCTTTTTTAGATAAAACTACTTTTTTTTAGTCAGTATGAGCACAATTTATTTCAACAATTTTCATATCAGAGGCATTTGTTTTATCGTTTTAGTCACTCGAAGTCAATTTTAACTAAATGTAATGTTGTTTACTTTGAATAAACTAACCAGAGCTGCTTCCAGGATTCAATGCATGCGAGAGTCAAGTGGGCAGTTTCCATTCCAGATTATCGTCATATAAAATAGCGGGGCCTAACTTGATAGTTCGGGATAGGGTCGGAGACTCAGGAGTCCATTAGTGTAAAATGTGTCAAAAAGCAAAGAAAGCACGAAAAAAACACACTCACTGCACACAAACACTTCCAATACTAAACAAAATTAACAAAACAACAAAACACAAACAAAGGACAATCAAACGTTGTGACGTCGCCGTCGTCGTTCTGTCAAACTGACAGTAGACCAGCCGAGTACATAGTGCTGTCATTTTTCTATTGGAATCGATTACTAAATCGATTTTAGTCTTGTTCAATACTGTTATAATCTAAACAATATTTTATCATATTACTGGTTTTAATAAAAATTATATTTTTTGAAGTTATACTCAGTCAAACAAGAATTACCGTTACAAATAATGTTAGTAATTAATAATATATTTTGTTGGTATCGATTTTTATATCGAATCGATTGTTTACGAGATTTTTCCGTACCTAGAGCAACGTCACTCGGATAAAAATCTTTGAATTGTTATTAAAATGGTTTTGGTGATGGCGACTTCATTACATATTAATTCCAATTGCATTATTCATATTAAATTAAATAATGATTTTTAAATTTTATCATAAGTTTGTACACGGTATTTTAAAGTTGGGCCGTAGATGGGCGTAAGCCTTTATTAAATCAAACTTTGAATCGGCGTATAATAAATCATTAAAACATAAAAATAAATATTCAAAAAAACAGTTTAAACAGCCATGGATTAGGGAATATATGTTAAAGTTAGCAAACAAAAGGGATTACCTATATAATAAATGGAAAAAAGACACGACAAATAGTTGCTTAAGATTAGAATATAATACATTACGTAACAAAATACATAAAATATTGGAATATAATAGAAATAAATATTATCGCAATGAAATTAATGAAAACATGAATAACCCTCGTTGCTTATGGCGAATTCTAAACCAAATATCTGGCAAGGTAATTAAATCGATTGATGATATAATACTAAAAAACTTTGATATGCAGGAACAAAGTGTCAGTGCAATTGCGAATAAATTTGCTATAGAATTTAAGAACGCTGTAAAGGCTATTCTTCCAACATGTTCAATAAAGCTAATGGAAAAAAAAGAATACAGTACTCCGGCTGAAGTTAGTCTACGTTTGAAAAAAGCACAACCCAGAAAAATCGAGAAAATTATTAGAAATCTTAATACTAGAAAAGCACCCGGAAACGATGGAATTAAAGTTACTGATCTTAAACTAATTGCTTAAAAAATATCATATGCAATTGCCCAGTTAATTAACACTAGCCTAAATTGTGGAGTTTACCCAGACGAACTCAAGCAAAGCTGTGTACGCCCCATTTATAAAAAAGGTAAACAAAGCGATCCAAGTAATTATCGCCCCATTTCCATTTTGCCATTATTAGACAAAATAGTAGAAAAATATTTTAGCGACCAAATTCATAGTTTCTACCGAGAACATAAAATAATAAGTGCGAGTCAATACGGATTTCAGCCTAAGAAAAGCACTACGTCTCTGCTATCAAAGTTCACTGATGAGATTAACACACTCTTACATAACAGGAAACATGTTTTAGCTCTTTTTATAGACTTCTCACGGGCATTTGACATTCTAAACCACTCATGAATTGATTTAGAAAAGCTCAGCAATACAGGCATTAGAGGTCCCGCACTGAGTTGGTGCGCTGACTATTTAAAAAATAGAACTTATTATGTCAAAATTGGGGACACCATTAGCGATGTAATACCGGTCACTGAAGGGACAGCTCAAGGATCGGTACTTGGCCCCCTCCATTTCTTAGCATACGTCAACGACATGAACAATGTACTTAAGTACTGCTCATCGTACCAATATGCAGATGACACGTGCCTCATAATAGCCGACAAAGACGTAAACAAGGCTATTGAAAAACTGCAAATGGACTTTGACTCATTAAATAAGTGGTGCCATGATAATGGTCTTGTACTTAATGCCTCCAAAACAAAACTAGTCCATATACGATCGCCATACACTAAAACATATTGCGAAACAAACAATAGAGTAAAAGCCCATACACACAACTGTTTACATGCTAAACAACCACAATGCAAATGTCCTGTAATAGAATCAGTTGATAAGTATACTTACCTCGGACTGATTGTAGACTGCAACTTCAACTGGCAACCTCATGTTAATAATGTATGTGACAAATTAAGAGCGTTCTTAGCTAACATAATAATTATTAAAAATAGAATACCCTACAAAATTTTACTTCTATTATATAATGCATTAGCTGATTCAATTATTAATTACGGTATTACAAGTTACGGCAGAACATTTAAAACTTACCTAAATAACATTCAAGTTTTACAAATTAGAATTTTAAAATTAATTGTATCTCCAAAAATAAAAGAATTATATAAAAACGATGATTACAAACTTTTCAAACATTGCAATGTCTTACCAATACAATATAAATTTCACTATAATATATTAAAAGAACAATTTTTCAATAAAGAATTACAACAGAAAATCGAACATAAAATTAATACACGTCAGATTACCAAACAAAAATTAATAATTTCAACAGCTTCAAATAATACATATGGTGAAAGAACTACACAATATATTGTTCCTCGATTGTTAAATGACTTAGATCTTTCTTTTAAAAAAAGCATCACGGTTCATAATTTAAAGCAAAAAATTAAACTGCATTTTATAAACAGCCTATAGATAGAAGAACGAACAGGTACCAGCTCCTGCGACGCGAATCTGCCTTCCTACACATTCACTCTGTGCACCACTGTTCGTTCAACACACAATTGTAATCACTGACGTCCATTATACAATGGACGTGAGTGATTGTAGTTTTATAGTTCTGTCCTCAGAGCATTCAGTTAAATGCTCTAAGGTTTTTGTATGTCGTATGTTAAGATAAATAAAATGTAATTATTATAGATAAATGTATAAGTTTTTACTTAGAAATTAATTTATTTGCCTTTACTTGTTGTAAGACTGGTAAGTGAGAAACTTACTGAGATTTTAATTAGGTACCGTTCTAAAATATCTATAAGTATAATATATTATAATGTTGTACTTGTGTCATACGTACTCTCAACACACCGCGCCGGACAAATCTAAGTGATTTTTGGTGCGTGTAACATAAAATGTAAAGCTTTGTGTTTGATAAATAAATTAAAAAAAAAAAAAAAAGTTGCACGTTCATCAAAAATTTCACGTGAAAACATCTAGTTTTACAATGCATGTATAAGTTTCATGACACTGATTTAGTATTAAGCCAACCACGAGCATATTTGATGTAATTAAGGCTGTAGAGTCGCATCACGTTCCATTTTTAAATTTGCAATACAAATGATCAAAACAACTCTGCGCGAGCTGTAATGAAGGCGAACTTTGAAAATTCCTATTAAATTATTAAATAGATATAAGTATACGTACAAAACACGCAATACATTAGACAAATACCTCAATTATTCCTAAGAAAAATTAAAAATTACTTTAGATTCTGTAAATACCAGTAAAAAAACATGTCAAAGTGTACCCATTTGAGCATTTTTTAATATTTTATTTCTCTGTGATCAAAAGCATTTTTTTAAATTTTCTCTCTATCTCCTTGACAATACAAACAATAGGTGAAAAAATAAATATGAGTCGTATTCTTATTTATTACAGCTGAAACGTTTTTGAAAAATACCTCTGACAAGCAAATTTGAAATTCCACTTGAACAGATTGTCTTCGTTTTAAAATACCTGACAATTTATTATGTTTTTCTCTCTATACGGCACTAATTTAAGAATTTTGCTTCCTAAAACTAAACTTTACATCAATAATAATGCTTTCATTCTTTAGATAACTTCATTGGAAAAACACTAATTTCGTTGAAATGCAAATATACAGCCTTAATGTCGCGTCTCTGCTTCAGCTTGGGCAAAAATTCTTTCGTACGTCCTTCCGAACGGCTGTCCGTTTGTTCTCCTCTACAGGTCGCATTTCTCAACCGATTCTCTCTCTTGAGAAATTTTGTGAGCAGGTTCGAAAATTATTTTTTAGATTAGATTAGATAGATTAGATTTTTTTTTCGATTCAGTTTTTTAAATATTTCAAAATGGCAGAGATAATGTAAAAAACGTATTTTAGTCCGATTTTCCGGCGCTGGCTGTTCTCCTCTACAGGTCGCATTTCTCAACCGATTCTCGTGAAATTTTGTGAGCAGGTTTGATAATTATATAGAATTTTTCAGTCGGTCAAGTTTATCGAAATTTTTCGAAATGGCGGAGATATGTAAAAAATACATATTTCAACAGTTTCGAAAAATGATTCAAAATGTAACAAATTTTTTTTTATTAGCGGTGCAAAGTAAATTTTGTTTTTTATTTTTAGAAGATACACAAGTTCATCAATCAAAATATTTCTAGCCAATTCAAAATTTGAAAATAATAAAAAGGTTGTGATTGTGACTTTGTGACAGAACCTAGGAGAGCGTCTTGCAGTGTTGGCGGTTCGGGGATGTTTAATGAAAGACTGACTGCGATCAAATACTGACTTTTATTGCAGTAGCGTACGGCTTATATGTACGAGGAGAAGATGAGTGTGTGCATAGGTACATGTTAGTACACACACTACACCTTCCCCCTAAAAAGAAAAAAAAAATACACGCAAGTTATTTTTTTTACACAATAACAAAATGAATAAAAAATAAATTTTTCCGACACATTACTTAAGTCTAAAATGGGCTGTTATACTGTCAGTTTTTTTTTCCAACTAAAAAATAATAATTTTGCTTCACATTAACCAGGCAATATCTTTTACTTTAAGCTAATGAAAAAATCTTTAAGTTTAACAAGTCCATAAAAATTAAGTATTTATAAACTTTCGAAAAATTAAATCCAAATTACACTTGTCTCTTCTACATTCGCTCACTAAAAGTATTCTTTTACAGAAAATATTTTTTTAGAGAAACTAGTTTGGTCTTCACAATTAAACAAAATTAATGAAAATTTCTACGCATGACAAAAAACAAATCACAATATAGGTACTTACTCATATAGGTAGGTAAAATCAAATCCACTACTTATTCAAATTAGTTAATTACTTACTAAACTAATAAAACATGTTATTCTGGTCACAAAAAAGCTATCTTATTTCTTCTAATTATAAAATAGAGATAGATTTTCATATTAATAGAATTTTAATTTAAAATATTAATTAAGATTAAAAGAATTCTCCATTCCAGACCAAAAATAAATTTAAAATTGTTCTGTTTGTCACAACTTTACATTTGTTACCTTACATAAATTATTCAACATTCATATTTTTGTCACAAAATATTAATACACAAAAGATACTCCACTACATTACACTACATGAATCTTTTTCTGATTTATACGGGTACAGATTGCACAGTCTTATATTCCATCACAATAAAACTAACTTTATAATTTTCATAAAAATAAAATTTTCTTTTCTTTTTCAACAGTTGCAAAAGGTAACTGAATAAAATGCTAAACTTTACTTTAATATCCAGTTAAATACTCTATTTTATTTAAGAGCTTATTCCTTTTATCGCGAATAAAACTTTAATTTCTAGATACTTTTCGCTAACATACCTACTTAAATGAAAGTTTCACTAATCATTCTTCACTTTAATCCTTCCCTTTTAATTAAAATCTTTTATCTTTCTTATCATCACATTTAAGGCGAAATATTCCTTCCTTCAAACTTTCTAATTGAATTACATATCATTCATCACCTTCGTAATATAAATATCCTCAACCATTTCTTGTTTATTTTATCACATAACCTCCTATTTTGTAATATTCCTAGCTCTCAATATTCTTATCTAAATTATCCCGTGTCAATAACAATATTCCCATATTTTTACTTCACTTTAAATCCTACTCTTGCTCGTTAAAAACTTCATTTTCATTAATAACACTATCGGTACACTATACACATTTCACATCACCTACTAGGTACTCACATATCATAATTCGCCCGGCGCCGGCGTACTTTCATTTTTATTTTACTCATCATTTTTGGTACATACTTTATCATATTTATTTATAGTCGACTTCATCATAACACAATATAAACATGGACAATTGCCATTTTGGGCTGTGGCCACAGCTCAATTATTAATGGGGAACTAATTTTAAGACCTACTCTGACGCTGCGTAGCTCGCGCACCTTCGTCATGAGTTGCCTCCAACAATTCTCACGGAGAAAGCTCGTTTCTACCATGATCGAATGGAAGGATCTGACACCCCACGTATGTACCATTATTAATAGGGTCATGAATTAAGACACATACTAATTTGGTCTCCAAACAGGATTCAAAGGGGAAATCTCGTTCACACCTTGATGCAACTGAAGGACCTGAACCCTATAGTACCTCTCCTTTAATGTGTACCGTATAATCGAGCTTTTATCTTAACCATTTCATTCCAAAACCTATCAAATAAACTAACAATCTTAAATTGAATATAAAGTAAATAAGGGATTCATCGCTCTTGGGTGATCAGTCCAATCGCATGTGAAACCTTATAAACCGTATATTCCCTTACTTCTATAAATAAATCCTTATCATCATTCCAAATCCTCACATTACCTATACCTAAACCTTGCTGTACCTAATTGCAAACTAAAATGCTACAAAAAGATTTTTAATACAGCTACATTAACTTTCCTAAAATATTTCTTCTACCTATTAAATCTCTATACCTTTGCTTTATTCTAATCATATACCTACCAAGCTTTCAAACTGTTCTTCTAACTTTTTCCTTTCAAACCTCAACTAAATATATTTTCCACAAACATAAATATCTCAATCATACCTCAACATAAACTTCCACATCCGAAATTAATAAGTTCCTTAAAGTTTTCTTCCCACCAAATTAATACTCATTATCTTTTCCTATTGAAACAATGTTTTATATTACCGCTTGACTAGCAAACCCGTGTGATATTTTGCGACAAGATTAATATTACTGCTTCGCCTAAATATCAACTTGCATAAGTGCAGCTGCGCTACCTCTTTGTAATCTACCGATATCGAAATACAACACTTTACATTCCAATACCTTGTTCGTTATGTTTACCAAAACAATATCATTGCATCACTTCTACCTAGAAAATTTGTCACAATAATTTACTACCGATACTTACTTATTGAATTGAATTGCGTTGATATTAAACAATTACACTCGACCAAGTTAATAAAATTACAAATTCAGAAAAAAAAATGAAATATTTTTACTTTATTTCTAATTTGTATGATAAATTAAAATGCTAGGGGACACTAATAAGTATATAAAAATATAGAATAAGAATACTGTTAGTTAAAATCAAATGTCTTTTCAATAGTACCTACCAAAATAGCTACCTAATCACTATTTCCGATCAATTTTTTTTTTAAATTTCACTCCTAAAACTTAAAAGAAGATAATTTCACTACGAAAACGAATAAAATAAAATTTATATCGCGCGTTTATTTACTTACTATACGTAATAAAATTATACATAAATAAAATATAATTATGTTATTCGTAAAAAATAGAATGGAAACATAATTTGACACTGTGAATGTACGCAAAAGTATTGAAATCTAATTTTGGTTTTGTCAATGTCATAAATAATATTATGAAATCAAATTCGTACATAAAATTTTGTCAGGCAAACTTTGAAACTAAAATTTCGAACTTTCCTATTTACTTAATTAGTTATTTTATAAGATAGAATATAGTTATAAATTACTTGTACCTACATACATAATAGCAAAGAAAATTATGTACTAATCTGAAGACAAAAGATAGTCTGTTATAAGAATACCTATAAGTTTATAAGGCCGTTTTTATGTCTATTGAAGAATCGTTGAAAAACAATTATTAAGTATTTTTACTAGAGAAATATTATTGCATCACCTACATACGATTAGAATGAAAGAAAATAGAACCTAATCAAATATCTATTGTATATAAGTAGGCGGACTTAATGCCTTACGCATTTTCTACCAGTCAACCTTAGGGTGATTTAAATATCGATGTAGATATAAAAGGTATACAATAGAGATATAAGATATTTTTTTTTTACATTAAATAAAAATAAATCCTTTTTAAATAAAATTTTCATATACATTAGTGTCCTGCGAAAGAATGGAAAATTTATGCCATTTTTAACCTTTTTGTAATTTATTGAAATACTTTATTTCAACAACTTAGTTTACGATAAAAAAATAAAAACTCGAACGTTAAATTCTTTGATTCAACAGAAATGATTCCTACTTACAATATCACACGTGTTGCTATGTCAGCAGTTACGATGTCGGTCACTTATTGAAAACGCATTACAAAATCCAAACTTTTACTTGCTCAATGCAATGCAATGATAATTTAAAAATAATTGACATCGATAAATATTCTTTAAAATGATTTAAGTAATGAAAACCACAAAATAATTTAAAACACCATAGCTACAAAATTTATTTACCACTTTACTCACCTACGAGAAAAAAAATAAGTCCAAAATGTCCATAAAATTATAATACAAAATTATATTTCACGTGAAATCAAATCTTCAAAAGTGTAAAATTAGAGTTACCTTTTACAACCACGCTGATTCTTGGGAAAACTAACTGTGAAATAAAAAAACATGATACATAAATAAATACCAACACAACAAAAATTATCTAACAACTTGTCACTATTTCTGTGCAATCGTATAAATCAGAAAATAAGCTTATAACTAAGTAATTAAGGGGAATTCAACATTTATAAGTTCAACATTAACCCCATTCATTATTATTCATTCCTATTCATATTTCTTACTGCTAATTTGAATTTGGCACTTATCGCCAACAACAAAAATTATAGAACTACAATGATAAGATAATTGTTTTATATTTAAAAGTACAAAATTAAATCTTACAATAAATTCTCCAATGCCTTTTTTAATATTTTCATCTTATATCGTTAATTATTTTACTTTCAACACTGACAAATATTATATTCGAAACTGTATACGAAACTTACTTAAGTCCAGAACAAAATCATTAAATCATTATTTAAAGTTAACTTGTACTTATTTTTTGAAAAACAAAATTTGCGTAAATTATTGATTCATGAAAAGGAAAAATAAAGAAAAAGGTATATTAAAATTAAAATCAAACCACAAA
Organism: Agriphila geniculea; assembly: GCA_943789525.1. Taxonomy (NCBI): domain Eukaryota; kingdom Metazoa; phylum Arthropoda; class Insecta; order Lepidoptera; family Crambidae; genus Agriphila; species Agriphila geniculea. The sequence goes on along the minus strand of OX038890.1, from coordinate 11,655,563 downwards.
AATGTCTTTGGTGTAACTTTGAGTTGTCTCCGAAGTCGTCGCCACTTTTCGCTGGTTAATTCTTCCTCACTTCTGCTGGTAAATATTCCTCGCAACACCATCATCTGCCGGCTGCGTCCACTTCCGACTCCATCATCTCCCGGCACCCTGCTTTTCACCTCCATCATCTTTCCGGTGATAGCATCACAGCAGCAACACCGTATGCGGCGACGAACACTTTGTTCATATTGATGTTTAAATTGTTCATCAAATTATTTTTGATTTGTGGCACTTGGGAATTTATTTTTATGAACTATCATTATTTTATAATATTTTTATTTAAACTATGGAGAAAAGTTCTTGATAAAGTCCTTAAATGTGTCACTCACACACATCACATTTTTTTTTTCATAGTCCAAATTTTTTTTGAAGATTTATTCACTTTATGACTAACCAGCTGCACAGCGCCGCCGACGCAGGCGGCACTGGCAGGGTCGCCATGCAGTGTTGGCGGTTCGGGGATGTTTAATGAAAGACTGACTGCGATCAAATACTGACTTTTATTGCAGTAGCGTACGGCTTATATGTACGAGGAGAAGATGAGTGTGTGCATAGGTACATGTTAGTACACACACTACAGTCTATTATTTGCACAGTATTGATACTTATTAGTTGGAAAAACTAATATCTATTCTGTGTTATTCGTTTTTAAAAACATATTATTTGAGCTACTTTTTAACGCGAGGTCTAAAGCTCACGGAGCTACTACTAGTAGGTATGACCCTCTATACAAAAAAAAGTTGGGAGTTACAAGTCGTGATAAAGTTTGGCCACATGATAGAAACTGATCTGTAGGCTGTTCCTAACTAATATTGAGCTGGGCCAAACTATCATTAAGCCCACCGGTAACGATCATTTGCGATTGTCAATTTTTACGTCATTGACGCCCATTGATGCGAAAATTGATCGTTTACGCGTGCAATTGAAGCGATTGTCAATTGCTCCAACAATGGCATTGACGAAAAAATTGACAATCGCAATTGATCGTTACCGGCGGGCTTTACATACAGTTCCATACGGCGGCGGGTTGAATAGCGCACTTTTCCCGGCTTCATTCTAAAAACTATAACAATTCAGGTTTAGCTAATAGGTCAAATGTTGTATCATTTTCGGATAAATCAATAACGTAGAATTTATTTCTGGTATAAAAAATGCAATTAATAACGCAGTTTCTGAAAAATTACACAAAAGCCAACATTTTTAAACTTCATTTTTTTTATTTTAGGTATTAGCACTTGTTTCAGTATTTTCAAAAAAACTACTTTAAAGAAGCGTTTTTCAGGTTAATTTGTTATATGCTTTTGTTATGCTAACTATATTTTATACAATTTGCGCTTAACCCAAGTAGTTTAGGTCCATTGTTTGCGGAGACACAGCTAGTCAAAAATATGCATTTTTTCACGAAATAAAAGGGGTTTCCGTATCGTTCGGAAGCATTTCTCAGTTTTTTTGTTCATATTTTTGTAAAGTTAATTAAAATTTCTTCAATTTGAGCCTAACTTAAGTTGTCTAGGTTTACTGGTTGTAGAGACACAGCTAGTCAAAGATAAGATTTTTTCAATTAATTTCAATAAAAGGCCCATTTTTAACCAGCCATGTCTCTGTAACCAATAGTCCTAGACTACTCAAATTAAGCTCAAATTGTAGAAAATTTCATTAAATTTACAGAAATATAAACGAAAAACCTGAAAAATGCTTCTAAACGAAACGGAAACCTTTTTTATTTCGTGAAAAAATGCATACTTTTGACTAGCGGTATGTCCGCAAACAATGGACCTAAACTACTTGGGTTAGGCTCAAAATGTATAAAATATAGATAACATATTACAAATTAACCTGAAAAACGCTTATTTAAAGTATTTTTTTTGAAAATACTGAAACAAGTGCCAATACCTAAAATAAAAAAATGAAGTTTAAAAATGTTGGTTATTGTGTAATTTTTCAGAAACTGCTTAATAAATTGCATTTTTTTATATCAGAAATAAGTTCTAAGTTATTGATTTATCCGAAAATGATACCATATTTGACCTATTAGCTAAACCTGAATTGTTATAGTTTTTAAAATGAAGCCGGGAAAAGTGCGCTATTCAACCCGCCGCCGTATGGAACTGTATGTAAGAATAGTTTGGCCCAGCTCAATATTAGTTAGGAACAGTCTACAGATCAGTTTCTATCATGTGGCCAAACTTTATCACGACTTGTAACTCCCAACTTTTTTTGTATAGAGGTTCATACCTACTATACGGTATAATTATGGTCTTAGAATACAAAATATGAATTAGTTTCCACCCTCGACTTCGTCCGCGTGGATATTCGGAAAGAATCTCTAAAGAACCTTAAAGATGGGGATAAAAAAGTATCCTATGTTTTAATCCAGGCTATAAATTTCATCTAAATTAGCTCAGCCTTTTTGCGTGATTGAGTAACAAACAAGCTTGGTTTGGGCATGTTATGAGAAGGGATGAAAGACATGTTACTAGAAGAGTAATGGATATGGATGTTGAGGGCTGGAAAGTAAGAGGAAGACCGCAGAAAAGATGGATGGATTGTGTGCGGAATGATATGAATGTGAAGGGAGTGGATGAGGAGATGACGAGTGACAGGAAGGAATGGAAGAAAAGGACGCAATGCACCGACCCCAAATAAATTGGGATAAGGGTAGGAGGATGATAATGATGAGTAACAAACATCGAAACATCTGCACATCCAAACTTTCACATTAATAATAATAAAGAGATTAGGAAGTAGGATAGGATGCAGATCCGCGTGGCTACACTCTGGTGTATTCTCGCGTTCAAGATCTACAAACCTGAATCGAAGCCGCGCGAAATTGCCTCCTCCATATCAATGTTGATGCCAGACTGCCGCACGTGCATACGCTATCATTATGTGAATGCTCCTACCGCGTGACGATCATATGGACTTATGCTGCGTTCAAACGATAACACACGACCCGACCTCAACTCAATCTCACCTCAACTGCAGCCCACCTTGAAATACATCGCTTACAATTTTGAGTCATATGACACATTAATAAGCTCCTGTGTAATGTTAAGGTGAGTTTGAGGTGAGTTCGGGTTTAGTTTGAGTTGAGTTGGGGTTTGAGTTTGAGTTGAGTTCGGGTTGAGCGCGGGGCGTGTGCAGTAGCATCGACAAAATATAACAGAGCTTATTAATCCTACTTAATATTATAAATGTGAAAGTTTGTGGGTTTGGATGTTTCGATGTTTGGATGTTTGTTCCACAATCACGCAAAAACTACTGAACGGATTTGGTTGGAATTTGGCACACAGATAATAGATAGCCTAGATTAAAACAAAGAATATTTTTCCTTCCACGGGAACGGGAACCACGCGGGTGAAACCGCGGGCGGCCGCTAGTGTGTCCTAAAACTCAAAATTGTAAGCGATATATTTCAAGGAGTGGGCTAGGTTTGAGTTGAGTTGAGTTCGGGTTGAGGTTGGGTCGTGTGTTTAGCCTATAGCGAAAAAAGAAAGGATTAGCACGCTCATATTAATCCTTATTTCAGGTTCGCTCAGTTTTCGACCTAGCGCTGGCAGACAACGCCATCACGCAACACCTGCCCCCGGGCGTCGACGTTGAGTTGACTGCGTACGAGGTGCTCAACTGCGACGCCGCGTACGCAGTTATCTCCGCGATCGACGCGTACAACGACTGCGCGCACGTGTTCTTTGGGCCCTCTTGTGATTATGCACTTGGTGAGTAATTTGTTTTTAACTTGTTATGATCGACATCAAACCTTTATTTCATGCTCACGCCGCGTATGCGGTCAACTCCACAATCGACGCGTACAACGACTGTGCGCATTGTGTTCTTTGAGCCCTCTTGTGATAATGCACTTGGTGAGTTATTTGTTGTTGACGGGTTATGATAGACATCAAGCCTGCCTCTCATGCTCACGCCGCGTACGCAGTCATCTCCGCGATCAACGCGTACAACGACTGCACGCATGTGTTCTGTGGACACTCTTGTGTTTATGCCCTTGGTAAGCCATTTTTTTTTAACGGGTTATGATCAACATCAAGCCTGCCTCTCATGCTCACGCCGCGTACGCAGTCATCTCCGCGATCGACGCGTACAATGACTGCGCGCATATGTTCTTTAGGCCCTCTTGTGATTATGCACTTGGTGAGTCATTTGTTTTTAACGGGTTATGATCGACATCAAGCCTGCCTATCATGCTCACGCCGCGTACGCATTCATCTCCGCGATCGACGCGTACAATGACTGCGCCCATGTGTTCGTTGGGCCCTCTTGTTATTATGCACTTGGTAAGTAGTTTTTTGAGATTTTAGAATTCACAAATCACAATGCTATTATTATGCAATACTAAATAATATACTGTAATGTAAATGTAAATTCCTTACCGAAAAATCCCGCTTGTGCGTGGTAGGTCCATAGATTTTTATGGATAAGCTGCATTCGTAATTACGTATGTACGGAATTCCGAAACGGAATTCCGTTTATATGTGGCCAGGCTTCCGGCTTTAAATCGACATCAAGCCTGCCTCTCATGCTCCTGCCATTCACTGGCGGTCGCTAGTACAGTACGAGGCTAACATCTTGACACTTTTCGACGGAGTGCACTTATGAGCGACTAATAGCGCGCGCCCCTCACCCGCCGCCCGCGTACCTCACCGCTACGTATACCCAAAATACGCGTTCTGCGCAATCCACATCATCCCCCTTTCCCATCCCCATCCCTAAGCCAATTCGAAAAATGATAAAAAATGTCACAATCGCGAGGTCTGCCGCTCACAGAGGCACTAATATAATTATACAGGTATATACGGAAGGTCTTATTCATAAAAAGTTATAGTAAGCTTGTTTTAATAAAACTTCCTGAAATTCATTATTCATAATAGTTTAATAGCGACAAACGCTCTGTTAACCTTTGATAAAGTTAAAGTAGGGTCCTCCTGTCTATAAACCTATTTTAGTGAATAACATGGCCGACTAGTGGCCGACTACATAACAAACAGCTGATGGAAGTGTCAAAGCCCCTCTACTGTCGACGAATTAACGAGATCTAGTTCGGGGATAACTCCCGAAACACGAATGAGGTTCTGAGATCGAATTGGTATCGAGTAAACGTCAAAACAGTACAATGAAAACCACGGCAACTGTTTTCAATGGACAAAAATAACAGATTTTTGACGTTTATTCGATACCAATTCGATTACAGAACCTCATTCGTGTTTCGGGAGTAACCCCCCGCGAATAAACGTCAAAAATCTGTTATTTAGGTACATTAAAAACGGTTGCAATGGTTTCCATTATACCGTTTTGATGTTTACTCAATACCAATTTGACCTCAGATTCTCGCTGGCGTTCGGGATCCCGACTACGAGTATCATATTACATAATAACGCTAAAGTAGCCCATTTTCATAAATACGGTTATATGAAAGTTATACATATTAGTATAATTATGACGTTTAATAAGCCTTATCAGCATTTTAACTTATTTTAGTTGGCTAAGTCTATTTCAGGGATTTTTATAAAACGACAGATAGATTTTATTTATTTGATAAAGCCATAATATCGAGTACGCCGATACACGTCACGGTCAAAAATAATACGATAGTGGTTTGTGCTATTTTTAACTTGTCGTCATCATTATCATATAAATATATCTTGAAAAGTCTGAAACTGATAAAGAAAACCAATACATCTTTTAGATATACATAATCAGTGACGTGATATCTCATAAAGTAAACATCTTTGTCAAGTCGATACTTAAATTTAATCATACGTATTAAAAATATATTCAATGCGATTAAATTTGACAATACGCAGTGATCCGCTGTAACTTCACGAGAATTGTATAAACTGCAATAATTTAAGACTGACTTAGAATAACATTTTAATAATGTCTAATTGATACGGCAGCATATTGAAGTACAAAAATTTATAAAACTTTTTTTTATTATTCATAAATTTATTTATTGTTAAAACTTTACTAATTAGACCTAAAAGAAACTGCTAAAAGTGGCCGTTTTTGACACATTTGCTATCTACTTCTAATAACTAAGAGGGAATATAGATACCTTCTAAAATACTAGACCATGGGCCCTAAAAATTATCTATTAAAAACTTATTAAATAAAAACTTCTGAGGGCGCCACTTTCGGTGGTATTTTGGTTGCAACTGAATTTATAATAATACAATATCTAATTCAGTCCGGTTTGACCTAATTTCCATGATGAGCTATGAGTTGTAGTTTCCCCTCATTGCGTTCTCGTTATCTTTGGGGTAAATATATTTGTAGCATCATTCTGTTGTAATTTGGGCATGCTCAAGATTTTAGCAGACTGATATATTATGAAGGCGATCCTTGTGAGATCAATGAAAATAGTAATAATATATGAGCGTATAGTAAAAGAAAACACTCAAAATGAGTGGACGAAATACACACCATAAGCACAGTTTTTAATACTACTAACAGTTGTCCGACTCATGTACTTGCGCGGGACAACAATGGGGGGTACGCGGGGAAGTGAGCGGCAGAGTCGGCGAGCACAATCTCCTCTAGTTTGCGCTCTCTCTAACTTGAAGGGGTGTACGTTTTAAGAAGCGTAACGAAATTACAAAACGTCATAATGGTTTACAGTAGTTGTTCCGTTTTTAATTGTAAATCCACGTCAAGGTTTGATAGGGACCATCAAACTGAATAACTTTTACTACGGGACAAACTTTGAAATCACGAAAAAAACAATCGGTGGTTTCATATTTGCTGTTTTTGTTTTGTCTGTTACGATGTTATTCTTGAAAAGGCTCTATTGACTATTTTTATTCTTTCGTTATTCAAACTTTTATGTAATATATTTGAGTACCTAGTTTTTGTTGTGACAACCCTGACCCCTGACGAAGTTTCTGTGCGTATACCTACACAGTGGCGTCATGCGTTTAACAACAAAAGAGTTGGATTACTGGTAGGTGCTTTATAATACTGTGCCATAAGTTACATATTTTTTTAAGTAACTATTTTCCAGTTGCAAAAAAGAAAAGGACAATAAATGCATTGTGATTTTATATTTCTTATAGTATTAAAGGTGAAAGTGATGTTTTTAAAATTCTACGTAAAAATTGTAAGCCCCTCCTGACCGTAATGGCATTTGCGTCAGTCCGTCGGGAAATCAGGTTAGCTGAAACGCATAACTCGTTTGCGAAATCTGCATGTCTGTTGCTGAGCTGATTGTACTTATTTGATGTAACTATACGGAGTGGAGACGACAAAGCGTCGTCGTTTTAACCGCTTCTATGGTCTAGTGGTTCGCCCACCCGTGTAAGACGCAGGGGTCCCGGGTCCGATTCCCAGGAGGGGTACAATTTGTACTCGATTTGGTTGGTGCATAAAGTTAATATACCTTTATAGGTTGGTGGTAGGGCTTATTTTAAGTCCGCCTGGCTAACTACCACCATCTTACGTAAGCCTGACGCCATAACTAATTAGTTTAATGTCGCATTGTCGTGTCCAGGTTGTATATTATTTTTTAACATATTGGTCATTATTATTCTTCTCACTGCTGCGGCACTTTAGAATTTATTGCTTAAACCCATTGAAGGTAGCGTAGCAACTTCAATTCTACGTAGCCCGTAGCACTCGACTACGGAAAGAGCTCGTAGCTGCGTACGAGTGCTTTTGGGTTGATTGAAATTTAATATAGTTTCGGACAACACCGTAGTAAATAAAACCTTTCATTTAGTTATTACAATATACGCGTAGTTTCAAATGAAAATAACTACCTCTGAAAATAACAAAATGTTTGTATCATTTTCGAATATAGAAAAAAGCTCATGTTAGTTAATATTGTTTGATCTGTTCTATATGCCAGTCCTTTTAGCCGTTCTAAAACACACAGCAAAGGATTTTAATATACAACTATACTACTTGCATATTGATTCGTATGATCTTCCAAGGTTTAGTTGATTAATTTAAAACTTAATGATGCCAATTGACAACATTTCAAAGTTTTTGTCGTGTGTAGGGATGGGTCCAGTGAAAAATTCAATGAAATGAAAATTAAATTTATATGAAATTTATGAAATCTTTCAAAACAGGTTGAAATATTTCAGTTTTGAGTGTCATTTATTTAGTACTAGAAATCCCTTATTTTATGAATAAGTTTACTATTTTAATGTATTAAATGAAAATTAAAGACATAATTTAGATTTTTCTGTTGAGCAAATTCATCAAAGTGTTTATCGAGCTAAATCTTTAGATATTTTAACTTAGCTATTTAGTAATATCACAAGAATTATGTTTTACACGTAGCTATTTTGTAATGTCATGAGACGTATGTTTTGAATGAGATAAAAATACACTTTACTATTGTTGTTTTGCGGTCGGGATTCCTCAAAAGCACCCTTGTACATGAGGCTGTACTTACTTTTCTTTATATTTTTATTATAATTTTAAAGGTGATGGTCCGTTATTGTTCAAATTTGAGTCAAAGTACAGTTTAATTGTTGAACATAATAATGTTGATTGCTTGTCTCTCGAACTTCACTGAATATTTTGGTATTTAAAGTTGTAAAAATTGTTTAAAAAAACAAAAAACCGACTTCAAAAAACCTACCTCTAAAAAGCAAGAAATAATATTCGTAATAATAAAAACACGTCTATTGAAGTCGGGTGGGGCTGGAGTACAAATTCCTTTTTTTTATTCTAAAAGCCCCACCCGACTTCAATAGACGTGTTTTTATTATTACGAATATTATTTCTTGCTTTTTAGAGGTAGGTTTTTTGAAGTCGGTTTTTTGTTTTTTTTAAACAATTTTTTATTTTTTTATTTTTAGTGTACCTTTTGTACTAGGTAGTGTAGGTATATTATTTAGGTAGAAATTAAAATCGGCTAAGCCAAACGTGAGTTAATCGCGGAGAAACATACATACATGCGGGTCAAACTGAGAACCTCCTTTTTTAAGTCGGTTAAAGAACTACACTTAAGATATCCCTTTTCCAACAAAAAAATTATTATCTTATTCAGTTCATAAACAAAGAAGTTATACGACTGATCATCGAGGTAGTTCACACAAAATCATACTATTTTCGTGCTTTTTTCAAGATTACTTGAAAAGTACTGAACCGATTTCAAAATTTTAAGAAATGGGACCAACTTGAAAGTTTACCTAATGTAATAACGTTTGAATCATTTCAATCGGTCCAGCCGTCTTCGAGTAATCGGTGTACATACAAAAAATAAAAAAAAAAAAAAAAAAAAAAAAACGGGTCGAATTGAGTACCTCCCTCCTTTTGAAGTCGGTAAAAATAGCCAAAGTTACTTACTTGTTTATTGTTTTATTCTATAATTATGTTGATTATATTGATTTAAGGCCAGTTGAAATTCAAAAATAAATTTCACTCTAAAGTGAAATATTTCAAATCAAAATGAAATTATTCTAAACATTTCACAGACTGAAATTTTTCGTGAAATTTGCCCAACCCTAGTCGTGTGTTTTAATTTGTTATTTAGAAATACTGATGAAAACAAGAGACACGTATTTTTTCTTTTCCAAAATTTTATTTTAAGTCATCATAATATTAATAAATAAAACCTCGAAATGTTTTTCGATTTCAGAAATCAGAAATCAGAAATCAGAATATTTATTTGCACAATATTGTGTACATTACATTGAGATCGATGACAATGTTCCTAATAAAATTTCAACAATATTCTGCCTTAAATCTGTAGGCATGCAAATGTTAGTAAGTGTAAGTGTGTAAGCTATCTATAATGAATATTATTACTACTAAGTATTACTGACGTCAATTATAATTACAAAATTGTCAATAGAAATCTCATATTCAAAATTAAATGTCAGCTATGCAAAATTATCCTTAATACTATGTCAGATTGAGTAGAGATGTCATTTATTTTCCAAATATTCTTTGATCGAATAGAAACTGTGCTGTAGGAGCCAATTAAATAATTTATTCTTGAAAATATTTTTCTCTATTGGTTGATTAATAATGTCCAGCGGTAGCTTATTAAATATTTTGATAGCCATACAGTATACATTCTTTCGAAATATAGCTAGATTGGATTTAGGTATTGCTAGTTTATTCTTTCTCGATGCTCGTAAATTATCGTTTTTTTTACTACATTTTAAAAAGTATTCGGGGTGCTTTTTAACCAACAAGCATAGTTCTAATATATACAGGGTCACTGGAAATATGACGTATTCCTGCTAAGGGGTTATAGATGAGGTCAAAACAAATATTTTTTGTCATATAACTTTTTCTCAAAAAATTAATAGTTTTTGAGTTAATTGAAATTAAGTACATTTTTACCAAAAGTACGTTTTCAGACACAAAAATTTAAAATAAAAAATAACTACTCATTCGATTCCAGATTTTTTACTATTTTGGGATAGAAAACAATCTGAGTGTTGATAATAAATAAAAAAAAATTCATAAAATACAGGTGTTTATAAAAAAATCAATCCTTAAATGCATTTATTTTTTATTTTTTTACATATTTTTTAGAAATAGCATCAAATATCTTTAAAAAAATCCTAGTAACTAAGCGTGCATAATATTTTAAAAACATCACCATCTATTCAGCTTTCAGTTGAGGTATAAAACTTAATAATAACTTAAATAAAAAATGAGAAATTAAGACTTTACTAAATAACAGTCCCATTTCATGTAGCAAAAATTTCCTACTTCAAGCGCTTCGGAGGTGGCCGTATTATCCTACTTATTCCATAAATTGAAAGTTTGCTTATTTGTATGATTGTTAATCAATCACGCAAAACGGCTGAACGGATTTGGATGAAATTTGGCACACAGATAGTTTATAAGCCGGATTAAAACATATGAGGATACTATTATCTTGGTTAAGGGTTCCCTAGGGATTTTCTCGAATGTAAATGCGAATGCAGTTGCGGGTGGAAACTAGTTTGCCATAAATGGTCGTACTTACTAAAAATACTTTCGTCCGAGTGAGTTTGAGACAAGATTATTTTCCGCTAATGAGTCAAAATTTTATACAAACTGTGTCACAAATAACCATGCATATCAGCTATTTTTAATGCCCCGCTGCTGGGGAACTGGCCTACCTTTTGGCTTATGGATGGATAAAGCGGACGGGCCATACCCACCACGTGGACCCAATGTGGATTGGTCAGTGTTAACGACTGTAAATGCAGCCAGAACCAAGGGCTCAATGTAAGGTACATTGAGTTAACACCGACCAATCCGCATTGGGCCCACGTGGTGGGTTATGGCCCGTCCGCTTTATCCCAAAAGGACAGAAAGGCCTGTTCCCCAGCAGCGGGTCATTAAAAATGGCTGATATGCATGGTTATTTTTGATGCTGTCTGTAAAAAATTTTGACTCATCGGCGGAAAATAATTCTGTTTCAAACTCACTCGGACGAAAGTATTTTTAGTAAGTACGATCATTTATGGCAAACTAGCTTCCGCCCGCGACTTTGTCCGCAATTACATTCGAGAAAATCCCTAGGGAACCTTTAACCAAGATAATAGTATCCTCCTATGTTTAAATCCTGTTTATAAACTGTCTGTGTGCCAAATTTCATCCACATCCATTCAGTCGTTTTACGTGATTGATTAACAATCATCCAAACAAGCAAACTTTCACATTTATGATATAAGTAGGATAATACGGCCACCTTCGAAGCGCTTGAAGTAGGAAATTTTTGCTTCATAAAATGGGACTGCTATTTAGTTAAGTCTTAATTTCTCATTTTTTATTTAAGTTATTATTAAGTTTTATACCTCAACTGAAAGCTGAATAGATGGTGATGTTTTTAAAATATTATGCACGCTTAGTTACTAGGATTTTTTTAAAGATATTTGATGCTATTTCTAAAAAATCTGAAAAAAATAAAAAAAATAAATGCATTTAAGAATTGATTTTTTTATAAACACCTGTACTTTTTGTAATTTTTTTTATTCATTATCAACACATAGATTGTTTTCTATCCCAAAATAATGAAAAAACCGGAATCGAATGAGTAGTTATTTTTTATTTAAAATTTTTGTGTCTGAAAACGTACTTTTGGTAAAAAAATACTTAATTTCAATTAACTCAAAAACTATTAATTTTTTGAGAAAAAGTTATATGACAAAAATTTTTTGTTTTGACCTCATCTATAACCCCTTAGCAGGAATACGTCATATTTCCAGTGACCCTGTATATACATGGTAGAGGTAATATTCTATGTTTTTGAAATGGGGGCTTACATGATTCTCTTTGTTTTATCTCGCATAAGGCACGAATGCACTTCTTTTGTGCTCTAAAAACTCTGTCTACATCTACACTGTTGCCCCATATTATTATGCCGTAACGCAGTAGAGAAGAGACGTATCCGTGGTACGCCTGTAAGGCTACTTGAAAAGACGTTATATTTTTGATTCTATTTAGTGCAAATACAAATTTATTTAGTTTAGTGTAGAGACCGTCTATATGTTTTTTCCAACTGCAATGTTTATCTAGATTTATACCTAAAAATACTGTGCTATCTACGATGTCAATTTTATTGTTATTATAGTGTATGTCAATGTTAAGTTTTTCGCTTTATATGTATGGAATTGAATTGCTTTCGTTTTCGATATATTAATTTTAAGGTTATTTTTATTCATCCAATTAATTATGTCAAATAGAGTATCATTAATGTCATGTTCAAGTTCGTCAATATTTTTATTTTGAAATAGAAGTGTACAGTCATCTGCAAATAAGAAACAATTATTGGTAGTTATATCGGGAAGATCGTTTATGTACACTATAAAGAGTAAATTTAAGGTACATTGTCAAAAAATGAAACAAGTCAATTGAATCTTGGTTAATTATGAGTTGCTTTTTTAAATTTGCATCTTGTTATTCTATTGCCTCAAGGCACAAGAAAATAAAAACCCTTAGCCACACAATTTTGATAAGGGGATTAAAACAACATTGTTTTGTGGAGGTTAGAGTAGGATTTTAGTTAATTCGAACAAGAAATAAAATCTTTTTCAACCAGTACAAATTCTTATAATTGGAGCCTAGAAACAAGATGATGAAGTACATAAACAAAAGCATTCTAAATAGATTCCGTTAATTCTATTAACTAGGTAATAAAAGAGCTTTTCTCACGAAACATGCTAATTAATGCTATTTACTTTGTTACGATGGTACTTCTACTGAAATTATGAGGCTTTTACATGGTTCCATTATCGAGAATAACATGTTTAATTACCTACTATGGTGTAAATAATTAACCAAGTACGATTGTAACTCAATGGATAGGCAAGTATTTTCTGAAATGAAATTAGAAATGTACCTAAAATATCTATTAAATTGTTTGAATACAATTATACAAATATAGTAGATACCTACTATCTATATCTATCTTCATAAAATTAAGATTTAATTTAATTTTGCAAATTTCGTTGGTATATTAATTCAAACTGAAATAAGGGATTCAGTTTCAAATAGATTTTAAACAGATTCTATTGGGTTCGGTCTAAGTTGGTCAAGACTCTAGAAATTTTATCTCTATTTGTTATCGCGTAAACTCTTGAGCTGATTTGATCAAGCTTTCCAGTTAAGTTGTTTGAGATTCATTTCTTAAACCTGTTTAGAAGAAGTACTTCATCCATAGATAGGGATAGGTCCACAGTGCCGGTTTTAGCACTACCAGCGCCCCTGGGCGACATTTCTACGGGGCGCCCCCTATCTGCGATTCCAAAATTTTAGATTTTGCCTGTTAGTTAAAAAACGGCCACGCAGCGCGATTTTAGTCAGTTTCATCTACTAATCTTGTAACCTTGCTTGTTTATAGCAAAAAGCGGCCGCGCAGCGCGATTTTTGGTCAGTTTCATCTACTAATCTTCTAATTATGCTTATTACAGTGCAAAAACGGCCGCGCAGCGCGATTTTTAGTCAGTTTCATTTACTAATCTTGTAACCTTGCTTTTTATAGAAAAAATAAATCGCGCCGCGCAGCAAGATTTTTAGTCAGTTTCATCTACTAATCTTGTAATTTTGCTTGTTTATAGTAGAAAAAAACGGCCGCGCAGCGCGATTTTTAGTCAGTTTCATCTACTAATCTTGTAACCTTGCTTGTTTATAGAAAAAATAAATCGCCGCGTAGCGAGATTTGTAGTCAGTTTCATCTACTAATCTTGTAATTTTGCTTGTTTATACTAAAAAAACGGCCGCGCAGGGCGATTTTTAATAGTTTCATCTACTAATCTTGTAATCTCGCTTGTTTATAGAAAAAATAAATCGCCGCGCAGCGTGATTTTTAGTCAGTTTCATTGACTAATCTTACTTCTTTATAGTAAAAAAACAGCCGCGCAGCGCGATTTTTAGTTAGTTAATCCACTAATCTTGTTTGTGTTTGTTTATACTAAAAATGGCAACGCAGTGCGATTTTTAGTCAATTTCTTTCGTCGTGTCGTCGCTCGTCACCAGGCAACAATAAGATCAATGGTCGAGCGTTTTCAGCGCCCCACACTCGAGGGCGCCCAGTGCAGTTGCATTGCTTGCTCCGCCGCCCTAGGGCTGCTCCTGGATTTAAAAATGGCTAAATCTTAAATAGCACATGGCAGCGAACGATGAAATTTCGGCGAGATATTGCCAAGTTGTTCTGATCATGTGTTGCCAACTTGCCACCATAACGATTTTGTCGCTAAAAGGGAATTTCCGATAGTAATAGGACTCGCTCAATGAGCGAGTGTGTATAAAGGGACACCTGCGGCTGCGAATATAAAGGAGCGCCTGCGGCGCCCCTTCATATACGGCGCCCCGGGCGGTCGCCCGTGCTCGCCCCCTCCCCCTAACGCCGGTACTGTAGGTCCAGATTAGTTGCTAGGCAACACCTAGGCAACTGTCGTACGTTCTTTAGTAATATTAAGCGTTGCATAGCGGATCAGGCCTATCTCAATCTGAGGATTGAGTTATTAATTATGGCCGTAAATAAGTATAACTTTAAACATTATTAAATTTCTTGAGAAGCAGCGTTTCTCTGTAATGCATTTGATGTGATAACTACATTAGCGTTAAATAAACCGCATTATATTTTTTCCTAAAATTCTAAATTTCGTGGCAACATGGCTATCTATATTTTGCCCCTTTTTAGGTTCCGAAATAAAGTCACAAGGAACCCATGCCATATCCGTCTGCGGTTTAACTCAGAGGCCCAATATACTAGAAAGCTGTAATTTAACAAAAATGTGTATTATAATATTAATTACGGCGCAAAAGTAGTAGAGTAATATCTCGAAAATTATTATTTTCGTACAGGTAATAAAAAAATCTAATCTAGTGTGTAGTGAAAATCATTTTTAAGGTTCCGTAGCCTAAATGGCAAAAAACGGAACCCTTATAGATTCGTCATGTCTGTCTGTCTGTCTGTCCGTATGTCACAGCGACTTTATTCCGAAAGTATTAAGATCACACAGTTGAAACTTGGTAGGTAGATAGATGTATTCTGTTAACCGCTTAACGAATTTAACACAGAAATAAAAAAAATAAAACTTTAAGGGGGGTTCCCCATAAATGGAGCTGAAACTGAAAAAAATAAAATAGATAGGTCTTTAAAAATGACATTGAGATGCTTCAGACAATTTTTTCTCAAAGTCAACCGTTTGAAAGATATATACCGCCAAAGTGGTAAAATGTGTGTCCCCCATTTGAATTTTGAAATAAAAGAGTGAAAAATAAAAAATAAATGTATGTTGTAGATATACACTTTCAACGAAAGTTAGTATGAACGAGATATAGTAATTAGTTTTTGAGATAAGCACATTTTCCAAAACCGCAAATAAAACTTTGTCATTCATACCAACACTGTAAAAAACAAAGTTATTTTTGCACACGAAAAATGATAGTGGTATTAAATATGTGATATGGTATAAGGTAACTACGGAACCCTACGGCGCGTGGCCCGACACGCACCTGGCCGGTTTTTTGATTCAGGGAGAGTTAAGAGTCAAGTGTCACTGCTAGGTAGGCTTTGTATTACTATTACTTATATATACTTTGTAGGTTTTATATTACAAGTTGACGAGTAATAGTCGATTAAGTTACAAAATTATTTTATATTGGAAAAGTTTTCGTGGAACAAATATCATTCAATAGTTAGGTTTTAGACTTAGTGTTAGTCGTTAGTTCTGTGAAACTGGAAGTAAATATAAGTTTATAGCCATGTGGTAACCGCGGAACCCTATACTTTGCGTGGCCTGACACGCACTTGGCCAGTTTTTCTGTTATCCTGCCAGTTGCCACTTATTTGAAATAAAAAGGCAATTCCTTCGAATAATAACTTCACACTAAATCAAAGCGAGAATTTTTTACTGCTCTCATACTTTCGCAATATTATGGATAACATTCTTTACTGTCATTTATTGCAGCGCTTGGAATTTTTATGGCCCGGAACCCGCACTTTGTTTGTAATAAAAATACATTATTAAAATGTGTTTCCTTCTTGTTCGTAAAAGATCTTAATAAAGACATAATGTTAATAAAGGGTTAAAGGGTTTTTCCTTAGGATATCTATGTTGAAATAAAATCTGATTGATCTTTTAACCGACTTCACAAAAAGGAGGAGGTTCTCAATTCGATTGTATACTTTTTTTTTATCGTTGTTCGCGTGTATCTTCGACATTTATGGACCGATTTTGATGATTCTTTTTTTGTTCGATTGAGTTTTCTTGCGAGATGGTCTCGTTTAATTTTTATTTCAATCGGTTTAGTAGTTTTCAAGAAATCCTGAAAATACTATGATTTTGCATCAACTACCTTGACGACTTTGTAATTAATAAATCGAATTAGATGTTTCTTTTTGTTGGGAAAGGGTACTTTCAGTGTAGTCTTTTTAACCGACTTCAAAAAAAAGAGGGTTCTCTCTCAGTTTGACCTGTATGAATGTATGTTTCTCCGCGAATATCTCACGTTTGACTGAGCCAATTTTTATACGAAATAATATACCTACACTACCAAATGGAGAAGGTACTTACACTAAAAATAAAAAAATAAAAAAATTGTTTTAAAAAACAAAAAAACCGACTTCAAAAAACCTGCCTCTAAAAAGCAAGAAATAATATTCAAATCATTAGATACGCATTATCATTGTTATAATAACAAGACGTCTATTGAAGTCGGGTAGGGCTTTTAGAATAAAAAAAGGAAGTTGTACTCCAGCCCCACCCGACTTCAATAGACGTCTTGTTATATAACAATGATAATGCGTATCTAATGATTTGAATATTATTTCTTGCTTTTTAGAGGCAGGTTTCTTGAAGTCGGTTTTTTTGTTTTTGACAGAACACTTAAAAATATTGTTGAATTTAAGAGAGCCATGTTATTTTCTTTCCTTCACAGATACGATTGTAGATAAAGGTGGATTGTGAAAGGGTCTTGATTGATTGGTCACTTGGTGGGGACTGATGTGTGTGAATTATCCCTAAAACTAAAGTTTCCTGGAGGCATTAATCACGGTGACTTTGGTCCGTATTGTGTTATCAGAACTTTACAACATCTCAATCTCAAATGGAAATAACAGTACTTAGTATAACTTTAGACATACAAAATGTAATTCTGTATTTTTACTTTGTTTATACAATACTTATCTTTTAATTTACCGAAATTATTTACTTCGTGTATTCGATTTTTAAATTCTATAATCTGTGATTCATAATCTGCTGTAACTTTTTCACTTATTGTCTGTGGTCAACCAAATGACGGATTATCAATGTCAAATCGGAAGTCAAATTGACTTTATGTTTTCTTAATTTCGAAAAAAAGGTTAATTATTATTATAGTTTAAGTTTATGCAGCTACGTTTTCACATTCCATAGTGACTTTTCTGCCCTTTAAAAATTGAATGTGGATAATGGAAAGTTTTTCAATGACGCGTTGTTTCCGTAGTGTTTCTGTATAAAAAAAAATCATAACTAAATAACTCTTATCGTCATGCGCTAAAAATAGGGCAGAACTTGATCAATGTAGCAAATATTATTGGCTTTATTTTAAGACCAAATTCAATCGTATGCAAGTTAAGCATTTTTTCAATGGTGGGTGCTGGTTCTCCTTTAAAATAGAATACTTTTTACGAGGTGGAGGGCTGAGACTATATCTAGGTCTAGGTCTCAGGAACTAGTTCAGGTAATAGTCCACTATAATCTGTTAATTATAATAATAGTTGATTTATTATGTAACAAACATTTTATGTATCTCTGCGGTCTTTTGTTGTAAAACTGTGTTACAGGCCTTGTTCGTCGGAACGGACTTGCATGGTGGTTAATTCGTCCAAGCTTGCATTTAAATCCATAGACAATACACTATGTAATGTAAATCTAATCAGAGAAAAGAAAAATTATAATGTAATGAGTGATTTTCTGACAGATGATAATTTTAGTATAATTTTATGTCGATAGATGGTGCTACTTCAACTAGGTAGATTCAAAAAAAAGTTCTTCGGAACACGCCAACGAACATACAACGCAACAAACCACATACATACTCAACAATCTTAACTGAATGTTAATGCTTTAGCATTAATTACAATTACATCCTTGGGATTCCGGCCCAAGCACTCGGAATCCCAAAGGTGCGGGTTCAAATCTTGTCTGAGCTGCTACGGGTGAGTCGATATTTTCTAGTATTTTTTCAATTATATTAATTATCTTAATATTAAAATAGCATTGTGAATGCCTAAAATCTAAAAGTTCAATAAAAAGTATCATTATCATTACATCAGTATTTACTAAATGTAAAGACAGATGTACAGAAAGACAGACAGATATTAAACTTGTTCTTAATGTTTCTTCTTCTAGAAACACAGATTCGACAGCTAAAATTTAAATTGTTGAACACGGGAAAATACCTGCATTGCGAACTTTTAATAGGTTCACAACTAACAAAGTCACGAGCACGACACTGTCTTGGTAGAACTCGAAGCAGTACATAGAGCACAGACATAAATTGCAAGCAATACTTTGTGTACAATACTTAAAACATTTAACCAATCAATCATTGTTTAAATGCTCTAAGGTACATTACGATTAAATTGGCAATAGACAGTGATCCGTTGCCACTTCACTCGAGAATGTATTGCAAAGAATAAATTTTACAAATTAAAAAAATTCTTTAAAAAAACAAAAAAACCGACTTCACAAAACCTACCTCTAAAAAGCAAGAAATAATATTCGTAATAATAAAAAACACGTCTATTGAAGTCGGGTGGGGCTGGAGTACAAATTCCTTTTTTTTTATTCTAAAAGCCATACCCGACTTCAATAGACGTGTTTCTATTATTACGAATATTATTTCTTGCTTTTTAGAGGTAGGTTTTTTGAAGTCGGTTTTTGTATTTTTAAACAATTTTTATTTTTTTTTAATTTTTAGTGTAGGTACCTTTTGTATTAGGTAGTGTACCTTTTATATTATTTAGGTAGAAAACTCGGGTCAGCCAAACGTGAGTTAATCGCGGAGAAACATACATATATGCGGGTCAAACTGAGAACCTCCTTTTTTAAGTCGGTTAAAGAACTACACATAAGATATCCCTTTTCCAAAAAAAAATATCTTATTCAGTTCATAAACAAAGAAGTTATACGACTGATCATCGAGGTAGTTCACACAAAATCATACTATTTTCGTGCTTTTTTCAAGATTACTTGAAAAGTACTGAACAGATTTCAATTTTTTTTGAAATGGGACCAACTTGAATTTTTACCTAATGTAATAACGTTTGAATCATTTCATTCGGTTCAGCCGTCTTCGAGTAATCGGTGTACATACAAAAAAAAACGGGTCGAATTGAGTACCTCCCTCCTTTTGAAGTCGGTAAAAATACGTCGTTTTATGTCGCAAGCGCTATGAAGTTAGCTACTTCTGTTGTATATTGTTAAACTAATCGCATTGTAAGTAGAAGTAAAGGTAAACCACTACAATAGGTACTTTACTTGTGGAAATTATAAAAAACGTTCTTCGTAAAAATTCCATTCATCTTCGTAAAAGCTGTAAGCTTAGGGACGTTTCTCAGGTTCCAGATAAATCCCAATTAATTTATTTGAATGAAAATTTCAAAGAAATTATTTTAACCTTCGCCATTATTTTCTAATGGTACAGTGACTCTCTTAAGTGTCGTAAACAGACTATACAAATAGGTACTTAGATGATCCTTTTCTTGATAAAAATGGCGAACCGAATTCACAACAAACAATTTCTTGTAAGAAAAAATATGTTTTATGGCACTTACGAATGAAAAGTGCTCCGGTGAAGTTTGTTCTTTGTTTTGGAACTATTTGTGCACCTTTTAAAAGCACATAAAGGCATTTTTCGTAATATAATTTACAGTAGATTTTAGTGCGCGTGTCACTCGTGAGCTAGTCGGAATGTGACTACAGCGAAATTGTGTGCATGGACCTAATTTTGAGGGCGTATTTTCGAGACGCTAGTGGCGTATCTTCCCTTTTCATTTCATCTAATAGGATTCAACTTGATGCTTTTAGTGAAGTCGTAGTTATACTTTACCAGAAAACAAACACTATTTTTTTAATCTCGATTTATCTAGTTCTAGTACCTACTGTGTCAACGCCAAAGACATTGATAGTTTGGTCCTACTGTGTCAACGCCAAAGAAATTAATACTTTGGTCTACGCCAAGTTGAACGAAATAATTATTTAACAGAGTTGGATAAAATGATGTGCTCAGGAGTATCGCATATGTATATTATTGATATCTAACGGAAAATCGATTATCCAGTTTAACTTTATTAAACTTTGTTAGTTAAAGTGATTATTTATTTGCAAAATAGTTACTAATTTAAAAGCCTTTTATTTTACTAGACCCCGACGCAAAAAGAGGGGCGTTATACTTATCATGTATTCAAAATTACCCAATTGGTTACCTTTCAAAATGAAACAGAGTAGTTGTAATAAGTGGATCGAATAGGTGACCCTACTATGAGTTGATGCAAACTGTCTTCGTTCCATTCTTCTTCTTATCGAATGAGGATTAGTGGCCACCTCTGGTGTTAGAGTTTATCAAGCCGCCTGTAAGGCCTCTAACTTGGCTTAGCGACTGTTATCAGATGACAACAGCCGGGACCGACGGTTTAACGTGCCCTCCGAAGCACGGAAGCGCTCAGTTGTAATGCCACTTTGACGGTCACCCATCCAACACCTGACCGAACCGAGCGTTACTTAACAAACGTGATCGAGTACGATCAGTCTGTCAAGTTCCGCCATGAGCGCTTCGTTCGTCCATAAACTATCGTTTTCTCTCTTTCGCTCGCATTGACTGTGAACAGTTTAACCGTCTCCGTGGTCTAGTGCAGGGGGACCCAAACTACGGCCCGCGGGCTAGCTCCGACCCCCGAGCACGAACAATGCGGCCCGCGAAAGCGGCCGGATCGAACCAACATACTGTTATTTACAGTATGTTGGTACGATGAGCTAGCTAGATCCTGGCCCCTGGGACTTCGTGAAGTAGTTAATATGGCCCTTAGGCTAAAAAGTTTGGCGACCCATGGTCTAGTGGTTCACCCACCCGTGTAAGACGCAGAGGTCCCGGGTTCGATTCCCAAGGACAATTTGTGTACTCGATTTGGTTGGTGGCAGGGCTTATTTCAAGTCCGCCTGGCTAGCTACCACCATCTTACCTAAGTCTGCGCCATAACAACAATTTAAAAATTGTTGTATTCCGGCAGTTCAGAGATAAGATAGCCAGTTCCACAGTGGTGAGAATTCCGGATGTAGTGCGCTTCCACCTTCGGCCTTATCGTCACTTAACATCAGGTGAGGTGAAGCCCAAGCATTACCCCGTTGTACATAAAAAACCGGCCAAGTGCGTGTCGGGCCACGCGCCATAGGGTTCCGTAGTTACCTTATACCATACCATATTTAATACCACCTATAATTTTTCGTCTGTAAAAATAACTTTGTTTTTCACAGTGTTGGTATGAATGACAAAGTTATATTTGCGGTTTTGGAAAATGTGCTATATCATAAAAACTAATTACTATATTTTGTTCAAACCAATTTTGGTTGAAAGTGTTTATTAAGATCTACAGCGTATATTTTTTTTAGATTTTTCACTTTCTTATTTCAAAAGTTAAAGGGGGACACACATTTTACCACTTTGGCGGTGAATATCTTTCAAACGGTTGACTTTGAGAAAAAGTTGTCTTAAAAACCTTAATGTCATTTTTAAAGACCTATCTATAGACATCCAACACGTGTTGGTTTAAAGAAAAAAAAATTTTTTCAGTTTCAGTTCCATGTATGGGGAGCAACCCCCTTAATCTTTTATTTTTCTTATTTTTGTATTAAATTCGTTAAGCGGTTAACAGAATACATCTACCTACCAAGTTTCAACTGTGTAGTCTTAATACTTTCGGAATAAAGTGGCTGTGACATACGGACAGACAGACAGACAGACAGACAGACATGACGAATCTATAAGGGTTCCGTTTTTTGCCATTTAGGCTACGGAACCCTAAAAAGTACTTATATCCGTTAGTTTTCGGTGGTACTGGCTCATCAATATTTCGGTTAAAGATCCCGTATTGCGCTTTTCTTTGTAAGTACGTATGTAGGTAAGTAAAAAAAAAATAGGAACTTATTTTGCTCTGTAAATGAATTCCTGAATCGATGTTTATCCAAGTGTCTAATTTCAAATTAAAATTCAATCATGAATAATAAACGACTACCAAAGTCGATGCATATCTTAATAATCATATTGAACAAAACGAATAACTTCCAAGTAGAATAAAGAACGTATAAATTATTTTCTTTTAAAATTAATCAATAGCTAGCAGTTTGGTAAAACCGGAGAGAATTTATTTACCTGTTCAGTGGAGCAATAAGCCTTTTATGGCTCGTTTAAGTTTAATTTATTATTGGCGTGCCCTTGTCTTTGGGATAGAATATAATAATTGGTTTACACTGTCATGGTATAATTCTCAGTTATAGTTACTATTTATTTATAGGTGCCTACTTACAAATTTTCTGGCTGACTGACAAACTAACTTGATATACATCATGGTTCAACTACAAGCACGCGGGGCATGTGTGCGTGACCACTGGCCGCTTGTCGCGTACGCGGAAAAACCGGAAAAAACCTGTTTTGACAACTGCAGCCAGTGGACAATCTAAGGACTTTGCTTTTTTTGTTAGTTGCAAATTTGAATTTAACGTTCTCAAGAAGCTTTGTCTCTGGTCCTTTCTTTACTCATGTGGTACGAGTAACAAGCAAATAATGAGGTTTTTTCTGTCATTTTCATTACAAAATTTGCACATGCTATTTTATCTTGCATAGTATCTACAGGGTGAAATCGAAGTTATCGACAATCTTTTAGACTAAGAATCAACTAACAATCAACTAACTAACTAACTAACTGTTGATGACAGTACTGTCGCCTGGAAAATCGACCAGTAGGGGCTTCCACGGGTCGATTTTCCGGGTGACTTGGTGCGACTATAGTCGTCTAGGGCATTATCGACAATCGCTTGTAAAATCGAATCATATACCTAATTTCAATGAGTTGCCGTAAAATCAACCCATGTAAATGCCCTCACGAGTTCACGAATCCAATTTTCGGGCGACAGTTATCAATATCTCGGTTAGATTCTTACAACCGTATTCTAGAACAATACTCAAACGACCCTTGCCTAAACGAACGCACTGCGTTGAAATAGAGCTCTGTGATTGTTTGATTTTGATGATTGGAAAATCAAATAAAAACTAAATACAATCGCGTTAGGATAGGATCCTTAAAACTGTTTTATTTCAACAAAGCTTTTGTTTTGTTATATTTACACGACAGGAAAAAGAGCGTGTAAAATTATTACCAACGCTTTTTTCTTATTCCAAAAAGGGCCAATCAAAGACCGCCAAAAGAATAACTTAGATGGTTCATTTCCTTATTTTCTTTGTATTTTCACGAAGGTCGTTTCGTCTATTGATTATTGTAATTACGCGACTGCCCAAAAAAGGAGTGTATTGTTTTCTGATATTATTATAGTTAATACTTACGATTACAATGTTTTCATAACGGCCGAGTCTAGCTTTTAGTAGATTAACTTAATATCAAAATTACTTTGTCAGTCTGTTGGTAGAAGGTTTATTTAGTAATTAGTTCTCTACAAACTATAACGTGTCAAAGTCAAACTAGCTGTTGTAATGTAAGGTAAAATAAATATGGATATTGAATACTGAGTTTCATTATTACGTTAAAAGTACATATTGATATTGAAGACGGAATGTATATTTGAATTTGTGTATTAAATTAATGTATATTGTAAGTAGAGCATTGAGCTGTCGAAGACATTTATTTACAAGGCTTTTAACGATAAATGATTTTTATATAGAAGAAACACGTAAACGGATTACAAGGCACAGATGGTGTGAGAAATTTTCCTCGTACGTGTTACATTTTGTTCACAAATCGAACTTGGTAAATAAAAATGTTAGTATCAAAGAAAAATAAATTGTATTTGTATTCTTCTTCTTCTTATCGTATGAAGATTAGTGGCCACCTCTGGTGTAAGAATTTATTAAGCCGCCTGTAAAACCTCTGACTAGGCTTAACGACTGTTATCAGTTGACAACAGCCAGGACAGACGATTTAAAGTGCCCTCCGAAGCAGGGAAGCGCTCAGTTGTAATGTCACGGTCACCCATCCTATATCTGGCCGGACCGAGCGTTGCTTAACAAACGTGATCGAGTACAATCAGTCTGCCAAGCTCCACCATGAGCGTGTTAGATTTTGTCATAAGGTAAAGAAGAGAAATGAAATGAAATAAAGTGAAATTCAATAAAATGATATTTAATCAATTGAATCGTCCAATTTCTTTTACCCTACTACCCGTTCGGGACGCTTTTCTTTTAGCTGAGAAGAAGAACGGGCGAAAGAAACTTGTCAGCTTTATCAATTCAGACATTTACAAGAAATTGTTACAAAATACAACAACCTTAATCATAAAATATATCAATTAATCTCAGATTTGTTCAAAGATGTTATAATTCACTAGCCAAATGTAAAAGAGATCTATCTAGTGCTTTACTTATAAATATTACGAATAATCAGAAAAATCATAAGATTGGATATTAAATTTAACAGTGGATACCCTCTAGGTAACAATTAAGTCAGACACACATTATTTATAACACTTTAGATCAATTATTTTACTAGATTAATACACAATAATAATGTACTTAACTTGTGAATCATGGCAACAACAACCATTTCGGCTCTCAAACTGGCATAAGCTCCGCTCTGGTCGACGGCTGGGCAAAAAGTGGCCTCATACAGGTCTCGACTGGCGTTTTATAGACGATGACAAACAAGGGACAAACAAGTTACGTCACTTCCGTAAAATTAGATTCTACTGACTTAAATCTTACTTTTTACATTAAAATATTATTTAAATTTACAAAAAAAATATAATTGTTCTAAGGATGTATTATTTTTGAATTTGTCATAATAAAATCAAGACATTTGTTTAAAAAGCGAAAAATGTGTACAATATATCAAGAATACCAGTTTTTTGTCATTATAATTATGAGAATATATTCTCTATACTAACAAGCGCTTCAACTGTATTTGTATTGGAGAGTAATGACTAAAGACAAAAATAAATCGAAGTCCTCTGCCTTAGTAAACAATTTGAAATGTGAAATATTTGAGAAGGGCTATTGAATGAATTCCAATTATCTTGAATGTTATTTATACGTCCCTTGAACATGTTTTAGGTACTTTGATTGAAAATGATACAAATATCTTGAATGAAAAATATCTTGTTATTAGGTTTGCTATATATGTAAGCTATGTGAATATTTGTTCAAAACGATGGCAATTGTAGTTCTATTGAGAGTATACTTATACATTGCACAAAAGTCCTAGATGCTTAATTCATTCTTTATCTTAAAGTTATGTGATGTAAATAGTATGTATAAATAGGCTATTTGACTAATTTTGGAAAACCATTTGAAATTATTCCCTAATACGTAACAAGCGCACCACATTGATATTTCAGGAAAAATCTATGTATTTCATTAAAAAAATCAGTGTTAAAGTTTAAATTTTTAAAACCGCGCCAAAAACGCTATGGAGCTGGACACGTGACTTGTTGACGTCACTAGCCTGTAAACATTGTAATATCCTTAACCATTTGACAGTCATTGATCGCGGATCCTTAGTCTATGGTCGTGTCAAACGCCTGAAGCCATATTTATTTACAGGCAAGTGATGTCATCAGTCATCTTAGAGCGTTTACGCCACAGAAAAAAATTCAAAAATTATTGCATTTTTCTAGGTGAAATTAATCAATTAATAGACTTAATTTAGTCTATATAATAGTTAAATATGTTTTTTTACGCCAATATCTGTGAGGATGACCACAATTTGTAGTATATTTTCAATGTTGTCAAATACCCTATTTGCATTGATACAAAACCACAGTTCTGAAGTAGTGGGTACAAACAGTTTTGAATATAGCGACTAACTATAAGTGTCACTAAGTGGTTTCCCTAAATTGCGTTATTCAATCCCGAGCTTCTTATTTTGTAGGTATATAATCTTATTCCTATTTATACTTTCTACCATCATGGCTTCGGACGTCTGATGTAACATTAAGGAAAACATACAAGTAAAAAAAAAACTAAATAAATTTTAGATTTTCGCGTGTACTCTTTATTTTAAGGATCATTTCGTGTGATCCGTTGAAAAGTGCCGAAACGTCAAGAAATTAAAAACCAAACTATTTCTAAAGCAGTTTGAAATAATTCAAACTGAAAGTAAATAATATTTATCGCATGTCATAACAGTCCAATTTAGTGCTGAAATTAGTGTTAAAGGCATACCTAAATAGGATGTCTTAAATCGGAAAGTTTTTGAAATGTGAAAATTGTTATATTAAAAAAAGGTTTATATTATTTTTAAAGTTTCAGTCATATTTCAACCAAGTTTGATTTTGTAGCGGCATCTACCTACGACGCCGCACATACCACAACTACAACACACGGTTGCAACAAGATTCAGCACCATGTTACTAGAACGCAGCACATATACAACTGCCAACCATCATCGGTTGGACCGCGGTCCCCAGGCTAATACCACCCAGCCCGGAGGAAGATCTTCCACTTTTGGCCTTCCTACTAGTGGCTACCTCTCTCCATACCATAGCTTACTCCCCCTACCACAATTCCTGCAATTACTTAAGCACTATAAACGTAATGCGCAAGATGTAATTTCC
This sequence comes from Agriphila geniculea, assembly GCA_943789525.1. Classification (NCBI taxonomy): domain Eukaryota; kingdom Metazoa; phylum Arthropoda; class Insecta; order Lepidoptera; family Crambidae; genus Agriphila; species Agriphila geniculea. The sequence continues at coordinate 11,628,285 of OX038890.1, read as the reverse complement.
GAAAAAGAAAGTCAGCAGATTCTGTTTATATGATACGATTTAGGCGCATAATATCAGAAACGCAAAATTGCCGATTTGCAAAAAAATCGATTCTTAAGATAACAGATTCACGAAATAGCCAAAGTACTGCCACCTGGTTCTCTTTGAATATTGCCCGCTGAGACCACGGGGCAATGAAAATTAAATCTACTAGGTGAAACGAATAAAAAAAAAACGGTCAAGTGCGTGTCGGGCCACGCGCCGTAGTTACCTTATACCATACCATATTTAATACCACCTATCATTTTTCGTCTGTAAAAAAAACTTTGTTTTTCACGGTGTTGGTATGAATGACAAAGTTATATTTGCGGTTTTGGAAAATGTGCTATATCTCAAAAACTAATTACTATATCTCGTTCAAACCAATTTTCGTTGAAAGTGTTTATTAAGTTCCATGTATGGGGAGCCCCCCCTTAATCTTTTATTATTTTTATTTTTTGTATTAAATTCGTTAAGCGGTTAACAGAATACATCTACCTACCAAGTTTCAACTATGTAGTCTTAATGGGTACGTATCAGAATGTCTAAAGTTAGAATGTCTAAACTTAAAATGGCACAGTTAAAAATGTCAAAATTTTGAATGTCTAACGATTAAAATGTCGAAAGTTCAAATGAACAAAACTTAAAATGTCTAATAGTCCAAATACATATAATGACGTATTGAATTTACTTATGCCTTTCTTACATTTAGGTACCTTCCCTAAGGTGGAGAGCCCCAAAAAAAAAAAAAAATTAGGTACCTAATTAATTAGGTTAACCTCTGTGCCTCCGTCGCACATCACCATTGCCGCGCCGCTCCCTGATTTAGTAGGCGGTGCCAGTCACTGATTCAGTAGCCGGCGAACAAAATCTACTAATTGAGTTTGAAATAGTTTTTTTCTGGCGCTTTGCTGGCCGCTGCTGGGGCATGCTCGCTTCGCTCGCTCGGCTCGCGCGCTGGGTTTATGTCAACCTAAAAACCTTCTTCTTGTCAGCTAAAAAAGTCTGGAACGGGTGGTAGGAAAATATAGACGATTCAAAAGTACTTAATTATTAAGTTTATTTGAATAAAGCTTATTTGACTTTGACTTTGACCTAACATGCTCGTCGCTACGCTCCTCGCACCTATCTCGTGGCCTACGGTCTACGGTTTCTAAGTCCCAGTAGACTAATTTATAGACTCAATTCCGGCAGCAAATTTTGCTTTAAAGCATTTCAGGCAAAGCCCAAAGACACCTCCACAGACTCAATTAACTTCAAAGAAGGTGATTCGTTTTAAGATCCAACCCAATTCAAATAAATCATTGTGAACTTAGACTTAATTACCATTGATATTTTAACTTGTCAAGTATTTGATACTTTTGATACTTTGAATTTTGCTATTTTGAAGTTAGACAAAATGATTTTCGACATTTTAAACCATTTGAATTTGAATTTTTGACATTTTGAACTTTGCCATTTTAAGTTTAGACATTCTAACTTTAGACATTCTGATACGTACCCATTGAGAGACTTTGTTCTGATTTTCAATATTTATTAATTTCAAAACCCTATGCACATAATTAAAAATTCGAAAAGACATATTTTATTAAAATTGCGACTGCTACAAAAAAAACACCAATGACGTTAAGGCGGTTGTATGACCGAAACTGGCGCCCTCAGAGGTTTTTATTTAATAAGTTATTAATAGAAAAAGATTTTAATAATGTGTATCGTGGAGATTTTAGGGCCCATGGTCTAGTATTTTTAGGAGGTATCACTACATGTTCTCGTAGTCATTCGTAGAAGTAGATAGCAAATGTGTCAAAAACGGCCACTTTTAGCAATTTTTCTATCTACTTCTAGCAGTGGCAACTAGGGAATGTAACGATACCGTCCAAAAATACTAGACTGTGGTCCCTAAAATCTCCACGATAAACATTATTAAAATTGTGTATTAGAATTATAATATTAAATAAAATTCACTGCGGCGCCACTTTCGCTCAGGGTACCACCTTAAAGGGGCGGTGCTAATCCCTGTAAAATACGAAAAACTACTTTTGCGTTTTCGCGCCAAAATTTAAACTTGTGGATTGTCAGAACACAACGTTACAGCACATATTGGCTCCGTGCACGCTTTTAGCGCCACCTAGCGTGTTGCAACTTTGTTGGCTCTGACCTGACCGTTTTGATGTTTTGATATGTAATGGCGGCATTGTGACAAAATGTTAAAACATAGTATACATATTGTGTTATTAATGTAAATTTCAAAATTACTATGATTTGGGTGGACAAAGTGTTGTGAAATCATTTTTGGTCATTTAAATTACATATGGCAAGTAAGATCTATTCAAAAAGAGTGTTTTATTTTGGTTATATCAGGGTTTGTTTACTTCTTTTTTAGTTGTAGATTTTGTAAAACAATAGGATAAAGCTACTTTAATAATTTTACTAATTGATAATAAACATATGTAATTATTCATGTATTGCTAGTAATAAATTAAATATCGTTTTCAAGCAGATTACAGAGCCTTCTTTATTTCTACTTTTTGCCACCATGAGCGCTGCGATCGAATATTATACCTTCGCACCCTCCCAATACAGTAAATAAAAAAGAAACTAATGAGACATTAATAAGTTTTGTTATTATTTTGTATTAATAAGTAGAAAAATGCGCCTAAAGGATTTATGCTGTCTGTCACTTTTTTGGTGAAGGGCAAAATAGAATATCAGAAGTTTTAAACAAGGTTAAATTTTTAGTCTTCGTTTTGGTATACCGGTCAACCTAAAATTAATTTTAACTACCATTAAAACAATGTACGATTTTCTTCAAACTGTCACTCCAGAACATTGTGGGAGTGTTTAAGTAATATTAATTTTCTAGTCCTTGGGGTTGACTATGATTAGTACAGACTGTCTGTACCTAAATCTCTTGTCATCGGATCGGACAAAGTAATCTGTCAAACTGATGATACGGGTCCATCCCGCTAATTTTTAACAATAAAACCAAAACTTACCAGTCACAGTTTTGTGTACAGAAAAATATACGCTTTACTTTTGTTACTACCCGACTGCAACGAAATGGGTTTTCTTTTTCACGCGTATCTTGTAAATGTATGTATGTAATATATGTTTTCTAATATTATTTATTAACTCATTTTTAGGGTTCCGTACCCAAAGGGTAAAAACGGGACCCTATTACTAAGACTCCGCTGTCCGTCTGTCTGTCTGTCTGTCTGTCACCAGGCTGTATCTCACTCATGAACCGTGCTAGCTAGAAAGTTGAAATTTTCACAGATGATGTATTTTTGTTGCCGCTATAACAACAAATACTAAAAACAGAATAAAATTAATATTTAAGGGGGACTCCCATACAACAAACGTAATTTTTTTTGCCGTTTTTTTGGTACGGAACCCTTCGTGCGCGAGTCCGACTCGCACTTGCCCGGTTTTTTTTAACCAGCTGAACGGGTTTTCTATTCTTAAGATATATTTAGATTTGTCTTGGCAACCTGAGTGCTTTTAGTTAAGTGAAGTTAAAAAAACCGGCCAAGTGCGAGTCGGACTCGCGCACGAAGGGTTCCGTACCAAAAAACGGCAAAAAATTACGTTCGTTGTATGGGAGTCCCCCTTAAATATTAATTTTATTCTGTTTTTAGTATTTGTTGTTAAAGCGGCAACAGAAATACATCATCTGTGAAAATTTCAACTTTCTAGCTATCACGGTTCATTCATGAGATACAGCCTGGTGACAGACAGACAGACAGACAGTTAGACAGACAGACAGACAGACGGACAGCGGAGTCTTAGTAATAGGGTCCCGTTTTTACCCTTTGGGTACGGAACCCTAAAAACCAACATAGCGGCAATGAGGTGCTATTAATTTAATTAAAAAAACATTTTTTTTTGACATCTGCATTATGGGTATCAAATTAGAGGACTTATCATAGGGATTTCAAAAAGGTATATAATGAACGTATTATATAGTAACTAAAATATATAAATATAAATACTTAAATAAATTCTAACTACTACTACTCTTCTGTCCATTATTTTTCTTGTAAAAATGTTGTGTGTACTAAATATATAAATAAATAAATAAAAAAACTAAAAACCTGCCTGAAGCAAAGACAAGTCAACTGATAAGTCGGAAAAAAGATAAAACATTAAAGGCAAAGAAAATGCAGTCGGAGGCATAGAATGAATGATATTAATTGTCAAATAATTAATAATGTAACTGTTTTGTTAAAATTATTGAAAGCTATGCCTAGGGTGCCTAGGATGCCAATTTTGGACAATTTAAATGAGAATTCTAAAGCTAATGGGCTATTTACATGAGTCGAATTTAGTTACCTGTGACGGTCGACTTTAGTCACCTAGCAATAGCAAGTCGCTTCCAAAATTGAATCGCAGGTGATGGCGTCGCTATCTTCTATGTAGTTGATGGCGTAACCTAGGTAACAATATATAATAACGTAGTTCCAGTTTTGGCCACCGAATCGGACAAGTTTGTTCAGTCACCTGCGGCCTAGGCGAATTGCCATTTACACGGTCGATTTTCGCCATGCGGCAAAATTTGTGCGGCTTTAGTCACCCATGTAAATACCCCATAACTAAACAAAAGATTTTAGGTTAATATATCCTAAATGACAACGTAACGGTTTTAGTTTTATCGTTCAGAATTAGCGCTATTGGGCCTGGAATACGTCCGTTTTACGACTCCTTTAGCGGCCCTTTTTATGTATTTGTATATGTAGACAGTACCTATACTCAATACTGACTTATTTATCCACTTTACTGAAAAGTTGTTTCAATAATACAAGTATTCAGTAAAGTAAATAAATAACTGTTTATCGTCATCGGTAAACGACAGAAAATAAAAAAATCTATAACCACGTTGGTATCTGTAAAAAGTGTTTTATTTCAGAGTAAGAATGTTAAGCAGACAGTACCACTTTTTGAAAAAATATAAAGTATATATGTTAGTCAGACCCTTTGTCATAAGCCTTGGCACCTAAATCTCAATTTATTTTGCAAACATATATTTCAGATTATAATCCGAGAGTTACTACCATCATGCTGAAACATACTTTCAGCAAATATCTCTTGAAGCCTCTTCTAACACTCCGCCACAAAAGATTGTGGTGGAGCGTGAAGGAAGAAGCATTACTTTTATACGTTCATTTTGTGTTCATTTGTTTTTTCACTCTCTCATTCATATTTTGTACACATACAGGTGTAAAATAAATGTTATTTCAAAAAATATTAAAAATACGACTTCCCTTCCAAAAATGAACTAAAAAGTTGAATAACAAGTGTTATTGCAGTCAGGGGACGGTTCTGTTTCACAGAAATGATTTTTTTTATCAAAGAGGTCCCCCGACTGTAATGACACTTGTTATTCAACTTTTTAGTTCGTTTTTGGAAGAGCAGTCGTGTTTTTAATATATATTTTTTATTATTTATTTTTATTTCATACATTTTAGTGACAGTTATACTGCGTAAAATTTTAATCTTTAGGGTCCCCTCATGATTACAATAACTTTTACTTTGGGGCCAACTCTGATATTGCGAAAGAAAATCAGCTTTTCCATACAAAATCGCAATACCTACTCGACCTTAATGAATAGAACAGCTGATAGTCAATGCTAACTGTTTTCGCAATCAAAAACTATCAGATATACCTTAGAGCAACGCCGGCTTTCCCGTGTTGCTCTAAGAGATATACGGTATCGATGCGAGTGAAAGGGTGAAAATGAGTTTGATTTACGGCAATAATAATAAAATATTTTTTTTTGTTCCAGAAAAAAAATACAATTTAACATTATGTGAAAACAAATAACACTTAAAATAATTCTAACTTTATAATTTTATAAATTGGAACAAAAGGCATTTGGCTTAGCATCTGACAGCTGAGTCACGGTAAAGAAATGTATTTCTTTACAGAGTCGTCAACTACTTGAATAACAACAAAGTCGCTGTTATTCAACCACATCCCAATTCCAAAATATGACAACTTAGGAAGTTAGATAAGAATAAAGTAATATGATTTGAAACGTTATTAGGTAGGTAGTTACATAAATCTATTACAAATAGAACTTCAAACTAGCCGCTTTGTGTTGTTCTTCAAGAAACCATAGTTTACACTTTCGCTTAAAATTGTTCTACCGTCCCGCAAGGGTGGTGGTAAGTTGTTCCATATCTTTGAGGCGACAAATGCTAAGAATCCCCTGGTAACAGTATTTTAAAAATTAGAAAAATACCATGATTTCTTAGATTTAAATTACGCATCCTAAATTTTAGATTCAAAACATCCTAATAGGTTCTTACTGAAAAAATGTGCTTTACTATAAATTAAGTGAAGATGATAATATAACTCAAGGTCACTCTTGCCTCAGTTTCTCCTTGCAGCCCCATTATATCTAATAAGCTTCTTGGCATTAAGGTTCATATTTTTTTGCAGCGTCAGTGGCAAGGATCACCAAGTTCCTAGGCAGTACCGGAACTCCAGTACTCACAACAGGCGGCTTCACATTCGACTTTGTGGAGCGTAAACAAACCTGTGACGACGAATTCTACATGCTGGTCCGAGCTGGACCACTGGGCTTTAAAGACTTGGCCTACTTCCTGATAGATCTGATGAGAAAGTGAGTATCGCATTTGAATACAATAGTTAAGATGGTGTGATAAGGTTGGTTTTTGTTTTTGATGATAGCGAGCCTTGGTGAACTGCGATGGAGAGTGGTAAGTAGATGAGAGTCAATAAACTTAAGTTTTTAAGGTATAATGTTTTATGGAACACGTTTGATTGCACATACGGTGTGGGGTGTTTACACAGTTAAATTTTTAATACTTTTGCTCTGATTTAAGGTGGTACCCTGAGCGAAAATGGCGCCGCGGTGAATTTTATTTAATATTATAATTCTAATACACAATTTTAATAATGTTTTCACCTCTCCAGCACGAAAAGGGTGCTTTTGGCGCGTAAAAACTCGCAGCAAAATCGACTTTTGCTGCGAGCGTGAGGCAAAGTGCTTTTTTACCAAAAACTCGCAGCAAAAGTAAAAATTCGCAGCAAAATCGACTTTTGCTGCAAGCGTGAGGCAAAGTGCTTTTTTAATTTCTAACACCTTTTCTCGCTGGTAGAGGTGAAAAGTTGTATGTTTAACACGAGAGCAAATTTTTTGATGTCTCGTGCCTTTAAATCACTCACTGTGCTCAGTAGTCTATATTAGAATCACTCGCTACGCTCGTGATTCAATTCTAGACTACTTCGCTAGTTCGTGATTTAAAAGTCAGCACTCGCAGCAAAAAATGACTTTGCTCTCTTGTATAACAAATAACTATTATCGTGGAGATTTTAGGGCCTACAGTCTAGTATTTTTAGACGGTATCGTTACATTCCCTAGTAGTCACTGCTAGAAATAGATAGAAAAACTGCTAAAAGTGGCCGTTTTTGACACGTTTGCTATCTACTTCTACGAATGACTACGAGGGGCATGTAGTGATACCTTCTAAAAATACTAGACCATGGGCCCTAAAATCTCCACGATAAACATTATTAAAATCTTTTTCTATTAATAACTTATTAAATAAAAACCTCTGAGTGCGCCACTTTCGGTCATACAACCGCCTTAAATAATAAGTCTGGCATTTTATACAGTGTTTTTCATGACGTTGTCGCGGCGTTCATCCCCTTTACACCTCCCCTCAAGAGAATTCCCTCTAGACTCCACGTTCCCCTCCCCAGAAGAAATAACGTCCCCGTACTGCCTTCTTTTACCCCTTACTTTTAGTATTTAAGTTCTAGTTATACGTGTTTTAGTTGTAAACAAACGGTAATTGTATCCTATTTCTCTCTTTCCTCTTTACTCCTCTACAGTTAGATACAATCCTCCTTCTTAGGTAGGCTCTCTTTATCTTTCTTTCCTCTTTCTGTAACGTTACAACGTCATCACTCAGACACTTGAATTTTGAAGCAAAGGGCAAAGTAAGCTTGCTATTCAAGTAGGAGAAGTACGTACAAAATGACATACCTACATGGATAAAATGACGACATGATATGGGTGAAGTAAGCCATTTTAGCAATCCTGTTAAAATTTTATCGCTTTTTTTACAAATGTGTTTTCTATCTATAACAACTTTTTATTCTAACGACTTCCTTTAGACTTTTGGTAGGTTTCATGTTGTTTTCTTTCAATAATGTAACTTAAATCGATGCTTTGTAGCCTTATGTTGCGATGTGTATTAAATTAATATTCAATAATAGTTGTTCCCAGTTAATTCTTAACTCTTTATTCATCTCACATATTATTGGACAAAATGACATACTTTTACACCGGACAAAATGACATAATATAGTTTGTCCGTACAGCCCCCCAACTCAAATGGCCATTTTTCTATTCGTTCGCTAACTTAAAGCTTAAAAATAAATTAAATATATAGTTTGTCCGTACAGCCTCCCTACTCAAACGGCCACTTTTCTATTCGTTCGCTAACTTATAGCTTAAAAATAAATTAAACAATGAAGTCCCACGTCACAAGTTTATGTAAATCACAGACATTGTTGTATTGTATGAAATTAACAAGCTGACGACACTTAATTTTGGAGTATAAGGCTTATTTTTAATTTTCAAGTTAGCGAACGTATAGAAAAGTGGCCATTTGAGTAGCCCCTCAGATGTAAAAAGTTTAAATTTTCATTTAGAAATAATATGCTGCGCAGCTAAAAAAGGAAATCTGAACGTCAAACATTGTCATGAATCTATGCAAAAAGCAAACTACGATGTTGCGCTTGTATTTATTGTAATTATCTCTTTTCACGTTCCCCATTTGGAGAAGACTGGTTAAAATGCATGTAATGTGCTCACTCGGCTCATGCATCACGTGTTTATGTCCCTAAGAAGACCAAACATTGTATTTGTGAAATTTGTGCATCTTTTTTTACTTTGTCAGTTTGTCCTTAGTTAGACAAAATGGTTTTTTGACTTTTTGTTGATTGAGCTCTAGAATTCCTATGTTATAGTTTGTATTCTAATTTTTTTTAAGTTTAAATTAATGTAAGGCAAATAACTAAAGATGATTTTAAAAATGAAAGAATGATTGAAATGACTTTATTTAGAAAGATATAACGACAAATAAAAAAAATCGGGCTGCACTCCGGGAGTGCCGGCAGAAGTGAAAACTTGAATATTAACGTTGTGCATTTTTGATATTTTGGAATGGTTAGGGAATAATTTTGCAAGAATTGCCGTTTTACGAATTTACTCTGCATTTGAACTTACGAATATAGAACAGTATTGTACAAAAGTCTTATCCATAGCTTGACAGAAAATCTAGAGTTTTGACATTGAATTAAAAATTAGCGCGTTGCTATGGTGACACAAATGTTTACGTCTTGAAATGACGCGCCGCCATTTTCAACGCGCCCCGTAGAAAGAGAGGGGGATACTTCCGCCGCCAGCTGTCTACTCTCCATCCGTCACATCCGTCTTACGAATTTTCGATCAGGGTCACGTGATCCTGACTGACTGACGCGAGTTTAGCATTTTTAGGGTTCGTAGCCAAAATGGCAAAAAACGGAACCCTTATAGATTCGTCATGTCTGTCTGTTTGTCTGTCTGTCTGTCCGTCCGTCCGTATGTCACAGCCACTTTATTCCAAAAGTATTAGGACTACATAGTTGAAACTTAGTAGGTATGTGTATTCTATGAACCGCTTTACGATTTTTAGACAACAATAAAAAAAAATAAAAGATTAAGGGGGGGCTCCCCATACATGGAACTGAAACTGAAAATATTTTTTTCTCATCAAACCAATACTTGTGGGGTGTTTATAGATAGGTCTTTAAAAATAACATAGAGGTTCCTAAGACTATTTTTTTTAAAGTCAATCGTTTGAAAGATATATGCCGCCAAAGTGGTAAAATGTGTGTCCCCCCCTAAAGTAAGAGGGTGAAAAATCTAAAAAAAATATAAACTATAGATCTTAATAAATACTTTCAACGAAAATTGTTTTGAACGAGATACAGTAATTAGTTTTTGAGATATAGTACATTTTCCAAAACCGCAAATATAACTTTGTCATTCATACAAACACTGTGAAAAACAAAGTTATTTTTTCAGACGAAAAATGATAGCGGTATTATGGTAAAATGTACCTACGGAACCCTACTTCTCGTTTTCTCGCCTCGTCTCGCCCGACACGCACTTGGCCGGTTTTTTCCTCATTGCAAAAAAGCGTACAGCGCCGCTAAAGAAATTTTCACTTCAAAATACTATGTCATTTTGGACGTACTTCCCCTAATTCTTTTATAAGCAAATTAGAATAGATAAGCAATTAAAATCGTCCACAGGGAGGGATAGTCAAATTAAACTTTGATATTACTAAAGTTTGCGAACGATGTGAGTGCAATGTAGCCGAATATTCTGATCACAGGCTAAAAGCATCTAAGTGTCCGCCGCCAAAATGTTCGGTTGAAGTGGACGTTCGGTAAGTGGCGTTACTAAGAAAAGAAATATTACCTCCGTAGAGGAAAATTTCTAGGGGAAAATGTGAAGAAACCTTTTTCAATCACATTTGGTCACGACATATCATCTTACTTTGAAGCACACTTTTGGTGATTTCCCGACAAGTATATAAAAAAGAAGTGTATTACCACGTATTATTTTGAAAAGTTAAAGTTTAATAAAAAAATTCGATAATATAAGTATGAATACACAAATGTAGGTGACAATTACTAAGAATATGATCTATACTGCATTTTTTAGTCTATGACGAATGATTTAATTCGTTCTTATCAAGGCCTATTTACATTAAATATTTCAATTTGATAATAATAAGATACAAGTGATTGATTTATGGTGTCTGTAGAAAGTTATATTATGTTATAATAACGATAAAAGACTAGTTATCATGGCATTGTTACTTTTATGAATCGTGAATTCCAAGGCTCTTTCCGTGTTTTCAATTTATTGATTGCAATAAATAACTGTGTGAAGATAATATCACGCATTAACATTTCTATTTGCACTATCGATATTAATTGGGTGAATCAACTTTTTAATGTAAGGAAAAATCGACCGATGTGTAAATTTTCATAAATTAAAATAAAACTAGATAACTATTTTGTAAAAAAATCTCTATTTTACTATATTTAGATTCATAGCCAATAAAACATATTTAGTTTTGTAGAAAAATAAATCAATAGTTTAAAGAAAGACATGGGTGACCCAAGGGACAATTTTGTCCCCAGCTTTTATATGAAAGATAGGAGTTGTCTCCTGGGTCACCTAAGTTTTTCATTAAAATCGCGTTAAAATTTTCATGTCTTTTTGAAGTTTTCTTATAAGATAATTAGCTGAGAGTATTTGCAACTACAGATTAACTTCATATAAAAATGGTCCACGTCACAAAACAACAAAAAGTTGATTATACAAGGTGTTTGGAAATAGCCTTATAAAGCCGAATGTGGTAGACAGGGTACAGTGCATAAAACCCCAGAAAATTATTATAAACCATGATTTCTTTTTCTTTTTATAATTAACTGCAAAGTTGTAACCCTAGACTGAAATTGTGTTTTTCTTTTGATTATTAATGGGATTGATTATCGAAAACAAAAGCCTATTTGCATCTAAAATTGTCACTTAACAATTTTCAGAGTTTATACTAATTTTCAGAGGTTGTACCCTATCTACCATATTCAGCTTTATAGGGTTATTTCCAAAATAGATTACACTGTCAGTTTTTGTGACTAAACAAACTTATCTTTGAATGTAAAATCGAGAACTCTGATATGACAGTTAATCTGATTTTTTATCATTTCAAACATCTGTTTTTTAAAATAACAAAGGATTACAGGATAGGACTGTGTGAATTAGACGAGTGAATTATTACCAGGGTAAATTACATTTCGTGTTTAAAAGACTGTACAAATGTAAAGCAGCTTATGAGGATATTGTTTTATTTATGGAGGTGCCCAAAATGGCGTACAAATTCTGTAAAGTATTTACGCTTTTTGACGATACGAAACAGCCTTGACAGCATATTAGAACGTTTAGTCTCGTCTTCCAATGGGTTGATGAAAATCTCGTCAGTTTCAACGCTTCTAAAATGCAGGCGTGTTTGTTCACCGTAAAAGAAAGGGAGCCCATTCATCTTAACTCCTACTTTCTGAGGTACATCTATCCAAGTAACCGATACTCTCCAGCTTCTTGGAATGGAGTTGTCTTCTGACCTTAACTTTGGCACCTCCATTGAGTCCAAGGCTCAAACTGCAGCTAGGAAGCTGAGCATCCTAAATGAAGTCAGGCGGTTTTTTACGCCTTTATAAAGCTCAAGTCCGATCTTGCACGGAGTACTGTTGCCACCTAGGGGACGGCTTGGCAAATTATCAACTTGTTGCATTGGACTCGGTAGAATGCAGAGCCAAGAGATTAATAGGCGATGGAAAACTGGTAACAGCTAAGCTTCACGGTTTGGATAATTTAAATAGATTTAAAAAAAGTAAAAAAAATGTACTTCCGCATCCGATCTCTGCCCCGGCAGCAATACCATGTAACGCTGATTTTGCTATTAATTATTGAGTGTGCAAATAAACCCTTATAAGTTTAACCGGTGTTTTGTTAATATACGAAGAACCTACAGTCCACAGAAACGAAAAGCTTAACAGACCCTGTCTTTGATTCCGGGCTAGACTGGGGTCAAGAGCAAACCCATTAATTATATAAAGAAATAGAAGAGAGACAACAGCTCACATAAATTATTTTGTCTAAAAATAAACATTATCTTGAACTATCGTTACACAACTCTCATTTGCTTACGAAATGTTATAGTTTTTAAAGACGGATCACGTAGCTATGCGTATACGCGTCATACTATCCCCGCCAATTGGTAATGCGTCTGGCGGCCATGTTTTTAACCCAAAAAACGAAAGCAGTTGTAAAAATTTTATATACCTAGACCCTATCTTATTGAAAATAATAATTCAATAATTAATATATTATACCTTTTAGAATTTTCTTGTTTTCGTGTCATTTTTAGTTGTGGATGACGTTAACGTATATGTTAATGTGACAAGGATCCTGCGCATTAGCAATGGCGGGATGTCACAAAAATTATCCCGCTTGATGGCGCTACTGCTGCTGGAGACCTTTGTACGGGCAATTATCCCCGATTTTCACAATTATTAAAAATGATTGATACTAATAAATAATTATTATGGAAGTTAGACAATAAACGAATGAAAGATTGAAGAAAACCAAAATGTGTTGAAAGAAAAATTGATATTTACGTAAAATCGCCTCCAACATCCAAAAAACTCATAGAAAACAACGAAATTACAGGTCTACATCTACACTAGCGCCAATTTAGTGGTAGTGCGCCGACTGGTGGACGATTTGTGAATCAGAGCTAGAGGGCGCAGTAACGTAAACATTGTCTCTGTGATTATAACTCAATTAAAAATAGTTTTTGATTATAAATGTGGGTGATTATGTGAAAAAAACACACTAAATAACTTATTTCGTAATAGTGACTGTTATCCTCAAGATTTATATTGATTTAAGTAGTGAAATCAGCGCATCCAAACCAACAAGTGTGAAACAAACCAAGTGTACCTACTTTCACGAAGAAATAACGAAATAACTATAAAAGTGCTTAAAATAACTTATATCCTAAATAAAAGCAGTGCAAAAAATTCATTATATCCATAAAAACATCAAAATAATAGCAATTAAAGTTTTTGAGTGAAAATAGAAGGTGTTTCTAAAATTTTAAAGACTCAACTGCCGCCTTCAATGCATCTTTGATTCATACGCCAATAGAGATAGTTAGTTTTGAGACTGATGTTACAAGCACGTATAGCCGAACTTGTATAAAGACGCTGCATACGCTGCGGGTGCGAGTTCGATCCTGGTAGCTGACAAACTCTTTTAATATTCATATTTTGTTTAAAGATGAATTTCTTAGAAAATATTACTTTTCGAAGACCCAGAACACAATCACTAAGTGAAGCCACAGTAATTAGTGATAAGTCGGATGGTTCGACGCTAGATGGCAGTACGAGTAGTTTACCGAACGTATCTGTGAATGAGAACGAAGAACAACTTGAAGAGCTTCGAAAACAAATAGAAAAGTTAAATATTGAATTAGCTGCAGCCCATGCTGAGATAGCTAATGTATCTCTCGAAAATACGGAACTCAAAAAAACAATCCAGGAAACTAACGGCAAATATGAATTATTGAAAAAAGCAGTAAATGACTTAGGAAACAAACCATGCACACCACAAAAAAAAGTTAAACAGAATACACCAACTAGTAGAAGCTCAAAGAAACAAAAACAAAAATGTCATCAAAAACAAACTTCATCTCCTATTTTAAAGACACAGACAGAAACAAATGAAATACCTATACCACCATGCAAAAAACAGGCTATTAGTTGTGGCGAGCGAAAACAAAAGTTGTGTATTTTGAGCAGTAATAAGCACAACAAAGTACTACATATAGCGCAAGATACTTTCAATAATTTACAAGTTTGTCATTATGTGACACCTCACATTGGCATCAAAGGCTTAGTTGAAAATATAGATTCCAAATTGAAAAATTTCACTCTTCAGGATTTCTGTGTCATATTGATCGGCGAAGAAGATTTTATGAAAACTGACAACCACATAGATCTAATTTTCCATTTGAGGAAAATATTTCAACCTCTTCATCACACCAATATAATAATATGTCTTCCAACCTACAAATTTAACAACTATTCCACCATGTTCAACTGCAGAGTGGAAAATTTTAATAACCTGTTGTATCTAGATATAAGTACTCATAATTATGCCTTCCTATTAGACTCAAATTTAGATCTGTACTATGACCAGCGTCATTTCTCGCCTTATAGTGGTAGGTTAAATAACCATGGCTTGCATAACATATTTGACCGTTTAAAATACTGTATTGATGAATTATTGACTTATAATACTAGTGATATAGATTTGACTTATAAAACTAATGATATAGATTTGACGAAGACTAATTCTGATTTTTTTCTATTATAACAAAATTTCAATTTTACATCAAAATATAGCCAGTCTTTTGAGTAAGTCAGACCTACTCACAGTTTCTTTGCTAGAACTTAGTGAGAGAAATGTAAACATAGACATAATATGTATAACCGAACACTTTGTAATGTCTGGCTTTGAAGATCAAGTACACATACCAAACTTTCGACTAGTAGCTTGTTACTCTAGACCTAAAGAAAAAAGAGGGGGCACTTGTATTTTAATTAGAAATGGCCTTAAACACAAAGAGTTAAATGAAATTGCTTGTCACTCAATTGCAGGAGTCTTTGAATGCTGTGCTATAGAATTAATAGACCACAATATTACAATTTTATGTGTGTACAGACTTCCGGTTTTGGCAAACTTAGGTATTTTTTACGAAAAATTAGATTTGATCTTGAAAAAAATCTGCACAAATACCTCTAAAAAGGTAATTGTTTGTGGGGACTTTAACATAGACATTTTGAAAGGTAACAACATGACAAAAGACTTTGAATACTTCCTCTCGGGTTTTAACCTTACATTACAAATAAGAGAACCAACCAGGCCCAGAAGCGGCACCTGTCTTGATAACTTTGCACATAACTTAAATTGCAATGGTAAAAAGGAAGTAATAGAATTTGCCTTATCTGACCATTCAGCGCAAGTGATAGAGGTAAGTGTTAAAAAAACTTGCAAATTAAGTTACTGGCGTACAAAAAGACGTGACCTGTCACTTGAAAATCTTACCATGTTTAAGAAACATTTGCAGAGTCTTTCCTTTGCGGATGTTTACGGTACAGAGGATCCCAACATAGCATACAACAGCTTTTTGGAACATTTTAGATTACTGTATAATTTGTGTTTTCCTTTTAAATACGTTACCATAAGGCCTAATAAAAATGTAAAGTGGATCTCACGAGGTATAAAGGCGTGTAGTAGGAAACAAAGACAATTGCTTTGGAAATATAGGTATTCACGAACAACGAAGAATAAACAAATACTTAAATCCTATTCTCAGAGGTACAAAAAAATTGTTAATCTAACCCAAAAAGCACAAAACAACCACTTCATTTCAAAGTCTCAGAACAAGTCGAAAGCAGCTTGGCAAGTTATAAAGCGTGCACCAAATCTAAAAGAGCCCATTTTAGAAATAAAGAAAAATGATAATATTCTTAAAGATCCTGCAAAAATTGCAGATGCATTTAATGAACATTTTGTTACTAAAATAAACACAATAGAGGCTAAAAATCGTTCACAAAAAAATCTTAAAAGTAATTGTCATTCTATGTATATGGCACCCGTCACGCCCCAATGCATCATAAAATGTGTTAAATCGCTAAAAAATAAAAAAAGTGTTGGTTATGATGGTATTTCAATTAGGGTAGTAAAGTTCGTTGTCGAAATTATAGCGTCTCATCTGTGTCACATGGTGAACTTATGCATCAGTGAAGGAATTTTTCCTGATGGTTTAAAACCGCTAATAGTTAAACCACTTTTTAAGAAAGGAAATAAACTAGATATGACTAACTTCAGACCAATAGCATTGACATCTGTATTTTCTAAATTGTTCGAAAAAATTATAAATATTGCAATTTATTCTTTCTTGACTAAATTTGACATCTTATGTGACGAACAAAAGGGATTTAGAAAAAATTTGACTATAAACATGGCAATTTATGACTTACTTAAAGCTATAATGTTAAATATGGATAAGACATTACCGGTATGTGCTATATTTACTGATATGACAAAAGCTTTTGATCGAGTTAATCATAAAATATTATTAGAAAAACTTTTCGCTTATGGCATACGTGGCAATATTCTTAAACTATTAGAGTCATATCTTACTGGTCGTAAACAATTTGTAGAAATTAGTAGAATAAACAAAAAAACAAAGAAAGAAGAAATATATTTGTCATCTGCAAGGGAAGTACAATGTGGTGTTCCACAAGGCAGTGTGCTGGGTCCGTTGTTGTTTCTGATTTACATTAATGATTTACCAAGGAACGTCCGACAACAAATGATCTTATTTGCTGATGACAGTACAGCTATAATAAAATGTATTGACTATAATCTATATGAAAATAATATTAATGACGTTTTGAAAGACATAATTGACTGGCTTAACAATAATGACTTAATTATAAATTTACAAAAGACAAAACTAGTGCATTTCTATCAAAGACTACGCCAATCAAACTTTAATGTTAACTATCAAGGTAATGCATTAGAAGAGGTTAACACCACGAGATTTTTGGGCCTATTAATTGATAGTCAGCTTACATGGAAACCGCATGCAGATGAAGTATGTAAGAAACTAAGTAAGGCCGCTTATATATTATATTACTTATCAAAGAAAGTTAACTCTAAGACAACAATAATGGCATATCATGGTCTCGTTGCTTCAATTTTAAGGTATGGCTTAATTTTCTGGGGTAATTGCAGCGACAGGGAGATGATTTTCAAAGCCCAGAAACGTTGCATTAGGTCCATGACAGGGTTAAAAATGACTGACAGTTGCTTGCCTATGTTTAAGTCCTTAAGACTCTTGACATTGCCATCATTATACATTTTGGAAATTGCTGTTTTTGTCAAATCTAATCAGCACTTGTTTACAAAAGTTTCCCAAACACGGAATAGGTCAATTATATTGCGTTCACAGTACCGAAACATGCTAAGTTTGGGAAGTTTTCATACAGCATTGCAGGAAAAGTGTGATAGGAATGGGACCGGCAATATATAACAAAATACCTGACGAAATTAAGGAATTGAATAGATATAAGTTTAAAAAGAAATTGACATCTATATTATTAGAAAAATGTTATTATTCTATTACAGATTTTCTAACTGATAAATTTTGACATCATATGATTTATTCCTTATTATTTCTAATTGACATTTCTTATTTTATAAATATTTGTTTTAAATTATTGAATACCTACTATTTTATTGTGAAATGTATGTAATTGTATACCTATTTAATTTAACTGAACTTTAAATAATATTTGCATGCTAGATGTTGGCAGAATGTACTGGACCGAAAATTCTAATTCTTAACAACAATTATGTATGTACCTACATTCTCAGCAAATAAATGATTCTTATTCTTATTCTTATTCTTATTCTTATTCTTATTCTTATTCTTATTCTTATTCTTATTCTTATTCTTATTCTTATTCTTATTCTTATTCTTATTCTTATTCTTATTCTTATTCTTATTCTTATTCTTATTCTTATTCTTATTCTTATTCTTATTCTTATTCTTATTCTTATTCTTATTCTTATTCTTATTCTTATTCTTATTCTTATTCTTATTCTTATTCTTATTCTTATTCTTATTCTTATTCTTATTCTTATTCTTATTCTTATTCTTATTCTTATTCTTATTCTTATTCTTATTCTTATTCTTATTCTTATTCTTATTCTTATTCTTATTCTTATTCTTATTCTTATTCTTATTCTTATTCTTATTCTTATTCTTATTCTTATTCTTATTCTTATTCTTATTCTTATTCTTATTCTTATTCTTATTCTTATTCTTATTCTTATTCTTATTCTTATTCTTATTCTTATTCTTATTCTTATTCTTATTCTTATTCTTATTCTTATTCTTATTCTTATTCTTATTCAGAATTATTATCCTGTCATTGGCGGGGATAGCACGTACGAGACTCATACACGTGTAATGAGTAGCGTGATCTATGCCAGTTGCAGCAGCTCTCATAAATAAAAAGAAATTAAGACCAAAAGATTGTGATGTTAACTGAATTAAAAAGTGGTTAGATTTAACAATGTTAGGTGGAATTTACCCCGGTCAGGCTGTAATGTTTAAAGCGCTTAGATGTCGGTCCAAGTCTTTTTCTAATTTAAAAGGACCTACCTTACGGTTTCCCTTTTAACCTGAGTTTTTTAATTTGCTGCCCGTATTATAAACCCAAATAAAAAAAAGTAAGTGTCTCTGGTGCTTTTGAATTGCGTCACAAAAATGAAGCGTAGAATATAAATTAACATAAAAAAACCCGCAAAAAAGCAAGTTATATTAGTGTACTTGTTGTTTGCTTTTTTAGTGTAATTTATCAACAAAAGTTTTTGGATTTTTCCTTTACTTGGGTCATGAAATTTTGGTTTTAAGTATATAAATATTTCTAGTACAACGAAAAGTATCCCACTACTGTCTCACAAACAGCTGTTTTTTATTGATCTGAGAAGCTTGATATTGATTACAGTTATATGTGTTTTTAAATAATAATAATAATCTTAAAATTAATTTATGTGTACAAGGTGGAAAAAAAGATGGTAAATGAAGGAAAGTACCCTAAATAGATGATGGCAGACTGACAAAAAATCCTTTATTTTAAAAATAAGGAAAACTGCATATATCAAAAATCTTTGAGGCCAGTTTAACTTTTTTAATTTAAAAAAAAAAATACCTTTCAGCGCAATTTGCGATTATTGTGCTGTTTACCTTAAAGTTTTATAGATATTTCAATATAAAACCTGCACGTGTTACCGAGAAAGTGTCTTGACAGGCAGAAATGAATAACAAAAAAGTTGCGATGTTTGATTGTTTAGATTTTTGGATGTTTGTTAGTTGTTATTACTCAATCACGATAAAACTAGGAATGTCGAAAAAAGAAATCGATGCATCAAATGATGTATTTCTGTTGCCGCTATAACAACAGATACCAAAAACAGAATAAAATAAATATTTAAGGGGGGCTCCCATACAACAAACGTGATTTTTTTGCCGTTTTTTTGCTCGATATTAATAACGACAACAGGTAGACAGTTGAAATTTTCACAGATGATGTATTTTTGTTGCCGCTCTAACAACAAATACTAAAAACAGAATAAAATTATTATTTAAGGGGGGCTCCCATACAACAAACGTAATTTTTTTGCCGTTTTTTGGTACGGAACCCTTCGTGCGCGAGTCCGACTCGCACTTGGCCGGTTTTTTTAAATATTGAAACCTATTTCGATATATCGGGAAACAAAATATCGATCGAGAAATAATTGACGGTTTTTTTAATGCTCATTGATATTATCACTGTATTTTACGTAAAATCAAGGATGTGATTAAAAAACATTGATATAAGTACCTAGTTACTATGATTGTTATTCAAATATGGAAGGTAATATTATCATTATTCAAAAACTAATTGTTTTTTTAATATCCATTTTGATACGTTATCGATGCTAAATTATTTCCTATCGATATATCGGAATATTTAATACCTATGTTAATATATTATCTTAAAAATATCGATATATCGACATTTTTACGGCTGAACGGATTTGGATGAAATTTATCACACAGACAGTTTCATAGCCTAGATTGAAACATAGAAAGGGATTTTCTTAAAGTCAACGCGAACGAAGTCGCGGATGCAATCTAGTTATTTCAAACAAATCGCAATACGTACGTTAATAAGTAATTACTTCGCCGTGTTACACAAGCCATTAACAGGCGTGCAGGCATTTTCTTATAACACTCAGGAGATAATATAATTTTTTAGTACGGTACACTACTCGCGGAATTTTTGATTAAGGCATTTTCAAGAAATACCAATTACCAATTTTCCTTCCGTTGTAGGAATTGAGGTTTAATTGGCATGATGACTATTTTTTTATTTTACTTTACATAAATAATAATTACCTCTCAAAAAAAGAAACATTGTTAAAAGAATTGTTTCGCTCGCATGAAAACTGCCGAGATATCACAGTTTGAAATGCACACAAATTGAACTCACCCAAAAACGCTTTATACTAACGGCTACTTAGTTATGACGTCACGCTTGAGTAGTTTGTATGCAACGCGTAGGAAATTTGTTCGGCAGCTATATTAAATATTGTATTTATCAAAATGGTTTCACAGAGAAATTTGCTATAAATTTTATGGACTAATTAAAGGTGTCATTTATTTTAATAAATTTATACTTTTTAAATGGATTTCTCCACCCAACTTTGAAGGGTCATAAAACAAATAAATAGCTAAAGCATTTTTTTATGTAAATCAGAAACATCGATGGTACCAAAAACACCTAGACTAGCACGGCTAGCACAATTTATGAGGTGACATAGACAGCGACTCGACAAGGTTTCTCGTATTTAAAGAATAATTACTGAAAAGTATTGGCAAAATATCTTATTATGTCTTCCTATTGTATATTTCCTCATTAGTTAAAAAGGATAAGGCCATTTTTCTGGTGATAATCACTTATTAATTGAAGTCGCGTGCATAGAGTAACTTATATTATGTTGCGTGCGTGCTGTACTGTAACCCCACCAAGACAAACTTTCGTCTTTTAATGTCAAAAAGTGACACGTGATGTTGCTTTTCGTAAAGTTGTGCTAACCATAGCGACAAAAATCGAGATAAAGTATATGACTGACATTATAGTTCGCGAGTTATGTTAATTCTAATGTCAGTTGTGTTAGTTACATACTACATAAATGTATGAACGCGACGCGATTGACGCGACTCTTTCTCACTCGAGTCGCGCTAAGTCGTGCTAGCCGTGCAGACCAGAGGCAGTAATGGAAAAGTATTTTTTTTTAATTTCACCGGCCGGGAATCAAACCCATCTCAGCGATGACAATACCATGAAAATTGACCTTGAGTTTGAATTCAGTACCCTTAGCACGAACCGCTATCGAAAAAAACAATGCGCGTAAAAACATTCGATACAGTAATTTTGTATGTGAAATTTGTACAGCACCATCTACTGCCGAAAAGTGAAATGAAATTTTCCATTGGTACCTATTAACTTACTCTATCGAGTACTTTTAAGCGCGTTTTTTTCGATAGATGTGCGAATGGATGTTTTCATTTTTTAACCAACTTCACAAAAAGGAGGAGGTTCTCAATTCGATTGTATACTTTTTTTTATCGTTGTTCGCGCGTATCTTCGACATTTATGGACCGATTTTGATGATTCTTTTTTTATTCGATTGAATTTTCTTGCGAGATGGTCCCATTTAATTTTTATTTCAATCGGTTTAGTAGTTTTCAAGAAATCCTGAAAATACTATGATTTTGCATCAACTACCTTGACGACTTTGTTATTAATAAATCGAATTAGATGTTTCTTTTTGTTGGGAAAGGGTACCTTTAGTGTAGTCTTTTTAACCGACTTCAAAAAAAAGAGGGTTCTTTCTCAGTTTGAGCTGTATGAATGTATGTTTCTCCGCGAATATCTCACGTTTGACTGAGCCAATTTTTATACGAAATAATATACTTACACTACCTAATAGAGAAGGTACTTACACTAAAAATGAAAAAATAAAAAATTGTTTTAAAAAACAAAAAACCGACTTCAAAAAACCTGCCTCTAAAAAGCAAGAAATAATATTCAAATCATTAGATACGCATTATCATTGTTATAATAAGAAGACGTCTATTGAAGTCGGGTAGGGCTTTTAGAATAAAAAAAAAACCGATCAAGAGCGAGTCGGACTCGCGCACCGAGGGTTCCGTACAATCATAAATATATTTGGATATGTTATTTTAGGACAGTCTTTAAATAAGTAGGATAAACGGCAGACAGGTGGAAGGGCGAACAGGCGGACAGTTAATTTACAAATGCTGCTTATGGTGACTGAAAAACGTTTCAGCCACTCCACATTGCAAAATGTTTATATTACTAGTCCATCAGACATTTTAATGTCCCCACTCCTGGGGCACAGGCCTTCCTTATGGGTGGATAAGGAGGACGGGCCATTAACCCACCACGCGGGCCCAATGCGGATTGGTGGGTGTTACCGACTGCAAATGCAGGCGGGACCAACGGCTTAACGTGCCTTCCGAAGCACGGAGGAGCTTGAGATAGTAAATTTTTGGTCACCCATCCCATGACCGAACCTTGCGAACGTTGCTTAACCTCCGCAATCGCTGGTCCAGGCGCTAAACCACTGCGCCACCGAGCTCCTCGTTATTATTTTATTACTATATTACTTAGTAATATAGTAATTATACAATCTACAATTGGGATCTCGTCTACTATCACATAGAATTATTTCAGATTTTTCTCTTTGCAAACTTCGGAGATAAGGGGGGGGAACGGTATTATTTTTTACATTTTTCATCATAAGTCGAAAACTATGCGGCCTAAGAAAAAAAAATGTGCAAACAGCGCTCTTTCATATGATACCCCACATGCCCTAGTCACCTCACTTAAAATTTTTAAGACCCCTTTTCAGTCCCTGTTGTAAAAAAAATATTTATTTTATTATTTCTTTTTTATTTGCAAAATGGTTGGGCAAATGTCATCTTAAACTATTCCAAATTTCAAGTTGATACCATTAGTAGTTCTCGAGATATCCAGCTGTGACAGACAGACAGACAGACAGACTGAGTCACACCATAAGGGTTCCTTTTTTACCATTTTGGTACGGAACCCTAAAAAGGAAGTTGTACTCCAGCCAAATCTTTGACTCCAGCCCCACCCGACTTCAATAGACGTCTTCTTATTATAACAATGATAATGCGTATCTAATGATTTGAATATTATTTCTTGCTTTTTAGAGGCAGGTTTTTTTAAATCGGTTTTTTGTTTTTTAAAACAATTTTTCACAATCGGAAACTATCGGATATACTGCTCATAGTCAATGTGAGCGAAAGAGAGAAAACGAAAGTTTACCCCGTCGGTCGTAGTTAATTCACCTGAGCTAAATCAACTGGGTGAATTAAGTAAGTATACTTATTAGTATACTTAATTCGCCTGTTTTGGTTTTAGTATACTTAATGCAAGTGAAAATATCAACTCGCACTAGGCCCTCAGAACATCAAAGATGGCGACACCATAACAACCAGGTGTACAAATACAAGCCACTTGAACACAAAAATCATAAAAGATAAAGATAAAGATAAAGATAATTTATTTGCATAAAATATGGTACATTGAGATCTTAATATCCTAAATATAGTTTCACATATTTTGCCAAATCTAATGGCGTGCAAATGTATGTTCATTTGATTATTTCGTATTAAATTTTCTAGCAAAGACGGTAAAATATAATTAATCTATAAAATGTCAAAAAGTTATATAAATAAATTGAATTTAGGTATTTGAATATTGTCAAGTTTTATCATTTAAAAATTCATTAATAGTATAAAAACATTTATCCATTAGCCATTTCGTCAATTTAATTTTAAACATGTTAAAGTTTTGTTCACGAATGGATTTTGGTATCTTATTGTATATTTGAATAGTCATAAAATAACAATTTTTATGATATAGTTTCGAGTTTGAAGCAGGCACTAATAACTTTGTAGGATCTCTGGACACATACTTTTTGTATTCCTTTGCCTTTTTAAATATCTCTGGATGCTTTTTTACAAATAGCCCAGACTCCAGAATGAACAAGGATGGTAACGTCAGCAACTTTAACTTTTTGAATAGAGGTCTGCACGAATCCATTGGATGAGCTTTGCAAATAGCTCTTACACATTTTTTTTGTGTTACAAAAGCCTTATTGAATATTGGTGAGCTACCCCATAAAATGACTCCGTACCGTAGTACTGAAACTACGTAACCATGATAAGCTATTAGGGCTGTTGTTTCACCTGAAGTTTTGCGTATCATTTTAAGTGCATAAACGAATCTATTCAACTTTGTGCATAACTTACTTATATGTCCCTTCCAGTTACAGTTACTATCCAATGTAATGCCTAGGAAATTAATTTCATTTATGTCTTCAACTACGTCATTGTCTGTTTTGATATTAATTTTTTGTCTTGTATTTTTATAATTATTGAATTGTACTATCTTCGTTTTCGATACGTTTAATGTCAAGTAATTTTTAGTCATCCATTCTTTAAATAAGTCAATTGTTAATCTTAATGTATTGTCATGGTCAATAGATTTATTATCATCAGGTATAACAACGGAAATGTCATCTGCAAATAGTACGCACTGATAGTCAGTTATATTGGGAATGTCATTTATGTATATTAAAAATAAAAGTGGTCCCAATACGCTACCTTGCGGAACACCACAGTTATTTAATTGATATTTAGAGTTATATGAGGTAACTAAATTATTTTCGTCAGTTTTTGATATTTCTACGCGTTGCCATCGATTTTTTAAGTAACTATTGATCCAATCCCATGATTTCCCTCTTATTCCGTAACGTTCACATTTATTTAATAAGACATTATGGTCAACATAATCGAATGCCTTGCTCATATCGAAAAAAATGGCAGAAACTCGGTTTTTTTTGTCGATATTCTCCACAATGTTTTGGACTAGCTTGAATGCAGCAAGTGTAGTTGACTTGTTTTGCTGAAAACCATTTTGTTCATTTCTTATTACATTGTGTTTTAGTAGAAAAGCAATAAGTCGTGCATACATTAACTTTTCGAGGATTTTGGAAAAAATTGATATTAATGCTATGGGTCTATAATTGCCGAGTTCTTTTTTATCTCCTTTTTTAAAAAGAGGTTTGAGAATGGAGTATTTTAGTTGGTCAGGGAATACACCTTCACTTAACGACATGTTTATAATGTGACATAGTACATCTGCAAGCTCAGAAGCAGATTGTTTAATTATATATGTTGATGCACCATCGTAACCAACAGCATGAGTGTTATTTAGATATTTTATCGTTTTTACCACCTCGTCTCCAGACGTCGGTGCAAGGAATAATGTGTCATTTACTGAATTTAAAAGATTATAATTTGGTCTTTGTCTTTTATTTGTATCGTTTTGATGGTTACTATTTGAAATAAAAAAGTTATTAAAAGCGTTAGCAATCTCATTAGCATCTGATATTTCTTTATTATTAATCTTAATACTGCTAATATTGTTAACACATCGATTGTTATCTAATTTATTTTGAATTATTTGCCAAGTGGCTTTACCCTTATTTTTTGATTTGCTGACGAACTTCTTATTAATATTTCGCTTTGAAGTAACGATACACTTCTTCAATAATTGTTCGTACTTTACGTAATTGAGCTTATTTTGAGGCGTTTTATTTTTATAGTATGCAAAACGAAGTTTTCGTTTTGTTAAAGATGATTGCCTGATGCCTCTAGTTACCCATTTAGGCTTCGTGTCTATGGTGATTTTAATTTTGTTGATTGGGAAACACAGATTGTAGTATAACATAAACGTTTCATGAAATATGTTAAATCCACGATTATTAAGTACATATACAAGGTTTTTTTTAGTTTTAACCGCTGTTTTGTATAAACTAAAAATAACCTTGTAGATATAGATCACAGTTCGACCTAATCATCACATAGTATAAAACAGACGCTTTCTCTGTCCCTATATTCCTATGTATGCTTAAATCTTTAAAACTACGCAACGGATTTTGGTGCGGTTTTTTTTAATAGATAGAGTGGTTCAAGAGGAAGGTTTATATGTATAATACATGGTGTCAAATTTCACTCTACACCGAAGCGAAGCGAGGGCGGGTCACTAGTGTTTATATATTACTAGCGACCCGCCCTCGCTTCGCTTCGTTTGTTTTATACCAAAGATTTATATACTATGTAGTGATGAGATTAATATTCGAGAGAGAAATTACATTTCATTCTCTTAAATACCTAATAACTTTACAAGAAACACAGAAAGTAAAACATTAGGTACTTTAGTATTCACAAACGGAATATTATTTTATTTCATTTTGAATTTATTTTACTTTAATTAAGGTGCTTAGTTTAGGCTTGCTGATAACACGGTTACACAATTTAACTATTTCCAGCCACACAGAGTACCCTCAGGCATATTTTAATACCTCTCTATTATCAAACCTTTGATAAATCCTTTTGATATAACAGAGTTGTGGGACTCATAAAACATCTTTTAATATTATTTGAAATTATTTAATACATCCATCTGGATGTATTAAATAATTTCTACTACTATCTAGTAGTAGTTTATATTTTTTATTTTAATCTTTTGTTTCTTTGATTCTACGAGAATTGTGGTGCTCGATGGCATAGTGGTTTAGCGCCTGGCCCAGCGATTGAGGAGGTTAAGCAACTTTCGCAAGGGTTGGTCATTGGATGGGTGACCAAAAATTTATTATATCGAGCTTCGAAACGCACGTTAAGCCGTTGGTCCCAGCTGCATTTGCAGTCGTTAACACCCACCAATCCGCATTAGGCCCGCGTGGTGGGTTATGGCTCATTCTCCTTATCCACCCTTAGGTATGGAAAGCCTGTGCCCCAGCAGTGGGGACATCAAAAATGGCTGATGGTCATGCTATTCTCTAAAGTTAACAGCGTCGAGTTCGTCGCTGTGGCAGCGTTGTTTGACAGGTGTCATATTCCCATTACTGGTTAAACTCTTTGGAATCTATGACATTTTACCTAGTGACTCAGTAATGGGTACCTATGTGACATTTGTTAGAAACTCGACGAAGCGATGACTGACAGTGAACTTTACTAAGAACTATACTTTTTTCTGTAACATTAGGGCTGAAGCATTTTGATTTTGTAACAAAAAAAAACTAAACAAGGATTAAATCTTTTTATTTTTGTGGATTTAGCGTCCCCGCTGACGAGGGATTAATCGCTAAGCGATTGTTTGTCGCTGAGAATAGAACATACGGTGTTATACGTAAACGCCCACGAGCTACTTTTTGTAGCTGCGATAAACGCGGCGTTAATCGCGGCGCTTTTTTGTCGCCGGCGAAGTAAAACCTTTGTCGTGTTATTTCGCGAGAGATTATCGCCGAGATTAACGCCGCAATTATCGTAGCTACAAAAAGTCGCCCGTGAGCGGTTACGCTTACGTTAATTCTAGTTCGTCCATTTTCTTAAGTTTGCGTGTCATACCAAACTTTCCTAATGAGATAACATCTAGTAAAGGTTTGTATTTTTATATCGATACATACGTTACGTAGGTACTATGGGCAACCGCGTCGCTTAACCAGTTTTCAACAAAATTCGCGTGCGCGCGTATCGCCCCTGCACGAACTGAACGTATGGTAGTGACGGCGCGGCGTACAAGCGATTTTAACCTTAGCAGTGGTTAAGCGACGCTGTTGCCCATGGTACATTATAAGCCACGTCATTTTTATAAGTCCATTACTTATTATTGAATACAGCACATTCAGAGTAAAAGTAAAACGTTTAGAAGTTAAGAATTTACATAATTAGGACTGCCTTTGATAAATGTTCTCATTTTACTCTCTTCATCATCAATTCTGTATTTATGAGACATCCATTTCATCGCTCTTACAATACTTATATAACTTTAAATAAATACTTCTAGACTAATGACGAAACATTTTCTTCACAAAACTTATTCAATTATAAGTTGTTTGAAAAGTTTTTGAATAGTTTTTATGTAATTACTTTTACCAAATACGGTTAACAGCACCTCAGGTAACTAATATATTATTTCCAATTAAACCGTATAGTCGAGTTCAATAATATGTACTCACCTTTGACAGTTAATTGACCGTATGCCTTTGGAATAAAAGGTTTTTTTAACAATAATTTTTAGGGTTCCGTACCCAAAGGGTAAAAACGGGACCCTATTACTAAGACTCCGCTGTCCGTCCGTCTGTCTGTCTGTCTGTCTGTCACCAGGCTGTATCTCATGAACCATGATAGCTAGAAAGTTGAAATTTTCACAGATGATGTATTTCTGTTGCCGCTATAACAACAAATACTAAAAACAGAATAAAATTATTATTTAAGAGGGCTCCCATACAACAAACGTGATTTTTTTGCCGTTTTTTGCTCGATATTAATAACGACAACAGGTAGACAGTTGAAATTTTCACAGATGATGTATTTTTATTACCGCTACAACAGCAAATACTAAAAATATAAAAAAAATAATATTTAAGGGGGGCTCCCATACAACAAACGTAATTTTTTTTGCCGTTTTTTGGTACGGAACCCTTCGTGCGCGAGTCCGACTCGCACTTTGCCGGTTTTTATTTATTTCCCAGCATAAATTACAAAGTAGCACAGTAAAAACATTTCAGGTACAAACATTACATAGGCGAATGTTACATATATTACGGTCATATGTGTTTGAACTAGGTTGAAAAACCTGTATCTCAGACTACAGCGCCCATCCCTAGGATTTAAGCCAACCTTACACATAGTAAAAATAATTGCTTGTGCTCGCAATAGACGGTTCAATATTCAAAATAAATACAAAGTAAAAGAACAACAAGAGATACATGAAATAAGCTTAACTATTCAGTGGATGTTTTTGTAAGCAGTGAATAGTTTCCCCTTTTGTTAATAGTGAAAAATGAGTGAATGTGTAGGAGGGTGTGTGTGTATATGAAGAAAGTATGATAGTAAAGTAAGTTAGCATCTTAAAGTGCTCACATATTTATAAACCCGAATGTACATACAACAGTGCATAGCAAGTTGAACTACAATGCAGCTTAATTTTTCACATAAAACAAAAGACGGTCTTAAGGTCATCATTAAGTTCAAAGATGATTGAGGAATTTCACATGATTGTTGATCTCATCTCCTAACGAATACGTCATCATCATCAGTCATTTGAACCTCTCCTCTGTTGTGGCACAGGCCTTCCTTATAAATAGAAAAGAAAGATAGGCTAAACCACTTTAGCACGTTAGGTCCTATTACCGGAATGTCCAGCCGGTTCATTAGGTCTGTATCACAGAACGTCCACTTCCCTGAACGTCCTTGAACTTTCACTTCCCTGAACTCTCACTACCCTGAACGTTCACTTTCCTGAACGTCCACTTCCCTGACTGTTCACTTCCTTGAAATTCCACTTCTATGAACCACGCGAGCTCAGTCAGAACCACCAGTTTAATAGAAGAAATAAATATAAACTTGCCGTTCCATTGATGGACGAACGTGAAAATATGGGCCGAGGCGAAGCCGAGGCACACATAACGTGAGTCCATCAATGCCTAGTTGCGGCCAAGGCTTGTATAGTACTTTTCTTAAATAATGAGCGGAAATTCAAACCAAGTAGTAACTTCTCTAACATTCTAATATTATTTAAAATTACAGTAGGTAATTAAAAGTACCAAATCGCACCGTCTTGAGTTTCTACGTCTTTTACATAATATACAGTATATTATGTCGTTGCATCTTCGTGCACCGAAAATGCTAAAAATCAAATCTGCAAGAAAAATAAAGAACGTGTAAAGTTGTGTTGTCTTACTAAAACAAAGCGGTACATTAGTACCTAGGTACTTATCAATACGAAAACTTACTTTAGGATCCAAATACACACTGTCTGATGCTTCTGTCAAAAAAAAATTGCACAGACTTCCTACATTTATACCCTTGTGAATGTCTTTTGAGCATTGCAGTTAGGTTTACATCTGGTTTACTTAATGTTTTTATTTTTATTTTGGAGACAACATGTTTTCTATTACAGTTCTTGCCCCTTCTTAAATTGCAGGTGGCGTCCAAATATCACTTTCGCCGCTTTAACTCATTTTTTTAAATAAATAAATTACTTAATTTAAATCAAAGATAAAATATTTGACAAAACAAAACAATTTCAACAATAAATTCTTCGCGCGCCAAGATCCATAGATAATACAACTTTATTTTATGGCGCCGCCTGTCCGAATTGTGTTACACGTAAGTTTTTTGACCAGGAATACGGATTAATGGGCGGGCCGTTAGTGCGCTCATGACATTCTGTTACCGTGATTCGGAACTTTCCATTTGCAAAGCCAGTTCTAATTTTAAATATTGATGACGATCACAGACCTCATTGGCTGTTGTGTTTCACTGAAAATTTCGTTCCATTTTTGAATTACACGTGTATAATGAGTTTCAATATTAACATTGTCGGTCAGACGCCGGCAATTTTTGTATGAAAATCCATTATTACACGTTAGTAATGGATTCTCATAGAAACATTGCCGGCGCGGTTTAGGTCTGTCCGGAAACTCCGATTTAGCACGAAGAAGGTTATCAAAATAATGTTCGAATTTCCAAGCATGTTTGAGAAAAGATTCATTTATGGAGAAAGCCATAGCCTTTTTTAATAAAGTTCCACAACATGTGATTGATCTTCCTTTGCATGAATTTAAAAACTATGTTAAAAAGACGCTCATGGGTAAAGGTAGACGATTATCTCAAGGATCAAAATGCGTGGAAATGATGTAACACATAACTTGCTACTATAAGTACTTTGTTGCTAATAACCCTGTCACCCTGTTGTAATGTATAATTATTTGGTAACGATATATTTAAATTTGTAAATATCGTTACTTTTTGCTGTTAAAGCTGATATAAGTTTCTTGCGCCCGTTCTTCTTGTCAGTTAAAAAAGTCTTGAACGGGTGGTAGGAAAATAAGGACAATTCAAAAGTACTTAATAATTAAGTTTATTTGAATAAAGCTATTTTTGACTTTGACTTTGACTTTGACCAATCGGTGGGCGTTGACAACTAAACATGCAGCCACAAACAACGGATACCTAATGAATTAGTCCCACATCCAATTATTGACTGCTATAATTGCAGGCCAAACGCACTAAAGGTCAAACCGCACTACAGCGGAGCGGCGCGGCGCAGCGCGGCGCGGACCGACGCTGCCAAATATTATTTCTATTGATTGCAATGATGCAAACCGCACTATAGCAGAGAGGCGCGTGCCGGCGCGGCGCTGCAGACTTGGGTTCGAAAGAATATTTTGTCGCGCCGAGCCTTGCCGCGCCGCGCCTCGCCGCACCGTGCCGCACCGCGCCTCTGCCGCTAGTGCGGTATAGCTCGCGGCGTGGGGTGGCCGAAAATTCTTTATAATCGAGCTTCAGTCTACAGAGGGTATTTGGAAATATTTATTTCTACTGATATTTCAGTGTACAAATTTTGATTAATTTACAAAGTGATATTTTACGTGATCATTTCATAAATCATATCATAGCTCATCACAAATAAATAAATAAAACATATAAGGATGTGTTGCTAAATCGTTCCTAGGAAATTCGTTCTAGGGAACGCGTGACCGAGAGTTCCCTTTTCGTTCGTGCGTCCAACTTCAATGAAATCTTGCCACGTCTGGCAATTTGAGCCGCACCGCGCCGCTCCGCTGCCGCGATAGTGCGTTTAGGAGAGGCCGCGCCGCTCCGCTGCAGTGCCGCGCCGCACAGCGCCGCTCCGCTGTAGTGCGGTTTGACCTTTAGTCACTGCACCATCGAGCTTCACAACAATTATGTAATAACAGAATCTAAGCAACAGGTCTAGAACAGTTTTATTCAACCCTAATTTGATGACGTGGTGATTTCATTTAAAAATTTCGCAATGAAAGTGACAAAAGGGCTGTCAGAAAGATGATTGATTACAGAAGGTTGGGGGAAAGTTTTACTCTTTTCAATTTTATGAAGTGTTTGGTAATATAAAGCTTATAGATTACGAATTAATGAGCTAAATAAATGAAGTGCGGTGTCGCGAAATTTGTGGTAATTTACTATTTAATTACACAACGCGGGCCTTTTAGCGGTAACGTAGAGTTGAAAATGAATTTTTATTTTGAAGTACTTTTAAGACGTCCAGTTCTTTTTTCATATTCAAGACGGTTTAAACACAGGTTTGATTGCAGAGTATAAAGCATTAGCTCCAGTCATGGATTTTAGTATTCTTGTTTATGTTTATTATTTAACCGCAAAGTACTAATTTAACGCTTAGTTTGGGATTAAATCTTTAAGACGACTTATCTGGATTTAAGAATAAAATTTTGATCATCACACCTGATGTAGGTACTTGTACCTTGAGGCCAAATAAATAGCATATAATGAAATCACTAATCAATTATGAAACTCAATTTACAAGCAAAATATTTTTCATTATTTTTCAATTTTAATTCAAATCACATTACAAATTGAATCACATGAATAATTAAGAGCGAGTATTATTGAGTTTGTTTCATGTTCAACCGCATCTTCGTTGGAGTGATGACGCGAGTTAAAAAAAAACCGGCCAAGTGCGAATCGGACTCGCGCACGAAGGGTTCCGTACCAAAAATGGCAAAAAAATCACGTTTGTTGTATGGGAGCCCCCCTTAAATATTTATTTTATTCTGCTTTTAGTATTTGTTGTTATAGCGGCAACAGAAATACATCATCTGTGAAATTTTAAACTTTCTAGCTATCACGGTTCATGAGACAGACAGACCTGGTGACAGACAGACAGACAGACGGACAGCGGAGTCTTAGTAATAGGGTCCCTTTTTTACCCTTTGGGTACGGAACCCTAAAAACTGCTAACAGTTATACCTACGAATATTTAAAAATATTTTTATTAAGATAAAAAACCGGCCAAGTGCGAATCGGACTCGCGCACGAAGGGTTCCGTACCAAAAAATGGCAAAAGAAATCACGTTTGTTGTATGGGAGCCCCCCTTAACTATTCATTTTATTCTGTTTTTGGAATTTGTTGTTATGGCGGCAACAGAAATACATCATCTGTGAAAATTTCAACTGTCTACTTGTTGTCGTTATTAATATCGAGCAAAAAACAGCAAAAAAATTACGTTTGTTGTATGAGAGCCTCCCTTAAATACTTATTTTATTCTGTTTTTAGTATTTGTTGTTATAGGGGCAACAGAAATACATCATTTATGAAAATTTCAACTGTCTAGCTAGCACGGTTCATGAGATCCTTACAGCCTGGTGACAGACAGACAGATGGACAGCAGAGTCTTAGTAATAGGGTCCCGTTTTTACCCTTTGGGTATGGAACCCTAAAAATTAGTATCAATAATTTGTTCTGAGAAGGCTATGTAGCAATTTTTACTTATGCAACGTGTTACAAAAAAAACTCCTACATGGTACGTATACATTTTAATATTTTCGTTATTAATTTTTGTATAAAACAGCAGATTTTTTTCACGATTTCAGAGTTGGTCCCATAGTAAAAGTTGTTCAGTTTGATGGTCCCTATCTACCATATTCGGCATTAGGGGATTTTTATAACACGTTGTATAGGTATAGGATACCATTTCAACTTTAAGACAAATTAATCCTTATGCAAGGCTGTTGTGGTAAGATAGCAGAGCTACAACGGATGTACATCCATCTATATAAACTTGGAGTTTCTCTGAAAGGTAGACAAAAAGTAGTAAGGAAATTATAGACAAAAAGTATTTATTTATCACATTTATCATCGTTGGGTGGTATGAACCAAGGATCTAAGCTGTGTATGTTCCATTTCGGCTTGTTAGGAGCAGCAGATTTGAATCATATTTGTGAATATTAATTATAATAATGATAAAAACCAGGAGACAACGTTTTTCCTTTTCTTCTTCTTCTTTGTGTTCCGCTCCTATCGGAGGTTGCACAATATCATAGCTATCTTGACCTTTGAGCCCGCTGCCCGGTATAGGGACGTGTGCGACAGAACCAATTTCGCAGGTTCTTCAGCGCCGTAGGAGACGCTAGGCCACAGAACTTAGAGTAAGACGGGCTTCTACAGACGAAACGAAGCCTTTGTTGCTCGAAGCCACAGAATAACTAATAGTACAAGTACAGAAGCAGCACTCGGCAAAGTCATTTAAATAAATAGCGACCTTTGCTCCGACACAATAAAGTGGAATTCAGGTCGCGCAGTTCACCTAGTAGTTGCCTCTCTTTCTATCGCGTGTTCTTACCTTTTCTGACGACGCAACGTTAGGGTTGTCTTCTTGTAAATGAACTGCGTAGCATATATCATAATGTGAAAAACGACAATTGTCTATTGGTTTTTTGATTTTGACATCCGTACACGGCACATAGTAATGTCGATTCGACATTGTTACTATTATTAAGAGGCAATACCTACGCAGGCAGTAAGATGCCGCGCGACTACGCAGGCGGGCGTGTGGCAGCCCGATGCTCACTTGTTCGTTCGAACGAACGGCTAGCGGTAGGTGCTTATCGCGCGACCTTGAGCGAGTGCAGGTGGCCTGGCTAGGCATCCTCAAAGAGAGGGAGTCCGAAGGGACCGGCGTATGGCGGAGACGCGGTAACTACCACACCGATCCCGACTGTCCTCGTCCAATGCGCGGAAGGAACACCCAGAGGTTTTTAGTGGATGCACCACATAACCGCCCCCGTGTTCCCTGCGCGGGGGTAGTATGCGAAGGCATTTTCCCCGGGCCAAAAAAAAGGTTCTTCAGCCACGAATGTCGTCTTATTCCAGCGCTGCGTTTGCCCATAATTTTGCCCTGTATGATAAGTTGAAGAATTTTGTATTTATCGTTTCTCATTATCATGACCAAAATATGTGAGTTTGCGGCACTTGAAGGTTTTTATGAGTTCAAGGTCTTTCCTTATAAGTTTTGAATGTTTAGGCAGGTATCAACAATATAAGGTAACTTTACGTTTGAAAGTTAGTGAGTAACAGATTTGTATTCCGATAAGGAAATTGTAAGCAATATTTTCTTTCATATTGATAGCGTGCGTACAGACGAAATCTTTAAGATACTTCTTTGTTCATATTCAACTTAGTGTTTTTTTAGGGTTCCGTACCCAAAGGGTAAAAACGGGACCCTATTACTAAGACTCCGCTGTCCGTCTGTCTGTCTGTCTGTCTGTCACCAGGCTGTATCTCATGAACCATGATAGCTAGAAAGTTGAAATTTTCACAGATGATGAATTTCTGTTGCCGCTATAACAACAAATACTAAAAACAGAATAAAATTAATACTTAAGGGGGGCTCCTATACAACAAACGTGATTTTTTGTCGTTTTTTGCTCGATATTAATAACGACAACAGGTAGACAGTTGTAATTTTCACAGATGATGTATTTCTGTTGCCGCTCTAACAACAAATACTAAAAACAGAATAAAATTAATATTTAAGGGGGGCTCCCATACATCAAACGTAATTTTTTTGCCGTTTTTTGGTACGGAACCCTTCGTGCGCGAGTCCGACTTACACTTGGCCGGTATTTTCTATTTTTTAGGGTTCCGTACCCAAAGGGTAAAAACGGGACCCTATTACTAAGACTCCGCTGTCCGTCTGTCTGTCTGTCTGTCTGTCACCAGGCTGTATCTCATGAACCGTGATAGCTATAAAGTTGAAATTTTCACAGATGATGTATTTTTATTGCCGCTATAACAACAAATACTAATAACTAAATAAAATTAATATTTAAGGGGGGCTCCCATACAACAAACGTATTTTTTTTTGCCTTTTTTGGTACGGAACCCTTCGTGCGCGAGTCCGACTCGCACTTGGCCGGTTTTTTTCATTTACCTAAGTAAGTGTTTTCTTTCTTTCTTTTTTTTCATTTACCTAAGTATGGTACGACTACAAAATAATATTCAGAAAGAATTGTTTTCTCTACAAATGGTGGTAATTTACATCCTTGTTGTCTCAACTCTACGTGTCTGTGCAAATTTTATCACAAAGCAGGCGAACCCGCTCTCTTT
This sequence comes from Agriphila geniculea, assembly GCA_943789525.1. Classification (NCBI taxonomy): domain Eukaryota; kingdom Metazoa; phylum Arthropoda; class Insecta; order Lepidoptera; family Crambidae; genus Agriphila; species Agriphila geniculea. Next base: position 11,591,912 of record OX038890.1, on the reverse strand, counting down.
AGAGGGAATTATAATAATCTTGGATCTTTGCGATGCTTTCAGAATTCTTATGACGCCTCTTGAAGTGATACCTGAGATGCTAAGCTCTTGAAAAATATACTTAAGAGCCCGTACATAATTTTGCCGCTGACTGCCGCTCTCTCGCTCGCACATATTATGTTTTCTCAAGATTTAATAAATCTGAGTGTATTATTGAAAAATGTGTCTCGGCCACTTTTCGCAATATAAGATTACAGACAGTTTTTTGTTGCTAAAGTACAACAAGTTGTCGTTTCTAACAGTTATTTAAACTGGCAAAAACGATAACTTTTTGTACTTCAGAAACTCGAAACTGAATGTTAGCTCGCTCCTGGTACAATGCGCCCCGTACAAATGTCCGTAATCTTGTATTGCGAAAAGTGGTTGAGACGCATTTTTCAATTACGCACTCAGATTTAAGAAATCTTGAGAAAACATGAAATGTGCAAACAAGAGATCGACATTCAGCGTCAAAATGTGTCCGTACACATGTTGCTCTTAACTAGTTTTCCGCCCACAGCTTCGACCGCGTGGGCTACAGGTTATATGGTGGACCCGTGCCCAGCAATGGGATAAAAAGTAGTTATTGTCCTTCCCCAAGATCCCATTTATATCCGTACCAAATTTCGTCATAATCGGTTCAGTGGTCTAGGCCACAGAATACATAATAGTACGGCGTGAAACCTAACAGACAGAGTTACTTTCACATTTATAATACTAGCGCCACCTGCGACTTCGTCTGCGTAGAAAGTTTTTTGCTATCCCTCGGGAACAATAGGTAGGTACTTTTCGGGATGAAAGGTACCCTATGTCCTTCTCTGTACCCCTAACAACTTGTATGTAAAATTTCATGATGATCGGTTCAGTAGTTAAGACGTAAAAGCGTTACACACAAACAAGCAAACGGACTTTCGCATTTATAATATTAGTAAGGATAAGGATTAAGATGTATGGATTTACCAAATACCCAGACAGCTAGAAGAAAAGTGATAACGTTGCTTTTTGAGTACTTCTAAATATTATTTAAACTAGTGTTCACCTAATTCGATAATTTACATGTTTTGAATATTCTATACACATCGTAAGAGTTCGATTTGATATCAGTCGTGTGTGTTCGAATTAGCTTAAAAAAGCAATTTCGAATCGTCAAAAGGTCTTGTGAAAGTAATAAAGGAATTTAACCGCTCAGCCTTTGCCAGACACTAAACCCTAAGGGACTTAACATTTCAACTGTGATTCGACCTGTCGGCCAATCTATCATTTAGTCATCCAAGCTTGCATTTATTTCACAAGGGAATATCAGTGGAGAATCTTATTTAATTGAGGCTTTGATTTGAGAAGTAGCTACTGACAAAAGGTTTTAATGATAGTGCGTGCAATGCAAAAACAAAATATCGATATTGAATTTTTAGATTTTAGGCATTAACAATGCTATTTTCATATTAAGATAATTATTTATTTATATGCTTACAGCGTGAACGTAAAAAGTACCACTCCCTACCTACCGTCTCCCACTAGCGACTCGGTAGCATAATTGGTCAGTGCATTGGGCCGGAATTAGGGTTGCCAACTTTTTTTGGAAGAAATATAGTAGTTTCAAGATTTTTAGTGTAAAAATATAGTAGATGGCGAAAAAGTCCAAAAAATATAGTATGTTGCCGTTTTGTATGGAAGACTTTAAAGAAGTTGGTTTTTTCATACTTAAGTAAGTACTAACATTTTCATAATTTATTCAACAACCATAAAGACAAGTGTTTAATCACAAAAAATATTATGTTATTACATAATTATGTGCATTTAAGTAATATTTTTTGTTGCTTTCGTTTATTTTTTTCACTTGAAAAAATATAGTAGTTTTGCCTACTATATATTTTTTGAAAAAATATAGTAGGCGAGCCTTCAATATAGTAGGATACTAAATTATATAGTAGGGTTGGCAACCCTAGCCGGAATCCCAAGGGTGCGGGTTTGAGTCCCGTCTGAGCTGCTACGGGCGAGTTGATTTTTTCTAGTATTTTTCTATTAAAATAATTAACTTAAAGATATCGATAGTTTTGCTATTTTTGTGACTTCTGACAATGAAATCTAATGAACCATTTTTACATAGGTACTTTCTTGAAATCCTAATTTAATAATATGTCAAGTAGAAAAATAGCATACATCAAACGTACAGCCTAAATTCTCAACCTACGACTACTACGTAGCTGTTGGAAAATTATTTTCAGTCTTTATTTAATATATATTATTTACAAATAATTCATTTCATATAATATACCCATGTTAAAATGAATAATTGAGGTTCTACACGTTAGTACTATTATATATTCTGTGGTTATACTGTAAAATTATAACGTTTCAATAACAAACTTGTCATTGAAGTCTTGTTGTTAAGGTCGCCTTGAATCTAGTAAATAGCTACTGAAATAAATGAAACTAGCTATTGGAAATTATTTGCAATAAATAGGGTCTCCATCTTCAAAACTCAAGTTCAATCTGTCTGTCTGTGATTTGACAGCAAAGTTCTTGTGCCTATTTGAAACGCCACTAGCGTGAGTCTAAAGAACTAATTTTGACGTGTACAATGAAAATGGTTGCCGTGATGGTCTCTCCAGACTTCAGACTTTAGTACCATGTCCCTCACGCTGTGCTCACGCTACGTCCTACAGCGCCAAAATGGCGGAAATCAAATAGGCACAAGAGCAGTTTGACAGCAGCCAGTCCAGTGTAATAATATACACGCTGATATTTTAATCATTTGGTTCCCGCCGTGGGGTGGTTCCACTCATGATTACAAGCAACTTTTACTATGGGGCCAACTCTCCTGCTCGCAAAAAAAAATCAGCTGTTTCATACAAAAGTGCAGTACCTACTCGATCTTAATGTATGAAACAGCTGATTTTTTTTGCGAGCAGGAGAGTTGGCCCTATAGTAAAAGTTGCTTGTAATTATGAGTGGAACCACCCCACGACGGGAACCAAATGATTAAAATTTCAGCGTGTAGAGGTCAATGAATTGAACTTATAAATTAGCAGCTTTGAATAGTCTACTTTTTCAACCCTACTTTTGTATTGTTTAGCCTGATCATAGTATTGGCTGAAAGAAAAATAGTTTCCAAAATTTCTTCTATTGAAATAATACATGATATCAATCATTGATACTTGTCCTGATCCATAAACACAAAAGGGAACCTCTTTTTTTCATTGTATCTACTTAACGCAGTAAATCAAGACCCTTGTCATTATAAGACCTTATTTTATGTGGCATAGAGTATATAATCGTTGGGAATTTCCGAACCACAAGCCAAGCGAACTGTAACGATACGATTCAGAATACATAAGATAGTGAAGTGGGTTTTCCATTTGATGGAAAACTGCCATGCTATTCTTAAACGAAACTCGTAACTCACTTTGAAAGTCGACTCACTTCTCACGAGTTTGATATTAGAAATGAGTTAATAATAGACCAAATAATTAATTGCAAGAGATTTCAGGTTGCTTCTGTAGTCATCTTATTCTAATTTCCAATCGATAAAGTAACCTACAATTATTTAATTTCCGATATCAAACTCATGCGAAGTGAGGTGACTTTCGAAGTAACTCACTTCGAAAGTCACCTCACTTCTCACGAGTTTTATATTAGAAATAAGATAATAATAGAGCAATTTATTAATTTCAAGAGATTTCAAATTGCTTCTGTAGTCATCTCATTCTAATTTCCAATTGATAAAGTAACCTACAATTATTTAATTTCCGATATCAAACTCATGCGAAGTGAGGTGACTTTCGAAGTAACTCACTTCGAAAGTCATTTAAACTTAGAAACTTAGAAAGAACTCACTTAGAAAGAAACTTCGCATGAGTTTCGAGTTTCGTTTCAGAATAGCATGGCCGGAGTAGATTAGTGATTGAAAATAAACCTTCTTATTGGTTTCTAAGCTTTATTGTATGTGAATTTTTAGGGATCAACATAAAAAATCGGATAAATTATTTTAATTTAGGTAAAAGTGCCGGCATATAACTTGGCAAGACAAAGATGAGACAAAACATGCGCCGAGTTTAGTGTTTGTAGCTACTACGCATCTTTTGTCTCGTTTTTATCTTGCCAAGTTACGTGCTGGGCAGTATATCACCCTATGTTTGTGGGGTGCTTAATTTCAGACGATGTTTATGTACGAATTATGTAGAAATATAGATCAAGTAATAGGCAAAATAAAACGATGTTTTACGAGGCTAGTATTCCATTTAAAGTCTTCTTAAAACCTTAGACAGGACGGCATAGGTAGGTATAATACCATCATAGTACCCAACTTTTTGTAACAAAAAATTGGGTACTATGATGGGCAACAACTTCTCTTAAGGCGGTTGTATGACCGAAAGTGGCGCCCTCAGAGGTTTTTATTTAATAAGTTATTAATAGAAAAAGATTTTAATAATGTTTATCGTGGAGATTTTAGGGCCCATGGTCTAGTATTTTAAGAAGGTATCACTACATGCCCTTGTAGTCATTCGTAGAAGTAGATAGCAAATGTGTCAAAAACGGCCACTTTTAGCAGTTTTTCTATCTACTTCTTGCAGTGACTACTAGGGAATGTAACGATACCGTCTAAATATACTAGACTGTGGGCCCTAAAATCTCCACGATAAACATTATTAAAATTGTGTATTAGAATTATAATATTAAATAAAATTCACCGCGGCGCCACTTTCGCTCAGGGTACCACCTTAACCAGTTGGCATTTAAATTCGTGTGCGCTCGTATCACCCTGCACGAACTTAACGTATGTTGTGACGGCGCGGCGTGCAAACAATTTTAACCTCTGTTGCCCATCCTATAATAAGTGATTTTTTCCAACATTACTTAGCATATTGTTCAAGCATTCATATAATTAGTCTTTATTATAGTGGATAACCTAGATTAAAACATATAAAACTACATGCATGAGAGTCATACTCGATCAATTTTTTTAACAAAACAATACAGAAAGGTGAGAAACTCTGTGAAATTAATTTTGACGTAGGTAATAATTTATGAGGATGGATCATTCTTGATATTATCGCATATTGAAGTTTTGACATATTTGGTAAAGAAAATATTTTTACAAACTTTTGCAAGACCAATTTTATTATTCTGATACTTTTGACACTTCAAAAGTATCAAACTTTCGTAAAATATTACTGTGTAAGTAATACACTATATATATTTATATATGACTGAATATAAACTAAAGTGCTAAATTCATAGGCTTTTAGTGTTATCAAATTATCTTTGTTTGTTTTCTCTTATTGATTCTATTGAAGTATTTTAGATATTAGGAGATTATACTGATAGTGCGTACATATTCTTTGAGTAGCCTGAAAAAATGTGTTTTATCAAATAGATTGCTATTATAATGTCGGCAAACATACAACATTATTTTTTGTATATACGAAAGCCGAAACACGGGTCACATATTTTCATTTTCAGAATCAGTATAAAAAAAATTATAATGATACCTTAAAAAAATTGTTTAAAAAAACAAAAAACCGACTTCAAAAAACCTACCTCTAAAAAGCAAGAAATAATATTCGTAATAATAAAACACGTCTATTGAAGTCGGGTGGGGCTGGAGTACAAATCCCTTTTGTTTTATTCTAAAAGCCCCACCCGACTTCAATAGACGTGTTTTATTATTACGAATATTATTTCTTGCTTTTTAGAGGTAGGTTTTTTGAAGTCGGTTTTTGTTTTTTTAAACAATTTTTTTTTTAGTGTAGGTACCTTTTGTATTAGGTAGTGTAGGTATATTATTTAGGTAGAAATTAAAATCGGCTCAGCCAAACGTGAGTTAATCGCGGAGAAACATACATACATGCGGGTCAAACTGAGAACCTCCTTTTTTAAGTCGGTTAAAGAACTACACTTAAGATATCCCTTTTCCAACAAAAAATAATTTATTTTATTTTTTTTTATTTATTTGATAAAATTTACAAAATTTACAGGTCGCACATACATAAGTATTCTCCAAACTGCATGGCAGTTTGTTGGCGAAGAAAAGCACTCACATTAACAAATATTTTACTTGTGTACACCTATTATAATTTTCGTACTTTAACTTTTCTTTTTACATTAATTATTTATATTATACTATTTGCTTAGGAAATAATTTTTTAATTTTCTTTTAAGAGCAGGTTTACAAACTTTATTATCATCTCTAAGTAAATCTATCTCATTACATATTTCAGGCACTAAATATCGAGAACATCTTTTACCATAATAGTTTATTGTACTTGGCTTTATAAACTTGTTCTGCCTAACCCTTCTTGTATTATATTTATTTTTTACTTCCACTTTATATTCTTCGTTGTAGTAATGTTCTATTGCTATCATGTGTTTTAATTTATAATCTAATGGAAGTATTTGACAAATAGAGAATAATTTATCATAATCACTATTACATTTCTCTTTTACCTTTTTAGTCACCAAATATTTAAGTAATCTGATTTGTAACTGTTTTATATCTTTTAAGTAGGAAGCAAAAGTGCGACCATATATATTTAATCCATAACTTATTAAACAATCTGCTAGCGCATAATATACTGTTTTCATAGTCTTCTTATCTAACACATACTTCAACTGGTAAAATTTGCACAATATGGATCTCAATCTTGCACATACATTATTTACTTGGGATTTCCAATTCAAATTTTTATCTATGCTTATTCCTAGGTACTTATAGGTTTCGACCAGTTCTATATTAGAACATTTACAATGTAATTTTTTATTGTGCAGGCATTCGTAACTGTGACCTATTATGGCTACTTCCGAGTGGTTCATACGCTTAGCTATCGCATTATAGGGCGAGTGTATATGCATAGATTTTGTTTTAGAAAGGTTAAGAATTATGCCATTATCGTGAGCCCATTTTGTTATATTTTCAAAGTCACTTTGTATACAACTTTGTACTTCTCTGATGTCTTTCGAGGCAAAAAGCAGGCACATATCGTCAGCATACAAAAGTACATCGCAGTTTTTAATTACGTTGCAAACGCTATTGACATGCATTAGGTAGCCCACCGGCCCAAACACGGACCCGGTCGGCACGCCCAGTGTAACACTGGCCTCTTCCCCCACAGTTCCGTTCACTGCTGTGCGTATAGTTCTGTTGGTTATGTAATTTCGAAAAAAGTCATTAGTAGGCCCCCTAATTCCACATTCCTGCATTGCCAGAAGTAACACATCATGATCTAACGTTTCGAATGCTTTTTTGTAGTCAATAAATAAAGCGATAACCTGTCTCCCATTGTTTAAACTGTCGTTAATTTTTCAGTTCATAAACAAAGAAGTTATACGACTGATCATCGAGGTAGTTCACACAAAATCATACTATTTTCGTGCTTTTTTCAAGATTACTTGAAAAGTACTGAACCGATTTCAAAATTTAATACAATGGGACCAATTTGGGAGTTTACTTAATGTAATAACGTTTGAATCATTTCAATCGGTCCAGCCGTCTTCGAGTAATCAGTGTACATACAAAAAACAAAAAAAAAAAAAAAAACGGGTCGAATGAGTACCTCCCTCCTTTTGAAGTCGGTAAAAACTCACGAAGTTACAAGCTTTTTGTGTTGTCCCGTTAGTAGGAAGTGCGTTAATTATGGTTTTGTAAATATTATTTAGTCTTCTTCTTCTTATCGAATGAGGATTAGTGGCCACCTCTGGTGTTAGAGTTTATCAAGCCGCCTGTAAGGCGCTTAACTTGGCTTAACGACTGTTATCAGATGACAACAGCCGGGACCGACGGTTTAACGTGCTCTCCGAAGCACGGAAGCGCTCAGTTGTAATGCCACTTTAACGGTCACCCATACGATACCTGACCCAACCCAGCGTTGATTAACAAACGTGATCGAGTACGATCAGTCTGTCAAATTCCGCCATGAGCGCTTTAAAATATAACATGATATAAAAAATATTGCAATCGATTCTATTACTGATTCTGAACAAACAGTTTTCAGGTTTCGTATATACTAAATAAAAATAGCCTTATTTATTAGAATGATTTTCAAATCATACGAAATTGATGATACAGCTACTTATATTTAAAAAAGTGAGTCTACTGTTTCTATAAATTCAACTGTGGTGTGTGAAATGTTGATACCCTTGTTAGTTAAAAGGTTTTGTGTACTTTAAGCTAATGTATAGCCTTTTACAAAGATGAATGGAAGGCTCAGAGGGTGTTTAGGATGACAAAGCAGATTGTACAAAGATCTTGGATATATGTTGTTAAGATCTTATCATATAACTTATATTCAACTAAGCTGAATATGGTTCTAGTATAATACTTTCTAAACTAAACTAAAATCAAGTTTTCTTTTACTTTAATTTACCAAATCTGTTTTTTATATTTTTTTAAAGCGGTAATATTATTAGTAATATTTGAGAGGTGAGCTGTAAGTAATATTATTAAACAACCTGGAGACGATAATGCGACAATAAATAATTAAATGTCGTATAGCTAAGAGCGCTCTCAGCCTAGTCTAAAAATATCCAATAGTTTAATCACAGGAAATATTTTTCAGTTTTTTATTTTTTCAGTAACTACAATTAATTTTTCGCGCTATTTAGTATGTTTCAAAAAAACTTTTTTTTAATCCCAGAAATTATTTGATATTTTTTAAATACTCCTATGAACTATATTGTCGTCTCTATACTCGTATTTTATACTATAGTATAAAAAATACTAGTGTATTATATACTTAGCATCTAGTAATTATTCCTTGTCTCTACTGTTACTGTAAAGCGAAATATTATTATAAAATTATTATAACAACATGGAAAGAGTCATTGATTCAACATTGTACTGAAACCGACATATTTATACTAAGAGCTGGCCCCGGCTTAACAAAAGCTACTAGTCCAATTGAACAGCTTAAGTTTCCAAACTACACAAATGAGCAACGTTATAAACTTATATTTTTTATTATGAGCACGCTTTACAAAAGTTTTTAACCCCTGGTGTAAGTTTTCATAAAATTTTCCCGCACACTTTCCTCACAGTGTGGCTTTGCACTAACACGTTTGTTTCCGCGCCATCTAGTTTCAACTGGCGGCAACTTCTCCTCATCAATGAGCCCGAGTCGCAGCTGCACATTGCCGGCAAGTCCACTTGCCACCTCATGATGAAAACCTTCGCGAATTTCTTGAAGATCGAGGAGGTTCTCTACACACCATGGGATACTACGTCAGATGGCGGGCTGAACTACACTGAAAACCTGAAGTTTTACCTCGGCTACAAGTATACAAGTAAGTGGGATTTCAACATTTTTCTATTTACCTACCTGGGTATGTTTTCGTTTTATTGTATATTGTGTTTTAATTCAAAAGCAATGTTTATGGCTGTTTTATCACAAACTTTTCTTTGTGGTACCTACTAATACTTTTTGTGGTAAACTAAGTAGGTACCGGCGTGTTATGAAACGAAATTATTTTTTTATTTTTAACTACCGCGCACAGTAGGTATTCTTTTTCCAAATATCCTTTAAAATTTTCAGTACCTACCCTAACAAATTATTGGTTAAATACAAGAATAGTTCTACCTACCTACGTTTTTACAAAAAATAAGTAAATGTCTAATTTTCGACTTCATTCCATAATTTAAATAGGCAAACATTTCCAAAAAATTTAAAAAGCTGCTGTAAACCACGAACGACTTGACAGCATGTTTTTACGGTTTTAGTGGTGGATTTTCTACTAGACGACAGATGGCGGCACATGTTTGTGCAACGACGATTTATTTTATGTTGTGTAAAAAAAGTCGCATAAAATATGTAGTTTTAGAACTGCCTGTTAATAAAAAAAATATTTAAAGCCTAATTTTATTAGGTGTAAAAATATAGTTTAAGAACTTTTTAAGTCAAGAGCTCTATGGAAAACTGAAAGCTTTTCCTCATCAATGTCGCTACCCACCAACAGATGGCGCTACACGTTTCATATTTGTTCCGCAGATTCGGATGGTCGCAAACAATTATCATTTACGATACTCCCGCATACAGAGCCTATGTTGGCGATGACGGGGGATTCCTACTGGCTAGTAGTATTCACGCCATAATGACGTCACAGGGGATAGTCGTAGCTGGCAAGGAGCTTCGCAGCGACCAACCACACGATGAAATGTTGGTTGAAGATGTTGGGAACAATTTTGCGAGTGAGTTCCGTTTTGGAAGGGTTGCACTTTGGTTTTAAACATTCACTGAGCCTAGTTTTTCTGCGAAAAAGGTTCTCACGGAATTTGTACTGTGCCAGTATTTGCTTCACGTATGATAGACTTTTTTAAAATTTAAAACAAAAAGTTTGCATTGCACTTTGTTTGAACAAAGGGTGGTTGTTTGCTTTGCACTTATTTTGAGTAGGAAGCGATAGTCTTTCGAGAGTGACACTTTTAATGGATTTCTAAAATAGGTTTGCTTCATTGGCACTTTGCCACGGACTTAATGGACTTGGGTACTTATAAGCTTATTATTCTGAACAGTGTTTTTGAAAGTTATAAAATGGAGTAGAATTTTGGCAGACATTAAAGTGTTAGAATTTAGGTAGGTACATACATAAATTCTATTTAAGTAGCTACTTAAAAAAGGCTTTATTAATGAAAGGGTATATAACTTCGAACAAGTAACCATTTTAAATATTTGAAATCGATTCTGTTGCGATTCACTATTTATTATGTAGATATTCATTAATTGAAATATTAGGACCTATGATACTATGAACGGAATAGAAATGGTGATTAAATATAATTATTTCTTCTATTTAATAACGTTGTAATATAACTAAATGCAAACTATTTCCAAAACTAATGTCAAACTAACAATACATTTCTCTCGTCACGTAACCGTGGCATGTCAACTACGTTGTTAGCGTAAGGTCGGTTATCTATATTGCTTATGGTAACAAAAAGTCCGACCCTTTATTGTTACTGCTTATACGGTACAGCAGCTGGGACCTTTGTAACAATAACAATTTGTACCTTTCCTGGCACCATTTAGGAAATTGGCACCCGATGTTTACAACATTTTGTAACGGTATAAACCTATTTGATATTGGCAAATACGAACTTTCTTTATATTATGTCAATAAAATATTGGCTTATTTTTATGTTCAACAGCGTAAAAAATAACCACTTTCAATCTATTAAAGGGGTACAGTCGCTGTCAGATATATTGTAGCAGACTAGGACCAAATATTTCTAAACAGTTTAAAATGTATTTAATAATAGCTGTGTATAAAGTAACCAATGATATCTGAACATTATTTGCTTCATTAATATCTGAGCAGATGCTTGTCAATAATTTCTATATATACACACAACTATTGGTATAGTTTTTTGTGTGTTGAGCTAGTTGTGTGTATAGAAATTATTACTAACTTGTAGTAGTTTATGGAACTTATTGACATTTTAAACTGTTCAGAAGTATTTGCTCACCTTGTCTGCTACAATATATTTAAATGCGACTGTACCTCCTATTTTGAATAGAAATTGATTCCTTTTGTTTTTCTAGACCGTTGTCTAGTTTATCCATGATGACGGATATCAATCTTTCTTCAAATCTCGAGGGAGCAGAGAAAAAGCGAGAAATTTTAATGATAAAAGAAAATCATAAAACAGCTTCTTAAGGGTCCATAATAGGAAAACATGGTTTGCGCGGGCCATATTTTTATATAGAAAAAGAAAAGTTGTAGCCACAAAAAAAAAACATATGACAAGCTAAAGAGATTTATTAAATTACCCACAACCTCTACAAATATTAAATTGCGTATAAACCACACAAATGATTGTAAAAAAACAGAATATCATCAAAAGCGCTTGTCGCGGGTCATATTTTTGGCGTAAATAATAGCGGAAACGTATTGAATTCTACATCAAAATACATTTTAATTACTGTGCCGTTGCTCTTATAACATTTTTTCAAGAAAGATAATTGTGTTAAAGATTATGATGAAAAAACAACGAAACACATCATATATCATTCCATACTCTTTACACGTAAAGAAAAAGATTAGGGGCGTTTGAGTATTGTGTATCAATACGTTGAAATATTTTTGGGATCGTTACGTGGCGTTACTATCAACGTCACGAAGTTAGAATTATCCGATGCGAAAGACCTTGTGTCAACATTATTCCTATAATTAATATATCTTTTCATATTAAACCAAGGCCATTTATTAAACAGCTCCCCTCCAATTAACAATAAACTTCTATTACACTCCCAACGGGGTGCCATTTTTGTTTATTGGTTGCGAAAAGTTACTCATATTCTTTATTGTTGTCTAAGTTTTAATGACATCGTTTAGTTGGTGTTACTGGCCTTGGATACCTATGTGAAAAAACAGAATGGTTAAAAAAATAAATAAATTTAAAAAATATTAAAAACACGACTGCCCTGCCAAAAACGAACTAAAAAGTTAAATAACAAGTGTCATTGCAGTCGGGGGACTGTTTTGTGGAACAATTTTTAATAAAAGAGGTCCCCCGACTGCAATGACACTTGTTATTTAACTTTTTAGTTCGTTTTTGGCAGGGCAGTAGTGTTTTTAATATTTTTTAAATTTATTTATTTTTATTTCACACATTTTAGTGACAAATTATATAGTTTTGGAATGTGCTCATTAAGGTCTTTCATTTGACGCCCATATTGTAATAATAAATGAAAAAAATATTTTTTCCACATTTGAAAATTGCGTAGTACAGTCGCCATATTGACTTTAAAAAAAATATAGCCGGTGTCACTCGGAATGATGTAAGGATTCTAACGATACCCCATACATCCAAATCCGTTGAGCCATTTAGAAGTTATGGTGGAATAAAGAAACTCACATACCCACAAACACAAACATACATGAACCCTGAACACATGTATATGTGTTACATGTGTTACATGTATGTGTGTGTAAAAAGGAGTGTATACTCCTTTTTAGGCAGTCGTGTAAAAAGATAAGAAATAATTCCTATCAGGTACATAATTTTAGTTATGTACCGATTGTTAGAAAATATTTAGTTTAACATCATCAAGAAAATAACAAAAATATAACCGCTTTTAGTTCTCCATAAACACTCGAAATCAAAACTAAATAGAATGTAACAAAAACTTAATAAATCACAGAATAAATCCAACAGGAAATTTCTCCAAAACTTAATTTCAAACTGTCAACTGCAAACGAAGAGTAACTTGTGACGTGCCATTCTAACTTCACGTTTGAAGGGATTTCCGTTGACGAACCATTTAAAGCGGAAAAGTTGCAAGCGTTTCTGCTGACCGGATGTGATTTTACGTATATGGCCTAAAAGTAATTAAAAGGACCATTGGTAATTTCCTGATCTAAAAAGTAATTAAAAGAACATTTTCACCAATGACCAGACATTGGGATAAATTTTGAACTTAATGTGGATATGTGATGGATTAACATATTTTATAATAGTACATTATGAGACAAGTTAGCTTAGGTTGCTCATTGCACACGAGGCTGTGGGTTGCAGCCCAAGCCGCAGGCGAGGGCGTAACTCAACCAAGTGTGTAATGTGCAAAAGCTCGCATACGACGTTTTTCAACACATTTGCGAGAAAAATACAAAGTTATTTACCACACAGCAACAAAAACGACAAAAACAAAATATGAAAATTATTATGGGAAAAAGCGCGTAGGTTTTTTTTTGTTTTTTTTTTTACACGCCCAACGCAAGAATATTTTGCGAACAAAGGGGTGAGTGAGCATACAGCCTACTTCAAAATCATAATGTTAAGTGATAAAATGCAAATATTTAAATATTTTATAACAAAATATTGTGAATTATGAATAATTTGATAATAATAAATGATTTGATATTTATTTGACTTAATTAAGGACTTATATATCTATTTATTTCAAAATTAATATTAATTTTCAGTGGCATAAAACCTCTTTGTTGTTACTAAAAAAAATAACTGTATTACCCGGTTAAATTGGGAATGCTCTGTTTACTCGCATAGAACTTGCAGTAAGGTACTAATTTAACTTTGTAGGGATAATTCTATGACAACGTAGTGTTTTATATATTATTGCACGCGTTTGTAATAACTCAGCTTATGGCCCTAAAAGCGATGTATTAGGGCTCACTTTACGAGCAAGTGTGTTGAAAACATAGTTGTAGGTTCAGTCATAATTTTGGACGCTGAATCTCTCTGTGCTTTTTACTCTCAGCTCAGCATAGACGATTCATTTTTTTTATTTATTTATGTAATTTACACGACTTTCAAAAAGTAACTTGGATCGGTATAAAAAGGATATTTTTTTTTTATTTGGCTAAGTTTTCGCGAGATTGTACATAAACATACATATTTTATAAAGATCGCAGACAGAAAGAGAGAGACAAAGTACCGATCTTTTTTTTTTACAAATAAGCTTTATATTTGTAACTAATTAAGCTTGGTATAATATTAATACCGAATAAACTCTACAATTTATTCTGATTAAACTGCAGATGCCTTTATGCTTAGGGATAACTTAGACCTCACCCTGCTAAATCAAGTGTTTTAAATCTACCTCACATAGTACTCGAAGAAAAGAGCTAAATAAGAGGGTCCAATGGGTACCATGTTTTTGATAGGAAGTCGAATGGGTCCTGTCGTGTAAGTACCTACGTTCCTGTTTTGAAAGTCCAAAGGGTACCATGTTTTTTATTGGAGGTCGAATGGGTCCTATCATGTAGGTAGGGTCCAATCCCAATGGGGAATGTCCGAAATAAATCAAATTGGCTGAATATTTTTTTATAGATAGGAATAAGCTCCCTTAGTAATAGAAACAAATTTAAGAATTTTCGGTTACGTGAAAAAATTTATGAAAATTAAAGTCTCTTCGACTTCACAAATGTAAGAAAGTAACAGCAGAATGGAAATTATACCTTTGCCAACACCTGCCACTATGACAACAAGAATTAAAAACAAAAAGTTTTGACATTTTGTGTTGATTTTTTTTTTAAATACCATGTTGTGGTTGTGGCAGGTGATGGCAAAGGTTTAATCTCCATTCTGCTGTTACTTTCCTATATTTGTGAAGACGGAGAGACTTTAATTTTTTTAAATTTTTTCACGCAACCGAAAATTCTGATTATTTTTTTCTATTACTAAGAGAGCTTATTCCTACCTATAAAAAAATATTCGGCCAATTTGATTTTTTTCGGACATTCCCCATTATGAGGGTCTAATGTATTGGTTTTTTAAAAGGCTAAAATAATATTAACAATAAATCGACTTATCAAAAAAACTTACTACTTTCGAGAGATCTAGTACCTCTCGAAAGTAGTAAGTTTTTTTGATAAGTCGATTCATTGTTAATATTATTTTAGCCTTTTAAAAAACCAATTCAATCACACGTTAAGATAATTCCAACTAAAACTGATTTCAGGAAAAGAAATATTTATTTTCGATTAGCATTTTCTGTTAACATAATTAATCAAATGGCTATTCAAATGAAACCCTTGCAAAATGAAAGCAATTATAAAATTAACAGAACGTTTTATTTGTTACATTAGTAAGGGGAAAAGCTATTTAATTTGTGTTTACTGTTTCTATTTGATGCTTTTGTTTTATTACCATTTAAAGGAAAACCGTATAAATAGACACACATTTCTCATGATAAAATAATTGTGAGTTAAAGTATCAAATTCTATATAAACATAATATTTAAAGCGAGGTAACGTAGGTATGTCAGAATATAGTACATAAAGTAAAATAATAAGTTTTAACATTAAGCAATTAAAACATAAAAATACCTTTAGTTAAATTAAAACGGTATTTAAAGCTAAATTAATCCATTTATATTTAAATCTTTTACATTGTGTGTTCACAGGTCATCCTTATTAATATTATAAATGCGAAAGTAAGTTTGTTTGTTTGTTACGCCTTCACGTGCTAACTACTCAACCGATCATCATGAAATTTTGCAAACACATTGTCACGGGTACAGAAAAGGTCATAAGGTACATTTCATCTAGAAAATATACACTGTTCCCGAGGGATACAATTTTCCACCATAAGCGTAACCGCTCACGGGCGACTTTTTGTAGCTGCGATAATCGCGGCGTTAATCGCGGTGATAATCGCCCGCAAAATGACACGACAAAAGTTTTACTTTGCCAGCGACAAAAAAGCGCCGCGATTAACGCCGCGTTTATCGCAGCTACAAAAAGTAGCTCGTGGGCGTTTACATATAGAACTCCGTATGTTCTATTCTCAGCGACAAAAAATCGCTCAGCGATTAAGCGCCCGTCAGCGGGGACGCTAACAACGAGGCCTAATGACATGAATAATAAATAATATTTATAATAATAAATTAATAATATATAAATAATAAAATGGTCGCCGTATTGTAAATCGCAGGCTAAAACTAAACTGCCATAAATAATATTTCCACGTGAACTTAGTCGCGGGAAAAGCTAGTTTTGTTATAAAATAAACATAAGTTGATATTACTGCGGTGAAGTGAAAAATATTACTTTGATAAATTAGTCTCCCAGTAAAATATAGAATTTAACGTTTAAAATTCAAGTGCAAAGATAATTTTACATACCACATAACCAAACTTAACGCTGCAATATCTGCCTGTTTGTCAAACTGGTTTCATTGTGAGAGTTTTGTAATATGTAAAATATAATATTTAGCAACTTCAGTATTTTAACAAAGCCATTTTGTGCAAATTTTAAATGTTTTGAAATGAAATATTCGAGTTTTTCCTTGTTTTTAAACAATCACTTAAGGTTTCAATAATTCATGCTTAACAGGCTTGAATTTTAATTACAAAATGTTTCTCATTTTTGTCAGTCGTCTGCGAACACTAGTATATGTTCGTCAAAATTAAGAAAAAAGTTATTTAATTTATTCCAGTTAAATTAACTTTTATAAGAACTCAAACATTAGTTATCACAAAATAGTTGGTTACAGTAATATCAGATACCATACCTACCAAGGAAACCAATGATCCCAATCGATCTGCCAATCCCATTTAAACGGCTTAAATTTCCGGTAAAGACATCTTTCGCGATAACTATTAACAAGAAGTTATAATAACTGTTTATAATATGGACTAAATAATTTTAAACTTTCTTCATAATGTTGAAATTTTATTTTGAAATTTAATTTGTTTGTTTTTAGGGTTCCGTAGCCTAAATGGCAAAAAACGGAACCCTTATAGATTCGTCATGTCTGTCTGTCTGTCTGTCTGTCTGTCTGTCTGTCTGTCCGTATGTCACAGCTACTTTATTCCGAAAGTATTAAGACTACACAGTTGAAACTTGGTAGGTAGATGTATTCTGTTAACCGGCTCCCAGTACATGGAACTGAAACTGAAAAAAAAATTTTTCTTCAAACCAACACGTGTTGGGTGTTTATAGATAGGTCTTTAAAAATGACATTGAGGTTCCTAAGACAACTTTTTCTCAAAGTTAACCGTTTCAAAGATATACATCGCCAAAGTGGTAAAATGTGTGTCCCCCCCCCCCCCCCTTTAACTTTTGAAATAAGAGAGTGAAAAATCTAAAAAAAATATATGCTGTAGATCTTAATAAACACTTTCAACAAAAATTGGTCTAAATGAGATATAGTAATTAGTTTTTGAGATATAGCACATTTTCCAAAACCGCAAATATAACTTTGTCATTCATACCAACACTGTGAAAAACAAAGTTATTTTTGCATACGAAAAATGATAGGTGGTATTAAATATAGTATGGTATAAGGTAACTACGGAACCCTATGGCGCGTGGCCCGACACGCACTTGGCCGGTTTTTTTATTTGTATTTAAGTTATAACTGTTTATAACATGGACTCTAAAATACAATGTACTCTTTTTTAGTAAGCCCTCGACACGAAAATGTATATGTTTAGGTATGTTAAAATTTATAACTTTTTTAAGTTTTCTTAAATACCCGAGTCAAGCCGGGGCGGGCTGCTAGTCAATAACGATATTCGCTTTCTAGAAAATTCAATACCCTGAAAGAATACATTCAAGCATATAATTCTTAGAAGATTGGCTCTAAATTTATAGCGATAGACATTCACCGTGTTCCAGTGAATAAGGTACGCTCTGTTGATGATATCCTGAAATATTTTATGCGTATATCCTTCAGTACCTTTTTAGAAAGATATAAAACGTAAGGCTTTGTACTAGAAAGACCCCTAAAGCAATAAACTGAGATTTATCCAAGACTTGTGAATTTCGGGGGTACGTCTTTTTTAGTATTGTTTTGAAATGTTAATGCGAAGATCGTAAACGGCTTTGATGGTCGTTCAACCTTCATCAATCATTATTGTAATTTTCCAAGGAGATGCTAGGAGTTGTTAAACTGAAGTAATTAATTAAATTGATTTTTTTTATACGCTCCCTGCGTATCAAACTACAAGTAGCTTAACGTTAGATACCTTTACTTAAAGAAAATAGACTAAGCAGTATCCCGGTAAAAATACCTACGCTACTTACTGCTGATGGGGTGAAAAGTAGCTTTATTTAATCTGCAGGTTAACTGGTTGAGTCTGTTAAAGTGAAAAAATTGATTCCGTTCTGACATTAACTAGTTAATCTATAGAATATCGAGCAAGCATTAGTTAAAGTTGATAAAACTGGTTCTTTAATTAAAAAAATAGCAGCGGCCAGCGGTTTTTGTATTAAAATTTAATATGAGTAGAAGTTTTGTACTTGAATTCCTTGAAACGTTGGCCATTTCACTGACTTCTGCGATTTAACGGTGTAGCATCCGTTAATATGCAGAGTAACTAGGTAAAGTACAGAAGCCAGCTACTTTAATAATGCACTTTAACCGATCGTACCCGTAATCTCCAGATTACCTATTTAATGCACACATTTAATTATTCCGTACTCTAGCGGTAACAGATATACTTACTCAGATGGGATATTGAACTCATGTTCTTTCGTGATATAAGGTTACAAATTACTTGATAATGCTGGATATGTTACTAATTACTTGCATGGAGGATGAGAATCCAAAGGTTGAGAGTGTGTTAATTAGTCTAGCTAGACGTAACGGCTTTTCAGAGTGGATACGGAAATCGAAACGCTCACCAGTACCTTTTGTATTCCAATAATACCGTGTATTGTCTGACCATATCTACTGGTTTGATTAGAAATCGTATGAAGAGCGAAGACTATTGTTTTGAAATAATCTATATCGTGAGCTTGCATTGATAAGCACTGTTTTAAGTTTGAAATTACACTAACTTTGTATAATAATAGTGATTGTGCATTTTGCTTAGTCATCTCGATAATATAATGATGCCGCAGTTAACTTCTCTTTTTACTTGTATTTGTATTGATCTGTTTACCTAGCCACCGAAATCACAGTGAATAGACACTATGCTATGGATCGTCTGCGGTAGACGTACCTACAAGACCACGTTTTGCTAGGTAATTCCTAAAAATAGTATTTGATTGAATCAGGCGTCACTTGGCGGAAGTCCCAAACCATTTTGAAAAAAGAAATATATGTAGCTTACTTCCGCAAACAATATATGCAAGATGCACCGCCCGCCCGCTCGCAAAAATATGCACATGCACACCACAAAATATCAGTGCACAAACCTGCATTTAGCAAGACAGCAACCCGGCAACACCGAATTCGGTGTTGGTTTACGCACGATCTAACTCCTGAGGATGCTCCGGGTTGGGGCGAAACACGTGTAGAGTAGCCTAATAGGTGAAGGTGCAAGGTGTGTTGCTGTCTTGCTAAATGCAGGTTTGTGCACTGATATTTTGTGGTGTGCATATGCATATTTTTGCGGGCGGGCGGGCGGTGCATCTTGCATATTATATTGTTTGCGGAAGTAAGCTACATATATTTCTTTTTTCAAAAATCCTAAAAATAGGTAAGTAGATATCCCAGCGATATAGCAAACAATTTTAATCTTAACTTGGTTAACTCGTGGTCGAAACTATTTTCCATTTCTGGATACTACTGCACTGGCCCGATTTGTATGAACAAATGTAGATGTGTTACCATTAGTAAAAGTTGATACCATTAGTACTTCTTGAGATATCCAGCTGTGACAGACAGACAAACAGACTGACAGATAGACTGAGTTACACCATAAGGGTTCCTTTTTACCATTTTGGTACGGTTGGTTGGTATTACGGTTGGTTAGTATAACAGCTGCTTTTAGGATTCTAAAAGCAGCTGTTATACTTACATAATAAATTATCAAAGGTAGGTACCTAATAAATCACAAGTAAAACCTTTTCATAGTGAAATTTTCGTAAATAAAAGCATAATTTCATAAAAAATATTTTTTTTAATGATAGAAAAAGTACATATTTATTATATTTAACAAAAAACCATAAAGAGTAGGTAGGTACATACAATGTGGTAATCTCATTGCGAGCGGGGTGTAAGGAAAATATCTTTTATTCGAATCCCTTTTACACGTTTTGTTAGAATATTATTTTTAACGTCAAAAATTTGGAATAACGGAACAAAGACACAAATCCTCTTAGTTAGGGACTTGAATATTGTTTCCTATTTCACCATGAACGATTCAAAGCCTTTGTTTTCGTTTACCGAATATTGAAATAAAGGGAATTAGGCGTTATTTATACCAATTTAAGGAATTTCAGAGTAAATTGAATTATTAAATTTTATATACTATCAAACTCACTTTCTTATCATAATAATTATTCATAATACCTAGTCAAGAAAAGAATATCAAATAATAATATCAAAGAGTAGTTATTTATTCTGTGGTAGATACTAGTTTTATAATAATAATAACTTTATTGACATAAATAATAATACCTAAATTGGTAATAACTAGTTAAATTGGTTTTATATCAAAATGATTTCGGAGACATGGGATTTCATATTCTTTTGCCAAATGTAGGTAGGTCCCTACGTACAAGTAAAGTTAATAAATCGTTTATTTTATCGTTAAATACCCGAACACAAAAAGTGGGTAAAGTTATTAGAGTTATCGACGAAATTATTATTTTCTCTACAACATTTTATAGAATGCGATACACAATCTTTAGTACTATTTTATCTGGAAAGTCTTATAAAGCTATATTTATAAATTATCCATACATGAAAGGATTTTCGTCCCTCTTTGCCTAGATGGACCTACCGTTTTCGATTCCGGTCTCAAACAAGATCGGTTTTAGGCCTCTCGCTTCGTTGCATTCTACGTTCTGTCGATGCTCTATATATAAGAGCTTTAGTCGGAAAAGCGAGTTAAGCATATCGATTTCTCGAAATTCCTGGACGCTGGCTTTACATTACTTTATGAAACAAGTTTTTAACGAGTCGATTTAGTGACAAAATAAGTAGTAACAAGTAATTGGTTTCCAAAGGTGCTTTTTTAGGGTTTCGTACCCAAAGGGTGAAAACGGGACCCTATTACTAAGACTCCGCTGTCCGTCTGTCTGTCTGTCTGTCACCAGGCTGTATCTCATGAACCGTGACAGCTAGAAAGTTGAAATTTTCACAGATGATGTATTTCTGTTGCCGCTATAACGACAAATACTAAAAACAAAATAAAATAAATATTTAAGGGGGGCTCCCATACAACAAACGTAATTTTTTTGCCGTTTTTTGGTACGGAATCCTTCGTGCGCGAGTCCAACTCGCACTTGGCCGGTTTTTTTATGCATACTAGGATGTTTAGTTTAATCCTGTCTTTAATATTATAATGTTTAGAATCCGTGCATGTAATATCCCGATTGTAACATAGAGCACCTTTAAAGATTCTGTTCATAATAGCCTTAGTTACATACAGAATAAGCTACTTAAAAAATTGCACTTACCTACTGGTCAAAAATCACTTATTGATACCTATATATTTGACAATGAAGTAGGTATGGAGTATTGAGTAATACTTTAAGCCTCTCTATTCATTCCATAATATGATACTACGAAAATTTGAATCAAATGAAATTCAAGGATCACACAATTTTGTATTCAATGAAAGCATGAATCAATTCAAATAATGTTGATAGTACGTAGATAGGGATCTGAAGGTAATATTTTTCCATCGGTCCGTCATTCATTATGCAAAAATAACTATGAGACTCAAATATATTTGGGTATCAGTGGCGAAGGGTCCATACAAGCCGATTCCCATCGGCTTACCTTTTGGAAATCCCACCCCACTGATCCACTATGCAGATCACTACTTTTTCCATCCTTTTTGTAGAGCGGCTTACCTTCGCCATAATTTCACCCCTCGCCACTGTTGGGTATTCTTACAATTTCTTTGAAAATACAAAAAAAATGTGATTGAGATCCCTTTCGCTATAATAAATATACACTTTAGCTTACGGATTTTGTTTTAAGTATATCAACAAGTGGTCTGGCTTAAAATGAACATAATATAAGAAGGGACGAAATTAATGTTGCTGAAAGAGTTATGGACAGAATTGTTGGTGGATGAAGAAGAAGAGGAAGCTCATAGAAAAGTTAGATGGAATATGTGCGGAATGATATAAAGAAGGTAGATGACGAGTGACAAGAAAGAAGGGTGTTTGCGCTTACTCCAAATAAATTGGAAAAGGACAGGGACGCTGTGATGAGTTTTTATCAAAAAAACTATTTCAATAATTACGATTTCTTTAATTGATCATTTAATTAATGTTACCTTAAATTTTAATATCTTTATCTTTTGGGGTCGGCGTAGGTACGTCTTTCTCTTCCATTCTTTCCTTTCACTCATAATCTCTCATTCTACCAGTATGGCCTTCCATAATATTTGTATGTGTAATGATAATGTCTATTTAATCAAACATTGTCAATAAAAGCTAACAAGACGTACTTGACAGAATGAATTTCAGTAATTGGACACAAGGGCTTCTCAGATCATTTGATGTTTGAAGACTTTTTAATTTATTTTGGAGCACCCTTTTCTAATTTGGATGGATGGAAAGTGAAGAAGGGCGTTTGGAGGTCACATTCTTTAAGACTATTGAATAAAATCTTTACGAACATGTTGGAAATGAAAAATTAATATTCCACAACTTCTAATTACCTACCTAATAGCTTTTTTCTTAAAGATTTGTTAGTATCTTGAATTTTGCAATCTCTAGCACTAGAAAATAAGTCATACTCATGACTCATGTCATGAGTCAGTGTATGTACCCCAGTACTTCCGGGTTGACACGATTTTTTAGTAGGTATCAAGAGTCTTGCAATTGCATTGATGTTGCATTGCTTTTGAGCAGCTCCTACGTTCGATCGCGATATCGAAAGCGGGCTTTAAGCGATTGCCATAGCGATGCTTGGAAAACGCGTTGTTTACCGACTACAGCGATGTATATGTTACACAATACTAAATAATAATAATATACTAGAAAAAAATCAACTCGTCACTAGGGTATATGTTACAGTCAAAACTCATAACCGATAAAAACAACTTTTGACTGCAAAAATCAAGCAAAAGTGGTTTTGACTAAGGATGTTGATTAAAACTACTTTTAACTGATTTTTGAAGTCAAAAGTGGTTTTAACTAAGGACGTTGGTCACCAGCAATGTGTGATGAATAGATACCCAACGCTATGTAAACAAACTTAGAAAGTTCATTAAGTTAGGTTAGGTTAGAACCGCGACCAAAAACGCGCGAGCGTGCCGCGGCAGCGGCGGGAAAACCCCAGAAATGACATTTTTGTAAAATTTACTTATCCATTGTGGTATAATAAATAACCACACAACTTAATAGGAAAAAATGAATTCGTTTGGGCGCACCGGTAAATAGACATTTTCTTTCTATAACTTCCCTGATCTCGTCTTTTACTCATTAAGTTACGTTACTCGTTTCATACATTAATGTCCGATTTCAAGCTCAGATTGAGCTTTAAAACAGGTAAAACCAAAACTGTTTTGTATAAGAGCGTCAGTCAAAACAACTTTTGCCTGATTTTTATAATCAAAAATGGTTTTGACCGCATATACTGTGACTAGCGGCCCGCCCCGGCTTCGCACGGGTGCAGTGCAATGTAGTTACTAATGTAAAACTGTGCTAATGTGGTGACAGTGTGAAGTTATTTGATTATACTACAGGATATCTACATATATACGATGTACGCAAGGGGTGTTAAAATATAATTGAAGTGTGTGTGTGTCTGTCTGAGGCCACCTAGCTCCCAAACTTAAAGATCGATTTTATTGCGATTTTTATGTATAGTTATTTAAGAGAAGCGTACAGACGGCGGGAAGCGACTTTGTTTTATACTATGTTTAGCTTTTGCCCGTGGCTCCGCCCGTGTGGGAGTCGGTAATCGTTGTAAGTCTTCCCTTGGAAACCAATGATCGGCATGAAAAGAAGCCTGTGTTAAGTATTCCAGACTATAATCTATCCCTGTGCCAAATTTCGTCAAAATCCGTTCACCCGTTCAGACGTGATTGAGTAACAAAATGAACAACATCCAAACATCAAAAATTTCACATTTTTACAATTTTGTGACATGTAGGTAATAGCTGCACCCTGCGGTTTTACATGCGCAATCTGTTGATTCTGTAACCAAAATCGCATCTCACTTCGAATCTCACTTCACTTCGCGTGAATTGTTATTAGAAATTAGCTAACTAAATGAGCAATTTTACCGATTACAATAAATTTAGGTAGCTATCTAAAATATTTTGTGATGAAAAAAAAATCTTATCATTATCTTATTTATGATTTAAAGTTCCCGTCCCGTGCAGTGAAGTGAGATTCGAAGTGGGGTTCGAGTTTGGTTACAGACGCCCTACTGTTCACGATTTTGTATTAGGTAGGTAGGTAGGTACTTAATAAAATTTCTTAGCAGTAATATAACAAAATAAGTATAATAATATTATGCAACATTTAATACTCATACTTAATAGTTTGGTAGGTATATTCTTTTTAAATAAAAATCTATGTGTTTTTATTTGTTCCTGGTTCCTGGCTAAAATAACGTGACATTGCAAATTATGTCGGGTGCAACTTATGTTGTGCATTATTATCCGGCTCTCAATTTCAACACTTTACACCACATTCCTTGACACGTTAGATATCTGATATTTGCTAGATTTTGCCACGTTTTATAAGTAGACTAATATTTCGTAAAAATATTAGTAGTGAAAACCAGGAAAATCTTATACAACATGAAATGTCAGCTCGTGCGGTGACATAATTACAATCTCAGGGGAGGTGACAACCTGACAACTGACATTTATTTTTCTTAATCGTACAAATGCACTAAAGAAGTTTTGATTCCGATATCGAAGTCAACCACCCTAAAAATAGCTTTCTACCCCTTTTCAATCCTGTTAGGGGATACATTTCAAGAAAATAAGAAACACATATTCAATTTATTTTGTTAAAGAATGTCTATGCCAAATTTCAAGTCAATCGGGCCAAGGAATCGCTTTCTCCCATACAAACTTTGCCACCCTGTTTTACCCCCTTAGGGGTTTAATTTAGCAAAATCCCGTCTTAGTGAGCACCTTCACCCTAAAAGGAACCCCCATGCAAAATTTGAGACTCCTAGCACTTGTAGTTTCTGAGATTTCGTGATGAGTCAGTGAGTGATTTTCTCTTTTATATATATAGATTAAAACGTGTGAGCGGTATATAGTCTAGTCTAGTTTTAAAAAAGCAACTAATTCGTCGGTCATCAGCGATCTCTGATGCAAATAATATCGTGTGTCCTGTGTTCTTACTTTGCCAGTATTTTATTTCATTAACTACGCAAGGTCCGAGCGGAAACCATATTAACCTTTTTCTCTTTAATTGTTTGCTTTGTAGTAATTACGTTTGTTATTTGAGATACGAGTACATACATACTGTGTGTACTCGTTTTCGGTTTCGACCTCATTAAGTATTTCTCACTAGATTTGTTGGGCAATAGATCATTCGGATTTAGGTGACTAGTAAGAATAAAGACCATTATTTTCGGTCAGTTACTAGATCGACTTTTGTGCGGATAGCTTAGCTTTACGATCGCTAATCGATCACAATAACCGCTTAGTCATGGAGCAAAGTATTACTTGGCTTTGATAATTACCAACAAAATATATAGGGCTGTCGTACATTGCGTCACTTTTAGCAGGTAAAAACCACGGGGATGTTCTAACCAGCTAATGGACGTAGGCATTAAGAGTATTTATCGGTGAGGTAAGTACTTTATGAGTAATATGCTTTGAGATATTTTATATGCAAAACCAGAGGCATTATTGGACTCTCATATTGTTCACCAGCTAAAAAAACAGTCCAAATGTCATGACCATGGAAACACGATATGGTAAAGCAATTAGTCGCGTTTAACTGTCAAAAGATAGTGGACTTTGGCAGTTAAGTGTTCCATACAAACGCGCAATACCTACTCGACCCTAATCTATGGAACAGCTGATTTTTTTCGCGATATGAGAGTTAGCCCCATTGTAAAAGTTGCTTGTAATCATGAGTGGAACCACCCCACTGCGGGAACCAAATGATTAAAATTTCAGGGTGTATATGTATAGCGTGTTTTGGTGGTCATGCTAGGGGGCTCGCTAGAATGTAGATAAAAGTTATACCACAGATTACATAATACTATAGGTCATTGGTTCTCAACCTGGGGGTAATTACCCCCGCAGGGGTAAAACAGCTATTCTATGGGGGTAACAGAAGTGGTACCAGTAAGAATGAATAGAATAGAGAGATGGCACTATGGTTCATTTCAAATAACAATTCTTCAATCTTCAATGACACTATTTGTTATGCACTGTGAATGTGATACGGCAGCAACACCTCCCCCAAGCCCACACTGGGGGTAAAGTAGGGTTGCCAGATTAGCTGGCGTCAATTCCGGGACAACGAGAGCGGGGGGGGGGGGGGGGGGGGATGCAAATGATTTCAAATTAATTTAGAAATTAACTTTATTACTCTTGACATTACCCATGTAAACTGACTTTTGACTCTAGCAACAACGTGAAGGTATTTGAAATCCGGGACAGTAAGGTGTAATTCCTGGACACAGGACAAGGCACGTAATTCCGTGACAATCCCGGAAATCTCGGGCATCTGGCTACCCTAGGGTAAAGTCTGCTTCCCTACTAGGTGATATGGGTAACAATATTGAAGAGGGTAGGAACCACTGCTATAGGTTATACTCAAAACATCAATTTTGCCGTTACACGTTTTATCCCTTTAAGGCTTTATGATTTCAAATGTATCAAAGTGATTTTAACGTTGACTCTTTCAAAGCACAGCATGCTCGAGTAAAAGGGGTATCACAATAGATCTTGACTATGATGCTTTTATATGATTGCAAGGCCATAAGAATATAAAATAAATAAAATACAATACGTTTGCTGTTGCACTACTTCTTTCCATTGTGTGGCATGTAAGCTTCTTCCCACAATTTTTTCTAAAAGTTTATATGGGTTACCGAGTGCGAAGTTTTAAGGTATATTTTGTTTAAGAGTAATATTAAAGCTACCCTAAAAGCGACCTTACTGGAACAAGACAAGGGGAAAAATAGCTTAAAACTTGTTTTGAAAAATATTACCGCCGTTTTGTTCCTGTATTTAAATTTTCATCTCCAACTTAAGCTAAGGGTGCCTTGAAATTGGTGGATTGCAAAAAGAAATAGTCAAGAAGAATACATTTTCATATCAAATTCACTGATGCGATGCGATACAGTAGCGTCACGACTGAGCTTCTACAGGATGACTTTTTGAACAGTCAACAAATTTTGTACTATTGCTTTATTAATTAGACCGTCAAACTGAACCATTTTGTCTATGGGACCATCTTAATCAAAACAAAAAAATAATTGTCTGTTCCATAGAAAACGTCAATATCTACTCGACCAAAACGTACCATGGGCATCAGCGTCGCTTAACCACCGCTAAGGTTAAAATCGCTTGCACGCCGCGCCCGCTGTCACATACGATTAGTTCGTGCAGGGGCGATACGCGCGCACACGAATTTTGTTGCAAACTATGCCTCCTTATTGTCTAATTTTCAAAATCTATCGCAATCGCTTTCATTTGACAGATGGATGTGACACATTGCTGTATTTCCATGGTAAGTTTTTATTTGTGCTAAAAAGAAGCATCAATGTATTACATCCTGAAAGCGATTGTGATAGATTTTGAAATTAGACAATCTAAGCCACACCACATAATTTGTCGACTGTTTTCGATTTCACAGGGTACATTATTGTAAAAAATTAAAGGGGCGTATAATGCTGGAAGAAATTTTCTGTCTAAATTATCGAAATTATTAAAAACATTACATTAACATTGATTACTAATAAACTATTTCTTATTTTGGAAAACTATCAATCACGAAACTGAAGAGCAAGCTAAGGTATTTTACCATAGTTTCACGATTATAGATTTATAAATTTTTTGGCACACCATTGAAAAACTACAAAATTGTAGGTCACTTTACGATTTTTTCTATTTAAAAGTTTTAATTATCATGTTTCGCCGCCCGCCTTCCGCCCACGAGCAATTTTTGTCGCCGAGAATAGAACATGTAGAGTAACATACGTAAACGCCCAATAGCGACTTTTTGTAGCTGTGATAATCGCGGCTTTAATCGCGGCGATAAACGCGGCGTTTTTTCTTGTCGCTGGCTAAGTAAAACCTTTGTCATGCATGTCATTTCCGCCGCGATTATCGCAGCTACAAAAAGTTGCTTGTGGGCGGGAATGTTCAGTGTACGTTATTGCTAAGATACAACTTATTCAATAGCACTGTCATTTGTTACCGTCAAGTTTCGCTATAGAAGAAAATATTATAAGAAGCTGGCGCATTTCCAAATCGGCGGAGACTTGTTGATTATAGACCATTGTTAACGTCAGATCTTCGCCTTTGTTAAGTTTCAGCAACATTTCCGATTAAAAAGAATACTTTATGAATTGGTGCTTGATAAAATAGGAAAATGGCTGTAGAAAAAAATTTCTCTAAGAGTTTGTTATTTTTATCAATAGGATTAGATTTTTTTTGGTCTTTATCATAAGTGCTCCTAGTCACTACTGTAATTTTCATTTTAGATTACGCACTATAACGCTCGGTTCTCCTAACTCATTATGATGTAATGTACGTTTATAATAATATTTGAACCTGAATATATATAGGAACTGTTACATATTTTCTTAATTAATAAGGAAGTTCCTTTGTAATGTAACTGGATGATATTTATACCAGAACTAGGGTTGCCAGATTGTCTGGCGTCAGTTCCGGGACAACGATAGCAGGGGGGGGGGGGGGGTTCAAATGATTTCAAAATAATTTATATTACTCTTGAAATTACCCATGTAAACTGGCTTTTTAGCAACAACGTGAAGCGCAGACAGCAAACGGTACGCACTGCACGCTACGCTATGCACGAAGCGTAACCTACTCGTAAAATAATGAAAAAAATAGTGGTACGTATTTGAAATCCGGGACAGTAAGGTGTAATTCCTGGACACGGGACAAGGCACGTAATTCCGGGACAATCCCGGAAATCCCGGGCGTCTGGCAACCCTAACCAGAACTAATGTTAGTTTAGCTGGTATTTGTCCAGCATAAATTTTCCTCTTTTATTCCTTTTTTTTTCTTTCCTTTTTTTATGATTATTTCTATGTGTCTGTCAATAATCAAGAGTAACTGTATTTGTAAATAAAAAAGTTTTAAAAAGCTTTTCTAATCCACATTTATTAAAGATGAGACCACATTTTCCATTTTCCCTTTTAACATTCTGCCATTGAAAGATTAATGAAAATGTTTCCGGTGAGAGAACGCTGCATATGAAAGTCACCGGACAAAAAGTGGTATGATCACAAAATATACAGTAGACCGAAGAGGAAAAAATCGCGGTTTTCCTTGCACGCACACATAAACATTACGTACAGGCAATCTGAGACCAAACAGAGTTATAGTCAATACTATAGAATAGAGAAAACAAATCACAGAAGAGTTTACGAATACCTATGGCCAGAGTGGCGCTTCTGTCTAGAAGAGTCTAGAGTACACAGACTTTTTATTTAGTGGCTACACTTTCAAGGTTCTGCCATTTTGTCGTGCCTGTATACAATCTGCTGGTGCAGTGGGTGGAAGGCTTCCTTTGGTGAAATAGCTTGGTCTACTTTATTCGTCTGTATTTCCACAAGTCTAAAATTAGTAGATATGTACCTAGTTCTGCCATTCTTTGTAAGTAAGTAGGTACCAAAAATGGATTGATGTCCAAATTCCAAAATGTTCCAAATGAAGGCTCTGTTATTAGTTTGTACCCCATCAAAATTTAAAAAATGTTAATTCCAAATAGATTCTATGGCCAAGAGGGAAATTATTAAAGAAAAGTTTATTATCTGCTAGGTTTGCACTAATAAGTTATTAGTGCAAACCTAGCAGATAATAAACTGTAATAACACTGTTGGCCACCATTATAGTCTGATATAATAGTCCAACTGGCAGGACTAAATCCCGCTAAAACTAGACACCGCCAACTGAGTCGTATGCAACGAAATTATATCAATTGCCACTACACTAAAATAGGAATTTAGCTATAAGCAGCAACCAGGGCGCCGTCGCCGGCAGAAATTATTCCCAGGGGAATAATTTCTTTTACATAACATGAAAATGATAAAGCTTATTCGACCTTAATGTATGGTACAGCAGATTTTTTTTTCGCGATATCAGGGTT
This sequence comes from Agriphila geniculea, assembly GCA_943789525.1. Classification (NCBI taxonomy): domain Eukaryota; kingdom Metazoa; phylum Arthropoda; class Insecta; order Lepidoptera; family Crambidae; genus Agriphila; species Agriphila geniculea. The sequence continues at coordinate 11,561,258 of OX038890.1, read as the reverse complement.
GGCCTCATAGTGATAGTTGCTTGTAATCATGAGTGGAACTACCCCGCACTGCGGGAACCAAATGATTAAAATTTCAGCGTGTATATCGATTCGCTGTTCATGCATTGCGGGAACCAAAAATGATTAAAATTTTCAACAATCATGAGTAAGTTTCGTATTTTATTCCCTTTAGTAAAATAATATCGAGACTAATGTAATGCATTTGGCAATATTCCAAAGTAGGAAGTATTTGGTTGGCCCAAATTATTTGTTAATCAGAACTTGTTGATTGAGTGTCTAAGACTGTTGTCAGTTTTGGCACGGTTTTTAGTGTGGCTTGTTAAGTGCGGTTTAGTGGTGTTTTAAGAATGAAATATCTTCCATGATAACATCCTTTTATTTCCTAGCTATTAGTTTTCACCCGTGACTTCGCCCGCGTAGTACTTCCACTTTCTCTTGGGTATTTTATTAAAAATATAATAATATGTTAACATATTAGTCCCCCGTGACCACGGCAGCTGTAAAGGTGCCGAAACATCGGGGAAAATAAAAAATCAAACCAAATACCAACTTAATTACCAAAGTACTTTCAATAAGACCGCGCTAGTATCCGTTAAAAATTGTTTTAAATTCATGTTAACATTATATTTAATTTTCAAATGAATTCATTTGTTATTTAAGATGAATACCTCTGTTATTTGATTTTGTTATCAAACCTCGTATCAAATCTATGGGACGTGACTTGACATTAAATCGGATGCAAATTATGTTGGACTTATAAAATAGATTATTTGAACTATTGACTGGTTTAACGATTTTTAATAATTTTCCAAATAGAATAATTGATTCATGAATGGTTTGTGTTGAATTAATTCGTTAAGTATTAATTAGATATTTTTTTATAAAAATATAATATTCGAATACAAACAATTTTATTTATACTTATTTAAGTTATCGCTTTGTGCCTTCCTGGTTTTACTCTCAATTTCTATAAACTACGTTTTAAATGTGAAATATATTGCCTCAACCAACTCTGAAATGTAGTGTAAAATAGAAATAGAAAAATGTCATTCAATAAATGTTTGAACTGGGTAACGTAAAAATATTTAGATTCCAGTTTTAAAATTCATCTACAATGCATTGCAACTTTTCCATAGATACCTAAGTACCTCTTCACACACAACGGTTTCTGTATCCTTAGTATTTTTTTTTTGTAATCGTATCAGTTTATAATTTTAAATTTACTTGCAATATAATCACTATGCATTGAGTTATAAATAAATAACAGAACAGTTGTTGACGATGTAAATTGGCTAGAAGATATGGATTTTTTTATTTGAATATGGTTTAAGTTGAATTTTAAATGTTAGTTAAAAAGAAGTGATTAACAAAAAATGTTTTAATTAAAGTTAAGTGTGTTCCTGGTTTATTTTTTAAAGAATTTGAAAACAATTTTGATTTTTTTGTGATCGTAATTAATTTGGTTTTATAAAACGAAACCTTAAGTACTTTAAATTCAGTGTTTTTGTGTTAAAAAGCGATAATGACTTTTTTCTAAATTGAATAATTGATTGTTCTAAATATAGTATCTTAGTTAGCTAATCTAGATTCCCTGTTCGTCAGTTTGTTTTATATTTCATTGTGTCAGCGAAAATGCGTTGGCGCAACAACTTCATTTAAGGAGTTCATGTGGCAAGAATGCAAGATTGTTACCTATAAGAAGCGTCAAGTTAAATTATTAGAATTGAATTCATGTTGCTACTTCGTATCATTTTAGGTAGGTATTAGTTAAAAGAATGTAATTTAAGCGTCCCCGCTGACGTGCGATTAATTGCTGAGCAATTTTTTGTCGCTGAGAATAGAAAATACGGAGTTCTATACGTAAACGCACACGAGCTACTTTTTGTAGCTGCGATAAACGCGGCGTTAATCGCGGCGATAATCGCGGTGCTTTTTTTTTCGCTGGCTAAGTAAAACCTTGGTCGTGTCATTTCGCGGGCGATTATCGTTGCGATTAACGCCGCGATTATCTCAGCTACAAAAAGTCGCCCGTGGTCACGGGCGACTTTTTGTAGCTGAGATAATCGCGGCGATAATGCTGAGATAATAGCTGAGATAATCGCGGTTACGCTTAATCTCGGGAAGTATTATTGACTTTGATTGTCTTGTAACATAAGCAAATAATATTGAATTGATGTCTGCTTAAGTTTTGACATGATTTTGATTGAGAAAAATATTATGAAATGTAACTACCTGATTAAGTCATAAATAAACATGGAAATGAGAAAATAACTATAATTATGTGAAATATGAACAGCGCGTTATCCATTGGGATATAGTTACCGCCACCGGTACAGGATACCGCTCAGATTTGAGTAGGCCTTAAATTACGGTTAGCAGTCACGGTAAGGTTAATATGGTACAGTACGGTACCGTGTGTGTGTGTGTGAAAAAGCTTACTCCCATTATTCTTGACACATGTCCCTTTTTGACGTGAACGTGTCAAATGACGCTTGTTTCCCCTATCCCAGGAGATGCGAGCTTGGATTCTAAGGGAAAATCCATCTTGTCGCTACACTTTACAAGTCAAATATTATATTTCATCCTTATTCCTGATAGGCTGCGGTTACATAAATCAGGTAGAATAATAATACAAAAGGAAAGGAAAATATTACATTTTATGATTTGTGTGATTGCTTTATTTAGAAATGTAACGCATCTACCTTAGAAATGAAGTAACTAGATAATTATCAAAATAAACTTGTCCTTACTAATATTATAAATGCGAAAATCCGTTTGTTTGTTTGTTACGCCTTCACGTCTTAACTACTGAACCGATCATCATGAAATTTTGCATACACGTTGTCAGGGGCACAGAGAAGGACAAAGGGTACCTTTCATCCCGAAAAAAGTTATGTTCCCGAGGGATAGCGAAAAAACTTTTTACGCAGACGAAGTCGCGGGCGGCCGCTAGTTACCTATATTTATAGATACCTAGTGATTTTCATAATTAAACGAGTGATACCAACTTGAAAAGTTTTAAAGATGTAGGTATTCTGTATTATAGTTTATAATAATTAATAGTAATGCGATTTTCTACAAAAAATCTAAAACATTTCCGTTTTCAACCCACAAAACTATTTAGAAATAGAATCATTTGTTGTATCGAAGGTAGAAAACAGAATATACAATAGAAGGTATAAAGTAAAATTAAATATTCGTGTAAAAATACGTTAAGGTCGAAAGCGTAAGTTCATTACACCCGGAATCCTCATCACAGAGGAACTGGCTATAATACCTATAACTACCGTAAACTGTTGTTATGGCGCCAGACTTGTGACTTAGGTAAGATGGTGATAGCTAGCCAGGCGGACATGAAATAAGCCCTGCAACCAACCAAACCCAGTACAAATTATACTCTCCTCCTGGGAATCCAACCCGGGACCCCTGGGTCTTACACAGGTGGGACCACTAGATAACAGAGGTGATTAACTATAAGAACCACTTAAGTAAACTGCCTACTAATGTTTGCTACTACTACAAATCAGTCAAAATTAGGAAAAGAACATACGATGGGTATTACGACTAAATATTATGATATAAAATACAAAATAAAATGTAATATTAGCATGTCTGCGCGTAAATCATTTTACGAAATGCGCCTATCTTTTGTTTTTCCATCAATAATTAATTTATAAATCAGTAATGGAAAATTTTGCAATATTGACAGCTTCCAATACCCTATGTAAATTAAATTTTCAAACAATGCTTCGTTCGTAACACAGATAACAAAAGGTTTATTTTTAAACTAAACTCGTGGTGACAGCTGTGCGAACAAAATTTTATGGTATTATAATATGAGTACTTAACACTTCGCACACCTGCTGAAGAACTAACATAACTTTAAAATCTATTTTTTTACAGTAGACAATTTCTTTAAATATTAGCCGTAAAACGCCATAAAGATCTTAAAGCCAACTGATGGCATGTCACTTTTATCAGTGGATGCCAGTTTGCTCGCATAAAATTTGTTATTATTAGAATAAACTAATTCGGCATTTAATTTTAAACCATGTACCTGTTTAGCTCATGAAAATATCGGAGTCTCAAAAATAAACAGGTACATGGTTTAAATCCCGAAATAGTTTATTCCAATAACGTTATTAACCATGGAAATTTAAAACAATATACAGGGTTATTTGTAAAACACCAATAACCTCGCAGGAGTAGATTACTAGCATCATAAACAACAACGTTTGTTCTACGACTTTTCCGAAAACCGACAAAAAAAATTTGACTCTCCATACAAATGTCCCGAACAGCTGATCGAGTTTTGTATGAAAAGTCAATATTTTTTTGTCTGTGTATGGGTTGAGGATACACCAAAGAAAGATAGTTTTGGAATTAACAATGATATACTTTTATTGGCACAAAATTACTTATTTATTATTTGATTAATGTGTGTGAATCGCGGTTTGATGAACGACAACGACTGACGCGCCGTGCCCCAGATTCGGCGCACTGACGTAAAAATGCTGACATGAACAATTGCAATAAATGAGAAATAATTCTGTGCGGTTATCTGTACCGTACATGTTGCGGGGCGCGAGAAGATGAGTATGAGATGTTGGTTTTAGTAATGGTGTGAAAACAAGGTGATTGCATTTTTTCAAGTTAGTAATGATAATACATACTGAAACCGACAATCAATCTCGTATGAAACTTATTTTGCTAAATTCAGGTGCGGTCACCTTAGTGTTACGTTTAGTGTTATGTCCACCACGTTTTGCACTCACATTTGGAACACTATACCCATGATTTTCACTCACTCTCACTTCACACTGTTCACACGCACTGACCTCGGAGAGCGCCCTCGGTCCCGTGCGTGAAGCCGGGGGAGGGCGCGCTGGCGCGGGTGACCCCGGCGGGGCGAGCTGAATGCTCACTGCTGCTGCTGCTGGGCCGGCCACCGGCGGCGGTGAGGGCGCGGCGTATGCGCGCAGCTCACCTGTCCCTGTGCTTGCGGTGCGGCGCAATCGCCACCAGACGAAAGCTGCACACGCAACGACTATCCCTGCTACGGTATAAATCGCAGCGTATTGGTGGACGTCATGTGATGATAGCTCGTCCTCTTGATCCAGTCTGCCTTCCTCTGACCTCATTTCAGAGATCTTTTTGTCGACCGCATCAAATGACTGCCTCATGTCTGTGTAGTTCATAGATGTGACGGGTATGGTCAAATTTATAATTTGGTTGACGGTCGCAATTTCGGCTAAAACTATTCCTGGTTCCAGATTTATTTCATTTGTGTTTTGTTTATGTGCCATTATACTGAAGGAATCACTCTTGATGATGCAATCACTTCCGAGCGCAATAATGTTAGCACCTTTTAATTGTTCAGTGGTAACCTGACGCCCACATATGAATCTCAAGTTGCATTTGTCGCAACAGGTGACTAAGAATTTGTTTACATTGATAAGCTCTGTCCAAGTATCATGGCACGTGCTCGTAGATGTTATACAAGCCCTGTTTTGTTGATCTCTGATACATAAATCTTCATCCGAATCTCTATGGAATACCGGCTTTTGTAACTCGCATAAGGTTGATGTTTTGTCCAACTGGATGCATTTTCTAAGTTCCGTTTCCGATATTGGTAAGTAGGTATCTTTTTGTAAGTTAATAGCTACGTAGTCTGCTATCGGAGAGATAAACACTGTAGAGTTATTATGTTGCTGTGGCACGGAGTAGGTCTTGTATAACTCATACGTGTCTCTGTTAACTAACGGAATCAAAATCTCAAAAATAAAATATTGTTTTGTCATACGAGCGCTGACCTTGAGAATCTCGTACACCTTTGGTAAGTCGGTTTGGATGTTGTCAATGGGTAAAGCTGCATCTTTTGACAGTTGCCCTGATATAATATTTAGTTCACTGCGAAGCTGTTCTGGAGATAGAATGTGAAAGTTAAAATGGTGAGTATTAATCATCGTATCCAAAAGCGTGTCTTGAATGCTCTTCAAATTGTTGACGATGTTATTTGCAATAATACTTGCCAAAATAAATTCTTCAGTAATGTCAATTTGTTCTATCTCACTTTTCAGACTGATTGTTGCTTGTTCTAATGCATTTAAGTGATTCTGAAATATTTTATGCTGATTTTCCATCGTTCCCCCAATGCGTTTCAGAATATTATTTTCCGCTTCTATAATCGACGTTTGATTCTTCCAAAGATTTACTAAATATTTTTGGTCGATTCTAATTTTGGTGATATCTTTCTCATATTTTTTTGCAAAGTTGTCATCTAATAATCCAAAGAGGCCATTAGCAATATTACCAACTCCGTTTATTAAACCGCGCTTCATGCGCGTCGGCTGTTCAAAACGCTGATTTTGCAACATCGTATTATAGTACTCCAGTTCCGCGAAGCTATGACGTAGTTGTAGTGTTATTGTATCACAGTGGGATTTCCTTACGAACTTTTCGCAGAGTGAATTTAAGTTTTTATAATATTGTTGTAATAATCTTGCTCCACTCCAGTAAGGGTCCATGTTATAATAAACTATCAGTTTCCATTTATCCTGTATGATGCGAAGGTCCGATAATTTATCAAAATAAATACTGTTGTTACTATGCAAAGTCTTGATATCGTAATTGCTTTGTGCACTTGCTGTTCCACATAACGCGAATAGCATAAACAGTGTCATAATAAAGTTTATGCATGACTTCACGACGTTATTTTTCTTTGATGGCTTGGACGGCGCAGGTTTTTGCTGAGTAGCGGTTGTTTGCTGTTGCTCTACTACTATTTGATTTTTGTCACTGCTATTTACGGGGAGTAGTGACACCTTGACTATGGGTCTTTTCAGGACACCGTTTTTTGTCTTGATGCTGATGACTCGTACGTGCCCGTCTTTCCCTGGATGTACGTCGACTACTCGTCCGAGCGCCCACTTTCCGGGGGGTAAGTGTGCATCATGTATGATAACAATGTCATTCAACTTGACGTTATTTTGTCCTTGTTGCCATTTGGAACGTGCAGTCAGCTGTGTTAAATATTCAACGCGCCATCTTGCCCATATGTCGTCGAAAATCTTTTGTGTTAATTTCCAGCGAGTTCTCTCGTCCCTTTCTGTCTCATAGATCGTGAGTAGTGGGCCATTTGCCAAAAAATGCGATGGGGTTAAATAATTGATGTCGTTTGGATCTTCGCTGATCGCGCAGAGTGGGCGCGAGTTAAGGCACGCTTCGAGCTGAGCTAATAATGTTGTATACTCTTCGAAGGTCAATTTTTGCTCGCCTACTACTCTGCGTAAGTGATGTTTTAAGCTTTTGACGGCAGCTTCCCATAGCCCGCCTGCGCTAGGCCAAGATGGGGCGTTGAAATGCCAATCTATGCGCATTTCACTGATTTCTGCTAGAAAGTCGTCAGATAAAATTGACTTCAAAATCGAAAATTCAATTTTTAGCACCTTATTTGCTCCGACGAAATTCGTCCCGTTGTCGCTGTATAAATGGCGAGGGGTGCCCCTTCGTGCTGCGAGGCGACGGAGAGCTGCTGAAAATGCCGATGATGTCAAATCAGAAACAAGTTCGAGGTGTACGGCTTTGGTCACCATGCAAACGAAAACTGCCACATATCCTTTCGTTGTTTTAATGCCTCGACCCTTGCTCGCCTTGACGTCTAGGAACCCTGTATTGTCAACCCCAGTGTGGTAATAGGGTCTGGAAGGGTTGGTTCTAGCTTCCGGTAAGTCACCCATTATTTGGTATTGTTTATTTGGAGCATGCCTTTTGCAAATAACGCATTGATGTAATCGTTTTTTGACGGCTCGATTACCTCCCAATATCCAATATTCTCTTCGTAGATATGATAATGTCAAACGGACACCTCCATGAAAGCTTTCTTTGTGTGCATGATCGATGATAAGATCGGTGAGATGGCTGGAGTGCGGTATTATTAGCGGGTGTTTCATGTCCTCGCTGATGTTCGAGTTTTCTAACCTGCCTCCGACTCTTAAAGCTCCATTTTTATCCAAATATGGATTAAGATTACTAATTTTGCTGTTCTGTTTGACTTTTCCATCTTTTTGTATATTTAATATGTCAGCTGAAAACTCGGACATTTGTACATATTTAATTATTTTCAATTTAGCGGCGATAACCTCATCAGCTGTTAAAAACGCCTGACTGAGGCTTTTTTGCTTGCTCGCCCGCATTACCCATGCAAGGACGCGCGCTACGCGCGTAATACTGCTGTGTTTGCGTAAAAGTTGTGCAATTATATCTATTTCTGTATTGTTTATTTGTATTATGTTAGTTTGTAACTTTGTTTCTAAGTTAGTCTCAAACTTATTGTTTTGGGATTGCGGGTTGGTGGTTGGCAGCCAATGTGGTCCGTTCCACCAAAGGAGGTGATCCTTGAGTTGTTGGACAAATAGACCGCGGCTCGCACAATCAGCTGGATTCTCTTCAGACTTTATGTAACGCCAGCTGTTTGAAGGGATGACTTCTGTTGTCTTTTTGACCCTGTTCGCAACGAATGGTTTCCATCTGCCCGGATCACCTTGCAACCAACCAAGCACTGCTGTCGAATCACACCACCCATATATTTCTACTTTGTGATCTTTTAAGCTTTCGACTATCTTTTTCATTAGTTTTGCGAGCAAGAGACTGCCACACAATTCTAACCTTGGTAGCGATGTTGTTTTGTTTAGTGGGACTACCTTCGTTTTGGAGGCCAGAAGTGTCACTGAAGTTCCATTTTGCTTGTGTACTCTGACATATACAACACCTGCGTACGCCTTTGTGGATGCGTCACAAAATCCGTGGAGCTGCAATACGTCACTCTCTCCGCTCTGTATCCATCTAGGTACTGTTATCGTGTTGATGTATTCAATATCTTCTCTCAGTTGGACCCACCTCTTGAAATGCTCGTCGGGTATCTCTTCATGCCACTGAAGATCTAGAGTCCATATGCTCTGGAATAGAAGTTTCAGCTGGACGACAACTGGAGATAACCATCCTAGGGGGTCGAAGAATTTGGATATTTCCGACAACAATATCCTTTTTGTAGGTTTTTGTGATGATTTCGGAGCCATCTTACACTGGAATGTGAAATTATCTTCCTTTGAATTCCAGGCTAGCCCTAATGTCTTAGTGGACTCTTGATGACGAAAGTTAAAGGTTGGAGACTCTGGCTCAGGTAACATATTTTCATCCAGGATTGACAGTTCATTCGAAGCCCATTTTCTGAGGTTAAATCCTGCTGAGACAAGTAGTTTAATGAGCTTTACTTTCAACCGTTTTGCTGATTCCACGGAAAATTGCCCTGTCAGGATGTCATCCATATATACTTGCTCTTCCAGGACCTTCGCTGCTGCTGGATAAGTATGACGTTCGTCCTGTGCCAACTTGCGCAATGTCATGATTGCGAGAAAAGGAGCACTTTTTGTACCGTATGTAGCGGTAGAAAGACGGTAGACTCTAACATTTTCTACAGGTGAGTCCCTCCATACAATTTTTTGATACTTTTGATCCTCGTAATGAACCAAAATTTGACGGTACATTTTTTCACAGTCAGCTGTAAACGCGAATGGATATTGTCTAAATCTGAGGATAAGCACTAATAAATCGTGTTGTAAGTTAGGACCTCGAAACATAAGATCATTCAAACTATGCCCAGTTGATGTCTTTTCCGATGCATTGTAAACAACTCTCAATTTTGTAGTTGTCGAATCAGCTCGCTGTACACTATGATGCGGCATGTAATAGCCTATCGGTTTCTTGTTACCGACGGCAATTGCTGAGGTGTCTAATAGCATGTGACCTAATGAACGATATTCTTGAATAAATAATTTATAATCAGCTGCTAATTGTTGATGTCGTTTAAACTTTCGTTCTAATTGATAAAATTGTGCCAAGGCCTTCGGTTTGGAGTGACCTAGTTTTTCATCAATATTTGCATGTAATGGGAGGCGCACAATATATCTACCATTAGTGTGGCGTTTGGTGGTCGATTGATATAACTGCATACAATTCAGATGACATTTCCTGGTTTTCAGCTACATCTTCGATTTGCCAAAACTGGTGCAAGTCGTCATCGATCAAAGTTACATTACAATGATATGATTTTGTTACGCTCGCGCTGCCACATAAAATCCAGCCTAAGCGAGTCTGCTGTGCTATAGGCATAGTGTCATTGTCCTTTATGATACCGCTTAAAATGATCGCGGAGTAAACGTCAGCTCCCAATAATATGTCTATAGAGCTGCTCTTAAAAAAATATGGATCGGCTAATTGAATGCTTTCTATATGTGACCACGTTGGTTTCAAAAATGACTTATTCGGCAAATTGTTTACTAACTTCTTTGTGACGAAAACATTGACGTCTAGAGTGTAATCACTGTGGAGTGACGACATCACAATAGAAATCATGCCATGACATTTATTTTCCTTGGAACCAACCCCGCTTACGACTGCTTTGCATCCCTTACGTTTAATACCTAAACGTTGCGCTGCTGACTCGGTAATCAAGGACACTTGCGACCCCTGATCAACTAGTGCTCGCATGGTTTGGACAGATCCATCAGCCTTCGTTACCTTTATCAACGCCGTTGCCAGTAATATTTCGCAATCTTGCTCTTGCAGTACATTACTGTTTGATTGACCCGCTTGTTTGTATGCGTCATCTTGCTGTTCCGAGTGTTCCGACGAACGAGTTTTACTTACGACTTTGTTGGCGCAGCCGTGCAGTAATGTATTGTGGTCTCCGTCGCACTCGCGGCATTTTTTGCTGGTAAAGCATTTTCCATGTCGATGAAAGTGCAAGCAATTAGTGCATAGTGACAACTTAGTAACAATGCTTTGTCTCATATGCGGAAGCATATTTAAAAACGCTTCACAATTGTAAATGGCGTGATCTCGATCTTTATTGCAAACGGCACATTTTACTTTCTGGGTCAGTCTGTTGCTACTTTTCTGACTTACTTGATTTTGATGATGATTTTGATGACTCATTAGCGACTTAAAATACTGAGGTTTCTTGAAATTATTTCCAAAATCTTGCTGATTTTGAGGTTTTGACGATTCTGGTTTACGTCGAGATGCCTCCAGGGAAGTAAATTTGTTTTCCAGAAACTGTAGTAAGTCAACTAATGAAGGTAAAATCCTTGGATTTTTTAAGGACTCTATATAATCAATATGTGTATCGGCATCTAATTTGTTAGACAGGATATAAACGATTAATGGATCCCATGTACTGATGTCTACACCGAGCGCTTTTATTGCATTAAGGCACTCATTAGTGGTATCAAATAACTTTTTTATTGTCGTCGCAGATTGTTGCTGCATAGACGGCAAGTTAAATAAAATATTCACGTGACTATTGAATATTAATTTCACATTATTGTACCTGTGATTAAGGATATTCCAGCTCACCTCATAGTTTTCGGATGTGATTGGTAAATGTTGCACCAATTTTTCTGCTTCACCTCGAAGTTTACTTTTCAGGAACTGGAGTTTTTGTGCGTTTGATAAGGAGCGGTTATTATGTATTGCCTCTACAAATAAATCCTTAAAAGATACCCACTGATGGTAATTTCCAACGAAGGTAGGTATGTCCATCTGCGGAGTAGATTTTTCTCGCTGACTTTGGCTCCACATTTTGCTGTTGATGTTCTTTTTTATATCGTTGAATTGTTGCTCGTACTTACCAAAGGTTTGCTCGTATTCAGTGTTTTCATAGAGCTCGCTGTCTATTTCCCAGTGCAGGGAATCAATAGCGGACCATCTGGTTTGCACAGTCTTCAAGATATCCTCGAACTCCCACCTGTCAGAGATATTGTCTAGGTTTATGTTACTAACCGTCCTTGCGAATGCCTTGAAGTTGCTGTTCTGCTTGCGAAGCATTTCTTCAAGTTTGCTGCTCATCCCCTGGACTGCACTGCTGTGCGAAGATTTTGAGTCTATTGGACACGGTTGCTGCGAAACGGCTGGTGACTCGATGCGAGATGAAGCAGGTCGCCCCCCATGTGCTAAGGGAGTAGCCGGACGCAGAAGCTGTTTTTCCTCCGACGATGTATCAGAGGGCAAGTAATTTTGCATATGTGCTCGTATATCAATGTAAAATTCTGATGTGCGCTTATAAGTATTGCTCGTAAAATAATCATGAGAGTGATCATCATACTCACAAAGTTTTATGTGATTGCTTTGAAATTCCTGCCAGTAACCTTCCAACGTGCTCAATCGCTTTTTTACGTAGCACGCAGTTTTGCGATCGGACCCGTCTTTTTTAAAGTTAGTGAAAAGCGTGTTCATCGCATCTATGATGAGGCTCTGGTTTTTCAGAAGATCTTCCATGTTGATTGATGTAAAAGGCAAAGATAACTCACCGAAGACTGGAACTGGTTTACTTACTCAACTCCACGTAACCAACGTGGCGCTCTAAATTGTAGGCACGAGTATTAAAACACGCACGTATCACGCGAAATTGGTCCCGCCTTCGGATGCTCGAAGGACCATTTTATGTATGGGTTGAGGATACACCAAAGAAAGATAGTTTTGGAATTAACAATGATATACTTTTATTGGCACAAAATTACTTATTTATTATTTGATTAATGTGTGTGAATCGCGGTTTGATGAACGACAACGACTGACGCGCCGTGCCCCAGATTCGGCGCACTGACGTAAAAATGCTGACATGAACAATTGCAATAAATGAGAAATAATTCTGTGCGGTTATCTGTACCGTACAGTCTGTTTTCGGGAAAGTCGTAGAACAAATGTTGTTGTATATTATGTTAGTAATCTAATCCTGCGAGGTTGTTGGTGTTTTACAAATAACCCTGTATATCCCTGTATAGTATAAATAACCTGTATAAATAACCCTGTATAGTCATATCTCACCTATGGTTTGACATTACAGGAACTGCATAAAGTTTTTTTGCATGATGGCATATTAGCAGGACGAATTCATTTGAATAACGATTACTTGTACTTATTTCGTTTGGCAAAGAAACAATTATTATGAATTATTATTATTATTAAGAATTAGCATAAAGTTGAGCAAAATGTTAAACGCTTAACTTTAACATGCACAATAGTAATTTACCATAATATACAAATTGAATAATTTATTACTATAAACTTCATTGTCATAATTTTATTGGCACTATAAAACATTTGATGGACTAGTTATGTTAGGACTTTTTGGTAAACAGATGATTAGGTGCGACGACGAGCGAGTGTAGCGAGCTAAAAGGAACTTGGGTTACATTTCGACCAACAAAGCATGACCCGAGCTAGCGTTCTACGGCAGCGACCGTCGAGGAGAGAAGAAACGCGAGAGAGTCGCCAGAATCGACCTGCTGGCGTGTATGCATTATGCCACAAGTTGTTAAGCCAATAAACGTTATGGGTAAAAAACGTATGCAATATTTTTTATGCTTTTTGACTATTATGATAATAGTACTTATGCGGAATGAAAGTATGCGTTAACATTTATTCGGGATTGATCATTCTGTCAAAACGCCTTATGTCATACTATATTAGGACTTAAAATTTTATGCATTCACATATGGACCCGTAAAACTGCATTTAAAGATTTTTGCTAAATTGCTTCCCAAGAACCCAAGAACATCGGAAGTGATCGAGTCCTTAAGACAAAATAACAGGTGATAAATTCTAGTTTTCTTTTAATGTTCTTGCAATATACAACATAAACCCGTTGGAATATAGGTATGTTTGATCAGCTGAGCTTACAATTTTTATTAAATGAAACATCCATATTTGTAACGGAGAAATAGTTCATATCGATACATTTTAAATGGTTACCTAATGAAACGCATCACTCGTTAAACTGATAAATATGATCATACTATTTACCATCGAAATTCGAACCAAAATCAGTGAAGTGTCCACATCAACTTACTATCGCTGAAAGCTAGAAGCGACAGAACCTACGTAGCTCATGAAAATTCCTCACATTCTGAGGTGTCGGTCACGCCTCTTGCTACATTCCTAGCTATGCCATATAGATACATAGCTGATCATAGTCAAGTGTGAAGAGAGTACGTGCACTTTATCCCTTTTATTAATAATCGAAGAGTAACGTTACCCCTAGTTTAACCAAAAATTTTGCTTAGGAATATGAGGCTTTCAGACAGCAAACGTAAGGAGTAATATTGCTATGCAATATTTTTGTTTACACCGGGTCTAAACTTACTTTTCGTTTTTTAATAAAGCCATATGCGGCGGTTTAGAACGATCAAATTATTACTGTATTAGAAACAACCGAAATATAACTAATAAATATTTATCTTATATCTATTTTTGTAAATAAAAATGAATGTTCGTATTGCCTCGTACGCCCGCGAAAAAATGCAATAAATAAAATGATTTTATGTCTGTCGTATAAGGGTTACTTACTACCTAGTCATCCGTACGTGACATTACAACGTGTGCTAACAGCAATTTATGTCATAAAAATAAATAACCTAGTTATATTGCGCAATTACAATGAATGCATAATTCACTTCGCAGGTGATATACCTATTAGCAAGTGAAATGAGAATTGAATACCATTATGACCTTGCTATACGCTATAAGATATTTTTGCATAAAAACCTGTAATTTCTCAACAATAATTGATTGTTACTTACGTATTACAATCTGATGAATAATAAAATTGACTAAACTGTTTTGTAGGTAAGCTATTTATATTTAACATCATCATATCAGCCGCATGACTCTCACTGCTGGGTACAGGCCTCCCCTAAAGATCTCCACGACGATCGGTCCTGCGCTGCCCGCATGCAGCGGCTTCCCAAAGGGATTTTGACTTTGACTTTGTTTTTCCTCCTCCTCGTCGTCATTATATCATCCAAACGAGTGTTATAATGTTGTACCTACTGAATTTCTTAATGTAACTCGTCGAGCGTGGGCGCGGGGAGATGAGCAACGTCCTTTTGCTCGGATATTGTAATGTTGGCAGTAAGCTTACCAGAACCCTTTATAGAGGATTCAAAGCATGGGTGTAGATAAATAGCATTAGGGAATATCTGTGGTCTGTGGGTCCTGAAAAAATCAGACGGCGCGCCGTTCCAGTACCTTTCTGCTTCTGCCCTTACAGCTGTTGCCTAAAGCTATTAAATGTTATTCAATCTTTATAAGTATAAGCTAGATCAGGGATGTGAACTCAGACGGATTCTAATTTAGAAATTTGGGCTGTTAGTAGACATTTTCTGTCCTCTAAGCACTAGTTACACAATGAAAATATTATGACACGTCAAAATTATATCACGATTGTGTTGGTACGTTAAATATCAGCATTTAGAACTCTACCAGCCTTTCTAACCTAGAGAAATTGAAATAATTTGTCAATAAGAATTTAACTTGAGACTAGAAAGAACTAGAAAATTGCAATAACATTTTCAATCGATAAATTTTCGTTGTGTAAAACACAAGAAACACAAGGAGGACAAATAATTTAAGATAATTAAATGCTTAGAGCTATCAGTTCAAATATTTTAAAAACCGGCCAAGAGCGAGTCGGACTCGCGCAGGAAGGGTTCCGTACCAAAAAACGGCAAGAAATTACGTTTGTTGTATGGGAGCCCCCCTTAAATATTAATTTTATTCTGTTTTTAGTATTTGTTATAGCGGCAACAGAAACACATCATCTGTGAAAATTTCAACTTTCTAGCTATCACGGTTCATGAGATACAGCCTGGTGACAGTCAGACAGACAGACAGACGGACAGCGGAGTCTTAGTAATAGGGTCCCGTTTTTACCCTTTGGGTACGGAACCCTAAAAACTATCTGCCGTATTCATTAACTTAATTCTATTTAGGCACTGAACCATTAAAATATGTTTTATCTTTATCATTTGGCAAAAAAGTAAAAGAAACAAAACATATTAGTATTATACTTATTAGCCTCCTATAACTTTGCATGTTTTTATGAATAAAGTAGTAAATCTTTTATTTTTTTCTATATTATTTTGAAGTTATCATACTGTATATCACTACGGAAAGCCATAGAGATAGCTGTGACGAATCACATATTACTCTGAGGACCGTCGTCGTGCGAGGTGTTCGAATCTGAGTGCAAAAACCTCTATTTCACGACGAATTGGATTTATAAACCTGTCAGTGAAATGAATATGAGTGGAAATATCTGAAAATGTACTTCCTATATGCCTATATAGTACTGCCTAGTAATGATTTATTTTAGTCTTCATATAGTTCTTATAGCTGAGACCTTGGAAGAACTGAACACAATGCTCGAAGATCTCTGTGGTGCTTCCCAAAGAGTGGGTCTCAGGATGAACATGGATAAGACGAAAATCATGTCGAATGCCCATGTTGTGCCCGCTCCAGTTCATGTTGGGAACACTACACTTGAAGTTGTTGATGATTACGTATACCTAGGACAGGCAGTCCAGTTATGTAAGTCCAACTTCGAAAAAGAGATCTCTTGTCGAATCCAACTCGGATGGCCAGCATTCGGGAAGCTTCGAAAAATCTTCGCGTCCGATTTACCTCAGTGGCTCAAGACGAAAGTCTATGACCAGTGTGTGTTGCCAGTGATGGCTTACGGCAGTGAAACGTGGTCGCTAACTATGGGTGTTATAAGAAGGCTCAAGGTAATCCAGCGTGCTATGGAGAGAGCCATGCTCGGCGTTTCACTGCGTGATCGAATCAGAAATGAGGATGATCCGCAGGAGAACTAAAGTAACCGAAATCGCTCGAAAGATTGCTCAGCTGAAGTGGCAGTAGGCTGGATACGATGGCCGTTGCGGTGGAAAGGTTCTGGAATGGCGACCGCTCACTGGACGACGCTCCGTGGGTAGGCCCCCGACAAGGTGGGCCGACGATCTGGTGAAGGTCGCGGGAAGCCGCGAGGTGCGGGCGGCACAGGACCGATCGTCATAGAAATCCTTGGGGGAGGCCTATACCCAGCAGTGGGTGACGTGCGGTTGATGTGATGATGATGATGATGAGTCTTTCTGACCAAGAAAAGATGTGCAATAGGTACATACTCGTGAAATACCAAAATAACAAATTTTTTAAATAAAGTTTTAAAAGTCCAAAATAATTTGTTGATTTTGATTATAAATAAAACAGTTGATAATAAAGATTGATGATTCATGGAAATGGTAATTTATAACTTTAATATATTGATGAGAGGCTTAAGTCTACACGTGGTCTGCACCTTGTACTACTGTACTTGTGTTTCCAAGAAATTTCGAAATGACCTTGTGTTTAATTCATAATTTTGTCTAGCTTTGTTGAACAAAAAACATATTTTAATCAATATCTATACTTACAAGCTTCTTTTTGGAACTCTGTTGTTTGACATTGACATTTTCTTCGGGTTATTTATTTAGATTTTGTTTTTGTACAAATATTTTTTCACTTCTCATGCTCATAAATTCTCGTAAAGTATAGGCTGCATAAAATCGCTTTTGATGCTCTAGTGCATAAAGTAATATCTTCGTCTAAGTCTCAGACTCTAAGACAAAGTTCGTCAAGTAAACAGCAACAGACACAATTAAACTTCGTAAAATAAACTTGTTATTTCATTCTGTTTTTTCAACATAATCCATGTTATATTATAATACCTTTTTTGCAATATTGCTGTTTAATTTCCTCAAAATTGAAGTGATAAGCAACCCATGTGCGTGCGTTTTATGCACTTGTTGTACAATCTACTATTTTAATGTTTATTTATAACATTTGCTAGAATTTCCTCTTTTATTTGAGATAGAGTGTACAGAGTGGGTCATATCCATATTAAAACGTAACTACTTTTTAGGGTTCCGTAGCCTAAAAGGCAAAAAACGGAACCCTTATAAATTCGTCATGTCTGTCTGTCTGTCTGTCTGTCCGTATGTCACAGCCTTTATTCCGAAAGTATTAAGACTACATAGTTGAAACTTGGTAGGTAAATGTATTCTGTTAACCGCTTAACGAATTTAATACAAAAATAAGAAAAATAAAAGATTAAGGGGGGCTCCCCATACATGGAACTGAAACTGAAAAAAATGTTTTTCTTCAAACCAACACGTGTTGGGTGTCTATAGATAGGTCTTTCAAAATGACATTGAGGTTTCTAAGACAACTTTTTTCTCAAAGTCAACCGTTTGAAAGATATACACCGCCAAAGTGATAAAATGTGTGTCCCCCCCCCCCCCCCCCCCTTTAACTTTTGAAATAAGAGAGTGAAAAATCTAAAAAAAATATATGCTGTAGATCTTAATAAACACTTTCAACCAAAATTAGTTTGAACGAGATATAGGAATTAGTTTTTGAGATATAGCACATTTTCAAAAACCGCAAATATAACTTTGTCATTCATACCAACACTGTGAAAAACAAAGTTATTTTTGCAGACGAAAAATGATAGGTGGTATTAAATATGGTATGGTATAAGGTAACTACGGAACCCTACGGCGCGTGGCCCGACACGCACTTGGCCGGTTTTTCAATTATAATTAATTCGAAGATGTACGATTAAAAGTTTTGAAAACAGTATTCACAAGATATTATTAGCATGTGTCGCCGGATTTAAGATAATATCATTTAATTCCATTTCGTGTTTTCGTCTCGCTGTGATCCAGACGGGATACAATGTAAAGTAATTATGCTTAGAACTTGAGCACATACGGGCTTATAATTAGAACACGTTACGAAAATACGTGAAAGTAATTTTATTAATTTAACGTAATTAATTACTTCGTGGAATTTATAAGAGTTAATTTAAAAAAATTAAATTGGGTAAAATATTGCCTATCACACACATGTAAACTTTGTAAAACTATCTAAAATATGATAATATAGAAGTAAAATTTTCCCCATATTTATGTGATCCTGAGCCCCTACTCAAATGGTCAACATTCTATTCATTTTAACGCTACGCTTACTATTAAAGTTTTAAAATAAGCCGTAAACTATAAAATTACGTGCCGTAAGCTTGTCAATTCCATACAATATGTCAAAGTCTGTGATTTATTTATATAAGTTTGCGACATGTGATTTAATCGTCTATTGTCCATATTTAAATTTTAAAAGTAAGCGTAGCGTTCAAACGAATAGAAAGTTGACCATTTGAGTAGGGGGACAGGGGGCCTACTCAAGTGGCCATTCTACTAACAATAACGCTAGTAGAATAGAATGACAATGTATGGGATTGACATATGTCACGTGATCAAGCGTAACGAATTTGTTAATTCGTACCCAAGTGTACAATGTTTCTATTTGATGAAATAAAACTGTGATCTTACCTTATATGAAACAAATAGTCGTCCATCGGATGCCTGTGACTGTTTAACAAACATAACATTGCATTATTGTTAATTTAAAACCCTAACTAATCCAAAATCAAGTCAAATCAAATTGCACAAAAACGTTTCTAAGCGTTTCTCTATACAAAACTCGACGCTTCAACGTTTTCGACACGAATTTCGTACCCAAGTGTACAAATGCATAGCAAACGCTTGTTCTATTCTACAACCACAGAATACATAAAACTAAAACACGGACAGTCTCGTCTCGTAAATTCGGGTGCATTCTGACAGACTAGCCGCTGAGTCATCGGTCATTTAAATTCGTCCTAGTTATCGTAGTGATTATTTCCTCTGTGCTAGTTATTTTCAGCCCCTGATTTTTTCAGCACGCACTAATGTGGTTCGAGTAATAGCACATTACAGCCGAGAATATAAGGGAGGATGCCTGTCTAGGATGCACAAAACAACAGATAAAAAAAAATTCTATAGTAAAAAAACGGCCATGCAGCGCGATTTTTAGTCAGTTTCATCCACTAATCTTGTCTGTCTATAGTAAAAAATATGGCCGCGCAGCGCCACTTTTAGTCACTATCATCCACCAATCTTGTCTTGTCTACAATAAAAAATACGACCGCGCAATGGCATTTTTAGTCAGTTGCATTGCATCTACGTACTCTTGCTTGTCTATAGTAAAAACCGGCCAAGTGCGAGTCGGACTCGCGCACGAAGGGTTCCGTAACAAAAAACGTCAAAAAAATTACGTTTGTGGTATGGGAGCCCCCTTAAATATTTATTTTACTGTGTTTTTAATATTTGTTGTTATAGTGGCAATAGAAATACATCATCTCTGAAAATTTCAACTGTCTAGCTAGCTGTTGTCGTTATTAATATCGAGTAAAAACGGCAAAAAAAAACACGTTTGTTGTATAGGAGCCCCTTTAAATATTTATTTTATTCTGTTTTTACTATTTGTTGTTATAGCGGCAACAGAAATACATCATCTGTGAAAATTTCAACTGTCTACCTGTTGTCTTTATTTATATCGAGCAAAAAACGGCAAAAAATCACATTCGTTGTATGGGAGCCCCCCTTAAATGTTTATTTTATTATGTTGTTAATATTTTTGGTTATAGCGGCAACAGAAATACATCATCTGTGAAAAATCCAACTGTCTACTTGTTGTCGTTATTTATATCGAGCAAAAAACGGCAAAAAAATCACATTTGTTGTATGGAAGCCCCCCTTAAATATTTATTTTATTGTGTTTTTAATATTTATTGTTATAGCGGCAACAGAAATACATCATCTGTGAAAATTTCAACTGTCTAGCTGTCACGGTTCATTAGATGCAGCCTTGTGTTGTGACAGATAGACAGACAGACAGACAGCGGAGTCTTAGTAATAGTGTCCCGTTTTTACCCTTTGGATACGGAACCCTAAAAAAGGGCCGCGCAGCGCGATTTATTGTCAGTTTCATCCACTAATCTTGTCTGTTTACAGTAAAAAAGGGGGTCGCGCTACTCGCGCTGCGCCGTTTTTATTTATTCACTAATCTTATAATACGCGGTTTCATCCGGGCGGACGGGTAGCTTGCGCAGCAAGGCTTGCGTGATTGGAGCATGTATGCGAGATTTCACAGCGAGACCCGCTAAATTAAAAAAATGCCTGTCACAGCTTAGCGCCAGCCGCACGCCTAGAAACCTTGCTTGTCAAATGCGTCAAATGTCTGTCAGATAGAAACCCAACTCGGGCCACGCTTTATTATTAAAAAAAAAATTTAGAGACACTGACACCACCTACCATAGACGTAGCACATCCCTTCGGTATAAACCAGATGAGCTCTTCGCCCCAAAACGAGCCGACAGAGAGGTCAAGTAGATGTGTGTGTCCTTTTCTTCATTAGGGTGACCAAACTGTATGGTTGGTCGAAGACATACTTATTACTTTAAACTGTTTAATATAAACTTAGGTACTTAGGTAGTTCTATATTTACAATTAATACTTTTGCCAAGTTTTTAAAAGGTTGCTTGCTCGTTTGTTTGTGTTTTCGTTTGTTTGTTTGAGCACAAATTTTGCAAACGATTTTATACTAACTTCCCGATGAACTAGAGACTTGAAACTTTGAACACAGAACTAGAAGGTAATGTATAGTATCATTGAGCTGATCTGACGATGGAGCCGGAAGAACGCCACAGGAACACTATGATGAAACCATACAACCCCATCGTGTTTGGGTTCGTTAGAATCGTCTCGGCAAGTACTCTGTTGGGGAATAATATCCAAGGGGCTGATGAAGGAGCCGGAAGAAGGCCATTGGAACTTTGTAATAAAATCATGCAACCCCATCGAGTTTGGGTTTGTTTGAATCGTATTGACGAGTACTCTGATAGGAAATAGTTTCCAGGGTCTAATGATGAAGCCGAAAGAAGGCCACTGGAATTCTGTAATAAAACCATGCAACCCCATTGAGTTTGAGCTCGTTTGATTCCTCTTGACGAGAGCTCTGATAGGAGGTGGTATATTTTCAGTTTAGCTCGTTAACTAAAAAGCAGAAACTATTTTTTTTTTATAAACAAGTTATTTATCGCGTTTTTATTAATTTTTTTTGTTTTGATTTATAAATATAGTAAATATGGTAATACAATAGTAAAAATGGTAAACAATGTCAAAAGGTCAAAATAGCTACTAATTTTGTTTTCGGGTTGATTTTGATATTACTGGGTTGAAAAAAAAAAAGAACAAGAAAAACATTTGGCCGCCACCTTGAAATTTTTTATATTTTTAACATTGTGTTGCTGTTTTCTTGTCAAAATAGTACCAAAACCCGAGTTTCATCGAAATCGGCGCCCACAAACAAAAAAGTTGCCAACCATCTTAGACTTTTTAATATTTTCAACATTGCGTTGTTGTTTTCATGTGGAAATAGTGCCAAAAACCGAGTTTCATCGAAATCGGCCCATAAACAAAAAAGTTGGCCGCCATCTTGAATTTTTTAATATTTAAAAAATGCGTTGTTATTTTCTTATCAAAATAGTGCCAAAAACAGAGTTTCATCGAAATCGGCCCACAAACAAAAAAGTTGGCCGCCATTTTGAATTTTATATACTTAAAAACTTACTTTGTAATTTTCTTGTCTAAATAGTATCAAAAACCGAATTTCATCAAAATCGGCATACAAACTTAAAAGTTGGCCGCCATCTTGGATTTTTTAATATTTTAAAAATGCGTTGTTATTTTCTTATCAAAATAGTGCCAAAAACCGAGTTTCATCGAAATCGGCCCACAAACAAAAGAGTTAGCCGCCATTTTGAATTTTATGACTTAAAAAAATATTTTGCAATGTTCTTGTCTAAATAGTACCAAAAACCGAATTTCATCAAAATCGGCCTACATACGTAAAAGTTGGCCGCCATCTTGGATTTTTTAATATTTTCAACACTGCGTTATTATTTTCTTGTCGAAATAGTACCATAAACCGAGTTTCATCGAAATCGGCGCATAAACATGAATTTGATTATTAATATTAACTTTACTCCTCGCCTGCGACTTCCAGTTATTTCAATTGATAGAACAATTTCGTTTTTATGAAATCTGAAATGGTGTAGTATTTATGGTCACCCTAGTTTTGTAAAAGAATATTTCCTGAATATTGAAATTCTAAAATTGAAATTCGGCGCCAAAGTCAAAATCGGATAGGAGTTGCCAGGATTGACAATTGAATTTATACAACTATAATAATGCTGATTAGCATTATTGTAGAAATCTAATTAAATCAAAAGAGTAAGTTCAGTTTTATTTTATAATTACTATGTGTTATTCTAAATTAATATTTTTCTAAATTAATATTTAAGTAATATATTTTCAATATTCCACTCCGAATCCTTAACTTTGATACAATTGTGCGAACGAGACACCGACCTCCACATAGTGTTGTTTCATTCACACAGTAGAGTCTTCAGTCAATGTCATCGATAGAATTTCAACTCTATGACAAAGGCAATAAAGTTGAATTTTTTTTAAACGAATAGTGAGAATTTTTGTATAGTACTCACTCCCTATATAAACCTCCTTGCCACCTACATAAAAAATTAAAACAATAAGAATAAATATTTTTTTTTACTGTCATTTTCAATGACAAAATTGCAAAGGTACACCCCCCCTGGATCCGCCAATAATTCCAGTACAAGGCTTGTATAATACTGTTCTGCTAAAATGCGAGAACATACAATTTTCTGAGTAAAAATGAGATTTTTTTAAATTGGTTCATGCGGCCATGTAAGGCCGGTTCCATAGCACATATTTTGCTCTACACAATCAACAAAAACATCTACACAAAACATTGTTTCGCGAAACATTTTTGTGTAGAGAAACAATGTTTTTGTTTTGGAAAACACGTACACAAACAAAACATTTTGCGCGGGTCGAGGGGCAGGGTATTGTCGTAGTCTGTGGCAGGGTTGCCAGATGTCTTAATCAGTAAATCGCAGAAAATCAGCCCGCGAATCCATTTCTGATTGAAGTAGCCCAAAATATATAAATATTAAATATAAATATTGTATTAAAATTAAATCGAAAATTAAAAGTGTTCTGTTATAGGTTTTATGCTTAAACTAGGTTTTTAAAACAGCCAAATATTATGAATACTGTGATGACTGATGATGCTACGTGTATATGTTTTATTTAAATGTTAATGGAAGTTAACTGAATTTAAATTTCAATAATGTTTTTTTAAGTGAGCTATTTTAGTATTAAGAGAAATAGTGCGTCTGTACACATATCGTTTGTATTTTAAATTGCTATCTGTAATTCATACTCAAAATTATCAAACAATCATACACTTAAGTAGGTACCGTAAACTGGGGTGATTAGCAACTTGGGTGGTGAATAATATACAGCTAGGTACATTTTCAATATGAAAAATTGAAAATGAGCTTATTGGGCCTGTTCTTAAAACACTTTTCTATAAAATTAATGTCATTTTGATCTTATTTACCTATTTTTTTTTCTATCAAAAATGTCAACGATGTTAGTCACCACACCACGCATGTTGCTAGTCACCCAATTTACCGGTATGTCAAATCATTTTTCATAATTCCGAAAAAAATATTGATTTATTATTTTATTTTTTACTAGCGGCCGCCCGTGACTTTGTTTTTCATTATTTCCAAGCATCTCCAATACTTATTACGGAATAGTATATTTTCAATATTATTATTAATTAGGCATTAACATAAAACTGTATCATTATATTCATAATATTTGGCAATTATTTAAATAAAGCTAATAAATGTTGCATTTTGTTTTACTCTAATAATTAAACTAACTAAACTACTACTAATAATTAATTTAAACTAACGGCCAAAAAAAATTACCACAACAATCCAATTGAACACGATTTAATTGGTTTTTAGGGTTCCGTACCCAAAGGGTAAAAGCAGGACCTATTACTAAGACTACGCTATCCGTCTGTCTGTCTGTCTGTCTGTGTGTTACCAGGCTGTATCTCATGAACCGTGATAGCTAGAAAGTTGAAATTTTCACAGATGATGTATTTCTGTTGCCGCTGTAACAACAAATACTAAAAACGGAATAAAATTAATATTTAAGGGGGCTCCCATACAACAAACGTAATTTTTTGCCATTTTTTGGTACGGAACCCTTCGTGCGTGAGTCCGACTCGCACTTGGCCGGTTTTGTTCAAGTCACTAGTAGACATGAGGTGGCAACATAATTTTACTGACAGTTTGAGCTGTTAAATCATTGCACCGAATTAGGGGTCGGAGTATAGTGATTTCAATATTATTTATTGCTTTTTAGAGGTAGAATGGGGTTTTGAAGTCCGTTTTTTTGTTTTTCAAGACAATTTTTTATTTTTTTTATTTTTAGTGTAATTACCTTCTGCATTAGATATAAATATTATCTTGGTAGATAGAAAAATCGGTTTTGCCAAACGTGAGAAAATCGCGGACAACCATGCATACGGGTCAAACTGAGAAGAGAACCTCCTTTTTTGAAGTCGGTTAAAATACCAAAATATTGTCCTAAGTGTAACAAATACTTTTCTGAAAACCGTATCAAAATCGGTTCAGCAAAAAGCGAGATAATCGCGGATACACATACCTACATATTACGAGTCAAACTAAGAACCTTCTTTTTTTGAAGTTGGTTAAAATACTAAAACCTTCTAAGTGTAACAAATACTTTTCTGAAAACCGCATCAAAATCGGTTCAGCCAAACACGAAATAATCGCGGACAAACAGACATACAATACATACAAACATACATACATACAGGTCAAATTAAGAACATCATTTTTTGTTTTTTTGAATACGGTTAAAAATAGATTGACACACCCATTTTTATCTACGCCATCCACCGAACTTACAGTTTTTTGTCATTTTAAAAGCTCTCATTACTTTCCATGGTTAGAGTTTGGTGACCACTCTACGGTGATCGATGACTCAGCGATTAGTCTATTGGAATGCACACAATGTAATAAAAAATCACTACGTTTTGTCTTTGTCTGTCGTGTCGTTGAGCGTCGGCGACTTAATAATTATAACCAATTTTCTATAAAACAAATCCTTGCTCAGTGCCCATGTGCTTTTTAAATAATATTAATACGTAGGTAATACGTACAAAGGCACTTAGGTACCTATATACTTACTGGGTAAGTAACTACTTATTACATCAAATCAATCAAAACACCGCAATGGTTTTCAATAAGACTTATCTTATGAACTTATCAATAAATTACTTACCTATATTTTATTTCAGATATACAAAACCTATAAATAAATAAGTAATGTTATTGCGGAATATAATTGGCAAGAAATGTTGAACAAACAAAAGGCAGAGACTAGAGGTGTTTACAATTGGTTTACAAGTGATCATGTAGGTAAATAATACTAAATACTTAGTGGTTTTATTTAAACATTGTGGTACCTATTAAGTACATTACATAATAATAAGATCAAAATACCGCAATAGTTTTCAATAGTCTATTATTTACCTAAACTGTTATTAACCCAATCTTGTAACCCAAATTGTACTTTTTAATAATTTATCTATTATTTATTCCAGATACATACAATTCAATATAGGTTTAATGACTTCGCAGAATATAATAAACTAGTACCTCTTAAATTGGCAAGAAAAGATGCCGGGAAGCTAGTACCGAAGAAAACCATAGTAACGAATATTTTACTCCAAGCGACAAGCAAGACTATGAAACTTTAGGTACTGTAATAATAATATAAAGGAGCATGCTGGAAAAATGACTGCTGGCTGTTGTGTACTTCGTACTTTAAAAATCATGTATTGTATTGGTTTACATCTAATTATAAAATAAATATTGATTATTATGCTAACCTTTCTTCATTTTGTCTACTATCATATCTACCAAACAAAACTTAAGTAAATCTAGGCCCATGGCCAGGAAAACTCATTTTGAATGTAGTAGGTAGATTCAACATTTTTAGAACACTTAGAAATTTGTCCGGACTATGTTCGGCTTTGTAATTTGTCCGGCTATTGAGCGGTGTAATACTTGTTATAAAACATACATATCAGTAGTGTTCGAAAGAAATGTCCCAAAATGTATGGAATCTGGCCCACTATTTACTTACCTATTTTATGGTATACTATACCAAAAAATAGGTAAAGACACGATAAACAGTTTCTAATCATACAATTTATCTAAAATAACTTTGTGTTTTGGAAGGAACATTTTATGTTGTGCTTTAAAACGTAAGCACACAACAAAAATAGGTAATTACATTACGCTGGAATACATCATTTTCAGTTAGTTGTTTTTGAAAAAAAAAATGTCCGGACTTTTATTGAAATGTCCGGATTTTTGACAGGACTTTCAAAATTTTGAAATAGGTAATAATCCTTACTAATATTATAAATGCGAAAGTCCGTTTGTTTGTATGTTTGTTACGCCTTTGCGCCTTAACTTCTGAACCGATCATCATGAAATTTTGCATACACGTTGTCAGGGGTACAGAGAAAGACAGGGTACCTTTCATCCCGAAAAAAAGTTATATTCCCGAGGGATAGCAAAAAACTTTTCACGCAGACGAAGTCGCGGGCGGAAGCTAGTAAATCTAGTAAATAAATAATAGCTAGTAAATAAATCAAAATGGTAAATGGTAGGTAGCCATGAACACATTTTATTAACGGTGTGAAAACGTGATGAAAACAACGAATAATACCTAATAATTAGTTTTCAAAATTAGAAAATGAGGCGCGTGTGTGCGCTAGCGTACGACTACATTCTGTATCTACAGGGTCTCGGCGTTCGCTCCGCTACACAAGAATCGAATAGCTCAGTCGACAATCGCAGACGCTAAAACAGCCACTTGGGTACCATTTGATTACGCAACGTTATCGTTAACCACAGATCACACAGTAGGTACACACAGAACAACGCAAACGATCGAAAAAAAGTAGCGTCATTTCTGTATCTTAACCATTAACTTTTATTTATAATAGTTATTTTTGTTTTATTTTATTATTTTTTCATTTATTTGCTATAAATAAAGAATATTGCAAAAAAGTAAAAAGAAATATAGTGTAATACTTAAGAAACCAAAAACAATATATCATGTCCTCTTTTATTAACCTATATTACTTTACTCTTTGAAATCGAGAGAATGAGCGGAGCGTTCATCGATAACGCCAGAGCGTTGAACGTTGTAGAAAGAAAAACGCTTGGAAACGTTTGCCACTTGAGTAGGCCCCCTGGTACTTTGATGACGTATTGTTTTACAAAAAAATAGTCTATAATCTTTGTCGTTTTTCATGTCTAGGGCGAGTTAGTTTGACTACTGGTAAAAAAAAATCCCGTAGTCACATTGGTGTGGTAAGAAGGTGTAACCACGGGTCGGTTCCGTGGCAACTTTACTAGAGAATGTATGGTGCGCGTGCACAGTCACACACAGATTAAAATCAACATACTGTACCACAACATAAGCGCACTGAAGTGAAGTTAGTTACATCTGTTGGATATTGTCAAATTAATCGTATTGTACTGAAGAAACCTGAAAATGGTGCGGCTAACTTTTATATTTGCGTCCAACCACAAAGTGAGGGTCGTTTCTACAATTCCATAAACATAATAGGCTTCGCTCGAGAGCCGGGCACTACTTATAAGTATATAATAATTTACTTGAATATTTTATTACCTAACTAGTATTAAAAACAATGTAGAATCCTTATTTCATATTATAAATGCAAAAGTCCGTTTGTTTGTTACGCCTTCACGTCTTAACTACTGAACCGATCATCATGAAATTTTGCATACATGTTCTTAGGGGTACAGAGAAGGACATAGGGTACCTTTCATCTCAAAAAAATGTATAGTTCCCGAGGGATAGCAAAAAAATCTTTCCACGCAGACGAAGTCGCGGGCGGCCGCTAGTGACAAATTTCACTTCATTTCATTTCAGGTAGGTAGGTAGGTCATATTTGGACTCATTTTTTCGTGAGAATTTATGAGATTTAATGAAATCTTTCAGTTTAAATGCGAGAAACGTGTATAGAGCTCTAAAGTGAAGAAATAAAAAAAGCAGTACATAATGTAATCAGCATATGATAACAACACTAAAAAAATAGTTGAAACCAAAACGTAGTTACTTCAAAACCATTTGTCTCTTGAAAAATTTCTTTAACTGTAGACGGGTAGATACTTGTTTTGCACTGCCCATATTTTTTATATTAAATTAAAGTACCTAATTGACCGTTTTAAAGTTTCAAAGATACTAACATCGAGAACAAGTAAGAAAAATTTTAATTCAGCATTATGAGTCGTATTTAAAGCAGCGCCGAAACTTTTAATCCATGGTTAGGGACAGCTTTATGTTTTCAACAATACCTATTTTTTACATTATGTATTCTGTTTATGCTTTTGACCTAGAAATTAAATAAGTTAAGTTCTAAAGTATTAAGTTTTAGAAGGCTGTGTGAACTTCTGAACTTAAACTTAAGTCACAGAGAGCTTAGAATATCAAGTAAGTATCAGCAGTTTTTTTTACAAGTTTAGTGATAATCACAATGATTTTTTAGTTTGAAAAATTGCGTTAATCGTTGTCGTGTTATAAAGCAAATTTTGAAAACATTTTTGAAGACAAGAAGGTAAATAAATTATAAAATTATTGAATACAAATATTTCACAGCATCAAAGATTCTTGGCTTATACCTCTAGCGCGGACCCATAGAAATCGAATCTTTCTGAGAGAAAAAAGTTCCAGGAGAAAAAATATATTTTCCATATTAAAGTTTAAATTTCAAAAGAGCCTAATGCTATACAGATAGAACCTAAAGTTGCGTATCCACTGGGTCAGTACCCGTAGCACGAATATCTATCACAAAAAAACGCGCGTAAAATAATTCGATACAGTAATTTTGTATGGGAAATTTATACAGAGCCATCTACCGCTGAAAAGCGAAATGGCTTTAGACAATATCGAGTACCTCTTTTTTATCAGCACAATTATCTTGCTTGAAAAAAAGTTATTGGAGCTACTGCACAATACATTAAAGTATATTTTGATGTAGAATTCAATACGTTCCGCTATTAATTACGCCAAAAATATGACCAGCGACAAGCTCATTTGATGATATTCTGATTGTTTTTACAATCATATGTGAGGTTTATACGCAATTTAATACTTGTAGCTACTAGATAATATCTTTACCTTGTCGTATGTTTTTTTCTGTGGCTACAACTTTTACGATGTCGTTTTCTATATAAAAATATGGCCCGCGCAAACCATGTTTTCCTATCATGGTTTAAGGCTACAGAACTTTATAGTTATTTCTTGAATCGAAGGCTACAGAACTTTATAGTTCTGTTAGTCTCAATTAAATTATATGTATAGACACGAGCTAAGAATTAATTGATCACCCATCCAATGATCAGCATTCGCAAAACTTCCACAATCGTACAGGATGAAATAAACGAAAACGAGTTCTTCAAATCGTAAATGCATTTATACTGAATCTCAGTTTGATTTTACTTCATACACATTATGTTATTGTTTTAAAGTTGTATAAAAAAGTGCGAGTTGGACTCGCGTACGAAGGGTTCCGTACCAAAAAACGGCAAAAAAATCGGTATTGTTGTATGGGAGCCCCCTAAAATATTTATTTTATTCTATTTTTAGTATTTATTGTTATAGTGGCAACAGAAATACATCATAATATGTGAAAATTTCAACTGTCTACCTGTTGTCGTTATTAATATCGAGCAAAAAACGGCAAAAAAATTACGTTTGTTGTATGGGAGCCCCCCTTAAATACTAATTTTATTCTGATTTTAGCATTTGTTGTTATAGCGGCAATAAAAATACATCATTTGTCAAAATTTCAACTGTCTAGCTATCACGGTTCATGATATACAGCCTGGTGACAGACCGACGGACAGCGGAGTCATAGTAATAGGGTCCCGTTTTTAGCCTTTAGGTACGGAACCCTAAAAAGAAAATAATATTAAAACCAGAAATAGACTTAACGCTTTTAATATGTACTAATTTACGCCATGGTATGTACACGTGTAAGTACTTGATCTACCTTTAGGAATATTTGACATTGGAGGAACACTAACCATTTAATTAATTGTCTTTTATTATTTATATAAAGTGTTAAGTTTTTTGTAATATTTCGCTAATAATCACAAAAAACTGTTTAATGAATAACATTTTAATTCCCTAAGTCTTTAAAGTATTCGCAGTTCTTGTACACATAATTACGTTTGATGTTTCGAGTCAGATAAACACAACTTTTACAATTATGGAAATAAGTTTTTTTACATAGAATTATTTTTAGCCGAATTTTAACGGGCTTCAAAACCGGTCGTATAAAGGTTACATAAACAAGTTTTTATATTCCGATAACGGTGGCGCTAGTGTTTATACTGCGTACTATTACGCATAGGTAGATATTAGTTCTCTTTTTTCCCGCTGTCATTCAGGTTTGCCTGTGCGATCGCACTCACAGTTTTCCAAAGTCAGTCTTCTTATCACCGCTGTACGGGGCGTACGCTGTGCAGTCGGATTTTCGCGGGAAACTATTCTCGTAATCGACTCTTGTAGTGTCATTACAAAGAGGGTAGATAACGCGTCAAAAAAAGTATATAGATACTCTGTGTAAAAAGTGTAATTTAAAAAGTTGTGACAAGTTTGAATTTAGAAGAAGTGCAAAAAGTTTTTAGGTGCATGTGTGAAAATTGAGAAGTGATTTGGATGTTTTTTCATCAAAAACCGTAAGAATGTTCCAAAGAAATATTATTCCTTTAAGCAGGAATATCAATTGCGATGATCGTTGTTTTTCGTATGTTTCCGATTCAGCTGTGCAAATGTTCACATCTTGTGACGCGGATTATAATAATTTGCATAATATGGTGCATATATTATTTTTACTTAACGGCATGTCTGAAAATAATATCAGTCGTAGATATGTAATGCTAAAGTAAAAAATATTAATGACCAATTAGACGATTCTTAATGACAATCATTGTTCATTAATGTCGTGACCATAGACATAGAAAAATTTTCACTGCGCTCAAGAAGACCAACAAAGCGTGGAAAAGAGAAGTTAACATCATACGGACACGGTCTATGTAAAAAAGAGACAAAGGATCAAGTGACATGTGCCAACATTTTTTACAGTAAGAGCCCCTAGCGTCCCGCCTAGCAAATGAGCAATCACAGTTTGTTTAAAATATTTGTTAATCTTAATTATAATTTAAAATAAAGGTATCGTGGAGCCATGGTGTCTTGTGCCCTAAGTTATTGTGATGTGACAAAAAGAAATAATCCAAGTAATTACACTTTTCACAGGTAAATAAGATATTGCCACACAATTCTCTAAAACCAAATTTCTCTACATTTATTCGTTTATCGACGAAGAAAACAATTATGGAACATAGTTTATTAATTTTCTTTGCCGAATATAGTCATATTTTATGAATCTAAGTCATATTTTACGTATCTCATATAAAATGTATGCATTCGTTTTTGGATCACCTGTTTATTGACATTGTTGTTCTTTGACATTCTATTTCTATGGTCGTGACTATGAACAGTTTTATAGGATTAAGCGTTTATACATATCTCTTTACGCAACATTTTACCTCTAGAACACGTATTTTAGTTGGCAAATAAATGTTTACTTATTATTTTAAAGAAAAATCGGCGTAATAATAAACTTTTTGAAATAAAGAGCAATATTAAAAGCACTGACGTACCTATCTAAGTATAACTTTATGAGAAAAATGTGTATGATTTAATGTATTTAAAAAGTCTTTACATTTATTATTAAATTCAAATAAAAATAATACACTATTTCACTATAAAAGACTACACATATTTGCTAAAAACACAATGGTTTGTTAAAAGAAAGAGTAACATAAACTTATACATTGACAGTACCTAACAATTTCCATAAACATGAAAAAAGGTTTTTTGTTAAAGCAAAACCTTCAAAAAACCCATTAAACAGCTCCAATAAAGAGCAATAAATATACAAATCTGCATTTATAGATGTATTTACGCAAATTAAAGGAACGTCTTTTGAAGTAATTTTTTTTAGTTTATTTTTATTGCAGTCATAACTAGTAATAAAATTTATAAAGAAAGTCCTTTGAAGTGATAATACAGAATATTTTTCATATTCTCTTACATTGTATATTATTATAATTAAGCTCCTCACAAAAAACTCAGTTTCGCCACAGCTTATCATAGTTCATACATATATTAAGCTTTAATTAAAAATATGAAATGGTCTTTCGGTCTGTTTCATGAATAAAATTCGCAAATTATGAATGAAGTAAGTAAATGACGTTTAAGAAAGAATAAACAAAACAAATTTTAATGCCAAGGTAAAAGCACTTGTTACAGAAATGATGTAATATAACTACGTCTGTTATCAGATTATTACGTAGATAAAATACATTAAAAATAATGGAGAATCAATTTTTTTAAGTTTTCTAAAATCAGCAAACTTATTATTTCTGGATTTAGGTTATTTTTAATAAATCTTTAATTTAAAAATCAGCATCTTGCTAATTTAAATTAACCAATGAGAAAATATTAAGTTAAATTAATAAAATCTGATGATCATATAATATATTTAGATTGATAGAAATTGTCACGACAGAAATTTTGCATTCATCATTATCATTTCCATACTCTTATACCAATCACAATGTATTTGGTGGCAACGCAGTGCGTCCTTCTCTTCCATCCATGTAATAATGAATAATAATTTTCTAGTCTTATGATTATAAAATTAGATAATAAATAGTCTTAACATAATATCAGTTTAAGCCATAATATAAATAGAGTTCAAGCTGACATCTAAATTCCTTCTTAGTATGAATTCTTGAGTTGGAGATTATTTTGATAACAAAAGACATTGCAGCATTTAATTTTGTTATAAAAATACCTACGGACAAACATATATTTTATTTTATTTTATTATACATATGGGCAACAAAACAGATTACAATCAAGAAATAAATAACGACATTGTTTACAAAGTGTTGTTTCCGTAATTGGCTTATGTACTGTACAAAATTTACCTGCGTAAATGGTCTGTAATTGCTGTGGTGACAATGTTCATTAAATAAAATAAAATAAGACATGCTAAAATATTTCAGTTGTATGCTAGATCGTAGCCCTATGTTGACACATTATTTTCACAGTGTTGAGCAAGTAAGCTCTACTTTTCAAAAACAAATAGATTTAAGTACTATATAAATCAATTAAATTATAACCTTATTTAAATATAGTAAAAATTAATTGACTTAACTATGTAATAAATACTAGAGCAATATGGGCATGTACAAATTTAGGAAAGAGTTAGTTGTTTAACCGACTTTATAAAGATTCTAGGTCTTGGATTAAAAATATCCATGCACGGATTCTTGACAGATATCTCGTTGTAAAGCCGACACACAGGCACGGTCGCAGCCCGAAATTTTGGGGGGGGTCACTAATAATAATACCATTTTTTTGTAAGTTTTAGAAGCTTTTTCTATGTGACATGTACGATTTTGGGGGGGGGGGGGGGGGTCATGTCCCCTGTGACCCCCCCCCCCCCCTGGGACCACGCCTGCCGACACATGTTATAGAAGGAAGTGTAATTTTGATACGTTTGTAAGTAAAATGTTTTGTTAGGTATTCGTGGGTTTCGTTTCGATATAAAAGAAGCCTTTCTCCCATTAGGCTTTGTAGAGATCATTTGCTATTATTACGTAGAAATATTTAATAATAGCGGCTCCCGCGACTTTGTCCGCATAGACCCTAGGGAACCATTGACCAAACAAAACGTAGCCTGTATGTTAATTCAGGTCCTAATCTGTCTACTAACCAAATTTCATTTAAATACGCATAGCCGTAGTCGTGAAGAGGTAACAAACATACACTCTCACTAACTTTCGTATTTATAATAGTAGAAAGATAAGTAATGATATTACGGACCATTACAGTCAAATTCTATAACACCATTACAACCTAATTCAATAAACCGTGAAACCTATCAGTAATGTGTATACATAAAGGTCAAAATAAGTGGAAGGGCTTCATAAAAACAGATGTCCCATTTACGAAAAATCCTTACCTATTCCGTAATCTTCGAGCTCCACAGATAATATTCTGTGGGATTTCCTCAAATCTTTTCCGTTTTGACCTTACGCTCTATTTCTTTTCCGTTTCCCGATGTAGTGGTTTCCCTTTGATTCGTCCTTTGTTAACTGAATAGCAATAAGTTTTTCATTTCTTTTCAAACATATTATAGTAAAAAAGGAGGTAATAGGAGAAATTATAAGGAACTATGTAGTTTAAACTTATAGAAAAACCATATTATAGTTTTTTTTAATTCCAATATAGCCGTTATAGTGGCGATTATAACGAAATTTACTTTTTATGTTCATGGTTTTTATAAATGACAGTATTACTTACTTCAATAGGTACAAAATAATTATATGAAGCTTTGGTAAATTTTGTACTTACAAGTTAATTATGTTTTTAAAGGTTAGGACTGCCGCTAACGGCTAATTATTTTTTTAATAATCAACAATTAAGAATACATAAAATTATTATATTAGGGAAAAGTAAATCTTAAAACACGTATGCTTCAGACTAATAAATAACCGCTTAAAACTACATTTTACAATCAGACAGAAAATTATACTTCCATAATTATCTACTAAGTTGTTAGAAACCAGTTTTTATGGCGCTGTAATAATCTATAGCTTTTAACTTGTCATCATAGTAATTAAATGTATCATATAAAATATTATTTGCTTTGAAAATTATTTTGTATTAAATACAGTTCTAATATTTTCGTGAATAAATTATTTGCCCTTTCAGCCATTGAAGTTCACAAGAACTTGTAACCTAACCTATAACTATGTATAATGACAACATTATTGTACCTATTTTTTCGTAAGTTAGAATGATAATTAACTTAAAAGCGAGGCATGTCTGGATTGTGCCATTTCCGAAGCCCAAGCTACGTTGGTCGTGCTAATATTATAAATTCCAATGTATTTTGAGCCCCGTATCCGAACGAAGCCGAGCGGCAACAGCGCTCAACGAACATCGGTCTCTAATACAGAACGTTGACGTGACCAACGTAACTTCGGGTCCTGTACCCTTAGCACGAACAGCTATCGAGAAAAAAAACGCGCGTAAAATTACTCGATAAAGAATTATCTATGGAAATTTTAATTTCGCTATTCGGCGGTAGATGGCTCTGTACAAATTTCCAATACTAAATTGCACTATCGAATGATTTTACGCGCGTTATTTTTCTCGATAGCTGTTCGTGCTAAGGGTACTGGATACAGCACAGCTCGCAAACGCCATGACCATTATTTCCGTGCCTATCATACAAGTGGCTCTGTAGAACAAAAAAATCCATATAATTATAGAACCTGCTCACAAAACTTCACAAAAATCGGTTAAGAAATGCGACCTGTAGAGGAAAACAGACGGACAGCCGGACGTACGAGAGCTTTTTTGCCCAAGTTGAAACTGAGATGATTCGCGCTCGTTCGGTCATATATTGAAATATAACACTTTTTACAGATACTAATGACTTATTAAGGTAAATGTGACGTAAGGAATTGTATAAAATGAATTCCAAAAACCTTTAATAAAACAGCGTTAGTAAATAAAGTGTTTTATTTCCATTGGTAATGGATGTTTCGTGAGTAAGAAGCAATATTGCCTACTCCTTTGTAGTTGAAGATGCCAGGTGAAGAGCTTTTCAACTATCGGGCTTAGCGAATATTGATACCAACATTGCAGAGGATGCTTACGTCATCTATCAGAGGGTTATATTCAGTTTTTCATTATAACGTATTCGAGAATTTGAAAGTAGAGAATTTGGTTGGTGGTAGGGCTTATTTCAAGTCCGCCTGGCTAGCTACAACCATCTTACCTAAGTCTGACGCCATAATAACAATTTGAAAATTGTTGTGTTCCGGCAGTTAGAGGTAAGATAGCCAGTATTCCGGGTGTAGTGCGCTTCCACCTTCGGCCTTATCGTCATTTAACATTAGATGAGATGAAGGCCACTCACTATCCCGTTGTGTATAAAAAAAAAGAAAAGCTAATTTATAATAGCTGTTCAACAAACAAGTTATAGAAGGCGATTTAAGAATGCCCGTAAACTACAGACCAAACTGTTGGCTGATAGTTGGGTATGTATGAAGAAGTATGCAAGTGCGCACATTAACGATTTGGTATCGGCCGATAGAAAGTGTGTCTGCGAGGACGCTAAGTAAAGGTTTGGGTTGTAAAAAATGCTATTTGTAGGCAACTCGTCATAGTTTAGTGCAGGAAACAAAGCTATCGGTATAAATCACTTATAATGCCATTGATTTAACTATCTACAACAGAAGCCTAACTTCAGAGCGCTGCGGTACAAAACAACGTACTTATTTTATAATCTGTAAATTTTTCTCTTTACAATACATTCTTGTTCTTGACGGACACTAGCGCGGTTTTATTGAAAGTACTTTAGTAATTAGTTAGTATTTGGTTTGATTTTTGATTTTCCCGACGTTTCGGCACCTTTACAGCTGCCATGGCCATAGGGGAGGGTGCCGAAACGTCGGCAAAATAAAAAATTAAACCAAATACCAACTAATTACCAAAGTACTTGCAATAAAACCGCGCTAGTATTTGTTAAAAAGTGTTTTATTTCATGTCTAGTGAGCGCGTAAGCTTGAGAAGTGAAAATACATTCTTGAGTGAAGTTGCAGCGGATCACTATTTGTCAATATAATCGCATTGTATGCACAATTTTAAACTAGGTACAAGCCTTGTGATGTTAAGTTTTGACTAACATTTAATTTCTAACAAGAATTTTACAAATACGTGGAAATTAAATTAATTAAAAAAGTGTATACAGTCCACTTTGCTGAAAAAAGTATATTTTCTTAACTGAATGAGTTAAAGACTCTTTATTGATAGGTATAGTATTAAAATAGGCAGGAATTGTAACTTTCTGAGCAGCCTTTTTAACTTTTTTAAACTTTTTAAAGTCGTTTGTAATAAAGTTTTAGAAAGTTCCGGAGCAGGCTTGGTTTAATTTGGCTAAGACTTCTAAAAATACCCCTGTGATAAAATACAAAGAGACCGAAGGTTAATTCGATATTTTTGATATTTCTATTTACTGTACTTACATCTACAATAAAAACTGACGTAGAATGCATTAAAAATCGTTCATAACCATATTGTATCCATTCAAATTGCGAAAATACTCAATGGTATAAAAATACAAGGAACATTGTTCTCTGCCAGATAATTCATACTTCGTTTCACAGTTGGACAGAAGGCGGTCATTGAACTCATTTTTGCTATGTTGTGTTATTTTTGTATTCGGCCAAAACCACACGTGGTTAGGGGTAATTAACTCGTTTTTTGTCTATCTAGTCTTATAAAGTTGTTTTGAGAGTTTGAATGCAGCCAGTCGATTTTGTAACTTCTCGCATCACACTTCGAACCTCACTTTCACTTTGCTCACATTCACTTTGCGTGAATTTGTTATCAACAATTAGCTGAATGTAAGATACTTTACCGATTGCAAAAGGTTTAAGGTAGCTACCGTAGCTATCTAAAATCTTTTGTAATAAAATAACAGCCTTATCATTAACCCATTTATGATTTGAAATTTCCGCGCAGTGAAGTGAGATTTGAAGAGAAGTTCTAGTTTGGATACAGAATCGACAGGCTGATCGGAGTTAGTTTAAAATAATACTTAATTCAATTCACAAAATTAAATTATAACATTAACCTAAACCATTTTTTTGTGTGATATAAATTTCTGAACGTCTTTATAAAATCATCGTTTGAAGGTAGGCTCACGAGCAGCTTCAGTCCCCCGTGACCAAGGCAGCTACAAAAGTGCCGAAACGTCGGGAAAATCAAAAGTAAACTAAATACCAACTTTTTACCAAAATACTTTAAATAAAACCGCACCGGTATCCGATAAAAGTGTTTTATTTTCTTAACTACAATATGATAATGAACTAGCGGCCACCCGCAACTTCGTCTGCGTTGACAGTTATTTCTCTATCCCTCGGGAAAAGTACTTTTTCGAGATAAAAGGTACCCTATGTCCTTCTCTGTACCCCTGACAATGTGTATACAAAATTTCATTGTAATTGGTTGAGTAGTTAAGACGTGAAGGCGTAACAAACAAAAACTGACTTTCGCATTTATAATATTAGTAAGGTTTAGTTATTTTTATAGAATTGCGTGGATGATAAAATATCTTTAAAATTATAAAAAGCTGCTCTTGGTCACTGTTCACCTAATATTTGGTAGAAAATGTCAGATATCATTAGTACATCTACTCTTACGACCGATTTCAATAACCTATCTTTAGTAAGAGATAGGCAGTAAGCCTATCTCTTACCCAAGATTTGTTGCCTAGATATTTGACGGGAAATAACAACAGTTGTCTAGTACAGCGGTTCCCGAATTCTTTTGGCTTCGGAACCCTTTTTGGTGAAACGTTTTTCGGCGGAACCCCAGCTCTAGTAAGAAGTAAACTAACTAGGGTTGGCACTTTTAGGAACAGAAAATATGACAAATAAAAGGGTGCACTCAAAATTTTTTTGGGTCTATTTTCTAAATGTACGTTGAAATCATTAAAACTAGCAGTAAAACTACTGTAGAGTCTGGTAACTGGTAAATCCTTCATTTACCAGTTACCCAGATATGTTGAATGTATGTGAATGTTTGTAATTAAAATATTCAAAATAAATGAAAACAAACAGGTGGGTTAGCAAAGTAAGAGTGTAATAAAAAAGGGTAACTAGGTACCTAGGTAAAGGGAAAAAAGAGACTTTTGATCTAATGTTTTAGGTATTTTTTTTACTGTTTCCATTCCATGCATATTGTGTATTGCTACGGGCCTATCTCGTTAATTCCACGTCATTTTTATATTAATGAATTCCGAACAAGACATGTCTTTTGCAATTCTGCTTTCATTAAATCTACAGCAACTGAGCAACGGTTTCTGACATTAGAACATTTAAGCGTCATTTTAATTTTAATTTATTATATATGATATAATAAATGCGCTAAACCTAAAGGCGCTAAACCACTGCGCCACGCGAGGAGCTCGGTGGCGCAGTGGTTTAGCGCCTGGCCCAGCGATTGCGTAAGTTAAGCAACGTTCGCAAGGGTCGGTCATGGGATGGGTGACCAAAAATTTACTAACTCGAACTCCTCCGTGCTTCGGAAGGCACGTTAAGCCGTTGGTCCCGACTGCATTTGCAGTCGTTAATACCCACCAATCCGCATTGGGCCCGCGTGGTGGGTTATGGCCCGTCCTCCTTATCCACCCATAAGGAAGGCCTGTGCCCCAGCAGTGGGGACATCAAAAATGGCTGATGGATGATATGATATAGTTTGACTTTAAAAGCAGGACCATTAAGATATAAAATATTAATTTAGTTAGAACAAAAAGATAAGTAGGAACTTGAATTTATAAACTCTTGAATTTTCGTGGAACCCCTGAGAGCCTCTCACGGAACCCCAGGGTTCCGCGGAACCCTATTCGGGAACCGCTGGTCTAGTAACAGATCCATAGTAATCTTTTACTGAAGATAGATTATTGAAATTGGCCGTTAAACAGTTAATTGTTGATGGTTTTAGTAATGATTAGCATAATTAATAGAAAATAATCAAATTATTTCTCCCAACGATACATTAAAGATTATATGGGCGTAATAAACCTATTTAGATTCTATTGATTTATTGATAACTCGTTATTTTATAAAGTCATAATATAATCAGACCCCGGGACCGAAAAACAATAATTCTTATGATTTTAATCTACATTTTTATGAGATGCTACCTCGTAATGTTAGAGATATATCGTCAGTTGTGCGAAATTGATTATATTAAGAAAAGAATCATAATATCTTGAAAATATTAAGCTTATCGCATACGTTTTGATATACAGTTTCTCTTTCTAGCTTAAAAAATGATTTAAGTATTAATAAATAAAAAGTAACGTGCAGACTAGAAAAAAAGCTAATTCTATTAACGCAAATGAGATGCAAAATAGAGTTTGGTTTTAAAAATAACTCTGAAACGTGTTTCTTCTATCCAAGATAAAGTAAAGATATAAATGCTTTAGGATTTTCTATATTGAGTAG
Organism: Agriphila geniculea; assembly: GCA_943789525.1. Classification (NCBI taxonomy): domain Eukaryota; kingdom Metazoa; phylum Arthropoda; class Insecta; order Lepidoptera; family Crambidae; genus Agriphila; species Agriphila geniculea. The sequence goes on along the minus strand of OX038890.1, from coordinate 11,520,298 downwards.
TAACGTAGGTAACATTTTTTTTATGCACAACGGGATAGTGGCCTTCACATCACCTGACTTGAGTGAATGATAAGGCCGAAGGTGGAAGCGCAATAAACCTGGAATCCTCGTCACTGAGGAACTGGCTATCTTACGTTTAACTGCCGGAATACAAGATTTTTGAAGTGAAAACTTCTTTAGCGGCGTTGTAAACTTTTTTGTAATGGGGAAAAATGCTAAACTCGCGTCAGTAAGAATCACGTGACCCTGATCGAAAATTCGTAAGACGGATGTGACGGATGGAGAACAGACAGCCGGCGGCGGAAGTATCCCCCTCATTTTCTACGGGGCGCGGTGAAAATGGCGGCGCGTCATTTCAAGACGTAAACACTTGTCTCACCATAGCAACGCGCAAATTATTTAATTCAATGTCAAAACGCTAGATTTTCTGTCAAGTTATGGATAAGACTTTTGTACAATACTGTTCTGTATTCGTAAATTCAAATGCAGAGTAAATTCGTAAGACGGCAATTCGTGCAAAATTATTCCCTAACCATTCCAAAATATCAATAATGCACAACGTTAATATTCAAGTTTTCACTTCTGCCGGCACTCCCGGAGTGCAACCTGATTTTTGTTAAATCGTTGTTATGATGGTGTTACCTAGCTAGCCAGGCGGGACTTGAAATAACCCTATCACCAACCAAACCGAGTACAAATTGTCCCCCCCCCCCCCCCCCCTGGGATTTAAACCCGGGAACCCTGCGTTTTACACGGTTATACATCGATTGATATTAATAAATCGTATTATAATAATTATTATTAGTGTTTTGTGCGAAAACTTGTTTGTGCAGCTGCATGTGGTTTCCGTACAAAGGTTATTTTTTTTGCAAAACAACATTAATTACAGAAAAAACACGACATCCGGTCCGGTGACCCATAATAATTATTTTGACATTGAATTATTGCCAAACTCGTTCCTTTATTTCTAAAATTTGAAATGTCAAGTAATAAGTTTTATTTTAATTATTATTTTCAGGGTTTTTGGTAGTTGAATCAAGTATTTTTTTTATAATGTGTTATTAAACTTTAATTAATTGTTCTACTAGAAAAAACCGACGAATCTTCAATCGCTCACGTGGAAAAATATTAAACACTAAGAAAAACATAATGAGTTCATCTTTTTAGGATTCCGTACCCAAAGGGTAATTATTACTAAGACTCCACTGTCCGTCTGTCTGTCACCAGGCTGTATTTCCTGAACTGTGATAGCTAGACAGTTTTAACTTTCACAGATGATGTATTTATTTTGCCGCAATAACAACAAATACTAAAAATAGAATAAAAAATATTTAAGGGGGTCTCCCATACATAAATTTTGCATAGATAATGCTACGGAACGGACTCGCACTTGGCCGGTTTTTGCTATACAGGCTCATTTTGAACTCACCATCCAAATTTTGAGGATGTGTTCAGTTCATGAAACTGAACAACTTTCTCTAAGGAACACATGGTCAAATATGTAAAATAAAAATCGACTTTCCATACAAATCAAAGAGATCACGTGATCAATTTATTGGGTTGGCACGAAAGTAATGAGACAGTTTGTTCTCACATTTTAAATTCTAACATTTTTATTTTACAACACATTTAGTTAATCAAATACTCGCCGTCAGTATCTATGACTTGTTGCCAACGTATAGGCAAGGACTGGATGCCTGTTGCCCAGAACGCAGCGGGCCGGGAGTTGAAGAAGGTGGCTATGTAGGTTTCAACTTCATTAAAAGTACTAAAGCGTTTACCGCGCAAATCATTTTTCATGGTTCTGAATAAATGATAGTCTGAAGGGGCAATGTCTGGGGAATATGGTGGATGAGGTACCGTCTCCCAGCCTAAGTCCTGCAGTTGTTGGCGGGTGATGGACGCAGTGTGCGGGCGAGCGTTGTCATGAAGTAAAATGACATTGGCTCTTCTTCGTCTTTTTTCTTTAATAGCTGTGGCTAGTTTATCGAGTTGCGCCGCATATGTGTTAGCATTAACTGTTTCATTATGTAATAATTCATGAAACAGCATGCCCTGAGAATCCCAAAAGCAACACAATAGAACTTTTTCGCTACGATTTTGATATTGCTTTGGTTGAGTTGGTGGGTCTTCCCCTCGTGGCAGCCAGAAGGCACGGCGCGTATTGTTTTCGTAGAGAACCCACGACTCGTCCCCTGTGACCAAATCCTCCAAAAACTCTTTGCGGTGCGGTCGAAGTAGTAGCGATTGGCAGACGGCAACCCGAGCAGCACGAGTGGCGTCTGTGAGGGCATGAGGTGTCCATCGGGATAAAACTCTCCTATATCCGAGTTCGTGTAGATGATGTTCTATGGCGTGATGGCTGCAGTGAAGTTTTGTCGCTAGTTCACGAGTGCTTGCATCCGGCTCCTCTTGTAATTCACGGCGCAAATCATCATCGTCGAAAGCTGGTGATCGTCCCGAGCGAGGCTGACTTTCGAGGCTTCGGTCTCCTGTACTGAAGCGTTTGAACCAACGAGACACTGTTGCGTGGCTTGTGGTATCTGAGCCAAATGCAGTGTTGTTGTTGTCTGCCGCAGCTCGTGCACTATGGCCTAACAAATACTCGTAGAGGTATAGAGTTCGAACTTGTCGCTCATCCATTTTTCTTTAAACTAACTTAATTAGTCGTGCGTGCGCTTTTATATACCCCTAGAACAGAAGCACCTAGAATGTTCTATAACATACAAGAATATGATCGAAAATAATTGATTAGAAAAACAACATGAGTAGAGTATTTTAGAGTGTCTCATTACTTTCGTGCCAAGTATGGGTGACCAAAATTTTTTGGCGAAATTTGACACATGTTTCTTAGAGAAAGTTGTTTAGTTTCATGGACTGGACACATCCTTAAAATTTGGATCGTAAGTTCAAAATGACCCGATATTAATAACAACGATTTCAATGTGGTGTACTGACTATATTTTTGCTTAATTTATCTCAACTTATACAATACTAAATAATATACCAGAAAAAGGGTCGCGTGTTCGATTCTCGGACGAGAATCGAACACGTAACCTTTAGATGTCCGGACTCCAGTCCAATGCTCTGACCGCTGAGCTACTGGCTCACTATGACTCGTATGAGCTACCGAGTCTCTATATCCGAGAATTGATCCGGTGCGAATTGTATTTTTCCTAGTACGTCATGTATCAAATAAAACCGGTAAAGAGCGAGTCGGACTCGCGCACCGAGGGTTCCGTAACATCATAATTGCACCATTAAACCACACTGCAGAGTAGAAGAATAAAGTTAGTATAGCAGTTTTAGGTCAGCGCCATCTCTTGACCGATAGTGGAACTAATGTTAACTTTTTTAGAAATTGGATAATTTCTAAAAAAGCGTGCTATATTGAGACATCATTTTATTTTTCCTGTAATCTTTATATAAACTGCTGTCACATAGAATTATTTCAGATTTTTCTCTTTGCAAACTTCGGAGATAAGGGGGGGGGGGGGAACGGTAAGTCGAAAACTATGCGGCCTAAAACAAAAAGAAAAAATATTAAAAACGTGCAAACGGCGCTCTTTCATATGATATCCCACATGCCCTAGTACCAGCCCCACTTCAAATTTTTAAGACTCCTTTTCAGTCTTTGTTGTAAGAAAGATATTATTTTTGTCATCTTAAACTATTCCAAATTTCAAGTTGATGCCATTAGTATTTCTCGAGATATCCAGCTGTGACAGTCAGACAGACAGACTGAGTCACACCATAAGGGTTCCTTTTTTACCATTTTGGTACGGAACCCTAAAAACCATGTCAGATAGTGTTGCCAAAACTGAACAACATTCTCCAAGGAACATAGGTGAAAAACTATTTTTTCATCTCACCTAATGTTAAATGACGATAAGGCCGAAGGTGGAAGCGCACTACACCCGGAATACTGGATATCTTACCTCTAACTGCCGGAACACAACAATTTTTAAATTGTTATTATGGCGTCAGACTTAGGTAAGATGGTGGTAGCTAGCCAGGCGGACTTGAAATAAGCCCTACCACCAACCAAACCGAGTACATATTGTACCCCTCCTGGGAATCGAACCCGGGACCTCTGCGTCTTACACGGGTGGGCGAGCCACTAGACCACAGAGGCGGTTTCCATAGTAAGTCGGTCAGCTGACCAATACATTTTATAAGGGAGTATGATTTTTTTTTATTTTCGACCTATGTTCCATGGAGAATGTTGTTCAGTTTCAGCAACACTATCACCTTTTTCAGGATCTGATAGGGTTTTTTGATACATGATGTGTATTATTTTATTGTATAAAAATAGCATTGATAATGCAAAAATCTCAAATTTTAAAATTATCACCACTTTTTTTTTATGGATAAATAAAGTTTAAAACTTAATTCCCTTAGAAATCAGAATAAACAGGATTAGTATTTTTTTCAAAACATATTGAGCCAAAGAAGTCTTTTATATAGATTGTGTCAACACAGGGGACAACCCTCGTATACTTATTACAGTGAAGACTCGCAGCAATGAAAGACGTGACCGATTGATTAATATCATTCGGTCACGTCTCAATAAACTCACTAGCTTTTGTTTTTTTATAAAAAATAGTAATATTCCTAAATAGACCATGTCACATTTTATATACTTACCCCCTTACCTTATAAGATTGTATAACAGATGTGTAGTTACACAGTGTTTTGTTCCTGTCTTTTTAATGTCAAATTTAAATAGTTTGACAGAGAGTAACCATTGTGTAACAATACATCTGCTATAAAATCTTTCTTAGTAAGGGGGTAAAACAAAAATGAACCTAGCTTTCTAAAGATTAATGTTAATCACTTTAATATTACTTTACTAAATAAAAACAAATGAGGTAATTTTGACTACAAACTCTGCCTAGCATTGTTTTAGAGACAAAGTTTGCGTAATAAACTGAGTAAGTACCTATTCGAATCTAGCCTTTTTAAGGGTTGACGTCAAAAAGTTTTTATTTTAACATCCGCGGAAAATCACTACGTGTAAATACGATTTTAGAATTACATAAAAAAACATTTTGCACTTTAAATAAAAACAAAAACTTATTTTTTTAACATTTTGCATAATATTAACCTATTTTGTTTTGTTATTATACTGTGAATAACTTTGACCTCCCATGAGGGACAAGTTTGGAACAGGGTTTCCCAGAAACTTAAGTTAGCTAGCAAAGTTAGTCAAGATTTAATTAATCAAAAATCTTGATATTTTATTAATACAAATTATGAGTATAGCATGCAAATCTTTTATCACAATAATCAGTATAAAAAATAGACATTCCTCAAAACACATAAAACATAACGGAATTTCATTTACTGAATATTTAATAAGTATATTAATAAATTTAATACAGTTCACGCATATTTTGAACTGTATTGAATATTTTGATTTCATACGACATCCATGGATAAAATTTTAATCAACGAAATTGAATTTCCAAATGCACACTTTTATTGTTTACCTGTGTTATCTGATCAAACATTATATGATGTGTTTGGAAAACGGCAATGTTAACAAAATTTCATTACCGTGTAGGTATGCTATATTATGGTTACTTATATGACTGTGTGTGAAAGAGAAAAAATATTTTATGTTTTAAGTAGGTATTTTAGGCTGCCATACATCACGCAAATTTTAGTAGAAAATAACAGAGACTTCAGAATTTAGTAGAAAAATAACACAAATTTTAGTAGAAAAACCATGCACTTCGATGCTGTTTCTATTCTTACTGGCACTTTGTGTTCCAACTAGTGGTCACCTGCGATTTCGTCTGCGTAGAAAGTTTTTTGCTATAACAAGACTTTTTTCTGGATTAAAGGTGCCCTATGTCCTTTTCTGTACCCTAACAACGTGTATGTAAAATTTCATTATGATCGGTTCAGTAGTAAAGACGTAAGAAACAAACAAATAAACAAACAAACGGACGTTCGAATTTATAGCATTAAAATTGATAAATTAATAATTCATAAAGTTCGGATTTGAAATCTGCCGTTACGAGTAATCAATGCAGGTGCGTGATAAATATAGCGCAAAACAAAAAAGTGGGGATTGTGTGATATACCCTACTTTTGAAAATCTATAAAATTTTTTCCCCATCAGTGGGAATAATGTTTGTCAGTGTTAGCTTTTGTTCATGGCTTGTCACTGGTCAAAAGAAATCGGATGTAAGCGTATGTAAAGTCCATTCATTTAGATAGTGTCGGTACACCCGCAAGCACTTGTGTTCAGAGACAGGAATACCGGTAAGTTTTTGGTAACGTTATACAAATAACGTTACTGATAACGGTAAAAAATAGCGATGATTCAAGCAATAGTTTTAGCTTATTAAGTGTTTTATACTTAAATCCAAATTTTAGAAATGTATCGACATTTCGCAGAGTCGTACGTTTATACGCAAAGTCCGTATTATTAGCTTGTAAATTTTCTAGAATCGTGTCTAGTGTCGGAAGTTTTTTATTAGCATAAAATCTGTATACTGTTCGGACGTACTACATCACAGTCAAAGTCGTCCGTTTTCGATAGTGGGATTCTTCCGTTTTTACGTTTTTTGGTGTTAATGGGCCTATTTTTAATATTATTCCGACGCTAGTTCTTGGTTTGGTATCCCCACTATTGTTGAAGTATCTCTGATAGGTGCAGACAAACTGATTTCAACGCAATGCCGATGGACATTGATCATAAGTTGTTTACATGTTTTACAAAATACCCGTATTTTTTTGTTGGTTCACTTAAAGTTTCATCTTGAGGCACTTAATTACTGTCCTTCCAAGGATGAAAAAATATTTTTAGTATACGTAGCAGAGTCAACAAACAGAAGCTCTCATTACGGTGGCGCTTCGATGCAAACTGCCAAAATACAAATTGACTTGCGGGTGTACGCCGCACGCGGTATCCTTTGTTTATGCAGCGGCATCCTTTGACAAGAAGCGGCACGTGCAAAGGCGGCGTGATAAAAGGGCGACACTATCTAAGTGAATGCGCTTTACTTAAAGCACTTTTTGGAGAGTTTGGGGGCCACAGACCATACAACAAGTAGGTCTGGCTTGGGGGCCATCCATAAATTACGTCACACGTTAAGGGGGAGGGCGGAGATCGACGAAGTGTGACATTGTGTGACAAGGGTCAAATTTCAAAATCATTCAAATTGAAATAATACAAATTTCGGAATCTTATAATTCAATAATTATTTCTAGATGTAAAATTGTAAAATATGTGACGTCACCTAGAGAGGGGGTCAAAAATCATGAAATTCGTGTGACATAATTTGTGGATGGCCCCCCTTGATGCCAAATGGTTTTAAACATGTACAAGTATGTTTACTTTTTAAGGTATATATCTATGGGCCATTGTTGACTGATACAAATAAATAAATTAAAAAAAATATATATTTATTTGAGAGTTGAGACACAAAACTGAATAAAACTTTTTTTAATATTACAATGAATAAGTACTACTCGTATGTATTGGAGAATAATGATACCTAAATACTTAATTGACGCAAAAAAGTTAAAGATACTACCATACGAATAGAAAACAAAACAAAATTCTATTTTAAAATATTTTGTTTGATCATAGCTTGAAATAAGATCGTTTGCGCTCAGAGCTTCCCATAAAATAGAGATTAAACATTGAGATGAAACGTGTAAACAGAATTAAAAGTTCTATTTAGTCACTTTTTATATTTGTCACGGCTTTAAAACGAGCACATGACATATAAAAAGAGATCGTAAAATGAAACTAAACTTTTTAGCACAGCTTTAAGTACTAATGTAGGTAGGTAAGAAAACTAGAGAACATTTTTCCCCCTTTTAATTTTATTTAATAGCTTATAGTGTTACTAAAATAGTAGATACTCAGTAGTTTGAAATATTTTCAGATTTTCAAAAGTTTTGAGATACACACAAGGGCGTCGCCAGCCCATGGCCCAAGGGAGGGCAAGTTAATATTAAAGAGGATGAGAAAAATATGAATTATAGGTACTTACGCAGTCATGAGCACCTATTGACTTTATTCAACTTTTGAGATGGGGCAGGATTTATCGGAAAAGCAATACTCAGTAGTTTGAAATATTTTCAGATTTTCAAAAGCTTTGAGATACACACAAGGACATCGCCAGCCCATGGCCCAGGGGGGGCAAGTTAATATTAAAGAGGATGAGAAAATATGAATTGTAGGTACGCAGTCAAGAGCACGTATTGACTTTATTCAAGTTTTGAGATGGGGCAGGATTTATCGGAAAATCAAGTCAAAGTCAAAGTCAAAGTCAAATAAGCTTTATTCAAATAAACTTAATAATTAAGTACTTTTGAATCGTCAAGTCAATTGATAACCTCTAATAAAACCAGAACATATCAGGACTCCGTGTCACATGTTAAAAACATATTTTTTAATAATAAACAACAGTACTTATACTATTTAATAAGTATTTATAAGATTAATCGTCTTACATCACAAAATCGGTAATAAATCAGTTTTATAAGCTTCTCATTATCTCCATGTGTGTTATTTTAGGTACTATATTATGTTGGAGCACGTGTAACTCCTTACGTAGGTGGCCGACGAGATAGTCACACGCAGAGGTAGGGTTGTCAAAACTACTCTACAACGTGTTACAAAAATACCCCTAATGTCGAATATGGTTGATAGGGACATCAAACTGAACAACTTTTACTATGGGACCAACTCTCTAATCGTGAAAATAATGTCAGCTATTTCATACATTATGATATTTTCGTTATTTATTTTTGTATGAAACAGCTGATTTTTTTTCCTGATTTCAGAGTTGGTCCCATAATAAAAGTTGTTCAGTTTGATGGTCCCTATCAACCATATTCGACATTAGGGCTATTTTTGTAATACGTTGTATAATATAGTAACCTACTATATTTTGGGCCATGCTACTACATATATACTGTTGGAAAAATATAGTAGCCAAATCTACTATATTTCAGCAAAACAGCGGTAAAACTGTCGGTCGGGTTATTATTTCAATAATTTCCATTCTTTCGGCTTACCGCGTTCGAAAACCTCAAAATAAAAAAATCCTACGACCTAAGGGTGTTGCAGGTGGAATAATAAAGTTTGTAAAAACTCTTTCTTATTAATGAATAAGGGATACCTACTATATTTTGTTATATGAATTTTTGACCCCATAAATGGAACTCTATATTTTGCTTCAAATTTTTGGCAACCCTACGCAGATGGCAGGGGAGGGCAATAAGTACAGCACAGTAATTATTAAATGTATATTAGTTTATTGAAACTACAGCTTCTGAGAAGTTCGACAGAGTACGACTTTGGGATAACAAACTATGTTAATAATAAAATTTGTAGGGTCAAATTTACCCCTCCACATCCTCGTCGGGTTAATATTACTTGTTGAACTCTGAAATATTGTAATGACATTGACTCTCCATATAAGCTTATTTTCTTTTTTAATGTCCGCATTTTGTTGACCTTGCTGTTCTTATCTATAAAACAACATCTATTCATTGAAAACTAAAAGACCTATAAAAAACTTTATTTACGTTTTGAAAACATGCATAATTCAATGTTCTGTTCTAAAATATATCTTATTCTAAAAGTTTAAGGTGCAACATTGCTTGCATTAAAGACTGATACTGAATTAGCATTCATACCGGAAAGGTTACTAGGAAACTAGAATATTGTTCTATAAATAGTACAGGTATATATAGTAAATGTGCTTTGTGTCACATCATGGTGATAATCCAATAAAACTAGCTTTTTTATTAGTTTATCGGATATTGATATTAAGTGTCAAATATTAATTAGATATGTGATGTAAGAAATCCGGGGTGGTAACCGTTTCATATAAAAATCATGAGATTTCGTACATTACCTAGCTTTTTCCTAAAAGCAAAATAGTTAACCAAATACCTTGTTAGTATAATTTTATGGTGCATTAAAATGCTATCACCTAATAGCAAAATTAAACTGACTCCAAATTCGCAAGTTCGTTTTTTTACAGTATTCATCTGATCTCAATATCTAGGTAAGCCAAAATGGTAACTATGATGCTTGTATCTTATTAAGCTATGATGCGTCTTTTTAGACATTTTAGACAAAAATTAAACATTTATTTTTTACGTTTTAATAATAATGTATTTCTCAGTAGTTAATATTTTTTAGTTTTATGCGAAGTTTCTAAATGTTTAATTCCTTTTATTTTAACTATAACTTACACTAATTTATGACATTCAAAAAGAAAATTTCAGTTATCTGATTATGTCCCGATAAAGCTAGTTTTATTGGACTATGATTACTAATTTATAAATAAAAGATTATAAGTAGAATAAATCTTAGAGGCTTATGTTTATTGTTGTTTTAGCATCATGAAAGGAAATTTTAAATTGACAATTTGGACATACAATGCATTTGTTTTACTGAACTTATCCGATTAAAGATAAGTAATTAAAGATAACTTATCTGATTAAGATAAGTTCTCTTCCATTCTTTCCTGTAACTCGTCATCTCCTCATCCACTCCCTTCACATTCATATCATTTCGCACACAATCCATCCATCTTTTTTGCAGTCTTTCTCTTCCTTTCTAGCCATCAACATCCATATCAATCACTCTTCTAGTAACATGCCTTTCATTCTCATAATATGCCCATACCAAGCCAGGATTCCCTTTAAATTTTTCTGTCAGTGGCGCTACTTTCAAACTTCCTCTCACATACTCATTCCTTTATTTCAATAGAGCGAAAACTGATTCCAACATTTTCTTAAGTCTCCACAAAATTGGTATGAAATGACATAGAAACATTTTGTAGCTTTTCGGTCGAAATTTATATCTTAGCATTAATTTTGTCCGTTCTTTCTCTTATTTGAGTTATTTTTCATAGGGATTGCGCAATTACTGTGAATCGGCTTCCAGGGAAAAATTCTGTTAGGTTTCTTTTTTTAGAATAAAATACAATTTTAGAAAACAAGATAATCTTTTTCAATTGGTCTTATTTCACCAAGCTAACAATGAAAATAGTTTAAACTTTACAAAAATAACTTTATGCATCGGTTTTGCGTGAGCGTAGCATTGACGAAGAAGTATCTTAATTCTTAACCTTGATATTCAAGAACGTCTTATATTATAACGGTATAAGGCAACACGTAATCTATTTTATAAAACAACAGACTTCCTAATTAGTGCCATAGACCTAAAATTCTAGAACTACCGTTAGTAAAATATAAAAAAATATAATACAATTTATCGCTTAGGTTCAAATTGCGCCAAAGTAATGTGTTTGTATAGTACCTATTGTTTAACTAAAGAACAGAAAATTAAAAAACAAGTGAATTGATAAATGTCAAAAATACTCATGGAACTGTTACAAAGTTAAAACTTGACTTCACTGAGTAAAACCAAATAAAAGTAAATACGCGACGAATTCAGAACCTCATTGTTTTTTTGATCGGTTAAAATTCCACATATATATTTTTTTCGTTTAATATTTGTAGTTAAATTCAAACACACATTGGGTAAAAATTTAAAACCAATAACAGCTTTTTATTCGTATAATAAATATATATTCGCAGTCGTCTGCTCAAAAAGGAGTGTACAGTGTTTAGGGTTCATGTATGTTTGTGGGTATCTGAGTTTCTTTTTTCCATATCTGTTTATTCGAATAACAAAATATACTATTTTACGTAGCTACGTGTCTATAGAAAGATTTCTTATTACCTGATCTGAAGTTGAAGATGAAGAACAATAGGCTCTGATCTGCTGCGGTAATAACAGGGGAGGCTTTCATTGACTAACAAAGTGGCTATTGACATTTTCTGTTCTACTAATCAGAAAAAACGTTCTACTAGTCACTAGTAGTACTACGTGCAAGAGGCACAATAAAGATTTTTAGATAGAACTAGATTCCACCCGCGACTTCGTCCGCGTGGACATTCAAGAAAATCCTTAGGGATCCTTTAACCAGGTTATAAAGTATTCTATATTAATTTGATTTCATCAAAATACGATCAGCTGTTTTTAGATATTATGTGGGTCCCCACTAAGCACGCTTCCTCGCGAGGCAGGACGTTTGCCGCAGCAGCAGGCCTCGCATGAGGCTCCTTGCTTGGTGGAATGCGGGTGGAAGCTAGTTTATAATATTAAGAATTGGGTCCTTGAGGTATTAGTAGTCTGTCTAAAAAGTCTGTTTACATGGGTAATTTCTAAGGTAATTTTAATACCCACCTAAATCCCCAATCACCCAACCAATACCCATCTAAATAAAATTGAGTAAAGCTATGTTTACAATTAGAATTTTGACAGCACCAACAGGGTTACCAGTATAAGTTTTTTATAAATAATTTAATAATTTCTCGTGTAAACAGACTTTTTAGACAAATTTTATCCCATTTCTGTCCCCGTCCCCGGGCGATTAAATTCGTTAGATAAATTCTATGGTTATAAGTAAATAATATTCCTACGTTTTACGTGTGGCTGGTAGTTGGGACCTTGTGCGTCCGCAGGCACTGTGTGAACTCATAGCAATGTTAGTAAATACGGATGTAAAACTTTTCAAAATTATTAGAGGATATTATTTTGTTTAGATTTCCTAATGTTACAAAATCGGATACTAGAGAAATAAAACCGGTGAAGAGCGAGTCGGACTCGCGCACCAAGGGTTCCGTACCATCATAATTGCACCATCAAACCACACTGTAGAGTAGAATAATAAAATTAGTATTGCAGTTTTAGGTCAGCGCCATCTCTTGACCGATAGTGGAACTAATGTTAACTTTTTTAGAAATTTGATCATTTCTAAAAAAGTGTGCTATATTGAGACATCATTTTATTTTTCCTGTAATCTTTATATAAACTCCTATCACATAGAATTATTTCAGATTTTTCTCTTTGCAAACTTCGGAGATAAGGGGGGGAACGGTATTTTTTTTTATATTTTTCATCATAAGTCGAAAACTATGCAATTTAGAAAAAAAAATGATTGAAAACGTGCAAACGGCGCTCTTTCATATGATACCCCACATGCCCTAGTAGCCCCACTTCAAATTTTTAAGACCCCTTTTCAGGCCCTGCTGTAAAAAATATATTTATTTTTTATTTATTTCTTATTTGAAAAATAGTTGGGTAAATGTCATCTTAAACTATTCCAAATGTCAAGTTGATATCATTTGTAGTTCTCGAGATATCCAGCTGTGACATACAGACAGACAGACTGAGTCACACAAAGGGTTCCTTTTTTACCATTTTGGTACGGAACCCTAAAAAGCCTATTGATATTTAGCTCACATTTTTCATAACTCGTAAAGAGCTGTATAAAAGTAGATTGAAATTAATGAGGTTAACTTTCCGTGTGTGTACAAGTATTCTCTCAAAATTAAACCTATTTTGCCAGAAAGCCAGCCAAGCTTGTTCGTTTTATTTCCTCCCGTTTTTATAACTCTCTCTACACCACTTAAATTGCGATATTGCAACCAAAAAAGAAGTCAATTTATGCGAACTAAGTTAACATCATAACGGTGCTTCAATAAATTCCACTAAATGTAAAGTTGTTTTAATTGAGCTAAATATGACGGCTATTTGTAAAACCACACGTGTTGAGAGTTACACACACACTATTTTATTACTTTAAGACCGTCAACCACTTTTAATGTCCCCACTGCTGGGGCACAGGGTCCCCTTCCTTATGAGTGGATAAGAAGGATGGGCCATAACCCACCACGCGGGCCCAATGCGGATTGTTGGGTGTTAACGACTGCAAATGCAGCTGGGACCAACGGCTTAACGTGCCGTCCGAAGCACGGAGGAGCTCGAGATGGTAAATTTTTGGTCACCCCTCCCATGACCGACACTTGCGAAAGTTGCTTAGCCTCCGCAATCGCCGGGCCAACTACTGCGGCATTGAGCTCCTCATTTTACATAGGTAAAAGTAATGTACTTACTCAATAACTAACAAACTCTACGCTTTGCGAAGCGGTGTCGTTTTTTAGGGAGTGATCAAATTCATGCCCCCCTTTCGGCATTTTTCTATCGCTCTATTGTCATTCTTTACTATCGCAGAAACATTGCGTTGGCCGATTGGCTCGTTCGTAACAAAAAAAAAACCAAGAAAATCAAAAATATCTTTAATATTTACTACAAGTAATAATTAGCAATGTGTGGGTCTCTTCTTTTAAGTTTGAAAAAAAACTGTATTAGAAGAGGCCCCTGTCTTTAGTTTACAATAATTCATTTGCAGTACATAACTAGGAGCTTATATCTTAATATATAAAATCGTAAACTGAATGACTGACTGACTGACTGACTGACTGACTGATCTATCAACGCACAGCCCAAACCACTGGACTTAGAGACTTGAAATTTTGTACACAGATACCTCATACAGTGTAGGCATCCACTAAGGAAGGATTTTTGAAAATTCCATCCCTAAGGGGGTGAAATAAGGGATGAAAGTTTGTATGAAAGTCCCTCAGTTTTGAAGCTAGGATCTTCAAATTTTGTGTTTAGGCTGAAAATTGAAAATTAATAAATACGGGTCTCAGCTTTTTTCAAAATTCTAACCCCGAAGGGGTGAAAAGGGGTATTTAGTTGTGTATAGAAAAAAATCCTTCATTTTCGAAGTAAAAATCACTTAATTTATAGTATAGGCTTATGGAAGAAAATCTAACGCAATGTATATTGATATTGTTAGTACTTCAACCCCTATGGCGATAAAATAAGGGTGAAATGTGTAAATTAACCTAAAAATAAATATGGATGTCGTTATTGGGGTTTTCTGGTATGACGATTGCGAAAATGACATTTATTTTGAAGTCCAACACGGTGGACATGATTTAACCCCCTAAAGGGGTGAAAATGAGTTTCAAATTTTGTATGGAAAAAGAATATAAAATAAACATTACAACTTTAAACTTCGTAGGAGCACGTCTAAAAATAAATAAGCAAACATATATTTGGTAATTTTGAAAATCAACCCCTTCGAGGGTAAATGGGGTATGTAAACATAAAAATCGATATGGATATCGTTCTTGAGGTTTTATGGGATGGTGATTGCGAAAATTACATTTATTTTAAAGTCCAACACGATGTACATGATTTAACCCCTAAAAGGGTGAAAATGGGGTTCAAATTTTGTATGGAAAACTTATGGAAAAAGAATATAAATTGACAATATAACTTTAACATTCGTAGGAGCACGTCTTAAAATAAATAGGCAAACATATATTTTGTGATTTTGAAAATCAAGCCCTTAAGTGGTAAATGGGGTAAGTAATCATAAAATACTATATATGGATGACGTTCTTGAGGTTTTATGGGATGGTGATTGCGAAAATGACATTCATTTTGAAGTCCAACTCGGTGGACATGTATCATTCAGCCCCAGGGGACGGGGAGAAAGGGAACGGGAACGGGAACTGGATGGAGCGGAAGAAAACGAGAACGGGAACGGGACGGGGCGGGAACGGGAACGGGAGCGGAACGGGAACGGGAACCGGACGAGACGAGAACGAGAGCGGGAACGGGATGGGATGTGACGGGAACGGAACGAGAGCGGGAACGGGAACGGGATGGGACGGGACGGGAACAAAACGGGACGGGACGGGAACGGGAATCGGATAGGACGGGAACGGGAGCGAAAACGAAAGCGGGAACGGGAACGGAATGGGATGGGATGTGACGGGAACGGAATGAGAGCGGGGACGAGAACAAAACGGAATGGGACGGGAACGGAACGGGAATGGGACGGGACGGGGATGGGAACGAGAACGGGAACGGGAACGGGAATGGGACGGGACGGGGATGGGAACGAGAACGGGAACGGGAACGGGGATGAGTCGGGACGGGAACGGGACGGAACGGGACGGCAAAGGGAGCGAGAACGAGAGCGGAAACGGGAACAGAACGGGATGGGATGGGACGGGAACGGAATGAGAGTGGGGACGAGAACGAAACGGAATGGGACGGGATGGGAACGGAACGGGACGGGGATGGGAACGGGACGGGTCGGGACGGGAACAGGACTGGACGGCAACGGGACGGGACGGCAAAGGGATGGGACGGCAACGGAACGGGACGGTAACGGGAACGGGAACGGGAGCGGGACGAAACGGGAACGGGAACGACCAGTCGTTTTTACGCGATTAGGCGGGTCCCCACCAAGCGAGCGAGCCTCGTGAGACAAACGCCTTGCGTCTTGCGTCTTGGCAAACGTCTAACGTTGGTGGTGACCCGCCTAATCGCGTAAAAACGGCTCCTGGTTGAAGGTTCCCTTAGGATTTTCTCTAATATCCACGCGGACGAAGTCGCGGGCGGAAGCTAGTTAGTTCTATTTTTTAACATAATTAATTATACTTACAAATTTACTTTAGTAACAACGGACGGGACTAAGTACGCATTTTGCAATCTCTCTCTCGCTCTAAAATACGATAACTATGTAAGACAGAAAGCAATACAGAATTTTAGAAAAATGTCAAAGGTAGCGCATGCGTAGAGACGCATGAAACACGTTTACCGCGTGTTGTTTTCCGCTTAGATTACTGCTTGTGACAACCGCATGGTTTTAATACAATGCATGTCTCCTGAATAACGTGAATACAGTCAATTTAAAAAATAAGCACGCACCAGCTCGTCAATCTTATGCCTTTGTAATAAAAGTCAACGTCCTGTTAAAAGTGCCAACTTAATGAACTCTACTGTACGTGTGTATCTGACAGTATTTCTTTCCAACCTAAGGTTTTCTCGGCAACGAAGGTCAGGTAATGAGTTTTCCCCTTTCATAAGATCAGGAATCGCAAACGTGTTATATAATGCTTGTCATCATTAAGGTAATGTAACACATGTTGGGTTGAGAGATAACGATATTAAGGTCAGATAGAGCCCAAGTCGTATCTGTGTAAGAATGAAGAGTTGCTTTTGACAGCTTCGTCATTGCGATCGATCGGGGTTTTGAGGAAAATCTTGAGCGGTATTGGACAAACTTTATGATGAGCAGCTTTGCTATGTAATTGTGCAAATTCCTTTGACAAATTGTGTGAAATATTGTCTAATGAGGAATGAGGAGAGGTAGCTTGTATGGAAACAAAAAACCTATCAAAAGGAAATTATTTATACACCTATTTATCATATAGAAATACGATACAAAGAAATAAATTTTGGAAAATGTAATTGTAAAGTTATTTTGAAAAGCAACTCAATCCCTTAAAATCGTGTGAATACAAAAGCACAGCAGGTTTCCATAGTACGGTATAAGCTTTTCTTAGTTCGGGATTAAATGATTGGTATGATTTGTCCCAAAATTTACAAATGTTCCATTAACAAGACACATTTGGCATCAGCCATTTTGTTGTCCCCACTGCTGGGGCACAGGCCTTCCTTATACGGATAAGAAAGATAGGCCATAACCTATTACGCTGGCCAATGCAGATTGGTGAGTGTTAACGACTGAAAATTCCGGGACCAACGGCTCAACGTGCTTTACAAAGCACAGAGGAACTCAAAATAAATAATTTTTGGTCACCCATCCTATGGTCTACCCTAGCGAAAGTAGCTTAACCTCTACAATCGCAAGCCAATATATTTGCCCACTGCGCTATCTAGCTAAATCAATATAAGATAAATTTTAATAATAAACTAGAAACTCCCATTGATTTTAAAAATTATTGTGAATAAGTCCATAATCTCTTTTACTGTTAACTTTAAAAACAAACTTCTAAGTAGACGTAGAATATGCTATTTGGCTTTGGCTTAACTTTACTATATTTCTAACTATGATTTTACAGTAACTACATAAACCACTATGCCTAAATGGCAGTGACTTCTGATCACAGAAGGCCACAAGTCACTAACATTAGATTAGTAATCTAAAAATATATAAGAACACTGTAATAATGCCTTGTTAAATTCAATATTGTTATTCAAATATACTAAATAATTTGTGCATAAATAAAATAACTAACAAAAATACCGATTTGCGCTGAGGTAACGTTTATAAGTCATTAATAAAAGAGGCTAAGAAAGAATTAATTTTGAATACTATAGGCTAGTTTATTTTACTAAGATTTTATACCGATACCTTAGTTGTTTACCCAAAGCAAGATAGTACCTGATAAAATTAAAAGGAATTGCTATTTACTGATTTCAAAAGTTCATATTTGCAGCGGAACTAAAACAATCGATTAGTTAAATACACAATGTCAAGTTTATAAATAGCTTCGATGAAGTCATACATACATCAGATATCTAGTAGAAACAGGCTTATGATGTATGCTAGCAAACTGCATTAAAAGATAAAATAATAATTATTATGGACAATGTTATTTTAAAATAGGAACGAAGGAAAAAATCGAAAAATCTTTTTTCGAGTCAAGAAAAGTTTCAAGGAGATTACCCAAAAATAAAGTAGTAAATAGAAGAAGAAATTGTGTATTTGCTTGTACTATGCGAGCCAAATAAGAATAGTACTGTCAAAGCGGCCATTTTTGTTTGCCTTTCGCTTCCTCTTCAGGGTGTAGGAATGTGCAAGAAAAGGAACAAAGATGAAAATGGCCGTTTGACAGTACTATTCTTATTTGGCCCGCATAGTATGTACACGTATGCACACATATGCCCAATCGCGCTAAATTTTTTAAAGGACAAAACCAAGACTAAATCGTTACCGTTTGAGTTTCGTTTACAGAAAAATAGCCATCTTTGTAGTTAAACTTGTTGGGAGCTTAGGATGCCGATCTTGGACAAGTTTTCATTTAAATTATATTTCTCTAAAATATCTAAATGAAAACGTAAATGTTTTTGGTTATATTGTTCAAAATTATCGCGAAGTGAAAAGGAAAGACGGGCGTTTTCAAATTACTCACAAATGGGCTCTTCTGTCCCACGCACCTACTTTTTATTTTATGATATTACTACAATAAGGAGCACAACAATCGCTCACCCCCAATATTTTACATAAAATATTAGTTTCTATTATAAGTTATCGATATTTTTAGAAACAAGATTTATAATTATGTTTCTGGAAACCTTATGAAACAACCGCAGCCCGTCACGTGTAGGCGTGTAGTAATTGTGCTCTCAAATGTATGACCATCAGCCATTTTTAATGTCCCCACTGCTGTGGCACAGGCCTTACTTACAAGTGGATAAGGAGGATGGGCTTAAGTAACCCTCCCACGGGGACCCAATTTGGATTGGTGGGACCAACGGCTTAGCGTGCCTTTCGAAGCACGGAGTAGCTCGAGATAATAAATTTTTGGTGACCCATCCCATGACTGACCCTTGCGAAAGTTGCTTAACCTCCGCAATCGCTGGGTCAGGTGTTATACCACTGCGCCACCGAGCACCTCGAGTGTATATTAAATGACAATCAAGTATTACAAAAAATAAGTTCTAAATATTCATATATTACTCCCAATTCGTAAGAATTTTATTCGTTTTTCACCGATCAGCTGTGCCCAATAAAGTGCGTGATCCGATTATTCGATTATTCGGCTTATGAGTTTCGTACACTTTATTTATGGAACTTGGCAAAGACTGGCGGTATATTGTCTCTTCTGGCGTTTTGAAAGTTTTGATGTTTGTTACTCAATCGCGCAAAAACGGCTGAACGATTACGTGGGAACACAGTTTATATCCCGGTCAAAAGTTTCCTAAGTAGCGATTTTACCTCTATCATAGTGAGCGAAGTCGCGGGCTAGTCACTTACATTTTTCACTAACTTATTTTAAACCTAGCTACTATTTCGGTTAATAGTAGATTATACAACAAGTGAAAAAAGGGAGTTTAGTTCGAGGGACTAAGTTTGATCCCGAGAGTAGCGAAGGATTCTATAGAATCCTGAGCGAAGCGAGGGATACAATACAAAAGACCGAGAATATATTTTTTCAGGAGTTGTGTACTCTACTTTTTACCATTGACTGCGAGAAAACAAATAGCAGTACTTATAACTATAGTATTTATAGTTATCACATTTTATTATTTAGGAAGGTGATCGATAATATTCAAACATTAGAAAATAGTGAAATTAGAAGTCAAACACGTTAAGAGGGAGATTACATGATCAGTCAGTCTGGCATCAGTCCATGCCATCAATCTGTAGATTTTGAATTTTTTCCAGACCTGATAATCGTACGAGTATCAGACTGATAAAATGGACTGATGCCAGACTGAACATGTAATCTCCCTCTAATAGATAGAAAAGAATCCAAAGCTAAGACTAAAAAGAACCCCTCTACAAATAATTATTATTGGCGAGATATTTTTTAATTCATTGTTTAACTATGCCCTTTTATCTATGGAATATTAGACTTCATACTTTCAGCACGTTTTATTTTTTTATACATATTTCATTTGATGCGCGCTTGCTCCAAATTCACAATATTTTTATTCACTCGATGAATAAAATCGCGTATTTTTCACTGTTATCAATTAATTAGACACACTTTTTCGAGTGGCGATGGCAAAAACATAATTTCTTGGATCTAAAACGATATTTTTCATTTTATCATTGTCAGTGCAAAAGAAAGAATAATAAAAAAAAATACCTACGACTTTGTACAGTTTTGTAGCACTTACGAATGTATCCCATTTTAGTCATAAACGTTTATACGGCTGCCTTCTTGTCTCATAAATTTGTAATGTATGAAGGTAGTACCTATACGGAACCTACACAATGACATTGTTGTTTTTATATTTTGTGTAAAAGTTTAATGGAAAATTAAGACTTCTTTGTTTCAGTAGTTTTGTTCTTGAAATAAGTATAAGTCACATCTTTTTCAATATGCACGCGCGGTAATCTAAGAAAAAAAGTAATATTACAATATAAATACACATGCATCAATTCTCTATAAAATTTAACTAAAACTATGTTAAAGTAACTAAAGTTAATTCGGTTCAAAGATCATTATTTCTCATTAAGACAATCGTCAATTAACATGAGGATAATATATAACAAGTTTATTCCATTTTAGTAAATAATTTAAGTATTGCTACATTTGCTACACTTCAACACTGCACATTCCATTTTAAAATCTCATTATTTTGCATTATACCATTTCCGCTATAATACTTTATCAATTATTTAAAGGTTACTAGTATGTACTTGTCCTAAGAATGAGGTCAACAGCATACGCATATCTTTTTATGGAAATACATCAAGAGCGGTAACTAAATCTAAATGTATAACGCAAATACAGTAGAGTGCTACACCTACAGCTATTAAAACTTAAACGGTAAACTCGGTTTAGTGTGCAGTGTATTAGTTTTCATAGTTTTTGAAAACTATCATCTTGTTTTATTTTCGTACCTCTACATTTCACAGTGCCTTTAACGAAAACTATAATTTATTTTCTTTGGGGAGCTTACAGCATTATTTACAACTAGCTTTTGCCCGCGACTTCGTCCGCGTTGACACTCGGAAAATCGCTATGGAACCCTTGACCGATATAAAAATATCCATGTTTTACCACTGACTATAACTAATCCGTTCAGCCGGTTTCACGTGATTGAGTAACAAACATTCAAACATTAAACCTACACATTTATAATATTATTAGTTCCCGTTCTCGTTCTCATTCCTGTTCCCGTTCCCGAATTATTTTACTATTAAAAATTTGAACCCCCGATTCAGTCCTTTAGGTGTTGAATGATCGTGTTGGACCCTAAAATAAATGCCGATGACACAATAATTATCCCATAAAACCTAATAACGACATCCATATCGAGTTTGGGCTTTTTACTCCATTTACCCCTTAAGGGGTTGATTTTCAGAAATATACTAAATACATATACATAAGCATAATAAAAAAACGTATGACCTATAGAACCAGGCTAGCATTATATAACGCATTTGCTAATTCTATTGTAAGTTACGGTCTTTCTAGTTATGGACGGACCTTCAAGACATACCTAGACAAGATATATAATCTTCAACTACGCATACTAAAACAAGTAGTCTCACCTAATATTAAGCAGCAGCTAGCTTCAAACAATATCAGTCTATTCAAACATTGTAATGTACTGCCGGTGCACGACCAGTTTGTGCTCCAGCTTCTTGTGGAAGAATTCTTTAATAATAATATTAAAAAAGTAGCTTCCCACAATAAAGGTACGCGGGCGATCACAAGCGGCAGGCTGGTTACGATAGCCGCAGGTAACACATATGGCAGCCGCACTGCTGACTATTTGCTACCACGTCTAATAAATAAACTTGACCCTGAGTTTCGGGAATCACTAAATATAAAAAATATAAGAAACAAACTAAAGATTTTGCTCGTTGATGAGTTGGATAACAGCGATCGAACTGGGTTTTATTATAAGTAAGCAAGATAATGTAAAATCGTAACAATTAACAATTATGTAAAAATATTAGTATAATCATAGATTTTAATACCTAATACATATAAAATAGCGGATTCTAGCACATTAATCTAAAATCTCAGTGGTTTCTAATGTGCTTTAAATGTAAACAAAAAATTGTAATACTTTATTGATAATAAATGGAAAAAAAAACATGTTTGATCATTTGTTTATAGAAGTACTCCTAGGAAGTTTTAAGTCTTAATGTCTACTTTATATTTTTTCCATACAAAGTTTGAACCCCATTTGACTACTATAGGGGTTGAATAATGTCTACCACTTAAAAATAAATGCCATTTTCGCAATCAACATACCATAAAACTTCGATAACGACACCCATATCGATGTTGGGCTTTTTTACCCCATTTACCCCCTAAAAGGGGGTAAATGGTGTTTGCTTATTTGTATTAAGAAGTACTCTTATGAAGTTTCAAGTTGAAATGTGTATTTAATATTTTTTTCCATACAAATTTTGTACCCCTTTTTCAACCCTTTAGGGGTGGAATTTCCGAAAATTCCTTCTTAGTGGGTGTTTGCACTAAATAAAATATCAATGTACAAAATTTCAAGTCTCTAGGTTCAGTGGTTTGGGCTGGGCAATAGTCTGTCAGTCACCCTTTCACTTTTATATAAGAGATTAACTTTTGGAAATAAATATAGGTACTTAAGGGCTTATTACTAGCTTCCACAGGTAGAAAAGTATTAAGGAAATACTATCCATGGACAAATTGATCTCATCATAAATTTAATTCAAAACTAAGCGAAGTTAAATATTGTTTGTTCTAGTAAGTAAACAATAATCATCTTGCTTGATTATTGATTACTTACTAGTTAATAATGCTTTTGTCATTATTACCTATGGTTTTTGTTTTATGATCAATGATGTGATGGAAGTTTACCTCATCATTGTATGAATGTAGGTATATACTGATGTCACCTCCCAACTTGCTACTATGATTAGATTCTTAGAGATTTCTTCCATTGAGTCTTTTCCCGTTTTTTGGAATGAGCAATTATTTTGTATGTATGTCAAATTGTGTTAAGTACTGTAAAAAGGTAACATGGTTTTAAGGGTATATTTCGAAAACCAAAGCTCGAATTTTTGGACTTCTTTCATTGCAATGGGACTAGTTAGCTTAAACGTAAAACGAGGCCATTCGAATAAGCCCACAAATTACTAAACAAGCGATATAGTTGATGTGACAAAGTACTCAACAAGTATTCAGCTACTTCCGAGGTATTTATCTTTCAAGAGATGGTTGGGTTAAGTTTTCTTTTTGTATGCTGATTACTAATCTTGAAATGAATCATACTATTATCGTACGCCAACGAACGTGGGTGCTAACGGACACCGAAGGTAAACACTAATTATTACATCCTTTTTTACTTTATTCATGAATAAAACAAATGGTTTTATTTCTACAATTACGATAATAGAAAAGTATAATAAAAAATATATGAGTAGGTACTATACACGCTGAAATTTCGATCATTTGGTTCTCGCAGTGGGGTAGTTCCACTTATGATTACACACAACTTTTACTATGGGGCCAACTCTTGAATACATTCTTTATAAAGTTTCGAGCGGTTAATTTCATCAAAATATGAGCAGCCTTTTTGCTTTAGTCGTCCCGTAACCACGGCTCTTGGAAAGGTGTCGAAACGTCGGGAAACCCAAAAAATCAAAACTAAAGAGTTCTAAAAAAACATCTGAATTAACCAATATACGTGCTGTAAATCCGTAAAATGTGTTTTATTTCTAATGTTTGTATGTTTGTCCTCATACAAAAACCATTCATCCAATTGTGTTGAAACTCTAGTGAGTTGTTCCACGTACACCCTCGAAGGTTCTCGTTTCAAAATATTTATGTAATAATTAAAAAAAGTGAGTATTTGTTCTCTTTGCATTCTTAACCTATTCATTTGTATGTGGCTACAGTTAGTGTCTTATATATAAACATATATATTCGTTGCCAAGAATAATCGAACATTTAACTGGTGCCAAACCTGTTCAATACTGATACAATCGCTAATAAAATCATAATTGGTATAATTAATTATGATCTTCTTAAAATATTGGTTTAGTCACGTAAATTTATGCGCCAGCCGATAAAACTGTCCGAACGTTAAAAATATACCTGACTTTAGTTATTACTTAGTCGTGTCGCATATGGATCACACTAAAGGTGAAGATAAAACTGTTTGTGCTTACCTTGTCTAGTTTGCGTTTATTTTAGTACGATAACAAAATAAACGATAAGAATCTAGCGACCATAATGGATTAAATATATTTGAGAAATTTTCATAAGTTTACAAGCAAATTTCCTAATGGTTTAGTGACTAATTTCATGAGAAAAAAGAAATGTCGCGTACTTTATTTTTAAAACTGAGGCCAAAAATCTTTTTGTTTGTGAAATCCTTACTAATATAATAAATGTAAAAGTCCGTTTGTTTGTATGTTTGTTACGCCTTCACGTCTTAACTACTGAACCGATCATCCTGAAATTAGTATACAATTCTTTGTATTGTCCTTCTGGACATAGGGTACTTTTCATACCGAAAAAAGTATTGTTCCCAAGGGATAGCAAAAAAATTCCACGCAGACGAAATCGCGAGCTGCCTCTAGTTGTTAATATAAAAGAAAAAATAATCAAGTTTATTTCTTGATCAATGGTAAATTTTCTATACTATAAATGGATGAACACGTTATCTATTACGTTCTCACACGATATAAATTATAACACGATAATATAAAAATAGGGGTTGGTTATCCTTTAAATTATCTTCCCACAGCCTTCGTAGTTGAAGAAAATTACTATCGAAAGTATACGAAAAGGGTATACCAATAATACGATGTTAGAAGGAGACAGAAACGGGAGCCGTGTAACTGGAAAATTAGGTTTCCCCTTTTATGAAGCGAATATACACTTTTCCGATGTAAAAAGGTTTTCGTACACAATAAAGCAAATTATTTTTTTTTTTTTGGCAATTTTCTCATTCGTTGGATGATTTGTCATTTATTGGAAACGTCCTTGAAGGAATGTCTGTTCTACTTATATATTTATCTTAGTGTTATTGTATCTAAAACGAAATCAATAGATTTTTTGAGTTTTAAAGAAGTAGGAGTACGTACAGTATTTTATTACGTACTATTTTAAGTTATGGCGGAAGTTTTTAACCATATGTTTTCAGTTAGATAAGCACTAGTTATACACTCGACGTCAGAAAAATCACACCTCTTCGAAAATAAGTTTTGATTTGGCCACCTGCTATTGCTGGCTAACGTTATATTGTGCAAATGTTCATTTTCAATTAATAAATTGTTTGATAAAATTAACATAACAGTGACCATAATTAAACGCTTAAAGTGTTATTGCTTGCGCCGCCATAAAAGGGAAAGAAAAGGGG
The DNA here is from genome assembly GCA_943789525.1 of Agriphila geniculea. Classification (NCBI taxonomy): domain Eukaryota; kingdom Metazoa; phylum Arthropoda; class Insecta; order Lepidoptera; family Crambidae; genus Agriphila; species Agriphila geniculea. The sequence goes on along the minus strand of OX038890.1, from coordinate 11,494,533 downwards.
TCAATTCAAGAAATGCGGGTAAATTCGCTATCGAGATGACACACACACACACAGTTAAATTAAAAAAGGAATACCCAAGATGAATACTATTTTGCCCATAAAGTTGTACAAATACTGAAAAAAATAAGGCAATGTAATGTTGCTCGGAAACTGAATCTCAGTAATTGATTCCGTTCGACGAGTATTTCAACGGTTTCTAGAGACTATTGGCTATGTCCGAAGGGGAAAAAGTATATAACATTAAATATTTAGGATTTACCATTAAAATAGATAGGATTAAATTAACTTTGAAGAAATTTTTGAAAATATGCGATTTATCTGACCCTGCGTGTAGATTAAGGCTAATTACAGATTGAGTAGAAATAATTCAAAGCTTTAGTTTGCACCCTTCTAGGCAAATACTAGGAGTATTAGTATTCAAGGCAAACTTATTCATTTTTTTAATAAAAGTTCATAAAAAAATAAATCAAACAATACATAAAAATGCGAGTCTTTATCACAAAATCAAATACATTTATGTATGTTTACAAAGATTGAATAATGCCTACGCAACCTCCCAATTCCATTAAGAGATTGTATTCTGAATCCAATAGAAATCTTACAGACAAGTCGTGTGCGATAAAAAACCCTTTTTCATGGACTGTTTTTGTTCATTATACTTGCAAAGTACAACTCACGCGTGCTTACCTTTGAGGGCACAACGTCACATATGGGAAGAATTGTAAGTATCCGAGGGGATCAAATCTCTTTTGTGTCGAATTCTTTTGAAAGGTGTTGATAAAATAGGTCTTCTATTTGGTTATGAAAGAGATTCCTTAAAATTGGTTTTGTCAGTTGATTACTTTCCTATCGGAAAAAAAGGTATTGCCCTTAAGCTTCTAATGTAGATGCCTTTATCTTTTTTTTATTTAGATTTCTTTCTTTTCACCATCCACTTAAAAATGCGGTCTCGTGCATCAGATGATCTTTTATCGATAAAAAGAGCTATGGGCAACAGCGTCGCTTAACCAGTTAGCAACAAAAAATTGTTTATAAAAAACAAAAAACCGACTTCAAAAAACCTACCTCTTAAAAGCAAGAAATAATATTCGTAATAATAAAAACACGTCTATTGAAGTCGGGTGGGGCTGGAGTACCTACAGATTCCTTTTTTTATTCTAAAAGCCCCACCCGACTTCAATAGACGTGTTTTTATTATTACGAATATTATTTCTTGCTTTTTAGAGGTAGGTTTTTTGAAGTCGGTTTTTTGTTTTTTTTAAACAATTTTTTCTTTTTTTCTTTTTAGTGTAGATACCTTGTAGGTAAATTATTTAGGTAGTAAAATCGGCTCAGCCAAACGTGAGATAATCGCGAAGAAACATACATACATACGGGTCAAACTGAAAACCTCCTTTTTTAAGTCGGTTAAAGAACTACACACATATCCCTCTTCCAACAAAAAAATAATGATCTTATTCAGTTCTTATACAAATAAGTAATACGACCATTATCATCGAGGTAATTCACACAAAATCATACTGTTTTCGTGCTTTTTTCAAGATTACTAGAAAAGTACTGAACCGATTTCCAAATTTTAAAAAATGAGACCAACTTGGGAGTTTACCTAATGTAATAACGTTTAAATCATTTCAATCGATCCAGCCGTTTTCGAGTAATCGGTGGACATACACAAAAAAAAACACAAATATACAGACGAACAGAGAACCTCCTCCTTTTTGGAAGTCGGTTAAAAATTGCTGTGCACGCGTATCGCCCCTGCATGAACTAAACGTATGTTGTGACGGCGCGGCATGCAAGCGATTTTAACCGTTGCCGTACATGATAGGAAACGGTAGCTGTTTGATTCAAAGGTTAGTTAGACTATAGTTAGTAGACCTCATGACAAAATTTGGTAATAATATTGGAAACTTAAGTGACACTGTTTATAAATAGTAACGACCAATGGATAACTGCTTTCAAACGCGTACTTAGAGTTCTTAGAAAAATAGTTATTACGCTTGTATTCCTGATGATTTACAAAGTCTTTCAAACGCGCACTTAGAGTTCTTAGGAAAAGAAAGTTACTGCTGAAACTAAACGCGATTATTTCGTTCGTAATGCTTTACAAATAGACAAAAGCCATCAATAAATATTTTATATCTCAAGTGATGATAATCATAATATCTTTCTAAGTATACAGACTTTGTGAAGCTTCAGCAGATTGATTACTATACATTATTCAAGTCTCAATGAACCGTGGAATATTCTAGAAAGATTCGCATGTGAACGGTTTTCCTTTCGATTCAAGAAACTCATACATGTTTCATACGAACCAATTCAGCTTCGGAGCACTAACTAAAATCTATGGAACAAGCATTGCGCTCAAAAAATGGCACCAAACGAAAAGTACAACTAGTGGATGGAGCTAAAAATGCATTTAATTATGCAGCACAAAGCGTCTGAGCACTGGTTGCTTATTACCGACCATAATTTGTATACTTATAGATATTTTCTATACTTAAACGAAAAAATATGATACGTTATTTCTGCATATTTTTACTGCCTTCTTTGCGTCTTTTACACCATTTGACTACACAGGACGTCATTTCTAAATAAACTTTGTCTTTCTCTCTTTTCTCTACAATATAAACTGCAATTATTGTAAAGAATGTTAACGTCAGTCACCGGGTGCGTGGCTGGTCCGACTAAAGCTGAGCGGGTCATACTTTTTCGGCCCCGTGGTGCCATTTTTTAAGCAATATTTGTTTGCAATTACACTTCCATAGATGTTAGTACGCTGCTTCGGAGTGACCCTGAATCTTTACAGGAATACGAAGGTGCAGAGAATTTTCTCGTATTCATCTAATAAAACTTAAGTATCTAATAATATTTTATATTCTCTTCTCAAGCTTACGCGCTCACTAGACATGAAATAAAACAATTTTTAACGGATACTAGCGCGGTTTTATTGAAAGTACTTTGGTAATTAGTTGGTATTTGGTTTAATTTTTAGTTTTTCCGACGTTTCGGCACCTTTGCAGCTGCCGTGGTCACGGGGGACTGAAGCTGCTCATGAGCCTACCCTCAAGCGATGAATTTTTTAAGACGTTCAGAAATTAATATTTAACAAAAAAAAATGGTTTAATTTAAGTTATAATTTAATTTTGTGATTTAATTAATGCTTAAAAGAGAAAATCTACTGAAACTACCACCATTTCACAAAGTTGCGAGGCCTCTCCAAGAAATAAAAGGCGAAAGAAAACTTGGAGAGAAGAAAAGAAAAATCTACGTTCCCCGTTTATAGCTGTAAAAATTTAAATAAAGCCTTTTAAAAATATTTTTTCACTAAATAACAAAAAACCACAATATTTTAAATCATGTTGAATTATAATGATGCTATTGGTCTAAAAATAGCTGACCTTCCCGCAGTTCGAATGACCATACAAGGGCAACCAAATTAAAAATAAAATTAACATTTGGCTGCGGTATTGATAAAAAATTTAAATAATACATAATGGCATAAAGAGGTTGCATTATTGTAAGATTTTTTTTGAGTTTACTATGTCAATTATTTAACCCACCAACGCCCGGAAAATGAGACACAATAGATTTTCTATTGTTGTTCGGACGCCGGCGGCCGCGCGAGCATTGTTGAATTAAAGAATGAATTTTCAATTTTTTTTAAGGGTAAGTATATTTGACTTTTTCCCGTTTCCCAGTAGTCTCACCAAATGGTTTTACCAGTTGTACTAATGGTAATTTTAAGCCCAAAAGACTCACCATTAAAACTCTATCGTAATCCTAATAATATTACCAGACACCCTGCTTATTGAAATTGAAGTTATGACCTAAGATAAAGTGTGATTGACAGCTTAGCTTGTAACATAATAATTAAGCTGTCAAATGCAAATGTTTTATCCTGGATCATAAAATCACCATTTCCCACTAGCAAACTGGTAAGACTACTGGAAAACGAGGGACTTTTCTTGTAGAGTGCAACTTTGAGGTTAGAAGTCAAACCAAATTTTTATTTAAATATATCGGGTCATTTTGAACTTACCATCCAAATTTTAAGGATGTGTCCAGTCCATGAAACTGAACAACTTTCTCTAAGAAACATGTGTCAAATTTCGCCAGAAAATTTTGTTCACCCATACTAAATTGATCACGTGATCTCTTTGATTTGTATGAAAAGTCAATTTTTATTTTACATATTTGACTATGTGTTCCTTAGAGAAAGTTGTTCAGTTTCATGGACTGAACTCATCCTCAAGATTTGGATGGTAAGTTCAAAATGACCCTGTATGTCTTTCATTTTGTGACCATCGGTACAGGTGATCAAAGTTTACTCAAAGTAAGTTTAATTCACCTAGGTGAATTAAATTTCTCCGTAAATTTAATTCACCTAGGTGAATTAAACTACATTATTTCGAGGTTTCCGAGCATCATACACAGGTCTCTGAAAGTTATGTTTGAAACTTGATTTTTCACGATGTTTCGGCAACTTTGCAGTCGCAGTGTTACGGATACAAACGCGATATTCTATCGTCAAGAGACTTCAAAATCCGATCTAAAAGTATTTTTTTCAATGTATAGCACGCGCGGGAATCTCTAAAGTATAGATCTAATTACCATTTAGATTGGAATTCAGAACGATTATTTTTACCAAGGCACCTTGGCAGCTGAAATATAATAGGTTTACTGCTATTCTCTTTATTTTATTATTGTTATTCGACATCAGCCATTTTAGAGTATGTCCCCACTGCTGGGACACAGGCCTTCCTTATGGGTGGATAAAGAAGATGGGTCATAACCAAACATGCAGGCCCAATGCGGATTGGTGGGTGCTAACAACTGTTTCCGGAGGAACTCGAGATAATACATTTTTGGTCACCCATCCCATGACCGACCCTTACGAAAGTTGCTTAACCTCCGCAACCGCAGGTCTAGCTGCTTCATCGAGCTCCTTATTATTGCTATTATTAGCAAAATTTTCTCCCTCATGTTTTATATAACATAGCGGTTACCTACCATCTTATTAAAAAAAATTGTTGCCTCAATACCAAGTCGTGACATGAAAAATAAATATGAGTGTTTAAACTGACTGTGATCTATTCTTTCAAATGCATATAATATTAGTTACGATAATTTAATTCAAAAGTAAAGTCATCGACCCAACCGAGACCTGATTATTTAACAAAATTTTTCCTTATTAAAACGGTTTGTGGACCAGTTTTTGAGTTTTTTAATAACATTTGAACCGTTGTAAGATATTAATGGTATAAAATACAGGTCGGTTATTTTTACCAGTTGATAAGTATGTGAATATTACAACCTTCCCAAAACATTTCAAGTTTAAAATTCGTTTGAATCATAATTATGCAGATAGAATAACAACAGATTAGTAAAATAAATTTCGTGCTGTAAATATCCCGTTGGATTAGTGAATTGTAAACAGTTTACGAAAGTCTATGACCAGTGTGTGTTGCCAGTGATAACTTACGGCAGTGAAACGTGGTCTCTAACTATGGGTCTCATAAGGAGGCCATCCAGCGTGCAATGGAGAGAGCCATGCTCAGCGTTTGCCTGCGTGATTGAATCAGAAATGAGGAGATCCGCAGGCGAACTAAAGTAACCGACATCGCAGGATTGCTCAGCTGAAGTGGCTTTGGGCTGGACACATAACAAAAAGAACCGATGGCTGTTGGGGCGGAAAGGTTCTAGAATGGCGACCGCGCACCGGACGACGCTCCGTGGGTACGCCCCTGACAAGGTGGTCTGACGATCTGGTGAAGGTCGCGGAAAGCCGCTGGATGCGGGCAGCGCAGGACTGATCGTCGTGGAGATCCTTGGGGGAGGCCTATACCCAGCAGTGGGTGTCGTGTGGCTGATATGATGAAACAGTTTACGAGATTTTGTAGAATTGTTCTATTTTTTTTTATTTAAAGCGGAAGAAAATGTTGGTAGACAGAGGATCAGTAACTAAGTCTAGATCATACATTTTAATGTGTTTTGGTTGGTTGACGAATCCGGAATAAATCTCATTTAGGACGTAAAATTGTAGTTACGTATATTATACGAGAAGCTCGGTGGTGCAGTGGTATAGCATCTGGGTCTGCGATTCCGCAGGTTAAGAAAGTTTCGAAAGGGTCGGTCATAGGATTGGTGATCAATTTTTTTTATCTCGAATCCCTCCGTGCTTTGGGTACATTAAACCGATGGCTCCAGCTCCAGCATTTGCAGTTGTAAACACCCACAAATCCGAAATTAGGCTTGCGTGGTGGGTTATGACCCATCCTCCATCCCCACTGTGCCCCAGCAGTGGGGACAATAAAATTACTGATGCTGAATTTATCTATCAAATCATAAATGGGTGCAAATTTAAGAATTAAAATAATTACTTAACAATAAAATTATAGTAAAAAGTTTTTTATGCCATTGTATTAAGCATTTTGCCTATGTTGAACACTATTTTAATTGTATTGAAATAACTGATTAATGATTTAATGAAATTTACGACATTTGGAACAAATTTAATTTCGAAGAAAAACAAGATTCTTCCAAGAAATGCTAAATATTACGACATAATATTACATGTGAGTAACAACTGGCGTATAGAGATTTCTTCTGAATATTAAATTCATATCTTCTCAAGTAGGTATTCGAGAGATTTGCTCTCTCTTGTTGCATGACAAAAAGATATGAAGAAAAAGGCATTCGATTATGTTAGCTGCCTCCATTCTTGGGAAATGTAATATTTGAATTTCTATACAGTAAGAATGAGTAAAAATACCTTTTTTATTAGTAACCTTGTTAACCGGACAAACGTCGTACTGTCCAAATTTCAATTTGTGATCGTTGATTTGTTTTCTGATAGGTTTTTCATTTACACAAAAAAAGGATTACGCACGTGTAAATTATGGTGTAACCGTGAGTTATGGTCTTGTGAGTATGAACTCAAGACCATAACTCACGATGTACGAACAGTCCCACAGAAAAATAACGTTGAGTTTTTCCATTTTGAAAAAGTCCCAAGTATTTTTTTCATTCCATAAAAACCTAATCCGGACTTTTAAAAATAAATCCAGAACAATTATAAAAATATATTTTGCATTTCTAAAAAAAAACTAAGTTATTTATAAAAACATTAAAATAAAATTCGTTGCTTTATGAAAAGTGGTTTGCAACGTTACGCGTTTTTACCTAGTTACGTAGGTACTTCCTTAAGCAATTACTTAGAAAGATGTTGTTACCTTTTACATAAAAAAACTTGACTTGCCCTGACCTTTTCAATGCTCTTACAATATTTTATGGCCATAAAAAGCCGAAGTCTTTTTCATAATTTTGTAATAAGTGCCATAAAAATAAGGTAAGTACTTATTGAAAAAAAACCAACTGCCATCTCGAAATTGTTGTTGGTAATGGCAGATGATAATTATGTTTTAAGATTTATAAAAGAGGGTAAAGTGAAAATTTTAATACAAAAAACAAGCAATAATTTCATATCGATACTAGCTTCCGCTCGCGACTTAGTCTGCGTGGACCCTAGGGAAACTTAGAGCAGAATAAAAAGTATTCTATGTTTAATCCCAGTTATAGACTATCTATCTGAAGTTATAGACTATCTGAGGAGCTCGGTGGCGCAGTGGTTTAACGCTTGGCCCAGCGATTGCGTAAGTTAAGCAACGTTCGCAAGGGTTGGTCATGGGATGGGTGACCAAAAATTTACTATCGCGAACTCCTCTGTGCTTCGTAAGGCACGTTAAGCCGTTGGCCCCGGCTGCATTTGCAGTCGTTAATACCCACCAATCCGCATTGGGCCTGCGTGGTGGGTTATGGCCCGTCCTCCTTATCCACCCATAAGGAAGGCCTGTGCCCCAGCGTAGGGATATCAAAAATGGCTGATGGACATAGACTATCTGGGAGCCGAATTTTCTCCAAATCCATCTAGCCGTTTAGACGTGAGGAGATAACAAACATCCAAACTTTCAAATTTTTCTATTATGTAGAATTAGTTGGAATACGATAAAGTAGGATTTGCGTAATTTAATGACTTTTGTCGGTCCATGGATATTGCTCTGCGTTTTCAAAAGCCTATCACCATACTTAAGTGACTGGGTGTTTCGATTATTATGTAATACCGGAGCTAACTTAAAAAAACAGTTACATCCTCAGTGTGACTGAATAAACTTATGGTTTTTCTTAAATAACCGTTTACAGTTTATTTATCAGAACAACATTTTTGTGATGATGTCAACAATATGAGTTTTGTAACTTTGGCAAATTTTCTTTTGAACATAATATAACCTTAAGATTATTAATATCATTGAAAAGTATTCGAAAAAAAATCGACTCACCCGTAGCAACTCAGACGTCCGTCCCGTCTGAGCTGCTACGGGTGACTCGATTTTTTTCTAATACTTTTCAATGATATTAATAATCTTAATATAAAAATAACATTGTGAATGCATAAAATCTAAAAGTAAAAAAAATAATAATATAACATATTTCGGAAATAATTATGTTGTCCTGAATTAAAAAAAAGCAGCATGTGTTGTGTGATCTCAACTAAAATCTAAGTTTTTCATTCCTTTATTTCAGTTACGTTAGATTTTCGTTTCGTGATTTTTGTTTCGACAGAAAAAGGTACAATCATAACAAAAATATGTCAAAATGAAAATAGCACACTACGTCACGATACGTTAATGAGTAGAAAAATTTTTGATGTGAAATCTTCTTTAGTGGCATTGTACGCTTTTTTGTAATGGGGAAAAAATGCTAAACTCGCGTCAGTCAGTCAGGATCACGTGACCTTGATCAAAAATTCGTAAGACGGATGTGACGGATGGAGAGTAGACAGCCGGCGGCGGAAGTATCTCCCTCTCTTACTACGGGGCGCGGTGAAAATGGCGGCGCGTCATTTCAAGACGTAAACACTTATGTCATCATAGCAACGCGCTAAGTTTTTAATTCAATGTCAAAACTCTAGATTTTCTGTCAAGCTATGGATAAGACTTTCGTACAATACTGTTCTGTATTCGCAATTTCAAATGCAGAGTAAATTCGTAAGACGGCAATTCGCGCAAAATTATTCCCTAACCATTCCAAAATATCAAAAATGCACAACGTTAATATTCAAGTTTTCACTTTTGCCGGCACTCCCGGAGTGCAACTGATTTTTTTTTAATGAGTTTTAACCATTAGATAATGAAAAGCTGCGTTGATAATATTACTTAGTATTTATTTCTGTAACTTATGAATTAACTTGTAAATCAGTCTCTTCCTTCATGCACAATTTTAGTTTCTGTAATTTTCCAACGACTTTGTGGAACTAAATGGGTAGTTACAATCTTGACTTATTAATTCATTTTGCCGCTATGAAATACTTGCTAACGAATGCAAATCAAGTTAGAAACGGGACAAGGTAAAAAAAATGAATCTTTCTAGTTTTGAGTATATGGGAAAATTTTATTATTATTATTATTATAGTTCTTTATTTCAGGCAGAGCCCATATTAGTGTTAGTAACAATTATCATTAAAAAACCGGCCAAGTGCGAGTCGGACTCGCGCACGAAGGCTTCCGTACCAAAAACGGCAAAACAAATTACGATTGTTGTATGGGAGCCCCCCTTAAATATTAATTTTATTCTGTTTTCAGTATTTTTTGTTATAGCGGCAACAAAAATACATAATCTGTGAAAATTTCAACTGTCTACCTGTTGTCGTTATTAATATCGAGCAAAAACCGGCAAAAAAATCACGTTTGTTGTATGAGAGCCCCCCTTAAATACTCATTTTATTCTGTTTTTAGTATTTGTTGTTATAGCGGCAAAAGAAATACATCATCAGTGAAAATTTCAACTTTCTAGCTATCACGGCTAATGAGATACAGCCTGGTGATAGACAGACAGACAGACAGACGGACAGCGTAGTCTTAGTAATAGGGTTCCGTTTTTACCCTTTGGGTACGGAACCCTAAAAACTAAGGTTAGCAAATTTTAATAAAAATATTCATAAAATAACATATCATTTCAATTCAAACTCATTACCAAACAACTTTATTACAATATTATATATTAATTATAAAATTAAGGATCATTTAAATTTTAATATTGTGTGACACTTTACCCACCGTTGTAATGATGGCATATCCCACCTATCAACAAATACTTTCAGGATGCTATTAGTGCCGCTATGCAGACGATTCAGCGCAGAGGCGCACCGTTTCCTCATTATCGCACTAAAGTTGTCCATTCGAGCTTCCGCAAACATATTGGAAGCGTTGCATCGCCACGGCAGCCCCAAAAGCACCCTCAATGCGTTGTTATATTGCACTTTTAAATTAATTCAAAATTAAAAATAATTTTATTAACTATTTCTAATATTTTTAGTGAATAAGTCCACGATTTCAAACTTCAGTAATTATTTACTTTTAAACATTTTGATTGTTTGTTTATTAAACAACATAGTTATAAATAAATCAGTTAGCCCATGGTATGATTAAAGATTACATTAACGAAGCGTACTAAGTTTTTTTTTTTAATGAGTTCATTTCATCAGTAATCGTGTGGTAAAAAGTGGTTATAAAACATACAACTTTCGTCGTTAAACTTGAAAGTAGTTCAATCAAATTTATTTAAATGAAAGGGGTTTGGGTCATATTCATGTTTTAAGAGATTGGCAATCATTATGTTACTGTGCTATAAATAGTAATTCCACATAATTTTACGAAACCATGACTTCTGACAAATAACATCTAACATCTGCATTTTTTGTACCAACGCTAGCATACTGGTAGGCATATTAGATGTATAATATGATAAAAAAAAAACTATCGCAAAACAGGTAGGTACATCTTGTTTTGTTAGTAAAACATCTTTTCTGAGATTAAAAGTCGCTAAAACATGTTTTACTCAACTCACTAATTACAATAACTACACTTATCCGATCCTATCGATGCATCCGTTAGGTGCAGCTATTTTAATTTGTGAACTAAGTAAACATGTTTTAACGACTTTTAATCCAAGAAAAGATGATTCACTAACTAAAAAAGTTGTACCTGTTTTGCGATAGATTTATTTTCATTTTTTCTGTACTCAGTGATGGCTAAGCACTGTCCCGTTTAGGATAAAAAACGCACCTCTATAAAAGACTATCTTATCTTGTTAGTAAAAAGTTTTTGTCCAACCGAAACTGGAATTCCAGCTAAAACCGAAACCGAACTTTCAGCACCGGTTCCAGTTTCGGCCGAAACCGAAACCGTAACATAAGTTACGTCGTTACGTAAATCATAATCATATAATATCATAAGTCATCATAAGTAAATCGACGTAATTTTCCACTGTATAAAGACACTTAAAATTTGTTAAATAAAATAAATGAGTTATAATGATGAAAGTATGTAACAAAAATAGATCTTTATTTGTGTTAAATTTACAATTTAAACCTAAAAAAAGAATCAAATACCTACTCATTATGTTAAACTTACTTTCTTACGTTATTTGTTGTGTTTTACCGTACCGTACGAGGTGTTTCGTCAATTCGGACAGGTGTAACCCGTCCGAATTGACTAAGCACCTCGCGCAGTAAGAGTAAAAGCTTCGATATGACTAGTAATAGTTAGGTGGTAAATATACAACGAGTTATTAACAGGTTTTTTTCGCAATATCAATCAAATAACGAAGGTTACAATTAAAATTAAGCCACGTAGTCATCTTAACACGATCGCGCCGATTTACGCCGGCTGGCGAACTCCGAAGTTAGCCGAATGACGCGCGACAATTAATTCACGAAAACCGAGTTTAGGCCGAGCTGAAAGGTTCGGTCAATATTTGGCTGAAATCGAAACTGTGGCCAAAACTGGCCGAAACCAAAACTTCAGTCGGTCACTATTTTGATAACAATATAAAAACTAACATCGGTTTCCTTCTATTTGAGGCTTTATTTACTAAAAGCGATTTATTTCTCAAAGTTTTTACATTAGAACTTTTTAACAATAGAACTTTTTAAATGAGGTACCTATGTTTATCGCTGAACGTACTTTCCTACATTATATTACTATGCCTCTCGAAACCACAAAAAACGACTCTATCAACCCATCTTATTAACATTCATACTAGATTCTGATTTTGTCAGAGAACCAGTTTACCAAAGCAAAAATGTTTATTTAGGCCCGAAAGCCCCAAAAATAGACTATCTACAAATACTCGAGTAGAGATACGAAGCTTAAGTCTATATACATTGCACCGTAAATATATAACGTTTCGAAATTAACTGGTATGTAAACGGCGGTGGCGAGAAGTGAGCGATATTTCCATTTTGCTTTGAAAAGAGGGCTGTGGTTAGTTGTCACATGCAGTGTGTTACTATTTCTTGTAAGAAGACTCGGAAAGCTTTTGTGAAAATATTCTTTCTTATATGTATATTTGAACGTGAAATTTTAAAAATAACGTAGAAGTTTAGTTATAGAAGTATGTTATTTTAAACAAATTACTGGCTATGTGGAAACATTTAAAAGAGTTTTCTGGTGTTATTTTCATTAAGATACACACCTAACTATAGGCCGCGAAAGCAGTTAACACTTTAGTAATTAGTCATGGTATTTTTCTTGAATATGCTTAAAGCTGTAAGACATCGGTCAAAAAAGTTGCTATGACAAAGTACTAAAGTGTTAAGTGACTTTTGCTGTTGACTGTAACATGTCACACTAACTATTGTGTTTATTCAATATGTCACACCCTACTAAATGAACGGAAAAAATAGTTTGCCATTGACACGTAGTGATTTCTTGCTCAGAACTACCTACCACTAATTTACGTACTAGTTATGATTTGTTTATTTTCTAAGGCAAGTTTAATGATGTCTTGTATTTGTGTTATTTCCGATTTCCATAATTTGAGTTAAGCTATTATTTAGGTACCAGAACAGTGTATATTATATTGTCGTATTTATGTTAATAGTTATTAAACCCAACATAACAGTCAAGATTATTATTTCACTGAAATCTAGACATTAATCATACAAAAAAAGTTAATGTAGCACAAAATTGTGTTCCTTCGCATATTTGCTTAGGATAGGATAATAGACAAAGCTTCATGTAGACAAAAAGGTTAAATATTTTTCCTAGCGAGGGTTTCCTGTTATTAGAGGGTTCTTACAATAGATCTACATTTTAGTTTTTGCCACAATATTTTTGCTCAAAAACAATAGTTTTAATTTCCATTTAACGACTTCCATGGTCGAGTGGTTATGTACACCGATTTTCAAGGTGTCACCATCTTTTTTGGCCCAGGTTCGAACCCCAGCTGCGTCGACTTAGAAAACGAACTTTTCTATATTTGATACCTCCGTTGTCTCTGATTTCCATAACACTAGTGCTTTAGCTACTTTGGAGTCGGAGCAATGTTGTCAAATTTTTATTTATTTTCTTATTTAACCCTAGATTTATAAATATAATCATTAGTCTCTCCGGCGAATAGATTTAAATGAGGGTAATTATGTACTGTAAAGTGAAAGAAAGAAATATTACATTGTTTAATACGTTTAATTGAATATCTAAAAATAATTAAAAAAATGTAATCTGCACATCCCACGAATGAAAATTTTGCATGACTTGCACTGAAACCTCGTCACGCAAACATTGTTTTAAACACAATAGCCACCATTTTTTTGGGGATCCACATGGACCTAAGGAGGCTCCAGGTCACCCAGCGTGCGATGGAGAGCAGCATTTTTCTTTGTAGGCAGCGCTTCAAAGCTGACATTTTGCGCCTCATTGAACCCATGAGGGTTTCATCGCCGTTGGAAGCAATTGAGTCCACTTCTTCTATTTGCACACAATCCTCGACCTTACATAAGTCCTCATATTTTTGCTAATTAGTAGAATCGTCATCGATAGAGTCGGATAAATAATTCAAATGCCTCTTAATAGCCGATCATCCATTCAAAAATAATAAAACTAAACGATTTGAAGGAAAATGCCTCTGTGGTCTAGTGGTTCGCCAACCCGTGTAAGATGCAGGGGTCCCAGGTTTGATTCCCAGGAGGGTATAATTTGTACTCGGTTTGGTTGGTGGCAGGGCTTATTTCAAGTCCGCCTGGCTAGCTACAACCATCTTACCTAAGTCTGACGCCATAAAAACAATTTAAAAATTGTTTTGTTCCGGCAGTTAGAGGTAAGATAGCCAGTTCTTCATTGATAAGGATTCCAGGCGTAGTGCACTTCCACCTTCGGCCTTATCCTCACTTAACATCAGGTGAGGTGAAGGCCAAGCACTACCCCGTTGTGCATAAAAAAAATCGGTTGGCACCCCGGGAGTGCCGGCAGAAGTGAAAACTTGAATATTAACGTTGTGCATTTTTGATATTGTGAAATTAGCGGCAAAGGATTATAATTATTTCTTTCCTATTACTATACATACAGTCACACAATTCAATCAGAGAAAAAATTCTAAAGATTTCGCGCCAGTGGCCTTTTTTAATTTCTACATGCACGCATTCTACGATTTAAACTTATAGTCACAGAGTATAAATAAGTCTATGATTTCACCGAAGAGATCGCTGCTATTAGTTCCATTTTCAAAATTAGCGCGTGACACAAGTTTTTACGTCTTAAAATGACGCGCAGCTATTTTCAACGCGCCCCGTAGAAAGAGAGGGGGATACTTCCGCCGCCAGCTGTCTACTCTCCATCCGTCACATCCGTCTTACGCATTTTCGATCAGCTACGTGATTCTTACTGACGCTAGGTTAGAATTTTTTCCCCATACAAAAAGCGCACAACGCCGCTAAAGAAGTTTTCACTTCAAAAATACGTGTTTTAATAATTACAACCGTACTCGTCAATGTAACACTATTCATTAATATTCGTACCTCAGACGATCAAAGTACCTATCTATATTGTCAAAGACACATCATATCAAGTCTAGTGCACCTGTGGCATACTGGTCAAATTTATTTAAGATAGGAAGGTACAGAGGTCAGCTTTCTATTTCTTATACTTGAAATAGTAGAAACAATTTCGGGTTTGGTGCGCTGTGGTCTGTAAGACAAATGTTTCATAATGTTATCGAACTAAAAAGTTAAATAACAAGTGTCATTGCAGTCGGGGGACCTCATTGATTAAAAATTGTACCACAAAACGGTCCCCTGACTGCAATGACACTTGTTATTTAACTTTTTAGTTCGATTTTGGCAGGGCAGTCGTGTTTTTAATATTTTTTAAATTTATTTATTTTTATTTCACACTTTTTACTGACAAATTATATAGTTTTGAAATGTGCTTATTAAAGCCTTTTATTTGATACCCATATTGTAATTGTAATAAATGAAGAAAAAAATTTTTTTTCACATCTGAAAATAGCGTCGTGCCGTTGCCATATTGACTTTAAAAAAAATATATAGCCATTGTCACTCGAAACGATGTAAGGATTCTAACATATAAATAATTTCATAAAATTCTAAATCTGTTGAGCCATTTAGAACTTATGGTGGAATAAAGAAACTCACATACCCACAAACATACATGAACCCTGAACACATATAAATAAACTTCTTTTTGGGCAGTGGTGTAAATTAAAAACGTGAGGCTTGCTGTTAAAATTCATTACATACAATTACATATTTTTGGAGTACACAGCTAAAGATGCCAGGAAAAGCACTTTAAGTACCTATACAGGATTATTTGTAAAACACCAACAACCTCGTAGGAGTGGATAACTGACATCATAAATAACAACATTTGTTCTACGATTTCCTGAAAACAGACAAAAAAATGGGGAAAGCAACTGTCAAAATGGCGCTGCGTACGCTTGTTCCACGAGAGCTATGAAAACAAAGGACTTTTACTTAAAAATATCGTATTTTTAGCTTTAAAATGATTAAATTCTGTGTAATAGGCTTTAAAAATGTTGACACTTACAAATTTCCGAAATATCTGGGTATAGAAAAAATGGATAAATTCTGTAAGAATTAAAACGTCTTAATTTGGTTTTCAATTCCGGCATTTGCATTGTAGAATAGTCTTTTATATCCATTTTGGGTCATTGGGTCTTTTTCGGTAATAAAATACTACAAAATAAATACTTATTTTCCCATACATTTTGTTCTGAACGTCCTGTCTTAGGAACGAGCGTACTCAGCGACATCTACAATGAGCTTTGCGTTGCCAACCCCATTGACTTTCCATACAAATGTCTGAACAGCTGATTGAGTTTTGTATGAAAAGTAGTTTTTTTGTCTGTATTCGGAAAAGTCGTAGAACGAATGTTGTTGTTTATGATGTTAGTAATCTACCCCTGCGAGGTTGTTGGTGTTTTACAAATAAACCTGTATACTCTTGAATTATATTTATATGTTCACATAGCGTATGTTTAGTCGAAACGCTTACCATAAATAAATAGGCGTTGACATTTAGAATATTCATGAAACAAGACTATTAGCATTACAAACGGTGAATTTGCACACTGCACAGTCTATTACAACGGATTTTGAATTTTGTTGTTGTCGTTGTCATAATGATACGTAATGCTTACGACATGAGTGGTAGCGTGTGTAGCGACTTTAAACATTTTTTTATCCTATTTTTCTGACTATATAATTGTTTATCAAATATTTTGAATATATTTAAGTACTTTTACAATAAAATTAAAACAAATAAATATGGGTTAACCTTTATTGTTTTTCGCTTAAAAAAAAGGTGTTTTGTTTTAAAAGGTTTTTGAAAATGACAAATTTGATTGACAACAAGACGCATTAGCAAATTGGCGTTCGTCGTAATCGTAAAGAATTTAGAATTCGTCGTAACCGTAAAAGTTTAATGGAAAACTTCTGAGATTGTTTTTTGATATAAATTGGCAGCGGATTATTATCAGCTACTATTACAAACACATTGGGATTTAACTGTTGCCATATGGTCGATGAAGTAATAAACTAAAGAGGTCAACTTTTAACAGTGGACTAAAATAAATGACCTTGTTTATAAACGGTGAAAAAAGTTTTGTTTACGTTAAACTTATTCAGGTAAGTACCTATAAAATAGGATATGTATAGGTCCTTTATCATGGACCTCTATATAAGAAAAAAAAAATTCAGGTCAATGTCCTATATAAACTATGTCCAAACGTCTCCATAGATTAATAAAATGGTATGTTATATTCATTTTTGACATTGAGTGGGTATTACCGCCTTTGATATTATATGATTCTCTCGTCGCTTGTCACTTATACCATATTTTATCAAAGCGTCAAACCTATATTTTTATGTGATGCGGACTTGTAACAGAGTGAGTTACAATTTCGGCAACGTAATGTCGCTAACGAGGTCGCGTCAGGTGCTTTTCTCGTGATATTTTACAGTGAAAATATCATTAAGGCGTTTTCATCAATGTGGCACTTAAAATACTGATTGTATTGATGTTTCAAAGTAGGTATTTAAGTTCATAAATGTAGGCAGTCACTATATCGGTTGGGTTCTGAATTGAGAAATTGAAGGTGAGTACTACTTAACCATTATTTTTACATGACTGCCCAAAAAAAGAAGAGTGTATTGTGTTCAGGGTTCATGTATGTTTGTATGGGTGTGAGTTTCTTTTATTCTACCATAACTTTAGATCTGGATGTTTGAGGTAGGTACTTAAGTATCGTTAGAATCCTATCAATAACCCCGAGTGACACTGGCTATAGATATAAAAAAAAGGTTAAAGTTATGTCTGCTGCATGACGCCATTTTGTATCAAAATAATCAAAAAAGTGTAAAAATGGCGCAGTAATAAATGAGTTTTTCAGAGAGCCTATATGCACATTTCACATTTAATCTCAATAAATGTTCAATGATGATAAGGCCAGAACACAACAATATTAAATTGTTGTTAGGGCATTTAGGTAAGTTGATAATGATGAGATGGTAAACCGATTATAAATGTATCCCACACGTGAGAATCGGACCCGGGACCTCTTCGTCTTACACAGGTGGGCGAACAACTAAACCGCGAACGCGTAGGCGGTTCGATGTAACTAAGCTAAAATAGACTTACAAACATTTTTTGCTTATGTTGGAGTCATTGACATTGACGAATCGTGTTTGGTTTTGGATAGTTAGATAATAACAGGTTATTTCTGTTTTGAGATGTTTTTATAATATAATTAGAAGGTGTTTTCTAATTTTCCCAATGTGCAGTTACGCCACTGTTCTTTGCCTTAAATTTTTTGTTGCTATTTGTCGCAAATATGACGCACTGTGCTACTGAAATCATGCTGTTTTTTACCCTTTTTAGGGTTCCGTACCAAAATGGTAAAAAAAGAACCCTTATGGTGTGACTCAGTCTGTCTGTCTGTCACAGCTGGATATCTCGAGAACTACTAATGGTATCGACTTGAAATTTGGAATAGTTTAAGATGATATTTGCCCAACTATTTTTCAAATAAGAAAGAAATAAAAAAAAATATCTTTATTACAACGGGGGCTGAAAAGGGGTCTTAAAAATTTGAAGTGGAGCTACTAGGGCATATGGGATATCATATTATGAAAGAGCGCCGTTTGCCCGTTTTTTTTTGTTGTTTTAGGCCACATAGTTTTCGACTTATGATGAAAAAAAAGAAAAAAAAAAGAAAAAAATGCTGTTCCCCCTTTATCTCCGAAGTTTGCAAAGAGAAAAATCTGAAATAGTTCTATGTGATAGCAGTTTATATAAAGATTACAGGAAAATAAAACAATGCTCAATATAGCATACTTTTTTGAAATTATCAAATTTCTATAAAAAGTTAACATTAGTTCCACTATCGGTCGAGAGATGGCGCTGACCTAAAACTGCAATAATAATTTTATTATTCTACTCTGCTGTGTATTTATTATGATGGTACGGAACCCTCGGTGCGCGATCGCGAGTCCGACTCGCTCTTGACCGGTTTTTATTTCATTTTGTTTTATCTTGTGTCATATTGAGTACCAATAACAATATGAAATTGTTCTATATTCACTAACAGGTACGTGCAGTTTTCTTCGTTAATATATAGGTTATTATTATAGTTTACGCGATTACAAATACAACGTAATGGACCGTCGGCCCAGAAGCTCATTTTCAATCTATCGCATATTCGTACCGGACCACGTTGGCAAGATAGCCATTAATTTGGTGTTATCAAATATTGTCGTCTGGGTTATGAAGTAGGAAGCTTCTGGGAGATATGCCACCCTGAACATATGGCCTCCCATACAATGATCTCCGATCGCAAAAAATAATCGATCGCATATTGAATTAAATGGTGAACAGGATGGTAGATGGCATCATTACAAACATCGGTTTGGTTAGTTCTTAGGAAGCATGCGCGTGGCCAAGGTAGAAACATAGAGCCTTTTTTCCAAAAAATCGATCGACTACATATTAGCATGTAATTACATTCAGGGGGTGGGGCAGGTCCCAAGCGAATATAAAACCATAGTCTTGCGTCGCTTTTAGGAAGCGTCTAGGAGGTCAGGGCAGGTAAGTACATTTCACATATATGCTCTTGTGATCCTTGTTCCTTATTCGATCAATATGAAAACACAAAAAAATAGTTCAGGTAATGATACCACCCAGGACCCTGTTCACCATTTACGTAAATATGCGATCGATATTTTTTTAGCGATGGGTGACCATGTTCATGTTGGCATATCTCACAGAAGCTTCCTATTTCGCAACCCAGACAATGATTTTTGTTAACACCAAGCTAATGGCTATCTTGCCAATTTGGTCTCGTCCCAATATGCGATAGATCGAAAATGACCCTGGTTGGCCAACGGTCCATAATGCGTAGGAACAGTAACAAAACACATTAGTGGTCTATTTATCATCAAAGTAATGTATTTTCAAACTAACATTGTAGCTAAAAGTGCACAACAGATTTGTTGAACGTGACGCCTACATATCACCTTGAACTATTTTAGTTATTTATAAATGTTACTTACAACCAGATGCAGAAACTATTATTAAATTTGAAGAAGACCTTTATTAAATTTTGCGCTTAAAACCCACGCGGTACACTCTCTACGAGTATAATTATCAAACACTTATATAATAAGTAACCAAACAATCAGAGTGAATTGTGTTCGGGGTTCATGTAAGTTTGTATGTGTTTGTTTTTGGATGTGTGAGGTATCGTTAGAATCCTTACATCACCCCGAATAACATTGACTAGATTAAAAAAAAAAACATTTATCTTCATTTATTACAATATGGGTAGTTGGATACCTGTCAAATGAAAGGCATTTAAAATAACACTTAGATATAATACTTAACTAAGAACTCAAAATACACTCAGATCCATGCGGTGGGTTAGCGCATTCAGCCTGCTGCGATTGCAGAAGTTAAGCAACTTTCGTAAGGGTTGGTCTTGGGATGGGTGACCAAAAATTTTTTCTCTCGAGCTCCTCCGTTCTCCGTAGGGAGAATTCGCTCATCGTATTGCCGTCAATCGCGTCGCCTCTTCACGTGACCATCTCATGTATCGCACCATAATAAGATTCTCTTGTTTTGAATCGTACTTTGACTTAAAAGTAACGCAGATATGAAATTGACTTATTGTGTACAATCCATTTGCCGCCAAGGTTTTGTCAAGAACAAGACAAAAAATTAATTAGAACCAACCCGGTTTGAGGGTTGAGGATTGATGTAACAGCTGTTGCTACAAACTTCGGAACTTTGGTTTGATGATATTATTGAGAAAATAGGTACATAGTGTAGGTAACGAAGCAGCGTAACTACTTTACCTATTTACCTGACTGTGGTAAAGTCCAAAAGGAGGATTATTTCTTTATGCACATTTGTTTTAGGTTAGTCTTTGGGTAAACCATTGGCGTAAAGTCGTTATTATGGCCCCAGGCAATGCAATCAGCTTACAATATTGATAACTTTGTACTAAAACATCGGGATATGCAAAAACTACACCATTTGCGTAGAACTATAAAATAAAAATATTACGTACTGCAGATCATCAAATAACTAATCATAATACATAATTAAATAAATAAATAATAATAAATAAATGCTTGGACAATTTCACACAGCGTCATCTAGCCCCAAACTAAGCAAAGCTTGTAATATGGGTGCTACTAGACAACTGATATACTACTTCTATACTTTTTAAATATATACTTATTATACATAGTAACACCCAGACCCGTCCCAGAAATTAAAATTCATCATTTCAATTTCTGCCCGGCCGGGAATCGAACCCGGGACCTCTTGCGTCGTAGGCGGCATGTTGACCACTGCAGTACTCAGGTCGTCGTTATTATTTAAAGAACCATGATAATAATGAACAGTTTAATCAAACAATGTTTATAGTTTATTATTGTGAATTCGAATCCCATTACTTTTTTTTGACAAAAGAAACTACACTCGTTTATGTTTACACTATGTTCGCAAGTAACCAACTTGCTCACAAACAACAAATTGGCTTTCAGGATTATTTCCACCTGCCGTCTCTATAGCTAGTACAGCAATAACATTACGAACTTCTTGTTTTGTGCTTAATTTTCTCAAAGATTTAATTTATAGGTATCTTGTTTCAAATCCGATTTACATCAGTAACCGAAGCACGAACATATCGAGAAAATACATATATGTACCTTATAAGGTATGTATATGTTAAGCGTGTTTTTTCTCGATATTTCGATTTCGAGGATTTGTCAATGGAAAATTTCATTTCGCTTTTCGGTCGTAGATGGCGTTATCCGAATTTCCCATACAAAATTACTAGATTTTTTTTGCGCGTTTTTCTCTCGGTTGATATTCGTGCTATCGGTACTGTTTTTTGTAAAATTTTCAAGACTTAAACCGCAGTACCAATTTTGATGAATTTCGGTAAAAAAATTATAACTTTGGAGAGGCTACTATTGTTCCCGCAATTCTTACCGGAAACGAAGTTAAACGTGGACGGCTGAGGTCCCAAGCAGAGGCCATTATTCACAAAATATCATCACCATCTCTTTGTCCTAATCACAATTTATTTGAGGTCGGTGCTGTACGGCCTTATTTTTCGCTACCCGCCCTCGCATCATTCTTTTTTTTCCATTATAACTTGTCACCCGTCGTATTCTTATTCACTTCCTTCAGTTCACATTAATATCATCCCGAAAAATATTCTGCACTTTTCCTTCTTACTACTTAAGCATTATTTAGTAGTAGCCTGGACTTTGTTAGGAACGTAACGAAGTGGATATAGTGGTTTGTCGGTTAGTAATAGAGGTATTTTATACTTACTAAAATTCAAAGGGTAACAGACAGAGATACTCTCACAATAGTAATTATAAGTTTTATAAAAGTAATGCCTATTGAATAACAGTCTATAGCAGCCATGTCAAACTCAAAATCGTTGGTGGGCCGAAAATCAGTGGGCTGCACGCAAAACCTAACTTGCAAGGGAAATGAAACTCATTGCATAGGTAGAATAGTTCATTGGTGTGAGTAGTGTTACTTTTTAGGGTTCCGTAGCCTAATGGCAAAAAACGGAAACTTTATAGATTCGTCATTCTGTCCGTCTGTCTCTTCGTCCGTATGTCACAGCCACTTTATTCTGAAACTATTAGGATTACTTACACTGTTGAAACTAGGTAGGTAGATGTATTCTGTGAACCGCTTTACGATTTCTACACAAAAATAAAAAATAAAACATTAAGGGGGCTCCCCATACATGGAACTAAAATGGTTTTTTTTTACATCAAACCTTTACGTGTGGGGTATCTATAGATAGGTCTTTAAGTCCCCCCCCCCTACCAACTTATTAAATAAGAAAGTGAAAAATCTAAGAAAATATATGCTGTAGATCTTAATTAACAGTTCTTTTCAATATAAATTGGTTTGACCGAGATATATTTAGTCATTTTAGAGATATAGCATATTTTCCAAAACCGCAAATTTAACTTTGTCATTTATACAAACACTGAAAAACAAAGTTATTTTTGCGGATGAAAAATGATAGTGGTATTAAATAAGGTATGGTACATGGTAACTACGAAACCCTACTGCGCGTGGCCCGACACGCACTTGGTCGGTTTTTTAATTAAAATATTATTGCGACACGCTTGCGGGAGGATGTTTATAAAATTCGATGGGGCCGCAGTCAAATGTTTGACAACAGTCAGTTTGACATAGCTGGTCTATAATTATAGTTTAGCTAATCAACTTGTCGTTTTAAAAAGGTCAATAGGTCAAATCTAATTCTTTTGTGAGTGCTGCTCATTCATTCTTCCTTTATAAAGTTTAGACGGATACTGACCTTGAATAGTATAACGTCATTCAGGTAAACGATTTATAATAATGGATCAATGTCCTTAAAGTGCTGCAAATTTTAACAAGTTATGTATTTTTTAATTTGAAATTTTAGCATTCATAATGCTAATATTTTAATATAAGTAATACTAAATAATATACTTTTCTTCAAACTATGCTTTAATTTCATCACAATCACACTAAAAACTCAGTACAAAGCGAGTCTTAAATGCTCTAGAGCAATAAAAATACATATATAGAGTAATTTTGTATTCGCTGGGTGCGAAGGTATAATAATCGATCGCAGCGCTCATGGTGGCAAAAAGTAGAAATAATGAAGGCTCTGTTGATTACTAGCGATACAGGAACAATTTTATATGTTTATTATCACTTAATAAAATTATTAAGGTAGCTTTATCCTCTTGTTTTACAAAATCTACAACTAAAAAAGAAGTAAACAAACCCTAATATAACCAAAATAAAACACTTTTTTTGAATAGATATTACTTGCCATATTTAATTTAAATGACCAAAAATGATTTCACAACACTTTGTCCACCCAAACCACAGTAATTTTGAAATTTACATTAATAATACAATTTTGTATAGTATTTTTTAATATTTTGTCACAATGCCGCCATTACATATCAAAACGTCAAAACAGTCAGGTCAGAGCCAACAAAGTTGCAAAATGCTAGGTGGCGCTAAAAGCATGCAAGGAGCCAATATGTACAGCGCTTTATTATTATTTGATTTTTTTCTCGAAAGATGTTCGTGATAAGGGTACAAGGGTGACGATTCGAATTTTTCTTAGTCCACTTTTTGAGTTATTGCATAATACGTTGATATTTTTTTGTTTATCTAGTATCCACCTAAGTAATTTATTCCGTACCTTTTGTTTCGTTTTTAGGGTTCCGTACCAAAATGGTAAAACAGGAACCCTTTATGGTGTGACTCAGTCTGTCTGTCTGTCTGTCACAGCTGGATATCTCAAGAACTACTACTAGTATCAAATTGAAATTTGGAACAGTTTAAGATGACATTTGCCCAACTATTTTGCAAATAAGAAATAAATAAATAAAAATATCTCTTTTACAGCAGGGCCTGAAAAGGGGTCTTAAAAATTTGAAGTGGGGCTACTAGGGCATGTGAGGGCATCATATGATAGAACACCGTTTGCACGTTTTCAATATTTTTTTCTTTTTTTTAGACCGCATAGTTTTCGACTTGAAAAGACGATGAAACGACGATGAAAAGTGTAATAGTACATTATGATATAAGTGCGGTACGTTGAAAATTACAGCCGAGGCGATATTGCTAGCCCGAGCCGTAGGCGAGGGCTACAAGAAAGCAGAGGCTGTAATTATCAAAGCGCACGTATGTCATACGACGTTTTATAACATATTTGCGAGGAAATAAATAAAACTCGGACTTTGCACCTTTGCTTGTTTTCCATATGATTAAATTTTGATACGCTTGTAAGTATCTTATCGGTCAATTTTTCGGGCAAGAGGCTTAGAGTAGCCTTTTTCGCTGCCTCTGAGACTTCTGGCGGTGTTGAATTAATAAATTCATCACTACTTGACGACATTTTCAAATAAAAACAATACAGCAAAAAAAAATTAAATTAGCAATGCGCGCGCATCAGCGCTTTTTTTAAGGCAAAGGCATAAAAACAGCCAGTATTACTAATAAAGTAAATTAATATTTTTGTGTTTTTGTTACAGATAAATGGTTGTAATTTATTGTCAAAATTAATGAAATTGAATAATTTAATGTTTATTTATAATATTTTATCTCCCAAAGTTAATTTTATCCATAAAATGTTGACCTCTTTTTCTGACATAAAAACTCTTTGCTAAGATTTAAAAAAGTACCGTTCGTTTTAGACGAAGTATCTTGATAAACCGTGCGGTAATGTAAAGTAAAACGCACGGTTTATCAAGGAAACCGTGCGTTTTACTTTACATTACCGCACAAGTTCGTAATGAGATACAATACGATATTGAAATTGGTGTAATAAGAGACCCTTTACGAGCAAATATGTTATAAAAAAAATACCGTTCCCCCCCTTATCTCCGAAGTTTGCAAAGAGAAAAATCTGAAATAATTCTATGTGATAGCAGTTTACATAAAAATTACAGGAAAAATAAAACGATGTCTCATTATAGCACACTTTTTTAGAAATTATCAAATTTCTAAAAAAGTTAACATTAGTTCTACTATCGGTCAAGAGATGGCGCTGACCTAAAACTGCAATACTAATTTTATTATTCTACTCTGCAGTGTGGTTTAATGGTGCAATTATGATGGTAGGGAACCCTCGGTGCGCGTGTCCGACTCGCTCTTGACCGGTTTTTTTTAAACAATGTGAGCATGTTTCTTATTCCATTACATATGTTTGAAATTAAGATTGACGTCACACAGAACGTCTGCTTACTTAAAACTTTTGTAAGAAAATTTTGTACTTACTGTAATTTTTTTTGTATGTACAGTCTATACAAACATTTATTTCTTATAATAATACAACTTCGTACGAAATTTTCTGTCTCACGCATATCCCATTAAGATGATTATAATAATATGACCATTATATGGTATGTAATAGTTTGAACAATTTTACACTCCTAAAAAACTCGTTATTATCAAATTTGACCATTTTAATGGAGAACAGGAAACGTATTTATATCTTCATCGGTTCACAAAGTGGTACTGAACGTATTGTGTTACGAAAAGAGCTTGTTATATACCGGTGGCCTGAAACTGTATCTATTATAAGTGAACTAGCGGCCGACGTGAATTCGTATGCATAAACAGTTATACACGCTGAAATTTTAATCATTTGGTTCCCGCCGTGGGGTGGTTCCACTCATGATTACAAGTAACTTTTACTATGGGGCCAACTCTCCTGCTCGCAAAAAAAATATCACCTGTTCCATACAAAAGTGCAGTACCTACTCGACCTTAATGATCAGCTGTTCCATACATTAAGGTCGAGTAGGTACTGCACTTTTGTATGGAACAGCTTTTGCGAGCAGGAGAGTTGGCCCCATAGTAAAAGTTGCTTGTAATCATGAGTGGAACCACCCCACGGCGGGAACCAAATGATTAAAATTTCAGCGTGTATTTCGAACCCTAAGGGATACTCCATATGCACAATATCCATAGATCCTTTCATGGCGAAGCTTGATATGCTGACCGTACTCGTTGACGTTTGTTAAGCAACGCTAGGTCCGCCTAGGTGTCGGATGGGTGACCGTTAAGTGGCATTACAATCTGGCGCTTCCGTGCTTAGGAGGGCACGTTAACCGATATCATCTGATAAGAGTCGTTAAGCCAAGTCAGAGACCTTACAGGCGGCTTGATAAACTCTAACACCAGAGGTGGCCACTATTCCTCATACGATAAGAAGAAAAAATATCCATACGCTTAGTCAACTAAATGTCAAATCTAACGTAGTCTAAACTTGACCTCTGTCAGCGTAAACTAATTAAAATATAATCTTCGTAACAAATGACTTATCAAAAATGACAAGGTTTTGTGCGTTTCTAAGAATAGAACTTACTCAACCAACAACAGAATTTGTGATGTATCATGTATGTACTATGACAGTCAGTGTCATATATACAGAGTTATTTGTAAAACACCAACAACCTCGCAGGAGTAGATTACTAACATCATAAACAACAACATTTGTTCTACAACATTTCCAACAGACAAAAAATCGACTTTCCATACAAGAGTCCGAACAGCTGATCGAGTTATGTATGAAAAGTTGATTTATTTTGTCTGTTTTCGGAAAAGGCGTAGAATTAGTGTTGTTGTTTATGATATTAGTAATCTACATTACTTAATGCTGCGAGGTTGTTGGCGTTCTACAAAAAATCCTGTATTTAACCGACCTCAAAAAAAAAAGGTTCTCAGTTTGACCTGTATGTATGTATATATGTATGTTTGTTCGCGATTACCTAGCGTTTGGCTGAACCGATTTTGATGCGGTTTTCAGAAAAGTATTTGTTACATTTAGGAGAAGGTTTTAATATTCTAACCGACTTCAAAAAAAAGAAGGTTCTGAGTTTGACTCGTATGTTTATATGTATGTTTGTCCGAGATTATCTCGCGTTTGGCTGAACCGATTTTGATGCGGTTTTCAGAAAAGTATTTCTTACATTTAGGAGAAGGTTTTAGTATTCTAACTGACTTCAAAAAAGAAAGTTCTGAGTTTGACTCGTATGTATGTATGTTTGTCCGCGATTATCTCGCGTTTAGCTGAACCAATTTTGATGCGGTTTTCAGAAAAGTATTTGTTACACTTAGCACAAGGTTTTGGTATTTTAACCGGCTTCAAAAAAGGAGCTTCTCTTCTCAGTTTGACCCATATGCATGATTGTCAGCGATTATCTCATGTTTGGCTAAACCGATTTTTTCACCTAGGTAATATATCTAATACAGAAGGTACTCACACTAAAAAGAAAAAAAGAAAAAATTGTTTAAAAAACAAAGATCCGACTTCAAAACCCCAATCTACCTCTAAAAAGCAAGAAATAATATTCAAATCACTAGATAAGCATTATCATTGTAATAAAACACGTCTATTGAAGTCGGGTGGGTGTGTTAGAATAAAAAAAAAGTTGTCCTCCAGCCCCACCCGACTTCAATAGACGTGTTTTATTACAATGATAATGCTTATCTAGTGATTTGAATATTATTTCTTGCTTTTTAGAGGTAGAGTGGGGTTTTGAAGTCGGTTCTTTGTTTTTTAAAACATTTTTTTCAGGGTAATTTTTTAGTCACCATTAAAATTTTATGGATGTGTTTAGTCCATAAAACTGAAAACCTTTCTTTAAGAAACATTTTGTTTTATTTATTTCCACACTTACATAGACCCAAATAGATAAAAAAATGTTTGACTGTCCAACTAATCAAAGAAACACGGCAAACAGTTTAGTAAGGGATGGCCAACATTTTGTGGCGTATTTCGACACTGGTTTCTTGGAGATTCGATTTCAAGGACTAAACATACTTTCTTAATGTTTGGATGGTGTTTAAACTATAAACTTGTAAATATGGAGAAACAATACGTTCAAATATTTAGAAACATCAATGTTCTTATAGCTTGCAAAGGGCTTTGGCATAGTGGTAACCATATTTTTTAAATCTTGATGGGGAAATAATAGCGACGCACGATAAAACCTATACGGGTCACTGGAAATATGACGTATTCCTGCTAAGGAGTTATAGATGAGGTCAAAACAAATATTTTTTGTCTTATAACTTTTTCTCAAAAAAATAATAGTTTTTGAGTTAATTGAAGTTAAGTATTTTTTTACCAAAAGTACGTTTTCAGACGCAAAAATTTAAAATAAAAGATAACTACTCATTGGATTCCGGATTTTTTATTATTTTGGGATAGAAAACAATCTATGTGTTGATAATGAATAAAAAAAATTACAAAAAGTACAGGTGTTTATAAAAAAATCAATCCTTAAATGCATCTATTTTTTTATTTTTTTCAGATTTTTTAGAAATAGCATCAAATATCTTTTAAAAAATCCTAGTAACAAAGCGTGCATAATATTTTAAAAACATCACCATCTATTCAGCTTTCAGTTGAGGTATAAAACTTAATAATAAATTAAATAGAAAATGAGAAATTAAGACTTAACTAAATAGCAGTCCCATTTTATGTAGCAAAAATTTCCTACTTCAAGCGCTTCGAAGGTAGCCGTATTATCCTACTTATATCATAAATGTGAAAGTTTGCCTGTTTGGATGATTGTTAATCAATCACGCAAAACGGCTGAACGGATTTGGATGAAATTTGGCACACAGACAGTTTATAAACAGGATTTAAACATAGGAGGATACTATTATCTTGGTTAAAGGTTCCCTAGGGATTTTCTCGAATGTAATTGCGGATAAAGTCGCGGGCGGAAGCTAGTTTGCCATAAATGATCGTGCTTACTAAAAATACTTTCGTCCGAGTGAGTTTAAAACAGAATTATTTTCCGCCGATGAGTCAAAATTTTATACAGACAGCTTCAAAAATAACCATGCATATCAGCCATTTTTAATGACCCGCTGCTGGGGAACAGGCCTTCCTTTCCTTTTGGGATAAAGTGGACGGGCCATAACCCACCACGTGGGCCCAATGCGGATTGGTCGGTGTTAACTCAATGTACCTCACATTGAGCCCTTGGTTCTGGCTGCATTTACAGTCGTTAACATTGACCAATCCACATTGGGTCTACGTGGTGGGTATGGCCCGTCTGCTTTATCCATCCACAAGCCAAAAGGTAGGCCAGTTCCCCAGCAACGGGGCATTAAAAATAGCTGATATGCATGGTTATTTGTGACACAGTTTGTATAAAATTTTGACTTATCGGCGGAAAATAATCCTGTCTCAAACTTACTCGGACGAAAGTATTTTTAGTAAGTACGACCATTTATGGCAAACTAGTTTCCGCCCGCGACTGCATTCGCATTTACATTCGAGAAAATCCCTAGGGAACACTTAACCAAGATAATAGTATCCTCATATGTTTTAATCCGGCTTATAAACTATCTGTGTGCCAAATTTCATCCAAATCCGTTCAGCCGTTTTGCGTGATTGATTAACAATCATCCAAACAAGTAAACTTTTATATTTATGGCATAAGTAAGATAATACGGCCACCTCCGAAGCGCTTGAAGTAGGAAACTTTTGCTACATGAAATGGGACTGCTATTTAGTTAAGTCTTAATTTCTCATTTTTTATTTAAGTTATTATTAAGTTTTATACCTCAACTGAAAGCTGAATAGATGGTGATGTTTTTAAAATATTATGCACGCTTAGTTACTAGGATTTTTTAAAAGATATTTGATGCTATTTCTAAAAAACCTGAAAAAAATTAAAAAATAAATGCATTTAAGGATTGATTTTTTTATAAACACCTGTACTTTTTTGTAATTTTTTTTATTTATTATCAACACATAGATGGTTTTCTATCCCAAAATAATAAAAAATCCAGAATCCAATGAGTAGTTATCTTTTATTTTAAATTTTTGTGTCTGAAAACGTACTTTTGGTAAAAAAATACTTAATTTCAATTAACTCAAAAACTATTATTTTTTTGAGAAAAAGTTATATGACAAAAAATATTTGTTTTAACCTCATCTATAACCCCTTAGCATGAATACGTCATATTTCCAGTGACCCTGTATAATATTTCCTATAGACGAACAAAAAATGTCTATGATATAAAGTCCTAAAATCGCAACGTTTTTGAGATTTTACCTATACAGGATCTCTAACATGGATTATCTAGGAAACGTTGCGCTTTAAGACTTTACATAATACGACATATCTATAGATCCTCTATCGATATACACAGGTTTTATCGTGCACCGCTATATTTCCGAAATCCTCATCAAAAATAAAAAATAAAATGACTAACACCATAACACAAAAAGTTTAAACCTATTTCATAGTTGTTGTAGACGATAATTTGAAACAACTTGACTATGACGATATTAACCTCACTCAACCTAATTAATCAATCAATTAAAGAACTAGAACCATGTAAAAATTCGATCATAGTTAAGTATAAGAAATAACTGGAAACTGAATTGCCGAATGGTTGCCAAACAAAACAGCTTGTTTGTTAGAAACACGGCTTTTTCCCCCGACAAGAAAACAACTTTTTAGCACCTAGAAACATAACTATTTATTAAAAGAGCACTAACAAGAAACGGAACCCCAAATCATAATTGTGGTAAACATAAAAACGGACATAAAAAAGAGCCTCAATTAAAAAAAACGCATAAGTATCATTACGGACGCTAAGTTACCAAAAGTCGTCGTGAGACTAAAATACCCGAGACGAAGTTAGTTTATTTTTAGACGGAGGTGTGTGGAGTCATGGTCATCGACTTATTCATTCGATGATAGTCACGTCTAAAAATATGTATACAGTTTGGAACTTTGTCACTCTGTTGTGGTTGTCATTTGTCATTGATTTCTGTTCAAAAAGTAATATCTTGTAGAGTGAAAAAGTTCTATATTGTATACAAATTAATAGCCGTGTCTGCACGCGAAGCGGCGCTGCGGCCTCTGATAGCGTGTTCATACGTTCGTCGAATATAGATAGACGACAGTTAAGAAACTTTTGCGATGGTCGGTCAAGGGATGGGTGACCAAATTGTATTATCTAGAGCTTCTTCATACTCCGAAAAGCTTTACACCAATCCGCATCGGGCCAGCGTGACAACGAAATGTAATATTTTTTAACCTCAGCCCCCCTAGCATGACCGATGAAACGAAATATATCGCGTGACATCGTTTTATCGACACCCAACCGTCAAAATCCATTGTCTTTTGACAGTTAAACGTAATAAATCGCTATATCATATCGTGTTTCGGTGGTCTGACCCAAAAAGAGGGGTGTTATAAGTTTGCCGTATGTGTGTCTGTCTGTCTGACTGTGGCAAACTAATTTCAAAACTAATGGACCGATTTTGATGAGAATTTTTGAAAGTAAAGACATATTTGAAATGAATTTGATGATTATTGCGAAACAAAATTTTGCATTTGAAACAGTATTAAAGTTTTATTGAATTTTTTTAGATTTTAGGCATTCACAATGCAATTTTTATATTTAACAGAAAAAATACTAGAAAAAATCGACTCACCCGTCTAAGTTGCTACGGGTGAGTCGATTTTTTCTAGTATTTTTTCTGTTAAATTAATTATCTTTTATAGTTTTAATTAATTATCTGCAAAATAATTACCACATTCTTTTCTCACGTGAAATAGTATTTGGCATAGGTAGAGGTTTGAAGACAACGCAATTTTTCCAGCGTGCTACGTACAATCGTAATTCTTAATTTTCACACTCTACAGTACAGTCTAAGGTGCCATTGAAATATATAAAATATGTACACGATACGGTTCAGCAAAGTACTCTCTAGTGTTTTCTGTAGACAAATGTGAAATTTATTTAAACTCCTGATACCGAATGTCAAGGTCTAAAAGTGTAGCGTAGAAAGTAATATTGACATGATTGTCACAAATATTTTATTGGAACTGACTTATAGTGGCTCAGTGAGCTGTAGACCTCTCTCAAATTGTATGTTGTAAAAAAAATCTCTAATAGGTGTCGTCATGAGGTTGACACTGCTTTTCAAAAGCAGTACGTAGCTTAGGTATTATTTTAATATAACTATTCGAAGCTATAGATGGCCTTTCTAATTTTGAACAATTTTCTTTTCGAATGGGTCTTTTTAACGAAATATTTCAAAAAACTGGCTTGACTAAAAAATTTGTATAACTATCGAACCTGCTCACAAATTTCACGAGACCTGGTAGAGAAATTCGATATGTAGAAGAACAGATGGACAGCCGGATGTCCTATACGAAAGAATTTTTGCCCAAGCTGAAGCAATTAATAAATACTCACTATTACTAAAACTAGTGGGTATAGAAATCTTCTGTCATTATTCCAGTGCTAAAACTTAGCCATGATACGAAGACGTTACCAAAACTAGAAAAATGTGTAACTTCTTAACAATTTCGTTTATGTCCGCCATCCTCATATAATGTCCCAAGGCATGGTCCAAGTTAGATTAGGTAAAGAGAAAAATTGGGCTATCAAGAGCTTATGCGCCATTCTAGTATCCGTAGCTATCGAAAAAAAAACGCACGTAAGAAATAGTCAAAGTCAAAGTCAAAAATAGCTTTATTCAAATAAACTTAATTATTAAGTACTTTTGAATCGTCTATATTTTCCTACCACCCGTTCAAGACTTTTTTAACTGACAAGAAGAACGGGCGCAAGAAACTTATCAGTTTTAATAGCAATAAGTAACGATATTTACAAACTTAAATATATCGTTACCAGATAATTACAACAGGGTGACAGGATTATTGGCAACAAACATAGACTTATTATATTGGCAACAAAGTACTTATAGTAGTTATGTGTTACATCATTTCCACGCATTTTGATCTATAAGATAATCGTCTACTTTATAATAACCTTTACCCATGAGCGTTTTTTAACATGGTTTTTAAATTCATGCAAAGGAAGATCAATTACTTGTTGTGGAACTTTATTAATAAAGGCTATGCCTTTCCCCATAAATGAACCTCTAGTTTTTGCAAGCCTAAATCTTGGAACGGCAAGTTTATCTTTATTTCTTGTATTAAACTGGTGATTATTGCTGTTCTTAGCAAATGAATCATAGTGTTTTCTTACATAAACTAAATTTTCATATATGTATTGGCCTGCCAAAGTTAAAATATTTATTTCTTTAAACAGTTCTCTCAAGGTATCTCTCCGCCGAAGATTGTATATGCCGCGAACAGCTCTTTTTTGGAGTACAAAAATATTTTCAATACTGGCAGCTGAGCCCCACAATAGCAGTCCATAAGACATTACACTATGAAAATAACTAAAATATACTAACCTTGCCGTTTCAATATCAGTTAAAAGCCTTATTTTCTTAACAGCGAATGCTGTATAAATAATATTATGAGTCATTTTATATAAAGCAAAATGAAAGACATAGACAATTACTCTATAAAGTAATTTTAAGCACGATTTTTTGGTAGATGTTCGTGCTACGGGTTCAGACAGCTAATAAGATGTAATGTAATGTAACAAACACGATATAAAGTCAAGGACATTTGTGTTAAAATGAGCAAAAAGTGACTAATTACAACTTTTCTGAAAGAAATAAAATGGTTTTTTAAAATCCGTGTCTTGACGTTAAATCTGACATAATAAACAATGAAAGAACTAAATGTGGCTTCACTTGAGCAAGTTGTTTTATTTTTCTAGTCAAGCTTTACTATAAGAAAGTTTTTAAAAAAGAAAAGCCTCCTTCCAAAAAACTTAAAACCGCATCACAACATCGCATGGGGCTGGAGGACCACTTTTATTTGTTCTAAAAGCCCAACCCGACTTTATTAGATGTGTTTTATTAAAATTAATTTGCGTATCTCGTATCTAATGATTTGAATATTATTTCTTGCTTTTTAGAGACAATTTTGATGCGGTTTTTATTTTTATTTAAGGTTTTTGAAGGTCGTTTTTCTTTTTTAAAGCTTTTTTGTTTTTTACTTTTTTGGTAGGTATGTCAGAAGGTATTTTGATAATTGAATAAGTAAAAGCAGTTTTAAAATAATTAGATTTGAGATGTTAGCATTCACATATCTATTTTGTTACATAATACCTACTAAATAATATAGTAAAAAAAATCAACTCGCACCAGCTCATATTATCAGGCAGAAATCAAACCCGCGACCTTTGGAAGTCCGGTTGGCCTGCAATTGTGGAGGTTAAGCAACTTTGGTAAGGGTCAGTCGTGGGATGGGTGACCAAAGTGTATTATCTCGATCTCCTTCGTGCTTCAGAAGGCACGTTAAGCCGTTAGTCCCAGCTGCATTTGCACTTATTAATACTCACCGATCCGCATTGGGCCCGCGCGGTGGGTTATGACCCATACTCTTCATCAATCCGTAAGTAAGGCCTGTATCCCAATAAAAATGGCTAATGCGAAACCTCTCAATGCCTTAATGTAATCACTAGTACACAATCCTATTTGATTTTGAAGAGTACTCATGTGTATCTTCGAAGTCCAAGGTCCAATGCCAATGAAATGAGACCACCCTTAAGGTATTCTCTTTCCAACAAATCAAGAATCATCATAAACAAAGAAGTTATGTCTATAGATCCGTAAAAACTCGAGCAATATTTACCTAAAAAATTACAGTATTTTTAGAATTACTCGAAAACTTAGTAATTTTCGATTCAGGAGTTCAGTGAACTGATTTCAAATTCTCGAAAAATGGGACTAACTTGGGAACAAACCTGATGATTTAAATCATTTCAATCGGTCCAGCCGTTTTCGAGTAATAGGTGGACATACACAAAAAAAAACAAATTTACAGACGAACATAGAACCTCCTCCTTTTCTGAAGTCGATTATAAAGTAAGTATTCTATATACACAGGAGGCACAGATTATTTACTTTTAACTAAAATTTGCCTGGATTTATTAGCAAATCATAAATTAATTAAAATAATTAGGTACCTATGTTATCATTAAAACTAACAATAAAATTAACCTTTTTGTGTAAAACAAAAAAACGCTAAAATTGAAACTGAATTGCACGTACCATTTTTATACAATAATACAAGAAGTTGAATCCGGCACGATGATTATGCGCATTTATTTGACGAAAATAGATACAAACCTCAGAGTTGTATAATAACATACAAAATATCCTCTTCACGCGAATTCTAATATGGTAGACATGTTACTGAAATCGTTAGTATTATGCAACTATTTAGGTACGCCAAACTCACTCAAAAAGTTTAGTTCGGAAAATGAAACTGGATATCACGTGAAGAAAGGATGTTACAGATTTGCATACTTTTTGGTTTTTGGGATTTGGATACTTAGCTAACACGTTACATTACAGATTTTTTTATCAGTTAGTTCGAGGCTAGGACATTTGAGTTGAAGCATTTATTAAATAAACAAATCTTTTAGGTTTTAATAGGTTTTCAGTACAATCGAGAGACAATAAAATTCAAATAAACAAGTGCATGCCACGCGCCCCGTTCCGTAGTAACCTTATACCATACCATATGGCTGTAAACTTATCCCTATTTTACATACATAACTAATGACTATAAGTAAGTATTGTACCTAACTATTCAATGTTTGTAGCTACGAAATGTTTTCAAATATTTTTATAAGTTGGTCGTCAACTTGTAAAGCCTACTTAGAAGTGATACATAGTTTTCCTTTTAACTTACATTATGTACTACTGTCCTGAATTTTTTACGTGTATCCTTAGGCAACCGTATGACTAGCAGGGGGGGGAAGGGAAGGTGGAAGGGGGGGGGGGTATACTTGACTCTAAGAAAACTTTGCACTTTAAAGCTTAATATTTTGCAAACGGATCCCTAAATAAAAAATGTCGTCACAAACCTATAATATTTTTAAAAGACATATCAAAGGATTATGCTGATTTTACTATACAAGCTAGGCCATGATGCGCTTTGATGAAATTATCAAAATACTATAGTCATTTTATAGTGATTGCGTGGGAAGAATATCATTAAAATATAATGCGGGAAAAAAGAGAAATCTCAATCTCAAGGAGCCGTTTGGGGTTACATTTTCCTATTATATGACATTTTGTTATCTACCCCTTTTTGACATGACATGAGTTTGTCACAGATTTGTATGGTTAATGCGCATCATGGCCCAGAATGCGGCATGATCTTTTTCATCCCCACATAACATAGGGAAAGTACACATACAGCTTTTTAGCACTACGTACGGACGGACGGACAGACGGATAGACTTGCATAGCTGTCGCAAGATTAGACATAATTAACTTTATGATTTTTCTATTTTGATGCTAAAAACCAAATTATTTCGGTTAATTTTTAAGGTTCCGTAGTAAAAAATAAATAATACAATAGCTATTATATGATTATACCAGGGAATGTTAACGTTATGTCTATAAATAACGTTAATTATAACGTTAATTTGAGAAATAACGTTAAATTTAACGTTATTTACTGAAATAACGTTAATTTTATCGTTAATTTAACGTTATTTACTGAAATAACGTAAATTTTATCGTTAATTTAACGTTAATTTTAAATTTACCGATAATTTTACCGGTACTAAATTTAACGCTATATTTAACGTTAATTTTACCGGTAAAATATTTTTAACGTTATTTTTACCGGTAAATTTACCGATAAAATGTTTTAACGGTATTTTTAACGTTATTTTTTTATATCGTTATTTTTTTTAACGGTATTTCAATCCCTGGATTATACTTAGATATAGTCGTTAGTAGTGTAAAACAGGGAGTAAATATAAGTTTATAGCCATATGGTATGGTATGAGGTTACTACGGACGGAACCCTATACTACGCGTGGCCCGACACGCACATGGCTGGGTTGTATTTCAATTTATATAAAAAAATCAGCTCCATTCAACTCAATCGATAAAGAACAATAAATAACATGACTTTTTTAACGCATTTCTTACAATAATAAAGTATTGTTGTACTGTGACGAAGGTGAGGTGAAGTTCATTATTGGAATAATAATTATAAAATTGCTTACTTAGGCATATTTTTGTTCTTCACTTGAGTTTTATTGAAGAGACTTATTTATGATTATCTTTTAGAACACTTTTGCAATTAATTTACTCATCAGACTATTTTAAGAAAGGTATGCAGCGAGAAATTATAATTATTTGGTTCTCGCAGTGGGGCGGTTCCACTCATGATTACAAGCAACTTTTACGATGGGGCAAACTCTGACATCGCGAAAAAAATATCAGCTGTTATACTGCCCGGCACGTAACTTGGCAAGATAAAAACGAGACAAAAGATGCGCAGTAGCTACAGACACTAAATACGGCGCATGTTTTGTCTCATCTTTGTCTTGCCAAGTTATATGTCGGCACCTATACATACATTAAGGTCGAGTAGGGTGCGCTTTTGTATGGAACAGCAGATTTTTTCTCGCGATATCAGAGTTGACCTCTTAGCAAAAGTAGCTCGTGATCACGAGTGGAACCATGGGATACTGCGGGAACCAAATTATTAAAATTTCAGCGTGTTTAACATATTTGCTTACTTTAGTATACTTTTGTTCCTGACTCGAGTTTTATTGAAGAGCCATATTTGTTTTGATGATTATCTTTCAGAACACGATTTTTTAATTACAGTTCCAACCATTTTAGTACGGCAATGCATTGTTATTGAGAATTCGATAATGTCATTAATTTCGGCTCTTTTACGCTTCCACAGTTTAATTACCCATCAGACTATTTTAAGAAAGATATACCTATCATGATTAGATTAATTAATAATTTTTGTCTAACCTACTTAAGGACGTTGATGGTCTAATAAAAATACAAAACAATAGCTTTATAGCTGTCATTAATTATTTTAGCATCTTATTTAAATACAATAGGTATTAAAATAGACAAAAATTAATATGCGACGTTTTATTTTTAAGGATTATTAAACGTGCGTTGATTTAATAGGTACCTACTTATATCTATTTTTTCCTGTTGATACTGCAACATTGTATGTAATACATACGCCACCTACGTTTCAAATTGAATAGACTACTCTAGTTCTCAAATAATTCAAGTTATTTATTAATATTCATATGTCATCTATATAATAATGTATTCAAGCCAGAATCTGTCGTCAAATTACTCTCAAAATAGGCATACGTGGCTTGAATCAAGAATTTTGCATTCCAAAGAACTTGAAGATTATTTAGGTAATACTACCTGATGAAAGCGAAATTTTCCTAAAATGTCGATAGTATATTGCATTACAATAAATAAACTAGGAAAATTGAAGTTTAAAAATTAGTAAGAAACAGTCTTATACCATTTTGTTTAAAACCTCAAATAAACAATAATATCACTAGTGGCTCTGTAAAGCTGTAGACCTCGCGTTTGTAACATTTTGATCATTTTTCGAAATGGCTGAAATATGATCACCACCATTTTGAAAAATTTCAAAAAAATAGATCGAAAAGAATATTCATATAATTATAGAACTTGCTCTAAAAATTTCACGATAATCGGTTGAGAAATGTGACTTGTAGAGGAAAACAGACGGATAACTGGACATACGAAAGAATTATTTTTGCCCAAGCTGAAACGGAGATGCTTTGCGCTCGCTCGGTCCATAAGTAGGAAACTATACGCTCATTGTAAATACACGAAACAACGATCATCGTTTTCAAAATACTTTAAATGCTACCTTATCCAGGTGTACTACGGAATATGTAGAGTGGTCATTAAAATGACAAATACATAAGATAAAATGTTAAAGGAGTTCGTTTATACGATACTCCCACCAAACTCATTAAACAAAACACATCGTGATCTGAAGAAAGAAAGACCAATTGAAGAAACACGCAATGAATCCAAACAATCAAATAAGACTATGGACAATGCTAAAGCATACAAGATTAAAATAAAAGTGCCAAAAAGAACACCAGTGTTATATTCATTCCTCGTTTTCTATGTATGTTTTATAAATGTGATAATTATGTGTGATGTTAGATTAAGTGATGTAAATATAAAAACATTTAAAGAACCACGAAATGCTCACGCAATAAAAGAGAAAACAAAGCCATGGCGTGAACATAGGTATGATGAAAAAATGTGGCATGGAAAGAACTACCGCAAAGGTAGAGAATCCCAAAGAGTTGAAGATGATGATGATGATGATGATGATACTAAGCCAAAATATAGGTCTAATGTGGATTTTTACAAATACTATGATTTTTATAAAAGTAAAGAAGATATTATTATAAATAAGGTTACTGAGAAACCGTCTCTTTTTTCTCCACGCAACGATTCAAAAGCAGTCGGATTTCCTCATGATC
This sequence comes from Agriphila geniculea, assembly GCA_943789525.1. Lineage (NCBI taxonomy): Eukaryota > Metazoa > Arthropoda > Insecta > Lepidoptera > Crambidae > Agriphila > Agriphila geniculea. Next base: position 11,454,868 of record OX038890.1, on the reverse strand, counting down.
TCGCTTCCAGTCCCTACTCTATCAAGAAGACCAACTTTAATCTAAGACCGGAAAAACACCAATTCAATGAAAAAATACTAAAACTTGGTGTTCTACTGCCAGCTGATCCCGAACAAGTGTTTTCACTAGTGAAAGTATTACCAATGCTGGAAATGGCGATTCCAGCAGTGACTATGCCTGATGGACCTTTGCCTGGTTGGAAAATACTTGTTGATTACAGGGATACTGCATGTTCATCTGTGGATGGACCGCTAGCTGCTTTTGAGTTTTACATCAACGGATCTGCAGGTAAGGATGACATTGATATATGTAGAGGTATAATTGGTGTTTTTATTTTATATCTCATTGTAGATGGCATACTGAATGTGGCAAAATTTTCAGATGCTTTCATTGGGCCTGGCTGTGAATACGTGATCGCTCCAGTTGCAAGATATGCTGGTCCTTGGGGTATTCCTGTTTTCACTGCAGGCGCTCAAGCTCACGCATTTAATTACAAATACCCCAACTATGCTACTCTGACAAGAATGATGGGCAGCTACGCGCAAGCCGGTGGTGCACTTTGGAAAGTTTTTGAGGTAATTGTGAAAGAAGATGTTGTTTGTTTGTATGTTGATGTTTTAGTCCTGCTGTAAGAGCGAAGCGGATCTGCTCTATTTCTCTTTTCATGTTAAAAGTGTGTCTGTGGGAGAGAAATATAGCGGATCCGTTTCACACCACATCTATTGATTTGTGCACTTATCGGTGTTGCTTAAAAAAGTTTTTGTTGAATATGTTTGGTTTCATTTTTGTTCTTGTTTATTATTTTCCGCATTGTCTTTGGATAAACATTTGAAATCTTTCCGTATTTAAATTCTAAATATGTACCACCGTTTACCTATTGAAATGGTAATAGATAAAGCAATTTGGAAATTTCTGATCGTCAGTCGTGCGCTGAATAATTATTTTGAGTTGAGAATCTTGAAATTGAATATAAATTCTCAATATGGTCTGGTGTGATATAATTATGAATTATACAGTTTTAAAAACAGTACACGAAGCATGTGAAAAAATATAGAAAAAAACCCTATGATTTTGCATTAGATTCTAAGTTATCTAAAGAATGATGCCCATTTCTGACCTGTCAAAATGTTGATTTTATCTATTATCGTGTATAAAGCAGAAATATAGCTCATAAAATTGAATTTTTATTGTAACTTATAAATTGCTAACTAAAATAAAAATCGGCAATAGGTATAGAACTAGAAAAAATGAATAGTAAAGACTGGCAATTATTACAAACTAGAAACATTTGATTTCATTTTACCATTATATATTTTTCTGATAGCCAAATTAAAATTAAAAAAATACTTGTGTTCTGCGGTTATAGCATCTATTCAAATATAATTTTATTATCATAATACAAAAAGCTATTAGACAGGTCAACGCTAATATGGGAAGTGGTCATTGTTCTTTTGAAACAAAGTAAATACATTAACAAAATTTTACTTAACCCATAAGCGATGATATTGATGAATGTTCGATTCGATTTTAATAGTGTTTTGATAGTCATATTATATATAGTTACAAGAAAAAAGCACTACGCAAATATAGGATACATTCCTAAGCGCGGTTTGATCGTACGTGTCCCGACTTTAGCTTCTAATATCGATTTCTCTGCTTGAATCGCCAAATCATTTTATGTGCACGTTTTTTGTAGACTCGAAAGAGAATTTCAAAAATAGCTTAGCCAAAGGAAGATTGCTGAATAATTTGATAGAAGCTACAGATATAGGTACATATAAAAATAAAAAGATTTTTTCATCAGTTGTGAGTGTGTGTGATTTCCATAGCTCTTTTATTATAGAATTTCGAATAGGGTAAAACCCGAATAGTTGCCCTACTTTTTGAAATTACTTTATATCTCTTAGTACAAAAAGCGAGATTCTTTAATTGTTAAACGGGTAGCTACTTTGGTTTATTATCTTCAAATTTATGAAAAGAATAAATATTATCTTTGATATTTCCAGAGTATTGGCGATTTTTGAGGACCTCTAAATTTTGGGACAACTATCCCATATAGGGGATAGTTGCCAAATCCATATAAATTACGTTTAGGATAGATGCCTCGACGCGACAGAGGACATTTATCCCGCAAAAACTTTGATCGCACCTAGCCGTCCCATGCAATCGCACAGAGACATGCAACACGGTCAACTTAGTTGTAGTTACAGAGTCTCTCGATAGATAAATAAAATACCATGTGTTTCATTCGCGAAACTAGAGTAATTGCAATCGAGGCTACTATACCCCCGAGACGACTATCCGGGTTTTACCCTACTCAAAAAAACAGAAACAAGATCAAATATTAAAAGCAAACAAAATGCAGTCGGAAGTACGCTTACATAAGTGACATTATGAATGATTCAAATTCTTTGCCTCCGACTGCATTTTGTTTGCCTTTAATATTTGATCTTGTTTACCTCTTTTCAGTTGACTTGTCTTTAGATGCAAGCGGGTTTTTTAGTTTGTTTACTTAATATATTTTTATTTTTGTCTGTTTAGTTGTTTTAATACGGTCATGATAAGACCTTTCTAAATCCGTACAATAATCTATATTGCAGTAAATATTCATTTTTTTAAGTTTAAATAATACAACCTCACAGCCGCTATTATATTGTTTTTTTAACCTCAATACCAAAAACATTTGGGCTGTGAAATCCGTTCAGCTGTTTAAAAGATATTATGAGGTAATCAAGAATATTATATTTAAACATACATTCACGATACGCTCGAAAAACATAACGCTTTCTTTGCATTCGAGTAAAAACAATTTCTTTATAGAATCCGATAAGCACGAATCACAAGATCTTGAAAACAGGCTTTGGTCTTTTCGTTTAGTAATTTTATATTTTACCATAGAAACCTCTTAAATTTTTTATGAAGCAGTAATATAATAAAAAGCTTTGGCTGTTACTTACTTTTTTATCTAGCTTATAATTGAATGTATTTTTATCTCTGGTGATTAAAAATGTATATGATATGTGTATAGGGCCCGTAAACCGATATAAAAACTGTGTGCTCTACAGTAGTTTAGTAAAAAAAACAGTCATATGCGTAGCCAAAATAAAATATTTAAAATTAATAATTTTCTAATCCATTACATAATAATAACATACCTACTTAGGTAGTCAAAATACAAAAGACTTTAGTTAACATTATATTTAATTAGCATAGATAAATAAACATTAAACTTTTATCATTTATGCAAATACTATTCCACTTCAAACATGAAAAAAAAATGATTAGCCCCTGTGGACCTTTATTGGGTTGGCAATCATTAAAAAACAAATGACACATGTTAAAAAAATGGAAATTTAGTTTTCCTTGTTTTTTGCAGTGTTTGATTTGTTTATAAAGTCATTCTAACAAAATATTTATATTACAATTGTCTCAGTTTTTTGTTAATCGTATTATTCACTTAAATATAATTGGTGACCTAAAACTATTTTCAGAAAGTTGGAAGTCTGGTAAATGTTAGCTAGTAGCCGAGAAGCCAGTAAAGGGTGGGTGGTTAAGTTATTAAATTAATTTCAAGTAAACAAGTTTTTCACTTTCTTGCTTAGCAACGTCAAAAGTTATTTGAAACAATATACGAATACTGTACACGTAGCACGAAAACCTACCGAGAAAAAAAAGCAAGAAAATTTTACAGTGCCCTCTACCGCCGAATAGCGAAATGAAATTATTCAGAGATAATTGCTCTATCCTATCGCTTACTTTTACGGGGTCCCATTTAGTACATCAGATGTGGCTTAGTTAGCAGGTACCGCCATCTAGTAAGGTGAATTTAGACTAATGTGGAATTAGTTTAAATTTACCTCACTAGTTGGCGGTACCTGCTTCGATTTGTTTTTGTAATATTCAAATACAGATAAAAAAGTCATGAAACTTTTGAATTGCTTTTTAAAAAAAACACCTAATACACAATTGCAATGAAACAATAAAATGAAGGGCTTTTTAAACAAATTCCAATAAAAATTGAGCGACACCTATCTGCAATAATTTGTACTTTCTTTGAAAATTCGGTAATGTTTGTTGCTATCTGTGTTAAGCATGCTACGACGATAGTGGCGCCATCTAGAATTCTACAAGAAAAACATTTTTAATCGCCCTGATAGTCGCCTAACGATGGCCATTTCTTTAGTATGGGATGAGGTATCTGTACTATAGTATTATGTAATCTGTGCTTTTACGCGCGTTATTTTTTCTCGATAAATGTTCGTGCTAGAGGTACTGGCCATGCCATGAAAAACGATGGTTTAACTTTCGATGATTAACTTTGTGGTGGTAGCCCAGTGTGTGGTTGACTGTACACTGTATGTACAGCAGTGGCAAGGGGTGAAACCAAGGCGAAGGTAAGTTGTTCTACAAAAATGATCTGCATAGTGGATCGGTGGGGTGGGGATTTCGAAAAGAGAAGCCGATGGGAATCGGCTTGTATGGACCCTTTGCCACTACTGTACAGTAATCAATACCTCCCAATAATACATACCACTTTTGTTTCAGGAGTTCAAATGGCATCGCCTCGGTATGCTGTACCATAACAACGACCCATCAACCGGCCTCGGAAACAGTCCTTGTTTCCTAACTCTAAGTGCAGTATCAGAAGTTTTCAAGAAAAATGGCGAATCATTGATATCGAATGTGCATTCGTTTGATGAGAAAAACGTCACTACTGCTAGGCTAAGGGAACTTTTGCAGACACTGTCCTTGAATACAAGAAGTGAGTATTGGTTATTTATATGGAAATAAAACAGTATTTTTTGAGTGTAGTTTTACAATAACCTTTTTTGTTTTGTGTTGTTTAAAAAAAGACGCTTGACGATATTAGTAGTAAAGCAAGTAAACGTTTGGCGAGTAGTGCGAGCGAATAAGACAAAGAACCCTTCATATAATTTGTTAGTCTATATTTTACTTAACTTACTTGTTTATGAAAAATACCTTATTGAGAAGTCCAATTACTTTGGGTGTTTAACTAAATCGCTTTTGCCACAAAGTTGAGAAAAAGAAATCCTAACCAGCCTACCATCAGACATCCAAACAAAAATCGTTTTGTTAAAAAATTTAAGAAAAAGGTAAACGATCACAAACCCGACCATTATTCTGAATCCAATGAATTTTAAACTTATCATCTGAAACATAGCGTGAAAAAAAACTTCTATATTCTGCCCAACATACTATACCTATGCTATGTTATAGGTTTTACTTTCGGTAACTCTCCATTATGGGGTATGTACATAAAGCGACTTGGCAGAAGAATTTAGTGAATTAGCACTATTTATCGACAATCGCTTGTAAAACCTAATTTCAATGAGGTGGCGATTCGATTTTACAAGCGATTGTCGATAAAAAGCGCTAATGACTAAAGTCTCCTGCCTAGTTGCTTCCCAAGTTGACTTGACTTGTGTAAATACCACATTACACTTAATCATAAAACGTAGTATAGGCAATATTCGTTTAATATATAATTAAATCTACAGGTCAACGTACATAACCTTCATACTAGAATTTGACCTGAGGTCCTGTCAAGATAACCACGTAACTCTATCCCTGGAGGGCCCTTCATTATAAAGGATTTACTAAGTAAATATTTACACGATACATTTTCGTTAAACCTTCATGAGATAGATATAATAAAATTAGGTTGATATAGTTTGGAACGATCACGCCCTTTTGTACCTACTTACTCAAAACTAAATGTAAGTTAATTAACTAATTAATTGTCAACTGTATATTTGCTATGGTCTACTAACCGTTGTTTTTATAAAAGTATGGGTCAAACCGTTTTATTGAAATTAATTTGGTAATAAGTTGGTATTTGGTTTGATTTTTTATTTTCCCGACGTTTCGGTACCTTTGCAGCTCCCTCGGTCACGGGGGACTTAAGCTGCTCGTGAGCCAACTAATTACCAAAGTACTTTCAATAAAACCGCGCTAGTATCCGTTAAAAAGTGTTTTATTTTATGTAACTTGAAAGTATGTATGTAATGCTCTATAGTCTTACCTCATGTATATTTGGATTTGTTTCTTTATTCCTGGTTACAAAAGCATAAAAACAACCTCTGACTAAAAATGATTGTCAGTTTTTACGTTAACAGAATTGAATTGCTTTTTATCCTTTAGCTAAGCGTAAAAACAGCTTAATTAGGTAAATAATAATACTTTCGGTCACATATATGGGGGTTAAATCTGTTGTATTTTAACCCTGAGAGCATATCCTAGCAAGAATACTTACGCCAAGTTGAATCTGTTTATTTTTTCTACTTTTTGTTCCATCTCTCAAACTTTGCGATGTAAAATCGAGTGAAGACGTGGTGGATCGTGTGTCATATCGATTATGCATGCATTATCTCAAATGCAAGGCTTCTTGTATTCGAAGAGATTTGAATTTTAATGCATCTTGCCTTTCAGCTCACCTCGTCCGTCAATTTATTTCTTTGCGGTTAGACTGTATGCAACTAAAATTAGTAACAGGATATGATCAGGTAGATTATTGAAGGATATGATTCAAAACTGAGGGTACAGAAATGTTTTATTCATTTGTAACAGGATGTAATTTGATTAAAGGAGTATTATGGAAAGTTTTACTTTATAACTATTGCTATTCGAATCCGGGTCCGATCCGGATCCGAAGTCAAAGTTAAAATGGCTTTATTCAAATAAACATAATTAAGTACTTTTAAATCGTCAATACTTTCCTACCACCGGTTCCAGGCTTTTTTTCCAGAGGCGTTTTAGAATTAAAAACTTGTCTACCGATAAATAATGTCCAAAGTTCCTACCTACATACATACACTCACACCTGTTTCCCATGGAGGTAGGCAGAGACTATGGATCGCCACCTGTTACGATCCTTGCACACTTCTTTCGCTTCATTCACATCCATAAATCTTTTCATACATGGCCTGCGGTTTTTGCGTATAATGGCCTTCAAATCCAAAGTTCAAATGTCCAAAGTTCAATTTGGTCAATTAACTAATATTTGTGTTTGTTAGAGAGAGAATTTGCTTTCATTTAAATGAAACCAGCCCGTGGATTTTACACTATAAAAAACAGTTTTAACTATATTCACTTCTCAAGCTTATGCGCTCACTAGACATGAAATAAAACACTTTTTAACGAATTAGTATTCGTGCGGTTTTATTGAAAGTACTTTGGTAATTAAGCGGTATTTGTTTTTTTTTATTATTCCGACGTTTCGGCACCTTTGCAGCTGCCGTGGTTGGGAAACGTCGGGAAAATAAAAAATAATTATTAGGTATTTGGTTAGCCAAATACCAACTAATTACCAAAATACTTTCAATAAATCCACGCTAGTATCCGTTAAAAAGTGTTTTATTTCATATTTTAAGGTGGTACACTGAGCGAAAGTGGCGCCGCGGTGAATTTTATTTAATATTATAATTCTAATACACAATTTTAATAATGTTTATCATGGAGATTTTAGGGCCCCACAGTCTAGTATTTTTAGACGGTATCGTTACATTCTCTTGTAGTCACTGCTAGAAGTAGATAGAAAAAACTGCTAAAAGTGGCCGTTTTTGACACATTTGCTATCTACTTCTTCGAATGACTATGAAGGCATGTAGTGATACCTTCTAAAAATACTAGACTATTGACCGAATACTCAAACACTAATTAACTTTGAGGGGCTTCTCAAACGTCGTCCTGTCGCATTAAATGTCAAAGTTATGACAAAGACAGCATGTTGTTTGAGAGCCGCTCAAAGTTAGGTAGCGTTTGAGTATTCGGCCGTTAGGGCCCTAAAATCTCCACGATAAACATTATTAAAATCTTTTTCTATTAAGGCGGTTGTATGATCGAAAGTGGCGCCCTCAGAGGTTTTTATTTTATAAGTTATTAATAGAAAAAGATTTGAATAATGTTTATCGTGGAGATTTTAGGGCCCATGGTCTAGTATTTTTAAAAGGTATCACTACATGCCCTCGTAGTCATTGGTAGAAGTAGATAGCAAATGTGTCAAAAACGGCCACTTTTAGCAGTTTTTCTATCTACTTTTAGCAGTGACTACTAGTGAATGTAACGATACCGTCTAAAAATACTAGACTGTAGGCCCTAAAATCTCCACGATAAACATTATTAAAATTGTGTATTAGAATTATAATATTAAATAAAATTCACCGCGGCGCCACTTTCGCTCGGGGTACCACCTTAATAACTTATTAAATAAAAACCTCTGAGGGCGCCACCTTCGGCCATACAACCGCCTTAAGTAGTTGAATGTAGATTCAAACACCGTTATGAGAAATAAGTAAAATAATTGAAATATTAATTCGAATAAGCTCGCATAATAAGCATTTTTAAATGTGTTGTATTTTACCCTACCACCCATTATGACGTCTTTTGACTGACAAGAAAAATGGGCAACAATTAAAATGTTTTATACTGTAGTAGTTGAACCGTAAATTATTTAATCCTAAATCTACATGTAACTGCTACAACATGAATATAGCCTGATATGCCTGACATGTCCATGTGTGCGTGCTTGGAAAACACATCTACGACTTTATATTTTGCGCTTGATATCTATAAACAGCGTCCTGAAATGAAATAAAACACTTTTTAACGGATACTAGCGCGGTTTTATTGAAAGCAATTTGGTATTTAGTTAGTATTTGATTTGATTTTTGATTTTCCCGACATAGTCCAATAAAACTAGCTTTATCGGGACATAATAAGATAACTGAAATTTTCTTTTTCTATGTCATAAATTAGGGTTAGTTATAGTTAAAATAAAAGGAATTAAACGTTTAGAAACTTCGCATAAAACTAAAAAAAAATTAACTACTGAGAAATACATTATTATTAAAACGTAAAAAATAAATGTTTAATTTTTGTTTAAAATGTCTAAAAAGACGCATCATAGCTTAATAAGATACAAGCACCATAGTTACCATTTTGGCTTATCTAGATATTGAGATCAGATGAATACTGTGAAAAAAAAAAACAAACATGCGAATTTGGATTCAGTTTAATTTTGCTATTAGGTGATAGCATTTTAATGCACCATAAAATTATACTAACAAGGTATTTGGTTAACTATTTTCCTTTTAGGAAAAAGCTAGGTAATGTACGAAATCTCATGATTTTTATATGAAACGGTTACCACCCCGGATTTCTCACATCACATATCTAATTAATATTTGACACTTAATATCAATATCCGATAAACTAATAAAAACAACGAGTTTATTAATTATGTCCAGATAAAGCTAGTTTTATTGGACTAACACGTTTTGACACCTTTGCAGCTGCCGTGGTCACATTATTATCCGTTAAAAAGTGTTTTATTTCATGTCTAGTGACCGCGTAAGCTTGAGAAGTGAATATAGCGTCCTGAAAATATTCATTTCATTTCTCACATACTAGCTTGGAACAACGGGTCGTTACGAACTTAGCACGAATAAAATGAATATGCGTAAAATTTTTATCACCGCCGCCACCACGTTCGTAAAGAAGGATTACGTGTGTTTGAGGATCATCTCTTGCAAAGTAAGGGATTTCACGAGGACTTCAAAACGAGCGCTGCTCTGCATTTTTCATCATATTTAACAACGGGCAAATTGAGAGTGTTTTTATTTGGCGAATGGGTTGTAGCCATTTTTCAAATCACACGTTTGGTGTGTGCAATCATTATTGTCAAAATAATACATGTAAATATGAAGTACCTACAACATTATATTTTGCATTACTTTATGAAAACTACCTTTAATTAAAATTATAATTATTAGTGCCTAATTGTTAATCTTACTGAATTAATTACCAATGTTTTTTCTCTCAATTTATTCAATAAGAATGGGGAATGTCCGAAAAAAAACTAATTGGCAGAAAGTTTTTTTGTAGGTAGGAATAAGCTCCCTTAGTTATAGAAAAAAGTTTCAAAATTTTCGGTTGCGTGAAAAGTAAAAATATGAAAGTCTCTTCGACTTCACAAATGTATGAAAGTAACAGCAGAATGGAGATTATACCTTTGCCATCACCTGCCACAACCACAACATGGTATTATAAAAAAGTTTCAATACAAAATGACAATACTTAAAGGTATTATCTCCATTCTGCTGTTACATTCGTACGTTTGTGAAGTCGAAGAGACTTTTTTTTAAATTTTTCACGCTACCGAAAATTTTGAAACGTTTTCTATTACTAAGGGAGCTTATTCCTACCTACAAAAAAATATTCATCTAATTAGATTTTTTTTTCGACATTTCCCATCACAGGTTTGAATGTTTATCCTCGAAATTAAATAATAAAAATATCAACAAGTTATAGTAAAAAAGACAAAAATACATTAACTTTTTCTCTTCAGATATCACGATGGTTTTTTTTCCATTTAATAGAAATGAAATAAAGAATTAACTTCAAAAGTATAAAAACAAAGTAAAACAGAAGTCATTTGCATAATTTCCTGGTTCTGAAATCATTGCGCAAAATGTTCCACGAAAATCATAAAAATACAGCCTTTGTTAAGTTTTTACAGAAAGTAGCCAACCCATTTCACAATATTGTACGTAATGTAATATTTATTTAAGTAAGTATTTGAGTTACAAAACGATTTGATCATTCAATAATTACGTACATCAAAACGTTTTTACTGACTTCAAAAGGAGGGAGGTACTCAATTCGACCCGTTTTTTTTTGTTTTTTGTATGTACACCGATTACTCAAATACGGCTGAATCGATTGAAATGATTCAAACATTATTACATTAGGTGAATTTCCAAGTTGGTCCCATTTTATAAAATTTTGAAATCGGTTCAGTACTTTTCAAGTAATCTTGAAAAAAGCACGAAAATAGTATGATTTTGTGAGAACTACCTCGATGATCAGTCATATAACTTCTTTGTTTATGAACTGAATAAGATAATTATTTTTTGTTGGAAAAGGTATATCTTAAGTGTAGTTCTTTAAATGACTTAAAAAAGGAGGTTCTCAGTTTGACCCGCATGTATGCATGTTTCTCCGCGATTAACTCACGTTTGGCTGAGCCGATTTTTCCACCTAAATAATATACCTACACTACCTAATACAAAAGGTACCTACACTAAAACTAAAAAATAAAAAAAAAAACAAAAAACCGACTTCAATAAACCTACCTCTAAAAATCAAGAAATAATATTTGTAATAATAAAAACGTAATTGAAGTCTGTTTTTTTTAACAATTTTTGATAACATTGTACTAGGCACTTCTTTAGGAACCTATCTGATTCTTAACATATTTCTAATAAAACAAATATGAATTTTGATAATTTCATGAAAAATAACATAACTTACTAAAGGCAAAGCAATATTCTTTTTCATAATTTACTATCGGAGCGCTAACAGAGTTCTTTTGATGTTAAGAAAATTAATATATTAGAAAATCTTTTGATGTGTGCCATCCGACAACGTGGTTTTTAGGTACTCTAATCACAATTTTAATAACAACTAATTTGCTATCCTTTAGGAATATATATGTTACGAAAATGAAACGTTGTATATCATATTTTGACAAGTTTTTGAAAAATATTTGATCTCCCGAACTTATCATTGCAAAAACATACCTTTAAATAACTTTATGTATAGGTTTTACGAGTACCAAGTTGATTTTATGACTTATCAAAGTTTGTGTGTCACTTTACTAACAGAACGCTTTGTTTAGAATTTCTTTAAATGTGATATAAAATATTTTATTTTTATCGATGGAAATCTACGTAAACATCAGCAACATATGTCCACCAAGACTCGAGATGGGATATTAGACAGTAGATCAATGTCGCAAATGCTATTACTCTCAGGACACTTGAGAGCACACGAGACGATGGTGTATGATCTCTTCATAGATCAAAGACACTTTTGTAACTTTATACTTTTAAAGTAAAGATATAACAGTGTTATTGAAAGTAAAACTCGCGATTTTTCTTTATTTACAGTCAAAGAAAATTCTATGTGCTTTCTGTGTATTACTTGTAAATGTTTTTGGTTTTTCTTCATAATGTTATATGTTTGAAGATCATAAGTAGAAAGTTGTTTCTCATTTACAATTCAGTTTTAAATACGAAATAGTTTTGTAGGAATATGTTTAATTAAATTCATATTTAGCTATTATATATCACTTTGTATGAAAACATTATTTTTTTAACAATTTTGCCACTAAACAGGTTGAAAAGACTGATATATTGTAATTATTTATTTTCATTTAGTTGATTTAGAATTTTTTTGATGTTGTTTTTAAGTACTGATATTAAAATGTTGTTTATGTTGTATCACGATATTAATGTTACTGTAATTTATCGTTCAGATGATTTTTATTTACCAGTATTATGCATCAAACAGAAATCACTGTTATAAAAAGTCTTAATCTTTTTATGGTGGTCTTAAAACATCGATCGTAAAAAATAATTGGGTTATCGTCTTTTTTATTGCGATTCAAAGCTCTGTTTTGGTATGACGTTTAAGTGATTCGATATTTTAAATATTTTATAGACATAATTATAAAAACTAACTGTATCATTCTAACTGAACTTATTTTTTGCAAAGATTTATTTTTATTGATATTGCTATTATATATCATGACATGAGTATGATAATAGCACAAAAACTTGTAGGAATGATAGGTATTTAAATAATTTTTAATGTAATTAACGTTTAAAACATTTTCTATCCGCAAATTGTGCTGGTTTGTATTACCTTAAAAAATAAGGGTAACTACAAGTCTGACTCTTATTTTATCAAACTACTAGCAGAGTGTCTATTTAAAACGAACCCTTAATTAAGTCTACGCAATACAAAACAGAAAAATGTGCATACTATTATCACGCGTAAGCACAACCACAAAATAGATATAAGTACTACCGTACAGAAACGACACTCTCCGCCCCGCCCCAGAATCAATTACCTCACCTCACTCCGCGAGTTCGTATGCCAAATTGTATGCTCGTTTAGTCGTGTTTGTCAACGTCAACTTATTTTGATATTCAAAGTAATGCGTCGTAACTTTTTAGTCGTATTTGTTAACTGTCAACTAATTTTGATATTCAAAGCAATGCGTCATAACTTTACTTTTACCAAAAAGTTCGAATTGTGAATTGAACGCCGCTCATACAGTACAAACTGTACAGTAGCCCTAAACTTACACACATAGTTGCGCGTCTACAAAGAACGTCATCTGACGTCATATTTTTACAATTTGGTTGTATTGGTTGCGGTTGTATGGAGCGGAGTGTGGCACAACACATAAGGTGGTTTTTTGCCTTTAAAGGTTGCCGCACACGAGCCATTGACCACAACCACAAAACGTCACCACCGACCTATTTCCTGTAGTTTTTATACAATTTGTATGAATTCGGTGCACATGGTTGACGCCGCCAGTCAAATCGTCGCTGCTCGCTTCTTGTGGCCACTCGCGCGATACCCCCTCTTTCCTTTCGTGAACCAGTATGAATCAAAGGCATTACGCACGTGGTGATTTCTAACATGGATTAAAATCAATATGGATATAAGTAGTAATTTAAATATCAGAAATAAAATCAGAAGTGGTGAAAAATCTAAAAAAAAGTTTGGAACTTAGTAGATGTTACACCAGGGATTCCCAAAGTGGTCCTTACCTCTTAGAGTCGAAATCGATTGCACAGGGGTCGACATAAACGAATAAATTATAAGAATAATCTACACTTAATATTTGTTTGGATTTTTAAATTAAGACAATTAATTTAATAGAATAAATACAAGAAACAATCGACTCACCCGATTTCACAGCACACGTTTCGTTTTCTCACGATTTCTCACGTCGATTTTTTCTAGTATTTTTTCTATTAAATTAATTGTCTTAATACAAAATTCGCATTGTGAATGCCAAAAATCTAAAAATTCTATAAGGATTTTTAAATTGATTTCGCTAGGGGTCGGAGGCATCAGTTCATTTTGGAAAAGAGGTCTCTTGTCAGAAACACAACTTGGGAACCCCTGTGGTACACGTTATCAAACGTATTTCTGGTATCGTGATATTTATGATGGTCTTGAAAGCTTATACCTCGCAATAATATTGATAGTGTAAATGCTCCTTATTGTTTTTCGTACTCAAATGACAAACGAGATGTGTGAGAAAATACGAGACGTTATCTAGGTATGTCAATAAAGTGAAGAGCCAGTCTCTGTGTGCTTGTCATCCAATAATGGCAGCATAGAATCAAATTATTATCTCCCCTCCGTTAGGCGTAAAAAACCACCCTAGGTTTTTTATGCGGTACTTTATTGAATAAAAAACATCGAGGGTGTATTAGAAAGAATTTTTTAATAAAAGTAAAATACTAACGCAGATGATAATATGTTGGTTGAATTCGGGAGTATTAACCTGATTCAGTCAGCTAGCTTGGCCAGGTATTACCTATCTGGTTGCGTCTTTATCAACACGGATTTAAGCCATCATGAAAAAGACTGACACACACGGACACACTGACTTTTCTTTCTTTTCCGCCGCGGAAAATCGCTCGAGAAAGCTGCCACAGACCAAACTACACAAAATTCGTTTTATTGCTGTTTTTTGCCCATTATCACTACTCTTGCAGCTCTTATATTGATATAATTATCAAAAAATAAAGTAAAGCCTAGCGCAATGTTTCGGTCGAGCCAGTGTTAAGTTTTAATATTTCTCGCTTTTAATTCTTGATTAGCGTAAACTTTCGATTTTACATCATACAAATCAGGTCGATCTTGTACTTTAACAATAAAACGCTCCGTATCGAACATATTTGACATGAAATTAGCCACGTGCGACGAGCGCCCTAGCACAAGCTCCCGCTCAGAATAATGCAGTAGCGGGAAACCACCATCGTGTAGTTTGAAGGAGCGGTTATCAGCGGCGGTAGAATTTCTCCACCACGTAGTGTAGTATGCACCATACAACTTCCATATTAAAACTTTGTCTAATGCGGTTTTGGAGCGGATCCCCGCAGCGGCGGGAGAACCGCCTGTGTAGTGTAGGCCTAAGCGAGCATTATCCGAGGGCCACGGCATACTAGGGCCATGGCATACTAGGGCCACGAGTCGGCCAAGCGCTCATGGGGTGGTGATTAAAGCCTAGTATATAAAAAGAAAATACTCCTCAGCCTGTAGCAAATATCAATTCACGCGTAATCCCCATCCACCTTAATCGCGCTGCCGAAATAAAACAGTTTTGTAGGAACCTCTGGCCACTTACCGTGACCATCGAAATACGAAATTATATAGCGATGTATGGATGTCAGACTAAAGATTTTAACAATTTGAATGTCGCTAATACGCTATATCACGCATGGTCGAAGAAAACAAGGTTTGGCATTCCGGGAGATGAACATACGACACTATCCAGTTGCGTGACTTTATACTCACAAGTAAAGAATGAAGGTTTTTTTTCTGTAACAGCTGTAACACTGTAACACTGTTTTTTCTATTCTAGCAACGAAACAGTTCAATTAAAGATGAATAAACGTTATTATTACACGACTGCCCAAAAAGGAGTGTATATGTGTTTAGGGTTCATGTATGTTTGTTGGTACGTGAGTTTCTTTATTCCACCATTACTTCTAAATGCCTTAACTGATCCCGATCCCGAGTGACACAGGCTATATTTTTTTTAAATTCAATACGGCGACTGTATGACGCCACGTTCAAATGTAAAAAAAAAAAATCTTCTATCATTACAATATGGGCATCAAATGAAAGGCCTTGATGAGCAAATTCTAAAACTATATAAACTGTCATTAAAATGTGTGAAATAAAAATTAATAAATTAAATAAATATTAAAAATACGACGTCCCTGCCAAAACGCACTAAAAAGTAAAATAACAAGTGTCATTGCAGTCGGGGGACCTCTTTGATTAAAATTTGTTCCATAAAACTTATTTTACTTTTTAGTTCGTTTTTGGCAGGGCAGTCGTGTTTTTAATATTTTTTAATTCTTTAATTTTTCAATACCGATAGCGGAGATGACTTTGCAGACCCACGTGACTTCCTCTTTGTCGGAGTGCTATACCTGGCGCAGTATATTATTATACCATGATATCACGCGATATTATTATTGTGTTTCAGTGGTCATGCTAGGGGGCTGAATCCAACTTTAGTGTATCTACCATTAATTATTATAATTTGTTGTGTTCCGGCAGTTAGAGGTAAGATAGCCAGTTCCTCAGTGATGAGGTTCCGGGTGTAGTGCGCTTCCACCTTCGGCCTCATCGTCACTTAACAGCAGGTGAGATGAAGGAAAAGCACTATCCCGTTGTGTATAAAAAAATATGGCTATAGGGTGTTTTTAGGGTTCCGTACCTCAAAAGGAAAAAACGGAACCCTTATAGGATCACTTTGTTGTCCGTCTGTCTGTCTGTCCGTCCGTCCGTCTGTCTGTCAAGACCCTTTATCTCGCGAACGCGTGGAGGTATCGAGTTGAAATTTAAACTATATACTAAGGTCTACGGTCCCTTGAAGCTGTAAAAAAATCAAACTTCTAAATTAACGTGAAAAAAAATATACTGCCGTTTATGCCGCAAAAAACGCATTTTTCGATACTCTCAAAGGAATCAAAATTCATAGGGTACTTCCCGTTGACCTAGAATTATAAAATTTGGCAAGTAATAGCATCATAAACTACACTTACAGGAAAAAATCTGAAAACTGTACATTTGTGATTAAATCACAAAAAAATATAGTCATTAAAATACGTAATTTTATCATCGAGTGAAACAACGGTATGCGCGGTCATAGTTTAACTTCTTATTGACTTTTGTGATAATAGCGCCACTAATTATTTTTAAAATATCAATACTTATTATTTTTAATTAATTAGACCCTTTCAAATATTGATACAGTTAATTATTTTTAAAAATAATTAAAAAGGAATAAAATTGGCTCTAAATATTTCCGCAACATGGCGGTATGTCACGCGGCTGACATACCGCCATGTTGCGGACAGGGGGTCAAAGAGTAAAACAAGCACAGAGTGCATTCCATTCCAGCAGACCAGTCGTTAATCGACACCTAAGAGTAAATTTTAACCATCAGCGCGTTTCTCACACCGATGACGGGACTCGAACGGGATGGAAACAGACATTCGGACCAAGGGAGGTGATGTCTGGAAGGCATTTGTTTTCTTTTCGGGTGTTGTTGGAAGGTCGAAATTGGCAAAAAAAGGAAGGAACCGAAGCGAAGCGAAAGCGGTTCGCTAGTAAGAAATAAAATCTATACATATAAAACTCTAAATTTATTGATTGATTGGAGATTGATTGGTGATTGATTGGAGATTGATTGGTGATCGATTGTTAGGATATGCCTAGAGCTCTAACCGCTGAAATTAAAGACACCGAAGGGTAGATACCTTTCATGGTGTAGGTGAGCACTAAGAAAGGATTTTGGAAATTTCACCTCCTAAGGGGATGAAATAAGGGATGAAAGTTTGTATGAGGAATTTTTGATGAAGTCTCTTAGTTTCAAAGGTAGGATGTTCAAATTTTGTGTTTAGGCTGACGATGACGATTAAAAATAATAAGGGGAAAGGGGAGGGGAGGAGGGACTGGGACGGAGGATGGCGATGTATAGATAAATAAAAAGATTGACGGTTACGGTGACGGTAAGTGTAAGTGGACGAGGAAGCGGAGGCTGAAGTGGACTGTTCTACAGTAACATATCCAAATATTTATATTTATGATGGTACGGAACCCTCGGTGCGCGAGTCCGACTCGCTCTTGACCGGTTTTTTTTATTGTTGCAGTTGTCGTGGTGTGTGCGAATCCTGGCACTGTCCGAGAGATAATGCTGGCTGCAGACGATCTCAACATGGTTTCATCTGGAGAGTACGTCTTTTTCAACATAGAACTCTTTTCAAAGTAAGTACATATTAATAAACTTTACAAATTACTGTTAACTTTGTTGAAACACTAAGGTCTATGTACATAACAGGTATTTTTTTAAATATTCAGTCTTTTTTGCTTTAAATACGATGATAAAATGCTAAAGAACATTATTTTCAAATGATTTAGTGCGGAAACGCATGTTGACAAGTATATCAAGCAATAAACAAAATATAAGGCAATAACAAATACGAATAAAAAGTTATCTTAGTACATTCTTTAATGCATAAATAAGCTATATGTTAGTAGGTACCATAAGTATCATAAATAAATAAAACCGGTCAAGAGCGATTCGGACTCGCGCACCGAGGGTTCCATACCATCATTGCACTATCAAACCACACTGCAGAGTAGAATAATAAAATTAGGATTGCAGTTTTGGGTCAGCGCCATCTCTTGACCGATAGTGGAACTAATGTTAACTTTTTTAGAAATTTGATAAGTTTACACACATCGCTTTATTTTTCCTATAATCTTTATATAAACTGTTATCACATAGAATTATTTCAGATTTTTCTCCTTGCAAACTTCGGAGATAAGGGTATTTTTTTTACATTTTTCATCATATTTCGAAAACTATGCGGCCTAAAACAAAAAAAAATTTTTGAAAACGTGCAAACGGCGCTCTTTCATATGAAACCCCACATGCCCTAGTAGCCCTACTTCACATTTTTAAGACCCCTTTTCAGTCCCTGTTTTAAAAAAATATATTTATTTTTTTATTTATTTCTTATTTGCAAAATAGTTGGACAAATGCCATCTTAAACTATTCCAAATTTCAAGTTGATACCATAAGTAGTTCTCGAAATATCCAGCTGTGACAGGCAGACAGACTGAGTCAAACCATAAGGGTTCCTTTTTTACCATTTTGGTATGGAACCCTAAAAAGACGATTTCAAATAGCAATTAAACATATTCGTAGTTCGATTTAAAAATATTTACTTACTTCCATATTGAAACTTACTCTTTATCATGAAATCTTCATGAATCTCTCCATATCGTACTAGAACTGTTTTATAATTACAAATGCCTTTTAATTAAAGCAATTGGTGGGGAGGGTCTACCCCTTAAATTAGGTACAAATATCTTTCCTGGCACTTTATTCATTACGGTCTAGCTAGGGTTTCAAATCAAGTAGTGTTGGAAGACTATACATAATTAGTCTTTCGATAGAGTTTATTGAGAAAGTTTTAATCTAGGACAATTAATTGTAGAAGTCAAATTGTTCATGATTGTCTTACTCACGTAGCCGGAGAGTCAACAGCTGATCAAACTGCTTAACTTGCTATTTTTCTCATTAAACTTGCAATCTTATTTTTGTACTTATTAAGTATTATATCTGTTGTGAGCCTTCGTCATCGAAATTCCTCAAAATAATGAAAGAGAAGAAATATGCGTCTTGTATTTGTGTGGAAATACGAGTATATTCATTATCACTATTCTTATTTACAATATTATTATTATTTTATTATTATTTATTTATTTGCCAATAAACATGTTACATTAATGGTTAGTAGTATCTTAAAAACCTAAATTAAGTTTATCTAGATACTAGGTTCTCATAAATAATTTAAGAAAGAGCAACTAACTACAGAATTTAAATAAAGCATAATTAATTCTAAAGAGCGGGTAGTAGGTGTACTTATGTGAGTATTTATCGTATCGTACAGAATGTTTGAGCGAGTGCCCATACCCACATAGAAAAAACGATGAGTTTCAAGACAGCGCATGCATGGAATCAATAGTAGGAAATGAATGCGCTTGTGCGTGTGCGCTCGCATTATAAAGGTTGCTCCTATTTTCACGACATAGACATTTTATTTTTAAGTTTGGAAATATAATTTAAGAATTCTTTTAACGTTTTTATGGTTGATTTTATCTTTGATTTCGATTGGTAAGTTGTTCATAAGACGGGGTATCAAATATTGAGATGTTCTTTTGCCGTATTCGTTGTTAGATATGGGAATATAAAGTTCTTTGTTAGTTATTTTTCTAGTAGATATTTTGTGATTTATCGGTACTTGAATTTCTCCGTTAAAGTAATTTTCAAGAAGCAGATTATGTTTAACTTTCTCGGATATAGGTAAAACTCCACAGTACTTAAAAAGTCCAGTAGGGTCCTCTGAATATTTATTTTTTATTTTAGGGGGAACTATTAGTTTAAGAAGCCTATACTGAATATTATATATTTGTTCTAAATATGTTTTATATGTACGGCCATAGCTGCTGAGACCGTAGGAAATAATGCTTTCTACCAATGTTTTATACATCGTTAGTAGAATATCAAATGGTACTTTACATTTAATTATATAGAATTTTGCCAAGATGGCTCTCAGTTTGTTGCATACTTTATCTATATGTTTCGACCAATTAAATGTATCATCAACCACTAAGCCAAGGTATGAATACTCAGTTACTTGTTCAATTTCTAAACAGCTGCTAGAACACGGGATATTTGCGTGAAGACAATCATGACTGTGGGCTACCACTTTTACGGGTTTACTACAAAGATAATGATTGCGACTAGAGCGGACGAGCATAAGCTTAGTTTTATCTGCGTTAAGGACCAGCCCTGAATCGTGTGACCACCTGCATATTGCAGTAAAGTCTGCTTGTATACGGTTTTCTGCAACAATCGGATCTTTATCGGCTGCTACTAAACACGTGTCGTCAGCAAATTGGTAGACAGTACAGTGCTTAATGACGTGATTTAAGTTGTTGACATAAGTTAGATAGTGCAAAGGACCGAGGACTGACCCTTGCGCAGTGCCTTCAGTAACCCTGACCTCGTCACTAAGCATGTCTCCTATTTTAACTTGGTAGCTGCGGTCATTAAGATAGTTTTTGCACCAGTTCAGCAGTTTGCCTCTTACACCGCTGATGTCTAGCCTTTCAATTAGCAGATCGTGACGTAACGTATCAAATGCCTTACTATAATCTATAAATACTAGTAAAATATGTTTTTTTTCATTTAAGTAGTTGTTGATTTCATCTGTAAAGCGAGACAACAGCAGCGTGGTGCTTTTATTTGGCTGAAACCCATATTGTTGTGACGACAAAATACTATTCTCTGAATAAAATTTTTGTAATTTTCCGCATACAAACTTTTCTACTACCTTGTCCAGAACGGGTAAAATAGTAATAGGACGGTACTTGCTATAATCATGGGTGCTGCCACCTTTGTGGATAGGCCGGACGATGCCTGTTTTTAATTTTTTGGGGTACAGTCCGGTTTCTATACTAGTGTTAATAAACCGTGTTATTGCGCCCACAATTCTATCAGAAAGCTTCACTATGTCAACCGCACGGATGCCATCAACACCCGGGGCTTTTTGCGGGTTGATATGTTTTATAATTTTATGTATTTCAGAATTGGTTGCTTTTGGGAAAAACATAGATCTGTCTATAGATCTAGTGTAGTCATTTGTATTCAATAAATTATTTTGGCAGTTGGGAATAATAGATTTAACATTTTCCTGAAATGTGTTAGCAAAGTTATTAGCTAAATTTTGTAAGACTTTTTCTTCGCTAAATGCTTTTATTATTATATTATCAATCGATTTTGTTACTTTCCCTGATATATTGTTTATAATTTGCCATAATTTTCTAGTGTCGTGTCTATATTTGTTAATTTCTGCCCTAATTTGTTTGTTCCTATTTTTCTGTATGACTTTGTTTGTTTTATTTCTTATCTTGTTATATTTTATTCTAAGTCCCTTGTTACCTGTGTCTTTTATCCAATCTGAAAATAATTGATCTCTTTTTTTACATAGATTTATAATATTTTTATTTACCCACCCAGTATTATTACGTTTCGAATTACTATATTTCTTTACATATTTAGATTCATCGTAGCACTCATTAAACCTATTATTAATAAATGTATATATCTCATTCGGACAATTCATATTTAATGTGGAATCCCAATCAACTTTTTCCAAAGACGACTTTAATTTATCGTTGTTAAGCCGAGTCACATAAATAGGAGCATCCCGTACAATAGAATCATTCGCTAACGTTGCTACAGTTACTCGGTGGTCAGCCAGTACGGTGCAGAGCGCGGCCGTGTGAACGTCTATCATGCGAGATCGGACAAAAATATGGTCAATACAGCTTTTGGTTACTAGACCGTTCAACGTTTCTATCCTAGTATAGTCAGTGATCCCGCATGAAAGACCGCACCCACTCATAATGTCTAAGTATGATTTCTTAATAGGATTATCCAGCTTGAGGTTAATATTTATATCTCCGATAAATATCAAATCCGTGTTAGGAGATCGGTGAAATATTTTCTCTATTTCTACAATAAAGTGTTGTTTATTATTTTTAGGCGGCCGGTATACGGCACACAGTGATATGGAGTAGTTAGTGAAAGTGATTGTACCTAGAAGGCATTCAAAGTGTAATGTTGTGACTTTACTTTGTTTAAACTTATATTTGTTTTTAATGTACACAATTATTCCGCCACCTTTTTTAACCCTTCGTAGCTCGGCGTACATTAAATATCCCGGCAAGTTATACAAAGATTTGATATTTTCGGAAATATTTACCTCAGTGAGTACTAGGACATCTACTGACGAACCTGCGGTATTTATTAACTGTTCAATTTTGGCAAAATTTTTGATTAATGATCTTATGTTGACATGCATAAAAGTAAGGTTATGTCGTTTATTAGGCACTAAACGGTTATAGTTTGCAAAATCCAAACAATTAAATAATTCCGTGACATTATTTTCATCCTCAAAATCCATTAATTATTTTACTAGAATATTAAATTAAGGTTGCGACTAAGTTCTTTTTTTATATCAATTATTATTAGTGCTCGATAAAATGTTTTGGATATCATTCTTAGATCTAATTTTAAATATTTTTGCATTTTCATTCTTACGTACTAGCACTTTGCCGTCTCTGATCCAAATAAACTTGAAAACGCCTTTTAAATCTTGCTTCGCCTGCCACAGAAGGTTTTTGTGATAGGAAGTCAACGCCTCTCTTACGTAGATTTTTTCAGAAGCCAGGGTTCCAGATAGGTTAGGCATGAGATCTTTTGCGACGGTCGTTGTATTACGGGCAGAGGAAATCAGCTGCTGACGGGTCTCCTGGCGAACTCGCACGTAGACGGATCCTGGTCCAGATCGGCGAGACGGAAGCCGTTTCACTGAAAGCACATCTTCTTTAGGGGCTCCAAGTTTCACCATTAAGTTTTCCACGAGTTTAGGGAGGTCTTGGTCATTTGAGTCTGGAATACCTGCGATCTCGACGTGATCGCCTAGCAACTGCTGTTCCAGGTCTATATTACGCTGTTCCAGGTGTTCAATTTTGAGCAAGCAAGATCTGTTTTGGTTGTCCAGATGGGTAATTTTTCTCTCCATATCCTTGACTTTACTGGTCAGTGCATCCACAGATTCTGCAAATTCATCCACCTTATCACTGCAGTACTGTAGCGATGTTGCAATATAGTCAAAGTACTTATCAAATAAGCTTTTATCTCATATGCTTGTACTTATAATGTTTAAAATATGAACAATATTTAATTGAAAGTAAACGTGACCACGGCTGCTGCAAAGGGAAAATAAAAAAAATCAAACAAAATACCCAATCACCAAAGTATTTTTAATAAAACCACGCTTGCATCCGTTAAAAAAGTTTTTTATTTCATATTGTGTTAGTTAAAAAATAAAAGTTGTCGATAGATAGTTTCATGTTTTGTACTAGCACAACACTAAAATCTACTACAATAATGTTTAAGGACCGAACCGACCAACCCAAGGTATTAAGTATTCCACTCCAGTTCCCGAAACTTGCGTTCCATTAAATTTAATGCGTTTCTTGTAAAACAAAGATAAGTAATGTGTCTTGTTCTTAGGGTGAATGGTGAACCTACCTATTATAATATACTATATACTACTATATTATCTTTTTGATTTTAAGTATGATTTTGAAGATTGTGCTTAAAATTGACTCAAATTTTAAATAACACTAATTTGGTTTGAGTATGTAAATAAATAAATCTTCCGTATAAGTAGTCATTATTAATCAATTTGTTCTAAAATAGGCAAAACTAACCGATGGAAATAGTAAAAAAACTGATCAAATAATTAGCAAGGATAATATAATATCGGATGCCAGTTGTATCAGAAATAAATAAAAACGTCTTTTACTTGTGTTATTAATTATGTTTGCTAATAAAAAAACAAGTTTCGAACTAGAATTCGTTACTAAGTGTGGTAATATTAATTTGTATCCCTGAAATAATATCTGAACACACTTTTTTCGTCTGTACTTCATTTAAAAGTACCTAAATGGATTCGTTTTTGGATAAACACTTACAAATACAACATGAGTAAAGTGCCATTGAGGTAATTTGATACATTGTATTGAATGTCTGAAGAGATTCTTGTGTTGCCGAAGTGTTTCAAACTTGTATCGTAAAGGTGTTTCGGAAATATGATCTCGTTTATTGGTTACTAAAGAAGTTATACTGGGCTCACACCTTTCTTCCTTAAGTGTAGGCGGTGATTAGTTCTTCCCACCTGTTATGACCTTAATAAAGATACTTTTTTGCTTCATTTTTTCTCATCACAGTCCTCAATACATGCCCTTTTATTGTAAGTATTTTTGTAGCTAATTATCACATTTGTAAAGACGTAACAAGCTTCGCTAACGAAAAACGTATGGCAATGGCATAAGTTTTTAGAAAACCGTTTTAAAACATCAAATTCTTTACAATTGAAGTTCGTTCTCGTTTTTACAAAATGTGACTTTGACCTACAGTAAATTGTCAAACCCGGATCCCAGCGACCGATTTTTATAAAAACAATTAAATGCATATAAAAAAAGATTCAGTAAAAAGTGGCGCGTCAGGTTTTCATAGTAATCCCTCTCTATGATAGCAGGTTTACAAAAATAGCAATGTGAAAGTAAAACTGAAAAACCTAAAAATAAAAACAAAAACAGATTCAAAATTAAAAAGCACTAAAAAGCAATCAATAATATTCAAATCACTAATACGCATATCAATTTTAATAAAAACCGTCTTTTGAAGTCGGGTGGGGCTGGAGGACAACTTTTTTTTAATTCTAAAAGCCCCACCCGACTTCATTAGACGGTTTTTATTAAAATTGATATGCGTATTAGTGATTTGAATATTATTTATTGCTTTTTAGTGCTTTTTAATTTTGAATCTGTTTTTGTTTTTATTTTTAGGTTTTTGAAGGCGGTTTTTCTTTTTTTTTAAAGCTTTTTTATTTTCAACTTTTTTGTGGTACGTAAGCGTGTAGTATTCTTTAACTTTATATGTTTTCAAAATGCCTATAACTCAATTTCCAAAGAAGTTCAGTTGTGTCTTCTTAGTCCAAGTATCGTCCAGAACGTAGC
Organism: Agriphila geniculea; assembly: GCA_943789525.1. Taxonomy (NCBI): domain Eukaryota; kingdom Metazoa; phylum Arthropoda; class Insecta; order Lepidoptera; family Crambidae; genus Agriphila; species Agriphila geniculea. The sequence goes on along the minus strand of OX038890.1, from coordinate 11,429,575 downwards.
ATACAGACCATAGCTCGGTTTGTTTTGGATTTTCATAAGCCTACCAATATCTCAATCACAATTACATATCCTATTTGAGTTTGAGGAGTTCCCTCGGATATCTTCGAGGTCCAAGGTTTAATGTCAATGAAATTAAAAGAACTACACTTAGGGTATCCCTTTTCCAACAAAAAAATCAGCTAATTCGGTTCATAAATAACAAAGTCGTCAAGGTAATTGATGCAAAATCATAGTATTTTCAGGATTACTTGAAAACTACTAAACCGATCTGAAAAAAAATTAAATGGGACCATTTTGCAAGAAAATTTAATCAAACAAAGAAAGAATCTTCAAAAGCGGTCCATAAATAACGAAGACTTGCGCGAACAACGTTAAAAAAGTCGTCAAGATAGTTAATGCAAAATCATAGTATTTTCAGGATTAACTGAAAACTACTGAACCGATCTGAAAAAAATAAAATAAATGGGACCATCTTGCAACAAAACTCAATCAAACAAAAAAAGAATTTTCAAAATCTATCCATAAATGACGAAGATATGCGCGAACAACGATAAAAAAAAAACATACAATCGAATTGAGAACCTCCTCCTTTTTTGAAGTCGGTTAAAAAACAACAGTGTTTAGCAGCTGTTGTAAAACGATTCGTCCCTCGCATGACTAACTGTTGTAACTGTCATTTTTGACAAAGCTGACTTGGATACATGAACTTATTTTAAAATTGATTTTCAAAGTCGTATTCCACCAATCGTCGTATCTCTATCTATCGCCGTTGTATATACAACGATTAGAACCCAAATACGTCGCTTAGTGGAATTCGTTTGAAAATCTTAAAGTAAGTAAACGTATCCAAGTCAGCTTTGATAAAAATGACAGTTACGACATTAAGTCATGCGAGCGGCGAATTAACATCATCATAAACATCATAAACAACAACTACGACTTTAGATAATTCGTTAGAATTTACTTTCATACACAAAAAAATATCATTTTAATTTACCGTTCGTATGTTCATAACGCTATGCGCGGCGCGCGAAGCACCTGTTGCGCGCGACCTGCCCTACCCGCCCCGCCGCCATCCATAGACGTAAAAAGTGTCGAACAGTACAATAAAAACTTGAAAATTTATTTTTGGTGAATGTATTGAGTTATGATAAAAGCCGTAGAACAAACGTTGTTGTTTATGATGTTTGTAATCTACTCCTGTGAGGTTGTTTGGTGTTTTACAAATAACCCTGTATACTTATACTTTCTATCAAAGATGAAAATTAATCATTATTTGAATATTTTTCATTTTACTAACAGGAACACGGAAGTGCATAAAAAGCTCTGCACACCGATTCATTAGATGTCGCTTTTATCGTCATTGTCTATTTTGTAATATGAACTATTCTTTTAACAAGAAAAGGAAAGATTCCCCGTTAAGTCGAGCTAGGAAAGTCACGTTTAGCTTTTAATGGTAGCCGTAGCATAGCTGTCACAGGCACCTACAAACTAAACGAGAAAAAACTTAAATCTACTTTGAATCTTATATAGTAGGTAACAATATAGAAAAAAAGGCTTTGTCCATTGGCATTTCGGTAATAAACAAAACTCGTCATTTTAATTCACAACTATCCGGCACACCATCATAGCTACAGAACAAAGAAATGTTTTTTCCTCCCCATCATAGTCACAGAATAAAAAAAATCATAGCATTATTAAGGAGTGCGCTGCTAGTATTATTGAGGATCGAAGAGTTTTCACATGTAAAAAAAATACACTATGTATTATTAAACATTATGTTTTTCAGGCCCCGAGTCTATGACTTATCATAAAAAAGAATTTGTAAATAAGATTTATGTTTACTTACAGCTTAGCTTCAGCGTCATCCAAGGAACCGTGGAAAGTGGCCAACGACACTGACGAGCGAAATGAGCGAGCGAGGCGAGCATACAGCGCTGTGCTTACTGTCACCAGCCCCGCGCCTGAAAAGAAAGAGTATTTGGAGTTTTCCGATCAGGTAATTATTATCATAGTATCAACTGTTATGTTACTTACCCACTATTCAAAGAGATTTCACTAGTTTTTATATTACCAAATTATTATTGAAAGAGCCATTGAATTCCAACCAGGCAAGGATGATACCTAACTCTATTATTTACATAAGAAGATGATAAAAAAGCAAATAGATTATTAACTAAAAATAAAACGAATACTTTTTTCGACTAATTAATTACAGATGTATTAATTTATTATGTTTAAACTCTAACATTTATGAGTGTAATGCCTTATGACAAACTTGTTATGTAAATAGAATAAGTTTTCAATGAAATTTTCATTAAACAAAGCGGTAAGAGCGAAGCATGTAATATCCGGAGACTGTCTTCCGGTTTAATTATGAGGGTCTATGTAATTTATCCCACAAAATTTACCAAGAATATATGACATTCAACTGCCTATCATGTGTCAGATAAAAATATTCGTACAATTGTAAAACTCTGCCCGCCTCCCTGGGCAGAGTTTTACACTCAAATGGCCACTTTTCTATTCGTTCGCTAATTCAAAAATAAAAAATCCTTACTAGTATTATAAATGCGAAAGTCCATCTGTTTGTTTGTTACGCCTACTCAGTTATACATGCATGCTACCGAGCCACAAGTAGCTCGGTAGCATAACTGGTAGTGCATTGGGCCGGAATCCTAAGGGTGCGGGTTCGAGTCCCGTCTGAGTTGCTACGGGTGAGCCGATTTTTTCTAATATTTTCATTATAATAATCATCTTAATATAAAAATAGCATTGTGAATGCAAAAAAGTTAAAAATATTAGTGGATGAATTATATTGGGACGAATAGCCCCCTAACGTTCTATTACTGATTGTATTTTCCTTCTCAGGTGAAAGAGCTAGCAGCAACTAAGTACAACTACACTTTCGGCAAAGGCGAAGTAGTGTCAACGTTTGTGGCAGCCTTTTACGATGCAGTGCTATTGTACGCGCTGGCACTCAACGCGACGTTGGAGCAGACGAACAATACATCGGGCCCTTTGGACGGCGCTGCTGTCATCAAGAACATGTGGAACCGGACTTTTCAAGGTAAGGTAACATTATAAATAATCTGTTCGTAGAGGGTTGATCATATTAATTTATGATAACATCTTGCTTTATTGCCGCGCGCTCTGAGTTTTGTGATACTAGGCACGCAAACCTGAAAGCCTGACGCCTGGGCCATGGGCGTCCCGTGTTGTAGGGAAATAATCAACGGGACACAATTTGTTATAGTTTCAAAATCCGTAATTTAAGAATAATTTATCAAAAATACTATTAAAACATTCGTATAACTGTTTAATATAGGTAAACAAAAAGCGTTCTTAAATATTTCAATTTTAAATGTATGAAAGTAAATAAAAAAACAAAAAGTTGTTTGCGATATCTCGAAAATATGTAAATCGTCCACGTACTAAATAAAGGTTAATGTTGACATTCCCTTCGACTTGTTTCAACTAACAAGTGGGATCCAATATTAAATGTTTCTCTGACTGAGACTAATAGGCGTATCTTTTGTAGCAAATTGCAGGGTGTATCGTGCGTCAATATTTCAGCGAAAGGTCGCAGTCGAAAGAATATTGGATTGTCTCTGCAATATAACATTCTTTTACTAAGAAATTGATCTGAGGCCCTATTTTTGAAACGCGGCGGGCGCTCTTTACTTCTCATTTTTTTCGCATGCGTGTCACAATTGACAACATGCACTCGAACAGCACAAACTTAGCTGACTCGGTGACAACATTGCTGTCATCTATCTAGTCGACGACGTAACCTGTTGAGGACGGCGAGCTTAGCAAACATGTAAATAAATAGCACGTGTTTTTTGACATGTATAAACTTAGATCGTAAGAGTTTCTATTAAAGAATTTCCACATGGTGTTCACATTTATTTAGTTCATAAGTAAGAATAAGTAGGAAAAGTAGGTAATTAGTAGGAAATAAATAGACTTGTAATAGCTAGGAAACAAATAAGTATGAAATTACGATAAAGTAGGCAATATTTAACATGTTATCAATAGGAAATATTAAGTATGTAATAAATAAGAAATGAGTATGTTGTCAATGTAAATAAACATGATATTTAGTAAGTAAGATATGTAAAAATAGGCATAAGTACGCAAAGTAAGATATTGTTGTTAGATAAGTTCAAATTAAAAATTGTAAGCTCAGCACACTATCCGAGGTAGGACAAATTAGAAAGAATGAAATAAAAGTATATATTAGACAGAGATAACACTGCGAGACAGAGAGGCACCGGTAGGAACGAGACAGCGCTTAGAAATTAAAGTAGGGCCTGCGATTGGTCAGGCAATAAATGTAGGACTTGTGATTGGCCGGAGCCGGCCGGGCGCTCGGTGCGCGCAGGTATAAAAATAGGGCCGGATAGTGTCTGAGCACAGTTCGAGATCGCAGTTCAACCACGCAACATTGTAAACAGGAAGACCCAAATAAAGAAGAAAATATCGAAGAGAGCTTTTAATTCATACAGTCCATTATATAACCTATAAAGTAACGACAACGACGACGACAACGACGTAAATAAGTATTAACACTTAGTTTTGGTTTTGGCCACCGGGTCAGATTATGTTTATGTCACTGACGAGCGATTCATAAACACGGATTTCGCCATATCAAATGAAAATGAGTAGTAAAGAACGCTCGCAGCCTGTCAAAAATAGGGCTCTAGTCATCTTTCTTATTAACAAAGAACAATTTTATGACACAAATTAGCTTACTAAAGTCATTTTATTTTTAAACAATGAATTTTTTTTAACCTTTGTAATAATTATTACTCTTGATTTAACTCATACTATCGCACATTAAAAAATATGATGAAATCGAAGTTATTGGCGATTTTTTAAATTAAGAATCTAACCGAGATATTGATAACGATAGATGTAAGTGACATAATTTATGATCTATTTACTGACATTTCGATATATTTTGCGTATTTTGTTCGACATTTTTAATTTATTGTAGTAAACATTTTGACATTTTGTGCTCAGTGTGATTTATATTCATATTATTCTAAGCAACTATGTTCTTGTCGATTCAATTCCATTTATTAATTATTATGTTAGGTTAATGTGCACCTTGTTTAAAGTTGATGACTGTGATATTGATTAGAAGTGACAGTTAATTTTATGTACTTACTTATTACCTAAACTCATTTTAACTAAACTACTTTTTACTAATTTTATAAACTCGTAGCTTCATTTATAAATATCTTTAAAAATTTGCATGCTAGATGAAGCGAAATGTGTACGATCTTTTAATATAACACCACATGTATTTATACCGCATTTCAAGCAAATAAAATATTTTTATCTTTAACTGTAGCCCAAAAAAACCGGCCACGCGCTGTAGGGTTCCGTAGGTACATTATACCATACAATATTTTAATACCCCTATCATTTTTCGTCTGAAAAAATAACTTTGTTTTTCACAGTGTTTGTATGAATGACAAAGTTATATTTGCGGTTTTGGAAAATGTGCTATATCTCAAAAATTAATTGCTGTATCTCGTTCAAACTAATTTTCGTTGAAAGTGTTTGTTAAGATCTATAACTTATATTTTTTTTAGATTTTTCACCCTCTTACTTTAAAAGTTAAAGGGGGGGGGGACATACATTTAACCACTTTGGCGGCATATATGTTTCAAACGGTTGACTTTGAAAAAAAATAGTCTAAGAAACCTCAATGTCATTTTTAAAGACCTATCTATAGACACCCCACAAGTATTGGTTTGATGAAAAAAAATATTTTCAGTTTCAGTTCCATGTATGGGGAGCCCCCCTTAATATTTTTATTTTTTTATTTTTGTGTAAAAATCGTAAAGCGGTTTACAGAATACACCTGCCTACCAAGTTTCAACTATGTAGTCCTAATACTTTTGGAATAAAGTGGCTGTGACATACGGACGGACAGACAGACAGACAGACAGACAGACAGACAGACAGACAGACAGACAGACAGACAGACATGACGAATCTATAAGGGTTCCGTTTTTTGCCATTTTGGCTACGGAACCCTAAAAACGACTAGTGGGGGCCGGTAGGGGCATTCACAAAGGTTGATTTTCCAGGCAATTTGCTATGCGACTTTAGTTGACTAGTGCTTTTTATCGAGAATCGCTTGTAAAATCATATCGTTACACCTCTTTGAAATTAGGTTTTGATTCTGTAGTATTAAATATTTGAGGTTTGAAAGTTACAGACAAGATAAAACTCAAGTAAAACTGAACAAAAGAAAAATCAAAACAAATAAAATAGATTCCCTTTCAAGTTTTTCGCCTAGTTTCTCTATTTCATCAATCCCTTTTATCTCCAGAACATGAGCCCATAAAGAATGTACTGTGTGGGTACTAAACGGCCCTTGTTACTCGTTTGAAACACAAGGGACACTTGACCTTCTTAGAAACCCTTCAGTAAGGTCTGAACTAGCACCTACGTTCAGCTAAGCACGAATTTATGGAAATTCACTGGGAGAAGGCTCACATTAAAAATAAGATTTGGTTTTACGACACATCTTTGTAAGAGCGGTGTGAATAAAGAAACAAAAGAATAAACAAAACTTTATCCTTGACTTTTTTGGTAAACAATCCTCACCCACAACGCAAAGCTAATTGTAGATGTCGATGCGTACGCTTGTTCTTAAGACATTAGACGTTCAGAAAAAATCTATGAGAAAGTTGGTATTTATTTTGTGATAATTTTTTTACCGAAAAATATCCATTGACCCAAAATGGATATAAAAGACTATTCTACAATGCAAATATCGGAATTGAAAGCCAAATTAAGACGTTTTTATTCTTACAGAATTTATCAATTTTTTCTATATCCAGATTTTTCGGAAATTCTGAAGTGCCAACATTTTAAAAGCCTATTACACAGAATTTAATCATTTTAAAACTAAAAAAACTATCTTTTTAAGTAAAAGTCCTTTGTTTTCATAGCTCTCGTGGAACAAGCGTACGCAGCGCCATTTCGACAGTTGCCTCCCCCATTGAAATATGTATTCACTTAAAAAATACAACAATAGGTTTTACACACATAGATGACAATTTGATATCTTAGCACAACACACGTAGTAACGACGACGTAAAAGACGTAGTACGTAAGTACCTATTGGGAGGGTGCAAAGGTATAATAATCGATCGCAGCGCTCATGGTGGCAAAAAGTAGAAATAATGAAGGCTTTGTAATCTGTTTGAAAACGATATTTAATTTATTACTAGCGATACAGGAATAATTATATATGTTTATTAACACTTAGTAAAATTATTAAAGTAACTTTATCCTCTTGTTTTACAAAATCTACAACTAAAAAAGAAGTAAACAAACCCTGATATAACCAAAATAAAACACTCTTTTTGAATAGATCTTACTTGCCATATTTAATTTAAATGACCAAAAATCATTTCACAACACTTTGTCCACCCAAATCACAGTAATTTTGAAATTTACATTAATAACACAATATGTATAGAATTTTTTAACATTTTGTCACAATGCCGCCATTACATATCAAAACGTCAAAACGGTCAGGTCAGAGCCAACAAAGTTGCAACACGCTAGGTGGCGCTAAAAGCGTGCACGGAGCCAATACTAAAACGCTAGTTTTTTACATTCTCTTTGCCTATACCTGTGACAACCTGTCAAAAATTGTTTACTAAATAGGACAAATAAGGATAAACAGACTTATCTGTTTGGACACACAAAGAAATTTATAAGCGGCATTGTGAATACAAACGTATTTATTTATTTTCAAGTATTTTGTAAATTTTAATCAAAATATGTTTCCGGTGCGAGTGGAATTTGAAGTTATTTGATTAACACTTATATTGGATTGAGCTACAGTCGGCGGAATTTTAACAAAAATGTATACTAGCGTTAAAAACAAAAATAGACGAAAACGAAAGGATTTCGGATTATGGATAAAGCTTGTATTGCCCGATTTCTATTAAAGAAAACATTTAAAGGAATAAATTAAATAGTTTCAGAGTTTAATTTGTGCTTTACATACATTGTTTCTACATTGTATAAATATAAATTTCTAACCAACGAGATTAATAAATGACTAATATCAAACAGGCATTAAAATGTATGAATTTCATCAGATGATTCAGCAATGATCTTTGAAATTAACTTATCAAAACTAAAACGAAGGATTTTTTTATAATAAAAAGTAGGTAGTCTTCTTTATCTTTGTCATTGCAAAAAACTAAATATAATATATGTAGGGGCTACAAATAAATTCTGAAGACATATAACTACGCTATTTTTAAAGTTACACTAAACCAAAAACCTTTATTAAGATAAGTGCTATAATAAAAATAAATAAATATAAAATATTACAAACATTGCTCCAATTTCAATTTTAAGCGGGGGATCAAACCAGGGGATCAAACCTCAGAGATAGTGACACCATGAAATCCGGTGTTCAAACCACTCAACCACGGAGGTCGTTGAAACTATAAAACTTTATCTCGCTAGGTATGCCTTATTTCATACTCGTGTTTTATTAAATGTTATAGCCAAAACGATTTTCTTATTCACTTTGGAAGGAAATTGCTTTATTCAAATTCATAATATTATTTCCCCCGCTTTACATAAATGCCTAAGTCACAAGTGTGAATAATGTAAGTACTTAAGTTAAAATAGGATCTGAGACAACGACAGACAACTTATACAGTTGATTTAATAAAAAAAACTTGTTTGATTGTTGAAGATTTTGTCAATTATCTCGGTAGCTATTTATCTGATTTAAGCAAGCTAGGTATGCAATGATAGGTAATTAAAATTGTAACAAAACATGGACAGAAATAGTTATTGTAGGCATTATATTTAAAAAAATATTGGGACTTTAATGTTAATACGTAACATTAAACGAAGTTCCGTACATAACAGGAATGGTGCAAACTCAGAGGAAACTTCTATTCATGTCTTCTAATGATTCCATAAAAAATTACAACTACACGAATTACTTCCAATCTTTTTGCTAATTTGACTACACTACTGGAGTGTAGTTGGAATACTCGTCGAACGGAATCAATTACTGAGATATAGTTTCCGAGCAACATTACATTGCCCCTTTTTTTTGCAATATTTGAGCAACTTAATGGCAGGGTTGCCAGATGCGATTTTGCATTTCTCCCCAAATTTGAAATATTTTTTCGCCAAAATCATACTATTTCCAATAGATTTACCTAAAGGTTTAAAAACAATCAGTTCGATTCAAAGTGTCTTGCATGATTTCATTTAATTAATACAATTTGTTTTGACGAGCAAGGTGATCTTTTAGGGTGGGTACCCACTTAGGTTCGCGAACCTCCGCGCTCCGCGAACCTGCACCAAAAAAATTGTTTATGCTGTGCTGCAACAGTGCGCCATAGTGTGTACGTGTGCGAACATGTATGTGAACCTGGTTCACACACGTACACACTGTAACCAAAGTGAAAATAAATTGTTTGCTAGGGCGCACTGTTGCAGGTTCGCGGAGCGCGGAGGTTCGCGAACCTAAGTGGGGACACACCATTTCATTCACTCAATTTTGACCATTTATAACAGTTCAAATAATCATCTAAGATTTAGTTTTTCCTTACTCGCTACTAAAATAGGGTATACCTTTTTTAGGGTTCCGTACCCAAAGGGTAAAAACGGGACCCTATTACTAAGACTCCGCTGTCCGTCTGTCTGTCTGTCTGTCACCAGGCTGTATCTCATGAACCGTGATAGCTAGAAAGTTGAAATTTTCACACATGATGTATTTCTGTTGCCGCTATAACAACAAATACTAAAAACAGAATAAAGGGGGCTCCCATACAACAAACGTGATTTTTTTGCCGTTTTTTGCTCAATATTAATAACGACAACAGGTAGACAGTTGAAATTTTCACAGATGATGTATTATTGTTGCCGCTATAACAACAAATACTAAAAACAGAATAAAATTTATATTTATGGGGGGCTCCCATACAACAAACATATTTTTTTTTTTGCCGTTTTTGGTACGGAACCCTTCGTGCGCGAGTCCGATTCGCACTTGGCCGGTTTTTTTAATTGAACTGTTGAAGTGTGTTTTCTCCATCATCTCGATAGCGAATTTACCTGCATTTCCTGAATTGACCCCTTTTATTTCCTTTTTATGGCGGCGCAAGTAATAACACTTTAAGCGTTTAATTATGGTAACTATTATGTTAATTAAATTAAACAATTATTAATTGAAATTTCATTAAATGTACTTTCAATAGATATCAACATTTACACAATAAAACTTTAGCTATAAATAGCAGGTGGCCAAGTCTAAACTTATTTTCGAAGAGGTGCGATTTTTCTGACGTCGCGTCGAGTGTAGTTGTTTTTTCCTTTTTAGGGTTCTATAGCCTAAATGGCAAAAAACGGAACCGTTATAGATTCGTCATGTCTGTCTGTCTGTCTGTCCGTATGTCACAGCCACTTTATTCCGAAAGTATTTAGACTACACAGTTGAAACTTGGTAGGTAGATGTATTCTGTTAGCCGCTTAACGAACTTGATACAAAAATAAGAAAAATAAAAGATTAAGAGGGGGCTCCCCATACATGGAACTGAAATTTAAAAAAAATGTTTTCTTCAAACCAACACGTATTGGGTGTCGATAGATAGGTCTTTAAAAATGACATTGAGGTTTTTCTCAAAGTCAACCGTTTGAAAGATATACACCACCAAAGTGGTAAAATGTGTGTCCCCCCCCGCTTTAACTTTTGAAATAAGAGAGTGAAAAATCTAAAAAAATATATGCTGTAGATCTTAATAAACACTTTCAACGAAAATTAGTTTGAGCGAGATATATAATTAGTTTTTGAGATATAGCACATTTTCCAAAACCGCAAATAAAACTTTGTCATTCATACCAACACTGTGAAAAACAAAGTTATTTTTGCAGACGAAAAATAATAGGTGGCATTAAATATGGTACGGTATAAGGTAACTACGGAACCCTACGGCTCGTGGCCCGACACGCACTTGGCCGGTTTTTAAATATCGATTGGGTTAAATTTTCATCAAATTAAATTTAATAGCGATACCAGTTGGTTCATGTAAGCCTCTTAAGGGTTGTATAGGGGTATAAAGGGATAAGTGACCCAAGAAAGGTCTGTGACAAAAGCGAACTCCTTTAAATCAATATAACTAATTACTTTGAGCTAAAACCACACTCCGGGCACTCCATACAAGCGTCGCGTTCCAACTACCTATTACACAGATGCTACACAGTGACGTTTTTGCACACGCGCAACTGTGTGAGTGCTATTGAATGAGCCCACGGATCGACACACGGATGGGCGCCGGTGGGGTGAGGTAATTGATTGTGGGGCGGGGCGGAGAGTTTCCTTTCTGTACGGTAGTACTTATTCTGTGCTAAAACTAAGACATTTCATACGATTTACATAGTAATCTGTCCACATGACTTAGTAATTAATAGTTTAGAAACAACTATTCATCACTAAATTGCTCGTGCTCTGTAATGACAACTTTAAACTTTGGGACACAATAATTTATTCACAATGTGTAAAAACATTAAAGTCCATTACATTTTCGATGTCATTATATCACCCTTGATGTTTTCTACATAAAAAGGTTGTTCATTATCAGGGTCGTCCGTAATTTTGCGATGGAACAATCAACGTCAAATTTAACTCATATATTAGCAAGAAATACCAATTATGTGACAGTCAAAAGTTCAATTTTAATCAAAGTAAAATGAAAACTCACGCATTGAGTTTGTCCATCAGCCATTTTTAATGTCCCCACTGCAGGGGCACAGGCCTTCCTAATGGGTGGATAAAGAGGACGGGCCATAACCCACCACGTGGGCCCAATGCGGATTGGTAGGTGTTTATACCTACCCAGCCGGGACCAACGGCTTAACGTGCCTTCCGTAGCACGGAGGAGCTCGAGATGATAAATTTTTGGTCACCCACCCTTGCGAAAGTTGCTTAATCTCCGTCATGGCTGGGCCAGGCGCTAAACCACAGCGCCACCGAGCTCCTCACATAGCAAAAGGAGCATTGAGGTTAGGAACGAATATTAGATTTTTGACGTTTATTCGATCCATGAACTCGATCTCGTCGGGAATAGCCCCTAAGCCGTTATAAAAAATAAATTACGTACCTTTTTCGACATAACAATTCGAGACGACTGAAAAATTATTTAAACATCGTTTGTCATGCAGGTATAACGGGCGAAGTGGTGATAGACGACAATGGCGACCGCGTGGCTTCGTATTCGCTTCTCGACATGAATCCAGTGACAAGCAAGTTTGAGGTAAGTGAAATATTATAATGACAATATATCCCACCAAAAACATTTTCATGTAAAATATTGCCAATACGAGACCATATGGCTCGCACTGTTAAAAAGTTATCACACCTTATGTAGAGCCAAGCTTCTAACTATACACGCCCTAACTCTACAAGCCCTAGCTTCACAATCTCTACACCTTAGTCAAAATTTGTAGCTTGACAATTTCACTACATTCACATGAGCGTAAGGTGAAAAATTTATTCACTGTTTATAACTTTTCTGTTATACATTAGTTCTTGTAGTAAAGAAACGATTTTTTTGCACAAAAAATACATAACGTTAATGTAATTATTCAAGGGTGTGTGTAATCATACACATAAGCTAAAACTTGAACAGTACATAGACTCTTCATTTGTTTAGGAGTAAATATCTTTTAAAATTAAATTATTATTATTTAATTTCATACGTTTCAAACGGAAACGACCCTTAAATCAGATATTTATTAGTTAGTATATTTACTTAAATTGTGTTTGACCTTTAAGGGAAGAAAGTTTTAACCTCAGAGGCTACCGGATTTGATGAGGTTTCAAGCTATTAAAACAACTCTCAAGAAAAATATACTTGAGGGTACATTTTTAAGTTTCCAAGTCTAACGGGAAAGTTTGCAGTTCGTCCTTACTTTGTCGGTCGCTATCACATTGGCACCTTGTGCAGTATTCATAAAGTTACCTCACTTTACTTGGTTTGAATTTATGAGAAGCAAAAAAAAAAATTTTTAGAATATGTACACTATTAAATTAAGGCGGTCATATGACCAAAAGCTCCGTGGGTAGGCCCCCGACAAGGTCGAACGACAATCTGGTGAAGGTTGCCGGAAGCCACTGGATGTGGGAAGCGCAGGACCGATCGTCGTGGAAATCCTTGGGGGAGGCCTATACCCAGCAGTGGGTGTCGTGCGGCTGATATGATGATGATGACCAAAAGTGGCGGTGCGGTGAATTTATTTGATATTGTAATTCTAATACACAATTTTAATCAAACTTAAGGTGGAATTTTAGGGCCCGTAGTCTAGTACATAATTTTAAACGGTATCATTACATTCCCTCGTAGTTACTTCTAGAAGTTGATAGCAAAACTGCTAAAAATGACCGTTTTTGTCACATTTACTATCTATTTCTACGAATGACGAGAGAATGTAGTGATACCTTTTAAAAATACTATAGACCATCGGCCCTAATAATTTCGTACTTAAAAATTTATTTTATAAGTACGTACCATTTATTGAATTAAATTTATTTTCATTCTTTAGGTATATTTTGGTTCCCATTATTTTTGTAATTGTCTTAAATATTTGTCAAAAAACATCTTATTCATTTTATTTTTAAGGGAGCTTTCTTTGCCAACGTAGATAGCTCCAAAAGTAGGTATTAAAAAAAGAGTTAAAATTAAACATTTTAGCATAGTGGTAACCATATTTTTTTTATTTTGACGGGGATTTCGGAAATATGGTGCCGCGCGATGATACCTGTGTATATAAATATATAAATAAATAAATAAATGCTTGGACAATTTCACACAGTGCCATCTAGCCCCAAACTAAGCAAAGCTTGTAATAGGGGTGCTATATAACTGATATACTTTTTAAATATGTACTTATTATACATAGTAACACACAGACCCATCACAGAAATTAAAATTCATCATTTCAATTTCTGCCCGGCCGGGAATCGACCCCGGGACCTCTTGCGTGGTAAGCGGAATGTTGACCACTGCACCACTCAGGTCGTCAGATAGAGAATCTATAGATGAACAATAAATGACACTAGATAAAAAAGTCCTAAAGCGCAACGTTTCCGAGATAATCCATGATAAAAATCCTGTTTAGATAAAAATGCAAATTTATTCCCTGGATTATCTCGAAAACGTTGCGCTTTAGGACTTAATATTGTGGTGGCGGGTCCTCTTAAAGAAAACAGCAGGTTGGAGGCAGATGGGGCGTTTATTAATTTATTAAAAATGTCTTACAAAAGATCATGTGCACGCTGCTAAGCGCCGAGCCAAAGAGGAAACGGATACGTCAAAAAGCACAGACAATGTTATTATAGTTTCTGACAGATTAAACACTACTACAAATATCATAAGTCATTTTTTGTTCGTCTATAGATCCCCTTACTTTCGATATACACAGGTTTCATCGTGCGCCGCATTATATCCGAAATCCTGGTCAAAAATAAAAATATATAGTTACCATTACCACTATGCCCTTATACTAAGGGCTGATTTTTCAATGCCCAGATAAAGCTCTATTCGTTTGATAACGTATTATGCCGCCAAATTGAAAATGATTGTCATATGTTTGTTTGACAATTTTTTTAATGACTTTTATGTTATTCGGATTATAATTTAACTGACTGATATCTGTTATCTGAGGACTGAAAAATCAGCCCTAAGAGGTTCAAACCATAAATCTTGATTAAGGAATTTTAATATAAATATAATGTTAACTGCTTAAGATTTACTTTGTCTATAGAGAACAAATAGATTACGCGTAAAAATAATTCTCTAAGAAGTAAATATAACATTTTTTTACAAAACTTCTGTTCATGTTCATTAATAATTCAAGATAACTTTAGAGTAACAGTAATTGCAAAAATAGGTACAAACTAACATTCAGGTTAAATTCTATTTATATAATTCAACAAGGTGAAAAATTAGGGATTTGTTTATGATTGAAGAATTGATCGCGAAAATTATTAGGTTCATTAATCATTGTATATGCTTTAAATTATAGAATTTCGATAAGAAACAGATGGGGCTCTTCATTTATTTCATTTAACAGCGCTATTTCCTACATTGCTCGCAATATTTTAACTAAATAGCCCCATAAAATGTCTTCTGCCTGTAATCTGTAATTTATTAACATAATCTGAAGTACCTGTTGTTAAAATAACGTTTACTACAATATGTTTTTTAAAATAGCAATTTAGTATTATTGTTGAAATGTACTAAGTGATATCAATAACAAGTAGCAAAAACATTTAAATTATCTTTTAACATTCTAAATGTTTATGTTTTCGTGATCGAGTATAGTGCCCAATGAAATTGTGACATTTGCCTGTAGTTTCGCAGATATGAGAGGTACGCAGATGGCGGATTTTCCAAAATGTGCATCTGCCGGATAACTTAAAAAGTGTAATTTGAATTCCCATAATAGGTCGGTAACTTTTTGAAATTTTACAAAATTAGTCAAAATTTCATAATTTTTACACTGACTTGGCTTGAGAATTTCCTAATAACTTTTTTTTGAGCTCGCTATTCAAGAAACGGAAAAAATAAGTCTTGGGATTGAATTAAGCTACAATTTGAGCCATCTTAGGAGGCGGGCGGACAAAACTGTAGCAGGTCCCTAACGTGCGAGGTCAGTCTGCGCTCCGTTCACTTTATCGTCAGTACAATAAAAAATGAATTCTTATCTATATCCATAGCCTATACGGGTGCTTTATTTTTAAATTACATTTTCAATGCCTTTGAAAGTTGCGCGTAGTATGAGATCTGTAGATTTTTTGGTTATTAATTATATTATCGAGATTCTCCGCATTCATAGTTAAAAATAAACAGAATCAACAAGGTAATCACAACGCTTTACAAAAGCAATTTCTATCTAAAATCCCCGATATAATACAAATTACTTCGGTCCACTAGACCTTTTCTAAGAGAAGTACCTACTTGCAAATATCTTGAGCTAATTTTATCAGAAATCAATATTAACATAAAAACGATAAGCACCCTGTTATGAAACTTAATATTTTCCAAACTTTGCCTAATTGGATCGCATTCCGATCTGAATAATTTACATTACAGAATAAATAATGTTTTCATAGCATCTATTTACCAACCACGTCAGTATTGATATAATGATTAGTATGATTACATAGGATAAATAATTTTCTTAATAAGTAAGAGCTTATATATGTCGTGGGCTAATCGTTAAACTGGGCCGATCGAGATCTGCCTGGCCAGATCACGATGTGCCGGCATTTCATGATCTGGCTAATAATTTCATGATGTGCCCAATCAAAAATTAGGCAAATCGATAAAAACAACCATTCGTCGATTTGCCCTACTAGTAATTAGCCACATCACGATATGGCTGGGCGCATCGTAATATACTTCCGTTTCGCGACGTTTGTGGCGCTGTAACGCTGTTTGCGCTCTGTCAGCTGTGTGTTTACGTGCGAGCAAGATGGCGGCATCACAAGAAATTGAAAATTGTGATAATAAAAACAATACGCTTTTAAGAGACATTTGTATAACGAACCACGTTTTAAGATGATAATAATAATAATGAGAATAATAATGAGAATGATGATTTATAATAAATAAAATTAAAAAAAATAATTAATGTACCTACATTCTTTTCATTTTACTAATACTTTGGTCACTTTACAGACTATTAATCCCAGCATGGCTGGTTTTATCTTTATTATATAGTAGAATAATTATTTTCTGAACTTCATTTTATTTGCTTGTACTTAAGCCACCCCACAGAATCGATTTGCCCAAGCATGGCCGGGCAAATCGTCAAACGTTATGCTTTGAACGATATGGCGGGTTTTGAAAAGGCAAATCAAGAAATGCCGGCGTATCGTGATCTGCCCAGGCAGATCTCGATCGGCCCAATTCAACGATTGGCCCACGACATATACATTAAGCGTTCATTTGAGTTCAGCGTTGTAAAAACAAGTATTAGTGATATTTTTTATAGGGTAGTACTTAATCAGGTAACAATAAATTAATTTTGGGTATCAAACATACTGAATATAGCGTATTGAAATCCTAAGTGGGCGACGGACTGAGGGCGACTACAAATATTAAAACCCTAAAAATGGGGGACTTTAAAATACAAATTGAGTATCTAGTTATTGAGACCAAATTTCTATTTGGGCGA
Organism: Agriphila geniculea; assembly: GCA_943789525.1. Classification (NCBI taxonomy): domain Eukaryota; kingdom Metazoa; phylum Arthropoda; class Insecta; order Lepidoptera; family Crambidae; genus Agriphila; species Agriphila geniculea. The sequence continues at coordinate 11,412,322 of OX038890.1, read as the reverse complement.
CAACTTTAAGGCACACAAAATATTTAAAATTTGTCTAAAAAAAACCGGCCAAGTGCGAGTCGGACTCGCGCACGTAGGGTTCCGTACCAAAAAACGGCAAAAAAAAAAATATGTTTGTTGTATGGGAGCCCCCCATAAATATTAATTTTATTCTGTTTTTAGTATTTGTTGTTATAGCGGCAACAAAAATACATCATCTGTGAAAATTTCGACTGTCTATCTGTTGTCGTTATTAATATCGAGCAAAAAACGGCAAAAAAATCACGTTTGTTGTATGGGAGCCCCCCTTAAATATCAATTTTATTCTGTTTTAGTATTTGTTGTTATAGCGGCAACAGAAATACATCATCTGTGAAAATTTTAACTTTCTAGCTATCACGGTTCATGAGATACAGCCTGGTGACAGACAGACAGACAGACGGACAGCGGAGTCTTAGTAATAGGGTCCCGTTTTTACCCTTTGGGTACGGAACCCTAAAAAGGCGACTATTAACCTAATCGAGGTAACAAAAATACCATGTTGGGCAGCTTAAATCAGTTATAATTACCTACTTGGTATAATAATCGCCCACTCAGTATTTTTGTCACTCATTTAAATTATTTATCACCCACATGTAGTTGCTCGTTTCACATATTTTTGTAATTTAGTCGCCCGTTTAGTTATTTTGTCGCCAACAAAATAAACCGCTGCCAGGTTAAGTATTTAAGTATCGCATTAACAATCGCCTTTAGTTATTTTCAGTTACCCAATTAATTAATTTATTTTTTTATAAATAAAATAAGATATAAAATCGAATGTTTATTGTAATGTTGTAATATAAACAAGTTTTATAACTCGGCGCATTTTCTATTGGATTTAGACAAAGCTTTATAGCGAGTGTTGAATAATTGAACACGGTTCAGAAGCTCACCTGAGCAATTGTTCCAAAACCTTAATCAATCATGACGCAAATCCACACCGTACAGTAAGTCAAGAACATTGTTTACCCTTCTAGCTGTTACATGAATCATAGATTGTGCTCGTAGATCTGAAGATATCTTTAATAAAGTTATTCATGGTTAATAATATGATAGTACAAATAGAGCTTTCGATTGTACTTTACGTAGAAGTGGCTTGCTCCAACAACTTCGTCGGCATTTCCACTCTATGCAATTTTTAAACTTTAGCTTTTGTCACTCTGGGATACTATAGCTAATTATGATGAAGTACTTTTTGAAATCGGATGAGTAGTTTCGGAGATTGGCACCTACATTCAAACACAAAATTAATCACTTTGTGATATCAATGTATTGATATTATATATTAATATTTTTAAATCTTTATTGTTCTTAGGGTTCTCTACCTCAAAAGAAAAAAAGGGAACCCTTTATCTAGGGAACGCGTGAAGGTAACGAGTTGAAATTAAAACCTAAACTCAAGTCTATAGTTTCTTGAAGCTGTGATAAAATCAATCAAACATTTAAGTTTACGTAATAAAAAGATATGGCCGTTTTATCCACAAACAACTTATATTTCGACACTCTCAAAGTACAGGGAAAAATTTGATAACTATATATTTGTAATTAAATCATAAACAATATATTCTTTATTTAAGTACCAACAAATTTGTACGGAACCCTCGGTGGGCGAGTCCGACTTGTACTTGTCCGGATATTTTATTTTATTTAGATTTGTACTTAATAAGTGTATGTATTATAAGTACACAGCACTAAAGATTAAGGAATACTTGAACAATCTTAAAACGATTAACAAATAGTATAAACCATGATACTACAGTTAATTCAAATAAATAAATTGACGGCAACAAAGAATAAGCGGTTATCTACAAAATCGTAACTTTTCGAGAGAGCGTTAAATTTAATAATAAAAAAACTTTTATAACTACTACAATAACAAAGCTGCCTTCTTCAAATTTGGAATATTTAATAGGGCGTTATCTAGAAATTGGTTAAATCCAATTAACTGTGATGGTAGTAGTAGATGATAGGAAGGTAGGTAGGTATATATGTTTGTCTACTTCGCAAAATAAAAAATGCTCAACGAGTCAACTGTCATATAATTATCTTTTTAAACGTATAACTTCTATAATAATTTTAAATAATAATAACTTTTATTACTAATCTTTTAATATAATGTAGCTGTTTTTGATAATAAATGAAAGAAAACTAGGTTTAACATAAAAAAAACACACTACTGCTGTGAAACGAATATCTGACTGACTTTTATTTAAACGGCTATCAGTCTTTGTTTATTACACGACTGCCCAAAGCAAAAAGACTGTATATGTGTTCAGGGTTCATGTATGTTTGTGGGTATGTGAGTTTCTTTATTCCACCATAACCTCTAAACGGATTTGGATGTATGTGGTATCGTCAGAATCCTTACATCATTCCGAGTGACACTGGCTATATTTTTTTGGAAAAAAGTCAATATGGCGACTGCACGACGCCATTTTCCAATGTGAAAAAAAAAATTTTTTTTCTTCAATTATTACAATATGGGCATCAAATGAAAGGCCTTAATGAGCACATTTCAAAACTATATAATTTATTACTAAAATGTGTAAAATAAAAAAAAAAAAATATTAAAAACACTACTGCACGATAGCAGTCCCCGACTGCAATGACACTTGTTATTTAACTTTTTCGTTCATTTTTGGCAGGGCAGTAGTGTTTTTAATATTTTTTAAATTTATTTTTATTATGCAACTGTGCTGATCGTCCGACGTAAGCACGGACAGATGGTATTGTCCAATTGTACTTGGTCACATTGTGCAAAGTGTCTTTATAAAACGTGTTGTAACACGTTTTATAAAAACCCCTAATGCCGTATATGGTAGATAGGGACCATCAAACTGAACAACGTTTACTATGGGACCAACTCTGAAATCACGAAAAAAATCAGCATACAAAAATTAAAAAATGAAATATCAAAATGTATGAAACAACTGACTTTTTTTTCGCGATTTCAGAGTTGATTCCATAGTAAAAGTTGTTCAGTTTATGGTCCCTATTTACTATACTCGGCATTAGGGGTTATTTTGTAACACGTTATATGAGCGAGAAAAAATCAATAAAACATAAGATATTTAACTTTTTTTGAATTCATACATAGTTTGGGGTTATTCTGAGTCCAATTTATGTAAAAAAGTACTTTTCGTTAAAAAATCAGATATCTCTTTCTTCTTTGCTGCCGTCGTAATGCACTCTTTTTAAAACACTATCACAGAATATATAATAGTACTATGTACACAATTCAAAAGAAAGATTTAAACCCACCGAAATCGATGTTACTCTGAAACTTGAACAACCCTTTCTGTCAGTCTTGTATCGACAAAGTTTTACAAATGAAGTGGATTTCAGACTTTCCGGGTGACTACTGATTGATCGCTTTGGTATTACTTTTTGAATAGAAAAAGTGAGGCAAAGTATAAAGTTGTCTAAAAACGATTATTTGAGGGTCTGTTTTTGGTGATTAAAGTATTTACGGTAGCTTAATTGAGAGAGCTGTCACCTTAGTACCTAGGGGGGGAATTTTTTTTTCTTTGTTCTGTGGTACTTATCTATACTATTAAATATTACGTAAAAAGTAATTGGTTCAAATCTTGTTGCTCTCCTTCAAATATTGAGAAATAGTATAATCAAAAATGTATCAGTGATGCCTTTGGTAACCATGAAAAAACTACATTTTGGGAACATAATATTAAATAAAGTGAAAACGAGTAAAAAAATTTAATTTGTTTCCGTTTGACAAAAAAATAAATAAACAAAAAGCCTTTATAGAGGTATTATTGAATACGTATATTCGTCATTCCCATTTTATTTTATTACTTTGCATACCCAGAAAATGTGATTCTCGGTATTCTGAATATCCTTTAATACTTTATTCCCAGAATTCCCATTTATATCATGACAGAAATAAAATAATTATCGGAAATCCATTGGACTTTTCGTCCATTCCAATGAAAAAACAATAAATCACATTGTATTTTAAAACTTAAAAAGGAATATATTATGGACATTCTTTTTAAGTTTTAAAATATATGGTTTATTGGTTTTTCATTGGAATGGAAAAGAAAATAAGCAACAGGTATTTTTTCTGTCACTTCCGACCTTTTGCGAATCCGACCAAGTGCTAATAATTGCTGTTAGTGTTTAATCTGTGGTCAGTTTTGACATTTCAGTTTTTGCAAAATACAACTTAAGCGTCCCCGCTGACGGGCGATTAATCGCTGAGCGATTTTTTGTCGCTGAGAATAGAACATACGGAGTTCTATACGTAAACGCCCACGAGCTACTTTTTGTAGCTGCGATAAACGCGGCGTTAATCGCGGCGCTTTTTTGTCGCCGGCTAAGTAAAACCTTTGTGGTGTCATTTCGCGGGCGATTATCACCGCTATTAACGCCGCGATTATCGCAGCTACAAAAAGTCGCCCGTGAGCAGTTACGCTTATAGATAACAAAAAACAAAACGCAGCGTAATCAAAGACTAGATTTAATGACAGAGACGAAACTATGTTTTTTTATGAACAATGGGATAGGCTTTCACCTCATCTGATGTTAAGTGACGATAAGGCCGAAGTGGAAGCGTACGCTTCCACTTCGTATTTAAGATATTTAAGATAGACTGTACAGTCTATCTTAAATACTTCTAACTGCCGGAACACAACAATTTTTAAATTGTTATCATGGCGTCAGACTTAGGTAAGTTTGTGGTAGCTTAGCCAGGCGGACTTGAAATAAGCCCTAGCACCAACCAAACCGAGTACGAATTGTATCCCCCCTGGGAATCGAACTCGGGACCCCTGCGTCTAGCACGGGTGGGCTAACCACACAGATCAGACAGATCACAGAGGCGGTTTTTAACTTAGGTTACCATCTTCGACACCTTATTTCAAATAAAAAGTATTGTTTGTTTTTAAATAATAACCACTTAAACATGCCTTAGGTAAAATTAATGTATTTTTCTCAGAATTAGTAAAGGACATGTCCCATCGCGCTTATGTCATTTGCCCCACCATTCGCAAAAAATGAAAGTCTATCGCGTCTTAATCAAAGTAGTATGTCAAAGTAGGTATTTTACTCTAGAATCAGATTAATAATTATTTTCTGCATTAAAAAGTGGGATTTTTAAGTTAAAACGCTTTTAAATCACAATTTTTTATTATTAGAGTACTATTTACTTAACTTTTTTTTACAAAATACTTCAGAAAACAACTTAATGTTTTTGTAATTGTTTTTCTAAATATAAAACAATTCGTGACTGATACTATACCTGAATAAAATGTAATTAGCATTTTTTAACTATGAAAGTAATTAAATAAAATGAAACTGGGGCAACGCTGGGACATCTCCTTTCTTATCTTTTGCGTTGGTGTGCATCTGATGTGTATATATGTAGTTCAAAGAGCATAGACAAGTGGCAAATGCTTAGCTTTTCAATAACTCGAATAGAATAGATGAGTGTATGAAATTGACATTTCAAAACGTTATGATTGTTGAGTAACATTAGAATTCCACGTAGATTTTAATTGTAAGAAAAACACACCAACGATGCAAAGTGAAACGTGAGAGTTATGAATTACTAGCAAGAATATACAGGGGGACTATTACGAAAATAACGTACGCAATTGCGTAACGCAGTCACTTGGCCACGATGGTCGTCCGCAGTTCGTTGGTTGTAGTTTAATCAAACATTTCGATTTTTTTTATCGTAGTCCATAGACTACTTAACGAACAATGTCGGATACGTAAGAGAGAAACTGTCAAACTCACGCAATCACTTCGCAATATCGCATACGAAAGTGATTTGTAATAGGAAACAATCAAAACGAAGCACGGACGCAGCTGCGTGTATCGCATTAAACTTTTCGTAATAGACCCCCAGGGTCATTTTGAACTTACCATCCAAATTTTGAGGATGTGTTCAGTACATGAAACTGAACAACTTTCTCTAAGGAACACATGGTCAAATATGTAAAATAAAAATCGACTTTCCATACAAATCAAAGAGATCACGTGATCAATTTAGTATGGGATGACCAACATTTTCTGGCGAAATTTGACACATGTTTTTTAGAGAAAGTTGTTTAGTTTCATGGACTGGACACATCCTTAAAATTTGGATGGTAAGTTCAAAATGACCCGATATATAGCAAAAAACTTTTTTTTTTGATATCCCTCGGGAATAGTTCTTTTTTTTTGATGAAAGGTATCCTATGTGTATTTACACAAAAAAAGTTTTTTGCTATATATCGGGTCATTTCTCAGGGGTACAGAAATCTGTACCCCTGAGAATGTGTATGCAAAATTTCACGATGATCGGTTCAGTAGTTAAAACGTGAAGGCGTAACAAACAAACAAACCGACTTTCGCATTTATAATATTATAGTAAGGACTAAGATTTTCCCGCGACTAAATAGAAATAAAAAGGTCTTAATGTCAATTTCAGTACTGGGGATCTGATTTTATCATTACTTCTTATTATGAGAACATAATGTCTAAAGAATGAAAAAGACTTGAACCAAATCACTGCAAATGTAAGTAGGTATTCTTTATTCAGTTATTCTGAAAGTGTTTGGCCTAGCAAGAACATAAATAAAGCAAGGCACAATACCCAATAATTCAAGGAAAAGTCGACTGGTAATGGAAAGGGATCAAGCTGGTGTCTACAAGACAAATTACATTTTTGTTCATTTCATAGTGAATGTCGAATGAAAGCACACCACTTCCATTTGCTAGCTAAGGATTAATCTTTCAACCTCAAATGCTAGCTACATTTTTATATTACGACAATGTTCTATTGTGAGCTTGCGGATCGTGCCTTCATTTCAGCTAAAATTTGTGTTGTTATTAAGATAATGTCATAAGAACAACAGTCGGTTTTGTGTTGACTATTCAGTGGTTACTGCAATGTTGCGTCTTTGTTTTATAAATAGAATATGTACTAGTAGGTATTCAAAGTTATTCAAGATTTGAACTTAATAAAAACCATTTAAATCATATTGGTTTTTTATGGTAATATTCTCCCGTGGCTGACAGTAGACTATAATTTAACTGTTGTGATGATGATCATCATGATTAATCGTCTAATATTAGCATACATAATTCTGCGTAGTATATGTATTAAAATTTATAATGGGTCATTTTGAACATACCATCCAAATTTTAAGGATGAGTCCAGTCCATGAAACTAAACAACTATCTCTAAGAAACATGTGTCAAATTTAGCCAAAAAATTTTGGTCATCCCATACTAAATTGCTCACGTGATCCCTTTGATTTGTATGGAAAGTCGATTTTTATTTTACATATTTGACCATGTGTTCCTAAGAGAACGTTGTTCAGTTTCATGGACTGAACACATCCTCAAAATTTGGATGGTGAAAACAAAATGACCTTGTATGTATAAGAATTAATTCAACATCTTTTTTGAGTAATTTGATTTTAAGTAACATTTTCGTGCCTTTCGAATTTTCAAGAAAAACCGTCATAACATTTTTTTCCACGTAAATAAATGTATCTTTAATGCCAAGAAAAAATGTTATGACGTGTGGTCAGATACACTGTGGGCTGTGGGTAACAAATTTGCTGAAACGTCTAAAAAAATTGACGAGGGTAAACTTTGTTTCTACTACGTGAATAAAGTCATGAACGAAATTAAGTTAGCGGTGTGTTTTGACAAGCATTATGGATTTGATATTTGATATTAAAAAGTATTTTTCTATTAGCTTGGGAATTAGGTGTACAGTTCAATATAATAAAGTATTTACCCATTAGAATCTTATTGTTTAATAGGTACTTCATAATTATTATCAGTTTAATGCTGAAGTACTTTTAAAGGCAGTAAATAAATGCTATTAGCTTTTATGGGGTTAGAATAAAATAACTAAACATACACTATATTTTTTTTCAATGAGCAGTTTCAGTGACTCATTTAAGACAAAAAAACAATTTCTTCCACAAAATGGCGATATGTTAATGTATTTGTCAAAAAAAGCTTGTTTGCCTCCAAATAAGGGGTGTGAAAGCTTTTGTCATAGACCTCGTCCGAAATTTTTAAAATGAGCGTCGCTCTATGAAACATGTATATTTCGATTGTGGACATATAGACAAACAAAAAATATTATGTAATCTAAGGGTCTACAACGTCACTTTTTAGAGATATTTTAACTAAATGTTGCATTTTTGCAAAGACAATGTGACATTGTACTTTAGGTTTGAGGCCATTACAGAATATGAATTTTAAAGTTTTTGGACGCTTTCATGACTTTTTTCTTAATTGTGTCATTGAAAACCGCTCATTAAACCAAAATAAAGTAGCTATCCGGAACTTTTGAGACAGTTCCTTAATGATTCAAGGCACAAAATACTGAAAGTAAATTGAAAATTAATTTTTCATTAAACACGATCGTGGTCACCCACGTTCCATACAAAATTCACAACACGTGTTACCTTCACATAAACCTAAGGCCACAAGCTTTACTATACAATAAACTGTACGCAACATTCACGTAGAAATTCCGTCCCAAATCTGGATTAATATCCGTCCCAAAAATTTCATAACAAAACCACATAAAAGCAACAAAACTTTGTATGAAACAAGCATGAATGGTATCTCCTTTTGCAGGTGGTTGCTACTTATGTCGCAGCAAATTCGTCACTTCAGTTTATTCCGGACCGGCCTATACATTGGGCTGGGGGGAGGCTAACCCCCCCACCGGACACCCCTGAGTGTGGCTTCGACGGCACGCTGTGTCCAGACAATTGTAAGTGGAATTAGTCTTTATATGAGCTTTAGATTTCTATATGAGATTTTAAATATTTTGATCGTCTTTTCTTCCTTAGAGTGATAGAATATTAAGATGTTGTTGAGAAACAGTTATATCAAAATCAAAGTTCTTTAGCTCGGTTAAAGCTGTTATATAAGCGTTTTCTTTTAATCGAACGCATCGCTTAACGTTCTTTGCTTTCTCGTTTATTTGTTTCTTTGTCTAGTTTAGCAAAAAAAATATATACTAGCTTCCCAAGACTTGAAACTTTGAACATAGGTAAGAACTGAAATACAATACAATATAAGTGGGTCATTGAGCTGATCCGATGATGGTACCGTAAGAAGGCCACAGGAACTCTGAAATAAAACCATACAACCCCATCGAGTTTGGGCTCGTTTGATTCTTCCTGACGAGTACTCTGTTGGAAAATAGTGTCCAGGGCCTGACAAGTACTCCAATAGGTGCATTATTAGTTTTATCTCCTTGTCCAAAAAGCACTTGAAAAAAAACCACTTTTTTATAAAAAAAAATACGGACTAATAAAATAATTTCTCCCGTGAAGATTTATACACTATTCAGAAATTTTAACCCTAAAAACGTGGGGCGCATGTAAAAGACAATTGATGATAAATCTTATAAAAAGTGCCCCACATTTTTGGGTTTCAAACTTTTATATAGGGTTATAAATCTTACCGGAGAAATCATTTTATACTTTTTAGTCCGTTTTTTTATAAACAATGTTTTTTTTCAATAAATTTTAATTTTCTACTTTTAATTTTATTGAGTTAAAATATATTTGAAAACTGAAATTCTTGTGGAGTCGAGCATTCAAATTCAACTAAGGTATTATTTGTGATTCCTTCAGGCCAGTCAACATTTTTATAAAAAAAAAATGACAAAAAATATGGAGGATTTTTCTGCAATACCTACTGCAATTCATAAACCTTTCCTCTTTCAAAGCTATTAAACAAATAAGTTGAATTTTTTTAACACATCACAAACTATGTACCTATCATGACATTTCAAAGTAAAATCAACATAAAAGTTAAAAACCATACAAAAATACCAGGCTACAGAAATTCAAATAACAAGCAAGAGAATTTTTATTGAAGGCATAAATCGATTTTTATATTAAATCTTAGTTCGATTGACTTATTGGTATTTTCAACGCGTGTAAATCTCTCAATCGAAGATAATCTGTGACTTGGGAAAAATAGCACGATTCTTAAACGTTTACGTTTTTATCTCCGAGCTTATAATCTCCTTCACACTAATGGAGTAAGAGCTTGTACAAGCTTTTTCGTATCCACTTTTAGAAAGTACAGGTGAAAACATTACATGTCAGATTTAGTGTCGTAAAGCTTAGCCATTTCTAATACTGAAAAGTGTATAAAAACTATGTATAATATTTTCGAATTGAACTACATGACCTAATGTTGTCTATATTCTTCATATTCTTTACATGAGCAATGTCATCCAATTCGAATTTTTAAGTTCATTTAAGTTTTTCTCATACTAAATCAGATTAGTTGTTTAGTTTTTGATTAATTATATTTGACACATAACTATGTGAATAAAACATCTTCTGAATTAATAAAAAAATGTGCTGCTGTAGTAAGTAATGATTCTAGAGGTTTCTCCTAAATTATAACAAACAGTGAGCCTCTAATAAATTGTAGGGAGTCATAACTAGAAAGAAAAGTTCATTACAAGCTATAAACATTAAAAATAAAGTAAATAAAAGTCAATAACTCACTAGTACTCACCTGTTTTTCAAATTAGGTAACTACCTAATTGAGTTTTTGGCGCCATTTTGTCGGGTTCGGTTTGGTGACTATTTTAATTATTCACAAATTGATTCATAGTGGATATTGTGTCTTAAAATTGGTGCAGTTTTGTGGTACAAGTGTCTACGCAACTGAACAATATGTGGGATAATTGAAATAGGCGCGATCTTGGTTGTGTGAAGCCGAGACTTTTAGTGTAGTGGTGGCTACCTCGGCAGAACTTACCGAGTAAACTGTCTTGATATACTTGGTGCCAAATGCTCCAAGCAGCATTGGAATGCGATGCGCCTACATGCTAATGTAAACTGAAACAATCTATAAACTGAACTATTCAACACTTGACACTGGCAAAAATTACTTCCAAAAGGAAAGTAGATTGCCAAAACAAAAATAAGAAGAAGAACTACCTAATTTGAAAAACAGGCGAGTAAATTAACTAATCGTAAAACGTCAACAGTTTTCATTATCTCCGATTACTACGGGCTGCTTTGGGGGAACCCCTAGTGTTCCTATTTTGCGGAAACATTTCTTAGTATCGTCAATATCGGTTTCCTTTGATCTCAATATTTACATACCTACATAAACGCCGCTGACTTCGTTCGACTTAATTAAAATAAACAAATAGATACTTTGATCCTGTTTGGTTGAAAATACCCGGATTGAATAATATGGAGAGAGAATATTGGAGACCTGTGAATAAATATTTGCTACTCGGTGAAATAGTGTAAACATTAATTTTCACTTACAATCAGACAATCAGTACGTACCCCTCTAAATTATATCAAATTCTATACTAAATAATATACTAGAAAAAATACGACTCGCACCAGATCAATACTCAGACGGGAATCGAGTATTGTTAAGTATTGATCTGGTGCGAGTCGTATTTTTTCTAGTATATTATTTAGTATTGTTTAAAAATAGCATTGTAAATGCAAAAATCTCAAATTTAAAAATTATATCAAATTCTCTTGAGTTATTAAAATGAATGACTTTTGTAGCCAAAGTTTAATTTTAAAATACGTTTGTCACTTGAAATTTGAATAGAATGAGAACCAGAATGTGCGGTATTATTACTAGAGTAACATCAATAATTGAACGAGCGAGCGCGAAGAGCAGGCGGAGCGTCTCTGTTTCATCTTGGGCAAAAATGCTTTCATATGTCCGGATGTCCGGCTGTTCTCTTCTACAGGTCGCATTTCTCGGTTCGACAATATACATTTTCTTCACTTCCGTATTAAACGCGAGGTCTACAGCTCACTGAGCCACTAGTTAGCTTGTAGTATTCAATCCAGATGGACTAGGAATGCAAACGGAGCAGGCACGAGAACAAAAGCTATAATGATGTGTTCAACAAACAAATTAAGGTTGACCCATGGTATAATTCGGACAATATGTGCAATATTTGAACCAAAGGCGATATTAACACAATCTATTCTTCATAAACATTACCAATATTTTTATTGGTACGGTGCCAAGAAAAGCAGCGTTTGAAAACCGATGAAAAAGTTTTATATAGCTATATTCTTTTCTAATGGAATAAAACTAATGGGAAAGAAATAATCGTTGGCTGAATTGTGAAACTCAACGTTTATCATGAATGCTTTCAAAATGTCAATATTTATTTGTGTACATTCATCACTTAGAGACTTACAAAGACAGTCGTCTAAAGTAATTTGTGTTGCCACAGCAATGAACGAATAATTAGAGAGCAGGGGGCCTATTACAAAAATAACATACGCAATTGCGTAACGCAGTCACTTGGCCACGATAGTCGTCCGCAGTTCGTTGGTTGTAGTTATAACATTTTGAATTTGGCTATCGTAGCCTATAGACTACTGAACCAACGATGTCGGATACGCTACAGAGAAACTGTCAAACTCACGCAATCACTCAATTGTAATAGGAAACAATCAAAACGAAGCACGGACGCAGCTGCGTGTATCGCATTAAACTTTTCGTGATAGACCCCCAGATCCTGTGTAACTTTGTCAAGTAGGTAATTTTATAAAAACGACTGAAAAGTTTTTGGTTTATTTTTTACTGCTCAAATAAGTACGAACACATCTGCTCAAAATATTCTTGGAATAAAACTGAATAATTTTCAGTCGGCATCACAAAATATGAGTCACATATGAGTGAATTTTTCCACTGTTATCACACTTTGTGGCCAAAACACATCAGTTATAAAATATTCCTTGGATTTTATGAAAATTTAGCACAAATGTTATTTTTTAAACATTAAGTTCTAGAAACATAACTTACACTGTATAATACAACAAGTCATATCTGTTGTATTTTATCATTCTTCTTCAAAATATAGCAGTTTGCATAAAATTTTTCACTTATTTTCAACAGTATTACCTATTATTACCTTGCATAAATCGATAAAGTTTTAGCCTCGATATTTTAGGTACTATCTCTACTAAATAAACGCATATTATTATTATTACTATCAAAGTTGCAAGTCAGAAATTTGCTTCAATACTCGTCTAGCTTACTTTGACATCATTCCAATTTCATCTCGAATTATCCGCGTATTATCAAGCTTAATTAAGATCTTCCGATTTACCTCGGATTGTGATTCTATAATTCGCTGCAGATTATATTCAAAGTCTGATAGCATGGGGATCAAATGATATTACTTCTCTTTTGTCGTCTAGAGAAAGTCAGAAAAACTTTTGAAACACTTTGTTTTTATTTATAGTTGAAGTTCCAGTCTTACTAATATAATTAAAGTTATAGTTTTATCTTAATTCGAAACCAAAAGTTTCAATCCAACTTTAATTACCTATAATTGTAAAGTAATTATCAGTGGAAGTGTTAGAAATCGAAAATTTTGTCTGATTTCAAAACATTTACTTACAAGCTTTTATAATAAACTTGCAATGTTTGTTTGTTCGGGTCAAATCTTGCAACTGAAATTTTAAAGCCTCAATCGATTTTGCTGAAATTTTTACATTCTTACAAAAACATAATACCAAAGCTTCTAATTGGTTATTATAAGTATGATTTCTTGAAATACAAAACAAACTGTTTCACAAAGGAAAGTCTTAGATATTAGCAATTCAAATAAATTATCAATTCAATGTACAGATGCGCTTTATCCACCCCAAAATAAATAAACAACAAATTAATATTAATCCATTTCTGGTAGCTATTCAAATTTGTTGTCTGGATCTTCTAATTAACTAAACAATGTACCTTAGACTTGTTGACGAAATTAACAATTCGTAACATTGAATGTAAAATTATAACTTTTTGAAGGTAGAGTCGGGAAATATTTTTTTTTATAATGCAAATAAAGTCTGATTTAAACTAATTAAGAAATTATTAAAAGTAAAAAAGAAATAAGATTAGTGGTTTGATAAAACCCATATAAAGCCCAAAATGATAGATAGCATACCATTTAAAAAATTAATTAAGAAAATTATTGTACACGCTGAGAACCACTATTTGACTGTTTTTTTATGAAAACAACTACATTGTGGCAACCCTAGAGCAAAATGGTGTAATTGCTTTTACCCATTAATGAGATTGATAAATAAAATCAATAGTCTATTTGCGTCTAGGGTTGTCACTTTGTAGTTTTCCATACAAATGAAAAAAAAGCAATTAATGGTTTTCAAAGTTTATAATTATCTTCCGTGGTTATTTGCATGGTATGCTGATAAGGATCTATAATACGAAACAACCTGTATTTGGTAATAAAAATTTGGTAACCAAACAAATGACCAAATAATTTTCCGAATACAGCCAGAGCGGGGCTTTTTTACTTTTTATTTCGACCCGGAACGAACATCATCACAATAGCAAAAAATAACGAGCTGCTACCGTGGGATTGCAACCCAAGTTACAATGTAAATCGAAACCAGGACGGCGCGGTTATTCGTGAAATGCATAAATATTATACAAGTCTCTTTTGTTTCAGCCATTCCGGTGTACGCGATACTGAGTATAGTGCTGAGCTCGGTGGTTGTAGTTTTGGCTGTACTATCTGTATTCATCTACAGGTGAGGAATCCATTTTTTTAATTAACCCGCCCGCCCGTCGGTCGCGGTAACTTTTGTTACATCATCGGTCGCATGGGGTCTTTGAAAGCCTATTACTTCAATCACTAAAATTTTGTAATAAAATAATAAGTCAAATACATAATATTTAAAATTATTCATTTTAGCATGAAAGTTAATCAGAAGCCAAAGCACAGCTTTTTTCCCCACTATTTGACAATGCTTGCTTGACATTTACAAAAATTTTACAAAAGTCAATTTTACTAAGTGGAAACAATAACAGAGGCTTTTACCTATTACACACTAATAAACTTATAATGCAAATGAAGAAACATAAAATAGAAAAATCACTGTACATTTTAGTTTTTTGAACCTTACTAATGGACGCTGCTTGTCTCTGGTTTGGCCAAATGAAAGGCAAATGACCAAATATTGTTGGTCTAGGTCTCATGGGATGAAATTGCATCTTTTTTGACTGATTTTGGTTGGTTTTGATATCCTTTATATAAAATTTTGTTGTCAGCTATGCTACAGCCACTTCATTGATTACCACATGTACTCCCGTGGGAGTAATCTCTTGAAAATGTGCTGAAAAGTTGAAAAATTTAAAATAAAACTAAATATAAAGCCAAAAGCTAAATTAAATTCTTTATAATGGTGAAGAAATCCGTTAAAGTATTTAATTTCAACATATTAGTATTTTTCAATATGACAATCTCTATGGATTCTTCAACGTGAAAAAATTCCGTAAGTCTTCATGTTTTAGATAAAAATAATGAAAAAGTTAGTATTTTAGAATTATATTTTCTAGATATGAATAAGAATGTAACTAAGTATCATTTGAGAACCAGCGATATCCAATAAAGTAAAAAATATATTTGAGGGCCAGCTGCGTCAGGTTTTTGCAACGAAATAAGAGTTATGTCAGACACCGGATCATTAACTGGGTTATAATAATCATACCCGGCTTCTAGCCATTTAATTATTGTGTCTTCTTATCTAAATTGCAGTTAAATATGATTTTACACTTAAAATTGTCAAGTAAAAAAATATACGAAGTTAGTCGCGTGGGGTCTTTGAAAGCCGTTGCGCAAAATAAATGTGTATTTTACTCAGATGAATGAAGTATAATAAATCTACAAAGCTTGTATTATATGGTACCTACATCCTGTTTACGCAGCTACTAAGAAGCACAAGCTTGTGAATAAAATATTCAAAATGGCTATATTAGTTTTTCTAGACTCCGGGCTTTTAAAGACCCCATGCGACCGGCGGCGGGTTAATGATCTTGGAATCTTGAGACAGTTTTTCGTTTTGTGTGATAAACATTAAAGGCAAACTCGCTCTTAAAATACATATTGCACAATTTGAACAGAAAAAGTGCATAGTGTAAATGGGGAAGGCAACTGTCAAAATGGCGCTGCGTACGCTTAACGTCTTAATTTGTCTTTAAATTCCAGCATTTGCATTGTAGAATAGTCTTTCATATCCATTTTGGGTCAATGAGTCTTTTTCGGTAAAAAAATCCACAAAATAAATATCTATTTTCCCATACATTTTGTTCTCAACGTCTACTGTCTTAGGAACAAGCGTACGCAGCGACATCTACAATTAGCTTTGCGTTGCCAACCCCATTAATTTCAAATAACCATAGTAAGTATGTGTGTCGGAATTAGTACAGTGCAACGGAATGCATGCGTGGTATTTAGTTGTTTTGACCAGTCTCAATGGGCGGTACAACGTCAAATATTCATAATTTAGCAACAATTTTAACGACTTTTTTTGCGCCATTTGTCAATTTCATTTCGGTATCTATTTTTATTATTTGCAAATTGATTCATAGTGGATATTGTGTCTTAAAATTGGTGCAGTTTTGTGGTACAAGTGTCTACGCAACTGAACAATATGTGTGATAATTAAAATAGGCACGATCTTGGTTGTATGAAGCCGAGACTTTTACTGTAGTGGTGGCTACCTCGACGAAACTTACCGAGTAAACTGTCTTGATATACTTGGTGCCAAATGCTGCAAGCAGCATTGGAATGCGATGCACCCGCATTCTAATGTAAACTGAAACAATCTACCACTGAACTATTCAACACTAGACAAAAATTACTTCCAAGAGGAATGTAGATTGCCAAAACAAAAATAAGAAGAAGAACAATTTTAACAATAACTTGATCTAATGGTCCCAAAAAATAATGTAGATTATAGACTATAGTATTTAGTTATGTGATTGACATAAATATGATAAATAAAACTTTTCATGACAGAAAAAATTGTAAAGTGACTTCCAATTTTGTAGTTTTTCAATGCTGTACCAACCATCTGAAACTATGATAAAAAAACCTTAGCTAATTCATTAGTTTTGTCACAGAATAACTAATAGTACGTTTTGTGATTGAAAGCTTTTCAAAATAAGAAATATATTTTTCCCGGCTTTGTACGCCCCTTAAATTTAGATTCTAATATCCATTTACAAAGTCCATAAGAGCCATAAAAGCTAATATAAACTTGTACCAACAAAGACCTTTTCGTTCTTATGGGTCAGTCCATAATAAAATAGATACGGAAATCTATTTTCAGCAATAAAGTTCAAGAAGGCCAGGAACTTATCAAATCAGACATCAGTACTAACAGAATTTCTAACGAAACAGATCCAGTAAATATTATTACTTTTTCCATCAAAACGTGGACAGTCTGAAATTAGTTTTTCTACATTATTTTTGTTCGTCTCTGATGTTTTTGTTTGAATTACGTGTTCCGACTCATATTGTTTGAGATTATCATTGAGAAAGTTTCAGGGAGGTTCGTTCGCTATCTAATAATATTGACTGACATTTTATCGAAACACAAACAACACCCACGAAACCTACACGATAATTTAAATATCAGAATTTGGTAGATGTATGAAAATACAAAAAAAATTACAACTATCCGAAGAACATTAAAACTATGTCCCAATATAGCAAATGTGTATAATTCATTTTGATTTCACTCATATCACTTTCTTAGCGTTTTTACACGTTTAATTTTTACATTTATATTTATTTAATCATTTATATTTTATGAAGGTTTGCTATAATAAGGCCTGCATGGGAAGATTACATTCCACTTCATATCGGGTAATTTTGAACTTACCATCCAAATTAAGGATGTGTCCAGTCCATGAAACTAAACAACTTTCTCTAAGAAACATGTGTCAAATTTCGGCGGAAAATTTTGGTCATCCCATACTAAATTGATCACGTGATCTCTTTGATTTGTATGGAAAGTCGATTTTTATTTTACATATTAGACCATGTGGTCCTTAGAGAAAGTTGTTCGGTTTCATGGACTGAACACATCTTCAAAATTTGGATGGTAAGTTCAAAATAACCCTGTATTACATTTTGATAACTTTTACAAAAACATTAAACTTCTTTGATGTCTATTTACCTACTTTATGGCTGTGTAACGTAAAATTTAGGAATATAGTGAAGGAATTGTAGTTTATTTGTAGACCTAAGTTCATAATCTTCATTGTACGCAGGCATTACAAACTAGAAGCGGAAATCGCAATGATGACCTGGCGAGTTAGCTGGAGTGACGTGCTGCCACCTGGAGGCAGACTACGCGGAAGCATACACTCACTAGTACGAAGGTACAGCTCTGGGGTGAGTTCATTATTCAAGAAATAACAGTCTCTTTCATCTTTTAGTTAAGTACTATTTGACTGTATGTAAAATTTGTAAAAGCGAAGATCCGCGAGACAGCTGGAGGCTGGCTGCACGGAAGCATACACTAGCTAGTACTAAGGTACAGCTGCTGCTCTGGGGTGAGTTTATTGTTCAAGCAATAATAGTCTCTTTCATCTTGTAGTTGAGTTCGTTTTTCGACTCTATATAAAAGTTGTGAAAGCAGAGATCGCTATGATGACTTGTCTATTAGCTGGAGTGATGTGCTGCCACCTGGAGGCAGGCTGCACGGGGTCATACACTTGCTCTCACGAAGGTATATTACTGGGGTGGGTTTATTGTACAAGCAATAACAGTCTATACGTCTATTACATAAGATCTTATTTTGACTTTAACTGTGATACAATACAATAGAAGCAATTTGAGTTATTTTAGCATAGTTTACAAATTCTGTAACGCTGACAATTTACTATGAGCTTTATTAGAAGAGACAAACCTGCCGCGGTACGGTACGATACGTCATATGGATACACTTCTGTTAAAATGATACTTTTTTCTACTTTGCAAAATGTATAACGATTCGAGTTTCACTCACGCGTTTTTCTGGAAAGTGTCTTCAGCAACTTGAACATACATCACTAATACACTGGTAACAACACTAACAATTTGTGACGAATAACCCGCGGATATCGTAAAACTGAAAATGTAAAATTAAAATGGTAAAAATACACCAACTTGTTAAAAACAGTAACTCGTCTCATCAAACATCAAATACCAGAAGTTCTAAATACATTTGCCTGCATTTACATAATAAATGACGTCTACGGAAAATAAAGGGGTTTCATTTGAATACATTCATACATTAACGGATTCCCATTCACGGCAGCATTATCGTGCAACATCATTCCTTCGGAATCGCTTTCTTAACTCACTCCTTAGATATACAAAAAAATACAATGAGTACGAACCTTTATTAGACTGTAGAAACCTATTATACTTATACCATAGAGAAAATTTCCATGTTCTTTTTTTCGTTACAATTTTTACAGAAGTGTATAGAGCTATGTTAAATACGTGTAATAAATAGATTTATTTCACTTACTTAATTATCCGTTTCTTTCGAGTACTTATGAAATTAAATGGCATATTTCCAGTTTAACTAATTAGTCTTCATTTAACGTTTTCTGGTAAAAATCTAAAGGCCTGCTACTA
The DNA here is from genome assembly GCA_943789525.1 of Agriphila geniculea. NCBI lineage: Eukaryota > Metazoa > Arthropoda > Insecta > Lepidoptera > Crambidae > Agriphila > Agriphila geniculea. The sequence goes on along the minus strand of OX038890.1, from coordinate 11,392,863 downwards.
AAAAAAATCGGGTTGCACTCCGGGAGTGCCGGCAGAAGTGAAAACTTGAATATTAACGTTGTGCATTTTTGATATTTTGGAATGGTTAGGGAATAATTTTGCACGAATTGTTGTCTTACGAATTTACTCTGTATTTGAATTTACGAATACAGAACAGTATTGTACGAAAGTCTTATCCACAGCTTGACTGAAAATCTAGAGTTTTGACATTGAATCAAAAAATTTGCGCGTTGCTATGGTGACACAAGTGTTTACGTCTTGAAATGACGCGCCGCCATTTTCAAGAGAGGGGGATACTTCCGCCGCCGGCTGTTTACTCCGTCCGTCTTACGAATTTTCGATTACGGTCACGTGATCCTGACTGACTGACGCAAGTTAAGATTTTTTCCCAATTACAAAAAAGCGTACAACGCCGCTAAAGAGGTTTTTACTTCAAAAAAAAAATCGAACGATATTCTTTGTTAAAACTCAGTATTGTATTTTACTACCGGCTTATGAATTTATTTTCTTTTTAATTATTACTTCTAGGCAAGAGCGTTTCATCGTAGGTCGCATCATCGCTTACCACCAGGTGTGATAGCGGTCAAGCGTGACTATCTACTTTTTTTTTCTAAAGACCTGTTTCTTTTCAGACAGCTTACTCAGATGAAGGGGCTTCTCTCCCAGGCGATCGTCAAGTATTCACAAAACGGGGTTATTACAAAGGATGCAAAGTTGCCATCAAAGAGGTTGATAAGCAGAGAATAGACCTAACCAGACCCCTACTTCTAGAACTAAAGAAGATGAAAGACTTAGAACACGACCATTTGGCAAGGTTCTACGGAGCCTGTGTGGACCCACCTCATTGCTGTCTTCTTACTGAGTACTGCCCAAAGGGATCACTACAAGACATCCTTGAAAATGAAACTATAAAGTTAGATTGGATGTTCAAAGTCAGTTTGATGCATGACATTGTTAGGGTGAGTCAAGATTTATTTTTCCTAAAGTTGTTATCGTGTTGGCTCTAGTGCTTATTAATAGGAAATTAATTAATTGGGTGACTGTTAATAATTAAAAGCGACTGTTAATAGGATACTTAAATACTAAACCTGACAGCGGTTTATTTTTTGGGCGACAACATAACTAAACGGGCGACAAACTGTGGACTACAAATATACGTAAAACGAGCGACTTCATGAGTGAGATAAATAATTTAAATGAGTGACAAAAATACTAAGTGGGCGACTATTGTACCAAGTAGGTAACTAAAGAACTGATTTAAGCTACCCACATGGTATTTTTGTCATCTCGATTAGGATAATAGACACCTTTTATAAATAAAATATAAGCCAAATTTTAAATGATTTGTGTGCCCTAAGGCTGTTGCCCAAATAGTAATTATTTGGTCTTCCGTTCTGAATAACTAACTAGTAACTCAGTTCGTATTTTTAAGTCACCTATTTTCAACATTTGTAGTCGCCCTTAGTCCGTCGCCCACTTAGTATTTCAATGCGCTATATTCAGTATTTTTTATACTTAAAATGAGAATTTATTGTTACCCGGTTAAATACTATCCTTATTATTAAAAAGCATTGTCTGAAACATTTTAATTATTGATGAATGCCCAAGTTATAGTAAGTCAATGGTAAAAGTTCCAAAGATTTTTTTTTATATAATTACTTATCAGGATTTATGAAACATTGATTGATGACCGAGTATAGATACAAAAAAATATTATGTTCTCCAATATCATAACGGATTTCAAAATTCTTAGACAGGGTTTCATAGTTTTGAAAATGTGTTCACACTGTATCACTAAAACTAGACTCTACCACATTTATCCATTAGAGAAAAAACTATGATAATCCTTAATCAATAGTTCCTTCAAGTAGACAGTATTCTCTTTTGCATTTTCAACAAAGCTCTCACGAGAAAGTAATTTAAAGGAAAATCAAAACATCCATTACTCTTCAATATTAATTAACAAAACTAGTCCATTGGATAAAAATACTGAAATGTTGCAATCACACTCAAATATTATTACTCCTGTTTACATATTCCCAAATACTCAAACATACGAAGCCTATAATCCGATATATAATTAACATAGAGTACTAATTATTTATGATATAAGCTATTTGGGGTCATGACGTGTCGTGTTCAGGGACTAACATATCAGTATTAATGAAATGTTTGATGTAGTTAATTATTGTTCTGTTTTTCATTCATGAATTGGTGGTTTTTGGGGTGCTTTGAACCAATCTCTGCCACTGTCAATTTCCGAAAGATTTATTTTACTAATTATTAACATTATTGGGGTTAAGGAAAAAATTGTGACTCTTTATTATAAAAAAAATAACAGGCCAATCACACGATCTTAGCCCATAGATATTAATATGTTTTCCGCAGTTTCCGTTACGATTAAATGGTTGAATAGATTCTTTGGCGTGAAATATATTAAATAATTAGGAAGTAATTATTAAAATCGGATTTTTATGATTTTTGTATAGATAATCATATATTCGGTACGAATTTGCCGTTGCCGAGGACTATAAATCAAAAGGGTCTGCATACAATACCAAACATTAAAGCTTTGTATTTAATGACAACAAAAAATGCCGTGTACGGTGTAAAAACATAAAAGCACTTAATGTCACCGAACGAATAAAGGTGATAAAAGGGGTTCTTATTGTTCAGAGTTTATCAATAAATAATAATTAGGGGCAGTTATAATGGGATAGGAAATATGCAGATAGATTTTAAAGGCACGCAGTAACATTTATAAATATAGGTAAGTATGTAAAAACAAAAGCTTACTTATTCAGTGGCGGTCACATAATTAAAGACACCAGTTGATTTTAAACTGATCTGATCAACATTTTAAGACATATAAGGATCAGAGTTTTCAGTTTCATACATTTTTATGCTAATATTGCAGTTATTCTTCATTTTATAACCTTATATCTCTTAAAATGCTGATCAGATCAGTTGAGTGTGTACAACGATCTGAATTTCCTTCGTTCACTTCCTAGATATCCATCATCGAATTACAGCTAGGTCAATCCTTGGCGGAGAACCAAGGCTTCAAAGTCACCTCGTTTGTATGAAAATCGACTGGTTTCTTTAATTATGTGACCCCACTGTATGTATCTTCATCCTTACATACTAAAGAAACAATGACATTCGTGACTATAGAGCATGTTATAAGCGACATCTACAGGTATAGACAATCGACCTTCATCTCATCATTACCAAATGTAATAGATAGAAACCCGAAAACATGAAAGGAAAACTGATATGCTTCGGAACGTCTCAACAAAGCATCAAGTCAGCGTCAAAATCAGACCATTGAACCGAATATAACTGGATTACGTACTATTGTGCTGCGCTTATCAACACATACGATTCACGTCTTTGAAGTAGAATATACTATGTAGATAGACAGTCTTTTGACTAAAAGTTAATATGAAAAAATTACAAAATCAATTGTTTGACAAGTCTAAAAAATGCTGATTTTTCTGCTATAATTATTTCAATTAAGCACACGCTTTAACGTGGGTACCTGAATTTATCTATAGGCTGTTCATCCTTACTTGTCTTTGGTAAACAAATATTCACCCAACTCTTTATTTAAAAAATCAATTATTAATTACAACCAATGTTCACTTCTACCTATAAATTATTAAATACGACAAATGGTTTTCCACACGTAGATTACGAATGAAATTACGAATTATTTATGACAATTTGATTTGATAAACCAACATATTTAAATAACGATTAAAATTTACGGAGCCGGCGTCCGGACAGCAATAGAAAATCTATTGTCTGTGTGTCAGACAAGTAAGGATAAACAGACTATAGTTTTTGTAGGACCTACAAAAACTAGATAGGTACAGGGAGATACCCCAGGAAACACAATTAATATTACTTAATGGAAACCTAAAGCTATTATCAGAGTTTTGTTTTGTATTATTAATTTGGAAGTGGCGTAATTTTACACGAGCAAGTTTATCGGGTCCTGGCGAGTCTACAATATATTATGTTCGTTATTTCAATAAGCTAGCCTTTTGCTGCTCCACATCTTTAGTCTTGATAGAATTTAAAAACTTCGAGCATGTGCAACAGTGTTTGCATGTCATTGTTATTTTATGCCATTTTAAAATGTTTAGGATAGTAATTTATCTAAAACTCAACCTTCAACATAACCTTCCATAATATACACTACTGAAATGTCAATACATATTTCCTAACCCACTATTCCACGGTTCAGGGCATGCATTATCTCCACGGAACAGACATCAAGTCCCACGGGGCACTGAAGTCGACCAACTGTGTTGTGGACTCTCGATTCGTGCTGAAAATCACCGATTTTGGCATCCATGCGTTGAGAACTTCGGAGAAGGACTCAAGAGCTCATAGTTATTGGACACGTAAGTATTCTTGAAGATTTAATACATAAACTGCCGTACAAATAAATGAAGAATAAGTTTATATTTAGAATAAACCAAAAGTTTGTTTACGTTACATTTAAGCGAATTACTGCTGAACAGCACATTCCTAATGTAAACCTGCGTGGTTTTTTTTTGTGAATGTAGCAATCAATTTTTGTATTTTTATGTTTATTTGGTAATAAAAAAAAAACGTAAATAAATAAAATAAAATATAAAATAATAAAAGTAGTAGGTAATATTGCTAAGCAATATTTTTGGTTATTCTAAGTATAAACTTATTTTTCATTTATTTGTACTGCAGTTAATGCCATTCATAAACCCGGTTGACGGTTTTCACCGTGTAAGGGTAATGACCAAGCAAAAATTCGACGAAAATAACTCCATTTAGTTAAAATAGGTTTGACCTTCTGCCAAGAAAGCTCGCTGAAAAAAAAAAAAACAAAAGGATAATAACAAAACAAAGAAAAATAAAGTCTATTTTGACTATCGCATTCACAATGCTTTATATTTAAAAAAAAGCAAAACGCCTTCAACGACTTGGATAGATTGACTAAACTAGCTCAATCTTTTACGTTGTACTCTTTGTTGATAATTAGTGTCGCCAAAGTTTTTATTTTGTAACCATTTGTGTCAAATCTGTGTTACGAATGTATTAACATGTCTAATACTTTTATGGAAATAAATTATTATTTTTATTATTATTATTATTACAGAAAAGTTTGTATACAGTTTTGCTTTTCGAGAAAGCGTGCATAACGTACGGGGTACGCTCTGCTCACAGTGGAAACCGGGCTCAACATTTTAAACGCATTTTACACAAAAGTGAAAAATAAAAATACGATGCTTTTAACCAGTCCGAGGGATAAGCTTTTATTGTATAATGAAGGGATGTAGAAACCGTTTGTGTGGTACGGATGGATTCCGCAACTCATTTTGATGCGCCTATTATTCGACTGTTTTATTTTGCTTTAAAATGTTTGTTTTTGTTTTAATTTCGAATTGTCATCAGCCATTTTTAATGTCCCTACTGCTGCGGCACCCGCATTGAGCCCGCAAGAGCGGGCTCAATGCGGATTGGTGGATGTTAACTACTGCAAATGCATCGGGGAACGGCTTAACGTGCCTTCCTAAGCACGGAGGAACTCAAGATAAAAAAAAAATTGGTCACCCATCCCATGACCGACCCTTGCGACAGTTGCTTAACCTCCGCAATCGCAGGGCCAGGCGCTAAACCACTGTACCGCCGAGTTCCTCCCTCCTGCTCTGTCATTTCGAATATTAAACAGAAAATCTGTGTGATACATTCTACAGGGTACCGGCTAACTTGTCGAACTTCGGCGGGTCTGCCGGGCTTCAACTTAAATAAATGAAGTAAGGAATTTCGTACTTGTACTATTTGCTACTTGTACTATTTGCTGCTTGTACTGCTTGTACGAAGTTATTTGGAAGATATCGATGTTCGTGTGACATCATGAATTGGGATTCGCCATTTTGGTTTGATAGGGGTTGATTGATTTTTTTTAAAATTTGAACCCCGGCAATCTTGCCGAAGTTAGCCGATACGGCCCCTGTTTAAGCTTTTAGCGGTAGTAAGTAACATCACACAACTAAAATACGACACCACCTAAATATACTGACATAAACAAAAAGTAATTATTATCTTCCTAGGTTTGTTATGGACGTCTCCAGAACTCCTTCGCATGCAGGAAGCACCTCCGGAAGGGACTCAAAAAGGAGACGTGTATTCCTTCGGGATCATCATGCATGAAATCGTGCACAGACAAGGACCGTTTTGGTTGGGGTCAGGGATCGAAATGTCACCAAAAGGTAAATTACCAGGGATTTATGAAAAAAAAAAAATACTTGTGATTTTATATTTTTTTCTGATTAACAAAGCAGAGAAAGACACGGACCCCCATTTTTGACCTGTCAAAATTAAGATTTTATCAATTAACGTGTATAGAGAAGTATTATATAATTGATTTTTATTGTTATTTATAAATACAATAAAGTTCGGCAGTACCATTTGACAGACGTTGTGCATGTACATAAAGTGGTGGTTGTTCTTTTTGTTATTGACAGAGCGAACACGAAGCGCGAATGAAGCGTCTCTGTTTCAGCGTGTGCAAAAATGTTTTCGTATATCTGTCTGTCCGGCTGTTTTCCTCAACAAGTTACCTTTCTCAGGAAATTTTATTAGCAAGTTCAATAATTATACAGATTTTTGTCGATTTCATTTTTTAAAATGGCAGAGAATTATGTTAAAGCGAGGTCTTCAGCTCGCAGAGACTGTTTATCATAAAGGTTTTTTCTAAGGTAAGGATTGTGGATTAAGATTTCCGTAAAATCAGTAAACGGTGTAGAAACAATATTATGCTGAAACAACTTTCATATTTCAGTGGAGTCTTTGCAATGAAGCTCCTATTTCACGGTAGCTTACATTTAGAACCAGTTTCAGAATATGTCATATTATTAGCCGGATAATTTACTAAAAAATATATGTATTGCTTGCAAACTGATTACAGTAGCTTCTTTGACATTCACAAGTGAATCTATTACAGAATAGAATGAAAATAATGTTGAAAGTGTCTTCTTATTTTTTTATTATTGATTTATTAAAACAATGAAAACTTATATCTAATACATAGCCAGGCAAAACTGTTTACACAGTTTGACTGCAGGGTCGTGTGTCCGAGCTTAAACGCATAGGTAATACTAATAGGCTGGGCCTGTTTCACAAAGTTCGATTAAGTTCCAGTCAAAATAAGTCCTTGACGAGTTATTTTATATGATTCCACTCTTAACAGATTTTAGCGGCGCCTGTCAAACAGGCCCTTAAATAAAAAAACCGGTCAAGAGCGAGTCGGACTCGCGCACCGAGGGTTCCGTACAATCATAAATATATTTGGATATGTTATTTTAGGACAGTCTTTAAAAAAGTAGGATAAACGGCAGACAGGTGGAAGGGCGAACAGGCGGACAGTTTATTTACAAATGCTGCTTATGGTGACTGAAAAACGTTTCAGCCACTCCACATTGCAAAATGTTTATATTACTAGTCCATCAGCCATTTTAATGTCCCCACTGCTGGGGCACAGGCCTTCCTTATGGGTGGATAAGGAGGACGGGCCATAAACCACCACGCGGGCCCAATGCGGATTGGTGGGTGTTAACGACTGCAAATGCAGCCGGGACCAACGGCTTAACGTGCCTTCCGAAGCACGGAGGAGCTCGAGATAATAAATTTTTGGTCACCCATCCCAAGACCGAACCTTGCGAACGTTGCTTAACATCCGCAATCGCTGGTCCAGGCGCTAAACCACTGCGCCACCGAGCTCCTCGTTATTATTATATTACTATATAGTAATATATATAATTACTTAGTAAAGTATGAACTTATTCTTCGTTTATTCGTACGGCAAATAGTAGGTAATTATATTTGAACCAGCCACCAATTTATTATTGTAGTGTTAGGTTGCGCCATCTCTTGACCCATAGTGGAACTACTTTTTGCCCTTAGGTTAGCATGCTTAGGACAGCGCCATCTGTTGACTGGTAGTGAAACTAAAAAAATTTTGTTTGTTTTTTGAATTTCTAAAAAAGTGTGTTATATTGAGACATGGTTTTATTTTTCCTGTAATCTTTACATAAACTACTATCACATAGAATTATTTCAGATTTTTCTCTTTGCAAACTTCGGAGATAAGGGGGGGGGGAACGGTATTTTTTTTTACATTTTTCATCATAAGTCGAAAACTATGCGGCCTAAGAAAAAAGAAAAAATTGTTTTAAAATGTGCAAACAGCGCTCTTTCATATGATACCCTACATGCCCTAATCACCTCACTTAAAATTTTTAAGACCCCTTTTCAGTCCCTGTTGTAAAAAAAATATTAATTTTATTATTTCTTTCTTATTTGCAAAATAGTTGGGCAAATGTCATCTAAAACTATTCCAAATTTCAAGTTGATACCATTAGTAGTTCTCGAGATATCCAGCTGTGACAGACAGACAGACAGACAGACCGACAGACAGACAGACAGACAGACTGAGTCACACCATAAGGGTTCCTTTTTTACCATTTTGGTACGGAACCCTAAAAATGATCCTTCTGAATACATTGTATATTTTTGTTTAGAAATAATCGAGACGGTTACCGGAAGTGGCTTGCGACCAAACACGTCCCAGCATAGGTCGTGCGAGGCGGAGGATGCTACCGACCTGATGCGGCGGTGTTGGTCTGAAGAACCCACCGAGAGACCAGACTTTGCACACCTTAAAGGAGCTATACGGCGGCTCAATAAGTAAGTGGGCTAAAACAGTTCTTATTGTTACAGGCGGACGATATAAAATGAATTACATACAGTGTTGATAGTAATATATTGTTATGGTTATTCTATGCGCATGATCTAATTTTTGATACAAAAACTTAAATTATACATTCAAAAATGTCCCAGATAGAACCAATGTCATTCAGGGCTAGTACGGATGTTAAGAACTACTATGGCGTTATTTGATAAGTTTATGAGAATTGAGTATAACTTCCAATCATATGAAATCAAATATAAATCACTTTATTAAATCTCTTAGAGTAAATAGTTTGATCTAAAAGTTTAAATAATATACGCTTCTCAGATTTCCGCGCAGGTACCAGGTACTCTACAATAATAATTAGATTTTGGAAACAAAAGATTACAATTTGAACGAAACCGCGACAAACCGAGACAAGAAAAAATTAACAGTTGAAACATTCCAGAAACGAAAACATGAAGAAAATGCGATTTTACTGTTTAATGACGCGAAAAGATCGTCTACATTAAAACCACGAAAGGAGCAATTTAACTTTTTTATTTTAACCATTGTGTTTTCAGTTTTGCCATTAAGTTCCATTCGTCTGTCTTTTATCACTGTAATTTTTTTCTAGGGGCCAAGAAAGCAGTAATATCTTGGACAATCTGTTGTCACGTATGGAACAATACGCTAATAATTTGGAGATGTTAGTTGAGGATAGAACTAAAGATTATTTGGAGGAGAAGAAGAAATGTGAAGAGTTGCTGTATCAGCTGCTACCGAAGTAAGTTTACTAAGTGAAGTTCTTAGACGTATAACAACTACTTGTGTATTGAAATTATATGATAGTTGACCTTACTACGTACTTAGCTCAGCTTCAAAAAAAGCTTAATAGCCTTGCCTCACCAACTTTAACGTTCTTTAACTTGCCTGAAATCATTGGTGCGACATAGTATACAGGGTTATTTTTAGTATATACGAAACCTAAAAACTGTTCAGAATCAGTAATAGAATCGATTGCAATATTTTTTATATCATGTTATATTTTGACTAAATAATATTTACAAAACCATAATTAACGCACACCCTACTAAAATGTCTCGGACACACAATACAAAAAGCTTGTAACTTCGTGAGTTTTTAAGGTATCATTATAATTTTTTTATACTCATTCTGAAAATGAAAATATGTGACCCGTGTTTTGGCTTTCGTTTATACAAAAAATAATGTTGTATAATAAAACGCTAGGCTAATTCTGAGTCTTGGCATCAGCTTTTGTCAGGGGCTTACATCAAACCTTAAAAGTTATCTAAATCAAGTTTAGATACTTATTGAATGTTAACGAATTCATATATAGAATGATGAAAACTTTTGATTTAAGTAAATCAAGCTCTGTAAATTGTTTACCCGGCCGAAAAGTAGCGATTGTTTATTTGAGCAACTTTTTGTTTTCTAATCCCATACGTAGCTTCAAAACTTTTCTTGGTCAACCACAAACAAAGAGTTGGGTCGAAAGTTTGTTAAGTGTGTTGTGAAAGCTTTTCCAATTATTTATTTTATAAATCATCTTTTCAAGTGTTTGAAAAATACATCTGAAAAAATAGTTACAAAGCCAGTTCCATAACGTTATCGTCGTTCTCTTCCATTCTTTCATGTCTCCCGTCATCTCTTCATTCATAGCATTCTGCACACAACCCTTTTCTGGAGTCTTCCTCTTCTCTCTAGCAAACCATCAAAGTTCATGTCCATCACTCTTCAAACAGCGTGCCTTTTATCCATTCCCATATCAACAGCAATGTAAATAAATATCTTTGGTTTATATTAGGCATAGTCCTCAGGTGGCCAGGTGCGTTCATCAATACAAATGTACTTATACTATGCGAGCCAAATAAGAATAGTACTGTCAAAACGGCCATATTTGTTTGCGTTTCGCTTCCACTTCAGGGTGTAGGATGTGCAAGAAAAGGAACAAAGATCAAGGCTGCCGTTTGACAGTACTATTCTCATTTGGCTCGCATAGTAATTTAATTAACCTAATTGCCAGGTCCGTCGCTTCCCAACTCATCAACGGGCTATCTGTAGTGGCCGAAACCTTCGAACAAGTCACCATTTACTTCTCTGACATCGTCGGCTTCACAGCTCTTTCAGCCACGTCCACTCCGATGCAAGTTGTTGACCTCCTCAATGATTTGTACACGTGTTTTGATTCTATCGTGGAAAACTATGACGTTTATAAGGTAAGTCCGTTCAACTATGTTACTATCATAAAAATAGATGTAATAATATTTTTTCCACAATGTAGTCCTGTGGTCACTTTTTGCACTTCTTGCTATAAACTAAATTCTTTTGATGTGCCTGACCAATTTTCTTTTTATCAGGTGGAAACCATAGGAGACGCGTACATGGTAGTATCCGGCTTACCAGAACGTAACGGAACAAGACATGCTTGTGAAGTAGCTCGGATGGCTCTAGCATTGCTGGACGCCGTCAAGAGGTTCCGAATCAGGCATAGGCCGCACGACCAGCTGAAACTGAGAATTGGGTTACATTCTGGTGAGTGTATAGCCTTATTATAACCTCTTATTAATAAAAAAATAGTGCCTACAGAAAGCTATCTGCTTTGTAGAGATAAATATTCATGATGATTATTGAGGTTTTGCTGTTCCTCAGTTTTCTAGATTTCCCCATGCTAAAGTTCATTCAAGATTTGAGTGAAAATTCATGTTTGTTTCATTTTAAGTTAGTTGTCAGGTTAATGTTCATATCAATTCAGGAACTAATTAGAATGATATACAAAAAAATTCACTTCAGTAGATGGTATTTACTTTAATTTATTAGTAAACTGATTGTAAAATGTTTTAGTATATTGTCCTGAAGTTTTGAATTATTTTTTAAACAATGTAGGTAAGTACCTAATTGAGTATTAGGTATTTTTTTCATAGCGGGGTGTTGCTTGGTCTTCTCCTCACCTGATGTTAAGTGACGATAAGGCCGAAGGTGGAAACACACTACACCCGGAATCCTCATCACTGAGGAACTGGTTATCTTACTTGTAACTGCCGGAACACAAAAATTTGTAAATTGTTGCTCACCATCTTGCAAATAAAATAATAAAGGCTTATATTGATTTGGAAGTATGAAAGCTAAGTTGAGGTCCACGTGCAACTGAATTTTCTAAGTTAATTGGATAACTCCAGTAATATTATCCACTTCAAAACTTTGAGAACTAACTACCATGTTGCCGAAGAAGACGATTGTCTAACTTTGTAACAGACTTGTAGCGTTCGGCAAATATAAGAAGACGGAAGCTTCTCAGGAATTGAACATCAGACATACATTTCCCTATTGCTCAATGTAAATATTAACTTCATAATTGAAATGAAGCTTCTGTATTTCTGACTGAAAATTATACTGACTATAAACAAGCGTTGAATTCTCATACAAAAGTTGAATATTTTTCCTTGAATGCGTAGAGTGACGATATTAGTTTAATATACATTTCAAAACAGGTATATTTTATTATGTCTGTGTGCATTGTAATTAAGTTTTATCTTCTAATTGTGATGCTGCAGTTCTAATATCTAATACCTTATCAATAGTAATATAGTTTGTGCCATATATTTGGCAAGTAAAACAATATTGTAATCTATCCTACAAACTTGATTAAATCAGTCCAAATAACAACTTGTTTGTATCTTTCAGTTTGATATCAATTATAGTTTGTAAAGTCTAATTATGAATTCACTGGAGTAAACTTACCGATTTTATTATCACATTGTAAAATAATATTGCCTTATTTATTGTACTAGTGCTGCGGTTTCGTTTGTGATTCAGTTCACTCACACAAAGTCCGTAGCGTTCATGGTTACAACTGGGACATTTTTTAAACAAGCCTCAAACGTCAGATTACTCCATAGAATTAATAATTAGACTTTTATCACATATTTTATGTTGCAAAAGAATTAAGTAAATGACGTAGTACAATTTACTCGAAACAATTAATCTCATAAATAATAGTTTGTTTCATATTGTTTCTCAGGTCCCTGTGTGGCAGGTGTTGTTGGTCTCAAAATGCCTCGTTACTGTCTTTTTGGAGACACAGTGAATACAGCGTCCAGAATGGAGTCGAACGGAGAGGCTCTCAAGATACACGTCTCTCCTGACACGAAGGCACTTTTAGACATTTATGCGACATTCCTCTTGGAATGTAGAGGAGAAGTAGCAATGAAGGTATGGTTATCTTTTAAACCACTAAGATTTCCAAACAAAACTTCGCAAAATTTTAATTTTTTGTCATCAGATTTACATACATTAAAAACAAGTTAACGATTTTTAATCTTTTGTTGGAACTATGAAAGTTAATGAAATTATTTGTAATCACTCTCAAACAAGCTTTTTAAAGAAGTATGTACTTTATTTTGTTACAGGGGAAAGGAATTCTAGTCACATATTGGTTGTTAGGAGAAAAAGTAGATCCAAATGCACCAAAGGAAAAACCCTCATTATTAAAATTACAAACTCAATCAGGTGACAGCGGATCCTTGTCACATCTCACTCCTTTCAGAAATCGTTTAGACCAAGGTTCAAGATCATCAAGCAGAAGAGGTTCAGGAGTTATTATAGCTCAAAAAGGTAATGATTTAATCAAACTAGAAAAGGAGGCACAACCAATTTTGCAAGATCTTAAAATTAAAAGACAACATTCTGATCCAACAGAGCCGGTTATAAATGGTATCACTGATAACGGTGAAGATTTAGATAAAGTTAATGTAACAAATTCCATAGCACTAAATGTTAACTCTTTGAATCATAATTCAGTTTCTCATGAAAAGCCACGAGTGAGACTAAAGGACTGTCAAATGAATACTGTTGGAAACCACAAATCGAATAAGACAGGAAATAACAACTGGATAGCTAAAATGCCTACGACGAGTTCTTTTGACAATAGCTGTAAAAAAAATAATGAGCACTTAAAAGACTATAGTAGTGTACCATTACTTTCAAAATCAGAAACACTAAGCGATTCAATTGTGTAATTAGTATTTCAATTTTAAGTCATTTATGTTTTACTTCAAAGTAAAATAGATGTTTAGTTCACCCTAAACTTTTTTGTAATTTTAAATAAATACGACTTGACGTCTCAAATATTTTATTTCAATACGAAAGTTGTTTTTTCTTTATCGTAAAGTTTATGTGTGTTAAAATAAGACTCAATTTATCAAAACACTGATCTATGAGAGAAAAATATTTATATAGTTTTATAGTTTGTCAATATTAAATGTATTTTTAGTGTCAAAGTTGGCATAAGTGTAAATAGATGCACCACAAAACTAACAGATAAATGTATTTGAAGCGGTTAGTTGTCTTTAAGGTTTTAAATGATACCCGATATTTTAGAAACAAGACGACCGACGTATTTACTTAGGAAGATTGAAGAATATTTTATAAAATAAACTCTCTTGCGACTGCTTTCCAATATTTTTAATGTCAGCATTCTTAATTTCTGACCTATCAACATTTTAAATAACTGTTTAGCATTTCAATCAAAGATACTGTTTAATTTTATTATTTATCTACACCCATGCTTTAAATCCTCTGTAAAGGGTTCTGAAACAGTTAACTTACTGCCATCATTACAATATCCCGAGCGAGAGCTGGTCCTGCTGCGCCACGCGCCCACGCGCGAGCGTTGCATTATGAAATTTAGTACAACATTATAACACTCTTGCGGATAACATAATTATAACGCTAGTTATTTTTACATTCTCTTTGAACATAATTACGAGGAGGGGCAAGAAAGTCAAATTCAAAAACAAAGTCAAAGTCAAAACCTTTATAGAGGATACATATCATGGGTGTATGTATTAAAATATTGTTTGTTTCCCAAATAAAAATAAAAAAATGGGTGTAGATAAAGTCTTGAATGCAACTGTACATAATTAGGTATTAAAACACTCATGTGATACTATTATCATATATAAAGATAAACCCACATTCGTGTTTTAATACCCCTCATTATAGTACAGTTGCATCAATAACTATTATTTATTAGGAAATCAACACTTCCTTACCGATAAAAAGTTTGGATTTCCTCTAATTCATTTATGAACACAAAAAATATAAATGTATTCAAAAATTGTACACTAATTATCACTATGATATCAAGACAAAAGAGATAGGTCAGGCATTAATTTAGTGCCCCTAGTGGTTACGATAGAACGTCACTATATTCATGCAAATCTTTGATGCGGTTGCCAGCGAGTTTCCAATGTGTAAACACACACGTAAGCTTCTTTGTTATACAAGGCACCGTGAATATACAATGCTGCTGAAATAGCAGCTAAAATAGCACGAAAGCTTAATCAAAGAGGAATCTATTGTCATTTAGTAAAATAAATTAGCTGTTGTACATTTTTAAGTTTTGTCTGCTTTTGGTCTAGTGTTTCATGATTTTTGCATTTTTGTCAAACAGTCTTTGAGCAGATGACAAATAGTCCCAAACAACTATATATAAAACATGTCAATAGCGACTGTCATTTATTAACAGTTCCATTTCTAACCCGAGTATCGAGAAGGGAAATGTTTATTTAATGATTGCTTGCCGTGCGAATGATATGTAAGTCATTGAATAAATAATAGAACTTACGTGCTGTCTTCAGGAACATGACGCAGGACTTCAGTATTGAATTAATATTTTAATAAATCGGTTTTAATTTAACTCTTCTGTTGCTAGGCGTTCGAAATATTCGGCGGCGTTGTATCGTTGTTGGAATATTTGTATTAAATTAGTGAAATCTTACATTCCTGAGCTTTATGAATAAGTGTTTCCTGCCATATGTGTGATAATTTTGTAAAAATTGCGCATTGCAAATTACCTATTAACTAAAACTTACTAAATGTTACTTGTAGTTAGTAGCTAACGATGTACTTAATGTCAAGGAAAATATTGTGAATTTCATTCGCCAGTTGTTAACCATCATTACAGTTATTATCCCAATAGCAATGACGTTTACGGGGACTATGCAATTGTCAAAATGCACAAAAGCATTACAGAACTCCTAGCATGACCATTGAAATGCGATATACAGGATGTTTGGTAAAAACCTTATAAAGCCGATTATGGTAGATAGGGACCATCAAACTGAACAACGTTTACCAACTAGTCCAATAAAACTAGCTTTATCGGGACATAATAAGATAACTGAAATTTTCTTTTTCTATGTCATAAATTGGTGTTAGTTATAGTTAAAATAAAAGGAATTAAACAATTAGAAACTTCGCATAAAACTAAAAAAAAATTAACTACTGAGAAATACATTATTATTAAAACGTAAAAAATAAATGATTAATTTTTGTCTAAAATGTCTAAAAAGACGCATCATAGCTTAATAAGATACAATCATCATTACCATTTTGGCTTATCTTGATATTGAGATCAGATGAATACTGTGAAAAAAACGAACATGCGAACTTGGATTCAGTTTAATTTTGCTATTAGGTAATATCATTTTAATGCACCATAAAATTATACTAACAAGGTATTTGGTTAACTATTTTGCTTTTAGAAAAAAGCTAGGTAATGTACAAAATCTCATGATTTTTATATGAAACGGTTACCACCCCGGATTTCTTACATCACATATCTAATTAATATTTGACACTTAAAATATCAATATCCGATAAACTAATAAAAACAACGAGTTTATTAATTATGTCCAGATAAAGCTAGTTTTATTGGACTAAACTCTGAAATAGCGCAAAAAAAAATCTGCTGTTTCATACAAAAATTAATAACGAAAATATCAAAATGTATGAAACAGCAGATTTTTATTCGCGATTTCAGTGTTGGTCCCATAGTATAAGTTGTTCAGTTTGATGGTCCCCATCCACCATATTTGACTTCATTAGGCTTTTACCAAACACCCCGTAATATTGAAATTTATTACCCTTAACTGTCAAAAGACAATGGATGTTGAGTGTCGATAAAACGCTATATCTCGTGATACATATCGTGTTGCGGTGGTCATGCTAGGGGGCCAGGGCGATTGTCCACACACGGTTTTTTACCGTAATTATCTACGGTTTATTCGCGCTGCGTAGGCACGGTTGACAGGTGTTGTATAAATGAAGCACTGTGAAAGCTTGTCCACGTACGATCGCGCTGTCATAGATCACTGTCATGTGAACCATGCCTAATAAACCGTACTTAGATTTTCACGGTGGAAAACCGTGTGGACAATGGCCCGGTTATTTGTGACATTTAGTTTTCGACTGTACCTAATTTTGTTTATATTTAGTTAAAATATTTTAGAAGGATTGAGTCCCATGACTTAATTAAAAAGTATTTTTAGCTGTAGGTAACTTACATGTTTCTAAGATGTGTCCTGATTCTTAAAATAAATGTACTTAAATGTTAGTTATAATTATAATTTATTCTACAATGATGAGACTAGGTTGTAAATATAGTTTGTTTATTTTTTATTTATTGTAAATAATAAATTGTAACGTTGTTGTGATCTTAGCTAAAGGTATTCTGAAATCTGTATTTATAATTTCATGTAGGTGTTACGAGATAATTTAAATGTTTAAAGACGTTATAGTAAATATAATGAGTGAGAATTATTCCGAGTTTTATTACTGCTTTCCATTTTTTATTCTGTAAAAATAAATCAATTGCAATAATAGTAGTTGATCATCCTGTTTGAGTAACTTAAGCCAATTATTTTCAGAAGGTATAGAACCTTAGAATAATAACACCTAGAACGATAGTTCTCTACAAAGCGCACTGTCAAAAGTGAGGCAACTAAAACAGCCAAAATGGCTCCGTTTTCAGATTGTTATTCTACATTATTACCTAACTATACCGATTAAGTACAAAACAGTTTCAGTTTTCCCACATTTATAAGACTAATTACTATATTATTGGGTTTCAGTTAAGATTAGTTAACGTATGAAGGATATAAATTTCAAAACTAAGCCATTCTGGCTTGGTATAAGTTGCCTCACTTTGCATACGCGGACACGGCTTCTAGGTGTTATTATTCTAAGTATAGAACTTAAAGAAATGGGATGATATTCATTATGATTTATTTATTTTAAGAAAATTAACACCAAGAAAAATGTGACCAAATTTTTACAACAAAAACTCAGGAAAAATATACAGGGTGTCCCAAAACTTTGCCACACGGAGGGAAAATACCTTAAATACTGAAGATAGGAAATTTTACTGAAAGAAGACTTCATTTTGATTTTTAAAATAAATGGAACTGTACTTAAAGATTTTCGAAAAATCGTATGCCTTGACCAGGAATCGAACCCACCAATTAGAAAAAAAACAATATTTTATTTTTACGATTCTAATCGAAAGGGTTACTCATTAGGATATTTTTTTGTTAAGTAACAAAACAAAAGGAAGACCATGAAATATAACATTTAAATTTTAATTATTACGTATTGTATGAATTTGTATAGGAATGAATGCGATTTGAAAAAATCTTTGAATGAACAAAACGAAGTCTTCTTTCAGTAAAATTTCAAATCTTCAATATTTTAGGCACTTTCCCTCCAAGTGGCAATGTTTTGGGACACCCTGTTTATCTGATAAATTATTGTCACTCAGTATCAACAATTATTTACAAGAACATCAAATACTGATACAAATTACGAGCTAACAAAGCTTGGCTATGAGAAATGAGATGTTAATACTATTTCTAATTTTACTTATTAACATCGAAAGCGTAAAAATTTTCCTTGTCATCAATAGTACATTACTGCCGCGGTATATAATGACTGCGTTGCTGGCAGCGATTATGATGGCCGAGAGCGGAGCTTAGCGCAGGTCCAGGCCGTCACAGCGCAGTCGGTCGAGGCCTTTATAGCGCGGACAGCAAGGGCTGCAATGATGACCAAGCTTGAAGGCCGAGAGCGTAGTTAAGCTTAGCTCGAGGCCATCATAACGTGGCCAGCAGTGCAGTCATTGTGGACCAAGGCTTGTATAGTGCTTTACTCAAAAATGCGAGTACTACATACTACTATAGTGGGTACGTATAACCTAATTTCGAAAAAAAAACAAAAATGCAAATATCTCAGAAACGGTGCGTCGGAGCCAAAAAATAAGGTTTTTTTCGACCCCCTAAGGTACGCCGGAAGTAGTCAAAAGGTATTTCATGAAAGGTCAAAAAACGGTCAAGTGCGAGTTTTTTATATTTTTCCATACAAATTTTACATAAAAATACAAATATCACCTGTGTAATAGGGTTTATTCATTTCTTTATTTAAACATTTGCACTACATGCGACTTAACTACTAAATCTTAAAGTAACTAATTATCGCATGCACCTTGACAGGCATAGCAATGTGAAGAGAGGGGCAGACACTTAGATATTCTTATCATCAAAATATTCGTTAACAGAATAATAACATTTGGCAAGTAATAGTTGTTTTAATGAATTTATGAACTTATTGATTTTTGGTTCGGCTTTTAGATTTTCTGGTAATTTATTATAAATTTTTATTGACATCGGGTAAGTACCCGAACTATGTAAAATTAATTTAGATGTAGTTTGCACAAGATTATTTTTATATCGCGGGACATTGTGACGAGGCGCGTCTATGGTTTTAATATATAGATTTGCATGTTTCCTAACAAATTTGCACATTTCTAAAATGTATAAGCAGGGTAATGTTAAAATTTTTAAGTTTTTAAAATGTGGTTTGCAGCTATCGGTTTGTTTTATATTTGCTAGTACTCGTATACATTTCTTTTGTGAGATTAAAAGATCTTTTGCATCTACACTATTACCCCATAATATGACGCCGTAGTTATTTCTCCCCTCAATGTACAACACGCCGTAGTTATTTCTCCCCTCAATGTACAACACCCGCGCAGATAAAGAATGGGATTGAAAATGGCGGCTCACCGCGCTTACCACAACGAGTGTGACCGAGAGAGCGATAGGTGTGGCGTTCTATATTTGAAACAAAACTCGACAATAATGGATTCTCAAAGGAAATTGCTGGTAGCTAAAACAAGACAATAATGAAATCTCGTACAACTTTGCCGCGTCACCATCGGAGGAGCGCGGCAACCTCGACTTTGCTCAAAGAAGGTTGTCAAAATAATGACCATATTACAAGCATTTTTGAGTAAAATAATGAATCAAAATTATTTCAGAAAGTTTTTCCATTTGGATAATCCAAAAAAGGAGCTTATTCGTTCAGGATGTCTATTTATGATGAATTTATTTCAAAGGTATAAAAGTAAGTCAGCTATTTATAATTAGAGGTAGTCCAGAAATTCATGAAACGGAAGTAAATTTTTTTACTAAAAACACGTGGTTGTTGTATTACAAAAGTAGTTAAGTGTTGTTTATTCATTATCACTTATGTTATGACAAAAGAAATGAAATTTTATCAGTTTCTTAACTTTATCAGGAGTTTTAATAAAAATATGTTTACTTTCGTTTCTTGAGTTCACCAAAAAGGAAATACACCGCAAATTGGTAAAATTGGTCCTTGGTAAAATGAAAAATCAATTTTCAAATTTAGTTTAATAAAGCTGACTTTTGCCTAGTCTAGTTTAAATGTCGAGTTTGACCCAGTTTATAGAAAAGCGATTTCAAAAGGATCTTCAGAATGATATAGTTATTTTACTCAAAAATGCTTGTAATATGGTCATTATTTTGACAACCTTCTTTGAACAAAGTCGAGGTTGCCGGTGTCCTCCGATGATGACGCAACAAAGTTGTATGGGATTTCATTATTGTCGAGTTTTAGCCACCAGCAATTTCCTTTGAGAAACCATTATTGTCGAGTTTTGTTTCAAAAGGTAGTTAGGTGAAAAATAGTAAGTACATTGTACATCTCGTTGTACATTTGCACAAATTTGCACAATATTTGCACAAGTTATGCACAAATTGGTGCAAAAGTTGTGCAACAATATTGCACAACATTTGCACAAGTTTGCACAAAATTTGCACAAATTTGCACAAGTTGTGCACAAATTTGTGCAAAAGTTGTGCAACAAAATTGTACAACATTTGCACAATTTTTCACAAAATTTGTAGCAATTGTGCAGAATTTGTGCAAAAATAGTGCAGAATTTGTGGAGATTTTGTGCAGAATTTTGTGCATAATTAATTAATTAGTGCAGAACTTTTGGTAGTAGTAACATAATAGGCAGTAATAACATTTTTGAGTAAAGCACTATACAAGCTTTGGTCCATAATGACTGCACTGCTGGCCACGTTATGATGGCCTCGAGCAAAGCTTAACTACGCTCTCGGCCTTCAAGCTTGGTCATCATTGCAGCCCTTGCTGTCCGCGCTATAAAGGCCTCGACCAGCTTGTCCATCAAGGGCTGCAATGCTGACTGCGCTGTGACGGCCTGGACCTGCGCTAAGCTCCGCTCTCGGCCATCATCATCGCTGCCAGCAACGCAGTCATTATATACCGCGGCAGTAATGTACTATTAATCTAAAACATTTTTATTATGTTTAAGGGTTACTAAATACTACAGCTCTGCAAAAGTTTCAAAGAGAAGAGAAATAAAAAAAACAGTCAAGTGCGAATAGGACTCGCGCACGAAGGGTATCGTACCAAAAAATGGCAAAAAGAACAGTTTGTTGTATGGGAGCCCCACTCAAATACCTATTTAATTTATTCTGTTTTTAGTATTTGTTGTTATTTATTGCGACAGAAGAAATACATCATCTGTGAAAATTTTAGCTGTCTAGCTATCACGGTTCATGATATACAAGCCTGGTGACAGACAGACAGATAAATCATTTTTACCCTTTGGATACGGAACCATAAAAATTGAATATCAACCTCAATCGAAACAGTAAAAGTATGTAATAAAATTGCGTTAGTATCGACAAAAGTGAAGCAAGATAAGTACAAATTATGTGTACAAGCTAAATTAATCAAAGTTTATGGTGTACCCTGCCAAAACCAGATTATTCTTGATTCGCAATTTGTCATCAAAAAACTTGTCAGCGGAAAAAATATATCCTAGGATTTTTTCCACATTTCATTTTCAGAAAAGTAATCTGGGTTGATAACATTTCATTTACATAATGTTTACAATTACCTTTGAAGCAAGAGCAGGAGAGACGGCGGAATAATTTTGGTGAGTTATGAAGTAGAATTTTTCTTTTATAAGAATTTCATGGGATGTGCCTTTATTTTGGGGACCTATGTAAATAATTTCAGGTTATGAAACTTGTCAAAGTGATTATTTGAAGTATATTTTAAAAACTGTATAGTGCTTTCACAGTTATTTTTCCTCTGAAAATGATAATGTAATAAAATTTATGTGTGTGTCTGTATCAAAAACAAAACTATTTTAAAATAAATATAAACTATTGTGTAATGTAAACCTGAAGATTTTAACTGTGCTATCGACCAGACCATCAGCCATTTTAAATGTCCCCACTGCTGGGGTACAGGCCTTCCTTATTTATGGGTGGATAAGGAGAATGGGCCATAACGCAGGCCCAAAGTGAATTGGTGGGTGCTAACGACTGCAAACGCAACCGGACCAATGGCTTAACGTGCCTTCCGAAGCACCGACGAGCTGGTGACCCATCCCATGACTGACCTTGCGAAAATCGCTTAGCCTCCACAATCGCTAGGCCAGGCGCTAAACCACTGCGCCATCTAAATACCAAATGAAAACGAGTTCACACCTTCAGTAAGCTTTGCCTTTGATTCCCCCCTCTCTTTTCAGCCTGGATTGAGGTCAAGTGCAAACCTATATCCAAAGCCGATGCCAATTTCCCAAGTCAGTTTGATCTCGAAAATGGACACCATGCTCAAAGGGAATAAACGCAATTACAATGTAGAGGGGAAATAAAGTTTCACCTCTCTAGTACGAAAAGGGTGCTTTTGGCGCGTAAATACTCACAGCAAAATCGATTTCTGCTACGAGCGCGAGGCAAAAAGATTTTATAATTTCTAACACCACCTTTTGAAATAATAAAGAAAAAAACCGGCCAAGTGCGAGTCGCACTCACGCACGAAGGGTTCCGTACCAAAAAACGGCAAAAAAAATCACGTTTGTTGTATGGGAGC
The DNA here is from genome assembly GCA_943789525.1 of Agriphila geniculea. Lineage (NCBI taxonomy): Eukaryota > Metazoa > Arthropoda > Insecta > Lepidoptera > Crambidae > Agriphila > Agriphila geniculea. The sequence continues at coordinate 11,370,068 of OX038890.1, read as the reverse complement.
CCCCCTCAAATATTTATTTTATTCTGATTTTAGTATTTATTATTATAGCGGCATCAGAAATACATCATCTGTAAAAATTTCAACTGTCTACCTGTTGTCGTTATTAAGAAAATAATCTATCAAAAATATCTAGCAAAAAACGGCAAAAAAAAACACGTTTGTTGTATGGGAGCCCCCCTTAAATATTTATTATATTTCGTTTTTAGTATTTGTTGTTGTAGCGGCAACAGAAATACATCATCTGTGAAAATTTCAGCTGTCTAGCTATCACGGTTCATGAGATACAGCCTGGTGACAGACAGACAAACAGACAGACAGACAGACAGACGGACAGACGGACAGCGGAGGCTTAGTAATAGGGTCCCGTTTTTACCCTTTGGATACGGAACCCTAAAAAGAAATAGAGTGAAAAGGATAAGACTTATAAAATTGATATGTGAGAAAATGATAGATAGAATGCTTTATGTTTTCGGACATGTATTAAAAAGTATAAAAATAAAATACATGGATATACCAAGGAGTTTAAAAAAAAGATTGTTGAAAAAGAAAGTAGTTATTTCTAAATAAAGAGTATGGACGAAATGAGTCGCATGTATGTATGTATGTAATAAATATAAAATAAGATAAATTAATGAAATGTTATAATAACGAATAGTGTTCTATGATATTATTAAGTTATGAATTATGATAGTAAATAAATAAAAAAGATGAAATATTAATAAATAAGAGAAAAACACTACGTAATATGAAACAATAGATTGGTAGTTCATATTAAATTTTCAAGTTCAACGGCATTTTGTGAATTTTCTCAATTTTTTTTTTAATCCTCTACACTACAGAATTAAAGCTATGAAAATTTGTCCTAGGGAAAAAATACTAATAAATAGCTCAATTATAACACTAAATAGAATAATAAACTTGTTTAACATTTTTATCTCCTAAGTGTGTTAAAAAAATATTTCGTGTAAACGGTGGAATTTTATCAATTTTTTTTAATACTTTACAGAATTAAAACTATGAAAATTTGTCCCAGAATAAAAATACTGGTAAATAGCCCTATATAGAATAATAAACTTGTTAATCATTTTTGTCTAGTAACTGTGTTAAAAAAAATTGTGTCGCGTGGCGGAATTTTCTCTCCTCCAACCACATCTCATACTTCCGGTACCCGGATGGACATCCAATTATCAAAATTGAGTTCAACGACCCCCAAAAAGTATACCAGGACACCCCACACGACCAGAATCGAGATCTAATAAGATAAGGCTCCATTTTGGCCGCCATTTTGAATTTTGATCAAAGGAGCCAAAATTAGGCTTGGCAACAATCAGTACCCTTAGCACGAACAGCTATCGAGAAAAAAACGCGCGTAAAATTACTCGATAGAGGATTATCTATGGAAATTTTAATTTAGCTATTCGGCGGTAGATGGCGTTGAACAAATTTCCAATACCAAATTGCACTATCGAATGATTTTACGCGCGTTATTTTTTTCGATAGCTGTTCGTGCTACGGGTACAGAACCGAAATCAACAGACATTTTGGTAACATGACTGTTCCGAAGTAAAAACTTCGGAAAAGTCATGTTGCCAAAATGGCTCACAAAATGCCGTTGAACTTGAAAATTTTAATAATAATAATACGATCTACTAATCTAGACGGGAATCTACTTTACTCTTTATGAATAATTATTTTTCAGCGTAGTTTTGATAGAACTATTTTTGTGATTTAATACAAATTATTAATGCGTAGAGCGATGACACCTTGACTAACTCTAAAAGAGTTGAGAGTACAAGTTTCTAATGCTAAATTTAGATTTTTACCAGGCTTCTTTATCTATAACACTTTTCTCGCTGGCTGGTAGATGTGAAAAGTTCTGGTTATAAAAACTATAATTATATCATTTTTAGGGTTCCGTACCCAAAGGGTAAAAAAGGGACCCTATTACTAAGACTCCGCTGTCCGTCCGTCTGTCTGTCTGTCTGTCTGTCTGTCTGTCTGTCTGTCTGTCTGTCTGTCACCAGGCTGTATCTCATGAACCGTGATAGCTAGAAAGTTGAAATTTTCACAAATGATGTATTTCTGTTGCCGCTATAACAACAAATACTAAAAACAAAATAAAATTAATATTTAAGGGGGGCTCCCATACAACAAACGTGATTTTTTTGCTGTTTTTTGCTCGATATTAATAAAAACAGCAGGTAGACAGTTGAAATTTTCATAGATGATGTATTTTTGTTGCCGCTAAAACAACAAATACTAAAAACAGAATAAAATTAATATTTAAGGGGGGCTCCCGTACAACAAACGTAATTTTTTTTGCTGTTTTTTGGTACGGAACCCTTCGTGCGCGAGTCCGACTCGCACTTGGCCGGTTTTTTCACTACATCAGATTTTTTCTTTCACTTTTCACTCACTGCGTCATAGCAATGCAAAAGCATATTGTTTGAACTTTAAAATTTATATTACGTTTTTTTGTTTCCCAAAAATAAATAGGGTTGTCAATAATGGTTGGCCATGAAAGAACCACAATTATAAATATGTACTATGGTTTTCGGATATTCTTGATCGAACTCATGACTTGTTTCACTAAAATCGGGACAGGTAAAAGTTTAGGCCCAAGATTAAGAAGAATGATGAAAAAAAAATCAAATACATCGTGTTTTATTGATCGCCGAAAGAATGCTTTGATACTTGTTTGTTCCTGTCCGTCGGAGAGTTTAATTAAAAACGATATTAGATTTGCTGTAAAATTCTTCAGAGAAAAATACCGGAGCACTCTAATGTAAACAGATAGAAAGATTAAAAAACAACTGGCGTGAAAATCTAAAAAAATCGCTATCGAGTATAGTCACTGTTAACTCATAATAAGTCTACTGTTCATCATCATCATCATATCAGCCGCACGACACCCACTGCTGGGTATAGGCCTCCCCCAAGGATTTCCACGACGATCGGTCCTGCGCTTCCCACATCCAGTGGCTTCCGGCAACCTTCACCAGATCGTCGGTCCACCTTGTCGGGGCCTACCCACGGAGCGTCGTCAGTGCTCGTCCGTCAGTCTACTGTTAAAGGATTTCAATTGGTACCTTTATCTGTAATAATGGTTTTAAGCCTTCCAGAAATCATAAATCAAATAAAATAATTCAAAATAATCTTGTGTTCAAAAAAACTAACTTTGCTTTATTTAATAAGCAATAGTATTGCGTCGGTCGTTGTCTTAACAACAATTTCTAAGCCATCGACTCTTAATTTAATTATTTGTACAATAATTGTATAAACGCGCCGTTCAGAATTCAATCATGCTATATTCCTAGGATGAAGGGCTCGGCCAAATTAATTTTCAATCGTTACTGTGGAATAAGATTATGGAAGTTAAGCGAGAACAATCAAGTAATAAACGCGTATACAGGGTTATTTGTAAAACACCAACAACCTCGCAGGAGTAGATTACTATCATCATAAACAACAACTTGTTCTACGACTTTTCCGAAAACAGACAAACAAAATCGACTCTTTGTATGAAAAGTCAATTTTTTTCGTCAGTTTTTGGAAAAGTTGTAGAACAAAATGTTTTTGTATACAGGGTGCATTTGAAATCACTCTCCAAATTTTGAGGATGTGTTCAGTCAGGGATTGAAATACCGTTAAAAAAATGACGATAAAAAACCGTTAAAACATTTTATCGGTAAATTTACTGGTAAAAATAACGTTAGAAATATTTTACCGGTAAAATTAACGTTAAATATAGCGTTAAATTTAGTACCGGTAAAATTATCGATAAAAAATTAACGTTATTAACTGGAATAACGTTAATTTTAAAATTAACGTTAAAATTAACGTTATTTCAGTAAATAACGTTAAATTTAACGTTATTTCTCAAATTAACGTTAAAATTAACGTTATTTATTGACATAACGTTAATGTTAAAATTAACGGTAATAATGGGGTCAAAGATGTAAAAAAAAAATACTTTTCATACAAAACAAAGAGATCACGTGATCAGTTTAGTATGGGATGACCAACATTTTTTGGCGTATTTCGACACATGTTTCATGGAGAAAGTTGTTTAGTTTCATGGACTGAACACATCCTTAAAATTTGGAGATTAATTACAAATGCACCCTGTATGAAACATCATTAGAAACATCTAATCTGGCTTAGTAGCAAAAAGACCTATTCGCAAAATGCCACACGGTCAAAAAAGGATACGTTCTCGGAATGACTTGTTCTTAAAAGGACCTATTCGCATAATACCTCATTCTCAAAAAGACACATTCGCATGATGCCTTATTCGCATAAAGACATATTCTTATAGAACCGTACAGCCGCCATGTTGGTTTTTTAAACGCCACCTTAGAAACACTTGGGCTGACAAGACAAATCTAACGATATCTTAATCATAGAAATCCGTTTAACCGTTTGAAAGATATGATAAAGAATATTACATACAAACATACAAGATACGCGTGAAAAACATAACCTCTCGCAGTCGGGTAAAAATATAATAAATGACGATTTATAAGTTAGTTTATTTTTCATATTTATATATAAGTATAAGAATTATTTTACCTTTCTCAAATACTCTGAATTTCTGGTTTTATGAACAATATAGTGTTTCCAATCTACTTGACCCCTTTCAGGGTTGCACTTTATCAAGGGACACACTGTATACATGTATAGTTTCATTAACGAACACTTAAATAAAAATAAGGCATTTTGAGAATAGGTCATTTTGAGAATAAGTCTTCTGCGAATGAGTCCAAATGAGGCAGATGAGAATAATGAATAGGGCATTTTGAGAATGAGACATATCGCGCGAATAAGGTAATATGCGACTGCAGGGCATTTTGCGAATAGGTCCTTTTGCTACCAAGCGACTAATGGCTCTACTCTTGCGAGGTTATTGGTGTTTTAAAAATAACCCTGTATAATAAAATTTTCCTTTCACGAGGGCAGTTTACTTATTATAGTTTCAGTTAATTGAAAATGAACATCACAAATAAAAAGTACTATTAATAATATCTAGTTCAGCTATCTGCTCTTCTATTGAAATCAATTTTTATTGAGAGAGAGAGATTTTAATATTGAGAGAGTTCAATTTTTAAGATTTGTTTTTGAAAAAAATCTAAGCTGCTGTGTGGAAGCAACTTTACATAATATATCTATTACATAACTATCCATTTACACTTTACTGAGACTTCACGACAGCGTATAGACTGCATCAACGCGGCCGAACTACAAACCACTCCCACCTTTGGGAACCTCTGCAGCCCACCTGTCGTCCGATCATTTACCCAGTGGCCCAGTGGGCTTATTTTGTAGCCAAATTCAATCACCATATGTATTTTTTCATTGAATAAGCCCTTCCAAAAAAAGTTTTTCTAATTTTTGTCTGTCAAATCGGAAACATTTTTCAGTTTTTTTTATAATTTCTCAAAAACTACCCGACCGATTTTTAAAATTCAAGCGCCATACGATAGATCTCCGCACACCTCTCTCATAGACATATCTCCAATCTTGACCTATCTACGGCCATGGCGCACTTTTGGCTGAACATCACGCACATACACCAGATCACATAAACATTTTCAATGTTAAAACCTGTATATTAAAAAACACTACTTTTTTACTATTTGTACAATATGGCTGTTACAATTATACTATTAGGAATTTATGTGTTTTATTTTATTCTACTAACTTTAGAAATCAAATGGACATTTTCTTCAACGCTTCACTTAAAAATTCGCGAGAATATAGCAATTTTCTCGCAGATTTGGTTCACAAATTTCTTCAAAATTTTGTCATAAAATACTTAATCTTCTTACGAAGATTAATAAAGTCACGAACTTAGCATATTAAAAATTATAATTTTATCGGCTTTGCGGGCCAAAAAGGCGTTTTATATTTTTAACTGAATTTGAATGGAATTACCTCTCTGGGAATGAATTTAAAAGATTTTTTCCGTAACAATAATATTACTATTAGGTACTTAATTGCTAGATGGATACTTAATTACCCTTAGCATGAAAAGTTAAGTTAACGATATCGATGGTATTAAATTATGGATTTCTTTACGTACTTTAACCGCCTTTGTGTAGGTAAGTATACCATGTGTAAGACGCAGGAGTCCCGGGTTTGATTCCCAAGAGGAGGGTTTGGTTGGTAGTAGGTTATTTCAAGTCCGCCTTGCTAACTACCACCATCTTACCTAAGTCTGAAGCCATAACAATAATTTTATAATTATTTTGTTCCGACAGTTTCCGGATGTAGTGCGATGGGATTGATTATTATCAAACTTTGCAGTTTTTCTCATGAATAAATAACATAATTTTACGGTTTACTATGCAACATCTACTGAACGCGCTAAAATATTTTAGGTTATTACACTAACCATGCCACTTTTAACAGCAAAAATTTTAAACTACAAAAAAAATCGGGTTGCACTCCAAGAGTGCCGACAGAAGTGAAAACTTGAATATTAACGTTGTGAATTTTTGATATTTTGGAATGGTTAGGGAATAATTTTGCACGAATTGCCGTCTTACGAATTTACTCTGCATTTGAATTTACCAATACAGAATAATATTGTACGAACACTGACATGAAAAAAATTGTTTTGTAAATATATGCAGGTCAGTGTGTATGAAAGACTTATCCATAGCTTGACAGAAAATCTAGGGTTTTGACATTGAATTAAAAAATAAGCACGTTGCTATGGTGACACAAGTGTTTACGTCTTAAAATGACGTGCCGCCATTTTCACCGCGCCCCGTAGAGAGAGAGGGGGGATACTTCCGCCGCCGGCTGTCTACTCTCCATCCGTCACATCCGTCTTACGAATTTTCGATCAGGGTCCCGTGATCCTGACTGACTGACGCGAGTTTAGCATTTTTTCCCCATTACAAAAAAGCGTACAACGCCGCTAAAGAAGTTTTCACTTCAAAAAAAGCAACTCGTCTGACTTCTGTACCCCTAGCACGAACAGTTATCAAGAAAAAGAAACGCGTAAAAGTACTCGATAGAGTATTTTCTATCGGAAATTTTATTTCGCTTTACAGCGATAGATGGCGCTTTCCATATATCCCATACAAAATTACACTATCGAATGTTTTTCGCGCGTTATGTTTTTCGATAGCTGTTCGTGCTAAGGGTACTGTTTTTCTAAAGTACTCATTAGGTGCGCTGTCCATTCTACGTTTATCCTCAAGCTAATCGGGTTTACCGAGTGATTTATCGGGACATTATTTTCTAAGGCGACAATAGCAGTTAATCGGATCCCAGATGCGTGTCTGAAGCTTAATCGTATCGATGAAACTTTCGATTTATGTCTGCCGATTTTTTCTATTACCCGCTCCATTGGCTTTTCATTAGCCGAAGTGATAAATAGTGAATTGAATTAACCTCTGCTTTGAGGAAAAAAAACTTTATATATTTTTGTCGTCTTTTTAACGAAATTCTCGTAGCGTCGTAAACTCTTCTCGTAGGATTTTATCGATATTCGACTTTGTGCTCAATCTTGATTAAATTTTCTTAAAAGGACCATTTAAATGCTCCTTTTAAGAAAAGTGGACATTGTAAAGAGGGCTCTACACTCGCGCCGCGAACCGCGGCCGCGAATCACGGGCGCGGTTTGCGCATGAAAACGGTGCGAAAAATATAGCCCTCCAGAATCGCGCGTGAACCGCGGCCGCGAATCACGGCAACATTAGGCGTGAAATACACTGAAGAGATGCGGCGGAGATAAGGCGCAGATACGGCGGCGATGCCGGCGATACGTGTATTTGATTGGCTGAAAGCATCCGAAAGTCTCACATCTGCACCGTATCGCCGCCGTATCCGCGCCGCGTCGCTTCTGTGTATTTCACGCATTTGTTCGGCATACAAGTTCTTAGACGCGGACCAAAAAACCGACACCGGACGGGGAACGCCGCGAAGCGCGAATGCGAAGCCGCGAAACCCTCCACACTCGCGGTTCGCGGCCTTCGCGGGCTTTCGCGGCGCGAGTGTGGAGCCCTCTTAACACCTAGTTTCTTATTAACTTCTTAAGCTAGTTTCTTTCTACCGAAAAAGGATGACCATACATTGCTATTCAAAAGTACATTTTATTAACGATGTTTTTCATTAGTTTTGGTTCCTTATTGGTATGTCATTGTAATCTAAGAATAGCAATTTAGGTTAAGTTAAAGGAAATATTATAAAAGAATTATACAAAGTAATTGCGTGTCATAGAAGCTAGTTTATAGATAGTTTGATCAATTTATTATTTATTAATTTTTCAAGTTGTATTGTTTATCTCAATGACTTATGATAATGAACTAAAGACGAAGAAGAAAATTCAATGTTTTTATTTTCAATTTTGACGATAAATCTGAACCTTTTTTATATGATATCCGAGTTAATGAATAAACTATGCGTTGTCAACAGTCCTAATAAAACTTTGATACAGGTAATAACTAAACGAAAATACCAAAAGAACCTGGAATTCGAGTCAACAACTACGTAATAAAATACAGATTCCCTTGAGATACAATAGCGATAAACTTGTCATTGGTTTAGTAGGTAATACTAAAAGTTTCGTTGTAAATATATTCCGCGCAAACAAGTTTATTAAAATTAAGATAAAACTGTTTATGCGCAAGTTGTAAAAGCTACTGAGAGATTTTTCAGCTTTGTGATGACCTAAGTATCATTATAACATCTTCTTATCTTATCGAATGAGGATTAGTGGCCACCTCTGGTGTTAGAGTTCATCAAGCCGCCTGTAAGGCCTCTGACTTGGCTTAACGACTGTTATCAGATGACAACAGCCGGGACCGACGGCTTAACGTGTCCCCCGAAGCACGGAAGTGCTCAGTTGTAATGCCACTTAACGATCACCCATCTGAAACCTGGCCGGACCGAGCGTTGCTTAACAAACGACACGTGATCGAGTACGATCAGTTTGTCAAGTTCCGCAATGAGCGCTTCGCTTACCTATCTGCCCCCCTACTCAATTGGTCACTTTTCTATTCGTTCGCTAACTTAAAGCTTAAAAATAAGCAATTAAACGATCAAGTCACACTTCGCAAGTTTATGTAAATCACAGACATTGTTGTATTGTATGGAATTGACAAGCCGACACGTAATTTAGGAGTTTATGGCTTATTTTTAATTTTTAAGTTAGCGAACCAATAGAAAAGTGGCCATTTGAGTGGCTTCTCAAATGGCCACTTTTCTATTCGTAGCTACCTGAGCTTACTTCGTAAAATACACGAATTTACGAAGTGATCGATAGGTATATAGATGGTATCTTACTCATTAAAAATTGACACAACCTTGAGTATGGTACAACAAAATATGATTAACCTTTAAAAACATAATCCAAAAAGATAAAATAAAATCAAACAGCATTGCAAAAGGCTGATATCAATGAATTATTATTTCAACTGAGACCGTTGTCGTAAGTATAAAACCATTTATCTCGATCAGTGTCAATAATTATGCGAAGCGAATCAAAACCGCTTCAGAGAACGGTTACACCTTAGTATTTGAGATACCGTATCATGAATGTTCTGCCAAAAGCTATTATATTATTAATTGTACGAGTACCTTTATTACCGTACGGTTCTGAGTGGCATTATATGGGAGAAACATCAAGGTAAAACACGAGCATTAGATCATTACGTTCAATCCCGTTAATTGAGAATTTCTGTTACCATTCGCTTTTGTGCGAGTGACTAAGGCAAGTCTTACACGTGTGTAGCATTTGGTCACGACTTAGAGCAACGCCGTATATTTTTTTTATTCTGGTACTACTACTGGGATTAACATATTTCGAAATTTCAAAATAAAAATATTTTCAAAATTGCTTTCAGAACGTTAGATAGGAGTATGTCACGAGATACGTGGGGTGACAAGTAAAACTCACTAAATAACGAAAATAAACAATGGAATAATTAACATTTTACGTCCAAATTTCATTTTTGAAAAAAAATGTTAAATTTTTATGATTATGATGATTATTCCAGATCAGTTTTATTGAAATATCGTTTTATTTAAGAATTATTCATTAAAAAGTACTTAGTGAGTAATTAAACACTAAACAAGAAAAGATATTTTTTCCTGTTGAGTGGCAGGAAACTTTACTTGCCGAGTTCAACAAAAAGTTTTGAATTTAGTGATTTTTGCTTCTTGGAAATTCATAAAGTAGTTCACCTATCTATGGATATGATGACCTTTTCCTGGGAAAATTGTTGATATTTTATTGCACTTAGTGTATAAATAAAAGTATTCAATTTTTTGTACTTAGTGAGTTTGTTCCTTAAAAATTCATTAGGTCGTTTTCTTCCTGCAAGAGCCAAAACTTAGTATGTTTGCATAATGTTTTTCTGTTTTTTTAAACCAGTAGCTGTAATGTAATAATATAATAATAATATATTTAGAATCAGCTCAAGAAGCCCTTTTATTCGAAATCCCACAAGACGACACGATGGGTTTTAAAAATAAATCCATACGAAAAAAGATTGTGTTACATCTCTCTCCCATACAAAATCTAAGATGGTTCTCCTTCTTAAAATGATCTAAGGATTCAGAAGTTTTACAGTGGCAAGGGATATCCCTCGAATACCAAACGTCGTATTTTTGAGTGAGCACACGCCATTAACAGACCTTTGTTTCAATTTGTCTTTTCTTGTCTTTTCTTGCAATTCTTCTTTGTCTTATTTTGATTTATGCTTTTTGCCGTCAGATACAATCACTAATTTCCTTTCGTCGCCCTCGCCCATTCGTTAAAGATCCTGTTTATTTCTGAATTAAACGTCAGCATACTTTTCTTGGAATGGGAAACGATACTTGCTAATTTAAGTTATTTAAAATATTGTTTATTTATTATCTACCTCTCTATAATAGCATTTTGTGCTGGCACCAATTGGCCAACAGTGGGGAATTCGTTGGAATATTAACATTAAACTTATATTGATCCAATGCAGGACAACATTACTATGACATCCAACCTTTTACCAACGTTGAGCCAATGCTAACCGTTAGTTAAACACTGTTGGCATTTCTTTATTGTATTTACGTAGGCCCTATTAGATATCGACGAAGATTAGCCCAATGTAAAAAATATTTTCATTACGTCCAACCATTTACCAACGTTAGGCCAATGCTACTACTGCCTACCGTTAGTTAAAAATAATGCCAACAGTGACATTTCTGCAGTGTTTTTACCGTAGGCCCTATTAAATATCATTTAAAATTAGCCCAATGCAGTAAAATATTATCATCACGCCCAAGCAATTATCAACGTTGGGCCAATGCAACTATTTAGATTTTAGACATTTTACATCATTATTTATTAATCAGGATAATCGAAAGCTTCTTTTAAAACTAAGATATCTAAAACCACATTTCTTTATACCTACTTACTATAAAAACAACGAGAATAAATTCCTATAGCAATGTAACACATATTTATTATTGGATGCTGTTGTACTCGGCTGTACCACGCTATTGTAGTACTTAATTGATTGTATTAGTACCCCGATCAACATATATCATGTCGTCGTCACAAGACGGCCTGCGGCCATCAATTGACGACTTCCAGAACCCTGGGGTAGAAGCACCAGGAGAAGAAAAGCCTGGGGACTGAACAATTATGTTCGAACCTGGCGTAAAAACAATGGCCAACTGTAGGATAACTGTCAATTATCAATATTGTGTAAGATGGCCCCACAATGAAAAACAACCAATGGCCTTCAATAGGAAAATATACAATGGTCCTTTGTTGTATAAGCCCTGCCACAATAAGATAGCCAAATCTAACCATTGTCCAACAAACGTGGTGCACCGTGGCCCGACCAAATGCCAACAATAAATGCTATTAGTGCTACCTGGGTGTGTTTCCATTAATTTAAAAGTATTGAGTTTCGTGAATGAAAACTACATGATATTTAATCGCAATCTGTTGAACTGAAATGCTTTAAAAAGCTAAGTAAAAAAATTTCAACATTGTTTAACATCTAGCTTTTGCCAGCGGATTCACTTGCTTTCTCCCGAGATAAAAAGTAGCCTTGTGTTATGGGGTATTTACTCGAGTATACTTAATACTACTTGCGATTAGATTTGAAAAGTCCGTTCGCTTAGATAGTGTCGCCCTTTTATCGCGCCGCCTTTGCACGTGCCGCTTCTTGTCAAAGGATGCCGCCGCATAAACAAAGGATACCGCGTGCGGTGTACACCCGCAAGTGAATTTGGATTTTGGCAGTTTACATACAAGTGCCGTAGTGAATGTTGTGTTTGTTACCGGTATTCCTGCCTCTGAACACAAGTGCTTGCGGGTGCACCGACACTATCCAAGCGAACGGACTATACAAGCGATTGATGATAAAAAAACGCTGATTGACTAAATTCGCCTGCCAAGTCGCTCCATATAATTGTAAATATCCCTTTACTTGCATACTTGATGGTACTCGTAGTTTTATAAAAAAAAAAAAATTTTTTTGGGATCATCAATAAAAATAGAAGAAAACTAACAACGCATCTTTGCACATCATATTTGACATTAAAAAGAAACTTTCATCACTAAGATTGAATCTAATTAATAAAAGTGTCATTAATTTTGATTTTTCTCCACCTTCTTTTAATAGCACAATATCACTGATATTCGCATAAGAAATAAGTAGGTAAAGTTTATTTTTCTCTAATAAATATGAGAAAACTTTTAAATGCTTAAATTTGAGCAGTCATAATAAAGATAAGAACACATGAAATCGTGAACCAAAATAGATTTATCTTCTACTCAAACACTTTATTCTTGCTTACAAAGTTTGTCCAAGAAATGTTCCAACTTTACGATTTAATATAAAACTTTGTTTAAAAGATATGTGAATTTATTTTATACAAAATTTTAGATGATTTAGTTACAATTCTTTCTGGATCTGAAATAAATAAAAGTTTTAAAAACTACTATTTGGGGGCTTATATTTATAAAAAGGTAATCCCACCAAAATCATTTCATGAATAATGTTGCCAAAACCTCGAACTGTCAAAAAGTTATCAGACCTCATGTAGAGCCAAGTTTGTAACTCTACGCGCCCTAACTCTGCAAGCCCTAACTTCAAAAACTCTACACTTTAGTTAAAATATGTGGCTTGGCCATTTCGCTACATGGAAACCTTTCTAATAAACAATAGTTCTTGTAGTAACGAAAACTTACTAGTTTTGACGAAATAAAGGATAAAGGATAAAGAAACATTTATTGGCCTAAAAAAAAATTAACATAGAAGAAGAAAAACAAACAGAAATAACAGACAGAGATTACTAAAAATAAATGCTATGGGTGTTGCCAAAGGGTAGCTGGCTCAGCTATGCTTTTGCGGCATTGCGCAGAATGCCGCAAGAGCGCTGGTTTTCAGACAGCTCCCAGGACGAAATGGTGCGGTAACACAGTAAAAGAAGGAAGAAGCGGATTAAAATAAACGAAGTTTTTTTAGAAATCGAGGTTTTTTAGATATCAATAAAATCCAAAGTTTAAGAGTTATGCAATTGAAACTTTATATGTTTAACAAACCTACTACAGACATCATATCTAGAGAATTTTGTGCTTCTGGTATAATCCAAACCCAAGTTATGAGGGTTAAGCGGTTGGGGAGTTAAAGTCCAATTTCATAATTTTTTTGTTGTTTGTGTCCTAATACTAGCTTACATACCAAATTTCAGCTTTCTAGGACTTCTGGAAGTACCCTTTGAATTTTGATGATCATGAGTGAGTCGGTGACAAAATCGGGGTTTTTTAGATATCAATAAAATCTATATTATAAAAGCTATACAATTCAAACTTTATATATTTAATAAGTCTACTACTGATATCACATTCCAAGAATTTTGTTTATCTAGTATACTTCAAACCCAAGATATGAGGGTTCAAAAAAACGACGATGCACTTCGAGAAAAGGTAGGTAGTGCCCTTGCGCTTCGCTTTCTCGTCTTGGCGGGGGCACTCTCGTGCCCGCAGACTTTAAAAGCAAACTACATTAACCAATTAATAGAAAGCATAATAAAAGCTTTTATAAATATTCAATATTTCAAAGGCTTTTCTTTCATTTACAATATACATGCAGTTAACTTTCTTTACAAAAAAAAATATACTTACAGTGGTGGCCGGATAATTAGAATTAGAAACACCAGTCGATTTTCATAAAAACGAGGTAACTTCGAATCCTTGGTTCTCCGCCAGGGATTGATTGAGTTGTGATCTGATGATGGCTATCCAATGTAGGAGATACAGATCGCTATACACACCCAACTGGTCTAATAAGCATTTATGTTATACAATTCGTTTAGTCAGAACGTAGATGAAACTGTGGAATTTTGTAGAAAAGTCTTGAAACTGAGAGAATTTAAAGACAGCGTAGCCACAGATTTTTTCAAATAGTTATAAATAATAATGTTTAATATTTTTAATAAAAAAATACTTATTATCAATATAGGTTTAATTAAAAAAGCGTTAAACGAAAAACGCCTCCCATATTTGATTTTTTATATTCTGCTTGTAGTTATTTATCGAATTAAAAAATGCAAAACGGCACACTTTTAAGAAATTGTTCCCGAAAGACAAGATTTTTTGATTTTTGGACTGTACACAGACTTTAAAAGAACTCTTCGTTAGTCTTATAAAATAAAAGAATCCTACTAATATTATAAATGTGAAAGTTTGTGGGTTTGGATGTTTGGATGTTTGTTCCTCAATCACGCAAAAACTACTGAACGGATTTGATTGAAATTTGGCACACATATGGTAAGTAGCCTAGATTAAAACAAAGAATACTTTTTATCCCAATATTCCCATGGGAACGGGAACCACGCGGGTGAAACCGCGGGCGGCCGCTAGTAATATATTTCGGCCGTTTTACAGACTAAGCCAAGATCATTTAGAACTATTATTATGGCAATATAAGATCACACGGGTATGTAACGAATTTAAAAATACAAAACAGACGCTTTTAAGACATTGTTCCCAAGAGAAAGGATTTTAGGATTTTTGCACAGGCTTTCAAGAACTATACGTTAGTATTAGAAAAGAAAAAATATTATATATTTTTACAATTTACAACAAGACCTTTTAAAACTATTATTTGTCAATATAAATAAGATCACACGGTGGTGCATACAATAAATCTACTGCGCGATAGTTTATGGAAACCTGTAAAAAGCTTTTGGTATACGTAGAACTAAAAGACTTTGGAGCAAATAATTGCACTATTTTGGAGAATTTGTCTATTTTGAATTGTTCATCCGCTATAGAACGTATTAACAAAACGACAGGTCTAGAGATAGACAACGAAAATCCTGTTACAGACCATATAGAAGAACATGAAATTGGTAAACTTTTGCAAGTTAAGTCAGAGTTAGTTCCAAGATCATTTAGAACTATTATTTGGCAGTATAAGATCACACGTCAGTGCAAACAATAATCCCACAGTGCGACAGTTTGTGGCAGCCTATAAAAAGCTGTTGGTATACGTAGAACTTAGACTTTGGAGCAGGTAATTGCAATGCTTTGGAGCAATTATCCATATTGAATTGTTCATCCGCTATAAAACGTATTAACAAAACTACGTCTAGTGATAGACAACAAAAATACTGTTGACGAAAACACAGAAAAATATGAAATTGGTGAACTTTTGCTTGCTTTAGTTCAAAATACACTGCATTTTTATTTTATTATTTATGGCTACATCATAGTCCGAATCTTAATAAAAAAATAGGTAATTTAATTCTCTACAACATTGTTTCAAACTTGTTTCAAGTCCAAATGCACTAAACGAAGATTGAGAAAATCTGAAGAAAATGCCGTTTTTTTTCAATATGGCGGCCGGCGGGCGCGGATGGAATTGTGAGTTTTGCATTTTAAATACCCACTTATCATCCTAGACAACATATCAAAAATTTTGAGTTACTGGACCGTTTGTAAGTTAACCCCTTTCTTTTGGTCTCTATTCACTGTGATCTTTATATAAAACGAATTACTGAGCTGAAATTATTTAGGATAAAGTAAGTAAAAAAGGTCAACCAACCCGGTCTCCCTTATCTCGTTAAATTTTCTTAAAGTACTTTATGTATGTTAGCACATAAGGTGGCAAATCACATTATTAAAATATGGCTGTGCCATCTAATGCTGAGTAGCGCTACGATTGAATCTAAATAAATTAACTTTGTGATGTATGCCCTTAGAGTAAGACGCGCCGAAGCCGCGATGCTCTAAGTGTATGCCCTTTTTGAAATTTTATCCAATTCTGTGTTTTTATTGATTTTTATTGTTAGTTTGGTCACATTGATTTTCATTCTAAAGTGAGCTCATACTACTTACTTCTATTTACTTTAATGTTCTAGCGTAACTTTAAAGGAGCTAAGTAAAAAGTTCGAGAATCTTGCAAGCACATTGTAACAACATTTTGTTTGCTTGCAAAATTCATAGATAGGGGAATTCTCAGCCCCAGAGCTGAATTTGCAGTTAGCAAACTTGACTCCGTATTTGCATTACGTTGCCATGTTTAATTAACATCTTCCGTTTAAGGGAAAGGTACTCCTCGAAAACTGGTTAAAAGCCCTTTTTAAAACTCTTATCTTAACAATAAATCCTCACAATAAATAAGAACGAAGACCAAAGACCGGCCAAGTGCGAGTCGGACTCGCGCACAAAGGGTTTCCGTACCAAAAAATACACAATTGTTGTATGGGAGCCCCGCTTAAATATTTATTTTATTCTGTTTTTACTATTTGTTTTTATAGTGGCAACAAATAAATCATCTGGGGTCCCGTTTTTAGCTTTTGGGTACGGAACCCTAAAATGAAGATATTAGAAAATAATATGAGTGGTCGAACGATGAAACTGGTGCATAAAGATTATTGTGAGATACATTTGGTGCAATACTATAAACAAAATACTATTGCATTGCATAAGTTATTATAATACTTTCTGAAACATTCAGTCAAGAATACCTAAGTAATAAATAAAAAAGTTCTATATTTTGCATGAAAAAATATATTGAACTTCAAGCAGAATATGTGACTAGCAAATCTCAACTTAATTTCGTTTACGTGCATTAAAATTTTCTAATATCACATCACCTTAATTGCTGGTCTTATTTCCTTTCTACGAGTTTCCTTTCGTGAGTTCGCCTTATTTTTGTCAATAATATGATTTTATGTTTTCAGGTTCAAAAGACTACGAACTTTTTCAAACAAACTGTATTTTAAACAAATCCTCGGAAGCCATTCCAGAACTCATAATTACTTTTGTTTTAGTTCATTATTTTACTTTGATAACTTAATTTTGTATAGGTATATTTCCAAATATTATTAATTTAAACTTTGAATTTGTTATTTATTAGCTTTTTTAGTTTATACGTTAAAATTTATAGAATTTTGTAAAGCTGACGATTGATGATGATTCACCGAAAATAAAAAAAACCGGACAAGTGCGAGTCGGGCTCGCCCACCGAGGGTTCCGTACAGACCTACATCTATACATAAAATAAAGCTATAGAAAAGTTGTGTCGGTACAAAGGAAATATTTTGAAAAAAAGTGGTTGGTAGTTATTAGTTTTTTATATGAAAACTGTACTACGGAGAGTTCAAGCTTTATCCCAGGTTCTACCTACCGGAATTATGTGAAAAATTGCTTAGTTTATAAGTTGGACTCCAAGCTACCAAACTGTAAAAAAATACCATCAAAATCCGTTCAGCAGACTGCTATATACAGATAACCATTTGAAATGCGGCCAAGGCTTGTGTAGTACTTTTAAACTTTTAACTTTTTAGTTTTAAAACTTTTAAGCTTTTTATTTTAATTTTAAATTACTTACAGTAATTGAAAAAAGAAAATGGAAAGTGGAATGTGCACATAAAGGCCTTACATTTGATACACATATTGAAAAAAAAAACCGGTTTTTTTCATTTATTTCCAGTTTTTCATTTTTTTTTCCAGTTTTTTGGAAAGTGCTCATCAAGGCCTTTCATTTGATACCCATATTGCACAAAAAAATTTTTTTTTTCAGTTTTTTTGGAATGTGCTCATCAAGGCCTATCATTTGATACCCATATTGCAAAAAAAAAGCCTTCTTTTTTAATTTTTTTTTAGTTTTTTGGAATATGCTCCTTGATGAGCATATTCCAAAAAACTTTTCAAAAAACTTTCATTTGATACCCATAGGTATTGAAAAAAAATTTTTTTTTCGTTTTTAATTTTTTTTATCTTTTTGGAATGCGCTCATCAAGGCCTTTCATTTGATACCCATATTGCACCAAAACAGTTTTTTTTCGTTTTTTTTTTTTCAATTTTTTGGAACGTGCTCATCAAGGCCTTTCACGTAATACCAGTATACCGAATATTAAAAAAAAAATTTTGGAATGTGCTCGCTCATCAAGGCGACATTTGATACCTATATTTGTGTTTTATTGAAAAGTTCGCTCCATTTCTGAATTACACGTGTGTAATGAGTTTTAATAGAAACATTGCTGGACAGACGCCGGCAATTTTGTATGAAAATCCATTATAACACGTTAGTAATGGATTCTCATACAAATATTGACGGCACGGTTTAGGTCTGTCCGTAAACTCTGATTTAGCACGAAGAAGGTTGTCAAAATAATGTTCGAATTTCCAAGCATTTTTGAGAAAAAATAAAATAATTACAAACCCACCGCACCTGTATAAAATACAAGTACTGTTGATTGTCAACAGATGGCGCTGTATATCGATAGTACACTGTATAATGTTCTGTGAAATGGTTTTATCTATCGCAATGTTATTAGAGAAAATGGGTGTATTCCAACAGGACCCTTTGGTTGTGTGAAGCCGAGACTTTTATTGTAGTGGTGGCTACCTCGGCTGACCTTACCGAGTAAACTGTCTTGATTATACTTGGTGCCAAATGCTCCAAGCAACATTGGAATGCGACGCACCCGCATTTTAATGTAAACTGAAACAATCTACCACTGAACTATTCAACACTTGACACTGGCAAAAATTACTTCCAAGAAGAAAGTAGATTGCCAAAACAAAAATAAGAAGAAGAAGACCCCCTGTCATACAGCGTGACACACCGCCATGTTGCGAAAATATTTAGAGCCAAATTTATTACTATAACAATATTTGAAAGGATCTGAATAATTAATAATAATAAATATTGATATTTTTAAAAGAATTAGTGGCGCGATTAATCCAAAAGTAATTAGAAGTTAAACTACGACCGCGCAATGCCGCGCATACCGTTGTTTCACGAAGATGATTAATAATTACGTATTTTAATGACCATATTTTATTATGATTTAATTACAAATATACAGTTTTCAGATTTATTCCTGTAAGTGTAGTATAAGACGCTATTACCTGCCAAATTTCATAGTTCTAGGTCAACGGGAAGTACCCTATGAATTTTGATTCCTTTGAGAGTATCGAAAATGCGTTTTTTGCGCCCTAAACGGCAGTATCTTTTTTTTACGTTAATTTAGAAGTTTGAATTTTTTACAGCTTCAAGGGCCCGTAGACCTTAGTATATGGTTTAAATTTCAATTCGATACCTCCACGCGTTTCCGAGATAAAGGGTCTTGACAGACAGACGGACGGACGGACAGACAGACAGACGGACAACAAAGTGATCCTATAAGGGTTCCGTTTTTTCCTTTTGAGGTACGGAATCCTAAAAATTAATCAATTTCCTTAATGTAGCTGGAAAAATTCAAAATTTTAGTGAAGTCAAGTCGAAAAATTCACTCCTCGTACTTTGTCTTTAAATTGTCATTTAATTATCAAATATAGGTTATTTTTATGTACAAGTAATTTTTTTGGTTATTTAATGACGATTTCAACTGTACATCTTTTATAATATGATCTTTTTACATATTTTTAAATATTTTATATTTTTTTGAGGGGGGGCTGCTCTAATTATGCAATTAGCAATATATCGCAAATCCACGACAGACGACGCCATTTTGAAAAAGTGACCTTTGACAGATAGTGGATGTTGAGGACGGCGAGCTTAGCAAACATGTAAATAAATAGCACGTGTTTTTCGATATGTATAAACTTAGATCGTAAGAGTTTCTATTAAAGAATTCCAAAACGGTGTTCACATTTATTTAGTTCATAAGTAAGAATAAGTAGGAAAAGTAGGTAATTAGTAGGAAATAAATAGACTTGTAATAGCTAGGAAACAAATAAGTATGAAATTACGATAAAGTAGGCAATATTTAACATGTTATCAATAGGAAATATTAAGTATGTAATAAATAAGAAATGAGTATGTTGTCAATGTAAATAAACATGATATTTAGTAAGTAAGATATGTAAAAATAGGCATAAGTACGCAAAGTAAGACATTGTTGTTAGATAAGTTCAAATTAAAAATTGTAAGCTCAGCACACTATCCGAGGTAGGACAAATTAGAAAGAAAGAAATAAAAGTATATATTAGACAGAGATAACACTGCGAGACAGAGAGGCACCGGTAGGAACGAGACAGCGCTTAGAAATTAAAGTAGGGCCTGCGATTGGTCAGGCAATAAATGTAGGACTTGTGATTGGCCGGAGCCGGCCGGGCGCTCGGTGCGCGCAGGTATAAAAATAGGGCCGGATAATGTCTGAGCACAGTTCGAGATAGACAGTTCGAGATCGCAGTTCAACCACGCAACATTGTAAACAGGAAGACCCAAATAAAGAAGAAAATATCGAAGAGAGCTTTTAATTCATACAGTCCATTATATTGTGGTCCTGTACTTCGCCGGATCAACGGATCAAGAAACCGCTACATCAAGCAACCTCGGTTCCTGCCTCCCGGAAGTGAAGCAAAGGAAGAACGCTACACGCTACGGTACCAGCCATGATCACAAGGAGCCAAAGCGATGCCGGAGAGCAACGCCGCGCTCAAGAAAGGGCCCACGCCGCAGCACCCGGAGACCATGAAAGGCAGCGGATCGACTACGAACGAAAAAGGCGGCTATCACTAGACCCACCAGCCTCGCCGAGCTCAAGACAACAAAGTACAGAGCGAAACGAAGCAAACCCACGAAACATGAATACTGCAAGAACGTCGACGGTTCAAGAAATACCACGTGCGGGTGCCGTTGAAGAATTACCACGCGCCGTTGAAAAAACACCACGTGCGCGGTCACCGGCGCACTCTGTGCGCTCTCAGCGGTCGACAGCCAGCGCAACTGCGAGAATTCGTCTGGCGGAACCAGAAGCGGCTGAGAAACTCGCTACATTGAGAAGAAAAGAACTTGAAATCGAAGCCGATCTAGTCAAGAAGCGATTGGCTGCGGAGGTTTCAATCATTCAAGAAGACAACGACAGCCTGCACGAAGAACCTCAAGAACAACGAGTTGATGAATGGCTACGAGCAACGAATCAACGGGAAGAACCAAGACATTTACGCTTCGAAGTACCTGTCAGCAAGGAGCGATCGCAATCACAATCGCACACGCCGTCAAGAAATCGGAACGGAATTGAACAACTTGCCGAAACATTAGAGAAGATGGCGCGGCCGAGACTACGTCACACTGACCTGCCAATATTCAGTGGTGACGTCAACGAGTGGCTACCGTTCAAGGCTGCAGTGGATGACAGCACGAAGATGTATGAAATATCGGCGGCAGAAAATCTACAGCGACTTCGAAGTTGTCTCAAGGGTGAAGCAAGAAACGTCGTGTCTGCATTACTACACACGGCCACCGACCCTGGGATTATCATGCGCACGCTCGAGCAATGCTACGGAAGACCAGAAATCATCATCGATCGGGCAATTGAAGATTTGAAGAAGATGCCGAAACCAAGCTCATCAGCGACGGACCTAAATAGCTTCGCTGTGCGCCTTCAAAACACCGTCTGCGTCCTGAAGAGTATCGACCAGCGCGGTTACCTCTACAACCCAATGCTAGCAAGAGAAGTGCTAGACAAGCTGAGCCCACACATCAGATCGAGATGGTGTGACTTCGCAAGCCAGTATGAAGGGACGGCGGAACCTGAAATCATCATGCTCTCGCGTTTCCTTATGCGAGAGGCGGACCGAGCGTTAAGATACACCTACGCTCCGACGCCGACTACAAGTACGAACACGAAGAAGGAACTCCGACCTGCTGTCCTGCAACCGAAAAAGAAGATCGGTACCGTCTACAACATGACAGAGAAGACAGAAGATAATGAATCATGTCCGAACTGTGGACAAGCACATGCACTTCCTCGGTGCCCGAAGTATCAAGATATGACAACGGAGCAGCGATGGGACTTCTTGAAAGAGAGAAAAATATGCTTCAAGTGTGCCTGCTCCCGCCACCGAAGAGGGAACTGTCGCGCCAAGCCATGTGGCGTGAACCAATGCAAGCGTCCGCATCACAAGTCTCTGCATACTGAAAAACAAGAAGAACAACCGAACACGCAAGCGACACCGAACACGCAAGCACCGTCGAACAATGAAACTGTGTTGTCTGTGGCTACCAACAAAGCCACGGGCCCACGCGCCGTGCTACTGAAGATGTGTCCAGTGGTCGTCGCCGGACCACGGGGGGAGGTGCACACCTACGCACTCTTGGATGAAGGAGCAACCATCACCCTTATCGACGAAGACATAGCCAGTGAAGTTGGAGCTGAGGGACCGGCACATACACTGCAGTTACACGGCGTGAACATGACAAGAAGCACCAATAGCAAGATAGTCACAGTAAGAATCCGGGGCAAGAACGAAAACAAGTCCTACAAGTTGAACGCCAGAACCATGAAGAATTTGAGGCTACATCAACAAACTATACCTGAAGAGCTATTGAAATACGAACATCTTCGAGACATGAAACAAGAAGAAATATGTTATGAAAAGGCGCGGCCAGCCATCCTAGTGGGCACCGACCATTGGGAAAACATAGTCTCCAGGCAACTAAGGACCGGGGGACCAGACCAGCCAGCTGCTTCTAAAACACAACTTGGTTGGGTGGTACACGGAACGGTACCACGAAGCGTCATCATGAAGACAAGCGAAAGAGTGCTACACATCTATGAACCTGAGCGGCACTCGAACATCGATGAGCGACGCGACAATCAACTCCACGACCTCGTCGACTACCACTTCAAGATTGAGGCACTGGGCGTTTCGAAGAAACCACGAATAAGTGAAGCGGACCAGCGAGCCATCGAAACAGTGGAGAAGACAATTAAGAAAATTGACGGGGGCTACGAAGTTGGTCTGCCATGGCGTCACGATCAAATCAAGATGCCACCGAGCTATGACACGGCATTCCGAAGACTGAAAAGTATAGAAAAGAAAATGGACGCATCACCTGAGTTCGCGGCCGAGTACACTGCGCAAATGGAAAACCTACTGAAGAAGGGGTACGCGGAGCCCTGCGATGGGTCAGAGATGAACAGTTCCCGCTGCTGGTTTCTCCCACACTTCGCCGTGCAGAACCCAAATAAGCCCGGCAAGCAGCGACTGGTTTTCGATGCGGCAGCGAAGAGCCGAGGAGTGAGCCTGAACGACCACCTGCTGGAGGGACCTGATCTGCTACTCTCTCTTCCTGGAATCCTGTTCAGATTCCGAGAAAATGAAGTCGCCGTCACAGCAGACATCCAAGAGATGTTCCTAAGAATCAAGATACGGCAGCAAGATCAGCCCGCGCAACAATTCTTATGGCGCGGTGAAGATAGAATAAGCCCACCAAGACACTTCAAGATGACGAGCATGATATTCGGCGCGGCAAGCTCACCATTCATGGCACACTTCGTGAGGAACTTCAACGCCGAGCAACATAAAGAGGAATGTCCATTGGCGCTGGAAGCCATCACAACATCACATTACATGGACGACTATGTGGCGAGCTATGAAAACAAAGAAGAAGCTCGGACCGCCATAGCCCAAACAAGGAAGGTGCACGCAGCAGCAGGATTCACGCTGCGGCAATGGAGTACCAACAGACAAGAAGTGCTACGTGACGTGCCGACGGAGCTACATGCCACATCTCCTACTCCACTGGGGGGAGAACAAGAAAACAAGATCCTCGGGCTGATGTGGAGCTCGGAAAACGACGAGCTGGGCTTCAATACTTCAATGAACAAGGTCCCAGAAGAAGTAAGAAGACAAGTGCGCGCGCCGACCAAAAGGGAAGCCCTCAGTGCGGTCATGTCCATTTACGACCCGCTGGGCCTGCTGAGCCATTTCACCATAAGAGCGAAGATAATACTACAGAGCCTGTGGAGCCTAAAGATCTCCTGGGACGAACCAATCCCGAGGGATGAGCAAGAACAATTCTCAAGGTGGCTAGCGCGCCTGGAAGATATAGCAAAACTACGGCTTCAAAGGTGCTACTCGACGCAGAAGTACGAGCGCTTCGAGTTACACGTGTTGTGCGATGCCAGCGAACAAGCATACGCAACTGCGGCCTACTGGAGGATGATCAGCAGCGACGGGCAGATCAAAGTGGTTCTCGTGGCCGCCAAAGCCAAAGTGGCGCCACGACGAACGCAAACAATACCAAGGCTAGAACTTCAAGCCGCGGTCATCGGAGCGAGGCTCGCCGAGCAGATCAAGAACGAACATCGGTTGAAGATAGCAAGCACGACTTATTGGACCGATTCAACGACGGTGATCCATTGGATACGTCACGATGAAAAGAGATACACCCCATTCGTGGCTCATCGACTGGGGGAAATATCCGAGCTCACACATCATGAAGAATGGCGATGGCTCCCGACCATGGAGAACGTCGCAGACGACGCTACCAGGCTGTCGGACGAACCAATAAGTGCCAACAGCAGATGGTTTGAAGGACCTCGATTCTTATATGAACCAGAGGAGCAATGGCCTATGGCAAAAGCCCTAGAAGAACAAGAAGAATCCGAAGTCCTACACGTGACCGAAGAAGAACACGAGCAAGAATGGACACCAGACCCCGCACGCTTCTCGAAGTATGAAACGTTGGTGCGTGCGACGGCAAGGGTATTGGCCTTCATCGACATATGCAAAAGAAAAGCCAAGCGGATGGAACATCAGCACATAGAACGAGCAGAACAAGAGCTCATCAAGCGAGCACAGCGTGAAAGCTTCAAAGAAGACATTAAGAAAATGAAGATGGGACGACCGATAACCAGGAGCAGTCGCCTGTTTCAGCTAGATCCAGTGCTGGAGGACGACATCATAAGGGTGCGCGGTCGAATCCAAGCCGCCACCGCGCCCGATCACGTGAAGAAACCAATAATCATGGACGGACGTCATCGAATAACGAGGCTCATCGTGCTACGGGAACACTGTGCTGCAGGTCACGCCAACAGAGAACGCGTGACCAACGACCTGCGACAAAGGTACTGGGTCATCCACCTACGACCCACAGTACGAGCCATCGAGAGAGACTGCGCGAAATGCAAGATCGAGAAAGCAAGACCAAGACCACCGACGATGGGGGACCTCCCACGTGCCCGCCTGGACCCTTTTCACCGCCCATTCACTAACTGTGGCGTGGATTATTTTGGGCCAATGATGGTTAAAATAGGGCGCCGCCGAGAGAAGAGATGGGGAGCGATCTTCACCTGCCTCACCACGCGCGCCGTCCACATAGAGCTCGTCTCGTCGCTCTCAACGGACTCCGCAATAATGGCGCTACGACGTATGGCGGCCAGAAGAGGATGGCCAAAGATGATGTACTCGGACAATGGAACAAACTTCCGAGGGGCCGACCAGGAGCTACGAGCCGCCTACACTGAATGGGCGCCAGCTCTGCATGAGGAAGGGCTGCTACATAGGATGGAGTGGAGATTCATACCGCCAGGGGCTCCAAACCAAGGAGGAGCCTGGGAACGACTAGTACGCTCGGTGAAGGCTGCGCTTAGCGTCACCATGCGTGAAAAGGCGCCCGCAGAAGAGGTCCTGGGGACTCTGCTGACCGAAGCGGAGTTCTCAATCAACGCCAGACCGCTGACCCACGTCAGCGTGAGCAAAGACGACCCGGAGGCGCTCACACCCAACCACTTCCTGTTGGGCTCATCGATTGGGCTGCCTTCCACGGGACCGTGCGACGAAGCCGACAGAAGGACATGGCGAGCCAGCCAAGCCTTAGCGGATCACTTCTGGAGGCGTTGGGTTCACGAATACCTCCCAACCCTGATCCCGCGAGGCGAAGCAACAAACATGAGACGACGCCTGCAACCTGGTGATGTCGTCGTGGTGGTGGACAATACGCTGCCCCGCAACGTGTGGCCAATGGGTATCATCGAGCGGGTGTACGAGGGACCAGACGGCGGTGTACGAGTGGCCGAAGTCAAGACTAGGACTGGGGTCTTCAAGCGTCCCGCCAGTAAACTCGCCGTGCTCCCGGTGGAAGAGGCTACGCAAGCTACGCCGGGGGGAGGATGTTGAGGACGGCGAGCTTAGCAAACATGTAAATAAATAGCACGTGTTTTTCGATATGTATAAACTTAGATCGTAAGAGTTTCTATTAAAGAATTCCAAAACGGTGTTCACATTTATTTAGTTCATAAGTAAGAATAAGTAGGAAAAGTAGGTAATTAGTAGGAAATAAATAGACTTGTAATAGCTAGGAAACAAATAAGTATGAAATTACGATAAAGTAGGCAATATTAAACATGTTATCAATAGGAAATATTAAGTATGTAATAAATAAGAAATGAGTATGTTGTCAATGTAAATAAACATGATATTTAGTAAGTAAGATATGTAAAAATAGGCATAAGTACGCAAAGTAAGACATTGTTGTTAGATAAGTTCAAATTAAAAATTGTAAGCTCAGCACACTATCCGAGGTAGGACAAATTAGAAAGAAAGAAATAAAAGTATATATTAGACAGAGATAACACTGCGAGACAGAGAGGCACCGGTAGGAACGAGACAGCGCTTAGAAATTAAAGTAGGGCCTGCGATTGGTCAGGCAATAAATGTAGGACTTGTGATTGGCCGGAGCCGGCCGGGCGCTCGGTGCGCGCAGGTATAAAAATAGGGCCGGATAATGTCTGAGCACAGTTCGAGATAGACAGTTCGAGATCGCAGTTCAACCACGCAACATTGTAAACAGGAAGACCCAAATAAAGAAGAAAATATCGAAGAGAGCTTTTAATTCATACAGTCCATTATAGTGGATATGAAGTAAAAAATGCTTTTGACGTTTTTGAACACTTGTATTTAGTCGCTGTTACAGTAAAAGATGTGTACATATTTTGTATGTTCTAGTACTTACCAAATCACATCTCTACCAATTTTATACTTACTTTTATAGGTTATCTATCTTTGTTGTATTATAAAGGTTTGATGGCTTATAGTTATAAGGTCTCTGAGGCAAGAATAGAACTCGGAAAATTTAATTTCAGTTTTTAAAACCACTACTACAAACTTCTTGATAGCGGATGCTTCAAACTTATTTCCGTCGGTTGTTGGGAAAGTTAGTCTCGACATAACTCATTTTTAATCGACAATTGTGGCTTTTGAACTCATTAAAACTCAAAGAGATGTTGAAATTGACTTTAAAATGATTTCTTGAAAAGATAGAATATTTTGTCCTATTGGATGTCGTAGAACAATACAGTACAATACAGTGGTGACATTGTCATATTTCTTGCGAATTTTAGATAATGTTCAAGATATAGATGGTGTTTATGTATAGTTGTTTGTGTTTTAGGGATGCGGTAGTAAATATTACCTTCATGATTCACGCATAACCCCCGGAAACGGTTTTTTTTCTGAATGAAAAATTATGCTGAAAAAAAAAACTACCCTTTGTCCTTGTCGATACCCAAGGCAACGGGTATTCATGATGATTAGTTGAGTACTTAAATACTCATTTATTTGTTCCGTGTTTTCCTATTATGGGCCCTTAAGGGTCCATAATAGGAAAACACGGCATTTCACGTGTCATATTTTTATATAGAAAACGTAAAGTTGTAACCACAAAAAAACATATTAAGACAAGCTAAGGAGATTATCTAGTAGCTACAAGTATTAAATTGCGTATAAACCTCACAGATGATTGTAAAAAAAAAACCAGAACATCATCAAAAGCGCTTGCGTTGGTTCATATTTTTGGCGTAAATAATAGCAGAAACTTATTGAATTCTACATCAAAATACACTTTAACGTACTGTGATGTAGCTCCAATAACTTTTATTCAAGAAAGATAATTGTGCTAAAGATAATGATGAAAAAACAACGAAAAACATCGAAAAAGTGCAAAAGTGAATTTATTTTACATACTACACGTAAAGAAAAAGACAGAGACAAATGTTTCCGCATAACCGAGCTTTAAGGCGTGAAAGTTTTACATACAAACAAAACAATCTTACTTTGTAATAATAATTTCTTTGGATTTGTGTTAATAACATAATTCTTCTTTGTAACTTTCGTAATTCGTGTAATTTTACTAAAAGGCGCTTTTATAATATACATATTTTCTAAATGTAGTTTATTATGTTCACGCGTTATCTTTTCTCTCTGCAAATTGTCAATATTCCCAGCACAAAATGATGGAATAATATTATAATTTTTTCTTATTGATTTATGTTCCTATTAACTACTAGGTTAATGTGGACTAATGAAAGGTAAAAGTTAAGGATAATATATTATGGTCGCCAAGGGAGCGTCAGTTCGGTAATACGTCTTCATTTTTCCTTATTTATCATTTCTATTAAGTAGATAAGACTTGACTTCCGCGTTAAATGAAGGTCGTTTAAGAGAATATTTTTTTCCAATTAAAATACGATTAACTTACGAAAAACATACTAGACAGATGTTTCATAACCATTTAAGTATGAAATTAAACAACAATAATGCTTAGAAAAAAAGGTTAAAGTAGGTATAGTCTGTGTTGTACTCATGACTATACCTAGGTACTAAAACCTTTTATCGCAATGTTTTTTTGTTTTGGGTATGAGCTTGGAATTACAATAATTATTCTAAGGGTATGACATGTCCAAAAGCATAAAACCCCTTTAAAATTAAAAATATATAAATACAATTAGGTTAGTTAGATTTTTCATGTCTTTAATTTTACTGTTGTAATTGTAATAGGTATACTTCTAACTGAATAAAATAATATAAAAAAGAAAAAGCATTTTTAATAAATAATATAAGTAACTGGTTACATTACTAATGAAACTTATCTGTATGTTTAATTGTTTAGGTCCCTATGTATTGTGTCAGTTGGGAAATGAAGCTGGTTTTAACTTGGTGCCCATGAAATTGGCGATTTTGTTACAAATTGTTGTACCTACCATTAATTTTTTTACTAGATCGTTTTCACGTTATGCTTAAATACTGCTCGAGAAATAGCGAATAGTAAAACTTTTTGAAAAAACTGATTGATTAATACTTGATAGAGTTGTCTATTGAGAAATCTCATTTAGGCCGCGTACGCACCGACAGGTGGCTTGCTTAACGTCTACCAGCACCTAGATAATATGTATTTATAATGTAATAAGGCGACTATAATTATTATGGGACTACTATATTGTATTGGATTACGTGACAGAGAGCGCCACATATTAACTTGTCTCCGTGGACAGAGTAATTGAAGTTTTATTTATTCTTATGGTATAATAGCTTAGCGAGGCGCCAAGCATAAACGCGCCAATCGCTCGGTGCGGTGGGTTGCGAACATTCGTTAACTTTCCTTATTTTATTTTGGGGTGGTATTTAATCTTTCAGGTAACAATAAATTCCCATTTTGGGTATCAAAAATATTTAATATAGCGTACTTAAATACTAAATGGGCGAGGAGGGACTGAGGGCGACTACAAATATTGAAAATGGGTGACTTTAAAATACTAACTGAGTAACTAGTTATTCAGAACGGGCGATTAAATTTCTATTTGGCCGACAACCTTAGAGCACACAAAACATTTAAAATTTGGCATATACCTATTTTTTTTTAAAAGGCGACTATTAACCTAATTGAGGTGACAAAAATAGCATGTTGGGCAGCTAAGTCAGTTACCTACTTGGTATAATAATCGCCCACCAAGTGTTTTTGTCACTCATTTAAATTATTTATCTCCCACATGCAGTTACTCGTTTTACTTATTTTTTGTAATCCACAGTTAGTCGTCCGTTGGGATACTTAAATACTAAACCTGGCATCGGTTTATTAAACTAAATAAACCAATACCAGGTTTAGTATTTAAGTATCCCATTAACAGTCGCCTTTATTATTTTTCAGTCACCCAATAAAAAATATCACTTTAAATAAATTGATATATATTTAGGCGCTAGGGGCTAAACAAGCCACCTGTCGGTGCATACGCAGCATTAGCGTTTCGGTGGTAAATGGCCTGTACAAATTTCCCATACAAAACCGCCTCTGTGGTTTAGTCGTTCGCCCGGATGGGCGTCCGACTAAACGCGCATGACACGGGGATCCGTGGCACAATATAGAGAGAGTACAGTAGTTGAGCTTAGCACTTGCGCGCTCGAGCAACGCACACATAGACATCTCTCACCGACACTGTATAACTGCAATCTCACCACTCTCAAAACAGTTCGAGTACATGACGCAGCGGCGAGAGCTGTCTTTGTGTGTGTGCGATGCTCGAGCGCCCGTAGTACTAAGCTAAACTTCTGTTAGGCTCTCTATTTTATTCCCGTGGTGTGTAAGACGCAGGGGTTCCGGGTTCGATTCCCAGGCAGGGGGGGGTACAATTTGTACTCAGTTTGGTTGGTGGTAGGGCTTATTTCAAGTCCGCCTGGCTAGCTACCACCATCTTACCTAAGTCTGACGCTATTAGAACAATTTAAAAACTACCCGGCAGTTAGAGGTAAGATAGCCAGTTCCTCAGTGATGAGGATTTCGGGTGAAGTGCGCTTCCACCTTCGGCCTTATCGTCACTGAACATCAGGTGAGGTGAAGGCCAAGCACTATCCCGTTGTGCATAAAAAAAACTATATCCACTTTCTTTACGCACGCTTTTTTCTTGATAGATGTTCGTGCTACGGGTACGGAGGAGTTGGTCGAATAATGAAAAGTCACGGATTTTTAGTGATAACAGTCGAGTAGTTTTTTGTATCAGTTTTAAGTTTCGTAGAGATACATTCCGTTTAATTGTTTCACTCGTTTGACTTACGTCATTTTCTCACAGAGATGTTAATAATATACCTACGTCATACGCCTGTGAGTAACAAAGCATCAAAGTTTTTTCAAGAAATTCCTGCGCCACACACACACAAAATTCGTAATAAAAATGCAATAAAACATCTTTTAAAAATGTCGTCTAATACAGTATAGCTTATTTATGATGAGGTGGTCTAATAAAAAATTTAGTAATAAACACATCATGCGTTTGAGTATACTTTTTATTGTTCATTTAATATTCTTGACGCTTACTGTCATCCGCGTTTTATGGCCCTACATCCTGAAATGAATACTCTACAGTACAGCTAGCAGCACAGCAAGTTATACATAATTGACTTTCTCCAGTTGATCTTAAACCTTACAGCGTTGCTCGTTAAGTTCAATATTGGTTCAAAAAACGCCTCATTGTAGTATCATTAGGTTTTGCTGACTGTACACGCTTGTTTGATACCTTATGTTATTACTTGCAATCATAATATGTGTGTACTTATGTTGTTTACTCATGTTTAATACGAAATACGCGGTATTTTAAGCTTTAACATTTATACGGATTTGTTTCGGTTGTTAATTAAGAGAAATTTGATTCTTTACGAGTTTCGATTCAAATTATTATATTAATGAGTAAGTAATAACTTTGAAACAAATACGTCTCTTTTTATTAGGAAAATGAAAGGGAATTTAGAGTTGAATTAGGTACAGTCAGCAAAGTTATGACCTTAACAGTTTGAAAATAAATCGCTTGCAAGGGTAGAACGTAAAAGTTTGTTTTTACCTGCCTGCCTCCATTGTTTTTGTATAAAAGATGCCTTTGTGACTTTTGGGTAAATGCAAGACAATACAGACTACTTAATCTAGAAATGAACCTTAAGGCGGTACCCTGAGCGAAAGTGGCGCCGCGGTGAATTTTATTTAATATTATAATTCTAATACACAATTTTAATAATGTTTCTCGTGGAGATTTTAGGGCCCATGGTCTAGTATTTTTTGAGGGTATCACTACATGCCCTCGTAGTCATTCGTAGAAGTAGATAGCAAAACTGCTAAAAGTGGCCGTTTTTGACACATTTGCTATCTACTTCTACGAATGACTACGTGGACATGTAGTGATACCTTCTAAAAATACTAGACCATGGGATCTAAAATCTCCACGAGAGACATTATTAAAATCTTTTTCTATTAATAACATGTTAAATAAAAACCACTGAGGGCGCCACTTTCGGTCATACAACGGCCTTAAGATGTTCAGCTGATAGACACATACATACATATACAGGGTAATAACCCTAACAACCTCGCAGGAGTAGATTACTAACATCATAAACAACAACATTTGTTCTACGACTTTTCCGAAAACAGACAAAAAAAATCTACTCTCCATACAAATGTCCGAACAGCTGGTCGAGTTTTGTATGAAAAGTCGATTTTTTTTGTCTCTTTTTGGAAAAGTCGTAGAACAAATGTTGTTGTCCATGATGTTACTAATCTACTCCTGCGAGGTTGTAGGTGTTTTACAAATAACCCTGTTACTGTAGTAATGATCTGGATTTCATTTCCAAATTCGAATAGTCCCAAAGAAATCACAAAGGACTCTGTCACAAATTAGATCAAAACATCAGAAAGGCTAACAAAAAGACATCCCTAAATGAAGTTAGGTTGACAAGGGATTACTTAGCCGCATGAGGATCAGGAGGCCTAAAAAGGGCAAGATTGTATGAAATGTTTAAAGATTTGTAGCAAAACGTAGAATAGTGATTTTAATTTATGAAACATCTGCAATAATTTTCATATATGAATGTTTTTTGCGATTAATAATGTTTTTTGTTATAATTTTACGATTAGCAAAAGGAAAACACCCATAAAACATCTCGCCTTTTGGGCTTTTGTGCCTTAACAGAACAAAAACCATAACAATAGTTGCTTTTTTTTATTCCCAAAAATGTTTACAAAACTATTAGTCTAAGCCTGGGACTGAAGACAGTTTTTATTTGTAGTTAAAGCATTTAAAACTTTCAACGATCGGCCATCTTGTCTGTATTGAAAATGTTGCCACACAGTAAAAGTGCAGATCTAAAATAAAAATCGATTTCTGAGTATACCGAATCCGATTCTTTTGTTGATGGTCGACTATGTGAAATGAAAATAGTTTCATAGTCATGTTGAATTACATATTTGATTCATATGATTGTATTTGGATGCTTTCCTCGCGGAAACTTCTTAAGAAAAATAAAAATAAAACAAAGCCAAATAATCGATTTTAATATAATACCATCAATATAGTCACATTGACGGTGACGGAAGGAAACGTTTTAAGGTTGGCGGAATTGTGCTTAGACCACAGAGCAAGCTATTCATTAAGAAGAAAAAGAAGGTTTTGATTTTTTTAAAAAGCTCTTTTAAAAGATTAAAAAAACACTACTGTCTATCTTGTCAAGAAACGGCGGTGTATGTTAATGGGCGCATTCTGGCAGACAAATATTTAAGTCATCGGACGCCATAGAGTACATTTTAACCATGGAAAGTAAAATATTGAACATTCTATTCAAATTACTTTCCATGGTTAAAAATTACTCTATGGCGTTCGATGACTCAAAGATTTGTCTGCCAGAATGCGCCCATTGTCATCGTAAAGTCTGTCCATCCTTACTTGTCTTATATAGTAAACAATCTTTACCCAACTCTTTATTGAAATAATTATTTATAAAATACAACAAATGGTTTAGCACATATAGATTACGAAATAAATTGTTAATAAATTAACGACAATTTCATAAAGTTACTAACATATTTTTAAATAACGATTTAAGTTTAAAAGACGTATGACAACTGTCAAAAACTGTTTACTAAATAAGACAAGTAAGGATGAACAGACTTTACGTGATTATTTGGATATGATCGTTTGTTTTCTGTGCAATTTCCGAGTTGAGCTTAGTTCTTTGGTCATTTGTGTTTTGTGAGAGTGAACTGGACACGTAGTATTCTGTTGTGACAATTTACCAAGCTAAGTTAAGTTAGGCTAGGACCAACGGTTTAATGTGCCTTCTGATTCTGAAGCACGGAGGTGGAGAAAATAGTATTTTTTGGTCACCCATCCTGTAACCAACCCTTGCAAACAAGTCTGCCCCGCGGCGCTAACCAGCTGTGTCATCGAACTCCTCCCCTTAACTTGTTACTTATATTTTATTCTCAAAACAAGACGTTTACAAAAAACATAACCTAAAAAGGTTATAGAAAACTATAAATTATACTAGGTTAAGATATCAAAAACTAATTACTGATTTTAATTAAGGAATCTATCAGCTACTGAAATCAATTAAAATTATTAGGGCACAAAAATATTTAGAGTGAGATGTTGTGCTCTTAGAAAATGGGCAATCTCCTTTAAGATTGAGGAAATTAAATGCGCCATGTCACATACAATCTTATTTCTATAGTAATGGTTAGACGGTATGTCACATTTATAAATGAAAATTTGCTGATTTGTAGCAAAAATCCAATAAAAAGAAAACTATAAAATTGTAATATCAACTTTTGGAACACCTGCAGTATCCTTACTAATATTATAAATGCGAAAGTCCGTTTGTTTGTTTGTTTGTTTGTTACGCCTTCACGTCCTAACTACTGAACCGATCATCATGAAATTTTGCATACACGTTGTCAGGGGTACAGAAAAGGTCATAGGGTACTTTCATCCCGAAAAAAAGTATTGTTCCCGAGGGATAGCAAAAACCTTTCCACGCAGACGAAGTCGCGAGCGGCCGCTAGTATTTCATATTTTTGAATCGATTATGTTCATGTAGATAACATGAACATGTAGATAACATCAACATAATCGATACAATACAGTAATTTACTTGCAATCTTGCCTTTTTAGATATCCTGGAGTAATTTACTCCTGAATATATCCGGATACGGAAACGCTCGCAATTACTCCGGGACTTATAAGATTAACGATAGGGTGCTTCATCATATTAGCAAAGTTTGAATAACCTTATTAAGGCGTGAAAAGTCAATCTTACAGCCGTAGTATTGTATGGGGGAAATCATGACTTGTTCACACATGAATAACTTTTTAACAGTGGGTGCTGTTTTAAGTGGTTCGTAGCCTAATGGTGAATGAATGAATGAAAAAAAAATCTTTATTCAAATAAGCTCACATAATGAGCGTTTTTAAATCGTCAAATATTTTTTTACCCTACCACCCATTATGACGTCTTTTAGCTGACAAGAAAAACGGGCGCAAAAAACTTACTGTAGTATCTTGAGCTAAGCTATATTACCTGCATGTGTAATTAATTAATACACCATATGAATTTAGCACTTTTTATTTTCCACACGAAAAACACATGGGACTCGTAAGATCCCGACAACCAAAATTGACAGTTCTTTTTTTCTTAAAACTAGTGTTGCCATGCTTGGCACAGACACTATATGACACTCTCCCCTACTTAAAAAACCGACTTCAAAAAAACCTGCCTCTAAAAAGCAAGAAATAATATTCAAAACATTAGATACGCATTATAACGTCTATTGAAGTCGGGTGGGGTACGAACGTACCGTACGTACATACGGGAAGTACAACTTCTTTTTTTATTCTTAAATCCCCACCCGACTTCAATAGACGTTATAATGCGTATCTAATGTTTTGAATATTATTTCTTGCTTTTTAGAGGCAGGTTTTTTTGAAGTCGGTTTTTTTGTTTTTAAACAATTTTTAATTTGTTTATTTTTAGTGTCAGTGCCTTCTGTATTAGATAGTGTAGGTAAGTTTATTATTTAGGTAGAAAAATCGGCTCAGCCAAACGTGAGTTAATCGCGGAGAAACATACTATATACAGGTCAAACTGAGAACCTTATTTTTTTTGTAGTCGGTTAAAATGACTACACTAAAGGTATCCCCTTTCCAACACAAAAAACTTCATCTAATTCGGTTCATAAATAACAAAGTCGTCAAGGTAGTTGATGCAAAATCATAGTATTTTCAGGATTACTTGAAAACTACTCGACCGATTTAAAAAAAAATTAAATGGGACCATCTCGCAAGCAAAATCAATCGAACAAAAAAAGAATCATCAAAATCGGTCCATAAATGTCGAAGATACGCGCGAACAACGATAAAAAAAAAACATACAATCGAATTGAGAACCTCCTCCTTTTGTTGAAGTCGGTTAATAAAATAAACAATAACCTTCTTTAGTTAGTTGGTTACTAACATTTTATATTTTGACCACATTTAACAAGTTGGTTGACATGTCGCTTCCATTGCAGACCGTCCACCTCTACCATATAATATGTTACCCCTGGAACTAAAATCTCACAAATCTTTCCTAATGACCAGTCTTTCTTAGTTTTTCTTAAATCCCTCACCATTACTTTTTCCCCTACTATAAACGTTTTATAATTTTCTTTACTATTATTTGTTACTTTAACATGTTCAAAATCAATTTTAGCTATTGCTATGTTTGGTCTTAGCAATGAGAAACGACATCTCAACTCTCTCCCCAACATTAATTTTGCTGGGCTCTGGCCAGTAGTTTTATGTATGGTACATCTATAATCAAATAGAAATAAATTACAAGCATATTCAAGTTTTTTCCCACTTTCTACAATTTTTACAAAATGTGACTTAAATGACTCAACAAACCGTTCTGCCAGTCCATTTGTGGCTGGATAGTAGGGTGGGGTAAAAGTCTGATTGACTCCCACCATACTACAGAAACATTTAAATTCCTCACTAGTCCATGTAGGACCGTTATCTGTAACCAGATGTAAAGGATACCCATAACGTACAAAAATGCTTTTAAAGACTTCTATTGTTTTTTGGGCAGTAATATTACTCATAATAAATGCTTCGGGCCATTTAGAATATGCATCTATTATTACTAAAAACATTTTTGAATACAAAGGGCCCAAGAAATCAGCATGCAACCTATGCCACACCGCTGGCGGCTGTGGCCACATTGCTATTTTTGTTTTTTCTGGGTTTTTATGATTTTGTAAGCAATTGATGCAATTTTTTGTTATCTCCTCTATTTCCTTATCCATGCCTGGCCACCAAAAATATGATCTTGATATTTCTTTCATGCGAGTTGTTCCTAAGTGACTGGCATGCAATTCACTTAGAACATTATCTCTTATGCTCTTAGGCACCACCACCCGATACCCCCATAATACACATTCTTTCTCTACACTAATTTCATTTTTTCTTGTAATATATGGTTCATAGTTATCATCCAAATCATGTTTTGTTGGCCAGCCATCTCTACAGTATCTTAAAACATCACACAAAATTTTATCTTTTTTAGTTTCACTTTGAATAGTTTGCCAATTTAATAATTCCAACTTAGATTTATTAATATAGTTAATTGTGTTACATTCAAAACTTTTTTCAACTAATTCCGCATTTTTTGAAATTGTTTTCTTTACTTGTTGTGACTACACGTGATAAATAGTCTGCTGGATTATTTTTGGATTTGATATGTTGAATTTCATAATTAAACCCACTTAAAAAAATTTACCAATACTGTAACCGCCTCGCTGCCATTTTTGGTATGCCATATTTTGGTCCTAATATTTTAGTCAATGCCTCATTATCTGTTTGTAAAATGAATTTATGTCCAAATAAAAACTCATAAAATTTGTTCACCCCAAAAATTATTGCATATGCCTCTTTTTCTAATATCGGGTATTTCATTTGAGTATCATTAAATTTTTTACTTGCAAATGCCACTGGTTTTATGACATGATTTTTATCCCTTATAGATAATACAGCAGCTACCCCACTATCTGCAGAATCACAGGTTAAAATTATTGTTGAATTTTTGTCAAAGTGTGATAATGATGATGTATTTGCGAGGGCTTTTTTTATTTCATGGAATGATTGGTCACATTCTTCTGACCATTCAAATTTATTTTTCTTGAGGCAGTCATAAAGAGGCTTCAATATTATTGCCATGTTTTGTAAAAATCGGTTGTAATAGTTTACTTTTCCCAAAAAAGATCGAAGCATTTTTATACTATCTGGGCGTGGCAATGACAAAAGTGGTTCTATTTTACTTTTTATAATTTTTATACCAGTTTTGTTTACTTCAAATCCAAAAATTTCCAAGTTATCCTTAAAAAATTTACATTTATTCAATTTTAACTTCAGTCCTGAATCCTTAAGTCTTTGTAATACATGTTTCAACTTCTCGTTTGTTTCTGATAATGTTTTCCCGCACACATATATATTATCTATATACACAACAACATCTAACCCATGTAATTTTTGTGTTATCAACCTTTGAAATGAACCCGGCCCCGTGCTTACGCCGAAAGGTAAATATAAGTATTTGTAAATTCCCTCCTCCGTTACTATTGTCACTAACTCTTGAGATTCTTTGTCTAACGGAGCCTGTAAGTATGCTTCCTGCAAATCCAACTCGCAAAAATAACTGTTACCCTGTATCTTCATCAGAATATTGTTAACCGTGGGCAACGGAAAATGGTCGATTTGCAAATACTTATTAATGGTAACCCTATAATCACCGCATAAACGAACCGTTCCATCGGGTTTTAGCACTGGTACCACTGGAGTACCCCATTGTGAGTACTCTACTGGTTCAATTCGCTTATTTTCCACTAATATTTTAATCTCTTCTTTAACCTTGTCTTTTAAAGCAAATGGAACAGTTCTGATTGGCCGGAAAATTGGTTTTACATTTGGTTCAATCGATAAATGTATTGGTTCTCCTTTAAAATTACCCATACCTGGTTCAAATAAGGTAGAATAAGCACTTGTTATATGTTTTAATAACTTATCTTTAGAAATTTCTTCACAAACTTTTTGCTCAAACTTTGGAGGCCACAATTGTAATAAAGAGAGCCAATCTTTCCTATAATTTTTGGAAAACCATTTTTTACTACAAATAACCTTTGATTATTTATGTTGACAGACTGATAACTGACATTTAGATTTTCAATTACCCCTAATGGAGTTGAAGTGGACTGGTCAAAGTTTGTGAATATTACATTACGTTGTTTAATTTCTAAGTTAAGGAAATGTGTTTGTTTATCAGCTAATGTTATTGTACTCACATCTGCCCCAGTGTCCACTTCAAATTCCATAACCTTTCCATTTACAGTAACCTGTAATGTAGCTGATGGTATTTTATTTTTATCACTAAAATAAAAAATGTCAAATGTTTCAGTTCGGGTTTCAATGTTTTTCTCTTCACTGTTATCCCCGTTATTGTCTTCTAGACTTAAAGTTTCTACCAAATTCACGTTTTTCACTTCCACAGATTTAATTTTACCACACATTTTAAAGATATGACCCTTAACCCCGCACTCACTGCAAATTTTTTCCCGGAGTGAACATTGTGCTTTTATATGTCCATTTTTTCCACAACAGTAGCATGACATATTCTGTCTATTCATTGGCACAGTGGTTGGGCGGAAACCTCCAGTTTTATTTTTATTGAAGTTCTTCCCTTGTAACTGAAACATCTGTGTTTGTTCCTGTTCCTTTTCATGATTGAAAGCCAACTTATAAGCTGTTTATATTGTTTTTCCCAGGTGAGTTAGAACTTCCAACGGCTGATCCGCCTGTTTCAATAATTCAAATTTCACTGAATCAAAATAGGTTCCATTCAATAACCGCTCCTTTATTTCATCATTGAAATTTTTAAAATTGCAATTTTTGGATAGTTTCTTCAGTTCTACTATGTACTGATCGATTGTTTCATTCGATTTTTGACATCGTTTTCGGAATTCTGCTTGATGTAATGCATAGTTTTTTACTGGATGATAGTGTCGTTTCAGTTTTTCACATATATTTGCGTATGTTTCTTTGACGGGTGACGTCGGTGTGCATAAAGTTGTCAGCAAATCATAAACATTTGTACTTAGTTTTGTGATAAGTAGCGGTACCTTTTTTTCTTCAGCCACATCGTTTAGTAAGATGAAACATTCGAATTGTTGTTGATAAGCATTCCAATTATCACCAGTAAATATTTCTAAATTCGCAATTGAGGACATTGTTAAAACGCCGCTGCCGCCTTCGGGTGATCTGTCTTCCGTTTTAATGGCGTCTACGTACTCACGTAAATACTTCCTAATGTCGTCGATGGAATTTGTATCCAAAAAAATATCTTTCCGAGCTAGTTTATTAGCTATTCCTATCAACTCTTCTTTAGTATGCTCTTGTATGCAAGCTTTTTTTCTTTGCTGGATTAATCTTTCGATTAAATCCATAAGTAACCATGCAACAAAATGTCGGAACACAAAATAGATAGTTATAGGTTATGTTCTCTCTAGTAGACGGATACAATCACGCGCAGTGGTCCGTTCTTGATAAAATCGTCGCCAATGTAGTATCTTGAGCTAAGCTATATTACCTGCATGTGTAATTAATTAATACACCATATGAATTTAGCACTTTTTATTTTCCACACGAAAAACACATGGGACTCGTAAGATCCCGACAACCAAAATTGACAGTTCTTTTTTTCTTAAAACTAGTGTTGCCATGCTTGGCACAGACACTATATGACACTTACCAGCTTTATCAAATGGAACGATATTTACAAATATGTATATCGTTTCCAGACTTTAACAAAGATTAACAAATAAATTAAATTATAATTAGATCATTACTTAATGAATTACAAATTTTCTTAATCAATTTACAGGGTTCAAGCTAAATTCAAAGTTTGAAGTTATTATTCAGTCTAGACTGTTACAAGAGAGAAAAAAAAACTTTACAATTCTATATGCGTTAAGATAGGTAGTCAGAAGCAGACCCATTCCCACTGGCAGCACCTGTTCACGGGCATGACGCATGAACCAGCCATCGCTTCGCTCAACCATATTTGAGGGAACGTAACGACCCGCCTCACGCGACACCACCGCAGAAATGATTAAAGAGAGCATGACATACTAAGGCTATCCATGTTAAGGCATCGAATTGAAAACTAATATCCAAAAGCTTTTCATAGGCAATATTTATGTTTTTTATATTTTACTTTCTAAAATCAGCATTTATGTATTTTACAATACATAAGTACTGACTATAGAAAGCAAAAATATTGCAATTAAATAAATCAAAACAAGGTAAGTTATTATGGTATATATGTTTCGAGTAAGAAGTGCCATACATACAGACAATATAAAACAGATTTTTT
The DNA here is from genome assembly GCA_943789525.1 of Agriphila geniculea. Classification (NCBI taxonomy): domain Eukaryota; kingdom Metazoa; phylum Arthropoda; class Insecta; order Lepidoptera; family Crambidae; genus Agriphila; species Agriphila geniculea. The sequence continues at coordinate 11,328,817 of OX038890.1, read as the reverse complement.
ATATACGACGCCCTTAATACAAGCAGACAGAAGCAGACCCATTCCCACTGGCAGCACCCGTTCACGAGCATGACGCATGAACCAGCCATCGTTTCGCTCAACCATATTTGAGGGAACGTAACGACCCGCCTCACACGACACCACCGCAGAAATGTTTAAAGTGAGCATGACATACTAAAAAGAAAAAAGGTAAAAAGGAACCCTTATAGATACGAGATGTCTGTCTGTCTGTTCGTATGTCACAGCCACTTTAATGTGCGGGGTGTCTATAGATAGGTCTTTAAAAGAATGACAATTTGATCTGTATATTTTCTACTTTGAAATCAGTTAACGCAATGTGTACAAAATTGACATGGTTTGCTTGTCAGGGCCCAGAGCGAGCGACACTCTTGTTTTAATACCCTACAGTAGTCGATACCACACAACGACCATACACACATAGAAAATACATTTTCATGACATCGGACCTTAATTACTAGTGATGTACAAGACTCGAGGCCTCAGAGTCCTTTTGTATAAAGCTCGGAGTCGTTTTACAGGGTTCGCCTCGTTTGTATGAAGCTCGACGACTCGGGAGTCTTTTTCAGAGCTCGAGCCTTTTTCAGAGCTCGGCTGATTTCGAGGATTTTTCACGGCTTGAGTCTTTTTCGGCGCAATTGTTGTGATGGGCTGCTGATAAATGAGGATAAGTAGAGCTAAAGCACAATAGATTAAGCATCTACGGTGCTCTTTATGACATAAGACATTAATCTTTTTAAGTTCTAATTTTGGAGACTAGATTCAGATTTTCAGGGCTCTGTGAGCTCGATACTCGATAGGCTCGGCTTTTATATTATTACTAGCGGCCGCCCGCGACTTCGTCTGCGTGGAAACTTTTTTTGCTATCCCTCAGGAACAATATTTTTTTTTCGGGACAAAATGTAGCCTATGTCCTTCTTTATACCCATGACAACGTGTATGCAAAATTTCATGATGATCGGTTCAGTAGTTCAGACGTGAAGGCGTAACAAACAAACAAACAAACAAACAAACAAACAAACGGACTTTCGCATTTATAATATTATAGTAAGGATTATTTATTATTAAAGTGATAAACATAAACTCTAAGCTTTTATGAGGCTCGCGTTCATTTTAAAACTCGAGTTTTTTTGAAGGTTCGAGTTCTTTTGATAGGTTCGAACTCTTTTAAAGCCTCTAGGCATGGCTCAGAGAGACGTGTCTCGGCTACAAGCCAACCGAGCTCACCGAGTCCTGCCAATCCGCCTCGAGGCTTCAAAAGTAGAACTCGAGACGTCTCGAGGTTTGTATTGTACACCACTATTAATTACGTCCACAGCACCTACGGTTTCTCAACTAAGAGAAATTTCATTAAACAAGTAAAACATTGAATTAGTTGAACTCGCCCCAGGAAAAGTTATTATGGCGACAGTAAATGAAACTGGACATCTGTCGCAATTAACTTTGAAGTATTGTACAAATGCCGACTGCATTTCACGGGACAGACATTAATGAGAATTCAACTTACCATCATCTGATGGAAATAACTAGGGACAAAATTAAATATTTGGACTATACATTAATTATATCGATCATAGCATTCCTATTAACGATATTCCCTCTCGTAAAGATATTTTTAAAATTATTTGTGGCAGTTTATGAATTTGGAAGATTCTTCTAACACCTTTTATTGAAGGCATATTTTTGGAAGTCTTTTAAAAATATTATACTTAATTAAACAAAAATATGAAGTAAATAAAGAGTAATTCTTGTAATTTTACCCACTAAAGAGAAATTAGAAGAACAACATTTGTTTCAGAAAGTATTCTAATTATTATAATAACACCTAAACTCGAAACCACTAAAACAATTTGCATATTTTGACAAAGTTTAGAAAAGCAAAGTTTGTATTGGAAGGGGCGTCCCGGATGAATCTATAATTTCATTGCTTGTCACGTTTGATCAAAGCCTACGCGACTATTTGAATACTGGGACATTCGCATTTCACTGTCAGCCTCGGAACTCAATGAAGGCATTAATTGTTTTGCCAAATAAATTAATACTATTTTGCTTTTAGCTTCAATTTAGTTTAATTCGACAGTTTAGAGGCATTATTTTATGAAATCTTTTTGATATTTTAATAATTAATATTTAGATCTAAGAGCATTGGAGATTTTAAATTTCCCAGCACCTGACTGAATATTTAATTCACTTGACCAATTACCTAGTGGTTGCAATGCAACCAATCTAGCAATTAATTACATATTGTAATGATATTAAACCACAATAACGTCGAGCAGTATTGGTATTGGTATTGGTGATGGGCTCTTTTTTCCGCATTTAGAATCCCATTTGGTCCGTTATGCGTGAACACAGCATTGGTATGGCTAGTCAAGCCATCCCAGCTCCTTCCAGAAGCACAGAAGCCTCGCAAACGTCGAGCCGTACAATAGCTTTTCAATTCAGTAGGTAGGTACCCTTAGCACGATCAGTTTTTTCCAAGTACCTACTTGATTTATTTTTTTCCTGTGCTTTCTCAGTTTTTAGTAATGTGGGGAACAAGACTTTACATTGATGTGGGGCGAAACAGGAAAATTTTGGAATGTGGGGCCTTTGGGGCAAACGAGAAACAAATCGTTCGTGCTAAGGGACACTTATAAGTTATAAGTGTCGCTCTAATTATTGTTCAATAAGGTCCAGTCATACTAAATGAACACAATAATTGACACGACATAGTAGTAAAATTAAGCTTTTAAGGGTCCATAATAGGATAACATACACAAAATACACTTTAACGTACTGTGCAGTTGCTTCAATAACTTTTTTTCAAGAAAGATATTTGTGCTAAAGATAATGATGAAAAAACAACGAAAAACATCGAAAAAGTGCAGAAGTGAGGTTATTTTCCATACGTAAAGAAAAAGACAGAGACAAATGATTTTGCATAGCCGAGCCTTAAAGTAAATGCATTTCATAGTAATGAAAAAAAAAACTATGTCAAATATCAAATCGTATGACAAATCAGTTTTGAGAGTAAAATATAAAATCTCATTCTCTGATCTGAATCCTATTCAACTGAGAAAATCAAATTCTGTTTCCATTCGGAATCGAATAAAATAGAATCGTATTGTGTGCTTTCTATTTGAATCAGCGAACTAAAAACTATAGAAGTGTATACCTAATTGCAAATAAATATTGCGTAAAAAAAATGGCACCACGGGGCCGAAAAAGTACAACCCGCTCAGCTTTAGTCGGGCCAGCTATACAAATTATTGTCGCTACTAAGCAACCAATGCTCAGACGCTTTGTGCTGCATAATTAAATGCCATTATTTTTAGTTCCATCCACTTAGTTGTACTTTTCGTGTGGTGCCATTTTTTGATCGCAATACTTGATCCATAGATTTTAGTTCGCTGATTTTTGAACTATACTAGCATACGATTTATTCTGTGCACGACCAGTAACGAGTTTTTAGTGGTTTTGTCATAATATTTTTATTACAATGACTTAGTGTTTATTTTTATTTGTCAATAACATTTAGACAATTGGCTAAATACAAGCGATAACCAAAACTACAATATTACCTTCAGTCTCAGAAGATCCATCGGCCAGATTCACAATGGATCTAGTTAGATCTTTTTCTCATTAGATCTATTTTTAATAAAAAAATATCTAATGAGACCTTAAATCTCAGAGATCCATTGAACATATCCATAATGGATCTAGTGAGAGGTTCTTTTCTCAGTTGATCCATTGGTCAAATCTAGCGAAGCTTTTTTCTTACGACCGACCCGTAGTCACGTCACACCACTACCACACCAGTGTGACTACGTACAAAAGTACTAAAAGGAGAAAAGTAACATACAATTATAAACTAGGTCTTTTGACCATATCTCATATTTTTTTACTATCATTACCTATTTCGTTGACTCCAGCGATTTTTTTTGAAACCTCGTTCTCATATTGAGAAGATTCCGGAGTACACGTACTGAACTGAAACTACTCAAAATACAATTTGCAAACGCAAACCCGAAGCTTATCAAGTGACGGAAATAGAGCTACACCGAGTGTTATATACCTATATGGATTGCAATGTGTCTTTGCGGTCACACGATTTGTGTACCTAGATGGTAAACGGCAACGACTTAGAAGTAGGTTAGTAGAAAAAAAAACTTAAGCAACGAGTATGTATTATTTCACTAAACAGAACATTAAAAATATTTTGCTATATGATGATACAGCCTTTTCAAAGAGTGACCGTAAAGCTCCGCCTTCACTGCATTGGAATGGAAGCGAAGCGTACGGTGCGGACGGATTTGTTGCTCGATAAATCGAGATCTAAAGTGTGTGGTCAAATTGCAACCCACTTGATAACCCACGTAGTAAACTTCATAAAATCTAACTTGTATATTGACTTGTATATCACTCATCGTTTTATGGTTTGTTCAAAAATGTTCAACACAGATACCGTGAACACTTTTTGTCAGAGTGTATTTTATGAGTTTATGACTTCGAAAGACAAAACTCACAGTTTATCATTGCGGCTAACTTGATTGCGACAGAAGATGACTGCGATTATCATCATGTCATAGCAACTGAACTCCAATGCGACGCATCCCACTCCGATATAACGCCACTGCGACAACTCGAAAAAGCAATTTGTTCTGGATTCGTCATGCTGACTCGTCGTATTCCAGATTCGCCGTATTCCAGATTCGACTTATACAGAGACGGTCCAACAGTGCAACAAACTGTAGGTAGTGCTTATATTCTGTACCTTCGGAGTACCTACCATACCATAGGGTGTTGAAAATAACTTTTAGAAATTGAAAAGGAGGAAGTTATTTATTCCTCGGGTTTTTTTAAACCGATTTGAAAAACTGACACACAACAGGGGTCGAAAAAAATATTGATAAAAAGTATAAAATAAATTTATCCCGTAAAGATTAAAATTTGTAGTCCTATACCCTTTATTCTAAGCCTATACCACAGCACAGTCTTAATACTACTAATACCAATAGGTATTATCTATATTTAACCTTTTGTAAAAAAAAATATATTTCAGACGACTATAAAAAGTAATTATGAAATTGCAGTCACTAATGAAAATTAAAAACGGCAACTTTTTAATTTCCCAAAGTGGATACGACTTTGAAATCACCTTCGTCGCTTGGTTTTAAGCTGACGCTAGCTAGAAGCACAATATAAAAAGTAAATAGAAAAGGCGCTCGGAAAAGCAGATTTCCGTGCACGCACACATACACATTCTTTACAGACAATCTCAGGCCAAACCAGCAGGCTTTTTACATGAAAACACTCGCGATCTTAGAGCAAGACGGGTCAGGACGAAGCCGCGATGCTCGAAGCTCGGCGACAGCCGACGATGTTCTTCCCACTCCGTGACACTATAAACTCACGAATAAGGTTCAATATCAAGTAACTTGAACGACGAATCTTGTCATATTTTTGCACTGAAATGATTTTTTTTTTATTTAACTGGACTGGCTGTCTGTATGATTTGACAGCTAAGTTTTTGTGCCTATTTGAAACGCCACTAGCGTGCGTCTAAAGAACTAATTTTGACGTACAATATGAAAATGGTTGCCGTGATGGTCTCTCCAGACTTCAGCGCCAAAATGGCGGAAATGAAATAGGCACAAAAACAGTTTGACATAAGCCTGTCCAGTGTAAATATATGCAGGTCAGTGGATTTTTGTGATTCTTTTGATGTAAGTAATGGGCTTGCTGACTATATTGAAGCTGTTACCAAGGAGTTTATTTCCTCTGTGCCCGTGACTAGCGTGTTCAATGAGGGCTTATCAAAATGACAAAAAACTGTAGGCTCGATAGATGGCGTTCAAAAAAATGTATGTGTCAATGTGGTTTTTTTTACTAAGCTTCGAAGAGTACTCAGGTAGGCAGGCAGATGTAACCCTAAAATGTTTCTCTTTAGGCAGATGTCAGCCAGCGAGCGCCTCTTTGGTACAGGCCGTTTATTTTTAAAAGCCAATTTCGACACTACTCTTTCCATCAACGCCATCTAGTGAGGCAAATAGTTACTATTTTTGTTTTTTAAATGCCACTTTGAAAAGCCCTCATTACGGACTGAGCGTACCTTCTGTTAAAACACACTTTTTATTCCGTACTGTAACTGAAACCCTACAAACGACTGTCTCTCGTTTGTGTGATAAGATAACCATTGAACCCACCATGACCTTTTTTATGAGAAAAAAAAGGTCAAACCATATTGGCGTGAAAATTGAGAATGTAAAACCCGACCTTGCCTCGAAAAGGGTTTATGTTGCAAGTCAAATATTATGTACTTAGTTATTTCAAAACAGGTTAACACATTTTTTAATGCACAACGGTATAGTGCTTAGCTTTCACCTTACCAAATGTTAAGCTTTGTCCAGACTAGTCCATTTTGGCGTATCAGATCACCGTATCTTTAACATACGTCGTTAGTTTGGTTGGGCGTGCGTTGAAATAATATCAACGCACTCCCAACCAAACTAGCGATGTATGGTAAAGATACGGTGATCTGATACGCCAACATGATACAAGTGATGATAAAGCCGAAGGTGGAAGTACACACAGAACTACACAGGTACACCCGCAATCCTCATCAATTCGTGGGGCAAATTTTTTTTTTGGCCCCCTAGCATGACCACCTAAACGTTTGACTGTCTAAAGTCAATGGATTAAAACTCTATATCACGCGATAATATCATGTTTCGGTGGTCATGCCAGGGTAGCTGGTTTAATTTAGTAATAGAGTTGGTATATTATACATGTTCCGGCTAACACCCGAAGTGCGGCTAAACCTAGCTAAACCTAGCAGATCGGTTCACCTAGTTTTAGCCAACAGCTATCGGCTACACCTAGTTTTAGCCGGCTAAAACTAGGTTTAGCCGCACTTCGGATATTAACCGTAACATATATACAACAATTCTTTTCCACTTCTTTCTGTCAGGTCTCGGTCTATCATACTTCTATGAATCAACGTTTAAAAATATACTTTTTTATCAGTTTTACCACCAAAACATTCTGTTATGTTATATCTTTAAATCTATTTAGATATGACCTTACCTTTTGATAAACAATATGCTCATTAAGTAAATATCTTCTTTATACGAACAATTGCTTCATAAAGCAATCGTACGAATAAAGAAGATTAATGAGATTTAAAGAGATATTTAATATCGCCATCGCTACATGTAGCTATATGATTGCGCTTCACCCCCTTTCTTATGGCATGCTATTACGAGTAACTGATCCATTCATAGTAATAGGTAGACCTACTTTTATTTTTAGAATTCCGTACCCAAAGAGTAAAAACGGGACCCTATTACTAAGACTCCGCTGTCTGTCTGTATGTCTGTCTGTCACCAGGCTGTATCTCATGAACCGTGACAGCTAGACAGTTGAAATTTTCACAAATTATGTATTTTTGTTGCCACTATAACAACAAATACAAAAAACAGCATAAAATAAATATTTAAGGGGGGCTCCCATACAATAAACGTGTATTTTTGCCGTTTTTTGGTACGGAACCCTGCGTGCTCAAGTCCGACTCGCACTTGGCCGGTTTTTTTATTTTATTTATTAATTTTAGGAAGACTATTGACTAATTAATACATTCTAATACATAAAAAATAGCAACAAAGAGTCATTTATAAGTCTCCACTTATAGAAATAAGATGTATAGTAATGATACAGTTGAGTTAAAATAAGTTACAATTTATAGGCACAACACTGGAATGATTAAACTATTATTGATATGTGCAGGTTTTTATGAACAACACAAATAACTGAAATGCACCAAAATCACGATTTTTACACAGGTCACTTCTTAACGAGGATGGATAAGTAATTGAATCGTTCGTAAATAATAAGGGAAAATATGAAGAAAAAGATAATAATATTATTAATATGTAACTTTTATTGAATTACATCAATATTCAACAACATTTACTACATTATACACAAATTTAAATTTTACTAATATGTAACTGTATTAAAACTACACCCAATATTTAATTTTAATCTTTTTACTTCAATTTTAATTACATACCTATTATATATTTTTTATGGCAATTCTAGAGGTGCGCAGGTGCAATGACAATTTGTCCCTTATTTGTATTCTATAGTTGTATTTTAGTTTAAATTATGCTTAAACTCAATCTCGTTAATCATCTTTGTTACTCAATAAAGTGAAGTAGCTATATGATCCTTTTAAAATCTGTAAAGTAATTATAATTATGTTATTTAGCATCAATTATTCGAATATAAAAAATTATAAAACTTTAAATGTATTTTTTTTTATTCAATATGTGTAAAATTAAATAAACGGACAATGGATAGACAATAATAACTCGTCATTACTGGAGCACAGGCGTGGAGGACGAAAAGGGCCCTGTTTAATAACGTGACAATTTGTCAATTGTCATGACTAGAGACTGGATTATATGCAAATGCATATTGCATATGAATTCGCATATTTTACCCCTTTTCAGTAGTAGTTGCATATTTTGGCAAAAAAAAATCATGCATATTTACGCTCTATCTTATTCATCGTTGAGATGTCTAACATGTCCAAACAATGGCACTCAAAATTAAATTCTGCCCAGTCTCCATGCTTCAGTGGACGTAGAACGGTCCTTTCTACTTATAAATATATATTAAGCGATCATAGACACAATTTGTCTTCAGAACATTTGGTACAGTACTTAGTAGTATACATTTTAAAAGGTAAATTTCAATGTCAAATAAATTTTGTAATTGATATTTTCGCAAATACGATTGTTATCGTTGAGTAATAATACCTTTTCATAATAAAAAACCTTATAAACGTCGTTTTTATTATTTCATATTGCATATTTTGGCCCTTTTTATGGATTTTCGTGCATATTTTAGCTATTTTTCTTGCATATTTGCATGCATATTTTGGGCTTTTTATGTTGCATATTAATCCGGTCTCTAGTCATGACAATTTGTTTGATATTGCAGTGTAGCTATGAGTAGTTTGTTCTACTTTTAAATTGGTTGACGCAACAATTATAAAATTGTCAGGACAGGTGACAAATTGTCACTTAATAGTATCAATAAAAAAAGTCACTAACAGAAATTTCATAATAAAGAAAGTGTTCTTGTTATCAGATATGTATTTTAAATACTTACAGCAATGAAAGTAGCGACGTTAAGCTTGGTGAAAGGTCCAGCAGTGAACACAATACTGTTTCGCAGCTGTCCTCCAAGAAGTAACACGCAGCGACGCACACGCACATTCTGAGACCACCAATTACTGGCGTACACTCCATCGTCAACTTGACAGCTCTGGCAGCAAGGAATTAAATTAAAACCAAAGAGCCTTTTCTCATTTTTCGGTGCAGCATCAATATGCTCTATATACGCGGTAGGTACCTACCGAAAGCATACCGAAAGCCTACTGGCCCCGTATTACAACCTCTTAGAAACTGCCAGTTTTCTGAATGGCTATCAATGTGTCTCTTTTATTTTCTATTGGCTCCGTCTTTATGCTCTAAGGGCTCCGTGCACGCTTTTAGCGCCACCTAGCGTGTTGCAACTTTGTTGGCTCTGACCTGACCGTTTTGACGTTTTGATATGTAATGGCGGCATTGTGATAAAATGTTAAAAAATACTATACATATTGTGTTATTAATGCAAATTTCAAAATTACTGTGATTTGAGTGGACAAAGTGTTGTGAAATCATTTTTGGTCATTTAAATTAAATATGGCAAGTAAGATCTATTCAAAAAGAGTGTTTTATTTTGGTTATATCAGGGTTTTTTTTACTTCTTTTTTAGTTATATATTTTGTAAAACAAGAGGATAAAGCTACTTTAATAATTTTACTAAGTGATAATAAACATATATAATTATTCCTGTATCGCTAATAATAAATTAAATATCGTTTTCAAACAGATTACAGAGGCTTCATTATTTCTACTTTTTGCCACCATGAGCGCTGCGATCGATTATTATACCTTCGCACCCTCCCAATACAGCGTGTAAAGCGCGTAAAGAGATGTAAATATAGCAATTTATAAACCTGACAAGTTTTAAGATGTTGTAATATCCCCCCTGGAAACCAATATTCAATAGAACTTTCCTGATTTTGTTGAGCGGTGCGACATCAGCACGACTCGGTACAGTTTCTGTACCGAGTCTCTACCGTACCGATGCTGCGCCGATGAGAAAAGTGCCAACTATTACTATTCGACCACTATGGTCGAACGGTCTGTTCACCGGTTTTCATGATGTTGCATCTCTGTGGGCCTAGGCTCCATTCCAGGCTGGGTAAATTTAGAAAACAAACATTTCTACATTGTTTTTAAACTTTCAGATTTTTTATGCATTTACAATGCTATTTTTAAATTAAGATTATTAATACAATTGAAAAATATTAGATAAAATCGACTCACCCGTAGCAGCTCAGACGGGACTCAAACCCGCACCCTTAGGATTCCAACCCAATGCACTAACCAATTATGCTACCGAGTCGCTACCAGGATTGGCGAAATTTTCTAATACTTTTCACGTCTCCGCTGTAGGCCAGCGCCATCTCATCAATGTGAAGTGAATTACTTCGACATTTGAAAGCAACACCTTTGCAGGTGCTAGACAAATCAAGTAAGATGAAATAGCCATATAATTTTTAAACTTTTAGGTTTTTTATGCATTGCATGCATTGGTTAGAGCATTGGGCCGGAATCCTAAGGGTGCGGGTTCGAGTCCCGTCTGAGCTGCTACGGGTGAGTCGATTTTTTCTAATATTTTTCAATTGTATTAATAATCTTAATTTCTACATTGTCTATTATTCTCTTACAATTTATATCCAAGAACTTTAAATTATCTCTAGTTTAAAGTTCTTGTCTATACCTATTTACGAGTACCTTACCATAACCAACACTTCGTTGCTATGCCAGCAATAGAGAAATAACTGAGCTATAAGCGCCATTAGATATTCGGCGAGCCAAATTCTTTGCATGGTCGTCGTTCCTTCCTGTAAAATATATTCATTTAAGGCAAAGCTTAGTTATACACTAATATTGTTCGTAATATGAGTCGAGATCATTTTGCTCCTTTAAAAAATACGAGAACATTTGTCAATAACTAACCTTAGTACAAATAACTCTACGTACGTACACTTTCATTTGTACTCAGACAACAAGTCAAAGTTTGCTTTAACGTCATGAGATAAAGTTGATTTTTGTCAAATATTAAAGTATTTCGGTATATTTGAATACGCAGATCATGCACGTGTAAGAAAAATCAAGACGTAAAAAAACCGGCCAAGTGCGTGTCGGGCCACGCGCCATAGGGTTCCGTAGTTACCTTATACCATACCATATTTAATACCACCTATAATTTTTCGTATGCAAAAATAACTTTGTTTTTCACAGTGTTGGTATGAATGACAAAGTTATATTTGCGGTTTTGGAAAATGTGCTATATCTCAAAAACTGATTACTATATCTCGTTCAAACTAATTTTGGTTGAAAGTGTTTATTAAGATCTACAGCATATATTTTTTTTAGATTTTTCACTCTCTTATTTCAAAAGTTAAAGGGGGGAGGGGGGGGGACACATTTTACCACTTTAGCGGTGTATATCTTTCAAACGGTTGACTTTGAGAAAAAGTTGTCTTAGAAACCTCAATGTCATTTTTAAAGACCTATCTATAAACACCCAACACGTGTTGGTTTGAAGAAAATTTTTTTTTGCAGTTTCAGTTCCATGTATGGGGAGCCCCCCCCCCTTAATCTTTTATTTTTCTTATTTTTGTATTAAATTCGGTAACCGGTTAACAGAATACATCTACTTACCAAGTTTCAACTGTGTAGTCTTAATACTTTGGGAATAAAGTGGGTGTGACATACGGACAGAAAGACAGACAGACAGACATGACGAATCTATAAAGGTTCCGTTTTTTGCCATTTAGGTTACGGAACCCTAAAAAGCACTTGAAAGTATCAAATATAATGCGATTCGTTACTCATTTGTTGTTTTTCTCAAAAAATATTTTGGTTTTGTTCTATTATTGACCTAATAATAGAATAAAGTAATAACATATCAATGTCATAGTGGCAGAAAAACACATTATTCCTTAGTAATATTAAGTCAAAATATACTCGTATTATGTCACTGGAACTTATTGTCTCGGAAAATAATAATATGGTCTCAGGAGAATGTAATCTCTGATATTAAACATTATTCAATTTCAGTTTTCTTATGGAATTACATATTCTTAAGATAGGCATTATTTAGCCCAGGGAAAGCATCACTCTAAAAACCACGTAGGTACCAATTAAGTTACCCCTATTATATTTAGGTACATATTTCACTCTGTTAAATCACGCCTAAAATAGGGTATTTGACAACATTGAAAATATACTGCAAATTGTGGCCATCCTAACAGATAATGGCGTAAAAAACATATTATAGACTAAATTAAGTCTATTGATTGATTAATTTCACCTAGAAAAATGCAATAATTTTTGAATTTTTTTCTGTGGCAAAAACGCTCTAAGATTACTTACTGATGACGTCACTTGCCTGTAAATAAATATGGCTTCAGGCGTTTGACACGACCATAGACTTAGGATCCGCGATTGATGGCTGTCAAATGGCTAAGGATATTACAATGTTTACAGGCTTGTGACGTCAACAAGTGACGTTTCCAGTGCCATAGCGTTTTTGGCGCGGTTTTAAAATTTTAAACTTAAACATTGATTTTTAATAAAATACATTGATTTTTTCAGAAATATCAATGTGGTTCGCTTATTACGTAATAAGGAATAATTAAAAATGGTTTTCCAAAATTAGTCAAATAGCCTATTCTAAATTAATAAAAATAAATAGGTAGGTACCTACCGTTGTCATCTGTATTGCACTTGCGCAGATCATTAACGAACAAATTATCACATACAAAAACATAACTGGTGATAAGAGACTATTCATAACCTTGGAATATCTGAAATCAATATTTAATTGATTGACTGAAACTTAGGTAAAAAATTAATATCAAAAATATAAAAAAAATACTTCATCAGAAGCATGTGATGATGATGACATTCTGCAATCTTTTCCACCACATATTTCCCATTTCGGTCCTCATCATCGAACAATCTCGAACAATTTATACTTAACAATTTGAGTTGCCCAGCGAAAAAGGTCATTAGTACAACTGCATTAGAGTCATAAGTTGCTACAACACCTCCTCCATAGAAACAAATTAGAGTATGTTCCAAAACTGAAAGCCAATATCCAGAGCCCCTAGATCTGTCGAAAGGTAGCCAAGAGCTCATGATTTCTGGATATGGCTGAAGACCTGCCTTGATGCGTTCTCTGCCGTCTTTTGATGACCAATACGCGGCTAGTGGTGCCAAAATAACTGTAGTTTTTACAGTAGCAGCGACCAGGACCCAATAAAAATAAGTGACACGTCTCGAATAGGCAGTATATTCACCAATCACTCTGTTAGTAACCTTATCCTTTTGCGACAGTTGCTTTTTCTCCAATTTCGACACATACTCTATAATATCTTTCCAAAAGTCTTGCCAAATGACGAAAGTAGCCGCCTTAACGACACATACAGTACTCAGCATAGTAAAGGAGAGGTTTCTCAGGGCTAAATTTAAGTCGGATCTGATGATCCACAGTTCCACATACTGGCTTATAGCAAATAATGTTGCAATAAAATGCACCGTGCAGTATATTTTGGAACTGATGCCGCGTTTTGGTTGCCAAATGCCCCATTTTGTTAAACCCCATAAGTTTGGCCCTAATAAAGGGTGATCTTCATTTTCCAAGTTGCTTAAAAATGTACACAACATTATTGACACTACGTGAAGCCACTTATAAATAGAAGTAGGAGGAAGTTGGATTTTTATTGTAAATATTTTTCTATAAATAAATAATGAAGTACTGTGCAATAGCAGCTGTCGAAGCATGTCACAACAACTGCTTTACTTGCACGAAATAGGTGCAAAACAAGTCTCAAGATAATCGAAGTTTAATGTAGCAGATAGTTTTTGTTACTAATTTTAGGATACATTTTGTGGTACAAATTTTTTCAATGTTAGGACAACAATGGTATGTACTCGTAAACATAAGTTTTTAACCTACTTATTTCAAGTGGCTACAAATAATGGGATTGCATGGTTTCAATATTGTGTTCCTGTGGCCTTCTTCCGGCTCCATCATCAGACCCTGGACCTCATTTCCAATCAGAGTACTTGTCAAGACGATTCTAACAAGCCCAAACTCGTTATAGTTGTTATAGTTATGGTTTTATTACAGAGTTCTTGTGGCCTTCTTCCGGCTCCATCATCAGATTAGCTCAATAACACCATAATATCGCATTGTCTTCCAGTTATGATCAATGTTAAAAGTTTCAAGTCTCTAGCTCATCGGAAAGCTAGTATAAAATCATTTGCTTGGACAAACAAAGAAACAATCAGACAAAAAGATATTAATTTTTCAAATAGAAAAAAACATATATTTGAAAAATTTATATCTTGTGTGTTTAATATTATTTTCCCACTTTGGTTGGAGCCAGTAAAATTATATGTTATCTATCAGTACTTACATAAATTAGACATAGATGTCAAGCCAAATGTACAACATGGAAATCTCAAAACCCCTAATTTTCCTTTGATTTGACAAATTGGTGCGAAATTAGTGAGTAGCTTGTTTTGCTTGCTTTGCTTGTTTTGACACTTTGATAGATACTTGTTTGCGAATTTGATTTGATGTAATTAGGGTTTCCGAAAATCAATACTTACTAATAATTTACTAATGATTAACTGGCTTTCGCAAGTTTCTTTATCCGCATGATAGTATAGATTTTACAATTTGTTTATTACACGACTGCCCAAAAAAGGAGTGTATATGTGTTCAGGGTTCATGTATGTTTGTGGGTATGTGAGTTTCTTTATTCCACCATAACTTTTAAATGGCTTAACGGTTTTAGATGCATGGGGTATCGTTAGAATCCTTACATCATTCCGAGTGACACTGGCTATATTTATTGTGGAAAAAGTTAATATGGCGACTGTACGACGCCACTTTCAAATGTGGTAAAAATATTTTTTTCTTCAATTATTACAATATGGGCATCAAATGAAAGGCCTTAATGATTACATTCCAAAACTATATAATTTTTCACTAAAATGTGTGAAATAAAAATAAATAAATTAAAAAAATATTAAAAACACGACTGCCCTGCCAAAAACGAACTAAAAAGTTAAAATAACAAGTGTCATTGCAGTCTTTGATTAAAAATTGTTCCACAAAATGGTCCCCCGACTGCAATAACACTTGTTATTTTAACTTTTTAGTTCGTTTTTGGCAGGGCAGTCGTGTTTTTAATATTTTTTAAATTTATTTATTTTTTTCAAACTTTTTTATACTATACACTTCTAAGACTACCGCGCGTACAGTTTTATTATTACTAGTTTATTGTGCAAGTAATCTGAAACTTTGTGTTTTAATCGAATTATATAGGTACGTAATACTTTCTTGTTTCCGAAATTTAAAAAATTTCAAAACCTACTTAATAATTCGTCCAAGTTACCTACTAATGAAAAGTAAGTAGATACTTTCAAATAATTTCTTGGATCTTCCTATATTTTAAAATCTGTATTTTTAAACGTAGTCAAATAACCAAAAGACGTGCAAGGTAAATACAGGGCCCTAATTAATAACGTGACAATTTGTCAATTTTCATAACAATTTAGCTTACATTGCGGTGTAGCTATATGATTAGTTTGTTTTATTTTCAAATGGTTGACACAATGGATATAAAATTATCATGACATGTGTGACAAATTGTCACGTTTATTAAACAGGGCCGATAGCTCATTTTTAAAGATTCTTGGAAAAGGTAATTTCTGCTAAACAAACAAATATTTGAGCTGGAATTGTTCTGGGTTTGGTTCTCAAAATGTGACAGAGGGACACAGACAGACAGAGGTAAGACGTAAGTATTTTATTTATTTATTTTAGTGGTAGGAAAATATGGACGATTCAAAAGTACTTAACAATTAAGTTTATTTGAATAAAGCTATTTTTGCCTTTGGATTTGACTTTATGTTAATGAGAACACAACATAGGCTTCTAAATAAATAACTTAAAATATGAGAATAAAACAAATTAGTATTGGTAATTTTTATTGTTTACTTATTTACGATTAAATTGCATTTACCTTTTTCGTTGTCTTATAATTAGGTGCATAATAATGTTATCATGTAAAATATCCCACTTTCATGTACTTATGGTCTTTAAATAGATAAGTACTTAATTATTGGCAATAATATTTGTCTTGCTAGGAAGGTAGGTACCCATTTGACATAATATTTATTTTTTTACTTTATGTGGGTATAAATGATTGCTTAAGGCTCCTATATACTTCAAAGTGGCACCCTCATCTAATAAATTTAATTACTCGCTAAGTACAAAATGTATCGAAAATTCACATGTACAAATTGAAGCTAAGGTTCTATAGAATATTTACAAACAATGACCTTAGTAAAATATATTAGTAGTTGGTAGTATAGTAGTACCTAGTAAGCAAAAGAGCAAAAAGTGGCCAATTTTGCCTAATACTACTACTACAAAGAACTATGGAACCTTAACCTGTACCTACGTGTGAATTTTCGATACATTATGTACTTAAGGAACAATAATCAATATGAGGGCGCACTTCAAAAGTCAAAAATGTTTATTCAATGTGAACCTTTACAGGTGTTTATCGACGCTTCAATACAACCTACTGTAAGGTTTCATTTTACTTTAACTAACGTAAGGTTTCATCATATTATCTCAATAAAAGTATAATTTTAATTTATTGTACTGGCCACACTGAAACGTGGCCATCTTGACGACCGGTGGAGTGGGGAGAAACGTATAAGTTTTGGGGCGCAGCCAGGCTGGCTGGCACTTTTTTTAGAGCTGGGGGGGTATTCCAACCTCTTAAAACTTGTCAGGTTTATGAATTGCTATAGTTACATCTCTTTCTCATTGTATAGCAAATAAATGAGATAGATTGATAACCAGTCAGAAAACTGCCAGGAAATAAGAGGTCATAATACGGCCCCTGGTAGCGGATAGCGGAGCAATGCAGTGGTGCGGTCGAGTGCAGCCTGCTGTGGTGCGGCCTACTTAGGGTTGCCAACTTTTGTGCATCAAATATAGTATTTTCAAGACTATTACATGTAAAAATATAGTAGTTGGCAAAAAAGTTAAATAAATAGTTTTGAGTAACTATGTTATACGTTTAGGTGCAAGCTAATAAGTTTTGACAATATAATAAGTTGAAAACTACAACGGTATATCACTTCTGAGATATCCTTTACTACCTATCTGATGGCGGAGGGTTACACAGCCCTCATATTCACATAAGTCTGTCGCTAACAATTCTTGATAGAAATCTATTGAAACCGCAGTTACATTGCTGCTTTAAGTAAGATAGTTGTCACATTAGTTCATACTAAAGCAGCAATGTAACTGCGATTTCTCTCAGAGTTGATTGCAACAAAGTGATAATATCAGCCCTCTGATCCTCGTCAGCATTTTGGCACGTAATACCACTACGGACTCCCAAATATTCTACACAATACATCTTTTCTGATTAGTGTTATTCCAGTAAATTAATTAGTGCTTACTACGATTACTTAAATTAATTTAATTTCTATAGAGGTTTGTTTTTATTATTCCCGTATTTGAGAAAATAGCGTAAAGAAACTGTATGATCCCTTCATAATCTGAAAGAGAAAAAAATCCGTTAGTATGTTTTTAATTCATGCCAGTATTTCTATCATTATTTACATACCTTTATAGTACAGTTAGTAGCCCGTAGAACATTTAAATCACCAAAAAGGTTACCGTTTGCCGTTGTGATATAGTTATTTATTACGAAATTATAGATACTTTAACCCAAGTTTTACAGATCGCAACCCGCCGTAACCTATATTTGTATATCTCCAAAAATAATATATATTTTTATTTTTCAAGGTTTACCACGTGGTTTAGCTATTGTCGTGTTCTACAGCGTTGTTTGATTGCCACTAATAATAGTAAGACTTTGGAAAGTGATCTTACACAGATTTAAGACCAGATAAAGTCCAACCATTTTCATCTGGTCTTAAATCTGTGTATGGCTACATTTTATAGTCTTACTTTTATCTGTGGCAATCAAACCAAGCTGTAGAACACGACAATAGCTAAACTATGTGGTAAACCTCGAAAAATAAAAAAATATCATTTTTGGAGATATACCTACAAAATATAGGTTACGGCGGGTTGCGATCTGTAAAACTTGGGTAAAAGTATCTATAATTTCGTAATAAATAACTATATCACAACGGCAAACGGTAACTTTTTTGGTGATTTAGATGTTCTACGGGCTACTGTAGATACTATTACATTTTATTCGTGGGTATGTTGGGTGTTTCCGTGAATACCTATGTACCGGTAAACTGGGTGATTACTAACTTGCGTGGTGAATAACAACACCGGTTATTTCTATAGAAAGAACTAAATAAAATCAAATTATTAGTTTTATAGAAAAATGTCCTATGAAGAGACCCATGCGGTTAAGTCTTTTTTTTTGTATCGAAAATGTCTTTGTTGTTATTTACCACGCAAGTTGCTAATCACCCCAGTTTACGGTACCGAAAAATCTTATACTTACGCAATAAGTGTTACAAGAAAATTTAAAAAAGGCAAAGGTCTTTTGGGACATTCGTCGTCGTCATCTTCGGGACTCATCTTCCTACTAGTTTAAAGGCGTCTGCAGCGTTAAGCTCATCACGGCGCGGGCGGGGTAACATAATATTAGAGCTTCATGCACATATTATCAGCACATACACGGTAAATTTTTAAATATACTTATCTATAAATTAAATGGGGATTTCAGACCACGTAAATGAACAACTTTTACTATGGGGCCAACAACGAAATCGCAAAAAAATCTGCTGTTCCATACATTATAGTCGAGTCCATGTTGTACTTTTCTATGGAACAGCTGCTTTTTTTTCGAGATTTCGTGGTTGGCCCCATAGTAAAAGTTATTCATTTACGTGGTCTGATATTCCCCATTTCATTTTTAATTAAACTTAAAAATTAACCGTGTATACACAGCATCTGTCCGTCAAGAAACCAGCAATCTATATTCCCGCACCGTGTATGTACCCGCGGCGGGCTACCGCTTAACGCAGCGGACGCCCTAATTGGTTGAAATGTTTTTTTTTTATGCTAGGTATGCTAAATAAGATATAGCTACTTACACTAATGAACGTAGGAACAGATAAATCTGTGAATGGCCCGGCGCTCAAAGGGAACGGATGGTCGAGTTTACCTGCCAACAATAATATTTGCTTGCGCAAGCGCCGGTCCGCTTTCCACCAATCGCTGGAAAATACTCCTTCATCTACTTCTTTGCTCTGTGAACAAATAACACGCAAACAAAATATAATTAACAGTTAATTTTTAAGTAAATCTAAAAATGAAATTAGTTTTTCTCTTTCCCATTCTAATCAAGTATGTACAGTTAAAAGTTTCAATATTTGATAATTGGTCAAGATATTGAGGTTTGTTTATGTCCCAAAACTTTACTGATTTCTGGATTTAGAGCTCATTCACACGCAACGTAATCAAAAGAGACTATCTTGTTTACTTACGTAAATAATGAAAATAATAAGCGTCTTGCTATTTTTGTGAGTTGGCCGATTAATCAAGATTTTTTTCCAATATTGTCAAACTATTAATTTTTAACTGCACGTTCATATCCAGAAATGTGATCTGATATCACCATTTCATTTTTAGATATACCTACCTACTTAAAAATTATCGGTGTATGATTAGTTTCTAAGGACCCCAGACGTACGAATCAGTGTCACCGGTTTTTGGTGGATATTCCAAAGCGCACTAAGCGTTTTGCTTCAAATTTTATCATCCGTACCGCCAGAGAGTGGAACTCCTTGCCTGAGTCTGTGTTTCCCGATTGGTACAATCTGGGGGCCTTCAAGTCCCGCTCCCGAGTGAATAGGTATCTTCTATGCAAGTGCCGGTGCGTTTTATTGTAGCTATCGCATCGTCGGTTACCATCAGGCGTGACATACAGTACAGGTACGCGCAACATAACTTGACCCAATTTTCAGTACTGCGTAACCTGCGCACTACAATTTTTGTACTGAAAATTGCTACTGCGCAAGCTTCATTGTCTATGGTTTGGTTCAAGAACCTTATAGCTATAAAGTCTATGGTTTGGATGAATATAAGGTTCTTGGTTTGGTTCAAGTTATGTTGCTCGAGCTTCACTTTCTCTCCTCTCTCTATTTTGTGGTAAAACGGTAGGGAAGGGATTTGATAGCCCAACTATATCAGCTATCATGCTGGGGATGGCTGGGGCCCAAGTCTGCTATTGTTAAGGCTCCGTTATGCGAAATCATTTGTCTCTTGTCTTTTTCTTTACGTGCAAAGAGTATGGAAAATAACCTCACTTCTGCACTTTTTCGATGTTTTTCGTGGTCTTTTCATCATTATCTTTCTTGAAAAAAAGTTATTGGAGCAACTGCAAAGAGTGCACAGTACGTTAAAGTGTATTTTGATGTGGAATTCAATACGTTTACGCTATTATTTACGCCAAAAATATGGCCCGCGATAAGCGCTTTTGATGATATTCAGATTTTTCTTTACAATCATCTGTGAGGTTTATACGCAATTTAATGTATGTAGCAAATGGATAAACTCTTTAACTTGTCGTATGATTTTTTTGGTGGCTACAAGTTTACGTTTTCTATATAAAAATATATCCCGCGCAAACCATGTTTTCCTTTTACCGCCCCTTAACGTCATAATCGTGTTTCAATCGTGTTTCGGTTTAGGGTTTAAGAAACAATAACTGTGTCAAAAAGCGTAACAACAACAATCAAACACGATTTTTAATAATAGCAGACCGGGGCTGGGCACCTGATCACGCACCACCTTGTGGGAAAAGTGTCATTGTGCCTCCCCATTGCGCAGTGTCGGCGCTCAGGCGTTCATTTTTAACTTTCTAAGAGCTTTTGGGAATGTTACATTACAATACAAGTTTCATTTTCGTTATTATCAAAAAGCCAAATTATACAAGTGTGAAAGAATCATCAAATTATGTCTAAAAAAACCGGCCAAGTGCGAGTCGGACTCGCGCACGAAGGGTTCTGTGCCAAAAAACGGAAATAAAATCACTTTTGTGGTATGGGAGCTCCCCTTAAATATTTATTTTATACTGTTCTTAGTATTTTTTGTTATAGCGGCAACGAAATAAATCATCTGTGAAAATTTCAACTGTCTACCTGTTGTCGTTATTAATATCGAGCAAAAAACGGCAAAAAAATCACGTTTGTTGTATGGGAGCCCACCCTTAAATATTTTTTTTATTCTATTTTTAGTATTTGTTGTTATAGCGGCAACAGAAATACATCATCTGTGAAAATTTAAACTGTCTAGCTATCATGTTCATGAGATACAGCCTGGTGACAGACAGACAGACAGATGGACAGCGGAGTCTTAGTAATAGGGTCTCGTTTTTACCCTTTGGGTAAGGAACCCTAAAATGAAAAAGTAAAAGGGCGTTAAAGTTACGCGTGTAAATTATTTTTGCTCATTGCGGGACGCGTGACGTTCTCAATCGCAGCTCGTAAGTCCTCGTGAGGGTGCGGGCCGAGCGACGGCGACGGTAACGACACGGGTCGGGTCGGTGGGGTGAACATGACGTCACGCGCTGACAATCGGGTTGTGCAAAAATTGTACTTATCAAAACCTACCTATTTTGCCGGTGGCATGCATTTTCAATTTTTACAACTATTAACTATTATATCATTGACTTACAAGTTATTTCAGTATTATTATGTTTGTAAATACTCGAAAATTTAATCTGTAATTAAATACCCTACTTATACAATTAAAGGCTTACCTCAATATACACTTCATTTGCATGCCAACAAAATAAAAACAGTTGAAATATTTGTCCAGAAGTATACTGAACTACCCACATCCTTTGAGATGCGGTGGCTTCGTCCTGAAATTAGGTACAGTTACGGAAATTAGTTACTTGTCAATTTTGGATACAATACAACATGTTGTACCTACTATGGGCAACAGCGTCGCTTGACCAATTCAACAAAAACCGGCTAAGTGCGAGTCGGACTCGCGCACGAAGGGTTCCGTAGGTACCAAAAAACGGCAAAAAGAATGCGTTTGTTGTATGGGAGCCCCCCTTAAATGTTAATTTTATTGTATTTTTAGTATGTGTTGTTATAGCGGCAGAAAAAATACATCATTTGTGAAAATGTCAACTGTCTACCTGTTGTCGTTATTAATATCGAGCAAGAAACGGCAAAAAAAAATCACGGTTGTTGTATGGGAGCCCCCCTTAAATATTTATTTTATTCTGTTTTTAGTATTTGTTGTTATAGCGGCAACAGAAATACATCATCTGTAAATGCTATCACGGTTCATGAGATACACCCTGGTGACAGACAGACAGACGGACAGCGGAGTCTTAGTAATAGGGTCCCGTTTTTACCCTTTGGGTACGGAACCCTAAAAATCGTGTGTGTGCGTATCGCCACTGCACGAACTAAACGTACAGCTTGACCATAAAGAGTCGACAAAAATTGAGGGCGCCACTTTGTATGGAAACACGACAAAATCACGAATAATTTGGCAACACTGTTTCAAATTCAAAACCAAATCATGACAATAAAGTAATTGCGCAATGAAGTTGAACTCCAAACGTTAAAAATAGGTACAAGGACAAATACCGGCAGACATCTTGAATGTTGTTTGGCGCAGTGGGGAGAAACATCGCGCATGTGCACTGGCGAGCAAAATAAATGAACTCCTAAATGATTATACCTTTATTAAACTTTAACTGCCGTACAAATAAACAAAGAATAAGTTTATACCTAGTTTAATAAAAAATATTGTTTAGGAATATTACTTCTTATGTTTGACGTCTCAAAGCGTCATGTTCCTAAACAAACTTTTTGGTTATTCTAAGTTTATACTTATTTTTCGTTTATTTGTACGGCAGTAAGAATTTCTTTAAAAAATACTTAACGAAATTAAAAGAAGACTTTATTAGGTAGGTATGTATAGAAATAAAAGTAAAAGTTTAAAATAAACATTTCTTTTATTAAAAAATCAGTCAATGATCAGGTAAAATGGCCATGCCTTCCATAAAACCGAAGTTAGGGGTACTGGTACTTGACGATGGCTCGAGAACATTGTCATGATCCTCATCTTCATCTTCTTCATCGTTGTCATCGGCGGCATCATCATCATCATCATCATCATCGAATGAGTCACTATCATCATCAGCAAAATTAACAAATTCCTCCGTAGCTAAATCCACTACATAGTCACCATTTATATATTCAGCCTCTATCTTTGACACTTGTTCATTAAATGTTTCCCATTCGCTTGCGCCCATTGTATCCACCTTTTCAATTACAAGTTGTTTTACTTTTTCAATATCCCAACTAATATTTTGACTAGCAACATAATCTTTGATAGCTGTCCATGCCATCTCAATTGGGTTGAGATCCTGGTGCTGGGGTGGCAAACGTAACACAGAATGATTATGTTCCATTAATATTCGGTCAATGCAAAAACTTTTGTTGAGGTCTCTGTATTTTTTTATTAATTTATACAACTGGGGTTTCAACATATATTCTTCGAATTGTATGTTTTTCTCCTTCAGCCATTGCTGCATAACTGTTTTTTTAGCATAAGCAGTTGGGGCAGATTCATACTGTTTATTATGAAACGATGCGTTGTCCAAGACCAGCACTGAATTTGGAGGCAGATTAGGAATCAATTGTGAACGAAGCCATTTTTCATAAATGCTAAAATGCATGCCAAGATAATCCCCTGATTTTGCGCCTGCTTTAAATAAAAACAGGGTGTTCGGAATAAATCCAGCTTCTGATCCCGCATGTATTATTACAAGTCGCTGACCTTTCGAAATTGGTGTTTTCATATTATGGGTGGATCCATCACTCCACGATATTGATTTGGAATGCGATGAATCTACGTATAACTCGTCAGTATATATAATAGTTCTACCCTCTTCTCTGTATTGAATAAGTGTTTGCAGGTATTCTATTCTTAACAAACGAATATTGGTCTTCTCAATTAGAATCCTTCTATTATTTCCGGCTTTTTTCCATCGAAAACCAAGATCTTTTAAAATTCTCCGAAAACTCCGCTCCGATCCTTTAAATCCAATGTCTTCTTTGAGTTTTTTCCTTAATTTTTCAACTGTTGGGAGTTCATTATTTAAAACGTGATAGTTGTGTACGCATCTTCTTATTACACTGTGATCAAAGGCATCTAGTCCTGTCACCATCCTTTTCAATGTTCTTTTTTTCCCCGGTGTTCTAAATGTATGACACTCACTGGAATTATCAAATTCCTTAACTATTCGACGGGTGGTACTTTCAGAAATATTCGTTGCCTCTGCAGTGCGTTTGACAGCTTCCATATTTCCACAGTTAAACATTTTTTTCATAAAACAAAAGACATCAAAAACCATACTTCTGGTTTGTCCTCTTAACGTTGGATTTGGCATCGTGACACGTAAAAACACAACAAAGTAATAAATAATAACAACAAACACAATAATGTAACAAGTTAGGTAATTTTTTTTGCACGCAAGTGTACACGGGAGCTGGTAAGACGTGGAATCGATGCGCGAGACAAGAGTCGACTGTTGGCCAATAGCGCGCTCAGCACGCTCTCTGCGGTGCCCCTCTCCCCCGCACGCCGCGCGCCACCCCGTCCCCCTTACCTCACCGCAAAGCAAACAACTGTTCTGCGCAGCAGGGATTAGGGAACGCCATTATTCAAGAAGTTTGCCGCCATTTTGTATTATTATTATATTTACTTACAGAAATGTACTGTACTACGCTGCAACATATTGTGATGGAACACAACAACACATATAAAAACATAACCGGAGACAACAAACTATTAAATAGTTTATATTGCCTGGAAAGAAAACAAAACCGGTTATAAAAGTAAGTTATCCACCGATAAAGAACTTGTCGTTGTGAAATTAATAATTATTGGAAACAACTTTTTTGTTTTAAGAATAAATATTTTTTTATTTATAATAGGAAATATTTGTTCTTAAATTCTTAATTAAAAAGAGTTTAAAATAAGCATCGCAATAAGAGTACGATGTTCATCAGATTCCGTGACATAATTAACTCGTGTATAAGGTTCAAAATCAATTAAATCGATCAACGAATATCGTCCGACTATCGACGTTAGTACTATTATAATAATTATATTCTGTGATATCATGTTTCTTTTGGGAATTAATTAATTGGGTGACTAGAAATAATTAAAGCGACTGTTGATGGGATACTTAAATACTAAACCTGGCAGCGGTTTATTTTTTGGGCGACAAAATAACTAAACGGGCGACAAACTGTGGATTACAAATATACCTACGTAAAACGGGCAACTACATGTGGGAGATAAATAATTTAAATGAGTGATAAAGAAATACTGAGTGGGCTATTATTATACTAAGTAGGTAACGGTATATCTGATTTAAGCTGCCCAACATGGTATTTTTGTCATTTCGATTAGGATATTAGTCACCTTTTTTAATTAAATGTATAGGTATGCTAAGTTTTAAATGTTTTTGAGCCCTAAAATTGTCGCCCAGATAGTAATTCGGTCGCCCGATCTGAATAACTAGTTACCTGCTCAATTTGTATTTTAAAGTCACCCATTTTCAACATTTGTAGATCCGTCGATCACCTAGTATTTCAGTACGCTATATTCAGTATTTTTGATACCCAAAATGGGAATTTATTGTCACCCGATTAAATACTACCCAATAATAATTTGCTATTGGCTCCGTGCACGCTTTTAGCGCCACCTAGCGTGTTGCAACTTTTTTGGCTCTGACCTGACCGTTTTGACGTTTTGATATGTAATGGCGGCATTGTGACAAAATCTTAAAAAATACTATACATATTGTGTTATTAATGTAAATTTCAAAATTACTGTTATTTGGGTGGACAAAGTGTTGTAAAATCATTTTTGGTCATTTAATTTAAATTAAATATGGCAAGTAAGATCTATTCAAAAGGAGTGTTTTATTTTGGTTATATCAGGGTTTGTTTTCTTTTTTTTTAGTTGTAGATTTTGTAAAACAAGAGGATAAAGCTACTTTAATAATTTTACTAAGTGATTATAAACATATATAATTGTTCCTGTATCGTTAGTAATCAATTAAATATCGTTTTCAAACAGATTACAGAGCCTTCTTTATTTCTACTTTTTGCCACCATGAGCGCTGCGATCGATTATTAGACCTTCGCACCCTCCCAATACATTA
This sequence comes from Agriphila geniculea, assembly GCA_943789525.1. Classification (NCBI taxonomy): domain Eukaryota; kingdom Metazoa; phylum Arthropoda; class Insecta; order Lepidoptera; family Crambidae; genus Agriphila; species Agriphila geniculea. The sequence continues at coordinate 11,302,392 of OX038890.1, read as the reverse complement.
AGTGGAAAAACATTTGTTTTATTTGTTAATTAATTTTTCATTGAGGGTAAAGATTTATTAGGTACTTACCAAAAAAGGCAAGTAAGGATAAACAGAGTGGCCCACTCAGTATTTTTGTCACTCATTTAAATTATTCATCTCCCACATGTAGTTGCTCGTTTTACGTATTTTATGTCATACACAGTTCGTCGCCCGCGTTTAGTTATTTTGTCGCCATCAAAATAAACCGCTCTGCCGGGTTTAGTATTTAGCCTTTAATTATTTCCAGTCACTAAATTAAAAATATCCTATTATTATTGACTAGGTATTTGATTTAATAGGACAACATCGGTGTTCTTACAAAAGATTTTTAAATACATGTTTAACTTCGACTTTGTTTAAATGTGATGTTTCTCTGATTGATGATGATTCTCTAACAAACAATTATTGTCAAAAAGTGTCCGCGTCACATTTAAATCAGGGATTGAAATACCGTTAAAAATAACGATATAAAAATAATAACGTTAAAAATACTGTTAAAACATTTTATCGGTAAATTTACAGGTAAAAATAACGTTAAAAATATTGTACCGGTACAATTACCGTTAGATATAGGTTAAACTTTAGTACCGGTAAAATTATCGGTAAAAAATTAACGTTATTAATTGGAATAACGTTAATTTTAAAGTAATCGTAACAAAAAGTAAGAAATAACGTTAAAATTAACGCTATTTACTGAAATAACGTTAATTTTGTAAAAATACGTAAAAATTAACGTTATTTATTGTAATTGCGTTAATGTTAAAATCAACGGTAAAAAAAGTAAGAAATAACGTTACATTTAAAAATAACGTTATCATTCCCTGATTTAAACAGTAAACAGGTGTTTAAAAATCGTTTGTAGGTATTATTAACACTGAAAATTTTTAAAAGACATATGAAAACTGTCAAATTTTTTTTTTTATGCTAAACTGGATAGTGATTGGCCTTCACCTCACGTGATGTTAAGTGACGATAAGGCCGAAGGTGGAAGCGTACTACACCCGGCTCATCAGCTCATCACTGAGGAACTGCCTATCTATATCTCTAACTGCCGAAATACAACAATTTTTAAATTGTTTTTATGGCGTCAGACTTAACTGTAAGATGGTGGTAGCTAGCCAGGCGGACTTTAAATAAGCTCTACTACCAACCAAACCAAATTGTACCCTCAGACCAAATAAAAAAAGTAAGACGGAGTCTTCCGAACAAAGCGGTGAGGCCTGTAAAACTACGTCTTGGCTGTGTACATACACAGTTCACGCACGCACGTGTAACGAAACTACGCCTTGGCTTTCCATATAAAACCCTGCCGCCCGGCCCCCGCCCGCCCCCTTGTACGCACACATGTACCATCAAAAACTGGCCTCACTTCATTGTTCGCTAAGCTCCATTTTTTTAGGGTTCCGTAGCCTAAATGGCAAAAAACGGAACCCTTATAGATTCGTCATGTCTGTCTGTCTGTCTGTCTGTCCGTATGTCACAGCCACTTTATTCCGAAAGTATTAAGACTACACAGTTGAAACTTGGTAGGTAGATGTATTCTGTTAACCGCTTAAGGAATTTAATACAAAAATAAGAAAAATGAAAGATTAAGGGGGGGCTCCCCATACATGGAACTGAAACTGAAAAAAATTTCTTTCTTCAAACCAACACGTGTTGGGTGTTTATAGATAGGTCTTTAAAAATGACATTGAGGTTTCTAAGACAACTTTTTCTCAAAGTCAACCGTTTGAAAGATATTCACCGCCAAAGTGGTAAAATGTGTGTCCCCCCCCCCTTTAACTTTTGAAATAAGAGAGTGAAAAATCTAAAAAAAATATATGCTATAGATCTTAATAAACACTTTCAACCAAAATTGGTTTGAACGAGATATAGTAATTAGGTTTTGAAGATTTTCCAAAACCGCAAATATAACTTTGTCATTCATACCAACACTGTGAAAAACAAAGTTATTTTTGCGAACGAAAAATTATAGGTGGTATTAAATATGGTATGGTATAAGGTAACTACGGAACCCTATGGCGCGTGGCCCAACACGCACTTGGCCGGTTTTTTTTTTATTTGATCTGAGATTGTACCCTCCTCCTCGAATCGAACCCATGACCCCTGCGTCGTACACGGGTCAGCGAACCACCTAGACCACAGTAGGCGGTTAATTGGTTTATTAAATAGGACAAGTAAGGAAACAGTCTTTAAAAACTTACTTCACCAAGAAATTGTGATGCCTGTGACACTCTTTGATTCGAGCAAAGAACTCATTAACATCTTCATTTCCTTCTGTCATAAAAATGTTCGAACACTCCTCTCTCAGAATGTTCAATTGTCCTTTAAAGAAAATCATTATAGCTACCGCTGTTGTGTCAAAAACAGCTAATATAGCAGCTCCTTGGATAGACATCACAACGTCAATACCACAGGCGTATAAGTAACCAGGCATCTTCAAGTGGTCAAATGGAAACCACGAATCTATAATTTGCGGGTAAGGTTCTATACCATTCGAAATATCCTGTCTGTAATTCGAATCTGAAAAATATCTTATTAGGGGTGCTAGCATCAAACCTAGACTTGTCAACGCAACCATTATCCAAAAGGAATAAGTTATTGTCCTTGAGTATTTCGTATACTTCTTCATAAGTATATTTTTTTTGAATTTATGGTTTTCAATTTGATTAACTTCCTCTTTGCATATGTTTTTTATCAGTTCTGACCACGTAGATTGGTAAATGACGAAAGAAAACCTTTTAACTAGGCAAATTAAACTCAATGTAGTTAATGAAAAGTTACTTAACGCCTTGTTAAGATGTTGCCTGGACATGTAAAGGTCGACAAATTGAAAAATCCAAAAAAAAATCGTTGTGACATGAAATATGTTGAAGATTATTGTTCTTACTCTACCGCCAGTTTGCCAAAGACCGATTAAATAAAGCCCTTTTAAATTCGGACCCAATAATGGGCACTCTGGGTCCTCCAATCTTTTAGCAAATGAAATCAACCTTGCTAAAAGCATACTGCTTTTTTCCGTTGTCGATTGAAAAGTGTTTTATTCCAATAATTTATTCCAAGTCTTTGGAAAGGGTGGACGAGGTTTAAGCAGAAGAGTGTTATTTGCTGCGCAGATTTTTATCTTATTTCAAAAAGTTATTTTATCTAACAGTAAGATACGATTAAAGTATTGACTATCTAATATAAAATTCGGATGATTAGTAATATAAATAGAGTTGGTCCCTTCTTCCCCACGACACTACCAAGGCGCACTACTGGTAGTGTCGTGGGTAATTTTTTTTCCCTTCTACACTACCGGCCCAGTAGTGTCGTAGGTAAATGAAAAATTCCATACATATGTATTCCCCACGACACTACCAATTTTTTTCCTTTTTTCGTTAAATGGCAGATTCTGGAATTTCGTGATAACAATACATGTAAATACATAACTAAATCTCTATTTAGATCGGTTTATTTAGCACAAATCCAACTTGAACTTAAATAATTTAAAACCTTAAGATTATCTTCTTTAAATTACATTACCAAAGTACCAGGGTAGCATAGATTTAGAGGAGGTTAACTTTGTCGTATGTAAATACGTTAAATTTGTGCTAAATAGACCCGCACCCTGATTATCTAAAAATAAACTATTTAGCGACCGGTTTCATTCCACATATATTGCACTTTTCTTTGGTATGTTTTATTTTAATCCAAAAAGAAGTAGCAATGGATCACTATCATCTATGAACTGCGACTGGTCGCTAGGTAGTTTCTAATAAGATAATCAGCCCGCCGATCTAAATAGAGATTTACTTGGTGGTACTTAACACGTGTTGTATTACGAAAATAATAAAAAAATAACTTAAAAATAAAGAAGTTAACCTTCCTTATGTTTATGAGATCCTGGTACTTTGGTGAACTACAGAGTTATTATTTACATGTTGTCACGAAAAAATTGGTAGTGTCGTGAGGAATGCATATGGTATGGAATTTTTCATTTACCTACGACACTACCGGGGCGGTAGTGTAGAAGGGAAAAAAAATTACCCAATACACTACCAGTAGTGCGCCTTGGTAGTGTAGTGGGGAAGAAGGGGAGTTGGTGGTCCCTAACTAAGCAAAGCTAATGGTACAATTACCAAACATCGTATAGAACCTTAGAGCAACGCCGTTTCCATCGGAAGCCGCGTTGCTCTGTGTAGAACTATAGAACATAAATTATTATATGTAAATATTATAAAGAATAATGATTAGAAAACAAATTATTTCGCTTTTATTAAACCATTTTTTATATTAAATAGGGTTTTTACTTACATACTCTGTGTTTTCAGCCTCGTTCATTGACAAAGGAGATAAGATAACACAAAAATCACTCACTAGTATCTGATTTTGGAGCAAATAATAATATCAAGATCATTAATATTTTCATTATATTAATCATCTTAATATAAAAATAGCATTATGAATGCAAAAAATCTAAAAAGTTAAAATAATAATATCAATCTAAAGAAAACATTTTTTTTATGCACAACGGAATAGTTCTTGGCCTTCACCTCACCTGATGTTAAGTGACGATAAATCCGAAGCCCAGCGCACTACATACACCCAGATTCCTCATCACTGAGGAACTGGCTATCTTACCTCTAACTGCCAGAACACAACAATTTTTAAATTGTTGTTATGGCGTCAGACTTAGGTAAGCTGGTGGTAGCTAGCCAGGCGGACTTGAAATAAGCCCTATCACCAAACACACCGAGTGAAAATGTACTCTACTCCTGGGAATCGAACGCGGGACCTCTGCGCCTTACACGGGTGGGAGAACCACTAGACCACAGAGGTTGTTTTTTATTGGCAACCTTTTGCATGAATAGTTTAAAATTGTAGCTCCCAGGGCCCAGGCATCATTACAATTACTAGGAAATTAGCCTAAGTGCATTTGCTTAGCATTTATTTAAATTTTCAATAGCTTTAAAAGATTTTTATCTATGAAAAATTTCAATTGAAATCAATAATAACGATAGCTTTTATGAAATGATTAGTGAATAGAAAAATATAACTTTAGTTTCATCAAATATTAAATCTCAACTTACTTGTACCTGCATAATAATTGGCACTTTTTTCGTGAGAAAATCTTGCATTACTAGAATAAAACTTAAATCGATATTGTCTTATATTGTGTTGTGGAAAACGATTTATTGTAGGTAAGCTATTTTAAAAATGAATATTTCGATAAGGAGTTAGGTGAAGATTGTTTGCAAAATAGGACAAGTAAGGATAAAAAGACAAATAGACAGTAATGATTATTTCATAACACCTACCCGTGCACAGAAGATCTTGGACCAATCAAGATAACATTATATATAAGATGATGATGATTTGACAAAATCTTTTGACAAAAAACTAACTAAGGAAGTTCTCGGACAAAATAATTTCAGACACTTTGTCCGAAATGAATGACACATTAATTTTATTATTTTTCCACTGACGGACACATTCGTCCAAAAAAGTTTTAACTATAAAAGTGTCCGAATCGTCAATGAAAAAAATAATAACAAAAACGAACTAAAAAGATAAATAACAAGGTGACATTGCAATCGGGGGACCGTTTTGTGGTACAATTTTCAATTAAAGAGGTCCCTTCCCCGACTTCAATGACACCTTGTTATTATTTTTTTTAGTTCGTTTTTGTCAGGGCAGACGTGTTTTAAATATTTTTTAAATTTATTTATTTTTATTTCACACATTTTAGTGACAAATTAAATATATAGGTAGTTTTGAAATGTGTTCATTATGGCCTTTCATTTAATGCCCATATTATAATAAGTAATTAAAGAAAAATATATTTTTTTCACATTTGAAAATCGCGTGCTACAGTCGCCATATCAAAAAAGATGGAATCTGTAAACCTGGAGCTTCAAGTCAAAAAATACTAAGTAGTTTCATTCAAGATACGGAGCACTTGCAAGAAAATGATTTGGCGGTGATTTTGATCGGAGAGTACAACGTCTCGAAGAAAGAAGCATTGCATATTGAACTGGTGAAGAAAATTATGCAACACGAACCCAGGAATTATAATATTATGCTCGGCAGTGTGATCTATGATGGTATAAACAATCATGCTATTTATAATATAAACAAAGAACTAGCACACTTATGTATGGTAGCCAAAAATGTTAAATACGTAGAGCTGAACGATACAAGAAATAGGCCTCAACTTAGAAAAAAATATGTTTGTTCAGAGATTATTAGGTTGTGTAATAATTTTAAAAGTTCATCTTCTCTGATATTTATACAAGAAACGATACAATGTAATGAGAAACAAAAAAACAATGATAATCAAATATTATGTCCGTCAAATTTATTCGAAGTACCCACGATGATTCAAAATGGTTAAATATTTTACAAGCCAATGTACAAAGTATTAACAATAAATATTTAGAAATCGATTTGTTGTTAGAAAATAATCATTGTGATGTATTATGTCTCTCTGAGACGTGGGCAAATGATATTAAATTAAATGTTATGTGTATAGAAGGTTTTACATTGGTGTCATATTTCAATAGAAAAATGTTTGACCATGGTGGTACGGCGATATTTGTAAGAAATAATCTAGAATTTAAGGCTAGGAATGATATCACAAAACTGAGCTTTGAAATGAATTGTGAAGTAGCTGCAGTTGAAATAAAACCTATCAAGTTAGTTATCGTCTGTGTCTACAGACCAGAAAAGGATTTTTCGATTTTTGAGCATATTCTTAATAAAATTTTTGAAAAAGTATCACAAGAAGGGAAGACTGTGATAATGACAGGTGATTTTAATCTAAATGTACTAAAGCCTAATAATAACACTAAAAAATTTTTGAGACTGTTAGAGACTTTTCATTATAAACATGTAATTAATCAACCTACTAGAACTAAAGGAAAATCAGCAACGTGCATAGATAACTTTATAGTTTACGCTAACTTGAATGAGGAAGGTTATGTGGGCAGTGTTCTCGATACTAAACTCTCTGATCATAATGTTATAGCACTTAAATATATTACACAAACTAAACAAACACAAATAAATAAAGCTGAAATAATTAAAAAACGAAAAATTACACAAAGTAATATAAAATATTTTCATTATCTATTTTGCAGACATATATGTAAAATCGAGGAAGAAATTGCATCCGAACCAAATGCAAATAATAAAATGAATATTTTTCTTGATCATCTTAGGTACTGTTACCTTTCTGCGTTTCCACTTATGCCTATAAACAAATATGAAAACAAACGTAAAATATCTACAAAAGGTATAGTAGTTGCAAGAAATAAACTACAGACACTTGAACTATTAAACAATCTGATGCCTTCTTTGATAGGGAAAATGAAGCTAAAATCATATAGAAGGGTTTTCAGGAAAGTCCTACAAACGGCGAAAAAATTAGGCAACATCGATAGAATTAAGAAATCTAGTAATAAAATAAAAACAACTTGGAAAATTATAAAAGAACAACAAACAAACAAAATGTCAAACAGGACTCAAAAAAATATTCAAATCAGAGATCCACAAAGTAAAGTAATATATAATGAAAAGCAATTACCTGATGTGTTTAATAACTTTTTTATTAACATTGCTAAGAAATTAACTGAGGAATGTCGGTCTGCTGAAATAGATGATTGCGATCAATATCTCAATGTAATGAACCAACCAAATGAAAAAGTTTGTTTTTCTCTTATCACAAGTCAAGAATTAGCTAAAATAATCAGATCTTTGAAAAATAAAAGAAGTAGAGACTACTATGATATGGATGTAGAAAGCATAAAAACACTTATATTGCAAAATGACATATTATTTAATCTATTACTAAAAGTTTTAAACTGTTGCATTTCACAAGGTATTTTTCCGGACAGTCTAAAGATAGGTAAAGTCGTGCCAGTATTTAAGAAGGGCGATATGGATGAGATAGGCAATTATAGACCTGTGTGCATATTGCCTGTCTTATCTAAAGTTTTAGAAACTGCATTAAAATTGAGAATGGTGGAGTATTTGGAATCAAATTGTCTGATTAAAGACTGTCAGTATGGGTTTCGCACTGGGAGATCAACAGAAATGGCAATAGCAAGGTCGATCGAGTTCATATTGGGAGCACTGGATGGGTCGCAGCGATGCACAAGCATTTTCTGCGACCTTTCCAAGGCTTTCGATTGCTTACGACATGATATACTATTACACAAACTGAGATATTATGGTTTCGAAGGAAAAGAATACAGCATACTAAAATCCTACCTACAGAATAGACAGCAATTTGTTTCAATAAATAAAATGATATCCAAAAAAGAAAGTTGTAATATAGGCGTTCCTCAGGGATCCATACTGGGCCCTTTATTATTTTTAATATACGTAAACGATTTAGAAAATTGTTTACCAGAATGGGCATTAGTCACTCTGTTTGCTGATGACACACACATAGTAATAAAGGATAAGACAGAGCAGAATTTAGTGGAGAAAAGAAATTATGTTTTCGGTAAGATTAAGTGTTGGTTTGAGACTAATGGTATAATATTAAATGAGTCTAAGAGCACTATTTTAAATTACAAATGTAAATTAAAAGCTGGTGAAAAAAATTCCGATACGGTTTTTCTGGGTTGTACGCTGGATTCAACACTGAGCTTTGAAAAACATATAGAGAATTTATGTAGAAAAATATCTAGTGCTAATTACGCTCTCTTTAAACTAAAACCCTTGATTGACAAAAAAACCCTGATATCTGTATACTATGCATACTGTCATTCATTAATTAATTACGCAATAACAATATGGGGTAGTGCGCCGGGAGTAAAGCGTGTTCTTCTTTGCCAAAAGAGATCAATAAGGATAATCGACGGTTTGCAAAGACTTTCATCGGCACGAGCGCACTTTGCAAAGAATCGAATAATGACTGTTATAAATTTATTTATATTTAGAACACTACTAGAGATTCATGCTCAGAAAGATAAACTTTTGAGGAAGAGGGATGTTCACCATTATAATACTAGGAATAAAGATAAGTTATGCATGCTTAAAGTGAGACTACAGAAAGTTAAAAACCTTGGTATGAACTTAAAAATTAAGTTATATAATAAGTTACCTGCTATTATAGTCGATTTGCCTCACAAAGAATTTAAAAATAAAATTAAGCATTTCCTTGAGAGACACCCGTTTTATAGTATATCAGAATTCATGGCTAGCTCGTTTTTGTGATATTTTAGATTAGAAAAGGGATGCGATAGTTGAATAGAACATAAATTACAAAATTTTAGATGAACTGTTATTTGAATAATTTTAATTATACATTTTTATATTTTATATATTATTAATTGTGAATTTAGACTAATATAATGTTTTTTTTTTTTAATTTTAATTTATTTTTTATTAATTTAATTTTAAAATGAACTTTTATTTCAATAATGTTAATTTATACATTTTTTTTTTTATATTATTAATTGTGATTTTGATTTTAAAATTTGAAATTTTTTATAACTAAAAAATAATTTTAGAATGAACTGTGATATAAATAATTTTACTTATACACTTTATTCTTATTTTTATATAGCTAGTTATTATTGTGATTTTAGATTAATAGAATATTAAATTTTCAATGTACGATATGTAATATTACTGTAAATGTTGACTTACCTAGGTTGCGTTATGTAACAAAGGGTGAATAAATAAATAAATTGAAAAAAATTGAAATACTATTAAAGCTTTAAAATGGGCACTAAATTTTAAAATTACATAAGTGCCGTGAGCTTGTCAAGTCCATACAATACATCAAAGTCTGTGATTTACATACGTTTGCGACATGTGATTTAATCGTATTGCTCATATATGAGCTTAGCATTCAAATGTATAGAACATTGGGGATATGAGTGGGGGCGCAGGGTTTTTTCAAATAAGTACCTATTTGACAAACATTTTATAAAAATATCATTTTGAACGCAAAATCCGGAACATCATTTGAGCTTTATAAAATTTTACCTACATTAAGTTAAAACACGTAAAAAATATATAAAAAGTTATTTATTTAATTTTTTGCATATATTTTTAATTTGTTATATATTTTCTAGATTTTTTTTCTAGAAATATGGCTTTTTGGATCATAGATGAAGTAAGTTTAATCTTGGAATTTCTTAATTGAAAATTAAATTACATTTTAATGTAATTCATATTTTATTCATAACGACATATAATAAAAAATGCGACCAATTTTGCAAAAATGGCAAAAAGTGTATCATTTTAGTAACCTTTATTAAATGTAATGAAACGTAATATTCTATTCTCAGATGTAAATTGTGTTTTATTTTGTTAATAACGGCATCAACAAGTTGGATGACTGAGTTCGCATATAATAACATTAAGATAATTACTCTCACTCAGAATAATTATTTTAATAAGGAGAAGCAATTTAGACACGAGCCTTTGAAAACGAGAGATCTCACAAAGTTTTGTGGGTATCTGACACATTGCTATTTAACTTTGAACCTACCTACTTATATAAGCAGCTCGGCTAGAAAATGTTTAAATTAATTTGCGTGCCATTTTCTATGATGGCAATATATTATTGTATTTTCAAAGTAACTTTAATTTCGCTTCTAAACTACCTTGCCAAGTTGTACATACCTACATACTAAAATAAAAAACTGCACAGCCTTAAAACTATGGGGATTTTTTTCACACCGATTCCTTTTTAGGGTTCCGTACTAAAATGGTAAAAAAGGGCTACGCTAAACCATAAGGGTTATGGTGTGACTCAGTCTGTCTGTCTGTCTGTCGGTCACAGCTGGATATCTCGAGAACTACTAATGATAACAAGTTCAAATTTGGAATAATTTAATATGACATTTTCCCAAACTATGTTGCAAATAAGAAAGAAATAAAAAAATAAATATATTTTTTACAACAGGGACTGAATGTGGGGTATCTTATGAAAGGGCGCCGTTTGCACGTTTTCAATCATTTTTTATTTTTTTTCTAGGCCGCATAGTTTTCGACTTATGATGAAAAATATAAAAAAAAAATACCGTTCCCCCCCTTATCTCCGAAGTTTGCGAAGAGAAAAATCTGAAATAATTCTATGTGATAGCAGTTTATATGAAGATTACAGGAAAAATAAAACAATGTCTCAATAGAGCACAATTTTTTAGAAATTATCAATTTCCTAAAAAAGTTAACATTAGTTCCACTATCGGTCAAGAGATGGCGCTGAACTAAAACTGCAATACTAATTTTATTATTCTACTCTGCAGTGTGGTTTGATGGTGCAATTATGATGGTACGGAACCCTCGGTGCGCGAGTCCGACTCGCTCTTGACCGGTTTTTCTAGTGTACGTGTGCACTATCAAAGGAAAATTCAGCCCCCTGAATTTCACCTACGCGAACAAAACTTGATAAGAACCTTACCAAGCATATGTATTAGGTAATTTTCAATAAAGTATTCCGTAAAAAAGTTCATAAAGCAATTTTCAACGTACGTGATTTCGTTGTGAATCCCAAACCTATTAAACTGAACGGAAAAGCAAAATATCAGGTTTCAGAATAATGTAGACACATCGTGTACGTCACATTCATTACGATAACGCCCTCTGGTGGAATTCTCTCTAATTAATATCAATCCTTTGTTGTTTGTCCTACGGGATAATTAACAGAATATTTGCCAACAAGCTACGTGTGATTAAGCTTTCGATTAGGGCACTTAGGAAGTTGTTATCGAGATCTTTAATGTTTGTGTTTCTAAATTGATATTCTCTGAGATATAATAATAGATATTATAAAAGTATACATGTACGAACCTCTTAGTGATGCATTAAGTGTTAAATTACTTGCTACATTTCGGTTTACAAAGTCAAAGTCAAAAATAGCTTTATTCAAATAAACTTAATTATTAAGTACTTTTGAATCGTCTATATTTTCCTACCACCCGTTCCAGACTTTTTAACTGACAAGAAGAACGGGCGCAAGAAACTTATCAGTTTTAATAGCAATAAGTAACGATATTTACAAACTTAAATATATCGTTACCAGATAATTACAACAGGGTGACAGGATTATTGGCAATAAACATAGACTTATTTTATTACTATCATTGGCAACAAAGTACTTTAGTAGTTATATGTTACATCATTTCCACGCATTTTGATCTTTAAGATAATCTTACGACTTGTTAACCATATGAAAGATAAGTGAATGTTAAAATAACATTATAATGTGCAGGCCAATTTACTCGTAGTCGACTAAAATAAAGTAGATCTGACCAGAAAATGCTAATCGAACATTACTTAAATGGTTCCCATCATCTTCAGTAGAATTTCGTAACGACACGATATTAACCGCCATTCCCAGAAAATATTATTTCCTTGGAAAATTCTTCCGTCTAAATCTCACCGATAAAGGTTTACCCTGATGGGATCCGAAATTTCTTAAAGGGTGCACTCGATTCGATCAGATTAAATTCCTAGCATCCAAATCGAAATAAACTTTTTTAATAAAGCACCTACATTGAAAAACTTTCAAGGTTTTACGTCAAAAGAAAATATTTTATGAGACTTTTGAGTGGTACCGCGTGCGAATGAAAAGGATCAAAGTTATTGAATTATTGAGCTTTCGAAACTATTTGCTGGGGCAAAAGAAAACAAATAGGCATCTTTCATATTGGCTTTAAGAAAATTGCGTAAGACCGCTTCTTTAAAAAGAACTTACGAGTAAGCTTATCCATAAAATTGTATCTGCTTACATAAACTTTCATCATATTAATAGTAATTTCTCAAAGTCACCTCTTATAGTAGGACAACTACAATTCAAGAAGGTTTTACTGATATTAAATATATAAGTATCTAATCCAAAAACGGATTTACTATAAAATCCAAAAAGTGCAAAACAAATACTTTTCATGGATCTAAAATTTAACCTAGATTTTTAATAAAAATAATGATCTAGGTAAATAAAATTATGTGAAGGCAATTTATAGACAATATCTGACCTCAAAGAGTTTACCAAAGTTATCATAATACCTAAACATATAATTTAAAATAATAAAAATGAGGAAATATAAGCTTCTGATTTCCGGCTAAATTTACAAAGTTATTTTTATATTAGACAGTAAATGTAGTCAAATGTTACTAACGTTATTTCATGAAATGAATAATTAAGCTCTACTAAACCAGCAAGTATATGCTTTATTCAGGAAATTCCTTGAAGTACAAAAATCATATTCACCCTAGTTTCGAGAAGAACTTGCTAACCACATTATGACTAACTAGATTTTACGAGAAGCTGTAGCCTAACAATATTTAGTCAGAAGTCAGATAATCTTAGCTGTATTTTAGTATCATTTCAAGGGCGCTAAGATATTATGGAAATTCATCTTGAATAATCATCCTGAAGTTTAATACGGGCTTTTGCCTGCGATTCAGGCACGTAGAATTCTACTTCACGTGAGAATTTCGTTAATTCTTTAGGTTACCTCATCATCATCATCAGCCCTATCATCATCGTCCACAGCTGCTGAACGTATAGGCCTCCTACCTATTTCCCTACTTATTAGGCAGCCATTACATGGTCATGCAAGCGTCAGTCAAATTCAATCAGTCATGTATTACGTTGATTGACTGATGGAAAAAAGAAATCACATCATGCAACCATCAGTCATTAGATTACACGGCAGGTTAATCGTCAGTCACAGCTCGTGACTGTGGTTAAACTGACAGCAAAACCTACCGTGTAATGGATGTCTTAGGTTACCTACTTCAAAATAATTGTTTATAACCTTGCCAAAATTCAGTCGGATCCATCCAGAGTTGTATGATAAATCAGTCAGTGAGTCTGTAGAAACATTATATTTTTTTATTTTGCGCTCAGATTTATTAGTACACACAGTCATACGATATAATTATAACGGAAACAGCCAATACGCTCGAATATTTAGGAACAGTCAAAAATATCGGAAAAAATTGTGTCTAAAGATACGAGTATCAATTAGATAAATAGAATGTGCTTTAAGGTTTTAAAGGATATTTTGAATTTAACTAGATATTTAAGTGGCTGTCTTATACTGAATTTATCTTGCCTATAGGTCTTTAGAACCCCCGATGTAGAGCGCAAAGTTTTAAGCCTATATCATAATATATATTATAAGTTTGAAGCCTATTTCTGTCTGCCTGTACGGATCATCGTAGTGCTTAAACGAATCTCGCGATTTCAATGCGGTTTTTTTATTGAAAGCTAAATTAATCGAGATGGTTTTTAGCCACGTTTGATAGAACCACCCATTTATGGAGATAGCTGCTGAAACGGTAAAAGATACAAAGGGTGGAGCTTTGACTAAAATAATGTAGTCCTGGGCAAATTTAAGTACATTAAAAAAAAACTTCGCCCAAAAATTTTTGTTAAAAAGCTTCAAATAAAACTTAAAAAACCCCCGACATAAAAAAGCTAACTCTTAAAAAGTTAAAAATAATGTTATCAAGTCATATAGATTTATGACAAAATTTGACGTCGGGGGACCGCTAAGTTAATGGATTTGCCTCTAAGCTCGACACTTGTATAGCGATACCGAACAGTCCCCAAGCGTCTATTTTTTCATAGATCTATATAACTTGATGATATTGTATTTAACTTTTAAAGAGTTTGCTTTTTTGTAACCATAATTATGGTAAATTATAAACGTTAGTGTTGTGAACAGCAATACAAGAGGGTTAACAACCATTGCGTTAATTGGTTTTCAACCGAACATGCACGAACTCAATCGCTTGACAGATGATTATCCTGTCAGTCATATCAAATTCATTTCCGGTGACCCTATTAATGCAGAGAGAGATTATTTAGGTACAATAAAATTGAAAATGTGAAATATGAGTATACGTTGAGCGTGATTAGTACAGAAGATTGATGGTGTAGATCAGTGGTTTTCATAAGTTAGATTTTAGATTTGATTTTGAAAAGTAATTGAGGGCAGTCAACAGATCCTTTAGCAATGTTTATAATATGGCACATGTCACTAATTCCAAGAGGGAGAAAGTGGTACTTTGTGCAACTGATCCGTTATAATATTATTGCCATTTTAGTGGGGTTTATTTAAGTGTCATTTGACATATTTTTCTATAGTCTATTTTATATTATAGTCTGTTAATATATTATAGTCTATTATATTATTCTATTTAAACAATAAAAATACAAATGAGTCGGCATAAATCTTTAACCTACAGGGATTTCATCATCACACTTGTCATCATGACACTTTGTGAAGCTGTCATGATGACAATCAATAAAAATCTGCTTTAATTTGAATCAAAGCAGCCTTTCTATTGTTTAACTTTAAAATCTATCGCAATCGATTTCAGGATGTCATCCACTGAAGTTTCTTTTTGGCACAAATAAAAACTTACCAAAGAAATGCAGCAATGTGTCACATCCAGCTGTCAAACGAAAGCGATTGCGATAGATTTTTAAAATTAGACAATTAGCTCCCGGGTTTTATTCATTGTCATTCATCATGTTACGAGAAATAATGTTCGTTGCATTTGAATGCAACAAACATTATTTCGATTAAACTATTGGAAACATGACAAAATAACCGCTATAATTAAATGAAATTAATAAAGATGAGCGCATTATTGGAACTGACACCACAGAATACATAATAGTTGCTGACACTGGACGTCAGTTAACATTGATATTCTTGGCACATTTAACTGAGACTGATTAAAATGATGGCGCAATTAAATACATTTAGGTATTGCTGCGAGGAGCAACAATTAATTTTCAGGTAAATTTTTAATAAAATAATTTAAATTCAGAATGTAGGTAAATGATAACGAAGTTTTTGACTTTAATTTGGGTACAAACTATTGATTGGTATAACTATTGTTAAGGCATTAAATTAATGAGAAACGGTAGTACATGACATGTAATTTTTTTTTAATACTTTGAAATAAGTAAATAGGTATGAGTTCGTAGCTTTTGCCCGCGACTTCATCCGCGCCTGTTACAGAATAAACAACTGGGAAAAAGGGAACTTAATTTTAATCCAGACGGTGAACTATCCGCCAAGTATAGCGTAAAGAGGTAACAAACATACCTACAAACCTTAACATTTTCACATATTTACACTACTAACAATAAGAAATAAGATTTCGAAAAACCCACTAAAGGGTTGGAACTCATAAAACCCATATGAATGTAAATACTTCAATACGTTTCAAGCATCAAAGCGCAATCTCTTAGAAACTCGCAAAAAGCTGTTTCGTGTCGCACGATTTTGAGATGATCGTAAATATCGTGTGTCACATAAAAGTTGTGGCACTGCAAAAGTTGGCAGTAGGGCAACTTATTTGAAACTTTGAAGCTAACAGCTATTTTTCCATTCCTCGGGAACAGTACATTTTTTCTGGATAAAAGGCACCCATGTCCTTTTTAGGGTTCCGTACCCAAAGGGTAAAAAAGGGACCCTATTACTAAGACTCCACTGTCCGATGTCCGTTTGTCTGTCTGTCTGTCTGTCTGTCACCAGGCTGTATCTCATGAACCGTGATAGCTAGAAAGTTGAAATATTCACAGATGATGTATTTCTGTTGCCGCTATAACAACAAATACTAAAAACAGAATAAAATTAATATTTAAGGGGGCTCCCATACAACAATCGTATTTTTTTGCCGTTTTTTGGTACGGAACTCTTCGTGCGCGAGTCCGACTCGCACTTGGCCGGTATTTTTAAACCCCTGACAACGTGTATTCAAAATTCCATGATGTTCGGTTGAGTAGTTAAGAGGTAACAAACAAACAAACAAACTTTCGCATTTATAATGCAAGTGGCTCCGTGAGCTGTAGACCTCGCGATAAAATAAAATACCTAAATGTCACCATGAAGTTTTCAAAACACACAGTAGGTACGTGATCGCAGCTAGATGGTGCTTCTAATTTTGATAATTTTTTAAAATGGGTGAATATATTTTTTATAAATTTGGAAAAATTGGATTGACTAAACAGTTATATATAATTATCGAACCTACTCACAAAATTTCACCAGAATCGGTTGAGAAATGCGACCTGTAGAGGAGATCAAACAGCTAGAAAGCTGGACTGAAATATGTTTTTTTACATATCTCCATTTTAATAAATTTCGAAAAATTGCCTCGACAAAAAAAAATCTATATATTTATCAAATCTGCTCACAAACTTCACCGGGATCGGTTGAGAAATGCGACCTGTAGAGGAGAACAGACAGCGCCGGAAATCCGGACTGAAATATGATTTTTTAATTATCTCCGCTATTTAAAAAAAAATATAAAAACTGGCTTGACAAAAAAATCTATACAATTTTCAAACCTGCTTACAAAATTTCACGAGAATCGGTCGAGAAAGGCGACCTGTAGAGGAAAACAGACAGCACTGGAAAGCCGGACTGAAGTATGTATTTTTAACATTTCTCCGTCATTTTGAAAAATTTCAAAAAACTGGCGTTACAAAAAAATCTATATTATTTTCAACCCTGCCCACAAAATTTCACGAGAATCGGTTGAGAAATGCGACTTGTAGAGAAGAACAGACAGCGCTGGAAAACCGGACTGAAAAGGTTTTTTTAACATATCTCCGCTATTTTGAAAAATATTAAAAAAACTGGTTTGACAAAAAAATTCTACATCATTTTTAAACCTGCTTACAAAATTTTACTACAATCGGTTGAAAAATGCGACCTGTAGAGGAAAACAGGCAGAGCTGGAAAACGGACTGAAATCTGTTTTTTTAATATATCTTCGCCATTTTGAAAAATTTCAAAAAACTGGCTCTACAAAAAAAAAACTATATAATTTTCGATCCTGCTCCCAAAATTTCACAAGAATCGGTTGAGAAATGCGACCTGTAGGCTAGAACAGACAGCCAGACATACGAAAGAATTTTTGCCCAAGCTGAAGCAGAGACGCTTCGCTCGCACTTCGTGCTAGCTCGGTCAATTAGCACAGAATAATAATATCTAGTACTTTATATTACTAAGGATAGATGACGATTGACCATCATTATCATCATAATCATAAAGATTTTGACTATCCAGAGTAATGTTTAAAATTCTGAAGACATTTTTCATTCACTTTCATTCAGCTATGCATGAATGTGGTAGTGGTAGTGAGTAGTAA
Source organism: Agriphila geniculea (assembly GCA_943789525.1). Taxonomy (NCBI): domain Eukaryota; kingdom Metazoa; phylum Arthropoda; class Insecta; order Lepidoptera; family Crambidae; genus Agriphila; species Agriphila geniculea. The sequence goes on along the minus strand of OX038890.1, from coordinate 11,284,239 downwards.
AAAAAAACCAGCGGTATTAATTTTTACATTAGCATCTTCTGCGAACAAAACACAATCGTAATTATTTAAAAAAACTCAATGGTATAGAAGTTCACAAGTATTTAGAACTTTACTAGCGGCCGCCCGCGACTTTGTCTGCGTGGAAAGGTTTTTTTGCTATCCCTGGGGAACAATATTTTTTTTCGCGATGAAAGGTACCCTATGTCCTTCTCTGTACCCCTGACAACGTGTATGCAAAATTTCATGACAATCGGTTCAGTAGTTACGACGTGAAGGCGTAACAAACAAACAAACAAACGGACTTTCGCATTTATAATATTAGTAAGGATTAATAATATTAATAATACTAGCGGCCGCCCGCGTCTTCGTCTATGTAGAAAGGTTTTTTGCTGTCCCTCGGGAACTATACTTTTTTTCGGGATGAAGGGTACCCTGTGTCCTTCTCTGTACTCCTGACAACGTGTATGTAAAATTTCATGATGATCGGTTCAGTAGTTAGGTCGTGAAGGCGTAACAAACAAACAAACAAACAAACAAACGGACTTTCGCATTTATAATATTAGTAAGGATTAAGCTAAACAAAGTTGGTATCCAAATTAGGTATTACAATTATTGTTTGTTATTAGTATTGAAAACTGAAAAGATAAACGCAATGTGATTACAGAAACACTACGTTCCCACGGGTTCTTATTGCCAACATTATTATTATCTGTTATGATATGAGATAACACAAAACAGGCTATAATTACACCCGATTTGTACTGAAATTTCAAAGCAGTATAAAAGAAAATGTTTCCATAGATTTTTAATCAATGTCATACATTAATACAACATTATTTTTTTATATACGACGTGTTTCGACACGGGTCATATATTTTCATTTTCAGAATCAGTATGATAAAAAACCGACCAAGTGCGAGTTGGACTCGCGCATGAAAAAACGGCAAAAAAATTAGATTTGTTGTATGGGAGCCCCCTTAAAAATTCACTTTATTCTGTTTTTAGTATTTGTTGTTATAGCGGCAACAGAAATACATCATCTGTGAAAATTTCAACTTTCTAGCTATCACGGTTCATGAGATACAGCCTGGTGACAGACAGACAGACAAACGGACATCGGACAGCGGAGTCTTAGTAATAGGGTCCCGTTTTTACCCTTTGGGTACGGAACCCTAAAAATGATAATAAGAAATAAAAAACTCGCAAAGTTACAAGCTTTTTTTGTTGTTCCGTTAGTAGGGTGTGCGTTAATTTTTTAAGTTTAATTAAGTTTTGTAAGTTTAGTCAAAATATAACATGATATAAAAAATATTGCAATCGATTATATTACTGATTCTGAACAAACAGTTTTCAGGTTTCGTATAAACTAAGAATAACCTTGTAAAGTCTGTCTATAAAATCAGTTTACATGGGTAATTTCAAAAATAATTTTAATACCCATCTAAATTCCCAACAACCCCACCAATAGCCATCTAAATAAAGTTGAGAAAAGCTACATTTACAATTAGAATTTTGACAGCACCATCAGGGTTACCAGTGTAAGTTTTTATAAATAATTTTATAATTTCTCATGTAAACTGACTTTTTAGACAGACGTTATAAGGACACGCCTTCCCAAAGGACTATGCAAAATCTCTTCTTTTTCGATTTGCTACGATTCTTATGCATTAAATATTAAAAAAATTGGTATGTGAAATATGAAATACAATTTTACAATGAAATTATTTTTGATTGTAAAATTAAACCTTACAGATCTGCTACTATATCAATATAAGATTCCGCCCATAACCTCAGCCGTGTGGAATTTCACTTTCCGTAAGAATTTCGATAATTCCTTTCTGAGCAAATGCCATAACTACGCCATAACTATATGTATGAAGAGTTACCAGACGTCAGGATTTGTCCTGATATGTCAGGATTTTTAGGTCCCTGATAAGATTCCGGCTGGAATTGGAAAATATCAGGATCTTTCCGGTTACACAGCTGATAGTAAATTGAACATTAGAAATTAAGCTTTATTTATTTTTCTTTTCTTTGGTAACAATCAACTAGGTGTATCTATATTTGCATTAAATAATCAAACTAAAACTCAGCATAATGTCAGGACTTTTTAATAGAAATCATCTGGTAATCCTAGTTGCACCCCTATTCATCTAATTGTTTTGTAATACATTGCTAACATGTCACTAAACGAAACAATACAGGCTAAAAACTGTAACATTATTTAAACATACTGCATAGTCTTTTACTGTTCACTACTTTCCAAATGGGTAGTATCCATACGAAATTCAAACGTGATAAGCATAGCAGCTCGGATAATAACATCGAAGTGGTCATAAAGAGACTTTTGTCCAAACTTCCTAATAATAGGTATAAAATAGATACATACTGGGTGTAAAAAGACAGTCAACGAAGCTGAGGTCTACGTATTCTGCCCATCATCAGGACTTTTTCTGTTCAAAATTATTGTTGGGAAACCATTTTAATTTTTGGTGTTAATAAAGCATTGCGTACATTACCACGCAATGTAACGCGTACAAAAGACCGCGCCTGCAAGTGAATGCTACACAGTGGCGTGCGGCCGAGTTGAAAGGCAACGTTTATGTGCGTGCTCATGAAATACAGTGTGTCATGACGTTTTGAAGTCATTGTTTGTTACGAAATACATAAAATTTTGATAATGTTTCTGTAGACTAAAAATAGGAAATAACAAATAAAATAAGGTAAAATTAAATATGACCTTCAATAACTTCGTAGCTATTGGGTTCCCAGGTATAATTTAACAGACAAAAATTATCCTGATGATAGGCGGAATGCGTGGACTTCGACTTCGTTGAGTGTCTTGTTACACCCGTTATAAAAAAGAAATAAACTGAAAATTAGAAGTGAGTACCCGCCTATTTTGTTGCTCGTGGTCCTACTGCGTAGTCCTACTAAACCCTGTTCGCTGAATCGAGCTAGCAAAGCGCTGTCTCTTTCTCACATTTGCATACAAACGATAAGGACAACAAATGATCTAGCGCCGCCCACGAGCGCCCACGACAGGTATAAAATCATAAGGCGTGTTCATACTGCTAATACAGGGCTACTATCTTTTTTCTTGTTCTGTGGTTAATACGGAATTTTAGATTGGGATTTTTTCAATTAAACATTACTTTGATGTTAAAATAATATAATAACATTAATTAAAATTATAATAAAAAATATTACGTTTAGAACATAAAAATATATATTGTAAACACAATAATTGCAACGAACAAGGTAAGCAGTAGACGTCTGAACGGTACGGAGAGCAACGACAGACTAATTGTGACTCGCATTGTGAACACGGTCTTAGGCTCTTATCTGCGTACAATCATGTGTAAGCGCATCCTTTCCGTACTAGCTTCATTCGGCGAACAAGGCCGTACCGGCTAACTTACATGGCTATGGTAATCGCTTTCATTTGACAGATGGATGTGATGCATTGCTACTTTTCTTTGGTAAGATTTTTTTGTACCATAAAGAAGTAGCAATGTTTCACATCCATCTGTCAAATGAAAGCGATTACGATAGCCATGTAAGTTAGCCGGTATGGCCCCAGTTCCTCATTGGTGAGGATTCAGGGTTTAGTGCGCTTACACTTGTGGCCTTATCATCACAGCCTATTCCGTTGTGGATAGAAAAGTATGTGTATGTACCTATTTATTTGGGGGAAGGCGCTCCAGCGGTATTTTACAAGTCTTTCCATAAAATGTAATAACTACATAATATTTTGGTTTTATATCCCTTGTAATGTAATACACTTTCTCTAGATAACACTTGATTCGTTTATATCTAAATTAGACGATTAGATGTTAAATTATATTTAAAAAAAATATTTTGACAAAATAAATTTTCCTTTTATTTAATTAAATGCAGTATTCAGTTAAATAGATTCTTCTGAATACACAATCTCCGCAAATGGAAGGTGTATCAAATAAGAGCTGTATTTATTTCGTAAAATATACTCTTACGTGTCGAGATAGCTCTTAATAACGTCATTCTGAGTGAAAGTAGGTCAGATGTAATTTTGTTTAAAGGGATGCTCTCGATCTGTAAGCTGATTAATCTCTAGAGGCCTGTAGGGCCTATTACATAAAAATTATTACGATAAATCGGACGATGTTTGTCTCACTCCGCCCGTGACATTATACGAGTATTAACCTAATCGGATGAAGTTTCATCATATCAGCCGCACGACGCCCACCGCTAGGTATAGGCCTTCCCCAAGGATCTCCACGACGATCGGTCCTGCGCTGCCCACATCCAATGGCTTCCCGCGACCTTCACCAGATCGTCGGTCCACCTTGTCGGGGGCCTACCCACGGAGCGTCGTCCGGTGCGCGGTCGCCATTCCAATACCTTTCCGCCCCAATGGCCATCGGTTCTTCTCGCTATGTGTCCAGCCCATTGCCACTTCAGCTGAGCAATCCTTCGAGCGATGTCGGTTACTTTATAGTTCTCCTGCGGATCTCCTCGTTTCTGATTCGATCACGCAGGGCAACGCCGAGCATGGCTCTCTCCATTGCACGCTGGGTGATCTTGAGCCTCCTTACCCATAGTGACCCATAGTTAGCGACCACGTTTCACTGTCGTAAGTCATCACTGGCAACACACACTGTTCATAGACTTTCGTCTTGAGACACTGAGGTAAGTTGGACGCGAAGATTTTTCGAAGCTTCCCGAATGCTGCCCACCCGAGTTGGATTCGATTCGAGTGGGATCTCTTTCTCAAAGTTGGAGTAAGTTTACACCTGGTTTAATTAAAAATAAAGCTTAGCAATTTTACTCTTTACGTTTGACGACTCAAAGCGTCATATTCCTAAATAGTCTTCATACAAGCGCTCTGTCAAAAATGAAGCACTAAACCGATTCACATTTTTGTGACGATTACTTGCTTCCGCTCGGTGACACGCACATGTACAGTCAGCAACGAAAGTCGCTTAACACTTTGGTACTTTGTCATAGCAACTTTTTTGACAGATGTCACGGTTTGATACAGTTGTCAATAAAAGTTGCTATGACAAAGTACAAACATACACACCGGCGGCGCGCGGCGCGTCGTTTGGAACTTGTACTATTATGTATTCTGTGGTTTGGAGCCATATCTGGCTCCGAAAAAGGCGCTTCAAAATGGGCGTTCGGATTTACTTTCTATACGTAATTATTCTAAGGTAAGGGGCCATTCAAGTATTACGTAAGCACTATGGGGGGGTGGGGGGGGTCTTTGTTTTGCTTATTTTGGATGACATGGGGGTAGGGGAGTCTAAATGATGATTACGTCATCGGTAGTTATTTACTTTTTTACACGAATGGCAACCCTCACATTGTCTATGCTTGAAAACGCAACGCATTTTCGGGGATTCCCGCAAATAATGCATACGTTTAGGCACTCACTTTAGAACTGGTTAGGGGAATTACCGCGCGCTATTCACTTGTCTAAATTAAAAAAAAAAACATTTATAATTGAAAAATGTTTACGTAAGAATGGGGGGGAAGAGCTTTGCTTACTTTTGCTGACAAGGGGGATGGGGGGTAAATAATTGTAATAAATCTGCTTACGTAATATTTGAACAGCGGCCCCTAATTATTAATTCTAAACTTATAATTCTTTCGTTAAAACGGGAATAAAATCAAGTAAATCGAAGAACAAAAAGCGTTCAAATATCGCGCTTCTTTTGTTAATAGGCCCTTTGTTTGAAGATAGATGGAGTAGTAATTAAAAACGCAGTTATTTCTGGATGTCATTTTGGAAAAGTATTTTATTAAAAACCTACGGTGTCATACGGCGGCCTTATAAGTCTATTGAAAACTGAAACCGTCCGCAACAATACCATAGTAGATATTTTTATTTAAAAAGAATAATAAAACATAACTTCGACTGTAACTTCTTTTACACAGTTTTCATCTCAAAAGTCCCAACAACATCTCGTCCTTTTTCTAAATGATTATGATTATTATAGTTTTGTCTTTTCTTTATAAAATTATTTCGACTAAAGCTTTGGGAACATTATTTTTGGAATAAAAAACTTTATTTTCTCTTGTGAAAAACGACAATAACAAAAACTACAGAGAAATGTTAGGTAATTCTCAGAAAGCTCTTACCCTGGAAAAAATATTCCGCCGTCATTTCATATAAAAACAAACAAAACATTAGACCCTTTTTACACGACTGCCCAAAAAAGGACAGAATCATACATTACTCCAAATGACACTGGCTATAGATTTTTTGAAAAAAAAAGTAAAATGTCAGCAGCATGACGCCACGTGCATTTTTGATATTTTGGAATGGTTAGAGAATAATTTTTCACGAATTGCCGTCTTACGAATTTACTCTGTATTTGAAATTACGAATACAGAACAGTATTGTACGAAGGTCTTATCCATAGCTTGACAGAAAATCTAGAGTTTTGACATTGAATTAAAAAATTAGCGCGTTGCTATGGTGACACAAGTGTTTACGTCTTGAAATGACGCGCCGTCATTTTCGCCGCAGTCCGTAGAAAGAGAGGGGAATACTTCCGCCGCCGGCTGTTTACGCTACATCCGTCTTACGAATTTTCGATCAGGGTCACGTGACCCTTACTGACGCGAGTTTAACATTTTTTCCCCATTACAAAAAAGTGTACAACGGCTCTAAAGAAGTTTTCACTTTAAAAATCTTTCGTCATGTATTACAATATGGGTTATTATTATTATTATTATTATTATTATTATTATTATTATTTAGAAGGGGGGACACCAGCGAAGCCAGACGGGTGATCAGTCACCTTGATTGGAACCATTTCACCCATTTCCCCAAATCCCCGGAGGGAGAGGCGGGTTATCATTTACCCCACCGGCGTCGGACCCTCGAACCTACTTGTACGCTTACAGTACCTGCTGAGTTGACTTATCGTTAACTGCTTTAGATCCTCTTCCTTAAGTTTATCCACTCCAAAGAGCTCCCAGCGCAGTGATGCGTATATCGGGCATTCTGCCATGAAGTGGTAGCTTGTTTCTTCTTATTCTTTACATTGCGGACAGATGGGATCCTCTGTCCGTTTGATCACTGACAGGTGTCTGTTTAGTGGACAGTGTCCTGTCAGTACACCTACAATCGCTACATACAATAGGGTACTACCTATCAAATATGTAAGGCCTTGCTGAGCACATTCAAAAAGTATGTAATTTGTTACTAAAATGTATGAAATAAAGGTAAATAATAAAACCTGAAACAAAAACAGCTTCAAAATTAAATACCTCTAAAAAGCGAGAAATAATATTTAAATCATTAGTTACGCATAACATTATTAATAAAACACGTCTATTGAAGTCGGGTGGGGTTGGAAGACAACTTATTTTTTTTATATTTATAAAAGCCCCACCCGACTTCATCAGACGTGTTTTGTTAATAATGTTATTCGTTAACTATGTTCTTTGAGATAAAAAAAGAGTTGTATAAATAAATAATAATAAATAAATAAATAAATCATTTATTTCCTCATCACACAGTAGGTTTCTTAAGACTAGAACATTAATTCAGTGAAATACATGTAGACCTGAAGTGTGAGAAGCTGGTGCCCGCAATAGGTTTTAAAAGAAAACCGGTTACACAGGTCACCAGGCCACCCCCGCAAAAGGATACAATTGTTCTTATTTAATTGTAATTGTAGACCTATGTGAATAGATAGTAGAGCATAGATGGTATTAATTATTGCATGAAAAAATAATAAAGATAACTTATAGAACTAGTACATACTAAACATTTTAAATAGTAGCAGAATTTTGTGGTTGTGTGTATGAGTGCTTGTGTGTGAAGGTGTGCGTGAGTGTGTGTAATGTAATGTGTGAGTGTATATGAGCCAATGTTATTATATTTGCCGATATTACTCGAGTCGAAAGGAGAAGCCAATGTTATTCATAAAGTTTTTATTTTATAATCTATTATTTATTTAAGTATTTACTATTGTTCATGTGTTCAGGTAGGTTTAGGTAATTAAGATTTTTATTTTAGAGGAATAAGTAAACTTTCAGTCTTTTGGTAGTCCTGTTCCTTTAAGTAGTTTGTGATCGTTAGTTTACACCTAGCTCTGGGGAGGGGATAGATATTAAGAATCCCATTTAACTTATTATAAAGGTAGTTACCCATGAAAACAAAAAAAATGTGTGAGGTAGCTGTCCTTAAAGAAAAAGTTTGACAAACGGTGCCCTTTCTACGCTTGTCCTTTAACAAATCAGGATCATAGTTTAACTGAGTGTGTTTTTTTAAGATGGTGTTCAGAATGTAGGTCTGTCTGACTGTGAGTACTTTCCACTCTCTGTAGAGGTCTACTGTAGGGTGACGGAAAGGAAGACCAGCGGCCACTTTAAAAATAGCACGTTGTGCCCTCTCTACTTCGAGGAGATCAGTTTTTGCATCACCACCCCATACCACAATACAGTACTCCAATAGTGACTGGCATAGCGCAAAATATACCGACTTGATGACTTTGCGGTCCGCTACGTGCTTGAGAGTTTTAAAGATATAGATGAGCTTCCGTAATCTGGGTACGAGGGAATTTATATGCTGTCTGAAGGTGAGTGTTTGGTCGATGATGACACCCAAATGTTTCACGCTACTGGTCCTTTCAAGTGTAGGACAAGAGCACAACGCATGATCATGGATGCATTCATGAGCAGTTAATTGAAAACTGTCTGATGGCAGCTGAGAAGTTATTAATGCGAACGCGATATATTTAGTTTTAGTGATATTTAATGTCAACATATTTCGCTTCAGCCAATCAGTAACCTCATCAAGACCCTTTTGAGCGTTTTCAAATGCTTCATCCCAAGTAGATCCGCTAAAAAAGAGAGCAGTATCGTCGGCAAAAGTATAAACCTTGCCCCCACAAAGCTGTAGATTACACAGGTCGTTTATATAGGTGAGAAAAAGGGTTGGGCCAACTATACTACCTTGGGGCACTCCGATTGAGACCTCAGCCTCATCGCTCAACCATTCACCTACCCTAACTCTCTGAGTTCTATTTGTAAGGTAATCCTTGAACAGCATTAACGGAGTACCTCTAACTCCCAAATTTTCCAATTTCCCTAAAAGGTGTGAGATCGAGACCGTGTCGAATGCTTTCGCAAGATCGAGGAAAACAGTTACACATCTTCTCTTATCATCTAGCGTAGTAATAACTGAGTTGACAAGATCGAGAACCGCATCATTGGTGGATTTACCGCGACGAAAACCATATTGAGAAGATGCGAGCAGATTGTTACACTCCAAAAACTTGATGAGACTGTCATTCATTATGCGCTCTAGGATCTTGGAAAGAGTAGGCAGGATGGAAATAGGCCTGTAGTTATCGACACGATCACTTTCTCCACCCTTGTAAACAGGTTTAATGAGCCCAGTTTTAAACGCAGTTGGAAACATCCCAGTCGATATAGCAAGGTTGCAAATGTGTGCGATGGGAGCAGTTAGCAAATGGAGATATCTTTTGACAACCCTACTCGAGATTTGATCAACACCAACAGCACAGCTATCCTTTAGCCCTCGGATAAGTCTAGCCACTTCCTCTTCATCGACCGGCATTATAACTAAGGAATTAGATGGGGATGGTTGCGGGCAAGCATTAGCTACATCTGCGAATGCGCAGGGGTTAGTAGAAGTAAATTTCTCAGTTAGTTTTGTGCCAATGCTCACAAAGTAGGTATTCACACTGTTAACGCTCTGCTGGTGGTTATGTGACACAAGAGACAAAGAGTGGTCAACAGTTTTGTTTTGGCCGCTAATCCCTTTCACTACTTCCCAAAGTTTCTTTTTATTGTTTCCGGCTCTCTTTATCTCTCGCTTCTCATAACTCCTCTTTGCCTTTTTAAGAATTGAAGTACAAAAATTCCTGTAACGTTTGTATGTTAATTTTAGGACTTCATTATCTGGATCTCTTTTGATTTTTTTGTGTAGGCTATCTCTGTTTCTCATACAGCGTAACAAACCCGGCGTTATCCAAGGTTTGTAGATGAGTTTACGCTTGGGAGTAGAAGCGGGTTTTGTGCAATCTTTAATGGCTGAGGACAACAAGTTAACTAAGAGATCCGCTGCGAGGTTGGAGTATTTACACGTTAGAATAGGATTGAAATCTAGATTTTGCATGATATTATCTAGCTGATCAAAGTCGATACGGTATGTAATTTTATTTATTTTGGGCAAGACAGTATTTAAGCTTAGGCTTAAAGCAACACAGTCGTGGTCTGTGATTGATGAGTCGAACACAAAACACGTGGCATCCAACTTGGACTTTATCATTACGTGGTCAATACACGTACGCCCATGGGTGGGTCTGGTATGACCGGGCAGCATTGAATGGCTAGCTAACACGTTTAAGTACTCATAGGCACGTTTATCCGGACTGTTGGGGACAATATCAATATTAATATCACCACATAAAATTATATTTTTAAAGCTAGTTAGTTTAGATAAGAGTGAATCTATTGAATCAACAAAATTACTTATATCTCTACAACTTGGTGATCGATAAATTGCGATGATGCAAGTCTCTTCATTTAATTTTAAAGTAAGGCAGTTTGCATCATGTACCTGTAGCTCCTCAAAAGTACCTTTAAGAGATTTATTAAGATAAATAATAACGCCTTCATTTTGCGTCGGATGCCTAGTAGTACTGGCATAAGTACAATGTTCAAGGTCGGGTACGTTATTATTAGAAGAGAGCCAGCATTCACTCAGGACTATAACATCCCAGACAACTTTAGATCTCATAAGCAAGGTGGTAAAGTTAGGCATATTACAGTTAACACTGCGTATATTTTGTGTAATTATATTTAGAGTACGGCTATTAGAGGTAATCGTCCTTTGAACATCGTCGACGCTACAGTCAACCACCCGAGCTTTCGATAAAGAATCCAGATCCAAGCTTATACTTTCGTTAGTTTGCATTAGTAGCCTTCTTTATTAAGTTAGTACTTGGTGTCACGATTAAAACGTGACAGACTAAAAGAAATAGGTTAAATTTAAAGTTGGATCCGGAAGTCTTTACAGAATGGCATATTATAATATTGGCGTGTAATATTGTGAACAAAATGATATCAAACTTGACATATTTTTTAATATTTTTTTTTTATTTTTATATCATAGTTTATTAAAGTGTTTTTTGTTAAGTGTGAGTGTGTAATTCTGCGATTAGTTAAATCGGATAACAACTGACGAAGTTATGGTAAAACATACATAAAAAAAACAAAACCGTCGACTTGAGAACCTCCTCCTTTTTTGAAGTCGGTTAAAAATAATAACAAAAACACGACTGTCCTGCTAAAAAAACTAAAAAGTTAAATAAACAGTGTCATTGCAGATGGGGGACCGATTTGTGGAACAGTTTTTGACCAAAGAGGTCCCCCGATTGCAATAGGTATATGATACTTGTTAAAAAAGTATTTAAGGCTGTATATCGGCATTTCAAAGAAATTAGCGTTTTTCCAATGAAGTTATCTAAAGAATGAAAGCATTACTATTGATGTAAACTTTAGTTTTAGGATGCAAAATTCATAAATAAGTGCTATATAGAGAGGAAAATATAATAAATTATCAGGTATTTTAAAACGAAGACAATCTGTTCAAGTGGAATTTCAAATTTGCTTGTCAGAGGTATTTTTCACAAACGTTTCAGCTGTAGCAAATAAGAATACGACTCATATTTATTTTTTCACTTATTGTTTGTATTGTCAAGGAGTTCCTTATAGCGAGAAAATTAAAAAAAAAGATTTTAATCACAGGGAAATAAAATGTTAAAAAAATGCTCAAATAGGGATGTTGACTTATGAATAAAATAACGAAATACTAATAAAAATCGTAAACAGATCAAACTTTTGGAGTAGCTTGTACACCTCTTGGTTTTATACATATATTGCGTATTATTTGTTTTATGACCCTTCAAAGTTGGGTGGACAAGTCCATTTAAAAAGTATAAAATTTGTTAAAATAAATAATACATTTAATTAGTCCGTAAAATTTATAGCAAATTTGTCAAAGAAACCATTTTGATAAACACAATATTTAATATAGCTGCCGAACAAATTTCCTACGCATTGCATACAACGTAGGAAGGCGTGACGTCATAACTTGGTAGCCGTTAGTATGGAGCGTTTTCGGGTGAGTCCAATTTTGTGCATTTCAAACTGTGATATCTCGGGCAGTTTTCATGCTAGCGTAATAATTCTTATAGAAATGTTTCTTTTTTTTAGGGGTAATTTATGTAACATAAAATAAAAAAATAGTCAATATGCCTATTGGCACATTTTGACATGCGTTTTTACTGGTATTGACAGAGTCTAAAGTCGTTATATTATATTTTTCTAAGGAATAATGGGGTATTTGTCTAATGTATTGCGTGTTTTGTATATACTTGTATCTATTTAATAATTTAATAGGAATTTTCAAATTTCTTCTCTCATTACGGCTCGCGCAGAGTTGTTTTGATCATTTGTATTGAGAATTTAAAAATGGAACGTGATGCGCGTTTACAGCCTTAACTTTTTAGTTCGTTTTTGGCAGGGCAGTCGAGTTTATTTTATTTTTTCCCTATCTACTTTCCCTCAACTCCTCAAGCACTTTAAATGTTCTATAATGAGCCTATATAAATGCGTACTATATTGAAAGGGATTCTCACAATTTACCTTCCCCTATTAACACAGAACTTTTGTAACGTTAATTGCCATTCCTTTGTAAGTACTTAATGTAATCACAGACAGAAGTTTAAATATTGATGTTTAAAGATTGTGAATTTGGAATTAAAGAAGGACTTTAAGTAGACTTCTATTTAGCATTTATCTTTCTTTTGAATGAAGCTAAAGAAAACAAATAAACGAAAATATTTTTCAATGTTATGAATTTATTAGACCTAAGTATGAATACATTAATAAATAAGTTAAGCTTTTGATGTTATCCGTAAATTACGTTTTAAAACGGGCGATTCTTTTAAATGTTTTTAGTCATCTGTTAAAGAAAATAGAGCTTTATAGTAATATATCTAAGACTCACAATAGAGACACAATCAGAACATCTTTCAAACGGACAAATCCGATTTTATTGGTTGCAAAATGGAAATAGAAAATCAAGCTTCTTCAATCGTCAGCAAATTTGATACTCAATTTAACGAGTCATCAAATTTCTATTCCATTCTTCCGGGATTATGAAAGTGTCATTATGTTCTTAAAGAGACACCTAAAACAACGATGGAATATTTAGAATTTATTAACTTGGAACGGATCGTTTAATAAATAAAATTTTGCACTTACTTTATTATTTGCTACAGTTACTGTTGTACTTTTATTTCTTTGAAATATTATAATGGAATAAAAGATAAGTGCAGTTGGGGAATTTAGTTTTTCCTACATTTTTTACAAGTGTGTCTAAATAATAGGGATATCGAAAAAAAAAACTTAATAACGATATACCTATAGTGGTGTCGATTCGTATAGCACGACAATTAAATTTTTGGGCCCGAACTAAATTAAAGTTTTCCATCCAGTCCTTTTAATTAAGTCGAAAGACAAAAACAGAATGCTAAAAGTTAAGTCCTGTCAACTCAGTTAAATGTCGAAATAATATTAGGGAAATCGCAAAAAAAAAACTTAATAACGATATACCTACACCACTAAGGTGTCGATTCGTATAGCACGACAATTACATTTTTAGGCCCGAACTTAATTAAAGTTTTCCATCCTGTTCTTTTGATTAAATCGAAAGACAAAAACAGTATGCTAAAAGTTTAGTCCTGTCAACTCAGTTAAATGTCGCGTTAGCCGGTAATTTTCAGATTACCTAACTAATTCGCATCGCATCCGTACTTTAGCCGTAACATGTATATTCTGTGGTAAGTCGTACAGCATCAAATCTACACCATATTCTTATAATAAGACCTAAATATAGATTGAAAAACTTTTAGGTGACAACGTTAAACTTGTGAAAACCTGTCAACAGATCTTAATTCGGTCACACGGATCACTCACACCCAAGGGTTCAGGTAAGTCTTGCTAAACTAAATTATGGTTTTAATACCCTTCTAAGACCTTTACATAGAATCCGAGTAATCTTCGTGTTGCGTCTTAAATACGGTTATTGTGAGAATAATGCTTTGTAAGTTCTAGGAAATGAAATTAGTACTTTATTAGTATTAAATTGGCAGTACTCATTACTTATTTATTTATTTTTTATTTGGAAAACAAACAGTCATTCATGAACATTGACCAATTAACAAGATTTTTCTTACAGACTAATAGTTTCATTATTTGCCAAAAAACAAGTAAAAGATACGAATCAGTGTACAAATGTAATGCCAAGTTGTTGAATAGAAAATTAATGTAAATAATTTAGAATTTTAACGAACTTACTGCAAAATATAAAATAGGAATGAAATAAAACACTATTATTATCTGATCTGAGATTAATATGATGTTCCATAAGGGTACTTTATTTTTATTTTTTTTATTTACTCATCTATTATTATCTATTAATTTTATTTATAAAAGTGTTTTATTTTAATACGCGCGTGAATCACGTGTTCTTATATAATATAAATACTAATATTATAAAGAAGTTTTTTTTTTGTAATTGATAAACTCAAAAAGTTTTGTTAAGACTTAAGTCCTAAACCTACTTTTTAACTTGGGAACAGAACAATGAAATACATCTACATCAGATAAATTTACGTTTTCATTATATAATTTACATGCATGCTTGATAAATTACAACACTTAATTAATCGATTTAATTCAATAACTATAATAAAAAATCAGAACGCAGCTATAAAATAATTTAATTAACTTGAATGCATTTTTATAAAGTTACAAGAGGGTAATTCCATAAAAGTATGAGCAGCCTTTTTGCTTTACCGTGTCCACGGCCCCTGGAAAGGTGTCGAAACATCGGGAAGTAAAAAAAAAACAATAAATCAAAACTAAATAATACTACAATAACATCTGAATTAATGCCAATAGACGCACTGAAATCCGTAAAAAGTGTTTTATTTCTAACATTTAATTAACTTGCTAAGGATGAATAATATTAGTCGTATCAAGTTCCATTCAAATTCAAAACATTTATTCAGTCTAGACTGTTACAAGCACTTGTGAATGTCAAAGAAGCTACTTACGCCATCGATCCGCAAACCCTAGGCAAGCAGACCACGTAACGAGAAGAACCAACAAGAAACTCGTCAAGGGCTGCATCTTTTTTCCCTGTTTCATAAAGAGTCGTAAAATTGATAAATGTCTTTAACATTTAAGAAAAAAAGACGGTTGTTCGAGGGAATAAGTACCTAAGTAGGTACCCGAAATAATTACTAAAAGAAAACAATATTTTTTATAAAGTTAAACTGCATTCAAATATTGTTTGATAAATTGCTTGTCTCGGCCGTGAATCGAACGGAATAAACTACTATTTTATATCTTTCTTTGGTCTGCCTTTAATTTAAAATACTATGCTGTGTAAAATAAATTGACCCTTATTGATCCAATCGTATGGTATTAAAGTCTTCAACTACCATCCTTTCCAACAATGATCCGGATAATTCACTTTACAAGTTCCAATCCATTAAAATTAAAATTAAAATAAATAAAGATTAAGCTTCGATCAGGATTAAGTAACAAAATCGTCTTGCTAGCAACTATGTGGGTAAATAAATAATTAAAGACACTTTCCATTACAATCCTTAACAAATAAATCTTGAATTTTTAAAACTTATCAGAGAGCTGTTATCGAAACATTTGATAAGTAGGTACTTGAAATCCCAATATAATTTTCCACATCTGGCAAAACATAATAGTTCTTAAGTACCTACCAATTTTATTATAATACGAGTACTTGGGGTAAGTCATAAAACGCGGGTACAACTGGAATTTCTGCGATTATTGGATCCTTAAATCAGGCAATAGACTCAAATGGGCCATGGAATCTTTCTCAGTAACGTTATTGAAAAAGTTAGCACCAAAATCTTTTCCAATCTTCTTCAACTTGTAATTGATGTCTTCTTTTATTCGAGTCGTAGGTACCTACTTTTAATTTGAAGACTCTTTTAGTCTGATTTTTTTTTACCTTTTGTGGAAAAAAAAAATGCTTTAGTTTGACTCTTCTAAATAATGCTCTTAAGTAACGGGGGAACGCTTTGTTTTCACATTATGTGTGGGCTTGGAATAATTAATTAAGTGTTGTCATAAGAATAAATCAAATTGTTTTATGATGCTTTGCCAGTGGAGTTGAAAACTACTTATAATAAAAAAAAACGATTATCTTAAGTCATTTTGTATTGAAAAAATGTTACTATTCCACTGATGATTATTTAAATGATAGAAATAATTAAGTCTGACTTTGTAAATTTTTTGATTTATGTTTTATGTATAACTTGTATTAGGTACTTAATTTAATATGATTTATAATTTTCGATAAAATGTATATTTTTTGTGGAATAAATTACATACTTACTTAAGTAAGTAATTTATTCCACAACGTACTTATGAAAGTAAGTAAGTAAAAAAAACGTTGTGTGTGTGTGTTTAAGACAAAAGTCAAAACACAAAATTGCGAATTTGTGCGGTCCGAACTTTTGCAGCTTGGCTTTTCCCTAATGAAAAGAAAAGAAAAAAATGCACGATACTTGTCACAGTGAGTCGCGAACATGATTTCGAAAACCATTTTACCAACTAACAGATACCCTTGAAAATTGTACCCTTAAGTGTTTACGACCTTAAGCCGAAAACTCGATTAGACGCAGTCTGAATCGAGACATTTTAAGATTTTTGAACTAAAATTTCATAAGGTGAAAAGGTGTTCATATTTAATTGATACTTATTCGAGCACCACTCTTTCCTAGTTTGATGGCAGAAATAATAAACTCCAGACAGCAAATTAATTTCAACAACTAAACTCCTTCTCTTAGAAATAACAATATTGATTGCTAAGTCTTGAATACTAATCAAAGGATTAAATGGATTTGCTAGCAGTGAATTTCTACAAAACTACCTCTAGTCAATATTACTTAGTTAACAAATTGAATTTATCAAATCAAATATTTGTTATCATTTCAAAATTCACTGAAACTTTTGTCTTTGATTTATCAGATTAAGAAAATAATTGACAAGACAAATAATAATTGAAGCATTATTGAAATAAAACACTTTTAAAACCCTCCATTCAATTGTGATTCAACAAAATTTTCCACCCACCAAGCCAGCCCGCACCTGGGGGCCTATTACGAAAATAACGTACGCAATTGCGTAACGCAGTCACTTGGCTACGATTTAGTCGTCCGCAGTTCGTTGATTGTAGTTATAACAGACATTTTGAATTTGGCTATCGTAGGACAAGACTACTAAACGAACGATGTCGGATACGCTTGAGAGAAACTGTCAAACTCACGCAATCACTTCGCAATATCGCATACGAAAGTGATTTGTAATAGGAAACATTCAAAACGAAGCACGGACGCAGCTGCGTGTATCGCATTAAACTTTTCGTAATAGACCCTCAGGTAGCTTGCCAGGCAAAATTGTGTCTTAATACCGATTCAAATTCTGTTGAAAATGATAAACAAATAGTGATAAGGTAGCTCAGCGGTCATAGCATTGGACCAGACTTCCAAAGATCGCAGCTTCGATTCCCGTCCGAGCATTGATCTGATGCGAGTCGTATTTCTAGTATATTATTTAGTATCGTATAAAAATTGCTATGTTAATGTACAAATCTCAAATTTAAAATTCCCAAAAATTTACCATATGGGTGACCGAAATTTTACCGTTTGTAGCTTACACTTCAGAAAACACGATCTATCATATAACACGCTATTTTATTAGTGATTTGAATATAATATCACATGTCGTTAACCTACCTTATCTCAACCTAAACTTAAAAAGCTATTCAACTTTACTGAAAAATTACTATAGAAGAATGCTTCATATCGGGTCATTTTGAACTTACCATCCAAATTTTAAGGATGTGTCCACTCCATGAAACTAAACAACTTTCTCTAAGAAACATGCCAAAAAAATTTGGTTATCCCATACTAAATTGATCACGTGATCTCTTTGATTTGTATGGAAAGTCGATTTTTATTTTACATATTTGACCATGTGTTCCTTAGAGAATGTTGTTCAGTTTCATGAACTGGACACATCCTCAAAATTTGGATCAAAATGACCTTGTATATTCACTTCTAAGGTTAAAGCGCGCTTTAGACATATATAGTTATTGCTTCTCTGTGCTCTAGACATTGAAATAAAACATTTTTAACCTTTTAACGGATACTAGCGCGGTTTTATTGAAGTGCTTTGTTGTTAATTTGTTACTCAGTTTGATTAATATAAATAAATAAATATAATCTAAATAACCAACTTATCAAAATTACTTTCAATAAAACCGCGCTAGATTCAGTTTACAACAAAATAAGAACTGAATTTCAACATAATTCTAACGTTTTTACTATTCTGATATCATCTACAGTGCCAAGTATCCACAAGATTATAAACCTCACTCAAACCATAAAACTTCTAAACTGTACTAAACTTTTCACCGAAAGTTACTAAGAACATCTAAAGTGCTTGAAATGGATAACTCCAATGAGATAATACGGGAAATGATTAAGAATCAGAATAAAGTGATATTTGAAGGACTCGATATGAAAGAAAGCAGAATAGACTTTAAATACAGAAAGAGAACACGAAACCAGCACACTTGCCACATTGTAATAAGTACAAGCCCGACAATATGGCGCAGAGCTACCAGCGCAGGTACATTACGCATAGACCTGCAACGTGTCAAGGTTGCGGACCAATCGCCATTGGTTCAGTGCACGCGCTGTTTGGCCTACGGACACAGTAAAAGGTTCTGTAAAGACACAGAAGACCTATGCAGTCACTGTGCGGGCCCGCACCTGAAAACAGCATGCGAATTATGGAAAACTAATGCCACCCCGACGTGCAAGAACTGCATTAGAGAAAAAAGTGACCAGGCCGAACACAATGCTTTCAGCGATGAATGCCCTGTGCGCAAGCGCAGGGACAAAATAGCGCGCAGTACAGTAGCGTATTGCTAAAGGCACCATAGCTAAAACCCACTATCGCGTATTTCAAGCAAATTTGCAAAGGAAAAAGTTAGCTACCGACGAAATTCTAATTGAAGCAGAAAAGAGAAAAGCAGCTATAGCACTGATACAGGAGCCATATGTGGGTGGGGCGAGATGTATGAAGGCCTACCATGGCGCCAGGATAATCCAGGGAAATGATACAGGGACAGTCAAAGCAGCAGTTGCTGTTTTTGACCCAAACCTGGACATCATACAATACCCTGAGCTCACCACCAATAATATCTGTGTGGTAGGTGTCCGCACTAGAGCCTGGAGAGCCACGGTAGTGTCTTACTACTTTGAACCGGACCAGCCCATAGAGCCCTACTTAGAACATCTAATAAAAATAGCCAGGAAAGTTGGGCAAAACAAGTTTCTTATTGGTGGAGATTCAAATGCGAAAAGTACATGGTGGGGTAGCCCCAAAATAGACCATAGGGGCGAAGAAATGGCAGGTGTTCTACACGATCTGGGCCTCCATATTATAAACTCCGGGAATACTCCTACGTTCGATACGATAAGAGGAGGTAAAAGATACACCAGCTACGTCGACGTAACAGCCTGCACAACTGACTTACTGGACCTGGTGGAGGACTGGAAAGTAGATGAAGGCTTGACCAGCTCGGACCACAACGGAATAGTTTTTAACATCAAACTCCAAAAATCCAAAGGTATTCACGTAAATCGTGCAACCAGAAAATTCAATACAAAGAAAGCAAACTGGGAGGAGTTTCATGAGAAACTCCAACAGTTGAAAGCAGAACACAAAGTTACTATAGAGGAAATAGATAAAATAAGCGACACTGCGAAACTAGATGAAATGACTGACAAACTGACTGACATAATTGTTATAGCTTGCACACAATCTATGCCCCAGAAGAAAAATAATGAAACCATTACTATTCCGTGGTGGTCCGAGGAACTCGAGAAAATGAAAAAGGAAGTCACCACCAGGAAACGTCGGATCAAAAATGCAGCGCCCATCCGTAAAAATCTGGTTGTAGAACAATACCTGAAGAAAAAGGAGGAGTATGAAGAGGAGGCAAAGAGAGCTCAGATAAATAGCTGGAAGGAGTTCTGCGAAAAGCAAGACAGAGAAGGAGTCTGGGAAGGAATATATAGAGTAATAGGAAGGACAAGGAAAAGGGAGGAAGACGTTCCCCTTGAAAAAGACGGAAAGACCCTTGACTCAAAAGAATCAGTAAAACTACTAGCAGAAACTTTCTACCCGGAAGACCGCAAAGAGGACGATGATGAGGAACAGAGTAAATTAAGGAAAAAAGCAGAAGGAATAAACAGAGAATCAGCGGGAGAAGAGCAACAAGATCCACCGTTTACCCTGACAGAACTGAAGGTAGTTACTAATACCTTCAACCCGAAAAAGGCCCCGGGAGCAGACGGGCTGACGGCGGATATATGTAAACACATAGTGGATGACGACGCCGAATTGTTTCTGAAGCTCATAAATAAATGCCTGGAATTAGAGTACTTCCCCACATCATGGAAAGAGGCGACGGTAATAATATTAAGGAAACCTGGGAAAGAAAAGTACACAGAGCCAAAATCTCACAGACCAATAGGGCTGCTATCGGTACTTGGGAAAATCTACGAGAAAATGGTAATAGCACGTATAAAACACCACATTCTTCCGAGGCTGAGTACTCGCCAGTACGGATTCATGCCCCAGAGAAGCACCGAGGACTCCCTCTATAACATGATACAACATATTAAATCGAAGCTAGAGGAAAAGAAATTAGTGACGGTGATATCATTAGATATAGAGGGAGCCTTCGACAGCGCATGGTGGCCAGCAATAAGAGTCCGACTGGCAGAGGAAAAGTGTCCGAAAAACATCAGGAAAGTCATCGATAGCTATCTTAGCAACAGAAAAGTTAAAGTGAGATACGCCGGCGAAGAATGCACAAGGGAAACAAACAAGGGGTGTGTACAGGGCTCGATAGGAGGTCCAGTATTATGGAACCTGATGCTCGACCCGCTCTTAAAAGATCTGGAGAGAAGAGGTGACTATGCGCAGGCTTTTGCGGACGATGTGGTGCTCGTCTTTGATGGGGAGACAGCCGGAGAGGTCCAAAGAAGCGCCAATGCTGCCCTTGAACGTGTTCGGAGATGGGGTGTCGCTAACAAATTAAAGTTTGCTCCACACAAAACTAATGCCATGATTATAACCAGGAAACTCAAATACGACACACCACTTCTGAACATGGGCGGGGTCACCATTGGTATTTCAAAGGAAATCAAAATTCTGGGGGTCACTATAGACGCCAAGTTAACATTTAACACCCACGTCGCAAATGTGTGTAGGAAAGCCCTAGGCATATCAAAACAACTAATGAGAGCAGCAAGGGTCAGTTGGGGTCTTCACCCAGAAGTCATACGCATAATATATACAGCAACAGTAGAACCCATCATTCTGTATGCAGCAAGTGTATGGGCGCCGGCAGCCAATAAATTGGGAGTCAAAAAACAACTTGGAACAGTCCAGCGAGGTTTCGCAATAAAGATGTGCAGGGCTTATCGAACGATTTCCTTTAATGCAGCAATGGTGCTGGCTGGGGTGCTCCCGCTTGATCTACGCGTACGTGAGGTGGCCTCATTGTACGAGATCAAGAGGGGGGTACCCCAGCCGGGACTCGGCGACAGGGAGATCGAACGAATGACCCCGGCCATAGATGCACCACACCCGGCCAAGCATATTAGCTGGGAGTTCATGTGCCTCTCGGATGCAACAAGTGTTAACAAAAACAGTAACTACGCGGTAAAAATCTATACCGACGGCAGTAAGATTGACGGAAAGGTGGGAGCTGCGCTCTCCATATGGAATGGTGAGACAGAAATCCGATCCGTCAAGCTTAGTCTGCCGTCGTACTGCACCGTTTATCAGGCGGAACTCCTGGCAATATGTGAGGCTACGGAAACCATACTCAAACACAAGGCACAGTCTTTTGGCATCTATAGCGACTCAATGGCGGCACTCCAAACAGTAACGTGTCTCACGTCCCTCCACCCATTAGCAGTTAAAACAAGAGAAAACCTATCAGCAATTTCACAACAGAATAAAGATGTCGCTTTGTTCTGGATTAAAGCACATGCAGGGCTGGAGGGGAATGAGAGGGCAGACTTCTTAGCAAGGGAGGCCGCCCAGAAGTTAAAAACAAGGCATAAATACGACCAATGCCCTGTCTCGTTCGCCAAGCG
Organism: Agriphila geniculea; assembly: GCA_943789525.1. Taxonomy (NCBI): domain Eukaryota; kingdom Metazoa; phylum Arthropoda; class Insecta; order Lepidoptera; family Crambidae; genus Agriphila; species Agriphila geniculea. Next base: position 11,261,905 of record OX038890.1, on the reverse strand, counting down.
TGAACTACGTCAGTCCACGCTTGAGGAATGGGACAGACGCTACAGAATGGGCGAAACAGCATCGACCACCAAGGTGTTTTTCCCTAACGCAATCGCGGCCTACAAAACAATCAGAAAATTCGAACCGACAAAATGGACCACGCAAGCCTTGACCGGGCACGGTGGGTTCTCCGAATACTTGAATAGGTTCAAGCTTAAGGAGAGCCCATCGTGTGTATGTGATCCGGCTGTTGACGAGACGGCCCTCCATATAATTTTAGAATGTCCTACCTTCACGAGAGAGAGATACAATATAGAAATGACACTAGAAAACAAACTAAAGAAAGATAATTTATGTGAAATATTAGTAGGTAAGCATAGAGATAATTTCCTTAAATACTGTGAAGATATTGTTAAGAAAGCAAACAACAGAAATAAGTAGATTAGAAATATAATGGTGCTCAAATATTTGTAAATATTGTCTAAGCAGCATTAAGCAAATTGTTAAAAGCGAAAATAGAAAGAAGTAGATATGCATTAAGCAAATATTTCTATATGTATACTTCAGCAGTAAGTAAGAAAGTAGTATTAAGAAATGTCTGTTTTCACAAAATAAGATGTAATAGAATAAAAAAGGAAATCATGTAGTAAGTAGAAAATAAAAATACATGAAATAAATAAGATAAGAATGTAATAATAGATAAGAGATTTGAATATAAAATTGTGAATAGAAAAATTTCATAAATAAGATAAGAATATAACACAGAATATAACAGTACATAAGAAAGTAGAGAGTAAGAAAAATGTAATGTAAGTAGAAAATAAGAAAAATGTAAAAATAGACTTTGACATGTGTCAGAGGCAGTGGTATATCTAATAAAAAAAAAAAAAAAAAAAAAACTTGGATGATATATCCTTGTTTGTATATCAAAGTAACAAATGATGCATGGTGTATGCCAATATGGCTCTTATTACCAAGAAATAAGAATTTAGGTTATTTCAATGTTCAAGTTTGGATTGGTCGTAATGTGTAGTAAGTAGGTATAAGGTATGTATTTTATTGCGCTGTCTTATTCACCTGGCCCTCTTCCAGTAAAGGCGTTGAGAATGAACGCTGCTCTGTTTGGTGTAGAGTAAAAAATATATTTAGAAAATAATAATCACCAATTTTATTTCTAACATAAATGAATTTAATGATAGCACAATTCTTTAGGGAAAATTGGGAACAACAACAATGTGTCGCTTGATAATACCGCACAAGTAATATTTGACAAGTTTTCAGGAGAGACAAAAAACTGAATTGCGCACGGTCACATCAACACCCGATAATCCATACTTAGAGCACATACATATATATAGATATATATAGCACCATTGCTTAGAGCATCGCGGCTTCGTCTGAAGCGCGACTTACTCTAAGGTATGGTGGTAGTAGTATAAAACCGCACAAGTTTTCAACTTGCGCGGTTGTAACGCTACAAGTTTTTTCCGATTAAGTGCTATGATTGGCTTATTTTAAAATTCTGATAAAAATAACATCATTAGATGTGCGCCAATAATAGCTATCCAATGAGGTATAAAACGTCATGTGGCCATTTTTCGACTTGCGCGTGACTAATATTTGAATTCTCGATTCGATTCGAAGGTCGAAAACACGCTGTAGTGCGATGTTTTATGCTTTATGGGGCGATGTGTTGGGGCTGTTTGGACAAACTCTATAGCAGTAATTCATTCGACAATCATTATTTAATAAATGATAAATAAAAAACCGGCCAAGTGCGAGTAGGACTCGCGCACTAAGGGTTCCGTACCAAAAAACGGCAAAAAAAATACGTTTGTTGTATGAGAGCCCCCCTTAAATATTAATTTTATTCTGTTTTTAGTATTTGTTGTTATAGCGGCAACAAATCAAAATCATCTGTGAAAATTTCAACTGTCTATCTGTTGTCGTTATTAATATCGAGCAAAAAACGGCAAAAAAATCACGTTTATTGTATGGGAGCCCCCCTTAAATATTAATTTTATTCTGTTTTTAGTATTTGTTGTTATAGCGGCAATAGAAATACATCATCTGTGAAAATTTCAACTTTCTAGCTATCACGGTTCATGAGATACAGCCTGGTGACAGACAGACAGACAGACGGACAGCGGAGTCTTAGTAATTGTAACAAAGATAGCACTGCTATGTATGTAATGAACTAACCGTATTTAGATAACACCATATTATATACCAACAGAGAGGATGATTCAACAACTTTTGCAGACGTTGATGTATCACTCGGCGCGAAACAATGAAGGATTTGTAACTAATTTTCAGGGAGAGGTGAACTAAGAATAACCCTATTTACTAATTAGTACAGTCAAAGTCAGTCAAAGTCAAATTAGCTTTATTCAAATAAACTTAATTATTAAGTACTTTTGAATCGTCTTTATTTTCCTACCACCCGTTCAAGACTTTTTTAACTGACAAGAAGAACGGGCGCAAGAAACTTATCAGCTTTAATAGCAATAAGTAACGATATTTACAAACTTAAATATATCGTTACCAGATAATTACAACAGGGTGACAGGATTATTGGCAACAAACATAGACTTATTATATTACTATCATTGGCAACAAAGTACTTACAGTAGTTATGTGTTACATCATTTCCACGCATTTTGATCTTTAAGATAATCGTCTACTTTATAATAACCTTTACCCATGAGCGTTTTTTTAACATGGTTTTTAAATTCATGCAAAGGAAGATCAATTACTTGTTGTGGAACTTTATTAATAAAGGCTATGCCTTTCCCCCTAAATGAACCTCTAGTTTTTGCAAGCCTAAATCTTGGAACGGCAAGTTTATCTTTATTTCTTGTATTAAACTGGTGATTATTGCTGTTCTTAGCAAATGAATCATAGTGTTTTCTTACATAAACTAAATTTTCATATATGTATTGGCCTGCCAAAGTTAAAATATTTATTTCTTTAAACAGTTCTCTCAAGGTATCTCTCCGCCGAAGATTGTATATGCCGCGAACAGCTCTTTTTTGGAGTACAAAAATATCTTCAATACTGGCAGCTGAGCCCCACAATAGCAGTCCATAAGACATTACACTATGAAAATAACTAAAATATACTAACCTTGCCGTTTCAAGTCCTGTTCAGTAATTGTTCAAATCCTGTAATATTACTTGTTACGAGATTGAACAAGGCTTTGCCACAGTGTCGTGATGATGCAGATCTAAATAATTTAAGGCTCGTATTATAGAATCAAACTCAAAATCAAATCCATGCTTAAATACAGTTAGAAAGGGATGTGCTCTATATGCGACGAATAGCACCATCCCTTTCTAACTGTACTCAAGCAGAGATTTGTGTTTGAATTTGATTCTATAAGGGTCCCCCCAGACCTACCGGTTTCTTTTCTTTGCTTTGCTGTTCGGCAATGGAGCGCCGGCCAAGAGGCTCATTTTCAATCTATCGCATATTTTCAATCTAAGTACATTTTACATATGTGAGCTTTGTTCCTTAAACGATCGTTATGAAAACACAAAAAAATAGTTCAGGTAGGTAATGATGCCACCCACGACCCTGTTCACAATTTATATAAATATGCGATCGATTTATTTTTAGGAATCGGAGACCATGTTCAGGGTGGGAAGCTTCCTACTTTGCAACCCAGACGATTATATTTGATAACACCAAGCTAATGGCTATTTTGCCAATTTGGTCTGGTCCCAATATGCGATAGATTGAAAATGACCCTATTGGCCGGCGGTCTAAAAAGCAAGGTAGAACAGCAAAGCAAAGAAAAGAAACCGGTAGGTCTGGGGAGACCCTAATATGACTCTAAGGCACCCATTACACACACAATTCAGACCGTGCGAGATTGACAAAGATTGACAGAGATTGATTGTGTAACGTTGTTCGCGATCTGTTTCAATCTGGCGCGGCCTGGTAGGCGTGATCTTATGCGCTGAATTGTTAATCTACGTCAATCTGGCTTGGTCTGGCTAACTGGCTTAGAGTTGGCACCAGTTTTTCGAGATATGTAAATAGTATTATTTGACAATCTACCACAATCTACTGCGATTCGATATTCTTAACCGACCTCAAAAAAGGAGAACGATCTCTGTTCGTTTGTATGTTTGTTTTTTTAAGGGGATTTTTCGAAGGTCCACCCGGATGTAGTCGCGGGCGGAAGCTGGTTAAATTTAAATATGGGCCATATTTTTTTATAAATTTCCCAAAAGTATTAGGTATTAATTTCAATGATTTCAAAAAAATAAAAATTTTAAACCTTAAAACCTTTGACCGAGTTTAAAGTATACTATGTTTAAATCCAGACTATAGACTGTTTCCCATATTTCATCTAAATCAGTTCAGCCTTCATAAAAAATAAACATACAGACAAACAGAAAAATTCCTTCTTTTATACGAAGGCGGTTAATAACATCGAATCGCAGTAGATTATGCTAGATTGTTAGTCTACCGTGATAGATTGATAATCTACAGCAATACATATTTAACCGACTTCAAAAAAGGAGAAGGTTTTCTGTTCGTCTGTATGTTTGTTTCTTCGTTTCGTTTCAAATGTCCACCCGGATATAGTCGCGGGCGGAAGCTAGTTAAAATTAAATATGGACTATATTTTTATAAATATCCCAAAAGTACTATAATTTATGTTTTGAAAATAATACTGTTACGCTAACCTCGAAAAAAAGATGCCAACCCTAAGCCAGACCAAGCCAGACTGACGTAGAATGATAATCCAGTACAATCTGATCACGCCAGACCGCGCCAGATTGAAACAGATCGCGAACAACGTTACGTACAATCAATCCCTGTCAATCTTTGGCAGTCTGGCACGGTCTGGATTGTGTGTGTATTGGGTGACTACTATAGTTTCGTATTATAATCTATTCCGCTGGTGAAATTAATGACAAGTGACAGTTGTCTCTTTCTTCCATAAAAGCAATTGAATTCCGTTCCACGTAAACAATGTCTGTTCGGTGCTATGCAAACGAACAGCTCAGCAAATTGCATTTTATGCAATTTGCACCTTTTGCTAATTACCATAATTTAAAGTTAGTACGTCGACAGCTACCGTTAGCGTAACGCGTGCTCTATATAACCATTATACCATTTTAAACCATTTTCGTAAATATAATTATCTTGACCATTTTAGTAACTTAGTGATTTTTACCATTTATTTTGTTTTATTGTTTTTATGTGAATAGTCATTATATCAGTTTTAAAAGGACTCTCGGACTTATCATTTTACTACCATATCTACAAAGGTTAGGCTGAAGCGAATCGCCGAGCGCAGTCACAAACCTTTTCAATGTCAAAGTATTTTTTTTTATACACAACGGAATAGTGCTTGGCCTTCATCTCACCTAATGTTAAATGACGATAAGGCCGAAGGTGGAAGCGCACTACACCCGGAATACTGGATATCTTACCTCTAACTGCCGGAACACAACAATTTTTTAAATTATTGTTATGGCGTCAGACTTAGGTAAGATGGTGGTAGCTAGCCAGGCGGACTTGAAATAAGCCCTACCACCAACCAAACCGAGTACAAATTGTACCCCCCCTGGGAATCGAACCCGGGACCTCTGCGTCTTACACGGGTGGGCGAACCACTAGACCACAGAGGCGGTTGAAATTCGTCGTCGTATTCGTATGAGCGTCAATTGTCCGTTCTTTCCGATCCGGTTTCTCGTTACAAATATGCAATAAAAAGATTTTTTTAGATTTGTAGATGACTTTAATTACTTTGATGCCGTCGATTTGTAGCAGGTACACTTAACACCCTTTTGGCTGGGAAGCCCTAATTAGGGCCGGACTCAAAGGGCGGGTTCATTATATGCCCTCGGCAGTTTCAATTGAAAACTTGTTTAATTTTCTTGTCGGCGTTTTGTTTATTGCGGTCGTTGAGTTTGTTTAGCTAATTTGTTTCTGTGAAACACGAGAATAACTAATTTTACACGTCGTAGAGACAGCGCAAAATACACGCTGAAATTTTAATCATTTGGTTCCCGCAGTGGGGTGGTTCCACTCATGATTACTAGCAACTTTTACTATGGGGCCAACTCGGATAACACGAAAAAAAATCAGCTGTTCCATACATAAGCGCAATACCTACTCGACCTTAATGCATGGAACAGCCATCGAAATGTAATGGGAACAGCTGATTTTTATTTCGCGATATGAGGGTTGGTCCCATAGTAAAATTTGCTTGTAATCATGAGTGGAACCACCCCACTGCGGGAACCAAATGAATAAAATTTCAGGATGTATAGAAAATAATAAGAGACAGCCAAACGTCCAAATATTTTAGAAACAATCTTACTTCCTTACTTAATAGTTATTATAAATGTGACGCGCAACCGTAGCGCCATCTAGTTTCAAGGAGTGAAATCACTATACTGCATTGACAGTGACGCCGGCTGTCATTGCACGGGCGAGAGTAGATTGTACTCTGACGGAACGTCACTTACGTTTTGACAGTGGCGGGCCAAGATGGCGGTTGGCGGGAAGTATCAGTTTGGTAAGAAGTCGAGCCACGTGTAAGAAAGTAAGAGACCGGAACGTCGACGTCCGTTTTAAATCCTCTTTAATCTAAATCGAAGTGCACTGTAATTGATTTCTCGGTTTAGTGAATAAAACGTTGCGATTTGTGACATTTGACCGTTATTTCTGGAATATTTGTCCCAAATACCCACGCAATATGAATAATCCTGACGAAGGTACGGAAGTGCCTACAAATGCGAAAGTCTGTTTGTTTCTTTATATGTTTGTTTTTTTGTTATGCCTTCACGTCTTAATTACTCAACCGATCATCGTGAAATTTTGCATACACGTTCTCAGGGGTACAGAAAAGGACATAGTGTAGGTCCTTTGTAGGACCTTTGTAGGACCTTTCATCCAGAAAAATATAACTGTTCCCAAGGGGTAGAAAAATAACTATCCACGCAGATGAAGTCGCGGGCAGTCGTTAGAGGCAGATATAAGATCAGAGTATTAAGGCTGTATAGTTGCATTTCAACAAAATTAGTGTTTTTCCAATGAAGTTATCTAAAGAATAAAAGCATTACTATTGATGTAAACTTTAGTTTAGGAAGCAAAATTCTTAAATTAGTGCCGTATAGAGAGAAAAACATAATAAATTGTCAGGTATTTTAAAACGAAGACAATCTGTTCAAGTGGAATTTCAAATTTGCTTGTCACAGGTATTTTTCAAAAACGTTTCAGCTGTAACAAATAAGAATATGACTCATATTTATTTTTTCACTTATTGTTTGTATTGTCAAGGAGTTTCCTAAAGAGAGTAAATTTAAAAAAATATTTTAATCACAAAGAAATAAAATACCTATAAAAATGCTCAAATTTTACTTTGACATGTTTTTTTTACTAGTATTTACAGAATCTAAAGTTTTTTTTATTTTTCTTAGGAATAATGAGGTATTTATTGCGTTGCGTGTTTTGTTTAAACTTATATCTATTTAATAATTCTACTAATAATAATATGGATATTTTGAACGTCTCTAAGTAATTGACTCTGACTGTACTGAGAATTTGTAGGCTTATTTCCCTACAAAAATATGTTGGATAGGAATTTGCACATCAAAGCTTTGTTTATTTCTCATTAGGAAATCTTTGAATATACAGTATCAGAATTGACAGTATACAAAAATACGGAGATAGTCTACCAATATCATAGTTCATTACCAACTAAAATATCAATACCATTTCAAACTAAATTTTTTATGATTGAATTTAACATAAGTAACCACAAAAATAATGATCTTATAAAAAATGTTTTAAACAAGAAACAACGCTGGCTTTGGTCAACATACACACACCTGATTTTTATAAAAATATGGCTAAAGTGAGGGAAATTTAATTAATCCGGTAAGCAGGCTTGAGGCAGGAAATTGCTCGTTAAAAGTTGCCCGAGGGTTGGGCGATGCATCGTTGATTCTTGAAAATTCGTTGATTTGTTTAGAAAACAAATTTCAAGTGACAAATTTTAAATCTCACTAAACGCCGGCCGTTCTCCTCAATTACCTATCATTTATTTATTTAGATACACCAACCTCATATGTACTCATACTCATACTCATAGGTACAATTAAACTTTAAGTGTGAGTTGCACCAAAACGCTGTCAAAGTTAAAGTTATCGTCAAAAAATAATGCTACCTATTAGTCACGTCAAACTTGTCAAAGAACATCATGCTGGCTGGCAACCTTTTTTTTGGCTAACTTATACTTAACCGGTACTATAACAAGCTTGTTATTGTTAAAGTAAGATGGTGCAACTCAGCCTAAGAAAACATCGCAAGCTTTTATGTCAATCACAGTGCCGTAAATAGGGCGGTGCCACCGGTGCCCAGGCACAGGGCGTAGATTCTGGGGGGCGTAAGAATGGCCAGACCAGGACTATTATTTATTTGTTCGGTTAGCTCCTGACAAGCTCCCCTGCGCCTCTAGTGCTCGATTCCAACACATACGTACATGCCATTATCATCAAAAATGTCTATTAAATTTGAAGAAAAGAGAAACAGCTGGAACATAAGCAGTTGGTTCATTGATTGACCTTAAATATAATATAAACTGTTGAAAAATTACGCTGCGGCCGTTTTTTTTACTAGTGGATGAAACTAACTATCTACTAAAAATCGCGCTGCGCGTCCGTTTTGTTCACTATAAACAAACAAGATTACAAGATAAGTGGATAAGATTGACTAAAAATCGCGCTGTGCGGCCGTTTTTTTAAATATAAAAAAACGGCCGACAGGCAAGATTACAAGGTTACTGGATGAAACTGACTAAAAATCGCTTTTGGCCCGCTACGGTTTACAAAAGTACTAAACCTGGCCCTCCACATAATTATGTTGGACACCTCTGCTCTAGGATACCCAACAATATCTAAACAAAAAAAAACAAGGGCGCAGTTATAGAAGTTCTCACAGGGCGCAGAAAATGCTATTTACGTCACTGGTCAATCAATAACAGATATACAAAAGTGTAATGTAATTTGTAACATTTACCGTCATTTAACATAAATATCTATGCAATAAATCAGGCTACCAAATCATTACAATAAAGTAACATAAGAAACGTAGTTTCAAGACTTTGAAAACGTTAACAATCTAGATACGCGTATGTAAGTAAGTACTATCTCTGCAAATTGCTAATGAACTTGGCGGCCATGACTGTATTTAGGCTCAAAAACGAAAAATAATTATATTTTTTATATACTCGTAGACTCTATCTTATTGAAAATAATAGTTCAATAATCAATAATATATTAATTTACCTATTGGAATTTTACGTCAACATGGATGTTAATGTGACAAGGTTCCATCGTAATGCCAATTTGCGGGGATAGTAATCCCTTATGTTCGAAATACCGTCTTTGTGTTTATGTGTCTAGACTTAAGCGCTTTTCCGTAATTAATGAGACTTGATAATTACCAAGCAACTGCAGCATATTAGTACAAAAACATAGATTAAGGGTGTAGAATACGCATCACGTTCCATTTTTTAATTTTCAATACAAATGATCTAAACAACTTTGATGATCTAATGAACTTTGTAAATTCCTATTCAATTATTAAATAGATATATGGATATACAAAACACGCAATACATTAGACAAATACCACATTATTCTTAAAAATAATAAAAAATGACTTTAGAATCTTTAAATACTAGTAAAAAACATGTCAAGGTGATTTGAGAATTTTTCAATATTTTCTTTTATATGTGATTAAATTTTTTTTTTTTTAATTTTCTCTCTATAGTGCACTCCTTGACAATACAAACAATGAGTGAAAAAACTAATATGAGTCGTATTCTTATTTGTGACAGCTGAAATTTTTGTGAAAAATACCTCGGAAAAGCAAATTTTAAATTCCACTTGAACAGATTGTCTTCGTTTTAAAATACCTGATAATTTATGTTTTTCTCTCTATACGGCACTAATATAAGAATTTTGCGGCCCTGTTTTAGGTGCATACATTATGTATGTAGGCAGGGCAGGCCTATACACGTAAGTGTTATTCAGTTATGAAACTTGGTTAGATGCAGTCAGCGTCAAATTGATATGGGCATTAAGCATCTAGAGTAGTCAAAATGATCTGAAAAACAAAAAAAAAAATTTGATCCACGCAGTTAGAATCATCATATTGTTGTAAGTACACAAGGTGTTCAAAATATCTTACTATTCGTTGTTTCATATTTATATCAGCAGTCAGAGTGTTCAAAGTTATCTTAACAAACAAAGCTGTCAAAGTTATCTGTGCACAATGTTATTGCGTGCTTGTATGGGAAGTGGTCATTGTTATTAATTTGCGAAAAATCATCATTATAAACTAGGTATTCTATTTTCACGCGTCTAGGTTCTTAGGAGCCTCGTTTAATTAGGCGCGGGGAGATAAGGGTTCCTCTTATCTGCCCAACAGACAAATAAAATACCAGCTCCTACTGTGAATTGATTGATATGGGTCTGTTGGTAATTGGCGACAGAAATAAAGGAATTGGTCTTTAATTGTCATTGAAATAGCCAAATTGTATTCTTTTGTAAAAACAAAACCTCCTTCCAAAACCTTAAAAATAATCTAACCAAAAATAAATTAATAAATTAATGGCTCTAAAAAGCAAGAAATAAAATATTGAAATCTGCATAATAACTAACTCGAAAGTTTGTATTTTGAATTTCATTGTTTGTATTTCATTATTATTTAACTAACATTGTTTCTTCACCTACTGAATTCATTATTTAAACCGCGCGCCGGACTTCTAACGCCATCTAGTCGATGCAAGAAGAACAATATTGAGATTTCCTATTATGCCATACTAGCTATACGTGCTCGGGGGGTCGGGGGGCCTGAGGCCCCCTGCTATAAGGAAAATCTTTTAATGCAAAGACTACGTTTATTTTGGAACGGATGTTTTAGAAACAGGTCTTTTGGGAAAAGGACATAACGTTCCAAAAGGAGAAAAAAACATATAGTTACCATGGGCAACAGGGTCGCTTTTTACGCGGTGGTTACCGCTAAGGTTAAAATCGCTTGCACTCCGCGCCCGCTGTCACATACGTTTAGTTCGTGCTGGGGCGATACGCGCGCACACGAATTTTGTTGCAAACTGGTTAAGCGACGCTGTTACCCATAGTAGGTACAATGGCAGGATAATTTTGGTGATTCACAAATCGTCCACCAGTCGGCGCACTACCCCAACTTGGCGCTAGTGTAGATGTAGACTTGTCATTTTGTTGTTTGTAAGTGTTTGTTGTTTGTAAGTTTAAGCGCACCGGACGACGCTCCGTGGGTGGGCTGGGCCCCCGACAAGGTGGACCGACGATCTGGTGAAGGTTGCTGGAAGCCACTGGATGTGGGAAGCGCAGGACCGATCGTCGTGGAAATCATTGGGGGAGGCCTATACCCAGCAGTGGGTGTCGTGCGGCTGATATGATGAAGTGTTTGCTATAAATTTATGGATGTTGGAATTTTCGTAAATATCAATCTTTCCTTCAACATATTTCGGTTTTCTTCAATCTTTAATTAATTTACTATCCTACTTCCATAGTAATAATTTATTTGTATCAACCATATAAAGATATAATTTTAAATAAATTGGGAAATTCGAGTTAAATGCCCGTACAAGGGTCTCCAGTAGAGATGGGAAAGTGTTTCTGCCCGGGCGGGAAAATTGGGAAAAAACCCAGGCACATTGGGCATAAATCTTTTATGCCCAAATAAATGCCCAATCTGTAGGCAGAAAAAACGATTGTTCAATAACGAATAAATGAAAAAGTTATAAGGAAATAAAACGAAATATTAGTTATTTAACAAATATTTATTATAATTTGACTTTTAGGTATATATTTTAATGATAAGTCTAAGCAAACAAAGGTAAATAGAATCAACTTTTTTAAAAACTCGCTTATATTCGCCTTCTATCCATTCCGTGTCGCTGTCGGTACATCAAAGGGTTCTCGGGTAGTTTTGCCAAGTTTTATGTATAGTAGGCGAACTATCTCTCCAGATTCCCACTGTCCCTCGCGCCAGTTGGCCGACATTCAACGTAAATAATGAGCCTAATAAAAGCTTTTGAAAATGTCGGCAAATTGGACACTCGAACTAATATTGTATTTATTAGGAACTATTATTATTTTATTTCGAATCATTATTATAATATTATTATATATTATTATTATTTTGAACCATTATTATATTCATTAGCTTCTGGGTTCAATTAACGTTATAAAGAATTAATGCTATGTAAAATTTTATGCCTAGGTACCTACTCGGCATAAATAATTTTATTGCGATTATACCCTACCTTTTTTTACCTACTTAATAAGAATAGTAGTAGGGTAGGTATCTTGCATTACGGATGTCAGCAAAATGTCAGATAAATAATCTATACTTCGGTATACATAGTATCCCCGTAAATTACATAAAAACCTGGCGGCCATTTTTTTTATCTAAAAACGAAAAACAATTGTATTTCTTATATTTTTTATTTCCTAGACTCTATCTTATTGAAAATAATAATTAAATAATTAAGCGGATGACGTTAACGTGGATGTTAATGTTAACAATGTTCTTCGTATTTCCAATTTGGGGGATAGTTCCCACAATGAGAGTAAATGATTAATTTACTTCTTCGATTAATAGCAGCATTTTACCTGAAATAAAATGCATATTAAATACTTACCTTATTTGAAGCTTACTAGTTTGAGATAGGCCCTATCTGTTTTCCGCTTCCGCTATGTGCGTCTTTCTACCTCTTTGTCTATCTGTCACCCCCACTTCCGGTCCCCAACAGGCAGGCCCGAGCGCGTGGGCTCTGGGGCCCGCTTGCTTCATTGAGTCGAAAACACCAGGCAGGAATTAAATTTAAGCTTCAAATAAGGTAAGTATTTAATATGCATTTTATTTCAGGTAAAATGCTGCTATTAAATCCTTGACCGTTATTTGAAGCTTACTAGTTTGAGACGTGTTTGTTATCGCCTGGTGGGTGGACGGACGCCAATGTGAAGAGAATTTTAGAAATCAGAAATCAGAATATTTATTTGCACAATATTGTGTACATTACATTGAGATCGATGACAATGTTCCTAATAAAATTTCAACAATATTCTGCCTTAAATCTGTAGGCATGCAAATGTTAGTAAGTGTAAGTGTGTAAGCTATCTATAATGAATATTATTACTACTAAGTTTTACTGATGTCAATTATAATTACAAAATTGTCAATAGAAATCTCATATTCAAAATTAAATGTCAGCTATGCAAAATTATCCTTAATACTATGTCAGATTGAGTAGAGATGTCATTTATTTTCCAAATATTCTTTGATCGAATAGAAACTGTGCTGTAGGAGCCAATTAAATAATTTATTCTTGAAAATATTTTTCTCTATTGGTTGATTAATAATGTCCAGCGGTAGCTTATTAAATATTTTGATAGCCATACAGTATACATTCTTTCGAAATATAGCTAGATTGGATTTAGGTATTGCTAGTTTATTCTTTCTCGATGCTCGTAAATTATCGTTTTTTTCACTACATTTTAAAAAGTATTCGGGGTGCTTTTTAACCAACAAGCATAGTTCTAATATATATATACATGGTAGTCATAGTAATTATGAAAAGGAAACTGCATTTTGTGATGGAAGCAAGCCACTTTGCACAGTGATAGTGGGGGCCAAACTAAGCGATTTCATCCGAAGATAAACGAGATTCACCCCTTAGGAACAGAGATGGCGCCACTTGTATAAAAAATCTTTAAAAAATTCTAAAACTTAAACGGATGATCCGATTTTGATGATTAAGGTGTCTATCGACAGACAATCAGTTGTTTTACTATTAAAAAAATATAAACTAGCAAAAAATAATAATAAATACCAAAAAACCTTCATTATTGAAGAAAATAAATATTTTTTTCAGTATTTATTTAATTTTATAAAAATAATGTATGAATATGGTCCTCTTTTATTAATTCGTTTTATTACCCATTTAGTTGCACGTTTAATAAAAAATACCGCATATCAATATCTTGTATAGTTCCAAAGTTATTAAAGAAAACACTACATGGTGCCGGTATATCCCTTAATTCGCTGAACAAAAAAATCTCAAAAGTGATATTTTTTTCTTTACATATGCTTTATTTATGATCTCTATGTATACAGAAAAATAAAATAAAAATCTATAATATACCAATATTGAGAAATTATATGTATAATTCGGCGAGTGATCTTTATTCTTGAGTTTCGAAGGTGCTGGTTACCCCGAAAATAAAATAGCAATGAAAAATATCATAATAATAAAATAATAATAAAAGACGCTAAATAACATTTGAACTAAATCTTTATTTTATTTACGTTTTATTTTCGCATTCGCCTTTGCAGGTTTTGCACCGTAAAGTGCAAGGTAGGCCAACGCCTCGGCAGCCACAACGCATTGAGTCACAGTTCAATTTACATCCACAATGGTCAAGGAGGCTTAATTCTGGCCAAGTTGCAGTAACCTTCGACCATAGTGGAGTCCATCTATCTTTGACATCTTTCCATCCCCAAGAAGATGGACTTTGGATTGATTTATCCATAAGGCATTTCCCCATAATATATGTTGCCCTCTTAGACGCTGCACGCAGATCATGTTGTTCAAGGGCGGCTGAAGTAGGTGGAAGACTTGTCACCAGCCTGCTTTTAGTCGATGATTATAATTGATAGAGATCGCTGGGCATACCGCATAGGCAAGGAGCAACCCAAATGTTAATGCGATCTTCGGACACAAATGTGTTGGTTCTGTTTATTTCGTACTAAGTACGAAATTTTAAAAGATGAAGGTCTGCAGGTAATGTCGATGTTGACGGGGACAGCTAACAAACGCCGTTACGTAGCAGTAGTGCAAAAAATTGCTTTATACTTTAGGTCATGAAATGTCAACTGCGCTTCGAGGCTTTCATGCTTTCACATGGTGTTATTTGAATAAAAAAGGTAAAACATTTGTTTTAAAACATGGGTTTCACACCCTGAAGTAACTACTGCTTTTGCAAGTATGTCGAGTCCTATCCTATAGAAATTCCTCTGAAGAAATATTGGCTCATTTGGAAAGGTTTGTACCCATTGTTTTATTGTATATAGTGTAAGTTAACATAATTATTTCACTCGTTCTCAAATAAAGCTAATCTTGCTTCCAGATGCACTTGCCAGCTGTACGATGCACAAACAGAGAACATTACTGTTATGGCGGTTCGGAAAGATTTGTTTTCGACTAAAAGCAGGCAAGTGACAAGTCTTACGCCTACTTCAGGTGCCCTTGAACAACATGATCTGCGTGCATGGGGAAATGCCTTATGGATAAATCAATCCAAAGTCCATCGTCTTGGGGATGGAAAGATGTCAAAGATAGATGGACTCCACTATGGTCGAAGGTTATTGCAACTTGGCCAGAATTAAGCCTCCTTGACCATTGTGGATGTAAATTGAACTGTGACTCAATGCGTTGTGGCTGCCGAGGCGTTGGCCTACCTTGGACTTTACAGTGCAAAACCTGCAAAGGCGAATGCGAAAATAAAACGTAAGTAAAATAAAGATTTAGTTCAAATGTTATTTAGCGTCTTTTATTATTATTATATTTTTCATTGCTATTTTATTTTCAGGGTAACCAGCACCTTCGAAACTCAAGAATAAAGATCACTCGCCGAATTATACATATAATTTCTCAATATTGGTATATTATAGATTTTTTATTTTATTTTTCTGTATACATAGAGATCATATATAAAGCATATGTAAAGAAAAAAATATCACTTTTGAGATTTTTTTGTTCAGCGAATTAAGGGATATACCGGCACCATGTAGTGTTTTCTTTAATAATTGATATGCGGTATTTTTAATTAAACGTGCAACTAAATGGGTAATAATACGAATAAATAAAAGAGGACCATATTCATACATTATTTTTATAAAGTTAAATAAATACTGAAAAAAATATTTTTTCTTCTTCAATAATGAAGGTTTTTTGGTATTTATTATTATTTTTTGCTATTTAATTTTTTTTAATAGTAAAACAACTGATTGTCTGTCGATAGACACCTTAATCATCAAAATCGGATCATCCGTTTAGGTTTTAGAAATTTTTAAAGATTTTTTTAAACAAGTGGCGCCATCTCTGTTCCTAAGGGGTGAATCTCATTTATCCTCGGATGAAATCGCTTAGTTTGGCCCCCACTATCACTGTGCAAAGCGGCTTGCTTCCATCACAAAATGCAGCTTTAGGCCAAAAAGTGACCATAATGTCTATGACTATGGTAGAGGTAATATTCTATGTTTTTGAAATAGGGGCTTACATGATTCTCTTTGTTTTATCTCGCATAAGGCACGAATGCACTTCTTTTGTGCTCTAAAAACTCTGTCTACATCTACACTGTTGCCCCATATTATTATGCCGTAACGCAGTAGAGAAGAGACGTATCCGTGTTACGCCTGTAAGGCTACTTGAAAAGACGTTATATTTTTGATTCTATTTAGTGCAAATACAAATTTATTTAGTTTAGTGCAGAGACCGTCTATATGTTTTTTCCAACTGCAATGTTTATCTAGATTTATACCTAAAAATACTGTGCTATCTACGATGTCAATTTTATTGTTATTATAGTGTATGTCAATGTTAAGTTTTTTCGCTTTATATGTATGGAATTGAATTGCTTTCGTTAGAGTACCTACTATGATTATATAACTAAAAATAAATGCAGCCTGTTAGCCCAATTTTTAGAAGCTACGGCTGAACGCAGACTTCCAGGAGTAGAAGTTATACCAGCTTCTGTGAGAAGAGTTTTAATCCACCCTGCGATTAATGTCCGTGACGCTTCTTTAGCCTGACCTCTAATACTCGTAAAAAGATTAGTACATTTAGCGAGTTTGCGCCTATCATCAAGCAGTTTGACAGTTTGTTTGATCCAATAAACAGGGTCAAGGTTCTTGTTTTCTGGATTAGACAGCAATCGCCAACCTGACTGCCTATGTTCGCCACTGTCCGTCTTGGACCCAAATTTTGGCCATAAAATCAGACTGTTGTTACAATCCACTAGATGCTCCGAGTCCACTGCCAGCAATGTTAAATCGTGTACTCGTCTCCCTGAGCATAAAAGCAATAGTGTAGCAGTATGCCTACAAACAGCAAAGACGTTGTTCTCATTCACATTGCTTGTCTTCATGAAAGAAGCTAAAATGTCTATATCCCATATTGGTGGTTTTCTAACCGGTGGTTTCTTTAGGGAGATAGACTTTAAAACATGCTTCACTAAGGTATGTGAACTTAGTTGTCCTGCATCATCAGGGCTACAGAGTGTGGCGACCACCGATTTCTGCACTAAGATTGTATTGTAGGATAACTTGTGTACAAGATACAAATCTGCTAGAAATCTTGCTAAAGTAGATCCAGAGGGTTGAAATGGGTCGACTTTGTACTGGTTACACCAATGGAGCCACCTTTTCCACGCCACACCGTATGTTTTTGTGGTAGACAATCGCCAAGAAGACTTTAATAGACCTAATTGGGTTTCATTCCATTCTGTCAAATCCCTTGACCACCCCCACATTTCCAAACTTCTAGAATCATATGTTGTACTTTGTAGGGAGGCTGACTGGTTGCTGTATCCACTAGGTTCTGCTTGAGATTGTGGATGGTGAATGGAGCTGTCAGTGCTCGTGATTTGAGGTCGGCCCTCCAAAATACCCGGTCCCACCGCGGTACTACTAGAAGGTACATTCCTGTCGTTGAATTCAGATGAGACAGCACCTTTGGGATCAGATAAGGCGGGGGGAAAATCCACGCCAGCTGATAATTCCACGTTCGTGAGAACGCGTCGTGGTACAGAGCTTGAGCGTCTTTGAGGTCTAATGATACGTAATTCGCTACCACATGAGCTCGTCGTGATGCAAAGAGATCTACTATTGGGATCCCAAACTTCTGGAAAATTACGTCTGTGCTCCGTGGCAGCAGGTGCCATTCCGGTGGGGAGCGATGTCTGGAGAGATGGTCGGCGTGACCGTTGTACATGCCTGGTATGTGACATGCTATCAGATCGATCTGATATCTGTCTAGTAAGAGAAATATTTTGTTCGTCAAATCCATCAGACCAATTGACTTGGTCCTTCGTTTCTTAAGTAGGCCACTACCGTTCGATTGTCGCACTGGAACAGGGTCGTTGAATGGCGCAATTGGAGACCGTGGATCTCTAGGACTTTCAGAATAGCCAGCATCTCCTTCATATTGCAATGCAGGGATTTTTCTTCCTCGGTCCACTGGCCTGAGATTGGTTGACCGTCGATTTGCGCCCCCCATGCTATGTCGGAGGCATCCGTCGTAACAAAACGTGTCGGTGGTGGTCGATGAACCGCCGAGGAACGATGACAATTGAGGAGCCACCATTCTAGTTCCCTTTGGGCTGTTTTCGGTAGGCGGAATCTCTTTTTGTCCGGCTCGTTCATCAATGAATTGAGAAATTCTAGAAGCGCTCGAAAGTGTAGCCTGCCCGTTGGGACAACAAACGCCGCGAAATTCAACAGACCCACTAGGCTCTGTAAGTCCTTCAGACACGCCCAGTCTGCAGCAATCATGTCCGACACCTTGTGTGAGAGCTTTGTTATTTTGTCTATGGGTAAATTCTTCTTGTTGAGCCAGGGATTCCAAAGGATCCCTAAAAAGACAAGGCTCTTTTGGGGGACGGTTATGGACTTCTTGACATTGATTTCCCATCCTAGGTAGTTTAGCCGATCCAGTAACAATTGAACATGAAGCTTTAGAGTCTTTCTGTCTTGGTG
This sequence comes from Agriphila geniculea, assembly GCA_943789525.1. Classification (NCBI taxonomy): domain Eukaryota; kingdom Metazoa; phylum Arthropoda; class Insecta; order Lepidoptera; family Crambidae; genus Agriphila; species Agriphila geniculea. Next base: position 11,243,088 of record OX038890.1, on the reverse strand, counting down.
GGCAACCAAAAAATCGTCCAAGTAGACTAGTATTCGCAGCCCCTGTTCCCTTAGAGTTCTCGCAACCCAATTCGTTAAAGAAGCGAATACTTTGGGTGCAGTGCTTAGCCTAAAGGGGAGGCACGTCATTTGCATTAGCTCCCCTTTGTATACAAGGCGTAGAAAGCGTCTGTGACTGTTCGCTATTGGCAGGTGAAAATACGCCTGAGAAAGGTCGACCTTGCAAAGCCAATCGTTGGGCTGAAGGAACTCCGGAACACGAGACACATTTATTAGATGAAAGCGCTCCGTGTAAACATAATCGTTCAATGCTTTTAGGTTGAATATGGGACGAGCCGTGCCATCGCCTTTGGGCACCAAAAACATCGTTGACAGAAAACTGGGGGAGCACCGAACTACCTCTAACACACCTTGGTCCTTCATTTGTGAAATGATTGTGGACATCATCTCGGATTCTGCTGTTTGAAGTGTTCCATTCCTGAGATCCGGTAATATTAAAAGTGGTTTTTCCGCAAAGGGTATGCGATACCCTTTTATTATGCGTAACAGAAAATTGGGTGCTCCTTCTTTTTTCCATCTCTTGTGATAGTGCACTAGGCGACCAGCTCGGAAGCTCTTCGAGTCAGTATTTTCGCTTTTTGCCACCGGAGTTATGATCGGCCGGGGGCCCTGAACGTTTCCGGTTAACCTTACCTTGACTTTGGTATCTATTTGTTTGTCGGGTACCTCGTGGACGAAATGACCCTCTCCCGAAATTTGGCGGGCGCCGTTCAACATTATTGCTGTTGTGACCCTGCGAGGGACGGTTATGGCAGCAAGCCTGCGGGGCTTGATTGTGCGTGCAATGAGAATGAGGTGCGGGCGCACTGTATCCATGACTGGTACCCTGCGAGGGTCCATAATGATAAGCCGACCCCTGCGGGGGGTGGCGAGCAGCAGCTTTACTGGTACCTGGTTGCGAACCTGGACCGCTAGATGCTTGCTTGTTCAAGGGCATGAAAGTTTTTTTAACTCCACCTATTTTCTCAAGAGCAGCTGTAAAGGCTTCGGCATTAAACAAATATTGATTAGACGGCGGAATCTTCCGCAAGGTTGATTTGATCAAGGGATCACGTACGCAATTAGTTATACCGTCTCTGCGCATCTGGATCACTTCTGCCCTATGACCACAAACTAACTGCAGTAGGTCAGAAGATATTTTCGAAAAATCGCCCTTAGAAAATATCTCATTAATTTTTTCATGCATACTTTCGACTGTAAAATTATCTGCACTACGAGCCCACATAAGCAATTCATTTAAACTAGCCTGTAAAGCTTGCTTCTGCTTAAGAATGCAAAAAGTGAGAGCAGAATATGCTTTGTCGGCATAGGCCAGGTGTCGCAGTTGATCATACGACCGGATTTCGTCATTGGCCTCTAAGTCTATGAATCCGGGGGTGTGGTTATAAAGTTTTTGAACTTCGGAATAACGAACTTCGCACCATTTTTTTTTATCAAAATATTGAACATCTTGTAAAACTTTCAAAAATATTTCCGGAGCTTTGGGGACCGCTGGCTCTTTTAACTTAGTCTCAAAGTCAAAACTAAACTGTAGTTGCGACTGGTCAGGTTCACCTGTAGCTGGCTCCTCAACGCCGTCATACAAAATGCCACTCACATTATCATCAACAAGAATATCAGACTCACGGTCGAAGTGAGCAGAGTGGGAAAAGGCGGAGCAGTTATGGTCCACAGTGGTGGTACACTGACCATCATGGCAAGCGTCGTAAGAAGAAAACCGATTGCGTTGTTCACTATCTGCTAACTGTTTACGCAGCTCACTAACTTCTCGTGATAACGTTTCAAGTTGGTAACCATCCTTGCTTTTGTGTTGCCCCTCCCTTTTTTTGTAGCGACGATGGTGCCTACGCGATCTTTTCTTCTTACAAGCTTTTGCATTTGAGGAGCTATTTGAAGAATTGCTACTATTGGATGAGCTACTACTAGTACTAGACGATGTGCTAGTAGCGCTACTAGCACGACCACGCTTAGAATTACTCACGGCTTTTGACGGAAACCTTGAGGAACGGCGATCAGGTGGCCCCGGTACTTCACTAGCGTTGCGTATATCAGCACACACTTTCGATTGATTTGAATGGTCTTTTCCTCGATTTTCGGAACAATTCACGTTATTCAAATCATCCATCCTAAAAAGAGAACTATTTTAGTAAGGGTTTATAGCCACAACCATAGAAAAAGAACCAACCTTTCGCAAGCAAAAAGTTAGTTACGATCTTACAAAAACTAAAAAGAGGTAGAAATTAAAAACACCATTGGCAAAAATCACCACTCACTTTGAAATAAAACAATAAGTTCAATAATCACGCGTTTGTTACGAACAAAATCTAAAATCCACTGCTTATTGACTTTTGTTACAATAACGAAAAGTATTTGTAACAAACAAAATCAAGGATTCAGCACACACACTACATTCACTAATTAATAGATTTTGATAAAATAACGACAATACTTTGTCTTCGATTTGACAATGTAATGAACTAAATCCAATATTCAGCTCACACAACATTCACTACAATTACCGACTTTTGTTAAAATAACGACAAGACTATGTATTTGATTTGACAATGTAATGATAATTAACAAAATTCAGCACACAGAATTTACTGTTAGATTAAAGAAAGAAAAAAAAAGAATTTTTTAACGGGTAGTTACGTAATTCGAAATGTGAATGTGAACAAGAGAATACGACACACATATGTATAAAAATGGTTACTTTTAAATTTTAACGAACGGAAAAACCGTTAACAGTCAATATTTCAGATTTTATTTGGAGTAATACTCACGTTTTGTTTTTCGAACACTGCGAAATCACTTGTAATTTTTTAAATGACCTTTGTATGCTCACCGGTTTTGACCGTGTCGTAACCTTTTTTTGAATACGTCTGTACTCTGCGGAAAACAGGACGCCAATGAAGCAAGCGGGCCCCAGAGCCCACGCGCTCGGGCCTGCCTGGTGGGGACCGGAAGTGGGGGTGACAGATAGACAAAGAGGTAGAAAGACGCACATAGCGGAAGCGGAAAACAGATAGGGCCTATCTCAAACTAGTAAGCTTCAAATAACGGTCAAGGATTTAATAAACCATTTATACCGACTCGTTTACTGGTAGACTTATGATAAGATAATACAGATTTATAAACAAAGTTTATGCCGTCGTTTCGCACAAACTCGTCGCTCTCGCTATTCGCCAAAAGTTTTGCTCATCGGCGAACACCGGGAATGTAGGTAGCCACTCTCGTGTGCTCTCGCTAATGCCGTTGTTTGACAAAAGTTTTGTTTCTCGGCAAAAACGATGAATGGCAACCTACTAGTATTAACCTCACCGAGTGGTGCGGGGTGGCCAAGCGAGTTTAAATCGGGAGTGTCCTTCTCTACTTGTATTTTAATATGATTATTTTCTTTTAATATAATTTTTACCACTTTCGAAGTTTTGTGACAAATATATACTTACGTCTACGATTCACATACAATATTTTGATTAGGATATCCAAATTCATGAAAATATAAACATATGAACGATAATCTTAACTAATTTAATTAAAATTAACTATATTTTAATGTTTAAATACATTTTGTAGATCAATTTTGTAACAAAAAATAAATGCCCAGATAAATGCCCAGTGGGCGGGAATCTATGGGCGTTTATTGGGAATATTCCCAATCTGCCAAAAATGCCCGGCATTTTCCCCATCAGTAGTCTCCAGCAGCAGTAGCGCCACCTACCGAGATAAAGTTTGTGACATCCCGCCATTGCATTTGATAATGTTAAATATCCCTTAATATTATTATTATTACTTTAAGGCAAGCTAATTTTAAGCCCTAACTCCGATACAAAGCTTACAAACAACAAATGACTTATAACTTTTGGACAAAGACTCTAAAGCTTATGTGTTTTGTTAGCCAATGAAAATTTTATGTTAATGTACCTACAGATATACAAACTTTATGAATCTGTATAATTACATTAAATAGGATTGTTAACCAAATTAAATACACTAAAACCCTGTCCTTAACCAGTTTAAAACTTTAAACAACTCACTTTTGCTTGCTTTAGCGACCCGTATCAAAGGATGCGCACATATTAGTTACGAAAACCAATTTCTCATCCTCGTTTGACCCTTATCTCAAGACGTGCTCAATTAAACCAGAGTCCTCGGATATGGACTCACAGGGTCTGATTATCTTTGTTGCACTAAGTCCGTGTTCTCGAACGTAGTGTCGTGATTTCCTTTCCCTGAAACCTACGAATGTGCTCCACGGGTAAACAAATATGTTCCGATTTGATAAATGCAGCTGCACAGCTAAAAGAGATCTAATAGAAACGATCAGTCAACCTCGACAACGTCATATTTTTAAAAACGATAAGGCCGGGTCTCCTGCGCCGTGTTTTTGTGTTTTCAAACATCAAAACAATGTTTTGTCAACATGTTTGGGGTGTGGCCTATGAGTTTTGTTTTGCAAAAACACAAAACATCTTTGCCGAGACGAACGGAAAACATCCCCCGCTCTGGCCTGCGGGGAGGGGAAGTAACTCATTTTGTCTTAGCGCTCACTAGATGCAGATGCCTCGCCTGCTTTCGTGTGCCATTGTGTGATTTGTGTTATTGTCTTAGTTATGGAGTGGAATAAGGAGAAGACTTTATTTTTAATTGAGTTACTCAGAGAAAGACCGCTACTTTGGGATGTTGCGGTGGCACTTTCTGAGTATCTAAAAAAATTTTTTAAACCGACCTATCATCAGTTCTCAGTTTTTGGTAAATATTTAACGAACGAGGTTGCAGGTAGGGTCGGACCCGGAATCTGTTTCTGGTTCTTCTTTGGAGAACTAAATCCACTATTGCCATCACAGCTACCACGTCTTCTTCGTCGGAACTCATTTTCGAAACTGAGCCGTGATTGGACGCAAATTTTCTAACAAAACATGTTTTCAAAACAAAACCTAGGCGCAGCGGACGTGCTGTTATGCTATACATGTTTTGAAAATAAAAAAATGAAACAAGTTAGGAATGTGTCAAGTATACGAAAATGACGAAGTCATCTGGGAAAGAGACCAACTAATAAAAAAGCCTAGTTAAAAATGAGGCAAGTTGGAAAAGCGTCATGTACAAGAAAATGACGAAGTCGTCCGGAGGGCTTTATTTCGTAATATTTAAAAATCTATTTATTATGTGATCTCTGGTGAACCAAATCTAAAAGTGAACAAACATAACCACCACTCTCAATGAGTTCATAAATGTTCATTATGTGAACATTTTTGATTCAAGTACGAAACTTCGATTTTTAAGCACAGTAAGTAGACCCCTAAGACCGTAAGATTTACTATAAGTTTCATTACCTCTAGTACAGAAAATGTTACATCACGCTTAGTTTTTATGTGACGAAGTCTGTGACTGCAATTAGATCGGGGTAGTTTTATCAGTTTTATGGCGCAATCTTCTATCAAGTGTTACAGAAGATTTTCACGTTATTATTGACCTTGACGGGATGCGGAAATTCGCCGAGATTTTGGTTACAATGTTGTTATTATTACACTGTTTGATTACACGAGTCATTCGAAGCAGACAATGTATTGCGATTTGCGTCTTAAGCTTGCGAGGTTTATGCGGTATACAACGTGCTACAAAAAGCCTAATGCCGAATATAGTAGATAGGGACCATCAAACTGAATCTTCTTCTTCTTATCGAATGAGGAATAGTGGCCACCTCTGGTGTTAGAGTTTATCAAGCCGCCTGTAAGGCCTCTAACTTGGCTTAACAACTGTTATCAGATGACATCAGCCAGGACCGACGGTTTAACGTGCCCTCCGAAGCACGGAAGCGCTCAGTTGTAATGCCACTTTAGGGGTCACCCATCCGATACCTGACCGGACCGGGCGTTGCTTAACAAACATGATGGAGTACGACCTGTCTGTCAAGTTCCGCCATGAGCGCTTCATCAAGCTGAATAATATGAATAATAATCAAACTGTTTGATTATTACTCTGAAATCGCGAAAAAAATCTGCTGTTTTTCTATTTTTCTTTAGATAAAAAAAATTAAGACAGCATAATCTTATCAATGAAACTTACAGTACCAATATCGACAGGGGCTGTTTTACGATTCACTGAAATAAAGTTTATTGCTAGAAAGTGGACGAAATAACAAGGTTTTTATCACCATGTTTGCCAATATCTTTTTTTCCATCGAAACGCGTTCGCATTGATTGCTAATAAAATGAACGTTGATCTGTATTTCTTATGATTTAGTTATTTGTGAGCTGAAATTGTAATAACAAAGCTCAAAGTAAACTTAATACTTACCTACACCTACCATTGTAAAAAGCATGGACATTCATACGTATAGCAATCTTATAATTTATAACCGGCTTACTTCATACATTCTGGTCAAATAGGAATTAATAACTTGTATGAAACAGCAGATTTTTTTGTTGAGTTGCAGAGTTGGCCCCGTAGTAAAAGTTGTTTATATTAATGAGCACAATCACCACCTTATTAAGAGGTTTTGCGTTTATTCATTAACACGTTGTATAAAACACAAAACAAACTAATCATATAAATAAAAGTTATTGTCTACATTTTAATTGCACACATAACCGTTACAGATGTTTTAGACATCATTATTACTGGTTAAGGGAATCTAATCTTATAATCAGATGATCGAGGATCCTAATACTAAAATTCGTTACATTTTTAATGTTTTTGGTGAATCAACACCATCTAGGGAGCAATAGATAAACAAAAAACTTTCCAACTTTTCCATCAGTGCCATCTAGCGGGGAGTAGCATTTGCATTTTTCTTTTATATCCGCTGCCGAGACATGACTTAAAGCTGTGCTGTTATTATTAAAACATTAATATTTAAGGTTTTGTAGAGATGGCGCTGTTCGGTGAAAAATAAATGAAAGTGGTAAAGCTACAGAAAAAGTTTGAAGTAAAAGAGAGTCCATTACGAAACGAAACACTAAATTTTATTACTAACAATAGGATCTCTAAAGATGCGTGAATATTTGCGCAAGTTACAGTTTGTTAATAAGAATCTTTCCGTTTCCCAGTTCTTTTCAGATAGCTTCCTTTATGTAGATATGTGTGTGTGAATGTGTGAAAATAAGGTGTGAATATTCTAAGTCTCATGTAAACAAAATCTTATTGACTCAAAAACAGCTTGGCTGATTGGAATCATATTATTTTGTTTTGTAAGGGGGTGGTTTAGAAACAAAACAAAAATCGGGATGCACTTCGGAAGTGCCGGCAGAAGTGAAAACTTGAATATTAACGTTGTGCATTTTGATATTTTGAAATTAGCGGTAAAAGATTAAAATTATTTCTTTCCTATTACTATGTCACACAATTCAATCAGTTTGTAATTAGAGAAAAACAAGAAAAACAAAACAAACAAGTGTTTACGTCTTAAAATGCCGCGCCGCCATTTTCAACGCGCCCCGTAGAAAGAGAGGGGGATACTTCCACCGCCAGCTGTCTACTCTCCATCCATCACATCTGTGTTACGCATTTTCGATCAGCCACGTGATTCTTACTGACGCGAGTTTAGCATTTTTTCCCCATTACAAAAAAGCGTACAACGCCGCTCAAGAAGTTTTCACTTCAAAAAACTGGCTAAGTGCGAATCGGACTCGCGCACGAAGGGTTCCGTACCAAAAAAACGAAAAAAAACAAGTTTGTTGTATGGGAGCTCCACTTAAAAAATATTTTTTCTGATTTTAGTATTTATTGTTGTTATTGCGGCTACAGATATACATCATCTGTGAAAACTTCCGGTTTTTACTAGTGGTCATATTGATGGTCAGACTAGTCTGGCCAACGGTATTTTTTTCCCGTTTGCCAGATTAATTTGACCGCTGGAAAAGTCATAGAAAAAAGTACAATCAAAGTAAAAACAGTTTTGCATTTTAGTATTGTTTAAAAGTTACTGAAATAAAATCTGTAAAGGTTGCATATACCTGAGAGTATGCAACTTCTTTTTATTGCATTTAATTTCATTCTTTACGAACGTCTTATGTCGATTGTCATTGCTCTGTCTGTATTTCTAGCGAAAAACATATCTTTTATTTTGTAACATTATATTATCATAATTATAGTTATATTTAATAGTATAAAATTTTGTTTTATACAACCATAAAACATCTTGCAAATAGTTTCAATCAGTGTCAACAAACGCTGTCACAAATAAAACCTATTTAAAAGTTTTATGACCTCTTCGTATTTTTGTATTCAACAGTACTTTACTCTACTTTACTAAATTAAGAGCTTATCTAACCATCAATCTGACCACTGGGAAAAACTGAACTGCTAGTTATCACTGTTCATGAGATACAGCCTGGTGACAGACAGACAGAAAGATGGATAGTTGAGTCTTAGTAAAAGGGTTCCGTTTTTACCCTTTGGATACGGAACCAAAAAATCTATTGAACAGATCGAAAATTTGTAAAGAACTTTAGATAGAGAAGTTTTAGCCTGGTCGCACATACACACAGGCGTTTTCTGCCGGCGGATTCCGCATTCGATTATCCGCGTCGAGCCTAGCGCCATCTAGCGCACGCGTTTTATTTTGAATTTAACAGGGCTGTCAGATTGAAGGTTTTTTTCCGCAATTTTGGGGAAAAATTTAATTATTGAGCCTCCTCAATAATTACATTTTTTTTTGAAAAAAGAAATATATGTAGCTTACTTCCGCAAACAATATATGTAAGATGCACCGCCCGCCCGCCCGCAAAATTATGCACATGCACACACAAAATATCAGTACACAAACCTGCATTTAGCAAGACAGCAACATACCTTGCACCTTCACCAATTAGGCTACTCTACACGTGTTTCGCCCCGACCCGGAGCATCCTCAGGAGTTAGATCGTGCGTAAACCAACACCGAATGACATTTTTCCCCAAAATTGAAATGAAAGAAAATCGACTTTTTATACAAAACGAATTAGGGAGATTACCTACATGTTTAGTTTGGTTGGCATTAGTCATTTTAATCTTCTCCCCTTAGAATAAAGTGTATCATTTTGGTTTGGGTAAAAATAAAATGAGATTAGGGACCGTAAATATTTTAAAATTATTATCTTTGCCGTGGAAGGCTGAAATTTTTTAACGCCACCTGGAGGGAAAGTACTCTAAACTATGGAGATAGCAAATTTTACTTAAAGGAAACATTCATTTATTATTAAAAAGAAACAAATCTGCATTCAAAGATTTTAAAAAAATCGCCGTCCACACCGAGCAATCGGACCGGCTAAAATTCGAAAAAACAACACTCTGTATTTTTATGATATCAATCGTTAGGGTCAAACATAAGAATCAAATCTCTCCAACAAACATGGTAAATTAAATGAAAGGACAACCATTACATCTAAACTATTTTAATTGAACGAGAAAAAAGATGTACCTACTTAAAAGCTAACTAAATTAGTTGTTCGAAATGGGCCCCATATTGCTAGATACATATTTTTTTCTTTTAAGGAACTCATTTGCATGCAATGGATGCATAATAATATGAATTACGAATATCTTATCGAAATAGTTCTACGTCAAAGATAATTGGTTGTAAACATAATGGATCCTTGAGTAAAAGTGCTTTACCTATCTTCTCTATCTTGTCAGTTAAAAAAGTCTTGAACGGGTGGTAGGAAAATATAGACGATTCAAAAGTACTTAATAATTAAGTTTATTTGAATAAAGCTATTTTTGACTTTTGACTTTTGACTTTTTGACTTTTGACTTGTCTTTCATGGTTTTCCTTTCATATAATTTACCATGTTTGTTAGAGATTTGATCCTTACGTTTGACCCTAATGATTGATATCATACAGGATGTTGTTCTTTCTAATTTTAGCCGGTTCGAGTCGTGGGTGTGGGAAGCGTATTTTTAAAAATCTTTGGATGCAGTTTTGTATCTTTTCAAAAATAAAGGAATGTTTCCTTTGAGTGACATTTGCTATCTCCATTGTTTAGAGTACTTTCCCTCCAGGTGGCATTAAAAAATTCCACCCTGTATAAGGATATATCGTATTTTAAAAAACACTGTAATTAAAATTGTATTTATAGTTCGTCATGCCAAAACACCCTAATTCAAATTACAGTGTTTTAGCTCAACTCTTCTGTAGTACTAGTCGAAATAAGCTAAAAATCTACTGCAACTTGTCACACAGACGGAATTCCGCTGTGGAAACAAATTGAACAAAATGTATGCAAGTGCTGCGTTCCGCATGACGTCATTCGGTTTTTTCTCCGAACGCACTGGCATTACCATGCTGTCATTCGAATGGCGATTTGTTTCCGTACGGAAAAAACGAACGTGTGTGAACAGTCAGTGTATTTTGTACTGAATTTGATGCATTCGGGTCTCCGAAAATTAAAATACTCTACTTTATTTTCACCATAAATAACCTTGTTGCAAAAATGTCAACTTATAGCTCAATATTTGAAGCTTAAATCGATCAAAATCGACTTAGCATTTTCCTTTAAAATAAAATTTAAAAATAGACCAGAATCGGCAACATAATAGTTAATTTCACATCCTAGTATACTCATTAATTACGGACGAATGAAGACTCGATCTTTTGTTGTCTTAAGCATGAGAAAACTCACACTTGTTACAGTAAAAAGGTTATAAGGGTGGAAACACGTTTTCTTTATTATTTCCTTTTTCGTGTCCGTAACCTTTATTGCTTTTCTAACCATCGCGTACCGATCGGGTGTAGTTAATGAAAAACAAATTAACTAGTATGCCATAATAGTTAATTATTGTTAGTATTATCCAACATGACTTTTATGCTATAAGGTTGAATAGAAACTCAAAAGTAGATTTAAACCTCTATTCTGTTCCATACGTTTTTAATATATTAAAGTTTGTAAATATCGTGCTGATAAGTTTCTTGCGCCCGTTCTTCTTATCAGCTAAAAAAGTCTGGAACGGGTGGTAGGAAAATATAGACGATTCAAAAGTACTTAATATTATTAAGTTTATTTGAATAAAGCTTATTTTGACTTTGACTTTGAATATAGTAAATTTACATGTCCTTGAACACGAATAGGTAATTTTCCCGCGGCCTTTGAGTGTCGAAATCGCGGGTTCGATTCCCGTCCGAGAATTGAACTGGTGCGAGTCGAATTTTTTCTAGTATATTATTTAGTATTGTATAAAAATAGCATTGTGAATGCTAAAATCTCAATTTCAAAACAAATAGGTATTTTAGCTATAAACCATGATAAGGAATTTGTATTACCAAATATTTGCCATTTTACATCAAAACATTTAGGTACATCCTATAAATTTCCTCAAGCGGAATAAAATTTGTTAATTCAAATTAAGACATTTTGTAGAATTGCTTTTTTACGAGCCCCAGAACTGAGGCCCTACCATGAGTTAATGCAAACAGTTTACGTTACAGTAAACTGTCGGATATACTTTTCGCAGTCAATACGAGTGAAAGAGAGAAAACGATAGTTTACTGTAACGTAAACAGTTTACATCATCTCATGGTAGGGCCACTGTTGGCAAATTTAATTTGTATATGATTGGTAGTTTTGTGAATTCAACGGCTAGCACTTAGAGGTATATACTTGAATGTTATTGACGATCAATATACCTAGTCATTGGTAAATGTTTTAATAGTTGTTTGCAGACCAATCTTTACATTTTTAAATGATGATTTGAATGGTGTAGTAGTCAACTTGCCGGCCAAACACGCAAGAGGTCTCAGGTTCGATTTGAGAACAGGCAAAAATTTAAATGGTGAATTTTAATTTTTGTGACGGGTCTGGGTGTTAATATAAGGGTCAATTTCAACAAGTCGTGTTATTTCTTTCATTTCGGTTGATTTTTTATTATAAAGTTTTTTTAAATTTTATCCGTGGTTTACTGTATTTCTTTATATTCTTAATGCACATCTTTAACACCATCAACATATCTTTACAGACTTTTGAGATATTTTTGTTTAATAATTTGATGTCACCGAAATGAAATATTCGTTCACCGAAATGAAATAACTAGCTACCGAAATGAAAGAATCTATCCACCGAAATCAAAATCCACCGAAGCAGGGTGTACGTATACGGAATTATACAAGGTGGTTCAATAATCCTCCTATGATCCCCGAGTATTGTAGATAGAATACCTACCAAACATGCATACGACCACGTAAAAACCATCACATAGCTGAGAAATTGAGCTTTTTATTTTTTAGTACGGAAAATGGTAATGTAACAATCCTAGACGCAGATGGGTACCTACAGGCCTTAGAAACACATTCGAATATTTTGAGAAGTCACCTAACCCGGATTTTCACCGAAATGAAATATTAATAAACCGAAATGATAAAACAATCCACCGACATGAAACAATTATACACCGAAATTCTTATCACTCACCGAAATGATATATTTTTTCATTTCGGTTAGTTTTTTATCATTTCGGTTGACAGATTAGTCCACCGAACCAACCGAAATGAAAACACTGAAATGAAAATCAAGGACATCAATTATCAATACAAGAAAACTATCAATTATTGGATATAATTATTAATGCACCAATAAACGTTAAGCAATTAGCACACTCATGAATATTTCATTAAATTTTCTAGCTAATTGAAAGGCAACTTATACCTATACATGGAAATGAAAGGAATATTGTCCCATGACCACCGAACAGCAATACTTATTTTTTTGGCGGGAACCACAGGCATACGGCGCACGTTCTTCCACAACAAGCACTTAGGCGGTACTTATACGCAAGTTTTAAGCGTATGAGGGGGGAGGTAGAGTTGTTCTATGCAAAAATATGCCTCATAAACTTTAGGACACCGAAATGAATAGACTTTCTGGGACACATGCGTTTACTCATACCAGTTATTAAACTGGGTAGATATAATTATAAAATTACTTTGTGATAATACCCTCACTATTTAAGATTAAAATAAAAGTAACCACACATCTAAATAATCAATAGTTTTTGTTGTGCGAGGGAACTTACACTGAAAAAGGTGTTCTGGACAGCTACCGAAATGAGAAAATCGGGGCTTTACCATTATTTTTTCCTGACTAAATGCAATTCAAGTAAAAAAATATGGATTGCCTCTTATAGGCAACAACCTCTTCTACATAGAAAAAAATATAAGAACTGTAAAGTACCGTTCTACACTACCGATTTCATCCGTGCCGCGTAAATTTTGCATCTGGGAAATCCACCCATAAGTATAATAATATATATCGGGTCATTTTGAACTTACCTGAGGATGTGTTCAGTCCATGAAACTGAACAACTTTTTCTAAGAAACACATGGTCAAATATGTAAAATAAAAATCGACTCTCTATACAAATTAGTATGGGACGACCAAATTTTTTTGGCGAAACTTGACACATGTTTCTTAGTGTTCACCAAACCTGCGCCGGCTTGTGGTCTGGGAGAATTCCGCCGTCGCTCCCCTCATGCGATATTACAGCGTCTTCTCCGGCCCGGTGAACTGTTGCTCGGGATGGCCGCATTCACTAGTTCGTAACGTCGATTGTCGTGATGCGTCCTTATCTCTTACAACTCGAAGATAGGTTGGTCGCGGGTTCGATTTGAGGGGTCAGCCTAATCAGTGATAACACAGTCACTCGTTCCACGATTTATTACTTCGTAGCTACACAACACAATGTTACATTGAACAATTACACATACAAAAATGGCGGTTCACCGCGTCTTATTTCTCGCTACAGAATGATGATTTTGAGCTATTGTGCTCCACAAATCTTTACACACACGCGTCGTGACGTAACATTAACTTGTATTAAACCTTGGTTGTCTTTTGCGGTTTTACTTAATTTAATTTACGAGCGTCTCGTTTTTACGTGCTCCACGGCTGTCGGCCATTACCAGAAGGGGGGTGTCGCGCTCGCCACGTCCGGTTAGTGAGCGAGGGATGTGCAACAAAACTAGTGTTGCGTCACGTATCGATTTTGCATGAACATTCCCAGGGGCCCCAGCAACGAGGTTGGAAAACCTAATCCCCTTCTAAAGGCAACTTAACTAACTTAACTACTGGCCTAACAAGTTCGCCAGATTGAGTCCTTAACCTTACAGATCTAACAACATCATCTTTACCCCTACGTAACTCTAACACCCTACCTAGCTTCCAGTGTAGCGGTGGAGTATTTTCATCTTTGATGAAAACTATATCATTAATATTTAAATTATTAACATCATGATACCATTTATTGCGCGTCTGCAGCGTGCTGAGATACTCAAGATGCCAACGCGCCCATACGTTCTGATGCAGCTTCTGCAACGTCTGAAAACGAGACAAACGTGACATTTTAGTCCCCGACCAATTACTCTCAGGCACTGCTACCAGTGGCTGACCGATAAGAAAATGTCCCGGCGTCAGGACTTCCAAATCCCCAGGATCTTCCGACATCGCGACGAGAGGCCTAGAATTTAAAATCGCTTCGATCTTGCACAAGAGCGTCGATAGCTCCTCATAGGTCAATATGGTATCACCTATTTCACGTTTTAAAAGTTGTTTTACACTTTTAACCGCGGCCTCGAACAATCCACCCATATGGGGTGAGGCTGGCGGGTTGAATTCCCAATGTATCTGTTGCCTCCTGAACTGCTCCTTCAGGATGTGCTCCTTGTCCAAAAGAAACTGATTAATTTCCTTCAGGTAGTTGTTAGCTCCAACAAAATTTGTACCTCGGTCTGATCGTATCAGACTGGGTAGCCCGCGTCGGCTTACAAACCTAGTAAATGCAGCTATAAATGCCTCAACTGATAAACTAGAAACTAACTCCACGTGAACGGCCTTTGTAGCTACACAAACAAACACACAAAAATAGGCCTTCACAGACTTTGCGTTTCGTAATAAACTTGATTTTACCAAATATGGTCCAGCGAAGTCGGTTGCTGTTCCGTCAAATGGACGCGCACGTCGTACGCGGTCCGCGGGCAGGTCCGCCATGCGCGGCGGTGTCTCTGCCGCAGAAAACCGAAAACACCTTTTACATCGTCGTACGGTCCGTGCTGCCTGCTTCCGGACGGACGTTATCCAATATTCCCTGCGAATAATAGCGATTAAACCATTAGCTCCGATGTGACAAAATGCTTTATGATAATGCTCCATTAACAATTGGACAAATTTAGTATCCTTGGGTAACAACACTGGGTGTCTTGCCCCATAAGTGAGTTCCGAATTTCTAAGTCGACCTCCGACCCTAATGACTCCCTCGGAGTCCAAAAACACACTCAGCTTCTGAAGTGAAGTTATTACTCGCTTACGTTGTCTTAGCAAATCAATTTCCTTGCTGTATTCCAGCTCTTGGATCCTTTTAATCCAGTATTTGATGGCGCCTCGCGTTTCCGATAACGAGAGTATACTGCTCTCTGGCCGTTCTGACTTGTCCGTTTTTAGGTTTTTAATAAATCTCAATACGTACCCAGTAGTATTGATGAGTTTGGTGAAACTGCTCACTCTTTCCAACAACCTAATATCCCATGGTTCCTCCTGAGCGACATTAGTATTTACCACCCTTTTAAATCCTGGTAGTTCCGTTGGCCTTACATACTTGCTAGGCCACCTAGCTTCCTCTTTTCCCAGCCACGGTACTGTCCACCATAGTGAATGATGGATTAATTCTTCGGCAGTCACCCCACGTGACGCACAGTCGGCCGGATTCCAATCCGACGGGACGTGTCTCCAATTCAGCTTCCTAGGTGAATTCTGGATATACTGTACCCGGTTACACTCGAATGTCTGCAAACAGTGTGGCTGCGTCTCCACCCATGCTAGTACGATAGAGCTATCTGACCAAGCATTTATACTATCAATCTTGATAGATTTTTCATAACCATCCGCTACGTGGTTAAGTAGTTGGCAAACCAAATGCGCCGCGCTGAGTTCCAACTTCGGAATTGTTTGTCGTGTCTTCATAGGCGCCACCCTGGACTTAGCCATAACTAGACTAACATTTACATTACCTCGTGCGTCTTCGCTGCGTAAATAAATGCATGCTGCGTATCCTGCCTCGGAAGCATCCCCAAAACCGTGTAGTGTGTAAGACACTGCGTTCGGTATCGTGATGCACCTGGGTATCTTTAATAGTTCCATATTGTATAGATCCTTGATCATATACCTCCATTTTTCAACGATGGCCTCCGGCACTGCTTCGTCCCAGTGTAGACCGTCCATAAATAATTCCTGCAACAGGTTCTTAAATCGTATGATGACCGGTGTACAATATCCGCACGGGTCGTACAGCCTCGCTATTGTACTTAATATTGACCGCTTCGTCACTGCCTTGTCGGTAGGTATATTTAACCGATACGATATCGTATCCGATATCGGCTCCCATTGTATTCCTAATACCTTGATGAAGCCTTTTGGGTCACTCGCATCGAATTCCCGCGGCTGCTCACAATGATCATCCGGTAAATCTCTCAATATGGATGGCTCATTCGTTGACCACTTACGTAATTCGTAGCCTGCGCTGCGCATGAGCTCGATGAGTTCTGTCTTTAGAACTTCCGCTTCCTCGATGGAGTCTGCTCCAGTCAGGATATCGTCGACGAACACGGCGTCCTTCACGACGCCGGCTGCCTTTGAGTTGGGGTGTGCTTCTTTCCACTGCGCTGCCAGCTCCAGCAGCGTCCGTATCGCTACATACGGGCTAGATCTCAATCCGTAGGTATTAGTATTTAACTCATATACCTTAAGGTTCTGCGACGGATCACTCCTCCAGAGTATTAGTTGATACCGCCTGTCGTCAGGGTGTACCCACGTCATCCGGAACATCTGCTTCACGTCCGTAGTGAATACGACTTGATGTCGCCTAAAGTTCATCACGATTTTAGTGATGTCATTCTGTAGAGCCTCACCTGAATGTAGACATTGGTTTAATGAAACCCCCGTAGTCGTCTTACAACTGCCGTCGAACACCACTCGGATCTTATCCGAATCCCGCTTGAATATACCGTGATGCGGTATCACATAGTGTTCAGCGTCGAACTGAAAGTCTGACACAGACATGTGGCCGAGTCGTTCGTAGTCCTCCATGAACTCCCGGTATTGTTGTGCGAACCGTGGGTGCCTCCCCATCTTCGTCTCGAGCGCATAAAATCGTTTCGTTGCGGTATCCAACGACTTTCCCAGCTCCGGTCGATTAGATAATAAAGGTAGACGTACCATAAACTTTCCATCACTCACTCTCTCCGTAGTGGATGTGTACAACCTTTCACATTCTTCGTGAAGAGGGTTCTTCGGAGTGGTCGTCGGCGGCTCCTCCAAGATCCAAAATCGCTTGACGGCGTCCGTCAGCGTCGTGGTGTTGACCGCGCGTGGCGCCTCGCTCTCGTACCCGTCCACCGGTCCCATAACAGCATGCCCGAAGCACGTTCCGTAGGCTGCTGCGCCACCTGTCCCAATATTAATTTTAGAACCATCTAAAATATAATTTAATACGTCAGCTCCGAGTATAATATCTACCCCCCGTGGCAGTGTAAAGTACTTGTCTGCAAGTCTTAATGTGGGTTGTGCTCGCTTCAGTATCCCTCTGCGTGAAGTCCTTCCCGTTGGTAAATTTGCGGTCAACTCTGACATAACTATTGCTACAGTGCTAATTATCGGTACTTGCTTATCTAAAGGCTTTATTATTATTTTCACCTTGGCGGCAGGTGTCCTTACTTTAGTATTCCCAATACCGACTATTTCCATGGAGCTCTTCTGTCGGTGCAGTCGTAGTTGGTCCACCAAAGCCTCCTTGATGGCAGTGACACTCGCACCAGTGTCGATTAAAGCGCGAGCCTCCTCGTAGTCGCCTTTATTATTCCTAATACCTAGTAACACAGTAGGGTTTAGGCAGTTTCTAAAACCGCTACCTATGGTGTAGTTAGCACCGACAGGAGCACTGTCTCAGCACTCGTCCTCGCTCCAGTCCCGCTTCGGAATAGAATAAGATGGTTGGCCATACCTCAGGTCCTCGAACTGGGCTTGGGCCTGCCGGTACCTAGCACCGACCGGGCGCCGTCCTGGCTCCAATGTGTACGGCTGCGGCTGCTCTTGCTGCGGGGCTCGTCGTGGCGGCGTCACTGGCCGCTGGTGCTCCACCGGACTGGCGCGGCGCGGAGGCGTCCTCACGCGCGGCGGTGTCTCCACCCGCGGCGGCGTCCTCGCCTGTGGTGGCGTTCTCGCCTGCTGCGGCGACCGCGACGGCGGCGCCGCTCTATATGCCTGCTGTGTCGCGCGCCTCGGAGCTCCTCCATCTGCTGTACACAACAGCGTATGATGATATTGGGATCCACACGATCTGCATCCTTCGCCCTGTGCGCACTCCCGTGCGTAATGTTTTCCCAGGCATACGAAACATGCTCCGTTACTCCGTGCCCATGTTTTACGGGCGGTACGAGTCAAACGCTTGAACTCGTAACAATCCGTGATGTTATGTCCTAAAATAGTACAATAAGTGCACCTTACCTCCTTTGCCATAGTGGTTACTTGACCACGAACCCTGTTCATTGGTGGCGAGTGGCGTCCACCCGCTGCGGCGGTGCCCCTGCGCAGCGCACTCGTGGGTGACCTCCGTTGTCGCGACGACTCTGCCCTCTCCGGCTCGACATTTGACGGAGCGACGAGTTGCCTTCGGCACACCTCGTCGAGGAAGGCCATCAATGCCGCAAAGGACGGCAGTTCCCCTGGGGCTGCTCCGCTCCGCTCCTCAAACTGATTCCTCAGCCGAGCGGGTAACTTCTGTAACAGAATGAAAATTAAAAGGTAGGACCACTCTGCCACAGGCAGTCCTAGCTTTGTCAGGGCCTGCGTCGACTCCATCAAGGGATTGTAAAAGCCCTGCCTCAATCCTTCCAGCGTCGGATGCACATTGGGCAGAGATACAATCTGTTGCAGGTAGGTATCGGTCAATAACCTTGTGTTTTGATACCTATCCTTTAATAAGTTGAGCGCTACCTCATAATTGCTGGCGTCCACTGGAAGATGCTTCACCAGCTGCAGTGGCTCGCCTACCAAGCAGCTCCGCAGGTAGTAGTGCTTCTCCGCTTCGGGTAAGTTGGGTCTGTTGTGCACCAATGACATGAACAAATCAAAAAAACTTACCCAATTCATCGGGTTACCGTCAAACTGCCCCAGTTGTATAAACGGTAGTTTTGCCGCTACGCTCCCGGCAGCCTGCAAGCCACTCGCAGCTGCTTCAGTCGCTATTGATGGTGAGTGTCCGGCCTCGGTCTCCTCCACCTTTGTCTGGACTGAAATCATCATAAGATTAATTTTTGAGAACTCCTGCCCCAGGTCGTCCACATCCTCAACTCCGCTGGCTGCCAACGCCTCGTAAGCCTGCAACAAATCTCCATAATATTTTTCAAATTGCCGGTTTATCACCCGCATGGCAATTGAAGATGTGGTAGATTCCATTGAACTATAAAAGTCTCGGAGCATCCGAGCACGAGCATTAAAGGTATGCCTAGCTGATTTGGTATCCATTTTTACCAAATGAAAGTACTCCACGCTACGTATTACAATAAAATATACCTAACTATGTATAAACACGAACTAGCTGTGACAATTTATAACTTATTTGTTAAACACTTTACTGTTAATTAACAAACAATAACACTTATATTATTATAACTTCTTAATTACCTATACACAGGTTTTATAATTGATAGTGACCGCTACGACCTATTATGATACAATTATTTTACACAAACAAACCGTCGCGTCGACTGTCCGCAGTAAAACCATATAGTTTACACTATCCCTATAACATAACAAGATAACAACTGCGACAATTGATAACAGACAGTAGTGACAGACGACTGTCACACTCAATGTCAATACAAACAAAATAATACAAAATACAACTTATTCCTAAACAGTTGTTATATCATAACGTTAAATGATTAACTCAATTAAACAATCCTACGCACCTTTCGTGCTAATACCTATTGCGGCAGTCGCGTCGACGTAAACAAATAAACAGATATTTTACAAAGTGCTACACAATTTAATAAAACTTATTATCTACTTACAGTTCCTGTTAAGTGTCCAAGTTTCACTTATCACTTTATCGCTACGATACACTGTTGTCCTTTTCAACTTATCATTGGTGATAACGTTATCACCAAAACACGTCGCTTGTAGATAATCGTTGCGCGTCGCAAATATGAGTTCTCGTTGACTGTTGGCCGCTTCGGTCGACTTTGGTCATTAACTCGAGCAAATAAGGTCGGTATTCCAGTGACACCTTTCTATTGTGCGGTTGGCGGCTCGCTACGGCGCTCTGATTGGCGGATGGTTGTCACGCCAATTCCCGCGTATTTCACGACCTTGATTTCGCTGCCTCGCGCCTTGATAATGCTTCTCAGGTTTTCCGCTGCTCCGCGTAGAACTGGATGCCACTCCTACTCCAGGAATGCTGTGCTGATTCGGGCCGCCTCTCCCGTTGGCTGATTCCCCTCATGGGCCACCAGAAAATGTTCACCAAACCTGCGCCGGCTTGTGGTCTGGGAGAATTCCGCCGTCGCTCCCCTCATGCGATATTACAGCGTCTTCTCCGGCCCGGTGAACTGTTGCTCGGGATGGCCGCATTCACTAGTTCGTAACGTCGATTGTCGTGATGCGTCCTTATCTCTTACAACTCGAAGATAGGTTGGTCGCGGGTTCGATTTGAGGGGTCAGCCTAATCAGTGATAACACAGTCACTCGTTCCACGATTTATTACTTCGTAGCTACACAACACAATGTTACATTGAACAATTACACATACAAAAATGGCGGTTCACCGCGTCTTATTTCTCGCTACAGAATGATGATTTTGAGCTATTGTGCTCCACAAATCTTTACACACACGCGTCGTGACGTAACATTAACTTGTATTAAACCTTGGTTGTCTTTTGCGGTTTTACTTAATTTAATTTACGAGCGTCTCGTTTTTACGTGCTCCACGGCTGTCGGCCATTACCAGAAGGGGGGTGTCGCGCTCGCCACGTCCGGTTAGTGAGCGAGGGATGTGCAACAAAACTAGTGTTGCGTCACGTATCGATTTTGCATGAACACTTAGAGAAAGTTGTTTAGTTTCATGGACTGGACACATCCTTAAAATTTGGATGGTAAGTTCAAAATGACCCTGTATATAAAGTAGGTACTTTGCTTTTGCTTTTGCTTTTGCTTAGTTTGAGGCTATATGACGCTGTGTGAAATTGTGAAATATTAATTTATTATTATTATCATTATTTTAACAGTTTGCATTGTTTTTAGGGTACCCAAAGGGTAAAAAAGGGACCCTATTCTAAGACTCCACTGTCCGTGTGTCTGTCTGTTTGTCACCAGACTGTATCTCATGAACCGTGATAGCCACACAGTTGAAATCACAGATGATATATTTCTTCGCTATAACGACAATTAAAACAGAATAAAATAAATATTTAAAGGGGGCTCCCGTACAACAAACGTGATCTTTTTGCTGTTTTTTGGTACGGAACCCTTCGTGCGTGAGTCCGAATCTATTTTATATTTATTTAATTCAAATTATTTTTAATACAACGGCATTACAACTTACGTTAACTAATAGTAAAGTTACTTCTGCCAAAGTTTAAGTCTTACGAAGCCTTTTTATTATTATAGAAATAAATTTAATAAAATATTGTCCTAGATTCCTAGGTGTTCATTATCTATTTGGGAAAAATAAATAGGGCTTACCAAAAGATTATTTTAAACAGTACATGTTTTTGTATTATATCTACTTATTATATTTTTTATGTGTCGAGGCCTACATTTTAATATGGTATTATTTGTTCGACCAACTTGATGCTCGAATCTATACAAAAATGAATCTGAAAACAGTAATTAAAGATTTTTTAATTCAATTTCATGCACATGTCAATACTTAATTTTTATTTAATAAAAAAAAAACGGGTTGCACTCCGGTAGTGCCGGCAGAAGCGAAAACTTGAATATTAACGTTGTGCATTTTTGATATTTTGAAATTAGCGGCAATGGATTAAAATTATTTCTTTCCTATACGGTCACACAATTCAATCAGAAAAAAATTCTAAAGATTTCGCGCCAGTGGCTTTTTTAATTTCTACATGCACGCATTCTACGATTTAAACTTAAAGTCACAGAGTATAAATTTCACCGAGGAGATCGCTGCTATTAGTTCCATTTTCAAAACTAGCGCGTTGCTGGTGACACAAGTGTTTACGTCTTAAATTGACGTGCCGCCATTTTCAACGCGCCCCGTATCAAGTATCCCCCGTAGAAAGAGAGGGGGATACTTTCGCTGCCAGCTGTCTACTCTCCATCGTCACATCCGTCTTACGCATTTTCGATCAGCCACGTGATTCTTACTGACGCGAGTTTAGCATTTTTCCCCATACCAAAAAGCGTACAACGCCGCTAAAGAAGTTTTCACTTCAATTGATGAAGTATTCAGTCACCTAATTAGGTGAAAACTTTTTAGAGAAACTACACTCGTACATACAGACTTGACTAAAATAAGTTGTTTGATAATTCAGTGTTCAGTCACATTTTTATTACTCAATGAGTTACAAAATCGGTTTTTGCAAACGATATTTCTCTCAAAACGTTTGCAACGGCATCGCGCTTGAAACTGCCTGTATCAGATACAAGTGTTAAATTTATCGTTTTTGGATGCCGAATTGTAACGATATAGATAATATCGTTATTGTTGAAACAGTTTTAATGCAAATGGGACACTTTACACTCGCTTTTAACAAGTTTGTGAACGAGTAAAATGGAATAAAATAAAAATCTCTTTTGAAATCTCATGAACTAAAGTTGTGTTTTGAATAAGAGGACTATTTAAACAAGTGTTATTTTTGGAATTTTATTCGCAACATTTTGTGTAGAATGAAGTCCTTAGTGTGCATTACATCGATAAATAACGCTATAGCAAACTTCCCCCTTTTCCCCCTATTTTCCCTACAATCTAAGAACTCAAGGAACTTGTGTGCCAATTATTTATATTTATATAAAATCGGTTGA
Organism: Agriphila geniculea; assembly: GCA_943789525.1. NCBI lineage: Eukaryota > Metazoa > Arthropoda > Insecta > Lepidoptera > Crambidae > Agriphila > Agriphila geniculea. The sequence goes on along the minus strand of OX038890.1, from coordinate 11,220,022 downwards.
TAATGCAACTTTGAGGCGAGAATAGATAGACACAAGCATTTTATGGCCAATCTCGAAACTGAGACGCTTCGCTCGCGCGGTCAATTATATCCTCCCCTATTTTCAAGGATATTTCCATCTTTCGATGGATAATAATTACATCTTTCTCCTATAGTGTTAACTGTTAAGCAGAGGTTAAAGATTCCCTCTTACGCTCTAAAGTATACATTCATTATGACCTGCTTACATTACTCTGCTCGCTTAGTTATTGTTCTTAGTTTCATGGTACTAAGATTACAGTGAGCATGTTAAGTCAAAGTCAAGTCAAAAATAGCTTTATTCAAATAAGCTTAAGGCTGCATTCAAACGATAACGCACGACTCGCCCTCAACTCGAACTCAACTCAAACTCAACTCGAACTCAACTCAACCGGAGCCCACTCCTTGAAATACAGCGCTTACTATTTTGAGTTTTATAACACATTACTAAGCTCCGTTATATTTTGTTGATACTGCACACGCCTCGCCCTCAACCCGACCTCAACTCAAACTCAACCCGAACACAACCCAAACTCAAACTCAACTGAAACTCAACCCGAACTCACCTCAAACTCACCTGAAAATTGCACAAGAGCTTATTAATGTGTCATAAGACTCAAAATTGTAAGCGATGTATTTCAAAGTGGGCTCCGGTTGAGGTGAGGTCGGGTCGTGTGTTATCGTTTGAACGCAGCCTAATTATTAAGTACTTTTGAATCGTCTATATTTTCCTACCACCCGTTCCAGACTTTTTTAACTGACAAGAAGAACGAGCGCAAGAAACTTGTAAATTAAACTAGTAAAGATTTCCTATTCCTTCAGCAATGAAGATGATTTCATCAAAAGCTATTACAGATACCAATTGATTGATGGTATATTCATCCAGTGATTGTGGTCGTCAATATTTTTTGTAGTCCTCTCGCGATCGCGTTTGGTTGCATATATCAGATTAATAATGAAATTTATTGCTTTCGAAAGCCAAAAATTGGATGAGAAGTTATAGTGTTGTGTTTGTTTAAAAATTGATTTCGCATTCGGCATCCATTTGTTTGGAAGATATCTAAATTGAATTTAGTAGGGAGATTAAACTGCTTTTTGATTTATTTTTCTTTTAGATTTACTTTGAAAATCTAAGTTTATTTTATTACTTACTAGTCTCATAGTGTAATAGCGATGTTGACTTATGAATAAAATAACGAAATACTAATAAAAATCGTAAACATATCAAACTTTTGGAGTAGCTTGTATTACCTTGTTTACCTCTTGGTTTTATATATTGCGTATTATTTGTTTTATGACCCTTCAAAGTTGGGTGGACAAGTCCATTTAAAAAGTATATTTTTTTTAAATAAATAATACATTTAATTAGTCCTTAAAATTTATAGCAAATTTGTCAAAGAAATCATTTTGATAAACACAATATTTAATATAGCTGCCGAACAAATTTCCTACGCGTTGCATACAACGTAGGAAGGCGTGACGTCATAACTTGGTAGCCGTTAGTATGGAGCGTTTTCGGGTGAGTCCAATTTTGTGCATTTCAAACTGTGATATCTCGAGCAGTTTTCATGCTAGCGTAATAATTCTTATACAAATGTTTCTTTTTTTTGGGGTAATTTATGTAACATAAAATAAAAAAATTGTTTAAAAAAACAAAAAACCGACTTCAAAAAACCTACCTCTAAAAAGCAAGAAATAATATTCGTAATAATAAAACACGTCTATTGAAGTCGGGTGGGGCTGGAGTACAAATCCCTTTTTTTATTCTAAAAGCCCCACCCGACTTCAATAGACGTGTTTTATTATTACGAATATTATTTCTTGCTTTTTAGAGGTAGGTTTTTTGAAGTCGGTTTTTTGTTTTTTTAAACAATTTTTTATTTTTTTATTTTTAGTGTATGTACCTTTTGTATTAAGTAGTGTAGGTATATTATTTAGGTAGAAAAATCGGCTCAGCCAAACGTGAGTTACTCGCGGAGAAACATACATATACATGCGGGTCAAACTACGAACCTCCTTTTTTAAGTCGGTTAAAGAACTACACTTAAGATATCCCTTTTCAAACAAAAAAATAATTATCTTTCATAAACAAAGAAGTTATACGACTGATCATCGAGGTAGTTCACACAAAAATCATACTATTTTCGTGCTTTTTTCAAGATTACCTGAAAAGTACTGAACCGATTTCAAAATTTTAAAAAATGGGACCAACTTGGGAGTTTACCTAATGTAATAACTTTGAATCATTTCAATCGGTTCAGCCGTCTTCGAGTAATCGGTGTAAAAAAAAAAATGGGTCGAATTGAGTACCTCCCTCCTTTTGAAGTCGGTAAAAAATAGTCAACATGGCTATTAAAACTATCTATAATTTTATCATTAGTATTACTATTGGTTGACAGATTGTTTCAAAGACACAATAAAAATCAGAAAAACCAAAAACCCAAAAGTATAATTTAAAAGCTTTAAATGACGTGTGTAAGACTTTAAAAAGTTAGAACTATTTTGGTACCTCAAAGTACTGCAGTTACGCAAGTTATTTGGCGAACAAAAATTTGAAATGCTCCTTTAAAATATTTCACCGCAAAGTTTCCTTTGAACTATAATTTGAGGTGGAGTTTAAAATATTCATAAAGAGAGTTAAGACCCATTTGCTTGCATTCTAAATAGGTCTGTCCTTGAGTAGGTGGTAATCAACACGTCGGTTTGACTTTATTATGCAAGTTCACTGAACAAATTTACGTAGGGAAATGGAGCGGGCATAATAAAAACTATGCAAAAGTTATGTGTCAGGATAATGGCAGGACAATTTGGCTGATTCACAAATCGTCCACCAGTTGGCGCACTACCACTAACTTGGCGCTAGTGTAGATGAAGACCTGTACCTTGATTATATAAGTCTGTTGCTAACAATTCTCGATTGAAATCCATTGAAATCGCAGTTGCATTGCTGCTTTAATCTAGATAGTGGTCACAATGGTTCGCACTAAAGCAGTAATGTAACTGCGATTTCTGTCAGAGATTGCAATAAAGTTACAAAATCAGTGGGCTGTTATTTCGTTGTTTTCTATGCGTTTGCTATCAAGTTTCGGATGTTGGAAGCGATTTTTCGTAAATACCAAGTTTTCTTCCAACACTTTATGGTTTTCTTCAATCTTTAATTCGTTTACTGTCCGACTACCATAATAATTATATATAAATACCAACCATTTTTAGATACTATTTAAAATAAATAGGAAAATCAGGAATAAAAAGGTCTCCAGCAGCAGAAGCGCCACCAAGCGGAATACATTTTGTGACATCCCGCCATTGTTACTTCTTCAATCATCATCATTACAAATTTTAATGCTCGCACTGACTCACTCCTTATTACATGTTACTATTAGACTCCTTAGACTTAGAGCAACCACCACATAAAAAAATATTACAACAAGCTTTAAACTATCTGTTTGCCAGTTTAAATCGTTTTTGCGCAATTGAGTAACAATCAATCATCCAAACATATTTATACCTAAAATCCAAATATTTTAAAAAGTGTAGGAAGATAATGGAATATTATTTAATCTGTGATAGATAATCGAACAAAACAAATAGTATAAAAGAAGTAAAATCTCTTATTATCTCAAAAAATAATATAATCTTCTTGCAGCTTATCATTTAGCACAGTGACCAAGTTATTATCTTTTTCATAATTCATAGAGTGAATACGTGAGTGCTGAGAGAGTTATAGATATACAAAAGACATTTATACTGTAATAATGTTACGGTTCAAAATCCAATGGTTGAATTAAATTGGTAAGCCAAACCGGATTGAATGAGAAACGTTATTGGGTGTGACGCGACGTTGTTGAACGAACGTCAACTTTGAGGTCCAAAGAGGTATGGTACCTATTTAATACTTCTTTTTGTTGTGTTATTTTTAAATTTGGCTTAAAACAGTTCTGTATTTGAATTTATAGGTAGGTATCTAAACATTTTGAGTAGATTTCATTTAAATTAACTTATTTTTATGAACTAGTTGCTTTTGTTTTTGAGGTTATTAAACTTTGATGGTAAGATTTAAAAGGTTCGAGTTATCAGAACTCACTATATATTACTTTCACTGCAGTTTTAATAAGTTCAATATAGTTTTAAATTACTTCTTTCTTGATAATTTAAAAAAAGGAATGAATAACATTAAAAACATACCTTCGATAATTATTTTATATTTCGATTATGATTACTTACCTATGTTATGAATTATTGTATATATAATATTTTAGTACTTAAATATCATTTTATTGCCTTATGAACGGCTTCGGCTTCAAATCCTAGTTTGTAATAACAGTAATTACATAAATAGTTTATAATAATTTATTTTGTCGTTTTATAATATTACCTATTGTTTATACAGCCTATATCAATAATTAACCATAAAACTATTAACTAGGCATTAAAATATCAATATTATAAAATAATCTAGATTCAATACAGCATTTTGAACGTTGACATTTTTACTTTACAACTGTCTTGTTTAAGTGCTAACGTGTTATTGATAAGATAACAGCAACCGGTATAATATTTACTTATTCAAGCTTTTACTTGATAAAACTATCAATGGTCTTTGTTGACATAAATAATAACATAGATCACATAATTTACTGTGTATTGGGTTTGGTATTTTTAGGGTTCCGTACCCAAAGGGTAAAAATGGGACCCTATTACTAAGACTCCGCTGTCCGTCCGTCTGTCTGTCTGTTTATCTGTCTGTCTGTCACCAGGCTGTATCTCATGAACCGTAATAGTTAGACAGTAGAAATTTTCACAGACGATGTATTTCTATTGCCGCTATAACAATACTAAAAACAGAATACAATTTTTATTTAAGGGGGGCAATTTAAGGGACTTTCCCATACAAGAAACATGTTTTTTTTGCCGTATTTTGGTACGGAACCCTTCGTGCGTGAGTCCGACTCGCACTTGGCCGGTTTTTTTTAATATTAAATTTACTAATATTTTTTTTGTACCAAAAAGGTCGCGAAAGGCAAGAGATCTGTAATTTTTTCAACATCTAATTTACTAATAAGTAATGCTTTTAACTAATCAACTTCTTGTTTGTTTTCTCATTATCAACATTTAATTTAGCATTTTTAGTATAATTATTAAATGTAGAAAAGTACATTAATAATAATGATTTTGGTTATGGGATAAATAAAATAATTTTATTTCAAAGCAATTATTAGTTTTATGAAATTGTAGTAAATACTCTGGCTTTCTAAAAAAAAAAAACTAGATTTATTTTCTTCGTTTGGTTTTACTTTTATTAATTCATCAGTTAATTCTTATTAAGGGCAGTTTACATGATGCTCTAATACTTACTAGATTTATTTTCAACCATCCTAACTAATTATTATAAATGCAAAAATCCGATTGTATGTTTGTTACGTCACGTCACGTCACAAACAAACGTTTACGTAATAACGTTTGTTACGTTACATCATAAAATTTTACATACACGTTGTCAGGGGTACAGAAAGGGATATAGGGTACTTTCATCCAGAAAAACTTACAGTTCCTGAGGGATAGCAAAAAACTTAAACTAGTTAGTTACTATTAGTTAGTTACTACTAGTAATTACACTAGTTACTACTAGTTACCCCTAGTAGTAGTAGTAGTAGCCGTACTAGTAGTAGTAGTAATTACCACTACTAGGTACCACTATTTAGTACTAGTTTAGTATAATTCATATGTATTTTTCAGTTAAATTATCAAAATGGTACTTACTCTGTACAAGTTGGATGCGAGTCCCCCAGTAAGGGCGGTTTACATGACGCTCGAGATACTGGGCATTAAAGACGTGGAAATGGTGGATGTAAATCTGCTAACTTTGGATCATTTGAAGGATGAATATACAAAGGTATGAAGTTTTCCATTTAATAATATAATTAAAAAAGTAATAACATTCTGATATGAATATTTTTATCTAAATTAGAAATAACAATTTTAACTAATCGCCTACCTATTTCTGAATGCAATCCATGTACCGTTAATTATATTTTTAATTTTTTTACTTTTTTTATTTTGTGAATTCATAATCTTATGAACCAGAAATACATTCAATTTATTGTTTAATATAAGTAATAATCAAGATATTATATCTTATTTATTTCCTTTTAGTTGAACCCACAACACACTATACCGATGTTAAAGGACGATGACTTTGTTGTCTGGGACAGGTGCGTATTTATTTATTATTATTATAAATTTCATAAATATATAATATTTCAAAATTCAATATATATTATTTATACAGGGTTATTTGTTAAACACTAACAATCTCGCAGGAGTCGATTATTTAGTAATACCTATATGTATAATTTGAGATTGCATCATTAGTTTTATAACGAGTGCGTAATAATGAAAATTAAATTAACTGTTTGTTATCACTAATTATCAAAGTCAAATTAAAAAATCAATAAAACTCGTGACCTTCAAAGACAAAAATAAAAAAGTTTCCGGCTGAATAATTGATGCCACTTGGCGTGAAGAAATGACGCTAACTTTTTTACGTAAAAACAAAAGCTAGAGTAATTCTGTCGCAGCATCAATCATGATAAGAGGATAAGGACTTCGTGTTGATTAATTTGATTGCCGTCAGGATCAACTGCCTAACGTCCTTAGACCAGGGATGTCAAGAAGCTCTGTAACCGTAACCGAAACTATCGGATATCCGAAAAAAACTATCCGTAACTTTCAACGAATCCGATATAAAAAGTTACGGATCATTTCGTATAGGGGAGTCTCAAGAGAGAGTTATGACAGGTTTTTCTGTCCGATGGACCCGACACACTAGTTTTACTTTTAAATTTTTCTTTTAAACCTAAAATCTGATAACTGAAACTATCCGAAACTAACGGATAATCCGAAATAATTTCAGATCTGTAACCGTATCTGAAATTATTATACCTAGCAGTTGGTGTCGTGCGGCTGATATAATGAACCGTATCCGAAACAGATATCGGTAATATTATTTCTATATCCTCAATTCTGTATCCGATCCGAAATTTTATATCCATAACATCCTTGCCTTAGAGATACGGAAACGCTAGATTGGAGATTTATTTTTAGTCTCCCATTCAGACTAAAGCATTGAAACCGTAATGGGATTGTTGTTCAGATGAATAGTTAGGTGAATGTTAGACCGGGAAAATATGTATCAAGTTATTTACTAACACTAGCAGTAATGCATAATATCATGATCATGAGCTTAGAAATTAATATTCTTATTTTTTAGGGTTCCGTACCCAAAGGGTAAAAACGGGACCCTATTACTAAGACTCCGCTGTCCGTCTGTCTGTCTGTCTGTCTGTCACCAGGCTGTATCTCATGAACCGTGACAGCTAGAAAGTTGAAATTTTCACAGATGATGTATTTCTGTAGCCGCTATAACAACAAATACTAAAAACAGAAAAAAAAATATTTAAGGGGGGCTCCCATACAACAAACGTGTTTTTTTTTGCCGTTTTTTGCTCGCTATTAATAACGACTGCAGGTAGACAGTTGAAATTTTCACAGATGATGTATTTCTATTGCTGCTATAACTATAAATACTAAAAATAGAAAAAAATAAATATGTAAGGGGGGCTCCCATACAACAAACGTGATTTTTTGCTGTTTTTGGTACGGAACCCTTCGTGCGCGAGTCCGACTCGCACTTGGCCGGTTTTTTATTACTCATTCACAGTCTCATTTCTTTGTAATTTAAGACAGATTGAGATTGAACACATGTTAAGTTAATAGTCTGAAAAATAGTATGAAAGTGAGTAGTCACGGTGACTTAGGTGATCTCTTAAATGACCACTTTGTTTTTTCATAATAAATGACCTTAGGATACCCATTTACCCATCAATTGTGAATGTTGTTTGGGTGCATGTTAGTTTTTAGGGTTCCGTACCCAAAGGGTAAAACCGGGACCCTATTTCTAAGACTCTACTGTCCGTCTGTCTGTCTGTCTGTCTGTCACCAGGCTGTATCTCATGAACCGTGATAGCTAGACAGTTGAAATTATCACAGGTGATGTATTTCTGTTGCCACTATAACAAAAAAACGGCCAAGTGCGAGTGGGACTCGCGCATAAAGGGTTCCGTACCAAAACAAACGGGAAAAAAATTACGTTTGTTGTATGGGAGTCGCCCTTAAATATTAATTTTATTCTGTTTTTAGTAGGTATTTGTTGTTACAGCGGCAACAGAAATACATCATCTGTGAAAATGTCAACTTTCTAGCTATCACGGATCATAAAATACAGCCTGGTGACAGACAGACAGACAGACGGACAGCGGAGTCTTAGTAATAGGGTCCCGTTTTTACCCTTTGGTTAAGGAACCCCAAAAACTAAAAACAGAATAAAATATATATTTGAGTGGGGGTCCCATACAACAAACGTGATTTTTTTTGCCGATTTTTGGTACGAAACCCTTTGTGCGCGAGTCCGACTCGCACTTGGCCGGTCTTTAACCAAGAAAAATGGAAAAATATCACAGTTAATACTGCAATTGAAGTAGCATTTTAACTTTTTCAGTCATGCAATATCTACCTATTTGGTGAACAAATACGCGGAGAACCATCCAATCTACCCATCGGATCCCAACACCAGGGCACTGATCGATCAAAGATTGCATTTTGACAGTGGGATCCTTTTCCCCGCACTACGGGGGACTGTGGTAAATAAAAATAAGTATTTGTATCAGCAAGCATTCTCGAAAAAAAGCACTTTACTACATTATTCCATTGCATTCTATAACTATGATTCAGATTCACACAAACTTAAACATGGAAACATGTATCATGTTTACTATTACTTAACAAACATTTTACTTGGTCAGTTATAGTACCTATTATGTTAGTTTAATATTGTAAGGTATTTTTTCTTTCTATAAAATGCAACCTCGAAAACACATTTTCATGTGGTATCCAAAAATTTAATAACAATATTTTTAACAGAACACTGTAGTTTTTACTAGAGAGCAAATAACGTGGAATTCAAAGTAATTAAATTTTTGTGCTGAAGAGAAATTAATATCAAAAATATCTTTCCACATGACTGCGCGTGAGAAAAATTTATTTTAAAAATTGACCACGGAAAAATGTTGAAGATTTTTTCCCTTTAGCCACATGAATGATAAATGTTTCTAGTGAAATCCTAACTTTATACGTGGCATGTCAAATAAGAGCTTAACAAATAGTTTGAGAGTCTTTACATCTCTAACTTTCGCCCATAGATTTATAATAAAATAAAACTAATCTACTTTGTAAAACCTTTGAAAAGTAAAGTAAAGTAAGTAGTAAGTAAAAACTTTTTGTAAAAGTTTGCCTTGAACATGTTCATTTAAGTAACTTTATATATTTTATTTATTCTTTAAAACCATTGTTAACGCATACCCTACTAACGGACAGCACAAAATGCTTGTAACTTCGTGAGTTTTTAATTTATCATTATCATCTTTTTTATACTGCTTCTGAAAATGAAAGTGACCCGTGTGTCGGCTTTCGTATATCCAAAAAATAATGTTGTATAGCTCACAAAATTGCATTTTTATTGTTATTCATAAATGGGAATTATTTAGCTAATTGGGTGAATGGAAATAATTAAAGGCGACTGTTAATGGGATACTTAAATACTAAACCGGGCAGCGGTTTATTATTTGGGCGACAAAATAAGTGTTGTAATTACTTCTTATATTATTAATTAATTTTACAAAGTATATTCGTACGCCTTGAACATGTTCATTTAAGTTATTTTATATATTTTATTTATTCTTTAAGACGGATGTGACGGATGGAGAGTAGACAGCCGGCGGCGGAAGTATCCCTCCCCTCTCTTTTTTCGGGGTGCGGTGATTATGGCGGCGCGTTATTTCAAGACGTAAACACTTGTGTCACCATAGCAACGCGCTAATTTTTTAATTCAATGTCAAAACTCTAGATTTTCTATCAAGCTGCTATGGATAAGACTTTCGTACAATACTGTTCTGTATTCGTAAATTCAAATGCAGAGTAAATTCGTAAGACGGCAATTCGTGCATAATTATTCCCTAACCATTCCAAAATATCAAAAATGCACAACGTTATTATTCAAGTTTTCACTTCTGCCGGCACTCCTGGAGTGCAACCCGATTTTTTTTAAGTGGATATATAATGATAATAATATTATATTTAAATAGTTTATAATGATATCACCGTAAATCACTAGTATTATTGTATTTTGATTTGCCAGTCAGAAAAATATGTAATGGTAAAATTAATGTGTTTTAGTTGTATTTTTTGCTTTCTTTATTGTTAAGATTCTCTATTTCAGCATTGCCGATTTTTATTTCAGTAAGCAATTAATGAAGGGTAGTATTTAATGGAGTACTTAACAATAACTTTCCATTTTGAGTATCAAAAATACTGAATATAGCTCACTGAAACACTAAGTGGGTGACGGGCCGAGGGCGACTACAGATATCGAAAATGGGTGACTTTAAAATACAAATTTAGTAACTACTTATTCTGAACGGGCTATCAAATTACTATCTGTGCGACAACCTTAGGGCACACAAAACATTTAATATTTGGCATATATTTTATTTAAAAAAGGTTACTATTATCCTAACCGAGATGAAAAAAACCAAAACAACAAACAAACGAGAAAGCAACCTACTAAAACGTGTTAAAAATACCATGTTGGGCTGCTTAAATCAGTTATATAGTTACCTACTTGATATAATAGTTGCCCACTCAGTATTTTTGTCACCCATTTAGAGTTTTCACTGCTAACTTAATTTTTTTATCACCCACATGTGGTTGCCCGTTTTAAGTATTTTTGTAATCCACTGTTTGTCACCCGTTTAGTTATTTTGTCGCCCAAAAAATAAACCGCTGCCCGGTTTAGTATTTAAGTATCCCATTAACAATCGCCTTTAATTATTTCCATTCACCCAATTAAATAATTCCCATTTATGAATAACAATAAAAATGCAATTTTGTGAGCTATACAACATTATTTTTTGTATATACGAAAGCCGAAACACGGGTCACATATTTTTCATTTTCAGAATCAGTATAATGATACCTTAAAAATTCACGAAGTTACAAGCTTTTTGTGTTGTCCCGTTAATAGGGTGTGCGTTAATTATGGTTTTGTAAATATATTATTTAGACAAAATATAAAAATATATAAAAAAATATTGCAATCGAATCTATTACTGATTCTGAACAAACAGTTTTCAGGTTTTGTATACAGAATTATTTAAAAAACACCAACAACCTCGCAGGAGTAAATTAGTAACATAAATTATACAACAACATTTGTTCTACGACTTTTCCAAAAACAGACAAAAAATCGACTTTTCATACAAAACTCGATCAGCTGTTCGGAGATTTAGTATGGATAGTCGATTTCTTTTTGTCTGTTTTCGGAAAAGACGTAGAACAAATTTGTTGTTGTTTACGATGATATTAATCTACTTCTGCGAGGTTGTTGGTGTTTTACAAAATCGACCCACTGCACTTGGACCGTCGGCCAACTAGGGTCATTTTCCATCTATCGCATATTGGTACCAGGCCACATTGGCAAGATAGCCATTAGTTTGATGTTATCAAATATTGTCGTCTGCGTTGCGAAGTAGGAAGCTTCTGGGAGATATGCCACCCTGAACATATGGCCTCCCATACAATGATATCAGATCGCAAAAAATAATCGATCTCATATTGATATAAATCGTGAACAGGGTCGTAGGTGGCATCATATATATATGCGATCAATATTTTTTTAGCGATGGGTGACCAAGTTCACGGTGGCATATCTCCCAGAAGCTTCCTACTTCGCAAACCAGACGATGATATTTGATAACACCAAGCTGATTAATTTTTATTTATTTTATTTATTTAGTAAACAACAGCATATAGTATACAAACTTAATAATACAATATATGTTAGCACATAAGCCTATCAGTTTCCACTAGACGTAGGTAACACAAATACAATTTATGTTGAGTAACAAAGATGCGATTATAAAAAACGTATTATTATTTTTTAAATAGCAAAAACAAACTTAAAACTATTTGTACGTACATTTTGTTTTTATATTATAATTATGGAATGTTAAATTGAGAAAAAGAAGAAGAATATTCATCAATTAATACTAAGTTGGCATTACAAAGCTGTACTATTATTTTGGCACTAACTTTATGGTGGCTATCTTTCCAATGTGGTCTGGCCCCAATATGCGATAGATCGAAAATGACTGTCATAGTTGGCCGACGGTCCAACTGTTGGAAACGAAATTTAAAATTTAACATTTATAATTTTACTATCGATTATTCTATAGAAAATTAAGTATTCGGCAGTTAGACTTATAAATTTTTAAAAACTTAACTGGAAAAAATATCACAAGAATAGAATGTCAAAAAAGCCGTAAAATTATACCTACAAATATTTTTTTTCAGGAACCAGTGTTATTCAGAGGTGAAAAGGCTTTCAGGCCTGAGAATTTGGCCAAAATAAAAGCAGCCTATGAGTTTACCGAAAAGTTTTTGACAAAACCGTGGTTGGTGGGAGACGAAATAACGCTGGCTGACATTTGTTGTGTGGCCACCATCAGCTCAATGAATGCTGTCTTGCCTATCGATGAAAATTTGTAAGTAAATTTTAAAAATACTAATAATAATATTGTCTACTACTGGAGTAAACAGGGAAGAAAATGTTTATTTTCTATACATTTCTTCCCGATATCCCCCAGTGGTGGACAACGGAAAGAGGGGTCGGTCCCACTATTTCCATTCAAAATTACCATTAATGGTAATAGTGGCACTAACTTTCTGACAATTACCATTACACCTTCCGACAATTACCATTACACCTTATGGACGTCATTGATCAATTCCTAAATCAATGGTTATAGTGGGACTTTTTTGAGAAATAAATGAGGTCTCAGTATGTATTACCATGCAATGGGTAATGGGAATAGTGGGACTGACCCGGAAATAGATCGTTCAAATTTTATTTCCCGATATGCACCAGTGATGGACGAACAGTGGGAGTCAACGGGTATAAGCCAACAGTAGCGTCACGGGCAAAAAATGAATATTACTACGTCACATGAAAAATTGTGACTAAATCAGGCATCCGTCACTCGCCCATACCTACCGCGATAAGTACCTACAGCGCGCGACAACTCGGAGTTGCAAAATCAGTCAGGGTTGCCGCCGCGCTTGTGAGTACACGCGTGCGTTATTCTGTGCCTCTATGACGGTCAATCGATCATTATTTATTGCTCCCAGCACTGTACCGTACACTATTATAATTTATAAATAACTAGCGGCCGCCCGCGACTTCGTCTGCGTGGAAATATTTTTTGCCATCCCTCGGGAATAATATTTTTTTTCGGGATGAAAGGTATCCTATGTCCTTCTCTGTACCCCTAAGAACGTGTATGCAAAATTTCATGATGATCGGTTCAGTAGTTAAGACGTGAAAGGGTAACAAACAATCAAACAAACGGACTTTCGCATTTATAATACTAGCGGCCGCCCGCGACTTCGTCTGCGTGGAAAGGTATTTGCTATCCCTCGAGAACAATACTTTTTTTCGGGATGAAAGGTACGCGACTTCGTCTGCGTGGAAAGGTATTTGCTATCCCTCGAGAACAATACTTTTTTTCGGGATGAAAGGTACCCTATGTCCGTCTCTGTACCCCTGACAACGTGTATGCAAAATTTCATGATGATCGGTTCAGTAGTTAGGACGTGAAGGCGTAACAAACAAACAAACGGACTTTCGCATTTATAATATTAGTAAGGATTAGTAAGGATGGAGAATCGTAACACTAATAATTGTTGCGTGGACGGCTGTCGCAATAAACAGAAGGATTCAAAGTTTTCATTTTTAGGGTTCCGTACCAAAATGGTAAAAAAGGAACCCTTATGGTGTGACTCGGTCTGTCTGTCACAGCTGGATATCTCGAGAACTACTAATGGTATCAACTTGAAATTCGGAATAGTTTTAGATGACATTCGCCCAACTATTTTGTAAATAATAAATTAATAAAAAAATAAATATCTTTTTTACAACAGGGACTGAAAAAGGGTCTGAAAAATTTGAAGTGGGTTCTACTAGGGCATGTGGAATATCATATGATAGAACGCCGTTTGCACCTTGTTAATCATTTTTTCTTTTTGTTTTAGGCCACATAGTTTTCAACTTATGATGAAAAATATAAAAAAAATTACCGTCCCCCCCCCCCTTATCTCCGAAGTTTGCAAAGAGAAAAATTAGAAATCATTCTATGTGATAGCAGTTTATATAAAGATTACAGGAAAAATAAAACAATGTCTCAATATAGGTAGCACACTTTTTTAGAAATTATCAAATTTCTAAAAAAGTTAACATTAGTTCCACTATCGGTCAAGAGATGGCGCTGACCTAAAGCTGCAATACTAATTTGATTATTCTACTCTGCAGTGTGGTTTGATGGTGCAATTATGATGGTACGGAACCCTCGGCGCGCGAGTCCGACTCGATCTTGACCGGTTTATTCGCTTTACCGAAAGATTCTAAAATGTATAAGAAAAATTTATATTTTGTTTATTTTTCTCGTAATTTTTATGAGTAGGTACATACCTATTTTTGATAAGTAGGTGTAACCTATACTATAGGTAGGAAAGCGTGTAGTTATAGGTACTTATATTCAGAGGCGGGTCGTGACTATTTTTCTCGATCAAATTTCCTAAGGTACCCCACGTAAGTAAGGTACCTACCTATTTTTTTTTGTGCGAATTATACCTACTTAACTAAATACCTACATTTCTGGATTTAAGGATTCCGTAACCGGCAACAGTATGGTGGCGGTGGCATAAAGACTGCCTCAAATTTAACACATAGTCTAATGTGGCGTTAACTGTACATCTAGCCTAGGTTTATTTGAAACGTATTTTTTTCACATTTAAGTAGGTAGGTACACATTATAAACACAAAACTTGTAATAAAGTATTTAATCCTTCAAGCACAGAAAATGAGACAATAGATTTTCCATTGTTGTGTTGTGCGGCCCGATGGGGCCGCTCGAGCGTTGAAGGATTAGAAGAAGACAACCCTAAAGTTGTTAGAAGAGCTAAGAGCTACGCGATAGAAAGAGAGGCAACCTGTAGGTGAATATAACTGTACGCAAGGAAGCGGTGTGCGACCTGAATTGCACTTTATTGTGTCTGAGCAAGAGTCGCTATTTATTTAAATGACCATTCGGAGTGAACGTTCTGTACTTTGTACTATTATGTATTCTGTGACTAAATCCAAATAGCATCATAATATTACATTTTCTTTGGAATGGATAGGTTAAATAATATAAAATTATACCTTGTATATACATATTATATGTCGTTGTTTATAAAAGACAACAAAAAAATAAAGGCTGTCCGCAATATTAAATTGTTTAAACAAAACTGGTCGCCAAAACAGAATTTTATGTTTTCTTTCGAAACTGGTTTTGAATTCGAAAACGGCCGAAGGGAATCCTTTGGATTAAAAAAATATGGGTTTTAATGGGATGAAACTAGGTACCTACCAGCAACATTATCGTAAAGCGTCAGTTTTAATATTGTAAAGAAAAATAAAGTTAAAATATAACAAAAAAAAAAAACAGATTTATCAAAGCTATAAGGAACTCTTCGTCCGTTATTACTTTGGGAGAATCTAACCTTTGAAAATTTTCAGATATCCGAATTTGACAGCTTGGCTAGCACGTTGTGCTTCCAACGATTTTTACATCAAAGGAAATGCGTTTGGTTTGGGAATGTATAGGCAATTGCTAAAAAGCATACTGGCTTAGATACAAATTAGCGAAACATTGAACTAGCACAAGAGCAATAAATTAGTATATGTAAACTCATATTCATATTTTTTACACGCGTAGTTAAAAAGCAAATATTTAGCAAATAAATTAGCACAATACCACTAAATAGTTAATGCAACTTTGCATTCATAATAACGTATACATATACAGTAGTGGCCAGATAATAAGGACACCAGTAATTTTTTCATACAAACGAGGTAACTTTGAAGCCTTTGTTTTCCGGCAAGGATTGACTTAGCTATGAGCTAATGATGGCCAGCCAAGAAATGAATAGAAGAAAGAAATTCAGATCGCTATACACACCAACTGATCTAATCACCATTCTAAGAGATCTAAGGATCGGAGTTTTCAGTTTTAGGAATTCCATACATTTTTATGCTATTTTCGAAGTTTATTTAAACATATCCTTATAACTCTTAGAATGCTGATCAGATCAGTTAGGTGTGTACGACGACCTGAATCTCCTTCATTCTTTCCCTGGATAGTAATCATTAGATCACAGCTAGGTCAATCTTTGGAGGAGAACCAAGTTTCAAAGTTGCCTCGTTTCTATAAATATCGACTAGTGTCCTTAATTATCTGGCCATCACTATTATGTCACACTTCACGGTGCACTATTGACTTAGTTCATAATCATTTGAAGCGCTGATTTTTCAATCCTCAGATAGCAGATATCAGTCAGTTAAATTATAATCCGTATAACATAAAAGTCATTAAAAAAAATTGATAAACAAACATATAACAATCATTTTCAATTTAGCGGCTTAATACGTTATCAAATGAATAAAGCTTTATCTGGGCATTGAAAAATCAGCCCTAAATATAGTTTTGATCGACATGAGTTTTGCAAGGGAATTGTAAGCAATAGGGGGCTTTAGATATATCGGGTCATTTTGAACTTACCATCCAAATTTTAAGGATGTGTCCAGTCCATGAAACTAAACAACTTTCTCTAAGACACATGTGTCAAATTTCGCCAAAAAATTTTGGTCATCCCATACTAAATTGATCACGTGATCTCTTTGATTTGTATGGAAAGTCGATTTTTATTTTACATATTTGACCATGTATTCCTTAGAGAAAGTTGTTCAGTTTCATGGACTGAACACATCCTCAAAATTTGGATGGTGAATAGGTACAAAATGACCCTGTATAAAAGATTGAAAAAAAAGAATCAAAAAAATGTCCTCCAGGCCCACCCGACTTGACTTTTAAACGTCGATATTAATAATAATGAATCGAATATTGTTTCTTGACCTTTACATCTGTTTTATTTCATATTTATTTTACATAACGATAATGACTATGGCATTTGTTTCATGTATCAAATTGATCATAATCAAAAAGTAAAAAATATGCACAAGTTTAATCACTCGCTCAATGTTGTGTTTGACAATCAAAATGTTGTAAGATGTTAATTGCTCTTAATTATACAACAGTAATAATTTGTATTAAATATTTCCAGGTACCCAAACGTAGCTGCATGGTTAAAAAGGCTGTCGACTGAAGAGTTTTACAAGAAATGTAACGAGCCTGGAATCAAAATATTTAAACAGTTAATACAGCAAAAGCTATCTTAAGCGTAACATAACCGTCTTAAAAGTAAACAGTAAAAAGCTACCCATGTTTGATAACACAGAATAACGTTTAGATCACTACAAAACTCTAAGCAAACTTAAGTGTATTTTTACTAGACGTTGCGTTGATTGATTAAAAAATATAACAGAGTTTGAGCCATGTATATTCACATTATTTTGCACAAATAGAATATGTATATAATAAAAAGATTTTGAGAATGGCTTTGTTTTTCTTATTCGTTTTTTTACACTACCCACACAAAAACGTTAAAGAAAAAAGATTATTAATACCGGTAAATTAAATCAAGTAAAGTTTACTTAATAATATACTAGAAAAAATACACTCTCACCAGATCAATTCCCAGACGGGAATCGAACCCGCGACCTTTGGATATCCGGTCAAATTTTCTTTATAGAACAGTAGCCCGTAGAACATTTAAATCACCAAAAAGGTTACCGTTTGCCGTTGTGATATAGTTATTTATTACGAAATTATAGATACTTTAACCCAAGTTTTACAGATCGCAACCCGGCGTAACCTATATTTATATCTCCAAAAATGATTTTTTTTTATTTTTCAAGGTTTACCACATGGTTTCGCTATTGTCGTGTTCTACAGCTTTGTTTGATTGCCACTGATTATAGTAAGACTATGGAAAGTGATCATACACCGATTTAAGACCAGATAAAATCCATCCATTTTCATCAGGTCTTAAATCTGTGTATGGCTACTTTTTATAGTCTTACTTTTATCTGTGGCAATCAAACCAAGCTGTAGAACACGACAATAGCTAAACTATGTGGTAAACCTCGAAAAATAAAAAAATATCAATTTTGGAGATATACAAATATAGGTTACGGCGGGTTGCGATCTATAAAACTTGGGTTAAAGTATCTATAAGTTCGTAATAATTAACTATATCACAACGGCAGACGGTAACCTTTTTGGTGATTTAAATGTTCTACGGGCTACTGTACTATTAGGACTGTTGCGGCAAAATGAGAATCCGTCCTTTTTCGAATCCGACCAAATAATGCTAATAATGGGTAAAGCAACTGTCAAAATGGCGCTGCGTACCAAAGAGAATGTAAAAATAACTAGCGTTATAAGAGACGGGAGTGTCATACAAAAAGCGTGAGTATAAAACGGAAGCGAATTCAACGAAAACAAACAAAAGAGAAACGTTAAACGGCATTGGCGGTAAAACGGTCAAAGATGAAGAATACTCTTTGATGGGGCGAAGTATAATACGCCTAAATTCGAATGTGTTAATTATCAATTATCTACTGCTTTGTGGATTGTCAACGTTCTTTCAAACTTAGACGGGTTAAAAATTCGCTTCCGTTTCATAGATCGTTTTTTACTGAGAGAGTTGCGCCAGGCTGCTGCGTACGCTTGTTCCAAGAGAGCTATGAAAACAAAGGACTTTTACTTTAAAAATAGATTTTTCAGCTTTAAAATGATTAAATTCTTAGGCTTTAAAAATGTTGGCACTTACAAATTTCCGAAAAATCTGGATATAGAAAAAATGGATAAATTCGGTTAGAATAAAAACGTTTTAATTTGGCTTTCGACTCCGGCATTTGAATTGCAGAATAGTCTTTTATATCCATGTTGGGTCAATGGGTCTTTTTCGTTAAAAAAATACCACAAAATAAATACCTATTTTCCCATAGATTTGTTCTGAACGTCTACTGTCTTAGGAACAAGCGTACGCAGCGACATCTACAATTAGCTTTGCGTTGCCAACCCTATTGATCGGAACCATCCTACTAATATTATAAATGTGAAAGTTTGTGGGTTTGGATGTTTGTTCCTCAATCACGCAAAAACTACTGAACGGATTTGGTTGAAATTTGGCACACAGATAGTAGATAGCCTGGATTAATACATAGAATACTTTTTATCCCGATATTCCCACGGGAACGGGAACCACGCGGGTGAAACCGCGGGCGGCCGCGAGTAGTGTCATATATTCTCTAAGCCCAATAGATGCAATAGAGCAGCTATTATGATTTATCATATATATTTTTTTTAATTTAACAGCCACGATTGAAGCAAATACAAACACAAACACCGCTATTTCAAAATTTTCAGAGGAAATAGAATGTCAAAGTTTGTTTAATAAGGAATATATATGAAATACAGTCTGCTCATGTGGACATTTCAGTCCCTAGATTATTGGATGAGCTTTACCTTCGTCGAATAAATGGATTTGCGTATAAACCCTTGGTTTACGGACAATAATCTAAAGGTTTTCATTGAAATAGTAAAGGACCGAAAGGACATTTGTCACTTCTGTTTAAAATTGAAACTAAAGGATGGACAGCTCCGAAATTAGTTTCTGTGACTTTGTATATATTGAAATTCAAAGAAATGCAATTTGTTAAACGTATCAATAGAGTTGAATGACGTGAATTTTAAAATTGTATAAGTATTTACTGAAATTTTATCGACGTAAATATTATTTTATTTTAACACTTGTCGGCCTCACAGGCTTGAACATTGTTTTGACAGCTATATCCCAATTTCCTAGGGTATTCTCATAGAATACCAAAGCTTAAAGTTTTAACTGTGAAAGAATTTTCGTCCGTGGTTCTAGAATCTAGAATACTCGTATGTCTCTACGATAATATAAATGTGATTTCTTTTTGAAAATACAATATTTCTTAATCGCAAAAGGAACAATTTTATTTTGATTGAGACTAAACTAACTAACTAAACAAACTCAACGACTAATATATTAAAACATTATGTTATAGTTATCCTTATTACATTAAAATTAACAATTGAATTCGAAATTTTTGGAAAAATTATCTGCATTTAATTGTGTGTCACTAAAGTACCATTAAGTACTTTAGTGACTGTCTTATAGGTAGCAAACGAATAAAAATAATACAAGTGTTTCCAGCAAAGTAGGTTTATTAGAATAACCAGTTTCCAATGTGGTTGGCTTATAAACAAGTAGTATTTGTGGGGATTCTGTACCGTTTGGAGTTTATTTTAGTGAGTAGAATGTATCGTATAAAATAATTTGTTATTAAAGTACACAGTACTAAGAAAAATCTTCTTGTGATTAAAGTATTCAGTAAAGAGTATGACGGCGCAACCGTAGCGCCATCTAGTTTCAAGGAGTGGAATCACTATACTGCATTGACAGTGACGCCGGCTGTCATTGCACGGGCGAGAGTAGATTGTACTCTGACGGAACGTCACTTACGTTTTGAGAGTGGCGGGCCAAGATGGCGGTTGGCGGGAAGTGGCACTTGGCAGTTGGGAAGAAGACGAGCCACGTGTAAGAACGTAATAGACCGGGCGGCCACCGCATGGTTACCTACCCCATCGAGTTACTGAAAATTACCACCTTCCACGAAAAGTAGACCTTAAATAGGTAAGAAAAATGTTGGTCTGCCGGGGCTCAACCTGGAGGAACCTTGGCGGTGCAAAGCTGTGCTACCTACTTTTGACCATCATTTTACCTCATGTGGTTACTGAACAAAACCTTTTCGTTGCTTTTAGTCTCTATTAGTAGAGTCAAAATAATTATGTCTGCCGAGCGAATTCTTGGAGGGTTCCGCAGTCCAACCATTTTTAGGGGCCGCATGGGGGTGCTATTTTACCTCATCGAGTTACTGGATGAAACCAAGTTCTCCTGGTAGCTAAAATGGTCCCCTTTAAATATTAATTGGTCTGCCAGTTCGCAACCTGGCAGTTTTTGCAGTCCAACCAAATAACTACATAGCATAAAACAAAATAGCTTCCCGCTGTTTGTCCCTATGTATGCTTAGATCTTTAAAACTACGCAACGGATTTTAATGCAGTTTTTTTTAATAGATAGAGTAATTCAAGAGAAAGATTTATATGTATAATACTTGCATAATATAGCAGAGAAACACTGATAATTTTAAAGGTTTCTAATGTGTGTCGTAAATAAACACTTTTTTTCGCTTACATTGCAAACGCTGGCTGAATCCTACGAGATAGATCAAAAAATGTACTACAGTATTATTTACCTTAAAAAGGTCCACATAAAACTTCTTGGTGGTATATGTCTATCTCTTAGGGATAACCCACAATAACCAGTTCTATCCTTTCTTTTTATGAGTAATAATGGCTTATTTACGAAGCGATTTTAAGCAATACAGCATTAATCCTTATCCAATTAAGTACCTTAAATACATTGTGCATGAATGTGATATAGATTAATATGGCCTTAGTATCAGCATTGTACCCCCTGCAAAGCCGGGGCGAGTCGCTAGTTTAATATAGTTTGAAAATTAAATGTTCTGTCTATAGACGAAATTTTATTTTTGATTTATTTGGTTGCTTTCTGTTTACCTATTATTTTCAAACTGAAATATTAAATACAATTAGTTTATTATATGCGAAAAACTATTCATTATGTACTTACTACTTACCGTAAAATGGGGGTACTTTGACATTACGTGGTTACATTCATAACTATGAATTAAAAAAAACTCTTATTTCTTGGTTTCTGAACATATCCGAACAGTTTTTTATGGCGTTTGCAGCACTGATACTGCGAAAAGCAAATGGCGCCCATACCATTACATGTGTTTTTGCTAAAACATTTTTTTAGCAGTGCACAGGTGAAAAGCTATTTTCAAGGCAAGAAAAACTCTTACAGAGCAACGCCCAGTACAGTTTTTTTACCCCCAATAGAAGTTGCATGTTGGCGGTACCCATGTGATATCAAGTATGCGTAGCTCCGCATACTTTGAATATTGCTCCGTCAGGAGTGTATTTCATGACTGCGACATGACTGCGACAGACAAAACTGCGCATAACACGATCGCGACAGTTTATTACTGCCGCTAACGTGATTGCGATAGAAGACTTCTGCGCATATTCTCATAGCGACTGATATCCACTGCGGCGCACCCTACTCCGATATAACGCTACTGCGACAAGTCGTTAATGCAACGGCTCGACTCTGCGACAAACATTTTATCCTGTGGAAAGCTGTGGTTTAGTTGGCAAATTAATTTTTTGTTAAATTTTTTGGAATGTGCTCATCAAGGCCTTTCATTTGATACCCATATTTTTTTTTTTTTTAGTTTTTAGTGTTCCGTGCCCAAAGGGTAAAAACGGGACCCTATTACTAAGACTCCGCTGTCTGTCTGTCTGTCTGTCTGTTACCAGGCTGTATCTCATGAACCGTGATAGCTAGTATAATATCTAATATATTTTTTTAAGTTTTTTTGTAATGTGCTCGCTCATCAAGGCTTTTTATTGGATACCCATATTTGTGTTTCATTGAAAAGTTTGCTCCAATTTTGAATTACACGTGTGTAATGAGTTTAAATAAAAACATTTACGGTCAAACGCCGGCAATATTTATATCATCATCATCATATCAGCCGCATGACACCCACTGCTGGGTATAGGCCTCCCCCAAGGATCTCCACGACGATCGGTCCTGCGCTGCCCGCATCCAGTGGCTTCCCGCGACCTTTACCAGATCGTCCGTCCACCTTAATGGGGGGCCTACCCACGGAGCGTCGTCCGGTGCGCGGTCGCCATTCAAGAACCTTTCCGCCCCAACGACCATCGGTTCTTCTCGCTATGTGTCCAGCCCACTGCCACTTTAACTGAGCAATCCTCCGAGCGATGTCGGTTACTTTAGTTTGCCTGCGGATCTCCTCATTTTAGTTAGGGAGGCGAGGTAGCTAAATGGCGTAATTCAACGGCGCCGTCGAGACCTATCAAAATCGAAAGATAAAATAATTTCGAAAAGAAAAGCTCGTATGGTAAAAACCATTTTAGCGGTGGGTTTGGCGTGTACGGTTTTTCAAAAATGTAAAAAAAAAACAGTTACTTGGGCATTCTCGAGCGCGTCAGATATTCATACTACGTATGCCCCAAGTGCCTCTGATAACAACGGTATACTAATCTGCCGGTTTGCGTGGTGGGGGTAGGCATATAAAGTAGTCAAAAATGCAAAAAAAAAAATTTACTCGAGCGCGTCAGATTTTCGGAAGGGGTGTTAAGTAGGCCCCAAGGAAGCTCCCTTTAAAAAAACTGACGATTTCGGCGTGACCATAAGTTACGATGAATTTTTGAAAATGCTAAAAAAAAAAGTTTTTTTGAAATACTCGAGCGCGTCAGATTTTCATAGGGGAGGTTTATCTCGGTATCCTGAAAGCATATTTTCTTAATCTGACAAAAATGTTGGTGTGTTCTCTTAATCTGACCGGAAAGGTTTTTTGGTTTTTTTTTTCCTTTCTTTCTCCTTGATAGAACGGGGAATTTAAGAATGACAATAAAGCGATAGTTACAACCAACGTAAATGTAGATGAAATGTAGTACGAATTGTATTATTTATTGTATAAAAAAATGAAATGATATAAAAAATGGATTATAATTGTATTGTTAAGTATGATCTTTACATTTTTGCTCAATACAATTCATCTTCTTCTTTACTCGAACTTTCATATTGTGGCTCCTCATCCACAATTCTTTCCTGCTGAGTGCCTGCAACATCCGTAACAATTATTTCTATTCAGTAATTTCGTTGAGAGAATATTATAGAAGTACAAAAATTTACCTGAATCAAGCGTCTCGTCATTCCTGTCCTCAGTGTCAATGATTCTCGTTGCCCAGAATATCCGGCGATAGAACAACATTTTCATACCCATCGGGCAATTGATTCCCGATAAACCACGTGAACTCCAATTTATTATTATTTTCATTCCACCCATGATCGGTTGGTGCAAGGTCAGTGATGTCGGATTTGTAAGCATTCCTCCACAAGTTATGATGCTTCAAGTCAAAAAGTTTTAACTTTGGACAAAAATGTAAAGAGACCTTTTTGTGTAAAATAAAATTACCTTTTTTGTTTATTTAAACTTTTTTTTTGTAAAATGTATCGTTCGCGACTTATATGCCGCAACGCGTTTTTCGGAAGACGAAATGGCTCCTCCACACTCCCGGTCATGCGGAAACCGGCAGATTTTGTATTTTTAGTACGTTTTAGATTATATTCTTCAAAATAAAAATAAAAAAAATCGCGCTTGAGAATGCCGGATTAACGTTTTTTTTTACAAGTTCGCGACCCTATAACTCGGCGGCGTCAAGGACTTATCGTCAGATTAGTTAAATTTAGTCTTAAAACACTAAAATCAACCCCCAATATCTTAATCTGACGCGCTCGAGTATTTCAGACTATCGATTTTTTTTTACTAATCTGATCGTCTATCCTAGGCGCGCGTCACTACATATAGAGCTAAATACTTTACAAGGTTGTTCTATTAGGTCCAAGGTATCTCTCATATCTTAAACTGCCACGCTCGAGTATTACCGAAAATTCCCCTATTCGCCTCCCTAACTATTTCTGATTCAATCACGCAGGGAAACGCCGAGCATGGCTCTTTCCATTGCACGCTGGGTGACCTTGAGCCTCCTTATGGGACCAATAGTTAGCGACCACGTTTCGCTGCTGTAAGTCATCACTAGCAACACGCACTGTTCCTAAACTTTTGTCTTGAGACACTGAGGTAAATCGGACACGAAGATTTTTCGGAGCTTCCCGAATGCTGCCCATCCGAGTTGGATTCGACGAGAGATCTCTTTCTTGAAGTTGGACTTACCCAACTAGACTGCCTGTCCTAGGTGTACATAATGGTCAACAACTTCAAGTGTAGTGTTTCCAACATGAACTGGAGCGGGCACGACATGGGCATTAGACATGATTTTCGTCTTATCCATGTTCATCCTAAGACCCACTCTTTGGGAAGCACTTCGGAGATCTTCGAGCATTGTGTTCAGGTCTTCCAAGGTCTCAGCCTTATTAAGACTTATATCATCGGCAAAACAAAGGTGTGTTAGGTACTGGCCATTAATGTTGATGCCGAGTCCTTTCCAGTCTAAGAGTTTAAAGATGTCCTCCAACGCGGCTGTAAACAGTTTCGGAGAAATAACATCTCCCTGTCTCACATCACACCAAGCTGCAGTTGTATTGGATTTGTGCTCTGGTTCTGTACTCGGACCGACATGGTGGCATTTTTGTATAAATACCTCAACACCTCAATATATCTGTAGTCCACTTGGCACCTTTGAGAGACTGCAGCACCGCCCAGGTTTCAATCGAATCAAATCATAATCCACGAACGCCAAGCAAAGTGGCAGATTATACTCCTCGGTCTTCTGTATAACGTGCCGCAGCGTATGGATGTGGTCTATGGTGCTCAAGCCTTTTCGGAACCCGGCTTGTTCGGAACGCGGGGGCTAATTTAATTGTCTAATTTTAAAAATCTATCGCAATCGCTTTCGTTTGACAGATGAATGTGACACATTGCTGCATTTCTTTGCTAAGTTTTTTTTTGTGCCAAAAAGAAACTTCAATGGATTACATCCTGAAAGCGATTGCGATAGATTTTGAAGTTAGACAACAGAAAGGCTGGCTTGTAATATTTTTATGAAAAACCATTATTATACGTTAGTAATGGATTCTCATACAAAAATTGCCGGAGCGGTTTAGGTCTGTCCAGTCCGATTTAGCACCAAGAAAGTTGTCAAAATAATGTTCGAATTTCCAAGCATGTTTGAGAAAATAAATATACTTCATGAATCAATACAAAGAAACAAGCAAGCAAGTAAAATATCGTCTGTAGACTGAAAATGTAACATTAAAATTATAATAAATTTAGTTGGACTGCAAAAACTGCCAGGTTGCGAACTGGAAAATCAATTAATATTTAAAGGGCATTATTTTAGCTACTAGGAGAACTTACAAACTATATTAAACTAGCGACTCGCTCCGGCTTCGCATGGGTGCAGTGCTGATACTAAGGCCATAATAATCTACATCACATGCATGCAAAATATATTTTTCAATACAGTTGCTCGAAAATGTGAGCTTACGATGACAGGCCAGCGTGCGGTAATTTGATTTTACCGCACGCCGTGAGTTTTTGTTTACGGTTTAGTACAGCGTGCGGTAAGTTGATTTTACCGCACGCCCGCGCCGTGCGTTTTTGTTTACGTACGTTTTTTTTTAATTTCTACTAGCTTTCACCCGCGACTTCGTCTGCGTGGACAGTAGAAAAATATAAGAACCAGTTCAAAATGACCTCTTTAGTGTATGAAAGCTAGTACTACGGAGAGTTCAAGCTGTTTCCCTGGTTCCACCCACCTGAATTTAATGAAACATAGCTTAGATTTTAAGTTGGACCTTAATTTACTAAACTGTGAAAAGTCCATCAAAATTCTTTTAGCGGTTTTTGCGTAATACGCGCACAAATATTTAGAATTTACAGTTTTATTATATGTATAGATTACAAATTTAGTAGTACCTATAATGTTTTCTTTTACCTATAGGGTTTATAATCGTCACGAGTTTTAAAAAACCTTAACAACCGTGTGCCATACTACGTTTTTCAACACATTTGCGAGGAAAAAACAAAGTAATTTACCACACAGCAACAAATACGACAAAAACAAAATGATAATCATGATGAGAAAAGGCGAGCAGGTTTTTTTTTGTTTTTTTTTCACACGCCCAATGATAATACTTGCATAATATAGCAGAGAAACACTGATAATTTCAAAGGTTTCTAATGTTACACGGCAAAACCATACGCTGAAAGCTTGCTCAGCAAACTAGCGTGCCAGACCCTGTCAAAGGCTTTCGAAATATCAAGTGACACTGCAAGTGCTTCGCCATGATTTTCGATTGCTTCACCCCAGATCTAAGAAAACTGAATTTCTTAGTGCTCATCACGGTTAGTTCAGAGCCACCACACCTAATATTAAATTGGTAAGTTTGGATAGACTAACATACACGTTACTAACATAACAAGTGATATATACTTGGTTATAAAGCTGTTGGGTTATAAAGTAAACGGGAACGGGACGGGAAAGGGAAAGGGGAACGGTAACGGAAACGGGACCTATAATATCTCTGAACCCAACTTTTCATTAATTATACCAACTCGAATTCTATATTCATAACTAAGACAGGACAACGTCTGTCGGGTCAGCTAGTTTCTCATAAAAAGAAAGGATAAAACTGGATATTGTGGGTTATCCCTAAGAGATAGACATATACCACCAAGAAGTTTTATGTGGACCTTTTTAAGGTAAATAATACTGTAGTACATTTTTTGATCTATCTCGTAGGATTCAGCCAGCGTTTGCAATGTAAGCGAAAAAAAAGTGTTTATTTACGACAAACATTAGAAACCTTTGAAATTATCAGTGTTTCTCTGCTATATTATGCAAGTATTATACATATAAATCTTTCTCTTGAATCACTCTATCTATTAAAAAAAACCGCATTAAAATCCGTTGCGTAGTTTTAAAGATCTAAGCATACATAGGGACAAACAGCGGGAAGCTATTTTGTTTTATGCTATGTAGTTATTTGGTTGGACTGCAAAAACTGCCAGGTTGCGAACTGGCAGACTAATTAATATTTAAAGGGGACCATTTTAGCTACCAGGAGAACTTGGTTTCATCCAGTAACTCGATGAGGTAAAATAGCACCCCCATGCGGCCCCTAAAAATGGTTGGACTGCGGAACCCTCCAAGAATTCGCTCGGCAGACATAATTATTTTGACTCTACTAATAGAGACTAAAAGCAACGAAAAGGTTTAGTTCAGTAACCACATGAGGTAAAATGATGGTCAAAAGTAGGTAGCACAGCTTTGCACCGCCAAGGTTCCTCCAGGTTGAGCCCCGGCAGACCAACATTTTTCTTACCTATTTAAGGTCTACTTTTCGTGGAAGGTGGTAATTTTCAGTAACTCGATGGGGTAGGTAACCATGCGGTGGCCGCCCGGTCTATAAGAGACGGATCGTCGACGTCCACTTTAAATCCGTTTTAATCTAAATCGAAGTGCACTGTAATTGATTTCTGTGATCGGTTTAGTGAATAAAACGTTGTGATTTGTGACATTTGACCGTTATTTCTGGAATATTTGTCCCAAATACCCACGCAATATGAATAATCCTGACAAAGGTACGGAAGTGCCTTCATCAGAAGTGGGATGCAATCCAAACGTCCCACGTGGTGAGAAAAGTGAATCAAACGATATGAGGTGTGATAACGAGACACGTGCAACAGAAAATCAATGTGATTGACGAAAAATGGTGTCTATTATGGAGCAGTAAAATCGCAATTTTATGGCTTTGGAACAAGCGTTTTACAAACTTAAACGTATGCGTGCGTTTACTTCGAGTGCCGATGTTCGTTCCTGATTTTGACCCCGACATGGAGCGATTTCAAGGAACAGTTCTTGCAAAGGTGACGCATAGCAGGACAGCGCAGCATCGACTGATTTCAAGGATAACAGGTCATGTGATCGTTCTACTTTTTCTAGTGCTTATTCTCATGTCAAACAACAACCAAATGCGCCTGTGATTATCTGCTTCAGGTGCTTCACCAGACAACTGTGGTGCAACTGCAGTGGCAACAGTTGTGGAGCTGAGCAAAGCAACTATCAGCGAAGGCAAGCGGTAATGGAATGGCGGCAGCGATGCAACGGTGGCAGCACGATGGCGACGCAGTGGCGGGTGCAGCCAGCGTGGCGAATCTACAAGGTCACTTCATAAGGGTCAGTCGTAACAATTTTATTTTGATTTTATTTTACAATTGAAAAGTCACTAAGTATTTCTGTTGGTTATGATTATGACGAAAAAAGAATTGATCGGTGATGATTATGATTATGAAATCTTTCTTAGTAATGTCATACTCTGTGGTAATGTAATGTTAGCACTTTTCTGTTGTAATGTAACCACTTTTCTGTTCTAATTCACTGCTAACAGTTAGTAGATGCATCAATGTTTCTGAATATGTTTACTGTTGGTGTAGTGTTAGTGCAGTGTTGGTACAGTGTTGGTACAGTGTTGATACAGTGTTGGTACAGTGTTGGTACAGTGTTGGTACAGTGTTGGTACAGTGTTGGTACAGTGTTGGTACAGTGTTGGTACAGTGTTGGTACATTGTTGGTACAGTGTCAGTACAGTGTCAGTACAGTGTTAGTACAGTGTAAGTACAAATACACTGTTAGTGCACTGTTGGTACACTGTTAGTACACTGTTAGTGCACTGTTAGTTCATTGTTAGTACACTGCTGGTACACTATTAGTAAATTGATAGTACACTGTTAGAACACTTTTAGTACACTGTTAGTAAACTGTTAGTACACTGTTAGTACATTGTTAGTACACTGTTAGTACACTGTTAGTACACTGTTAGTACACTGTTACTACACTGTTAGTACACTGTTAGTACACCGTTAGTACACTGTCAGTACACTTTTAGTCATAGTGTGGTGAATTTGAGTAAGCAGCTGTTGCTATGTAGGAATATGAATTCAGTTTAGTCACTAGTGTCCATAATTTAACAATTACGACTATTGAGCAAGCTAATTTGTGTGAAAAGAAATTAATTTAATTTTACTACTATTGACACTAATTTGACTGGTAAGGATAGCGATGACTTGATAATGATTTTGAAAAAGTATTCTGACCATTTTATAGAGGGAATAGATACCGTGACGGCGCCGGATGATGAACAGTTCGAGAGTGATCAGGATGATAACTTTGGACAGCTATCACCACACCGCTCTGATACCTATTCGGCAGATTCTGCAACGCTCACTGCCTCTCCTCTCGCAGCTTCTACACGATTAGATACGCTTACCGCAGATTCTGCGACACTATCAGCCTCTCCTTGTGCAGCTTTCACTCGGTCCATTACATCAACAACTGACTCTGATGCTGATGCTAGTGCCAATGTCAACTTTGATGTTGAAGTTCAGGTTCATCGTTTTTTAAATTATAAGGTATGTCGCTACAATGTACATTTATCCGAAGTCAGAATGTTGTCCGGTCCAAGTATGGTCGAAGGGACGCATGTCTGATAGGTTCGTATTGGTATCCGAAGTCAGAATGTTGTCCGGTCCAAGTATGGTCGAAGGGACGCATGTCTGATAGGTTTGTGTTGGTATTGGTCGAAGGGACGGTGTTGTCCGGTCCCTAGGGGTCGAAGGGATGGTGTTGTCCGGTCCCTAGAGGTCGAAGGGACGCACTTGTCCGGTCCCTAGAGGTCGAAGGGACGCACTTGTCCGGGCCGAAGGATCTTAAGTCGGAGGGACGGTGTTGTCCGGTCCCTAGTGGTCGAAGGGACGCACTTGTCCGGGCTTAAGATGGTTGACGGGGTAGTGTTGTCCGGTCCACGTTGGAATGACTGGTCGAAGGGACGCACTTTACCGGGCTTAATGATGGGGTGAGAAGTAGTTAATGGGATTTGTGTTGTCCGGTCCACGTCTGGGTGACTGGTCGAAGGGACGCACTTTTCCCGTTTCAGTACCAGGATAATGTTGTACCGGGCCATGCCTGTTGCACGGTTGGTCGAAAGGACGTATGTATCTGGTTGGTTTCGTTAACCTTAATGTTTTCCGGTCCAGACTCTCTCAGCTGGTCGGAGGGACGCTTAAGGTGGTTTGTTTTAAGGTTCAAAATCGGAAAGAAAAAATAATGTGAGTCTAAGAAAGATAATTGCATTACTGTTTTGTAGTTTGAGGAACGTTCAGGTCAGGGTGGACGAGCGTAGTACTAGACTCATGTAAAGGTATCAGTTGTTTCAGAGAATTATGTTCGCCCGAGGACGGGCGATTGTCAGTCCGGCCGTGACGGCGCAACCGTAGCGCCATCTAGTTTCAAGGAGTGGAATCACTATACTGCATTGACAGTGACGCCGGCTGTCATTGCACGGGCGAGAGTAGATTGTACTCTGACGGAACGTCACTTACGTTTTGAGAGTGGCGGGCCAAGATGGCGGTTGGCGGGAAGTGGCACTTGGCAGTTGGGAAGAAGACGAGCCACGTGTAAGAACGTAAGAGACGGATCGTCGACGTCCACTTTAAATCCGTTTTAATCTAAATCGAAGTGCACTGTAATTGATTTCTGTGATCGGTTTAGTGAATAAAACGTTGTGATTTGTGACATTTGACCGTTATTTCTGGAATATTTGTCCCAAATACCCACGCAATATGAATAATCCTGACAAAGGTACGGAAGTGCCTTCAAGTACTTTTATCTTTCTTTTATTATGTTTTGAGTATTTGTTGTTATAGTGTCAACAGAAATACGTGAAAAACAGTCTAGCTTTCATGGTCATAGTAATAGGGTCCTGCTACTACTCTTTGGGTACGGAACCCTAAAAAATGACAAGATCTTTTTAAGTAGGTACCTTTCTTTTTACCGACTTCAAAAGGAGGGAGGTACTCAATTCGACCCGTTTTTTTTTTTGTTTTTTTTTGTTTTTTGTATGTACACCGATTACTCGAAGACGGCTGAACCGATTGAAATGATTCAAACGTTATTACATTAGGTAAACTGCCAAATTGGTCCCATTTTTTAAAATTTTGGAATCGGTTCAGTACTTTTCAAGTAATCTTAAAAAAAACACGAAAATAGTATGATTTTGTGTGAACTACCTCGATGATCAGTCGTATAACTTCTTTGTTTATGGACTGAATAAGATAATTATTTTTTTGTTGGAAAAGGGATATCTTAAGTGTAGTTCTTTAACCGACTTAAAAAAAGGAGGTTCTCAGTTTGACCCGCATAAATGTATGTTTCTCCGCGGTTAACTCACGTTTGGCTGAGCCGATTTTTCTACCTAACTAATATAAATACACTACCTAATACAAAAAGTACCTACACTAAAAATAAAAAAATAAAAAATTGTTTAAAAAAAACAAAAAACCGACTTCAAAAACCCTACTTCTAAAAAGCAAGAAATAATATTCGTCATAATAAAAACACGTCTATTGAAGTCGGGTGTGGCTTTTAGAATAAAAAAAAAGGAATTTGTACTCCAGCCCCACCCAACTTCAATAGACGTGTTTTTATTATGACGAATATTATTTCTTGCTTTTTAGAAGTAGGGTTTTTGAAGTCGGTTTTTTGTTTTTTTTTAAACAATTTTTATGATTTTACATATGACAGGTCTACAGTGAAAGACAAAATGGTGTTGACACTATACAAGAAAGATACGAGCCCGCCATGTCGGGCAGTGTTCATGACAATCCATGCCTTAAACATCCCAAATGTGAAATTCGTTAATGTACACATACCAGCGGGGGAACATTTGACTGAAGAATTTATAAAAGTAAGTGTAAAACTATGACATTACTACTTTAGTGTGCGTAATACGAGAGCGTGCAGGCGCACACTAAAACAATGTGCATGTGTTCGCCTAACAACATTTATAGCCGACCCGCCTTCGTGAGATAAAACATCTATAACACGGTATTACCGTGTCTATAAGTTAACTCGGCACCTGGCTCGAATGACTTTTTCCCACACTAGATGACTTTATGGTCTGATACTTTAATGGCTGTGTAGTGTAATTAATGGTGTAGATTAAATAGGCAATATTATTGTGGAATGATAGAACGTGGTAACATCACTTGCAGCCTTAGAATGCTCTAATCTTGCAGCACAATATGTGAATGATTATAAGAAAACTTCGCTTTCGACTCAAGGGCCCTATTTTTGAATCGCTCGAGAAGCGTCGAGCGCTCGTTTCTACTGATTTTTAACCAACTTCAAAAAAAGGAGGAGGTTCTCAATTGGTCGGAATCTTTTTTTTTTTTTTTTTTTTTATGTATGTTACTCGATTACTCGAAGACGGCTGGACCGATTTGAAAAATTCTTTTTTTGTTTGAAAGTATATACTTCCAAGTTGGTCCCATTGTCATGAAATCAGGATCTGATGATGGAATCCTGGAGAAATCGAGGGAACTCTTCAAATATTATAGGCGATTTTAGTATTTTCTTAAGTAACTTGTGCATTTGCTTTCGAAAAGTACTATTTCGGTGAAGTAGAACTGATGATGAAGACCAGCATAGATGATCATCGGAACTATTCAATACTAAGTAGTTCACTGGTACGATCCGATTACTTTAATATGGTTGCTAGGCTATTTATGCTCATCATAATTCATATGGTGAAGAAGAGCTGATAGTGAAGTACCAGGATAACTCCTCAACAATAAACGCCCCTGCGTCGGGAAAAGCAGTACTATGTAAAAGGTGATGAGCCGTTGACATAAGGCTATTGTAACTTAGATAATATCATCACCAAATATACTTACCACAAAAAAGTTTAAAATAAAAAAGTTTTTAATAAAAACAAAACCTCCTTCAAAAACCTTGAAAATAATCTAACAAAAAACAGTTTCAAAAATAAATTAATGGCTCTAAAAAGCAAGAAATAAAATATTGAAATCTGTATAATAACTAACTCGAAAGTTTGTATGCATATCTTATATTAAACAACGTCTTATGAAGTCGGGTGGGGTTTAAACCCATGATTAAAGTTTAGATATATTAGTTTAGATAAAAAATATCGTTCGTCCCCCCCCCACCCGACTTCAAAAGGCGTTGTTTAATTGATATGCATACAAACTTTCGAGTTAGTTATTATACAGATTTCAATATTTTATTTCTTGCTTTTTAGAGCCATTAATTTATTTTTGAAACTGTTTTTTGTTAGATTATTTTCAAGGTTTTTGAAGGAGGTTTTGTTTTCGTTCCACATCTCATTGTTTTGAGTCATATGTCGAACGAAAATCAGTAGAAACGAGCGCTCGACGTCTGCCGAGCGATTCAAAAATAGGGCCCCTGGTCCGAGTTAACTTGACCGGGTTTTACCTATGATGTAAAGCTATAATATTAAAGTTCTATAATATACAAGCAACTTGTTTATCTATTATTAATAAGGAATGTTGGTATTGCAAAGTTAAATCATTTCATTATTAGCTTTACGAAATTGGTAAAAAAAATATTGACGCTATCGTGATTCATATTATAAATTAAAACTTTTTTTTCAGATGAATCCTCAACATACAATACCACTGCTAAGAGACGGGGACTTTCTTATTTGGGACAGGTAAGTAAAACATTTCACTTTAGTACAACTTTTTCTTAGAAACACAAAAAGTCTATGTGCAATATTGTCATAAGGGCTTAAAGATTATTAAATTATCTTGTATTTTGATATGCACGAATCATGAAGTTACTTCCTGGTTAATTAATATCCATAATTAATATCCAATAAAAAATATTCAGGGTTCGTCTGTAATTTGGTTAAATAAAATTGTATAGGTTTAATTTTCATTACATCTTTTCTTTTCCATACGCCTACCAAAAGTTGTTTATGTAAGTAGATGACAATAACATTAAGAACAGCTCTTTAGTGATAAAATATACACCTTAGTCCTCACCACAGCTGTTAATAATTAGTTCAACTTAAGAGCGTGGCCACTTGTAAAAAACTCCATTAAACTAAACTACAGGCTTTAAATGGCCGCGTTAGTTTACAGACTATGCGTTCCAGAACACCAAACTTTCCAGAAGTTATATACATCTATTTTTTTCCAATGGACGCGCTAGTTTACAGACTACGCGCTCCAGAATACCTAACTTTCCAGAAGTTACATCTATTTTTTCCAATGACTGCGCTAGTTTACAGACTACGCGCTCCAGAATACCAAACTTTCCAGAAGTTACATAAATTTTTTTCCCCTATAACCGCGCTAGTTTACAGACTACGTGCTCCAGAATAGCAAACTTTCCAGAAGTTATATCTATTTTTTTTTCCAATGGCCGCGCTAGTGTACAATCTACGCGCTCCAGAATACCAAACTTTCCAGAAGTTACATCTATTTTTTTTCCCTATGGCCGCGCTAGTTTACAGACTACGCGCTCCAGAATACCAAACTTTTCAGAATTTATATCTTAAAGCGAGTCGTTTCAAATTAAATATCCCTTCAACGCTTAAAATTTAAAGGCAAAATGAAAAATACTAGTCACTTATCTTGGCTCAGCTTGCAAAGATACAGTCCGTAGAAAAACTCGCTAAGTGAAATATTAAACTGTCCAAGTATTTTGTCTCGAAACAATTTATCAAAAGCTAGACAATTCGTGAAAAGAACAAAATTGAAAATATTTTCAACGAATGCATTAAATTGTTTCAACAATGACTTGCTCACAAAAATGACGAACGACTTTTTGAGTGTAAAACTGAATGTTAAGATAAAAAATTGTTTTCATAATTATTAAGTTTTTAGATTTTTGCATTCGCAATTCTATCAATGGTATTCCATCTGGGGCCGTACTGGCTAACGAATCGAACTTCGAGAAGTCTGCCGGGTTTCAAATGAAAACAGATAAATCGAGCCCCAATTGGGCCAAAATGGCGAACCCTAATTCATGAGGTCACGCAAACATCCATATCTTCCAAATAACTTCAACAAATAGTACAATACGAAATTCCTTACTTCAATTTATCTTTTTTAATTTGAAACTCGGCAAATTTTCCGACGTTCGATTCGTTAGCTGGTACGGCCCCTGAGTGGTAATATTTTCAACAAATACATTTTTTCCAGTGATGACAGTTCGCAAATAAATGTGTTGCTTACAAAACAATAATAATAATAATAATATTTATTTATTTTTTCTCCAACAATCTACAATGACGAACAACTTTTTTTCTACGAAAAGAACAAAATAAGTTTAAAATAATAATAATAATATTTATTTATTTTTCTCCAACAATCTACAATGACGAACAACTTTTTTATCTACGAAAAGAACCTTTGGTTTACAAACTAAATTAAATAGTTTAACTTTGGTGAACAATCTTATGAAAATATCTGAATAGGAATTCAATATTTTACCTACTTATTATAAAAATAGTTTTAGTACAAAAACATTCGGGTTGAATTGTTATGTGAAGGAATACCTACTTACTTTTTCATTTCCATTTTGGTCTTTATTCTTTTTTTTCTTTCAGCCATGCAATCTGTGGATATTTAGTATCAACATACGGCGAAACTGACAGTCTTTATCCAAAGGATCCTAAAAAGAGGGCAGTCGTAGATCAAAGACTGCATTTTGATAGTGGAGTTCTCTTCAATATACTGCGGACAACAGTTGTAAGGAATCTTTTCACATGTGCATTGCTACATAAAATTGCATTGTATAGTCATACTTATATTTCTTCTGTGGTATAGTGTCTATTTAATTAAATGGCGTTTGTTATAACTTGTTGGGTGACTATGATTAACATTTTTGTTTTATAATGCGATATTAATATTATGGGTCTACATTCTGGTTACGCAACCATTCTATAGCTGCTGGTCATCGTAGAGTTCCCGTGGATCGGCTCAGAAATGGCGCAATGGACATCGTTGTACAATATGTTTCTCAATGAGATATAGTATTGCTTAGATTACCCATAAAGCTAATACTTAACTAAAGCCCTTATTTATAGACCGCTCTCAACGTTGAGAACTATCTTGAGATCATCCTGAGATGCTGTTCTTATAACAAGAGCATATCTCAAGATAGCTCTCAATGTTGAGAGCGGATTATAAATACGGGCCTAAAAATGTTTTCTATGGGTTTTATCATACTGCGATACATCAACAACAATCGGTTTTACGTCTAGTTATATTTTATTATGTTAGTAGAAGAAGTTCCCAGGTTTCCTCTTACCTACCTACGAATAGGGTGCTCTATTTTCACAGGAACAGTTAATTACCA
Source organism: Agriphila geniculea (assembly GCA_943789525.1). Lineage (NCBI taxonomy): Eukaryota > Metazoa > Arthropoda > Insecta > Lepidoptera > Crambidae > Agriphila > Agriphila geniculea. The sequence continues at coordinate 11,182,977 of OX038890.1, read as the reverse complement.
GTAAAACTGGGTGTGAGTGTTTTACGCTGTTACTTTCATTAGATGATGAGCATATTATTCACTCAAGAGGGCTTCATCATCATAAGCCTGCACTGCCGAAGTATACATACTTATGGTGTATAAGTGAACTCAACATGGAGAGAACGAATAAAAGTTAGGGAATATATTGTGTCGAACGTTACGATATAGCTTGTCGGAGATTAAGATACGCTAATCTATTTCAGATTTTTCCAATATCCGTCTGTTTTTTGCTGTAATCTTTGTATAAGTACTTTCATACACCTACTTCTTAAAATTTACACTTTTAATAGGTTAACATTCTTTTTAATTGCACAACAAGTAACGGCTCTGCGAATCTAATACAGGTAATAGGACGCAAGACTGTTCCGCGTCGGAATGTGTGCTATCCCCGCAAATTGGTAATACGATAAAACCTTGTCACATTAACATCCACGTTGGCGACATCTGCAACAAAAAATGGCATATAACAATAAAACTCTTATAGGTCATTTAATTATATTAGTTATTGATTTTTTTATTTTCAATAAGATAGGGTCTAGGTATATAAAAAAAGAGGTTTATAAATGGTCGCCAGGTCACTTATCAATTTGCGGGGATAGTATTACATACGATAAAATTCGTATTACAGGAAAATGCCCAATTTTTTTTTAGGTGCCAATTTTGTATGGTGACGACAAGGACTTCAAACCTGAAAACTTAGCAAAGTTTAAAGAAGCATATGGTTTTATGGAGAAGTTTCTAACTAAGACATGGCTAGCTGGTGAGGACCTTACCATCGCTGACATCTGCTGTGTGTCTACCATCAGCTCGATGAATGAAATACTACCAATTGAGGTGAAGGAGTAAGTTTATTTTTGTTAAATTCAAGCAAGATGAAGGTAGTAATATTTTTTCCAAATTCGTGGTTAGGGTGGTATACCAAGGCCCAATACTCTGAGTTTGTAAATTCAATTTTCGGATTGTTTAGTGGCTGCAAAGGGATTTCTTTTCTATATTTTGGTTTTTAATACATTTGGAATGGTTGTTATCGTCCAATAGTTTTTATCATCCATCACAGTAATTTACGCAAATAATTTTAAATTTTGTTTTAACAGAGTTCACTAACTGACAATAACTAGAGAGTATATTTTATAGCTGCAATTTACAGTCAAAGTAATTGGGAAAATTTTTCATACTAATATTTACGCAGTCTGTTGCGAGTCGAGTCAATAAACTCACAGACACATTAATCATATTTTTTACAAATGTTTAAATATTATCAGGACAATATGTCACTGACTATTTTAAGCTAAAAAAATTGCTAGCGCATTTAGAACAAATATAGAAATTTCAAATCAACTCAATATACACTTCTAAGGCTTTCGCGCGTACAGTTAAATAAATACAAGTTTAAGAATACTAACATAGTTACGAGTTTAGGAATACTAACTTACCAACTTTTATTTGTTTATATTATTGACTTTACTTACATACTACATAAAAGAGCTCAGTAACGCAGTGGTATAGTGCCTAGCCCAGCGATTGCGGAGGTTGAGCAACTTTCGTAAAGGTCGGGTATGGGATGGGTGAGCAAAAATTTCTTGAGCACCTCCTTGTTTCGGAAGGTTCGTAAAGCCGTTGGTCCCGGCTGCATTTGCACCCACCAATCTACATTGGAACACCCATGAGGAAGGCCTGTGCCTCAGCAGTGGGGTCATTAAAAATGGCTGATGGTCACATACTACTTACAGTGTCTTAGAGGAACAACCTTCGTATTATTTAATAAAAGGTATTATTATAAAAGGTATATATATATCCATTTCAGGTACCCGAAACTAACTGCTTGGTTAGAAAAGTGTTCGAAACAAGAGTTTTACAAGAAGTGGAACGCACCTAACATTCTGCTGTTCAGAGAAATGATAAAAAACAAATTGACAGAGAAGCAAAGTAAATAAGTAATAGTGTATAAGTTTAAGAATTTCAGTTCTGGTTCTATTTTTGAATTTTCTGGTCAAATATGATTAAGGTTTATTAAAGGTTTGAATTAAATCTGCTTAAGTTTAATTTCTATAGAATTTTTTACAAGTAACAAAATATTCATATCTTTTTAGAAAAATAGAAAATGTAATGAAAATGCAATTATGCAACTTTATAGAAATCAAAGCACTTCAATTGATATATCCAGCGAACTAAAGCTATAGAATAAGCATTCCGCTCAAAAAATGGCACCACACGAAAAGTACAACTTAGTGGATAGAGCTAAAAATCCTGACATTTAATTATGCAGCCTTAAGGGGCTGAACACTGGTTGCTTATTAGCGACTATAATTTGTATACTTACTTATAGATCTTTTCCGTACTTAAACGAAAAAAAAAAAATAACATACGTTATTTCATCTTTTACATGCATCTTTTACACCATTTGACTATAAAGGACATCATTTCTAATAAACTCTCCAATTCTATCTTTTCTCCACAATAAAACTGCAATTCATTGAAAAGAACACTAACGTCAGTCACCGGGTGCTGGCCCGACTAAAGCTGAGCGGGTTGTACTTTTTCGGCCCCGTGGTGCCATTTTTTAAGCAATATTTGTTTGCAATTACACTTCCATAGATTTTAGTTCGCTGGATATATCACATGAATTGGTTCATAGTGAGTTCATAATAATTTAGTCTTTAGTTTTACCAATTTAATTAGTGAAAAGAATGACGCACAAGTGTATCCAAAATTAAATCATTTTATTTAGAGATTTACCGCAGTTACAGAAAACAAAATCCAGAGATTACATGGATAGAAATATATCTGGAAAAACATATCGAAATATCGGTAATATTTTCCTTTGAATAAAAATACTTGTATTTTTTTATTGGTAACTGGGCAGGCATTTGACCACCATCTTGCTTTGTAAACAGCATGTGGTCTAAGGTGTAGCATGCTTGCCCAGGAAATGCCTTTTCAGTTATTCACTCTTGCCTTGAAGAGACCAAGGTTATCGGAAAACACACGGGCAGGCAGCTCATTCCATTCTTCAGTAGTAAATTCATAGAATTTTTCAAAATTTCGTAGAAGTAAATCCAATTGAAACCGGACAGCATGCAAATAATTTGCTTATACACTCAGCACCAATCTCCGGAAAGCAATCTACGCCCACAGTGGCCACAGAATAGATTTAATTTGCAGTCGCTATCGGCATCGCATCGTGGCTTTCATTCGCTTCGCACACCAAGAAGCAGTTCTGGTTCTAATTGACAGATTAGTTCAATAACAGCAACTTAAAGAAGCAACCCTCTTTAAGTGGCTTTATTGTTCTGTAAAATGTAGTTATGAATTTGTGATTCTTAATTTTATGTCACCAACTTTTGAATATTACATTTGATATTTTTAAAACATGAGCAAGCAGCGCATTCCATTTTTTAGCATTAAATCTATATATTTTTTAGAATTTCGTAGAAGTAAATCCAATTGAAAATGGACAGCAGCATACATAACAATTTGCTTATACACTCAGCACCAATCTCCGGAAGGCAATCCACACCCGCAGCGGCCACAGAATAGATTTAATTTGCAGTCGCTCTCGGCATCACATCGTGGCTTAAACGCTTCATTCGCTTTGCCGATACAAACACAGGTTGCTGGATAGCTCCACACCAAGAAGCGGTTCCGGTTCTGGTTCTAATTGACAGATTTATTCAATAAGGGTTAAGAACCGGCTTTTTGTTCTGTAAATGTAGTTTTGAATTTGTGATTCTTAATTTTATTATAGCAACCTTTGAATATTACATTCAATATTTTTAAAACGGATTCCGTGGCAACTTGTAAAAAAAGTCTACAACTTTACATTTGCGGTTGTATGCACTTGATAGATTTTGAAAGATAGAGCAATATTTAACCTAAAACTAACCTATCGTCTATTATATCTCTTAAGTTTAAATTGCAACTAAGGTCAACTATTGAATTGAGTCTAGACTATTTAACTGAATGAACTGAACTATTTAACTGAATGTAGGTAGACTATTCAACTGAATGTAGACTAACTAAATGTAGGAAAACTAAGGGGAAATACCATTTAATAAAACGTAAGAAGTCCTTCAACAATTTGTCCAAATAATTTATTATTTTAAATAATTAACACAATCGGAACATTCATTAAGCAACAATTCTATAAACCAACTCAGATAAGTAACACATTTACCATAAAAGAACGTTCATTAAGCAACAATTCTATCAACCACTTCAAATAAGTAACACAATTAATTTAATAGGAACGTTCATTATGCAACAACTAATCGACCAGATCAAATAAATAACACAAGCAATAATGGATGATTGAATGGAATATAATAGTCTAAACAGCAGAAATAAACATGTTAGAATAATACTTAACTTTCTGTTCCACAACCTTTTCACTTGACTCACTACTGCAGAATGTGTCTAAAAATATGCTATGCTCGGCAAGAGCAAGAAACATCCCGCCATTTTTTTAAACAACAACCAATGAGCATTTAGCATCACAGAAAACAAGTCTGCCACAATGGCGCCAAACGATCAAATCAGTACTTTTATACAAATAACTATTAATTTAATAAACAACCTGTGACAATTAAAATGTAATATTATTAACATTATTTATCATTGAATTAATAATAAAGATATCTATTTTATACTTATTTTAAAATGATCATTGAATAAAAGGAAACTGTAGCAAACGGACATGAATCAAGTAATCAAATCAATTCCTTTTTATAACAATTAGCAACAAATAATCAAATAACAGGAAACGGTAGCAAATTGTCATGGATCAAGTAATCAAATCAAATAATTTTAATAAACTTAGTAACAAATAATGATTTAAATATTACATAAACTTACAAACAAATAATAAACATTACATCAATCATTATAACTATGACATTACATTATTTTCTATAGTTTCATTTTCACTATATCTATTACGGCCAGACTGACAGTACTTCGTCCTCGAAGGACATTAAAATATATATTAAAATATACAAAAGAAAAAAATACAATGTTTGTTTTATTCTTCATAACCTTATTGAAATACACATATTTAAGTATGTTTTGAACATTGTTTCATAATGTCAAGTAATTGGGTACTTCGATAAATCTCACGAGTTCCGGCCACCTCCGGTTAGTAATAATACCAACACTTTGAATTTAAGAATTAAGAAAATTAAAGAAAACAAAATTAAAAAAGAGAAAAAATAAATGAAATTAACTATGAAATTATTTGTTAAGAAACTTAACAGGAACTTAACCGGAATCCGTGAGACACTTTCTTTTATCAATTAAATACGTTACTCCACTTTGCCTTTTTATTAATTAATAAACATTTTATTCCATTTTTATTTTACAACACAACATTTTTAGTAGGGACATGCCAATAACATTCACTCGCTGCTGGTGAGAATAACTGACACCAAGCATCTGACCGACCAGCGAATACCATGTTTCTTAATATCAACATAACTTATAGGTAGGTATTGCCAGACACCTAGACATGCCAATAACATTCACCCGCTGCTGGTGAGAATAACTGACATCAAGCATCTGACAGACCAGCGAATACCATGTACCGAGGCCACGATTGCCAAATACATAGACATACTGATCACATTCACTCGCTGCCAGTGAGATCAACCAGTACCAAGCATAAGGCCGACCAGCGAATATCATGTACCTGGTATACCTATAACATTCATCGCCAAATCATACATAGACATACCGATCACATTCACCCGCTGCCAGTGAGATGATTCGGTACCAAGCATGTGGCTTAACAGCGTTTTAAATATTATACAAAATGGAATAAATATAACTGCCAAATCATACATAGACATACCGATCACATTCACCCGCTGCCAGTGAGATGATTCGGTACCAAGCATGTGGCTTATCAGCGTTTTAAATATTATTACAAAGTGGAATTCACGTAGACTTGAATACAGGTAAGGGTATAATTTGGTTCTATCGCTATCAGCAATCGCAAAGGTATTAAAACCGGTGGATTTTTGAACAGTGCTCTGTTGTACTTTACACAAACCGTTTGGCCAATCTGACTTTAAACAATAGTACCTAGGTTAGGTATTATAATAATAAAATATAAATAGTCCTTAAAAGAACATAATGAAACAGTTATATGACTGTCTTGTGTCTATATTATAATCAAAACCACTACCCAACAACAACAACAACAGACAAAGTCAAACCCTGGACTGGGCAAAAATAGTTAAAATCAACATTTCCACACCTAAAACAGTCAAAGCACTAGACTAAACCACTATAGGTAGGTACTTATTACTAATATTTACAATTAAAATCAATATATATAATTAGAAAAGAATTCTATTAAAACAAAAATGTGGTACGATATCATGTGGCTTCATCAGTTTGCGAATAAACAAGCATTATCATTATCATAATGATGAATCATTACCATTATCAACATCATCATCAACGTCAATACTAGCATCAAGGACAGCATCAATGCCAGCGTTAATACCAGCATCAATACCATCATCAATACTAACATCAATACCAACTTCAGTACCAACTTCAGTACCAACATCAATACCCACATCAATACCAACATCAATACCAACATCAATACCAACATCAATACCAACATCAATACCAACATCAATACCAACATCAATACCAACATCAATACCAACATCAATACCAACATCAATACCAACATCAATACCAACATCAATACCAACATCAATATCAACATCAATACCAACATCAATACCAACATCAATACCTATATCGACTCCTAAATCAATACCTACATCATTACCAAAAAGGATTTGAAGTCAAGGCATCCGATAATATATTTAATTCCTACAACATGAGAATTCCAAGAATATAAATTCTATCAGAATCTCGTAATAGAAACGAAGCTTTTAGTTTGTCTAACAATATAGTTATCAGACCAATAGAATACTCTTTGCCTGGAACAACTAAAAATATTCAAAAAATTCGTAGGTATGACCATAGAATATGAATATAAGATTCTTGGGTATGACCTAAGTTTTTTTCTTACACACCCGCGAAGAAAGTTGTCAAAGAAATGTTCCCGATAAGTTTTTTACATTATTCAATAACATGAAAAAAATAACACTAATAACTAACTGAATATACATAATATCAACTTTGTCACAGATTAGGTAATAGTACAAGTACCTTGTGTTTTAATAAAAATAGTGTTTATCTTATCACGCCGTTCTTCTTTCAAGTGGTAACGGTCACCAAAAGTATCTTTACTTAATACGTTTTTTGTAGATTAGTTCGATAGTGAACAATTAAAACTATAATAATATAGATCTCAAGAAAAACGGGAACATTTAAATAAATTATAAAAAGTTAAATATATGTAGTTGATACTTAAATATCACAATTACGAAATAAATTACCCAAAAACATGGTCTAATCAGTTGATAGATTTAAACTTATTGGGGTAGTTAATAAATAGTAGTAGTAGTAGTATATAGTAGTAAATAAATAATATATAGCAGTAGGTACTACTATCTATATATATCCTATGAATAGTAGTAGCACAATAGCAGCTAATAGATTCATTTAAGGGTCCATGATAGGAAAACATGGTTTGCCGGGATCATATTTTTATATAGAAAACTTAAATTTGTAGCCGCAAACAAAAAAAACACACGACAAGCTAAAGAGATTCTCTAGTAGCTATAAGAATTTAATTGCGTATAAACCTCACAGATGATTGTAAAAAAAATCCGAATATCATCAAAACATAACGTGCTGTGCAGTCCAATCTCCAATAAATCTTTCAAGAAAGATAATTGTGCTAAACATAATGATGAAAAAAAAACAACGTGAAACATCGAAAAAGTATAGAAGAAAAGTTATTTTCCATACCCTTTACACGTAAAGAGAAGACAGAGACAAATGTTTCCGCATAACCGAGCCTTAAGGCTAGACGAGTTTACGGTCTGACGAAAAGATTGATATTTTAGTTTTCAGTGTGAGGACATTATTTAAAATTCCTCTACACAAAACAAATACTATCTACTAACAAAAGAATCTAAAAAACCCATTAACCGAACAGAATATTGGAAAATGGCTTGGTAACTCAAAAATAAAATCGTAAATATCATCATAAGAATAAAGTTCCACTTGTCAGATTTTGTAGTATTCAAAGACAGTGATATGATGTTTTATACAAAAAGTTTTAAATATAACTTTTTGCTGTACATAATACCGGGTATACTTTTTTATGGTCCAGTATTTCAGGAAATCGATTAAAAGGTACTAAATTTTGTCAAATTTCTGGCAAAGTGACAAATAAAGCTATGCAGTGATCCACCATATTGTACAGAGATAGAGAAAGAGTAGATTTCGTGAACTGCCTGGCCTAAAATTGGAAAAAGAAAACAACTCAACTATACTCAACTCAACTCAAAATTATTAATTTAATCTAGGCTGTTAAAAGCATTTGTTAATTTCATAGCATCTACGTCATCGATTCGCAAACGCTATGCGGTAAACCTTGTAATGACAACAATAAATCTAACCTATCGTATGATTAGAAGTATAGATTTATGTAGTAATAGTAACCAGCAATAAAAAAAAATTAAGAATGAAAAGGCTAAAAACCATTGATACTAATACTTCGATAAAGGCTAGAATATTACTGCTTTCGTCAAATGATTTTATTATTACTTTGCGAATGATAACCAAAACGTCTATAATGTTTAAAATATGATCTACACAACATACATAAATAATATTACTTCAGCAAGTTATTTCATAGTGTAGAATTATAATAACTACCTAGTGACGTAGTTAATAAGCCGTGCTGCAAAAAAAAAATATTTGCTTAACCCAAACGGTCACCAATTTCTATGCACTTCAAAAAGTTTGGACGTACAATACCTATACACAACCATTGTACATACTTAGTAAAATCTGCCTACCTATTTGTGAACCTATTTTAAGTGAACAAATACTTTGTTAACCTCATTTTAATTTCATTATCCTACTATACGCCACTAATGACACCACATAAATGTGTACCACAAATACCATCACATATCAGTTTTTTATTAATATCTTTAGATGATATCGATTATTAATCTTTCTCTTCAAATTTTACGACAATAATTCGCTTAATTCAACTAACTGAATAGCAGGTTTTATGAATAAATCACAGAAATCGTAAAAAACACAGCCACCGAGGGCCTTACCGGCCTTGTTGTTTTTGGATGTTTTTCTTCTTTTCGAAGCAAGGTACTCGAAACTGTTGTGACAGCAGCTTGTATCCCCGCCGATGCAGTTTTCGGGATCAGGACCACACAACGGCAGCGGAGCGGAGACATCTGGCCGATCACATCAGCATCCACCCTGAAAATCATTAGGAAACGGTGTTAATATTTTGTAATGGACAGAGACAATCCCACTTCTGATGATAGATTTTGAAAGATAGAGCAATATTTAACCTAAAACTAACCTATCGTCTATTATATCTCTTAAGTTTAAATTGCAACTAAGGTCAACTATTGAATTGAGTCTAGACTATTTAACTGAATGAACTGAACTATTTAACTGAATGTAGGTAGACTATTCAACTGAATGTAGACTAACTAAATGTAGGAAAACTAAGGGGAAATACCATTTAATAAAACGTAAGAAGTCCTTCAACAATTTGTCCAAATAATTTATTATTTTAAATAATTAACACAATCGGAACATTCATTAAGCAACAATTCTATAAACCAACTCAGATAAGTAACACATTTACCATAAAAGAACGTTCATTAAGCAACAATTCTATCAACCACTTCAAATAAGTAACACAATTAATTTAATAGGAACGTTCATTATGCAACAACTAATCGACCAGATCAAATAAATAACACAAGCAATAATGGATGATTGAATGGAATATAATAGTCTAAACAGCAGAAATAAACATGTTAGAATAATACTTAACTTTCTGTTCCACAACCTTTTCACTTGACTCACTACTGCAGAATGTGTCTAAAAATATGCTATGCTCGGCAAGAGCAAGAAACATCCCGCCATTTTTTTAAACAACAACCAATGAGCATTTAGCATCACAGAAAACAAGTCTGCCACAATGGCGCCAAACGATCAAATCAGTACTTTTATACAAATAACTATTAATTTAATAAACAACCTGTGACAATTAAAATGTAATATTATTAACATTATTTATCATTGAATTAATAATAAAGATATCTATTTTATACTTATTTTAAAATGATCATTGAATAAAAGGAAACTGTAGCAAACGGACATGAATCAAGTAATCAAATCAATTCCTTTTTATAACAATTAGCAACAAATAATCAAATAACAGGAAACGGTAGCAAATTGTCATGGATCAAGTAATCAAATCAAATAATTTTAATAAACTTAGTAACAAATAATGATTTAAATATTACATAAACTTACAAACAAATAATAAACATTACATCAATCATTATAACTATGACATTACATTATTTTCTATAGTTTCATTTTCACTATATCTATTACACTCATTTTGTATGAAAAGAACTACAAATACAAGTTTGTAACTTGCAGAAAACTGGCAGAGAAAATTGTTTGGTGTTATACGGTCTTGCCTAAAACAAGGTTTGACATGTAACATTAAGATTTATTATAAGTTTATCATTCAAAATTAAAGTTTTATTTCATATTGTAGAGACCAAGAGCGCAGAATACTTTTAATGGTTTATTTATAAAAGAATATTACTTTTTCAGAATTTCATAAAAGTCTGTATTTATTTGCTTTTGGCTTCGCCTCTCGTAAGAAAGTAATATCTTTCTACTATAGCAGATAAGAGCAGACCATTTGCTTAGCAATTTTAATTTTTATTTCAAAAGCACTAGAACTATTTCATATTGATTGTGTGTATCATGGACCATATGTTCAAAAATAAGTAAGCCTTTGAACTAAAGACGCACTTGGGAATTATATTTTGTTTTTTATTATCACGTTTTTATTAGTTTGCTTTCTCGTTTGTTTGATCACTTTATCAAAAAATTTTAAACTGCCCGATGAGCTCTAGACTTAAAACTTTGAACATAGGTCAGAACTGGAAGACAATGTATTTTTTTAAATTTTTTATATCGTACTTTTTTATCATTATTTGTGTACTTTATCCGTATATATCTTACAAAATAAAATTATCTGACATTATTATATTATTATAAACAAACACTTTCATTTAGTGAATATACCCGAATAGCTCCAGTAAAAAATAAAATTATATTATGATTTTCTACCAATATCTGAAAAAAGTAAACACCCTTCTTATACTTTTGCAATTTTTACATACAAAGGGTTTGAATGTATGCCTAATTTATTAAGTTTGACCTAAAAAGACAGAAAGAAAACTATGTGTTACTATAATAAATACAATTTCGCTAGTGTAAAACGGACTTTTTCCATATTAAAGTAAATATGAAACAAAATACTATTAATTTTCAGATAGCCCATAATTAAAGCTCTTTCATAATAAGCGGAACCCATCAATTTCAATAATGAAAAATTAATAGCGAAAAACGCGATTTTGCGTTCAATTAATAAGTGCTTGAAATGACGTTATACTGCTTTTCATGCAGATATAGGTAGGGGATATCATTTGACTTTTAAATGAGATTAATTTTAATGTGTGTGTTTCAATATTATAAAGATATTTCATTATTATTTATTTATTAATAAACAATGTAGTTACAAAATGGAAATAGGGTAATGATTTTCCTGATTTTTTTCCAACAAATGGACAACTACTTAAATGAGTATCAAAACATTGTGTTCGAAAGATACAAGCTTTTTTACCAAAAACATTAATAATATAAAGCCACAAACAGCGTGTAGACAGCCACTGGCCAAGGTGTTTGCCAACCTTCAAATGCCAGCATAGATATATTTAAACCAAAGAGTCATTATTTGGCGACTAGGACGCTGCATAGGCTCTTTGATGGACAAACGTTGCCAAAGATAAGGAACGGGCGCACATATATACCGCAGGACACGCCAAATAAGCGCCGTAAAACGTAAAAAACAGCTGATACCAAATAATGAGAGAAGACATGAAAGTAGAAGAATATTTCTGCCAAACCATACTCATTTCGGAGATAACACTGTACCTACTAAATACGTAACATACAAACAAAAAAACTTCAATCAATTCAATTCAATGTTTATCAAACTCAATTCTATTATTTACTTGCTTTTGCCCGCGACTTCGTCCGCGTGGACATTCGGAAAATTGCTATGAATCGCAACATTCCATGAAACCTCAATAACGACATCCATATTTGGGATGTTGATTACGAAAACGGTACTTATTTTGAAGTCCAACACGGTGGCCATGATTCAACCCCTAAAGGGATGAAATTGGATGCATATTTTGTATGAAAAAATAATATTCATGAAAAAAAAGTATAAGTACTAAATGTTCATTTTAATTTAAAAGAATGTTTGCATGCTATTGTTAATGGTTGAATAGGCAGATCTTTTGAGACCTCCAGTTTTCCCTAATCAAATGCAAATAAATGTTATTATATTCTATTCTATGGGTTTATTTACCCCATTTACCCTTAAGGGGTAATTATCGGAAAATTACAAAATACCTATACTTGTTTTCTTTTAAAAGTTGTTAGTTTTTAAAAGTACTACGAAGTTTTACGTCAAAATTTTTTTCACATTTGAAAGTGGCGGCGTACAGACGCCATATTGATTTTTTCTAAAAAAATATAGCCAGTGTCACTCGGGATGCTGTAAGGATTCTAACAATACCCCATTTATCCAAATAAGTTCAGGCATTTAGAAGTTATGGTGGAATAAAGAAAATCACATACCCACATACATGAACTCTGAACAGATATACACTCTTTTTGCTTTGGGCAGTCGTGTAATTATTGACATGCGTATCACTCACTACATAGTATAAAATAAAACGAAGTCGCTTTCTCTGTCCCCATATCCCTATTTATGCTTAAATCTTTAAAACTAACGGATTTTGATGCAGTTTTTTTTAATAGAGAGATTGGTTCAAGAGGAAGGTTTGTATGTATAATACATGGTGTCAAATTCCACATTACACCGAAGCGAAGCAAAGGCAGGTCGCTAGTTTATTATAATTGATTACCAAACTTAAATCAGCCAGCGACAACTACAATAAAACTAAATAAATAATAAATCAAGTCTATGTAATAAATACATTTTTAGTTAGGTATTAAAAGATCTAGCTGACTTTGAAAATGATCAATAGGAAGTATGTTATATTTATTGAAACAATGACAACATTAAACCTACTGTTGATAATTTGTAAAAAGCCGGCCAAGTGCGAGTCGGACTCGCCACGAAGGGTTCCATACCAAAAAACGGCAAAAAAAACACGTTTGTTGTATGGGAGCCCCCCTTAAATATTTATTTTATTCTGTTTTTTGTATTTGTTGTTATAGCGGCAATAGAAATACATAATCTTCTGTGAAAATTTCAACTGTCTAGCTATCGCGGTTCATGAGATACAGCCTGGTGACAGACAGACAGACGGACAGCGGAGTCATAGTAATAGGGTACCTTTTTACCCTTTGGGTACGGAACCCTAAAAATCATAAACTGTTTTCAGCATCCGGCTAAGTCATAAAAGACAATAAGAGGTTTAAGGTTGCGGTTTCACTACTCATTTCATCGGGCTCCAAGTTGAGTATCGTAGTCAAATGTCTGGGACTCAAGAAAGCCCCGCACCGCGTGCGCCGGTCACCTGTATTTACCATCATTCGTACTAAGATCAAATAAACAAGTGCGAGTCGGACTCGCGCACGAAGGGTTCCGTACCAAAAAACGGCAAAAAAAACCACGTTTGTTGTATGGGAGCCCCCCTTAAATATGTATTTTATTATGTTTTTAGGGTTCCGTACCCAAAGGGTAAAAACGGGACCCTGTTACTAAGACTCCGCTGTCCATCTGTCAGTCTGTCTGTCTGTCTGTCACCAGGCTGTAACTCGTAAACCATGATAGCTAGAATGTTGAAATTTTCACAGATGATGTATTTCTGTTGTCGCTATAAGAACAAATACTAAAAACAGAATAAAATTAATATTTAAGGGGGGCTCCTATACAACAAACGTGATTTTTTTGCCGTTTTTTTGGTCGATATTAATAACGACAACAGGTAGACAGTTGAAATTTGTCACAGATGTCACAGATGATGTATAAAAACGGAACCCTTATAGGATCACTTTGTTGTCCGTCTGTCTGTCTGTCTGTCAAGACCCTTTATCTCGGGAACGCGTGGAGGTTTCTACTTGAAATTAAAACCGTTTACTCAAGTCTACGCCTACGGTCCCTTGAAGCTGTAAAAAACCGGCCAAATGCGTGTCGAGCCACGCGCAGTAGGGTTCCGTAGTTATCTTATACCATACCATATTGAATGCCACTACAATTTTTCGTCTGCAAAAATAACTTTGTTTTTTAACCGACTTCAAATAAAGGAGGAGGTTCTCAATTCGATTGTATGTTTTTTTTTTGTCGTTATTCGCGCATATCTTCGTCATTTATGCATAGATTTTGATGATTCTTTTTTGTTTGATCGAGTATTGTTGCGAGATGGTCCCATTTAATTTTTAACCGACTTCAAAAAAAGGAGGAGGTTCTCAAGTCGTCGGTATTTTTTTTTTTTTTATTTTTTTTTTTATGTATGTTTTACCATAACTTCGTCAGTTGTTAACCGATTTATACAGTTCTTTTTTTATCTTAAAGAACATAGTTTGTGTGTGGTCCCATAAAAAAATTACAGAGATCTGGCTGGTAGTTTTTTCATAATCCTGAAAAATGACAATTATTTAGCTTGCCATCACACGTGTTTTTACGGATTTTCGAACATAACATCTTTGTTTATGTACCGATTTAGATGATTCTTTTTTTGTTTGAAAGGGTATACTTCAAGAGTGGTCACATTTTAATTTCATCGGTATTGGACTTTGAACTTCGAAGATACACAAGAGAACTCCTCAAATTCAAATAGTATATGTAAAGTGATTTGGATTTTGGTAGGTTTATGACAATCCAAAACAAACCAAACGTCTGCAATGCAAGGTTCTGGACTAGACTTGGACTACGAAGACACAATGGAACTCCTCAAAAACAAACAGCGTAAATTAAGAATTTGAGTTCTGGGCATTTTACCATTGAAAATATTTTATAAAGTTAAAAAATATTTACATGCTTACATACCTGCCACTAAAAAGTTGAAAATAAAAAACTTTTTTAACAAAAAAGAAAAACCTCCTTCAAAAAACCTGAAACAAAAACAGCTTCAAAATTAAATACCTCTAAAAAAGCGAGAAATAATATTCAAATCATTAGTTACGCATAACATTATTAATAAAACACGTCTAATGAAGTCGGGTGGGGCTTTCAGAAATATAAAAAAAAATTACTTGTCTTCCAGCCCCACCCGACTTCAATAGACGTGTTTTATTAATAATGTAATGCGTAACTAATGATTTGAATATTATTTCTCGCTTTTTTAGAGGTATTTAATTTTGAAGCTGTTTTTGTTTCAGGTTTTTTGAAGGAGGTTTTTCTTTTTTGTTAAAAAAGTTTTTTATTTTCAACTTTTTTTTCAGATCGGTTCAATAGTTTTCAAGTAATCCTGAAAATACTATGATTTTCCATTAACTATCTTGACGACTTTTTTATCGTTGTTCGCGCATATCTTAGTTATTTATGGAACGATTTTGATGATTCTTTCTTTGTTTGATTAGATTTTCTTGCAAAATGGTTCCATTGATTTTTTTTCAGATCGGTTCAGTAGTTTTCAAGTAATCCTGAAAATACTATGATTTTGCATTAATTACCTTGACGACTCTGTTATTTAGAAACCGAATTAGCTGATTCTTTTTTGTTGGAAAAGGGATACCTTAAGTGTAGTTCTATTAATTTCATTGACATTAAACCTTGGACCTCGAAGATATCCAAGGGAACTCCTACAACTCAAATAGGATATGTATTGTAATTGAGATACTGGTAGGCTTATGAAAATCCAAAACAAACCGAGCTATGGTCTGTATGCTACGTTCTGGACTATACTTGGACTAAGAAAGCACAACGGAACTCCTTTGGAAATTGAGATCAGATGGGCATTTTGAAAACATATAAAGTTAAAGAATATTACACGCTTACATACCACAAAAAAAGTTGAAAATAAAAAAGCTTATTAAAAAAAAGAAACCGCCTTCAAAAACCTAAAAAATAAAAACAAAAACAGATTCAAAATTAAAAAGCACTTAAAAGCAATAAATAATATTCAAATCACCAATACGCATATCAATTTTTAACCGACTTCAAAAAAAGGGTGGGGCTGGAGGATATTTTTTTTTTTAATTTTAAAATTGATATGGGTATTTGAATATTATTTATTCAAATACCCATTGAATATTATTTATTGCTTATTAGTGCTTTTTAATTTTGAATCTGTTTTTGTTTTTATTTTTAGGTTTTTGAAGGCGATTTTTCTTTTTTTTTAAAAAGCTTTTTCATAGTGTTTGTTTAAATGACAAATTTATATATTCGGTTTTGGAAAATGTGATATATCTCTAAAAAAATTTACTATATCTCGTTCAAACGAATTTTCGTTGAAAGTATTTATTAGGATCTACAGCATATATATATTTTTTTTAATTTTTCACACTCTTAATTTGAAAGTTAAAGGGGGGGGGACACTCATTTTACCACATTGGCAGTGTATATCTTTCAAACGGTTGACTTTGAGGAAAATAGTCTTAGAAACCTCAATGTCATTTTTAAAGACCTATCTATGGAAACCCCGCACGTATAGGTTTGATGAATTTTTTTTTCAGTTTCAATTCCATGTATGGGGAGCCCCCCTTAATTTTTATTTTTTTTATTTTTGTGTAAAATTAAAACCTTAGAGCGGTTTACAGAACACATCTACCTACCAAGTTTCAACTGTTTAATCTTAATAGTTTCAAAATAAAGTGGCTGTGACATACGGACAGACAGACAGACAGACATGACGAAACTATAAGGGTTCCGTTTTTTGCCATTAGGCTACAGAACCCTAAAAACGGTGGCACTAATTCGTACGTTTGGTTATCAGAGCGTTAGTTTCATTTACGTCACATCTGCTTCCAGACTGTCTGTCACAAAAATCCCAGAAGACTCAACCCCTAAGAAGGATATGAAAGTAGATTATAAAGACTTCCACACTCTTTAATTTCTATGAAAATAATTGATTCAGCCTTTGAGGAGTGCCAAAAATTTATTTAGCAAAGCACATTAAAAGGCCTAAACGCGACGAAATTTCACAGCCAAAGGCTTAATTTGAATACGTCTGAATGCGAGACTCGTTAGCAGCCACGAACACTCTCCAACCGAAACCAGTAAAAAAACAGTGCTTTTAATGAAATCAGGGAAATTAAATGTCTGGTCCAATTTCTGTTGAAGGAAAGTAAGCTTTATGATAAGTAATGAAAGGTAGTTTTTTAATTAATGTCAAGCTCATGTGTACTTAAAATATTTCGCCAATATTTTTTTTACTGTTTTCGTGCTGTTATTATGCTGTCATAAAATGAAATTGTATGATGTTAGTGTACAATATTTGCTTTTTTGTGAAAATCCAAAACTTGATTCTGAGCTAGATTTCCTAATGGTAACCTAATAACATAGCAATTGAGGAGCTCGGTGGCGTAGTAGTTTAGCGCCTGTCCCTTTCGATTGTGGAAGTAAAGCAACTTTTTTATCATAGGATAGGTGACCAAAAATGTACTGTCTCGAGTTTTTATTATACTCTTTATTGCACTTATAAAACAGTTACACAAAAATAAATTGGGATATATACACTTCCATGATTCAGAAGACACGTTAAGCCATTGGTCCCGGCTGCATTTAAAGTCGTTAACACCCATCAATCCGCAATGGGCTTCCGTGGTCCCATCCTCTTCATCCACCCATAAGAAAGGCCTGTGCCCCAGCAGTGATAACGACAAATAACGAACTTATGATAAAAAAATATTCACTGGGAATACCTAGAAAAGCAGATTGTGTAATTTAGCAAGCGTTTTGTGATGAAACGTGAAAGTATATTTTTTCCTTTAAAGAAACGTTGCTTGCTAATTATTAATATCTAAAAAAGTTTTAGCGTAATCGAATCAAAAACGAGGAGATCCGCAGCAGAACTAAAGTGACCGACATCGCTCGAAGGATTGCTCAGCTGAAGTGGCGATGGGTAGGACTCATAGCGAGAAGAACCGATGGCCGTTGGGGCGGAAAGGTTCTGGAATAGCGACCGCGCACCGGACGACGCTCCGTGGGTAGGCCCCCGACAAGGTTGGCCGATTTAGTGAAGGTTGCGGGAAGCCACTGGATGCGGGCAGCGCAGGACCGATCGTCGTGGAGATCCTTAGGGGAGACCTATACCCAGCAGTGGGTGTCGTGCGGCTGATATTATAATGATGATGATGAAAAAAGTTTTGGTAAACCTACAATAGTGTAGATTGATAAAGAGTTTGGAGCTTAATCCAATGTCGCGCTTCATATTGAAAATCTAGATTGAATAGCTAATCTTAAGTTTAAACAGCGACTAAAGTAAAATCACTAACGGTACTAATCGAAGAATATTTGCTGCAAGCGCCTTTGAAGCACAAACTCCACGGAGATGCATAGCATAAGTAGGAGCATTACTTCCACGTCAAACTACACCAGCTGACAGCAAAGCGTATGGCGTCTCATTTAGCCTGTGGTCCAATTCAGGATCGAACTGATAGTTTTTTTCAGTCATAAGTGAGGTAGATAAGAGGCGTAAATATTTATTAGGTTAACAAAAGCAGCAGAGCTACCAAAGGGACGACAGTAAATACACTCGATTCATACTTTTTTCTTGTCCAACCTAAAGAACTCGAGATAACGAAACCGTAGGTTCGTAACCAGTTGCTAATGAGGAAAAAATCTTTCTTGTACGAAACCGGTAGTTGGGACCAACCGTCAAACTTGGAATAATGAAGCAAAACGCCAGATAAGATTAACTTATAATAAAACCATACTTATGGTAAGCCTCAGAATTACTTATTTACAAGAACAAAATCTGTAATAATTATTACAGATTCTGTTTATGTAATAATAACTTATGTAAAAGAACAACCACGTAAACGAAAAATATTTTCATTCAAGCGCCTCAAAATATTCTGCTCAATTAGACTTTCATCTTCTATCTATGGCTCTTTCAATTAAAGCTGTTTAACGCACGTCCAATACGTCTAATGGACGTCATTCATTGGCCAATAATTATTGTTGCTCTGACGTGCGTCGACTGTTATTGCTATATAGCACGACTTCTTCTGCATGAAAAAACGAACCACAGTACACAGTACCATTTCCGAAATTGAAAGAGTCATAGACACGAACCAATGAATGCGCTAACCTTTTATCACCAAACTTCTTTAATTTCTCTCCCTAACTGCCATTACATCGCACCTTGGACCATCCGGAAAACACCATCTAAGGTAAAATAATGAAGCTGATTGCAGCAGCTCGCTTGATTAAAGGACGGATCAACGCAGCTGGATGGCCCTATTTGTGTCTGTATCTTGCACCTCACTCAGTTCCAGATCACCGATCACGGAAGACCTGGCGTTTAATTATTCTCCAGCGTACCAACGAGAAATTAAATTAATTAGTTTTCTTTTGTCATATTCTTGTAGTAAATTAAGTTTCTGGAAACGTTTTACGCAAATCTTTATGGAAATTATCTTAAAGATGTACAAATTTTGTAAGATTGACATTTCAGTTTTAAGCACAATTTGATCTCTTGCTTGTTGTATGGTTGCTATGATGACTTCAGTTTATTTGTGCAATAAAGAAAATAAATAATATAATTATTTTTATCAAATAATATACATTTGATGATCTCATCAATAATCTTATTGTAGTGGCTTCGGCAGAAATTTCTGTGTGCTACAATTACAAAAAAGTAAATTTATTCAATGACATATTTCAAACTAGGACAACATATTCTATTTCTATTTCTATTTCAATATTTTGTTCTACAACTTTTCCAAAAACAGACAAAAAACTCGATCAGCTGTTAGGACATTTGAATGGAAAGTCGATTTGTTTGTCTGTTTTCGGAAAAGTCATAGAACAAATGTTGTTGTAAACAATTAGACATATTAATATTATGTCAGTACTGCTTACGTATAAACATAATAGAAACAGTAAAGTTGAAAACTTGCTTATTGACTTTCAAGAGTGGTTAAGCTTTCAAACAATTAAAGATCAAAATAATTCTCTCGAGCAAAACACGTGGAGTTACCCATTTGGTTATAATTAAGAAAGTTAAATTACAATTTGAATGTTCGAACGAAGAAAAACTTTCACTCACCGCTGTTAAATTAGAGTTGGGAACAAAACCGATTAATTAATACACTGTTAATTTTTAAGTATATCTTAAAATTAAGAGTGTATCTCTTCCCTATTCTAATCGAGTATTTGTACAGTTAAAAGTTTCAATATGTAATCATTGGTCAAGATATTGAGGTTTGTTTATGTCCAAAAAATTTACTGATATCTGGATTTAGAGCTCATTCATAGAATTACACGAGCGTACTCAAGAGTAGATATGAGCGCCGCGCCGGCGCGCCGCCGCCGCCGCCAATTCTTCCGCGCCGCCGCCGCCGCGAAAAGACAACGGCGCGCCGAGTGAGAGAACGGTATCGTTTTTATGGAAGGATTTGATGCAAATGTGTATGTGTGGCAAAATGGCCACCTGCCGGCGTCTCGTCGTCATTAGAAGAACGAACTGTGGACGTTTTTAAAACGAAACTAGATAAAATAACCATGTCTTCGGTTTCATAGTTAAAGTACATAATAAACACAGTTACTGTTGGAACTATTACTTGACGTTCGTGGACTATGAGAAAGCCTTTGATTCGATAGATACCTGTCACCTGAGCGGTATTGGTATTTGTATTGGTGATGGGCTCTTTTCTCCGCATTTAGACTCCCATTTGGTCCGTTATGCGTGAACACAGCATTGGTGTGGCTAGTCAAGTCATCCCAACTCCTTCCAGAAGCGCAGAAGCCTCCTGGGGCGTTCACAGGCTTCTAGGAGCAACCTCACGTCTTTCAGGATTTCTGCCCGGTGTGTGGCCAAACCCACGCACTCCAGGATCTCGTGGGCGGCTGTTTCCTCTGCGTCCAGGCATCCTCTACATAGGGGACTGTCAGTCGCATTCATGATGAATAGTTGTCGGTTTAAAGCTTGGTGACCTGTAAGTGTACCTACAACTATTCGGAGGTCTGGACGATTAAGACTGAGCAGTCTACAGGTCAACCGCGGCGAGACTGCGGTCATCGCCAACTTGGACTGTCTACAGCTTGTTAGATCAACCCAACGAGTATTATGTGCAGCATGAGTACGTTGTCTTACCTATGAGCGCAGTTGGCTGAACGGGAGTGGCAGGATGGGTATGGGTCCTGCCACTATTGTAGAAGATCCCCTTCTAGCCAGCTCATCGGCGGCGTCGTTCCCGTGTGATCCACTATGCCCTTTAATCCATTGTAGGATTACTTTGTTGTTGGATGCTAGACGATCCAAAACTCGGTGGTAGACGATACTGGAGTTGATCGTGTTGGCCTCCAGTGCTATTAGGACGGCCATACTGTCGGTCAGTATGCGGATGTTTAGTTCCTTCATACTTCTAGACAGGGCCGTGGTAGCGGCATTTATTATTGCAACACATTCGCATTGAAATATCGAACTGTGTTGGCCTAATGCTTGTGATATTTTGATATTTAGGTCTTGTGAGAATACTCCAGCTCCAGTACCAGTACCCATCTTGGAGCCGTCCGTATAAATTCGGACTTCATGTACGCCGGAGTAATCTCGGTTACTTTCTAATAACTGTATTTGGTATTTCTTTTCGAAAATGTATTGTTTAGGGATCCTGTCGCATGGGGCCACCCCAGCACCTGAGCGGTGCTGGAGTCTCTCCAGAGGAGCTAAATAAACTATAGGTATATTG
Organism: Agriphila geniculea; assembly: GCA_943789525.1. Lineage (NCBI taxonomy): Eukaryota > Metazoa > Arthropoda > Insecta > Lepidoptera > Crambidae > Agriphila > Agriphila geniculea. The sequence goes on along the minus strand of OX038890.1, from coordinate 11,160,897 downwards.
AACTGTGAAAATGCCACCATGTCGGTCCGAGTATAGAACCAGAGCACAAACCCTATCCAACTGCAGCGAGGTGTGAGACAGGGAGACTTTATTTTTCCGAAACTGTTCACAGTTGCGATGGAGGACATCTTCAAGCTCTGGGACTGAAAAGGACTCGGTATCAACATCAATGGCGGTACCTAACACACCGTCATTTTGCCGATGATATAGTTCTTATGCCTGAGATCATGGAAGACCTGAACACAATGCTCGAAGATCTCCGTAGTGCCTCCCAAAGAGTGGGTCTTAGAATGAACATGGATAAGACATAAATCATGTTGAATATTTACCCACTCCAGTTCATGTTCGGAACCTTTTTTTATAGATAGGCAAGCGCTTTCCCGCTATCGCTCCTGATGTTAAGCGATGATACGATCTACGATGAAACGCGCTTGTCAAAAAAAACCTATTCACTCGCGACTTAAACCTCCCGATTTTTACTATCGGGAAACACAAACTCAGGCAAGGAGTTCCACTCTTCGGTACGGATGATGAAATTGGAAGTAAAACGCTTAGTGCGAGTCTTTGGAATATCCACCAGAAATGGTGACGAAGAAGGGAGATGGCGGAATTAGGTTGTGCAATTCCACTGCACACTCGCTTAAGTATATCCGATAAAAACCGATACGCTTGCAGTCTATGCTCGAGGCTTTTCAGCATTACTACTTATGAGCTTCCTGGCCCTTCGCTCCATGGATTCAAGCGTCAGGGGGTGATATTTGGCGAAACCATCCCAAAGTTGTTGACCAACTAGACTCGAAGTTGTTAACCATTACGTATACCTAGGACAGAGTTAGAGACCAACTTCAAGAAAGAGATCTCTCGTCAAATCCAACTCGGATGGGCAGCATTCGGAAAGCTTCGAAAAATGTTCGCGTCCAACTTAACTCAGTGTCTCAAGACAAAAGTTTATGACCAGTGTGTGTTGCCAGTGATGCCTTATGGCTGTGAAAAGTGGTCGCTAACTATGGGTCTCATAAGAAGGCTCAAGATCACCCACCACCGTGCAATGGAGAGAACCATTCTAGGCGTTTCCCTACGTGATTGAATCAGAAATGAGGAGATCCGTAGGAGAACTAAAGTTACCGACATCGCTCGAAGGAGTGCTTGGCTGAAGTAGCAGTGGGCAGGACACATAGTGTGAAGAATCGATGGCCGTTGGGGTGGAAAGGAATGGCGACCGTGCATCGGACGACGACGCTCCGTGGGTCCCTGACAAGGTGGACTGACGATCTTTGAAGGTCGTGGGAACCCGTTTGATGCGGGCAGCGCAAGACCGATCGTTGTGGAGATTCTTGGGGGAGGCTTATTCCTAGCAATGGGTGTCATGCGGCTGATATGATGTGCGTTTTTAAAATTCTAATAAAAACAAGTATTTCTGTTTGAAAAACTATGTGATTTTATTATTTTCTGTCAATAAATGAAAAAAACCATTTAGAGGTCACGCCGCCGACGGCGCCGCCGCCGCCGACCCAAAAAAGTCGGCGCGCCGCCGCCGGCCTTTTACCCATCGGCGCTCATATCTACTCAAGAGGGGCTATCTTGTTCACCTACGTAAATAATGAAAATAATGTATACGCGTCTTGCTGTTTTTGTGAGTTTGTCGATTAATCAAGTTTTTTTCCGATTTTTTCAAACTATTAATTTTTAAGTTTTGACTGCACGTTAACATTTAGAAACGTGGTCTGATTTCCCCATTTCATTTTTAGATATACTTAAAAATTAACGCTGTAGAGGTGTGTTAAAATTACATTCAATAACTTAAGAAAATTATTTACTTAGTTATTATTTCAAATTTTTTTTAATTCTATACATATTCCCCGTACTGACAATATTTTTTTAAACGACTTATCATTGAATAATAGCCTTTGTTTTTTTCTTATTAAGATGGCTTATTCAGCACAAACTATGACACTAGAGCTGCCACTGGAAAAAATCATAATGCTTAAAAAGACGAAATTGTAAATTATCTCTCTGTAGTGCGCTTTGAACAAGCTTTGTGGTACTTTCTATCACTTGAACAATATTTTTGGGCCTGTAGTTTAGTTTAATTGATTTTATTGCTAAAAGTGGCCACTTTTCGCAATAAGAGTCTATTAAAATAAACGACACAGCCTAGAGTATATTGTTTAAGTCATAAAAAGTACCACAAAGCTTGTTTAGAATGCATTACAAAGAGATAATTCACAATTCCGTCTTTACTTAAGCGCTATGATTTATTTTTCCAATGACGGTGCTAGTGTGCAAACTGCGCCCTCTTAACGGCAATATTGATCAGTTTTACTATAGAAAACAAAAATGTTTTTACGTTGAGTAACTAGCTCAACTCAGCTAAACTCAATTAAAGAGCTGATTTCATGCTGCGCTTTTTTTCATAAAAAAGTAAGTTGTTTTAAAATTTTTCGTGTAACTTGTTCAAAATACCTAATAATACAATATACAAAAAAAATACATTTTTTTACAAAATATATTTTTCAGAACTCTCTAATGTTGACTAACTTTAAAAACATACTACCAAAAATACCAAAGTAAACTTTATTATTTTTCAATTCCATCATTTTCTCAAAGAATACATTACTCTCCTTTATTCAATTGCACCCAATCTAACTCCAAAAATGGCCTACTCAAATATTCCAGTTCAAATAAGGCACATTATAAGGGATTACAAAGTTATTAGCCATGCCGAGGAGATGAATCATAGGATTTCGCCGGATCGCTTTATAATCCAACATTTTACGGGAACGTTGGCACCCGTCCAACTGAATGTAATTATTGTTGTAATTTAAATGTAATATAAATGTCATTACTTCTGTAAAAGCTGATGAGTTTATTATGCATATTCTTGCGAATAAATGACGTACTGATGGGTTTAATGAACCAACTGGGACGACTCGGAATTGCTTATTTGATTAAAGTATTAATCGAAATATAAATTTGAGAAGCACTAACAGTCATTGGACATGATTTTAACATTTATATTCACTAAGCAAGGCGTTAGTTTCCCCAGGTTTCAGTTCGTCAGACATTCAAATAACGAGTCTTAAAAAATAACACAATAGAACAAGCTCGTCAAAGCCATACAATCAAACAAACCATCAATTTGAAAAGTCAGTTGTTGAAAACCATTCACTGCACAATTTATGTCTATTAAATTTATCTTATCAGCTTTTGCATGCGCTGAATGTTAGAAATAACAACTGTGGGAAAAATCGCAGCTGAACTATAGCGTCCACAAAGCAAAAAGATTAAAAGAATCTCGGTTCAGCCAAATATGACTTTTTTGCCTTTTTACTCGAATATTCCCCGAAATAAAAAGGATTTTCCGACCAAAAACTCGTATTTTCCATCCACTTTTGATGGCTCCGTGCACGCTTTTAGCGCCACCTAGCGTGTTGCAACTTTGTTGGCTCTGACCTGACCGTTTTGACGTTTTGATATGTAATGGCGGCATTGTGACAAAATATTAAAAAATATTATAAATCTTGTGTTATTAATGTAAATTTCAAAATTACTGTGATTTGGGTGGACAAAGTGTTGTGAAATCATTTTTGGTCATTTAAATTAAATATGGCAAGAAAGATCTATTCAAAAAGTGTGTTTTATTCTGGTTATATTTGGGTTTGTTTACTTCTTTTTAGGGTTCCGTACCAAAATGGTAAAAAAGGAACCCTTATGGTGTGACTCAGTCTGTCTGTCTGTCTGTCTGTCACAGCTGGATATCTCGAGAACTACTAAAGGTATGATTCCGATCTCGGCAGCAGCAGCAGTGTTGCCGCAGCAGTGCACTCCAAATTGAACTCTAATGTTACGAACGTTAAGAAATAAAAAAATCATATTTTTTTTACAACAGGGACTGAAAAGGGGTCTTAAAAATTTAAAGTGAGGTGACTAGGCATGTGGGGTATCAAATGAAAGAACGCTGTTTGCACATTTTAAAACATTTTTACCTTTTTTCTTAGGCCGCATAGTTTTCGACTTATGATGAAAAATGTAAAATGAAATTCCGCCCCCCCCCCCCCCCCCCCCTTATCTCCGAAGTTTGCAAAGAGAAAAATCTAAAATAATTCTATGAGATAGTAGTATATGTAAAGATTACAGGAAAAATAAAACGATGTCTCAATATAACACACTTTTTTAGAAATTAAAAAAACAAACAAAAATTCTTTAGTTTTACTACCAGTCAATAGATGGCGCTGTCCTAAGCATGCTAACCTAAGAAAAAAATAGTTCCACTATCGGTCAAGAGATGGCGTAACCTAATACTACAATAATAATTGGTAGCTGGTTCTAATATAATTACCTATTATTTGCCGTACGAATAAACGAAGAATAAGTTCCTACTAAAATAATATAAACAGTTTGTAATGTGGAGTGGCTGAAACGTTTTTCAGTCACCATAAGCAGCTGTGGTTAAAATTTGTAAATTAACTGTCCGCCTGTTCGCCCTTCCACCTGTCTGCCGTTTATCCTACTTTTTTAAAGACTGTACTAAAGTAACATATCCAAATATATTTATGATTGTACGGAACCCTCGGTGCGCGAGTCCGACTCGCTCTTGACCGGTTTTTTTTAGTTGTAGATTTTGTAAAACAAGAGGATAAAGCTACTATAATAATTTTATTAAGTGATAATAAACATATTTAATTATTCCTGTATCGCTAGTAATCAATTAAATATCATTTTCAAACAGATTACAGAGCCTTCATTATTTCTATCTTATATTTTTATTATTATATTGCGATCGATTATTATACCTTCGCACCCTTTTACTAAAGTGGATAGAAATAAACACATTAAATTAAGTCATGATCAAATAACAATCAAAGATCAAAGAATAGTAGAATAGTAAAAAATCTATAATGTGACTGAAAGTAAATAGAATGACCCATGGTCACCTGGTGTCGTAACTTGGTGTGACCACGTGACAGTTGGTAATTAACCACGTATTATAGCTTATCAAGTCAAATATTAATACAAATGCTGCAAAAATAATTGTCTCTCTTACATTCGGGGTCTGAAATATTCTGTAGTAAAAGAATACCTGATATTGACATGCTGTGATGTTTTCTTTGTCATGCCGCTTGTTGGGACAAGAATGTCCCTAGCTAATGGTTTCTTGTATTCTGAATAAATACTATATTATGTAAGAATAAATATACGAACATTTAATAATATTTGGAGAAATGAATGCGCATTAATCTCAGTCGTATTTATGGAAAAATATTATTATTTATAAAGGTATGCAATAAACATTTCTTTTTGGAAAAATGACAATAAACCATTATTGTTTTGTAAACAAAGCTGTTTGTTGTAACGCTGTCCCTATTCATTATGGGCTATTTACATGGGTCGATTTTAGTCACCTGTGACGGTCAACTTTGGTCACCTAGCAAGTTGCTTCTAAAATTGAATCGCAGGTGATGGCGTCACTGTTGTCTGTGTAGTTGATGGCGTAACCTAGGTAATAATATGTAAAAACTTAAAACGTTCCAATTTTGGCCACCCATAAAGTTAATATACCTAGGTATCTTATACCTAACCGCCTCTGTGGTCTAGTGGTTCGCCCACCCGCGTAAGACGCAGAGGTCCCGGGTTCGATTCCCAGGGGGGGTACTTTACTAATTTGTACTCGGTTTGGTTGGTGGTAGGGCTTATTTCAAGTCCGCCTGGCTAGCTACCACCATCTTACCTAAGTCTGACGCCATAACAACAATTTAAAAATTGTTGTGTTCCGGCAGTTAGAGGTAAGATAGCCAGTATTCCGGGTGTAGTGCGCTTCCAACTTCGGCCTTATCGTCACTTAACATTAGGTGAGATGAAGGCCAAGCACTATCCCGTTGTGTATAAAAAAAACCTTTAAACGAGCAATTCTTGTACATTTATTTATTTATATGTATATAAAATTTCTGTGATCTCGGAAAAGGCTCTAACAATTTCGCTGAAATTTGGTATATGGGGTTTATCGATCTCGATTAGTCTTATGTTTGGGAAAACGCGTGTTTTCGAGTTTTGATGCGGTTTTCTTTCGACGCAGAATATGGTCACTAATTTTGTCCTGCCGGCCACTGTCCGTCTGGTCCAACGGGTTAAGACGCGGACGGCAAGAAACTAGTGTTACGGGTTGGAATCCCGCTAGGTGACTTACTTTTGTTTTTTTTATATGTTCAAGTTTATATATATTTTTTTAATTTGTATTGTTTTTAGACAAGTTAAAAATTGTAGTTAATGTTTGAGATAATGTATTATTTATCACCTAAACACCACCATATTACAATAAGTAGTCGGTCGCCCAGGTATTATTAACTTTATGTGGTCATCGGATAAGATAATTTTGTTCAGTCACCTGCGGCCTGGGCCGAAGTGCCATTTACACGGCCGATTTTCGCCGTGCGGCGAAAGTTGTGCGGCTAATGTAAATACCGCATTATTAATGTCACTGTCTATTTTGTTTATGTTTATAGCCAAATAAATAGGTATCCATACTTTTAGTGAAGCGTAAGTGCTTCCTCAAAACTTTAATTAATTCAAATGAACGTAATCAATCGCCAGCAAATATTTTCCAACGAAAATTAAGCTTAAATTCAGCTAATGAAATTGAGTGGTTGTTTGAAACTCGAACTAGTAATAAACTGCTAACGATTACCGAATATGACAGAATCAGGTCGTTCGGCTCAAAACGAGGATGCCGATGAATAAAACTCATTTAACTTAAAAAGCAGCACAATTGACGTTTTAAACACGAACCGTGTGAAACTGCCGTTTTCGAGGGCCTATTACAAAAAAAGGAATCGCGATATCAGATGATGTTCTTCTTTCGATTTATTTGATTTTAAACCTTATACATTTATTAATACTTGAATATCTGTTTATGTGACCTTATTATCTACTCATAATAAATGCGAAAGTCAGTTTTTAGGGTTCCGTACCCAAAGGGTAAAAACGGGACCCTATTACTAAGACTCCACTGTCCGTCTGTCTTTCCGCTGCTGACTGTCTGTCTGTCAGCAGGCTGTATCTCATAAACCATGATAGCTAGAAAGTTGAAATTTTCACAGATGATGTATTTCTGTTGCCGCTATAACAACAAATACTAAAAACAGAATAAAATAAATATTTGAGGGGGGCTCCCATGCAACAAACGTGATTTTTTTTGCCGTTTTTTAGTACGGAACCCTTCGTTCGTGCGCAAGTCCGACTCTCACATGGCCGGTTTTTTTGTTTGTTACGCCTTCACGCCTTAACTACTCAACCGATCATAATAAAATTTTGTATACACGTTTTTAGGGAAACAGAGAAGGACATAGGGTTTTAGAGATAAAGACCTTTCATCTCGAAAAAAAATCAACAGACCCTGCACTGCAGTTCCCGCAATCTTCGGAGGCATTGAAAATGAATACAAAAATTTACGAAAAACCAAAATCAAATGAAATGCAAATCCTATTATATTTTTAAAGTTACCTAGGTAGTATCTATTTATTGCGTCCTTCTTTATATACATGCTAGCTTGGTACTTTTCAATAGATTGATTGCCCTGTTAGAACTAGTCTCCTGGGGCGGATCTGATGAACAGGTACTTTGATTAGCTCTTTTAAATTCATGCTAGCTTGGTACTTTTCGTTTTAGTCATATAGGCGTGTTGATTTTTTTACTCGGTGTTAAAAATGTTTTTTTTTCACGCTCGTAAAGGCACACCTACAGGACACAATTATAAACCAATATCACTCAAAGAAGTCTCAATCGACGCGCAATCTATCTTCGGAGATTTTTTTTCTCATTTTTTTGACATATGTTATAGTATTTTTTTAATTAATTACTTACTAAAAAAGATTTTTTCCCGATTTTTTTACAATTTCTAAAACTTCTCAAAAACTATCCAGTTAATTTTAAAAATTCCTTTACTGTCGGATTTACAATTCAATTCATAACCTGGAGACACTTGTTTCATGGCGAAATCTTAATTATCCTCGGAAATATAGCGAAAATAGCGTATGGGCCGAAAAGGATTTGATAGACATTTTCAATGTCAAAAGTAGTGTTTCCGAGGGATAGAGAAATAACTGTCCACGCAGACGAAGTCGCGGGAGGTCGCTAGTACATAATAAAAACTTAATCATAGCAATAGTACAATGTTTACTATACTGGTGTAAGTTATCGGTGTTGACAAACTTCCACCGCTACCGCGCGGGCAAGCCCACAGTTTTAGGCAAGCCGTAACTTTTTTCTTTTTTTGAGTGAGGGATTATCAGGAAGGAAGGAAAATATATTATTAATAATGAGTTAATATCACAAAGTGGAACGAATATCGTACGACTATCGCTATTCTTTTTTTGTAATAGGCCCTCCGATAATGAGAATCGGTTTAATCTCGTCAAAGCCAAATTGACATGGTTAAGCGCTGATTTCCCTAAAACAAAGAGCTTAACACACACCAACTTACAACGAAACAAAAACAAAATTAACCTTTTGTGCGCTAGAATTTTATCACTGATAAAACGTTGAGTATTTGCTGAACAGCGTTTTCATTTAGACAATTAAAGAGAGTATTTCAGCATTTTGCTGTAAGATTTACCTTTTCCGTATTCAGATGTCCCGGAGTCCCCTCTAACAGTTGTCACCCTGAGTGAAGACCCAGGGTGACAACTGGGATCTTTTCATCCCAGTCGTCACCCCTGTGACGACTGGAACGAAAATTTCCCAGGTGTTCCCTTCAAATTCGTGCCAGAGGGGACAACTGGAACTTTTTCGTAGCAATTGTCACCCGTGACGCTCCAGTTGTCCCCTTCAAGCAGTATGGATATGGAATATATCTTCTTTCTTTCAAAAAACATTTGTTTGTGATTATTATATACCTACCTACTAGCTATATTACTCGTAAATAAGATTGGTTTTAAAGTCTCAAGAAGTGCAGATGCATTTTTTGCATGATGGCATGTCAGTGGGACATTTTTTAGAAACATTAAAACATTAAATATGTATTGTAGTTTAAATTCATAAAAATGAAAATGTTCAGATTAATAATTAAACATTAAAGCCAGGTAATTCTGTCACAAAGTTTTTTCACAATGTGTTATCATTTAGTTGTTCCGTTAGGAACTTCAAATGAAATGTCAATATCATCATTTAATAGAAAAGTCAAATAGTTGATCCGATAAGAATAAAATCGCATACAGGGTCTCAACGGCACAACTAGTTGATCGGTTTAGTTGATCGAAACGGAAAAAGGGCTATATTAGTGTAGGAAAGAAAGGTAGTGGACCCCCACAGTAAATCATCAGTAGACGAAACTTTACAGTATGATAAAGTATCATAAATGAAACATATTTTTTAAATTTGCCAAATGTCCATGTCCATCAGCCATTTTAATGTCCCCACTGCTGGGGCACAGGCCTTCCTTATGGGTGGATAAGGAGGACGGGCCATAACCCACCACGCGGGCCCAATGCGGATTGGTGGGCGTTAACGACTGCAAATTCAGTCGGGACCAACGGCTTAACGTGCCTTCCGAAGCACGGAGGAGCTCGAGATAATAAATTTTTGGTCACCCATCCCATGACCGACCCTTGCGAACGTTGCTTAACCTTCGCAATCGCTGGGCCAGGCGCTAAACCACTGCACCACTGAGCTCCTCAATTTGCCAAATATTATATTTTTTTTGTTTTTGGATTTTTTGTACATAGGTTTTAGTTCATATTACGAGTACCCTGCAAAGTTTCATCGACTGAGGACTTAATGTTGGGGTCTCCATACAAAAGATCGCTTAATTTCCTACACTATATTTTAATAGAGGGTTCCTGATTTGTCGGCGCAGCATCGGCGCAACATAAGCACTGTGCGGTACAAATCCTGATGCAACAAAAAAAAAACAACTCAGAACAGAACGTTCTATGAAGTTGTAAATTTATTAGAGTACTAGTCAGAATAGCTATTTAATTTAGTTATGTTTTTGTTGTTTATTGTTTTTTTGTTGTTTTATTTTTGAATTAGTTTTATTTTTAAAATAATCAAACAGGATATTTCAAAATGTAAAGCAAATATAAACCTTTAATTTGAAATATCCTATTAAATTACTATTTTTATTTAAAAAATAACTTATTAGGAAAAATACCCAGCCAACTGTGAGACATAAAAATGTACACAAAACATAAGCAGACGAATACGCAACCCACAGATTTTAGGATCACAATATTTAAAAAAACATCCAAAGATGGAAAAAAACTCAAAAAAATGCAATCAGGTAGACAACAACAGCTACAAAGACAAAAAAAAACTAAGTAACAAGAAGCTACGAATACGAAATTGCCATAAAAGCCTTTGAAAGTACTTGCCTTTACGTTACATTTGATTTCCAGTTTGGGGTTATTTTCCCTAATTTGGGGAAAAACTATTTTTTTTTGCAAAAATAAAATAATTATCTTCATACAAAACTCTTTCCACAACCTCTTCAATGCTTTACGCCTCGGCCACAACATCACCGTGCGCACGTCCTGCGTCTTGCATCTCGGTAACCACTGCGCGTTGTCTCGATTTCAGCCTCCCAGCTGCTTGTGGCGACCGCGCAGTGGTTGCCGAAACCAATGATATTATAAATTATTATTATATCATTGGCCGATGCGCACGCGGTGTGATTTCATGGCCAAGCGATTAATACAAATAAACGAACTAATAATACCAATTCCTATATCCAAATTTTGTATGCATCCCCCAATCTACATTGGGACGGCGGCGTGGCTATTTTGTGGACCATTTTCATAGTAATCCACCCATATATTCAAAATAGCCGATAATGTTATACCCAACAAAAGCAAACGGCAGCGATCCACTTAAAACAATCAAACGCATTTACCCAACACAACTACTAAACGTAAAAGTATTTTCTTTCGCAAAAGTATTTTTTCAGTTAGCAAAATAATTCGCCACTAAATTGACAACCCTCTGACAGCTCAAATATTCTCTTTGCCCCGAAAAATGGGAAAGAATAACCACAGAGTATTTATTAAACCTCAAGAACATGGCAAGTTGATAATCTAACTTTTTCGTGCAAGAGTTATATTATAATAAGCGTAGATATTTTACATTTTGCATTGCATTGCAATAAAAAGAGCAATGGTATGTCCATGTCATGATAATGTAAATTAATACCTACATACTAATAATGATAATAATATTGTGTGCCAAACAGATAAGGCGACAATAGTGACATCCTTTTCCTCCTGATTTTTGATTAACTTTGTTGCAGCAATCAACTCTAACAGAAATCGCTGTTACATCGCTGCTGTAGTAAGAACCAATGTAAGAACCAATCTTACTTATAGCAGCAATGTAACTGCAATTACAATAGATTTCAATCGAGAGTTGTTAACAACAGAGTAACGTAATCAGGGGCTGCTGACTAAATCTAAGATAAAATACCATATGAGTATCATAAAAACTTAATTAAAACCTTATGATATCCAGCGTTAACAAAGAAACGAGCCTTAAATCCGAAACGGGGCAATCTAAACACTAAATCACCAAAGGTAATAATGTGAGACAATTTACGATCAACGGAGGTACGGCCGTGGGGGTAAAAAGGTGGTGTAACCCTACTTTGCATAAATAGCCCTATTGCCTATTCTCTTTATTTGACAACCCAATAACCCGTACGGGTCTGTCAAGCCAGCCTTTTGACCAGGCGCACAATAGAATTGTGAGTCCGAATTCAACGCAGTGTGTATTGTGTCGTGAGAATAAATGAAATCGTTTTTGTACCTTGCACAAAAGTATAAGGAATTCTCTTTTGGATAGAGATTTATAACTCAATTCAAGTAACTATACTGTTTGTTGGATAGCACGTGCGGTAGCGACTTTCGCATAGGATATGGGTAGCGATTTTTTTTAAAGGCAATCACGTATTCTAGTAAAATTCCATCTAAAATTCCAAATGCACACATCATTCGTAGCTGCACGTAGCCGTAGTCAAGCTACTCACTTCTAGTGACTTTGTATAATTACCAGGTATTTATTTTTTATTATTTTATACTTCTTTTTTATTGACATATCTATAAAATTACGATGTGGTTTATGTATGTGGTTATTAGTGATATCTATTCTATACAATATGTTTGGTTAGCGATGTCGGAGCCTTAAAAGGCAGATAATATGTAAATTTTATCGACATATAACTGTAGGACTCTTAAATCCGAAAAAAAAAAAATTTTTTGGCAGAGCCATCTAAAATAAAAAGTCAAATTTAAAGTGCCGGTCATTCCAACAGGAGAGGGGATAGACCCCAACATGTGGGGGGTTTTTGTCGATAAAATTGACCATATTGTATATTGTATATATGTGGTTATCTGCCACTTACCTATCACCACAGAATAGATATTAGTACTACGCACTATCGCAGTTAGTTACTGGCAGTTATTAAACTCACCGAGTACCAAATTTCGAGTAACACAATCACAAAAGAATCGACAGAAGTAGCGTTTAAAAAAGTTATACAAACAAGAAAAATAGTACATCGAAGTTAAAATATAGCCTATTGCCACTTCATTGCAGGAGAAAATAAAACAACAGCACAATTAGAAAATAATATCAATTAATAAAAGAACGTGATTCCTATTTCGCTCGTGTAACTTAAAAAATAGTTAGTACAAAAATTACCAAATTAAGAATAATATTAATTAAATATGTCAACAACGGCGATGCATTTCAAAAAACGTCAAAACCATTATCATTTACTTTTATTAACTCTCACATCGTAGCGTTACAAAATGAGTAATGTGTGACTCGCTCAGGGAGCATTTCCTCGAGATGGAAAATGTTCACTGGTATGGCATGGCATGGCAACTCTGTAACTTCAGTATGGCTTCAGCCGTCGCGCTGAGCAGTCGTGCGGTGGGTAGAGGCGATTTCGCTTCTCAAACTTTTCTTCTTCGACTCGCGACGAGATTTTTTCTGCAGCTATAATTTATTGCATATCTTTCCGAAGTGTTGGTTTATTTTTTTATTTTAGTGGTGATGTGAATTTGACTTGTGTTGATGTAAATGACGTAATGGTTGTTTAATTAAGTGATGGAGCTAACAGTTACACTATACTTCGTAAACACCAAGGGAACACCGAGTCGGCGTTTCCTGGTATAGGTAAATAACTTAATTAATTTTTATTACTCGTTTTTTTTATTGAATTAAAAATAATAATGAAATGTTCAAAATAACATAAGTATAAAAATTATGCAATGCGTTTTCTCAATTAAAAAATATTGACATTAAATATTTTGTATAATGAAAATAAATTTCATTGGAATCAGGGTAAAATGAGTTTCATTTTCTACACATTTCATTCTAATGATGGAAGGGAAATAAAACGCAATAAAAAATAATGCCTTTAGTGTTTTAGGGCGTTCTAAGATGGCGGGTCGTATCGTATTGAATAAAAAAGCTCGAATATGTTATAAGTTTCCTTTCATTAAAGTAACATGCAATAACTTAAGAATTCCACTACCTATCGTGAATGTTAATCATCTTTCGCTGGTGCCGTGTTTTGGATAGTTAGTAAGATTATACTCTTTTGTTAATTATTGTAAGGGAAAATTACCTCACTTTAAATGTTGAGGTCATTTTTCAATTTCGACGATTCTGAAATATACAGGGAGAAAAAAGCAGCCCTTGACGAGTTTTTGCCGATTCTTCTCGTTACAAGGATACTCCGCTTAGGGTTTACGAACCGATGGCGTAGCTTCTATGATATTTACAAGTGCTTGTAACAGCCTCGACTGAATAAACTATTTTGAAAATTTTCTTTTAAACACAAGATGTTTGAAAGAAAAAAATCTCTTCGGCTTCTATATTTTTTAGCATTTATAAGATGATTTTCCATCTTTTTAGCAATGACAAAATCATACATTTTATAGAGAGTCAAAGAGTTTTCCCTAGCGCTTCGTTCATTGAATACCGGGATTTCCAGTGTTAATTCAGTTCGAAACTATTTGGTACTTATTCAAAATACTTATTTCATTTAATTACGTTTTCGTTTAATTATGTGGTGATTAGGGAATACTCTTCATTTTGCTGTTAATGCCGTACGTTTGCGAAAACGAGTTGTAATTTTAATTTTTTAATTTTTAAACTTTTAAGAGAGTTTATTCGGTAAAGCCACCAAAGAGTGCGCAGTTGTGAGAGATTATATTTTTATAAAAGCAACATTTAAGTTACAGTTTACAATTTTACTTTTAATTAGACTTTTTCTTTGGGATCACTTTTTAATTTTTATCTACACCCATGCTTTAAATCCTCTGTAAGGTTCTGAAACAGCTTACTGCCATCATTACAATATCCCGAGCGAGAGCTGGTCCTGCAGCGCCGCGCGCCCACGCGCGAGCGTTGCATTATGAAATTCAGTACAACATTATAACACTCTTGCGGAAGACATAATGACGAGGAGGGAGAGGAAAGTCAAAGTCAAAGACAAAGTCAAAGTCAAAACCTTTATAGAGGATACATATCATGGATTTAGATAAATATCATGGGTGTTTTTAATCCATATGTATTAAAATATTGTTTGTTTCCCTAATAAAAATAAGAAAAAATAAAAAAAATGGGTGCAGATAAAGTCTTGTATGCAACTGTACATAATTAAGTATTAAAACACTCATGTGATACTATACCTCTCGTTATAGTACAGTTGCATAAATAACTATTTAATATTAATCAACTTTCATACATTATTTAATAATTAAAAAAAGTTTTCGAGATATCCAGCTATAAGAGACAGACAGACCGAGTCGCACAGTATTTTTTAACAAACATTTTGATGTTCAATAACTTACTTTATCTACTCTCATATCGTAAAATTCGAATTATGAATTTCAAAGCGAATTTATATTGACATACTTTATACACGCAATACCGAAAAAAAATTAAAAAGTTATTTTATAACATACCTTCGCTAACTGAAGTATGCTATAAAATAACTTTTTTTCTCATTCCGATACAGGGCAAATCCAAAAAGAAGGCAGTGCTGCGATATTAAAAAAAAACAATGTTATTTCCCATACTTTCCATGATTAAAATGTGTTCTATGGTGATCGATGACTTAGCGTAACGATTAGTCTGCTGGAATGCACTACCTCATTATAATTTTTTCTAATAGAATACGCGCCATGTTTCGATTTTAATTTTTACTTTTGCTTAAAAATGTCTGATAGTAGTGAGTGTGGACTCCACCCGATATTTTAGATGCGGCGACGGAAAAACGTCTTACTTAACCTAAGTAAGTAAGTACCTACCTAGTCGTAGAAAGTCGAGAAACTACTTACCTACTCTTTTTATCATTGTTAAATTATTTTGTATGTTCAATCACAAATTGTATGAGAGTAGATAAAGTAGTGTATGAAACTGTATATAACTAGGTATTAAAACACTCGTGTGATACTATTAAAAACCTTGCCTACGGCTCGGTTTTTAAACTCACACTCATGTTTTAATACCCCTCATTATGCATCAGTTTCATAAACTACTATTTTCTTTTCGCTGATTAGCAATTTCCTATTGCCATTCATTGATACATAATTATTTAATATTTTAATGAAGAAGTATAACAACAATCCAAAATGACTCAATTTCATAAATGAAACAAAAAATCTAATGAGCTTTATTAGCCCTTTCCTGTTTTGTGCCCTTGATCGCGAGACGTCTAAAATGAAAACTGCCTTAGTGGCAAAATTCCTAAAGCACATAATGCCTGAAACGTATATTGCCTGAAACGCAAAATGCCTAAGTAGACGGGAAAAACTCAAGCCCTAAATATTTCAGCCTTTTTCAGTAAAGAGAATAACTTAAAAGATACTTTAGCCTTTTTCGTCACAGAAAGTGGCGTGACAAAAAGTCCAGATCTTCACCACAATCAGTCTGAATTTGTTCCTGAGAATCTCACTTTCTTTTTTTTTCAACCAACGTCAACCTTTTATCAAAGCCCTCTTCAAAATGGGGTCATAGTAATTAACTTTTTTGTTCGTTCGCCAAGAATACTAAACCAGCCAGGCATTTTGAATATTTTCTGTTATTAGAAAACGTAATTAAACCTCGGAGAAGATTCGGTTTGGAATCTAATTACAATCTAAATTGGTGTTGCTTACTAGGCATTTTGTATTTTCATTAGGAAATTGGGCTGACATGATTGATCTTATCTTGTCTAGATTTTTCGTTTCCTGCTCAAAAGCTGTTTACAGCAAAAACATTTCTGAAAGGAAAGTCATAAAACGTGGAGCGGCGCGGAAATTAAAAACAATTAAACGTCAATTTCGTGATTGAATCGTTTAGCTAAAATGTTGTACATTATTTACTTTTACTTATTTAATTAATTGTTATGTTCACGGGTGATTTATTTTTCAACAACTAACGGTTTTTCAAGTGATACAACATGACTTCGGGCTGTAAAATATTGCTGAAGTTCTAAAGTAAGACGCAATAAAACGGATTCATACGAATTTTATTAGTATACCACGATTTTGTTAATTTAATTTGTCGCATCTGCTACAGGTATTTTTATTTAAGAACCAAATTAATAATGTTTTTGAATACTTAAGGTTTGAGTGCTACTTTTATCAGAAAAACCAATTTAAAACACAAATCAGATAACTCTATGCTAAACAAATAATAAATTAAAGGTATAGTAATTAATTAACAGTGAAGTTCAACGCCAGTTTATCACAATCTGAAACATCTAATAATTAGAACGTAAAAATGTCTTTATCATTAAATAATCTTAAAGCTTAAGGCGAGAAACTTTTGATAACAAATCTAGGGTAATTTATTGTACATTGTTTCTTGAAAATGGGCACACATTTTAATGTAATGACATGTCTTTAATATAAAAAGGTTTTTTGGGGTTTTTCATTCAAAAGAACCATTGCGCTTCCTTACTAATATTATAAATGCGAAAGTCCGTTTGTTTGTTTGTTTGTTTGTTTGTTACGCCTTCACGTCCTAACTACTGAACCGATCATCATGAAATTTTGCACACACATTGCTAGGGGTACAGAGAAGGACATAGGGTACCTTTCATCCCGAAAAAAGTATAGTTCCCGAGGGATAGCAAAAAAACATTTCCACGCAGACGAAGTCGCGGGCAGCCGCTAGTTGTTTTATAAAGGCATTATTTAAAATGCTAAAGTGTCCAGAACATTTGTGATCATCCATTATCAATTGAGTCATTTTCTTATAGTATGAAAAATAACCGTGCAACAGTACAATTCTGCAGATATGTCGTAATGGCCAAATATAAACTTGGCCTAGGATTTTTTTATTATTTTCAATTAGCAACATGCAATCAAAGTTATGTACACTATTTGTATGCATGAGCTATGCAGTACCGTATTATTGTACAAGTTTTTTACCAAGTACTATGTTCCCTTTGCCGTGTCAACAGAGAAATATAACAGCCCTCTGTCCTCTGTCGTCATATGAGTGAGAGCTAACTAAGGCTGCGTTCAAACGATAACGCACGACTCGCCCTCAACCCGAACTCAACTCAAACTCAACTCAACCGCAGCCCACCTTGAAATACATCGCTTACAATTTTGAGTCTTATGACACATTAATAAGCTCTTGTGTAATGTTCAGGTGAGTTTGAGGTGAGTTCGGGTTGAGTTCGGGTTGAGGGCGAGGCGTGTGCAGTTGCTACGACAAAATACCGGGTGTATGGGACAGCTTGGCCAAAACTGAAACAGTAGCTTCAGACCATGATTTATGATTGAAAATAACTGGAATTTTCCTCAGGAAAATTTTCTAATTTTTCCGACTTTCTTCCGAAGTTATCAACATTAAGTGGAAGAAAAGAAGAAATTTTCCTGAGGAAAATTCCAGTTATTTTCAATCATAAATCATGGTCTGAAGCTACTGTTTCAGTTTTGGCCAAGCTGTCCCATTCACCCGGTATAACGGAGCTTATTAATGTGTTATAAAACTCAAAATTTTAAGCGCTGTATTTCAAGGAGTGGGGCTTCGGTTGAGTTGAGTTTGAGTTGAGTTCGGGTTGAGGGCGAGTCGTGCGTTATTGTTTGAACGCAGCCTAAGGAATCACGCGCACCACACGGCCTCGACTCCGACCACGATCAGGGTGCTAATTCTGAACAATAAAACAAGACATTTGAGTTACATTTAACTAAAAATCTTTTGATTACCTTTAATATTCTCATTGGAACTGTCCATTGGCATCTTCTCATTGGAATTGTCCATTGGCATCTTAGGTTCCCTTGGCATAGGTTTTAAAAATTTTAACAAACTTGAATATTTTTCTGTAAACGTAACTAAAACTGCAACGATTTTTTGTTTCATCGTTGAAGATTAGGAGACTGACTGAAGTCGTGTGGTGCGCGTTTCTGGTCAGTACCCTTAGCGCGAACAGCTATCGTAAAAAATAACGCGTGTAAAAACATTCGATAGTGTAATTTTGTATGGGAAATTTGTACAGCGCCATCTTCCGCCGTAGAGCGAAATTAAATTTTCCATAGATAATGATTATCGAGTACTTTTACGCGCTTTTTTTTCTCGATAGATGTTCGTGGTAAGGGTTACAGAACGATAAAATAACTATTATATCCCAGTTATTATTTTTTTATACATACCCACTTAAAACCACTAGGGTTGAAAGGAGTATTTTTACATCATAACCAAAAAAAAACGCTGCAAAAGTTTCCAAGCAGACATTTAATCAGAAATAAAGTGGCTATAGATAAAATAACTGACATTTGACTTTATAGTCTTATGTATAATTTTTCAATCCTATAGCTTAAGTACAATCTTATATTTTAGGATTGAAAAATTATAACTTATAACTCTCCTTGCATAATAAGGTGCTTGGAATCAATAACACCTAATACATCACACCCAAAACGGCCATAAAAAGAAACGACGTATTTTGAAAGAAATTTCTGTTATGGGTTCAGTAACTGGCCTTTAATGCTTTGAAAGACTTTTAAAAGGAAGTTAAAGAATGGAAAAAATTAAAGGCCTAAAGAAAGTTCTTCATTGCCTTCACTGTATAAATGTTTTAGATGAATTTTCGTTTTTATGATCGTGAAATAATATCCGTACACTCGGGAAATAAAGAAGGGATTATCGGACGTTTGAAAAATTACTTTTTGCTGTGTTCTTTATTACAAAGTAGGTTACCGTATCATCTATAAAGCTAATTTTATAAAAAAAAAACTAGCTTTCGCTCGCGACTTCGTCCCCGTGGACATTCGGGAAATCTCTAGGGAACCTTTGACTGGGATAAAAGTATTCTATAGTTCAATCCAGGCTATAAACTATCTGTGTGTCAAATTTCATCCAAATCTGTTCAGCCGTTTTTGCGTTTTTGAGGAAATCAGCCAAACCCACAAACTTTTATATTTTTAATATTTATATTAGTAGTATAGAAAATTAAAATTTTATAAAAATATGAATTACTTTTTATTAAAAAGCAGTATTAGGGTGGTTTAAAAAAAAATTTTCACTAGTTAACAAACTTTACAAATATGTAGGTATCAACTATATTGTAATATAGCTCGGTGGCACAGTGGTTAAGCAACGTTTGCAAAGGTCGGTCATGGGATGGGTGACCAAAAATTTATTATCTCGAGCTCCTCCGTGCTTCGGAAGGCACGTTAAGCCGTTGGTCCCGGCTGCATTTGCAATCGTTAACACCCACCAATCCGCATTGGGCCCGCGTGATGGGTTATAGCCCGTCCTCCTTATTCACCCATAAGGAAGGCCTGTGCCCCAACAACACATATGTACATATATTTGAGTATCATTATTAAACAGTAAAAACATTTACACAGAATTTGATTAAAATCAAAATACCTAATAACTAAAATGAAACTTTCTAGAATTCTAGTAGGTAATAATGTCATCTTGTATGATAGTACAATATATTAGTTAATAGATTTTGTAGTTATAAAGGTCCTACTACAATATTTACAATAGATAGGTACTTACATAGAAAAGAAAAGAAAACTTAATAAGAAGATTGTTAGTACAGTTTCGAGTTTCGTCGATGTATCGTTAAAAAGAACAAAAGAGTTTCGACTAATGAGAGTTTCAGCCCAAAAAGTTACCAAAAACAGTACCATTACCGGATTGGAGACGAAAAGTTTTTTAATTGAATCGCGAAGTGTTGAATAGTGAACGTCACGAGGACGTCTGGAAATAAGAGTGTGAGAAGCTCGAAATGTAATTCAGTAAAGAGTTCCGTCGCGTTTTTTTCGATGGTTCATTAGCTTAGCACATTAAGTTAAAATCAAAGTCAAAGTCAAAAATAGTTTTATTCAAATAAATTTAAGGCCAGGCAGTTCACGAAATTTACTCTGTCTTTAGAATAAGGTTGAATATTGCATAGCTTTAATTGACGCCTCGCCAGAAATTTGACGAAATTTAGTACATTTTTATTGATTTCTGAAATACAGGATCATTTATTAAAAATGTACTCGGTTATTGTGTTAGTTCAATAAAAAAGCTATCCTTTATGCATAAAAAATCATATCACTATCGTTGAAAATCACGAAATCTCACGATTGGAAGTTTATTTTTATAAATTTTTATGGTTTTATCCAGGGTTTTTTACAGAGTTACCAAGCCATTTTTCAATATTCTGTTCGGTTATTGTGTTTCTTTGTTTCTTTTTCAGTCTACAGTAATTTTTGTGAAGTAGAATTCTACATCAGTTCGTCACATTGGAAGTTCAAAAATCAATCTTTCCATCAAATCGTGAACTGGCCTCGCTTTAATTTTGAAGTACTTTTGAATCGTCCATATTTTCTTACCACCCGTTCAAGACTTTTTTTAACTGACAAGAGAACGGGCGCAAGAAACTTATCAGCTTTTCCAGCAATAGGTAACGATATTTACAAACTTAAATATATCGTTACTAGATAATTACAACAGGGTGACAGGATTATTGGCAACAAAGTACTTATAGTAGTAAGTTATGTGTTACATCATTTCCACGCATTTTGATCTTTGAGATAATCGTCTACTTTATAATAACCTTTACCCATGAGCATCTTTTAGTATGGTTTTTAAATTCATGTAAAGGAAGATCAATCACTTGTTGTGGAACTTTATTAATAAAGGCTATGCCTTCCCCATAAATGAAACTCTAGTTTTTGAAAGCCTAAGCCTAATTACGACGGTTAAAATAAATAAAATGAAATAAGCAATTACCGATATGATGAGATAACGCTGCCTCGCGTCGCTCCCACTAGCGACTCGGTAGCATAATTGGCCAGTGCATTGGGCCGGAATCCCAAAGGTGCGGGTTCGAGTACCGTCTGAGGTGTTACGGGTGAGTCGATTTTTTGGGTTCCGTACCAAAATGGTAAAAAAGGAACCCTTATGGTGTGACTCAGTCTGTCTGTCTGTCTGTCACAGCTGGATATCTCGAGAACTACTAATGGTATTAACTTGAAATTTAGAATAGTTTGAGATGACATTTGCCCAACTATTTTGCAAATAAGAAATAAATAAAAAAATAAATATCTTTTTTACAACAGGGACTGAAAAGGGGTCTTAAAAATTTTAAGTGGGACTACTAGGGAATGTGGGGTATCATGTGAAAGAACGTCGTTTGCACGTTTTTAATCATTTTTTCTTTTTGTTTTAGGCCGCATTGTTTTTGATTTATAATGAAAAATGTAAAAAAAATACCGTTCCCCCCTTATCTCCGAAGTTTGCAGAGAGAAAAATCTGAAATAATTCTATGTGATAGCAGTTTATATAAAGATTACAGGAAAAATAAAACGATGTCTCAATCAATATAGCACACTTTTTTAGAAATTAACATTTTTTTTTTTAAAAGTTAACATTAGTTCAACTATCGGTCAAGAGATGGCGCTGACCAAAAACTGTAATACTCATTTTATTATTCTACTCTGCAGTGTGGTTAAATGGTGCAATTATGATGGTACGGAACCCTCGGTGCGCGAGTCCGACTCGCTCTTGACCGGTTTTTTCTAATATATTAACTATCTTAACTACCGATAGGTTCCGTCGTCGGATAGGTAACCAAAAATTTATTCTCTCAAGCTTCTTTGACGATAGGTACTGTGGAGATCGTCTATGTTTCCGTACTGCGAGCAGGGGGTCTATTACGAAAAGTTTAATGCGATACATTGCATCAGGTTACCTATCTTAAGATCGAATTTTGTGTTGGTCGAATTTCATTTTACCGACAACTTTTCGACTATTTTCGTTTCGCATTTTTTTACTTCGTCGAAATCACGTTTCCCACTGTATGAGTTGCCCTAATATTAATTCGATTTTTTTCGTTACTCCGACGTCTCATTTGACCGAAAAACTTTTTACCGAGGTAATGCTCGGTCGAAAAAACGTTTTGTCAAAGTATTATATGCCTGAATATTCATTATTCCACTGATTTATTTGCCATAATTTCAGTTCACCAAACGCTTTAAAAACTAGTAGCACACTATTTCCGATTCCTAATCTTCGTAGCGAGTCGTATTTTTTCTAGTATAATATTTAATATTCTAATGTTATTGGTTGATTTCCAAAATCATTTTAAACTGGAATCGGATAAATTTTCGTGATGTTCTGAAAATTTATTATTTATTAATTTAAATTATTTTCTGTTTGACTCAATAAATATGCATGCAAAATAACTACCAACACTCGATTCTAGGTTAACTAATATTTTCCAAAATTTTATACGCATGCAACATGCAAGCAGGCATGCAGCATGCAAGCAGGCATGCAGCATGCAAGCAGGCATTCAGCATGCAAGCAGGAATGCAGCATGCAAGCAGGCATTCAGCATGCAAGCAGACATGCAGCATGCAAGCAAGCATGCAGCATGCAAGCAGGCATGCAGCATGCAAGCAAGCATGCAGCATGCAAATAGGCATGCAGCATGCAAGCAAGCATGCTGCATGCATGAAAGCATTTTGGAGCTCCGCTCGCTTCGCTCGCTCCGCTGCGAGTGGTCAAAACACTAACCTAACCTAACCTACTGGTAGGTGCATTAAAAGTTTTTCTTTATAGCCCCCTGCACCCCCCGGCAAGCATTTTGCAAGCAAGCACCCAACATGCAAAAAACAAGCAAGCATGCGTGCAAGCATGCATCAAAGCGAGCAAGCAAACAAGCAAGCACGGAACATGCATTCAAGCATTATTAAGCTCCACCCGCTTTGCTCGCTCTGCTACGAGTGGTCAAAACACTGACCTAACCTAACCCACCAATGTCAAAGGTAAAGTAAAAGTAAAAAATATCTTTATTCAAATAAACTTGCGGCCAAATGATATTCGGTAAAATGTTGTTCTGGTGAAGTGAAAGTATGGCAAATAAGTTATCTGGCAAATGAAAAAAAGCTAAAAGAGACTTCGGCCAATAGTAAAAAGTTATTTTAAAAATCGGTGAAACGTAGTTCGGTAAAATGAGACATATGCCAAATGATATTTCGATGATTTAAAAATATGGCAAACAAAACATATAGCAACAAAGACGTCGGTCAACAGTTTTCGGTCAAATGAAATTAGGACAAGTAAATTTCGGACATGTGATCGGTTACCATTGCATCACATTACATTTTCCAATATTTTTTTTACCTATGACCATTTCTCTAATCCTTGCAGTACCTAATTAAATAATTAACAAATATTATAGAGAAGAGAGAATAATTAAATCGAAATAATGCAATTAGGTACTTTTAAATATACTTTAATGGCATGTGTTCTGTAGTATGCTAAAATTGTGTACATACATACGTATTATATGTAAAGGAGGCGAAACAAATATTGGATACGTGCCCAATACTGGATACATCAATTTCTAGAAAAGTAACCATTGCCATCTATTGTAACAGTCTAAAACTACTTCTTCAATGTTTAATCTCAATGCTTTCACCGACAACAGCGCCACTGTCAAAATTCAAAGTGTGTTTTTCGTTTGTCGAACTAATTTTGATGTAGTGTTGCAAAGTGTGTTAAACAACGAAAAGTGCATTTATTTGTTGTTATAGGGACATGTTTTAACTAGGCGTACAGTTATTGTGACGTAATTGACGCTTTTTCTTTATAATTTTGGTAGATAAAGACTTCGAGAACAGTTTTCATAAATGTAGGTACTTAACTCAATACTGGATACCGTGCTACCCCTAATACTGGTTATCCAGTATTGGGATACATATAAATTAGTATGTATTTGTACATTGATATTTACTTACAACTTAACGATGGACTTATGAAGTTTGTGCTGGGCTAGATCCAGATGTAATATACTATGTTTGTGAACACGTCAAACGGGTTTATATTAATTATTTGTAGTGTGTCTGTGTATTCCTTATACTGGATATCCCATATTGAGTGTTATGTACCCAATATTGGATATCCAATATTAAGAACACCTACTGTCCAATATAGGGTACATAAAATTATTCTGTTGATTTTTGACATTTTTAAGGAAAAAAATATTTTTACCGATTTTGAGTGGAGCTAGAAGTTTATTTCTTTTTGTGATGCTAAGACGATTAGAAACTTATCTCTATGAGTGTAACAAACAAGTGTTATATATAAACTACGTTGGTTTTTTTTCCGGTTTTCAAAAAGTATCCAGTATTAGGTACGTCTCCCTTATATCATCATAAAATTCCGAAAACTGTACTAATTGCAAATTATGCAGTTGCAAATACACTGCAATGCAATTAACTCAGCTTTCGATTGCCAACTCTGTCGAAAAAACAAAACAATGAAAAAAATTGCATTTGCTGGGTGTTGCCAGTTTATATCACAACGACGTCAAATGAGCTTTTTCACGTTATAAATGCATTTTGTATACCATTCCAGTAGAATAGCAACAATACTAACTAGTATCTGTGTTTGATAAGAAGTTAATTTAAAACAAAATTTAATAACATCATCAAAAGGCGATCGTTATTTTTTCATACCACCATGTTATTTGCAAAGAAAATTATTATTATTATTAACGAATTTCAAATATCGTAAACTACGTTCAAATAGGCAATCTTACCACCTTATGGCTATGTTCAGTATTCTCGTAAAGTTGAATGTGTGTGAAAATAACGAACCTATATTATGTGGGTTAACGGTATACTTTAAATCCCGGCGCTTACAGAAAACAAAATTCTCTAGATGTTCCTGAAATTTTGTTTTTATTAAATTCCGCGAGCAATCAGCTTTATTCTTCTATTGATTAAGCTTATTGGAGCTCGATGGCGCAGCGGTTTAGCATCTGACTCAGCGATTACGAAGGTTAAGCAACTTTCGCAAGGGTCGGTCATGGGATGGGTGACCAAAAGTTTATTATCTCGAGCTCCTCCGTGCTTC
Source organism: Agriphila geniculea (assembly GCA_943789525.1). Lineage (NCBI taxonomy): Eukaryota > Metazoa > Arthropoda > Insecta > Lepidoptera > Crambidae > Agriphila > Agriphila geniculea. The sequence goes on along the minus strand of OX038890.1, from coordinate 11,135,538 downwards.
GGAAGGCACGTTAAGCCGTTGGTTTCGGGTGCATTTGCAGTCGCTAACACCCATCAATCCACATTGGGCCCGCGTGGTAGGTTATGGCCCATCATCCTTATCCACCCTTAAGGAAGGCCTGTGCCCCAGCAGTGGAAACGTTAAAAATAGCTGATGGTCATTGGTCAATTGTTATTCTGATTATGCGGTATCTACACAGGTCAACATAGCAGGTGACTTTTGGCAGGCGATTTTAGTAAATTAGGGCTATTTATAGACAATCGCTTGTAAAATCTAAGCGCCATTTCTTTGAAATTAGGTTTGTGGTAAGTTTTTACAAGCAATTGTCGATTGAAAACTCCTAATTGATTAAAATCGCCTGCCAAGTTGTCTGTCAAGTCAACTCGAGTAAATACTAACATTACTTCACTGTTATGATTACTTTTATTATCTATTCAACTTTGCTCTTCAAGATGTTTTAACATGAAATTGACGTTAACTATTTACTTTTAAATCCAAACGCCATGTATGAAGTTTTATTCATTCGGTTAACAGAAACTCCTAAGGAACCCCGTTATATCAGCTGGATCCATTCATCGCCACTAATTTCAAAAGCTAGACGCTAACCGTAAATTGAATTGAAACTTAAAGTATAAGCTCCTACATTATTATTCTTAGTGGAAGAGAAAAGAGAGGGAGTGCAAAACAATCGTACAGAGACTTTTGTTTATCAAGTTTACGAAATAATGAATATTCACCTCGACATAATTGTTGGTTTTCCTGAAGAGTATTATCCAAAAAGATTTTCTCGACCCCGCTGTGACTTTATAAGAAATATAGTTTGCAGGTATGTAACTATAGTTATTTGTTATACAAGTGACCAAAATCAATTTGAGGCAGAACAAAATTTTGGTCTCGTGTAAAACATACAACTTTTCACCTCTAGCAGCGAGAAAAATTTTACGCGTTTCCTGGTAAAAAGCTAAATTTCAGCATAAGAAATTTGTTCACTCAATTCTTTTGGAGTAAGACAACTATCTTCATCGTTGGACGCACTCATTTTTTGTAATTTATCACAAAAATAGTTCGATCAAACCTATGCTGAAATTTTTTATTCATAAAGTAGATTCCCGCCGTTTTGTTTTACATTAATATGTTGTGTTTTTCTCTTATTCATTAATATCCCGTCTTATTTATTTATAATCATAATATAACACGTTAATTTGTTAATATATTTCATTAATTTTTCTTATTTTATATTTATTTCATACATGCAACCTCATTTCGTCCATACTCTTTATTTCGAATTATCAACCTTCTTTTTGAACAATCGTTATTTAAAACTCCTTGGTATATCCGTGCATTTTATTTTTTTACTTTTTAATCCATGTATGACACCATAAAGCACTTTATCTATCCTTTTCTAACATATCAATTTTACAAGTCTCATCCTTGTTACTTTATTTCTTTTTTCTTTATTATTTTAAAAGTTGGTATTAGAAATTAAAAAAGCACTTTGCCTCACGCTCGCAGCAAAAATCGATTTTTGCTGCGAGTTTTTACGCGCCAAAGCGCCCTTTTCGTTAAATGACTAAAAACACAGCGTAGCTGTTACTTTTTTGTTGGATTTACATACACAATCAAATTATACATTAAGCAAAAAGTAAAGAAATTATGTAATTAGCAATTTTGCTAGAGCAACCAAATTAATTTATATTTTGGTCAGTAGAGTAAAATAATAGTTAGTGAAAATTAGTTGGATTCATTTACAAAATGACAGCTAGCCATTTAATGTAACGATCAAAAGAAGAAAGACCGCTATTGCAAATTATTTCAATTTGGTTTGTCATACTATGTAGCTCCCTTTATTTTTCTGAACTAGACATTTTAAGATCTAGACGTTTTGCTGGCCGGCACGTAACTTGGCAAGATAAAAACGAGACAAAAGATGCGCAGTAGCTACAGACACTAAATAAGGCGCATGTTTTGTCTCATCTTTGTCTTGCCAAGTTATATACAACTATACTAGACGTTTAACGTTCATGTCTAAATAGACATGAACGTTAAACGTTAGTCTTGATATTAAAACGCCATAGTTACTAAGTAGTAACTATGGCGTTTTAATATCGAGACTTTTGGGCGATATTGTCATTTTACAACGTGGGTATTCTGTTAGTGACTCAATAATCTCCATAAAGTGTCTCGAAATGATACGTACTGTCAATTTTATCTCTGTTTATTTTCTGACACCTACAATACCGATATCGGCATTGGAATTACAATCCAATTTGTATCGATAGGGATAATGAGTCGACTTCAACAAATTCGGGGAGAAGTTTTTATTGGCTCAATGTTACTGTAGTCTCGACATCTGTAATATAATACTTACTGAGCAACCTTTTCCTGTTATAATGGGGTCGGATTTGCAGTAAAATTGGGAGCAAATGACAGATTATTTACTATTTTCGTTTATGCTAAATTAAAAGTTAGGTATGGTAAAGATGAAGTATTTGATTTTCCTTGAAGAAGTGAAATTTTGTTGGCTGTTAGTGAAAGGGTTAATAATGATTTTTTACTTGCTAGCAAAATAGTTAAATAATTCAAAAAGCTAATAAAACTTCGTGAAAACATTGTAAAAATAACAAGATTAAATAATTTTATACAGTTTAAAGCCATTTTAGCGCGTTTTAATCAACAGCAAATGTTTATTTAGATTCTTGCAAACTTATTATTATTACACTCGATACATATCCAAGTTAAAGTTTCGTATGAAACTCGAACACCAAGAAACTTGGGTATATTATTCAAAACGTCACGCCAGGAAGCACTTTTAAGAAAAATATCCAGTTTGCAAAATGGCGAGCAAGAAGTACCTGAAACAGAGTTTTGCAACAAATTCAGCAAACTCTGTGGGGCGCGATTTTAACTTTCAAGATGCGAATTGAAGTGTCAGATCGGTTCGTCATAAGCCAGTATTGGCTTAGTTGTGAAGACTTATAAACAGGAAACTTAAAAATATACATATTTTATCGCATTAAATTTATTTAATGATTGAGTGAAAATAAATACTGCCTTTTCGATACTAAACTTAGCGCAATTTTTAACTACTGCACAAACCAGTACCTATCTGCAATTTGATTTCGGCATTTCAGAATCTTAGACTGCTCTTGGACTGGAAAGGACTCGGCATCAACATTAATGGCCAGTTCCTAACACACCTTCGTTTTGCCGATGATATAGTCCTTATGGCTGAGACCATGGAAGACCTGAACATAATGCTCGAAGATCTCCGTAGTGCTTCCCAAAAAGTGGGTCTTAAGATGAACATGGATAAGACGAAAATTATGTCAAATGGCCATGTTGTACCCTCTCCAGTTCATGTTGGGAACACTACTCTTGAAGTTGTTGACCACTACGTAAACCTAGGACAGGCAGTCCAGTTAGGTAAGTCCAACTTTGAGAAAGAGATCTCTCGTCGAATCCAACTCGGATGGGCAGCATTCGGGAAGCTTCGAAAAATCTTCGCGTCTGATTTACCTCAGTGTCTCAAGACGAAAGTCTATGAACAGTGTGTGTTGCCAGTGATGACTTACGGCAGTGAAACTGGGTCGCTAACTATGGGTCTCATAAGGAGGCTCAAGATCAGCCAACGTGCAATGGAGAGAGCCATGCTCGGCGTTTCCCTGCGTGATCGAATCAGAAACGAGGAGGTCCGCAGGAGAACTAAAGTAACCGACATCGCTCGAAGGATTGCTCAGCTGAAGTGGCAATGTGTAGGACACATAGCGAGAAGAACTGATGGCCGTTGGGGCGGAAAGGTTCTGGAATGGCGACCGCGCACCGGACGACGCTCCGTGGGTAGGCCCCCGACAAGGTGGACCGACGATCTGGTGAAGGTCGCGGGAAGCCACTGGATGCGGGCAGCGCAGGACCGATCGTCGTGGAGATCCTTAGGGGAGGCCTATACCCAGCAGTGGGTGTCGTGCGGCTGATATGATGATATCAGAATCATTGCTATACCCTTAGCACGAACAGCTATCGAAAAAAATGCACCTAAAAACATAGGATAGGGTAATTTTGTTTCGGGAAATTTGTACAGCGCCATCTACCGCCGAAAAGCAAAATGAAATTTTCCATAGATGATTACTCTATCGAGTACTTTTACAGACTTTTTTTCTCAATAGATGTTTATGTTAAGGGTACTGATCGACAATGATTGTCTACAACTTATTCATTTAGCTATTACTACTATATTCGTAATGGCTGTTGGACTGTAAATTGTGTTGGTTGTTTTACTTAAAGAAGACTTAATTTTGTTTTTAAAATAATTGGAATTGCATTCAAAGATTTTGAAAAAATCGCCTGCCTTAACCAGGAAGTGTACCCACCAAAAACGTTTTTTTTTACGATACCAATGAAAAGTTTTACTCATAAGGATTATTTTTTTCTTAAGTGACACAACATCTTAAACAAAAGGTAGACCATGAAATTTAACATTTAAATTCTAATTATTACGGATTGTATGAATTTGTATCGAATCTTAGGCGATTTCAAAAGATCTTTGAATGCAGAATTCCGTTTCTTTTCAAAAACAAAATGAAGTCTTCTTTTAGTAAAATTTCCTATCTTTAATATTTAAGGTACTTTCCCTCCATGTGGCAAAGTTTTGGGACAACATGTACGAGGGCGAGAAGAGGCTTTAAGGTTGAATACAATATTTTTTCATAATTAAATTTTCCTGTCTTAATTTAGAACTCTTTGCTGAGCTTATGCTGTTGCATTTTTTAAATTGGCGGGAAATGAAAAAAAAATGGAAGGATTTATGCAAGTGAGGTCGGGATATTCTTTTATAACGGAGAAAAACGAATTTTGCGTATTGATAAAATACTACTTTTTACGTGGTAAAACCATTAAGCAGACGGAGGATAAACCGAAAAAATATTATGGGGACTCTGCTCCATCTCATGGAATGGTTCATAAGTGGTTTACTGAATTTGGTTGTGGTCGTACCACCACAACTGTCGCCGACGGCCCAGGAAGGCCGATTTAGGTCACCACTGAAGATATTGTAAGCAAATCCACGACATTGTTATGGCAGACCGTCAAGTGAAGATACGCGAGATAGCTGATGCTATTCACATCTCTACCGAACGAATTTCTCATATTTTGCTCGATATTCTCGGCATGAAAAACCTTTTTGCAAGATGGGTGCCGCGTTTGCTGACAGTCGGCCAAAAACGAACTCGTGTAACAACTTCTAAACAATGCTAGGTTTGTATAACCGCAATCCAAGTGATTTTTTTCGTCGGTACGTAACACTTGACGAAACGTGGGTCCACCATATACGCCAAAAACGAAGCAACAGTCAAAACAGTGGACTTCTACCGGTGAACGTGCCACGGAGAAGGCAAAAACTGTTTATTCGGCTGGTAAAGAGACGGCCACTGTCTTTTAGGACAGCAAAGGTGTTATTTACATCGATTTTTTGGAGAAAGGCAAGACAATTACCGGAGCTTACCATGTTGCTTTGTTGGATAGATTAAATATAGAGCTGCTGAAGAAAAGACCGCATCTAGCAAAGAAAAAAGTTTTATTTCATCACGACAATGCTCCGGCCTACTCGTTGGCAACCGCAACATCAAAACTTGTGGAATTGCGATACGACCTATTGCCACACCCCCCGTTTTCACCAGATTTGGCCCCGTGTGACTTTTTCCTCTTCCCAAACATGAAGAAATGGCTTGGTGGATAAAGATTTTCATCCAATGAAGAAGTGATAGCTAAAACAGGAGCCTATTTTTCAGGGTTTGATAAAAACAATTTTTTGGATGGGTTGAAGAAGTTGGAACATCGTTGGTCGAAGTGTATAGAGCTGAAAGGAGATTATGTAGAAAAATAAAACAAAATATTCTTTAAAAAAATTTTTCTTCTTCACAAAGTCACGGACTTATTAAACCACCCTCGTATGCTAACCACTAAATCATTTAAAATGGACTGAACTTTAAAAAGCTAATGAAATCGTTTATTTTATCGCTCAGTTAATTTTCTACAGATGTTATCGACGCGAGGAGCGAACTTTTGTTACCGATAACCTCAGAATTAACGTTTTGAAAATATAAAGGAACCCATTACATTTAATTTGATGTGATCTGTATAACAACGTTATCAGTTGAAAACATGAAAATACCAGACGGTTTTTTATTGCTGTATGCAAATGTTTGCTTTCAGTACCTACCTGTAGCACGAACATGAAGAAAAACATGCTCATAGTAAAAAAATACTCGATTGATTAATTCTCAAATTTCATTCCGCTTTTCGACGGTAGATGGCACTGTACAAATTTACTATATAAAATTAATCGATTTTAATTAATCGATTTTTTGAAGTGAAAACTTCTTTAGCGGCGTTGTACACTTTTTTTGTAATGGGGAAAAAATTTTAAACTCGCGTCAGTCAGGGTCACGTGACCCTGATCGAAAATTCGTAAGACGGATGAAGCGTAGACAGCCGGCGGCGGAAGTATCCCCCTCTCTTTCTACGGGGCGTGGCAAAAATAGCGGCGCGTCATTTCAAGACGTAAACACTTGTGTCACCATAGCAACGCGCAAATTTTTTAATTCAATGTCTAAACTCTAGATTTTCTATCAAGCTATGGATAAGACTTTCGTACAATACTGTTCTGTATTCGTAAATTCAAATGCAGATTTAATTCGTAAGACGGCAATTCGTGCAAAATTATTCCCTAACCATTACAAAATATCAAAAATGCACAACGTTAATATTCAAGTTTTCACTTCTGCCGGCACTCCCGGAGTGCAAACCGATTTTTTTAACTCGCGTTTTTTTTCCTCGATATTAATGTACTTACTTTCAACGGGACCTACGGGTACAGAACTGTGAATCTGAAAAAAAATGATGTTCAATAGGTTCAAGAAAAAACTGGTCTGTGTATTATTTCATCACTTGCTAGGAACAAGTATACATAGAGAAATATGTGAAAACATATCTTGAGCAGGGACCGAAAAACCCCTTTATCTGATTATTCCTATTGTTAGGAAAACCATCTTAAAAGGCTTCCCAAATAATATGGCTTCCCAAATGATAGGGTTTCCCTATCGATAGTATATATTTGATTAAGCCTATTGTTAAGGAAACGGTATTAAAAGGCTTCCTAAATGATGGGGTTTCCCAAATGATAGGGTTCCATATCGAAAGTGTTTATTTGATTAAGCCTTTTGTTAGGGAAACCGTATTAAAAGGCTTCCCAAATGATAGGGTTTCCCTATCGATAGGATTTCCCTATCAATAGGGTTTCCGTATCGATAGGGTTTCCCTATCGATAGTGTTTATTTAATTGCCAATTGTTACGGAAAGCGTTTTTAGCTGATAGGGTTTCCGTATTGATAGGGTTTCCGTATCGAAAGGGTTTCCCTATCGATAGGGTTTCCGTTTTTGAAAACAAGTCTATGAAATACCCAATCAAAAACCCCTTTAAGGGTAAGCGGTTCCGGTCGTTGATCTTGCGTTTGGATTGGTCCTTAATATGCAGTGGTGAAAATCACGATATGAAATAGTAAAATTCTGTATAAAATATGCTATATTTAATATTGAAAACCAAAAAAAAATATTTTAGTTTTTAATGTTCACAATAGATACTAAATTATTATTTTAAGCTAAATTGAGTACTAGGAAAATATACAACTTGTCTCTAGCTATGCCCTACGTGTGTACATAGTTAATGACAAGTTTTTATTTTCTAAAACAATAGCTAATTGTCAACAGAATATCATCAAAATATAATTAGTTTGTTCAGAGTTTAACTCATAATTAATATATTATCGTCTCCTCTAATAATTATAATGTTTCGTGGCTATGTCCTAATGTGATCCCCAAAATAGATACCGGGTCGGAATTAACATGTCTAGCAGTAACAAACTGATGATAAGCCAACTACAAAAGGCAGCCATTATCATAATACGTATTCAGTCAGCCGGAACATTTGTCTTGCAAACTGTTCATGTGTATTGTATTGTAATATTCAATACACAGCAATTCTTTATTCACCCTTTGTTTATATGTCTTCTAGTCAACCGAAAATGTCAACCATTTACAATTTTTCATTATGTAAAGTTTCATATTCTTGAGGTAAAATGATATTATTAATCCATTCAAAATATCACCTACAACGATTTCTATTATATTCAAGTATTTCATTTTTTACATTAATTCATTATACAAAAAACGAGGCTTACACAGTAAGTATAGTTAATGGTTATACAAACAGTAGATAACTGACTATTTTGTTATAATACTGTCTTAAGAAAATGTTTAATTAAATAGTGCATAATGCTGCCTTCACTACGTGTATCGTTAATATGATAACGTGCTATCGCAGTATCGTGTTTAGTGATGTGAAGTCATTTTGTATTCACCATTCAAATTTTGAAGATATGTTCAGTCCATGAAATTGAACAACTTTCTCTAAGTAACACATGGCCAAATATGTAAAAAAAAGACTATCCATTCAAATCAAAGAGATCACGTGATCAATTTAGTATGGGATGACCAAAATTTTGTGGCGAAATTCGACACATGTTTCTTAAGTTGTTTAGTTTCATGGACTGGACACATCCTTGAAATTTGGATAATAAGTTCAAAATGACCCGATATGCTCTACACACATACGATGTGGGACGTCCTTACCTAGGCGATCCTACAAGCTGCCTATATTGTCCTCGTTCAAAGGAAAAAGAAATACATTGAAAAGGGATAATACAACTTAAGGGTATTCATTGAGCACCAAAGAAATCTCACCAATAAAAGTCTAAGATCTTGTCAAGAATACCAAACATCGCTACTACGTATTTAGAAGCGAGTTCAACCGCTGTAAAGCAAATGATATGCAAAGGATTAGCTCTCTCTGAAAGCTTCATAAAAACATTCGCAAAAACACCCTTCAAGGTGTTAAAACAGGCGAAAAACAAAAGAATATTCTACCCTCTTTAAAATATTCGGTGTGACACGCCCAACATTTTGGGACAGCCGTCTTTATTTTTCTCCAATATTAATGCCTCCGGGGTTCCGCTGTCGTAAATCATTTTGTTTCATCCTGTCACTTTGTCGATCTTAATGAGGTCGAGCCTGTATACGAAAAAAACTGAAGGTGTTACTTAAATATAGGCAAAGACTCGGCTTAAGGATCAGAAGGTTTGACAGGTCCTATGCTTAAAGAAGAAACGGTGATAAAAACGTTGTGTTATATTGGTGATCACATTTTTCGTAACGCATTCAGAATTATTCGTACCTATAAGAAAGATAAATATAACCAGAAAGGGAAAGGTACGCTTGTTTGTCGATTGTTTAAGAAAACAACCATCGGTATTTATGATGGTGAAGACTACTAAAAATCTAAAATAATTGTTAGATATTATGACGTACCAAAAATGGATAGTAATTATTAGATATGTCTGTTATAGTCAAACGCCGCAGTCCAGGCGCTCCTAGGATTGCTGAGTTAAACCTCAGGTTTGACAAGAAGGCTTAGTCAAAGTCCAAAACTAATAGCGTGTTTCGGCCTAAGACTAGCCAAACCTAGGAGAGACTAACTTAAACAGTCAAACACCGAAACGCAATTCGATCAAATCGGGGTTTGACCAGTCAGACTTAAATTAGGTACAAAATAATTATGTTTCTTTGTATTTAAAAGTATGAAAAACACATTCTTTAGAGTAATAATTAAATTAAATTAATAATCTTCCTGCGAAACAAAGATTTCTGTAGTCTGTTAAAAAATAACCACAAAATTTTGTGGTTTTATCGTCTTAAATCGTCTTAAATTTCTAACCTATCACGTGGTTTTATCGTCTTAAATTTCTAACCTATCACGTGTTGGTTTTATTGTCTTAAATTTCTAACCTATCACGTGACCTACAGGAGTAAGGCAGCTTTGACTTATTGAGTTTCGGGGTTTAACTATCCAAGTTGGTCTCTCCTAGGTTTGCCCATAAATTCGTTAGTCAAAGCCCTAAACACGCTTTAGTTTTGGACTTTGACTAAGCCTTCTTGCCAAACCGAAGGTTTGACTACGCTAACCTAGGAGCGCCTGGACTTCGGGGTTTGACTATAACATGTCGACTGAATTCGTTAAATTTACGATCGCTATCTATGTCGAGTTTACAGGCCTTTAGAATAAATAAAAAAATCGGGTTGCATTCCGGGAGTGCCGGCAGAAGTGAAAACTTGAATATTAACGTTGTGCATTTTTTATATTTTGGAATGGTTAGGGAATAATTTTGCACGAATCGCCGTCTTACGAATTTACTCTGCATTTGAATTTACGAATACAGAACAGTATTGTACGAAGGTCTTATCCATAGCTTGACAGAAAATCAAGAGTTTTGACATTGAATCAAAAAATTAGCGCGTTGCTGTGGTGACACAAGTGTTTATGTCTTGAAATGACGCGCCGCCATTTTCGCCGCGCCCCGTAAAAAGAGAGGGGGATATTTCCGCCGCCGGCTGTCTACGCTACATCCGTCTTACGAATTTTTGATCAGGGTCACGTGACCCTGACTGACGCGAGTTTAACATTTTTTCCCCATTACAAAAAAAAGTGTACAATGCCGCTAAAGAAGTTTTCACTTCAAAAATAAATAGTTCCTCTATAGTACTTATAGACTTATTATGGTGCGTATAGACTTGAGCTTTTCTGACCGATTCTTCACAGTCAGAATATAAACTATACACTAGTTTTCCGAGTCAGGGTACTGAATTAACCTTGATGGTCTTGGAATACATTAAAAAGTGACTAAATTGGTATGACACATTCGCGACATGAAGACTATATGTAATAATAAAAATAATAATAAAAACACTTTATAGCACATTAAGACACAACATATTACAAAGAAAAACAACAAACAGAGAAAGCTCACAAAAAGGCTGCCTTATTGCTAAATAGCAATTTCTTCCAGGCAACCTTAAGTAACAGAGTGAGGGAAGAAGAGGACAGTGGGGAGTAGGTGCAAGTATGGGGAGGAGAACAGATATAGATATGCAAGAATATATAGAAAGAAATGAAGTTTTGTAGATTATAAAGTGATAATAGAGAGGTCATAATCGTAACAAAGTAGGTCAGATTATAAATGGCAAAGTACCTACCATACTTTGCCTTTCATAAAATGACTTTTAAATACAACGTGTTAAAAAATAATCCCTAATGCGAATATGGTAGATAGGGGCCATTAAACTTAACAACTTTTAGTATGGGACCAACAAAAAATAATAACAAAAATATCAAAATGTATGGAACCGCAGATTTTTTTTCGCGATTTCAGTGTTGGTCCCATAGTAAAAGTTGTTCAGTTTGATGGTCCCTATCTACCATATTTGGTATTAGGGGTTATTTTGTAACAAGTTGGGTACAGACTTAACAATAAGCTACTTGTTTTATTTGAAAGCTAAATTGAAGATTTACACCACAATCAAATCAAAATCCGTTACAAAAATTTAACGTCGTTATACGGTTCTCAGATTACTTTCTGCAAAAAAAGATACTTCCGTCGATTAAATGCCGTGTCATAGCCTTTTTATGATTATTTTTATTCAGCACAGCAATCTTATGGCCGAGCCGTTTCAACTTTATTTTCTTCTTTTATTCTTACAATCTGTGCTGGGGGACAGGGAATAACTGCCATTGTGTTTTATAACTGCGACAGCATTCTGAAACAATTAAAACTTTGGACTTTGTGGATTTCATAATGAATTGTTTTCAAGACGGTAAAGTATAAGTGAGGATAAAACATTGCTAAGTTGCAATTAGAAAGATCTGACTAATAGGTATCTTTTATTAGGGAATGAGATGAAAAGAGAAAAGAGGGGTAAATACGGTTAATGATTTTAGGGTTCCGTTTCCAAAGGGTAAAAACGGGACCCTATTACTAAGACTCCGCTGTCCGTCTGTCTGTCTGTCTGTCTGTCTGTCTGTCTGTCACCAGGCTGTATCTCATGAACCATGATAGCTAGAAAGTTGAAATTTTCACAGAAGATGCATTTCTGTTGCCGCTATAACAACAAATACTAAAATCAGAATAAAATTAATATTTAAGGGGGGCTCCCATACAACAAACGTGATTTTTTTGTCATTTTTTGCTCGATATTAATAACGACAACAGGTAGACAGTTGAAATTTTCACAGATGATGTATTTTTATTGCCTCTATAACAATAAATACTAAAAACAGGATAAAATTAATATTTAAGGGGTGCTCCCATACAACAAACGTGTTTTTTTTGCCGTTTTTCGGTACGGAACCCTTCGTACGCGAGTCCGACTCGCACTTGGCCGGTTTTTTTATTTTAGGTATTTCGCCTGAATTTTTTTTTAGAAAAGTAAGATTATCACAATGTCAAATAACAGTGAAAGCCATTGGATAGTATTTCATAATTATTTTAAACTAGCGGCCACCCGCGGTTTCACCCGCGTGGTTCCCGTTCCCGTAGGAATATCGGAAAAAAAAGGATTTTATGTTTTAATCCAGGCTATCTACTATTTGTGTGCCAAATTTCAACCAAATCTGTTCTGTAGTTTTTGCGTGATTGAGGAACAAACATCCAAACATCTAAACATCCAAACCCACAAACTTTCACATTTATAATATTAGTAGGATTGATTAAATTCTTAAGCACTTCATTATTGTAATATCTCTGTATGTAGGTATACTTACACTTAGTTACAAATAAACATTTGATTTGAAAAAATAAAGGTAAAGATTAAAAAATATAGCTGCTCGATTCTTTGCAGGCAGTAAATAAAAGAAATACAATTTAGTGTTTTCAGATATTTCTGAAAATAGAGATAGAGAAATTAATAGTAGTAAATGACGTCGGTAAATTCCTTTTTTTATTCATATCCATCTAATGCATCGAGAGTGTTCCGCGTTGAAATATTAGCCTAACCAAAACTTGATAGCACCAAATGTAAGCACATTTTTATAAATTATGATACTTCATCGTGGAGATCTGCTACTTCAGCCATTAAGTACATGTATTTTGTGTATGTTAGTATTTACATACTTTCTAAGAAAACTTTTCTTTTAACGAATGTGTTAGTTCAAAACAGCTTTTCTAATAATGACGTGAAATAGCTATTAACATTACCGATCAATAGTAGCCTGACTGAAATTCGTCAAATACTGAAAGATTTTCTGGTATGATTCAGTTGACCAATTGACGATAACATTCAACGTTTCGTCACCTCACACAATGTTTGTATAGTTAGAATGTAAAATTGGTATTTTTATTCAAAATTCATGAAAAGCAGACATCTTATGCGATGTGCCCACATGCTCTAGGCCTGTATTTCTAGACCTTTAATAGCCAACTAGTGTGTGCTAATTAGGGAAGTATCACTAGCTTTAGCGATGTTAAATCCGCTATCAGCTATTATCAGCAGCTACACCTGCAGTACATTATTATATTTTTGAATTCCTAGGACCTTATCTCTATAATAAAGTAAATATTTTTTTTAAATATATATCATTTAAATGTACATAAACTTCTAAACTCAGTGGGTGAATAGTTAAAATCTTAATGTTACGGTGAAACTGAATTACTTTTGGAATCTTTGTTATTTTAATTCCATTTATGTTAATGTTAATACAAACACACCCACTCACTCACCTTTACTTCACACACCGTGAAAGGATTCATTTAACACTCAATTGTGATTTTGGCATAAGTTAATAATAGTCTTGCGTTGAACTATTGCATAAACATGATTCCAATCAAGAGCGCTGCACCTGAGATACATTTTTCATTGGTTTGCGGGCAGATGTTATTTGATAGTTATTAAGATGTATTATAGTTTTATAACAACATGTTATATGAAATTGTATTGTTTTGTTGCCAATAAACTTATTATTATTGTAAACTTATTTTGTTTTTCTCCAATTTTTGGTATTTAAGCATTTGTGGGACTATTATTATCATTATTATTATTAAATAATATATAAAATTACAAATTGGTAAATATCGGTATTAATAAAGTATTATTATTAAACACGTTTTTGTTAATATCTGTAGTACAAAATAGCAGTCGCGTTTGCCCCACTTACACAAATTAAAGAAAGTAAAGGCATGGGCTATTGGAATAGACAAATTATCCTTTTACTCTTGTCTTCCAGGGTTTTTGTTTGAGAATGCGGAGACTTTAGTGGGGGGAAATAAAAAGGGCGTTGATGATAGGGTTGCCAATAATTGTAAAATAATTATTATCTTCCCTAAATTTAATAAGTACTATAATATTAAGGTAAAAGAAAACTACTCAAACTATTAATAACAATTAAAGATATAGTGTGATTAAACTTTTGGGTAAAATGTGTATATGCTCATATTTACGAGAAGAACTTAATATGCTTCACATCACAACGTTTGCATAATTTACAGATTTAATTCAATATGCAAAGTATTGTCAAAAACATAAATAATTTATTTCGAAGTTCATGCTATATGTTATTGATCTTTCTGCTTCATGCGATCACATAAACTACTTATAAGATAGCAAAAATAAGTCTAAATGTTGAAAATATTAAAAAAGGAAACAGAATGAAAACCGCTATAAAAAACTAAACCTCGAGATAACTCTGGTTAAGCCTCAATTTATATAATAACGAACAACTTCATATTACGGTTTTTGAGCTGTTGTGGGGTGACTCTTGCAAATTGATGTTACTGTGTGAAAACAACAACAATTACGGGTACAAAACAACAAACTGGCTGAGGCAATTGGCTTTGGTTAAAAAATAAAAGGTATTTTTTTTATATTTTTTTACTACAGATTAGGCCAATTTAAGAAACTAATTTGAATATTTTAACATTTGGTCCCGTATTTATTTTTTTATAAATATATTTGTCGAGCGGATATGGTCAACCGGAATGACGTCATTAGTGGCATGAAAGTTTAAGAAGGAAAACCTTTGCCATCTACTTATAGAAAAAAACGGCCAAGTGTCATTACCTGTCATAATGACTTTATGGTTGTTTGTAAACAAATAAGTTATAGTTAATATTTCTTCTATTTTATTCATTTAATCCAGTTGTGACGGTTCTAACCTATTTTCTTTATTTGCCGCAATAATTTTTGAGGTGGTAAAATTATAATAAAAATGCTTACCAGTGGAAACTCGCTGAACAACTTTGTAAAAACTGACACGCCCAATTTACCCAAATTGCGAAATGTATTGTATGTATTGTGTCTATTTTGGATGTAGGCTACATGGATGAAATTGTAACGATTGCTTGTGGACTGATAAATTTTCAGAATAACATAATAAACATTGTGAAAATATGTGCATACTTTATTTCTATTTACAAACATTTAATAGTAGGGATGTGGAAAAAATTACGAGATAAGTTCATCGATATTTTTCGGGCGATATTAAATACTCTGATATATCGATAGATGTTTTTACAATATTTTTTCCAAAACTTTTTTTTTGTAATTAAGGAAGGATTTTAATAGTCGACACTATTTTGTCACTGGAGCATTTTGATTTTTTCCAACTTTTGAGTCTTAAAAATCATCGTAAAATTCGTCAAATCGAGCCAAAATTTCGCGTAGGGGTTTATTTTGCTATTTTTTATGTTTTACAATACCTTAAAATTAGAATCCATTACTTAGTCATCATCCCGTTTCATCCCATTTTTTTCTGAGAAATATTACCTATATCGATATTTTTTCACTTCCACCTTCCACCATCCCTAATGCCAAGTTCATTGTCAAAATTGTCTTTGCACTTTTTTCTTTTTTTTATTATGGCTGGGGGATCTGTATGTGATGACGTCATATGAAGGTCATTTGAAGGTTAAAGCTTTTTATTGAATATTATAAATATCTTTAAAAATATAGACTTATTTATAAATTTAATTAGTAGACACTGTACCGAAAGCTTATTCCTCGAAATGGTTTTGAGATTTCCAGTCATGTTCAAAAAGTTATCAAAGCCAATTCAAGTTGCGGTAAAACTCGGACCAATAACAAGCACAGAACGGATAAAAACTTTTTTTTGTTCTACAAGTTTACGTATGAACCGAAATATTTCGGTACCAGTTGGTTTCCATGTGCATACCGTTATTTCTAGATATTTTTTTGAAGTAAAAGTAGAAAACCATGAACGTAGGATTTTGATGTCTACGGGTGTTCAGGACAACACTCAAGCGACCCTTGCCTATTTGGCGAACGCACTGCGTTGAAATAGGGCTTTGTGATGGTTCCTTTGTTTTACGTATTACGTATACCTGTGATGATTGGTAGTTGAGATGTAGTGCGTCCTCCACTGTGAGTCCTCATGGTTTATGAATGCGGTTAATTGTTATTCTATTCGAATGAATTGTTGAATAAATGATGAATGATTAAGTTCTCAAACTCTTTGGCTAATTGCGAAAATTCCTGCGTGTACTAATAGTGAAAATATTTGTAAAATATCTTTATGGATGGGAACGAAATTGTATTTATGATTTTTGGATGTTTTGATCGGGGTTTTTCAAATTATTCGATTTTTCTAATCTAATCTAATTTTTACGATCTAATCTTATATTTTATTACACATTTTAAAACTTATCTTTTCATCTTCCTCTTATATTTTGATGAAAACTAAGTTTACGGCATTATATATAGTTGGCATTCACTAAAATCATAATCTTTTTCTAATCAAACTACTTAAGTTCATAATATTTCCTGTATTAAAAATACTTTATGAACCCAAGTATTTTAATTAAAATCCCTTTTCATGAAATTCCTTTGTTATCCAATAACAAAGGTCTTGGATTTTCAAGTAAAGGCCTCTATCATTTTAGCTTATGTGGGCAGAGGCAGAAAATTCTTGTTAATCTTTTACCTATCAGAGAAACTGTTTTATTTTCTTCGTTACTACATTTTTACGGCACTGCTGTAATTTAACACTCATTTTCTTATAAAGTTAGTATTTTTGTTTACCTTATTTTCATTTTATGAGTAATACTTATTATTATTTTCTGATGGGAAAATAGGAAAATAATTTTGTTTACGAAACGGATTGGAATGAAATAAACAAAAAAACGCTTTTGGCAATCGAAGTCACAAGCCAAATACTTATTATATTAGTTATTATAATAGGAGTTAATTCAATTAATTCATAAATTAAATTGCAAGGATTAGTACAAATTGATGAAAGATTTGTTAGTTTCAAATGCAAATGTTTGTGCCAAATCAAAATTATGTGACTTGAAAAGATCATTGTGTATTTTTTGTAAAAATAAAACCTTAAATAAAAGGACGAATATTGAAGGTCTGACAACCCTACTATATCTTATTGTTGTAGGCGTAAAACAGAGCTAATGATGATTACGTTCACGTCTGTTTACTGTGAAGCCTCTGCGTTTGTCGCATTTTTTCGACTTAATCTTGATTCCACTGTAACAGCAATTTGTTTAAGTTGTATAATTTTCCGCTGTATAAAAGCTTTAGTGTTAATGAGGCAAATTGAGTCTTATCGCTTTCACATAAGGTCATGTGGACTACAACATCGTTAATGTTCTAATGACGTGCGGAGTATATTGCCATTATTTTTTCCGTAAAGGAACCTTTTTTATTTTACCTTCTTCCATTTGGTCTGTTTACTGTTTGAACGTTATAATCATTTATGTTGATGATACAGGGTTCAGTCAGGTCGGGACGCTACATCTAAACTCAGAAGATCAAATACGTTACACAGATAGCTATTTATATCGATTGTTTTTAGTCAATAATATCTTTATTCAAATATGCTTTTAAAATAACTGCTTTTGAATCGTTTATCGGAAATGATAAATAAATGAACAAATACAGCATGGATTTATGATGACAGTTTTAATTTCGTTTTATTAATTACCGTTATTTTAGAATCCGTGTCATGTGAGTTTCGATTATTTTTTTAACAAAATATGTAAGTGTCGTGCGATGTTTTAAAATGGGTCAAAACGTTCTCGAACACTCTTTCAAGTGATAATAAGTTGCCATGCCATATGCTATAATCACATATAAATATTAATACAATCATCAACAACAAACATACCTACACGATACTATCTAATTATGTACCGAGTAAAAGCCCTTACATTTCCGACTTGGGAATCGGAATGGCCTTAACCTACACCTAGTTAATTAGAAAGGTGGTAATTGTACAACCTTCGAGCTTAATATACAGGACGTCCCATGGATATATACCTTATTGATTTTAAAAATAATTTAATTTCATTAAAAGATTTTTTGAACAATAGCTAGCCTGAACCGAGAATCGAACCCACCAAACGTGAAAAAAATCCCAGGATGTTTTTAACTGACTTCAAAAAAGGAGGAGGTTCTCAATTCGATTGTATGTTTTTTTTTACCGTTGTTCGCGCATATCTTCGTCATTTATAGATAGATTTTAAAATTCTTTTTTTGATTGATTGAGTTTTGTTGCGAGATGGTCCCATTAAATTTTTTTACAGATCGGTTCAGTAGTTTTCAAGTAATCCTGAAAATACTATGATTTTGCATTAACTATCTTGACGACTTTTTTATCGTGGTTCGCGCATATCTTCGTTATTTATGGACCGATTTTGATGATGCTTCCTTTGTTTGATTAAATTTTCTTGCAAAATGGTTCCACTTAAATTTTTTTCACATCGGTCCAGTAGTTTTCAAGTAATCCTGAAAATACTATGATTTTGCATCAATTACCTTGACGACTTTGTTATTTATGAACCGAATTAGCAGATTTTTTGTTGGAAAAGGGATACCTTAAGTGTAGTTCTTTTAATTTCATTGACATTAAACCTTGGACCACAAAGATATCCAAGGGAACTCCTCAAACTCAAATAGGATAGTAATTGTGATTGAGATATTGGTAGGCTTATGAAAATCCAAAACAAACCGAGCTATGGTCTGTATGCTACGTTCTGGACGATACTTGGACTAAGAAGACACAACTGAACTTCTTTGGAAATTGAGTTATAGGCATTTTGAAAACATATAAAGTTAAAGAATATTACACGCTTACGTACCACAAAAAAAATGAAAATAAAAAAAGCTTTAAAAAAACACCGCCTTCAAAAACCTAAAAATGAAAACAAAAACAGATTCAAAATTAAAAAGCACTAAAAATCAATAAATAATATTCAAGTCACTAATACGCATATCAATTTTAATAAAAACCGTCTAATGAAGTCGGGTGGGGCTTTTAGAATTAAAAAAAAGTTGTCCTCCAGCCCCACCCGACTTCAAAAGAAGGTTTTTATTAAAATTGATATGCGTATTAGTGATTTGAATATTATTTATTGCTTTTTAGTGCTTTTTAATTTTGAATCTGTTTTTGTTTTTATTTTTAGGTTTTTTTCATCGTAAAGACCGATTGAATGAATTTATTATGAGTATCATTTTCTGACTTAATATTATAGGATCTTAAGGCTGTAGAGTCGCATCACGTTCCATTTTTAAATTTTCAATACAAATGATCAAAACAACTCTGCGCGAGCCGTAATGAGGGCGAACTTTGAAAATTCGTATTAAGTAATTAAATAGATATAAGTATATACAAAACACGTAATACATTAGACAAATGCCTCATTATTCCTAAGAAAAATTAAAAATTACTTTAGATTCTGTAAATACCAGTAAAAATATGCCAAAGTGATTTGAACATTTTTGAATATTTTATTTATCTGTGATTAAAAGCATTTTTTTTTTCATTTTCTCTCTGTATGGAACTCCTTGACAATACAAATAATAAGTGAAAAAATAAATATGAGTCGTATTCTTATTTGTTACAGCTGAAGCGTTTTTGAAATATAGCTCTGACAAGCAAATTTGAAATTCCACTTGAACAGATTGTGTTCGTTTTAAAATACCTGACAATTTATTATGTTTTTCTTTCTATACGGCACTAATTTAAGAATTATGCTTCCTTAAACTAAAGTTTACATCAATAATAATGCTTTCATTCTTTAGATAACTTCATTGGAAAAACACTAATTTCGTTGAAATGGAAATATACAGCCTCAAAGAAAAGGAAGATGATGATTTTTTTTATTGACCATGACCATCAGCCATTTTTGATGTCCCCACTGCTGGGGCACAGGCCTTCCTTATGGGTGGATTAGGAGAATGGGCCATAAACCACCACGCGGGCCCAATGCGGATTGGTGGGTGTTAACGTCTGCAAATACAGCTAGGACCGACGGCTTAATGTACCTTCCGAAGCACGGAGAAGCTCGAGATAATAAATATTTGATCACCCATCCCATGACCGTCCCTTGCGAAAGTTGCTTAACCTCCACAATCATTAAATCTGGGCCAGGCGCTAAACCACTGCGCCATAGAGCTCCTCTAGATTTTTTTTATAATTAACTGCAAATCATTTTATTACGCCATTAAAATTATTTTTAAAATAAAAGTGAAGTCTTCTTTCAGTAAAATTTCCTATCTACAACATTAATGAGGTAAACTTATTTTCCTCCATGGGGCATAGCCGTGGGACACCATGTATACAGGTGTATCGTAATAATTCGGGTGATGTAAACTGGGTGTGTACGTATTACCGCACGCGATCTGAGAATGTGAATTGACACAATGCGTAATATTTTTTGACAGTATACCAGCTCAGTTATTATGCTGTAATAAAGGGGAGAGGTAAATTATTGGGTAACATTCGAATTCTTTTTTCAATGGTGACTTTTGAAGTAGAGGTTTTCGTAGAACAGTATATTTCACGTTTAATGAAATTTTATTTTCTGTTATTATACTACATATTTGAATTAAAGTTACACCAATTTTGTACACTTAATTAGTTTTTTTTATTTTTAAACATCGAACTTTGCCTTATTTACTACATTAAAAGCATTTAAATTGTGTTTATAAGGTAGCTTTAATAAACATTACAAATTAAGTTTATATAACGTAAACTTAAATACCTAACGTATCTTTAAAATCTCAAGCAAATTAATCATTTTCGCAATAAAAAAATTGAACTGTCAATTTCACCGAAATTATCTTGAGACGTAAAAAGTTGCCGTAAAAAAGGAATAGGCAATGGAATGGAGGCACCCAATTATTTTACGTCCACAAAAGTAATTGAGCCGACAATCGGGTTAGATTGAAACGTTTTATTTAACTGATTCGGGGATCGTTCTAAGCTTTGGGGAGTGATGTCTTGGAAGAGCGATGAAACCACTAAATCACGGGACTTCAAAGTGGGTGGAATATAGAATAGGTAGAGGTATGGACGTTTTGAATGGGAACTCATTTCTATACACTTGATTTCCGCTCTTATTATTTTATTTTACTTTTTGATTTATAACTATGTAAATTAGAAAAACATGTTTAATCCTGAGGCTTACTGTGTCTGATAAATCGTATTGGTGCCCACGACACAAAAGTGCATTCTAGTGTGGAAACCAAAGATAAGCAAACCTAAGAAAATCTCACAACAACGGGGTTACCCCTCTGTAATTGTCTGATACTATTGCATATTCTATTCTGTATTTCTGTGTACCCTGTTTTGTTGAATAAATATTTTTGTATTTTGATGGCAGTAGGGGCGGAAAGGTTCTGGAATGATGACCGCGCACCGAAAGATGCTCCGTGGTCTACCTTATCGGGGCCCTATCCCCAACGAGGTGGACCATGGTCGATCTGGTGAAGGTCGCGGGAGGACGCTGGGTGCGGGCAGCGCAGGACCGAACGTTATGAAGATCCTTGGAGGAGGCCTATACCCAGCAGCGGGTATCGTGCGGCTGATATTATGATGTAATTAGGAACTCAGGTTTAGGAATTCTTAATTTTACTAGCTGTGGGCTTTGGGAATATAATATTTCTTAGTAAAAAGCATAATACCTACTGACAATACCATTTGAAATATCAACATATTCATCCTTACTTTCTTTCATCAAGGGTAGGTGCTAACCATAAATATAATATATCATACTGATAATATATTTAGGTAGAGAATTTACGGGACTGGTATAAGCATGGTAGAAACTTTTTAAGTATACTTATTTTTTGTTAACGATCACTTGGAAGCCATTAGTCTGTAGATTGATTTTCTTGCGTGTAATATCTTAGAAGTTATTTATTTTCTCCGTAGATTACTAGTTTTCTTAGTTGGTTTAAGTTGAGGTAAAGGACTTAGTAAGCTGCAAAGAAGAAAAGCATTATTCTAAAAGTCGATGAAACCAAATAAAGCAAAATAGATTTCGTTATTGCGTTTATTTACGTTTTGCGTTTCTAATTTCATGCATGTGAGTAATGAGTATGTGTTATTTAATAAACAATTTTCTTTAATTATTTAATGGTAGCATTTAATTAAATTATATTAAAACTCAGTATAACTAATATTAATAACTTTAAGTACCTATCTTTCCAAGAACACAACCCTTTACTTTTGACTCATTAATTAAAACTTGACTTAGATAACTTAAATGTTCTATATTATAGTGATTAATTAAAGCTTAATCTAATATCAATTTGTCTGAAGCCACTAGTGGCTCCGTGAGCTGTAGACCTCGTGATAAAATAAAATAAAATGTCGCCATGAACTTTTCAAAACACACAGTAGGTACGTGAGTATTCGCACCTAGATGGTGCTTCTAATTATGATAATTTTTCAAAATGGGTGAATATAATTTTTATAAATTTGAAAAATTGGCTTAACTAAACAGTTATATATAATTATCGAACCTACTCACAGCCGGAAAGCTGGACTGAAATATGTGTTTTTTACATATCTCCGTCATTTAAATAAATTTCGAAAGTTTGCCTCGACAAAAAAAATCTATATATTTATCAAATCGGCTCACAAAATTTCACCGGGATCGGTTGAGAAATGCGACCTGTAGAGGAGAACAGACAGCGCCGGAAATCCGGACTGAAATATGACTTTTTTACATTATCTCCGCCATTTAAAAAAAAAAAAAAAACTGGCTTGACCAAAAAATTTCGTTCGTGCAAAGGTGATACGCGCGCACACGAATTTTGTTACTAACTAGTTATGCGACGCTGTTGCCTTTAGTACCTAAAAAAGCGAAGTTTCCTCTTCATATATAAATATTATTATCTTTAGTTGTTACTTTTTTTAATGTATAAAACACTCGTAGTTTTTATATTTAATAAATAGTTATTATAGGTTCAGCAACCGATCTTTTTTTGGATGACTGCCTGACTAAGCCTAAGCAAAGCAATGGTTAAAAACGTCATCATTTTAATAAATTTTTGCTTTTCACCATATTAATTTTTTTTATATAAATTAATTTAAATACGTCACTTTATAGTGTATCGAACGTAAAAAGCAAGATATCACACAAAGTGAGGGCCTCCCCGCGCGGGCAAGTTCCATTTCTGATAAATAAACTTAAAAGGGTAGGGTTGTCCCACAGGGGATCGAAGTTGTTCAAACTGGAGCGGTGAACAACCTTTTTAGATACGGCATACAAATTAAACTTGGAAGTATGGACGTATTACTTAATACTAAGATCCCACATTTCGTCTTTTGACGTGTAAACGCGTAGGCTTTTAATCCAAATATCCTTGCTTTGATCGTTCAATCGTGCGAATAGCCTGCCTGAATATGTATTTACGGTACAGACACTTTCGGTGCTCAGGCCTGTTTTAGCATACTAATGCTGTTTACTGAATTCGAACGTAGTTCGTGTAAGCTAAGGTCGTCTGTATGGAACGAAACCTGAATTAGGTAATGTCCTTTTTACTTAACATGTGTGGTATATAAGTGAAAAAACTGCATAATTATGTAGGGCTTGGTTAAAAGTAAACGCTCGCGCTCGCGTTAACCAGCGTGATCAGGGGTCCACCTGACAAGTTCACCTGGGTAGACTACTGTAACTATTACTTACTTTTAGTACACCTGGGTGAACTACGGAAACTTGTACTGACCTTTAGTACACCTGGGTGGACTAGGAAACGATAAGTTTTAATGTGAGAATTTAAGGCTCGGTTATGTGAATTGAAACATTTGTCTCTGTCTTTTTCTTTACGTGTAAAGAGTATGAAAAATAACCTCACTTCTGCACGTATTCGATGTTTTTCGTTTTTTATTCATCATTATCTATTATCTTTCTCGAATAAAGTTAATGGAGCTACTTCACAGTACGTACGTTAAAGTGTATTTTAATGTAGAATTCAATAGGTACGTCTCCGCTATTATTTACGCCAAAAATATGACTCTACGCAAGCGCTTTTTATGATATTCTGTTTTTTTACAATCATCTGTGAGGTTTATACGCAATTTAATAATTTAATACTAGAGAATATCTTAAGTTTGTCATATGTTTTTTTTGTGGCTTCATCTTTACGTTTTACGCTCTATTCACTGCAAAAAAGAGTCCTCTGAACTTGACTCCTACTTTCCGAGGTGTTACTATACCTGTCACCGACAATCTCGATCTCCTTGGCATAAAGTTGACTTCCGATCTCAACTTTGGTGACACAATCGAGTCGAAGGCTCCAACTGCGGCCAAAAAACTAGGCATCTTGAACAAGGTTCAGCAATATTTCACGCCCGGACAGCTTCTCTCTTTACAGAGCGCAAGTCCGGTTGTACATGGAATATTGCTGCCACCTGTGGGATGGGTCCGCAAAGTACCAGCTAGCCGCACTCGACTCGGTTGAACGCAATGCCAGAAAACTCATAGGGGATAGTGCGCTATTAAAACCAAGCTTCACAGTCTTTCCCACCGCCGCCGTGAAGTAGCTTGTCTGGCAGTGTTCTACAGACTATATTTCGGAGAGTGTGCTCTTGAGCTGCATAAGCTCATTCCGCCATCCCCGTTCTACCATCGGAAATCCAGACGCACGGCGGGGTTTCACCCCTATTTGGTTGACATTCCATGCATGCGCACGAAGCATTTTTCATCTTCCTTCTTAATGCGCATAGCCAAGGAGTGGAATTTCCTGCCTGCGTCTGTATTCCCGAAAGCATATAACCCAGCGATATTTAAAGCCCGAGTGAATACGCTTCTTCTGGGCAAGCCTCTTGCCCATCATCGGCCTCTTCTTAGTCTTATGGTTCTCGAATGTGGCCAAGAGTAAGCCCATTAAATGCAAGAAAAAAGTTTTCCCCGCAAACCATGTTTTCCTATCATGGACCCCTAAGGAGACTAAAATAATTGTTAAAAATATAAATAAAATACTAAAATCACTGACGAAATAATTAAGTTGGTGTAACGTAACATTTCCTTTAATTAATGTTAAAAATAACGCTTTAGAGTTCACTTTAAAGTAAGTAAGTAAGTGACATTAAGTTACGTACTGTATTTAGTATTATCATTCTTGTAGTTCGCAAACTCAGTAATTAATTGTGAGTCAGGAGTAGATGCTACAAATGAATGCTAGAAGAAAAATGCAACAGCGAACACCCATTGGTAGCACTTAAATTAAAAACCTACCGCATGTGCTCATTTCCGACTGGATGACATTTAAATTAATTTAATTAGAACCACAAGCTAATTAAAAGGACATTGGGACAGCAGGAGTGAGCGAGAACAAAACAGACCTATTAACACAGATAAAATAAAACCAATCAATACTTGTTTATATGGGGTTATGTAGGCGTTAAAAGAAGTTGGATTTTATCGTTTTAGTACTGACATGTAACTCATAGAATAATCCTATTACTTACTTACTCCGGTGGCTCACCGATCCAAAGTGTGTCTTGGCCTCCGATACTAGAGCTTGCCATCTATCTCGATCTTTTGCTGTTTCGCGCCAGTTTCCAGCATCGAGCTCACGTAGATCGGCCTCCACCACGTTTCTCCATCGGTAGCGGGGGCGTCCGACCGGACGTCGGCCAGTTGCTTGACCGAGAGGCTCTTTTGGCGCTCCTCTCCAATCCCATTCTTTCGACGTGTAGTGTAAGAAATAAAGCGATCTTTTGTATGGAGACCCCAACATTAAATCCTCAGTCGATGAAACTTTGCAGGGATGTTATATAATATGAACCAAAACCTATGTACAAATATCCAAAAACAAAACGATTTGGATTATTTAAAAAATATGTTTCATTTATGATACTTTATCATACTGTAAAGTTTCGTCTACTGAGGATTTACTGTGAGGGTCCACTACCTTTCTTTCCTACACTAGTGACCAAGCCATCGGAGTCTGTGTGCCTTCGTTTCTCCATAATGCTATTACATCAAATAATTGATAAAGAAAAATACTTAAGAATCGTCATTTATTTTCTGATATTCTTTTCTCTGACATCGTCAGCTGCTTATGTTTTATGTTTATCTACAAGATATTTCAATTGAATGTTGTAATTTCAGCCCATACTAGATATTATTTCAGTTACTTTGTCATATAACCATAAAATTAAACTTTGTATTTTTAATTAAAACTTTTACAAAATAAAACAACAACAAAGAAAACTTTTGTACTTGGACACATACTCTTTTGCAATATAAAGAACATAGATGAAACTTGACAATCAAATTCGTCAAAAAATGGTAGGAATAATAATTCTTATTCATAAAACAATGTCCAGCATAAATTATTTATAAAATAAATTCTTGCTCACATAACGATGTCCAGCATGTTTTTGACGAGTTCGATTGACAAGTTTTATTAATGCCTTTACCCTGCAAAAAAGAATCTGTCATATACAAAAGTTATATTGTTATCTTGTACCATAATTATTGTACACTTTTCTTTGACAGTTCATCATCCATACACCACACATACTTCTCGTGTACAATTTTGTACATATTCAGTGTCGATAATTTAATTACAACTAACGTAATTTGTGTACAATTCGTTAAATTGTGCAGTGCAAACTCAAGTCATGACAACTCTTAAGAGTTGTCAGAATTAATTTCAGCTTGGGCAAAATTACTTCCATGTCCGGATATCAGGTTGTGCTCGCATTTCTCAAACGATTCTCAAATTTTGTGAGTGGCTTAATTAATCAAGGTTTATAGATTTTTCGACGATTCAGTTTTTCGAAATTTCAAAAAATGGCGGAGATATTATGAAGCTTGAAAACGTAATAGTAAGACATTATTTATCCTTTTTATTTTTATTTATAGTTTTAAGCTATGCAAAAACAGACTCCTGGGTGCCTATTGCGAAAATAACGTACGCAATTGCGTAACGCAATCACTTGGCCACGATAATCGTCCGCAGTTCGTTGGTTGTAGTTATATCAAACATTTTGAATTTGGCTATCGTAGTTTAAGGACTACTAAACGAATGATGTCGGATACGCTAGAGAGAAACTGTCAAACTCACGCAATCTCTTCGCAATATCGCATACGAAAGTGATTTGTGATAGGAAACAAACAAAACGAAGCACGGACGCAGCTGCGTGTATCGCATTAAACTTTTCGTAATAGACCCCCTGAGGTCTACAGCTCATAGAGCTACTATAGTTATGTTGGTTGGGTACTTAAAAGCCACATCTAAAAAGCCAACGTCACTAATCTACTAATATACTTAAAGTGCTCTCAGATACATAGCCAATTTTATTACACGTCACTAATCTACTTATTACTCGTACTTAAAGTGCACTCAGATACTTAAGCGCAAGGTTTAATTCGTTACTTTATTGACATATTACTAGAAAATCACTTATATCAGTAGGGAACATTAGTTAGTTAAACACTGATACTAACAAATTATTGTGATAATTAATTTAATAGAAAAAGTTCAAAAATTATTGTGTTCAACTTATGTACAGTCGAGTACAAAGATATGTATACATTTGAATGTTACAAAAATATGTATCCATTGATGATGTTATCATTGTTTGTTACGAATACTTGTAATTTTAATATATGCCAGATTTATGTTTCATTTAAATGTACCTAATTTATGTATACAGTTAAAATTACACTGTTATGTGTACGCTCTGAAATGAATTAATGTGTTCATCTTTGGTTACAAAGATATGTATACAGATCTGATATTCTATTTCCAAATTTAAGAATAGTGCGGGAATACTTGTTTTCTCCTTCATTTCGTGCATGACGTCATTGGCGAGTCATTTGTTTATCAAAGATTTTTGCCACTTATTTCCATTATTTTTCAGCCGACGACTCGTAGGGGCGATTGCTCACTCATTCAGTTTTGGTTCGAATTCGATACGTGAAAGGATGGCCACAAAAGAACAATGACCGCTTTCCATACAACCCGCGCAGATAAATTGGGATTAGAAATGGCGTCGTTCATATTCACTTCTCGCTCGCATACTGAATGGCACACCTATCGATTTCTCACTCACTCTCGTGGTAAGCGCGGTATAAGAATATATAATCCGGTGATTTCAATCCCATTCTTAACCATTTTCAATCCCATTCTTAATCTGCGCGGGTTGTAAGTGGTCATAGTTCTTTTGCGGCCATCCCTTCACTTACCGGATTCAAACCGAAATCGAATGAGTGCGCGATTGCCCTAAAAGAAGGAGTTCTCTCATAAAACAAAAAAAAAAATACGTAAATTATACCATCCAAAGAGTTTTCAATGGTTTTGACAGAATTTCTGAAATTTGAAATTAGAATGACGGCTTGTATACAAATTTTTGTAACAAACTCTGAATACCTTAATTTGTCCCAGAGCGTACACATTACAGTGTCCATCTTGCTGTATACATTAATTTGCCACATTAAGTGAATACATATATCCGTCATACATCATGTGCACAATAATTTGTAACGAATTATGTACACTTATTTAAATGGGTACATGTATTTGTAACCCTAGGGGTTTTAAATTTCCATGGTTATTAACATTATTTAAATATACTGTATCGGGATTTTCACCATGTACCTTTTTATTTTTGAGACTCCGATATTTCGGCGCAGTTGCATGCGCCATGATCACGGAAGAACTGTCGGTTGTCACGTGCGGGTAGATGTTATTGGCAGACGAATCGGTCTACCCTCCGTCTAGTTCTTTTATTACGGTCGGTACCGGTACCATTGTCTGCAAACTCACTATTCACTCGAATCTGTTCTCGACACACGACACTCACTGTATCTTTACGCGGAACGGCACTTTTTTTATTTTTGTTGTTTTGACACAGCCGGACTACTGGATTCCAGACACTCGACAATTTAAACCCATCATCACGATTGAAATTTTTGTATTTGATAATTTCAATCGCTTCCCTGACCATTCTTGGTATGTAGTGGCGTTCTGTGGAGATGATCTGAGGGTTATGTAACTCGATCCAGTGATTTGTGTCCGAATGAATTAAATGTTCAGCGATGGCCGATTTTTGCGTATCGTTGTTTTTGACCGCTTTTATGTGTTCCTTTATCCGGCATGCTATTGTGCGTTTAGTTTGGCCGATATATGAACTACCACAACTGCAGTCGATCTTATAAACACCAGGTTTCTCCAGAGGAAAACTGTCTTTCGGGGACCGTAGACATTGCGATACCTTTTTTAAAGGAGTGAAGATAGTTTTTATGGCGTACTTTTGTAATATATTTGAGACCTTATCCGTCACTCCTTTTACATATGGCAAAAATACTGGCTATCTATCTACTTCCTGCCTCTGTAACTGGTGCTTTTTCATGTGTCTAGGTGGAAGCTTTCCTGAATATCCATTGCTCTGCAGGACATGCCGCACGTGTTGTAACTCTTTGTCTAGGTGGAAGCTTTCCTGAATATCCATTGCTCTGCAGGACATGCCGCACGTGTTGTAACTCTTTGTCTAGGTGTTCATCATCACAAAGATCATATGCACGGTTTGTAAATATCGGAGTCTCAAAAATAAAAAGGTACATGGTGAAAATCCCGATACAGTATATTTAAATAATGTTAATAACCATGGAAATTTAAAACAATATATTGTTAGCCGGTACGGGCCGGATATAGCAAAATTAATAAAAGACCTTGAACGTGTGCGGAAAAAGTGTGAATGTTTAAAAGAATCACTAATCTTTCTAGTGAAGTGCCGTGACGCGGACGTTATTCCAGTGTGTGTAAGAATAAAGCCCCGCAGTGACATTTACGGTTCCGCGAACGTTTTACGAAGTGCGAGTGTAAAACTATTACGAAAAGTGATACGTAATTGCAGGTACCAACTGGATCAAGTTCAGAGTGAGTTGTATCGGATACATCTCGAGTGCAGTGAGTCTCTTTCGGCAGGTGACTTTGACATTTGCGATCGTGTTACCTATTTACAAGCCCAGCGGATAAGAGAACTACGTGCTGTGAAACAACATCGTAAATTCGAGTTACTTGAGCAAAAACAGAAGTTGGTTACCCCCTACCATGAGAACTCACCCCAAACTCGAACGGTGGTAAACATGTCAAATGTAGACTTGTCTGACGCTGCACTGTCCGTTCTCGAAAGAGGGATGAACTTTGCCATCACACCTAGGCACATTCCCTACGAGGATGTAATTGGATCGGTCGAGGAAGGTATCAGACGTAACAAAATGCCATCAATTGATGCGGACACCCTGAGACAAGACATTGCCGTGACATTACGTCATGCAAAACCACCACAGGCGAACGTTACAGCTTCGGAGTTGTCTGCACTTAACGAACTACGGAGAGATCAAACCATAATAGTGTTAAAAGCAGACAAAGGGAATGCAACCGTAGTACTGAACGCATCCGAGTATGACAATAAGATCCTAGAACTACTCAGTGATGACAAAACATACAAAAAGGTAAATTACAACCCAACAGCGAGAACGGATCGAAGCACACGCACGCTGATTATGGAATGCTCTCACGCAATAGACGATGATATTGTCAAACATCTGTTATGCCCCAGGAACGTCCAGCCTCCTAAATTATACGGTTTGCCTAAAGTACATAAGCAAAACGTGCCATTACGGCCTATTGTGAGTCAAATAGGTTCACCTACGTATGAATTGGCGAAGCATGTCTCGAATGTACTACAGCCGTTAGCAGGACAAACGTCGTCATACGTTAAGGACTCCCGTCATCTCGTTGACATTCTGTCGCATAACAAGGTCGAGGAGAATGAGTTGATGGTCAGTTTTGACGTAGAATCGCTCTTCACCAATGTGCCGGTGGCGGAGTGTCTCGAAATTATAAAGGTCAAGTTACATAACAACGATATCCCGATGGAATACGCCAGATTGTTGGATCACTGCTTGTCGAAGAATTACTTCATTTATAATGGTCAGTACTACCTTCAAGTAGATGGAGTGGCTATGGGCAGTCCAGTAGCTCCAGTGGTAGCCAACCTCTGGATGGAACATTTTGAAGAACAAGCCCTCGCGACTGCGCCTGCCGAGATCAAACTATGGAAAAGGTACGTTGATGATGTTCTTTGCATAATGAAGGAAAACAAACAGGATGTTGAAGGTTATCTGGCATATTTAAACAACATTCATCCAAAAATTAAACTAACCTGTGAGATAGAGGCAGAGAGAAGCTTAGCATTCCTAGATGTCAAGATTAAGGTGCGCGCTGACGGTACACTCAGCCACTCTGTATACAGAAAACCCACACACACAGATCGTTACCTCAAAGCTACTTCGCATCATCATCCTAGGCATCTAAACTCTGTAGTGGCATCACTTACAAACCGTGCATATGATCTTTGTGATGATGAACACCTAGACAAAGAGTTACAACACGTGCGGCATGTCCTGCAGAGCAATGGATATTCAGGAAAGCTTCCACCTAGACACATGAAAAAGCACCAGTTACAGAGGCAGGAAGTAGATAGACAGCCAGTATTTTTGCCATATGTAAAAGGAGTGACGGATAAGGTCTCAAATATATTACAAAAGTACGCCATAAAAACTATCTTCACTCCTTTAAAAAAGGTATCGCAATGTCTACGGTCCCCGAAAGACAGTTTTCCTCTGGAGAAACCTGGTGTTTATAAGATCGACTGCAGTTGTGGTAGTTCATATATCGGCCAAACTAAACGCACAATAGCATGCCGGATAAAGGAACACATAAAAGCGGTCAAAAACAACGATACGCAAAAATCGGCCATCGCTGAACATTTAATTCATTCGGACACAAATCACTGGATCGAGTTACATAACCCTCAGATCATCTCC
Source organism: Agriphila geniculea (assembly GCA_943789525.1). NCBI lineage: Eukaryota > Metazoa > Arthropoda > Insecta > Lepidoptera > Crambidae > Agriphila > Agriphila geniculea. The sequence continues at coordinate 11,103,496 of OX038890.1, read as the reverse complement.
ACAGAACGCCACTACATACCAAGAATGGTCAGGGAAGCGATTGAAATTACCAAATACAAAAATTTCAATCGTGATGATGGGTTTAAATTGTCGAGTGTCTGGAATCCAGTAGTCCGGCTGTGTCAAAACAACAAAAATAAAAAAAGTGCCGTTCCGCGTAAAGATACAGTGAGTGTCGTGTGTCGAGAACAGATTCGAGTGAATAGTGAGTTTGCAGACAATGGTACCGGTACCGACCGTAATAAAAGAACTAGACGGAGGGTAGACCGATTCGTCTGCCAATAACATCTACCCGCACGTGACAACCGACAGTTCTTCCGTGATCATGGCGCATGCAACTGCGCCGAAATATCGGAGTCTCAAAAATAAAAAGGTACATGGTGAAAATCCCGATACAGTATATTTAAATAACCCTAGGGGTTATACATCTCTTTGTACTCGACTGTACGCGCGGTAATATTTATTTATATTGATTGGGTTATAATTTTCATCGATGTTCAGCTGTTTGTTACATTACATTATTAAATACCTTAATCCCTTTATCATTATATCTACTAGAGAATAAATGTATAATAAACTGACTTTTTATATGAAGCTCAAACTATAGAAACACTTTCTGAGCTCTAAAGTGATACCCTGAAAACTTGTTACTACCTAGTCGTCTGATAGTTTAAAACATAGTACTTAAGTCATGCAAATAATGATGAAAATGACCTAGTATTCCTATGGTTTATGTCCCAACCCAATGAGCTAAAACACACATTATTCTAATTACTTTTGGGACAATGTTCTTCACATGCGATTCTTGTCTTACAAGTACTATCAATTATACAAATGAGACATTCTGTGTGCTTTTACCCTCGTATTTAGTCGAGTAAGTAAAATGACTTGAGTAAAACTTGGAATTTTCAAATACTTCTAATATTATATTCACATGCAATTTATGGTATAAATAATCTTAAATTTAGTTTTAGTAGTTTTGGTGCACTTAAGGATAAATATTAATTTATACTAGGTATTCGTAGTATTGATTAGTGTTGATTAGTAGTTCATAAAATGTAAAAGTTTAAATTATACTAAAATAAGTATATAACAGTTTAAAATAAATAACTACTACTATATAACACACATACGTGTAAAATACAAGTATGTGCACGTAACCCACAAAACTACATATATTATTTTAGAATATCCTTATAACTTTAAATATTCTAATCACCTAACAGATAACAAACTGTAATAACTAAGTAAACTGTTGCAATATAATGTATATCCGGAGAGCCTGGAGATCTGTAGCACAGGTTCGTCCTATTTCGGACTCCAGACTCTCACAAGGATAAGAAAAATACGTATTGAATTATTATGAAATGTGAAAATTCTAAAAACCTAGTGAGAAGTGAATAAATTTCTTTTATTATTTTATTATTATTATTCAAGCTTAGACACAAAACTCTTTATAACATTAGTGTAGGTATGTAGGTACATGTATGACAATTTTTTTGGATCTCGGTTTTCTTTCTTTCATGTTACAAAATGATAACTTATCGACTCAGCTGAAACAAGTGGAGCTGAATGTATTTATCATGTTACTCAGATCTAAAACCATGAATATATCGTGAAAAAAAACTTTAAAATAATCGTGTACGGCTTAAACCACAAAATGCTTATATCCGCTACAACATTCATTAGTATGTCTAGTATAAAGTACATCTATTCATGCCTTAATGTAAATTACGAAACCATTTCTCTGACGAGACACCGTGACTATATTAACTCATCACATTTATAAAACGAGTCGAATATTAAAAGCTTGCAAACTTTGGCTTTTGAAAGTGAATTTAGAGTGTAAAGTTTTCGAGTCTTGCTTGTTAAGCCTTTGCATACTGATATGCTTGCACAAAATGAGTTTAACCATCAAAATTTTCAACGTAAAGGTTATGTCATAGTAAAAAAGTGTTTGTGCTATAAAAATATATTTGATTTAACAACCAAAATCAGAAGAAAAAGTATTTGTAGGTATTTATAAAAAAAATACAAAAGAAAATAAAGACAAATCGAAAAGTTGAAGTAGAAAAACTGAACTTTCTGTGATCATCGTTATCAGCCACACGATTAAGTGTACTTTTTTTATAAACGAGAATCTATTTATATTTTTCACTAACATTTTAAGACGGTGACCGAAAGAAATGCCTTACATGCCTTCCGAAGCGTGCTCGAGTGACCCCTTACATTTTAATCCATAATATCGAGAGTCTCAAATATTTCGTCACGATTTAATAGCTTTTGTTACCTATTTTGTTTTTTTTTTTTAATTTTTATATGCATTCCTTAACTTATCTGCTACCGTTTTGATTGAATTGAATGATTGAATATACACAGAGTCAGTCAGTCATGTAGGTACTTAAAATATTGTACTCTTGAATAACTTTCACTGAACATAAGATCATACTTATTTACTATATTTTTTACGCATAAGTTGCTTTAATATATCCGATATTATTTAACACTTAAATTGTTTGAAAAGAGCCGTTTGCATTTTGTCTGTATTTGATTAAATAAACATTAGTAACTTTTTCACAAAGAGTTAAATGTACAATGTGTACGTGCGTATTTTCGTGTCGGCTGAGTTTTAAAAAATGTTCATGCCACAGTGACAAGAATGTTTTATACAAAAAATATAACAAGAACAAAATTGCAATCTCATTCATTTTGTATCGCACAGCCGTTTCAAATGGCTTGATTAGCTTGTCGCCAACGCTATAAATTAAATAAAGTTTTTAAACGCTGTGAAGCGATCACTGGCCAGAATTAATTATAGTTTCCATCGAACTGGGTCAGATTCGTATAATGAAAATGTTACCGACCCTCGATTCAGCAGGTAAGTTTTAACCAACTTTTAACGATCTGAATTTAATTCATTAATGCAGTTAAAATGAACAATAGGTTGACAGAGTATCGCACTAGCAATCTAGTAAATGAAATTTTGTAAAAACTGGTATCATGTTGATGTTTGCATTTAAATACAACCTTCTTTATTTGAAAAACTAAATACTGTTAGGCGATTTCCTGACCAAAAGTGTCGCCCTCAGAGGTTTTTATTTAATAAGTTGTTAATAGAAAAGGATTTTGATAAAACTTATCATGGAATTTTTAGGCCTAATAGTTTAGTATTTTTAGAAGGTATCACTACATTCCCTCGGAGTCATTCGTAAAAGTAGATAGCAAATGTGTCAAAAACGGCCTTCTAGTAGTTTTGCTATCTACTTCAAGCAGTGACTACGAGTAAATGTAATGATACCGTTTAAAAATACTAGACTATGGGCCCTAATAATTCCACGAAAAGTTTTATTAAAATGGTGTATTAGAACCATAATATTAAATTAAATTCAGCGGCGCCACTTTCGGTCAGGAAAGCACCATAACAATACCGTGTTCCAGTATACAAAAGTTTTCTAACGGGGATTAGAAAAAAAATTGATTAACTATTTATTATGATAAACCTACATTGTCTGAGTCTTATTTTTTACATAAAATAACTCTAGAAGTCAGACACCGATGCAAAAAAATCTTATTCCTCTTTTAGTTGACTCCAAAGTTTTGAGTAATATCAACTGTCCTTTCAGAAAAATACGCATTCACACAAAGTAGATAAAAAATAAATTCCGTCACCTACATTTCTTTGTTTGAAATGGATTTTCTCAGGCCCATTCCGACAGTGACCCTTAGGGTCGCATATTGAAAGCCCTACTTTTTTAGTAATTTTTCATCTCAACCTTACCTAATTCTGGGCGTCCTATCAGGTAATCCCATCAATTTTTATGGCTATTTCCGGTAGGCTCGTTTCGCGTTTACGATAGCAATTTACCGAGTTGACCTCCCCTGCCATAGTTCACGGAAATATTAAAGATTTTATAGTTTACACAAGCGGTCGTCTGTTTGGTATGCTTAAACATTTGAATAGTCTCAAAAATTATATATTTTGTATAATAGTATTCTGTCTATCCCTCGGGAACAGCACCTTTTTCGGGATGAAATGTATCCTATGTCCTACTCTGTACTACTGACAATCTATATGCAAATTTTCATGATGATCGGTTCAATAAATAAGACGAAAGCGTAACAAACAAACAAACGGAATTTCGCATTTATAATATTAGTAAGGATATTAAGGGATACCTTACCTTTTCCAATTTGATGAATTTCAATTTTAAATGGAACAGTCAATTATTGAATAGCCAGTTTAATACTAATCTCCATTTGGTTATTTTGAATTTCACTTAATTTGATTCCAAATTTTAATACCTAAACATAATAAATTATTTAATAACGTTTCCAACAAAATATCGCAATATATTAATTAATCGTAGTTGTTTTAAGATTTTATCATCTGGAAAAATTCTATGTTAATTAAAAATTAGAAAATATAATGATAGACGAAATTAAAAATAAACGTAGATCGGCCTAAAATGCTAGGTTCCAAGATAACATAAGTGCAGGCCACATTGGGAATTAAGAGCGAAACTTTTGTGACTGTTGATCTCCTAGGTTCGAAAACGTTGTTGTTTGTGATTTTAAGATTTTATTTACTGTATTATAATCAGCCTCCCCCCCTTGTGAAATGTGAAAAGTGGGGGGAAGAAATTACGCCCCTCCAACTAAAAATCTAGATATCACCTAGATTCCTAGATACCGCGTCATATTGTGGTCCTCGACACCTGACTGGACAGACCTCCAGCTGACATAATACAATTAAAGAAAATTTATAATATTTATTAATATTACTAAAAGAGGAATTTCAAAGGGACAGCTACCACAATGATCTCTCTATTATCAATCCAACATCAAGTATGTGTCTCTGTTTAGTCCGTGTGGTGAATGCAAAACCATTTGTTTTCAAACCTAGTGTTATTGTGCAATGTACCTAGATTTAGTCCCTAAGTTCCCTAGACTTCGAATGAAAGAGCCGACCACTGGTCGATTACCCTACGATAATCCTAGGCTGAGAGATTGCTAGTCTAGTTGACACATCTCAATGCCAGTATTAACAACAGGCAGGTCATTAAAGTAGATTAATATAAATAATGAAATGAAACTTACCGAATGGCAATCTAATAATTACCACACTTCACCAAGACTAATCACTAATCATAATCATGATTCTCATGACATCTGTTTCAACACTCAAAAATCAAGAAATTTACCCAACTCTACATCACAACCACCCAGTTCCATGGCCTAACTTGCAGTCCCGAGCCAAACCCCGCCTTCGCCCTTGCACTTATCATCCCTCCTTCCTTCTTATCATCCCGTTGTTTCCCACCGTTCTTTCCACGAATTCAAAGCCATTAGAAATGCTAAGATTGCACTTGTCAAGTTTGGTTCTGTGAGATAAAGGCCTGTTTAACACAAGAACTCCTTTTACGATGAGCCATTTGTGTCACAAATACTCTTATTTATTAACATTTTTATTACCACTTTTGAATATTTTCTGCATAAGTTTACAAGTGGTGTCAATGTTTAATAATTTATGAAACCCTTAATAATGTTTTCTAGTTTAGACCATAGTCAAAGTAACGTACAGTATGTGTACAGTAAACAGTACATTCAGTAAGACAAAGTTGAAATACTTTCATTTTATTTCCTTTATGGCGTCACACTTTGTTTCGTTAAAGAAGTATGGGATTGCTATGAGTTATCGCTAATCATGAAATTCACTTATATCTTTCGAAAGTGATGTTCGTTATCGTATTCAAAAACGAACTTATTTTCATTTCGGCTTATCGTAGTTGTTTTAAGATTTTATCATCTGGAAAAATTGTATGTTAATTAAAAATTAGAAAATACAATGATGGACGAAATTAAAAATAAACGTAGATCGGACTAAAATGCTAGGTTCCAAGATAACATAAGCGCAGGCCACATTTAGAGTTAGGAGCGAAACTTTGCTTCGTTAAAGAGTTAAGTATGGGATTGATATGAGTTATCGCTAATCATGAAATTCACTTAATCTTTCGAAAGTGATGTTCGTTATAATATTCAAAAACGAACTTAGTTTCATTCTTGGCTTATCGTAGTTGTTTTAAGATTTTATCATCTGGAAAAATTCTATATTAATTAAAAATTAGAAAATACAATGATGGACGAAATTAAAAATAAACGTAGTTCCAAGATAACATAAACGCAGGCCACATTGGGAGTTAAGAGCGAAACTTTGTTTCCTTAAAGAAGTATGGGATTGATATGAGTTATCGCTAATCATGAAATTCACTTATATCTTTCGAAAGTGATGTTCGTTATCGTATTATTCAAAAATGAACTTAGTTTCATTTCGGCTTGCGTTTTACTTTTACTTCAAGGAAATATTGCTACTTTTAGATTTATTATATTATTAATGGTAATTTGGCAAAGTTTTAATAATAATCAAAATAAACACAACACTCTCATTAAATATTATAAGTAATGTAAAAAATCCTTACTAATATACAGTGCCTTTGGTCTTGAACTAGCGATAATTTAAAGGCGTGTAATACACCTAATTTTATCGACAAAAACACCCACATGTTGGGGTCTATCCCCACTCCTGTTGGATTGGCTGCCATTTTAAATTTGACTTTTTATTTTAGATGACCCTGCAGAAAAATATTAATTTCTCCGGATTTAGAAGTTCTACATTTATAACAAAAATATTGTTCAAAAGCCAATAATATATATTTAAAATATGTTCAAAATGCTTGTAATTATGTCCATTTTCGAAAATAGTCATTTTTTGGTTACGTAAGGGTCATAGTTCAAACAAAAATAACTCTCGAAATATGCAACATAGAGCAATAAATTCTGAAATCGTTTTGTAGATAATATTCCTGTGTATTTGAATAGTCTAAAAAAAGTGAACATTAATGTACTAGTTTTTGAGAAATGTAATAAAAAGTCAAAAAAATCGCACAAATTTCGTATAAAATTTTATTTTAGTATTTTTTATGACGTATTTAAAACAAAAATTTAAACATTTTATTTTTTAAAATAATAGATAATATTATTAGCTTTTGAACAGTATTTTTGTTATAACTGTAGGACTTCTAAATCCGGAGAAATTATTATTTTTCTGCAGGGTCATCTAAAATAAAAAGTCAAATTTAGAATGGCGGCCATTTCAACAGGAGTGGGGATAGACCCCAACATGTGGGTGTTTTTATCGATAAAATTAGGTGTATTACACGCCTTTAAATTATCGCTAGTTCAAGACCAAAGGCACTGTATATAAATGCGAAAGTCCGTTTATTTCTTTGTTATGCCTTCACGTCTTAACTACTAAACCAATCATCATGAAATTTTGCACACATGTTCTTATGGGTACAGAGGACAAAGAGTACCTTTCATCCCGAAAAAAGTATTGTTCCCGAGGGACAGCAGAAAAACCATCCACGCAGACTAAGTCGCGGGCGGCCACTAGTTAAGAATAAATAAACAGCAAAACTACTCCAAAGTTAACCGCGTGTAAGTACCGTAATTGTTCAGACAAACTTTGGTTTTAACTCAAACAACTTACTACCTTGCGATATATTCTCCAATGGAGTTTTGCCTGCGGCTATTCCCGTGTAGAGTTTGGTTTGTGACAGAAACTCTTTATCGCATCTCCCTAGGGAAAAGCCCAATTTTTCGGGATAAAATGAATCCTATGTTTTCGCTGGAATAAGGTGTATAGGCTAAAGTTGGGAGTTCGATTTATAAATATTTATTACTTGCGAAGTACAGTTTTTTTTTCACTATGGTCAACTTTTGAATCAGTTTTCGCTGAATAACATAAACATGGGTCGTTTGTCCATAACGAAGGCTTAATATGGATTGTTTTTTTACTGTGAGTAAAATATCGGTCGATCACCTTAAAATTGTAAATTGGACGAACTTACCTAAGTGAAGTCCAATTGTAATTTTGTGAACGTTGATCTGAAATATAATTGTATTACAGTGTAGTATTTCTATTCGGTATTCATTGGCATCGCGTGTTTAGAGTTTAAAAAAAAATAAAAGAAGGGATATGGCAGCCCCAAACGTCAATGTCACTGTTTTAGAGCTGATCTCACAATACCCACTATGCCTGGGTTCAACTAGCAGTTGATGGGTTGGGTGGGTAATTATATTTCAGATCAACGTTCACAAAATTACAATTGGACTTCACTTAGGTAAGTTCGTCCAATTTACAATTTTATTTCACGTTGATCTGAAATATAATTGTATTACAGTGTAGTTGTTTAGAGCGGACTGCATAGTGGGGTAAAATGTGTCATGAGACATAAAAATAGCTTTTGAAAGGCACACATTTATTAATGAAACACAACAAACAACCAAGTGTATGTTATTAGATTACTTAATAAGTAATAAAATGAAATGAGGATTAAACAAAGGGGCCTATGCCCCGGTAGTGATAAAGAACATTAAAATTGAGTTATGACATTAAAATTGGTTGATGTAATTCTCAATCAAAATTAAAAATTGATTGTACAAAGACATCTCTGTTATTATTATTATTCTCCTGCACTGGTAATTTGTAAAATCGAGCAAAAGTCATTGAATTTCCTGACCAGCCAGCAGCTTTCCTGATTACGTCCATGGAAACTCCAGCATTGTAAGCTGTCGAGGTGGCGGAATGACGGGTGCTGTGTGCGGTAAATTGATTAGTGTTGATTCCGCTATCTGCTAGAGTACATTTAATCCATCTGCTTATTGTTTGCTTTGTAGCACGGTGGTGTGGTTTTTTAAAAGTTATTAGCAGGTATGGTTCCTGGTTTCTAATGACTGCTGTGTTAAGGATGTAGTCCTGAAGGGTGCTGGCTGGGCATATTTTTGGTTCTTGTGAATAAAATGGAAGGTCAAGTACAGTAGCTCGTTTAGTGGTAACAGATGTTTTCACTAAATCATCAATTACAATAGTGATTTTATTATTAAAAACAGATACATTATTTACTTTAATCAGTGATAAGGTTTGAACCCGTTGAGCAGTCGCCAAGGCCAACAAGGTGACTAATTTCTTAGTAAGCATTTCCAGGTTCAACGCCGAGTTTTGTGGTAAATTATTAAGGTAATTTAACACAATACCTGGGTTCCAAGTGATTGTGTATCTTGACAAAGCTGGTTTCAATCTGAATGCACCTCTCAAGAATCTCTTGATTCTGTCGTCTGTTCCGACTCTTTCTCCTATCAGGAGTGAAAGTGCAGACCTATGACAGTTGAGGGTATTGTAACTAGCACCATTTTCAAACTTTTCTGTTAAGAATTTTATTATAAATGGTATAGAGGTCAAGTGCAGTTCCTGGTTATGCATGTTACAAAACCTCCACCAGCTTTTATAGGTAGTATTATATTGATTCATTGTACCTTTGGAGACAGACGCTAACATGATTTTTAATGAGCTTTCTGGCAAACCTCGGCGTTTGAATGCTTCCCGCAAAAGATGCTCGCTGCCAGGGTAAGGTGACTGCTCAGTGGGTGTTCCATTCTAAAAGGGGATATCAATAAATTAGTACTTGGTTCAAATATTAAAGGTTTGGTTATCATCAAACTCATTGCTAGTGGGTACCAGGGCTGTGATTCCCAGAGTGGGAATACCAGGATGCCTTTTGCTTTGTCACCTTTTATTTTCTGTAAACATTTAGTTAAGAGTGCAAATGGTGGGAAAGCATAAAAAAAATAAGGTGCCCAACTTAGTGTCAGGGCATCTATATTAAACGCATTGGGATCCCTCTTCCATGAGACATATATATCACATTTTTTATTGATTCTAGAGGCAAATAAATCAATTTCTGGTTTTCCAAATTGGTTTTGAATTGAGTTAAAGGCATCGCTGTTTAGTTCCCACTCTATATCAGTGTTTGTGTTTCGAGATTCTTCATCAGCATACACATTATCTTTAGATTTTATATATGAGGCATAAATGTTAATATGTCGGTTTTCACACCAAGTCCAGATTTCTCTTGCAATGGCATTCAAGTGAGGAAACTGTACGCTACCCATTTTATTGATACATGCAATGGCAGTTGTGTTGTCAATTCGAAGTAGTATGTCGCAGTGGCTGTAGGACTTAGTAAAACATTTTAGTCCAAATAAAGCAGCTAATAATTCTAACTGGTTGATATGATGAAGCTGTTCTGAGTGTGACCACAAACCTCCAACACTCTCACCATTGCAGTGTACCCCCCACCCAGTTAACGACGCATCAGAGAATATCTCTAGTTTATAGTGTCTAAAACTTATCTCTTTTGAACTTGAGTTTATATGATGGCTCCACCATTTTAGATCTGGCAAAATGTTAGTGTGCAAAGTCATCACAGCGTCGTAATTGTCATTGTTTGCTAAGGCCAGATATTTTTGTCTCTCCATTACTTTTGTATGTAAAAGGCCATAAGGTACTGCTGGGCTAGCCGCTACTAAAGTACCCAGTAGTTTCGCAAATTCCCTTATTTTGCAACATTTTAAGTTCATAAATTTACCTAATAATTCTTTTATTGCATCACGTTTTTCTGGTGGCAATTCAATAGTCATACTGTGTGAATTTAAAATAAATCCAAGGAACTTGCAAGATCTACTGGGTATTAAAGAGCTCTTTTCCTTATTAACGATGAGACCTAGACATTCAAAAGTATGAAGAGTTGCATCTCTATTGGCTACACAGTCTTCATAAGTACGTCCTATACATAAGTAGTCATCGAGGTATATGGTTGATAAAAAACCTTGTTTCCTTAGAACACTGACCACTGGTTTCATTAGTTTAGTGAAGACACTAGATGCTACTCTGAGGCCATAAGGTAAGGCAGTAAACTGATACAGTACTCCTTCAAATTCAAAACGGAGGTATTTTCTATGTTCTGGTGTAATAGATACTAAAAAATATGATTTATTTAAGTCTATGGAGCACATGTAGAAATCTTTATCAATAAGCTTAATGGCTGTTCTGATGTCTTCCATCTTAAAGTGATCGGTTTGAGTAAATTTGTTGAGGGGTTTTAAGTTAAGTATGAATCTGAATTTTCCATTCGGTTTTGGTCTTAAAAATATTTTTGAAATAAACTGGTCTTTGCTAGGTAGGCAAATTTGTACAGCACCTAGTTCTAACAAATTAGAGATAGCCATTTTCATATTATGAGCCTCTGTAGGAGGAAAACTGTTTTTAGGAACAATGTTTTGTTTAGGTATTTCTGAAAAAGGTATTTGGTATCCTTTAACTATTTGAAGTAAAATAAGATCACTTGTTATCTGTTTCCAAGAAGAGAAATAATGTGTGATGTTACCCGCATGTACCTGATGCTCTAACGCCTGTTGTGTGAGCTGCGTGGAGCAAACCTCTCGGGTCGTGGCTGGCGGGGAGCTGGCCGGTGTGATGGCGGCTGTGGTGCTCGGTTCTTGGGTCCACCTCGTGGTGCCGCCACTCTTGTTTGCTGTCCTTGATAGGGCTGAGGTGGACCGTACTTGTTTACCGTCTTGTTCTTGGAAATAGTTTTTGTTACCATTGGTTTTGGTATAGTCTTTTTTATCTGAAGGGATGCCTTTTTCAGATCTTGGCTAGTTTTTATTTTTGTGGCTAAATCCATGCCATAGAGATGGTCATCTCTATGGCATTTATCAATAAGAGAAATGAAGTTTTTGTCAAGCAGTGGTGCTATTAGTATCCTTCTAGTTTTAGTGTTATGGTGGTGGATGTCATTCAGCAATTTAGATGCATCTGCCAAATTTTTCACTAACTGTACTTTATCTATTTCACTGTTTTTTATTATACTTGTCATTACTTGGCCAATTATCCCGGTAGCCAGGCCGAGTTGGTGCTGGACCAACTCTAAGGAACGGTCTCTTGTTTTGGCACTTTCAGTCATGATATTTTTAACTTCTTCGTTAAGTATTGGTGCTTCGAGTAAGGTACAGTTCTCTGGTAATTTATATTTTTTTAGGAGTTCTTCCTTTTCTTCCTTTTCAAGTCCGTTTAGTAAAATGTGGTTCCAGCGTGTAGCAATTTCATTTTTAATATTGCCTTCGAACTTGTTTTCATTGGTATATTTTAACCCGAGGGCCTCTTCAAAGTCCGGGTTCAGGTCGTCTGACTGGGGATCATGATGTTCGTCTTCTGTGTGAAGAATGAGCTCTGTAAACACAAAGTGACCGTTTTACACTTGCCTTTATCTGTATTAAGTAACATTGTGTGTACTTTTTAAAATATTAGAGGTACCTCGTACCAAGACAATGCTGAGGTATCTCGTACCAAGAGCTCTGCGAACACAGAGTCACTATGGTTTATATAAGTAGTTGACTGCCTTTGTTTATGTTAACAACTCGTGTTTGCCGGTTTTTTTGATAATAGCATGTATCTCGTACATACTTTAAGGGTATCTCGTACCGAATCAAAGCTGTGGTATCTCGTACCGAGTTTGATCTTCGCACCAAAATGGTATCTCGTACCGGCGCGGTTTTCTGTAACAGGATGATAAAAAAAAAAACACACATACCTGGAACAGGAGATGAAGGCATATTATCCTGAGGATCGGGAGATGCGTCGTCTGATTCATATGGTTTAGTAGGACTCATGCTTCTGCTTCGTTTTCGTTTCAGACGCCGGAGGCGTTTTTCGTATTTTTCTATTTTTCGTTTAAGTGTTTTCCTGTCAGAGGGCATGTTTCATGCGGGCAAACACAACCACACTATTTATTTATGAATCAAACGTTAAATTAATCACAGATTACAGGATTAAATACAAGAATAACAATTTTTTTGTTAAAACACGATGCCATCGGTGAACGCGCGAAAAAAAAAGTGACATTGACGTTTGGGGCTGCCATATCCCTTCTTTTATTTTTTTTTAAACTCTAAACACGCGATGCCAATGAATACCGAATAGAAATACTACACTGTAATACAATTATATTTCAGATCAACGTGAAATAAAATAAGTAAATTTAACTGTTGATATTGATAAAAGACGGGCCTAATCTCAACTCGTCTGGAAAAATTTTAAACGGAAATTCTCCTTACAAGCGTAAATTACATAAAACCAATATTTTTATACCAACCTACTTGTTTTATAACTCATGGGTATGTATTGTTAGGAACAATTTGTATTCAGAATTTCAATGCGCATGTGTAATCGAGAACAAACACGCTTAACTTGACTTCTGAAGTTTCCGAGATGAGCCTCAAGCAACCATGACTAGTTCGTATTAAGTTACAGCAACACTTCAAGGAGGGATTCAAGCTAAAATTATACTAAACAAGTATACTGTTCAGTATAGTTTAGTACGTTGTTAGCGTTGATCATTTTACAGTTTCAAGTTGTGTCACAAAATATAAGAAGAGAAGGCTGAAAGAAGTTTTGGTTTTTTCTAACTCTAAATCTATTCCAATCGCTTTTAATTCAGCATGAATGCTACTTCCATTGCTGTGGCATTACAAGGCACTGTGACAGACTATCTTTGAGAGCCAGTGATGGATGTACACGATTGCCAAATTAAAAGCAATCGTGATAGATATTGAGTTTAGCAATAAAGAGCCTAGTTATACTCAAACAGACTTTAAATATTGTGGCTGTACCTAATGTGTATTGCAAGCTCAGAACAGTGAATATTACCGAACGCAATATAAATAATTTATACGAAACACCACATAATTTATTGGGTCATTTTCATGCACTGTAAAATGATGGCAATATTATTATATTGAATAAAGGGATACAGTACAGAGTGTTTTTTTTTGAACGATGAAACATCGCCACAATAATAATTATTATTGCGAAATTAACATTTTTGTTAATTGTAAAATGAGTAAGGTATGTAAGAGTTATTTTTTATAAAATGTATGGTTTTTCAACAACATTACTTTTACCATGATTTCCCCGAGCGAGTTTGTGTAAGCCACCAGCCAAACTTTTAAGCGTTAACAATTTTATTTGAAATCTTCTTGATTAGAAACTTTAAAATCGCTAAAATAATTTACCTCAACTAAATATTCAAGATCGTGTATCTATATAATAAACGGTTAGTAGAATTACTGAAACAATGAAATGAATACGTTTAAGAATTTGATTCCTTCAGTTTCACGTAGGTAAATATTAAAAGTTTAAGATCCCAATCAAAGTTCTAGAGTTCAAGTCTATAAGCACCTATTAGAATTCATGAATACATAAAATTCTCATGAATATGTAAGCAGCATGGTTTTGAGCTATGAGCACCAATTTTTGTACGTCAAACCTGTGATCCATCAAAATGTTTATTATACCTAGTTATTTTGTTCTGTTCTTTGTGACGAGTAATACATTATACAACATTAATCTCTTATATTTCGACATTTGTAGGACAATGACTGCGTCCTATATTTATTTCAAGAAATATACACATTTTATTAAAGAGAAACATTACCTTAATGTTACTTTTATGACCATTTAGTGCAGGGAAAAGAAATTGTAAAGAACGTCGATTAATTCATACTGAGAATTAACTCAGAACCACATAGCCAAAGTACATTAAAAATCCTATCAAATATCAAGACGTGTAATTATGTCTTATAAATATGTATCTTATAATCATTTCTGCGGTGGTGTCGTGTGGGGCGGGTCGTTACGTTCCCCCAAATATGGTTGAGCGAAGCGATGGCTGGTCCATGCGTCATGCTCGTGAACGGGTGCTGCCAGTGGGAATGGGTCTGCTTCTGAGTACCTATCTTAACGCATATTGAATTGTAAGAATTGCGTTTTTATTTTTATGTCTTGTATCAAGTGTTTTTTGGTTAGAGTAGCAGACGGAGTGATTTCTTAACTAGTTGAAAGTTATTTACTCTCACGATTACCTATCTGAATGTAGTAGATATTTAATTTTAACCTACCTACCCATTGTGTGTAACCTTTTGATAATTATTGTGATGGAAAATGACCTCACTTTAAATGTGGAGCTCATTTTTCAATCTTTACGACTCTGTGTAAAATATACAGGAAGAAAAAAGCAGCCCTTGACGAGTTTCTTGCCGGTTCTTCTCGTTACAAGGTCTCCCGCTTAGGGTTTGCGAACCGATGGCGTAGCTTCTATGACAATCACAAGTGCTTGTAACAGCCTAGACTGAATAAATTATTTTGAATTTTGAATTTTGTAAATATGTCTTTTATGTCGACCCTGGGAAACCGATTCGGGCATTTTAGGAATCCCTGATTTAGTGCAAGCAACAGTAAAGTTCTGCCTACTACTACCTACCAACTACAAAGTCTCAAATAAAAAACAAAGTCGTAATGAAACACCTTTACACTAGACTAAAACTTCAGGTATTGGCTTGATTCAATTCTGGAGTCTCGTGTTTCTAGGTAAGAAGATAAAACATCGTCAATACAGCACCCATTCAAATATAAACTTGTACATACAAAAATACTCTTCGTAGAATCAACTTGTTTTCAAGTGTTTGAACAACTTGCAAGTGCTGTTCAGTCCACTGGTCAACGAGACTCGACAAAAACAAAAAACCGACTTCAAAAAACCTACCTCTAAAAAGCAAGAAATAATATTCGTAATAATAAAAACACGTCTATTGAAGTCGGGTGGGGCTGGAGTACAAATTCCTTTTTTTATTCTTAAAGCCCCACCCGACTTCAATAGACGTGTTTTTATTATTACGAATATTATTTCTTGCTTTTTAGAGGTAGGTTTTTTGAAGTCGGTTTTTTGTTTTTTAAAAAAAAAAATATTTTTTTATTTTTAGTGTAGGTACCTTTTGTATTAAATAGTGTAGGTATATTATTTAGGTAGAAAAATCGGTTCAGCCAAACGTGAGTTAATCGCGGAGAAACATACATACATGCGGGTCAAACTACGAACCTCCTTTTTTAAGTCGGTTAAAGAACTACACTTAAGATATCCCTTTTCAAACAAAAAAAAAATTATCTTATTCAGTTCATATACAAAGAAGTTATACGACTGATAATCGAGGTAGTTCACACAAAAATCATACTATTTTCGTGCTTTTTTCAAGATTACTTGAAAAGTACTGAACCGATTTCAAAATTTAAAAAAATGGGACCAACTTGGAAGTTTTCCTAATCTAATAACGTTTGAATCATTTCAATCGGTTCAGCCGTCTTTGAGTAATCGGTGTACATACAAAAAACAAAAAAAAAAACAAACAAAAAAAACGGGTCGAATTGAGTACCTCCCTCCTTTTGAAGTCGGTAAAAAGAGTCTTTTATGCGAAGCTTTCTATAGGCGACAAAATATTGTGAGCTTTGTAAATTGTTTCAGTAAAACATTATAAACAATTTCTGCGTTTTTTTAAGAGTACCAAATTTTTTGTTACTATTTTTTATTCTTCTACTCGCAGCAAATTAAAACCGTAGAATTATTTATAAATTATTTTTTACCTCCTATTCTCTTTCGAAAAATAATCTGGAAATGTGTTTGTTATCATTTTAATGATAATAGTTCAAAAATAAAGGGCTCAAACAGTCCAAGCGTATTTCATAAAAATATATAAGACTTATCATTATTTAATTGAAATGAATAAAGCATATGAGTATGTACACAAAATCTACCAACACCAACCATTAAAAATAAATTATTATTTGCAAGATCAATTAATTTATAATTGATTGCATTCAATTAAATTAATTATTATTTCCACTTCAATTGAATTAAAATGAGCAGGAAAAGGATTCCAGGAACGGTATATCACATTTTCTAGGTTTTCCACCTTATTATAATAAAATTATGATCAGTTTAAAATAAATAATATAATATGTAGTGTTGTTGTGAAATAAATTTATCAATATTTAATAATTATAAATGTACACGCAAACTTTCTTACACTACGTCGATGTCGATCTAATTTTAAATTTAATTGTTCCATAATCGAAACGCATTAAATAAAAAAGACTTCATTAAAACACAAGCAAAAATCCATTTCGAAAGCAATGAAAACTTTGAACGTAAAATTCAAAGCGTAAATAATGGGGGTCTATTAAAAACTAAACAGCGGGGGAGTTCGTAATAGTCAATTTACGAACTATCAAAGCGAAACATCGTATCGAACTAGTCTAATTTATCTTGGGCAAGCTAAATAATGACCTGAGTTGACCTTCCACCGCTTTTTATAGGGAGCAGGTAAGACAAAGCGCAGGTGTCACGATCAGAATAGTTTGTTGAAAACCCAACAACTTCGCCGGGAAACCTTTTTGCTCCGATTGAAAAAAACTGGGAGGAGGAAGAAATAAAACTAATGGTTCTATGTAGTTGTTGAAGAGCTTCCATTGGGCTCACTCACGTGCGTACCTTTGGGAATTGACGGCGAAGTAATAATGGTACTTTTGAGTACATACCTTGGGTAGGTAGGTTAGGATTTTAAAAAGAATATGGACATCACGGCATTCAGGCATAAGATTGACTTGTACATGTTTAAGGAGATAGAAAACTATGATCCCACCAAAATCATTTCATAAATAATGTTGCTAAGACCTCGAACTGTCAAAAAATTATCAGACCTCATGTAGAGCCTAGCTTCTAACTCTACGTGCCCCAACTCTGCAAGCCCCTATCTGTCTAGGCCTAACTGTGGCTTGGCCATTTCGCTACATGGAAACCTTTCTAATAAACAATAGTTCTTGTAGTATCGAAACGGCCAAGTCACATATTTTAATTAAGGTGTAGAGTTTTTGAAGTTAGGGCTTGCAGAGTTAGGGCGCGTAGAGTTAGAAGCTTGGCTCTACATGAAGTCTGATAACTTTTTGACAGTTCGAGGTCTTGGCAACATCATTCATGAAATGATTTCATGATTTTTTTATTGTTTGTGTCCTAATACTAGCTTACATACCAAAGTTTAGCTTTCTAGGACTTCTGGAAGTACCCTTTGAATTTTAATGATCATGAGTGAGTCAGTGACGAAATCGGGGTTTTTTTAGATGTTAATAAAATCTATATTATAAAAGCTATACAACTCAAACTTTACATATTTAATAAGTCTACTACTGATATCACATTCCGAGAATTTTGTTTATCTAGTATACTCCAAACCCAAGATTATGAGGGTTCAAAATAACGACGAAGCGCTTCGAAAAAAGGTAGGTAGTGCCCTTGCGCTTCGCTTCCTCGTCTTGGCGGGGGCACTCCCGTGCCCCCAGATAAACCAATAAGAAAAATAAAATCTTCTTAATCTAATCTCGAAATTTAAGTCGGATCTAAATCAGAAAGTGATAACGGAATTGTAATTACGATGTGTCATTGATGATAGCTTCAAAATAAAAACCAACTAAAGCATGTCAATGCCTACTAGTTGCTAAAAGTTCAGTGAAAGATGTTTAGGTATATCTTTTTCTAGAAAAAAATGTGCTTAGTGGGGCACGTCAAGCTATTGATTCCTCCTTATCGGTATTTTCTCCGCGTCCATTATTATGACCGCATTTCTTTTTCCGGCAGTTCGACTATTTCAGGTGACAATAAAAACGTTTAATGACTTCAATAGTCATGAAACAAATAATTGGTCAAACTTTAAAAATAAAAAGCTACTATTGAAAATGTTGTTGTTTAACTTAATCGTTATAATGGGTGTAAAATATATTTTTTGTAGAATAAAGTGATCATAAAACCTAAGTACACTAATAGACGTATGAAATGATTTTATTTCTAAAAAAATCAAATTAACTTATACTGAAGTAAAAGGAAAAAGCAGAAAGGAAATAAAACTAGTGATTCCGTGAGCTATAGACATGCCGTTATAAAATTGGCTTAAAATACAAATAATATACGCAGTCATAAGTTCTGTCACAGCAATCTTATTACGAATATTGGCCAGAATTATTTGATTGATTTTGAACTATGAAATTTGAGTCTCTAAAAATAAACAAAATTTGCTTTGCACCGCTAACAAAAAAGTAAGGAAAAAAGCAAAAAGCCAATAAAATAAAAGTAAAATTCGGGAATATGCACCATATTTTCAAAGAAATTCAATCATAATGACTTGCCGTCTATTACGGTTCCGTAAAAGGAAATAGCGCTATTAATTTTCACGTGTTTCGAGGATTTGTAACATTTATTGGTTGAAGGATGCTTTAAAGGAAATTCTTCTTTCTCCTTTAATACACCAATAAACCAATCGTCAAGGAAACCTTTTTATTTTATTATTTTCATGTTATTTTGCCAACGAATAATTTCAAATTGAGTGAACCAATAATTTTACTCTTTGTAATGTTCTTGAAAGTTGTTAATACCTAAAATCCATAGTTTTCTATTAAACAGTAGGAAAATTAAAATTGTATTTTTAAATATAAGATTTTAGCATTCACAGTGCTAATTGTATATTCTACGATGGATAAAACTTTGGTACTACACGTTTTTGCAGACATATTTTTTCTCTTGTTTTTTACGTTGATTATATTGGTCAAGATGATCCTGCATTTGGTATTCTCATAAAAAAACTCATTAACTTCCTTCTTAAATTACGGAATGGGTATAAAGTCAGGATTTATATCTGGTCTGACTTTAACGATGTCTCTCAATATTTCAGCAAACAAGTACCTAACAAGATCCAGTGTAAAGGCGAGACCCTTTAGTTACGATTCGGCACAGTCTATTCAGAGATGACTAGTAGAAGTCCCAATTTCGCCTTTAACAGCCACCAAAACATTGATTACAAGAGAACTGTCCAGAATATCTAATAGGAGATTTGTACCTATCCCATTCTGCAAATTGATTGTGAGAGAGGGATAAAAATGCTTTTGGTGGACGTTATTGGAATTTTATATTAAGTTCCGGGAATACTGGGATTTTTGTAATGTCATTCTTTGTCATTATCCCTCTAGCATTATTCAATTATGGTGCGATTTCGGTGGGTTGAGTTCACTTTTTCGTTTACCATTAAGTGTATTGCCTAGCCGTATTTACGAGTAATATAAAGTGTAAGCTATAGTTGACAAATAAGTCAGTCAATACATCCTATAAGCGCTTATTGCGAAGCTTGACAGACTAATCGTACTCGATCACGTTTGTTAAGCAACGCTCGGTCTGGCCAGGTGTCGGATGCGGATGGGTGACAGTTAAGTGGCATCATTACAACTGAGCGCTTCCGAGCTCTGGAGGGCACGTTAAACCGTCGGTCCCAGCTGTTGTCATTTGATAACAATCGTTGAGCCAAGTCAAAGGCCGTACAGGCGGCTTGATAAACTCTAACATCAGAAATGGCCACTAATTCTCATACGATAAGAATAAGAAGACATCTTACGCTTCATCCACTTAACTATAATTCCTAAGGCTTAGTTAACAAAATACGTATTTGTTCCAGTGCCTGCTCGGCGGGTAGGATGCGGCGGCATGCACCGCATCGTGCTGCTAATGGCGGTGCTCAACAGAGCCATTGCACCACAAATCACCCGCATAGGTAAGATAGATCCTTTGCTATAGAGTTATTACCACCCTAGTATTTGCCCTTAGATCATCTTAAACTTACCTCTATCAACAGATGGTGATAAAAGCAGGGCTTTATAACGTTACCAATTAACAGAAAAAATAACGTTACGTAACGTTATTTTCAATATGATACCTTGATAACGTTATTTTTTTAACGATACCTAGTAACATAACATTAATATAACGTTATAATACGGTTATGTTACTAGATATCGTTAAAAAATAACGTTATTTTTAATGGTAATTTTATAAGTATTGTGCATTGTAGGTAGGTACCTCTACTACTTAGTACCTACCGCAGAGACTGATCACGTCACGGCGGCGTCATTGTCAATTACACATTGCTTTAAATATTTTTTATACAGTAACATAAAAACGTTATCAAGGAACGAAAAAATAACGATAAATTCTGTTTTACTGTTATCAATTTTACCGTTATTAATTTCCAGTTTTAACGTTATTTTTTGTAACGTTACTAATTTCTAACGGTATTTGAAGCCCTGGATAAAAGTTCGTCTAGTTAGCTGCTATTCTAAACATAACAATATTCTGAAAGTCAATCGTTCAAAATATTATGGAAGTTTGCGACACCAAGTTTTATACCACTCAGATTTACCTGTCCGGCAAAGTTCTGGGATTACACTCAATTAATAATAATTTTAAGCACAAGATTAAATTAGATAACAATAGTGGCTTGTAAAAGTTTTCCGCTGAAAGTTTGTCGGTACCTACGCTTCCATGGACGGATAATCTGTTCTGCACTACCTCACTGTGTTAGGTCTCTCAAAACTGAAAATAAATGACAGCACGTTTTAATTATACATTCTTCAGTCCTCCTAGGTACTGAGCCTTCCGACCTGGATTCTACCACCATACCTCCGCCGACCGTCTTCAAGAACACCATGAAGCTACCAACGAGGATCACCAAAGGAAAGGGGAAAGCTGACTCACCTATGCTGAACTACATCTTCGATTCGTACGCGACGAGCAACAAACACTTTCATGATAAGTAAGTACTTTAACGAACAAAATTTGCTTTAGTCATCCCGTGACCACGGCTCTTGGAAAAGGTGTCGAAATGTATAAAAAATCAATAACACCAAACTAAATCATTATAAATTACCTGAAGTAATAATATACGCGCTGTAATCCGTGTTTTATTTATAACTGTACGCGCGGAAGTCTAAACGAAAGATGTTGTTTTAAATCACTAACGCGGATGACTTTTCATAGTAAGCGTTATTTTTTGCGGATCTTTACCGCGTGTCCATAGCATAAAGGCTGTTATGTGTCCGCATGCATGTGGCATATTTGACAAAAAGTATGTATGAAACTCTGGGAAGGATCTTGTGCTCTCCAAATGGACTAAGAGCTACCCCCGAAAATAGGTGGACAATTTACAGAGCGACAAAATCCCTCTAGTTAGTTTGCCATACTATCATTATTAACAGATCCAGGCACCTGGCAGATTTTCAGAGGTGGGGGTGGGAGTGGTTGAGCAACAAAGGGGCTGAAAAGCGATTAAAGGTATACAATTTACAGAGCTCTGGATTTGGTGTGGTATAAAAGCAAGCAAGCTAATCATGTATCTAAATCGAATAAAATATTTCCAGGTATTTTGACTGGTGGAAAAATAGTGCCAGGTGGCATCAAAAGTGCGCAAAAAAGTGCTAAAATTTGATACCGCCTGTCTCTTGGCAATGTTATACGTATATTTGATTTAGATACATGATTGGTTTGCTATTATACCACACTAAATCCAGAGCTCTCTAAATTGTATACCTTCAATCGCTTTTTTAGCCCCTTTGTTGCTCAACCACTCCCACTCTACCACTGAAAATCTGCCAGGTGCCCGGATCTGTTAATAATGATATTATGGCAAACTAACTAGAGGGATTTCGTCGCTCTGTAAATTGTCCACCTATTTCCGGGGCCAGCTCTTAGTATAAAAAGCCATTATGCCTATAGACATAAAGCCACCTTCGAGTTTTTTTTATACACAACGGGATAGTGCTTGGCCTTCATCTCACCTAATGTTAAATGACGATAAGGCCGAAGGTGGAAGCGCACTACACCCGGAATACTGGCTATCTTACCTCTAACTGCCGGAACACAACAATTTTTAAATTGTTATTATGGCGTCAGACTTAGGTAAGATGGTGGTAGCTAGCCAGGCGGACTTGAAATAAGCCCTACCACCAACCAAACCGAGTACAAATTGAACCCCCCCTGTGAATTGAACCCGGGACCTCTGAGTCTTACACGGGTGGGTGAACCACTAGACCACAGAGGCGGTTAAATAGAACATCTGTATCTTATAGCTAAAATGAAGGAAGCGAGATGATATTCCCTCTACACAATGTTATATTATTATATTCTCGCTCCAAACAACTGTAATAATCGTCAGCAACTGTAGTTGTAAGTTGATGGAAAGGCATAAATAAACAGTTAAGTACGCATTTACTCATAGTGTGAGATATTAAAGTGAGGGAAACACATGTTTTAAAATAGGGTGATGATAAATGCTGACTGTCAGCATAAAAAAATAGCTTGCAGTAACTAGTAGACAACGTTAGTTGTAAATGGTATGTTATAAGGAATTCTTATCTGTAAAGAGACAAAAAAGGCACTTCTTACTCAAAACAATATCATAATAACTTATTTTGTTTTGATTTATTTAATTGCAATATTTTTAATTCTGTAGTCAGTAGTTTTATGAAAGGCCTATGAAAAGCTTTTGGATAATTATTTTCAATCGCAACAAGATGCCTTAACATGGGTAGCCGTAGTATCTGGAAACGATATACATATTTGTAAATATCGTTCCATTTGATAAAGCTGACAATTTTTTTTGCGCCCATTTTTTTTGTTAGCTAAAAGACGTCATAATGGGTGGTAGGGTAAAAGAATTGACAATTTAAAAATACTTATTATGTGAGCTTATTTTAAGAATTTATTTTTCACTTTCACTATCGAAATATCAATTGAAGGTTATCAAAGAACATTCCTATAAACCACATCATGGTTGAGTTATAAAAAAACTTAATTTCTAATCATGTTTCAAATAGGTATTTTCTGTCTGTAATATCGTTAAAAACTTATAAATACTTAGGGTATACTAAATGGGGAATGTCTGAAAAAATTTAATAGACTGAACTGAACATCTTTTTATAATAAGCCCTTGTAGGTAATTTTGGTAGCGTTGATTATTTTAAAATTAAAGTTACTTCAACTTCACAAATGTACGAAAGTAACAACAGAATGGAGATCGTACCTTAGCCACCACCGCCGCCGGCCATTAATCCTATTGATTTTTTTTAATTAATGCTACCGAAAATCTGAAACTTTTTTCTTTTACTATAAGGGAGCTTATTCCTATCTATAAAAAAAACTCAGCCAATCTGATTTTTTTTAGACATTCCTCAATATACGATAATATCTAGGCGACTACTGGGGACTATTTATTGTAATATGGTGGTGTTTAGGTGATAATCTACATTGTTATCTCAAACATTAACTACATTTTTTTAAACTTGTCTAAAAACAATAAAAATTTAAAAATATAATATATAAACTTGAACATATAAAAAAAAAACAAAGTAAGTCACCGAGCGGGATGCGAACCCAAAACTCGAAAAGTTGCATTTTTCCAAACATAAGACTAATCTAGATCGATTGTTTTCCCCCGAAAACCCCCATATACCAAATTTCAGTGAAATCGTTAGAGCCGTTTCCGAGATCACAGAAATATACCTAAATGTAAATAAATAAATACATATACAAGAATTGCTCATTTAAAGGTATAAGATACTGTAAAGGTATAATAGGTAGGTACTTCTTTATTCGAGTTGGTCAGTCACTAGTGGGTCTAATAATTTATACGAATGACATTGACTGATAACGTAGTGTCTCCTCGAAGGGCTTTCAACAATTTACATTACAGAAAGAAAAACTCCTTATGTAATTCTAAAATGCTGACGGAAAAAATTTACTTTGTATGAAATCTATTAGTAGATTCTAACTAAATTCATTGCAAAGATTTACTATTTACATCGAAACAAAACTATTTTACGGATATCAACCAATTAAAATTTATTACAGTGTTTCATTTCAATCTATCAAAAGCTTAGGTCTGTAAAAGCTAACTGTAAATTTTCTCTTTCTAGTGTAAATTAACTTCAATCTAATTTTATGCTGACATTTAATTAATGATTTTGATCTAAAAGACATTTTATCAAGGAAGGAAAAGTACAGGTTCCATAGGCCTTTTATTGAGGACTTATAATATCTTAGTTAAATTTTATGTCATCGCAGCTTAATTCATAATTTATAACTGACAGTCACAATGCTCTAGCGATCAAGTTTAAATTTAGCAGTTTAATTTATTCATAGCCAGGCTAGGCGAATGCCTTTTCACAGAGATTGGAAGTTATTACCTGTGAAATTTGAGTTACATAAATTCGCACGTTTAATGCTTGACTTGTGTGAAATTTATTTTACATTTGACAGTTTCACCTGGTAGTCTGAGCCTTTATCTGAGGCTTTATTTAATATTTTTACAACTTCAAGGAAATGTTTTAGAATTTTGAGCTTTTCGTTTAAAAATCTCTAGTTCCTGTTCTTCCATTAACTTTAACTTTTTTTAAATCACTTTATAGTTTACGTAATAACAATTCGTTCTGGCATTAAATATTTAATTTATAACCATCCAAAAACTGTCGTAACTGAGAAAATTTCAAAGTAGGTACTAAAGTAACCGAGACATAAGAAAGTGAATTAATGACCTGCCGCGGAACAAACTTGGTGATATAACTTACTTAGACTATAATGATCGTCTATGTAGACAACGGCATATCAGATTATTCATGTTGATTTTGAGACCATCTTTATTCCTTATGTTATAAAAGCTATTTTCGCAGTTCAACTGGTAAACTTGATGTGATGTCCTGTCTACCCTATTAGAAGGAAACCATTAGCATTGTAGTAGCTGCTGAGTTAATGTTTAGCTCTTAGAGAAAACGAGTGTTAGCTGGCTTTATGTTGTTTGCTAATTTTCATACATATGCAAATACTAAATACTAAAATATATTAGTAAAAAATCTGATATCAAATGAAGCTTTGGTAGTCACACACTATAGCATTGTCTTAACTTATTACCAAATTAGCATCCGTCCTCGATTTCCGGTGAGAATTTGGATAATATTTTTTCGACAGTATAATTTCCTTTCGCCAAATTAATATCCAATCCGTCCAGTGGTTTAAAGATGTGTGATGATGAGTTAATTAGTAAATCAGTTTAGATATAACTTACATTAGCAAAGTTTATTAGTATACATGCTGTTTGGTAATAGCCTTAAAAAGCCGAATATGATAAATAAGGATGAATACAACCCCGGATTATTATTATAAAACCTAAAATATGTTGTGGTTTTCAGGGTTCATAATAATTTTCCGAGATGTACTTATGCATTGTACTCTAACTTATCTACCATAATTGGCTTTATAAGGCTATTACCAAACATCCTGTAGATATCACACAACGTTTATATGTTGTGGTTTTCAGGGTTTGTAATAATTTTCCGAGATGTACTTATGCATTGTACTGTAACTTATCTACCATAATCGACTTTATAAGGCTATTACCAAACACCCTGTAGATATCACACAACGTTTACAGCTAACAGTTTGACTACAAGGAATTAAGTTTCCTCGTGGCCAAATTAGTTTGGCATTTTAGTTTGGCCACAAGAAAACTGGGGTAAAAACTCATTTGATCAAAGTATTTGTGTGTATTCTCAAACAGTTGGGGAGCAAACAAAACTACTGTGGTTTATATATACCTGATACGGCTTTTAGCTAAGAAGCTTACGATGCACCCAGTGCATGCCGTGACCTGTAACAGCTAAATACAGTACCTACATTGTTCTATTGTGCTGGCACTGGGACAAGAAAACTGTCTACTAAGATACTACTATTTCCGAGCGGGAAGCGTTGTTACAAAAAAGTAATTACGCTATGAAATAAGTTTAAGCATTTTACTTACAGTCAGGAAAAAATCCTCCTACTGAATTAGTAGTCCACGTTGATTGGGCATCCTATGTTACTAACGTTTTTCGTTCACTTCAAAATTATAAAAGACACGAACCTTTTAAATTAATAATTCATATAATAATGTTTTAGTCACATTACGTAATGTGGTATTTACATGGACGACTAAAGCCGCACAACTTTCGCCGCACGGCGAAAATCGACTGTATAAATGGCAATTCGGCCTAGGCTGCAGGTGACTGAACAAAATTAATTATTTGATCCAGTGGCCTAAACAGGGGGTCTATTACGAAAAGTTTAATGCGATACACGCAGCTGCGTCCGTGATTTGTTTTGATTGTTTCTTATTACAAATCACTTTCATAAGCGATATTGCGAAGTGATTGCGTGAGTTTGACAGTTTCTCTCTAGCATTTCCGACATCGTTCGTTTAGTAGTCTATGGAGTACGACAGCCAAATTCAGAATATTTAACTACAACTAAGGAACTGCGGACGATTATCGTGGCCAAGTGACTGCGTTACGCAATTGCGTACGTTATTTTCGTAATAGGCCCCATGGAACTTGCATTGTGGGCTATTTACATGGGTCGATTTTAGTAACCTGTGATGCTCGATTTAGTCCTTGGACGAATCAACCACTGGACGCGAAATGACAGCCATATTCGCCTTTACCCCTCTGCCACTTACTGTGACCGATAGCCTCAGTAAACGATATCGCGTTGTCAGTGTGATGCTAGAGCTCGTGGCCAAACATTGGTACAAAAATTGGAAAAATGATCCGTATTGTTCAGCAAAACAAATAGCGGGCAATCAAAAAATGTTTCTTTTCACGCGTAAGCACAATTTCAACCTATTATGCTATGCTATCATTTAGCTACTTTCCGTAAAATAAATAAAATTTGGTATGTAAACAAAGTAGGTATAATATTGTCATTATTTGACTAGTGTACCCCCTTCACCCGCAAAAATTGGTCGATCGTGATTTCATACAATTTTCTTACGTTACGTGTCCAGTGGTTGATTCGTCCAAGCTTTAGTCACCTAGCAAGTCACTTCCAAAATTGAATCGCAGGTGATGGCGTTGCTGTCGTTTAAGTAGTTGGTGGTGTAACCTAGGTAACAATATGTAATAACGTAGTTCCAGTTTTGGCCACCGGATCAGATAATTTTGTTCAGTCGCCTGCGGCCTAAGCCGAATTGTCATTTACACGGTCGATTTTCTCCGTGCGGCAAAAGTTGTGTGGCTTTATTCGCCCATGTAAATACCACATTAATTAACCTCTACTTACCATTAAAAAATAGACTATAGCATTGAAAAGATTTACTTGTTCTGTCATTTAACATTTATACCTACAAAATATCTCATGTTAATATAACAAAAAGAATTTAAAGACTAAAACAACCTTCATGACCGCAGCAATAAACATGCCTGAAACATTACACATGAAACAATAGTTGAAAGCCTCTTACGCCCAAACGAGTTTTGTAACAAATAACTCATTTACAGTGTTACAATGAAACATTTCTTTAGCACACTCTTCTAGTTGATTCCTAAACAGGGCACGTTCATACAAATGTGCCCACTTTGAATAAACATCCTACGCTGGGTCACATTTTGTCCTTTGTGTGAAAAAAACATATAAACGATATATTTAAACGACTTATTTCGGATGAGGAATAGCCTAAAATGGACTCTAGTGAAATAAGTTTTTGTGATATGTGTAGTTCCATTTAGGGCATAGATTGTACAGCTAAGCCCGTACAATAGAATTATTTTGTCATTCTTTCTATAGTTACGTATGAAGCTGTCTCTAACTTTTTATTTATTTTATTTTCAGATGACTTTTATGTGACTCGAGGTTTCGAAAAGGTTACATTATTTAAAAAGGACTTCGTTGTACCATGTCAATCTCCAAAAAATTTTGTTAGTCATATTATTACACTGTTAAATATTAAAAGGTACAATACAAATTGATAGATTTTATTTTAAAAGTATTAATCTATATGTTAGTTACTTATAAAGGTATCAATAGTTTTACGAACTTAATTTTATAGGAAGTTTATTAGGTTACAATATTCAACTGAGATGGGCGTCAAATATGATATTTTGCAATATGCTCCAAGTTTCTGTAGTCTGCAACAGTTTCGAGCTAGTCAACCGGAAAATGCAACCGCGGACAAAGTCACGATTCAGAGTTTAACCACCAACTCCATTTTGCCTCGAAACTGAGTTAAAGATATCAGCAATAAGACGTAATGCATACGCTACACTTTATATTTTATTGCCAACAAACT
Organism: Agriphila geniculea; assembly: GCA_943789525.1. Taxonomy (NCBI): domain Eukaryota; kingdom Metazoa; phylum Arthropoda; class Insecta; order Lepidoptera; family Crambidae; genus Agriphila; species Agriphila geniculea. Next base: position 11,074,750 of record OX038890.1, on the reverse strand, counting down.
TCGTGACAAAGTTTTCGATGATCAATATATTACCTACACAAAAAAAAATTGTGTTTTTGTGTATTATCGTACATTATAGATACATTCGTAACTGGAAGTTTATAATCGTTTTACCAATAGGGTAGATTTAATTCAAACCTAATAATAAAATTAATAAAACAATTATTACTTTTATCTTTGCAGCGATGTGATGATGATGAGTTTTAACCGCATCTGTGGTCTAGTGGATCACCCACCCGTGTAAGACGCAGGTGTCTCGGGTTCAATTCCCAGGGGGAGTACAGTTTGTACTCGGTTTGGTTAGTGGTAGGGCTTATTTCAAGTCCAGCTGGCTTACCACCATATTACCTAAGTCTGATGCCATAACAAATATTTAAAAATTGTTATGTTCCGGCAGTTAGAGGTTCCTCAGTGATCAGGATTCCGGGTTTAGTGCGCTTCCACCTTCGGCCTCATCGTCACTTCAGGCCCCTATATACCTCAAGTGGCACCCTCATTATAAAAAAAAATATGCTCGCTAAGTAGATACTGTATTGAAAATTTACATGTACAAATTGAAGCTAATGAAATTATATAAAATATAGTTCGTTGTAGTAGTAGTAGGCAAAAGTGCTTAAAGATAAATATTTTACTGAGTTTATTGTTTGTAAATAAACTTTTAAACTTTAGCTTCAATCTATAAGTGTGAAATTTCAATACAAATTATGTACTTAGCGAGCAATAACTATAAGATGAGGGCTCCACTTGAGGGATAAAGTCGCCCTAAGGGTGACAGACAGCCGCCCTCCCTGACTGTACATAAATAATATAGATTACTAGCGGCCGCCCGCGACTTCGTCTGCGTGAAAAGTTTTTTTGCTATCCCTCGAGAACAATACTTTTTTTCGGGATGAAAGGTACCCTATGTCCTTCTCTGTACCTCTGACAACGAGTATGTAAAATTTCATGATGATCAGTTCAGTAGTTAAGACGTGAAGGCGTAGCAAACAAACAAACAAACAAACGGACTTTCACATTTATAATATTATACTAGCGGCTGCCCGCAGTTTCACCCGCGTGGTTCCCGTTCCCGTGGGAATATCGGGATAAAAAGTATTCTATGGTTTAATCCAGGTTATATTCTATCTGTGTGCCAAATTTCAACCAAATCCGTTCAGTAGTTTTTGCGTGATTGAGGAACAAACATCCTAACCCACAAACTTTCACATTTATAATATTAGTAGGATAGTAAGATTCTAAATAAATAAATAATTGGACAATTTCACACAGCGCTATCAAGCCCCACACTAAGCAAAGCTTGTAATATAATATTTTTTTAATTCAGTGTCAAAACTCTAGATTTTCTGTCAAGCTATGGATAAGACTATCGTACAATACTGTTCTGTATTCGTAAATTCAAATGCAGAGTAAATTCGTAAGACGGCAATTCGTGCAAAATTATTCCCTAACCATTCCAAAATATCAAAAATGCATAACGTTAATATTCAAGTTTTCACTTCTGCCGGCACTCCCGGAGTGCAACCCGAATTTTTATTATTATATTTTTTTTATTTATTTAATTATACATAATAACACCCAGACCCGTCACAGAAATTAGAATTCATCATTTCATTTTCTGCCCGGCCGGAAATCGAATCCGGGACTATATTGACCATTGCACCACTCAGGTCGTTAAACTAACATCACCCTGCACTTATCACGTTACTAAAAAAGTTATTTCAATAAAGCTACTTTGTCATTAAATTAGGCAAAGTTAAACATGCCAAAGGCACGAGACTGTAATTAGACGACGGCTGGAGTTTAAATTAGTCTACATTATATAAGTTATGCAGGCTAATGTAAGCTCTTTATTATTTGTTGCATAGAGACTTAATAATTATCATGAGGTAAACTAAATGACTATATTCCGCCTGTGACTTTATCCGTGAGGGATTCAACTCCCTATAGATTTATTAAAAATTTATTTTCAATACAGATGCTCGAAAATGTGAGCTTACGATGACAGGCCAGCGTGCGGTAAGTTGATTTTACCGCGCGCCGTGCGTTTTTGTTTACCGTTTAGTACAGCGTGCGGTAAGTTGATTCTACCGCACGCCCGCGCCGTGCGTTTTTGTTTACGTACGTTTTTTTTAATTTCTACTAGCTTCCACCCGCGACTTCGTCCGCGTGGACAGTAAAAAAATATACCGACCAATTTAAAATGACCTCTTTAGTGTATGAAAGCTAGTACTAAGAAGAGTTCAAGCTGTTTCCCTGGTTCCACCCACTTGAATTTAATGAAATAAAACATAGCTTAGATTTTAAGTTGGACCTTAATCTACTTAACTGTGAAAAGCCCATCAAAATTCTTTTAGCGGTTTTTGCGTAATACGTGCACAAATATTTAGAATTTACAGTTTTATTATATGTATAGATTAAAATTTTAGTAGTACCTATAATGTTTTCTCGCAAATGTATTGAAAAACGTAGTATGGCACACGGTTGATAAGGTGTTTTTAAAACTCGCAACGATTAAACTCCTCCGATTACCCTCGCCTGCGGTTGGGCTTATAAAACGTCACCTCGTTTTAAAAACCTCCTTACCAACCTTGTATCATAAACTACTATTAAGTGGATCCCTATCTTTACAGCAAATATCAGCTCGCTTAGTCCAGTGGTTTTAGTTGTGTCATTTTATTTTTAAGTTTGAAAACCAAAATTGCACTTATATTTTTTTTTACTCAATGTACAAGGTTATTGATAAAATACTAACCCACTCACTCCTGCGAGGTTCGCAAGAGTGGGTTACCAACATCATAAACAATAAAATTTGTTCTACGACTTTTCGATAAACACAAATAAAGTTTTTATGACGAGTTTTCATAAAAAAACTCGATCAGCTGTTCAGACGTTTGTATGAAAAGACGTTTTTATTTCGGAAAAGTCGTAGAACATATGTTGTTGTTTATGATGTTATGTTAGTAATCTACTCCTTCTAGGTTGTTGGCGTTTTACAAATAACCCTGTATAAATCTTCTTAACGAGTTCTCACTGTGTATGTGTGTGTGTTACATAAGTGTAATATTCTAAACTCTCAATTTTTCTTCAGATTCAAGCCTCCCTCTTTCGAAGATGACATGAATGCTGATGACACGATCGTAAACGCTGACACGGGAGCCACTGTTGTGATGGATTGTCGAGTGGCGTCATTGAGGGACAAAACAGTAAGTGAATGATGAATTGCACTGACTGCCACTGAGTGAAATATGGCATTGAACCTACACAATATTCACATACTTATACATAAAGCATCTGTGTTCATAGTAAGTCAGCTCAGAGATTCGATTCTACACTTTTTAAAGGTTTATAAAAGAGAACTTGCATATAATTTCTAGTAATATCGACTTATACTACAAGTACAGGGCAAAGTCTGAAAACTATACATTTGTAATTAAATCGTAAAAATATAGTCTTTACTAAAGTACCTAGAAATTTGTACGGAACCCTCGGTGGGCGAGTCCGACTCGCCCTTGTCAGGTTTTTTGATGATAGGGTAGGTCCGTATCATTGACAAAATAATTGAAATATCTTCTTTTTATTCAAGTTAATCAATCAATTAATTTCAATAAAAAGGGTCATGGAAGTTAAGATCTACCTATTCGTCTGATTTTTCGGGTTAATGTTCAAAATTTCAAATGATACTCCATACGGTTAAAAAAATAGTTTTCAAAATAAGAAAGTTTTTTCAACATTTTAAAGCGAACTTTAGAAATTTATTTTCATAACTGTAACTTATCATAACTGTTTGATAGCACACCAACAATGAACTTCCTCATAACCACAGTGAAGTTAAATTTTTCACAAAGTTTAAAGAAATAAGGAAGACGTTATTTATGATGGCTGGAGAAGGCGCGCCTTAAATCATTTCGTGATTTAGCAGTGTTGAACGCATCTGAATCTTAAGGCTGCGTTCAAACGATAACGCACGACTCGCCCTCAACCCGAACCATGGACATGAAAAATGATTTTTCTTATTAACTGGACTGGCTATCTGCATGATTTGACAGCTTATGCCTATTTGAAACGCCACTAGCGTGAGTCTAAAGAACTAATTTTGACGTGTACAATGAAAATGGTTGCCGTGATGGTCTCTCCAGACTTCAGACTTTAGTACCATGTCCCTCACGCTATGCTCACGCTACGTCCTATAGCGCCAAAATGGCGGAAATCAAATAGGCACAAGAGCAGTTTGTCAGTTGTTTGAGCCAGTCCAGTGTAATAATATAGAGGTCAATGACCCGAAATCACCTCAAACTCACCTGAACATTACACAAGAGCTTATTAATGGGTCATAAGACTCAAAATTGTAAGCGATGTATTTCAAGGTGGGCTGCGGTTGAGGTGAGTTTGAGTTCGGGTTGAGGTCGGGTCGTGTGAACGCAGCCTAACAGGTGGAGTAAGGAAGTTTACGGAACAAAAACCAACAATAAAGTTAGTAAGAGTGAAAAATAAAGTTAAAGTTTTCAAAGTTCAAAATTCGAGATCTTAAGGTGCTAGGTTCTAAGATTCTAAATATTCGAAGGTTTTAAAAGCTTAAAATATGCATTGTTTTCAGTAATAAGGCAAAATTGCAAAAAGGCCCCATTATTTATACTTATTAACCGCCTCTGTGGCTTAGTGGTTTGCCCACACGTGTAAGACGCAGGAGTCCCTGGTTCGATTCCCAGGAGGGAGGTAGGTACATTTGTACTCTGTTTGATTGGTGTTAGAGCTAATTTCAAGCCTGGATAGCTACCACTATCTTATCTAAGTCTGACGCCATAACAACATTTTTAAAATTGTTGTATTCCGGCAGTTAGAGGTAAGATAGCCAGCTCCTCAGGGGTAAGGATTCCAGGTGTAGTGCGCTTACACTTTCGGCCTTAAGGTCATGGCACATATAACGGCACCGCAACAGCACCGCTCCAACCCAGCAATTAATTTGTCATTCAAATTAGAGCTTTAAATCATGTTTCGTAAAATATATTTTATAATGTCAATAAGAAAAAGCCAACGGCGAGCCAACGGCGGGCGGTCGGCGCGCTTACCGCTACCATACGACTCGATTCGCCGCCGGCTCGCCGAAAGCGAGCGGACCGCGCGCCGACCGCGCGCTTACCGCGCGCCGACCGCGTGCTAACAGCGCGCTGTGACTCCGAGTCGCCACCTAAACAACATCATATGCAAAATAGCTTACACCTCGCGGACGGCGCGCGGTCCGCGCGCTTACGGCGCGCCGACCGCGCGCTTACGGCGCGCTGGCGGCTAGCCGTAGCCTAAATTCGAGGTGACGCCCTGCTGTTGCTGTGCAGTTGCGGTGCCGTTATAGTGTGCTGTGACCTTTATAGTCACTTAGCATCAAGTGAGGTGAAGGCCAAACACTATCTGGTTGTTAGGGTAATAAAAAAACAATGAAATAATAACACCATTTTTTTCTCAGGTTTCGTGGATAAGAGTTTCGGAAAATGAAAACTTGGAACTTCTTACTGTAGACTTAGAGACACATACAGCAGATTCTAGGTAAGTAGGTACCTATATATTTCTACAAAAGGTTTTTTAATGTTTATTTCAGTTTCACTACTTCCGTTTGGTATTTTGTTTTTTCAGTTTCGATATTATGTTTTAGCTTTCCTAACTTTAATTAGATATTATTAAACAGTATACAGGGTTATTTGTAAAACACTGACGACCGCGCAGGAGTAGTTTACTAACACCACCACACAAACCGCCTCTGTGGTCTAGTGGTTCGCCCACCCGCGTAAGACGCAGGGGTCTCGGGTTCGATTCCCAGTGGGGGTATTATTCGTACTCGGTTTGGTTTGGTGATAGGGCTTATTGCAAGTCCGCCTGGCTAACTACCACAATCTTACCTAAGTCCGACGCCACAAGAACAATTTAAAAATTGTTGTGTTCCGGCAGTTAGAGGTAAGATAGCCAGTTCCTAAGTTGATGAAGATTCCGGTGGTAGTGCGCTTCCATCTTCGGCCTTATCGTCGCTTAACATCAGGTGAGGTGAAGGCCAAGCACTACCCCGTTGTGCATAAAAAAACCATAAACAACAACATTTGTTCTACGACTTTTCCCGAAAACAGACAAAAAAAATTACTTTTCATACTAAACTAGATCGAAAAGTTGTTTTATTTGTCTGTTTTCGGAAAAGTCGTGAACATTTCCGGTTTTCGTAGTTTTCGGAAAATGTAGTTGTTTATAGCAATCTACAGGAGTAAGGTTGTTGGTGTTTTTTTTTCAAATAACCCTGTATATCTTTAAAACCATTTCAAATACTAGGTATAGGTACCTTAATATGATTTCTTAAAGACAGCTTATAAATAGCCTAAGTAAACTCAGCATAATTAACTTAGCCAAAGCTAACTTGACAAAAGCACGTCGAGGTACTATTTTATTCAATAAACTTTTTCCAGGAAAACTGTCACTTTGAGAAACAGAGAAGGCATGTCCGCTTTTCTCTTATTAGAAAGAATCTAAAAGTAACTTGAAGGAGCTTCTAGGAGCATGAATAGATAACAGATATTTGATTACATAGCCTTATCACAGGACTGTGGCCTTATTCTTTCACAATGCCGATCACAACTTAGGCAGTATTGTAAAGTTATTCTATTGTTTCCCTTTCACGTATTTGCCGTTTATATCACTTAGTTACTTTCACCGTTGTAGTTTTTATGAAGTGCGAGTATTTCTGTCCAAAACTTTATATTTGTTTCACAACTTTCATGAAACTTGGGGCATCTGTCAGTTTAATGTCAAATTCACAATGTTGTTTCATATTTATTTCCAAAGCTATTGTATGAAGAAAGGAAACGTCGAAATGATGGATGATTTGTTATTATAAAACCTTGTTCCTTTTATTATATTTTTATATACGTAGTCACAAATACTGTTTTTGTAAGAATTCTTGTATTGGACTTACTACACAGTCATAATGTGCCAATGACAAAAAATCTCCTTACAATAGTGAACTAATGTGTGCATAGATGGCTATTCGCACATTCGTTAAAACTACTGTAACTCTTTAATAAAGATACCTACAAGGTTTTCAAATACCATCGTAGGTACCATTAATTTTTGGAAAACCTACAGAATGGTACTTTGGGCAACAGCGTCGCTTAACCAGTTTGCAACAAAATTCGTGTGCGCGCGTATCGCCGCTGCACGAACTAAAAGTATGTGACAACGGGCGCGGCGTGCAAGTGGTTTTAAACTTAGCAGTGGTTAAGCGACGCTGTTGCCCATGGTACATGAATGTTTCTAAAACCAATCATTACATCACTAAAAAATCTTCACAGATACCGTATGGATGTAGCAGGCGATAATTGGAAACTGGCGCTGACGGACGCAAAGGTGCTGGACTCTGGAATCTACTGCTGTCACGTGTCCACCCACCCGCCTATGCTGAAGCGGTTCAAACTAATAGTACATCGTAAGTAATGTGCTCTTACTGAGCATTTTATCCATTTTTACTCAAAAATGCTTGTAACGTGGTCATTATTTTGATAACCTTCTTTGAGCAAAGTCAACTTTCCGCGCTACTCAAATAGGTGCCACAAAGTTGTATGGAAATTCATTATTGGTGAGTTATAGCCACAAGCAATTTCCTTTGATAATCCATTATTTACTGTCGAGTTTTGTTACAAACATAGTTGAATTAAAATAGTACATTGTATATCGAGGGGAGAAAGCTAAAGCCTTTTTCCACAATGACTGCACTGCTGGCCACGTTATAGTGTCCTCGTTAACTACGCTCTCGGCTTTCAAACATGGTCATTATTGTCATGCTGTCCACGCTGTGATGGCCTGGACCTGCGCTAAGCACCCCTCTCTCATCACGATGATGATGCCAGTAACGCAGTCATTATAGACCGCGGCAGTAATGTACTATTAAGTTCGTGCAACAACTTAATCTTAAATTTATGATTGAATTTAGGAAGTTAAAACTGACTGTTAGATATGAAAAGTAATTATTGCTGTAACGTTTCTACCCACTCGCCTATGTTGAATTGGTTCAAATTATTAGTACATCGTAAGCAATGTGCTCTTACTGTACATTGAACTCGACTATTCAACCTTGCTTTTTGCAGAATTTCATGATTGTGAAATGAAAACCTTAGTTTATTTATCTAAGGTGAAAGCTCACCTTTTTGATTTAAGTTAATGTTAACAGTTTAGCTGATTTCAAAAATTAAAAATGAGGAGGTTATATTGTGTCGACTTACAAACTTGATTATAGTACACCAAGGGACTGTAGAGTAGCTGTAGGCCTAAGTACTTATTTGACATTAATTTCAACTGAATACCTCCACGGATCTTGAGAAAAAGGGTCTGAATGGTACAACAATATACCTACGTTTACTTTTTTAAGAATTCGTTACATAATATTATGGTGTAACCAGGTTTATATAGGGTCCTTATCTTAAATAGTGCACGAAATTTTTAGCGTTACATACATTTTGATCTATTCGATTTTAAATTCTCTATAGAATGGCTGATTTTTTTTTGCGATTTCAATGTTGGTACCATAGTAAAAGTTGTTTGTATGCATGAGTAATGTACTCAAAATTTTAAGGGGTCAATGTGACCCCTTAAGATTTCGTACACTAAGAAGGACCTTATATATTGCTTATAGAGACAAAAGAACAATAGATAAGTAACATCAATTTGTTGTTCTGTTACTTTAAAAAATATATGTTTGGTGCGTCCTTTTTTCAGTTATTTAGTTGTCTATTCTTATTATAATGTCTGTCATTTATTTTGTGCTTGGGAAATTTTACGTGAGACTTAAGTAGGCAATATTTTCCCAATAAAGTAAGCAACCTGAGATCGATAAAAACATTTGACTGACTTATATTAAACGTGAGGAAAGAGATAACAAAACTCGTATCAGACTCCCTTAAGAAATTGCTTTCGCGTCCTTTGCACACAATCTTCTTATAGATGTTATTTGTCCCCAGCACCAGAAATAAGAATGAGTAAAGAGGCTTTCCTTGAAAGTGGCGAGACTCTTTCGTTGAAATGCTCCGTGGTGTACTTAAACGCTGGAAGTGTGGAGCCTGCATTGAGGTGGTATAAAGGCAACGCGACAACACCTTTAGATGAGTTGAGAGGAGGGATTCTGATAGAAACTGATCATTTGACGTTGACAAGCCATTTGCAGGTAAGTGAAAATACTGTGTTATTTGAATAGACTCGACGTCAGAATAATCGCTCCTCTTCTAAAATAAGTTTAGATATACCAACACCGATAGCGGGTGGCCAACCACCCGCTATCGCTAGCTAACGTTTTATTGCATAAATGTTGATATCTATTGAAAGTACATTTAATGAGATATTTAACATAACAGTTACCATAATTAAAGCTTAAATGCTTGCGCCGCCATAGAGAAAAAAAAAGGTATCAATTCAGGAAATGCGGGTAAATTCGCTATAGGGATGATGGAGAAAACATACGTCAACAGTTCAATTAAAAAAGGAATACCCAAAATGGATACTATTGCCCATGAAGTTGCTCAAATATTGCAAAAAAATGAGGCAATGTAATGTTGCTCGGAAACTGAATCTCAGTTATTGATTCCATTCGACGAGTATTCCAACGGTTTCTATTGACTGTTGGCTATGTCCGAAGGGGAAGAAGTATATAACAACACCATTAAAGTAGATAGGATTAAATTAACTTTGAAGAAATTTTTTAAAAGGTGCGATTTTTCTGACGCCGAGTGTATTTATGAGATTTATCACGGAATAAAAAAACTAAAAGTGTGCGGCTAATGTTTTTACTTACATAGTTAAATTATTCCGGTAACGTTAAAAAAATGTTTTTCTATGGTTCTATTCGTGGCTATGGCATAAAATTAGAATATCTATTACTTATTACATAAGTAAAAAAGAACCAATTGGCATTGCGTCCACGTTATCCTTTTTATTAATTCATAGGAAGGCCTGTATCAACATTGGAGCATTAAAATCGCAAATTGTGACGATGATTTACAAATGAAGATCTTAAATATGGTTTTCAATCTATCTAAGGATATGCTTAATGGAAACCAATTTCATTTTCTTAATAATAACCGATTTTTTTATTTAGTTTTTTTATTTATTTATTCATATAATAAAAAAGAAGTAAGCGTGGTTCAGTTTCTGTAATCAGTTAAATCGGTAATACTGCTGATATTTTTCCAGGCAACTTTTATTTAATTGTGCATCTATTTTAATATTTAAATTAAAAATTTCCTTCGTTAGTCTTTTTACCGGTTTAATAAAAAAATCAAATAAAACCTTTTAAAAATGTAAAGAAGGCAGGCTACATTCGCGACAGTACCGTACAACTTTTAGAAATTAATGCAAACTGTTTGAGGTTAACCCTCGAGTTTCCGTAAGCAGTTGAGATAACACAGAATATGTTGCATACCAGCCTTGATAGGAACGGCTAAGTAGCTTCTGGAAATGGGGTCTCTTTTACAACATATTAAGTTTTCATACATAATTATCTACCTACTTCATTATTTCTCATATTATGGTAGGTATCTGCTTTGAAAGAGTAGTATAGAAATGCTAAAGACATATAAAATAAACTAGTTAATGTTTAAGCTAATGTTTAAATATGAAACCATTTACTCTCAACAAATTATTCGTCTGAATGCGAAAACAAATCACCTGCGTGCTTATAATAAACGTCAAATATCGAGATTTATTAGGTTTTCGATTAGATTTTATAAGCGATTCTCGATAAAAAGCGTTAATTGACTAAAGTTTCCTGCCAATTCGCTTCATGTAAATACCCCATTACACACTGTCTCTTGACTCTCTTCTTACACGCATGCCCAAAAAAATAAGAGTCTATTGTGTTCAGGGTTCAAGTATGTTTGTAGCTATGTATGTGAGTTTCTTTTTCCACCATAAATTCTAAATGCCTGCCCCCTACTCAAATGGCCAACATTCTATTCGTTTGAACGCTACGCTTACTATTAAAACTTTAAAATAAGCAGTAAACTATAAAATTACGTGCCGTAAGCTTGTTAATTCCATACAATATTATCCCCGTCAATTGGTAATGCGATGGAACCTTGTCACATTAACATCCACGTTGGCGTGATCCGCAACTAAAAATGTCATGAAACAAGAAAATTCTAATAGGTAATCCAATATATTAATTATTGAATTACTATTTTCAATAAGATAGGGTCTAGGTATATAAAAATTTTACAATTGTTTTTCGTTTTTGAGGTTAAAATCATGGCCGCCAGGCGCATTACCAATTGACGGGGATAGTACATCGAAGTCTGTGATTTACATAAGTTTGCGACATTTAATTCGTAAAGCGTAACGTTCAAACGAATAGAAAGTTGGCCATTTGAGTAGGGGGCTGAATAGATTTAGATTTGTGAGATATCGTTCGAATTCTAAAATCACCCCGAGTGACATTAGCCATATATTTTTGAAAAAAAAAATGTGTCGATTGCATGATGCTATTTTGTGAAAGAAAAAAATGTTTCTACAAATTATTCCAGTATGGATATCAAAACTATACACTTTGTTACTTATTTTATTAGAAGAATATTTTTTTTGTAATAAAAACACGATGGCCCTTCAAAAAACGAACTAAAAAGTTAAAAACAAGTGTCATTGCAGTCGGGAGACCTATTTGATTAAAAATTGTTCCGCAGAACGGTCCCCTTATGACATTTGTTATTCAACTTTTTAGTTCGTTTTTGGCAGAGCAGTCGTCTTTTTAATATTTTTTATCAGTAGTGTAACCGAGGAACATTATGAATTTGTGCAGTAAACGTAATATTCTTTTATAGTACAGTAGCCGGTAGAACATTTAAATCACTAAAAAGGTTACCGTTTACCGTTGTGATATGGTTACTTATTACGAAATTATAGATACTTTAACCCAAGTTTTACAGATCGCAACCCGCCGTTACCTATATTTGTATATCTCCAAAAATGATATTTTTTTTTTTCGAGGTTTACCACATGGTTTAGCTATTGTCGTGTTCTACAGCTTTGTTTGATTGCCACTGATAATAGTAAGACTATGGAAAGTCACTATACACAGATTTAAGACCAGATAAAGTCCAACCATTTTCATCAGGTCTTAAATCTGTGTATGGCTACTTTTCATAGTCTTACTTTTATCTGTGGCAATCAAACAAAGCTGTAGAACATGACAATAGCTAAACCATGTGGTAAACCTCGAAAAATAAAAAATATGGTTTTTGGAGATATACAAATATAGGTTACGGCGGGTTGCGATCTGTAAAACTTGGGTTAAAGTATCTATAATTTCGTAATAATTAACTATATCACAACGGTAACCTTTTTAGTGATTTAAATGTTCTACGGGCTACTGTACTATTAGTTTTCACAAAATAGAGTTATTAAAGAGTTGGGCTGAACAGAATCAGTGTTTTTTCGTTCAATAGAATAAGCAGGTAGAGAGATAATTTATTTCTAGCTGCTAATGTCTGCATAGCAAGTGCAACATAACCATTCGTATTTTATTAACTAAATACTTGACAGGTTTAAATTTTTTTTCACATAAACTAGTGTTATTTTTATGTTAGCCGCGTGTTTCGCAAGCGTTTCATTTTCCTAGCATTTTTAAATTACTTATAAACATGAAACTGTTTGTTCATGAAGTCATCACCGAAGCTCATACAAGAAGCCAACGTAATTACGTCATGGGTCTTCATAAACGGCGCAGATAACAAAACGTATGATATTAACCGCATGATAACAGTGGGTTAACGGCCTATAAAGGTGGAGTCTTGATGGTAGAGATTTTTTAACGAATCGTTAACGAAATGTCAGAAGCAAGCGCGTTATTTAATGGTTTTTTATTTAATAATGTTATGTATAAGTGTGTAAAGTATGTGTTTTGATGAGGTCTGAAAAAACGTTTTAAAGATATAAGTGTCATAAGACTGCAAACATGGCGTAGGTACATACTGCTTTTACTAATAAATATTTGACTGTTAATTTATTCTAGGCTCTCTGCAAAATCTTATATTTTTAAGTGTAGGACGGACGTTAAAAACTAATCAAATATCAAACTGTTCTTTTAGAAGTAAGTTCAGATTAAATATCTTTCAAATGAAATTGACTAACTTACTCTGCCATAATGATAATTTATATTTCTTTCCAAATCTAAATACCTTTATTTAGATTTGGAAAGAAATATAAATTATCATTATGCTTTTAAAGGGCCTTTTTAAGATATGCCTTTAAAGGGCCTTCCCTTTAAAGGCATATCTTCCTTCCACGCTTACAATCTTGTTCTTGTTTCTCATGTCGTCCTGCTTAATGTCCTCATTAATTGAGCTCGACCCATTAACAAATCTAATTGATTTACTCGTCTCTTAATACTAATTACGAACTAATAGCTTATCATCTCACATCAGAAGCGCTCATGGCGGGGCTCGTCCGTTCTCGATCACGTTTGTTAAGCAACGCTCGGTCCAGCCAGCCCCCCTAGCATGATCATCAAAACACGATATATATCGCGTGATGATAGCGTTTCATCACGTTTAACTGTCAGAAAGACAATGGGTTTTGACAGTTGAGTGTCGATAAAATGCTATATCACGCGATATAATATATCGTGTTTCGTCGGTCATGCTAGGGAGGCAGGTGTCGGGACTTTTAAGTGGCATTACAACTGAGCGTTTGGAATTTGTTACGTATGAACTTATGAAAACAAAGATTATTGTATGTTATTATTTTATTCTCGTTAACACTAAAGCCACACCTCAAAGAACACTACCGCTCTGTAATTTTACCTCTGTTCGTCTAAATTGCTGTAATATATTTGCGGAAAACGTAAGTGGCGACTTAAATACTCCCCCCCTTTTCTGTAAGGGTAATAGGAGAAATAAATAATGTTTAACAAATATTCCAGACTGGCGTTTATATACGTTTTAATGGTTTGTAATATTTCGTCGAGTTTCCGGGAGAAATATGTCGAATTTATGTGAATTGGAATTGCGTTTTGCTGCTTTTCAAGGATAATAAAGTAATGGCGTTTTTTCAACGAAAACAGGTGTAGCACGTCTTAATAATCTTATGTTTTTATGTTAAAAAATAATAGTAAACTATTAGAGGTCCCTATTATGACATTAAAACCAGTACCTGCTCTTTAAACTTATTAAGCAAGGATTTAAGTAATAAAACATTACATTATAAAATTTATATGTTATAGTTATATTATGATAATTCTAGTCAAGATATAAGGACGCAGTAGTACTAAGAACGTTTTAGGAAACCACATCTTACTTCCCGCTATAAATGGGAAACCAAGAAAAGTAGAAGAATAAAAAAAAAACACAACCAAACGTCTGTTCGGTAACAGTGAAGTGAAGTGTCTGCTTCAAAACACAAAATGATTCAAGAAAAAACACATTACTACACCCAAACTTTAGAGTAAATCGTTATTAATTCAAGCAACAGGTACTTGTGGGTATTTATATACATTATGAATTGTATTACTTTTTAATTTTAAATACACAAATAAAAGAGTAATGTTTTGAGCAGCGTTTAAGAATATTTTCTTCCTGCAATATTTTAAAAAGAATTTGAAATCATCACATCTACGTCCATTAACATTACTTCTAAGACGTTTTTTCTTATCTCTTCACATTTAATGCAAGCAAAATTATGTCTTATATTCAAAATTATCTTAAGTATCACATTACGTTACACCCCAATGGGCCTTCATTTTATATTCATCGGAGCTTTTAAGCCCCAAATTGGGTGGAGTCAAGTCAAGACGATGAAAGGAAAAATTTAACTGTTTGACCTACATAAAGTTAGGGATACATTATAAGTGTTTACATTTTGTTTTGTTCAAATAAGCGTTTCTTTGCCTATATCCTAAACAAACATGTCCATTGTCATCGCTTAAAAATGTTTGACAGTATTTTGTTCTTTTCCTAGGCCTTTATCAGTGGCCAGTGATATTGTTTCATGCATTTTATTCTGTGGTTTTTATGGAAGTTAATCTGTTTACTACAGACTTACTTCCATAAAATAATTATTTCAGCGGTGGAAATACTGAAATTTAATGATGTGTTTTGTAAGCTACTCATAGATACATAATTAAGTAAAAAAGAATGTAAACTTGGTAAAAAGGGACAAATGTTATATGATAATAACGTAGGTAATAAGAAAGTGAAATATCTCATTCGTTTGACTTTAAGTAGAGCAGAAATATGCGACATGCAACGCATTGTTATTTTCAATTGATATACTCCACGTGTACTCAAAAAAAGGTCTTGAAAGTTAGACAGATATGTATCTATCAGATACAATTTGAATTTATCCTCTAAGGGTTCCGAAGCGAAATTCCACTCTCAAACCGATAAAACAGCATTGTATAAAATGTATTGGTACTCAGAACTAGAGCTTAACAACTTCATAAGAATACTTTTAGCGTATTTCACCGATTTTTAGTACTTCAGTTGCATTGTATTAAAGTATTGACAATATTACAGGTGGCGCGACTGAAAACTGAAGATGCAGGAAACTACACTTGTGCATTAGAAGCTCCTCTACAAATGAAAGCTATGGCGAGAGTCCACGTCTTGCAAGGTATATGTTTCTAAGTTTGTATATTTTAGAGTTGGAAATGGAACAAACAATCTTGCAGTTATGTGCAGTCACAGTCTCTATGAGCATCAGACTCAGCTCTCTGTATGTAACATCTCATCTCAATTAATATTCCAGTAGGAGTTTTAGGCGCCATTTTGTCGAGTTCGGTTCGGTGACTATTTTAATTATTCGCAAATTGATTCATAGTGGATATTGTCTTAAAATTGATGCAATTTTGTGGTACAAATGTCTACGCAACTGAACAATGTGGGATAATTGAAATAGGCGCGATCTTGGTTGTGTGAAGCTGAGACTTTTATTGTAGTGGTGGCTACCTCGGCTGATCTTACCGACTAAACTGTTTTGATATACTTGGTGCCAAATGCCCCAAGCAGCATTGGAATGCGATGCACCCGCATTTTAATGTAAAGTGAAACAATCTACCACTGAACTATTCAACACTTGACACTGGCAAAAATTACTCCCTAAAGAGGAGAGTAAATTGCCAAACTAAAATAAGAAGAAGAAGAAGAACATTCCAGTACGAATGGAGAGCAGATGTTTCGTAAAGTCACTATTTTAGGGTTTTCGGATTTCTGCTGCAAATAAGTAATTTTTTTATTTAGAAAACGTTTTATAGAATCTAGGCACAATGTGAAACACCTGACCCTAAATAACTGAGCAGTTTTTACAGACTGAGCTGTACTCGATGATACTAACATTGATTATTGGATAAAAACACATCAACTTGGGGTAAAACTTGATATTGCGAAATAAAAACTTAAAAACATGAATATACATCCGACTGAATCGGTGTGCTGGAAGCGTCACCAAACAAAAGACTATCGTAATTATTAGACAAACGAAATGTTGTTTGCGTGGAGGTTGCATACCTTGTTGGTATACAAACTGCGTTGGTTTGATTCTAAACACACTTGTGTTATGAAATGTGTTATGAAAAACGAGGGTTCTTTTCTAGTAAGTCTGTAGACAGCCACGCCATGAAAATAGACGTGCAATCCACTTGACCAAAGATGTCGTAAATCTTATGATTTATAATGTTATGTTACAAAATAAGATAATTGTACGAAAATCACACAGTAAATAAATATTTGGTGTGTGTGTAATAAGAAGTAAGTCGTAAGCCCGTACTAAATTTTACTTTGACAATCATCTTTGTAGGTCAGCAGGATTAGAATTGAAATCGAATTTAATTCCTAATATATAAATATTAAAAAAATGCTTTGGGTAGCAAAACGAATACGTTGGTACTGACATGTCAAAATCTATCTAAATAACAACTGGTATTCGTGACAGTTACATTCTCCCTGTTTTTTTGCATTTGCCGCCTATACCATGGTACAATAATATTGTTTTCTTGGATAATAGCCTTGTTACATTAAGAACTATATAAGTCATTTTTTGTGAGAAGTGAAACACTAATGATTCAACACCAATTAACCAAGCTTAACTATAATATCAATAATACTGTAGTTGAATTTAATTAGGTAGGAGCAATGTATTTGATATTTTACATTAAATGTATTTAACTAATTTACTAAACGAGTTTTCTTCTGATAATTAAATAAAGTCGTGATAAAGTTACCATGAACTTTGAGCATGTATAATTAATTACAGTCAAAGCTTGACCCTCTTATAATTTTATTATCTATCCGAAAAGTTGTATTATTCTGGGAAAGTAACAAAACAAAAGTTCCCCGAAACTTTAGACAGAAGCTGAAAATTTTCACAATGTATTTGTTTCACGAGCTCACTTTCAGTTTATCCATTACCAACATCGTTATTGGGAAACTTAGTCTTAGTAACAAAGCCTTATAAACGATTAACTCTCCAAATTATCCAGAGCAGTTAAGGCTACGAGTATAAACTCGAGAACCGAAAGCCATAATGGTTTTGTGTTTGGAACCATCTTTAAAATTCCAAAAGTTTATAATGTTTTTAGCTTGCAACCTCTTTAATAAGTCTTGGGTAATTTAATCTGTTTTGTTATGAACTTTCTTAGTTATTTTAAGCGATTGTTGGGAAGGATAAATTTTATCCTGATCATAAAATGTGGTAAGCCAGGTGCACTGTTTCTGTAAAGAGTCTTAGAGATAGATTAAAGATATGGTAATTATGCTGTCCTTTTAATCTCTATTGTTCTTGGGAGAAGAACTTCAATTTCAAAATTTTGTTATTTAACTAGAGACGAGTTAATAGTTATTTATGCAACTAAACTATAATGATGGATATTAAAACACGAATATGATAATAGTAACGCATGAGTGTTTTAAAACCTAATTAAGTACAGTTGCATAGAAGACTTTATCCACACCCATTTTTTTTTTATTTGGGAAACAAACAATATTTTAATACATATGTATTAAAAACACCCATATGATATGTATCCTCTATATAAAGGGGTTTGGCTTTGACTTTGACTTTCCTCCTCCTCGTCGTCATTATATCATCTGAAAGAGTGTTATATGTTGTACTGAATTTCGTAATGTAACACTTCACGCTTGGGCACGCGGCGCAGCGTGACATCCTCTCGCTCGGATATTTTAATGTTGGCAATAAGCTAACCGTTTCAGGACCCTTTCCAGAGAATTTAAAGCATGAGTGTAGTAAAATATGATACAGTACAGCTCACTTCAGAAAAACGAATCGTTAGGTAACTAAAAGGCCTGTTATTTCCTCTAAAAACTGTGACTTATCCCAAGCAGCACATCTTCATTTTATTTTATATTTTGTGTTTACTTCGTCACTTATGTTTTATGGGGAAATAATGCCATGTAAATTACGAAGACAGAAAGCTATTACTTAGTTATTGATTTATTATCAGTTCAGTTCAAAAATCTTTATTTCTCATTAAAACAATAATAATTATTGTGACAATTATTGTCACTTACAAGAGAATAATACTAACAAAATTACATTAATTTGTCTCGAGGTGGGTAGATTTAAAAGTATTGCTACAGTCACACTCTGTGCATAATATTGTAACTAAAATAAACATACATTTTGGTAGTTAATTGTATGGCTGTGCTCCTACAAAATCTAAATTCTTTTTACCGTAATTAGTTCGCACACTATGCAATACTAAATGGTTCTTTCGACAAGAGGCATATTTGTGTGTTTTTGTTTTGAATGTAATATTTGAGTTAATTTTTATAATTTTATTTGTACAGGTTCGAGCCTTGCAGAACTACAGAGTGGTGTCAAAACGAACACAAGTTACTGTAGTCTGCTATTAACGACAATGGTGATCCTCTTCAGCATCAGTGACGTAAGGTGACCTATTTAGGTGACGGATGGCTACGAGGCTTGGTAACAGAATCGGGAGCAATAATAGGCCACGACTGACGCAAGTTATTGTCAAAGAGATTTATTGTCTTCACGGAAATCGGACAACTAACAAATCGACGAGTAAAAATGTTGCGCGTTTTTATGATTTTCGGGAGACAGCAAAAAGGTTGTTGGTAACAACTTTTTTTAATTTTGTTATTTGAAACTCCTTTCCGAGGAAATTGTCAGTGTCAAATAATGTGATCGTCCTTTGTTTTATATTAAAATTCTGCTCACAAATTGACGATTTTGATATATTCTTATTTCGAAAATGTTAATGGTCTTAAATTATCAGTTAAAATACTTTAAAAGTGTTGAGTCTTGAAAACAAGTGCAATATGAATTTTGTTTTAGTTATCCAGTTTCTTCAGAATAAAAATCTGTCATTTAAAAGTGATAAAGTTCCAGTTAGCTCGAAACTCGAAATATGAAAAAGGCAGTTTTGTGGAATAAGTTACAATGGAAGCGCAGAGTTTGCATTTTCATTTATAAGTTACTTTCGAATAATCGGAAGAAAAGTTAAGACTTTAATTAAACCGCTAATTAAATCTGAATGAAATATCCTTCATGCTGAAATAAACCTTTTTATTTATTTCATTTAAATTTCCTTTATAAACGAAGATATTGAACTAAATGTACTTATAACAATTTTAAGCATGGAGAAAAATATAACTAATTCTTATAAATTAAAGTGTCATAGTTAGCCAAAATGTTTTTTTTTTTTATAAATTTAAAATCTGGTATTAAATAACTATGGGATTGAATCAATTTAGAAAGCGGAATGTTCTAAAGTTACTCAAGCCTAAACCGTCCACGGTTATATTGTATAAGGACCACTAGTGTGTGTAAATAATACATAAACATAGAAAATATGTACATTTAATGTATAGCATAATATAATATAAAAGCATATCTTCAATATCTTTCAAAGAACTTCGACATATCATAATGAAATATCTTATTATCCTGCACTCTTCATGCACTGTTTTTTTGCTCAGTTTACTGTGAAATCTATACTATACTTAGTAGGTTATTATAATAGTAATAAAAATAAGACAGCTTTATTTGAAAAAAAAATCAATACCAGTACATTTCAGAAACACATATCTAAACACTTAGAAACTAAAGCTGATAAACTTTATTATTTGAAAAAAAAGCAATGTAAATTAGTATATGTAATAAAAAAATATGCAAACTTCACTTCTTTCTACAATGCACAATACAATGTTGTAAAATAACTGTTTTAGTTATCTATACTTATACATTTTATGTAATTGTAGGAAAATAATGTAAATATTAAATTATACTCAATGTATTATTATATTAAAAAATATATGTTAAACATTTCTATTATTAATTTAGTCAACTAAATTTATAAAAGATATTGTTTTAATTGATAAGTTGTGTTAAAAAATACACATAAATGTAGTCCACTTTGGTCATTAATCTTTTTTAGTGAAAAATTATATTATTTTGTTACATTGCAAATAGTTTAAAGATTACTGTATTAACTTAAAGATAAAATGAAAGCAACCTAATAAAAAGTGTTAAAAGAAACTGGAAAAGAACGTTTTACTCGTATTTTAATAAATCCCAAATCTCCGAAAAATTCTCGGATTTAATTATTGACGTAGCCTACAATTTTTACATTTGACGTAGCCTGAAATTTTTAAAGTTTATTTACCTTTTTTGACTACACAAAAGTAATTTATTTACACGACTTATTGACTTAAATGAATATTTAAAGCAATCTCTTACCGTCTATTAATTTAATTAAAAACATTGTAATTAATTGTAAAATAAACGTGCCATGAAATATCTAGAGTGAAACTGAATATAAAATTATAAATAAAATTTGATAATATCTTGGAAATATTAATAAAAAATTGTGTTCACGAAGTAGAAAAAATACTCTAGGTATTATATTGTACGATGTTTTAAACATGTCGGTGCTTTTGTTGACTGTTAATTTAGTATTTATCAATATTGTTAACGTTAGGTTCATGTACAATACATATTGTGATAAATAAAATTTTAAATAAAAAAGTGTACTACACTTAGTTTGGCAGTTTCATTTTTACTTAATCTACTAGCGGCCGCCTGCGACTTTGTCAGCGTATACCCTGGGGAACTGTCGATCAGAATAAAAAGTATTCTATGTTTTAATCCAGGTTATAACTTTGTGTGCCAAATTTCATTCATATCCGTCCAGCCGTTTGGGCGTGAAGCAATAACAAACACACATACAAACTTTCGCAATTATAATTATTAGAGTATGATATGATAATGATACCAAACCGGTAAAATATTGATAGAGAGAAAAAAAAAGAAAGATAATAGTTTTATTGAGCGCAGAGGTACAGAATATTAAAAAACTAACTGAGATAAAAATATATTTGCTAAAATGGTTCCCACTCAGCATTATGCCACAGCGCCTTAGAGGAGCACCATTACGACACCATGTTCACCAGTTCCGGAGGAGAAGACTTACATTAAATAAGTATTACTAAAAATATTATGGCTAAAAGATAATTGAACGATAAATAAAAATTAATTGGCTTTGGTTAAAAAATAAAAGGTATTTTTTTATATTTTTTTACTACAGATTAGGCCAATTTAAGAAACTAATTTGAATATTTTAACATTTGGTCCCGTATTTATTTTTTTATAAATATATTTGTCGAGCGGATATGGTCAACCGGAATGACGTCATTAGTGGCATGAAAGTTTAAGAAGAAAACCTTTGCCATCTACTTATAGAAAAAGAAAGGCCAAGTGTCATTAACTGTCATAATGACTTTATGGTTGTTTGTAAACAAATAAGTTATAGTTAATATTTCTTCTATTTTATTCATTTAATCCAGTTGTGACGGTTCTAGTCTACCTTCTTAATTTGCCGCAATAATTTTTGAGGTGGTAAAATTATAATAAAAATGCTTACCAGTGGAAACTCTGCTGAAAAACTTTGTAAAAACTGACACGCCCAATCTACCCAAATTGCGAAATGTATTGTATGTATTGTGTCTATTTTGGATGTAGGCTACATGGATGAAATTGTAACGATTGCTTGTGGACTGATAAATTTGCAGGATAACATAATAAACATTGTGAAAATATGTGCATACTTTATTTCTATTTACAAACATTTAATAGTAGGGATGTGGAAAAAATTACGAGATAAGTTCATCGATATTTTTCGGGCGATATTAAATACTCTGATATATCGATAGATGTTTTTACAATAATTTTTCCAAAACATTTTTTTGGTAATTACGTATGGATTCTAATAGTCGACACTATTTTGTCACTGGAGCATTTTGATTTTTTCCAACTTTGAGTCTTAAAAATCATCGTAAAATTCGTCAAATCGAGCCAATATTTCGCGTAGGGGTTTATTTTGCTATTTTTTATGTTTTACAATACCTTAAAATTAGAATCCATTACTTAGTCATCGTCCCATTTCATCCCATTTTTTTCTGAGAAATATTACCTATATCGATATTTTTTCACTTCCACCTTCCACCATCCCTAATGCCAAGTTCATTGTCAAAATTGTCTTTGCACTTTTTTCTTTTTTTTATTATGGCTGGGAGATCTGTATGTGATGACGTCATATGAAGGTCATTTGAAGGTTAAAGCTTTTTATTGAATATTATAAATATCTTTAAAAATATAGACTTATTTTTAAATTTAATTAGTAGACACTGTACCGAAAGCTTTTTCCTCGAAATGGTTTTGAGATTTCCAGTCATGTTCAAAAACTTATCAAAGCCAATTGAAAGGCTGGCAAAGTGCAGTTTAAAACGAGATTCTACGTTTAAGAGTCCACCGCGGTTAAGAAAGGGAGTAATGTGAGCCCGGCGTGGGATGAGAAAGCAGAAGCAAGCACAAGCGTTCTGAACTCTTTGTAAAAGTTTTTTAGTATGAGCCAAAATGCATTCACCGAGTACTGTGCTCGCATAATTGAGTTTAGAGAGTATAAAGGACTCGCAAAAGTGAATACGAAGTTCCACAGTTAGGTATTGTCTTATTTTATAAAGGACTTTCAACTTATAGTAGCAATTTCTAATAATTTGCTTGACATGATTTTCAAATTTTAGGGTTCCATCCATAAGTACTCCCAGATTACGTGCTTCTTCCGTTAGTTCCACGCATTGGTCTCTGATCTTTACACCCGGATCACGGTTTATTATATGCTGGATTTGGTTTTTTGTGCCCAATATTAAGAATTTAGACTTTCGTGGATTGATGACTAAATTGTTTCTCTCCGACCACTCTGATATACGCTCCAGATCCTCGTTAAGCATTTTTACTGCTCTAGCTGTCTCATAAGGCTTAAATAAAATAAAGACCTTGAGATCATCTGCGTAGAGGTGAAATTTACAGTTTTGCATGGTTTGAGTAATATCTGCACTGTACAGAATAAATAATATTGGTCCCAGAATGGAGCCCTGGGAGACTCCTCTGTTAACAGAAGTCGCAGTGGAAAAACTTTTAGTACCAGCAGTGTCATTGCATACCTCCACTCGTTGAGTCTGTCCGTGGAGATAGCTGGAAAAACATTTTATTGCTGCCTCATCGAACCCCTAATTAGATATAAGCAGGCTAGTGTTAATGCAATCAAAGGCACGGGAGTAATCTAGTAGTACTAAGATTGTTTCTTTTCCCAAATCTTGCTAATCAACATACACCAATCTTTAAAGTAGAGCCTCAAACTTGGCGCTTGTAAATATTCTTCGATCAAGAATATCCTAGATACTTAACGCTTCACGAACTAAAACAGCACGCAAAAATGACACCTCGAAATAGCGTCCCACTTACAAACTTGGCGCTTATTTTGTACATAGTCACCTCTTATTTTGTATAAACTCAAATTTTAAGTTTCTTATTTTGTTCAAAATCCCATATTTTATAACTTTGTGCAAAATAAGCGCACAGTTTGTAAGAGGAACGCTATTATGAGGTGCCATTTTTGAGACTCTGACCAGACATCTAGTGTATTCTTGATCGAAGTGTGAACTAGATCTAGACTGAACAAATGAATTTCAATTTTGAATTTTTTATTTTCGAAGTAAGTATTCCAATTAAAATGCAGATATAATATAGGTCCTTAATATAATAAATGTAAAATTTCACAAACCGCAAATAACTCAGGAATCAGGAACAAAATGCTTATATGCTCATCGAACAAATAATCTCCATACCGGGATCTGAACACTGAACTTTTGGCACTGCAAGCTGGATAATGTAGTAAATGGCCATTATTTTTATTTATACTAAATAAATATTTTACACAAGACAATTAATTTTAGTAACATCTTATAACAACTTGAAGAAAAAAAATTCGGGTTGCATTCCGGGAGTGCCGGCATAAGTGAAAACTTGAATATTAACGTTATGCATTTTTGATATTCTGGAATGGTTAGGGAATAATTTTGCACGAATTGCTTTAATTATCAGTATAAAAGTACTATCATTTATAGAATACAATATTTATTTAATGCGCTATCGTACACAAACATGACAATTTATATTACATTAAAAAGTTTATCTCTCAGAAAAATCAACCCGCCGAACGCCAAAATGACGCGCCGCCATTTTTGCTGCGCCGTAGAAAGAGAGGGGGATACTTCCGCCGCCGGCTGTCTACACTACATCCGTCTTACGAACTTTCGATCAGAGTCACGTGACCCTGACTGGCGCGAGTTTAACATTTTTTACCCATTACAAAAAAGTGTACAACGCCGCTAAAGAAGTTTTCACTTTAAAAACACTTATAAAAGCGGATTTCTAATAATATAGTTCCTTTTAAATTAATAAAATGCTGTAACGAAAATAAAATATTAAACTAATAGCATTTTGGTTAACAAGATAACTCTTAAATGAGATGAAATAAAACTTAACAAAGAGCGTTAACGTTCCCGAGGGAGTACTCAACTGAAAGGAATTTATGAAAGAATATTTCATTTTCATTAAGAGCCTTCATTGCGCTTCTCCGTTCTGAGATATAAATTTGCCTAATTTCTTTGACGATTTTTCAGTACTTAAGATATCGAATAAGACTATTTTACGAGAAAGAACAATCAATTTACTGGTAATACGAAGTAATTCCTGAACAAATTAATTTATAAAAGACAAGGCTTCCTCTCCAAATAATTTTGTACGAATTTTAGACCACTAAGTTTATTTGCGGAATTAATAATCATTTCAAAATGGATTTGTTTTTAAACCGAACCAATAGAAAATTTGAATTTCAAATAAATTGTGTGACCCGTATTTCGAGAAACTAATTTCGAAGAGAAATGTCGTTGACCTATTTCCATTTCACATTGAAAACGCTCTTGTAGAAATAATTAATTTTCTACACGTCTTAGTATTTCTGACATTCTTCCATGACGGTTGACATGATAGAACTTATTCAATTGATCATGTTTCAATCTCAGACCAAATAAAAAAGTAAAGACGGAGTCTTCCGACAAAGCGTTGAAGCCAGTAAAACTACGCCTTGGCTGTGTACATACACAGTTTACGCACACATATGTAACGAAACTACGCCTTGGCTTTCGTTCGTCATTGGGCGAACCCTGCCGCCCGGCCCCCGCCCGCCCTCTAGTACGCACACATGTACCATCAAAAACCGGCTTCACTTAGTTGTTCGCAACCACTGCGCAACGCTCCATCTTCCTTTTTTATTTGATCTGAGGTTTCAATGGGTAAATAATACAGAAGTATTGCTTAAGGCGCTTTCAAATTTTATTTTACATTGTAATTCTAATTCACAATGTTAATAAAACTTATTGTGTAATTTTTAGGGCCCATAGTCTAGTATTTTTAGACAAGGCTGCGTTCAGACGATAACGCACGAATCGACCTCAACCCGAACTAAACTCAACTGGAGTCCTAATAATCCTTGAAATAAGCTCCGTTATATTTTGTCGATGCAACTGCACACTTCTCGCACTCAACCCAAACTCAATTCAAACTCAACCCGAATACAACCCGAACTCAACTCAAACTCAACTCAAACTCATCCCGAACTCATCTGAAAATTACACAGGAACTTAATAATGTGTCATAAGACTCAACATTGTAAGCGATGGGCTGCGGTTGAGGTGAGTTTGAGTTGAGTTCGGATTGAGGTCGGGTCGTGTTTTTGAACGCAGCCCATTCCCCCGTATTCACCACTAGAAATAGATAGCAAAACAAGTGGCCATTTTTGACACATTTGCTATCTACTTCTACGAATGAGTACGAGAAAATGTGATAGATACCTTCTAAAAATACTAGACTATGAGTCCTTAAAATTCCACAAAATGTTTTATTGGAATCTTTTTCTATTAACAACTTATTAAATATAAACCTCTGATGACGCCACTTTCGGTCAGGGAATCGCCTTAAATTGATAAAATATTGCAAAAAAATATTTAAAAACCAAAAAAACCGAATTTAAAACCCCACTCAACCTCTAAAAGAGCAATAAATAATATTCAAATCACTAGATACGCATTATCATTGTAATAAAACACGTCTATTGAAGTGGTTGTGGGGCTGGAGGCCAACTTTTTTTATTGTAACAGCCCCACCCGACTCCAATAGACGTGTTTTATTACAATGATAATGATAAACAATTTTTTCTTTTTTTCTTTTTAGTGTAAGTACATTATCTTGTTCAAAGTATTTTGTCAGAACCATGATCCGATGTTGCAAAAGGACTTTTCAACACACTTGCTCGTAAAGTGAGCCCTAATACATCGCTTTTAGGGCCATAAACCGAACTATAACAAACGCGTGCAATAATATATAAAACACTAGTTGGTTATAGAATTATCCCTACAAAGTTAAATTAGTACCTTACTGCAAGTTCTATGCGAGTAACTAGAGCATTTTCAATTTAACCGGGTAATACAGTTATTTTTTTTAGTAACAACAAAGAGGTTTTATGCCGCTGAAAAACAATTTGCATTTTTGGAATAAATAAATGTGTAGGTCCTTAATTAAGTCAAACAAATATTTATTATTATCAAATTATTTCTTATTTACAATATTTTGTTAAAAAATATTAAAATATTAGCATTTTATCACCTAAATTTATAATTTTGAAGTTGGCTGTATGCTCACTAACCCCTTTGTTCGCAAAATATTCTTGCATTGGGCGTGTGAAAAAAACAAAAAAAAAACCTGCGCGCCTTTCTCATCATGATTATCATTTTGTTTTTGTCGTATTTGTTGGTGTGTGATAAATTACTTTGTTTTTTCCTCGCAAATGTGTTGAAAAACGTCGTATGAAACTCGTGAGCTCTTACTTATTGCACACTCGGCTGAGTTACGCCCTCGCCTGCGGCTCGGGCTGCAACCCACAGCCTTGTGTGCAATAAGTAACCTAAGCTAACTTGTATCATAATGTACTATTATCACTTGGTTACGGTTTTACAATAGCTACTTCTCATTTGGACAGAATAGTATAAGGTCACGATGGGGTTGGCATGTCTGAAAGGTAAAAGCTCCGGTTCTTTCATCTAGATTAATAAAAGAAGGCATATAAAACGGTGATCGGTGAAATGTAAAAGTTTAATTCGAGTCAGTAAATTGACATTTAGAACTGTCATGCAAAATGTAGAAATGGGCCATGTCTGACAGATCTAAATGTCAATTTACTGACTCGAATTGAAAAAAACCGGCCAAGTGCGAGTCGGACTCACGCACGAAGTGTTCCGTACCAAAAAAAGGCAAAAAATCACGTTTGTTGTATGGGAGCCCCCCTTAAATATTTATTTTATTCTGTTTTTGTTATAGCGGCAACAGAAATACATCATCTGTGAAAATTTCAACTGTCTAGATATCACGGTTCTTGAGATCCAGCCTGGTGACAGACAGACAGACAGCGGAGTCTTAGTAACAGGGTCCTGTTCTTACCCTTTGGGTACGGAACCCTAAAAAATCATTTACATAATTAAAAATATCGATCAGTTAAATAGGGCTATTGACTATTGAATAAAGTAATAAAAACGTATTATTTTGAAATATCCAAACATCAAGTAAGTATATTAAAAATATCAAAAAGTCATCGACAAAAACGAGGTATATTTTATGAAAGGTGCCCAAATCGGAGAAATAATGGAGACAAAGCAAAGCCGTTTGAGCGATGTATGACAATAAGAAGACAGAGCGAAAACTGTAAGCTGATGATATCGGTGCGCATGTGACAGACGCCAGCGATAAAAAGTGAGGATTGAAGTAAAAGAGTCTATCACCCGTATTTACAAACATTACTTAAGGTATCACAATGTCCGCGGCCGCACAGTGTCCCACGAACCAATCACACATGATATAAAACACGAACCAATCACAGAGCTTTATTTCAATGCAGTGCGTTCACGTAGTCAAGGGCCGTTTGAGTATCGTTTGTGAATATGGGTGTATCATACTGAAACATGCTCTAAGCTGAAACCTAATAAACGCTAGCTCGACAGCATACTTGTTGACAGTACGCTCGTTAGCGTTGGCAAAGTTTAATGGAATTAATACTTTAGCATACCAAAAAATCATCTTGTTATTCAAAATAAGTAAATGTTTATCAAATCCTCAACCACCCAAGACGATTTGGTGAGCATTTACTAATTCTGGGTTGGGATAGGTTAGTATGGTGATCATTTAAACAAAGCCAATATTAATTTCTGGCTCTCATTGGCTGCAGCCGCGAAACATTTCTGCCAGCTTGCACCTAAGTAAGTACTATGAGTCCACGACACAATGTAATTTTTCGCTACTTATATAGTATAGATAGCAGCTTTGTCAAACTTAAATCAAAGTATAAGGACTAGGTGTACCGGAAGAATTTCTAACTTACGTTTAATTTTGAAACATATTTAATCTGAGTTCAGCGTAATAGATTAGTATGTTTATTTTTCTATGATCGATTAAATGACTCTGATTCTAAAGCATTGAGGGCATGATCATTCCTTTATTCCGTGGCTTGCTGTGTTTGAGTTTTTAAGTGTTTAAAGACAGTCAGTGATATATAATGTTCTTTTTGCATACACACAACGAATGTCGGCTACACCGGTACACGGTAAAGTAAATATAACTTGAGTTTGTACCGTACAAATTTAGATTTAAGCTATGCATGTAAATCTTGTAACAATAAATAAAAAAAGTATACTCGCTGAAATTTTAATAATTTGGTTCCCGCCATGGGGTAGTTCTACTCATGATTACAAGCAACTTTTACTATGGGGCCAACTCTCCTGCTCGCAAAAAAATATCAGCTGTTCCATACAAAAGTGCAGTACCTACTCGACCTTAATGTATGGAACAGCAAATTTTTTTTGCGAACAGGAGAGTTGGCCCCATAGTAAAAGTTGCTTGTAATCACGAGTGGAACCACCCCACGGCGGGAACCAAATGATAAAAATTTCAGCGTGTATTGTAATTACGCTTTAAAATAAGTTTAAAACTTGTACCAAACATTGAATACAGTTCGCTAAATCCTTTGACGTATTGTACAAAACATAACGCTTGTGATCGCGATGTTCCAATTTTCCACGTTGTTGTTTTCTCACACCCCACCGAATGAAGTACAGAAAACAGTGCATAAAGCGTTACACTCGTATAGCCAATGTGGACTCTATTACCAACCCATACAGCCATAAAGTTAGAAACAAAACAAAGTTTTCTCATTTTAGAATAGAAATCAGGACCTATTGTCTCCATATGTACTGTTGTCTTTTCTAGCACATAATTTGCAATGCACAGTAGTTGATGAAGATTTACATATTTCACGTAAAACAAAATGAAAATCTTTTCGGGTGTGAAAAATAAAAATGCTGCACACACTTTCCTTAGAAGTTTTCTATCAACTTCTTCTAAATAGAAGCATATTATTTACTTTAAATTATATATTATACAACGTGTTATAAATCAACCCCTCTTGCCGAATTAGTCATAGACATTATGGTCACTTTTTGGCCTAAAGCTGCATTTTGTGATGGAAGCAAGCCGCTTTGCACAGTGATAGTGGGGGCCAAACTAAGCGATTTCATCCGAGGATAAATGAGATTCACCCCTTAGGAACAGAGATGGCGCCACTTGTTTAAAAAAATCTTTAAAAATTTCTAAAACCTAAACGGATGATCCGATTTTGATGATTATGGTGTCTATCGACAGACAATTAGTTGTTTTACTATTAAAAAAATAATGAAGTAGCAAAAAATAATAATAAATACCAAAAAACCTTCATTATTGAAGAAAAAAAAATATTTTTTTCAGTATTTATTTAATTTTATAAAAGTAATGTATGAATATGATCCTCTTTTATTTATTCGTATTATTACCCATTTAGTTGCACGTTTAATAAAAAATACCGCATATCAATATCTTGATAGTTCCAAAGTTATTGAAGAAAACACTACATGGTGCCGGTATATCCCAACAAAAAAAACTGAACAAAAAAATCTCAAAAGTGATATTTTTTCTTTACATATGCTTTATTTATGATCTCTATGTATACAGAAAAATAAAATAAAAAATCTATAATATACCAATTTTGAGAAATTATATATATAATTCGGCGAGTGATCTTTATTCTTGAGTTTCAAAGGTGCTGGTTACCCTGAAAATAAAATAGCAATGAAAAATATCATAATAATAAAATAATAATAAAAGACGCTAAATAACATTTGAACTAAATCTTTATTTTACTTACGTTTTATTTTCGCATTCGCCTTTGCAGGTTTTGCACTGTAAAGTGCACAAACAGAGAACATTACTGTTATGGCAGTTCGGAAAGATTTGTTTTCGACTAAAAGCAGGCTAGTGACAAGTCTTACGCCTACTTCAGGTGTCCTTGAACAACATGATCTGCGTGCATGGGGAAATGCCTTATGGATAAATCAATCCAAAGTCCATCTTCTTGGGGATGGAAAGATGTCAAAGATAGATGGACTCCACGATGGTCGAAGGTTACTGCAATTTGGCCAGAATTAAGCCTCCTTGACCATTGTGGCTGTAAATTGAACTGCGACTCAATGCGTTGTTGCTGCCGAGGCGTTGGCCTACCTTGCACTTTACAGTGCAAACCTGCAAAGGCGAATGCAAAAATAAAACGTAAGTAAAATAAAGATTTAGTTCAAATGTTATTTAGCGTCTTTTATTATTATTTTATTATTATGATATTTTTCATTGCTATTTTATTTTCAGGGTAACCAGCACCTTCGAAACTCAAGAATAAAGATCACTCGCCAAATTATACATATAATTTCTCAAAATTGGTATATTATAGATTTTTTATTTTATTTTTCTGTATACATAGAGATCATAAATAAAGCATATGTAAAGAAAAAAATATCACTTATGAAATTTTTTTGTTCAGCGAATTAAGGGATATACCGGCACCATATAGTGTTTTCTTCAATAACTTTGGAACTATACAAGATATTGATATGCGGTATTTTTTATTAAACGCGCAACTAAATGGGTAATAATACGAATTAATAAAAGAGTACCACATTCATACATTATTTTTATAAAATTAAATAAATAAGGAAAAAAAATGTTTTTTTTCTTCAATAATGAAGGTTTTTTGGTATTTATTATTATTTTCTGCTACTTTATTATTTTTTTAATAGTAAAACAACTAATTGTCTGTCGATAAACACCTAAATCATCAAAATCGGATCATCCGTTTAGGTTTTAAAAATTTTTAAAGATTTTTTTAAACATGTGGCGCCATCTCTGTTCCTAAGGGGTGAATCTCGTTTATCCTCGGATGAAATCGCTTAGTTTGGCCCCCACTATCACTGTGCAAAGTGGCTTGCTTCCATCACAAAATGCAGTTTCCTTTTCATAATTATTATGACTAAATATGGTAGAGAGGGACTATCAAACTGAACAACTTTTACTGTAAATAAATAAATAATAATTTATTCAACCAAAATAAATAAATTACATTTTTACTTTACACTATTATAAAGATTTTTCAGAGTTACAAAACAAAATAACACCAACTCCTAAACTAGGACGAATCCTGTTTCTTAGGAGTTGGTGACTCCTCCCTTTAGCATTGCGTATAAAAACTTCTTAAAGCGCTGGTAAAGCGTTAAAAAAACGTAAGTATTATTAGGTTACAAGACTAAATGTGTGTGTGTGTGTGTGTGTGTGTGTGTGTGCGTGTGTGTGTGCGTGTGTGTGTGTGTGTGTGTGTGTGTGTGTGTGTGTGTGAGTGTGCGTGTGCGTGTGTGTGTGTGTGTGTGTGTGTGTGTGTGTGTGTGTGTGTGTGTGTGTGTGTGTGTGTGTGTGTGTATGTGTGGTGTAATGAGTGCATTATTTGATTAAACTTTCGGTCTCATCGTAATTAAGAGATAACAGATATTCATGCACAGTTTTTTTTAATTTGTACTTAGTAAGTGAGTATATTCGTTTTATCTTGTGAACTCTGTTATAAAGTTGTGAACTAAGAGCATTATATTGGTATTTAGCCCAAGTTGTACGACATCCAACCTGCGGACAAACAAGAGTACCGTGGCGTCTTGAAGACGTAACATCATCGAGAGGCAGTAAAGAATGTTTACGCAGGATCATACGCAAGATAGCCAACTGCCTAACTGTGAGAACCTCACTCTCCGCATACAGTCTCACGGTTGGATAGGTCCTAGGCCTACATAGTAAGACCTTGAGAACAGCTCGCTGAGCACGCTCAAGTTTTAATAGGGATGTTTTGTTAGTCCCTGCCCAAACAGAAATGCAGTAGGATAGTATGGACTGGCATAATCCGAAGTAAACCGTAAAGAGAGTGGTACGGTCAGCTGAGTGACGTAGATTTTTAAAAATATAAATAAGTTTCCGGACTCTACCTGTAAGAGTTTCAATCTGGACATGCCAGTCAAGCCCATCGTCAAGGTGAATGCCTAAATACTTTACGCTACTTACAGATTTCAATGGTTTACAGAGACACGAATGCAAGTCTGTGTCCTGGCAATTGTGTAGTAATATATCTGAGGCTGAAGTAGTTAATTCAGGCTTGGGAGACCTGTCGATGTTAAATTTTAGAACCTGTGATTTATCAAAATTAAGTGTCAGTAGATTTGTGGACAGCCATTTGCTGACACAACGCAGAGCAGTCTCAGCATAGCACTTGGCAGAAGCCCAATTTTCTCCATAGACCAAAAGAGCCGTGTCATCTGCATAAGTAAAGATGTTACAGTTTTTAAGAGAGAGGCGGCATAACTGGTCTATGTATATGAGGAAGAGCGTTGGGCCCAGAATGCTGCCTTGAGGCACCCCATAGCATATGGGTGCCTCATCGCTAAGCAAACCACCAATTTTAACGCATTGCTGGAAACATCTCTGTAATCGCGAACAAAAAATCTGCTTATTATGATAATGCAAAATGAGAGCAAAATGTATGCATTTTGCTAAAAATAGCACTTTAATTTTAGCATTCACAGTGCTATTCTTATACAATACTAAACTAATATACTACACCAATAATTCGACTCGTACCAGATCATATTCCCATCCGAGAATATGGTTTTGTGCGAGTCGAATTTTTCTAGTATAATATTATTTATCTACACCCATGCTTTAAATCCTCTGTAGGAGGTTCTAAAACAGTTAGCTTACTGCCATCATTACAATATCCCGAGCGAGAGCTGGTCCTGCAGCGCCGCGCGCCCACGCGCGAGCAACGCATTATGAAATTCAGTACAACATTATAACACTCTTGCGGAAGACATAATGACGAGGAGGGAGAGGAAAGTCAAAGTCAAAACCTTTATAGAGGATACATATCATGGGTTTAGATAAATATCATAGGTCTTTTTAATCCATATGTATTAACATATTGTTTGTTTCCCTAATAAAAATAAGAAAAAATAAAAAATGGGTGTAGATAAAGTCTTGTATGCAACTGTACATTTAGGTATTAAAACACTCATGTGATAAACTCACATTCGTGTTTTAATACCCCTCGTTATAGTACAGTTGCATAAATAACTATTAGTACCTATGGTATTTTTATTTTACTTTTTCCAACGTTTTTGCATACTCATACTAGATGAGTACTTAATAACTTCTAAATATCTATCAATTTTATCAGTTGTAGAATGTAATCCAATTTGTTATGCAAAAGAGACCAAAATGTTTAGTACACGACATAAATTGAGCAGCCAGCGTGGAAAGATGCGGGAATACGTAAATAATTCCAATTCCCCATCTTGTTGGGCTTCAAGTACTTGGTGGTTTTATAAATGGCGTCGCACAATAAGCTTATAATAGGCTTGCTTCTACTTCGGCCGCATTATCACGAGTACTGAGCATTTTCGTAGATCGAAAACTTGTGTAAGAAGTTCTACACGTGGTGGGTAATTTAGCAGCTAATATTATTACATTAGTAAACACACGTTTTAAACGCGTTTTTAACTAATCTTTTCCCGACGTTTCAACTGAGTTGCATCGGCCGTGGTCATACGGGCTGACTGGAGCTGCGGTGTTACGCCTCCTCCTCTGCGGTGGAGCTAATATTATACCTACAGGAGCTCGGTGGCGCAGTGGTTTAGTGCCTAGCCCTGCGATTGCGGAGGTTAAGCAACTTTTGGAAGGGTCGGTCATGGGATGGGTGACCAAAAATATATTATCTCGAGCTCCTCCCTGCTTTGGAAGGCACGTTAAGTCGTTGGTCCCGGGTGCATTTGCAGTCGTTAACACCCACTGATCCGCATTGGGCCCGTGTGGTGAGTTAAATCCCATCCTTCTTGTCTACCCGTAAGAAAGACCTGTGCCCCAGCAGTGGGGACATTTAAAAAATGGCTGACGGTCATTATATCTACCGCTGGATGCGGGCAGCACAGGACCGATCGTCGTGAAGATCCTTGGGGGAGGCCTATACCCAGCAGAGGGTATCGTGCGGCTGAATGTTGATAATGATTATGATTATACATCCAGTCTAATGTTTCTACTGTTGGGGCACAGGCCTTTCTTATGGGTGGATAAGGAGGACGGGCCATAACCCACCACGCGGGTCCAATGCGGATTGGTGGGTATAAACGACTGCAAATGCAGCCGGGAGCAACGGCACCCATCCCATGACCGACCCTTGCGAAGGTTGCTTAACCTCCGCAATTGCTGGGCCAGGCCCTAAACTACTGCGCACCGAGCTCCTACATCATATTATACCTGATTAAACATACATTCAGGTTGTGGTATCCCTGATCTTTTGTCTCTCTCTCTCTATATGTATAGAACAACGTCAAGTGTGTTTGCATCTTGAATAAATGCTTAAATGAATTAGTACGCGTTTCAATCAAAATACAATAGTTGGCGACGAGAAAGTGAACGCCACAGTGCAAGAAAATCGAAAAATCTC
Organism: Agriphila geniculea; assembly: GCA_943789525.1. NCBI lineage: Eukaryota > Metazoa > Arthropoda > Insecta > Lepidoptera > Crambidae > Agriphila > Agriphila geniculea. The sequence continues at coordinate 11,039,427 of OX038890.1, read as the reverse complement.
CAATAAGCAACCAACAAATTGTGCAGAAGGAAGAAAATAAACTGTGCCGCCGCATTCCACCGCCATCCGCCATTTTGTCTTGGACAGTGGTCTCACCACGCTATGATCTGTGTTGTATTCACGCTGTTTACAATTTTACGAATAAAAATAAATGTCTAATCCAACTCAAGTAAAATTAGGCAAACTCACTTATATATATATAAATGTACGAAACAAGAACTAATTCAAATATTAGCAGATGAAAAGTTACAATTTGAACCTGAATCGAGCATTGGGGAATTACGAAAAATCTTAAGTGAATACTACAAAATCAAAAGTGCACAAAATAGAATGTCCACATTCGGTGAAATTAAACCCTTTGATGGCGATAACTGGGAAGCCTTCGAACAACAACTGGAGTGTTACGTCACTCTCAATGAAATCAGTGATGAAAAAAAGGTTCCACTCCTGGTAACTAGATTAACCTCGAGAGTGTATGAAACGCTTACACACTTATGCGCACCCATTAAACCAAACAAATTAACGTTTGAAGAAATATGTAACAAATTAAGAAATAAATATGTAAAAAAATTATCAACTGTATTGGAGAGAGCTAAATTTAGACAACGAAATCAATTACCAAATGAAAAAATAGAAGAATATATCTTGGAACTGAAAAAACTCGCAGCAAAATGTGGTTTTAAGGACTCTGATGATCAGATCAAAGAAAAATTGATAGATGGAGTAACCTCTAAAATTATAAAATTTGAACTAATGAAAAGCGCTGTGGAAATGAACTTGGACAAGTGTATTGAAGTGGCTCAAACAGTGGAAGCTGCGTTACTCCACTCAGACAATGCACAGGAAGTAAGTGAAGTCTTCATCAATAAAAAGATATTCAAACCATTGAGAAAAACAAGAGTTCAAGAGAAATCAAGGGAAAATAAGTGCTATTGTTGCGGAAAGAATAATCATATTAAAAGTGAATGCTCCTTAAAAATGAAGTTCTGCTCCGAGTGTGGTCAACGAGGACACATTTTTAAAATGTGTTCACGGAAGTCAATGAGAACAAGAGAAACCAATATATTAGAAGCACATGTTGAGGAAGGAGATGAAAATGATAAAGAAAAAATAAAGGAAAATCCTTATACGGAGTATCAAACTTATTCCCAAACTGTAAGTAGGATACCCCCGCATTACATAACAATAAATGTCAATAATCACAACATGTCCTTTCAACTAGATACTGGTTCTGAAGTCACTGTAATATCTATTAAAGATAAAGAAAACTATTTAAATTCATACAAAATACAAACTTGCAATGTGGTTTTTAGGAATTTTGATCAAAGCTTAACCCAACCATTAGGTATTGTAACTGAAATTCCAGTTAAATATAATAATGTTAAAAAATATCTCAACATATTTGTGGTAAAAAATGAATCACCCAAAGTCATCGGTAGAGACTGGCTCAATGAATTAAAATTATGGCCGCCTACTCTGAATGACAGTGTACTAGTAGAAACTCATAAAGTACAAACTATTACAGATTGTCCAACTACCATTTCAGGTGCACAACAACACATAAAAAATGCGTATCCTGAAGTGTTCAGCCCGGGCTGGGGTAATTTTAAGGGCGAGTTTATAACACTAAAATTGAAGACTGATGCAAAACCAAAGTGCCTTCCTGTAAGACGGGTTCCGTATGCACTCCGAGATAAGGTAAACCTAGAAATTCAAAGATTGTTATGCAATAAAAGAATCACACCAGTTGAACAAAGTAATTGGGGCACTCCAGTAGTACCTATTTTAAAACCAGATGGTTCTGTGAGACTATGTGGTGATTACAAGCTAACAGTAAACCCCGTTTTAGAAATTGATCATTTTCCATTACCGCATGTTGATGATATATTAAATACCTTAAAGAATGGAGAATTTTATTGTGAACTTGATTTAAAAGAAGCATACTTACAAGCACCCCTTAGTTTAGAAAGCCAGGATTGTACTACAATAGTCACAGAAGTAGGAACTTATAAATATAACTATCTCCCTTACGGAGTTAGCTCGGGACCTGGGTCTTTTCAACGTTTAATGTCACGAAAGTTAAAAGACATACCCGATACCATTGTTTTCATTGACAACATTTACATTAAAGGAAAAAACTTACAAGACACAATAAAAACACTGTCTGAAGTTCTTAAAAAACTGCAATTATGTGAATTTAAGTTGAAACCTGAAAAATGCAAGTTATTTGTGACAAGTTTAGAGGTATTTGGATATAAAGTAGATAAAAATGGAATAAGTATAATTAAATCTAATATTGAGCCATTATTAAACGCACCAACACCAACAAACTTAACTTTACTTAAATCATTTTTGGGAAAGATAAACTACTATTCCCGTTTTCTAAAAAATATGGCTACAGTAATAACTCCATTGTATGAATGTACAAAAAAAAACAAATTTCAATGGACACCTCAATGTGACAAAGCTTTTCAATTAATAAAAAAACAGCTGGCATCAGCCAATAACTTAAGACATTATGACCCAGAATTACCTCTAATCTTGACCACAGATGCATCAGACATAGGCTTAGGTGCAGTATTGTCAAACAGAAGCAAAGATGGTATAATTAAGCCAATTGCTTATGCAAGCAAAAAATTAAATGATGTAGAAAAAAGATATGCAATTATAGATAAAGAAGCCATGGCAGTGATCTTTGGAATAACTAAATTCTATAACTACTTATATGGTCGATTTTTTGAACTTGAAACAGACAATGCAGCTTTAGTTAGAATATTTGGACCAACAAAAAGCATTCCAAAAATGGCTGCTAAAAGATTATAACATTATGCAATATTTTTGTCTGCATTTAATTATAAGGTAAGACATATCAAATCGAATGTTAATCCAGCAGATTATATCTCTAGAAATGTAATAGAAAATAAATGTGAAGATAATAATTTACATCCTTTATTAGAAAATTGTAATATGAGCAATATCTATCATGTGAATGACTCCCAACTGGAAATACTTAATTGGAAATTAATACAAACAGAAACAAAGAAAGACTTAACTCTTACAAATCTGATACGTTATCTGGCTGATGGGTGGCCTGAGAAAAAAAATGTTCCCCGGGATATAATTCCATTTTATACAAGACGTAATGAGATAAATGTGGATAGGGGGTGTATATTCTGGGGTTACCGTATTTTAATACCTCTACCAATTCGAGAAGCAGTGTTAAATGAACTACACAAAAGCCATTTTGGAGTGGTCCGCATGAAGGAAATTGCTCGTTCTTATTTTTGGTGGCCTAAAATGGATACAGATATTGAAAATGTAGTAAAAAATTGCTTAGTTTGTTTACAAAACAGTAAAAACCCGTCTCAAACACATAAGCCGTGGCCAGTGGCACCTACGCCTTGGTATAGAATACATGCCGATTTTTTAGGCCCATTTTATAATAAAATGTATTTAGTGATTGTTGACAGTTATTCAAAATGGCCAGAAGTATTTGAAATGTCTAATATCACCTCTAAGAGAACAATTGAAATATTTAGAAAGGTATTTTCTATTTTTGGGTTCCCAGTACATTTAGTAACCGATAATGGACGCTCATTTACGAGTGACGAATTCAAAGAATTTTGTAGGGTAAGTCAAATTAGACATACATTTACACCTCCGTACCATCCTGCAACCAATGGGGCAGCAGAACGATTTGTACAAACTTTTAAATCCATCATAAAAAAAATCTTAGAAAATGGTCACTCCATGTCAAATGCCATAAATTTATTTTTAATGGATTATAGAAATACTCCTCAACGCACCACTGGCATCACACCTACTAGATTAATGTTAGGAAGGGAGTTGAGGAATAGATTTAGCTTACTGCGCCCGCCACCTTTACGCGAGGAAGTGGAGAGCAAGTTAGAAAACAAAAACCACTCTAATAGAAACGTCCAATTTATGGTAGGGCAAAAAGTTATGGTAAAAGATTTTCGTAAGGGCAACAAGCCTTGGGTTCAGGGTTTAATAGTGGGTCAATCTGTACCAGGAATCACATATATTATAGAAGTAGACGGAGTCCAGTGGAAACGTCATGTCAATCAAATAATAGATTGTTCTCAAACAATAGATGAATAATTAAAATCTTTAGTTGTATTAATTTAATATTAAATAATTGGTGTTATATTAAGTAGAAGATGCCCTTGTCTATAGTGGCACAGTCAATGCTACTATCCAGTAAAATAACATTATAGCTACTAGTGGTGGTGGTACCTATAATAATAATTAGATAAGCTAAGTTGTAAGTCTCATACATTTTGTTAACATGTATATTCTATTAAGTGCGGGAGAGTGTGGTATCCCTGATCTTTTGTCTCTCTCTCTCTATATGTATAGAACAACGTCAAGTGTGTTTGCATCTTGAATAAATGCTTAAATGAATTAGTACGCGTTTCAATCAAAATACAATACAGGTTAAAACACATACACATCCATAAGTAAGTAGCGACTTGCCGCTGGATAGGATTGGGTTCTATTTTTTGGACAGGCAAGTAGCGAGCACCCCCATTTTATCCCATTTCATCTTCCGCTCCCCGCCAACTTACTTACCGCCGTGTAAACGGCATATTCAGCAGGCAAGTAAGTAAGTTCATAAGTTGACATCTGTCGCAGCGGAATGATATTTTCCTGTCTAAAGTTAGATCCTCTAATACCAAAAACTAATACCAATTTGTTTACTATCGTAATTAATTTTCTATTCAGAACGAATACTACTAATAATAAATTTCAAAAAAAAAATTCATTCATTTCAATAATGAGTTATAAATTTTGAACTTCATTGAAATATTAACAATTTGGTATTATTTAGGTATTTATTGAAACTTTATGACGACAATAAAGTATAGATATTTTTTATTATTAGTAATAAACATATATAAATTATAATAAAGTGTAGGCATTAGTTTCTGGTATTAGGAAGAAACAGATCTTGCAACAAATGGCTGTTATCTGTCAACAATTAATTCGTGAATTAATCGCTAGGTAATTACGTAATTAAACCCTCCCAAAAACAAAAAAACACTTAAAAATGTGTAAAAAGGGAGTTTAATTTATTTCTAGATATTTAAGTAGTTGCCTCACCCACATTTCAACAACTAAATGAAATGCGCAATCTACATTGATCGTGTACAGGTCCGAAAAATTATCTGTTGCCTACTTATGACGTATTTTGTTTTTAATTTAGATCTCTGATTGTCCCAAGAGAAAATTATTTACAGAGTAGCAATGTCAATACCATCCGACGGGCGTGGTCGACTTCTGTACCGAAGTTAATTCACCATATGGATGCAACTTGCCATTTCCCTATTAAGTAAGTAAGTAGAGGGAGAGTTGAGCTTACTTCCTTATGGATGTGTAAATCGGCCAAGTAAAAAATATGGCAAATTGAATCAAACATTTAGCTCTAGCTATCACATTCTAACTTCCGTTTTAAGCTACCTCTATGTCGTGTATATTCAAAATACCTGTCCGTTTGATATTCAATCTGTTAAGATTATAAACCGTGGAGTGTATAGTCAAATCAAGTTGAAGTCAAGTTGAAGTATTTTTTCAATTTAACTACATTACATACAATTTAAATTTTACCAATTTGATCAACAGCTTGAATGGGAAATTGAATGTTGAGTAAGAGTTTTTATTATTTGACAATTTGACAGGTAAGAGTCAGGAACATGAGGAATCCAGAACAAATAAAATATTATTTTGAAATATTAGACGAAACTAAAAAAATGTCAATCAGGATTGTTAGACTTAATAATTTCAAAGAGATTTTCCATTTTCTTTATCGAACTATTTTCATAACGTGAAGTTATTAATTATAATTCAGTTAATACTATATTGCATGTTTAGACTTACTATCTACATTTTAAGCTAATAAATTTAATAGAGGAAATACGTAAATAGATTTTTTCTAGTATATTTTCTATTAAATTTATTAGCTTAATATAAAAATAGGATTGTGAATGCCTAAAATCTAAAATTCAAAATATCTACATTTTGTTTAGGAAAAGTAGTTTATGTAAATAAAATTCCACGTCAGTGTATTTATCAGCAAAACGTCTACAAATTTAAAAAGCCATTTACGTTATAAACGCCCGTCTGCTTTCGTTGCGACCTGTGCATAATGCAAAAGTGTAGAAGTTGCAGGAAAGTCGGAGTTTTTTAGTTTGACTAGTAAAATAGTAAAATTTTCGGATTATTGTGATTGTGATCCAACCCATCTCCAATATCATTATTACGTTAATACGGACTAGTTTCAGTTATATTGTTTTTATATTTTACTTAATAATAGTTAAGAAAATTGTAATGATATTATAATAGTATGTTCAATTTTATACTAGAAAAAACAACTTGTCTCCAACCATTCAGATAGTATTATAGACGAGTTGATATTATTTGGAATACAATTTAACATTAATTAAAAATAGCATTGTTAAGGTGGTTCCCTGAGCGAAAGTGGCGCCGCGGTGTATTTTATTTAATATTATAATTCTAATACACTATTTTAATAATGTTTATCGTGGAGATTTTAGGGCCTACAGTCTAATATTTTTAGACGGTATCGTTACATTCCCTAGTAGTCACTGCTAGAAGTAGATAGAAAAACTGCTAAAAGTGGCCGTTTTTAACACATTTGCTATCTACTTCTACGAATGACTGCGAGGGCATGTAGTGATACCTTCTAAAAATACTAGGCTATGGGCCCTAAAATCTCCACGATAAACATTATTAAAGTTTTTTTCTATTAATAACTTATTAAATAAAAACCTCTGAGGGCGCCACTTTCGGTCATACAACCGCCTTAATGCATAAATCTAAAAGAAGTCACTCTTTTCTTGGTTCTCCTTTTTTAATTTTCATACACCAATCATATAATTTAAAGACAAGGTTTCGAAAAAGAAAAAATATAGAAACCTGCAAACATAAATAAAAAAATAACTCGAATAATGATGTTCTTCATCGTGTAATGAAAGTGTCTGCTTATTTTATTCTCCCGAGTATAATATAAATAAATTCTTATGTCTGTTTAGAATTTGTTTGTTTGTTGGTTTAAAGGTTTCACAGCTGATTTAATCCTGAAAATGAAACCATTACATGCAGCTGCCGGTTTTTATGGGAAACTCCTTTGCATTTTTTAATAAAAAAGACAGCGGTAGTTGGTTGTTCATTTTATTTGATATCAGACAGCATCAATGTGACAATGACAGTAGAAAATTAATGGAATAGAAATAAACGAATGTTTGCAGGTTTACAAAAAATATAGGTACATGAAAAGGTTCCTTATTTTGTGCTCTTTTCATAAAATCCAATTTTATGACCGTAGGTTACGGTTTACCCAAAGAGACCAAGCTTTCATAGAAAAATGGAACATCTCCTTTAACAAATGATTGTTGTACCTAGTTAGGTGTTAAATTTCATAACTAAAAGTTAATAATTCTGGGCCTACAATACAATGCTACAACTACTCATAGTGTTCAAATTTTCTAGTAACATTATAATATCCCAGTTTTTATAGTAATACTGCGACACATTCACTGTTGGAGGTATTTTCATAAAAAAGCAATGTCGACGGTAATGTAACTCGAATATGTATGGTACACTGCATATTCGGGTGTATTTTTTTTATAAAAGCATCAGTAAGTTACGTTGATTTATTAAAAACCTAGTACCATTAAAAGTCATCCAGTAGATATTGTATTGAAAATTGTGAAGTACATTCATATTCATAATGGAACTTTTATTTCGGTTAGGGTTCCGTACCTCAAATGAAAAAACAAAAACCTTATATAACCACTTTGTTGTCCGTCAGTCTGTCTGTCAGTCACTTGAAACTGTAAAAAATCAAACTTCAAACCACAGATAATATAATATTAGACTAGTAACTTACGTAAAAAATACGGCCGTTTATGCCGCAAAAAACGCATATTTCGACACTCTCAAGGGAATCAAAATTTATAGGGTACCTCCCGTTGACCAAGAACTATGAAATTTGGCAAGTAATATTGTGAAAACTATACATATGTAATTAAATCTTACAAAATATAGTCTTTATTTAAGGACCTACAAATATGTATGGAACCCTCAGTCGGCGAGTCCGACTCGCACTTGTCCAGTTTTTTCTTTAAAAATAGAAGTGTTTACTAAGATACCTACTTGTATTTTTAAGATTTCAACGCGTACTTATAACCTTGAAAATATCAAATGTCTTACGGATGCTAACGATATCTATTCTAGAGGTATTTTTTATTTTTATTTTTTTTTGCTTATTAAAGAAACATACAGCTGTTATAATACAGGTAGAAGTATAATAACTATGATTATTTGATGTTTGATTTAATGTTTGCATAAGAGATGTTACGAATGTCAAATTTTACACATTTAATATTTAGGTTGCGAATGTGCGAATGCGAATGTTAAGACATCAAGTATTACAAAAACCATATGAATTAATAAATCAAACAATTTTATTACTAAAACGGGAAATACAAAATAATAATAATAAACATACCTACATATAATTTATGACATCCTTTAGCGAATTAAATTTGTAAAAAAATTAATGCAAATGTGCACTTTGATATTATTGTAATAGTCGAAGTTCAATAAAGTAAAATAAAAAATCGCCATATATCACTTTTCTTTCTCGGTGCCATGAGGAAAAACTGTCTAATTATCACAAAAATTTAAAACACAACGAATTATTTGTTTACCAAAAGAGGAATTACTGCAGACTGGCAAGTAAAACAAAACAATTTACAAACCAAGCAACAGATTGACCACATAACAAGCAACCATAATTCACAAACTTCCCGCGTGAAATAAACGCTTTCTATTGGTAGAATTAATGAAGATATGCACACATTCGCATTCGCATTCGCATAACATTCGCATTGATTGATGCGAATGCGATCATGTCGATGCGAATGTTTAAAAACGATGCAAATCATTCGCATATGCGAATGCAAATATTCAGAACATCACTAGTTTCCATCACCATTTCCGACGTTTTGGCACCTTTGCAGCTGTTACAAGGTCAAAATGCCAAATAACGCACCAAAATCTCACATTAGTATCCTTATAAAGTGAAAAATTCAATGGGTGAATTCCAGCAGACTAATCACTGGGTAATCGATCGCCATAGAGTGAAATTTAACTATGAAAAGATAATTATATAATGGTAAATAAATTTACTATCCATGGGTAAAATGTACTCTATGGCGATCGATAACTCAGCGATTAGTCAGTTGGAATACACCCAATTAAATCTTTTAGTACTCAAACTACGTCGTCTTAGTTTGCCTTGCCACATCACTAGCTTCAAACTGCTGCAATCTCTTGAATAATTTCCTTTACAAGGTTGACTCCCAACTCGACTAATGGGACGAGACAGCAATTGCAAGTCAGAAGCAAGTCACGAATTCACTAGGGGTTAAAAATTGCTTTTAATACCAAGAGACACTCAGCCGTAAATGAGTTTTTAGCTTCCGTATTCAATGCTGGAATCGCTCGTATCGTAACGATTTGGCGGCCATCTTGTTTCGCATGAATGAAGCGGGAAAATGGCTGCCATGGTTATGTCGTTATTAGCATAAAATGGACTCTGAGATGTTGACACACTTTAAGTTAAACTGATCTGCGCTGTGATTTTGGTATTTTTTCTTGGTTTTATGTGTTATCTCGGAAGTTCTTGGTTGCTAAGAGCTATTTCCGTTTTATGAAATCTATTCCTTTTTATTTGTAAATTATTGATAACTAGCAGCCCGCGGTTTCACCCGCGTGGTTCCCGTTCCCGTGGCAATATTGGAATAAAAAGTATCCTATGTTTTAATCCAGGCTATCTACTATCTGTGTGCCAAATTTCAACTAAATCAGTTTGAGTAGTTTTTGCGTGATTGAGGAACAAACATCCAAACATCTAAGCATCCAAATGCACAAACTTTCACATTTATAACACTACTAGCGGCCGCCCGCGGTTTCACCCGCGTGGTTCCCGTTTCCGTGGGAATATCGGGATAAGAAGTATTCTATGTTTTAATCTAGGCTATCTACTATCTGTGTGCCAAATTTCAAGCAAATCCGTTCAGTACTTATTGCGTGATTGTGGAACAAACATCCATACATCTAAACATCCAAACCCACAAACTTTTACATTTATAATATTATAGTAGGATAGTAGGATTAAATAGGATAGTAGGAAGTAGAATAGGAAGTAGGATACGATACACGACATGCAACTGCATTTGATTAAAATTTAGTAGTAGGTGCGTAGAACAATTTTTTCTATATATGCAATCAGATGCGATAGAGGTATCTAGCTTAGACTGAAAACTAATATTATAACTTGCAGCACATACATACATACATATAATATATACTCAAGCCTGTTTCCCATGGGGGTAGGCAGAGACTACGGACTGCCACTTGCTACGATCCTTGCACACATCTTTTGCTTCATTCACATCCATCAATCTTTTCATACATGCCCTGCGTTTTTTTGTCACTGCGTACACTAGCCTTTTTTATTATAATACATACGTATGTTGAAAATGTACTAAATTGTATTTTTACACGCCAATTTAAATCCTAATATCTCCAGAATAGACGCCCAAGTTCATTTTGGCTGGTATCCAATAGTGGCGGTCGTTGCTTCCAAATCACTTAATTTATGTAACGAAACACCGGAAAATTGTCCTCATTTAAATATCCAATGCAATAAAGTTCTGATTTACGTGAAAAAATTACTCAACTTATTTCAATATTTGGCCACTAAAACTTTAATGTTGTCGTATACAGCGGCCGCCTGCGACTTCGTGCAATAACAGATAATTTATAGTAGTTTTTCATGACGAAAATCAAAACGACGGCCGTTTTTACATTTTTTCACCACCAAAACTGCAAACTGTTATTTTTTTGTCACTAAGTTTGTGTTTATAAATAACAATTGATATTTTGCGAGAGGACCATCAGCTTTGATTTTTAATAAATTGTTTACTAAAGCTAAGATTTCCTAGGTGACGGCACTGTCATCCTAGGAAATCCTACCTTTACCTATTTACACGGTAATTGTTTTTTGCGTGCTTCTAGTGTTGCATATAATGACGCCATACGAATATTGCAAATGAATATGGCATATCAATAAGTTTTTAATCAAATTACGTAACTCAACGATGTGCCCACTGAATCCCTTATTGTATTAGACAACATCACAAACTTTGCTCTGATTCCAAAGTAACTAAAGCACTTGTGTTATGGAAGTTAGAGACAACGGTAGAACTACAAACACCCAGGCCTGAGCCAAATAATATAGAAAAGTTAGTTTTCTAAATCGACCCATCCGGGGATCGAACCCGGAACCAGGCCTCCTTCACTCGCTCAAGGTCGCGCGATAAGCACCTACCGCTAGCCGTGCCTACGAGGGCACAAGTGAGCAGCGGGCCGCCACACGCACGTCTGTGTCACGGTAATAGGATACTACCAGTATTCTAACTCGAGCCTGTCCTTGAAATATGTAACTTGAGCCGCGCGGTACGTCAACATACGATAGGGCTGCCTGCATCTATGTAAAAACTAGAAACAAACTCAAGTAGGTAGATGAAATAAAGTTAACAGTACCTATCTTCGACTACTTGAATTTGTTTCTAATTTCGTGATTGTATGTTATATTTTAGAAATAACGGTGATAGCGTGTTAGGTTGCCTAATAATTCGAAAGGTTATCATTTTGCTTTTAAATTATATTTTGTCATATACAATTTATAATATGGTTTGATATTTTGGTAATAAGCAAATAGAAAAAGTGATCTGTAATTATTAACACTTAAGCCGCCGCGTAGATCACCGGTGACTTACGCTTAAAAATTATTTTATAATTTTATTTTCCCCAAAGAAAGTTCTAACCTTTTTTGATATTGTAGGTATATGAAATCTGAAATTTTCTACAAACGTTTTTCTTATTGTTAATTTATTTTTAGTTTTTAATTCATGAATTGTATAAAACACTAGCGGCTGCCCGCAACTTCGTCTGCGTGGAAAGTTTTTTTGCTTTACCTCGGGAACAGTACTTTTTTTCGGGATGAAATGATGTACTCTATGTCCTTATCTGGACCCCTGACAACATGTATGCGAAATTTCATGATGATCGGTTCAGTAGTTAAGACGTGAAGGCGTAACAAACAAACAAACGGACTTTCGCATTTATAATATTAGTAAGGACTAGCGGCCGCCCGCGACTTCGTCTGCGTGGTAAGTTTTTTTGCTATCCCTCGGGAACACCATAAATTACCTGTGATTTGACAAATAAATGAATTGAATTGAAAGTTTTTAAAGATGGTTAAATTTGAGGGTAGAACGGTTTTGTTTGATACAAGCACTAGTTCGGAGACACTTGAAAATTTGGCTTTATGCTTGTGTCTCCGAAACTATCACTCGTATCAAAAGCGTTGTACCCTCAAATTGTTGCAAATTTAACCAACCTTAAATTTTTTTTACACAATCTTGATGAAAAAGCTGTCATTCATGCCCTTTTCATGTCTAATTTGATTGGATTACTTATTAATCCAGGTATTTTACTCGGTGGAAAAAGCTATATGCCTACCTATTCAAAAAAGAAACAAATTACGTACTAGTAGGTTTAAAAAAGTATTATATTCACCTTTCAGACTCTCCAGGTAATTTAAAATATGTTATACCTGGGTGCGTTTTTGTAGAACTGAGGCAACCATAAACAGCACAATATACTCGTGCTCTATAGTTGCAATTCGCCATCGTGATCACAAAATACGAAACCACCGTTCGTTCGTCACTGCGGCGCATTCGCGACTGTTGCAGCCCGAGAGCAGACCGAACTCGAGGCGCATAGGTGTGGCTCGCATTTCGACCGTTAGTACTAAGTTAGGATACTGGTAGTATCCTATTACCGTGTCTGTGTAGTCGCGCGATATCTTAATGCCTGCGTATGCATTGTCTTTTTATAATAGTAACAATGTCGAATCGCCATTACTATGCCGTGTACGGGTGTCAAAATCAAAAAACCAATCAATAATTGTCGTTTTTCACATTATGATATATGCTACACAGTTATTTAAAGGAAGACGACCCTAACGTTGCGTCGTCAGAAAAGGTAAGTGCACGCGATAGAAAGAGACGCAACTAATTGCACTTTATTGTGTCGCAGCAAAACTTTGTGGAATGCTGCTTCTGTACTTATACTATTAGTTATTTTGGGCGGGAACCTCAGAGACCTTGAAAACTGGTATACAAACCACTCGACCACGAAGGCGTCAGTCGTAATTTTTCCTACTGACAATCAAGTAATGTAGTATTTAAATTATTTGTAAATTGTTTTGTTGGATGGACACATCGATGTTTGTTCATATTTGTATTTACGTATTATCTCCGATATAAAGTCGTTAAGGTGATTCCCTGACCGAAAGTGGTGCCCTCAGAGATTTTTATTTAATAAACTTTTAATAGAATAGGATTTTAATAAAACTTTTCGTGAAATTTTTGGAGTCCATAGTCTAGTATCTTTAGAGGGTATCACTACATTCCCTCGTAGTCATTCGTAGAAGTAGATAGCAAATACGTCAAAAAGTCTGCCACTTTTAGCAGTTTTTCTAGCAGTCACTACGAGGAAATGTAATGATACTGTTTAAAAATATGTCTACTAGACTATAGGACCAAACATTTCACGTAAAGTTTTATTAAAATTGTGTATTCGAATTACAATCCTTACTATCCTTATTTACTAATATTATAAATGCGAAAGTCCGTTTGTTTGTTTGTTACGGCTTCACGTCTCAACTACTGAACCGATCGTCATGAAATTTTGCATACACGTTGTCAGAGGTACAGAAAAGGACATAGGGTACCATTCATCCCGAAAAAAAGTATTGTTCCCGAGGGATAGCAAAAAACTTTGCACGCAGACGAAGTCGCGGGCGGCCGCTAGTATTAAATAAAATTAACCGCGGCCCCACTTTCGGTCATACAACCGCCTTAAAAGAACAAGCTATAGTTAATTTGGGACGTGTGATTTAAATAGTTAAGCAGCATTTAAAAGAGCTAATCTGTTCTTCAAAGAAATAAGTAAAATTGTAGTCATATAAGAATGAATGAATACGAAATTACATATAGTTAGCTGAGCCGGTTTTTATCAAACTCTCGACCGCAAAGCCTGTAGCGGACAGATCATTAACTAAAGTTATGTTTTAGTCATTAAAGAGGGGTTTAAAAGGTCTCTTTGCCATTTCTATTATAATATAATGTAGGTAATGTTAGAAAGTGATATATTCTTTAAATTGGTATTTTAATTACTATTTGAGGCTACATTTAATAATTTCGTTATCATTATAGAATTTACTCTTTTACTGAGTTTTAATGCAAGATGCAAGCTCTTCTTTTATTTACAAACTTTTTGATGCTAGTAATTAACTCTTCAATTCCCAGTGTCACCTGCAGGTGAATTAAAAGAAAGGTTTGCTTTAAATTTCAATATTTTTTCTATGCTATGCTATTTAAGTGTAGCTAACAAAAAAAGTGTATAAATATCATTATCTTAACACTCACACTTTGATCAAAGTGGAAATATTCGTCAATGTCAAACGCAAAAGGATGTCTTACATAGATGGATAATAAAAAAAATACTAACGCGTTTATATAATATCTCATTCCTACCAAATTATAATAAATTGTTCTTGTCGTTACGTCATTACCTACTTACTTTTGGCTTATGAATGAATCATTTACAGTACAGAATTCTAGGAAAAAATATCGCCCAAACATAAGCTTTTCGGCTCCAGCGTATTGTGACAAAGAGCAAATATAATATCGGCACAATTCACCAATATATCTCAATAACACCCATTCTGAAAGCGATTCCAAAGAAAAACGCGCTCAAATACAAGTAAAAGACAAACATTATTTAGCAGATATGTACTTTATACCAATACTTATTTCACATTTTAGATCACATACGAAAAGTATCATGCTGTATCATGGGTCATTTATATAGAAACTTAGCATTTTTACCGCCTTTGTGGTCTAGTAGTTTTGCCCACCATGTAAGACGAAGTGAAACATGGGAGCTAATTGTCTAATTTCAAAATCTATCGTAATCGCTTTCAGAATGTAATACATTGATGCTTCTTTTTTGCACAAATAAAAACTTACCAAAGAAATGCAGCAATGTGTCACATCTATCTGTCAAACGAAAGCGATTGCGATAGAATTTTTTGAATTAGACAATTAGCCCACAGGTTCAATTCCCAGTTTGGGGTAATATTTTGTACTCAGTTGGTAGAGCTTGTTAGAAGCCCGCTTGGATTGTCTAAATCTAACATCAAGACTTTTTTTTATTTATTATGCACAACGGGTTAGTGCTTGGCCTTCATTTCATTTGATTATAAGTGACGATAAAACCGAAGGTGGAAGCGCACTACTCCCGGAATTCTCATCACTGAGGAACTGGCTATCTTACCTCTAACTGCTGGAACAAAACAATTTTTATTACAATTACTAAGCATTAGTAGCTAAGCTCGTGTGACCATGGCATTACGTATGATAAAGCAACGTAAGTATAAGCGTGGCTGTGTAAGATCTATCTAAAATTAAGGAAATAAACTTTGATCATCTTAATTATTATGATTGTTTTAGTTACCAAAGATATTTGTCAAAAAAATCTCCTGACTACAATTGATTATTCATATCTTTACTACTTTAGCTCAACCCAATTTTCTTGAAAAGAAAACTGCTATATCTAACTCGTAAAGTTATTTCGTAAAACATAAACCACTTAGCGGTTAAGGCGACATTGGCATCAAAAAAACCGATGACTCATGACAACTTAATTTATCGATGAGGCTATCAAGGGTATGGAATAACACGGAAAAATAAGGAAGGAAGGAAGCTAGAGGTATTTCTGATAAGCAATTGGGATCATAATATTGCTTGTAATAAGATTCCGAGAAATAGATACATATTTTTGATCTGAAAAGTCATATTTTCTGATGTGATGTTAACATTTGTAGATATGAACAATAATAACCTTTATACAAATTTTTCGAAATGATTTCGCCTTTCTTTAGACTTCAAACATGATTATATAAAGTAACAGTAAATAATGTGGCATTATTTTGACATCAAAATTAAAAAAAATCGGACAAGTGCGAGTCGGGCTCGCCCACCGAGGGTTCCGTACAGACCTACATTTATACATAAAATAAAGCTATAGAAAAGTTGTGTCGGTACAAAGGAAATATTTTGAAAAAAAGTGGTTGGTAGTTATTAGTTTTTTTATATGAAAACTATACTACGGAGAGTTCAAGCTTCATCCCAGGTCCTACCTACCTTATGTGAAAAATTGCTTAGATTATAAGTTGGACTCCAAGCTACCAAACTGTAAAAAAATACCATCAAAATCCGTTCAGCAGTTTTTAAGTGATTCGCGCAAAAACATTTAGAAGTGACTGCTATATATAGATAACCATTAGAAATCCTTTGTCGCCACGTAGAAAATAACCCTTCCAGGGATTACGACAAAGAATTGACCACGGGCGAAAGTTTGAAATGGAATAGTACATTACTGCAGCGGCACTCAAGACAGGCATTGAAGAACATACGTGAGTCCATCAATGCCTAGTTGCGGCCAAGGCTTGTATAGTATACTTTTCTCAAATAATGCGCGGAAATTCAAACCAAGTAGCTTATAAACTTTTAACTTTATAGTTTTAAAAGGTTTAAGCTTTTTATTTTTATTTTAAATTACAGTAATTGAAAAAAGAAAATGGATAGTTTTTTTTATTTTTTTTGGAATGTGCACACAAAGGCCTTTCATTTGATACCCATATTGAGAAAAAAAAATCTGTTTTTTTTTTCATTTACTTCCAGTTTTTCAATTT
Organism: Agriphila geniculea; assembly: GCA_943789525.1. Classification (NCBI taxonomy): domain Eukaryota; kingdom Metazoa; phylum Arthropoda; class Insecta; order Lepidoptera; family Crambidae; genus Agriphila; species Agriphila geniculea. The sequence continues at coordinate 11,022,488 of OX038890.1, read as the reverse complement.
TTTTTTTCAGTTTTTTGGAAAGTGCTCATCAAGGCCTTTCATTTGATACCCATACTGCAAAAAAATTTTTTTTCTTTAGTTTTTAATTTTTTTTTCAGTTTTTTAAAATATGCTCATCAAGGCCTTTTATTTGATACCCATATTGAAAAAAAATTTTGTTATATTCCTACTCTGTGGTGATAGCTATTGGTCTGCTGGAATGCACTCCGTTGATTGTTTTACTCTTTGACATGCAGCGTGACATACCGCCATGTTGCGAAAATATTTAGAGCCAAATTTATTACTTTTTAATTTTATTTTTAAAAGTAATTAACTATAATAATATTTGAAAGGATCTGAATAATAAATATTGATATTTTAAAAAGAATTAGTGGCGCGATTATCACAAAAGTAATTAGAAGTTAAACTATGACCGCGCATACCGTTGTTTCACCAAGATGATTAATAATTACGTATTTTAATGATCATATTTTTTATGATTTAATCACAAATATACAGTTTTCAGATTTATTCCTGTAAGTGTAGTATAAGACGATATTACCTGCCAAATTTCATAGTCCTAGGTCAACGGGAAGTACCCTATGAATTTTGATTCCTTTGAGAGTATCGAAAATGCATTTTTTGCGCCCTAAACGGCAGTATCTTTTTTTACGCTAACTAAGAAGTTTGATTTTTTTACAGCTTCAAGGGACCGTAGACCTTAGTATATGGTTTAAATTTCAACTCGATACCTCCACGCGTTCCCGAGATAAAGGGTCTTGACAGACAGACAGACGGACAACAAAGTGATCCTATAAGGGTTCCGTTTTTTTTCCTTTCGAGGTACGGAACCCTAAAAACGTTCAAAACCAAAGCTATCAAAATTAGTTTCCATCACCATTAATAAAATGACATATCTGTTTAATGTAGCATAAGAGGCGATACACACCGGATGCGTAAGCGTATGCGTAAGCGTTCACGTAGACGTACCATGACGTTGTAATGTATGAATCTTTATGAGACATGGCACACCGCTTGCGTAACGCGTATACTGATGCGTAACCCTACGCATTGCAGCTCGTGACGTAGTACTCAATGGCATTCCCTATTGGACGTCACACCGAACACGCACGTATCTTTGCTGCACGTCACTACGCGCGTGACCACGCGCGTGTCTACGCAGCCGGTGTGCCCAGGCCTTAAATTAACTTCTTCATATATAAATGTTGCGTACTAAGTACATTTTAGTCGCCGCAGACTTGTGTACATAGTCTTGTCGTACATTTTAGGGTTCAGAATAAGCTTCTCTAGGATGTTCTCTAGAATCTAGAACAAACAATATAATTCGGCCCTGGAGATTACATTATAGTAAAAAAAAATCAAGAATAATATACATAAAAAATTAAAAAACATTCAAGCTACATTTGCTTACCTAACACTATATTTTTCCATAGTTTCATCTCTTTCTGTCCATCGGAAACATATAAGTAATTCTGTAAAAAAACAAGTAGGTAACTATGTATTATGTTATATACCCTTTTGAATATAACTCATGTTTGCAATATTACATCTAAGTATTCCGCACTTGTAAGACGTCTGGTCACCGTTGAATATGTATGTAATTATCTCATGAAGACTTCATAAATATGCATAAATCCACAATCACAACTCTGAAATTTATATTATCTTTAATACAATGGTTAAAAATAATCTAGTTTTTTCTTCGATGTACAATAAGAATAGAAATAAAGATTGAAGTTATTTATTTCAATCTTCCCTTTTTTAACACTTTTTTTAGGACAAGACGTTCGTAACCATATTTTTTGAAAATACACTTCTAGAACTTCTGCGGGTGCAGTTTATTAGAAACAAAAAACCTTTTTCAACACACTTGCTCGTAAAGTGAGCCCTAATACATCGCTTTTAGGGCCATAAACCGAGCTATAACAAATGCGTGCAATAATATATAAAACACTAGGTTGTTATAGAATTATCCTTACAAAGTTAAATTAGTACCTTACTACATGTTCTGTGCGAGTAAACAGAGCACTCCCAATTTAACTGGGTTATACAGTTATTTTTTTTAGTTACAACAAAGGGGTTTTATGCCGCTGAAAGTTCATATTCATTTTTGAAATAAATAAATTTGTAAGTCTTTAATTAAGTCAAACAAAAATTTATTGTTATAAAATTATTCATAATTCATTATATTTTGTTATAAAATATTAAAATATTTGCATTTTATCACTTAAAATTATAGTTTTGAAGTAGGCTGTATGCTCACTCACCCCTTTGTTCGCAAAATATTCTTATATTGGGCGTGTGAAAAAAACAAAAAAAAACTTACGCGCCTTTTCCCATAATTGTCATATTTTGTTTTTGTCGTATTTGTTGCTGTGTGGTAAATTACTTTGTAATTTCCTCGCAAATGTGTTGAAAAACGTCGTATGAAACTCGTGAGCTTTTACTCATTGCACACTCGGCTGAGTTACGCCCTCGCCTGCGGCTCGGGCTGCAACCCACAGCTTTGTGTGCAATGACCAATCTAAGCTAACTTGTCTCATAATGTACTATTACGGATTACAGCACGTATATTGTTAACTCAAGTGTTATTTTATAATTATTTCGTTTTGATTTATTGGTTTTTTTATTTCCCGACGTTACGACACCGTTCCAGGGGCAGTAGTTACGGGATGACTAAAGCAAAAATGCTGCTCATAATTTTATGAAATTACCCGCTTAGAACGTATTTTTGAACTTGATGACACTACTTTGTTGTCACCGTACAGTCGTTTGTCACTTAAAGCATTAAACCAAGTTTGTCATATCACTGTGGCGTACCTACGGTTCCAGGCTAGACACGAGGCTGATAAATCAAAGTTCTTCTTACACTTGACATTTGACGGCCCGCGCCCTAAAATAAACATTAAAGACATTTTTATAGAACGTGTCATAACCAGGATGAAGTAACCTTCAAATAGCAGAGAAACCTTTGAGAGAAGGTGAAAGCTACTTTAAATAAAATCTAAGTATGCTCCTTTGAAATTTTATACCTAATGGGCTATTTACATTAGGGTGGGCCGATTTTAATCATTTTTCGAATTTTGCTTCACAAGACCCCTCAAAAGTTGCGTAATGTGACGTAGATTATAGGAAAAATAATATAAAAAAATAAGATTATCACTTTTAGCCCTCTACTAGCGATCGAATTTTTATAAAATACCAGGGGGCCTATTACGAAAATAACGTACGCAATTGCGTAACGCAGTCACTTGACCACGATAATCGTCCGCAGTTCGTTGGTTGCAGTCAACGAAATAAGAACTAAGGAAGCCTAACTCCTAACAAATATTGCTTAAAAAATGGCACCTTCGCATATTCTGTAACACAAAAAGGTCGCAAACTCAACAATGAACTAGTAAAAACATACCTTATTACAATGTACGCATAATCGGTATTAGGTTGTATTCTAACGCATATCACGTTTTCTATTGGCTGGGGTTTGAACGCAGATCAAACATGATTGGATATTTGGCTCGCGCCGTGTCACTCATTGGGCCGTTGTCGTGCCTTTGTCATTGAGGCGAGGACGGTGTAATGTAGAATGCAGTCAGTACACCTAACCTGCTAAGATCACTACGGCCCGGCGCGGTGGGCGGCATCATAATAGTAGTTTATGAAACTGATGCATAATGAGGGGTATTAAAACATGAGTGTAAGTTTAAAAACCGAGCCTTAGGCGAGGTTTTTAATAGTATCACACGAGTGTTTTAATATCTAGTTATGTACAGTTTCATACACTACTTTATCTACTCTCATACAATTTGTGATTGAACCTACAAAAATAATTTAACAATGTAAAAAATTGTAGGTAAGGTAGTATCTTGATTTTCTACGACTAGGTAGGTAGTAGGTACTTACCTAGGTTAAGTAAGATGTTTTTCCATCGCCGCATCTAAAATATCGGGTGGAGTCCACACTCACAACTATCAGACACTTTTAAGCAAAAGTAAAAATTAAAATCAAATATTAGAAAAAATAATAATGAGGTAGTGCATTCCAGCAGACTAATCGTTACGCTAAGTCATCGATCACCATAGAGTACATTTTAATCATGGAAAGTATGGGGAAAAAACATTGGTTTTTTTTAATATCGTGGCACTGCCTTCTTCTTGAATTTGCCCTGTATCGTAATGAGAAAAAAAGTTATTTTATAGCATACTTCAGTTAGCGAAGGTATGTTATAAAATAACTTTTTAATTTTTTTTCGGTATTGCGTGTATAAAGTATGTCAATATAAATTCGCTTTGAAATTCATAATTCGAATTTTACGATATGAGAGTAGATAAAATAGTTTTATGAAATTAGTACATTATTATTTGTTAGATATAATGTTTGTTTTATTATGTAGACAGACGACTTGGTAAAGATCGCTCGAATACGCTGAATGTAAGTCGTCTGCAACTAGTCGCTCTGGAAAACTAAAAGAGACACAATGTCAGGAGTGGACGTCTTTCGGCTGTGATGATTTTATTGTTATTTTATTTTATGAAAATTATAAAATGATGATGTTGATGAATGATGATCATATTAATTGGTAAGACATTTGATTTCAAGAAGGACTAAAATTAGGTAAGGTATTGAAATAAAATAGGTATGCTTAATAAAAGAGAATGTATTATGATGTAGAAATTTCTTTTTCATAACATGTAAGTACATAATGTGGAGAATTATCACATTGGCGAAAGCAACGCCTCAATACGTCTTTTAGAGGTGTGACTGCGTATTAATACGTTGCTTTATTTTTATTTTTCACATAAAAAAGCATGCTTTAACTGGCAGTACAAAATTCGTATAGCGACATTATTTTAACCGACTTCAAAAAAGGAGGATTTTCTCAGTTCGTCGGAATATATTTTTTTATAGCAGCGTATTCCACCAAGTCAAAATTTATTCTTGCCAAAAATCTTTTTCAAATGCAGACTATTTTAATATGCTTATTGACCAGTGCGCGAATACCTAAGCTAGCAATATGTGAGACGGTAGATTGGAAGAGGTGGATCAACTCCGTAGCTAGCGCGATCGCCAGATTTGACACCTCTTTAGTTTTATTTGTGAGGTCATGTTAACAGTTGATGTTTAAAAACATTTGTGAGAGTGAAGCCGTAATTCGTTTGCGAATAATAGCCACTTTTGTACTTATTAAGTTGAATACAGGTGTGCTGCAAAGTGTTCGAGACAATCTAGTGCACAGTTGCTGGGCATGTATTGCTATTGGTGGTGGAAATATGGAGTAGCATCTTCGCAGCAGATCTCATATTGGGGTTCCAGCAGAACGATCCGCGAATCAAACTCCATATTAAAAAGCTGTTTTCAGAACTGCATAAAAATCATAGTTTCTGGAAATTGTCATTACTTTGTGTTCTGACGGTCTTGACCTTATGACGTCACTACTTGTGGTGCCGCTGCCTTCGGTGTTGCAATGTGAGTTCCCCATTTTTCGTTTATTCTATTTTAACCAGGGATTTTTTTTACTTGTTAATCAAAGAGGATTGTGTGAATAGAATCGAAACTTTATAGGTACCTACCTAATCATCCCTTTACGGATTGGACAGAGTTTTTGTTACACCCTGTATAATGATAAAAAGCAAGGAGTTTACATCAGATTACTCGTTTTCTATGGATTGTATATTGTAGGACGCGCCATTTTTATAGCATTACAAAATTTTGATTTTAATTTTCCTTTTTTTCTGTTGTACTGAATTTCATGAGAGAGTTTTATTCTTGTTTAAAAACCTGTGATAGCAGTGAACGTGAAGATTTGACTCTGCCCCACAAAGTGACTGAACACTTGTTGCATAATAGCTACCATAGATTGCATGTATACGCTCATAGATATTTTTAAATAACGAAAAATATTTTACTTACCAATGATATGATATGACCGTATTTGTTTTGATGCCTTTTATTGGTCTTTTACACCACTTGACCACACATGACGTCATTTTTTACCACTTTTTAATGATTTTTTTGTCGTTGCGCTAACGACTGTCACCGAGCGCGTGACAGACATGACTAAACAGTGCTTCGGTTGTACTTTTTTCGCCCCGCCCACTCGGTTGTAGTTTGCGTGGTGCTATTTTTTGAGCAGAATTACACTTCCTTAGTATCTTTGTTCGTAGGATACGCTAGACAGAAACTGTCAAACTCACGCAATCTCTTCGCAATATCGCATACGAAAGTGATTTGTAATAGGAAACAATCAAAACGAAGCACGGACGCAGCTGCGTGTATTGCATTAAACTTTTCGTAATAGACCTCCTGTATTCCGTGTATATCAGACTTAAGAATTTTGCTTCACAAGACCCCTCGATAGTTGCGTAATGCGACGCAGGTTTAGGAAAAATAATTAAAAATAGTAGATAACTTATAAATTTTGTAAAAAATAATTAAACCAAATTCGATTTTTCGAATCGGTTTTGATAAAATTCCTATTTTAAAGTTATAAGCTTATTTTTTTAATTATTTTTGCTAGTACCTACGTTGCATTACGCAACTTTTGAGAAGTTTTTTAATGCAAAATTCTTAAGTCTGATATAGACGAAATACAAGTATTTTATAAAAAATCAAAAGCTAGTAGAGGGCCAAATGTGATAATCCCAATTTTTTATATGATTTTTCGTACGTCGTATTTCGTTGTGCGGCTTTAGTCGCCCATGTAAATACCACATAACCTTTGCACGGTGAAACGAGAGCTGTCTCGCTATGAATAATAAAGTACACAGGTACCTACTGTTAAATCACTATTTATCTAATGGTAATGTTTTTCGAAATATTAATGTTTCATAGAAAAACAAAGTACTAGCAAACAAGTGTTGCACATCTATAATTTATTTTGTTGTTTCTTTTACCCAAACGATTATAAAATACATTTGAACCATTAACGTTGTCACTAACTCCGTAAGACTTAATAATATCTCAAGTACGTATAGTATTTTTTATTTCATGAACTATATTTTTAGGGTATGTTAGTGTTAGTATATAACAAGTTGTGTTGTCTCTTTTTTCTGCTTAAACAACCAAAAGATCCTCACTGTTATTTGAAATAAGGTAATTAATATTCCCTGCCTTTATAAACAAGCTACCCGTAATGCAAATAAGTACATAGCTTAATTTAAGCGTGTCTTAGACTGTTAAACACTAATTGGGCGGAAGCTGCATTGACACCTGCGGCTAAACTAACTTATAGTAGCGCTGTTAAAGTGTTAAATATAATTTAATAGCGTGTTAACTACGCTTTTACACTGCATATTGCTGGGTTTAGTGGTTAATAATGAAAGGGATAATTAACGTAGGTAGTATAATAAGTAAAACAATTTGTTTTATTGTATAAACTGTCTGCAGCGTAATACGAAACAATAAATCACGCTGGAACATCTGTTTGTTCTTAACTCTGTGGTTAAACCAAATTAATTATTAGATTTATCAAAATTTTATTTGATACATCTAATAATTATTTTTAAATTGAATCTCAAGTAAGTTCTTTGCAAATTTGTATACTTTTAGAGTGCTAGCTTAAGAAATTGTTTAAGTTACAAATAATAGTGTAAGAAATGAAGCGATCTTTTGTATGGAGACCCGACATTAAATCCTCAGTCGATGAAACTTTGCAGGGATGTAATATAGTATGAAGCAAAACCTATGCACAAAAATACCCAAAAACAAATAAAAATCGATTCGGATTATTAAAAAAATATGTTTCATTTATGATACTTTATCATACTGTATAGTTTCGTCTACTGAGGATTTACTGTGGGGGTCCACTACCTTTCTTTCCTACACTATAATATTGTAAAAATAAAAAATAATGAATGAGGTAAAAGAGAACATACCCACCCATGGATTATTAAATGGAAACTAATCGATTTTTTGTAGGTACTTAATTAATTAAAGTATTTCTGAATTTTTAGATAAAACTAACTACAATTCTCAAAAAATCTGTTTTTCATACTGTCTTTTCACAGTAATAATTGAACAAACCAGAGCAAGTGAAAGTTAAAGTGCTTAATAAAATTCACTAAAGAAAATATCCGTAGGTAGTTAAAACATGTAGCCGTCAAGACTAAGGTGCAAAATTATTTTCTTAACTCGACCAAGATAACTAGGCGAATGACAGCTACATGACGGCTAAGTTTTACCGTTTTAATTTAGTCGTGTTGTAGTTAGGAAAAGACTTAGGCAATCCTTAAGTTTAGTGCAATCGGGCGTAAGGTTCATAAAATTGTCATAACAATTTCTGGAACAATATAGCACCGAATGAAAGCCACAGGTGTCTGCAGAGAAGGATTATCCGAGGCTTTATATTATCCGGGACTTACCGCGTTAAGTTTGCATATCGTTTGGAATAATTCTAAACTATTTGGAGAGCTTAATAGACATAAATTTTGGAACAAAGACAAATGCGACGAAACTGAGGTTATTTTTGAAGGTCAATATCATTGTATTACGGCTTTGTTTCCCGAAAATCATTTGAAATAATATGTAAGAAAAATCTTTTTTAATAATTTATGGAAGTATTACAACGCAGTTAGTTCATTTATTGATCGTAACATTTTTACGAAACGTGTTTATTATAGCAGTTTTATTTAAAAATATATAACCTCCCTACAAATACAACATTTTGTTCTTTCAAGAATTTGAAGTCATATTTCCATATTGAGTTGAATTCTATGAGTCTACCCTTTATGGCAAAACTTTTTATGTCATAATTTTACTATGCATAACAGCGAATGGCATAAACTTCATGTCGCAGAAAATCGTTTGGCATACACTCATTTATCATACACTTAAAACGCATAATTTTGTAAGCCAGAATAATCTTTTGGCATACATTTCATATCCATAATAATTAAATAGTAGAACGATCATATCGCAGAAAGTTCACAGTCAGAACCATCATATCATAGACAGTTTATAGTCAAAATCGTCTTTTGGCATACATTTCATAGAAAATTCATATCTAGAATTATTTTGTATTTCTTACACGCATGTTTCATGCTGCATGCATCCTTACATGCAGGAAAATAAACATGCAAGCAAGCAAGTAAGCTTGCATGCAAGCAAACAAGCAGCATGCAACATGCGTGCAGTCAAGCACGTGAGCATGCAGCATGCAAACAAGCATGCAGCATGCAAGCAAGTAAGTAAGCATGCAACATGCATGCAAGCATTGTGGAGCTCCGCTCGCTTCGCTCGCTTCGCTGCGAGTGGTCAAAACACTAACCTAACCTAACCTACTGGTAGGTGCATTAAAAGTTTTTCTTTATAGCGGGGGGCCTCAGCACCCCGACCCCCCCGAGCAGGGGGGCCAGCTCCCCTGCACCCCTCGGCAAGCATGCAAGCAGCATGCATGCAAACGAGCATTCAAGCATGCATGCATGCAAGCAAACAAGCATGCATGCAAGCAAGCAAACAAGCATGCATGCAAGCAAGCAGCATGAATCTCGGTTTTTCAGCGATTCGTTCTGTTGTTGACTTTTGTAGCACAACATTTACAAAAATTCAACATATTAACTTTTTAAGTAAAATAGTCAATTCAATTTAAGGTTAAAATGCAATTTTTTTGAAATTGCAATATGCCTAATGACATTATTCTTAATGAAATTCTGCCATCTAAATAGTATGCCATTGTAAATTCGGACATGTAAACATTCTGCCAAACAATAATTATATTAAACAATTTTTATGCCTTAAAAATATTCGTTTAATGAAGATTCTGCCAAGTGTGTTCTGCCAAATAAATTTCGGAGCATCAAGTTTCTACCAGATAGAGGTAACCCGAGTTCTATAAACCCACTAAATACTGAAATGTGCCTAAAACTGAAATAATGATACAAAATTACGTGGCTTGTTCATCCAAGAAAATTACCCTAGCTAGTATTTAGAGCGTCGTATTTACTAAATTCTCTTTTATGCTCTCTTCGTAATGGGTGGTAAATTTTCGGACGATTAGCACTATACCTAACTGTGTTGCCTACCACAATAAGTGCTTAGTCATATTGTGAATATCATTTTGTTAAGCTGAAATCTTTTCACTAAATATTCAACGAAAAGTGAAGTCTAGATCTCTGTGGTTCGGCGCGAAGCGCGAGCGAAGCTTCTCCGTTTCAGCTTGGGCAAAAATGCTTTCGAATGTTTGTCCGTCTGTTTTCCTCTACAGGTCGCATTTCGATTGTCGTGGCCAGCCTGGCGCAACTCTCTCAGTAAAAAACGATCAATGAAACGGAAGCGAATTTTTAACCCGTCTAAGTTTGAAAGAACGTTGACAATCCACAAAGCAGTAGATAATTGACAACATTCGAATTTAGGCGTATTATACTTCGCCCCATCAAAGAGTATTCTTCATCTTTGACCGTTTTACCGCCAATGCCGTTTAACATTTCTCTTTTGTTTGTTTTCGTTGAATTCGCTTCCGTTTCATACTCACGCTTTTTGTATGACACTTCCGTCTCTTATAACGCTAGTTATTTTTACATTTTCTTTGGTCGTGGCAAGCAGGTTCGATACTTAGATTAACTATTTATATGTCCAAATAGAGTCTTACGGTTTTGACGTACTAAACAAAACAGGCCAACTTTTTTAAGTCGGTGTGCATTTTTAGCATCATCGCGTCCAAAGAGTATTGTAATAAAAACTATGGCCGGGTCTCACTACGGACAATGTGTGCGTGTTTTGGTCACCCAACTGTTGGGTGATATTTTTTTCGACGCTTTTGTGCTTCGACTATCTATCTAGACATATAAATAATCTAAAGTTCGATAATTATGTAGATTTTTTGGGCGACTATCTGATTTAATTTTTTTTTCGAAAAAAGAAAACAAGTATATTCGCCATTTCGAAAACTGTTCAAAAATGTCACAAACGTAAGCTTCGGTTTGTGACTCAACGATTTAAACCAAGTTATTTTTGCTGATCGATTCAAATCTTTAAAAGAAATCTGAAATGTTATTAATTATAAATTATTTCTTTAACATGCTTATGGTTAAAAATGTTTTTTACTTTCAAACTGTCATAGATAGAACCACCGTGATACCAACTGGTATATTTTAAATATTTGATTTCTTGTTTTAATCATCCTCGGTTGTCCTCGGTTTGTTTATTAACGAAACTTATTTTAATCAAGTCACAGGGAGTTTATCTTGGATGTATAAAAAGTAGAGTGTGCAATTTATGTATAAGTTTTTTTTTATATTAACTTATAATGTAAATAAAAAGCTAAAATGCTTGTTAAATGATACTAATTAGATATGTACAGATTATAAAACACCTGCTGGAAGAAACGTTACAATCGTGCAACGATAGTTTTTTTTATGTATAAAGAAACAACCCGGCTATTTTAACACGGCACATCCCCAAGAGAGTATATAATAGATAGATAATGTGCGTGAATCTCCGTATCCGGGGACTAATGACGCAGTGCTAAGAAATAATTAGTTAGGTCATTAGTGAAACGAGGAAACAAAATATATTGTACATTGTCGTACGTTTCAGCGATATATTGGCAGCTCGAACATCGTGCAAGAGGCTGCGCAGAACACAATGGACAACATTTCATTTTGAGAAAGTACTAAAATTAGATAACCATTTTGATGTTTTAGTGTTTTAAGCTCATATATTTTTTTTTTCAGAATTTTTAGATCAGTATTTTTTACGTTAATTAAAAAACCTAAAATCTAGTCCAAATTCGGAATGTCAGGAAGTTTGAGTTGAGTCTATGTGTCTTGTATTTATATTTATCTGACAACGTACTTACGCTCTTTTAGAATAAGTAAGATTTCAAATAGTGATTTAATATACAAAAAAAACATTAAAAGTTAAAATAAAAAATTCGTGTCCCCTAATTTTGTATCTACTTTCTTTATACAAAGTAAAAATGACATATTATATTTTTGAAAGGTTGTCCATTTCGATGTAAAGTGAGTGAGAGAGGTAAGTGGTGGGGTACGGCTACGCGCATAATTAACCGCCTCTGTGGTCTAGTGGTTCGCCCACCCGTGTAAGACGCAGGGTTTTCGGTTTCGATTCCCAAGAGGGAGGTACTTATTTGTACTCGGTTTGATTGGTGGTAGGGCTTATTTAAGTCCGCCTGGCTAGCTACCACCATCTTACCTAACTCTGACGCCATACCAATAATTTAAAAATTGATGTTTTCCGGCATTTAGAGGTAAGATAGCCAGTTCCTCAGTGGTGACGATTCCGGGTGTAGTGCGCTTCCACCTTCGGCTTCATCGTCACTTAACATCAGGTGAGGTGAAGGCCGGACTATCCCGTTGTGCATAAATAAAATAGTGGCTAACTCAGCCGCCAAAGACGAAACGCCATATACCGTATCCATTAATTCCTACATCGTCTTTTGTTTTACTTCCCTCCACGAAAGTTGGTCGGGAGTTAAAAGGAATTTTAAGAGGGTGTCGTTCCTCCTAGTTGTGTGTTCTGCAGCACTTGAGAGCTGGAATGTACTCCTCTTGTAAAAGATTCAAGTTTAGCCTTCTATTTATTGAAGTGTTAGTAGGATGAAATGTAAGACTGTTTCTAAGGAGCTTCTTGCAGTTTAAGAGATATTACACACTACGGTTTTGGTTGCGTGTGAACGCTCATGTTTAATATGCGTTCATTATATTAAAAAATATATAATAATAATAATAATAAAGTTTATTTCGTTTAAAAGCATGTTTATACAATAGTTAGTGACCGAAGTCATCTTTTAAGCAATTATTGCCTGTACCAAATGACTCCGCTCTTCCATCACATATTTTCATAACTGTGCTATAAACATCGGTTCGACAGTATTATATTAATAAAGTTTAGAAATCAAACTTACTTAATTACTTATTCACTTCTCAAGCTTACGCGCTCACTAGACATGAAATAAAACACTTTTTAACGGATACTAGCGCGGTTTTATTGAATGTACTTTGGTATTTAGTTGGTATTTGGTTTGATTTTTGGTTTTTCCCGACGTTTCGGCACCTTTGCAGCTGCCGTGGTCACGGGGGACTGAAGCTACCCGTGAGCCTACCCTCAAGCGATGTTTTTTTTTTTTTTTATACGTTCAGAAATTAAAATTTAACAAAATTTTTAATTATTTTATGTTGATTTATAATTTAATTTTATGAATTATTTAATGCTAAAAAGAGAGAGAAATCTACTGAATCTACCACCATTTCATAAAATTGGGAGGCCCCTCCAAGAAAGAAATGGCGAAAGAAAACTTGGAGAGGGAGCCGACCTCCGTCTTTTGTATTAATTTATTTATTTGCAAAAGGAACTAACCGTATCATTAGATCTTACAGTGTGTGTGAGGGGCTTTAGCTTGTGAATGATGGGGTCCCAAGCTGGTGGAATTTTCCAACCATCATCTCTATTGAAATTAGGATATTTATTTATTTCGATAGCCTCGCGGAGCATTCTAGGGATAAATCTACGTTCCCTAGCAAGGATTTGGGGTTTGTCAAATCTAATATAATGGTTGGGCCCCTCAAAGGCGTGTTCACTCACTGCAGACTTGTTATCCACCAGCTTGGGACCCCATCATTCACAAGCTAAAGCCCCTCACACACACTGTAAGATCTAATGATACGGTTAGTTCCTTTTGCAAATAAATAAATTAATACAAAAGACGGAGGTCGGCTCCCTCTCCAAGTTTTCTTTCGCCATTTCTTTCTTGGAGGGGCCTCCCAATTTTATGAAATGGTGGTAGATTCAGTAGATTTCTCTCTCTTTTTAGCATTAAATAATTCATAAAATTAAATTATAAATCAACATAAAATAATTAAAAATTTTGTTAAATTTTAATTTCTGAACGTAGGTATAAAAAAAAAAAAAATTCATCGCTTGAGGGTAGGCTCACGGGTAGCTTCAGTCCCCCGTGACCACGGCAGCTGCAAAGGTGCCGAAACGTCGGGAAAAACCAAAAATCAAACCAAATACCAACTAAATACCAAAGTACATTCAATAAAACCGCGCTAGTATCCGTTAAAAAGTGTTTTATTTCATTACTTAATTACTTCTTAAGTTACATAGCATTGTGAAAGGGGTATGTATGTGAATATATATATGTGTGTGTGTGTGTGTGTGTTAATTCATTGTAAAAGCATCTCTGTTTCATCCTAATTAATGGATTCTAACCATGTGTTTACAAACTGTATATATATCCTTACTAATATTATAAATGCAAAAATCAGTTTGTTTGTTTGTTTGTTCTTTGTTACGCCTTCACGTCTTTAACTACGGAACCAATCATGATGGAATTTTGCATACACGTTTTCAAGGGTACAGAAAAGGAGATAGGTTATTTTTCATCCCGAAATAAAGAAGTTTTCGCGAGGGATAGGGAAATAACGGTCAACGCAGACGAAGTCGCAGGTGACTGCTAGTTATGTAATAAAGTCTTCTTTAATAAAGTTAATCATATAGTACAGAATGGCAGTAGGTTTTGGTAGTATCAAAGATTTTTTTCCAACTTTTTTATCTAACAAAGTTAAGTACAACAATTTTAAGTTTTAAGTATGGAAGTAATGTTTTAAGTACAATTAAGTACAACAAGTACAAAAGTTAAGTACGACAAGTAGTCCCACTAAACAGCACACGTTCTTACTGATTTTCACAACATGTCATGGCGGAGACGTCAGATCAACAACCAATCAGAATGCAGCTAGTGTTACCCGTGTAAAAAATTAACGGATGCGTTCAGAAATAACGTAGAAGTAGAAATAAAACGTAACTAAAGAGTAGTTACTAAAAAGTAAATGAATACGACTCATTTTAATTTTTTGCATAAAATTATTAATTTAGTATGAAACCCCATAGAAAATCACTTTGGAATTGAGACTACAATTAATTTAGACCGAAAATATACAAAAATGTATAATAATTAGACGACGTATCGCATTTTATGAAGTAAAATTTTGACAGACGAAGTCGCAGGTGGCTGCTAGTTATGTAATAAAGTCTTCTTTAATAAAGTTAATCATTTAGTACAGTATGGCAGTAGGTTTTGGTAGTATCAAAGATTTTTTTCCAACTTTTTTATCTAACAAAGTTAAAGTTGATTAAAATTTACCACGACAAGCGATCATTAATTTCATAATATTGATATGATGAAAATTGCCATACAACACAAAGTACAAACATTCTTACTTTTCTTACTAATATTATTAATGCGAAAGTCCGTTTGTTTGTTTGTTTGTTACGCCTTCACGACTTAACTACTGAACCGATCATCATGAAATTTTGCATACACGTTGTCAGGGGTACAGAGAAGGACATAGGGTACCTTTCATCCCGAAAAAAAGTATTGTTCCCGAGGGATAGCAAAAAAAACTTTCCACGCAGACGAAGTCGCGGGCGGCCGCTAGTTGCTAATTAGTATCAGTACTTACTTATGCATAAATCAAAATGTTTATTGGATTCCAATGCCACACTATTCTTTAATTAATTTGACACACGCTCTACAATGAATTTTATTTCTCGTTTATTTTCTGACAAAACAGAGAGCTATTGTAATAATTTCGTACTAAACTCAGTGCTGCAACTCTGCAAAACACCGGTGTATACGGTCCTTAATGTAACTTAACAGATCGTTAGTCAAGGATGCTTTAATTGTGTCGTGCTAAACAAAGGTTTAATGTTGTTAAAGTAGCAATAATAAAATACATTGAGCACAATGACCGGATTAAGTTACAAAATTCGTCATTAAATTAAAGAATAAATGTCAGAAATATTTTAAAACTCCATTTCAACAAGCACACAAAATACATATTAGAAATAAGAAAACACAGTAAAAATTCTTTTATAATATTAGTTCTAAGAGTGCAAATAAAGCCATTTATTCTAATAAAAATTTATAACTTTAAATAACATGTAAATAAACAGCTATAAATTAAACTGATCTTTGTTCTAACATAATATAATTGCAGGGAAGTGAAGTTGAAACCCGAAACGCGTCGTAACTTCCACTTCGCAAGTTTCAAGTCGTGTCTTGTGCTTTATTTAACTCAAGCACCTTATTAATAACTACTTAAGGAGACTACATAGGTCAGAATTAATAGCCTTTTATATTCAATATCAAAGTAAAAGCTTATACGTTATGGTAGTAATCAGCGTGCACGCTTTTAGCGCCACCTAGCGTCTTCCAACTTTGTTGGCTCTGACCTGACCGTTTTGACGTTTTGATATGTAATGGCGGCATTGTGACAAAATGTTAAATAATACTATACATATTGTGTTTTTAATGTAAATTTCAGAATTACTGTGATTTGGGTGGACTAAGTGTTGCAAAATCATTTTTGGTCATTTAAATTAAATATGGCAAGTAAGATCTATTCAAAAAGAGTGTTTTATTGTGGTTATATCAGGGTTTGATTACTTCTTTTTTAGTTGAAGATTTCGTAAAACAAGAGGATAAAGCTACTTTAATAATTTTATTAAGTGATTATAAACATATATAATTGGTCCTGTATCGCTAGTAATCAATTAAATATCGTTTTCAAACAGATTACAGAGCCTTCATTATTTCTACTTTTTGCCACCATGAGCGCTGCGATCGATTATTATACCTTCGCACCCAGCGAATAGCGTGGTTATGGTTACCTGCGTTTAGGTTTGCCAACTTTTTTTTACAAAATAAAAAGTATATTAAGGTCGGAAAAGAAAAATAAACAGTATTTTAGAAAACAATATTTTTAGTGTTTTGAATACATACTTCTTATTGTTTTTTAAAAGCTTCGTATGCCTCATTACCTTCGATCATCTAGGAACACAACATCTCTGTGTCTAGAAACGAAGTCTGAGCTGCACCGCACGCCTATAACGCAGTGTTGGGCGTTTACATTTAAACAGATCTATGGATACCAGGCGATGCCCGCTGAAAACAGTATTATTGCATACTTTTTATTTGTTCAACAGTAAAAATTATAATGTAGTGAAAAACAGTGAAAAACCTGCGTTGCCCACGATCAATGTAAGGTTTTTCTTGATTTTTGAAACCTTACTTAAAAAAAAATAACTAAAGTTAAAAATATGATTCTACTATTTTTTACCTTACTATCACGAAAATAAGTTATCTTTTTTTTTACTTTAGTTAATTTTCTTTTTAGAAAAAATAATAGAATAATTAAGTTGAGGAACTTTCGAGATAAGTGATTTATATACAGGTGACTTAAAAAAAATTGAAAAAAAATGTTATTTCAATACTAATTCAACTTAATACTACTAAATCACAGAACCTCAAACACTTAATTAAGGGGTGAAAGACATCAATTCCATTCTCAAACTAGAGCCGCCTTCGCTGAACTCGGATGTGTAAATCTCAGATGGGAACTGCTTCCTTTCAACCTTTGTATAACGATCTACTATTTTTGAAGATGTGATCATTTCTATTTCTCGAGGTAGTTAAATCTTAATACTGCGAATTTTGTCAGTCTGACCTATGTAATACCCTTAAGCTCAGTCAGCTCTAGTTATAGAACTAACAGTTGTAGCGCAGTATCTCTATGGCGATTGTTATAAAAAGAAACAGACGATTAATTCTCAGTTCTCAAACTCTCTTTTTCATGGACATTGTCAGTTTTGAAGTGTTTTGTCATCTTTTTGCTTTAACGCAAAATATTATGAACAAAACATAAGTCATTGGAACCGAAAACGCTTTTTTATCATTCGATATTTTAACATCGCATTTCAATTTTCATAATATCGCGATACCTATTGATAATGTGTCAACCCATCAAAATACACTTCATGTGTTCTGTGATATTAACCTCCCTTTACCAAAAGCTCTTGGCAAACACCATTCTCACTCATTGTCCATCAGCCATTTTTAATGTCCCCACTGCATGGGCACATGCAGACCTTCCTTATTGGTGGATAAAGAGGACGGGCCATATCCCACCACGCGGGCCCAATGCGGATTGATGGGTGTTAACGACTGCAAATGCAGCCGGGACCAATGGCTTAACGTGCCTTCCGAAGCACGGAGGAGCTCGAGATAATAAATTTTTGGTCACCCATCCCATGACCAACCCTTGCAAAAGTTGCTTAACCTACGCAATCGCTAGGCCAGGCGCTAAACCACTGCGCCAACGAGCTCCTCAACTCTCACCCATTGGTACATTATTATTATGTTTTTGGTATTAGGTATCATTGGCCATCAATGGCCAAGCGAAGAGTTTTGAGCCCCAATTGACACAGTCATTCACACTACCTAACCTAGTTAATATTATCTTTAACTAGCTTTTGCCCGCAACTTCATTTGCGTGATTAAGGTAGATGTGCATTTATTTTTAAAGTCACGGATTACCAATATACCTAGGTATTTATCAGTAGACCTAATTTCACACATTTAAATTTTCCCATAAAAAATATGCACAAACTGGAACACTCTGTAGTATCCTGTATATAGGGATTTTCCAAAACCCTTCTTAGTGCTCACCTACACCATGAAATGTATCTACCCTCCAAAAATGGTGTCTCTACCTTCAACCCTATACAAATTCTCATACAAACTTGAACAACTTGTAGCACCCTGTATAATGGGAATTTTCTAAAATCCTTTCTTAGTGCTCATCTTCATCATGAAAGGTATCTACCCTTCAAAAATGGTGTTTCTACCTTCGGCCGTTAGGGCTCTACACCTATCCCAACAATCAATCAATCAATTTAGAGTCTTACATATATAGATTAAAGCCTTTGACCTAAACCAAAACCATAGTTTTACAAAAATAAATTCATTTTTTCCATGCCTTGAGTAAAATAATTAGTATGTACTCTAAATAAATATTGCGGCTTCCTTCGGCGTAGTTGATAAACAAATGGTTAAATTTATTTAACGGAAATCGTTTTCTTCATTAAAGGAATCAAAAAGAGATTTGGCGCATTCTGCGTTTTCTGTTGTTGCAAACAACAGACTAAAATATACATTCAATTTCAGTCCTTAAAGAGCTTTATTTCTCAAAAGAAATAAAGCTCTTTTTAGGCATAAACTACAGTTTAAGCAGATATTTTATTCTTGAAAGTAGGTATTGTACAATAAGCATCCAAGTGTTCGGCTCCTTTCATTGAATACTGACTAGAAGACACGTCAAGTTTTTACTTTTAAATTACATTTTAACAATAACTTTGACGTGAAAATTAACACACAACGTTTTTAAACAGCTAATTGTATCCTGAAAACCTTAGTTAGAGCAACTTGTGCTTGTACTTAGGCAGAGGGGAATGCTTTGGCCTCTCCTTCAGGTACAGAAGCCGACGTTGCTCTAATAGTACAGTAGCCCGTAGAACATTTAAATCACCAAAAAGGTTACAGTTTGCCGTTGTGATATAGTTGTTTATTACGAAATTATAGATACTTTAACCCAAGTTTTACAGATCGCAACCCGCCGTAACCTATATTTGTATATCTCCAAAAATGATATTTTTTTTATTTTTTAAGGTTTACCACATGGTTTAGCTATTGTCGTGTTCTACAGCTTTGTTTGATTGCCACTGATAATAGTAAGACTATGAAAAAACAGATAAAGTCCAACCATTTTCATCAGGTCTTAAATCTGTGTATGGCTACTTTTTACAGTCTTACTTTTATCTGTGGCAATCAAACCAAGCTGTAGAACACGACAGTAGCTAAACCATGTGGTAAACCTTGAAAAATAAAAAATATCATTTTTGGAGATATACAAATATAGGTTACAGCGGGTTGCGATCTGTAAATTGGGTTAAAGTATCTATAGTTTCGTAATAAATAACTATATCACAACAGCAAACGGTAACCTTTTTTGGTGATTTAAATGTTCTACGGGCTACTGTACTATAAGCCGAAACCAATGATAACCAACGAAACGTCTTCTCAGATAAAATTTTAAAGATCATAATTCAAAACTATATCTTCCTTTCACCTGCAATCATTCATACCAACCCGCATGTTTGAAATCGTCTTTCAGTTGCAATTTCACGTCCCGCCAGCTCAGATCGTGTATCTTATGTGATGATATGAAATACATTTTAGCTGTTACGTCTCTGCGCATTTCATTCAAGAATTCCACGTCATCTTGGAAAATAGGCTTTAATACTAGAAAATAAAAGAATGATTTGGAATGAAAAGGCTTTTGGGCTCAAGAAAGTTCCGTCTTTGGTGTACCAACTGAGGAGACAGGCAACGATTGTTAATATTTTATACAAAAGTGTTATTCACAGTTATTCATTAGTTTTACGTATAAGGAATTCAAAATTTATATACAGGTGTCCCAAAACTTTGCTCCACGAAGGAAAAGTACCTTAAATATTGAAGATAGGAAATTTTACTGAAAGAAGACCTCATTTTATTTTTAAAAAGAAACGGAACTGTATTCAAAGATTTTTTTAAAAATCGTATACGATTCAATACAAATTGATACAATCCATAATATTATTTAAATGTTAAATTTCATGGTCTTCCTTTTTTTAAGATGCTGTAATAAAAAAAAACCCTTATGAGTTACCCTTTCAATTGGAATCTAAAAATAAATAATAAAAAAAAAGTTTTTGGAGAGTCCGATTCCTGGTTAAGGCAGGCAATTTTTCAAAAATCTTTGAATGCAGTTCCAATTATTTTTAAAAACAAAATTAAGTTTTCTTTCAGTAAAATTTCCTATCTTCAATATTAAAGTACTTTCCCTTTGTGTGGCAAAGTTTTGGGACACCCTGTATAGCAGTGATTTAACTCATAATAATTTATCGTCATTTGTTAAAGTAATTTTTATTTGAACGTATTTAGAAACTTCTTTTACATTTACAACACAAAAAAACTTTATGAATAAACTTATTATTGAACGAACAATGAATCAATTTTCTTTCGCATTAGGTACGCTTGTAAGATGAATGTAAATATATTTTTACTTTACCTGAGAAGGTCACGTTTCTCATTATATTTGTGTTTCTTCTGGAATACTGTCAAACAATATTTTCTACAAACTTCTCAATTGAGTTTTTTTTAAGAAGATTATTTTGTCTTTTCAGTTAAAGCAGGTGTGCACAGAGGCTAATTTGCAAAGATTTTGACCCAGTAGTAAAAATCACAGGGTTCCGTACCAAGATGGTAAAAAGGAACCCTTATGGTGTGACTCAGTCTGTTTGTCTGTCTGTCTGTCACAGCTGGATATCTCGAGAACTACTAATGGTATCAACTTGAAATTTGGAAAAGTTTAAGGTGACATTTGCCCAACTATTTTTCAAATAAGAAAGAAATAAAAAAAAAAAAATTTACAACAGGGTCTGAAAAGGGGTCTTAAAAATTTGAAGTGAGGTGACTAGGGTATGTGGGGTATCATATGAAAGAGCGCTGTTTGCATATTTTAAAACATAATTTTTTTTTCTTAGGCCGCATAGTTTTTGACTTATGATGAAAAATGTAAAAAAAATACCGTTTCCCCCCATCTTATCTCCGAAGTTTGCAAAGAGAAAAATCTGAAATAATTCTATGTGATATTAGTTTATGTAAAGATTACAGGAAAAATAAAACGGTGTTTCAATATAACACACTTTTTTAGAAATTCAAAAAACAAACAAAAATTCTTTAGTTTCACTACCAGTCAACAGATGGCGCTGTCCTAAGAATGCTGACCTAAGAAAAAAAATAGTTCCACTATCGGTCAAGAGATGGCGCAACCTAATACTACAGTAATAATTGGTGGCTGGTTCTAATATAATTACCTACTATTTGCCATACGAATAAACGAAGAATAACTTCCTACTTAGTAATATAAACAGTTTCCAATGTGTTTTTCAGTCACCATAAGCAGCAGCTGTGGTTATGATTTGTAAATTAACTGTCCGCCTGTTCGCCCTTCCACCTGTTTGCCGTTTATCCTACTTTCTTAAAGACTACTAAAGTAACATATCCAAATATATTTATGATTGTACGGAACCCTCGGTGCGCGAGTCCGACTCGCTCTTGACCGGTTTCTATTTAATATTGATTAAGTGGGTACTACACATTTGTATGTATTAACGCATTAGTATTATGCTTAAAATAGTAAACCATTTTTTTTGGATGTTTCAAGTTACAGAATAAGTGCTTTATTTTCTATTATCTTACTGATTGCTTTCGGTAAGGTTTACTTATTTTTTAGGGTTCCGTACCCAAAGGGTAAAAACGGGACCCTATTACTAAGACTCTACTGTCCGTCTGTCTGTCTGTCACCAGGCTGTATTCCATGAACCTTGAAAGCTAGACAGTTGAAATTTTTTCAGATGATGTATTTCTGTTGCCGCTATAACAACAAATACTAAAAACAGAATAAAATAAATATTTAAGGGGGCTCCCATACAACATACGTGATTTTTTTGCCATTTTTTGCTTGATATTAATAACGACAGCAGGTACACAGTTGAAATTATCACAGATGATGTATTTCTGTTGCCACTATAACAACAAATACTAAAAACAGCATAAAATAAATATTTAATGTAATTAAAACGTGATTTTTTTGCCGTTTTTTGGTACGGAACCCTTCGTGCGCAAGTCCGACTTTAGTTTTTTTTATTTATCTCAGCGAAATACGAATATGGAAATATTTCGTTAGTATGACCTCATTTTAACAGCTACTCGATCCAAAATCATCAATTTCTCATACCCTTTTTCTATCCCCATTTTTTCTTTACCTTTTCTCATTTCAATCACGAGCTGCGAGATTTTTCACCAAAATACTTCACTCAGCTCATCAATGAGATCTATAAGCAAAGAGCGTGTAAGGCAGTATTCAGTTAAAGTGACGCGTCTGGTGTTGACTTGACTACCAGTTAGAGAATGAATCCTTTGACAGTTACCGTACCGTGAAATTGTACCGAAATGCGTATCTATCGCTGTCTTATCGCTGTGTGATCTTGGTATAAACTGTATTTAGTACTAATAAGGAAGTGAACCGTTGAATCAATACTTGTGAACTCATAGTTGAATGTAATGTTCTGACGGAATCTTTAACATGAGAGACATTATTACGAACATTGACGATTTTGGAATGATCGGCCTCCGATCTCGTTCTACACTTGGGTGTAGAACGAGATCGGAGGCCGATCACGCGTGTTTTGAACGATAAACCAAATTATTGTCGTTTCGATTACTTTTATGATAAATCTTGGCTTTCGATTTGATGGAACCGTTGAGGCCAAGCTAGCATAAAATGTTAATTGCGCTACAATAAAGATATCTAAGGTTTCCAAAAGATTGTTCTGTTTCATGAGCAGGCCACGCCCACTTTTATTTTGTTTACTGAATTCGCCCAAGTCATGTATACCAAAAAGCTAAAAAAATGTCGTTAACACAGGGTGAAATCATAATCACTGGCAATTTTAACCGCCTCTGTGGTCTAGTGGTTCGCCCACCCGTGTAAGACGCAGAGGTCCCGGGTTCAATTCCCAGGGGGAGTACAATTTGTACTCGGTTTGGTTGGTGGTAGGGCTTATTTCAAGTCCGCCTGGCTAGCTACCACCATCTTACCTAAGTCTGACGCCATAATAACAATTTAAAAATTGTTGTGTTCCGGCAGTTAGAGGTAAGATAGCCAGTATTCCGGGTGTAGTGCGCTTCCACCTTCGGCCTTATCGTCATTTAACATCAGGTGAGATGAAAACCAAGCACTACCCCGTTGTGTATAAAAAAAAATCTTTTAAACTAAAAATATAACAGCGATATTAATAATTTTACGATAAGTATTTCTTAGATCAAAGTGATCAAATTTCAAGGTGAAAAATAAACATAAATAAATCACGTCTTATGTAAAATATTACTGATGCTATATAACAATATGAAAGAAACGATTTTTTTTTATAAGAACTATTCATTTCATGTTTTTAGCATCGCTAATCTTTTACATACGATTTCTTATTATTTTTTTATGTTTATTTCACCTTTTGATCACTTTAATTAAGAATGTTTTGTCGTAAAGTTATCAATATCGCGGTTAGGTTTTTAGTTTAAAAGAGACTTAGATTTCACCATGTATAATTAGAAAAACCCACACATAACATTAACTTGTGTCTGTTGCTGGTAGATAAAATGCAAAAGCTCTAGACCGGAAATTGAATATTAAAACGTTTTAACGCTGATGTTATGATGTAGTGTCTGTTTTAATTTGAAGCCTTTATTTTTGTAAAACGTCTAAGAATTTGAATAGCGTTTTTAAATAATTTACTTGCAATATTTGTGAGCAAACCCTTAAGTAGTAAATATTACGCAAACTCTTTCTTACATAATAATAAAGCGAAAAAAGGATAATTTCATTGAAACAAGTTATCATTATTAGCTATTTTTATATATAGCGATAGTTCGTACTATAAGCAGAAACGTATCATTGGCATAAGAGTACTGTACCTTTTACTCGTGTAAAAGGTACAGTATGCCAACGATACGTTTCTGCGTAAAATCGCACAAAAAACAAACGCAAGTTTATCGTAAAACTTTTCTTTAATGTTATTTTAAAAATGATGGAAGTTGCGATTAGTTTAGATATAAGTATTGTCTGTGTTTATCCATTTTGCAGATGTTTTCAAGTATCAAATAGAAGCTACATAATATCGAAACTCGATTTCTTGAAAGTAGATAACAATAGCATCTAATGGCGGTGCATTTCTCTCTTTTATGGATGTGAACTGTTGGAAAATTTAGTTCTGAATGCACTATAATCATTATATTCTCTAGTGGGGAAAACTGATGTTTACTTGGTGTGGCACTATCGAAAACATGCACTGGGATGTTTTCGTCTTCACTTAAAATATTGCAGTTGAACTTTTGTCAAACAGGATAATGCTTTTCTCTTCAAATAAAAAAACTCTTACACCGATATTTGACGCTGTTAACAGCTATCTCTGCTGATAATGGATCCTCTGGCTTTTTAACTATCTATGTAACCAGCATGTCCTTAGGTCATTGACCCATCTTTCTAGTGGACATCTCTATTCCGCGCAATTTATCTTGGCTTCCATTCCAATATCCTTCTGGTCCACTGCTCGGTGCTCATATTAGCAACGTATCCTGCCCATCTCCATTTACGGCATTGGATGGTATCCAAAACGTTAATAGCCCTTGTATTGAGCCTAATCCAGAAAAGAAATTTTGAGCATCGATATGGCATTGGTGTTCTCTGTTAATCAATGGGTGTAGGTTAGTAGCATAAATACTTCTTTATTCTTTGAACAGACATCGTAAACAGCAATGGTCTATACCATCTACGCAGATTCCATTAACAAAATTAAATTTTCTTCGCAGATTCGTGTTAGCGTATAGTTTCCCTAATTGCATCACTGCTTAAACAGAAACTGTACAACTGCCAATTAATTAGGCAAGCGGCAATACGAATAAGTTTTCCACTTACTTTGAAACGAATACCGCAGTGGAATGTTTTAGTAACAAAATTACACTGATAGCGACTGCAAAGCAGTTAAACTCAATTTATGTGAATAAATGAAAGAAACCCTAAAAACGTTAAGGTTACGTAAAATTTGTTGACTTTCACAAGTGCTTTTAACAGGCTAAATATCATTACAAATAATTTAATTACAGATTGAGCAAAATTGTTTTTGAATTTGGTAATTTTAACTTAAGCTGAATATAAATTTTGATAACTACTCGTACTTACTCTTAATTTCTAAGAATATCGGAATTATTAGAAAAGAATTGAAATCAAATCGTTCATAAACAGGCTTTTGTGTTTATTAAAAAAACTTAGTCATCATTATCTAATAAATAAATTCAAATGCTTTCACACAAAAATAAATAGATTATCACTTAGCCCTCTACTAGCAATCGAATTAAAAAAAAATACCTTTATGACTTTAGAATTTTGCATTAAAAGACACCTCAAAAGTTGCGTAATGCGACGTAGGTTGTAGGAAAAATAATTAAAACACAGTCAATAGCAATCGAATTTTATATAAAATAATTAAACTAAATTCGATTTTTTTATTAGGTTTTCATAAAATTCCTGTTTCAAAGTACAAGCTTATTTTTTAATTTTTTTCCTCCTCTTCTTCTCATCGATTTATTTTTCCAACACCAAATGTCCAATCCAACCAAACGACCAAAATGTCGCATTACGCAACTTTTGAGGGGTCTTGTGATGCTAATTCCAAAAACCGGCCAAGTGCGAGTCGGACTCGCGCATGAAGGGTTCCGTACCAAAAAACGGCAAAAAAAACACGTTTGTTGTGTGGGAGCCCCCTTAATTATTAATTTTATTCTGTTTTTAGTATTTGTTGTTGTAGCGGCAGCAGAAATACATCATCTGTGAAAATTTCAACTTTCTAGCTATCACGGTTCATGAGATACAGCCTGGTGACAGACAGACAGACAGACGGACAGCGGAGTCTTAGTAATAGGGTCCTGTTTTTACCCTTTGGGTACGGAACCTTAAAAATGATTAAAATCGGCCCATCCTATTGGACAGCGCTCTTTATGAGCATTTTGTTTGTGTCATGAGTATTGAGTGCAAGCAGTTGATCCCCCTTAATTATTAATTTTATTCTGTTTTTAGTATTTGTTGTTGTAGCGGCAGCAGAAATACATCATCTGTGAAAATTTCTACTTTCTAGCTATCACGGTTCATGAGATACAGCCTGGTGACAGACAGACAGACGGACAGCGGAGTCTTAGTAATAGGGTCCTGTTTTTACCCTTTGGGTACGTAACCTTAAAAATGATTAAAATCGGCCCATCCTATTGGACAGCGCTCTTTATGAGCATTTTGTTTGTGTCATGAGTATTGAGTGCAAGCAGTTGATCCCGAGTAATGGATATTATGTATTTAAGCTTATTTATAATAATATATTCTTATTTTTGTATTAAAGCTTAGCTTACTCTAGGCCTAAATGATTACTATGATTGCTCCACAACATTTTAGTATTATTATTTTTATATTTTGTTTGTAAAGGGTTCCGAAACAGCTTACTGCCATCATTACAATATCCCGAGCGAGAGCTTGTCCTATTGCACCGCGCGCCCACGCGCGAACCGTTGCATTATGAAATTCAGTACAACATTATAACACTCTTTCGGAAGATATAATGACGAGGAGGGGGAAGAAAGTCAAAGACAGAGTCAAAGTCAGAACCTTTATAAAGGATACATATCATGAATGTATACTAAGAGTGTAGATAAATATCATGGGTGTTTTTAATCCACATGTATTAAAATGATGTTTGTTTCCCAATTAAAAATATAAAAAATAGGTGTAGATAAAGTCTTGTATGTAATTGTACATAATTAGGTAATTAAAACACACATGTGATACTATTATCACCCTCAGCTTCGCCCCGTGTGATAAACCTACATTCGTGTTTTAATACCCCTCATCATAGTACAGTTGCATAAAAAACTATTATTAATACATCTTTTTTGATACGCGTTATTAAAGTTCCCTAAAATGCTACAGATAGTACCCGATTTTCTCTACTGACTTTCACTTTTTACCCGACTTTAAGGAATTTCCGTTCCAAAAACCGACGGCATTGAAACAAAAACTAACCTTGTTGTAATTAGTTGCGCGGGTGAGTGGTTCCGAAAACAACACACCCACTCAATTACTGAAAAACAAGACGGCAGAAGGTCTTGTACAAGTTGAGGTTAAATAAGAAATATCTATAGTTCTTGCAACTCACGAATGCGCATAGGCTATGAATGTTGTTAGGCGTGCATATGAACATTGTTTTAGTGTGCGTAATAGGAAAACGTGCAGACGCACACTAAAACAATGTGCACGTGCACGCCTTACAACATTCATAGCCGACGCGCATTCGTGAGTTGCAAGAACTATACCAGCCGTGTTATTCCAAAACAAAACTCGTAACTCACTTCAAAAGTCACCTTACTTTGCACGAGTTTGATATTAGAAATGAGATAATAATAGACTAATTTATTAGTTGCAAAAGATTCGATGTTGCCTCTGTAACTATCTAATTTTAATTTTAAATTATTAAGTAACCTATTAATTTTACCTATAATTTCTAATATCGAACTCATGCGCAGTGAGGGGACTTTCGAAGTGAGTTGCGAGTTTCGTTTCAGAATTGCCCGACTGTTTCAAATATTCCTTGTTTCTTATTCTCGTATTCCTCTATTTTACGTGTGTGTGTGTGTGTGTGTGTGTGTGTGTTTGTGTGTGTGTGCGTGTGTGTGTGTGTGTGTGTGTGTGTGTGTGTGTGTGTGTGTGTGTGTGTGTGTAGTAAGTTTAGTAAGTAATCATTACGTATCATTAGTAAAATTATTTGTGGTAGGACTAGTTGAAACCCCTTGATAAAAATTATTAAACATTTTTGTTCGTCTATTATTGTGCTCTGACCTAAAATTGTTCGTTAAAAATATTCTGAAATTAGTTTTACATTTTCTGAAAAGTGAGGTTTTTGATTACTGGGGTTTTTGTCTCGATTATATTATGATTCGTTATTTGTTATTACTGGCGTAAAGACTGAGTACGAATTTTGAATCAAATTCATATTTTAGTAGTAAAGTTATTTTATTATTAAATATTTTGAAAAGAACTTTCTGTTCTCTGCTTTACTATTTTAACCTCTGTTGGTTCTGCTAGGTACTGGGTAGCGAATGCCGCAATGTTTGCTTAGTGTTTCGCCGTACGGGATTGCTTTTATGCTAAATTATCTGAATGTTGAGATATCGTTTCGTATTCGCAAATAACGGTGGAAAAGCTTTGGAGTAAATTTCTCTCTGATTACAACGATTCATAGATATCAGCCTCTCTACTATAATAGAATTATCTAGAAATAAATGTAAAATAGTGGTTTAGCGTTTGGCCTAGCGATTGCGGAGGTTAAGGAACTTTTGCAAGGGTCGGTCATGGGATGGGTGACCAAAAATTTATTATCTCGAGCTCCTCTGTGCTTACGTTAAGCTGTTGGTCCCGGCTGCATTTGCAGTCGTTAACAGCCATCAATCCGCGTTACGGCCCAACCTCCTTATTCAGCCATAAGGAAGGCCTGTGCCCCTGCAGTGAGGACATTAAAAATGGCTGATGTTGATGAAATGTAAAATCTTCATATGCCATTTTCATCATCCTATTCAAATGGCCAACATTCTATGCGTTTGAACACAACTCTTACGATTAAAGCTTTATACCATAAGCAGTATACTATAAAATTACGTGGCGTATGCTTGTCAATTCCATACAATACATCAAAGTCTGAGATTTACATATTTTTTGCGACATGACGTGATTTAATTGTCCATTCCTTATACGAATATTTAAGCTTTAAAAGTAAGCGTAGTGTTCAATATATACAGTGCCTTTGATCTTGAACTAGCGATAATTTAAAGGCGTGTAATACACCTAATTTTATCGATAAAAACACCCACATGTTGGGGTCTATCCCCACTCCTGTTGGAATGGCCGCCATTTTAAATTTGACTTTTTATTTTAGATGACCCTGCAGAAAAATACTAATTTCTCCGGATTTAGAAGTCTTACAGTTATAACAAAAATACTGTTCAAAAGCTAATAATATCATCTATCAATTTAAAAAATAAAATGTTTAAATTTTTGGTTTAAATACGTCATAAAAAATTACTGAAATAAAATTTTATACGAAATTTGTGCGATTTTTTTTACTTTTTATTACATTTCTCGAAAACTAGGACATTAATGTCTATGTTATAACTGTAGGACTTCTAAATCCGGAGAAATTAATATTTTTCTGCAGGGTCATCTAAAATAAAAAGTCAAATTTAAAATGGCGGCCATTCCAACAGGAGTGGGGATAGACCCCAACATGTGGGTGTTTTTATCGATAAAATTAGGTGTATTACACGCCTTTAAATTATCGCTAGTTCAAGACCAAAGGCACTGTATAATGTTGGCCATTTGAGTAGGGGGGCAAATATGACGAATGATGAAAATGTCATAATAATATGAAGATTTTACATTTATTTCTAGATTATTCAAATAACCACTACTCAAACATAACTGAAAATGTATTTGGAGTAATCTGGACCTACGTAGAATTAATGCTATGAGGCTTATGATTTTTAATCCGTTTATTCGGATTCTTGGAATCTTTTATCAAACTCAATTTATCAATTCACAACTTGTAAATACAATAGACGAGCAAATACGGCAGCCACTAACTCAATTCTCGGAAGTATCACAGGTAAAAGTCGATCTAACGTTTTACACAATTTGAAGTTCGGAAAACATTAAGAAGTATCTAATCTTAATATATAAAATCGTAAACTGAATGACTGACTGAATGACTGACTGACTGACTGATCTATCAACGCACAGCCCAAACCGCTGGACCTAGAGACTTGAAATTTTGCACACAGATACCTCATACAGTGTAGGCATCCACTAAGGAAGGATTTTTGAAAATTCCATCCCTAAGGGGGTGAAATAAGGGATGAAAGTTTGTATGAAAGTCCCTCAGTTTTGAAGCTAGGATTTTCAAATTTTATGTTTAGGCTGAAGATTGAAAATTAATAAATACGGGTCTCAGCGTTTTTCAAAATTCTACCCCCGAAGGGGTGAAAAGGGGTATGAAGTTGTGTATAGAAAAATATCCTTCATTATAACTTTAAACTTCGTAGGAGCACGTCTAAAAATAAATTGGCAAACATATATTTGGTAATTTTGAAAATCAACCCCTTAGAGGGTAAATGGGGTATGTAAACATAAAAATCGATATGGATATCGTTCTTGAGGTTTTATGGGATGGTGATTGCGAAAATGACATTTATTTTAAAGTCCAACACGATGTACATGATTTAACCCCTAAAGGGGTGAAAATGGGGTTAAAATTTTGTAGGGAAAAAGAATATAAAATAGACATTACAACTTTAAACTTCGTAGGAGTACGTCTAAAAATAAATAGTCAAACATATATTTTGTGGTTTTGAAAATCAACCCCTTAGGGGGTAAATGGGGTAAGTAAACATAAAAATCGATATAGATGTCGTTCTTGAGGTTTTATGGGATGGTGATTGCAAAAATTACATTTATTTTAAAGTCCAAAACGATGTACATGATTTAACCCCTAAAAGGTTGACAATGGGGTTAAAATTTTGTATGGAAAACTTATGGAAAAAGAATATAAAATAGACATTATAACTTTAAACTTCGTAAGAGCACGTCTTAAAATAAATAGGCAAACATATATTTTGTGATTTTGAAAATCAACCCCTTATGTGGTAAATGGGGTAAGTAATCATAAAATACTATATATGGATGACGTTCTTGAGGTTTTATGGGATGGTGATTGCGAAAATGACATTCATTTTGAAGTCCAACTGGGTGGACATGCATGATTCAGCCCCAGGGGACGGGAAGAAAGGGAACGGGAACGGGAACTGGACGGAGCGGAAGAGAACGGGAACGGGAGCGGGACGGGAACGGGAACCAGACGGGACGGGACGGGACGGGACGGGAACGGGAACGGGAACGGGGACGGGAACGGGGACGGGAACGGGATGGGATGAAACGGCAACGGGAGCGAGAACGAGAGCGGGAACGGGAACAGAACGGGATGGGATGGGACGGAAACGGAATGAGAGCGGGGACGAGAACGAAACGTAATGGGACGGGACGGGAACGGAACGGGACGGGACGGGGATGGGAACGGGAATGGGAATGGGACGGGTCAAGACGGGAACGGGATGGCAACGGGATGAAACGGCAACGGAACGGGACGGTAACGGGAACGAGAACGGGAGCGGGACGAAACGGGAACGGGAATGGGAACGACCAGTCGTTTTTACGCGATTAGGCGGGTCCCCAGTTCCCCACCGAGCGAGCGAGCCTCGTGCGACAAACGCCTTGCGTCTTGCGTCTTGGCAAACGTCTTGCCTCGCGAGGCAGCGCGCTTGGTGGTGACCCGCCTAATCGCGTAAAAACGGCTGGTCGGATCCTGGTTGAAGGTTCCCTAAAGATTTTCTCTAATATCCACGCGGACGAAGTCGCGGGCGGAAGCTAGTAAGGCATAAGGAAGGATTTTATTATCTGACTGACAAGAGGTACTCAAATGGCCACTTTTTTATTCGATCGCTAACTTAAAAATTAATAATAAGCCATAAACTTCAAAATTACGTGCGTAGGCTTGTCAATTCCATACAATACAACAATGTCTGTGATTTATATAAACTTGCGACGTGTGACTTGACCGTTTAATTGCTTATTTTTGAGCTATAAGTTAGCGAACGAATAGAAAAGTGGCCATTTGAGTAGGGGGGAAGGTCACTGACCTCGAGCAGCTGAGGCCAAAATCTAATTTCGCAACTCGAATAAACCAACACTTGAATTCGCAAAACAAGCAAACGTCCAATCAAAATCATTGCAATGTTTACAAAACCTTTACTTGAGTGATTTAATATGCAAAAACGCGTACACGATACACATGTGTGAATAAATTACTTAAGGTTCCGTAGTCATTAAACTTTTAATTAAAAGATACT
Organism: Agriphila geniculea; assembly: GCA_943789525.1. Taxonomy (NCBI): domain Eukaryota; kingdom Metazoa; phylum Arthropoda; class Insecta; order Lepidoptera; family Crambidae; genus Agriphila; species Agriphila geniculea. Next base: position 10,990,036 of record OX038890.1, on the reverse strand, counting down.
TAATACCGATATTTTAAAGTGTCAAGGTTTCCAAAAGTTACTTTTATTAAAACATGTACCTACAGTTACTATGTAAACATTTGCTTAAAAAGTTACTACCTATCAAATTTTTAGACAGGTAGGTACAAGGACAGAACTAAGAGCTCATTTAGAACCTTTAGCACAATGTTAAATTACTTCCTACTAATATCCTACTAATATTATAAATGTGAAAGTTTGTGGGTTTGGATGTTTGGATATTTGTTGCTCAATCACGCAAAAACTACTGAACGGATTTAGTTGAAACTTGGCACACAGATAGTAGATAGCCTAGATTAAAACATAGAATACTTTTTATCCCGATATTCCTGCGGGAACGGGAACCATGCGGGTGAAACCGCGGGCGGCCGCTAGTAATATTATAAATGTGAAAGTTTGTGGGTTTGGATGTTTGTTCCTCAATCACGCAAAAAGTACTGAACGCATTTGGTTGAAATTTGACACACAGATAGTAGATAGCCCAGATTAAAGCATATAATACTTTTTATTCCGATATTCTTACGGGAACGAGAACCACGCGGGTGAAACCGCGGGCAGCCGCTAGTGACGTTATAAAAGTTCTACATACGGGGGTTCCACTAAAAGAAGTTAAATTGAACCCCGAGTTAGCCACCCGTGCCAGTTCTACGTTCTAATAACGAGGTGGAACTCAATTGCTTTGCGGCGATGGAATGTGGAAGTTTCCAGGAATGTGATCGCATTGTGGAACTGGAATGGAGACATCGCAGCACGGTGTGCAGGAAAAGGTTAACTTAATAAGATAGTGGGGGAATTGCTGGTAGACTTTTTCTTATAACATAATAGAGGTTTTATTATTAAAAGGCATTTCTTTATTAAAAATAGTAATAAGTGGCATTCAACCGATCCGCCTAAAAGAAGCTATGCTTATGGTAGCATAATAACCATCATGACAATTAAGCATGTATGGCTTCTTAACCATAATGTAGCTGGTATGATAAATGATGATATCGTCATCATCCTTGTCATCCAACTCAAAATCCTTAGCAATATCATAATTACGAAAGTCAGTTTGTTTGTATCTTTGTTACGCCTTCACGTCTAGGTTATCAATGCCCACGCGGACGCCGGTGTGCGGACAACAATAGAAAATCTATTGTGACTCATTTTCCAGGAGTTGACGGGTTAACTACTGAACCGATCATCATGAAATCTTGCATACACGTTGTCAGGGATACGGAGAAGGACGTAGGCTACCTAGTCCAGAAAAAAATTACAGTTCCCGAAGTATAGCAAAAAAACTGTCCACGCAGACGAGGTCGCGAGCGGCCGCTAGTAGGTATTAATTTTAAAATTCTGTGTTCCATAGTTACTGCCATATAGTAAAGTACAAGGCATAATATCTAATGTTGAAATCGGGTGGGGATTGCGCGGAACGCGTATTTTGGGCATTCGTAGCGGTGAGTGGCGCGGGCGGCGGGAGAGAGGTGCCCGCTATTGGTCGCTCACAAGAGCACATGCGCGAACTTATCCCCACTCCGTCGAAAAAATTTCAAGATATATGCCTTGTACTGTACTCAGAGACATCAAATTAACTTTAATGCTTCTTTAATGTTGGTGCTCTTTCTTTTCCATAATAATATTAAAGGACGAAACGATAATATATGACGTCTCTGTACGATAGTTATGGACTTAAAGCTTGGACGAATTAACCACTGGACGTGAAATGACAGCCATATTCGCCTTTACCCCTCTGCCACTTACTGTGACCGATAACTTTAGTAAACGATATCGCGTTGTCAGTGTGATGCTAGAGCTCGTGGCGAAACATTGGTATAAAAATTGGAAAAATGATCCGTATTGTTCAGCAAAAAAAATAGCGGGCAATCAAGAAATGTTTCTTTTCACGCGTAAGCACAATTTCAACCTATTATAGTAGCTATTTTCCGTAAAATAAATAAAATTTAGTATGTAAACAAAGTACCTATAACATTGTCATTATTTGACAAGTGTAGGACCCTTCACCCGCAAAAATTGGTCGATCGTGATTTCATATAATTTTCTTACGTTACGTGTCCAGTGGTTAATTACTTAAAGACTATATTTACTTAACATCAACTAACATAAAGGCTAAGCACATATCCGTCGTCGCAAAAATTCCAATAGTGGTGAATTTTCCCAATATTATCTCCTAATTTTCTTCAACAATGTGTGTCTTTAGCAACTTCTTGTTTAACCACTGTCCTACGTTTAGACAAGGATTGGATAAGGGTCGACACTCATTGACAGCTATGTACGCGACCAAGCGAAGCGAGTACGAGCGATTTCTCATTGGCCACGTATTTGACGAAGCGAAAAAGCAGCGACACCCCGATTACGAATTAATCAGGATATTCTTATTTATTTCATTGGTTTAGAGTATTACTAGTGTTAGTGTTAATCTTTATGAAAATGATACTTGACTAAAGCCCACCCGAAACTCATCCGGAACTCACCCGGAGCTCGTCCGGAACTTAACCAAAGCTCGTTTGTCTCATTGTATCGCAACTGAATGAGAACATAAAGAAATTATTAATTGACTGAAATTCAATTCATTGGCGGCGTTCTTTTTAGTCAAAGTTTGTTAAACTTGAACTAAATTGTATGCGGTCAATTTTATTTTTTTTATTAGAAAGTTATGAAGGTGCCGAAATCTCATTTATCTTTGTCTGTCACCGAAGAAAAGACTACTTTGAATGAATCAATCCTAATGTCATTTTGATTTCAAGTTCAAGCAGCTTTTGAATTATAAAAGAGAACCTAAGTGACCTGATCAATACTTAGGAAAAAAAAAAGATAGGTATTCTCTTTTTGATGATTAAATGCCTCCACGATTGAATAAGTGAACTGAAAATAATCACATCATTAGTTTGCAGACCTTTATATTTGAGTGGAATTTAATGTAACCATTTAGATCACAGCAGCTGAGCTGATTTCAGTTTTACAAAATCGGTTTTATACAACAAATGTACGTTCCATCCACTGCCAATCCTATTACCAAAGTCGATAATACGTTAAAGATGACATAACAAGGATCATCAGAACGGATTTTTATGACCAACAAACAAATTGTAAATATTGTATGTTCGACTATTAAATGATTCACAAAGTCAACCTCAAATCATGTGGCATCCGAAATCCAGCCGAACGTGACACTACAACGTAACTGACGTGTGACGAGGGTCCTCCAACCCTCAATATTTTACTGTCAGCCATCTTGGATTTTTTTTCTTGCACCTTATAATCACGGTGCGTGTAACGTGAAAGGTGATAAGGCTTCGTTTTGTAGATAATCTTTCTTTTGTTCCATTATTAGCTACCGAATTTTTTCGTTGGCATAAAAATAAATTATGGGTTAGATGTTTATCTATGAGGGCTCCGGAAATCGTATAATACATTTTGATGTAGATTGTCATAGAAAATTGAAATCTGTTTTATTTTTACGTACTTAGGTTTTTTTTAAATTATTACCTGTACGTTGGAATAATTTCGTCACTAAAAATTGTTTGAAGATTTTTTATAATACTACATTATCTTCATTTTAAATAGCTCCCGATTTTTAAGGTACAATGATACGATTGTTCAACGGTCAAAATATAACAAGGTGTGTATTTAAATCAACGAAAGACATTATTTTCTAAGCCCCATAATTAAAAAGAGAAAATTTTAATTTGAAACATTTTTTTGAAATAGAGAAACGTAAGAAATATTTTTAAGGTAAGTCTACTGCAGTATATTTTTTACTTTATCAGAATTAGGAAGTATAATAAAATTGTTTAACCTTTAACTCTGAATTACTTATGACAGAGTTTAATAATGGTTCCTAAAACTGGTTCCCAGACAAATGTCCTGAATAATATTAGTAAGCACACGATCGAAGTAACTGGCATAAACTAAGTAATATTCAAATTACTTTCTTTACAGAAACCGCTCTTCCATCGTATTAAAAATTCGAGACACGTTTTCGGCGTAGGCTTGCAACTTTCAGAAGGAATTTTACCCTGAAAGAGTTCGTTAGTAAGGGTAAAAATAAAATGAAGTTTCATTTATAGTTGGGAGTTTGAATATCTTTTTAGTTGAAGCCGAAAAATCTTTCGGATTTTTTCGTGTTCTTAAGTAGATTGTAATACTTTGTAAACTGATTACTGAATCGTGTGTCCCGTTGATCTATTGAGTTTGCTCTTGATTTAATTTAGAGTGTAAGGCTGAGATTGAATCGAGTAAAGCGAAAGCAAAAGGTTATTTGCTTTGACAGGTGAAAAAGTTTGTGACTTTGTGTATCAATTTATTTCGGATGTCAATTGTTTATTTGGATTCCATTTGCTTATTCTTCTCCATGAATGATCTTCAATTAATTTTAACGAAGTAAATCAAGTTCAAAGTTAAAACAAATTTTAGAATGACTTTGAGTCACAATATAAAATAAATATTATATTTCGAAATACTTTGAATACAAATTGAAAAGAAATATGAAACTTTATCTTATGAAGAAGTGAATCCGGCAATGCCTACCTTTCAGGTGCTGTAAGAAGCTGGTATTTTAAAATCTGTACCCTCAGCACAAACATTTATCGAGAAAAAAATTACAGATTTCACGCTCCACGCAACTATCATAGGGTCCATTGAAAATGAACATCAAAAATAAAAAGTAGGTACTATTAATGGTACATAGTTCAGCCATTTCATCATATCAGCCGTACGACACCCACTGCTGGGTATTAGGCCAGGGAATAGGTCAGCCATTTGATGTATTGAAATTGGAGAGTTTAATTTTTAAGATTTCTTTTTGAAAAATTTCTAAGCTGCTGTGTGGGAGCACCTTTAAATAATTCATTTATTATTTACCATCCATATAATTATGTACACTTTATTTAAAAGACCTCACGATTATGTATCACTTCACGTATGCACTATACAGGGTTATTGGTAAAACACTAACAACCTCGCAGGAGTAAATTAGTAACATCATATACAACAACATTTGTTTACGACTTTTCCAAAAACAGACAAAAACAATCGATTTTTCATACAAAAATCGATCAACTGTTCGGACATTTGTATGGAGAGTCGAATTTTTTTGTCTGTTTTCGCGTAGCACAAATGTTGTTGATTATGATTATAGCAATCTACTCCTGCGAGGTTGTTGGTGTTTTACAAATAAGCCTGTATTCACTGCATCATCGCGGCCGAACTACGAACCACTCCCACCTTTGGGAACCTCCGTAGGCCCACATCTGTCGTCCGATCATCTACCCAATGAGATTATTTTGTAGCACAATTCAATCTCCAGATGCATTTTTCCGAATTTCGATTAAGACCCCCGAAAAAAAGTTATTTTAATTTTTGTCCAGCAAGTCGGAAAATATATTTTCCGACTTGCTGGACTGGAAATATATTTTTTTACAAAATTTCTTAAAAACTACCCGACCGACTTTTAAAATTTAACCATACGATTGATCTCTGCGCCTTGTATATTTTGGCACTTCTCCCATAGAAACATTTCCAATTTTGACTGATCTACGGCGATGTCGCACTTTTGGCTGAACATCGGGCACATACATTAGTGATAAGTGATCACTAATGTATGTGATGTAATGTTTGTGATCACTGATCGTGTTGTTGTGAATGTTAAAACGCGCGTAAAAGTACTCGATAGAGTAGGTACTTCTCTATGGGAAATCTCATTTCGCTTTTCGGCGGTAGATGGCGCTGTACAAATTTCCCATACAAAATTACTCTGTTGTTTTTACGCGCGTTATTTTTTCCGATAGCTGTTCATGCTACGGGTACTGGTCCCATACTAGTTTTATTTTCAAACCATTTGCAGTCAGTGACCTTCTATACCCAGTAATTGGCACACGCCTTCGAAACTTCGCCAAGTTTTGAGTAAAGTACCTACAGTTTTATCATACTAATGACTCCGATAATTTATGAGCGAATACTTTAATAGTTTTACTTGACTTCAAATCAGGCATAATAATTTGAATTTGTAAAGTTAGATTCAGTGACTTTCTTTTTGGTTTAAAAAGTTAACCGTAAACGATAAAGATCTTTTACATTAAAATATGATTAATTGGTTTCATATTTTAAATAATTTATTGATGAAGTATTTTTCATCTTAGTTTGAATGAAACATAACATAAACGAACACATAACGAGAAAAAACTTATATATAAAGTACTCGATAGAATAACTGTTTATGAAAAACTTCATTTTGCTTTTCGGCGTTAGATGGTGCTGTACAAATTGTCCATACAAAATCACTCAATCGATTTTTTTAAGCGCATTTTATTCCCTATAGATGTTCGTGTTACGGGTATTTAGAACTATGAAAATATCGCCATAAGATCTTTAAACAGGTCCCTGAAAATAAAGTCTGCTTCAAAACCACGACCACAAAGAGGCAGCTTACAAAAAGGAATTACCTACATCCTTGGAATCCTTAGAATTTCAATATGACTCTCACATTTACATGCGAATAACAATGGCTGGTGCTTAGACCAAATTGTAAGGTAAGCTAGCTTACTCTGTACCAGTGTTCTAATAAACAATAGAGACTAGCATTGTTTAGTTGCTGAATACAGCCTGTATTTTTATTCGCTCTCTAAATTTTAAGGATGTGTTCAGTCCATGAAACTGAAATCCATTATCAAAGAAATATAGGGTCAAATATGTAAAAAAATATATCCAATTCCATACAAAGACATCGTGATCAATTTAGTATGACGGAGTGCCGAGCTGACCATTTAGTTCAGCCATATCCATGGGCGTTGGAGAAAGCGTAAGAGGTATGCAGAATTGCGAGCGTACGTATAGCGCCACGGCTCACGATCGAATGTGTCCCAATACGAGCGCCGCCCGCTTATAAAGGCCGGTCGCCCCACTACTACCCCACTCACGCCACGGCGCTACAACAAGCAAAACTAGTTCGGGCGCTGACGTCACTCGCAAGCCCGCACGGACGTTAGTCCCCTCTTTGATAATTTAACTTGATTTTATGACTTAACAATCTTTTACCATTGTTTTATTGTTTTAAATTGTAATTATTATTGATTAGCAAATAAAAACAACATGAAATTACAAAAAATGCTTAAAATAACATAAACGCGCCGTCACGGCCGTCCTGCGCCTTCACACGTCCTCGTGTGTCTCGTTATCAGACTTGTCCTAAAAAAACAAAATATGCTGAGTTGTATATTCGAGCTCGGCCATTCTGGCCCCTAAAAAAAGAACAATTATCTTATTGATTACAACAATTTCACACAGACAGATCATCACACAGACGAATCTTCACACAGACGGATCGACACACAGATGGATCGACACACAGATGGATGGTCACACAGTCCGACTGCAAAGAATACATGACCATCAGCCATTTACTCAGAATACATAGTAGTACCGATTGTCACACAGACTTTTGTTACACAGACTTGTCACACAGCGATCACCACATTTAGTAGCATATTTCACTGGGTGACAAAGTGATCACTACATTGCGTAGCATATTTCACTGGGTGGATCACTACATTAAGTAGCATATTTCCTTTTTCCACAGAACACACAATAGTACCAACTGTCACACAGACTTGTCACACAGCGATCACTACATTAAGTAGCATATTTCACTGGGGACAAAGTGATCACTACATTGAGAAGCATATTTCACTGGATGGATCACTACATTGAGTAGCATATTTCCTCCAATAATATCGAATACTTCATACGAATACTTACTTTTGCCGTCATCGGCACATCCAGAAATCTATGACCATCGAAGGCCAAAAGACATTGCACCGTAAATAAATAAGTAACAATAATAAACAATAATAGTACTGTAGGTATGTAAGTTCTAAAATTTTTAATTTTTGAACTCACGTTCTTATAGGTTCCACTATTCGACTAAATGGTTAGCAAAGTACATTTATTAGTATTTTTGTGATCAGAAAAATGTATCCAGCCACTATTTCTAAATTAATAACAATGAATGTCAAAGAGGAATGAAAAGTTTTTATTTTATTTTTTTTTGTTTATGTTTTTTTTGTAAAGAAAACTAAGTGATGTATGCTGAGGATTATGTAATTAACGAAACAAAGGCAGTGGACGGTGAACGAGTGACATTTTTATTTCAAATTAAAGAACTTCAGTTTGCAGTCAGTTTGGATAAGTAAGTATAAAAACTGTATAAATCAAAAGAGGTTTTCCAACAGTAATGTTATAAAATTTTTGTATTCAGAAAAATTCGTTTTGTTCAGCTAAAAAAACGTAGAATACAATAAGCTCAAAACGGCGAAAACTTTTAAAGCCAACACAGATGATGGTCTATCTGTAAAATGATCCAGTTTGCAAAAGGTAGTTATAAAATAAGATTAAGCTATTTAGGTAGGTACATTCTAAACTTTACCTTCTCCGTATCATGTTTCAGAAAAAAAAGTGTTTTTTTACAAGGTACCCGGTAGATTTAGGTGAATCATAGATTGTTATTTTCAAATCACTTTAGACTCGATTCACACTTGTAACGATGCTACATCCCTAAACCCAAAATCTACCCTCATATCATTTTCATCCATGATCCTATGGGGGTAAACCAATATCTGGTCACGTCGGCCATATTTAGACACTTCCGATCCAGCCTGCCTGCGTGCCAGAGCATTGAGTCGAGTTTTCGTGCTCCTCATTATTGCGCTCAAGTTTGAATACCTACAAGGTGATCGCCGCGAGTTATCCGAAGACTATTGTGATTACCCAAATAATAATCAACGTCGGAGATTCTAAGAAGAAGTGAGACGCGCGTCCACCACAGCCAGCACGCGGGAGCAACGATCGAACCAGGTTAGCCCACTCAATTCCTTCTCCTGTAATCTTTCCGTGTAGGACCATATTATATCGAAAATGTTTTAAGTTCAATTACTAGTATTTTAGTTAATTTTAACTTTATTCTAAATATAATATCAAGGTTTATGAAGGATCCAATGACAGACAGTCGCAAACCTCCCAAAGTGGACTTCATGATGCTGCTGAAGCTCTTCTGCTTAATAATCGGTGTTGATAACGTTTGAATCAGTTTAACAAAATACAAAAAGCAACACCCCACCGTATAAGTGTAGTCTTTGGCACACAAAAAAAAGTTTGTTTGAGCCATAGACATAGAAAAATTTTCGCTGCGCCCAAGAAGACCAACAAAGCGTGGAAAAGAGAAATTAACATCATACGGACACGGTCTATGTAAAAAAAAGACAAAGGATCAAGTGACATGTGCCAACATTTTTTACAGTAAGAGCCCCTAGCGTCCCGCCTAGCAAATGAGCAATCACAGTTGTAACGGTTCAAAATTGAACATGCTATTTTATCTCAAATATTTTTCGAATTTTGTTTCATACTGAGCATAATATTATTTAACTATCGAACAAGTTATTATAATAAAGAGTAGTTCAGGTTTTGAGTTAGCAATAATGTAGGAAGTTCTTTTAATCTTTCACGGCGCTAAAATTCAAATATTAGTCTCTGTGTAGGTAACGACGCTAATAGGCTTAAAATTTATTTATATTTATTATTGTTTATTTATCAAATTTTATTAGAGCCTCTCGAATATTATTATAATAATTTATTTTAGAAGATTACTTAAAAAAGGATTGAATTCGGTGTTAATTATTTCTGTAAGTTGTCAGTAGTGTCACACCACGTGATGTGTTTTAGCTAAAGTACGAAGAAAGATTGATATGAAGTTTCTTCGAAAGCGAGATTTTATGCTGCAGGTTTATAACTCAAATGAGGGTAGGCATTTAAAAAAAATGTAAAAGTAGTCCGATGGGTGTTGCCAGTTAGGGTTTTTAAAGTACCAACATTGTGATGCTAAATTGATCGGGAATTTTAGGTTTAATTGGACCGAATATTTAATGGAAAATGTTGTAGTACGTATTTTAGCAAATTGATTCTAGAGGTTATGATATTTTGGGGAAGGCAAGATAAAAAGATTGAAAAGGGTTGGATTCAAATTGTAGCATATGGGAGGTTCAATTTGTTGTGAATATAAAATTCGTATTAATCAGAGTTCTATGATTATAGTACAATAATTTCATATGATTCTGGATAAATATGCTGAATATTATTCAAAGTTGTTAGTTTTGTTAGAAATGATGTAATGGGGAAAACTTGTTGATTTATTTATGATTGAAACGTTGTTTCATACAATTGTATGAATTACTTAAATCAAATGTAGCTGAAATGTCAGTATAGAGAAATATTTAGGTAACAGATTAATTTTAATTTGGTTACAAATTGAGTGGCATTGTGCGCTTGAGTATAGAGAATCTTGAACATAGGAGGTTATTGGTTAGTTGAATTGTACGTTGAAATTATTGATTAGTATAGGGGTTCATTTTGTAAGATTAGTAACTTAAATATTATATTTATAAGTTGAGTAAGACAAAACTGAATTCTCCCCATTTTTGAAGGAGAAGGGAAAATTTTAGGAATAATTTATGTAAAGTAGGGAAATGAAGGTAGAAAAAAAAGATGCTTAGATCGTGTGGGGTGAGTTTCCTGCAGAGAGTGAATGATTCTGGGGGATTATAAAAGGCGAAGTTGGGGGGAAATCGCTCTCTTTACTTTCTCCGATCTCAGCGAAGCATCAAGTGGAACTCAGAAGAAGCCGTCGATACCCTCTGTAAGAAACTTCAATCAAGTAGTATTTTATTTTAACGCAAGAAACATCAAGAAGTCAGGAAGATAGTGTTTTTAATTGAGGTTTTGACGTATAGGTCCGCAACCGGGTGCGAGTCTTTTGCTTATATGCTTTAATTAGGGCTTATATGGTATAAGTAAGCTTGAAATTAAAGTATGTAGATTTTGCTTGCGAATTTTCATGAAGTAAAGTAAATTTCCCAATAGTTTCAAGAATTTTCATGGTTTAAGGTTGTTCGAAATTTGTTTAAGCAATCAGGGGGAAATAAAGGGGGGGGTAGATTTCTCTTTAGTTTTGTGTCTTTATTGGGCGTTCGGTCAATCCTCAAAGGGGTAGGTAAAATAGCATTGCTCTGTGGCGTGCAATGCGGGTTTCTGTTGAAAGATACCTAGTTTAGTCACTTAAGGTTACCAAGCTAGCCAACTCGCTCATCAACCAACGGTCCGAACGGTGTGTGGATGTAATCCCGTTTGAACGTGGAGGATATGGCTTGGTAATGTTAATCCTCTTTGTAGGTGCCTATTTGTTCCATCCCAATCAAATATGGCCACGCCCAAGCTGTTAGGGGAGTTTAGGCGAGTCATGCTTGCTCACGCTGTACAGGATCGGGGCGTCGGGGATGATGGTAAGCATCCCAAATATTGCATAGGAAATCGGAATTTAGTCGTTGGTAGGCAGGTAAATTCATTAGGTTTATAAATTCATTGTTAGGCGCGTAGGAACAGTAGCTTAGGTTAGCATCTCAAGGCGGGAGGGAAACTTGGATGCTGGTAAAAGGTTAGACATCCTCAAGAAGGTCGTGTTGTCAGCAAGGTAACAGCAGGAACGGTAGACAAGCTAGGAGCTTTTAGGTAGGCGGTGGAGAGGTAGATCACTTCGTAGTGTATCGGATTTAGGTAGGCCGCAAATAGGTAGGCGTCGTCAAGATGGCCGCCGAGGTCAATAGGTAGTGATTCGAAATTTAGGTAGGCGGTGTTGAGAATCGGGTCGACAAAATGGCCGCCGTGGGTCACCAAGTGGAACATTCGAATTTATATAGGCGGTGAAGAGGTAGGATGACTAGGAATGGAACATGGTGAATGCGGAAGTGTACAATATAATGGACGAAAGTTTATGTGGAATTACTGGTTATAATCCATTAGGATAGTATCAATCTTCCATAGAATCAGTGTTGTGAATGATTACTACAGTGTGCTAAATTGTGTAGACTTTGCAAGCTTCAGTAAGTACCCACAAATTAATTTACTCTTAATTTAATTTAGATATCCTTTACAGTTAATATTGAATAATGATTTAATAGATGGAGTAGAATCATAAATAAAGAATAGATTATTTATCTTTGAATTGGATTGGCCGAAGGGAGCTATGGTTGAACCGATTGTTTATAGATAGGATAAACTATTTTGGTAATTTTGAGAGGAGTGCTGAAACAAGATCTGAGTGTATGGAATAAGCTCGTGTCTCTAGTAAGTTAAGGTCGATTCACAACTTCTAGGTCACTAGATCAATGCTTTGAGTAAACCTTTCAAATTAACAGAATGATGTTTATGATTAACCGAGAAATAATACTTTGAAAAGTATCTACCAACTATGAAAGTATATTATTTAGTGAATATATAAAATTCACAAATAATAATGACAACATATCTTTTATCTGAGTTCAAATATTTAAACTATGTTCCACCAGCCAACTCAATTGAAAGATGTTAGAAATAGAATCTAGTTTACAATTGAGAACAAATATTGCCAAGTCTACTCAATATTAAATCGAAATACTGCTTTAACCTTTAGTAAATGACCTGAAGTCAATTCAGTTTATGGTTGTATATTTATAATTTAGTTGAGATTGAAGTATGGAAATCCCGTCATAGAATTTTACCTTGTTTAGAATTGTCTTTCCTTCAGAATTTGAGAACTATCAGTGTCCCAAGTATATGGATAGTAATGTTGTGTCCATCTGTTATAATGTTAAACAGTCATACTAGAACTAATTATTTAATTATTCTAAATTTAAATTCGTAATTCAGCCATCGCAATTGAAGGAGAATTCTTCATTGTGAGAAACTGGTAGTTCGCTTGAAAGCACTCTGCTTGCCCTCTTTTATTAAAACTGACTGACAAAGACTAAGTACTATAACTTAAAAATATTCATTAATTAAATTTGTCATGAAAGAATATGGCTGGCCAGAAGGGAGTTGACCAAGTACGGAGACGAGACTCATTGTATCGGGCGGGGAGTGGGCCCATACCTTAGCTGGCAAAAACACAATTGCATATTCATTACTTGTACAATAACTTCAGAAAGTAAAAGAATTCTTATTTAATAGCGCTGAAAATTTTATTATACTTTGATCTCAGGCGACTAAAACTTCTTAACTTACCTGAAATAATCTCTCTTATTTTAATGAACTAAGTTGACAATAGATAATTTACATTATTTGGAATAACGTCATACATGGCATATAATTTGACACTTGGCAGCGGAAGAGAATTGCTCAAATTTAACTTTTCTCTATAACCCGACTTACCTCTTTTTACCTTGCAGTCTATTATGGTTGAACTTACCCTCTTTTACCTTATAACAATACTCCATTTAACTCATAAATTCACTTTGATCATTTCCTATCAACGTAGGTTTATTTCGCTCATACTTACTTCATCTACGGAACGTAATTGGGAACGCTTTCCTCTTTATTTATAGTATTCCCATTTTTGACACTAAAGAACTATGGGATTTCCCTTGGTAGTATGACAATTATTAAGAATTAATATGAAAGTAAAGTAAACTCACTTAAGAAAAATACAGACTTAATTTCTATTTTTCTGGTTATATCAATAGAGCAATATCTTTCATTTAGTGGTATTTTCTTTTAGAAATAAATGTAATAGCAGGAATAATTAAGACCTAGTAATGAAAGCGAATACTTCTATTGGAAAATGAAAATCAATACTAATCACACTTTTAAAAGAATTTGGGTTCACTAATTATCACATCCAGGGTTCCTCCATTAGACTTTCACAGGCCCTCTCAGATCACACAAAGCTTGTTAGTAAGGTTCTTTGTAGGTTAGTTAAGGTTGGATAAAGCAAACTTAGTAAATTGTATTTTGGAGGTTATTTAATCCAGTAAAATTTAGGTTCAATAGTTTAGTTATAATCAACGGTAAGTAGTAAGCGGATTTTGATTGTCCTCCTGTCCTGTAGGTTATTAGGTTTCCACTTAGGTTTTAGTCTCTTGCATAGGCCGTTATCATCTAGATTCATTGTAGTTAGGTCGTCGGTTACACAGTTTGCTTAAAATATTTTTTAATCTTAATTAGAATTCAAAATAAAGGTATCGTGGAGCTATGGTGTCATCTGCTCTAAGTAATTGTGATGTGACAAAAAGAAACAATCCAAGTAATCACACTTTTCAAAGGTAAATAAGATATTGCCACACATTTCTGTAAAACCAAATTTCGCTACATTTATTCGTTTATCGACAAAGAAAACAGTATGGAACATAGTTTATTAACTTCCTTTGCCATAATATAGTCATATTTTATGAATATAAGTCATATTTTATGTATCTCATATAAAATGTATTGATTCGTTTTCAGATCACCTGTTTATTGACTTAGTTGTTCTTTGACATTCTATTTCTATAGTTTGAGCATTTCGTCACAGTATTAAAATTTTTGCAGACAGGAACTACAAAATCAAATTAGCGGTAAAAATTGTTCCAGGCAAAAATAGCGAGAACAAAAGAAAAAGCACAACTTAAAACAAAACATAAACAAAAAAAAAACGTCATTATCGTCCATAGATTAGGTTGATAGGGTGATGGCAAAGTATATTTTCCAATTCATGTGGGCCAAGAAGGTATGTCCGCCAGAATTCCTGTTTACTGCACTTACGCTCTCCTAGAATGAATCAGTTTTCAAACAAATTTTTTGGATGGAACAAAAATGGTCAAAATAAAACTTTAGAAAAATTAAGTGTCTCTTGTTTTCATACGGGTCAAAAATTTGTGAGTAATTAAATAATGGCAGTATAGTTTTGTTTCATAAATTCGCAATTTACTTTTTATTATGCAACTTATCAGAAAAATTTTTGATAGAAATGATTCCACTAACCAATTCTAAATATCGCCGAGCAATCAATCATTCCGCTGCACGTGGCGCTGTCGCCACGGCTCACGATCGAATGTGTCCCAATACGAGCGCCGCCCGCTTATAAAGGCCGGTCGCCCCACTACTACCCCACTCACGCCACGGCGCTACAACAAGCAAAACTAGTTCGGGCGCTGACGTCACTCGCAAGCCCGCACGGACGTTAGTCCCCTCTTTGATAATTTAACTTGATTTTATGACTTAACAATCTTTTACCATTGTTTTATTGTTTTAAATTGTAATTATTATTGATTAGCAAATAAAAACAACATGAAATTACAAAAAATGCTTAAAACAACATAAACGCGCCGTCAAGTACTAATAAAATTTTGTGGCGTTTAAAATTTTGAGAGTGAATAAAAAATACATCCTGTTTTAGTTTACCCGCTTGTCAGTAGAACCAAAAAATATAGGTTCTTAATAGGTTTCCGCGCCTACTACAAATTGAAGTAGGTAAAACATTTAATTAAGAAATACCACGAATATTATATTGTGAAGTACCTGAAATATGAGAGTGATTTTTGGTTTTTTGAGGTTTCGGCACTTATCCAAGGGTCAAAAATCCTGTACCATAGTTCCAGGAAAGGTGCCAAAACGTTATTAATGAAAATCAAATGAACGAAGAAATATTTATCTTATGAATATTGAAGCGATCCGAAACGAGATGTAAAAGAATATTATTTTTGCAAAATCACATAGACTAAAGCGTCCGACTGTAACATTTCGTTTCTCTCAAAAATACGTCACTGTGTAAACTCAGTCCATATAAAAACGTAGCGGCATGAAATCCCAAAAGACCAGTGGGTTATGTGCAATCCGTCCCAGCGTATCTTTTATTTTCAAACTAAACGTTGGATAGGAGTGGTATACGAAACAGTACAAGATTGAATTACGCCACTCCTTGAAATTCATAGCCTTGGCGGTTTGTATTCATAACTCCGTTACTGAGGGAATTCTAAATTTTATTTAGAATGTAGATTTTAGTGTTCTTGAAGCACTCGCAATCGTAGTTTGTTTTAGTTTTTTATGACTATAGGATTTTTTTATTCTTTGTTTGAGAGCAAAATAAAAGTTCTAGATGGAAATGTAAAAAACAGTCAATGTGTACAGCCAGCAGCTTAAGTTATCGGTTAACCGTTAAACATCAATGGCTCACAGGTTTAATATTCATTAAGAGACGTTTTATGGTAGCAGCAGAGAGGAATAGCTATCAACAAAAAAATTTTTTACCCTGTACTGTCAGTAAAAAATTACCAAAAATACCCTGGCACAGTCAGCAGCACATTAACTTAAAGAATAAAATAATAACATAATAAAAGTTAGATTAAAATGAAGAATACATTTTATTCTTTTATTATGGCCATTTTTCAACATACACGGTATTTTATGTAGGCGACGAATTTAGGTTCCATTTAATACGGCAGAAATTCAATTTTCTTTTATCTCACTCTAGTACTGCCACAGAATACATAATAGTACGTATTGCTACAGTTTGCTGTGCTACGATTTGCTACGAGTGGCTACGAGTGGCTACGAAAAGAACGACAAGTCCTACTTTGTATAACGTAAATGAGATTTGTTTATTTTAACAAGGATGGCATACAGACAGGCATACCTTCACACAACCTACCAAATCATCACCAGACCAGATACGTTACCAAAAATGACGCTACTCCCCAATCCACTTATTTTAATTAAAATGAACATCTTTATTTAATATGTGTATTATATGTAGTATTTGAAACGTACTTAACTATTATCATGTAATCTGCACAACACAATTCTGCTAGGCGTAGGTCTCTCACCAACCATCCTACTCCAATAACCAACATTCTATACTTTTGAATGCTACGCTTACTTTTTAAGCTTAAATATGGGCAATAGACGATTAAATCACACGTCGCAAACTAATGTAAATCACAGACTTTGATGCATTGTATGGAATTGACAAGCTTACGGCACGTAATTTCATAGTTTACTGTTTATTTTTAAGCTTTAATAGTAAGCGTAGTGTTTAAACGCATAGAATGTTGGCCATTTGAGTAGGAGGGCTGGTTCGCTCGCATTTATTCGCTCAAGAGATACCCGTAAAAGTTCAAAACACAGTTTTGTCCAGAGACTCAAAACATCATAATACGCTCACAAGGCTCACTAACTAAGTAACAGCATTATCGTGAAGCTATTAGCGTACAGTGTGAAACTGTCTGACCACATTAACAACTTTGTCGGTAGAATGTTTCCTATGTCCGAAGTTACGTTAACGGTTTGTTGAATATGAATGAGTGCCAACTTGTTAGTTCTGCATTTGACCGCATGGGTCACTGCTGGAATGCGAATGAGCTAGATTCGGACATAAGATTTTCCTCACGTTTTAAAGTTTTGTGGCATTGCCTTTTTTAGTAAAATATTTTTTCGTATTATGTAAGATAGAATGGACAAGATACACGCTTAGGTACAATAAAACGTCTATTCGAATTAAAATCAAAGCGAGAGTAGCGTGACACAAAGCGGATTTTGTCATAGTCATGATAGAACCTACTCTTCTCGCTTGTTTTGCTTACCTATCTTTTTGCTTAGTATTTTTCAGAATACTGACCAGTATTTGTTCTTCGAAATCCTTTTGTTTGAAGTAAAAAGTTACATCTTTTTTTTCTTATCTAGATAATCGTAAAGAATAAGAGTTGCCAACTTTGATATTTGTAAAATTTGTTAATTAAATTCATCGCTTTATATAATCATAATTTTATTCATTCGCACCTGAAATTGGAACACATAATTTGATAATTCCGAAGTTACTTCTGAAGCTAGCCGTACCTAAAACAATTAGGTTATGAGTACACTTGTTATACTCGTAGGTTAACATCGTTTTTCGAATAACAATAATTAGGTCAGTCCGCCATCCACCACAAATTACGTTAACTGATACGTGATTGAAAAAAAAGCCTTTTTCGGTGGAATCGCCTTCTGAATTTATTTCTGAAGGTGAGTTGGGCTCACCGCATGAAAGCAATTACCTCTCCGCTAATCCGTTTGGCACACTTCCGGTAGAGTAGGGTCTTGGTTGCATCGGAGTAGGTACTCTAATATATCGATGCGATAGGTTTAAATAATAGCTTATGATAGGCGGGGTATAATGGTTCGTTCTACAAGAGTGTAAAGAATAAGATAGTAGCTGAAGTTCTCATGAAAAACATAGATAACAACGTAATCATAAACACCCAGACCCAATAAAAGCCACGATCGGCACCTATTGCCTATAATGAACAGAAACATCATATTTTGAATAGATTCATTCATTCAGTTACTAATAAAATAATCAACTTATTAAAATTCACAAGAGACGTAGTTATAAGCTTAGTGATTTGATTTGATTGAGGCGCTCATGGCGGAACTTGACAGACTGATCGTACTCGATCACGTTTGTTAAGCAACGCTCAGTCCGGTCAGGTGTCGGATGGGTGACCGTTAAAGTGGCATTACAACTAAGCACTTCCATGCTTCGGAGGGCACGTTAAACCGTCGATTCCGGCTGTTGTTTTCTGATAACAGTCGTTGAGCCAAGTTAGAGGCCTTACAGGCGGCTTGATAAACTCTAACACCAGAGGTCCACCACTAATCCGCACTCGATAAAAAGAAAAAGTGATTCGATCAAAATTTTGTGTTCTATCTTTCAATCAATTTCTGTCTTTCAATCAACGTGTATTAGCTATTAGGAAACGTAAAATATCCAGGGTAAAAATATGCCGATATGTCAAATAGATATAAGAATACAAACAGAATACTTCAAAATATAGAAAGGTCGATCCAATTGGCATGGTCGCCGGCGAATAGCTTATAAGAGTAGGCGGAATCAAGGGTTCCGGATTCGATTTCCGCTTCGATGCAAATGTTTGTTTACAAAACATGGGCGTTTTTTATTAGAAATAATTCAGAAAAGGGTTGTTTTTATAGAAATTTCACGATCCTTTTACGAAAACAATATTTGAACCAGATTAAGGTCAAGATGTGAATAAGACATTGATTTTTATTACTTTTACCGTTTTGTAATAAACAAACTCTTAACATATTTTATCACTTTAACATCCGATCTCGTTCAATAATTCAATGAAGGAGGCGATTTGCCACGTGGTTCCCTTTGAATATTGCCCGCTGGGACCCACGAGACAAAAAGAATAAAGTTAAGGTAAAAAAAATAAAAAATGGTATGGGTTGAAACAGTCTATATTACTAATATTGGTTTACACCTTACATGAGAAAAAATTCACAAATCTAGCTCAGCGACAGGGGTCGCTACATGGATTCTATTGGTTGGTGTGTGTCGGGTCGCAAAAAGAGTAAAAGTTACAGTTTATATTAAATTATCATCCCTAATTGGAAAATACCACGGTTCACAATATTTAAAGGGTAAAAAAGCACCGACCTCGTGTGTCCTGTATTTACTAATGAGGGATTATTTAGACCTCTGAACTCCCTGGAGGATTATCATGTAGTTGTGGACAGCAACTCATCAGCACATGACGTGGCACGTGGTAGACCCAAAGACTATCAATGAAATTAATTTCCCATAGCTGAAACAAACGTGTAGGATTAACCAAACTGAAAATTAGACTTTGAACACGTTGTGGCTATGCAACATGGCGGCGTGGCGTGGGGAAAATGTTTTCAACTTCTTACCAGGTCTTGCTAAAGCAGCAATCCTGATTAGCAGGATTTCAAACCGCCTGCTCCCTCCACCCGTTTGAAATTTTGCCTGGCTGACTCCTCAAGCCACGGCAAGTAACCTTCGAAGATCCTGGCAAACCTTCAGGCCAGCGACCAGAAACAAACGATGGTCTGCAACTTGAGGTTTTACCTCAGTAGCGTTTTTCTCTCTCTAAATTATTCGACCGACTTCGGCCGCGTTAAATAAAAATCAAAATTCTTTCTCAACACACATGTCATCTTTTTTCCTGAAAACTGAAGGCTCGCTTGGTGTTGCCCTAACCCGCTTCGATACTCCTTCCAAAACGTTCCGTTTTCCGAAATTCGAACACACTTGGAAATTAAATAAAATTACCAAATATTTTGCAAACAAAATTTAACCTACAGAAATAAATATCTGTGCGTCTCCTGACTATAAAACTTTTGGACAAAACGCAAAGAACTGTCAATCGACGCTTCAGCTAGCAAAAAGGTGTTCGCGCATAACTTCAACAAAAGTGTCAGATGGAAGAGCGTGACACGAGATGGCAACACCGTAGCTCCGAAATCTGCCTTCCTATTGGGCGTTGTTGCTATTGGTCAGAATCATCACGCGCGGCACGCGCCATCTTCTATCGTCTAATTCCTTGCTAAACTGAAGCGAAATTTGAGAGACTTTGCTCTGATTCTCAATGTTTATTATTTTCAAAGCCTTATGCAAATAATAAAAAATTTGAAAAGACATTTATTAAAGTTGCGACTGCTACAAAAAACAACCAATGACGTTAAAGGGGAGGTGCCAATTCCTGCAAAATACTGAAAACTACCATTTCGCTTGCGCGCCAAGATTTAAACTTGTGGATTGTCAGAACACAACGTTACAATACCCCCTCTCCTGAAAAAAAGGCGCTGCCCTCAGCGTCCTCAAACTACAAAACCTACTATCAACACTAAAAACTCTATTGAACGCAACGATGCAACAAACCATGTCGACCGTCAACCCAAAAAAACATGAAATACCCTGGACGTACAACCCATCACCGTGACATCACATTTGACGACACAGGACATCCACCTAACGAGACAAAACGAAACAAAACAAACCGCACAAACAAAACATTTACAACGCAAAACCGGTTGTAAACCGAAAAAGGAGTCAAAACTACGCTCCAAAAAAAATTTTACATTCACTAAAATATGCGAATGCAACAACAGTTGTTGTGACTGTACAACGACTAAATATTCAAAAAAATAAAAAAAACAAGTTCGTGACATAAATTTCAGTCACCCAAATAGAAAAAAATCTTCAGTCAACCAAATAGAAAATTATCTTTTAGTAACAACTCGTCGCAACATTGGAATATGAATTGAAAAGAAAATAAGTTTCACTACCTCCCTGACAAGAGCAAACAAAAAAAACTATCAAGATTTACCCGAATCTACACCATGGTAAAAAAAATAGATTCGACACTTGTAACAAAAGGTGAATTCTAACTCATTAGAGATTCGAACCACACAAAAAACTAAACCAGGCCTCCATCTACCTATAGCTTGGCTACCGGCAATTCCCTGCTCTTTCACACCCAAATTCCTCCGCATGCAATCGTCATACATTCATTCATCACCATTTGTCCATTCATACTTCACCGTGCAAACTAATAGTGTCACACTGAAAATAACTGTAAACACCACACAGAGACACACGCTTCGTGTGCCAAATTTTTGTGTATTTGACACACTACTAGAGAAGATGTAATAAGTGCCCTAAGCTTTTAAATCCTTAATATGCCAAGAACCTATAGATTGACCATCAGAAACTCTTTCCAAATCATACACCAAAGGCGATAAAACTTTCTTTACCCTACATTTCTCAAATTTAGGTGCCAATTTGGCCATTTTAAATTTCTGCGCATCACTCTGAGTAAATGTTCTCTTCCACACAACATCACCTACAGAAAATGTTTCCGCTCTTCTTCTTAAGTTATAGTGAGTGGTGTTCTCAGCATGGGCTTTTAATAAGTGCTCGCGTACCTTTTCGAAAATCGTCTTTAAGACGTGAAATTCACCGGCGTATTCGTCCCTAGGTACCCCAGGTTCGTATTCCTTATCTGTGTCTTTATAAAAGGTACCACTGATGACGGGTTCCCTAGCATGTACGAGAAAAAATGGTGAAAATCCAGTGGACTCGTTCACGGCACTATTTATTGCTAACTGAATTTTCGGCAATTGTTCATCCCATGTACGATGATTATCTTTAACATAAGAAGAAACAGCTGTCATTATGGTTTTGTTGTATCTTTCAACCAAATTTACTTGAGGTGTGTAACGCGGGGTAAAATGGAGTTTCGGAACTTTATAACGTTCGAGCATTTGGCGGAACTCAGATCCTGTGAATTGCACTCCGTTATCAGCAATTACAGTTTCTGGGACGCCGTGTACTAATATTACGCGTTGTTCCAAGTTTTTCACCACTTCCGCACAAGTAGCACGTCTCATAGGAAAAATTAAACAATATTTAGAAAAGCAACAGGTAACTACCAAAAGATAAACAAACCCAGAACGAGACCTTGGCATTGGCCCAACGATGTCTACGGATAAAACCTGGAATGGTCTATGGCAGACTTTCGGTTTACCCATTAAGCCTGGAGTTGCCTTTTGTGATGGTTTGTATGCGGCGCAAGTGTCACAGTGTTTAATGAAATCAACAATGTCTTTGTACATTCCTGGCCAATAATACCGTAGACAAAGGCGTCTATGGGTTTTGAAAACCCCCAAATGAGCCGCTGTTGGTTCACAGTGGTTCTCCTTAATAATGGCCACTCTCTGGTCCCTTCGTACTACCAGCTTCCAATCAAATTCACTCAATAAATTAAATTTACACTTTGAAAAACGATACAAATTACCATCCTTTACACAAAAATTAGGAAAATTAAGTGGATGCGACTTACAACCATTGAAAATTTTATCAAACCACTCGTCCTCCACAGAGTTGATCACGTTTAAGGTGTTAGCGTCCATAAGTCTGGATAACGCGTCTGGAACCACATTGTCCGTGCCTTTTCTGTGCTCAACCTGAAAATTGAATTGAGACAGTCGACAAAACCAACGTGCCAGTCTACCTGAAGGGTTCTCCAGCTTAGTAAACCATTTTAGAGATGAATGATCCGTGACAACTTTAAAAGGACGAGATCCCAAATAAGGTTCAAATTTCTCGACCGAAAACAAAACAGCTAAGGCTTCCCTTTCTGTAGCACTGTAATTTCTCTCTGCTTTATTTAAAGAACGACTTACAAATGAAATAGGGTGATCATGTCCGTCAATTTCCTGAGATAACATTCCTCCTAACCCATATGAAGATGCATCACAATGCACAGTAAAAGGTTTCTCAAAATCTGGTACAGCTAAAACTGGTGCTGTAACCAGGGCATTTTTTAAAGTATTAAAGGACTCTTCGGCTTCCTCCGACCAAGAAAAAGGTGGCGCATTCTTCCCACTACACGTCAACTTATTTAGTGGTGCGGCAATAGTCGAAAAGTTACGGATAAACCGTCTATACCAGGAACATGTTCCAAGGAACATTTTGACCTCACGACTTGAAGTTGGAGTAGGAAAGTTCAAAATTGCGGAAACCTTCTCCGGATCAGTTCTCAGACCGAATTCGTCTACAACGTAACCTAAATATTTAATAGAACTTCGGAAAAATTTAGATTTTGTAAAATTGATAGATAAATTGGCTTCTTTAAGCTTGTCAAACACCCGTTTTAAAAGTAGTAAATGCGTTTGGAAATCAGAACTACAGATAATAATGTCATCAACGTAACAGTAAACTGTTCCGTTGTCAATATCACTGCAGAACCCGTGACCCAACAACCTATCCATCAAACGTTGCTGTCTAGCCGGAGCTCCGCAGAGTCCAAACGGCATCACCTTAAATTTAAAGATACCTCTTCCGGGAACGGTAAAACTAGTCTTATCCTGCGACTCAGCTTGGAGTGGAATTTGCCAAAAACTGGAGCTTAAATCTATCGAGGATAAGTACCTAGCCTCCTTAAGGCTGTCAAGTATCTGAGGCATGTACGGAATAGCATATGCATCGCCCTTGGTAACGGCGTTAAGCTTCCTACAATCAAGACAGAATCTCCAATCGCCATTCGCTTTCTTGACTAATAGAACGGGATTATTCCACGGACTTTCACTAGGTGTTACAACGTCTAATTCCAGCATTCTATCCAATTCGTCGTTTAAGGCTTTTTTCTTTTCCGGAGACAACGGATACTGTCCTATCCTAATAGGTGTGGCCTCTCCCGTATCAATTACATGCTCAGTTAAAGAGGTCCTTCCTAACCCAATCCTTTCCGAAGAAATTGATTCAAAGTCTTTCACCATTGAATCAGCCAATTCTCTTTGACTAAAAGACAAACTATTATACGACTGAATACTATTTATTTGTTCCGAGTGAATTGAACTACAATTATTAAAAAATGGTTTAGGAGCGTTCCTATAATCTATCTGATCAAAAATGTTCTTCCCTAAATCGAAACATCTCCAAAAATCACAACCTAGTATCACCTCCGTGACTATACTAGGAATCACAAAAAATTTCACTACCCGGCTAATTTTACCAAAAGTAACCGGTACAAAAATAAACCCTAAAGATTCTAGTTGAACCCCATTTGCAACACTACACGACCTGTCTACACGCTCCTGTAGTTCAAACCCAAACTTTATAAATTGTTTGTGTGCATTGTTCCCTAAAATTGAGATACAAGCACCTGAATCTAATAAACCAATAATTTCAAAATCATTTACTTTAAATTTTAAGTAAGGCCTAACATCATTTTCACTAGGTGCGAAGAGAACCGAAGCGATGCTACGAAAAGATTTAAATTTACCCTCACTATCCAATAAATTTGTACCTCGGTTCTCACCAACTAGTTTTTTGTCTGTGGTAAACCTTTAAAACTTGTGCCCTTACTGCAATTCGGACACGAAGTGACAGTAAAACCTACTTTGCCACATTTGAAACATTTTATATTTTGGGGTGTCACTTTACATAACCTAAAATTGTGGTTACCCTTGCCACATTTATAACACACTCGTTGGTTTGCAGAAGGCATGGAATTAGAATTAAACTGTTGTGATGTTGTTGGCGGTCTACTAGTGTTGTGTGTTGCTACATAATTAACTTGTTTTGCTTTACCCTTGTAGCAAAACTCCTGACTCAGAAAATTCGACTTGGTCGGTTCCACAAAAAAATCTGAACGTTGGCGAGCAGATTCAAGCTTACGACATTTTGTCTTCAAATCGGAAATTGTAGTAATATCTAACAAAGCTAACTGTTGGGAAAAATATGGTCTGATGTTGTGCAAAAGGATTTCAAGCTGCTTCTCCTCCGGCAGTGGTGATTTCAGTCTGTTGAATAGGCATGCCATTACTGAAAAATAAATGTGTGTTGGCTCCTCCATTCCTTGTGTTCGTGAACGGATCTCACCCAGTAACCTGTAATCATAATCAACCGGGTCGAATTCTTCGAGCAACAAAGATTTTAATTCTGCCCAACTGTCAACCTGACCTTTAATGCCACGATACCACAGCAAACCCTGTTCTGAAAATAATTGAGCAGCTGAGTTGAACAACTTGCCGTCAGAAACACCATATGAAACTTGGAGCTCGTCGACACGTTCCAAAAATGAACGAGGGTCTGTGGTCCCGTTGAATCTCAAGTTCCACTTTGCCACATTCCTATCACCAGAACATTCCGCAACTGCTACTACTGGCACCGGTTCCACCTGTGTGTCGCACTGTTCAGGATGCTGTGCTCTTGTTGACAAGAAAAACTTTTCAGAAACTGACAATAAAAACTCGATTGCGCTAGACAACTCTGCCTTTTGTGACAAAACAGCAGGGTCATCCGACACAACTCGCAATAGCCTATGATGTAAGTGTCGTACCAAACCACGGCATCTGCTCAAACAATGTGCTGTAACAGATTTTTCACTAAGTTTTGCTTTTAATTCTTTAATTTTATCTGAAATAATTTTAAGTTCTGAACTACTTTCAAATTCTGTTTCCATGATTACCTCAGAGGGACACTCAATAAGAAGTTGTTTTAGTTGCTTTCTCAACAAAGGCACTGTAGATGTCGGTGTTTCAGACCTAATTGTCACTTCATAAGTAAGTTCATCTTTTAAGAGTGAATGTACTAAAATTTCTAAATCCATTGTTAAGAACTGGTGGTATTTCCTTCACAATCAATTTAAATAAAGGGTAATGTTAAATTATCCAACACTAAATCAGAGAAAACACAGTATTCAAGAAAATTATTTGTAATTGTATTGACCACAACGACACACCGCTTGTAACAATATTGTAATATTCACCCAATTGTATAAAATGTAATTTTAACAAAATGTATCAAATTTATAAATCACTGTATGGACTTTAAATTTAACAAAATGTATTCTTTGTAAAAACAAAATAAATTTTTAAGTTGAAAACTGAAATCTTTCTCTGAAAGTATGAATGTGTACACAACACTAGATTGTTACCAAATGTAAAATCTGATATTTATGTCTGTTTAGTTACAGTTTATCATGAAAACAATATAACTTGAAGTTAACTTTAAAACATGAAACATGTAGGTACCTGAACATATAAATCTTATGATAACCCTAGTTTTATAAAAACATATAACACATAACATAAAACATAGAACAAAGCTTAACACTTAAAAATTTAAAGGAAATAAAACAACCACACTTGTGTTTTTTTTTTCACTTTATAACATTCACAATAGCAGCACACCACAACATAAAATTACAAACTAGAACCTGTGGTATTCCAACCTAAAAACAATTTCCATCTATGCCGCTACTGTTGCTTACCAAAAAGACAAATTCTAAGCAAAATGTTCCAAAGAAAAGTATTAAATTGAAAAAAAAAATCTTTACTGTGGTTATGTTGTTCAAGCACAAAAAATGACTTTTAAATGTTGTTCACACAATAAAAATGAAGCTAAATATTCTTATTTGAAAAATATATGACTCTAAGTTACACAAAATACATATATGACTCTAGTAAATACTTTCAAAATATGATTCTAAGTTAAGCAAAAATATATAATGACTCGACTGTAAACTTTTACCAAAACACAAAACACTCCCCTACTCTCTCCTACCCTCTCTCAATCAGTACTAAAATCATTCCATAAGTAAGCCAAAGGGGTGGGCCAGGACAGTTGTTACACACTCAATATACCCTGCGGTCCGGGCCCAGATATGAGAAAGTTGGGGATGTTGCTGACCAAAACACACCAAACAATAACTTTAAATAAATGTGGGCGCCATTTGCCACGTGGTTCCCTTTGAATATTGCCCGCTGGGACCCACGAGACAAAAAGAATAAAGTTAAGGTAAAAAAAATAAAAAATGGTATGGGTTGAAACAGTCTATATTACTAATATTGGTTTACACCTTACATGAGAAAAAATTCACAAATCTAGCTCAGCGACAGGGGTCGCTACATGGATTCTATTGGTTGGTGTGTGTCGGGTCGCAAAAAGAGTAAAAGTTACAGTTTATATTAAATTATCATCCCTAATTGGAAAATACCACGGTTCACAATATTTAAAGGGTAAAAAAGCACCGACCTCGTGTGTCCTGTATTTACTAATGAGGGATTATTTAGACCTCTGAACTCCCTGGAGGATTATCATGTAGTTGTGGACAGCAACTCATCAGCACATGACGTGGCACGTGGTAGACCCAAAGACTATCAATGAAATTAATTTCCCATAGCTGAAACAAACGTGTAGGATTAACCAAACTGAAAATTAGACTTTGAACACGTTGTGGCTATGCAACATGGCGGCGTGGCGTGGGGAAAATGTTTTCAACTTCTTACCAGGTCTTGCTAAAGCAGCAATTCTGATTAGCAGGATTTCAAACCGCCTGCTCCCTCCACCCGTTTGAAATTTTGCCTGGCTGACTCCTCAAGCCACGGCAAGTAACCTTCGAAGATCCTGGCAAACCTTCAGGCCAGCGACCAGAAACAAACGATGGTCTGCAACTTGAGGTTTTACCTCAGTAGCGTTTTTCTCTCTCTAAATTATTCGACCGACTTCGGCCGCGTTAAATAAAAATCAAAATTCTTTCTCAACACACATGTCATCTTTTTTCCTGAAAACTGAAGGCTCGCTTGGTGTTGCCCTAACCCGCTTCGATACTCCTTCCAAAACGTTCCGTTTTCCGAAATTCGAACACACTTGGAAATTAAATAAAATTACCAAATATTTTGCAAACAAAATTTAACCTACAGAAATAAATATCTGTGCGTCTCCTGACTATAAAACTTTTGGACAAAACGCAAAGAACTGTCAATCGACGCTTCAGCTAGCAAAAAGGTGTTCGCGCATAACTTCAACAAAAGTGTCAGATGGAAGAGCGTGACACGAGATGGCAACACCGTAGCTCCGAAATCTGCCTTCCTATTGGGCGTTGTTGCTATTGGTCAGAATCATCACGCGCGGCACGCGCCATCTTCTATCGTCTAATTCCTTGCTAAACTGAAGCGAAATTTGAGAGACTTTGCTCTGATTCTCAATGTTTATTATTTTCAAAGCCTTATGCAAATAATAAAAAATTTGAAAAGACATTTATTAAAGTTGCGACTGCTACAAAAAACAACCAATGACGTTAAAGGGGAGGTGCCAATTCCTGCAAAATACTGAAAACTACCATTTCGCTTGCGCGCCAAGATTTAAACTTGTGGATTGTCAGAACACAACGTTACAGATTATTAACTTGACTGTACCCTTTTTCGCAAAATAACTGGGTGTGTCCAGTTGGCAAAAACATAAAAGTGATTTAATTTAAATTTCACCACGTGGACATGCGTCAAAATCTTGATGAGTCCAGATGACGAATGCTTATTTATTATATTGTGGTGACCACACTACAGAGGCATACTCGAGCTGGCTCATTATGAGTGTTTTGTAGAGCAGCAGCAGACTCCTCGGGGACTTAAACTCCTTCATAACACGAAAGACAAAGCCAGAAAGCTTGCTGCACTTCTTAGATATTGCCTCGCAGTAATCATACTGAAATTTAATTTGCTATCAAAGATGACGCCTAGATCTTTCACCACGAATTTACGCTCCAAAGGCATCTCGTCGATCTCATAACTAAAGAGAACAGGATTCTTTTTTAGGGTAAACGATATGACGGAGCACTTGTCTGTACTAAGGCACATTTTGTTGGCCCTACACCAGTCGCTGACAGTATCGATGTCTCTCTGACTCGTAACTGAATGCAGTCTCTAACAAAGTTTATGCAGCAGAATTTTTTTAGATCATCTGCGTATAACAGGGAACAATTTTTCAGCCTAGGAATGAGGTCATTAATATAAACAACAAACATCAATGGCCCTAAATGGGAACCTTGCGGAACACCAGATGTTACGGGGACTGGCTGCAAGTGGTAGGCCTTCAAAACCACCAGTTGACTACGGTTTAAAAGATATGATTTCAACCAGCGCAACAAACATCCATGCATACTCATTGAGTCAAGCTTGGCAATCAGAATTCTAATGACTGACTTTGTCAAACGCCTTTTGAAAGTCCGTGTAAATAGAGTCAACTTGACCGTGGTCCCCGAGTGTCTTACTAATAAAGTTAGTATACTTTAGTAAATTACTGACAATAGACTTTCCAGGGACAAAACCGTGCTACTGCTGGTTGCAAGTGGGGAAAGAGTACAGCGTAGACCAAATTTAAAGACTTTTGCAAAACATGACAGTATACTAATTTGCCTGTAATATGTGCAATCGCTAGGATCTCCTGCCTTATGTATAGGCATTATATGTGCCTCCTTCCAAACATTAGGAAATAAACCTGATTTCAGTGACTAATTAAATATTATGCAGAGCGGCTCAGTCAAAGCAGCCGCACAGTGCTTGATGAAGCACGGAGGAATGCCATCCGGGCCAGCCCCTTTGTTAATGTCTAGTGCTAACAACTTCTTATAAATCTCCTCCTCTGATAAAAGTACCTCACACATGCAGTAAGATATGCAGGACTCTTTAACTTTAGGTGCAGTGTCGTTAGTGTCCGGCCCGAAAACAGACGAGAAGAACTCAGAGAAAAGCTCAGTAGCAGCCTTCCCGCCAGTGGCAGACTTATTACCGAACGTGACAGTGTCAGGGACAGCAGGGCCGGAACGTTTACTTTTAACAAAGGAAAATAATAGTTTGGACTCCTCAACATTTGCGACATAAGAATCGTAACAAGCTTTACTCAACTTTTTTCAACTTCTTAGATCTGGCACGCACAGGCTGAAATTCGTCATAGTCCCTAGGGTTGCCAAACCTTTTAAAGCGCGAATGGATTTCAATTTTTTCATCGATGCATGCTTTGAGGGGCTCCGAGAACCAGATGGGATATTGTGACTGTCCAATTCGCTTTAGAGGGGTGTTTTTCCTAATAATTTCGTTTAGAATATTATAGAAGCATTTCACGTCTGCGTTAACATCGTCATGGATAAGGTAGTGCGTCCAGTCAGTAATGTTAAATTGTTCAATACATTTAGAATGGTCACATTTCTGGTAATTAGGTATCATGGTATTTTTACACTCCATACTTTTACTGTGGAGCTAAATATACACGTCGACTTCGATCAAGTGTAGAAAAAGGAGGGCATTCTGACAACGACAGTTGTGTGAGATCAGTAAGGAAAAGATCAAGGGTCCTATTATTTGAGTTACGTACGTAGTTATATTGAGTAAGCCGGCCAACTCCATTAAGTTAGTTAGCAATGTCGACTTAGTGTCACCGGCACCACCACAGAGCAGCCGAGGGGGGCAAGAGACGTCTAAGGTCCAAGATAGGTCAGGCATATTAAAATCACCCACTATGTTAGTTTATGAGGAGCTCGGTAACGCAATGGTTTAGCGCCTGGCCCAGCGATTGCGGAGATTATCGTTCGCAAGGGTCGGCCATGGGATGGGTGACCAAAAATTTACTATCTCGAGCTCCTCCGTGCTTCGGAACGCACGTTAAGCCGTTGGTCCCGGCTGCATTTGTAGTCGTTAACACCCACCAATCCGCATTAAGTCCGCGTGGTGGGTTATGGCCTGTCCTCCTTATCCACCCATAAGGAAGGCCTGTGCCCCAGCAATGGGGACATTAAAAATGGCTGGTGGACATGATAGTTTTAGAGTCAGTACTGTTGTGATTCAAAAGAATGTCTCCGCAGTGTTCAAAAAAGTGTAAAGATAAGGGGGTAAATACACTAAACAAATATTCAAATGGGCTACATGAGACCCGTCTCGTACGGTCACCCATAAGTCCTTGAGAGTACTCTCAAATTCAGGACGCCTAACTGCGTGTATCTCTGACAAACTACTTAATATTAATTAATGTTAAAAAACATACGCTATATCTATTAACTACTATCTAGACACTCGCATAAATATTATTATAAAAGAAGAAACATTATTCTTCAAAATAGAATCTGCGCATCTCTAGAAATGTTTCTCTTCACATTTTTGAATAATATACGGGACGCAAAAAGCACAAAATAGTACACTTTATTAGAGAAAATACACAAAATTTTCACAGACATAGCAATAAAAGGCAAACATGACAGTGATAACAGAAGTAAGGAAAATCACCTGAATACTATATTAAGGTAAAAATAAGTATTCATTCTTTGTGAATAACTGATGTCGTTTTGTCACACTGACAAAGGAAAATAAAAAACAACTTGTTACCGAAGAATAACATTTTTAGTAAGCAAATTGAACAATCATTTTGCTTTTATTCAAGAAACGTTATTGACCCTACAAACGAAATAGTCGTCTTTACATTATAATAATATTTTTAATATAGCCTTTACCGTTTTCATTAAATGAATAAACAAGTCCTAAGCTTTGAGCAAACAATATATATTTTTTATGCTTCTGAGCAAACATCACAGACAATTTGATTTAGGATTTTCTCTGGGAAATATTCGAACGATCGTTGTAAACAGTATTCTTTCCTACAAAGGAGTATTGATACAAAATATGTGAACAAATAGCATTATTATCTGTAATCTAAGTTACGTAATAGTAGTTTATGAAACTGATGCATAATGAGGGGTATTAAAACATGAGTGTGTGTTTAAAAACCGAGTTGTAGGCGAGTTTTTATTAGTATCACACGAGTGTTTTAATACCTAGTTACACATACACTCATACACTACTTTATCTACACTCATACGATTGGGATATAACCTACTAAATAAAAATTCAACGTCAGAAAAGATAGAGAGACTTTGCTTATATTAGGTACTTTGATTATGAGTAATTTTTCCGTCGCCGCATCTATTTTAGTTGCGGTGACGGAAAAATTACGTCAATTAGGTTACGTTAATTAGGTATTAATCGGGCGGAGTCAATTTTTGAAAAATACATGAAGATTATTAATCGTATCAAGTACAATGAATTAAATAATATTTAACTGATATTTAAGTAAACTACTTTAGCATTACAATTCAACCCAACATAAACAACACAGTATTATTTTGGATTTCCCTAGAAAGCTAAAAAGTACGAAAAAACAATTTTTATTAAATTCTTGTAGAGCTATTTATACCACCGGCCACTTTTAGCTAAACATATTCACATCTATAAGTAGACTAATAATTGCCACCAACGCAGTTTTGATACTACCTAAAAACAAAAGAGAATATCCCAATTCAAAATTCCAAAAGTTTCGTCCGACCATTATTTTCTTACTTCACCCCGAACAGATTAATTCCGACGCACCCGAAAATTTTCGTTTTCATTCTGCCCAACCAAAACACGGCTCCTAACGCTGACTTAATTTCAAGACTAGAGAATTAACTGATATTTCGACAGAAAACATTCGAGAATAGGGCTCGCTCTTGGAACAATATTTGCTCGGGAGCCCCTAGTTGGCAGTGTAACCGATACAAACCGAATCACCTGATCAATCAAACACGGTACAGATGTGGTTTTAGATATAATCTGTTTGCTCGACACAAAAAAGATAATTGAATATAATATCAGCAATATTGGACACATTAAATACGAGGCAGCGGTACTAAAATCGAAACATGAGCAACTTACCTAAACACTTCACTATTTGACCGAGCGAGCGCGAAGCGTCTCTGCTTCAGCTTGGGCAAAAATACTTAGCGGATATCTGTCTATCGGTTTGTTCTCCTCTACAGGTCGCATTTCTCAACCGATTCTCGTGAAATTTTGTGAGCAGGTTCAATAATTACATTAAAAAAACATATTTCAGCCGTTTCGAAGAATAATCAAAAATGTAACAAAACTGTTTTGTGCGGTGCAAAGCAAATATAGTTTTTGTTAGAAAATTCCAAAGTTCATCAATCACATTTCTGGCCAATATTCGGAAAATAATAAGGTTGTGACTTTGTGACAGAACCTAGTACTGCGAATATTATTTGTTTTTAAACAACATACTACTTTTTAACGCGAGGTCTATAGCTCACGGGGCCACTTTAACTTTTGGGACTAGTTTTGGTTTTCTAATGGTTTTCAGTGAATGAGTGGCTCTTGTTCCAAGTAACTAAAAAAAATGGTGTTATAGAAAATAGAGAAAATAGTGGTACCCCAAACACCCAGTTCATTTCATTCATAAAACTTCAATTCCAAATTGACTCGGTCAGGAATCGAACTCGGAACCTCAGATATAGCGACACCTTGAAAACAAGTGTACAACCTCGGAGGTTGTCAGACACGTGAAGAAAAAATGTACTACATGATTATCTTTCGCGCACTGCTCCAATAACTTCCATCCAAATATAAAGTGGCGAAGAACGTGGAAATACTACCGAGTGAAAATAATTTTGTGATTCCAATCATATAAACACGGTTTATCAGATTTCCCGAGCGTAGTAATCAGATCATAAGGTCGCTGAAGCACCTTATCAGGATCGGAATAAAGTTATGAATTAGGTATTTCCTTGTTTTTGCGTGCTGATCACACTCGATAATCCAATTTAGTTAGTATACATTCGTATTTTTAGTTACGGTTGAGTGATTCAAAATAAGAATGTCAAAGTGATCGAGTGTTTGGTGCAAGGGGAGTAACTTTGAATATCACTTCTAGAATTCATCCAAGCTTCTAGAGTATATTTTTATAATTTAACTAGTTTTTGAAGTGAAAACTTCTTTAGCGGCGTTGTACGTTTTTTTGTAATGGGGAAAAAATGCTAAACTCGCGTCAGTAAGAATCACGTGACCCTGATCGAAAATTCGTAAGACGGATTAGATTAGATTAGATTAGATTAGATAATACTTTATTTTAACACCAAGAGAAACATACATATAAAAAAAATTACAATAAAACTTACAGTGCTAAATATGATGTGACGGATGGAGAGTAGACAGCCGGCGGCGGAAGTATCCCCCTCTCTTTCTACGGGGCACGGTGAAAATGGCGGCGCATCATTTCAAGATCTAAACACTTGTGTCACCAAAGCAACGCGCTAATTTTTTAATTCGATGTCAAAACTCTAGATTTTCTGTCAAGCTATGGATAAGACTTTCCTACAATACTGTGGGTCTATTGCCCAAGTGTTGTCGATTTCGCCGTCGGCTTCTTTTGACAGATGGATGAGATACATTGCTACTTCTTTTTGGTACCAATAAAAACTTACCAAAGAAATGTAGCAATGTATTACAACCATCTGTCAAATGAAGCCGACGGCGAAGTCGACGACACTTGGGCAATAGACTCACTGTTCTGTATTCGTAAATTCAAATACAGAGTAAATTCTTAAGACGGCAATTCGTGCAAAATTATTCCCTAACCATTCCAAAATATCAAAAATGCACAACGTTAATATTCAAGTTTTCACTTCTGCCGACACTCCCGGAGTGCAACCCGATTTTTTTTATGTAATTTGCTATCTAGTTTGTAGATTGCTAAAAAGAATACCTTTTTTTAAGAGATTAAAACTAAAAGTATTCCAAAGCGAAAAAAATCGAGGGTGAAAAGAGTTTCTGAAAGTAATGACTGACTTGAGGTGAAACGTTCATGGGGAAAAGGGAAGAAAGGCAAAACAGTCGTATAAGCATCATTGGCTCTAAAAATCTTCAGATCAAAGGTAGAAAGATCAGACTTTGGCTTGTCATTGTCACCATTTTTAATATGACTATTTAACATTAGGAGATTTCTTCCTTTTTCTTTTTTTTTTCTTACAAGCTGAATCAGTATTGCAATAAATAACAATTTTCTAATTTAAATTTACGAACCTACTTTTCACATTTCACTTCTACCTAATACGAATCCCTTTAAAACGCCTTCCCCACAGTCAAATCGTTTATTTATTTACATTTTCACTTTCATGAGAAAACTTTTTCAATCAAAACGTCCAGTTGCTGCCCAGAAACGTCTTGGGCAATTTCGACAAACAAACGTCGTGATGTCAAATTTATACCGTAGTACGCACAGAAAATTATTCACAAGTAGAATTATACCTTTGAAAAGTTCCTTCAACGCGTATCGAATTCCAAACCGAGGTCTAAGGGCTGGCGCCGTTTTAAACGAATTGTTTACAAAAAAAATATTGAAGAAAAACCAGTATTTCGTGCCAAAATTGTATTCGTTAAAATTATTTGGTAACTTGTTTAACAATGGCTTAATTAATTTTTTTTTTATAATTATGGTCTTTTTGTAATTTCATCGATATTATTATTTTCTTGATGGTGAATGGATAACATGAAAACACTAAGCTTTAAGGTCTTTTCCGAATATCTCTAACCCTCCATTTTTATGATAAGGTAACTAAACATATGGATGACATGTGCTCATACTTGACAGTGTAGTCGTAGTTTCAATCAGCCCCTACTCTCGACGGGAATTGACGAAATTGTTTTCACATCGATCGAATAAACGTCAAAAACTTTTATTTTAGTACTTTGAAAATGGTTGCCATGGTTTCCATTGTACTGTTTTGCCGTTTACTCAATACCAATTCGATCTCAGTTTCTCTTTCGTGTTTCAGGAGAACCCTCAGTACTTTGTTGCATAACACTACCGCATTGTACCGTTGAAAGTAGCTATCTCTCGCAACTATCCTTAAATCTTCTCCAAACGAAGTTCAAACTGTTAAATATGGGGTAGCCCTAACCCGCCACTCTATTCGTATTCATCCTGTGCCATCGGCAAACACTCGAATATTATATTTCTCGAGATATTTCTTTCGATTCACCCACGTTTTATGCGTCCAAAATATCATTCCTCATGTTTCTATCTTGACCCCGGCGAATATTTCGGTGTTTTGTGTACAAATGGACTGTAATAATGATAGGCGTTTCCGAAAAATGTTTGCTTTATATTTTCTCGTTTCTTGACTTAATACGATTGCGTGCGGGCTTCGTGTGTAAATAAAACAATAAAATTTTATTTTAGTGTTTTGCTTATTTTATTGAATTGAAGTGAATTTAGTCAAGGTGAAAGATCAGATGATTTTATAAAAGTTAAAAATGCACTATTTTAGATTGCAGCACTAATTTTCAACAATATATACACCCCTAATATTTTGTAGTGCAAGCTAAAGACGCTGTTTCTTTAGTGAATAATGAAGATATTTATAA
The DNA here is from genome assembly GCA_943789525.1 of Agriphila geniculea. Classification (NCBI taxonomy): domain Eukaryota; kingdom Metazoa; phylum Arthropoda; class Insecta; order Lepidoptera; family Crambidae; genus Agriphila; species Agriphila geniculea. The sequence continues at coordinate 10,953,853 of OX038890.1, read as the reverse complement.
TATTTTCATAACATCATGTTATCATGCGTAATGCACGAACATTAATTTCGTTCTCTAGACTTCTAAAATGTTCATTATTCATACAAACTCGTTTGTTAAAAAGTGGAGATTCAATAGGTTGCTTAGTTTTTACCCAAGTTGGTAGTTTTTTCCTACAACTCAGATTAAATCTTGAACCTGCACCATGACAATGACGGAAGTACTTCAGTTATTACCTATTCAGTTAGCGACCCACTGAACAATTCTACTCTACATTTTCCAGCACAACAGCACAAAGGAAAGAAAATTCTTAGATCCCGTGATCCGTTTGGTTTGAATTTTAAATCTTATTTTTGATCTTAGGAAGAATGCCTCGATTACGTAAATTTGAAAAGCGTATGGTCTGTATTGTCTCTCGTTTTTAGAATAGTTGTTTTCAAGCTTTAAAATACATTTTTAAGGTGTAATTGGACAGTAACTTTATATACATAGTTTAATTTGTTCAAGTTTAAGGAAGATACTTTATCTAATACATTTCTTGTGCCCATTATACCCATTGTAGGTATGATGTAACTGGATAGGGAAGAAATAAGGAATGGGAAATACAAAATTGGCAAAATGTATTGCAATTAGAGTGTGTATGAAAAGCATACGATGATATGAAACTAGACGAGATAAGATAGATGAAGTCACGACAGTACAGAAACGAGATGGATTAAGTGGCAAAACAAAAGACAGAACTAATGGAAAAATAAGTAGTATATTTATAAAAATTGACGATAAATAAATCCTTAAATAAACTTTTAAATGTAAATATTTATTTTCCAGTTGAATCCAAGCTGCTGAAATTGAATGTTGCATTAAAGACATTTCGTAGGCGATTCACGTCCGTTCCATTGTAGTCTGCATTGTAACGAACCAAAAGAAGACGTGACTTATGGTAACCAAAGGCATTTTGCAGGAATTTTTCATACGTTGTTTAATTTTTTAGTCAACGCTTGGAATGTTAATTAGGCAATTTTGTTTCTCGAGGTGCTCACAAAAAACTTTAACGGGTATTGTTCCGATTAAAACAAAATTGTGATTTAGAAACTGGGAAAGATTAGGAACTCAAAAACACCGTGGTTGAAATGTTTATACTTATATGAGAATTGTACAAAACATTTCTGAAGCGATATCATTGATACTTACATAAACGTAGGTATGTATGTTTATATGTAATATTCTTTAATGAGTAACTCATATCTCACAAACGGCTGAACGGATTTCTATCATTAAGATGTTCAAATCAAATCAAATCAAATACTTTTATTTGCGAAATATGGGTAGATACAAAATCGTTGGTCTTATAAATTATTCGAGCGCCATATCGAACCATTTCTGGTGTGCAAAATATATAATTTTAAAATTTTTAATCAGTTTCATTACAACTAAACATTCAGTACAACAAACATTAAAAATAAAAATTGAATTAAAAATAAATATTGAATTAAAAATAAAAATTGAATTTAAAATTGAAATAAAATAAAAATTAAAATAAATTAAATTGAATGTAAATGTCAGCCTTATAGTAACAAAACATTATCGTACAATATCTTTATCATTAATTAATTCGTCAATAGAGTAATATGCTTTATCAGCCAAAAAATTCTTTAATTTATTTTTAAAAATGTTCAATACTTCAACATCTTTAATATTTTTCGGTAAACTGTTGTATATAGAAATTTGCATTCCAAATACACTTTTTCTCAATAGAAAAGTCTTACATGATCTTGCCTTTAATCTCTTATTATGCCGCTTGCTATTAAGTGTTTCATATTTTTCGATATTCTTTTTTACAAGTAAAGAGACTTCTAGGATATATAGCGAAGGGAGAGTCAATATAATTAGTTTCCTAAAGTGTGGCTTACATGTATCTGTCTGCTTCAAATTGCATATTGCTCTAATGCATTTTTTTTGTGCCTTAAAGACTTTTTCCTTATCGGTAGCATTTCCCCAGAATAAGACGCCATATTTAAGAGTTGAACCCGCATATGCATGATAGGCAGTCAATAGTGCCTCAATATTTGCAACTTTTCGTAACATGTATAGTGCATAGGAACATTTATTTAGTTTAGCACAAACATGGTCTATGTGTGTTTTCCATGATAGTTTTGAATCAATTAGAATTCCTAAAAATTTTGTTGAAGATATTTCTTCAATTTTTTTGCCAAAATAGTTTATATTTAAATTATTGAAGTTAGTATTTTTATTTTTAAAAGTTATTATGTTAGTTTTATCTAGGTTTATTTTAAGATTATTTTTATTTAGCCAATTTACAATAGAAATAAGAGATTCATTAATTTCATTTTCATGTTCCCCGGGATTGTCATCTACAAAAATGGCTGTACTATCGTCTGCAAATAAAAACATCGGTTGATTAATAACTTTAGGAAAATCATTAATGTAAATGAGGAAAAGCAGAGGTCCCAAAATGCTTCCTTGAGGAACACCGTACTTTACAGTTTTACAATCTGAAAGATGTTTTGTTCTAATTTTAGTAGTTGCGTCTATTCTAGTTATCTCAGTGATTTGTTTTCTATTTGCAAGGTATGATTTTATAAGATCCAGTGGAGTGCCTCTTATCCCATATGATTCCAATTTTGAAAGCAAGATGTCATGGTGCACGTGATCAAAGGCTTTGGTCATGTCCATAAAAAGTGCCGTGACTCTCTTTTTATTATCGAGTGCTTTAAGAACTTGTTCTAGAAAATCTAGTATGGCCATGTCTATTGATTTATTCTTTCGAAATCCTGCTTGTTCCTTTGCAAGAATATTATTTTTTTCAAAATAACTGTTAATACTATTATAAATGACTTTTTCGAAAATTTTAGAAAAGACTGGAATAAGGGCAATCGGTCTATAAAATTTCATGTCTTCTTTGTCTTGTTTTTTAAATAGAGGTATTATGATGGAGGTTTTTAATTTATCAGGAAAGACTCCATGTTCAATACTTTCGTTTATGATATGACTAAGAACTGGGGCTATAATTTTTGATGATCGTTTAACTATCTGTGTACTTATTTCATCATAGCCTGTACTGTTGGTGTTTTTTAAATGTTTAATTATGTTTAATATTTCATGGCTATTTGTAGGTGCGATAAAGCATGAGTGCATTTGACTATTAGTTAAAGTTATTCTATGATTTAAATTGACTCTAATATCCTTGATTTCATCGATAAAGTGATTATTGAAGCTTTCTGCAATCTCATCGGGATTAGTTATTGATTTATTATTTATATTTATCTGCATTATGTCATCTTTTATATTATGTTGTTTATTTTTATTTATAATTTCCCAGATTGCCTTAGATTTGTTTGTCGCTTGTTGTACATGATAATTATTTTGTGCCTTTTGTGTCAATTTTAAGACAGCCTTCAGTCTTTGGGAGTATTGCTTAAAGAAGGTCTTATTTAGCTTAGTGGAAGAGTGTCTATATTTCCACAGAAGATCACGTTTCCGTTTGGTGCAACGTCTTATACCTCGACTAAGCCATGCCGGTCTTTTTCTGACTGGTATTTTAGCTTTATAGACTGGAAAGCAAAGGTCGTAAAATAGTTTATATGTGTCAATAAAATTACTATATGCAATATTAGGGTCTTTTGTGTCATATACTTCCTTGAAGGATAAGCTACTTATGGACTGGATAAACTTTTTGATATTCTCTTCGCAAAAATCTCTTTTCATTACAAAGAAATGTTTAATAGAAAAACTTTTCTGTACAGGACACTTCAAAATTTGGGCCGTATGATCTGATAGTGCAAGTTCAGTGACCACAGCTTTAGATTTTCCTATGTTATGTGCGAAATTATCTAGGCAGGTCTTACTGCAAATTCTAGTTGGCTGGTTAAGAGACAGCCTAAGATTATATCCTGCTAAAATATGTTCAAACTGTATTGAGGCAGTGTTCCTAGTGAGTCTATCTATGTTAAAATCACCACATATAATGATTTTTTGTTTTTAAAGCAAATTTTACTTAAAACTAATTCAAGTTTAGCAAAGAAGATTTCTAGTTCACATGTTCTCACTTTGGGGGGCCGATATATGCTTACTACAATTATTCCATGTTCAACTAGTTCAATACCGCAGATCTCTATTAGATTACTTATACTAAGAGAGTTTAAATCTTTAATTTCCTTGAATTTATGTTGATTATTAATTAAAATACAAGAACCACCATTTCGGTTAGACCTACAAAAATCAGCAGCTAGAGTATAATTAGGTATATTAAGTAATATTTTATCGTCTTCAATCATATTGTGTTCCGTAATACATATTATATCAATAAAAGTTTTATTTCTTTGCATATTATCTATATTCACAATTAACTCATCCGATTTAGTGATTAAGCCATTAATGTTTTGATGCATTATATTTATGTAGTTATAAACGAAATAAATGTTCACTTGACTTTATGTTGCTACTGATATCTATTTTTTCATCTGTTTGGGTATACATGTGCTTCACACTTTTTATATCTTTTTTACTATTATATATTTCTTTTTTATTATTATGTATTTCTTTTTTATTATTATGTGTTTCTAATTTGCAATAATAATGTAGTCGTATTAGTTCCCTATGTATGTTACCAGCCAAATATAAAGGTTTTTTTTCCCTTCGGTATATATCTAGAGTAATTAAGATCTATGAAATTTGCATGATCATATTTCCCACATATAAATTTTAAGTCATAATTTATTTTCTCGACTATCAAAGATCTATTATATGGAATTTCGCAGACAATGATGTTAGTGTTGTTGTATGTATTTATAAATGTGTCTAGGTTGTTTTTAAATTCACATGGGTTTATATCATTAATTCCACCAGCTATGACAATGTAATCGTTTTTGTTTAAGTTTGATAATTCAGTTCCATTACTTGTTAATATATCCCTAAATCTAGATCCTGGTTTGAGTGTGCATGTTACAAAGAAGTTCGGTCCTACAGTTGCTTCCAGTTCTTGGCGCAGTTGACGTCCTTGTTGATCAGCTATTATTACTATTTGGTTCTTGTTTAGTGTATTCATGTGTTCAGTCTTTGTTTGATAGTTTGTCGGCGTAGCTTCAATATATGTGTTTGTACTTTCCTTTATTAGTGTATTCTGTATGTTTTTATTTGGTGAATTCTTGCTGCTTTCTTTTATCACTTGCTTAGCCGCTTCGGTTATTTGGTTCGTGGATACATCTGCTTCATTTGTGTTTGTCGTTTGGCTCATTAGAAGATTTTCTCCTTTTTCTTTTTCCTTACAGTTTAGAGGTGTTACTTGTTTCTTTCTCTTAGTTTTTGTTTCAAGAATATTATGTTCTTCTTGGGTCATCTTAGATTGGATTTTGATTGGAGAGATAACTGATATCCTATTAGGCGTGTTTGAGGTGCTATTAGTAGTCGTTATTTTAGATTTGCGCCTTTTCCTCATTGATAATGTTGTGAGATGTTATATTGTTGTTAGATTGGTCTTGACAGCCCAAGTGTTCTTAGGTAAGTTAAACAAACAATTGAAACAATTTATTTATTTAAGCCACAATAAAAAATAGCAATAATAATTAATAAGTCGCTGAAGCCCGCGGTAATAAAACTGTGCTTCAGGCTCCTAAGTGACGTTAAAAAATATAACGGTTATAAGGTGCTATTCTTCAAAGTGAAAATAAACAAAAAATAGAATACTGCAATATGGGTATAAGGGTTATTCTTATGAATATAAAAAAATGTATTTCATGACCGTAGTAAAATAACTAAAGCCTTTTTATTACAATTAGAAACATTTTTTGTCTTTTTTTTATCGAAATCTGTCTCATTTACATGGATTTTTGATTTCAAAATAACCTTAAGTTTACATTTTTTTCTCGAACTAAGTGCAAATTTTCTACTCAGTCTATTGATTTGAAATTCTGATTTACATGTCAAACAAATCATGCTTGAATTTATTCGCTGTCGTGAGCGCGCTTTAACGAAAGTAATAAATGATGACAAATGTTCCATAATAGTTACTTTAATTTAGAAATGGTCATTCTAATTCTAATAACCTCGGTAAACATTTATTACAATATTTACTTCTAATCCTAATGTTAATATGGTTATACAGGGTGCATTTGTTACCACTCTACAAATTTTAAGGATGTGTTCAGTCCATGAAACTGAACAACTTTCTCTAAGAAGCATAGGGTCAAATATGTAAAAAAAATGACTTTTCATACAAATCAAAGAGATTACGTGATCAGTTTAGTATGGGATGACCAAAATTTTTTGGCGTATTTCGACACATGTTTCATGGAGAAAGTTGTTCAGTTTCATGGACTGAACAATTGAAAATTTGGAGAGTGGTTACAAATGCACCCTGTATAATCAATAGTTTCGTACAATACAATACTTGACACTTTTTTTAACTAGATACTTGACATCAGATTTTTGTATTTACTGAAATGTACTCAGGTGCCATTGCTAATATACAGGGTTATTTATTAAACACTAACAACCTCGCAGGAGTAGATTAACAAAATCATAAACAACAACATAATTTGTTCTACGACTTTTCCGAAAACGTAAACATCTAACGACAGATATGGCCATAAATCCATATAATGCATGAAAAATATGATTTAGCTTTACATGGTGACTGTGAATATCGGAGATGAATTAGTAGGTAGTGCTGAACACCAATAAATATGCAACCAAGCATACTACGTTCCTTAAGTAATCAGCTCTAGGATACATTTATATTTGATGTAAAGGAATAACTTTGAAATAATAAAAAAAACCGGTCAAGAGCGAGTCGGACTCGCGCACCGAGGGTTCCGTACCATCATAATTGCAACATTAAACCACACTGCAGAGTAGAATAATAAAATTGGTATTGCAGTTTTAGGTCAGCGCCATCTCTTGACCTATAGTGGAACTAATGTTAACTTTTTTAGAAATTTGATAATTTATAAAAAAGTGTGCTATATTGAGACATCGTTTTATTTTAACTGTAATCTTTATATAAATTGCTATCACATAGAATTATTTCAGATTTTTCTCTTTGCAAACTTCGGAGATAAGGGGGGCAACGGTATTTTTTTTACATTTTTCATTATAATTCGAAAACTATGCGGCCTAAAACAAAAAGAAAAAATGATTGAAAACGTGCAAACGGCGTTCTTTCATATGATACCCCACATGCCTTAGTAGCTCCACTTCAAATTTTTAGGACCCCTTTTCAGTCCTTGTTGTAAAAAAAAATATTTATTTATTTATTTCTTATTTGCAAAATAGTTGAGCAAATGTCATTTTAAACTATTGTAAATTTCAAGTTGATACCATTCTCGAGATATCCAGCTGTGACAGACAGACAGACAGACAGACTGAGTCACACCATAAGGGTTCCTTTTTTACCATTTTGGTACGGAACCCTAAAAACAACATCCGAATGCACGTCTGATGAGCGTTCTGTGTGACATATACCATAGCATTTCATATATTGCAACGTCGTTTGCTGTTACGCACTGTGCTGCATCTAATTTGGCCCGAAGATTGGTGCTACTCTGTTCACCGGACGTCACATGATAAAATTAATTAATTTTAATTTTAAATTCGGGTTTAAAGTTCAGTATGAACCCTTTTAACCACGTTTGCACTGACGCGAATATTTAAAAAATAAAATACAAACAAACCTTTTTAAATGAGAGTACATAGTGATTCATGTATCGTCCAATTTCTGACTCGATATTATGTTAACAGGTGGAGTGTTTTTGTTTACAGTATGTTAAATACAATATTTACCCACGATCAACATTCAATATATAGAGGCCTTATTAAACCATTTTCCATCCTAAATAAACAACAATTTGCCTAAACAAACACGACTCCTCTTATTTTTTTAGATTACAAATCGGGTATGTAGATTTTGTATTTACAATGTATGAATATAGCTTACATATTAAGGACGTAACCTATCAAAATAAATTGGTTGAAACAAAAAATAAACCCGAGGCCGTTTTTACTTATTTTATTATTATAGTTAGAAGCTCTACATCATTATTGTATTTAGTATTTTACCCAAGCACAGGAATAAAAAAAATACACTATGACCCAAGCATCATCATCATCATCATCTCGTGCCAGCATACTGAAGTTTGGCGGTAAGGAGACAATAGCTTAGACTCAAGTATCCTATTCAATACTAGCTTCCGCCCGCGACTTCGTCCGCGTGGATATTAGAGAAAATCCTTAGGGAACCTTCAACCAGGATCCGACCAGATGTTTTTACGCGTTGCCTCTTGAGGCAAGACGTTTGCCGCGTGTGGTGGGCCTCGCACGAGGCTGCTCACTTGGTGGGGACCCGCCTAATCGCGTAAAAATGGCTGATTGTTCCCGTTCTCGTTACATCCCGCTCCCGCTCCCGTTCCCGTCCCGTCCCGTCCCGTTGCCATCCCGTCCCATTCCATTTCCGTCCCGTTCCGTTCCGTTCCGTTTTGTTCCATTCCGTTCCCGTCCCGTCCCATTGCGTTTCGTTCCCGTTTCCGTTCCCGCTCTCATTCCGTTCCCGTCCCATAACATCCCGTTCCCGTTCCCGCTCGTTCACATCCCGTCCGGTTCCTGTTCCCATTCCCGTCCTCGTCCTGTTCCGTTCCTTTCCCGTCCCGTCCCATCCCGTTTCGTTCCCGCTCTCGTTCCGTTCCCGTCCCATCCCATCCCGTTCCGTTCCCGTTCCCGTCCCGTCCGGTCCCGTACTCGTTCTCGTTCCCGTTTCCTTTCTCCCCGTCCCCTGGGGCTGAATCATGTCCACCGAGTTGGACTTCAAAATGAATGTCATTTTCGCAATCAGCATCCCATAAAACCTCAAGAACGACAAATATTTATGTTTACTTACCCCATTTATGCCCTAAGGGGTTAATTTTCAAAATCACAAAATATATGTTTGCCTATTTATTGTTAGACGTGCTCCTACGAAGTTTAAAGTTGTAATGTCTATTTCATATTCATTTCACATACAAAATTAAATCCCATTTTCACCCCTGTAGGGGGTTAAATCATGTCCACCGTGTTGGACTTCAAAATAAATGTCATTTTCGCAATCGTCATACCAGAAAACCCCAATAACGACATCTATATCTATTTTTAGGTTTATTTACCCATTTCACCCCTATTTCATCGCCATAGGGGTTGAAATACTAACAATAACAATATACGTTGCGTTAGATTTTCTTCCGTAAGCCTATATTATAAATTAAGCGATTTTTACTTCGAAAATGGAGGATTTTCTTCTATACACAACTTCATACCCCTTTTCAGCCCTTCGGGGGTAGAATTTTGGAAAACACTGAGACCCGTATTTATTAATTTTTAATCGTCAGCCTATACACAACATTTTAAGATCCTAGCTTCAGAACTAAGGGACTTTCATACAAACTTTCATCCCTTATTTCACCCCCTTAGGGATGGAATTTTCAAAAATCCTTCCTTAGAGGATGCCTACATTGTACGAGGTATCTGTGTGCAAAATTTCAAGTCTCTAGGTCCAGCGGTTTGGGCTGTGCGTTGATAGATCAGTCAGTCAGTCAGTCAGTCAGTCATTCAGTTTACGATTTTATACTTAAGATAATAATGACAGTTCTTGTTTCCAAGATTATTATAAGTACTTAACAAAATCTTCACTCATTGCATGTGGGTTCTAAATCAAAGTGTTGTCCCGTTGTCATAGGAAAATGCTGCAATTTTTTTACCATATCTCATTTTGGTATTAAAGTCTTTTACTTCGTTTCTATGTTTAAATTTTACTCTGCCGGACCCCACACAACATATTATGTAGATAATACATATTTTCTAGACTCTGTTAAAAATGAAACCAATTTTCTTATGCGTGTGAGTAAGAGGACCAAGACAGCTTTGTTTCGATATTCAGGTGCTGAATTTCATGAATAAATTGCTTTTGCTATTTCTCAACACATATTTTCACGTCACTGCTAGTCTACACCTCAAATAAGTGTATATTTTTGTGATCTAAAAAATATACTATTATTTCGAAGTATTTGTTTCTTTGACTAGGTGTAGTTGTTATTGTGTTTTGAAAATAACCAACTTTAAAGGTGTTCCTTTCTTTACATTGTGAAGGAAACCTACTTAAAAATGTCTACCAGAAGTCCTGGCTTCGAATTCTGTTACCTAGCGGTAAATATGGTTTTATGAGTACCATCATTTTTATTAAGAATTTTAAGCAAAATTTAAAGTAAATAAATTGAATAATAATTGATCTAATACAAGATTGTCATCGTCCATCGTATTAGCATCGTGTAATTATTATATTTTCATAGTATAGATTGTAGTTTCATCAAATTCTAGAAAAAAAGATTGGAAAAAAATATATTTTCTTAAACTAAGAATGGAACATTTCCACCTGAACAGTTCGTCAGAAGATCCATTAATGCAGTATCCATACTTTCTCGGCAGCTTTCTACCTAGTTCAAAAAGCTTACCTCGAAGTTTCAGAGCTGACTGAATGTATAACAAGTAGTCATAAGATACTTAAAAAAATATAAATAACCTACATTTTTCCATCAGAATGGATGGAACGACAACTTGATTATAACAATTAATGTACATTTAAACATATCGATCACAAATTTAGTAAATAGTTTATTTAATTTCATAACTATTGCATTTGCAGCGATGTTATAAGTTTCGTCAATAAGCATAGCATAAATAATAACGGACCTAATTGTATCCCTGAAGGAGCCAAATATCATACAACAAACACGCATACGCCACTAAGCCACTGTGATGTTTGAACACTTCGTTAAGAGAGCTTAATTCGCATTCAGTTCAGGGCCCCAAACTTTCGGCTCCGACTGAATTTTAAGCAGACAGTTATTACAGCTGCGCACGAGGTCAAAAATTATAATAAAACTGGTGGCTTGTTTTTCAAGATGTTTTTGTGGGACTCCATTTCTAAAACAAGAGGGGAAATTGCTTCGTTAGGTCAATTGATTTGGAGATATTAATTAATTTCATTCAATGTTATTTTGTGCAGTATTATTAAGGAACGGTGTGATCTCGCCTTCTTGTTTATTCTGATTTTAAAATATACAATCCTCGGTTATTTACTTTGAAGAATTTACAGAGACATTGTTATGTCTATTTTAAGTAGTGGCTCTGTGAGCTTCAGACCTCAAGTATGTGATATTTTTGACTATGTTTCGAAATCGCTGAAGATTTTTTCAAAAAAAAAATTAAAAACTGAATCGAAAAAAAATATAAACAATTATCGAACTTGCTCACAAAATTTCACGACAATTAGTTCAGAAATGCGACCTGTAGAGGTGAACAGCCGGACATCCGGATATACGAAATCACTTTTGCCAAAAAACAGCTAATATGACGATCTTGTAAATTAAGTCGATTTATCTTGCAAATACAAATTTAAGAAATCGCTTTTATTTTGAGATACCTGAATTCATTACTCGATGAATCTATTCTTCAGTTGCTGAAAGAGATATCTGAAATTAATAAGAATGTACAGACTAACCATACTTCTTAAAAAATCAGAAGCACTATAATTGACCTATTTTAGCAAAGAGTTTAATATTTTTCTTTCGTATTATAAATTGAGTTAGAACGAAGAAGACAAAACACATTTTAACAGCGTTTGAATTTTTATGAATAACACGATAAAAGTGTAGTGGATGATCTCAAGAGCTTATAATTAAATCAACAAATTGTAACTGTTTTAACTGTTTTACCATTATTGTGATTCAAACACTTCCATCCAATTCAACTCATTTAGTTCACGCTTAACAGTATCGTAATCTACTTTGTAAAAATTATAGTCATCTCTTTTTTTTGCTGGAGTCCTTGATCAACATGAAAATTCAGTGTTGGGTTCGGGAAGAGGAATATTCACGAGAAACAGCGATAAGTACGCCACCTCCATCCTGCTTAGAGTGAGCCGAACATTTTCGATCTCGACGATACACTTTATATCTCGGATCAATAAATTCACCGCTGGAGATACTATCGTTAAGCCAAGCTTCCGTAAAAACGATGATTTTATAATCGGAAAGGAGGGTATTTTTGTAAACATCGTCTTGGTCCGAATGCCTCGGGTATTTTGATAGTACACGTCGAATCTTAACCACAACACACCATAATATTGTTCATTACTATAATTTACTAAATAGGTTACTTAATTAACTGCACACTCTTTATTGCGTATTATTAAAGCTTCACTAAATTCATCTTTTCTGACGAAAATGCGGCCGTTGCGTACCCATGTGAATTTGTATCCTAATTCTTTTGCCCTTAAGTGAGCTGCAGCATGTATGGCTTTGTTCGATGGAGACAAGTATTCGCTTACGTAGACAGATTTACGTACGGTTCCATAACCAAGATGTTGGGAATGCAGCTTTTCATTCGAGTTACTTTTATTGAAGTTTGTAACTGCTGCGAGAATCTTATCGCGATGGCGGGGGGTCCGGAACTTAGCAACAATTGTCCGGGGCTTGTCACTCCCTTTGTTAATCTTCGCGACCCGTGTTACATGTATGATATCATTGGTGGTGATAGGAGCTTTGACGACTTTTACAAGTTGCTCAACGGTGTTGGTGAGGTTTCAATATTGCATTCTCTCATATGCTGCTCCATTGAATTGAATCTGACTGAAAATCTGATACGGTTCCCTTCAACTTTGCATTGCTGCTTTGTAGTTCTTTTATTATTGTAGTCTTTTCTTGAAGCTTCTTTTTAACTTCATCGTATTTTCCGCTAATAAATGAAACGCTATCTCGCAATTCATTGAATTGGTCGCTCAGACATTTCAGTTTATCTGTGACTAACTTCGAAATTGTATCGGAAAGAATAACGCGTAAGCTCTCCTCAGTTAAATACTTGTCAGGACTCTATGTGTGTGCTGAATGTTGTTGACGTCCGATAGTTACCTCTTCTATATCTGATGACTGCACCCGTTTTAATCTTAGTGTTATATTACCTGTACACGGTGGGGATGTCATGGTATCAGAACCTGGCGAGGCTATATTATCATCAGTATCGGACGTACGTGACATTGGCGTTCCAAAATTGATATTACCAGTAGCTTGTGCTTCGTGACGCGGCATCTGGTGAGTAGGAGTGTTTAAATTAGCCGTTTTAGGGTATTTGTTGTTACATTCCGGACATTTCCAGTTCCGTTTCCGCTCCGGATTTGAATCATAAAAGCTATAAAATCATTGGCTACTTATTTTAGCACAGTCGATGTCGTACTTGTTTTCACAGACCCCACATTCTAAAAATTATTTGTTTTGCAATACGGTGAGACAGCCTGCACATTTACCATAATTCGGTGCCATCGCTGAACGTCGTTATCTTAATAGGAATTTCTCCCGAAAAAGTGGTAATATTTTGCCTATGGCAGCACAAGTGAACAGTCAGTATCAATTTGACAGTTGTCAATCGAGTTTAACAACCTTGTATAATCAGTGATGAGGGTACTTTATTCACTATTCTTGACAGTTCAGCTATTTATTGAAATGTGGGTAGAAAATTCAAACTTATCTTTACGATGGTTTTACATTTGTAGCCGAAGATAGTCCTGGATAACAGCACTACAGCTAATTCCATGGAGCACTACACTTTGCGTATGTTTTGATGGGTTTAAATTAGTAATTTTGATGAACCAATAAGTAGTGTTAAGAGCTCAATGTTTACAGTTCGGGGTTGCCAAGATAAGATAATTTACCAAACTGTTTTGACTTCACTCGCGCTGATTCTCTTTTTTTTCCTTTTAGAGTTAAACCTTTTATTGTAACATTAATATTAAATGTTCCTATACCTGCATTCAACTAATTTGTATGTACCTAGTAAGTAACTTTATTTAGTTTATAACTATACATTTGTTCAAACTCTGTTCAACGAAAGTTGTGTAAGCCTATAATAGGCTTGCATATATGCAATCTAGAAAATCAAATAAGTATCCTGTAAAAATGTTACCATGTGTATGGCTGTAAGCTTACCTTATTAAATAAACAAACAATGAACAAATAAGGGCGCTATTCCGAAATATGCTCTAACGAACCTAGCAATTAGTGTTACACGATAGATAGGTGCGATATGTCGAAATCGATTTTGCGGTCATCTATCGGCTTACCACTCCTAATAACATTTCCCATTCCGATTTCTACGTGACCCGTTGGTAAATCAGCCTTGTGCTTGTCGAATTTATATTCTGTTGTAAATTTGAAGCTATATTTGGGTATCCGTATTCAAGGTGTGCTAATTCAAATGTTCTCAATAATTAACACAGCCAGTAATTAACTACATAGTTAATTAACTGAACTATTCACAATTTGCTTTATGCACATTATTTATTGATTTCTACAACAAAAATCTTTGAACTTGTTGAAGTAAAATTAAAATACGATTAATAAGAAGCTACCTGTTTACATTTTTATTGAGATTATAGTTTTTGTTTTGAAGATTATTGACTAATTTAACACAAATTAAACTATATTTAATATCTGAATAATTTCACAATATGGTATTTACTCGAGTTGACTTGTCCGGCGACTTGCTGGCCGAGTTACTTTAACTAGCGCTTTTTATCGACAGTCGCTTGTAAAATCAAAACACCACCTCATTTAAATGAGGTTTTCGATTTTACAATCGATTGTCAATAAAAAGCACTAATTGTCTTAAATTTACCAGTAACCGACATGGCTCGAAGGATCGCTCAGCTGAAGTGGCAGTGGGCTGGACACATAGCGACAACCGATGACCGTTGGGGCGGAAAGGTTCTGGAATGGCGACCGCGCACCGGCCGACGCTCCGTGGGCAGGCCACCGACAACGTGAAACGACGATCTGGTGAAGGTCACGAGAGACCGCTGGATGCGGGCAGCGCAGGACCGATCGTTGTGGAGATCCTTGGGGGAGGCCTATACCCAGCAGTGGGTGTCGTGCGGCTGATATGATGATGATGGTGATGATACCAAGACAACCCGTGTTAGTACTCACATCGTTTTTATGCATTCATATTAATTGAAATTCACGCCGTGCTCAATATAATTAGGCCCATCCAATTTTAAGTTCTAACACTTGTGTAACTAAGTAACACAGTCGACCGAAATAGACTATCCCGCAAAGCCTCAAGGATTTTAATTAAAATTAAAGTTTAACAGGATATACAGAAAAGTAACTTTGCTCTTTCGGCTTTTTAGGAAGATTAGGTGTGTAAAATAGTAAATATTGTCAGAGACTTTGTTCAGACAAACTGTAAAGTACCTCTAGTTTTTTATAGTAGTCGCAATATCTCGCTACACGCGGAGCAAGCCTGTGATATTGCCTCAGAATGGGTACGTATCAGAATGTCTAAAGTTAGAATGTCTAAACTTAAAATGGCAAAGTACGAAATGTCAAAAATTAAAATGGTTTAAAATGTCGAAAATCATTATGTATAACTACAAAATAGAAAAATTCAAAGTGTAAACCTACAACACATTGTGTTCTATTAATTAAACGATGAAGTCCTTTTCACCATCTTTGATCACAGCAAAACGATCTGAATATCCGTGCTCGTTTAAGCAAATTGGAGAGTGCCATGTGTGTATGGAACCCTCATGAAAGCTCGTATGTCCTTATGTTAGAGAAGGTGCAAAAAGCATTTCTTCGATATTTGTACAAACGCGTGAATGGATACTATCCCTTCATGTATCCGTTTTTGCTGGGTTGTCTAGGCTATAATTCCTTGGAGGTTAGGCGAATGAAACACCAACTCGCAACTATGTGCAAAATTCTTAACGGTAAGATAGATGCTCCTAACTTGCATAATGAGCTGTGTCGACTTTTTGTGCCGAACAACTACCGCCGCAGTAGAAGGCACCGGTTGCTTGCCGTGCCGTGGGGCCGTACTGTGGCACATGCTAATTCACCCATACCGCGCTCCCTTTCCGCGCTCAACTCTCTCCTTGCCAACAACCCTGATGTGACTTGTTTGCGGATGGATGGATGAAATTATTGTCGTAATGTTTGCGTTATTGTGAAAGTATGAATGAATAGTTGTTGTTGAAATTGTGTTAGAAAACTGTATTAATTATGTTCTTTAATTATTGTAATTGGCCTGTCCGTTCTAATTAAAGTAAAAAAAAGCAGAAATATGATAATTTATTTAGTAAAATCCTTACTAATATTTTAATGCGAAAGACAGTTTGTTTATTTGTTACGCCGTTGTTACTTGTTGCCTTAGCCGTTCCTGTTTTTCCTTATGAGACAGGGTACCTGAAATAGTGTCAGATTCGTGCGATCGTTAGATGCATGTCAGTTTTCTGCTAAGTCCATTTAGTCAATGTATTGTTACAAGTCCATTATTCCTATCCTCTGAAACATTCGATTGTCGAAATCTGATAAAACATTATAATAGGTTCCTTAATAACATTAGTATTTAATGAGGTACACCTAAATAAGGATATTAAACAAACAAACAGACATTAACGATGCGTTTACTGCGTCGTGACGTTGTCCATCGTGATAGAAACAATGCATTTTATGCATTAATTCGTACGATAAACCACACATCACTGGTGTCACCTTTGAGGAGATATCCAACTTATTACTATGCAATATGGCTTTATTAGGAAGAGCTGTTATAATGCTAACACATTGATGTTATTATGATCACGACGCGTCCCTAAAAACTAGTAAATTGTATAAAATATATTGTTGTGATTCTAATTAGTTATGTTAGTACCTTCAATATTAAGGCATCACCAATTCTTACTTAATTTGTGAATGCTAAAGTGACTTGTCCCCCACCTTTGTCCACCACTGGGGGACAAAGGTGGATAACACCCCACCATAAAAAAATACTAAACTGCCGACTGCTCTGCCAGAAACGAACTAAAAAGTTAAGTAACAAGTGTCATTGCAGTCGGGGGACCGTTTTGTAGAACAATTTTTAATCAAAGGAGTCATCCCGACTGCATGACACTTGTTATTTAACTTTTTAGTTCGTTTTTGGCAGGTCAGTCGTGTTTTTAATATTTTTTAAATTTTTATTATATTTTTTAAATAAAAATAAATTTTTAATTTATTTTTATTTAACATATTTTAGTGACAAATTATATAGTTTTGAAATATACTCATTAAGGCCTTTCATTTGATGCCCATATTCTAATTATAATAAATGAAAAAAAAAAATTTTTTCACATTTGAAAAAAGCGTAACACCATAGTCACCATATTGACTTTTTTAAAAACATAGCCAGTGTCACTCGGAATTATGTAAGATTTTAAACGATACCCCATACATCTAAATCCATTCAGCCATTTAGAAGTAATGGTGGAATTAAGAAACTCACATACCCACAAACATACATGAACCCTGAACACAATACATATGCACTCCTTTTTGGGCAGTCGTGTAAAAAGATTGCTTTACATAATTGAAATGAATGTTCTTTAGCTTTAGCTACATCTTTAAAAAAATTAAGATAAAAACTACAGTATAATTTATTTTATAATACCTACTTCATCAGTGTTACGAGCATTTATGATACCTAACTTGTTGTTAATGATAACAGCCAAGTGCTTGTCGAGATTCCGGGTGTAGTGCATTTCAAACGGGTATGATTTTATCAATTACCTAATAAATGCATTTTCAGCGACCTAATAAATAATATTTGTCCCTAAAATAGTGGATCTGTCACCTAAATTGAATCACCAAGTAATATCAAAACGATTACCTAAATATTAATTAAGAATTACGCGGTAATAATATCAATTATCAAAATAATAAACGTGTCACTAAAACTGAATCACCAAACAATATAAAAATGGTTACCTAAAAATATATATCAATGCCTAGAAATAAGTTTTAGTCACTGGAAAATAATTTTGATGATACACTATTAATTAAATAAAACTACCATAGGTTTTATAAATGTAGGTACGTACTTTATTAAATCAAACATTGCACTGTAATGTAAAGAACTTTCACATACATAAGTAAGTGAAAAAAGAATAGAAAAAGCTAAATTTTATCTTAGGTAAGTACACTTATAACGGTAGTTAACGTGCTGCGAGGTACCTAAGTATATCACGTGGACTGCGCGCCAGTCGGCCAGGTTACGGGGGTCACGTGAGCCAGCGAGCGGTCAAGCTGATTGGTCAATTTACATAGCCCGCCAATTAGACTCCACCCCTATTAGGAATTTTTCAATTAATTAGGTAACAGATCTATAATTTTGATAATTGAACGAATTAAGTGATGCTAATAGTTAGATGATTAGATTTATAGTGACAGTTTTACTATTTTTAGGAATTTATATATTATTCCTGCCCGTGACTTATCTTTTAGAGCATAGATCCTTTATTCAGGCAATAGAAAAAAAGTGATAAAGCTATAATTAAAGATAAATATTTACATTAATCCGATGATTTATACTTAGAGACAGTTTTGATAAATATGATAACTAATATTTTTCTTGGGGATAGATATTATTATTAGGGTATTGCAGATTAGTGACACATCTAAACTTAGGTGACAGAAAATATTGTTCCCATTTCAAACTTCGGCATTATCGTCACTTAACATCAGATGAGGTGAAGGCCGTGCACTATCCCGTTATGCGTAAAAACTAATTACTTACAAATAGAAGATTGTTAAAATAAAATGTAAAATCTTTTAGGGAATTGAGTCAGTTTTTATAGCACTTTTGAGCACTTACAATATATCAAAAAACGTTTGATAAAAGCATCGAAATTCAACACTTTTAGCAAACAGAAAACGAATCTATCAGCATACATTCGTTCTCCGATTCCTCGAATTCGGTTCGGTGTAGATAAAAACAATTCATGGAATTTCTACTTTATTCCTTTTGTTTGTTACATTTTTGTTTTTTTTTCAAAGGCGTTATTTAAAGCTCTTGCAGTTAGCATCAAGACTGTTTTAACCAGTTCCTTAATAAATACAACATGTCTATCAACCTGCCTCTAGTCGACCTAGTTAAAGTTTGTGGGGACAATAAATTTAATACCCCGGTTTTGGCGCAAGCCGCTAAAGTAACTAAATAATGGACTACGGCTGAATTGTCAGGCAAAACGGGACAAACATTATACTGGTTGAGGTCACAATGTGCAGCTTGGAGTTATCTCTGTATTGTTATTTGATAACTAGCTTATATTAACACAGATTAAATAGACCTCTGAATATGCAATTTTGTTACAGTCTGGAATGGATTCCTTGGATACTGCTTTGACTGAAGAAATACCAAATATAAGGCCACAGGATGTGTCAGTCCAAACTGAACTACTTTCTGTTGGTAATAAGTAAGTTACACTATTCATACGAATCATAGGGTAAACATAAAAAATATTCGACAATATTATTATACCTTGAATGAGTATTCAAGACTTTAGGAGCTTAAAAGAAGTGCGTAATGCATTCATCTAAGCCATGGTTGTTGTTAAATTTATATAATGTATTTCTATTCAATATTTAGTTAGTAGTAATAGTGGGTCGAGTTTTATATTTTGTACAATCACAATATTTGGTAAATAATAATAATAATAAAGAATCCCCACGCAAGCCTAGCAAAAGCACCAGCAGGCTGATTCTAACTAAAAACCACCTAGCGACCTGGGTTTTATTTGAAAGATGAATGATTGATACTTTGCTACTCCTTTTTGTTGTAAGAAAACATACCAAAGAAAAGTAGCAATGTATTACATTCATCTGTGTACTGAAACCGGTCACTAGGTGGTTTTTAATTGATAATTAGATAAAATTATATAAATTTTCCCGATGAATTTAGGCTTTGTGCCAATCACCATTGTTCTAGTTTAGATCACAAATTAATAACTGATAAAATGTATGATAATATTGTATGTAATTTGAGAGAGGCAGCAATGGCCACCTATGAGCAAAAGAAATTTAAAAATAAATATGTAGTAGGGTGGAATAAATATGTTAAACCATTTCACTGTGACGCTCGAGTTTGTTTTCAGATGTGGGTATTGTATGGCAAACCTAAAATTGGATATTATTTCGAAAAAATGAAAGAAAGTAGGAAACTATTTAAATCTAAACTAAAATTGTGTCAGGATAATGAACAAAAAATAAAAATGCAAATTTTGGCTACACATATTAAAACTAAAAACTTTTCTAAATTTTGGAAACAAACTAACCAACTGAATCCAATGTCGAGCGTCCCTGCGAATGTGGATGGTGAAAACGACGCAGGGAAAGTGGCAAACATTTTTAAAAACCACTTTCAATGCACCATGCAGCAACCGTCGCAGAGTTTCGATGCTGGTATCCGAGATGGATATGAAGCCACTTTCTTTACGACTTCACATGTTAAAGATCTTTTGAAAAATATGATGCGTGGTAAATCACCAGGCCACGACGGTATCAGTATTGAACACCTGCAATATGCTGGCTTCCATTTGCCGCGTGTACTGGCCATGCTGTTCTCTTTCTGCATAGGGCATTAGCACTTACCTTCTGATTTCATGAAAACTATTGTTGTACCTGTACTTAAAAACAAAACAGGAGATACGTCTGACATAAACAACTACAGACCTATTTCATTGGCTACTACTATAGCGAAAGTGATGGACGGTTTGCTTGAGAGAAAGTTGCAGGCATCCCTTAATCTGTGTGATGCACAATTTGGTTTCAGACCTCAGCTTTCCACAGAAAGTGCAGTACTTTGTCTCAAGCACACCGTTCGTTACTACACGAATCGTAATACGCCTATTATGGCCTGTTTTCTGGACCTCTCGAAAGCATTTGATACGGTTATATCCCAAGTAACAAAATTTGGTACTATAAAAGTCCTGAGAACGCTTTAGGACGTGCTAATTAGTTTCATGATAGGCACTATAGTGGTATTGTAAACCTTTACAGAACCCCAAATAGGCCCTAGTTTTATCACTGATTAATTCTATAAACATTACATAAAGGCTCTCACGGTAATAAATCAGCTCTATACTTGAAAACCAAAACATGTTTATAGTGCTATTTTGATCTTTTTATCACACTATTGTTCGCTATTTTGTTCGTGCTGTGCTCATGTCAACGTGAGTGTTCCCCAAGAAAACAAAATGTCATTCGCTATTACAATTTATAAAGGACATTCTACAAAACATCACCTTTGATCGGCCATGGACCGTAACTCCACCGTAACTTGCACTTGCGAAAATAATTGTATCGATAAAATCACTATGCTGATTTCAAATTTGACAATGCGCCTTCATAATTTTCGTGATTTAATTAAATTTAAATTAATAAAATAAAGACTCGTCCCGACTATGGCTGCTATAGTACACATTGGCTCCAGCCGTGCTACTAATGTGCTATCATGGCAGAAACAGCAGCCATATTTTCACCGAAAATGGATATTAGTCCATTAATTATTCAATAAAGTGCTTTTATCTCACGCTTTAGTCTGGTAGCAGTAACACAAAAAGTTTAAGTTATTTAGCAACTGCACCAGAAGTCGTTATGATACTATTTAGTACCTTAAAAGAGTTTTCATGACTTTTACAGAACTAGCCCCATAGCGATGTTGAGGGAGCATTTAAGAAGCTAAACCGTGACATAATGGTTGTGCAAGTTACTTTTATAGTGCAGATAGATTCTGTAATAGTGTTTTCGATACTGCTACAATACTAATACTGTAAAAGTTATTTTGACGCAATGTTAGTGCAAAATAGAATCATAAAAGTGACAGTAAAGTCGTCTGTAGTACTAAATAGTACTATAATCGCTTTTTTCATATCTATTACAGTGCAACACTTTAAAGATTCTTTTGTATGTCCTGTAAGTGTTTTAAGAGCTGCATCATAAAACTTAAATGCTCTTTAATATTAAAGAACCAAAACGCTCTGTCGAATACCTTTATAGCACAAGCAGTCACAACGGTTACCATTTAAGACCTACTATATCACTGTTTGGTTATAAAACCCCTTGGTTATAGAAACTTTTGTTACTTGGGATACAATGCACTTTGGAATAAAGTTGCTACAGAAACTAATGACTTCCCTAAAGATCTCATAAGTCTGTTTCAGTATTGGTATAATAATCAACAAAATCAGGTGAGGTGGGCAGGTGTGTTATCCGAGACGTATGGGTTGGAGTGCGGTGTAAGACAGGGCGGGCTGTCATCGCCTGCACTTTTTAACCTCTACGTGAACAGTCTGATTGGTGAACTCAGTAGCAGTGGAGTCGGCTGTTCCATTGACAATATTTCATATAATAACATTAGTTACGCCGACGACATGGTGCTGCTGAGTCCATCTATTAGTGGTCTAAGAAAGCTACTTAGTATTTGTGAGAAGTACGCGGCGACCCATGGCCTACGGTACAATACTAAAAAAAGCCAGTTAGTAATTCTTATTCTTATTCTATTCTTATACAATTTTCCTCCTATTGCTCTTGAAGGCTTACCACTGAAAAGAGTGACAAGTTTTAAATATCTAGGGCACTGGGTAACTGAAAATATGTCGGATGAGGCTGACATAGAGCGGGAGCGCAGGGCTCTAGCTATGAGAGCGAATATGCTTGCCCGTAGATTCGCACGGTGTAACACTGAAATTAAACATACTCTATTCAAAGCCTATTGCCAAAGTTTTTACACTTGCAGTCTATGGGTTTGAGTACACACAAAGGACGCTTTCAGCCCTGCGCGTCCAATATAATAACAGGTTCAGGATGCTGGTGGGGCTGCCTCGGTACTGCAGCGCGTCAGCGATGTTCACTGAGGCTCGCATAGACAGTTTCCCGGTAGTCTTACGCAAGAGGATTGCCTCCGCGTGGCGCCGCGTCCGAGACAGCTCCAACAGCCTCCTGGCGGCGATAGGGAGTCGCTATTGCTGTCCTATCTTGAGACACTGGAACAGCGTCCATATCGGCTCGAGGCCTGCGATTGTAAATGTTAAGTAGGTTGTCACATGCACGAACAGCCTACTTAATAATGACAAAGTTTATCTCACTGTTCCATTTTAAGTAGGTAACACTTATCAATTCACTAACCCTAGCTTATAAGTATTTTTTGTAAACACTAACCCACTCTATGGAAAACATTTTTTCTGAAATAAAGATGTATTATTATTATTTTAAGTCTAACTTTTCACATCCTAAAGCTGGTTTTATTATTATTATTATTATTAGCTTGCGGGCTTCGTCCCGAGAATTTCCAGCTGAGATACAATAAACATAATAATTACAAATACCTTAATTCTTAAATAAATATGAAAGTCTGATAATGATTCTGCCTCATACGTGACAGTCCATTTCACACTTTATTATATGTCGAAAGAAAAAAAATAGTTTTAAAAACAAAGCACAGGTTAAAATGAATGTTTGAATTTGAACAAAAACATTAGTTTCATCAAAAATAAAAAGCTAATCTGGGGGCCTATTACGAACATAACGTACACAGTTGCGTAACGCAGTCACTTGGCCACGATAATCGTCCGCAGTTTGCTGGTTGTAGTTATAACAAACATTTTGAATTTGGCTACCGTAGTTCATAAACTGCTAAACGAACAATGTCGGAAACACTAGAGAAAAACTGTCAAACTAACGCAATTACTTCGCAATATCGCATACGAAAGTGATTTGTAATAGGAAACAATCAAAACGAAGCACGGACGCCTACGTGTATCGCATTAAACTTTTCGTAATAGACCCCCTGTAGCTTTTTTAGATTGGTTTTTGTTATTTATTTTGACATTACAACATTACATTTGACCTTCAGACATTATAAATACATACATAAATATAAGCAAAGCACTTAGCAGTTTATATCTCCATCGAGCCGCACCAAAGTGCATGATGTTGGAGTTTATTAAGCTTTCACGTGATACGGCATTATTTAATGGCGCCGTTTCACATTGCACTGTATAATGTTGCAGCCAACTCCCTTAATCAGTCATTTCATTAACAGCCTAGAATTTTTACTGGTTAACTTTACCTATCGTTAGTTTCAATAAAGATTAAACGGAAGAGTGATGACAGGTTTGATATAATTTTAACTTTATTGAAAAAAAATGTTAATTTATAAAAATCTGTTGAACTAAGTTGATCCTAAATTCAAAAATCCAATTTTGCTCGAAGAGCGATCTGAAAATATTTTCAAGCATTAATATGTATGCGATTCAGGGTAGCAAATTTTTTATTCGATCCATGCATGTAGAATGCTAATACTAAAATAAATGTTGTTCTGAGCGCAATAAATTTTAAAAAGTAATCAAATAGTAGTTTTAACGCGGTAGGCTTTAGAAAACTGCATTTCTATGTTATTTATATTTTTATTCGCAGTATTTTACTAGATTGCTTATTCAACAAAATACAACTAAAATGTGTTACATCCTGAGTCCTGATGAAGACGAAAGGGTTTCGGGTTCGATTTCCAGGAGGAGGGCACATTAAGTTTTGGACTCGGTTTGGTCTGTGGTAAGGCTTGTTTTGAGTCCGCCTGGCTAGCTATCGCCATCTTACCTAAATCTGAAGCCATAACAACTATACACATCAACTTTGTCTGGGGATACAGGTGTTATTTTCATACAAACGAGGTAACTTTGAAGCCTTGGTTTTCTGCCAGGGCTGTACCGTGCTGCAATCTGATGATGGCCATCCAGGGAGTGAATGAAGGAGATTCAGATCGTAATACACACCCAACTGATCTGATCAGCATTCTAAAAGATTAAATGGGTCAGAGTTCTCAGTTTGAGGATTTCCATACATTTTCATGCTATTTTCGCGGTTTTTTTAAACATGTCCTTTACGTTTTGAGAATGCTGGTCAGATCAGTTGGGTGTGTATGGCAATCTGAATCTCCTCCATTCACTCCCTGGATAGCCGTCATCAGATCACAGCACAGTTCATCCCTGTCAGGAAACCAAGGCTTCAAATTTACCTCGTTTGTATGAAAATAACACCTGTATCCCTAGACAAAGTTAATGTGTGTATTAACATTGTTGTAACATCATAGCTACAATTTAAAGTTGTTGTGTTCCTCCGTTCCGTAGTAGTTTAGGGTTCTTCGGGTGAAGTGGAGCCTTGTCGTCATTTAACTTCATCGTGTTATCATGTCGTGGATAAAAAATACTTTATTATTCACCTTAGAAAAGTGTGAGTTATCAAAATATTACCAAAATCTACATTGGCGAATTACCGCGAAGGCGAATTTTTAACCACCTCTGTGGTCTAGTGGTTCGCCCACCCGTGTAAGACGCAGGGGTCCCGGGTTCGATTCCTAGGAGGGGGATACAATTTGTACCTGGTATGGTTGGTGGTAAGGCTTATTTTAAGTCCCCCTGGCTAGCTATCACCATTTTACCTAAGTCTGACGCCAAAACAACCATTTAAAAATTGTTGTGTTCCGGCAGTTAGTAATGGTAAGATAGCCAGTTCCTCAGTGATGAGGATTCCGGGTGTAGTGCGCTTCCACCTTCGGCCTTATCGTCACTTAACATCAGGTGAGATGAAGGCAAAGCACTAACCCGTAGTGCATAAAGAGCAAGGCGGGCGGGCGAGTAGATTTTCTTTGTATTTGACTTTATGGCCATTCTACACTCCTGTGCGAATCTCGGCGCAAATCGAGTCGTGATTGACGGCGCCGTGTTCAGTTCTACCAACATTCGCAAGGTTTGCAAAAGTTCGCGCGCTGTACAAAGA
The DNA here is from genome assembly GCA_943789525.1 of Agriphila geniculea. Taxonomy (NCBI): domain Eukaryota; kingdom Metazoa; phylum Arthropoda; class Insecta; order Lepidoptera; family Crambidae; genus Agriphila; species Agriphila geniculea. The sequence goes on along the minus strand of OX038890.1, from coordinate 10,928,192 downwards.
TGGATCCCGAAGTTCCTGCTGCAGGTGTTACTTTGCGCGTTAGCAATTTATAATTATACTGATACAAGAAATTATAAAAAAAAAAATACTCGCAAAACTGCTCTCAAATATAAAGTATGGTTTGTAAAACTCATCGTCACGCGAACACAGTGTCAATGTGGAGCCAATAGTCACGTTCGCGCTTCGCGGCCTCTTTCTCGGATTCTTTCCCGGATAAATCTTTGAACGAGGCGCAATTCGGTTCTACACTCATGTTTCGCAGGTGGTTCGCGGCTTCGCGCGTGGTCGTGCGAGAGTGTAGTGTAGAGCGGCCCTGCGATACTTGTTTTGCATACGATACGGATCGGTGGACGCTTTATCCCCATTCAAAATTCTGAAGACGGTAATGATACATCATCCTCCAAATTAACTTATTATACGTGAAATGCTTTTAACAACAAATGGTATAATTCTAAGAGGAAAATAGCGACCAAACGTAGATTGCTTAATAAACCTCGCGCAAATTATCCACGACGGGGTAATAATGTATTTTTATGCCTGAATTATTCAAACAAACGAATACCTAAATCAGTTATACTTTCTTTTTTATTTCGTTTTATAGAAAGCCCTAATGAACTAGCTAGCCTAAGGGCTTTGAAAAGGTCGGCTTAGAAAGTTTGCGAGGCTAAGATTGTACAAAACTGGTTTATAAAAAGCAAAAAGAAGTCAAAGCATTTTATATTGTTATTTACAGGTTTAATCACAAAATTAGCTGCCTACAAGTATTATCGACATCATCAAAAATAAGTAGCCTAAAGCCCTAAATAATATCGTTATTAAGCTAGAGACAAACTGTTTTTCTATTGTCTAATTTAAAAATCTATCGCAATCGCTTTCAGGATGTAACACATTGAAGCTTTTTTGGGTCAAATAAAAACTTACTAAAGAAATGCAGCAATGTGTTACATCCATCTGTCAAACGAAAGCGATTGCGATAGATTTTTTGAATTAGACAATTAGCCCCTGACCCCACGTACGCAACGTATGCAACGCATTATTAAATCTAAACGGTAGAATTCGTATGCCTAGAAACACACTTGTCATACGCAATGCTGTCACATGCGTCCCATGCGATTTTCGACCTGTCGCGCCAGATCGGCGCGGCGTGGGAAGGTAGAAGGGATATACATATATACACACACTATCCCACGCGTACGACTAGTGTGTTTCTAGATCTTACGTTCGCAGCGCGTCAGACACGGATTAGATGTAGCGGTATAAGTACAACAACTTATTGATTTGGTTAGGCGATATGTAGCCATTTTAATTTAAATGTTAAGTCCATTGAATATCCCGATTTTATTTTACGCAATGCATCATGAGAAGAAATAGTAAAACAACATGGCAAAGCAATATCTTCTCTTCTTAACCCATTTTTTGTTCTTTTGGCGCGGAAATATACATTTAAAAATAACAAACGTAATAAATCCTCCTCTAATTCTGTGTCAGACTCAGAAAACATTGTACCCTGAAAAAAATACAACAGCGTCTGATGTCAATATACGTCGTATACGTGGGACAAGTGTGCACACGTGACCCACGTTGCGTAGCATACGTTGCGTACGTGGGCTCAGTTTGTCCCTAACTTTATTGTTTATGCATGGTTTCAAAACGTAACGTTAACTTGTTCAAATCGCAACGCTATTTATAATGAAGTTAAAATATTTGCACGGTCGTATTTGAAACAGAAATAATATGATACTTATACAACCTGAAATAGAATACCTATTGTTCACCTTTTCGATACTAAAAATACTGTATAAGCTTACACCTACGTGCAATCTGAATTCAAAACATTTAGCGGGGGAATAAAATAAAATAAAAAAAACAGGAAAAGTCGTTAAATTCAGCAGACCACGAATTCGTCCATAATTTTTATGAAAAAATCCGCACATCTGGCGTTTGATGAGCATTTTTGTCGTGTTGAGAGACGTGACTATAAAATACGTCACACGTTAAAACAAAACAACGTTGGGAAAAAATAATTCACGTGCCGGCTTTCACATTTCAAAATAATGGCAGGTGACATTTAAAACTTGTTTTAGCTTTTGTCAGTCCATTTATTCTCATACCATGTTAAAGGATTATGCCGATTTTATTATACAAGCTAGGCCATGATGCGCTTTGATGAAATTACCAAAATACTATAGTAATTTTATAGTGATTGCGTGGGAAGAATATCATTAAAATATAATGCGGGAAAAAAGAGGAATCTCAATCTCAAGGAGCCGTTTGGGGTTACATTTTCCTACTATATGACATTTTGTTATCTACCCTTTTTGACATGACATGAATCTGTCACATATATGTATGGTTAATGCGCATCAGGGCCCAGAATGCGGCATGATCCTTTAGGTAATATTAGTAGATGCCAATAGAATATGAATAAAAATATAAGATTCTTGGTTGATGCATAAAAACTTAGAGCAACGAGAGCTTCCGTCCGAAAGGCGCAGCCTTAGCGATTATTACTCTATTCAAATAATTCTGGCATTTTTTGCGGGTGGGTACGGAAGCCGGCGTTGCTTTTAGCATAAAAAGATGCAATGGAAAACAAATAACACAGAAAAAAGTTTACAAAGTGTTCAGATTGACTTCCGCAAGTTATTTTCATTGCGGAGTATAGATGTTGTTTTTACCTTGAAGGCCTATTACAAAAAAGCATAGCGATAAGCGTACTATGTTCGTCCCACTATGTGACATTATTAACTAATGTATAAAGTTCAAAATCAAGTAAATCAATCAACGAAAATCGTCCGACTATCGTGATTATTTTTTGTAATAGGCCCTGTTTACACAAACAAAATAATTTCATCGGTTTTTATAGCCCGTCTAATACTAGCATTATTATTCATTTGACGAGTCTATATAAAATAATATTAGGCAGAAAAAAGCAGCCCTTCACTAGTTTATTCTCTTTACAATATCTCGTCTTGGAGACCAGCGCTTGCGTAGACGGATGACGTTCCTAGCTATATTACATTTATATTTTTATGAGATTAACATGGAACTGTCCATCAGCCATTTTTAATGTCTCCACTGCTGGGGCACAGGCCTTCCTTATGAGTGGATAAGGAAGACGGGCCTTAACCCACCACGCGTGCCCAATCCGGATTGGTGGGTCTTAACGACTGCAAATTCAGCCGGGACCAACGGCTTAACGTGCCTTCCGAAGCACGGAGGAGCACGAGATAATACATTTTTGGTCACCCATCCCTTGACCAACCCTTGCGAAGCTTGCTTAACCTCCGCAATCGCTGGGCCAGGCACTAAACCACTGCGCCACCGAGCTCCTCAACATGGAACTTCCTAAACTTTTAGATTTTTTATGCATTTACAATGCTATTTTTATATTAAGATTATTAATACAATTGAAAAATATTAGAAAAAATCGACTCACCCGTAGCAGCTCAGACGGGACTCGAACCCGCACCCTTAGGATTCCGGCCCAATGCACTAACCAATTATGCTACTGAGTCGCTAGCAGGATTGGCGAAATTTTCTAATATTTTTCACGTCTCCGCTGTAGGCCAGCGCCATCTCATCAATGTGAAGTGAAAACATTCGACTCGGTAGCATAATTGGTTAGTGCATTGGGCTGGAATCCTAAGGGTGCGGGTTCGAGTCCCGTCTGAGCTGCTACGGGTGAGTCGATTTTTTCTAATATTTTTCAATTGTATTAATAATCTTAATGGTACTTCCTATCAATAATATAATGAAAACGTATTAAATTGTTAAAATTAAGCTTTAGTTTCAACATAATTATTCACTCAATTCAGTCTAATTGGCACTATTGTTCATTAGCTTACATAACGAATACAAGTGTAAATAAACTCAATAATTAGTGCTACAATTCGCACTTTGTTAGCTCAGTGCATTAATGTTCCATAAAATCTGGTAGAATATTAACTATTTTGATATGTTGTTTGTAATTCGCTTTGAAACAAACAGTGAATCCATAGTTTTATTTTCAATATTTGGCACAGACACAATCTACTTTTTAAAATAAAATAGGTAGTTGTACTTTTACGAGTTTGATATGTCCATGACATTGTAAAGAAGAAACACTTTTTTCGACATTAGTATTTTGTTTTATTTCCCTACATAATATTTTTGTGGCTCTGCATATTAAGTCCAACGAAGCTCCTACCTATTTAACCCATTATTTTTTTTCATCACCTGAAAACTATGGTAACCATGATAACCATGGAGGTGAGAGCCCATTTCAGACACCACCTTTTGGCTTGATGAAAATCTTTGCCCGCCATGACATTTATTCATGTTTGGTAAGAGAAAAAATCTCAGTCGGCTAAATCTAGAGAATAGGAAGGATTCGCATCTTCATGCGATGAGTTTTGATGTCATGAGTGCCACCGAGGGGCTCGATAGGGTCATTACATTACCAATAGTTAGAAGTCGCTTGAGCTTTTTGTTTCCAAAAGTTATAATCTTTTGCCTAATTTGAAAAATAAAAAGTTTAAAGATTCATAAGGAGTTTCTTTTTAAGATACAAAAATAAATTATGATAGAAAATCACTTCTTCTTTTCAAAGTTATGAAACGTCAATCCGTCGGTCCTGGCTGTTCTCATCTGATAACAGTCGTTAAGCCAAGTTAGAGGCTTTACAGGCGGCTTGATAAGCTCTAACACCAGGTGGCCACTAATCCTCATACGATATGACAAAAAAGCTGGATGAATAGTCCGGATGTCGTGCGCTTTCACCTTCGGCCATCGTTACCTAACATCATGTGAGATGTCCAGTCGTGGATGAACAATAATAAACCTTTATCTTGCTTTAAATCCTCTGTAAGAGGTTCTGAAACAGCTTACTGCCATCATTACAATATCCCTAGCGAGAGCTGGGGCCCAATCACACTAATTTCCATCAATAAAACTAAAACTAAATCGTTACCGTTTCATTTTCACTTACAGAAAATACTCGCTTTAGTTTTGTTAAAATTGTTGAAAACTATGCCTAGAGAGCCTAAAATGCCAATTTTGGACAGTTAAAAATAAGAGTTCTCAAGATAAACTCAATATTTTTAGGTAAATATAACCAAAATGACAACGTAACGGTTTTGGTTTAATCGTTCAGAATTAGCGCGATTGGATCCCTGGTCCTGCAGCGCCGCGCGCCCACGCGCGAGCATTGCATTATGAAATTCAGTACAACATTATAACACTCTTGCGGAAGACATAATGACGAGGAGGGAGAGGAAAGTCAAAGTCAAAGACAAAGTCAAAGTCAAAACCTTTATAGAGGATAAATATCATGGGTTTAGATAAATATCCATGGGTGTTTTTAATCCATATGTATTATAATATTGTTTGTTTCCCTAATAAAAATAAGAAAAAATCAAAAAATGGGTGTAGATAAAGTCTTGTATGCAACTGTACATAATCGTTATAGTACAGTTGCATAAATAACTATTAATTTAAACTTTTACATTCGATATTCCATTATAGTCACGTGCAATTATTATTATGACAAACTTGAATTATTATCGCTCATCTAGTAATTTATTGAGCATTTATTTATAGTTGATATTGAATTATAGCCACTGTTATTGTTTAATAACAGCTTACGTTGATGAGATAATTGTAATTATGTGACAGATACCTCTCACTCGGCTTAGTTAAAATGACATTATTGTGAAAGCAGTTCTATTGTAAATAATGTGTTGTCATTTCGTGTAAAATAATTATTACAATTTTATTAAGTTTACGAAAATATTTGAGATATCGTGAATGTGAGAAATGGATAACAATGTGGAGGATGAAGGTAGGTATTTTTTTAATCCTATCTTACCTCTTTACGGAAAACTACTTGACGGATTTGATGAAAATGAGCGCACTGGTAGTTCATAGTCAAAGCCAAGTCAAAGTCAAAATACCTTTATTCAGACAAACTTAGTAATTAAGCGCTTTTGAATCGTCTATACCGCCGTGTGGTGGTTCCAAGTAACTTTAACTATGGGGCCAACTCTCCTGTTTGCAAAAAAAAATCTGCTGTTCCATACATTAAGGTCGAGTAGGGACTGCACTTTTGTATGGAACAGCTGTTTTTTTTTTGCGAGCAGGAGATTTGACCCCATAGTAAAAGTTGCTTGTAACTATGGGAACCACCACACAGCGGGAACCAAATTAAACCAGATTAAATCCTCCATGAAGTCCCAAGGGCCAGGATCTAGTTAGCTCATCGTACCAACATACTATTAATTAAATTACAGTATGTTGGTACGATCCAGTATGTTTTCCCGGGCCGGATTGTAGGTGCTCGCGGGCCAGAGCTGGCCTGCGGGCCGTATTTTGGAGACCCCTGGTGAAGGATTTTTTTACCGACTTCAAAAGGAGGGAGGTACTCAATTCGACCCTTTTTTTTTGTTTTTTGTATGTACATCGATTACTCGAAGACGGCTGAACCGATCGAAATGATTCAAAAATTATTATTACATTAGGTAAACTCCCAAGTTGGTCCCATTTTTTAAAATTTTGAAATCGGTTCAGTACTTTTCAAGTAATCTTGAAAAAAGCACGAAAATAGTATGCTTTTGTGTGAACTACCTCGATGATCAGTCGTATAACTTCTTTGTTTATGAACTGAATAAGATAATTATTTTTTTGTTGGAAAAGGGATATCTTTAGTGTAGTTATTTAACCGACTTAAAAAAGGAGGTTCTCAGTTTGACCCGCATGTATGTATGTTTCTCCGCGATTAACTCATGTTTGGCTGTGCCGATTTTTCTATCTAAATAATATACCTACACTACCTAATACAAAAGGTACCTACACTAAAAATAAAAAAAATAAAAAATTGTTTATAAAAATCAAAAAAACCGACTTCAAAAAACCTACCTCTAAAAAGCAAGAAATAATATCGAAATAATAAAAACACGTCTATTGAAGTCGGGTGTGGCTTTTAGAATAAAAAAAAGGAATTTGTACTCCAGCCCCACCCGACTTCAATAGACGTGTTTTTATTATTTCGATATTATTTCTTGCTTTTTAGAGGTAGGTTTTTTTAAGTCGGTTTTTTTATTTTTTAAACATTTTTTTTTACCTCAAGAGTTATTGTTTTATATTTTCTCTGCGAAGTTATAGTGTAGGCAATGGCGAAATCTAGCGTTTTATAACTTTTGTACATGTAAAATCATTTTTTTATATTGGAGTGAAGCGCGCTAGAGTTTTTAGTTTTTCTTTTTCCTTATTTTTCGGAGAAACATAATCCTTACTAATATTATAAATACGAAAGTCCGTTTGTTTGTTTGTTTGTTACGCCTTCACGTCTTAACTACTGAACCGATCATTTTGCAATTTTGCATACACGTTGTCAGGGGTACAGAGAAGGACATAGGGTACCTTTTATCCCGAAAAAAAGTATTGTTCCTTTCTTCTTCTTAAAACTTTCTACGCAGACGAAATCGCGGGCGGCCGCTAGTTATTGTATAATGCTGTAGATACACTTATTTAACATCTATCATAGTCACAATAACATATTTAACATCGTTTTTGTCCTAGAAAAAGATGAAGGAAAAGATCCGATGACCATTCTCGAAGATGCCTTAGTATACTGCCAGTTTGGGCGATTTCACGTCAGATTACTCCTGACCACGCTGACAGCGAGCTGTGCGTCCATCATGGTTACTACCACCGGTTCTTATATCCTGCCAAATGCTGAGTGTGACCTTAATATGACGATGGTAGAGAAAGGACTACTCAGCTCTATGCCATTCTTTGGTAAGCTTCGTTTTTCTATTAGAGAGTAAGACTAGAAGTTATTTGAAAATTAAAATTTAATTTCTTCCATTTTTAGGTCATGTTTGCGCATCATTATTAGCAGGTTTTGTAACAGATGCTTTTGGAAGAAAAAAGTTTTTGGTTGGTGGACTATTAGGCATATCTTTATGTTCAATCTTTGAAGGATCCAGTCAGACTTTTTGGATGCTAGCTATAACTAAACTGTTTGATGGAATTTGGTAAGTTTGAGGATAAAATGAAGTTAGCTAAGATCTACTTAGGGCTACAGGAGACACGATACTTTTAGCACTGTTGATTGAAGAATTAGCTGCTTTTCGGAAGCTAGATGCAGCGACAAAACGCTCCAAGTAATTCACGTAAAAACTAAGATCAATGGCAATCGAGTTGCTTAACACAGCTACTGAACATGTACTATGGGCAACAGCGTCGCTTAACCAGTTTGCAACAAAATTCGTGTGCGCGCGTATCGCCCCTGCACGAACTAAACGTATGTGACAGCGGGCGCGGCGTGCAAGCGATTTTAACCTTAGCAGTGGTTAAGCGACGCTGTTGCCCATGGTACATCCCGCACAAGTTTGAATGCCAGTAACGGATACAAAATGCGATACACTAACGATGCAATCGCAAATAAATAAATTAAAAAAAGATTAAAAACACGACTGCCCTGCCAAAAACGAACTAAAAAGATAAATAACAAGGTGTCATTGCAGTCAGGGAACCGTTTTGTGGAACAATTTTCAATTAAAGAGGTTGTTATTTATATTTTTAGTTAGTTTTTGGCAGGGCAGTCGTGTTTTTAATATTTTTTAAATTTATTTATTTAATTTCACGCTTTTTTGTGAGAACATTGTGGCCTTTCATTTGATGCCCATATTGGAATAATTGAAGAAAAAAAATGTTTTTTCACATTAGAAAATGGCGTCCTACAGACGCCATATTGACTTTTTCAAAAAAATATAACCAGTGTCACTCGGACTGCTGTAAAGATTCTAACGATACCCCATATATCCAAATCAGTTCAGGCATTTAGAAGTTATGGTGGAATAAAGAAACTCACATACCCACAAACATACATGAACCCTGAACACATATACACTCTTTTTGCTTTGGGCAGTCGTGTAAAAAATGCAAGAAGCCGATGCTAACAGTAGCATGTCTGCTAGGGTCTATAAAAATTTAAGTAGGTATACAATTATACATATCACCCCAAGGTTGACTGGTAGAAAATGCCTAAGGCATTAAGTCCGCCTATGTACAATGTGCATGAAGAATTAAATAAATAAATAAATATTAAAAACTTATTTTTTTAGTTCATGTTTCTGCTTTATAATACCAGGAGTATTGTTATCAGAGTTGGTACACAGAAACGTCAGAGACAAAGTATTGTTACTAAATGCATCTTTCATATCAATATCACTCATAGTGATAGCTCTTATATCATGGGGTTTGTTGCCTTTGAAATTAAATATAACTGTAGTAAAGGGATATTTTGGTAAGTATTTCATACAGCGTAAAGCTTTCAATTAAATAAAAAGTTTAATAAAAATTACAATAAAAACTAACAGATGAGTAATATGTTCCATTAAAATTTTAAAAGCGTTATAAAATGAAATGCTCTTAAAATGCACGTGAAAATAATTTTAAGATCACAGATCATATTTGCAGATAGTTTTGTAAAATGTCACTTCATTTTATTCCAGTACTACACTCATGGAATATTTATTTCTACGTTTGTTCATCATGTAGCTTACTAGCTGCGATATCATATTACTATTTGCCAGAAAGTCCCAAATTTCTGTTGTCACATGGCCAAGAAAACGAGGCTTTGGAAATACTGAAAGACATATACAGTAGTAATACAAGACATCACAGAGACACTTTCCCGGTAAGTCATTATTTTGTGTGTCCTTTTCTACTTCAAAAGGGAAAATGGGATTGTTATAATGGCTCAAACACACGTTTTTTGTGTCAGACCAGAACGTATTTTGTTTTTGTGATTGATTGGGCTGATGTTTTGTGTACGTACATAATTCGTTTGTCTATTGGCTCCGTGCACGCTTTTAGCGCCACCTAGTGTGTTGCAACTTTGTTGGCTCTGACCTGACCGTTTTGATATGTAATGGCGGCATCGTGACAAAATGTTAAAAAATACTATACATATTGTATTATTAATGTAAATTTCAAAATTACTATGATTTGGGTGGACAAAGTGTTGTGAAATCATTTTTGGTCATTTAAATTAAATATGACAAGTAAGATCTATTCAAAAAGAGTGTTTTATTTTGGTTATATCAGGGTTTGTTTACTTCTTTTTTAGTTGTAGATTTTGTAAAACAAGAGGATAAAGCTACTTTAATAATTTTACTAAGTGATAATAAACATATATAATTATTCCAGTATCGCTAGTAATAAATTAAATATCGTTTTCAAGCAGATTACAGAGCCTTCTTTATTTCTACTTTTTGCCACCATGAGCGCTGCGATCGATTATTATACCTTCGCACCTTCCAATAAGGTATCCAGTCATATCTCACAGCGCACTTTTGCAAAATGGCGTCACCTGTCACGAATTTAAAAACAAAAAATAGTAACTATTTGCCTCACTAGATGGCGTTGATGGTCAAGTAAAGTGTCAAAATTGGCTTTGAAAAATAAACGGCCTGTGCTAAAAAAAATTTCTTACGTTTGCTACAATTGACACTTACCTTTTTTTTGAAAATTAAATGACGATTTAAAGACAAAGTACGAGGAGCGAATTTTTCGACTTGAATTCACTGAAATTGTGAATGACAAGCCTCCAGGAGGCTCTTTTGACAGACAAAAGATTTTTTTTTATTTCTAGACAGTATTATTTACAATTTAAAACTAAAAAACGCTGCCTCACAGCCATAAAACGCATAATTGGGTTTTGGAAGAGCAGAACCCAAAGTATATGACGATGATTCTTTGACAAATCTAGAAATCTTATCCTCGGATACCTAAGTACTTTAAAATCATACATTCGTATGTTAAAAAAATCGGGTTGCACTCCGGGAGTGCCGGCAGAAGTGAAAACTTGAATATTAACGTTGTGCATTTTTGATATTTTGAAATTAGCGGCAAAGGATTAAAATTATTTCTTTCCTATTACAATACAGTCACACAATTCAATCAGTTTGTAATTAAAGAAAAATTCTAAAGATTTCGCGCCAGTGGCCTTTTTAATTTCTGCATGCAAGCATTCTACGATTTAAACTTATAGTCACAGAGTATAAATAGTCTATGATTTCACCAATGAGATCGCTGCTATTAGTTCCATTTTCAAAATTAGCGCGTTGCTGGTGACACAAGTGTTTACGTCTTAAAATGACGCACCGCCATTTTCAACGCGCCCCGTAGAAAGAGAGGGGATACTTCCGCCGCCAGCTATCTACTCTCCATCCGTCACATCCGTCTTACGCATTTTCGATCAGCCACATGATTCTTACTGACGCGAGTTTAGCATTTTTTCCCCATTACAAAAAAGCGTACAACGCCGCTAAAGAAGTTTTCACTTCAAAAACTAGCTAAGTGCGTGTCGGGCCATGCGCAGTTAAGGGTTCCACAGTTACCTTATACAATTACTATAATTATTATGGCTATAAATCTTAGTTTTCGCAAACAGATCCATGAATCGAAAAGTGGTCATCAAAAACTTATCCAACGACACTCCACACTATGAGATTGATGAGATTTTTTTTCATATCCACTATAAATGTAGGGGGCACACTAAAAAATATATTTTTATTTTTCAAGATTTTATTCTACCACTTTATCGATGTAATTAATATACACATTCAATTCATGCTAAACTACACCTTTCTAGTACTTAGGGCTTCTGAGATAAGCCGCGGATGGACAGACGGACAGACGGACATGGCGAAACTACCTAAATAAGGGTTCCTTGTCAACTTGACAACTAAACCCAAATAAAAAAGACGTAATTAGGAACTTAAGTTCCTTCTTCTAGTTAACACATGAACATCTTTTGCAGATTTATAGTTGTCTTATCTTTTCAGATAACTTCTCTGAATTTGTCAGGAAAATTTGTCCCGACTAACAAGGATCCTTTCAGAAAACAAATAGTTAAAGCACTGCATGATGTTAAGAATCTCTTTAAAAGGCCTTTATGTGGACGACTTTGTTTGTTTTGTGTGTTAACCTTTGTTTGTTTATTAGCGTAAGTACATTTCTAGGTACTAATTTATATTCAGTTAAATAAATTCTTAGACTTTCTTAAGAGCTGGTAAGATTCTGATGTCCTATTTGTGCTTGCTCTTATTCATTTTCATTTAACTTACTTTGCTTTTAACTCGTCAAATCAAGGGAACCAATTGATTTTGGATTCATATTTGTTTCAAGTTACACACCAGTCTCATTTTCCGCTGTTAATGGTATGGTACTATCCTAAAGTTAATAGTCATACTTTGTTAGGCCATCTTGGGAATCAAATATAGTGACATACATATTACATTTAGGGAGAACATTAAATAATATTGTTTTTTTTACAGATACAGTTCTTTGAGGATGTGGTACCCTCAAGTATTAACAATTGTGGAGAATTATCATTTAGCTCACAATCAAACTGATCGATTTTGTGTTATGATTAATGAATATACAGAAGAAATAGCTAAACACAATAATTCTTTTGTATATTCCGATAATTCTACAATGGAAGATGATATTCTTGTTGTCTCATTGGGAATTAATGATAATGATATTTGTGTACCGGTAAGAGTGTTTATCAAAGTAGCTATGATTGTCGTTGACCTTTGAACTAATCCCACAAACGTCATGTTCTTACTAAACGTAAACGATAATTGCAGTCCAAATTCCTACAACTTAATATCACATTTTATATTAGACTCATTAATTAGCAGTTAATTTCACGATTGCACTGTAGTCTGTCAAGTAAACGTCAACACTACATTAGAATCTAAAGATCAGATCATTGGATTTAGGTCTTTGACTATCCAATATATCCTGCAATTAAAGTTTATAATTTCAGGAGCTCTAGTCTGAAGTTGATTAAACTCTTTGATTTATTTCTATCTTACAGAATCATTGGGTAATTTCATGTCATTCGATTGATTCTTTCGTTTTGATCGGCCGAATACGCCCGAGCATCTTAATTTTAATCAAAGAGATCCTCCGACAGCAATATTATTATTTAACTTTTTAGTTCGTTTTAGCAGGGCAGTCCTGTTTTTAATATTTATTTTAATTTCATACACATTAATGACAAATTATATAGTTTTAGAATGTGCTCAGCAAGGTCTTTCATTTGATACCAATTGTAATAAACGAAGAAAAAACAATTTGTTACATTACAAAATGGCGTCATACATCTGACATTATTTATTACACTATGATATTTTGTATATTTTTCTAGCGCCTTAGTGGCACCGGAACATATACCAATGGAATGATTCTTGGACTAGTATCGCTTCTAAGTATAAGCTTCGCCACATACATGTCAACCTTCTTTGATCTCAAGCAACTCATGATGTTCCTCCTCACCATCAGTGCATTGTGTTCTGGAAGTATTTATTGGGCCGATTCTTTAATAACAATCGCCATTTTGATTTCCGCAACGTGTGGACTTATGCAGACTGCTTTGAGTTTACAACATACTCTACTTGTGAGAGCATTTCCAACAACATTGAGGTGAGTAACTTTCAATCAGCTTAGTCAATATTTTAGGACTAAAGAACACGTAATATTTCTCCCAATCTAGTATTGTGAAAGTATCATCTACATACATACTATTTCGTAGAAATGGAAAGTTACACTGGCAACAGTACCAGTGTCCTCTCAGTTCTGAACTATTTTAGAAATTCTAACTAAATAGTTTGTCAATTCCTGTTCTTTATTATCAATAAGTCATATGGGGTTTTCTTGCTTCCAAAAATCAATTTTCGTTATGGAAAGCCAGTGATTTTCAATCTTAACTAACACGACATTCGAGATTTTTCGTGAATACTGTCACATCACGCCATCAGCACTTTCTGAATAGGTTCTCAACGTGAATAATGAGAGAGTTCAATATCCAATTCCGCAGCGTCATGGCTGTGGAAATTCTGTGAGCAAAATATGAAATATTTTGTGCAAGGTATCATTATTATGTACCGCATCTTTGTTGAATAATACACCTCGGTAAAGAAGTAACGGTAGATAGGATGTTGCGTCACGTAAAAATACCGCTGACGCTCATAACGAATGTATGAGCGACAGTGGTCTTTTTAATTAATTTATAACCTCTGACCCAGTTATTTAAAGGTCCAAGAGGCAAAACCGTGACTATTGTAGGTAGGTACATAGTTTTTACCACCATACTTGACCTTACAGTCTACGGAAATAGGAGTTCGTTACGTAGGCGGGCTGTGAAAACCGCGCATGTGCATTACTTCTTACAGGAGATGCAAAAACAGTATAGTGAAAATTTTTCACGAAGTTCTCATTTACATCTATATGGCACTAAAATTATTGAATCTGAGTTTCTTCGACATAGACATGTAATATTACAAGTAGGTTTTCTCACGAAAATCAACTAACAGAGTTTTTCACTAAAGCGACACCCGCCGACGGCATAAGAAGCGCCATCTCTCTTTACGATTTGAGTGCTAGCAACCTGAGAATAATACTTACAAGCGTGACACTTTATTTATTATCATAATTTTGACTTATTAATAAATTGGTTCCTTTATTAATTTCAGGACACTCTCGTTTTCAATAATCACTATGATCGGAAGGATTGGCTCTTTGCTTGGCAGTATTTTGTTTCCAATTATGTTGACCTATGGCTGTATGACACCTTTCATTACATTATCTGTTATGGTATTCTGTAAGTACATGTTTTTAAAGTTTTAAAGATGTAGTTACCTCTATTTTTCACTACTCTGAAAAATCGTTCTAATTTAACTTATTTTTTTCTTTTTACAGCTATCGTCAGCTTGGTTTATTTATTGCCAAGCCCAAGGGACAAAAATAATACTGGTGATAATTAAAAAATATTATAATAGTATTTTGCTCATTTTATTTATCATCCCAATCACAACGATGAAAGCCGGTATTGAATGAAAGTTGACTAGTTGCGAATTTGAATTTTGTCATACACTCTGTTCCAAACAGTGTTCAAAACATTGTAAATTGACTAGTGGAAACGCTCGGTGATGCCGACCGTTCCAGCGACAAAAGTAACTGCCATTGATATAATATAGGGTGATCACGAAAGAAACTCTGTTCGAAACAATGTTTAAAACATTGTTAATTGACTAGTGGAATGGAAACGCTTGGTGACACCGCGGCGGCCGAGCGCGTTTGTTGTAGACTCTACAGTGTAGAGCATTGGTTTCTAACCTGGGGGTAATTACCCCCGCAGGGGTAAAACAGCTATTCTATGGGGGTAACATTGGTGGTACCTGTAATAATGGATAGAATAGAGAGATGGTTCATTAGATTTGGTTCATTTATGGTTCATTTCAAATAACATTCAAATCTGCTTCCCTACTAGGTGATATGGGTAACAATATTGAAAAGGTTAGGAACCACTAGTGTAGGTAGAGGCATTGTTTTCAAAAACGATTCTCCCCATTGTTGCGGCGCATGGCGTTTGCATGAGTTCAACTTTCGGCGAATACGGGATTGTCCGAGTACCTACGCAAATTATTGGCAGTTGGGTATGAAGTTTTTGTGAATAAGGACCTAAGGACCAGCGATAATAAATCGACCAGATGCAATGCAAACAGTAAAAAACCGGCTAAGTGCGAGTCGGACTCACGCACGAAGGATTCCGTACCAAAAAACGGCAAAAAAAAATACGTTTGTTGTATGGGAGCCCCCCTTAAAAATTAATTTTATTATATTTTTAGTATTTGTTGTTATACAATAAACATCACAATATGTTTTTATGAAGAGCTCGATGGCGCAGTGGTTAAGAAATATTGCGGAAGTTAAGCAAAGCCGTTGGTCCTGGGTGCATTTGCAGTTGTAAACACCCACCAATCCACATTGGGCCCGCGTGGTGGGTTATGGCTCATCCTCCTTATCCACCGATAAGGAAGGCCTGTGCCCCAGCAGTGGAGACATTAAAAATGGCTGGTGGATATTTTTTAAATTAAAGTTAAAAAAAATTCGTGGGAACCCTATATTAATAGCAGATGCAGATGCACAGCCTAGTAGAAGTTTATTGTGATGATTATCAATATATAATACATATAACGTACTATAATCTTGTTTTTGCAGAATGATTTAACTACTATACCTTATAAAAATCTCGTGACTTAATGATAATTCTTAACAACAGGCAATTAAATTAATATCACCTCGATTTGAACCGTAAGAGCAATGAATCATAATCTACTCAATTATTATTTTAGATAACCTTGTTGTACGTTTAATGAACCACACATTTAATAATTAAGATGAAATATTATTGGAAATTCTTACCGCCACGCCGCCCTCAAGTCGTTAAAAAATGTTTTAAGTCCGTCAAATCGGATGCACCACCGCGTTTGACGCGTAATGACAGCATATATCACATCATTCGGCTGCGTTCAAACGATAACACACGACCTCAACCCGAACTCAACTCAAACTCACCTCAACCACAGCCCACCTTGAAATACATCGCTTTCAGTTTTGTGTCTTATGACACATTAATAAGCTCTTGTGTAATGTCCAGGTGAGTTTGAGGTGAGTTCGATTTGACTTTGAGTTGAGTTTGAGTTGAGTTCGGGTTGTGTTTGGGTTGTGTTCGGGTTGAGTTTGAGTTGAGTCCGGGTTGAGCGCGAGGTGTGTGCAGTTGCATCGACAAAATATAACGGAGCTTATTAATGTGTTATAAAACTCAAAATTGTAAGCGCTGTATTTCAAGGAGTGGGCTCCGGTTGAGTTGAGTTCGAGTTGAATTTGAGTTGAGGTCGGGTTGAGGGCGAGTTGTGCGTTATCGTTTGAACAAAGCCGAACGAATACCGCGCGGCTGCTGCGCATTAGAATCGCGCGTTCGGTGTGACATATACCATAGAATTTCATAAATATTACCAATAATACATTTCATAAATTATCAACGTGTCGTTTGTCGTCACGCTATGCAGCGCAACGCACAGTGCTGCATTCGGTTTGACCCAGTCTTAATAATTTGAAAGAGTATAAATTATTCGACAGGAAAATGCTAATTTTTTCCGAAGTTTTAACCGCCTCTGTGGTTTAGTGGTTTTCCCATCCGTGTAAGACCCAGGGGTCCCGGGTTCGGTTCCCAGGAGGGGGGGTACATTTGTACTCGGTTTGGTTGGTGATATAGAGCTTATTTCAAATCTGCCTGGCTAGCTACCACCATCTTACCTAAGTCTGATTTCGGGTGTAGTGCGCTTCCACCTTCGGCCTCATCGTCACTTAACTTCAGTTGAGGTGAAGGCCAAGCGATGAACCCTGTTTTTTTATGCACAACGGGATAGTCCCGTTGTGCATAAAAAAACAGGGTTCATCCAAATTAAATAGGGTTGGCAACGCAAAGCTAATTGTAGATGTCGCTGCGTACGCTTGTTCCTAAGACACTAGACGTTCAGAACAAAATGTATGGGAAAATAGGTATTTATTTTGTGGTATTTTTTTACCGAAAAAGACCCATTGACCCAAAATGGATGAAAAAGACTGCAAATGCCGGAATTGAAAGCCAAATTAAGACGTTTTCATCCTTACAGAATTTATCAATTTTTTCTATATTCAGATTTTTCGGAAATTTGTAAGTACCAACATTTTTAAAGCATATTACACAGAATTTAATCATTTTAAAGCTAAAAAAACGATATTTTTAAGTAAAAGTCCTTTGTTTTCATAGCTCTCGTGGAACAAGCGTACGCAGCGCCATTTTGACAGTTGAATCCCCATTAGGTTAGAAGCTCCACGCAAACGCACCAAACGCTGTGCGGCTCAGCGCGGTGCGGCGGCGGCGCGGTGCGGCAAAACCATTGCTGCTGTTGAACGAAGTCTAATTGATTGAAGTTGATCCACTAAATAAAAAATGTAAGCATTTTGAACTAAGTACCTATTTAAAATATTACCGTGCATCAAAAATATTTAACTTCAAGCGGTACGGAATGTTAATTAACTAAAAAAACCGGCCAAGTTCGAGTCGGACTCCGCACGAAGGGTTCCGTACCAAAAAACGGCAAATAAAAACACGTTTGTTGTATGGGAGCCCCCCTTAAATATATATTTTATTCTGTTTTAGTATTTGCTGTTATAGTGGCAATAAAAATACATCATCTGTGAAAATTTCAACTATCTACCTGTTGTCGTTATTAATATCGAGAAAAAAAACGGCAAAAAAACACGTTTGTTGTATGGGAGCCCCCCTTAAATATTTATTTTATTCTGTTTTTAGTTGTTTGTTGTTATAGCGGTAACATAAATACATCAAGGTCCCGGGTTCGATTCCCAGGGGGGGTACAATTTGTACTTGATTTGGTTGGTGGTAGGGCTTGTTTCAAGTCTGCCTGGCTAGCTACCACCATCTTACCTAAGTCTGACGCCATAATAACAATTTAAAAATTGTTGTGTTCCGGCAGTTAGAGGTAAGATAGCCAGTATTCCGGGTGTAGTGCGCTTCCACCTTCGGCCTTATCGTCATTTAACATCAGGTGAGATGAAGGCCAAGTACTATCCCGTTGTGTATAAAGAAAATTTCAACTGTCTAGCTATCACGGTTCATGAGATACAGCCTGGTGACAGACAGACAGACAGACGGACAGCGGAGTCTTGGTAATAGGGTCCCGTTTTTACCCTTTGGGTACGGAACCCTAAAAACATTGGCCGGTTAAATTTCGACAACCTGAATTATGGTTATGGAAAGAGAAAATGCAGAAATGATTTTAGAATAAACAAATTCATTAAGTATATCTTTTCAGATCCAACTCTAAAATTTAATTAGGTATAACATCAGAATAGTACTTCAGTATATACTTACTGAAGTACTATTCTTGTACACTTCTTCTTTATGTTTATGCCTATAGGCATAAACATAAAGATTTCAGTATTAACGTATATAATGAATTCAAGATTCCATAACAAAAAATACTTCTGTTAATACCCTAACGAGCTACATACTCTTGCAAAAAAAAATCAGGAAATATGAAGAAATGGGTAAAAGGCGGAAACATAAAAATATATTTGGTTATGCCGAAATATCATTGCGTGTGCCTATTCTCAAAGGGATACAACGCGAAGAAAATAAATATACAAATATGGGCTGAGTGAGAGCTTGATAACTGGAACATAAAGATGCTTGTTTATTTAGTAAACACAAAAAGATCATAGGCGGCTCTTGGTGAAGTGACAGCTAATGATTTGACTCCCCTCACCCTGCCACCCTCTACATTACATCGCGAGTCATTTATTAGCGACATCTATTAAAAAATTTGAAAAACTAAGATGTAATTTATTACCGACATCTATTAAAATTTTTGAAAACTAATGCGTAACCTACACAAAGCTTGGCCAAAATTCACGGACCATAGAAAGTTGGAGACACGGCAGCATGGCATTGTTAAAATATTAAATTTTAATTTTATGTAGGTAAATTGAAGGTAAATTGTTTTATAAAAAAACAAGAAATCAGCAATGTTCAATCAATCAGCCGCAATTAATATTAAAATTAAATTATGTATGAAGTCAAGTCTGTTTCATGTTTTAGTTATTTTACTGTTTTGAAGTGAAAACTTCTTTAGCGGTGTTGTACGCTTTTTGTAATGGGGAAAAAATGCTAAACTCGCGACTCGCGTCAGTAAGAATCACGTGGCTGATAGAAAATGCGTGAGACGGATGTGACGGATGGAGAGTAGACAGCTGGCGGCGGAAGTATCCCCTACTTTCAAGTGTAATCTCTTTCTACGGGGCGCGTTGAAAATGGCGGCGCATCATTTTAAGACGTAAACACTTGTGTCACCAGCAACGCACTAATTTTGAAAATGGAACTAATAGCAGCGATCTCTTCGATGATGAAAAGTCTATACTTATTTATACTCTGTGACTATAAGTTTAAATCGTAGAATGCGTGCATGTAGAAATTAAAAAGGCCACTGGCGCAAAATCTTTAGAATTTTTCTCTAATTACAAACTGATTGAATTGTGTGACTGTATAGTAACAGGAAAGAAATAATTTTAATCCTTTGCCGCTAATTTCAAAATATCAAAAATGCACAACGTTAATATTCAAGTTTCCACTTCTGCCGGCACTCCCGGAGTGCCAACCGATTTTTTCACATTTTGCATAGTACTTATACTCGTAACTAGGTACGTCTTATGGTCATGCTCACTTTAAACATTTCTGCGGTGGTGTCGTGTGAGGCGGGTCGTTACGTTCCCTCAAATATGGTTGAGCGAAACGATGGCTGGTTCATGCGTCATGCTCGTGAACGGATGCTGCCAGTGGGAATGGGTCTGCTTCTGAGTACCGATCTTAACGCATATTGAATTGTAAGAATTGTGTTTTTTTCATTATTATTTTTTATATCTTGTATCAAGTGTTTTTTGGTAAATATTGCCTACTTAGGAGTAGCAGACAAAGTGATTTCCCAACTAGTTGAAAGTTATTTACTCTCACAATTACCTATCCATTATATAGTAGGTAATTAACTTCAACCTACCTATTGCGTGTAAACTTTTGTTAATTATTGTGTAAATGACCTCACTTTAAATGTGGAGGTCATTTTTAAATGTTGACGACTGTATGAAATATTCAGGGAGAAAAAAGCAGCCCTTGACGAGTTTCTTGCCGGTTCTTCTCGTTACAAGGTCTCCCGCTTAGGGTTTGCGAACCGATGGGGTAGCTTCTATGATATTCACAAGTGCTTGTAACAGCCTAGACTGAATAAATGATTTTTTGAATTTTGAATTTTTTGAATTTATTTCAAAGGTTTTTTTATAGTGATCGCGTCGCGCGCAGACTATTGTATGGCATCATTGAAATGATGGTGTTAGTTCCTTTTCCAAATAATTTTAAAAAATCGTTTTTTTCGGAAAGGAAGTATTTTGATTATCTACTTACTACATTTTTCGTGTTTTTTCAATTTAATTCAAATGCATTTACTAATTTTGTTGACAACTACATTTTGTTTATTGATGGTGTAATATATTGGTATTTGTTGGTAAAATAGGTATACGCAATAATAGACATTATCACCAGAGGAGATTAATATTTCTGGTAAGTATAGTAGGTACTTTATAATCTAACCACTACGAAAAAAATATCATAGAATCTAAAACCTATATCGATTGACGAAGTTTGAGGCCTGAAATCACGACCGTTTAAAAGATTTCAATAATATAAAATATTTTTTATAAATTATGAAGTTGGATAAACAACAGTAATATGAAAAAGCTTTTGACGTAAGTAGGTACTAAACAAAACAGGCTAACTTTTTTAAGTTGGTGTGCGTTCACTGCGTCTAAATAGTAATAAAAATTAGAGAGTGCCCTGTAAAGCAGTGTATATCTTTCATACGGTTGACTTTGAGAAAAATAGTCTTAGAAACCTCAATGTCATTTTTAAAGACCTATCTATAGACAATAGACACCCCGCACGCATAGACGAAAAATTTTTTTTCAGTTTCAGTTCCATGTATGGGGATAATAATCTTAATAAAATAAAGGGATTTATATATTTAAGATAATAATCTTAAAAATATAAATCCCTTATCTTTCATTTTTGTGTAATCATCGTAATGCGGTTCACAGAATACATGTACCTACCAAGTTTTAACTGTGTAATTCTAATAGTTTTGGAATAAAATGGCTGTGACATACGAACGGACAGACAGACAGACAGACATGACGAATCTATAAGGGTTCCGTTTTTTGCTTTTAGGCTACGGAACCCTAAAAACGTGCTAATAATCCAGAGCCTGTAGCCAAATGTCACATTAAAATTTTCGCTATCACTTCACTACGAAAAATGTATGAATTAAGACTATAATCCTTACATTTTTCGTTTGATTCTTAAATTAGATTACTTACTTACATTAACATATGATTTTAAAATTAGATTGTTAACGAAACCTTAAGAGCAGGTTCACATGACAAGCGCTTAACGCGAGTTTTGATAAAGTGCACGTTGAACGCTGCGCTAGCGCTCGACTGTTGTCAGCGCGCGTCAATGCGCGCTTATATTATCGAATCCAAATTCGAATCCATCAAATTATACCAAATTATTGAATCTGAAAAAAATTACCGCGCGTTGAGCGCTTGTCATCTGAACGTACCCTATGTCATTTCCATACAGTTTCAAAAGCGAAGCGATAACGATTTGCAAATATTACTTTGACTAGGGGGTCTGATGAGAAACCCTATCGATTGGTATCGTAAAAATATATTTGGTGGGTTCGATTCCTGGATGAGGCAAAGTATTGGGACAGCCTATAGATCGCGTGATGCGTTTTATCGACACTTGACTGTCAAAACCCTTGTCCTTAAAAGTAATAAATGTATATTATTATGGCGTTTCAGTGGTCACTGGTCAATGGTCATGCTAGGGGGGACAGGATGGTATAAATATTCTTACCTATACCCTACCTGCATGCATCCAAATCTGTTCAGTTCAGGCATTTAAAAAGTTATAGTGAAATAAATTAACTCACAGTCGTGTGATTTATTACCTACAAATGTTTGATTTAAAGACTCATATATAGTATTCAATAGGTAGGTATTTTATACTAACCGTCCTTACGCGTAATTTTTATATCTATGGCAAAATAATGCATCAGAGGGCCTATTACAAAACAAAAAAGAAACCGATAGTCGGACGCAATTCGTCGTTCAATTTACTTGATATTGAACCTTATTGGTGAGGAAATAGTGCCACGGTGTTGGACGAATATCGTACGCTTATCGCGATGCTTTTTTGTAATAGTCCTTCAGTTCGAAATGAATTTTCAAAACATAATTGTAACATTCTGACAGTGCTAAAGCAAGGCTAAAACAAAAGAGCGAGACATAGAGAACTATGTAGCTGTCAGTGGGAGCATGAGCGATACGTGTTCCCCGTCCGAGCGCCGGTGGCGGTCTGCCGCCCGCTCCCCTCGAGGGCACCCTCTATCAAAAATGTATCTGAATTTTTGAAAAATTGTCGCGAAAATCCCATAAATGGTCTTTTCGAAAATGTCTTTCGTGGAATTTGTAGCATTTTTTCTCCTCTATCGATTGGTGGTAACGAGATTTCCATAAGACTCGTAGTTACGGAGGAGATGCACAGAAACAAAAGTGTTAGTCGATTTTATTTATGATATTTTTGGCATTATGTAAAATATTTTTAACAAATGTTAATCGTGGAATCGATAGGCAAAATGTTGAAGATTCTTATGGTATATTTACTTTGTTTTAACATTCATTAAATAAAGAGGAGATAGAGAATGAAAACCTACTAAAAACCACGTTTTGCTAGTACAACGGCCTTACACTGTCAGAGATTGACTGTGTAACGTGTTCGCGATCTGTCAATCTTTGTCAATTTTAATTACGCTCAAGCTCAACGGATTGTGATCGGATCGTGCTTGATTGTCAATCTATGTCAGTCAGGCTTAGGGTTGCCACCTTTTTCGAGGCAAAATAGTTTTTTTTTTTTCAAAACATTGCAAAAAATATAAAAAAGTGTATTCCACACTTATTTTTAACTTCCACGTGACATCAAAAAATTCCTTAAAGACTCTTTGAGCAGAATGAACATATCCTTATACAGGGTCACTGGAAATATGACGTATTCCTGCTAAGGGGTTATAGATGAGGTCAAAACAAATATTTTTTGTCATATAACTTTTTCTCAAAAAATTTATAGTTTTTGAGTTAATTGAAATTAAGTACTTTTTTACCAAAAGTACGTTTTCAGACACAAAAATTTAAAATAAAAGATAACTACTCATTCGATTCCGGTTTTTTCATTATTTTGGGATAGAAAACAATCGAAGTGTTGATAACGAATAAAAAAAATTACAAAAAGTACAGGTGTTTATAAAAAAATCAATCCTTAAATGCATTAATTTTTTTATTTTTTTCAGATTTTTTAGAAATAGCATCAAATATCTTTAAAAAAATTCTAGTAACTAAGCGTGCATATTATTTTAAAAACATCACCATCTATTCAGCTTTCAGTTGAGCTATAAAATTTAATAATAACTTAAATAAAAAATGAGAAATTAAGACTTAACTAAATAGCAGTCCCATTTTATGTAGCAAAAATTTCCTACTTCAAGCGCTTCGAAGGTGGCCGTTTTATCCTACTTATATCATAAATGTGAAAGTTTGCTTGTTTGGATGATTATTAATCAATCACGCAAAACGACTGAACGGATTTGGATGAAATTTGGCACACAGACAGTTTATAAACAGGATTTAAACATAGGAGGATATTATTATCTTGGTTTTAGGTTCCTTAGGGATTTTCTCGAATGTAATTGCGGACAAAGTCGCGGGCGGAAGCTAGTTTGCCATAAATGATCGTGCTTACTAAAAATACTTTCGTCCGAGTGAGTTTGAAACAGAATTATTTTCCGCCGATGAGTCAAAATTTAATACAGACAGCATCAAAAATAACCATGCATATCAGCCATTTTTAATGACCCGCTGCTGGGGAACAGGCCTTCCTTTCCTTTTAGGATAAAGCGGACGGACCATAACCCACCACGTGGGCCCAATGTGGATTGGTCGGTGTTAACTCAATGTACCTTACATTGAGTCTTTGGTTCTGGCTGGGGCTGCATTTACAGTCGTTAACACTGACCGATCCACATTGGGTCCACGTGATGGGTCCGTCCGCTTTATCCATCCACAAGCCAAAAGGTAGGCCAGTTCCCCAGCAGCGGGCATTAAAAATAGCTGATATGCATGGTTATTTGTGACACAGTTTGTACAAAATTTTGACTCATCGGCGGAAAATAATCCTGTCTCAAACTCACTCGGACGAAAGTATTTTTAGTAAGTACGACCATTTATGGCAAACTAGTTTCCGCCCGCGACTGCATTCACATTTACATTCGAGAAAATCCCTAGGGAACCCTTAACCAAGATAATAGTATCCTCATATGTTTTAATCCGGCTTATAAACTATCTGTGTGCCAAATTTCATCCAAATCCGTTCAGCCGTTTTGCGTGATTGATTAACAATCATCCAAACAAGCAAACTTTCACATTTATGGAATAAGTAGGATAATACAGCCACCTCCGAAGCGCTTGAAGTAGGAAATTTTTGCTACATGAAATAGGACTGCTATTTAGTTAAGTCTTAATTTCTCATTTTGTATTTAGGTTATTATTAAGTTTTATACTTCAACTGAAAGCTGAATAGATGGTGATGTTTTTAAAATATTATGCACGCTTAGTTACTAGAATTTTTTTATAGATATTTGATGCTATTTCTAAAAAATCTGAAAAAAAAAAAATTAAAAATAAATGCATTTAAGGATTTATTTTTTTATAAACACCTGTATTTTATGATTTTTTTTATTCATTATCAACACTCAGATGGTTTTCTATCCCAAAATAGTAAAAAATCCGGAATCGAATAAGTAGTTATCTTTTATTTTAATTTTTTGTGTCTGAAAACGTACTTTTGTTAAAAATGTACTTAATTTCAATTAACTCAAAAACTATTAATTTTTTGAGAAAAAGTTATATGACAAAAAATATTTGTTTTGACCTCATCTATAACCCCTTAGCAGGAATACGTCATATTTCCAGTGACCCTGTATATCCTCATAATGGGTCACCTCTATCTGGCAGAAACTTGATGCTCCGAAATTTATTTGGCAGAACACACTTGGCAGAATCTTCTTTAAACGAATATTTTTAAGACATAAAAATTGTTTAATATAATTATTGTTTGGGAGAATGTTTGCATGTCCGAATTTACAATGGCATACTATTCAGATGGCAGAATTTCATTAGGCATAAATACCTTTGGCAAAATTTTTATTTGCAGAACTTCGTTTGTCCATCAGCCATTTTAATGTCCCCACTGCTGGGGCACAGGCCTTCCTTATGGGTGGATAAGGAGGACGGGCCATAACCCACCACGCGGGCCCAATGCGGATTGGTGGGTGTTAACGACTGCAAATGCAGCCGGGACCAACGGCTTAACGTGCCTTCCGAAGCACGGAGGAGCTCGAGATAATAAATTTTTGGTCACCCATCCCATGACCGACCCTTGCGAACGTTGCTTAACCTCCGCAATCGCTGGGCCAGGCGCTAAAGCACTGCGCCACCGAGCTCTTCATTTCGAGAATTTCGTTTGGCATAACGTTTATTAAGTCGACAATTATTTGGTATAATTTTCACATGGTATACTACGAATATGGCAGAATTTCATCCTTACTAATATTATAAATGCGAAAGTCCGTTTGTTTGTTTATTTGTTTGTTTGTTTGTTACGCCTTCACGTCTTAACTGCTGAACCGATCATCATGAAATTTTACATACACGTTGCTAGGGGTACAGAGAAGGACATAGGGTACCTTTCATCCCGAAAAAGAGGATTGTTCCCGAGGGATAGCAAAAAAATTTTCCACGCAGACGAAGTCGCGGGCGGCCGCTAGTTAAGAATAATGTCATTAGGCATATTGCAATTTCAAAAAAATTGCATTTTAAGCTTAAATTAAATTAAATATTTGTCTTAAAAAGTAAATATGTTGAATTTTTGTAAATGTAGTGCTACAAAAGTCAACAACAGAACGAATCGCTGCAAAACCGACATGCATGTTGCTTGCTTGCATGCTTGAATGCTTGTTTGCATGCATGCTGCTTGTATGCTTGCCGGGGGGTGCAGGGGGGCTGCCCCCTTGCTCGGGGGGGTCGGGGGGCCTGAGGCCCCCCGTTATAAAGAAAAACTTTTAATGCACCTACCAGTAGGTTAGGTTAGGTTAGTGTTTTGACCACTCGCAGAAGAGCGAGCGAAGCGAGCGGAGCTCCACAATGCCTGCATGAATGCTGCATGC
Organism: Agriphila geniculea; assembly: GCA_943789525.1. Classification (NCBI taxonomy): domain Eukaryota; kingdom Metazoa; phylum Arthropoda; class Insecta; order Lepidoptera; family Crambidae; genus Agriphila; species Agriphila geniculea. Next base: position 10,901,400 of record OX038890.1, on the reverse strand, counting down.
TTGCTTGCATGCTGCATGCTTGCTTGCATGCTGCATGCTTACTTGCTTGCATGCATGTTTATTTGCCTATGTAAGGATGCATGTAGCATGAAACATGCGTGTAAGAAATACAAAATAATTCTAGATATGAATTTTCTATTAAATGTATGCCAAAAGATGATTCTGGCATATAAAATTATGCGTTTTAAGTGTATGATAAATGAGAGTATGCCAAAAGATTTTCTGCGACATGAAGTTTATGCCATTAGTTATTATGCATAATAAAATTATGACATAAAATGTTCTGTCATAAAGGGTAGACCCCCTCATAATATGTGACTATTAAAATGAGTATAAAATCAATATCTAGAATTATTTTGTATTTCTTACACGCATGTTTCATGCTGCATGCATCCTTACATGCAGGCAAATAAACATGCATGCAAGCAAGCATGCAACATGCAAGCAAGCACGCAGTATGCAATCAAGCATGCTGCATGCTTGCTTGCATGCTGCATGCTTGCTTGCATGCTGCATGCTTACTTGCTTGCATGCATATTTATTTGCCTGCATGTAAGGATGCTTGCTTGCTTGCTTGCATGCTGCATGCTTGCTTGCTTGCATGCTGCATGCTTGCTTGCATGCTGCATGCTTGCTTGCATGCTGCATGCTTGATTGCATACTGCATGCTTGCTTGCATGCTGCATGCTTACTTGCTTGCATGCATATTTATTTGCCTGCATGTAAGGATGCATGCAGCATGAAACATGCGTGTAAGAAATACAAAATAATTCTAGATATGAATTTTCTATTAAATGTATGCCAAATGATGATTCTGACTATAAACTGTCTGCGATATGATAGTTCTGCCTTTTAATGACTATAGATTATGAAATGTATGCCAAAAGATGATTCTGACTATAAACTGTCTGCGATATGATGGTTTTACTATTTAATTATTATGGATATGAAATGTATGCCAAAAGATGATTCTGGCATACAAAATTATGCGTTTTAAGTGTATGATAAATAAGAGTATGCCAAAAGATTTTCTGCGACATGAAGTTTATGCCATTAGTTGTTATGCATATTAAAATTATGACATAAAATGTTCTGTCATAAAGGGTAGACCCCCTCATAATATGTTACTATTAAAATTAATATAAAATAAAAAATAGAATAAAAAGTGATAATAATTATTGCTGCGCAAGCTTTTTTCTTATTTAAATCCACTTTTTGGTTTTGAGTGAACGCGACACGTATTCATCTGACGGTTCCGAGCAGTGGACTGACAACCGCAACCAACCGGACCAAGATCCATCAATCTACCACTACAAATGACAATCTACCATAATCTATTGCGATCCGAAATCACACGCACACTCATTTGACGTAAAAAAAGTTGGCAACCCTCCCCGAACGAACGTAGGTGATTGTGGCATTTACACGGGTCGACTTGCTAGTCTTTATTAGTCAATTATTGCTTTTTATCGACAATCGCTTGTAAAATCTAATTGCAAACCTTATTTCAATGAGGTGGCGAGTCGATTTTACAAGCGATTGTCAATAAAAAACGCTAGTTGACTAAAATCGACCAGCAAATCGCCGGCCAAGTCACCCCATATACAAATTACAACATTCGATTGACTCTGGAAATTATGAATTAATGAGTCGTATATTGCCTATTAGATAATCGTATTTGATTCGTCCTAACTAAACAATCAATTTCCCATAGAAGTCAAGTTAAATGAAGTAGTGAATAGCAGAGATGAAGAGAAATCGTTATTGAAGTGTAAGTCCTTATGACAAGTCATGTGAAACTATGTGATTGAATTTCATGGAATAAGTAATTTGTTTATTATTAGATGGCTTAGAGAACAAGGCTAACCAATATAAAGTTCTTTATTAATGTGACAAAATTAAACTTTAAGGCATTAAGTATAAAGATAGGAAGCTAATAATTAATTGATCATAAAATAATCGGATAACTTAAAATTAAACGTAATTTCCCCTTTGTGTGATTCGAAATTGCGTAATGAAAAATTCCATTTAGTTCGCGAACCGATAAAAGGTTCTTTTAGCAAAAATGACGTCCACTGTTTGCTCGGACGGACGGTGTAATGAAGTGTTTAATATTAATTCCTCGTATCTCATCATTCTCTGAAAACAGCGATTCGATCGCATTCATAATTTGATTGTGAATAATGGAACGCAAATTTAAAATTTTGTTACATAAAAAATAAGCTTTATAGATGCGCCTGTTATAATCACACTGTTTATTAGGTTCTTAAAAAACTAGCGGCTGCCCGCGACTTCGTCTGCGTGGAAAGATTTTTTGCTATCCCTCGGGAACAATATATTATTTCGGGATGAAAGGTATCATATGTACTTCTCTGTCCCCTAAGAACGTGTATGCAAAATTTCATGATGATCGGTTCAGTAGTTAAGACGTGAAGGCGTAACAAACAAACAAACGGACTTTCGCATTTATAATATTAGTAAGGATAAGTATCAACTAATATGAAAACAAAGTTACATTGTCATAAGCACGAACAAAATAATTTATCCCTTTCCCATTACTGCATTATTTGTATTTGTAATCCTTAGGTATATTCAATTATAATTTTAAGCTAAATAAGTTTGTTTGTTTGTTACGCTTCAACCGATCATCATGAAATTTTGCATTCATGTTGTCAGAGGTACAGAAAAGGACATAGGGCACTTTTCATCCATACAAATAGTACTGTTCCCTAGGGATAGATAATCTGGCTGTCCACCCAGACAAAGGCGCGGGCGGCTGCTAGTAATAAATAAAGTTGTTCTGTGGTATTTACACGGGTCGACTTGGCTGGCAATTTTAGTCAAGTAACGCATTTTATCGACAATCGCTTCTAAAATCTAATCACAAAACCTAATTTCAATGAGGTGGTGTTTCGATTTTACAAGTGATTGTGGATGAAAAGCGCTAATTGACTAAAATCGCATGTCAAATCGACCCATGTAAATACCATCGCAACTACTAATTATTTTTAATAGCAAACTACATTTAAATTAACTAAACTTTATTAACATTACAATAACTTCAGTGAAATATCGCGACTATTTACAGTGCTCAATATTATACTACAATAACAACATCAAAATGATGTTCTTACTGAAATGGCTAAAAGTATTCCCTAAATAAAATTTTCCTTTCCAAGCTGAAGTGAATAAGAACAGCAAACAATTATACTGTGGAGTTTCGCTTGTGGTGATACTTCACTTCCACTTTACAAGAGTGCGGAAAGCATACTTATTCAACGATTTAAAAAAACCGGTCAAGAGCGAGTTGGACTCGCGCACCGAGGGTTCCGTACAATCATAAATATTTATTTGGATATGTTACTTATTACTTTAGTACAGTTTTTAAAAAAGTAGGATAAACGGTGGACAGATGGAAGGGCGAACAGGCGGACAGTTAATTTACAAATTTTAACCACAGCTGCTTACGGTGACTGAAAAACGTTTCAGCCACTCCACATTGCAAACTGTTTATATTACTAAGTAGGATCTTATTCTTCGTTTATCCGTACGGCAAATAGTAGAACCAGCCACCAATTATTACTGTGGTATTAAGTCAGCGCCCTCTGTTGACCGATAGTGGAAGTAATTTTATCAGCGCCATCTGTTGACTGGTAGTGGAACTAATGATTTTATGTTTGTTTTTTGAATTTCTAAAAAAGTGTGTTATATTGAGACATCGTTTTATTTTTCATCTTACCTTTAGATAAGGGGGGGGGGGCACGGTATTTTTTCTAGTTTTTTTACATTCTCTTTGGCCTTTAGACGTTTTTTTCCCTTTGTAAGTCAGTCCCAAAGAGAATGTTTGGGCTCGTTTGAATTGCTTGACGAGTACTCTGTTGAGATATAGTGTCCAGGGTCTGATGATGGCGCCAGAAGAGGGCCATAGGAACTCTGTAATAAAACCATGCAATCCCATCGAGTTTGGGATCGTCTGATTTGTCTTGACGAGTACTCAAAAAAAACACGACTAAAAACATTCTGCACGATTGGGATCAAGCTGACGAGCCAGCCAGACGAAAACAGACGTTCCGAATATACGCACTAGCGCGCCAAACGGCCTAAATGAATACCGAGTCGGTTCGGCCGGGTCGCGAACGGTTCGGTATTTTGGAACCGAACGGTTTGCGACCCGGCGGTTCGGTATAAGTAAGGTTCGCTGCATCACTAATTAGTTGTAGTATAAGCCACACTGAAAGTTTTGCACAACTCATAAATAAAACAATATAATATATGAAAACTTATATATTTATTGCGTGTCACAGTATTCTCCATTACATTTCAAACGTTTTTAATTCGTTCAAACTATTACTTATAACATAAGCAACATTTGTCTGAGGGCATGTTTTTCAAACGCTATCACGGCTTCCTCTGACCCCTTAAATGTGAAGTTTCTCATCGTATCTTAAAGTTCTAGACTAATAAAGAAATTGCAAGATGTAAAGTCTAAAATTAATGTAGAATGGATCATGAACTCCAACTTTTCAGAGCCGAAAATGACTTTGTCCTCATCGCGGTATGCACTAAAAAATTGTCAACGGTCGTTTTTCCTTACCTTTTTTAACGACAGTTGGAAACCAAATAGTAGTGATCTACTCATCATTAACTGTGTTTTGTTCTTCAAGTAGGTTATTTCAGATAGGACCCGTCTGGGAGAAAAATAATGCAGTTAAATCCTTGCCCAGGTTGTCGACTTCGAACATCAATATACAAGACTGTTGCTATCTTTCTGATTCCGGAATAATATGTCTATATTTGACTGGTAGTGGAACTAATGATTTTATGTTTGTTTTTTGAATTTCTAAAAAAGTGTGTTATATTGAGACATCGTTTTATTTTTCATCTTACCTTTAGATAAGGGGGGGGGGGGCACGGTATTTTTTCTAGTTTTTTTACATTCTCTTTGGCCTTTAGACGTTTTTTTCCCTTTGTAAGTCAGTCCCAAAGAGAATGTTTGGGCTCGTTTGAATTGCTTGACGAGTACTCTGTTGAGATATAGTGTCCAGGGTCTGATGATGGCGCCGGAAGAGGGCCATAGGAACTCTGTAATAAAACCATGCAATCCCATCGAGTTTGGGATCGTCTGATTTGTCTTGACGAGTACTCCGATAGGGGATGATGTATTTTTAATTAAGTTTTAGCTCGTTGACTAAAAAGCAGAAAATAATAATTTACTGAAAAAAAAACACGACTAAAAACATTCTGCACGATTGGGATCAAGCTGACGAGCCAGCCAGACGAAAACAGACGTTCCGAATATACGCACTAGCGCGCCAAACGGCCTAAATGAATACCGAGTCGGTTCGGCCGGGTCGCGAACGGTTCGGTATTTTGGAACCGAACGGTTCGCGACCCGGCGGTTCGGTATAAGTAAGGTTCGCTGCATCACTAATTAGTTGTAGTATAAGCCACACTGAAAGTTTTGCACAACTCATAAATAAAACAATATAATATATGAAAACTTATATATTTATTGCGTGTCACAGTATTCTCCATTACATTTCAAACGTTTTTAATTCGTTCAAACTATTACTTATAACATAAGCAACATTTGTCTGAGGGCATGTTTTTCAAACGCTATCACGGCTTCCTCTGACCCCTTAAATGTGAAGTTTCTCATCGTATCTTAAAGTTCTAGACTAATAAAGAAATTGCAAGATGTAAAGTCTAAAATTAATGTAGAATGGATCATGAACTCCAACTTTTCAGAGCCGAAAATGACTTTGTCCTCATCGCGGTATGCACTAAAAAATTGTCAACGGTCGTTTTTCCTTACCTTTTTTAACGACAGTTGGAAACCAAATAGTAGTGATCTACTCATCATTAACTGTGTTTTGTTCTTCAAGTAGGTTATTTCAGATAGGACCCGTCTGGGAGAAAAATAATGCAGTCAAATCCTTGCCCAGGTTGTCGACTTCGAACATCAATATACAAGACTGTTGCTATCTTTCTGATTCCGGAATAATATGTCTATATTTGATCTTCTTTCACAATATCATACACAGCATTAGAACTACCGTGACGCACTTTTACTACATATTTTTTACACCAATCAATTCCAGCCCGTTTTTTCCATGGTGAGTACATGAAGAATCCAGCGGCAACAAAGTTTCCTAAATTTTGAATGCTGATGAATATATTTTTGAATTTTATATCATACCAATCCCCAAGTATCTTCAAATTGTCCAGTAGGTAATATGCCAATAGTCTTCTTTTGCCCAGTGATCTTCACCAATTTCATCATAAGAGAGACAAGAAATCGATTACATTCTGCATACTAATATTTAACGATACTTAAATAATGGGCTTTTTATTCTTAATCTATTTAGAAGTAAAGTAGTAAAAACTGGCAAAGAAAGCGAAGTTTCAAAATCATAAAAAAAATACCACCTTAGAATCTTTTCGCGTAAATTTCATTTTGGCTACGGGCGACGTACGTCGCATTGTGATAAAAAACAAATGACTTGCAACTTCCGGTCATTTTAAGGGTTCCGTACCCAAAGGGTAAAAACGGGACCCTATTACTAAGACTCCGCTGTCCGTCTGTCTGTTTGTCTGTTTGTCTGTTTGTCTGTCTGTCACCAGGCTGTATCTCATGAACCGCGATAGCTAGAAAGTTAAAATTATCACAGATGATATATTTCTGTTGCCGCTATAACAACAAATACTAAAAACAGAATAAAATTAATATTTAAGGGGGCTCTCATACAACAAACGTGATATTTTTTGCCGTTTTTTGCTCGATATTAATAACGACAACAGGTAGACAGTTGAAATTTTTACAGATGATGTATTTTTGTTGCCGCTACAACAACAAATACTAAAAACAGAATAAAATTCATATTTAAGGGGGGCTCCCATACAACAAACGTATTTTTTTTTTTGCCGTTTTTTGGTACGGAACCCGTCGTGCGCGAGTCCGATTCGCACTTGGCCGGTTTTGGTTTTAATTTCATGAATGAGTTTTTAGGTTTAAAAAACATTCTATATTCAAATGTTTGTGTGTTGCCAGAAGTGCAAAACTTTCAGTGTGTCCTAGTTATAACCATGGTACAACGTGTAACAAAATTCTCCAAAAGCCGAATATGATAGATGGATGGGGACCATCAAAATGAACAACTTTTACTATGGGACCAACTCTGAAATCGCGAGAAAAATCAGCTGTTTCATACAAAAATTATTATTGAAAATATCAAAATGTATGAAACAGCAGATTTTTTTCTCGATTTCAGAGTTAGTTATGGGACTAACTCTGAAATCGATTTTACTATTATGGAGTAAAAGTTGTTCATTTTGATGGTTCTTATACCATAATTAGCTTTAGAGGATTTTTGTAACTCGTTGTATATTAAGGCGGGTCCAGATATGTATCATTTGCCCGATCCGATCACCGTATCCGTATCGCTGACGCATATCATAATCACATATGTGGACGGGTATCATGAATATCATCATGCGTATCATGATACGCGATCTCAATACGTCGTTATGATACAGTCCGTCCCATGTCGTGTCGGTTTTTGTCCGATCATCAAAGGTGATACTGTACTGATACGATCATGGCTATTGTGAAGATACAGATACGGAGCAAATCGAGGCGTCCACAACTTGATATGGGGCTTGATACGTGATACGCTGATACAGATCGGTGATCGGATCGGGCAAATGATACATATCTTGGGCCGCCATATCAGTTGTTTCATCTCACAAATGAGCGTAGGCTATGAATGTTGTTAGGCGTGCACATGCACATTATTTTAGTGTGCGTAATACAAATACAAAAGCGTGCAGACGCACACTAAAACAATGTGCATGTACACGCCTAACAACATTCATAGCCGACGCGCATTCGTGAGATGAATCAACTATAGTATATTGACTGTACATTGACATATAATAGTACCTTGTCTTTATATCGAGTTAAGGAGGCTGTTACACAAGGAAAGTCTCGCATGCGCGTGGCGATTTCTTCTAAACAAAGTAGAAAAAATCGCCACTCGTGTGCGAGACTCTCCTTGTGTAACAGCCTCCTAACTCTACACGTGTTTTGGATGCGCGTCCACTGCATCAGAATCGGACGGATTTGTTGCTTTGTATGAATTTCTATGGCACTGCGCACTGCATCGGCATTTCCGCGCCATAGACAAATCCATACAAAGTGACAAATGCCGACGCTCCTTCCGCGCCGTACGCTCCGCTTCTGATGCAGTGGACGCGCAACTTTACTCGGAGCATCATCAGAAGCTGTTAGACTCTACAAAGCCAAGCACCGAGTGAGCATTTTAAATATTTTCCCTATCTACAAAAGGCTAACCTCAATGAGGGCTGTTCAAAATGACAAAAATCTGTAGGCGCGACAGATGGCGTTTTATAAAAATGTGTGTGTCAATGGGATATTTTTTTTACTAAGCTTCGAAGAGTACCTAGGTAAGCAGGCAGATGTAACCTTAAGCGCTATCGCACACGGGCAACTTTTGTCTCCGCAACTTTTTTGTCTCTCACGTGATTTGTATGAAAAGTTGCAGACGACCGTGTCGCTTCGTGTGCGCGCTTCCATATAAACCCGTGGACTTGATGTGAGAGACAAAACAGTTGCTGGGAGACAAAGTTGCCTGTGTGCGATAGCGCTAAATGTTTCTCTTTGGGCAGATTTCAGCCAGCGAGCGCTTACTTGCCTCTATGGTACATGCTGTTTATTTTTAAAAGCCAATTTTGACACTTCTCTTTCCATCAACGCCATCTAGTGAGGCAAATAGTTACTATTTTTATTTTTTAAATGTCACTTTTGCAATCCCTCATTATATATTCCATTTCAAGGATCTAGTCAAAAAGAGGTATTTTTGTGGCCAAAATCATCTAAACAACTCTCAACCCATGCTTTAGTTAGGTTAGGTATACTCAATAATATTCAACCTATCTAAAGCATGGGTGGGCAAACTAAATTATGAATAAAACAGTGAGATTTAAAGATTTTTAGCATTTACAATGATCAATTCAGTCACACGCAGCGTTATACACGAATACACCAGGCGTACAGATTTCAATACTTTAAAATTGCGACACCACAGAGCAGGCAAAGAGTTCCCGAGTTTTGCATAAATATGAAATTTTCAACTGATATCAGATTCAATTTCTATTGGAATCTTTTGAATGTCGCTACACCGTGTGATTTTTCTTCAGCAATATTCTTTTATATGTTTGGCATACGCTTCGAGTATTACGACGGACGTTTTATTTTACATTTTCAGATTTTTGTTTTAAGGTAATAATGAGGTGGCATAAATGCATAGACTTTTATTAGGTCTTTACTATAGGTCTTCACCTATGAAATTGCCGATATTTTGTCACAGAGAAAATAATAGTTTCTATGATTTAAAACATTAAACAATATCCTGATATTATATCAAATGATGACCATGTTAGTCAACTATCAATAAAAATAAAGTCCTTTAAAAAAATATACTTAACAAAAAAATATCTTGAAAGTGCCTTTTTTGTGAGCAAAAAAAGGGTAACCGGAGGGGTTGTAACTTGGCCATAACTTATTTTTTTCGCTTATCGTAAATGGAATAAGTTAGCATAGTACTCAAAGATAAGTAAGAAAGTTTTGTTGCATGAGTGTTCACGTTGTTAAATAAACAACATTTTTGTTGTTCATTTGACAACCTAGTATGAAAAATGCAACTTCTTAAAAATTCTCCATACAAATCGGCAATTTCATAGGTAAAAGACATATTATATTTTGAAACTATTGCATAAACGACTTGACACACTCATTTTAAAGATTTAGTCGACCTCCGTGGTCGAGCGGTTTGTACACGGCGGCCATCGGTTTCAATGTTGTTATGATCCGTAGACCCCGAGTTCAACCCCCGCTGGGTCATATCTATATGTTATAGTCAAACCCCGAAGTCTAGGCGCTCCTAGGTTTGCCTAGTCAAACCTCAGGTTTGACAAGAAGGCTTAGTCAAAGTCCAAAACTAAAGCGTGTTTCGGGCTTTGACTAACGAATTTATGGTCAAACCTAAGAGAGACCAACTTGGATAGTTAAACCCCGAAACTCAATACGATCAAATCGTGGTTTCAACTAAATTAGGGACAGAATGTGTTACTTTGTATGTAAATGTGTAAAAATACATTCTTTAGAGTGAAAATGTAACTAAATCAACAATCTTCCTGTGAAACAAAGATTTCTGTTGTCTGTTAAAAAAATAACCATGAAATTTAAGACGATCGTTCCGCTGCGCTTTGCGATTGTCTTGAATTTCTAACCTATCACGTGACCTACAGGGGTAAGGCAGCTTTGACTAAGATTAACCTCAATATGTAAGAAAAACAGCATTCATTTCCGATGTTAGATTTAGTCAAAGCTGCCTTACTCCTGTAGGGTCACCTGATAGGTTGGAAATTTAAGACGATCCGAAGCGCAGCAGAGCGATCGTCTTAAATTTCATGGTTATTTTTTTTTTAACAGACAACAGAAATCCTTGTTTCGCAGGAAGATTATTAATTTAATTAAATTATCACTCTAAAGAATGTGTTTTTCATACTTTTAAAAGTCAAAGCTGCCTTACTCCTGTAGGTCACCTGATAGGTTAGAAATTTAAGACGATCCAAAACGCAGCGGAGCGATCGTCTTAAATTTCGTGGTTATTTTTTTTAACAGACAACAGAAATCCTTGTTTCACAGGAAGATTATTAATTTAATTTAGTTATCACTCTAAAGAATGTGTTTTTCAGACTTTTAAATACAAAGAAACATATTGAGGACCTAATTTAAGTCTGACTGGTCAAACCCCGATTTGCACGAATTGCGTTTCGGTGTTTGACTGTCCAAATTAGTCTCTCCTAGGTTTGGCTAGTCAAAGGCCGAAACACTGGACTGGACTTGGACTTTGACTAAGCCTTCTTGTAAAACCTGAGGTTTGACTAGGCAAACCTAGGAGAGCCTGGACTTGGGGTTTGACTATCCTTACTTAATATTATAAATGTGAAAGTCCGTTTGTTTGTTTGTTTGTTTGTTACGCCTTCACGTCCTAACTACTGAACAGATCATCATGAAATTTTGCATACACGTTGTTAGGGGTACAGAGAAGGACATAGGGTACCTTTCATCCCGAAAAAGTTTATAGTTCCCGAGGGTTAGGAAAAATCTTTCCACGCAGACGAAGTCGCAGGCGGCCGCTAGTAACATATACATACAATTAAACAGTAAACTCCAAATGTTTGTGCGCGAATCACTCAAAAACCGCTGTACGGATTTTGATGAGACTTTGGTAGCAAATCTAAGCTATGTTTCATCTACCTATTTCGGGTGGGTAGAACCAGGGAAACAGCTTGAACTCTCAGTAGAACTAGCTTTCGTACACTAAGAAGATCATTTAAACTGGTTGCCTTATTGTTAAATCGCGGGCAAACGGGATATCTACCTTCAGATTTTACTATTGTCCACGCGGATGGAGTCGCGGGCGGAGGCTAGTAGAAAAATATGTTGTATCGGCCCCATGTCTAGGTGTTTATGGTACATAAGTGATGGTAATTGATTCTTATTTCCATTACTTACATAGTAAACGGAGCAATGTAGGGATATTGATGGAATGTGATGTGATAACCAATATGTCTCTTTAAATAATAGTAATAAAGTGAATATAAAAAGAGCATAATATTCCATTACATTGTGACACATTTTTCATGTTTCATTAGTCAGTAGGTATGCGAGATATGAACCAATTTACATGTCGCCGCCATTTTGAAAAGAATGATTGATGCGTACAAACAATTTGCAATCATGCTTTAATGAAATTGTTTAAGTATTGATGTGTTCATACCGAAAATCACACAAACTATGCATAGTTTAATTTGAAAAAATGTTCTTTAAAAAAATATGCTTCACACAAATCTAAAAAAACCGGCCAAGTGCGAGTCGGACTCGCGCACGAAGGGTTCCGTACGAAAAAACGGCAAAAAAATTACGTTTGTTGTATGGGAGCCCCCTTAAATTTTAATTTATTTTGTTTTTAGTATTTGTTGTTATAGCGGCAACAAAAATACATCATGTGTGAAAATTTCAACTTTCTAGCTATCATGGTTCATGTGATACAGCCTGGTGACAGACAGACAGACAGACAGATGGACAGCGGAGTCTTAGTAATAGGGTCCCGTTTTTACCCTTTGGGTACGGAACCCAAAAAAGCACAAAAAATAAAGTATTTATTATCACATGTTATTCCTCATCTTTAGGATTGTGTACCAGTATTGTACAGTTTATTTAAAATACCAACTACTTATCCCTGCAATGATTACTACAATCATTAGTCATAGTTGACGTCAATAGACGTCAGGTGAGTTCATAATGCTGAGGTGTTCCGCGTGTAAGCTGTCTGCTAATTGCTCTCCAAACAATGATGATTGAGCTGGTAAATAATTTCCGGTTAAGTGTTCACCCCATCTGAGGCCTATAGATTAAGGTCAAGGTTAAATTTAAGCTAAATCTAAAAACTTGTTTTACAGGTTTATTCCAAAAGTTATGCCATTTTTGAGGCCTTTTAGCTAAAAGAATATCTGTGCCAGAAGACATTACTGTTCACAAAATCCATTGTCACTCGAAAGCCTAAATTTCAGAAATTGGTTTAAGTAAGTTTTTCCAATATTTCACGGCGCCAGTAAATATTACACCTGTCTGCACACATTTAATGAAGCCTTTCATAAAGTGTCTTTCCTAAATTCAGTTCCTACTTTAACTTATCATAAAGTAACATGTTCATTTCTACCCTTAGAAGTTTCTGCATAATAAACTTACTGAACAAAGGCTCGATTCCACCCCACTAATCAGATTGTTCACAAAATCCGCTGTCAGTACTCGTGAGCCTAAAGCTTGGCGTCGAATAGGCTTTTGAGCCCACTTGTGTTTACGGGTTGCAGTGGAATGACATTAATTCATTACTACTGGGCTTTGGCAGGCCTAAAAAGGTTTTATTATTTTTTGCCAGTGACTTCGATCACGTGAACATTTAAAAAACCCTTAGGAACCTTTAACACTAGAGCGTCCGGGTTTTTTGTATATACCTAAAACGTCCGCGTGCGGTCAATTTGACCGTACCTATTTTTTTCGTTGTCAAGCGTTGTATTTTAATATTTACTCATGTATAAAGTCACAATAAAAAATGTTGGGTGATCTTTAGAAATGGGGTCATTGAAATGAGGATTGAGATAGATAGGAGGGGTAAGGGGGGTTGAGGGAAACCCCCCAGTGCCACTCCCGCCGCAAGGAAATTAATAAATACTGAGATATATGATTGTAAAAATCGTAACCTCAATTACATCTAAGTTCTTTCTGTCACGGCTTCGGGGGAGAGGGGAGGGGACGTACGTACAAAATTTCTCACGTAAATCGTACGTACAAAATTTCGCACTTTCATGTCAACCTAACATTCACGCTCCTCGCACCTATCACGTGACCTGTGGTCTTTGGTCACCATCGCAACAATTTAGCAATGCTACCAATCTAGTGCGCCGACATTAAACGTCAAAAATGTCGACATTATATTCTAAAATTAGACATTTTTAACCTAGTATATCTTAATTTTTAGAAATTTATTTCTCGCGTCCTATTTGTTGCCGCACCTTAATATTTCGTATTCGTGATTTAAATTATAAGTTCTTTACACAAAAAAATATGAACTCAATACTCCACGTCAACTAATGGAATTTCGTTATACAAAACTTTGGTTTTTTCACAAACACTAGAATAAAAATAAGAATAAAAATTTCCTCGCCGAGTGTATAGTAATCATTTGAAAGGCCGTTCGAAACGCTCCAAAAAAATTCGATATATTTCAATTCCAAAATCCAAAATCCCAACATCTTTTTTATAATCAATAGTGTTTTATGTAATAATAAAAATCGTAAATCGCAAAAAACGATTTCTATTTCAATTTCTAGCCTCTTGTTTCACTTCCACTTGAGGATCTGTCAGTGTCCTATTTCAAAGATTTCTTTTTCAACCAGGTACAGGTGGTAGAACTCGGAATGAACGTGGTTCTTGTCCAATTTCCAAAGATTCCCCAAGGATAGTTTACTCAACTTCGGAGTCGGATTACGCTCGCTAGATAAAATGGATAAAAACGGAAAATAGGCTTTCGTGGTCATTTTGACCGTCTCCGGACGTTGTAGTTAAAACCTAAATTTTGAGCCACTACTGGATATCTATTATATTTGAGCGAAATAAAATCATAGCACTCAAAAAAATAAAGAAAAGAAATTTCAAATGCCTAAATGATAGAGTTTTACAAAACTTTAAACTTTGAAAACGAAAAAATGAACGTTTCCGGATTTTCTAGTGTTAACCAGGAAAAAAAGCATTATCAACGAATAATTGATTGTACTATACCCGTCAATTGGTAATGCGCCTGGCCGCCATGATTTTAACCTCAAAAACGAAAAACAATTGTAAATTTTTTATATACCTAGGCTCTATCTTATTGAAAATAATAATTCAATAATTAATATATTAGATTACCTATTAGATTTTCTTGTTTCATGACATTTTTAGTTGCGGATCACGTGAACGTGTATGTTAATGTGACAAGGTTCCAGCACATTACCAATTGACGGGGATAATAAACCAGAACGAGTCCTCTTCTTTATTTATTTACTTTCGTCTACCCAGAAAACCGCAATTCATAATAATATTTTTTCCATACCATGCATATCAGAAGATTTTTCTTGAAAATGGATATAACTTCGATCTTGCTAGTAAACCCAACTGGGACAGAATTTTGGGTAGACTCGTTTATTCTTGCATATTACGAGCTTTCTGCTGATTTGGAATGAATGAAATGAAATAAAACCGAGACAGCTGTTTGATAATAGCAAGATAACTGCTCTCAAAAGGAAAATATTTTTACTCTGTGACAATATTTATACAAGGTAAAAGCCTAATCATTAGTGTCCTTTGAAAAGAGTGTTCAACCAACGAAACTGAACATTTTCGCTAGTTTTTAGGGTTCCGTACCTCAAAAGAAAAAAAACCGGCCAAGTGCGGGTCGGACTCGCGCACGAAGGGTTCCGTACCAAAAAACGCCAAAAAAAAATACGTTTGTTGTATGGGAGCCCCCCTTAAATATTAATTGTATTCTATTTTTAGTATTTGTTGTTATAGCGGCAACAAAAATACATCATCTGTGAAAATTTCAACTGTCGACCTTTTGTCCTTATTAATATTGAGCAAAAAACGGCAAAAAAATCACGTTTGTTGTATGTTTTATTCTGTTTTTAGTATTTGTTGTTAAAGCGGCAACAGAAATACATCATCTTTGAAAATTTAAACTTTCTAGCTATCACGGTTCATGAGATACAGCCTGGTGACAGACAGACAGACAGATAGATAGACAGACAGACGGCGGACAGCGGAGTCTTAGTAATAGGGTCCCGTTTTTACCCTTTGGGTACGGAACCCTAAAAACGGAACCCTTATAGGATCACTTTGTTGTCCGTCTGTCTGTCTGTCAAGACCCTTTAGCTAAGGAACGCGTGGAGGTATCGAGTTTAAATTAAACTATTTACTCAAATCCACGGTCTCTTGAAGCTGTGAAATAATCAAACTTCTAAGTTTACGTAAAAAAGATGGCCCGTTTATGCCGCAAGAATTAAATTTGGCAAGTAATATCGTCTTATTCTACAAGCACTGGGAAAAATCTTATAACTTTTTTATTATACATTTGTAATTAAATCATAAATAAATTTATACGGAACCCTCGGTGGGCGGGTCCGACTCGCACTTGTCCGGTTTTTTTTTAAGATAAAACCACGTATTTTTTTTAATTATATTTGTTCCTTTTGGTATAACCATTCCAAAGGAGATTATTCAAGCTATCGCATATTTAATTACCTATCGCATATTTAATTACCTATCGCATTTTAATGAAACTATTCGTTCGATGTTTTTCTCAATTTACATGTTAATATTTCCTCTTACAAATCGGGTGTAAGTTTGAACTTAATCATTTTTCTTTAATTATTTTGTAAAATACTTACTCATATCTAATTTTACAGGCGGATGACCGTTCTGTGGAACAATTTTTAATCAAAGTGGTCCCCCTCCCCCAACTGCAACGACACTTGTTATTTAACTTCTAAGTTCGTTTTTGTCAGGGCAGTCGTGTTTTTCTATATTTATTTGTTTTTATTTTATATATTTTAGTGACAAATTATATAGTTTTGGAAATTGCTGTTCACTAAGGCCTTTCTTTTGATAACTTCTCAGAGCGAGCACGAAGTTCGAGCAAAGCGTCTCTGCTTCAGCTTGGGCAAAAATTCTTTCGTATGTCTGTTCTCACCTACAGGTCACATTTTTCAACCAATTCTCGTGAAATTTTGTGTGCAGGTTTGAATATTATACAAAATATTTTTGTCGAGCCGGTTTTTCGAAATTTTTCAAAATGGCGGAGATATGTTAAAAAAAGTATTTCAGTCTGACATTCCAGCTCTGCCTGTTCCCCTTTACAGGTCGTATTTCTCAACTGATTCTCGTGAAATTTTGTGGGCAGGTTTGAAAATGATATAAAAATTTTTTGATAAGCTAGTTTTTTTAAATGTTTCAAAATGGCACAGATATGTTAAAAAAACATATTTCAGTCCGGCTTTCCAGCGCTGTCTGTTCTCCTCTACAGTTCGCCTTTCTCAACCGATTCTCGTGAAATTTTGTATGCAGATTTGAAAATAATATAGCTATTTTTTGTCACGCCAGTTTTTTGAAATTTTTCAAAATGACGGAGAAATGTTAAAAAAACTTATTTTAGTTCGTCTTTCCAGCGTTGTCTGTTCTTCTCTACAGGCCGCATTTTTCAACCGATTCCTGTGAAATTTTGTAAGCAGATTTGAAAATAGATTTTTTTTTTGTCAAGCCAGTTTTTAAATTTTTTTTAAAATGGTGGAAATATGTAAAAAAAAAACATATTTCAGTCTGGTTTTCTGGCACTGGCTGTTCTCCTCTACAAGATAAATTTCTCAACCGATTCCGATAAAATTTAGTGAGCAGGTTTGATAAATATTAAAAAAAAATGCCGAGACAGTTTTTCGAAATTTATTAAAATGACGGAGATATGTAAAAGAAACATATATCAGTCCAGCTTTTCGGCTGTATGTTCTTCTCTACAGATTTTGGTGAAATTTGTGAGCAGGTTCGAATACAGTCAAACCAGTTTTTTCAAATTTATCAAAAAAAAAATTTATCCATTTCGAAAAATGATCAAAATTAGAAGCACCATATACTTAGCCGCGAATACTCACGTACTGTGTGTTTTGAAAACTTCATGGCGACATTTTATTTTTGTACAACTTGAGCCACTTTTTATCGCGAGGTCTACAGCTCACGGAGCCACTAGTATTGTAATAGTTGAAGAAAAAGATTTTTTTTTTCACATTCGAAAGTGGTGTCGTACAGCCGTTATATTGATTTTAGTTTAACCCTAGAAAGCTAACGTTGTTGAACTACCCTGATAAGCTAACCATTCGACTTTTTGACGATCCTTTTTTAATGTTTTATTAATATATTTTTTCAATTATTTTATTTACTTTTATTATATTTCTAGGAATTAAGGAATATGAATTAAAGACAATTTTAAAGAAAATACATATTTTTAGTTTTTTAATACTAAATTAGGATTTTTTTTAAGGCACAGGTTTTTTTTTAAATCAATTAGGTACCTTATGCTATAAGCGACTAAATTAGACATATTTAACAATTTTCAATAGTTTTTTTTTGGATTATTCTAAATAAATAAAACCGGCCAAGAGCGAGTCGGACTCGCGCACCGAGGGTTCCGTACCATCATAATTGCACCATTAAACCACACTGCAGAGTAGAATAATAAAATTAGTATTGCAGTTTGAGGTCAGCGCCATCTCTTGACCGATAGTGGAACTAATGTTAACTGTTTTAGAAATTTGATAATTTCTAAAAAAGTATGCTATATTGAGACATCGTTTTATTTTTCCTGTAATCTTTATATAAACTGCTATCACATAGAATTATTTCAGATTTTTCTCTTTGCAAAGTTCGGAGATAAGGGGGGGGAACGGTATTTTTTTTTACATTTTTCATCATAAGTCGAAAACTATGCCGTCTAGAAAAAAAATAAAAAATGATTGAAAACGTGCAAACGGCGCTCTTTCATATGATACCCAACATGCCCTAGTAGCCCCACTTCAAATTTTTAAGACCCCTTTTCAGGCCCTGCTGTAAAAAAGATATTTATTTTTTTATTTATTTCTTATTTGCAAAATAGTTGGGCAAATGTCATCTTAAACTATTCCAAATTTCAAGTTGATACCATTAGTAGTTCTCGAGATATCCAGCTGTGACAGACAGACAGACAGACAGACAATGAGTTCTTTGTGATTTGCCTTTTCTTGTAGAAACACAAACTACAGCTCTTCCTTTTTTTATTTGTACCACTTTTTGGTACAGCAGAACCTCCAGAACTTGATTGCTCATGAACTTGACCTTCATCTTCAGTAACTTCTTCTTGCGTCAAGTTTGGGTCATCTGTGCTAAGATTGTCTTCATCATCTAGGGCCCGAACTATGTCTTCATCTCTAACGATTGACTTCGCAGCCATTCTTCACAATTACCGTATTAGCCAAAGCTAAATAATGCAGCAATAGCGTAAAAATGAAAAAAATACAAAGAATAAATCAACACGAAGACTGAACAAAAAGTCACACATAAGCTAACCATTCGTCAAAATGACGACCATTCAGTGCGTATCTCAAAATTCAAATTACTTACCAACTGCATACGACCACCACGCGATGCAATTAGGCGGGCACTGAGTTGGCGCGAAACCGCAGGTGTGTATGTAAAACAACAAAAGAGGTAGAAAACAATATTTATCGGATGCTCGACTTTTTGACGAACGTTAGCTTTCTAGGGTTAAAAAAATATATTGACAGTGTCACTTGATATGGTGTAAGGATTCTAACGATACCCTATACAACATACATACAAACATTTAGAAGTTAAGGTGGAATAAAAAACCTCTCATACCCACATGCAAACAAACATACATACATGTACCCTGAACACATTACACTGTCTGGTTTTTGGGCAAACGTGCAAAAAAATTTTGCAGTTAGACATTCCTAGTTCAGTCTCTTTAGATTGTACCACTCTATTTTGTACAAACTGTATGTGTGTGTATGATTGTGGTGTAAAAAATATGTCTCCGCTACGGAGCGCAGGCCTTTCTCATGGGTGGGAAAGAAAGCCATAGAGTGGGCTATATGAGATTCAGTGGATGATCCTATTCTTACATGCAATATAAATCATAATAATCACGTGCTATATACCATCCCCTAAGTATTATCTCATACACTATGAACAAACGCATGTCTCTAAAGGCTTATCCATCAAATCTGTGAATGCAAAACACGAATAACCATTGACCTGAACTTAAATAGGACACACGTTGATTTAACACCGTTTGGTCCCAATACACATAGCAATATGGAACTGAATTTTCGATATGAAGATAGGTGTGAACTTAACTACTGATCTGGCTTTAAAATTATCTTAATAACTAATTCTAAAGCCGATTACTACAATAATTAAGTGAAAATTTTAAGCAAAAGTCATCACGTTTATGCTAAGAAGGAAATCGATGGAAAATCGCAAATCTTGCTTTACAGAAAAAAATATTAAGACCAAACTATTCAAAAAAACAAAATAGTGTAGAATCATATTGTTGACTTATTAAAAATTATAGTTTATAAACTCTTAACAAGTAGCCAACACACTACTTAACTATAAGAACAACCATCAACAGGCTGACTGAGGTAGACTGTTGAAAAATTATGACCTACAAGCAGCCTACAAGTTATTTTAATTTGTCTAGAATACCTACGTCATATCTTTGTGCGTTAGTTTCTCATTAAACAACCAACTACATCCCCTAAATTGTATATAACTGTTAACAAAATTAATGAAACATGCACGATCAACGCTTCGTATTTTCCACCAAAAATAAAGTTGCATTTTACACCTCACCGTTGGCGAGGTTGATTTAATACATTGAATTCCCAACGCACTGCATTGCGGCAGCTTATTGTGTCACCTTGCTAGTTATTATCTGCCACGTCACAATAAAGCCTAGGATTATTCTACATCACATTCATTTGCAATTAGGAATTAGTTTCAAATAGCTGTGTTTAGTGGTTAGATGTGAGATAGAAAATAAAATGACTGCGATATAATTAAATTTTGACACCGTTTGCCGTTGTGATATAGTTATTTATTACGAAATTATATCAACCCGCCGTAACCTATATTTGTATATCTTTGGAGATGTAAAACCAAGCTGTAGAACACGACAATAGCTAAACTATGTGGTAAACCTCGAAAAATAAAAAAATATCAATTTTGGAGATATATAAATATAGGTTACGGCGAGTTGCGATCTGTAAAACTTGGGTAAAGTATCTATAATTTCGTAATAAATAACTATATATCACAACGGCAAACGGTAACCTTTTTGGTGATTTAAATGTTCTACGGGCTACTGTACTATAAGGTTTATCTAAAATTGCATTTTAAAGTGAGTGCGAAGCTTTGCCGTTTCCTATCAACTAACCAATTAAAGATACTGTTAAAAAAGAGTTGATTTTATGCTTCGCTGTTTTCTATTAGCCAACCAAAATGTTTCTAAAATTTGGTAGGTAGCTGAAAACGTTAAGAAGATAGTATAAGCCGCCTCTGTGGTCTAGTGGTGTAGTTACCCACCCGTGTAAGACGCAGGGTCCCGGCTTCAATTTCCAGGGGGGTACAATTTGTACTTGGTTTGGTTGGTGGTAGGGCTTATTTCAAGTCTGCCTGGCTAGCTACCACCATCTTACCTAAGTCTGTCGCCATAACAACAAATAAAAGTTGTTATGTTCTGGCAGCTAGAGGTAAGATAGCCAGTTCCTCAGTGATGAGAATTCCGGGTGTAGTGCGCTTCCACCTTCGGCCTTATCGTCACTTAAAATTAGGTGAGGTGAAGGCCAATCACTACCCGTTGTGCATAAAAAAAATAAGCTGTACTGTTTCACCTTTTAATTAAAATGATACTTAATACTTGCTTTATCACATTATTAAAAGAGGCCATTCTCACGTCCGCCATTAACAAATCAAAAGTTTTAGGGGAATCACAATGTATCCCATTATTCTGAAAGTCATCTCACTAGCATATAAATAATTAAATTATGTAATAAGACGTATTTCTATGATATTTTATGACGTTCACAACATACAAAACTAATTCATCACCACAAAAAGCTTAGTCATAAAATAAATTTAAAGTTACTTAGTCTTATCTTAGTCAAGATAATTAAAGAATGAAAAGAGAATTTCATAATGCTATCTCATTTTCCATTACCCGCTTTAATTTATAAAAGAGCAAAGAACAACCGATAACTGTGCCGACAATTTTATCTTTTCGCGAAAATAAAGAAAGCCCACAATAGTTTAGCAATAACTGGAGCTTTGTGATCGCAAGAACAAAAGGCGATCTTGATATCTTGCGTCTAAAAATTGGCTTTCCTATCAACGCTGTGGCGTCTTCAGCCTTCTTTCCAAGATAAAGTACTGGCCACAGTGGGAAAATGCAATGAGAGAAATATTTCTTGCTAAAATTATTAGCATAATGTTCAGGCAAACGCACAAACCTTTTAACTGCGTCACATACCTACCTTTCTTATAGCATTTTAGCATTTCACATTTTATATTTATTTGTAAAATTCTTATTTTAAAGTAGTTTTTTTATTGTCCGTTAATGTTGTTAACATTATACTATGGCACTCTAGTAACATGTGGATATAATTCAATATGATAATTAACTCTATTTTTACCGACTTCAAAAGGAGGGAGGTACTCAATTCGACCCGTTTTTTTTTTTTTTTTTTGTTTTTTGTATGTACACCGATTACTCGAAGACGGCTGGACCGATTGAAATGATTCAAACGTTATTACATTAGGTAAACTTTTTTATTCACAATATAAAATATATAATTATAAAATAAAATTATAATTCTATAATTACCATTTCTAAACTTTCCTAACTGGTACAACCGGTGCATTAATTGGTATTAGCAGAAATACCACAAATTGTAATTTAACCATTCACTAATTCAGATTCAATGAATCAAATTTTAAAAGTTTATAGGTACAGTCACGTATATAATTAATTTGCATACAGTTTAGAACTTTGTTACTCTAAGCGTAACCGCTCACGGGCGACTTTATGTAGCTGCGATAAACGCGGCGTTAATCGCGGCGATAATCGCCCGCGAAATGACACGACAAAGGTTTAACTTAGCCAGCGACAAAAAAGCGCCGCGATTAACGCCGTGTTTATCGCAGCTACAAAAAGTAGCTCGTGGGCGTTTACGTAAAGAACTCCGTATGCTCTATTCTCAGCGACAAAAAATCGCTCAGTGATTAATCGCCCGTCAGCGGGGACGCTAAAAGCTTTTTTTAACAAAAATCAATGACAAATAACAACTACAACAATAGGTATGTCAAAATTCTAAACTGTATACATATTAATTTTTTAGTTGTGACTGTACCTGTAACTTTTGTCGAATAAACAGTTTTTGATGAAAATTAAAATTCAACGCTACATTACAGATTCGAACTATCGTTCACTGTGAATAAGATCTAAGCAAACATAATCGAGATAGGCAGCGCATTGATAGCCCATAGCACATCGTGAAAAACATAGTTATTTTTTTATCGAACGCTCGAGAAACAGCCTCACTTTATATCTTCGGAAAACAAGGGAGTTTTATTATAATTTTAATATTCGGGAAGATATGAAAACGGGAAATGCACCAAAGGGATCGTTTTTCGGTTTTTCGTTTCCATGTTACCGTTAGCTTAACATTAAGCGATGTTTCGTGTGTATCATAAAATTTTACGTGGGAATCAAAATCGCATTCTGTTTTTGCACGAATGTAAGAATATGAGAAAGGAAAGGAAGCAGTTACGTCGAAAGCTAACTGAGGGAAAGATAATAAAACCAATATGTTGAATGTGCGTCTGTAAATATTCTAATTTACGTAGGTACGAGTATATTATTTCCGCATAAGCCCTTTATCACACCTAATGAACTCACGCAAATATCCTGTCACTTATACAGAAAACTAAATTTAATAGACAGTCGTCGCAGTGCTCGAGCGAGCGGACGTGTGTCACGTAACGCTATTACATTTTTCTTTAAATAAAAATGTAATTCTTGTTTTTCAATTATCTACAATAATTGCAGTGTCTGTGAATCTAAGTTGAAGTCGTTTTAGTGCGTTATTACCATCAAGCTCAGTAGCATATCTACCTCTTTCCGGTGCACCCCCGCGAGACAAGAGGGCCTGCATTTTACGTTTCTTACACCATCTTGATCTACGTTGCGTGTGGCCAACCAACATGAGCGTCAAGCGTTCGCCTTTGAAATCGCGTAAGGGGTCAACTTAAAGAGACCTCACGGATTACGATTCTACCGCATCTGATTCGTAAATTAAACTGCGGAACTTATCCTGTCACTTATTCCTAAATACGGAATTATAAATTTAATTTTGTCGCAATAACTATTGATGAAATTGGATAAAAGGTTCTTCTTTTTATCGTATGAGGGCATCCACCTCTGGTTTAAGAGGTTTATCAATCCGCCTGTAAGACCTCTGACTTGACTTAACGACTGTTATCAGATGACAACAGCTGGGACCGGCGGTTTAACATGCCCTCCGAAACACGGAAGCGCTCAGTTGTAATGCTACTTAACGGCCACCCATCCGATACCTGGCCGAGTGTTGCTTAACAATAGATCGAGTACGATCAGTCTGTCAAGCTTCAAAGGTTTTCTCCAAAAAGTATGCTGAGCGAGGTCAAGAAATTAAAATGATACGTCAATCATCAATATCTAGTGTAAACGGATATCGGGCCGATGCGGTAGCTGTCTTTTTTTATAAAAGCGTTGCCATTGTTCCCAGACAAGGACAAAGCTCTCGCAATAGCCAGTTACCTGTTAAAAACAGCCATTAACAAGATGTCTATGTTAAAACACACTCTTCTCTGAAATAGCTTAGGACCTGGTTAACTTACTTGCTGCACAAACAAAAGTTTTCTTCGTATAATCTGCAAACATTAAATTGCAAATCCAAACAAAACATAATAAGCTTAACCCTACAATGCGATACGGGCATTTATAGTAAACAGCATTAAAGTATTCTAAACAAAGTCGGCTGGTCTCCGAAGCCCAGTCCATGCATAGCAAAACAGTACATTAACATATTGGTAGTACGTTCGGACTGGATTATAAAATACAATGAGAACTGATTCCATGCAAAATACTGCAATCGGACTGAATCTGTGGAGGTGCAGTGCTTTCCGAACGTTGGATTCGTAAAAATAAATCTGAGAGTTTGTTCGTGGCAAGGACATAAAAACTGGTTTAAAAACAAAAAATACGTACCTACACTAAAATTAAAATATTTTATGGAAATAACAAACATCTCTATGTCACCAAGCCATATTACGCCAATGAAAATCAAATTTAAATACTGTGCTATTAGCTATGTATTCTGTGCTACTGTTTAAAAAAGATAAGAATCCGAAAACAACCGAGTAACTCAAAAGAACTTTACGAAAAATATTATTCATAAAAAATATATTTATTTGAACATAAGTAAAACTATTGTATTAGGAACTATCCTGTAAAAATAATTGTACCTAATGTATTAGATAAATTAATAAAAATAAATCTTCATGAGCTCATCTTCAGGTCTGAATAAATAATAAATAAATAAAATAAAAATCTGCTTTATTTTCTCCACAATTACAATTCATACATTTAAGGTTAGATTGTATAAAAGTAAGTGTTTTAAAAAGTAATGTGGAGACTGGCGCCCGAACTTAGGTTAGAAACCCGTTTTACAGGTCACGTCTCCAATACCCGGAATAATGAATATAGTATGTATGATACAATGCATAACCTATTTTTACCGACTTCAAAAGGAGGGAGGTACTCAATTCGATCCGTTTTTTTTTTTTTTTGTTTTTTGTATGTACACCGATTACTCAAAGACGGCTGGACCGATTGAAATGATTCAAACGTTATTACATTAAGTAAACTCCCAAGTTGGTCCCATTTTTTAAATTTTGAAATCGGTTCAGTACTTTTCAAGTAATCTTGAAAAAAAGCACGAAAATAGTATGATTTTGTGTGAACTACCTCGATGATCAGTCGTATAACTTCTTTGTTTATGAACTGAATAAGATAATTATTTTTTTGTTGGAAAAGGGATGTCTTAAGTGTAGTTCTTTAACCGACTTAAAAAAGGAGGTTCTCAGTTTGACCCGCATGTATGAATGTTTCTCCGCGATTAACTCACGTTTGGCTGAGCCAATTTTAATTTCTACCTAAATAATATACCTACACTACCTAATACAAAAGGTACCTACACTAAAAATAAAAAAAATAAAAATTGTTTAAAAAACAAAAAACCGACTTCAAAAAACCTACCTCTAAAATGCAAGAAATAATATTCGTAATAATAAAACACGTCTATTGAAGACGGGTGGGGCTTTTAGGATAAAAAAAGGGATTTGTACTCCAGCCCCACCCGACTTCAATAGACGTGTTTTATTATTACGAATATTATTTCTTGCATTTTAGAGGTAGGTTTTTTGAAGTCGGTTTTTTGTTTTTTTAAACAATTTTTAACTATGATATTGTTTAGATGTGGTTCTAGGAGAAAGAAAAAGTACTAGCATTTTGTTTAAACACGTTTTTTTTCTTTTTACCCACCAAACTGATAGTTCCCTTATTTTATTAAAAGTTAAAAGTTAAGTTATTTAAATTTTGGAAATAGTTATTCATCAACTATATAAGAATATATATTAATATAAAAGAATAAGTAGTTAGTTTAATTTTATTAAAAAGTTTCCTTTTTTGTTTTCTAGAACGAATAGGTAGACTAATACCTATTATTAATTAAATACTTCATAATACATTTTTGTCTTAATTAATAATGTCGTTGTTTATGTATAAGATGGAAAAAGAGTGACAAGTACGTAATAGATAAGTCATGCTAGTTTATTTGTAAGTTGTAATTGTATTTTGATTAAAGTATTGTATTTGTAGTTTTTAGTGTAAGTTGAAGAATGCCAAGATAATGTGTCTAATTGTGTCTCTGTGTCTAATTGTGTCTCATTCTGTTTCTCCTTAATAATACAGTATTAATAAAAACCCATTGACAAACTGGACTGATTTAATCACCAGCACCAAGACAATACCACTCACGTTGCTCCATCAATAAGTCAAAAGTTTCCATAATCCCTACCGTTGGGACTCGCAGTGAGATAATGCTGTTTGTAAATGAATTTTCATGGGCCAGTAAGCTCGGATTCAATTTGCTAATGTACAGTGGATCCCATTTTTAAATTCATGAGACGAATCTTGGCTGTGTTACCTTGACGAGCGTTCATACGTACCCAAATTTTTTTTAGATCCATTTATGTTATTCATCTTTTAAATTTAAGTTTTTATTTTTATAACGAAAGAAGAAGATTGTAACATTTTAACACTTTACGCCCTGAAGCTCTCAGCTCTCATCTAATGAAACACAAGTCTGTCATGTTATACCACCGCCATTCTAAGAGAGAACACTTATGTTAGAAGTGGTGTAATTGTTACTTACCACAACGGGTTTATTTGCGGAAAATGACTACATAGTTTTCTTCTTTACAACGGGTTTATTTGTGGGAAATGCATAGCATGCATACATAGTTTTCTTCTTTAAAGTTTAGCAGAGAAATCTGAACTGAGTTTGATTATTATTAATAGAGGGCTTAATTGGTATCGTTTGATTTCGATGCAATGCTGCAGCAGTATCGACGCCTTTAAGTTTATGGAGAATTTTGTTGTGAGTGACATACTGTTGAATTTCGACTGCAGTTGCGTTTAAGTTTAAAATATTTTCTTAGAATTAAGCCCCTCTATATATTCAGGCTTATCCCTACAGCAGTTCGTCTGAGTCGTGCCTAATACCTAACAAAGTACCGAAAACACTCAAAGAATAAACTCATAATGGAAAATCGTAAACAACGCAAATTTTATGTAAAAATTCATAGCCTACATTATAATTATTTCAAGGCGGGAGGCCTTATTTTGTAATAAATACTCTTTTGGGATATATTAGGTACGGTTCTTTTCCTCTTTTCTTTTAGAGGGAAATATTGAAGAGAATCATAATATATAACTTATTAAAAGGAATCCATATTAATTAATTACATCGATGAAATATGTTTACCTAGCGACCCTTAATGATTGTAATTTGTTAGGTAGTTAAAAACTTGCCATATTTGCTTGTTTGAATGGAATACATTTGTATTTCAAACTATACCTATGTTTATCAATATCGGTACCGTAAATAAACTTCTGGGTAAAACTTGAAAATAAATCCTAATTAAAAAAAAGTGCATTTATCTCTTGTCTAAAACTTACGTATGATAAAATTAATACGGCGATAAATTTCAAATAAGAGTAGGTAAGCGGACGTATTCTGTAATTTATATAGAATCGGACCGATAAAAGAGCGATCAGATGGCACTAAATAACAGGATTTTTGCCCAAGAGCTATGAGGATGAGTGAAGATCTAGATTTAAGATCGCCTTTCTATTGACCACTGCTACCTACTAACTTTTATAATCATAAATTATTTTGTCACGATATTCACCAACGGGACACTATAAATACATTTTTTTCATGACTGCCCAAAGCAAAAAGAGTGTATATTATGTGTTCAGGGTTCATGTATGTTTGTGGGTATGTGAGTTTCTTTATTCCACCATAACTTCTAAATGCCTGAACTGATTTAGATAAATGGGGTATCGTTAGAATCCTTGCAGCATTACAAGTGACACTGGCTATTTATTTTTTTTGAAAAAATTAATATGGCTACTGTACGACGCGATTTTCAAATGTGAAAAAAAAATTGTTCTTCTATTATTACAATATGGGCATCAAATGAAAGGCCTTGATAAGCACATTCCAAAACTATATAATATGTCACTAAAATATGTGAAATAAAAATAAATAAATTAAAAAAATATTAAAAACACGACTGCCCTGCTAAAAACGAACTAAAAAGTTAAAAAACAAGTGTCATATTGCAGTCGGGGGATCTCTATGATTAAAAATTATTCTACAAAACGGTTCCCCGACTGCAATGACACTTGTTTTTAACTTTTTAGTTCGTTTTTGGCAGGGCAGTCGTGTTTTTAATATTTTTATAATTTATTTCTTTACTAAATAAATACAGAATTTTAATTAAATTTTCCAAAACTCTATAATGACTTTTTGTTGATTCATTAATTATTCATTTATCAGATCTTCTTAACCATTCCAATTAAAATGGAAAATCCTTAACAATTAATTGAATTGTTACGTTTCATTGTAAAATGGCTATCGGCAACTAATTCAGATAGAAAATAAGAAAATATATCTATGTTCAATTGAGTATTCAACGTTTTAGTAAAAAAGTAAGCATATTATACTGTATTGTTTTAAAATGTGTAATCAAATAAATCGAGACACATATAAACTTACTTGCTTACCCTAAAGTCTCATACCTAATTATTTATCTACTACTGCAATGATTATTATTTTGACCCAAGTGTATGATCTAGAGCAGGGGTCTCCAAACTACGGCCCGCGGGCCAGATCCGGCCCGCGAGCACCAACAATCCGGCCCGCGAAAGCATACCGGATCGTACCAACAATATAGTAATTTACAGTATGTTGGTACGGAGCTAGCTAGATCCTGGCCCTTGGGACGTGGTGGAGGAGTAAGTCTGGCCCTTTTACTAAAAAGTTTGGAGACCCATGATCTAGAGCTCTCACGAGCTCCTTAGTCCTTCGAAAGGCCCGTTTACAAGCATCTACACTCACCAATCCATATTGGGAATACGTGGTGAGTTATGGCCCATCCTCCCTATCCATACATGATGATGAAAATGTGGTTGACATAAATCCGTAAGCTTAAACTATAATTCTTCACCAATTCGCCACGTCGTTGCCGTATATCAAGGAAGCGTGCAGCCATCTGATTAATTTTGTGCTTGCAATACATCAACAGCTAAGTGATTTGCATATAACCATCGTAACTTATGCCATACTGACGAACGAATAAAACGTCGTAATATTTTTACAGACATGAAATGATAAGGAAGTTATAATTAGACTGCTGAAAACAAACGTCTGACTTGGGTTCAATAGGTTTAGATTTAGACAATACATGATAGAATTCAGGATTTTAACTGCTTTTATATTGTATCAATATATTTTATAATCATTTGGTTTTTTAATTAACCATACGATTCGATTTTGAAGTTTTAATACTTCTTTAGCTGTTGTATTTTAGTAAATACTGTAAGTTCAATGCGGAGGCTTGTTTCACGACAAACATATTAATTTTATGCGCAATCCCTCCAAATATAACTTCGTAAAGTAAAGACACAAATAACAATAAATTCGTAAGTGACTGAAATAAATAAAATTTGCATACAAATAGGGCCATTTCACGTGATACACCCATTTTTCCGGGCCATTCTCCTTAATCTCGATCAGCTTTCCTGAAATCGTTAAGGTGAATAATAATTTCATGCCTATCTTCAATTAAGCCTAATAGCTATTAAATAAGTTTGAATCAAGCTATTAAAGGTGCAATTAGCTTGTCACGCTTGCGTGACTATGCCTGGGTTTGCATACTGGAAGACGGACAGTGAAATAACTGTAAAAGCTTATAAATCAATTTATTTAGTTCTTTTCACACCACACCAAAATTTTGGTGTGTTGTGATAGTTCTATACCACACAAAAATGTCCAAGATATCTCTTACTGTAAATTGTATCCAGTTTGTGATGGTCCCCGCGGCTGCGTGTCGCTTGTCTGCTGCTAATGACCAATCTGTATGTGATACTTTCTGTATCTGTTTGATCGTCTAGTGATTTATATGATAATAATATCCCAAAATATAACTCAGCTTAAACCAAGTGTACCTTTTAACAATCTTGTCTGAGAATGTTAATGTTGTATGCCTTTAGATAATAAGCTTGAGGTGTAATAATAATTTTTCGATTAATAAAAGATTACAATGATTTTAATACACGTTTGGATTCAATCTTGATATGTGGGAACCCCTCTATGTGATCCCTGAATTCCCTAATTTAGTTTTGACATCATCGTTAGACGTGTGTCAATTTATCGCTGTCTTATTAACCCTTTTTTATTATTAATTTTATGGGAGGGAAAAATTTTCTCTCCTTCTTTATAATCGATGGCCATCCTTTAGGGTCAGATCAGCTTATAGCGCTTTCAATATATATCCTATGCTAATTCTACGTTGGACACAAGAAGGAATGTTACCTCATATAACCTCAAGTTAAATCCAAACAGCGTGTTTCTGATTTAAAATAAAATCAAATGAATACTAATTATTACTTTATGAATCACAACCTCTAGCCTAAATTCAATTATAGTGTCAAAGATTTATGACAACTTCGAAAATAATTCATGTTGAATGAATGGCATTTCTTCTAGATATATAATGTGCTCTAAATGAGAGTCTTATCTAAGCTGAATTTGGTATCAATTAACAGAGCTATCAATTTAAACCCAATAAAATTCTAAGTTCTGTTCGAAAGAACTGTGATAGCTTTTACTCTATCTATAAACATGTACCAAGTATTCTACAAGTGTCATAACACTGTAAATCAAATTCAAAGTAAGGAATCTAATTTTGTCCATTACCCAACAGACAAAATAAAGTATCAATCATCGAAGACGATACAAGAATTAATTAAATGATATTTATAAGAGGTATTAAACTCTATCTCTGGAAAATAGTTATTTCAAATAATTCTTCAGTGAAAAAAAAGGGTGCCTATAAATGGGAAAATAAATATGAAAACAGAATAATTGTAAGAGTCATTTATTATTTGCAATGTTTGTTTTGGTATTTGTTTGATTATTTGTTTTGTTCAAGAAAATTACTTTAATTGGTTTTGATTTAGTGATTTGACTGTTAAGTTATTATAATTATTTAATAAAAAGGTTTAATTTAGAGGTTTTGATTATTTTTGAAATTATCTGATTATTATGAATCATTAATAGTATATATTATATAAATAAGTCTTTAATTTGAAATTGTTTGATTATTTGATCAATTTAAAAATAATGCTTTGATTATTAGAACAACTTATAAAATGACTCTTGATAGAAACTATTGAATTAATTTGATCAATTTCTCGCGCTAGAAAGAAATCGACCCCTCGCTTTAGTTCTAAAGCAAATGAATATGGAAAAATAAAGCGAGATAAAAAAAAAACCATATTCGCTATTTAATTCCTTATTCTAAACAACACACATGAAAAACAAGAGTGAACTATAACATAGCGTATCTATTTTAGACTTTTAGTTATGTGAGATCGATGCACATCAATTAGATAATTTATTTACTTAACACAAGTTATAAATGAGAAGTCTAAAATAGGTATGTGTTTATACATAATTCTTATTTCTATTTACTTAACTTATCTTTCTGCAGTAAGGAGCTCCTTCACTACTATTCATAAATAGGTAATATAAGTTTTAATACTTCATAATTGAAACCAAAGAAAGGGACACCAATTTTAGGTAAGCAAAATTTTACAACACAACGTCTACATTTCACCGTGTCCCCAACGCTAATCCCCCGCCTTTTTCAAATATCTCTATACAATTGTTAACAACAATAGAATTACATCTATTTTATTCTAATACGCTCTTCCTGTTATGAAGATAGAGTCCAATTTGGTTTATCACAACTCCTGCGCACTTTTCACAAAACCACACCCTTAATGCTGCGACGCGCTGTTTGATTAGCTTGTCCTTGATTTTGTTTTCAGTTTCCACCCAATAGATAGCGTTACTTGTCCAAAATATGCCTCGAATTGTTTCCAACATTCAATTTAGAATGTCTTCAGTCATCATCTGATTAAACCTGAAAACTAAAAGGTATTTGCGTAGAAACTGCATTTTTAGATTTCGAAAATAACTAGAGAGACATAGTATTATGTCTCCTTAGTCTTTATCCATCAGAACTTAAGGTCCAAGTTTGTTTGAGCAAACGAAGTTCAGTTATCACATTTCATTTCCGTGTAAATATTCCTTTTTTTATATTCGTTTGGGTCAGCGATGCGCGTCATAAGCAAATGTTGCAAAAACTATACTCGCAGAAAAAAACTCATCTTCAATTTCAAAGATGTGGAATATTTTTTTAACGATATTTACGAGCTAAAATGTCATACTTGAAGAAAATTTATTGTCCCTTTTCAAGTGTCAAAAAAAAAGGAGATTTGAGTTACATTACTTTGCAACGAATTTCTAAGACGTTTTTTAATGGTAGCCACATGTTGAAATGTTTGGCGATGTTTTCAGAACTATAGATTTTTTCTTGTCGTGTATGGCCTATGGTCCATTACAAGTTGTGTTATTTAATTAATATCTCTAAGATATTTTTGTATAAATCAATTCAATAAATTAATCTCCTATTCATCTCTCAAGCTTACGTGGTCACTAGACATGAAATAAAACACTTTTTGATGGATACTAACGCGGTTTTATCGGCGGTCCCCCGTGACCACAGCATTTGCAAAAGTGCCAAATCATCGGGAAAATAAAAAAAAAGCCAAATACCTAATAATTACCAAAGAACTTTCAATAACACCGCCCTAGTATCCGTTAAAAAGTATTTTATTTCAAATTAATATCCTTTTAGCGCACTTTATTCTTCATAATATTGCTATATTTTCAAGGAAGGAAGCTAATTTCAAAATGTTTTGTGATAACAGTGGTCATAGTTTGTGCACCTGTGATGATAAAATTAATAATGCTACCTACTGAATGTGTTTTCTCATTTTGTTGATCTCAAATAGGTGTCTAGAAATAACGTTTGTCTAATATATTAATATTGTTCATTAAGCAACATTTGTTTGTTGCACTGCAACATTATCGTGTTAGCGTAGAAATCAGAGTATTATTTTCTTGTTTTTTCACAATATTTAGTATGTAGGTACTTACTTACCTAAGTAACAATATTATAAAGTTTGTGATTCCAACATTACCTACCTTACCACATTCATTTTTCCACCCACTCGCGACCGAAGAACCTATTATTAAGCGAAGATAAATTTTAATACAATTACTGGGTGGAGTTTCCAAAGAGTACGACAACGTTAAATTAATTACCACCTCTTCAACAAACTGAAAGTCGTTTCAACAATGGACTTTTGTTTTACAAATACGTGATAATTTACACCCAATTAAATGCTTTAAGAATTAGAATCTTTTGTATTTTTAATTAAGACCCACTTCAGTTTCCGAGGGCGATTTTATCATGAAACGGAAGATTCAAACTCAATGGCGAAATCAGGAGGTAATTTGACTAATTCATTTATCTTTTGGAGTGTAAAACTTATTAATTGGTCAAATAATGTAGAATGTCAATATCATTCATTTTCACATTCATTTGCACTGCACGCAGAACCAATAACTAGAGAAAAATGGCTATAAAGAGTTGTTTTATAAGTGTACGTGTGAGTGAGACGTTTGACAACTCAAGTTTTCAATGGATCGAATGTGAATTAATACGGTTTTATGCAATAAATCACCATGGCAATGTTTTTAAGTAGTAGAATTTGATCCCAGTATTGTCCATTATTACCATGACAATATTCTAGGTATCATTGCGTCAACCAATTTGAAAATAGAAAATTTACTGATCAAACTTATCAAATTGTCTTTGTAATAGGGGAGTTAAAGCATATTATTCGAACTACCTTGCACCATATGGTTTAATAACATAATGAAATAGTACACCTAGCTCTGGCTAGGATAAATTTCAATAGACGAACACATTGCAAGCTTTTTTCCTTTTTTTCAAGTTCACGGTTTCTCAGTAAAATTAGTACGCATGACGTCACACCATGATTTTTTTTAACGAAAGGGTAAAGTCCAATAACTTCGTCATGTTTAGAGATATTTGAAAAAAAAAATACTGGGTTTCATTGCAAGCTTAATATATTATGATGTTTTGTAAAGAAAATAAAAAAATGGGAAACATCCCTATTTAGAATTTGTCAAGTTTGCGACAACTTACAGGAAGCCGTTGGATGCAAACGGTTTGTACTTAGAGGTACGTTATGTCCAGTAATGGACTCCTACACCCTGACGACATTGACATCAAAAAGTAAATGACACATAAAAGCTTCAGCCATCAAGACATTACGTCTTAGCAGTTTTATCATTGTTTGCTTCACAAAATGTATTCCTACAATGAAACTCCAGTTGAGATTTCTTATCAAAGTGCTTATAAAAGCCCGGTTTGCATTAAAATGTCTCGTTCTTTCGTCTTTTGTAGCAGCAATAAAGTATAATTTACATTCAGAAAACTCCTCAACTTTGATGCCGAGACTTGAATAAGAGTTTATGAATTGCATCAAAAACTAGAAATTTCTTTCTTCTTGATTTCTTATGGCCAAACTTTTGAAGGCTCTTTCAATCATTCAAAGAAATAAGTGTGAACTTTGTTAATAACAAAAGTAAATTACTTTTCTTTTTTGATTGCATACTAAGTAGATTTCTGTAATCACTAAACAGTATTAACAAAAAATTCTGGGGGTCTATTACGAAAAGTTTAACGCGATACATGCAGCTGCGTCCGTGCTTCGTTTTGATTGTTTCCTATTACAAATCACTTTCGTATATTCGGATATTGCGAAGAGATTGCGTGAGTTTTACAGTTTCTCTCTAGTGTATCCGACATCGTTCATTTAGTAGTCCATAAACTACGATAGCCAAATTCAAAATGTTTGTTATAACTACAACCAACGAACTGCGGACGATTATCGTGGCCAAGTGAGTGCGTTACGCAATTGCGTACGTTATTTTCGTAAAAAGCCCCCTGTATCGTAAGATTGAACCTGTTAATTTTGAAATATCGTATGAATTCTTATTCGAAAAAAAAATTTTCACGTTCCTACTAAGTACTTTTTAAATCTTATGGTGTAATAGATACACAAATGATTTGTTTCATCAAAAATTAATAATGATTGATTGATACAGCTTCGTTGCCAGTTTATTTTAATTATATTGTTTTTCGTGAAGAAATAAGAAATAAATAATTTAATGCTGATATGAAGTTAGTTCATAATACTTTATTAGTTCGACTAGTTTAGAATTTATACAGTTTATTGTTTCCTAGAATTTCTCCGTTTATGAGATTATAGTCGTTAGGTGGGGGTCGTTTCGAAGTTCGAAGTAATTAAATCAAGCTAATGCAAATATGAACTCTAATACGAATGCACCAATTATATTGAATACTGCAGGTAATTAAATAGGAAAAGTTAAGTTTTAAGCGTTTTATAAGCATCTTAATCACAATTATTATTTTATAACTAAAAGCTGCCTGCCATTTCGAAATAATAAAAGATGGCACTACACTAAAAACGACATAATAGGTAAAAGAAGGAATCGGCTAAAAGAATGGGGAATGTTCGAAAAAATCAAATTGGCTGAATATTTTTTTATAGGTAGGAATAAGCTCCCTTAGTAATAGAAAAAAAAAAACTGAATTTTCGGGTGCGTGAAAAAACTGAAAAAAATTAAAGTCTCTTCGACTTCACAAATATAAGAAAGTAACAGCAGAATGGAGATTATACCTTTGCCATCTGCCACAACCACAACATGGTATAAAAAAATTCAATATAAACTATCAAAACTTTTTTTTTATTCTTGTTGTCATAGTGGTAGGTGTTGGCAAAGGTATAATCTCTATTATGCTGTTACTTTCCTACATTTGTGAAGTTGAAGAGACTTTAATTTTTAAATTTTTTTCACGCAACTGAAAATTCTGATTTTTTTTCTATTACTAAGGGAGTTTATTCGTACCTATGAAAAAATATATAGCCAATTTGATTTTTTTGGACATTCCCCATTGACGATTAATGCTTATTATGTGAGTTTATTTGAAAAAAGATTTTAACTTTTTTCATTTTCAATTAAGTTTTAGTCTTTCAGTTTGGGCAGATTTCCTTTCTTTCATTGGAATAGAGCTCTGTGATTAGCTCTTTTGTTTTACGTATTATGTTTGATTGGTAGTTGGAACGCTATGCGTCTGCAGCACTGTGAGACCTCATAGTAATGTTCGTCAATACTGGAGAGTATTAGACTGCTTACCTATCTACCTAAACAAACCATCTAAAGTACTATTATAAAGTATTTTTGCTTTTTATTTTAAACATAAAGATATCATCATAAAGCTTAGAACCAACATGTCCATTGTAGGCCAACTAGCACGACTGTCAGTAAAGTTGACTTCGAGGTGGCAACGCCTCGCAATAGTATCGGTTAGTTGGCTGACCTCATTCGATTGTCCCCGAGGTAGAAAGATTGAAAATAGCCTGCATTCGACACAAGAGCGACGTTGTTTTGCAAAACGAGTGTCCCCTGGAAATTAACAACTGAAGAATTGCAATCAGCTTCCACTTCAAAGGTGTTGGGGAATAAATTCTGAACATTTCCCCTCGTTTATTTTTCAGTTCAAAATAATCTGCTCTATAGCGTATATATTTCAATTGAGATAGTTTCATTAAAATGCAGCTACATATTCTATTTTGTGTATTAAAGGAAAATAGCAAAATTTTGAAGATTTCCTTAAATACACATATTTACGACACTTTGATCAGAGTAAAAGAATCAAACATTCAGTATGTTTAATAATTTAAGCAGAATACGACTAGAAGATTTGATCCCGGGATTCCGATTTTTGGAATTACGGTTTGTGCAGCCATATGATTTTAAGTTTCATACAGATTTTTCTGATTTAATTAAGATAACGGAACGTTTTTCGATGACTCGTTGTTCCTGTAGTGTTTTCATATAAAAAATATTCATCAATTAGTAACTCTTTTTCTATTGTGCTAAAACAAGAGAGAACTTGAATCATGTAGCAGATATTATTGGCTATATTTTATAACTAAATTCCATCGTATACAACATTTTTTATAGGATGTGCCGGGCCTCCCTTGTTATAATTTAGGACTTTTAAAACATTTTGAACCTCATTTATATACGTCCCTTCTTTCATAGTTAAAATAACTAATATAAATAACTAATAACATTTTGCTTCGTAGATATTTTGATTTTTAGGCAGCGTGATCAGGTAGGAACTAAACGAGCGACCAGTTTCCGTAAATTGCATGTATGATTCCTACTGAAAAAAACCAATGACAATTATTTCTTTAATTAGGAAATCACAAATACAAGCATTGTAAATAATTTATTTTATCAAATACTCCGAGTATTGTAAAATAGAACTTACTTACGTCTCACACATTCTCTCAATCTTTTGGTTAACAGATACGTTTGCTACACTGACAGTTAATTACCATTATATAAGGGTCTTTCTTGTAACGTGTAACAATTAATAAATCATTGATAAGACCTTTTCGGTCTAGACTGTGCTCAGCTATTCAACATAATATATCTTTGACGTTTTCATTTGGCTCTCTAGAACTTGTGATTGATTATTTTATATTATCAAGTTAGATCATGTGGTAGAACGAGAATATATTATATTCTGTACTATTTTTTTATAACTCCATTACCTTAGCCTAAACTTATTTGGTAGTCATCTAGTGGAATACGCAGTAGCAGTCGTTAGCTTTATTTCCTGACTCAACTCATTATTTTAATTTTAAATTGACACTCTATTTCCAAATTCATCTCGATATGTCAAGATACCAATTTCTAAAATGACAAAAAAATGTTTCCCAATTACCCATTCGAAAAATTTCTTGACAAATCCCAAATTTTCAAAATGGCAATTATCTGACTCCTTAACAACAAAAATTGTGCAAAACAATTTTTGTCCATTATCTCTTCTCAAGCTTACGCGCTCACTAGATATGAAATAAAACACTTTTTAACGGATACTAGCGCGGTTTTTAACCGACTTCCAATAACGAGGAGGTTCTCTGTTCGTCTGTATATTTGTTTTTTTTTGTATATGTCCACCGATTACTCAAAAACGGCTGAGCCGATTGAAATGATTCAAACGTCATTACATTAGGTAAACTTCCAAGTTGGTCCCATTTTTTTAAATTTGGAAATCGGTTCAGTGCTTTTCAAGTAATCTTGAAAAAAGCACGAAAATAGTATGATTTTGTGTGAATTACCTCGATGATAATGGTCGTATAACTTCTTTGTTTATGAACTGAATAAGATAACTATTTTTTGTTGGAACAGAGATATCTGTGTAGTTTTTTAACCGACTTAAAAAAGGAGGTTTTCAGTTTGACCCGTATGTATGTAATATATGTTTCTTCGCGATTATCTCACGTTTGGCTGAGCCGATTTTACTACCTAAATAATTTACCTACAAGGTACGTATACTAAAAATAAAAATATAAAAAAATTGTTTAAAAAAACAAAAAACCGACTTAAAAAAACCTACCTCTAAAAAGCAAGAAATAATATTCATAATAATAAAAACACGCCTATTGAAGTCGGGTGGGGCTTTTAGAATAAAAAAAGGAATCTGTACTCCAGCCCCACCCGACTTCAATAGACGTGTTTTTATTATTATGAATATTATTTCTTGCTTCTTAGAGACAGGTTTTTTAAAGTCGGTTTTTTTATTGAAAGTACTTTGGTAATTAGTTGGTATTCGGTTTGATTTTTTTCCCGACGTTTCGGCACCTTTACAGCTGCCGTGGTAACGGAGGACTAAATTTCGGAATTTCGGAATTTCTGTCCAAATAAAATTACTACTTTATTTTCAATGTCTTTATTTGTATTTCACAAGTCGTATTATCATTATCTAATATTTTCAACAAGTGTAATTAGCAATGCGATAACGATCATTCCGGAATCGTCGTTGAAGGCGATTCCGATCTGCCTAAACGATCGTCGTAAGTTCTTGGAATGGCCGACAGCTCTCACTAATTGGCCAATTACCACTTTGTGCCAAATTAGAGGTCTGCAAGCCTGACACTTACGACTGATAGTTTGTAGACGGCGGAGTGGCTGCGTCTTCAGTTTGGATAGCTTTGGTTTCTGTACAGTTTTAATTCCTATAGAATTTCCTTTCATACCTTCGAACCTAAACATTTTCAAATCAATGTGACAAAAGTATTTGTATATTGTAATGAATGAATATTATTCCGCATTGTTTTTACCGACTTCAAAAGGAGGGAGTTTTTTTTTTTTTGGTATGTACACCGATTACTCGAAGACGGCTGAACCGATTGAAATAATTTAAACGTTATTACATTAGGTAAAAATTCAAGTTGGACCAACTTTTTAAAATTTTGAATTGGTTCAGTACTTTTCAAGTAATCTTGAAAAAAGTACGAAAATAGTATGATTTTGTGTGAACTACCTCGATGATCAGTCGTATAACTTCTTTGTTTATGAACTGAATAAGATAATTATTTTTTTGTTGGAAAAGGGAAATCTTAAGTGTAGTTCTTTAACCGACTTAAAAAAGGAGGTTCTCAGTTTGAACCGCATGTATGTATGTTTCCGCGATTTACTCACGTTTGGCTGAGCCGATTTTTCTACCTAAAGAATATACCTAAACTACCTAATACAAAAGATACCTACACTAAAAATAAAAAAATAAAAAATTGTTTAAAAAAACAAAAAACCGACTTCAAAAAACCTACCTCTAAAAAGCAAGAAATAATATTCGTAATAATAAAAACACGTCTATTGAAGTCGGGTGGGGCTTTTAGAATAAAAAAAAAGGAATTTGTACTCCAGCCCCACCCGACTTCAATAGACGTGTTTTTATTATTACGAATATTATTTCTTGCTTTTTAGAGGTAGGTTTTTTGAAGTCGGTTTTTTGTTTTTTTAAACAATTTTTTCAACACAGACTCTCTGACCATACCTACTTGGAGGATAATAGTATTTTCCTGAAAATAACTATTTTATTTCTCGTTACTTACTATTAGTATCCAAATTACAAATAACCACTACTCTAGAACGGTATCTTCTTTGACCGAGTCCCAAATGCCGCTATTTATATAACTACTTCCCTCTTCACGTCGCTACCCCCGCTGTCGTCCAGGCGTGTTGCTAGGGTTGCTTACTGTAAAATATTGCTTACGTTTAAAAATAATATCGCTAAAATATGAGTTTTTCTTTAGTTTGAAATCATTGAGAATTGATCTAGTGCGAGTCGAATTTTTTCTAGTAAGTATATTATTTAGTATTGAAATCATTATTTTATTCTAGTTAGTAGATATA
This sequence comes from Agriphila geniculea, assembly GCA_943789525.1. Classification (NCBI taxonomy): domain Eukaryota; kingdom Metazoa; phylum Arthropoda; class Insecta; order Lepidoptera; family Crambidae; genus Agriphila; species Agriphila geniculea. Next base: position 10,860,978 of record OX038890.1, on the reverse strand, counting down.
AAAAAAATATTCACTTTTTCTGGGTAAGTACTTACCTACTCGTAGGTTTGTTTAAATAAAATAAATAAACATTAAGTATGGAAATTAAATTAAATTTTGAACAAAAATCTACTTCCAAAACATTTTTAGGTTTTTTAATCCTCTTATTGTTACTGTTTCGTTATGTGCGAACTTATTCCCACTCCGTTGAAAGAGCGTCAAGATGTTTGCCAGTAAAGCTAATATCGTGACTTTGAGCCCGTTCGAAGCGGGAGTCCGTTTTAGTCAGTTTTATTTATTGTTATGGTATAAATGTACCCCCCTCCTGGGAATAGAACCCGGGACCCCTGCGTCTTACACGTGTGGGTGAACCACTAAACCACACAGGCGGTTTACTTATTTAAGGTCATTGAAACATCTCTGCATAACTTCATTAAATGAAAGTCCTCATGTCATGAATTTTACGTGTATGTAAATAAACAAGATGTATGAGATGGGCGCAACTTCTGTGGTCCATGGGCGTATATTAATAATGTTATCATAATAACGTGAAATTCATCCATCTCACGGCTTTCAAGACTTTTATTATGATTAAACATTTTATGCAAGACCTTTTGTTACACCGTATTGATTGTATCTGAAGAGGTACGAATGTAATATAATAGAATGAACGATACTATTGTTACGAGGCATTCTATAGCGTCTTTAGAATTGCAGGCTCCCAGTCATTTCCTTGTTTATTAAATATTTACATGAGTAAACAGTTTCCAAGGATGTCACTTCAATATCGTCGATGGGCGTGCAAGACCGCGCAAGAGCAGTTTGCAATACCGCGTAACAAATTTTGAATTTTACAGGGCGCAGAAAAAACTTAATATCTTGGCCATTTTTATACATTTTTGACTGAACTTGTTTGTAGTTTCTTTGAATAGGTATTGTTTTATAGGAATGTGACGTAATTTCACTAAACTTACCAATAATTTCATAAGATTTTCATGTAATATCCCTTCTAAGCCCTTTTTGGGACTTTCATAAATACGCAGTATTCCAAACTGCTCTTACGCGGTTTAATCAACATTGCTTTGTTATTATATAATATAATAGCAAAATGTTATCATCGCGAGGCGGCAAAAATTTTTTTCTTATTTCAGGAATATTACACACATCATCTCGAAGATGGACAGATCGGCGATAGACAAGAGTCCTAAACACTCAATATCTTAAAGCAGAATCTTTTCCGTTTTATAGCGTGGATGCCGAGCCATATCTTCCTTTATTTTACATTTCGGTGTGACATAAAGCCCCTCTTTGGTATTGTCGCTAGGGTTCGTATGGGCTGTAAAGTAGGTAGGACTGAAAAATATTCCCCACTGTGATTGCCAACACGAGAGAATTTCTTTTTTCGTGTGTGGATTAAATCGTTTCAGTGCTGAGGTGCTTTTAGCTAGATTAAGTTTTGATGTAGTTAAGGCGGTGTGATGAATTAAAAATTGTGTAGGCTCGGTTGTAATGTTTTAGCCAAATTGAATTGGAATTATAGAATGAGGTCATATTTTAAGATTATTTTTGTTTGTTGTGTGTGGGTTTTGTGTGTTATACTAGCGGCCGCTCACAACTTCGTCTGAGTGGAAAGTGTTTTGAAATCCCTCGGGACAGTATCTTTTCCACGACTGCCCAAAAAGGAGCGTATATGTGTCCAGGGTCCATGTATGTTTGTGGGTATGTGAGTTTCTTTATTCCACCATAACTTCTAAATAGCTCAACGGATTTGGATGTATGGATGAATCGTTACATCATTCAAATTGGCTATATTTTTTTGAAAAAAAGTCAATATGGCGACTGTATGCCGCCATTTTCAAATGTGAAAAAACTTTTTTTTAATTATTACAACATGGGCAGCAAATGAAAGGCCTTGATGGGCACATTTCAAAACTATATAATTATTCACTAAAATGTGTGAATTAAAAAAAAATATTAAAAACACGACTGCCCTGCCTAACTAAAAAAATAAATAACAAGTGTCATTGCAGTCGGTGGACCTCTTTGATTAAAATTTGTTCCACAAAATGGTCCCCCGACTGCAATGACACTTGTTATTTAACTTTTCAGTTGGTTTTTGATAGGGCAGTCGTGTTTTTAATATTTTTTAAATTTACTTTTTGGATGAAACTTACCCAGGCCTATGTACTTCTTTGTACCCCAGACAACGTGTATGCAAAATTTCATGATGATCGGGATGTAAGGGCCTAACAAACAAACAAACTTACTTCGTATAATATTAGTTTGGTTTATTTGTGGTTTGAATTAGATTTTTTATTAGATCAGTTATTTGTCATGTTTAGAAGTTAAAAGTACATGTGAACTTGTTATCGATTGTGGAATGACACAATTTATAAGACTCATGCAACAACTGATATGAGAATATTGCTGACGTTAATATATGAGAAAATAATGAGAACTTTTCACAATGACAAAAAACTGTAGGCTCGATAGATGGCGTTGATAAAAATGTACGTGTCAATGTATTTTTTTTATTAAGCTTCGAAGAGTATCCAGGTAGGCTGGCAGATGTAACCCTTAAATGTTTCTCTTTGCAGATGTCAGCCAGGCAGCGCTTACTTGCCTCTTTGGTACAGGCCATTTATTTTTAAAAGCCAATTTTAACACTTCTCTTTCCATCAACACTATCAAGTGAGCCAAATAGTTACTTACTGTTTTTATTTTTTCAATGTCACTATGAAAAGCCCTCATTAACTTTCAATATAAAATAAATCGAATTCAAATTGAGACAATAGAACACCATTCTTTATTCTTTTATCAGTTCGAATTCGGAACAGTCATTTATACCTATGAAAAACAAATTCGGAAACTATGCCGGTTCGCGTATCAGCGGAGAGTTTGCAGGCCGCGGGCAAAGTACTTTGACATTGATTTACAACGGTTCGATTACCGAAAATATAGAACCTTTTCGCATTTGGAATAGACAAATATTTTCCGTTGTTTGTAGCGCTATCGCTTGTTATTTGATGTGAAATAAATATGTTTTTTTTTATAATATAAAAGCTGGTGGCTTATTGGACATTTCATAACATTTCAAAATATCTTTTGGAATCTGGTACAAAAAACTTAAATTATTATTATATCAAAATATTGATGGTTTAATACAAGAAGTAAGTACCTATTAATTTGATAGATTTAATGAATGCAACTTTTATTCGATAGATAAATAAAAAAATATTTCCTCTACCAACGCCTATATTATTATTGTAACTCCTAAATACTAAAATGTCAGTTTGTACTACCGACACTACCAACAAGATAAAAACAAAAACAAATTAAATGGAAAAAATACAGTCGCGCAAAAAACCTGGGGCAACTAGAGTGCATTTTCAGGCCAGAGCTGAAAAATATTTGGATGCACCGTTAGAGGTTGTCAGTGATTTACAACACTTTGATTGCCGAAAAATCGTTAATAACTATGCATTCGATCAAAATTGACACAGCTCGTTTATTTCATTCGAGGGATTTTGTAACAAATTAAAAGTTACGTTAGCCATTTAAAAATAAACGGTAGCGTTTGAAAACGATTGTTTGAAGATTAAATGCTATGTAGAAGATTGATTGGACATTCGTGCTTTTTATAAAGGGTTTGTAAAAGACCAACAACCTCGCAGGAGTGGATTACTAACATCATAAACAACAAGGTTTGTTCAACGACTTTGCGAAAAAGACAAAAAAACTACTTTTCGTACAAAACCCGATCAGCTGTTCGGACATTTGTCTGGAAAGTCGATCTTTTTTTGTCTTTTCTCGGAAAAGTCGTAGAACAAATGGTATTGTTTATGATGTTAGTAATCATAGATTTCTTTTTTGTCTTTTTTGGAAAGTCGTAGAACAAACGTTGTTGTATAATTATGATGTTAGTAATCTACACTTGCTAGGTTGTTATTGTTTTACAAGTATTGTTGGTCGGTACCTTTTTTATTTTGAGTTTTAGACTAAGAATACGATGTATGATACGAGTAACATGTGTAACAACACAACTTTCAAACAAAATTCTGTCAAAAAAGATTATGATTTGTTTTAATAGTGATTCAAAAAGTTCGTTTTGTTGAGTTTTTTATTTTCAACGATTTTCATTGATATTTTTTTCTTCATCTCACTCAGTTCAATTAAATCTTACTTAAATTCTAGTTACCTTAAAAAAAGTTATGCGGTGGACATCAAAAATACGCGTCGCTTCCTTCTTTCGCCGTTAATTAAAAGTCAATTTGACAAATGAAATACCTATCTAAATGGTTGAGACAGAATGCGTTTCGTCTGAAAAAAAGGTAGGTAACCAAAGAAAAATTTTAAACTGCAAATAAATAAAAATACGAGTTTTTGTCTTAGAAACAACGACGATTAAACACCTGGCTTTTAAAAAGCTTGGCTAAACTTCTGGTTCAGACATTATGTTAATAAGTAACTTGTGTTCGTCCTTCGTAACTTTCGCCTAGGGCTTACGAAAATCGTCTCTCGAAAGTTATCCTGCCACTAGAATAAATTTTGGTTTCTTAGAAATTGTTTGTGTTTTTCATTCATTTTTTTTAGAAATTAATTTGCGTTGCTATGACATTTTTTTTGTCTTTATTACCATAAATACAGCTTTTGGCTAGCTTGTTGCTTTTAATATATTCAAAGTAGTTTTTTTTTTTATAAAAATCAAATTAGCTGTATGATCCAAGAAAACAAGATCTCTTTTATGCACAACGGGGTAGTACTTGGCCTTTACCTCACCTGATGTTAAGTGACGATAAGGCCGAAGGTGGAAGCGCACTACACCCGGAATCCTCATCACCGAGAAACTGGCTATTTTACCTCTAACTGCCGGAACACAACAATTTTTAAATTGTGGTTATGGCGCCAGACTTAGGTAAGATGGTGGTAGCTAGCCAGGCGGACTTGAAATAAGCCCTACCACCAACCAAACCGAGTACAAATTGTACACCCCCTGGGAATCGAACCTGGTCTGTGATTCCGGGAAATGCACAGGCATACGTTACTATCCAGTTGCGCGACTTTATTACCAAGCAAAGAATGAAGGATATTTTTTCTGTCACACTCATTACAAAATTATTATAAGTAGTGCATTTGTGATTTTTCACAAATCACAAATGCATGTGATTTTTTTCTCTTAGCAAACGAAACAGGGGATTTTAATATCTCTCTTATATTTTTCCGATTTCTGTTTATGTTTAATATTCTTATTTATTTATTATCTGTTATTTCTCATCATGTTCAACCTCTATTTAGTTTGGGTCTTTAGATTATTGACAATGATTTGTTCGGAGTCATTCTTCTATAAATATTTCTCACAATACGATATTTGTTGTTCGACACATCCACATTTCCAAATGATTCTAAACCATTTGAAATCCCTAAGCATCGTACAGCGACACTACATCCCATGTTTTCATCCGAAAAAAGCCTTTATCCCCCAAAGGTCTATAAGTCATGCTACCAGTTTCCGGGTAGATAAAGACTGACTATATCTTCCCGTTTAAATATAGGTTCAATCTTATCCACCGAAGGTTTATTTATAGTAATAAGACCCATTTACACCGCGGGCGAAGGGGAGTATCTGAAACAAGGCGAATTATATGGTACATTTTTTAATTTATTTATTTACCATTACAAATACAATAAATTATTCTTTTAGCTGACCCAAAAAACAGAGGTTTCTCCAAATTGCTAGATTTAAACTTATTACCCAGTATACCTACTTACAAATTCAATGGTAACAAGCGAGTTTTATTAATAGGTTACTAGTAAAATTACCTGCGGCGATCGTCAAAATACACATTACATTATGAATCTTATGTTTCATTAAAGTGTTAAGTAGTACTTACGATTAGATAATGCGCGGCAGCGATTGAATACATTACTTGAAGACTAATATTATTTGGCTGAAAACCGTTATTTTCAATAAAGAATTTATTTTACTTTTATACATGTAGGTACCGGTAATATACCGTTAAATCTGATAAAATACCGTTAAAAATGACGGTTTACTGGTACTTTTTAGGGTTCCGTAGCCAAAATGGCAAAAAACGGAACCCTTATAGATTCGTCATGTCTGTCTGTCTGTCTGTCTGTCCGTCCGTATGTCACAGCCACTTTATTCCAAAAGTATTAAGACTACACAGTTGAAACTTGGTAAGTAGATGTATTCTGTGAACCGCTTTACAATTTTTACACAAAAATAAATAAAATAAAAGATTAAGGGGGGGCTCCCCATACATGGAACTGAAACTGAAAATATTTTTTTTCATCAAACCAATACTTGTGGGGTGTCTATAGATAGGTCTTTAAAAATGACATTGAGGTTCCTAAAACTATTTTTTTTCAAAGTTAACCGTTTGAAAGACATCTGCCGCCAAAGTGGGAAAATGTGTGCCCCCCCCCCCCCCTTTAACTTTTAAAGTAAGAGGGTGAAAAATCTAAAAAAAATATATGCTATAGATCTTAATAAACACTTTCAACGAAAATTAGTTTGAACGAGATACAGTAATTGGTTTTTGAGATATAGTACATTTTCCAAAACCGCAAATATAACTTTGTCATTCATACAAACACTGTGAAAAACAAAGTTATTTTTTCGGACGAAAAATGATAGCGGTATTAAAATATGGTATGGTACATAATGTATCTACGGAACCCTACTGCTCGTGGCCCGACACGCACTTGGCCGGTTTTTTCAGTATCGTTATAATTTTTAACGGTATTACAATCCCTGCTTTGACGTGCGACCCCATATTTAACTTATATCTATTTGCACTTTACGCAATGGACAAGGTCCCTGCCCATACCATACCATGACCATGCTAGTAGAACGTATCAGACAAAAATACATTCTTTGTATTGAAAAGTATGACACTATTCCCACTAGACCGTTCCGTCACCGGCTATGCATGTGTCATACTTTTCAATACAAATAATACACACATCAACTTTGTCTAGGGATACAGGTGCTATTTTCATACAAACGAGGTTACTTTGAAACCTTGGTTTCCTGCCAGGGATGTACTGTGCTGTGATCTGATAACGGCTATCCAGGGAATGAATGGAGGAGATTCAGATCGCTATACACACCCAACTGATCTGACCAGCATTCTAAAAACGTAATGGACATGTTTAAAAAAACCGCGAAAATAGCATGAAAATGTATGGAAATCCTCAAACTGAGAACTCTGACCCATTAATCTTTTAGAATGCTGATCAGATAAGTTGGGTGTGTATTACGACGATCTGAATCTACTCCATTCACTCCCTGGATGGCCATCATCAGATCACAGCTAGGTCAACCCCTGGCGAAGAGCCAAGGCTTCAAAGTAACCTCGTTTGTATGAAAATAACACCTGTATCCCTAGACAAAGTTGATGTGTGTATTTCATTGCCTGCGACACGTTCCTAGCTCGGCCATGCTATGGTGCGATGTACCTAGTGGGTAGAGACCTGACTCAATAAACTATGAACAATAAAATTCGCTTTGCTCCCCTTCGCCGGTGTAAATGCGCCATATGAAAAGGTGGTTGCCCGTGTGAAGAAGTATTTTTCTTCATGAGGTAATAAAGAATATTGCTGTTGATAGGAAAAGTGGGTGGAAATCTTCTACTTTATTAAAAGCGTGTAGGAAAAAGCCCGGTAACGTAGAAAAATAATAATCACACTACTTTGGGTTGTGAAGGAAATGATTCGGAATTGATAAGACACGATGACACAGAATATATATATACATAGTACTATGACTAGTTACTTATATGTGACGATTACAATTTTTTTTTGTGACTTATTTATTAATGCCGTTTTCTTTCTTTCTAGTTACAGACATTTGCATATGTTAGCACCGAAAATTTCAATAAAACTACTGTAACTCAGTAGTAGATTTATTATTTGTTTACTAAACTGCTAAATTAAACAAATATTTCAAACGAAATAATCGTAGATAATTCGTTGAAAGGTAGAAAATATGAAAGCCAAATAAAATATTATTAAAACCTTCATATCCACCGAAAGACAAACTTATGCTAACATTTTATAAAGCCACGCTACAAAAATAATTTAGCTGCGACAAAAATAAAGAAAATAACTATTTTATTAAATAAGCAAAATCCAGAAAGCTTACAGGACTTTGAACCTTAGTTCTTAAGTAATAAAAGCTCCTTGCAGAATCATAAAAGCTCTGTCGCTGTGTTCATAAAGCACGTGTTACGAAAGTCATAAGTTTTCTGTTACTAACGACCGCACAAGTACATTTCTGTGGCAAAACAAAGCATTAGATTGGCCCAGGTAAGAGTATGGTACAAGGGGAATTACAGTGTAATAAAATATTTTTTTTTTGTAACAACACACAGACCGAGCAACGACGAGACAAAGACGACAAAATGTATGAGATCACTGAGATCGTGCACGGCTATGCCCTGTTTATCAAAACTTACAAGTCTACAGTATTTTACAAGAAAAAATTTACTATATTATATCATATTATATTTTATAAATGTCAAGGAATAAAGAAACGCGGAACACCCTTTTTTTGGGCGGGGTTGGGTGTGGTCTCATGGGTTTGGTCCCATGGCCCTGATCGCCGAGAGCAGATCCAATCCTAGTCTGCCCTCCTGTCCGGAGAGCAGACATGGCGAATGGTCATGGGAGGAGCGCAACAGTCGCTGATCCCCATGGCATGTCTAGCTGATTATCCTTCCCGTGGTTGCTGCCTGTTATTGGTCTGATTCCCTCTGAAACAGACGTAACTGAAACAGCTAGTCGCAATTCTCTTCCCGACCTTTCCCGTCCTTCCATCCTATCCTAACACCTTACTGCGAGTATTATGTGGTTGGTACTTGCGGCCTCATCATCAAACATGACTGATGGTGAGGGGGAGGGGGGAACAACCACCCACGTGTTTGTGCCGTGCGCGGGGACCCGTACGGGGGGATGAAGGTGTCCTGGTGATTGAGTCGATGGAGTGTAGGCTGTATAAACACTCCTGAAACAACACATCCTTTGGCCCGGATTTCCTCTCACACGGGAGGCCTAGGACTAGCCACCCTAGGTCAATCGGCTGCGACATCTCGTCAGAGGGCTGTCAGGCGAGAGTCCTGATATGGCAGGGGCAGACGACGGGCGGGACGACTTTGTCTTCTTGCTCTGTTCGGCCTGCCTCCTGCTATATTGGGGCCCTATATCCTTGTTGTATTTCTGGCGTTTGTGTGCCATCTGCCGCAACGTCCCCACTTGAGGGCTCCATGGAGGGTGGAAAGCAACAAGGACGAACTTTTTTCAACAACACACATGGCGAACAAAAATAAACAAAAACAAACACAACGCACTAAGGCTGCACCTCAGGTGAATAACCAGAGCGTCGCGCCACAGAACACACCGGCAGCTCCTCAGGTGCACAACCCGAGTGTAGCGCCACATAACACACCGGCAGCTCCTCGGGTGCACAACCCAAGTGTAGCGCCACACCACACACCGGCAGCTCCTCAGGTGCACAACCCGAGTGTAGCGCCACATAACACACCGGCAGCTCCTCGGGTGCAAAACCCAAGTGTAGCGCCACACCACACACCGGCAGCTCCTCAGGTGCACAACCCGAGTGTAGCGCCACATAACACACAGGCAGCTCCTCGGGTGCCTAACCCAAGTGTAGCGCCGCCAGCACAACACAGTTTGGACCTCTCCTCTCTGAAGGCAGCAATGCTGACGACCTTTGAACCCCAACAGGAGGAATCCGGTTGGAACGAAGTAGTCGTTAAGAAGAAGAAGCCCAAACAACTACCCGACCAACCACCCAACCCGCCTGGCCAGTCACGCAACGCCAAACGGCTGGAAGCCCGGAGGGAAGCGAGGAAGGCGCGGCGACAGGCGACGGATGGTAATAGGCCGCGTGAAGCCGCTGAACGGGCTGAAAAGCCCCACGACGCCCCCCACAGTGATGCGCCGACTCCTCATGTGGACAATAGTCCTGTTGAGGAGAAAGCTGCTCCTAAAGGGGCACCATCTGTCGCCTCGAAGCCAGCTGCCGCCAACGCACCCGAGCGACATAAACCGGTCAGGCGGGGAAACCGTGGTAAAGGGAACACCACTACGCCCGCCAAGCCCGTAAAGAGGAATCGCCCCGACGATTCCTTTACTCCGCGAGGCGGGGGCAAGCGTAGCAAACCCCATCCCACCACCACCAGCTCCATCGCATACGCTCACGCCCTGAAGTCAGATCTCAGCGTCGCGATCATGGTGGAGCCCTACCATGACCTCACCAAGGAGCAGGCTGAGGTCGTCAAGAGGCAGGTGGATGGTTTGCTGGACGAGGAGATTTTTGCTTCGAGATCATCAAACCATCCATATGTCGGACCAGCTTTTAAGGCTAACGCCTTCTTTAGTGAGGGCGTCCTTAAATTCTGGTGCAAGGACGACTTCTCGCTCCAGTGGCTCCATCGCACCACTGCGAGAATCGGCTCACCACGTCCGGGCACCAAACTTGTTGTCAAGCGACAACGAGATATCCCCAAGCGCGTCAAAACGGGGCTGTTGGTGCCACAATATGGACCGGACGACACTTTAGACCGGGTACGCAAACGCCTTACGTGCCAAAACACCCATCTTGACGTCTCCAGCTGGGCCGTCTACCACGCCGAGGAGCAGGAGGACAAACATTGCCTGTTCCTCGTGCTTGGTGTCCCAGAGGAAGACGCCGAGAAACTCAAGGCAAGCGAGCGTAGAGTTTACTACAAGCTGGGTAACATTTACGCCCGCTTCCTTGATAACACGAGCACACCCCCGCCGAACCCCGATGCACCTGGGGAGGCCACTTGTGACCTAGGCAGCGGCACATCACACGACACCTGTCAATCAAACCCCTCACAACCACCACAAACCACCGGCGACGCTGAACCGCCCAAAGGGGACCCTAGGGTAGTCACCCAGGAGGAGGGGGTGGGGGATGCCTCTATGGATGACGAGAGCGGTGACAGCGACGTAGACGAGGAGGTTATGCTAGACAGCGACGATGGCGCTGCCAGCACCCCCCAGCAATAACCTCCCCGTCCTCCAAACCAACCTCCAGCACAGCCAGACTGCAACGGCTAACCTACGCAGAATGCTGGAGGTCAATCCCAAGACCGTAGCCCTAATCCAGGAGCCGTGGATTAGGAAGGGCAGAATATGCGGTCTAAGCAACATCGGAGGTAAGTTACTCCTAGACACCACCGCTGACAACCCGCGTACATGTATCTTCACACCTAAACACGCAAACACAACCTTAATGACCGAGTTCTGTTCCAGAGACCTGACCACCATTAGGCTCCGAAATGACCCCTCCCCAGGCCTGCCTGACGTGGTGATTGCGTCCGCCTACCTGCCGGGCGACGCGGATATCCCCACCCCGGAACTGGCCGCGCTGGTGCAACACTGCGAGCGCGAGGGACTGGAGCTGATCATATCAGTTGACTCCAACGCACACCATGTGCTATGGGGCAGCAAGGAAAACAACACGCGAGGTGAGGATTTCGTTTCTTTTTTACTCGCGAGTAATATGAACCTAATCAACAGGGGCTCCGAACCGACTTTCGTAACATCACGAGCCCAGACAATCGTTGACCTTACTTTAGCGAGTGAACACGCGTCTCATCACATCTCCGATTGGCATGTATCTGATGAGGCGTCGTGCTCCGATCATCGCTGGGTCAAGTACAACCTAAATACGACACTCACACCGCCTAAGCCCCGACGTAATCCACGCAAGATGGACCGACGTAAGTATGAGCTTTTGACCGCAGAGAAGCTAGGGTGTCTGGACACACCTACAACTCACGCGGTAAAAGCGGATATTGATAACAATGTTGATCGCATAACAATAACATTAACCACCAGCTTTGAAGAAACATGCCCACTTTCTACTCCCAGCTCCCGGCCAGGCAACAAGTGTCACTGGTGGGGACCTGATTTGGAGAAATTACGCCGCAAGGTAAGAAAGTTGTTTAACAAAGCAAAGAACTCTAGGGCAGCGCACCATTGGGACGCCTATAAACAAGCCCAATACAACTACAGGAAGCGTATTCGCCTCAAGAAAAGAGAATGCTGGAGACGCTACTGCACCAACATTGAAACTAACAACGAGGCTAACAGAGTGAAAAACATCCTGTGCAGCGAACCAACACACAACCTTGGTTTCCTGAAAAAGCCTGACGGAACATACACAAAAACAGATCAAGATACCTCAGAACTGTTAATGACCACTCACTTCCCCGGATGCCGTATAACGGAAAGTCGCACATGGGAAGAAAAAGTTGAGTATCTACCTGCTGAAACCGACTGGACCACTGCCCACAAGGTCGTCAACCCGGAGAAAGTAACGTGGGCAATCAACAGCTTTCTCCCATTCAAATCAGCGGGACTAGATGGAATTTTTCCAGGGCTGATGAGGTGGAGCGACAGTGGTCTTATTGACCACCTCGTAGTCATCTACAGATGCTGCCTAGCACACCGCTATATTCCTATGAAATGGAGGGAAGTCAAAGTAGTCTTTATTCCTAAGCCCGGCAAAGGAGACTACACTCAACCTAAATCATTCAGACCAATTAGCCTCACATCATTTCTTTTAAAGGTGTTGGAGAGACTAATAGACAAGGAGATAAGGAGCACTGCTTTAGTCAGGAATCCCTTAAATCCAAACCAACATGCCTACTCTGCAGGCAAATCAACAGAGTCTGCCCTACATAAGGTGGCTTCTTATATAGAAGGCAATTTCAAACACCAAATATCAACACTAGGCACCTTCATCGACATCGAAGGAGCCTTTGACAAAACCAATTTTACCAGCATAAGCCAGGCCCTCTCTAAACATGGTGTCGATCCCACTATTGCCGGGTGGATTGATAGCATGTTAAGAGACAGAGCTATACAATTTACTGTGAATGGTACTACCAGAGGGGTAGTAGCTAAAGGATGTCCCCAAGGGGGTGTCCTCTCACCTCTCTTATGGAACATTGTGGTCAATGAGCTGATTTGTTGGCTCAACGACCGCTACTTCCTCACAGTAGGCTATGCAGACGACCTGACCATACTCATCAGCGGACGAGTTGAGAGTGTGATATGTGACCAAATGAGGTCCGCATTGAAGGTCGTCGAACAGTGGTGCAATAAACACAATCTAACAGTGAACCCAACAAAGACGGAATTGATCATGTTCACAAACAAACGAAGTCTAGGCAATCTTAAACTTCCTAAACTTTTCAATACCAGTCTGTCCCTGAGCAAGGAAGTCAAGTATCTAGGAGTGATACTAGACAACAAACTCCTCTGGAATAGACATCTCGAAGGAAAGCTAAATAAAGCCACCATCATCTTTTGCCAATGTAAAAGACTACTCGGCAAAAGCTGGGGGCTATCACCGAAAATAACTATGTGGCTGTATAAAACTGTTATACGTCCCATTATTACATACGGAGCCGTTGCCTGGTGGTCCAAAACAGAGCAAAGCACCGTCATCAACAAGCTGCAGAAATTCCAAAGATTGGCATGTTCTGCGATAACCGGCTGCATGCGAACTACCCCCACAGCCGCCCTAGAAGTAGCCCTGGATCTGACACCCCTGGACCTGTTTATACAACAGGAAGCCTCCATGGCTGCTATAAGGCTTAAACACCTGGGTCTGTGGTACAACCGAGAGGGTCCTCACTCCACATTGTGGAATAATCTAGTGAAACATGAGCCACTAATTGCTGCCCCATGCGACAGGATCCCTAAACAATACATTTTCGAAAAGAAATACCAGATACAGTTACTAGAAAGTGACCGAGATTACTCCGGCATACATGAAGTCCGAATTTATACGGACGGCTCCAAGATGGGGACTGGTACTGGAGCCGGAGTATTCTCACAAGACCTAAATATCAAACTATCACAAGCATTAGGCCAACACAGTTCGATATTTCAATACGAATGTGTTGCAATAATAAATGCCGCTTCCACGGTCCTGTCTAGAGGTATGAAGGAACTAAACATCCGCATACTGACCGACAGTATGGCCGTCCTAACAGCACTGGAGGCCAACACGATCAACTCCAGTATTGTCTACGAATGCCACCAAGTTTTGGATCGTTTAGCATCCAAAAACAAAGTAATCCTACAATGGATTAAAGGGCATAGTGGATCACACGGGAACGACGCCGCCGATGAGCTGGCTAGAAGGGGATCTTCCACAATAGTGGCAGGACCCATACCCATCCTGCCACTCCCGTTCAGCCAACTGCGCTCATGGGTAAGACAACGTACTCGTGCTGCACATAATACTCGTTGGGTAAATCTAACAAGCTGTAGACAGTCCAAGTTGGCGATGACCTCGGTCTCGCCGCGGTTGACCTGTAGACTGCTCAGCCTTAATCGTCCAGACCTCCGAATAGTTGTAGGTACACTTACAGGTCACCTAGCTTTAAACCGACAACTATTCATCATGAATGCGACAGACAGTCCCCTATGTAGAGGATGCCTGGACGCAGAGGAAACAGCCGCCCATGTAATCCTGGAGTGCGTGGGTTTGGCCACACACCGGGCAGAAATCCTCAAAGACGTCGCTCCTAGAAGCCTGTGAACGCCCCAGGAGGCTTCTGCGCTTCTGGAAGGAGCTGGGATGGCTTGACTAGCCACACCATGCTGTGTTCACGCATAACGGACCAAATGGGAGTCTAAATGCGGAGAAATGAGCCCATCACCAATACCAATACCAATACCCTTTGGATTTTGAATTGAGTTTTTTACAAGTTGTATAAGTTTTTTTTACAAGTTTTGATTTTTTTGATAAACGAAATCACTAATACAAGGGTGAAAATATATTATTCACTTTTCAAGGTTACGCGCTCACTAGACATGAAATAAAACACTTTTTAACGGATACTAGCGCGGTTTTATTGAATTGGTTATTTTTGGTTATTTTGATATTTAGTTGGTATTTGATTGATTTTTTATTTTCCCGACGTTTCGCGATTTCGGAGTTGGTCGAATAGTAAAAGTTGTTCAGTTTGATGGTCCCTAACCACCATATTCGGCTTTTGTAAGGCTATTACCAAACAACCTGTTTATAAAACTCTTGAGGCAGATTCCAATCCGCTACATCTTGTAGCTTTTTATCTAAAAATCTTATTATTCGTACTCTAAACCTTACTCCCTTATTATAAGAATTATTATAAGAACGTGGCAAAAAGAGCGTAGTCATGTTGCAAAGGAATTGAAATCCTAACTTGATGTATTAAGAGTGTTCAAAGTTTACGCTGAGAGTCCAATTTGATTAGAAAAGAAACAGATGTAAAATGCTCCTACGAGTTCTGTTTTTCAGTAATATTTCTTGTACTAAATTAATAATTTCTGAATGTAAAAGGTGATACGTGTTGGCTGTTTTATGTGTGGTTTATATGATTATTTTAACTGGCGGTGAAAGTATTTTCAGAAGTTTACTTAATCACCGGAAAAGCGACATGTATAATTCTTTGCCTTACATAAGTGAGAGCTCAAGCGTTATCTTGATAAATATTGAAAACATAACTTTAGTTTGTCTTATACCGGGTTAATTAAAAAAACCCGGCCAAGTGCGAGTTGGACTCACGCACGAAAAGTTCCGTACCAAAAAACGGTAAAAAATTACGTTTGTTGTACGGGTGCCCCCTTAAATATTAAATTTATTCTATTTTTATTATTTTTTGTTATAGCGGCAACAAAAATACATCATCCGTGAAAATTTCAACTGTCTACCTGCGTTTGTTGTATGGGACCCCCCCTTAAATAATAATTTTTATTCTATTTTTAGTATTTGTTGTTATAGCGGCAATAGAAATACATCATCTGTGAAAATTTCAATTTTCTATCTATCACGGTTCATGAGATACAGTCTAGTGACAGACAGACAGACAGACAGCGGAGTCTTAGTAATAAGGTCCCGTTTTACCCTTTGGGTACGGAACCCTAAAAACACCAATAACCTCAGGAATAGATACTAATATCATAAACAACAACATTATGCTCTACGACTTTTCAGAAAACAGACAAAAATAATTGATCTTTCATTCAAACTCGATGTTCATACAAAAAGCTGTTCGGACATAGGAAACGTACCCATACTACGTGACCCATATTTTACCATTTTTGACCCCCCTCCCCCCCCTCGGTGACCACCCGTAGTATATGCCAAGACCCCCCCCCCCCCCTCCCCCCTGGTTTTCACGAAGTATTTCATAGATAATGGTTTTACATCATTTTCAACAGAAATCTAAAAAAAAATTTGCTTATTTTTGTCTTTTCATTAGTAAGGCGCTTGCCACGTAATGCCAAGAGTGTGTATTATAATTTTACATACAAGTGAAAAAATGTATTAAGGAGAAAAAAAATTTCGCTGCGTGCCATATTTGAATACAACTTGAAAAAAAAGAACCAGATTTCCATTGACAATATTGACTACGTGACAAAACATAGGCCCCCCTCCCCCCCTGTGACCAAGCGTGGTATTTTAAAGACCCCCCTCCCTCCCTTAACGGGTCACGTAGTATGGGTACGTTCCCTTAATTGTATGGGTAATCGATTGAATCGATGGAAAGTCGATTAGTATTAGTAATCAACTCCTGCGAGGTTGTTAGTGTTTTACAACTAACCCTGTTAAAACCATGTTGATTAAAAATCAGTCAACAAGATCTGTAATATCACTCGTATGTTTCCTAACTAAATAAACATTAAATAAGTAATAATTCAAATTTCAAAGCTTGCACGTGTGATAAGCGAAGCAGATAAGTATCACTTTGAAATATTTTGCTTTATACAGTTGTATTGCACCTCATACTTTGCCAACAGGGAAGTAATACCTCTGAGCTGAGTGCCTGGGAACCGCAGAACAATACAAACTTCAGCCATGGAAACTTTGCAAGCGTGATTCAGGATACCTTGAAACCGCATGAGCTGCAATGTTTACAACCTGCTCATTCATTCCTTCTTTGGAGTTAACGTTTCTATTGAATTTATTCCTTTTCAGTAATATATTTATATCCTACTTTTTGATAATAGATAGGTACTTACCTATTTATTTATAAGTGTTAAAGAATTTATTTTAAAGTATACCTTTGTTCTACTTTAGAAGAATGTAGCTTTTGAACGATATAACAATCAGGCCATAAATACTTCACTGTCAGGAACTATGATTTTTTAAATCTTTGAAACGCTATATCTCGAAACTACGTTTTTGAGTTAAGACTATGTTTAATGTCATGTGCGATATGACTGATGTTTAAAACTTATTTTTCATTACAAAACGTTAAATAATTAAAAGAAAACACACATCCCAGAAGCGAAGCAAAAGATCTTTCCAACAAAATGTTTGAGCTCTTAGGATTAACTTGGAACAGATCCTTAGTCACAATATTTACTCTTCGTCAGTCAAAGCTTAAATACACAAAGTGGAGAAGCTGATCTTCAAAGAACCATTTTATGTGGAAAAGCTAAAAGAAAATCTAGTTATTTACCTAAGCCTAGTGCTAAAGATACAAATTGTATCTTATGAAAAAACATTACTAATAGCATCTAGCTAGTGCCTTTCATTTTAATATCACAAAACGTAAAACAATTACAAAAAAAAAACCGGCCAAGTGCGAGACGGACTCGCGCACGAAGGATTCCGTACCAAAAACGGCAAAAAAACACGTTTGTTGTATGGGAGCCCCCCTTAAATATGTATTTTATTATGTTTTTAGTATTTGTTGTTATAGCGCACCAGATATAGGCATCGTCTGTGAAAATTTTAACTGTCTAGCTATCACAGTTCATGAGATACAGCCCGGTGACAGACATACAGACAGACGGACAGCGGAGACTTGGTAATAACCTGAGGTAATAGGGTAATAGGGTCCCGTTTTTACCCTATGGGTACGGAACTCATAAACGACCGCTATAACAAAAATATTAAAAACAGAACTATTCGATCTATAGAATTATAAGAACAAAATAAATATTTATAGGAGGCTCCCATACAATAAACGTGATTTTTTTGCCGTTTTTTTGGTACGGAACCCATCGTGCGCGAGTCCGACTCGCACTTGTTTTTTTATGCACAGCGAATAATGCTTGGCCTTTACCAGCTCACCTGATGTTAAGTGACGATAAGGCCGAAGATGGATACCACCAACCAAACTGAGGACAAATTGTACCCTCCCTCCTCCTTCACCCCCGGGACCCCTGCGTCTTACACGGGTGGGTGAACCACTAGACCACAGAGGCGGTTAAATTGTGTGATGTGACAATCATAGGGATGCAAATATCGAAGGCAAGAACATCGATGTATCGATTGTTTCAGAACAAACATCGATGTGCAAAAAACATCACCCAAAAACATCGATGTATCGAAACATCGATGTTTTTAGGGTTCCGTACCCAAAGGGTAAAAACGGGACCCTATTACTAAGACTCCGCTGTCCGTCTGTCTGTCTGTCTGTCTGTCACCAGGCTGTATCTCATGAACCGTGATAGCTAGAAAGTTGAAATTTTTACAGATGATGTATTTCTGTTGCCGCTATAACAACAAATACTAAAAACAGAATAAAATTAATTTTTAAGGGGGGCTCCCATACAACAAACCAAATGTTTTGCCGTTTTTTGGTACGGAACCCTTCGTGCGCGAGTCCGACTCGCACTTGGCCGGTTTTTTTTAATGATCTATTAAATAGTTAAATATTATCTATAACAATATTATCTATTTAATAGCAAAGTCTTTACAACAAGGAAAGTGTATAGTAGTGGAAATAAAATTTCATTTAACAGCTAATTTAAGTAAAGTTTTTACGTTAACTGCAGCAAGTTATTTAGAAACAGAATTTAAAAATAACAGTTTTGACAGTCGTTTTCCTGTCAAATGGTTACTTTGTTGGGTGATTGTAGCTCTGGTTTTTGAAAAAAGTCTGAAACGGTTATAGATGGCAGGAAAAACATCGATGTAAAAACATGTATAAAATAACATCCATATATCGATGTTTTGCAATACTGAACATCGATGGCAAACATCGATGTTTTTTTACTGAAACATCGATGTTTCAGAAACATCGATGTATCGTTTGCATCCCTAGACAATCATGAAAGTACAATTTATTATTATTAATATTCGACTATGACTTTATGTTATATCGTCGCTATCACCAGAAGGCAATACGGAATAGGTTTCGTAACAAAGGTATATATATCACATACTCGTCTTTTTATTATACAGTAGGTAAGTTTTCAAACCTTCTTATGCAAAAGTACAGTCACAATCAAAAGCCATGGATCATATGTTTGACTTTCCTATAAATTGAAGATCGTTACCGCAGGTTTGTTATGTAAATCGACATCCGAGGCCTTTCCCTCGGGATCATGTTTCTCTTTCCCTTTAACAGGGCCCAGAAAGTGATAGTCGAACTTTTTAAATTTACGACATTTGAGTCGAAAGTCTCTTGAGCATTGCGGTACATTTACTAGAAAAGATGAAAAATATTTATTTTCTTACAATAATTATTTTGCTTCGAATGACTGTGGGTTTTCATGATCGCGAAATTAGATATTATTTTGTTTTAAATATTTATCTACATTGGGATTCGGTTACCGGCAATGTGTATAATCCGGCATTGTATACAATGCCTAGGCATTGTATACAATGCCTGAAACGATCAGGCAATGTATGAAATATATAATATTGTATACAATGCCTGCTGGTCCACCGGCAATGTGTAAAATAAGTATATTTCGTATGTCTGTTATAAAAAAAAAAACCTCGAAATTTAAGGATCTCGCTCCACTGCGGTTCGATTACAAACTCAAATTTCTGTTGTCTGTTATAAAAAAATAACCTCGAAAATTAATTAAATTTCTAACCTATACGCGGGACCTACAGGAGTAAAACAGGTTCGATTCCAAAGAGCCCCCCTCGAGCCCCCCTCGAGCCCCCCTCGAGCCCCCTCGAGCCCCCTCGAGCCCCCTAGAGCCCCCCTCGAGCCCCCCTCGAGCCCCCCTCGAGCCCCCTCGAGCCCCCTCGAGCCCCCCTCGAGCCCCCCTCAAGCCCCCTCGAGCCCCCCTCGAGCCCCCCATCGAACCCTCCTCGAGCTTTCCCCGAGCCCCCCCCTCGAGCTTTCCCCAAGCCCCCCTCGATCCCCCCTCGAATCTATTCTCGAAAATCTTTTTATTATACACATTGCCGGTGGACCAGCAGGCATTCTATACAATGCCTAGTCATTGTATGTATACACTGCCTAGGTAATGTGTGAAATAGATATCAATATTCATTATATTTCATACATTGCCTAAAAGGGCCAGGCATTGTATACAATGCCTAGGCATTGTATACAATGCCTGCATTTCATACATTGCCGGTAACATATATATATACATTCATAACATTTATGTGTATCACATCTCTTTTTAGTCATTTTATTCATTAACTTATTACTTACAACAATAATAATATTTTCGACTACATTGAGATTTATAGGTAAACTAGCGACCGCCCGCGGTTTTTTTTTTATTTTATTTTATTTATTTTTGGCACGGTAACAAAATACAAATTAAAACATTCTATAGTATATCTTAGCTGTTGTACATTATTAAATTAGTATTTCGATAACAACCGAGCACAACATTCAAATAGGTTTTATCTTAGTTTACTTCAATACAACAGTTTTTGTGTTACTTTAGTAACTAAAGGTTGAGAGAAAAAAAAAATACATTTTAATAGATAGGTAGTTACTGAAATACAATAAGTTGTTAAAGTTAGCGCTTTTTCAAAAGAAGCTGATCAAAATTTTTTGAACACTTGATACTTTTTATAAATGGTTTCAAGCTCTGATGAAAGATATCAAGTTCCTTACTTAGACAATTAAATTTTCGACTCATTCGGATCAATGGACTATTATGCGAAACATTATTATTGGCCAAAGGTATATGGAAAAGATGTTGTCTGCGGTTAGATTTAGATACAAACCTCAATGAAACATGCTGTAAGATGTCAGAATCAAGAGTAGAATTAACTATTTTATGCAATGTTGAGAGGTCACTTATATGCCGTCGCTTGTGAAGTGGTTCCAAATTAAACTCATTAAGCCTGTCATCATATGATGTAAGAGACTTACCTAGACCCATCCTAAAACTGAGATTTCGAATAAACCGTTTCTGTATCGACTCAAGCCTGTTAATATGGTTTTCGTAGCAAGATGACCATATGACACAACAATATTCAAGCATACTTCTCACGAGAGAAGTATAAAGAATAATTAAACTTTTACTTCTACGGAACGGCTTGGTAACTCGATTCATAAAACCTAGGGTTTTCCTCGCTTTTAGGTGAATAGCGTCGTAATGGTAACTGAAAGAAAGTTTGGAGTCAAACCAAACGCCTAAATCACGCACTATATCCACATGTTCAAGTGGGGTACTAAGCATTTTGTATGGAAAGACTATCACATTTCTTTTTTTGGTGAATTTGATGACTAGACATTTTTTTATGTTTAAAGACATATTATTAGAATCGCACCAGTTTACAAGAGTATTAATATCCGATTGAAGTTCAACACAATCCGTAACAGTTGTAATGTGCTTAAATATTTTCAAATCATCAGCATAAGCTAGACATTCACAGTTAAACGAAGCAAGTAAATCATTTATAAAAACCAGAAACAGCAGAGGTCCCAGGTTAAGATCCCTGAGGAACTCCGGACTCCGCAATAAATGGTACGGATTCATGCCCTCCAATTGTCACAATTTGATAACGATTTTCCAAATATGAATGCAGCCACTGTAATATAGGACCATGTAAGCCTAGGTGCTCGGCTTTAATACATAGTATAGTGTGATCAACACGATCAAAAGCTTTTGCAAAATCGGTATAAACTGCATCTACTTGTCCAGTTTGATCAAAAACAGTAGTTAAATAATGAGAGTAACTTAATAAGTTTGTAGTAGTGGATCGAGACCTTATAAACCCATGCTGATTGGGGCTAATTATTTGTTTAAAGTGTGCATACATATAGTCGTATATTAGACTCTCAAAGATCTTTGCGAAGCAACTTAAGATGCTAATTGGTCTGTAATTTGATATGTCCCGTCTATCACCCGATTTATGAATGGGCACGATTTTCGCAATTTTCCATAAATCAGGGAAAGTAACGCTGTTTAGGGATTTGTTAAAAATTATTCCTAAAGGACGCACCAGAGCTTTACAGCATCGGCTAACAAATACAGGCGGTATTCCATCAGGACCTGCACCTTTGCTTGTATCGATTGACTTGATGCGAGATTTAATTTCCTTGTCAGCAATATGAATCGAGGCAAGAGTGGTTGTGTTCTGGTTAAAATTAGGAGCATTGGCATGGACTACTATAGACCGCAGAAAAACACTTCGAAAATAGATTAGCAATATTTACACCGCCCTCAGCTGATTGATCTTCATAAAAGAGTTTGTCTGGATAGCTATTTGTCACTTTTTTGGACTTAGTATATCTCCAGAATGCCTTATCATCATTAGCGAGGTTATCCTCGGTGCGATCTATATAAAGTCGGAAACAAATAATCAACTCTTTCTTACATCTAGTTCTTAGGGTGGAAAATGTATCATAATCTCGCGGATTTCCAAATTTCTTATATTTGCAATGATAACGGTTTTTATCCTTAAACATTTTAATCAAAGATTTACTGAACCAGGCCGGGTATTCGCTACTTTTAAATTTAACTTTCGGAGTATGTTTCTCAATTACTTCCCATAAAATGTTGTAAAAAGCCAGCAAAAAATCATTACAAGGTAGATCAATATATTGATCCCATTCAACACTCATAAGCTCGGAAATACACGCGTCATAATTCGTTTTTTGAAATAAAAATCTTGGTGTAACGATTTCTCTCATTGAGCGAATTTTGTCTGCTTTTATGGTGATATCTAATGGCGGATGATGCTCATCCACTCGACTCATACCCACAGTTCCAGTAATAGAACATGACAAGCCTGAACTCACTAGAATAAGATCTAAGATTCTATTGTTATGATTGGCTACAGTATTGCGTTGGACCACATCCGTTGTAACCATAAATTCGCTTAACGCCGCTGATTTTACTTCAGTGTAAAATCAGTGTAAATTCAGTGTAATGTTTCACCCGCGTGGTTCCCGTTCCCGTGGGAATATCAGAATAAAAAGTACCCTATGTTTTAATCTAGGCTATTTACTATCTGTGTGCCAAATTTTAATCAAATCCGTTCAGTAGTTTTTGCGTGATTGAGGAACAAACATCCAAAAATCCAAACCCACAAACTTTCACATTTATAATATTAGTAGGATAGTAGGATGTTAATGTCAAACTGATAGATAAGTAGGTACCTACTAAAGTCTAATGATTTTATAAAAAAAAATATATGTAGCTTAATTCCGCAAAAATTTTTTTTTTTTGCGGAAGTACGCTACATAATATTTCTTTTTAGGGTTCCGTACCAAAATGGTAAAAAAGGAACCCTTATGGTGTGACTCAGTCTGTCTGTCTGTCTGTCTGTCACAGCTGGATATCTCGAGAACTACTAATGGTATCAACTTGAAATTTAGAATAGTTTAAGATGACATTTGCCCAACTATTTTGCAAATAAGAAATAAATAATAAAATAAATATCTTTTTTACAGCTGGGCCTGAAAAGGGGTCTTAAAAATTTGAAGTGGGGCTACTAGGGCATTTGGGGTATCATATAAAAGAGCGCCGTTTGCGTTTATGGAACGCCCTTCCTGAGGGTATCAGAAAGGCTCAGACTCTGAGATCCTTTGGCGATCAAGTCAGAACTCATTTTTTCTTTCCTCTGCTCATAATATATAATACTAGCTTCTGCCCGCGATTTCGTCCACGTGGATGTTAGAGAAAATCCTTAGAGAACCTTCAACCAGGATCTGACCAGTCATTTTTACGTTTCCGGTTCCGGTTCCCGTTCTGTTCCCGTCCCTTTCCTGTCTCGTTCTCGTACCCCTTTCGATGCCATTCCCGTTCCCGTCCCGTTGCCGTCCCGTTCTCGTTCCCGTTCCCGTACCGTTCTCGTCCCGTTCCGTACCCGTTTCTTTTCCGTTTCATTCCCGTTCCGTTCCCATTCCGTCCCGTTCCGTTCTTGTTCCCGTTCCGTACCCGTCCCGTACCCCTTCCGGTTCCCGTTCCCATTCCCGTCCCGTTCCGTTCCGTTCCGTTCCGTTCCCGTCCCCGTCTCGTCCTGTTCCCGTTCCCATCCGGTTCCCGTTCCCGTTCCATTCCCGTTCCCGTTCCCATCCCGTTCTCGTCCCATTCCGTTCCCATTCCGTTCCCGATCCTTTCCCCTCCGTTCCCGTGCCATTCCTTTACCGTTCCCGTCCCGTTTTCGTTCCCGTTCCGTTCCTGTATCGTTCCCGTTTCGTTCCCGTTCCATTTCCATTCCGTTCCGTCCCTTTCCGTTCCCGTTTCGTTCCCGTTCGCGTCCCATTCCCGTCCCGTACTCCTTACTCTTCCGTTCCTTTTCCCGGTACCGTTCCCGTCCCATTGCTGTCCCTTTCTCTTTTCCGTTCCATTCCCGTTCCTTTTCCGTTTCGTTCCCGTTCCTATTCCGTTCCCGTTTCATTCCCGTTCCCTTCCCGTTCCGTTTCCATACCGGCCCGTTCCGTTCCCGTCCCGTTCTCATCCTGTTTCCGTTCCCGTTCCTGTTCCTGTGCCCGTGCCCGTGCCTGTTCTCGTTCCCGTTACCTGGATGTGCATATCCAGGTACACGTCCATGATGTGTCATGTCCACCGTGTTGGACTTCAAAATAAATGTCATTTTCGCAATCACCATCCCATGAAACCTCAAGAACGACATCCACATCGATTTTCATGTTTACTTACCCCATTTACACCCTAAGGGACGATTTTCAAAATAACAAAATATGTGATTGCCTATTTATTTTAAGACATGCTCTTACGAATTTTAAAGTTGTAATGTCTATTTTATATTCTTTTTCCATACATTTGAACCTCATTTTCACCCCTTTAGGGGTTAAATCATGTCCACCGTGTTGGACTTCAAAATAAATCTCATTTTCGTAATCACCATCCCATAAAACCTCAAGAACGACCTCCACATCGATTTTTATGTTTACTCACCCCATTTACCCTCTAAGGGGTTGATTTTCAAAATCACAAAATATATGTTTGCTTATTTATTTTTAGACGTGCTCCTACGAAGTTTAAAGTTGTAATGGCCATTTAATATTTTTTTCCATACAAAATTTGAACCCCATTTTCACCCCTTGAGGGTTAGATCATGTCCACCGTGTTGGACTTCAAAATAAATGTCATTTTTGCAATCGTCATCCCAGAAAACCCCAATAACGACATCCGTATCTATTTTTAGGTTTACTCACCCCATTTACCCCCTTAGGGGTTTACTTTCAAAATCACAAAAAATATGTTTGCTTATTTATTTTTAGACGTGCTCCTACGAAGTTTAAAGTTGTAATGTCCATTTAATATTATTTTTCCATACAAAATTTGAACCCCATTTTCACCCCTTGAGGGGTCAAATCATGTCCACCGTTTTGTACTTCAAAATAAATGTCATTTTTGCAATCGTCATCCCAGAAAACCCCAATAACGACATCCATATCTATTTTTAGGTTTGTTTACCCCTTTTCACCCCTATTTCATCCCCGTAGGGGTTGAAATACTAACCATAACAATATACGTTGCGTTAGATTTCCATCCATAAGCATAAAATATATATTTACCAATTTTGACTTCGAAAATAAAGGATTTTCTTCATTACACAACTTCATCCCCCTTTTGACCCCTTCGGGGGTGGAATTTGGAAAAACGCTGAGACCCGTTTTTATTAATTTTCAATAGTCAGCCTAAACACAAAATTTAACGATCCTAGCTTCAAAACTGAGGGACTTTCATACAAACTTTCATCCCTTATTTCATCCCCTTAGGGATAGAATTTTCAAAAATACTTCCTTAATGGATGCCTACACTGTATAAGGTATCTGTGTGCAAAATTTCAAGTCTCTAGGTCCAGCGGTTTGGGCTGTGCGTTGATAGATCAGTCAGTCAGTCAGTCATTCAGTCATTCAGTTTACGATTTTATATATTAAGATTTTATTATCTAATTCTCTTTTCTATCTGTACTTATCCTCTAGCATATATTCATTATCTATATTTATCCTCTACCATGCACCCATTCCCCTTTCTCCTACTTATTTTTTCTCTTTCACCCAAGGTTGCCTGGAAGAGATTGCTATGTAGCAATAAGGCCGCCTATTGTATGTTTTCTTTTTGTCTTTTTCTTCTCTGTGTATTATGTTTTGTCGTGTGCAATAAAGTCTTTATTATTATTATTATTATTAAAGGGATCCCTTGTTTTCGCATAATGGTTTTATACCTAATTTGATTTGGCATAACGGATTTGGCATAATTTTTTTTGTCATAATAATACTTTGGCATAATTGTTTTTTGGCATACTATTTATATAAGCATAATAATCATTTAGACTAATTTGTTTTCGCATAATGTTATTAGGCATATTGTCTATTTGCCTAATATTATTTAGACATAAAAATCAAAAATAAAAAAAAAAATAAAAATGACCGATAGTTCGAAATCCCGAAAGTTAAAATGGCGATAGTTCAAAATCCCGAAAGTCTGTTAGTTAGGTGCGACGACGAGCGAGCGCAGCGAGCAAGGAGGAGGTTATGTTTCATTGCGACCTACAACGCACGAGCCGAGCGAGCGAAGCGAGTGTGCCGCGGCAGCGGACGGCGAAGTGCCAGAACCGACCTGCTGGCATGTAACCCTCAATTAACTTTCAGTTTTTTAAGCTTCGGGATTTAATATTTTAGTTAAAATGTCCTTTCGTGATTTTAAACGTACGGCCAAACAACCGTTCGACCATTTGATTTTCGGTGTTTCGTCCATGGGTCTTGTAAAATTCAGTCTTTTCAACTTCGGCATTGTAAATACATACCCCTAGCCTGGCCATGCATGTGACAAACAATATTAATATTTATTTCAATTGTAAAATTTTAGCAATAGCTTTTGAATGTTCAAGTTTCGAAGTGTATTCATTATTTTTTGTTAATATGCGTTAATAACATTATGCGTGTTTAAATTTATGCTAATGAATATTATGCTTAAACATGATTATGCTTAAAGTAGTTATGCCTAAAACAATTATGCATAAGCTGTTATGACTAAGTAATATTATGCGTAAACATCATTCGGCGAAATCATATTATGCTATGACATATTATGCCTTAAATTTTTATGCAAATACATAGGGAACCATTATTAAATCTATGCACGATTGAACTAACGTTTTGTGTAAACATTTACTCGCCGAATTTCTTTTTTTAAACAAAAAACAATATTATTATAACTGAAACCTGATCCAAAGCAATATGAAAATGAAATTCAATAGCCTTTGAACGTTGAATCTATTTGAGTTAATAAGAAATAAAAAAGAATTAAAATTCTTCTTTTTGGTTCACAATTTTGAAAAACGTATAGATACCTATATTAAATAACTAGCAGACTAAACTTGTAACCCACCAATCCGCATTGGGCCCGCGTGGTGGGTTATGGCCCGTCCTCCTTATCCACCCATAAAGAAGGTCTGTGCCCCTGCAGCGGGGACATTATAAAAATGGCTGATGGTCAAACTTGTGGAAACGAAATATTATAAATTCATTTCTTTTTCCCATAAGTTTACCATTTAATCGTACTCGTATTAGCTGTTTGAATAACATGCAAATTTTCGTTCAAATATTGGATTTCCATTAAGGCATATAATTACTTTGGGCTGCTTACACGCATTTGGGCTACCAAAAGGGGTAAGGGTCCTCGCACATGACACCGAAAAAAAACATGTATCTACCTATTTATTTTGATTTTAAAACCTGCTAGTGCTATTATTTATTTACTAAGTAGGTATATTTTATGCATTTTTAAACCTTCGCGTTGCATTGTACTTAATTAATATAACAGGAATACGTACGTGTGGTCGGGAAAATAGGTAGGTTATTATAGGTATTACGTTCTCGTTTAATTCCTGTTATTAACTAAGTATATTTTATGAAACGGGTTTTTTGTTTTAATCATATTAAAATCATGCGGTTTTAATAATGGATTATTTGAATTCATTTTCACGCATTATAATTAGAAAAATACATATCGCTCGATCGTCGATTAAAATGGCTTTTGTCCATCAGCCATTTTCGATGTTCCCACTGCTGGGGCACAGGCCTTCCTTATGGGTGGATAAGGAGGACGGGCCATAACCCACCACGCGGGCCCAATGCGGATTGGTGGGTATTAACGACTGCAAATGCAGCCGGGACCAACGGCTTAACGTGCCTTCCGAAGCACGAAGAAGTTCGTGATAGTAAATTTTTGGTCACCCATCCCATGACCGACCCTTGCAAACGTTGTTTAACTTACGCAATCGCTGGGCCAGGCGCTAAACCACTGCGCCACCGAGCTCCTTAATGGCTATTATTTGATGTTAATTGGTGAATAGTGGCTGCATTTTTTATCTATGAAAGCCCCAAGCTAGTTAAATTATTATAAAAATCATAAAGTATAAGACTAATATAAAAAAAATCTTAAGTCTAGAATAGTGTATGGCCTCTTGTTTCTAATCTAAAAGTTTCTGAATTCAGCACTAAATATTTACTCAAAAACACTATATCAATGCAAGCGAACTGTTACTGACTACATAATGAACAAGGAACTTGAGTCTGTCTATACTCAATTTCAATACAAGTTTACTGACTTTAAAGCACACCTCGGGCACTCCATACAAGCGTCGCGTTTCAACTACCTATTACATATTATCTGTGCTATTACACAGACGCTACACAGTGACGTTTTTGCACACGTGCAACAGTGTGCGAGCTATTGAATGAGCACACGGATCGGCACACGGAACGCGCGCGGTGGGCGCCGCGCCGGTGGGGTGAGGTAATTGATTGTGGGGCGGGGCGGAGAGTTTCCTTTCAGTACGTTAGTACTCATATCTCTGTGTCTATAGTCAGAATAACTTTTTACCATTTGACGTTAACACATTTCGCTCCCTCGAACACACACCTTCATATACAGACATACATGCTCACTAATACGTAAACACACACACACACTTACACACATAATAATAAAACAACAGATTAGCTACATCCGCTCCACTCCATCTCAAGCACACGTACCGTACCGTTTTGGCTCCGTGCACGCTTTTAGCGCCACCTAGCGTGTTGCAACTTTGTTGGCTCTAACCTGACCGTTTTGACGTTTTTATATGTAATGGCGGCATTGTGAATGTAAATTTCAAAATTACTGTGATTTGGGTGGACAAAGTGTTGTGAAATCATTTTTGGTCATTTAAATTAAATATTGCAAGTAAGATCTATTCAAAAAGAGCGTTTTATTTTGGTTATATTAGGGTTTGTTTACTTGTTTTTTAGTTGTAGATTTTGTAAAATAAGAGGATAAAGCTACATTAATAATGTTATTAAGTGATAATAAACATATATAATTGGTCCTATATCACTAGTAATCAATTAAATATCGTTTTCAAACAGATTACAGAGCCTTCATTATTTCTACTTTTTGCCACCATGAGCGCTGCGATCGATTATTATACCTTCGCACCCAGCGAATAGCATCATATCCAAACGCTGTCTTTTACAACGAGGCTCCAGTCTATACTTGTTTTACTCTTACTTAGAATTTTGATACTTAATATATACCTAGTTAATTGAACGTAACTTTGGTGGATATAAAGTTATTTTTAAATTTTTCATTTTTATTATCTTCATAATACATAATATATTAACACTTTAACGCCGCTGCCGCCGTCAACAAGGTTACAATTAACTAGTTGTATGTTCTGTGGTTACAATAATCGGATTATTTGGTAACAAAACAAATGAATAAACGAAAGAATTTTTACATACGAAGAAATATGAATACCAACTCAGTATAAATGACGCCCGAGTGTAATGTTTGCATGTAATTCTTTTTTACGGCGACTCAGCCTCCAGGATAAAATCTAACATATACTTGCAAATTCGTTTTCTTCGTGAGAGTAAACATTTTATAGAAATGCTTCGTTTCCTTTCCTCTCTCATTTTTATTGATTTTGGCATTCAAATGGTAGCTTTGCTGATACTCTATTCTACTTAATGATTTTGCTTTTATTAATGCCGTGAAAAGCTCTTTTAAGGGATCACCCACACAGCTCGTAGTCACGTCTCAGTCACGCAATGGTCAGTCCATAGTCAAACTTCAATTCAATTTTTGACTTGCCAGTGATTGACGCGTCACTTGACTGTCAAAACTTGTATTGAAATTTGACTGACCCATAAACTTAATAGCGGGAGTTTTTGGCGCCATTTTTTCGGGTTCGGTTTGGTGACTATTTTAATTATTCGCAAATTGATTCATAGTGGATATTGTGTCTTAAAATTGGTGCAGTTTTGTGGTACAAGTGTCTACGCAACTGAACAATATGTGGGATAATTGAAATAGGCGCGATTTTGGTTGTGTGAAGCTGAGACTTTTATTGTAGTTGTGGCTACCTCGGCTTACCTTACCGAGTAAACTGTCTTGATTATACTTGGTGCCAAATGCTCCAAGCAGCATTGGAATGCGATGCACCCGCATTCTAATGTGAACTGAAACAATCTACCACTGAACTATTCAACACTTGACACTGGCAAAAATTACTTCCAAGAGGAAAGTAGATTGCCAAAACAAAAATAAGAAGAAGAAGAAGAACTTAATAGCGAAAATTTTTTTAAGTCTATGGACTGACCGTTGACTGATGACTGACATGACAGAGCTGTGATAAAATTGAATAAAATAAATAAAATCTATTACTCGGACATTGGCAGAATCGTCACGTAAAACGAGACGCAGCCATTCACCATAAAAGTTGAAGTTGGAATAAAATCTATACTTTGCTTATCATTGGGCAATAAAGTTTATTGAGACCTTGCTATATTGCCACAAAGAAAGATAAAATAAATAGTATGTTTCTAAATAGTTGAGATTTCTATGTGAAAAGTGTTCGCCTTGGCTTTTTTTTACACATAACATCAAGTGAGATAAAGGGCAAATCTTACTCGACATGTTCAAAAAATATGTGACCAAACCAAGTACTCGTTTTACACACAATTTCTTCTTTTACTAGATCCGAGCATCCACACTGTCTGCTAATCGGGAAGAGCGTACGTTCTGTAGGGTTGTTAACTTAGACTATTTAAAAAAAAATACTTGTAGGTGAGCATTTTTGTAAGATAATCAATAAGCATTTACGAAGTCATTTATTTCAAATTTTTTGAGGCACTCAATATACGACTACTTATAGCAAGTCTATACTCATACTGAAAGTAAGTTTATAATAATCTGAATTCAAAACAGCTTTCTATCGAAATACAAAGATTTTGATCCATTGCTTTTGATATCGATTTTGACGAGACAAGAGAACGAGATCCTCTTACAGAATTAAAACTGATAACCCTAATATTACTTACCAGACAACCTTTAACACCAACCCAGCCATTCAACTTACAAGTTCCGAAATAGAAATCTACCAAAGCACTAAAAGTTTTGACAACCCTAGTTCAGCTGCCAACTCAGTTGCTATCGCTCGGCTACTCGGGCACGTACCATTCTCAGGTTCCAAGTCCATTTTAACTCTTGAAATTCCATGTGTAAAACTTTGCCTTTTCGTGGGAGGAAATATTTACCACACATAATGTACCTTGTGAACTATTTTGAAGAAATGTATTGAATTACGAAGTATACTATTGACGACTGTATCTAGGTAGGTTGCAATTGCAAAGCATGGATTCGCCACGCGCCTCCAGTGCATATCTCAAATTGCAGTAAATTAAAGAAAAGCCACAGCCTAGCCCGTAAGTGATAGAGAGGTCCGGTTTTTTTTTAAATGTAACCCAAGTCAATACCTCATGGGCTTTTTTTTCATTTTTTTGATATCGCTTTTTCTTCTCGAGATATAAATGGTTTAGTGAGAAAGCATCGAGAAAAAATGCGTCATTTTTCGTCATTTTTGCAATATACGAAAAAAGTTTTGAACTTTTTAATTTTTTTTTTTCACCACCTTGTAGCCCTTGCCAAGATACATCTTTTGATACCTTAACCATTCACGTAGCCCTAAAACTCACGACACCAGGGCGATGTCACACTCTGAACAAAATTCAGGGCGGCTATGCACAATTGCACAAGCGATCGAAAGAATATTTTCAATGTTAAAAAGTGTTTTTCTTTGGTATTTATATGCGCCCTAAACATTTTTTTCAAATAGTCTAGAAAAAAATAGTCTAGAAAAATATATCTTGCTTTGAAAGAACATCTAAATAAAAGGGCAATAGTTACATAAAACTCTCTCAGATTCCAATGTACGTTTTCAGTAAATCCTCAGACATACGCCCATTCTTAGTAAAGATTCAGACTAATAAAGAAAGGCTTACCTAAGAGGCTCTATTCAAAAGGATTAAGGAGGTAGCATACGTTTATTTTTATTACTGTCTTCAAAGTAAAAAAAGCTTTTATAACTTTGGAGATGGAATCTTGCATTTCATAAATAATTTGAAAGTTCGGTGATTATGTTGCTCAAAATAACGAGAAATACATATGAAAACGCTAGTTTTTTTTACAATTCTCTTTCATACATATTTTATTTAGTGTGGATATAAGGTAACATAAAGTGTGTAATAAAATAACTCCATTTATGATATTTATGTTAAGTATTAAAAATAAAAACGAAACTTTTTTTGCAAAGCAATTCATGAAACGAACAGAATTAAAACCCTTCAAAAGGTATAAGTTTACTAAAGGAATTTTAAGAGTAATATACAAAGCTTTTTTACACCCAAATGAGTATAGAATTTACTCTACGTAGGATTTTTGCTTGCTAACTTTTCATACGTTGAAATTCCATAAAAATATTCCACTCATACTTAAAACTCCTAAAACATGTGGTCCAAATATAGTCTTAATTTTTTATCCATAAGTTGTTATATTGCCCTTACTATGATTTTACCTTACTCCTAAGATGAATTCATTTAAATAAAGATACGGAAATGTGACATTATCATATTTCACATAAAGGTGTAGGCATTGCATAAGCAGTTTTAACTTTACTGAATTATTTTGTATAAAAAATGAAAACAAAAAAAATGTTTTATTGAAAAATATTACTTATGCTATTTGATTCTATTTCATGGTCTCATTGATACCCTAGAGTTATGAAATATAAAAAAAAACATTGTATGGAAAATAATAAATAACATATGATAAAAACTATAAATTGAATTCTTTTCAAACTTAACCCATATAGGTTTTAACAGTTTATGTACACCCACTTATCCCGATGAATAACCAAATCCCAGCACACAAATCTTTTCAGCTTAGTAAATCCTCAAACAAGTCTTAAATCTAGCTTAATCCTAAATAAAAAACTACGTGGGCTCATAAACTTAAGAAAACCCAAGATAAATTCAACACAGAATAGTGTACAGTGCACTTATTCACAGAGATAAATAAACTCTTATTTATAAAGAACACGAACAAAAAAAAGCCGAGTGCGTGTCGGACTATGCACATTTAGGATTCCATATCAAATAGGACTATATAAGAGGTGGGGCTTAACTGTACTGCACGTTTGACCGCAAAATTAAATATTTTCAATCAAAATGAGGGATATTTTTAATTGTTGGTAAAATACACGTAATAATAAACAATATCACTTTTCAAGTTCATAGGTCAATTAGTCGAGTCGGCTCCCCTTCTTAAAATTATCTAAGGGTTCAAAAGGTTCACCCTGCCAAAGGATATCCCTCGATCAAAAAAACCGGCCAAGTGCGTGTCGGGCCACGCGCCATAGGGTTCCGTAGTTACCTTATACCATACCATATTTAATACCACCTATCATTTTTCGTTTGCAAAAATAACTTTGTTTTTCAGTGTTGGTATGAATGACAAAGTTATATTTGCGGTTTTGGAAAATGTGCTATATCTCAAAAACTAATTACTATATCTCGTTAAAACTAATTTTGGTTGAAAGTGTTTATTAAGATCTACAGCATATATTTTTTTTAGATTTTTCACTCTCTTATTTCAAAAGTTAAAGGGGGGGGGACACACATTTTACCACTTTGGCGGTGAATATCTTTCAAACGGTTGGCTTTGAGAAAAAGTTGTCTTAGGAACCTCAATGTCATTTTTAAAGACCTATCTATAAACACCCAACACGTGTTGGTTTGAAGAAAAAAATTTTTTTCAGTTTCAGTTCCATGTATGGGGAGCCCCCCCTTAATCTTTTATTTTTCTTATTTTTGTGTTAAATTCGTTAAGCGGTTAACAGAATACATCTACTTACCAAGTTTCAACTGTGTAGTCTTAATACTTTCGGAATAAAGTGGCTGTGACATACGGACAGACAGACAGACAGACAGACAGACAGACAGACAGACAGACAGACAGACAGACAGACAGACAGACATGACGAATCTATAAGGGTTCCGTTTTTTGCCATTTAGGCTACGGAACCCTTTTTTTTTTTTTTTTTTTTTTTTATATGCCGAAGAAAAACGCATTTACGCGCTTCCCTTCCCGTTGGTGACCGGGAAGGGGGCATGTGGGACTCGCCAGGAGGGGACCGCAACATTCAACGTTGCGGCTCCCTCCACGACTGCCTCCCGTAATTCCACCAGGTCAAAGCCCGATGGAATCCCAGGAGGAGGGAATACCCACTAAAAAACTCCGGCACCTGCCCTCTCGCCGCTACGCCGACAGCCAGGGGGCTGTATGTGGGACCGTGAGTGGCACTCACCACATCGGCATAGCGCGGCCTGCCCGCAACCGGGCCTCCTCCGATGGGGAATGGCCGGGCAAGTTTGGCCATCCCCCCCTCTCATCAGGGCCGTGCAAGGCGAGCAGTGGTTCACCTCCCACTGCCCGCTTAGCCCCGATCGGGGGGACAAGTCCCCCCCCACCAACGGCTCCCACACACTTCTCCTCACCGAGAAGCGCGGGGAAATCTTGGGGCATATCCCCTCTCCTGCCGTATTGATGCCCGCTTAATCGGACATCTCCTCGTTTGCCCCGCTCTCAGGGCGTCCTCCTGCCGGTGTGTTGGCAACCCTACTCCCGGGGCCTCTGCCCTTCGTCAACGGGGGGTTGCATTTTCGGCTGCCCATCAGGTGATTGGCCGACTTTCCGTGTGCGGAGCACACCATGCACCTCGATTCCGCATTGCACCTCTCTGCCTTATGGCCCGGCTTGCCACAGTTAAAGCAATTACTGCTCCTGTCCACCTCACTGCACATCGGCTTGATGTGCCCAAGCCCCATACACCTATAGCAGCGTAGGGGGCGTTGGGCCAATACACTTATTTGAGCGACGCTCCAACCAACTTTAAGCTTTCCCAGGTCGCATATCGTCCTGGCCAAAGTTACCGGCACTCTTAATCTCAGAAAGCGTGAGCCATCCTTTCGTGTTCTCGTCTCGGTGGCCTTAAACTGCGAGGTGTCACATCCTACCTTCCCAGCAATAGCCGCAACTACGTCATCCCTCTGGACCGTCTCATCCAGGCCAGAGACCTGGATGTCCACTGTCTTCTGCGGTCGGCTCACCACAGCTACATCATCGAGCAGCTGCCGGAGCTTTTCAGCTATTTTATCCGCCTTTGCCTCATCCCGTTCCTGCAGCTGGAGAATCCTCCCACCTGCTTGGGATTCCTTCATTATAAAGCCGTCAATACCGAATTCAGGGAGAGAAATGCTTGACCGCGCCTTCTGAATAACAGCGGCATACGTTGCCCCCCCTTTCACCGCCTCTGGCCGTAAGGTAATCACCACTGCTGAAGTCTTGGGAGGGTCGAGGTTTACCCTCCTTTGCGTCGGCTTCTTAGGACTACTGTCCACTTGCTTCGTCGGCACAGGTTCGTCTCTAGCCTTCCTCTGCGCACTCTCTTGAGGTATTCTGTCTTTTTTGGTGGCAGCTGCTGCAGCGTACGACCTTGCATGGCCAGCGGATTTCGGCTGCTGACCTCCACCCTGTGTAATGGAGGGTACCCCTTTTGCTACCGCAACTATACTGGCCATCTTTTCGTCAATTAGCTTGCCCACCGAGGACAGTATTTCCCCCTTGGTTTCATGGATCAGTCTCTCTACTTTCTTTTCCATCTTTTCCCCCGAATCCTTCAGGGTCTTCACTTCGGCTATAAGCTCCTCCTTATGTTTCTCCAAAGCGCTCTCGCCCATCCGAGACTCCTTTAGATTATTCTTCAGTTTAACCTTCTCATGCCTGTATTCACGCCAAGCTTCTCCTCTTACTTTCTCCACCCCATCCACATCCTTCCTGAATGCGACAACCAGGTTTTGGAGCTTCCTTTTGCTCTTTTCATCGACTCTTGCCGACTCCAACACTAGGCTGAAAGTGCCAATCCTCTCCATTAGAGTCACTAAACGGCTCTCCATCTCAACAAAATAAGCAAGCTCTTCGTCTGAATCACTGGCCGAATACACCTCGTCGCCAGTCTCCATCGCTGTCTCAGACTCTGAGATTTCCGTCTCCTCCGCCCTTTCTTCGCGCTCAGTTGACTCAGCATCTAAGGATTCCACAGACAGTTCAACTTTCCGCTTTCTGCTACTCCTCGTCTCTCGTTTTTCGGCACAGTTTTCACCCGGACCCTGTGCGTTGTCCAGCTTCTCAACTTTTTTATTCGTCTTAGTTTTTAATACATTCATAACATTCATAATAAAGCCCACGAGTGCGGGAGAAATAAACGTCCGCCCGGGCAGAGATCCCGCAATGCCCGGGTAACCCAGCTACACCTTGGGGGGCGGGAGGTGCCCAAGGGTGGCGATCCCAGGTTGGCTTCCTCAACCAACCACCTGTAGACAGGCTTCCAGCACCTCGTCCTCAAATGCTGGAACTTTAAGGATTTCTTTATAGAGGTTGTCTCCTCGCGGTCCCCATGAAGGCGACCCCCGCTCCTGCACTACGTACAGGGCTACGGTTTAAGTTTTTTATTGGGGTT
Source organism: Agriphila geniculea (assembly GCA_943789525.1). Classification (NCBI taxonomy): domain Eukaryota; kingdom Metazoa; phylum Arthropoda; class Insecta; order Lepidoptera; family Crambidae; genus Agriphila; species Agriphila geniculea. Next base: position 10,823,882 of record OX038890.1, on the reverse strand, counting down.
GCCTCCCCTCGGCCCCCCGAAGCGGGCCCCTGGTCCTGCACTACGTACAGGATAACAGGAGGGTCGGATTATTAGCCATCACGGTAAATGGGACCAAAATAAATTGTTCGCCATTTACAGTGACGCCCAGGGTGCACCGTCCCTCCCACTGCCTTTCCCAATCCACATACATGGACGGGGACAAGCAGCAGAGGGAACACGGGGAGGTTATCCGACCACGCACCCCAGGCTACGGAACCCTAAAAACTCCGTATATTGCACTTTTATGTCGTGTGGAAATGCCACTAAATGGGAAGTTAAAAATACTTCGGAACGAAATTTTGGAAAAAAGCTGACTTTGGCAGCTGCTGCTCATGCTAATGTTTTTTAATATTTTTTTTAAACAAAAAATACAGTCTTCGTCTACATAACAAGTTCTAAACAATGATATCCAACACGTTTGGGTAAATAAAATCCTTCACTTGGATGGGAGACTCCCCAAAATCATTTTTCTACTTTACCTAGTTTGTGTTTGCAAGTCACACTTTTGGTGCAACTATGAAGACTGTAGCTTCAACGGTTTAGTTGCTAGAGCTTTGTTACAGACGATGGACGGACAGACGGACACATGAGTGACAGCAATAGGGCTCTTTTTGGCCCCTTCAGGCACTACACACGCCGTTTTTTAAACGATCGGGCAACAACGACAAAAGCTTTGCCTAATGCCTGATTAGTGCTCTATTCATAAATACTGGTTAAGTTCCAGTGTAATTACTGAATAGATAGTGTTTTTTATTTTAATTAAACTAGAAGATAGTGCTGCAGCTATCTACAACCAGTGATGCAGATCCTCTATCACGTTTAATAAAAACTTTAACTTTAACCTTGAACGGCCTCGTGCTCTAGTGGTTCGCTCACGTGTGTAAGACGCAGGGGTCTAGGGTTCGATTCCAAGGGGGGTACAATTTGTACTCGGTTTGGTTGGTGGTAGGGCTTATTTCAAGTCCGCCTGGCTAGCTACTACCTTATTACCTAAGTCTGACGTCACAACAACAATTTAGGTAAGATAGCTAGTTCCTCTGTGATGAAGATTCCGGGTGTAGTGCGTAAAATTGTGCATAAAAAAACTGACTGAAAAGAATGTGTGGATTAGATTTAGGTACAGTCTTACGGCATGCTGGGCTATCACGACAGGGTAATCAAATTCAATCAATTTATACTTAAATTCGAAGGCTTTAAGGTTTAAAATGATTTGCAGATTTTTGACACTTTTGTGTAACCGACGTGCTGCTGACTATACTAAACGAATTTCAAGAGCAATTATTACACAAAACTGTGAATTTCAAGTATTTTTTTTTATTACATGAAAACTCATATTCTAGTGTTAGTGGATAAATTCTTATGATTTGACCTTGACCTTTGGTATCCCGATAAAAGTTAACATGTTGATTTCTGACTCATTCCGCTAACAAAATGTAGGGCATGTAAATTTTTACCACAGTGTACAATATAATTGCGGAAAGTAACTTTTATCATAAAAAAACTATTTTTATTTGAGATCTATTTTCATTTCTAAACAGTAGGAACCTACACTATTATCGAAATAACAAATCAAATTTAAACTGAAAGTATTCATAAATTTTACTTTACGTAGGTACAACGTTTTGTAGCTTTCCCCATTTTTCATGAAAAAGTCTCCAGTGGGATTAATTTAAAACATTAATTGTAATTGAAACATGGTTATTTATACTGCAGTATAATTAAAAATGCCGCATTTTTATGAAACAAGCTTCAAATAAGAGTAAAGCGAACACTTTAGGGCCTACAATAAAAACGCTAATATTCCTTGTGAACGTACTTTACAGTCCATCGGCGCGAAATTGTATAAAACATAATATCAGTATTTATCATGCGAAATTTTTTCTAAGTCTATGGTATTTATCCATAAATATGTAAGTACTACTACTACCTATAATATTAATGTAAAAGTTACTTTTTCTGTCTATCCGTTTACTTTTTCACAATTTTGGTATAGAGATTGATAAAATCATAAGAAAAACTACAGGCTACCTTTTGTTGCAAAACGAATTTTGAACGGATGTAATAAGGTAAGCAAGTTGGTTAGTATAGAACTCGCGGACAAAGCTGCTGTCTTCATGTTTTGACGTCATAAAAAGCAAAAGCTAAAAGTTGTGTATCACTTTCAAAACTACACCAAAATGTATGGAACAATTTACTGATAACTTTTTTGTTCATATAAAATTGGTCCCATAGCATAAGAATCGACAAAGTTGTTCAGTTTGACGGTCTAAGCCAAGCCGCACCACATAATTTGTAGACTGTTTTCGATTTCACCCTCTTTGCCCAGAAGTGGAACACATAAAACTTTACATACTGATGGGTTTTTCACTACTGAACTCATCCAATGGTACAATTCCGCGGTTAACCCCTTTTGTGGTCCCAAAAGTCCTGGTTTTCATTATTTGTTGGAGAGTTAGGGTAAACTAGGTTATTATCTTGTCTTTGAACTGGAATCTAACTAACCATAACTTTACCAATTTAAACTGATCGAACTAATGGAAGCCCAATCAAATGAGGATACATAACGTACTGATGTTGATACCGGAACTAACTGATATATTAAGTGTGTGTAATTAAAGGGAATCACCGTTATAAGTACCTACATTTACTTATTTGAAGTATTATCAATAAATTCTATCCAAATGTTTCTGTCACACACAATTTGCCGTTTTGCCTGATTTTTAATCTATTTTACATTCCTACGTCTACGTATTCCGCACTTTAAGTTTATTTATAAACAGATGAAAACTTGCCCAAAATAATCCAACTTGCACGTACTTATTTAGGCAAGCCAATGATGGTTCTTCAAATATAGACTTATACGACGTCAAATAATTTATTTCAACAAATAACGTTTAAGAATATTAAGACCCGCAAGAAGAAGAAGAAGAAGAAGATTAGGTAATATAAAGTTTTCTTTAAAATATTTAATTTTTAATACTAAAAAAATTTTGAGCACCTGAGTTTAATGTACAAATATGACATTATTGTTTTGTTTGTTTAGATAGTATAATCATATTGAACCAATATCACATCAATGTATGTCAAGCGGGTATACGTGTATTTTTATGTAACTGTGAAAGCCCGTTTAACAATATTGTTAAATCTTAGGTTTTGCTACTAATCTTAGGATTTACCAACAAGAGTAAGTAAGTGTAAGGATTTTGTATAAAAATACAATTTTTCGTTCTTTTACCACTAGAGTTTGGTTTATGCTAAGTTTAACCAATGACTGTGGGTAAATGTTGGATTTTTTTTAAATAAATCAGATAATTGATTTAATGATAAAATTAATCATTTCAATCACCTATCAGTAAACACTTTAAATATTGTAATAATTATTCTGAATTTTGATTCCTTTCTCACCATCGTCTAACTTGCACACCCCTAAGGGTCCAAATAACATACCAAAAATGCAGCTTCACATCGTGTTTTGCGTTTTTAGGTATTTTTTTGTAAGATTTTACTGGCCTATTTGTGTATGTTTATAATAATATGTATGTAATTTTGTATACCTTATACCTATCTGTAGATAACAATAATGTTTTCTTTCTTTTATAAGATTTAGGGTCCTGGCTCCAGGCCCTTTTTTTATTTGTCGAGGAATAACGCATTTACGCGCTTCTCCTACCGCAGGTGAGCGAGAGGGGGGTATGTGGGACTCGCCAGGAGGGGACCGCAACTTCGGCGTTGCAGCTCCCTCCACGACTGCCTCCCGTAATTCCACCAAGTCAAAGCTCGGTGGAATCCCAGGAGAAGGGAATACCCACTAAAAAACCCGGCACCTGCCCACACGCCGCCAAATGTCGACAGCCGTAAGGATGTATGAGGGTCCGTGGGGACAATCTCCTCAACTGCTGGAGCCAGTTGAGGAGATTGTCCCCACGGACCCTAGCTGCCACCAATATTTTTAGAGAGTCAGTGTTGCCAGTGACAGCATGTTACCCGATTTTGTGTATTTTATTTTGGGCGGGTTTTTTCGATGTTTCATTACGATATATTAAGTTCATTCGATATTGATATATCGATATGCGCGTATCATCGATGTCAAATAATTATTGATATTTTAGGCGTCTATATATCGATATTTATCGATTTTCCGATATATCGATGCATCTCTAAGGACCTGTGATTCGCTTTACTCTCTCTTTCTTACTCTATTTATGTCGTATTGTCTACTTTTCTCAAAAATATGACATTGGCAGAAATTTATATAAATAAAAATTCAAATTTAAGCGCATTATTTATTTTTAAAAATTGCGTAATTCATTAGTGTCCGTGACAATGACTTCACCATCTATACGAAATTTAGTGAAAGGGAATTGGTAAGGGAAACCTCCAGGTAATGTCAAGTTCAGGTATTTGTACTCGCCCTGCAAACAACCATTATTTTCGCTAGAGAAGATATTTAAGTAATGTTAAATGATTTTAAAACCATACCGGTAGGTATGCCTCAAAAATACCAATTAAATGTTACCAACTCTACATTACCAGATTGTGACGAAAGGGTATTCTATGTGTAAGACTGTGAACGAAACAGATAAATGTCGTTAAAGTTGAAAAATACACTATTTATCAATAAACCCTGTCAGATCCTAAAAAAGGTGAGTGTTGCTGAAACTAAAACAACATTCTCCATGGAACATAGGTCGAAAAACGAAAAAATAAAGAATTCATACTCCCACACAAAATGTATTGGTCAGCTGGACCGACTTACTGTGGAAATACGAAAAAAACATTCGTGTTTCGACCTATGTTCCTTGGAGAATGTTGTTCAGTTTTAGCAACACTATCACCTGTTTCAGGATCTGACAGGGTTTTCTGATACATGATGTATAATATTACCGCCTTTACGGGACATACGATGCCTAGTTTTTTAAACATCACTGCTAACATCAAGGGATCCTTGTTGATAAGATCACACAACTTCACGTGGACCTCGACGAATGTTCGCCGGTATTCGTTGTGTAAATACTCGTAGAAGATTAAGTTCACCTGGAATGTAAAATAATGCGTTGTAGCTGTAACCATCCTGAACCCATAAGTAAGTAGCAACTGCCGTATACACTTTTTATAGTTTCTCGCTGCATTTTATTAGATTTAGTCGAGATAAAAGGCATTAAATGCGTTTAAACCGTAGACATAGAAAAATTTTGTTTAAATTAACGATATAAAAAAGTGTAGATACATCATACGCCAATATCATTGCTATTTAAGGGGAATACCCCACCGAAAGTGTCGCAGTCAGAATCAAAATCATTGCTTCTCTACAAACCTACTCTGCAGTTGGCATTGAGGGAATTTCAACAATCTCAAACACAACTATTTTTAATTGATTATTGATTGTTGGGATATGCCTAGAGCCCTAACGGCTGAAAGTACAGACACCATTTTTGGAGGGTAGATACCTTTCATGGGGTAGGTGAGCGAGCACTAAGAAATGATTTTGAAAATTCACCCCCTAAGGGGAAGAAAGTTTGTATGGAAGTCTCTTAGTTTCAAAGCCAGGGTGTTCAAGTTTTGTGTTTAGGCTGACGCTGATGATTAAAAATTATAAGGGGAATAGGAAGGGCAAGGGGAAAGGGGAGGAAAGGGGGACGGAGAAGGCGAAAGGAGAGGGGGAGGGGGATGGGGACGAGGGGCGGCGATAGAGAGATAGCTTGGACGAATCAACCACTGGACACGTAACGTAAGAAAATTGTATGAAAGCACGATCGACCAATTTACTTTACTTTAAGTTACTTGCCTAAGTAACAGTGCAAAAAACGGCTTGTAATAAAAAGGCAAGTACTTTAAGGGTCTTGTGAAGGGGAGAGTACACATGTCAAATAATGACAATGTTATAGGGTGACTTAGCCGGTTTGCCGGCCCCTTTTGGTTCTCGGCCATTACGGAAACATAACCAGCCTCCTTATTCAAATGGCCAACATTCTATTCGTTTGCACGGTATGCTTACTATTAAAACTTTAAAATAAGCAATAAACTATAAAATTACCTGCCGTAAACTTGACAATTCCATACAATACATTGAAGTCTGTGATTTACATAAGTTTGCGACATGTGATTTAATCATCTATTGCTCATCATTTTAAGCTTTAAAAGTAAGCGTAGCCTTCAAACGAATAGAAAGTTGGCCATTTAAGTAGGGGGGCTGGCCTCCTTTACTTGCTCAAGGTCGCGCGATAAGCACCTACCGCTAGCCGTGCCTTCGAAGGCACAAGTGAGCAGAGGGACGCCACACGCCCGCCTGTGTAGTCGCGTGGCGGTATCTGACTGCCTGCGTAGGTATTGTCTCTATTATAATAGTAACAACGTCGAATCGACATTACTGTAGGCTTATAGTGATCCAATTGTGTCATCAGTGCGCGACAGAGATAAAGTATAGACGGGTCATTGTACAAAATTCCTTCTGATATGCGACCGGACTTTAACAATTTATTATGTTTAAAAATGTTGACCTCCTCTAAATTTATGCTACCCTGGTACTTTGATAATGTAATTTAAAGAAATTAATTAAGTTTTTAATGGTAGTGTCGTGGGGAATGCATATACATGCATTTTTCATTTTTCATTTACCTACGACACTACTGGGCCGGTAGTGTAGAAGGGAAAAAATTACCCACGACACTACCAGTAGTGCGCCTTGGTAGTGTCGTGGGGAAGAAGGGCGAAAATTGAACAGGGTAGGTGTGTCGTTTAAAGTAGCAAAAAAATAGTGCATGTGAGTTTTTTGGAAGGTAAGTTACGATGTTGTTTACGGTTTGATACACATAATTTTTGTAACTTAGTATGGTAAATTAGTTTTAGTACTGTTATTTTGACTTATAGCTCAGTCATATTAAACATGAAAAGGGGGTCGTGCTTGCAAAAGGTCCTATCGTTCTGATTTTTTATACATATATTGTTAGGATCTAAACCAACATTAAAATACCAGATTTGCAATTTCGAAAGTGCTGTGCGAGCGGCGCGCGGCGGTGTATCCAAAAAACCATGAAATTTTCGGACTTTTTCAGTTTTTGCTCAATATCTCAGTAAAGGAAGAATTTGATCGGTCTAGTCTTTATATACTTCTAAAGTTAACTAAATTTTCCATAATTTAAAACCAGCGCAAACTCTATACATCCATTGGTTCCCAAGATACAGTTCTTCAAAAATAGGACTTTTTTTCCAAACAGTATTTTTCTTTTTCGAAATAGTCACTTTTTTGTGAAATATCTTCTAAAATACGCATCTCATGTCAAATATTATTATAAGTAGTATCTGTAAGCCCAGAGGTTATCTCAAAAACAGCAGATAACCATAAACGGTCATAGGTGGGCTTTGGGGAAAATGCAAATAAACTGCACTGGGTGCACAGCACTTTGAAAATTCCAAATCCGGTATTTTAATGTTGATTTTGGTCCTAACAACATATAAAAAAATCAGAACGACCAGACCTTTTGCAAGCACGGATGGACATTTTGACTGGACTATTAAACACGTAAAGTATTCGGTGTGATACATTTAAATTTGATGGCCTGGTAACTAAATGCATTTTCGGGTGGTCATTTGCTTTTCGAACGCGTGGCCGAGAACTAATGTATCAGTTTCACAATCCATAATATTTGGCGGGCAATTATGGCCGAAAACTAGCTAAATCACCCTACTTTGTTTACATGCCAAATTTTATTTATTTTACGGAAAATATAGCTACTATAATAGGTTGAAATTGTGCTTACGCGTGAAAAGAAACATTTCTTGATTGCCCGCTATTTTTTTTGCTGAACAATACGGATCATTTTTCCAATTTTTGTACCAATGTTTCGCCACGAGCTCTAGCATCACACTGACAACGCGATATCGTTTACTGAGGCTATCGGTCACAGTAAGTGGCAGAGGGGTAAAGGCGAATATGGCTGTCATTTCGCGTCCAGTGGTTGATTCGTCCAAGAGAGATAGATATAATGTTTGACGGTTACGGTGACGGTAAGTGTAAGCAGAAGCGAAAGTTGAAAAGGATGCGGAAGCGGATGCGGAAGCGGAGGCACAAGCGAAAGCATGACAAAAAAGTGAAGTCACAAGTGAAAAGTGAAAAGTTGTAACGGGAACGGCAACGGGAAGGGAAACGGGATACTAAAACTTCTGGACCCTATTCTACAGCATTTTAAAAATTCTAAAGATTTTCTAAAATGTCCACGCGAAAGAAGTCGTGAGTAGCTTATAAAAATATGTAAATAATATTATGTACTGTAACATTGTTCTCCCATTGATGCTTGGAGCGGTATTCTACGTTCATGAAGTAGGGGCTCTTCCGGCCGAACCTCGTGATGTAGAAGCGCGCGTACTCGAAGAACTTTGTGGAAAATTCCGACACCTTTCCGCGCTCCGGCACCAGTATGACACACTGTAACCAATAAGACAGCACAGAAGTGTACAAAGGTGGACTCGATGCTTGTGTCTTCTTCCTATCCGCAGATCTGTTCATCGACGGAAACACAAATAGGTACTTATCATTTTTGTGTAGATGATTGAGACAGTTCTTTCTTCTGGGTTCGTATTTAGGCAGTCCGTTGCTTTTAACTTTTTCTAAAATATTGATTTTATTTTTTATAAAAATAATTTAAAAATTGATTTAATTAAATAAAACAATTGTTTTCCAAAGACTGTATTTTTGAAAAATAATATGTTTTTTCATGTTTATTTTCAACATGGTGAAAAAAAAGTGTTTTTTTTTCGTTACATCATTAGGCGAGGATAGAATACAAAGAAAAGCGAAAACATAGAATACAATTTTATCCAGGTTAATGGTTCCCTTAGGATTTTCCTCAAAATTCACGCGGACGAAGTCGCGGACGGAAGCTAGTACATAATATGCCTGAACATGAAATTGTACGTTTTTAAAGACTTTTATAGTTAGTACATTTTTTTTCATAAATTTGAAGATTTTGCATGGCTTGCGCTTAACGCAGCGGACGCCCTAAGTTGTTGACAAAGAAAAATCGAGTACAGACTGATTGTCTGATAAAATATATAGTTCAGTCAGCAATCACAACTATTTTGCATTCTGTGACAATAAACAGATTACAGAAGTACGAGTACTAACCTGAACCTGAATAGAAGCGATGAGTAAGATGACCAAAATGCAAATTGGTCGGTACATTGCGTATATTTACTTATGCGTATTATTTACTTGCACATGACAAAGAACAGTGTGTCATGTCATGCATGACCATGCAATGAATGTCAGTCGTCTTTGGGCTCGCTCGGTGTAATCAATTGAAAATTTGCGTTTATGTTTATGATGATGATGACCCAATGAATTGTTGGGTTTATTTGTTACGGAAGTAAATATAGTAATTTCTTTATTATGCCTGAATGTGAATACCATGATTTTTATAATAAGTACTTAGGTAATTTGTGCAAAGCCATTAGAATTAAGTATATTGTTATACTTATCTACAATCTCGTCATAAAGTGCATGTGCAATCAGTATGCATTTTTTTTTTTTTTTTTTTGTGTAAAAAGCTAACTCCTAAAAAGTTAAAAATAATATTATCATCAATATAGATCTATGAAAATAGACGTCGAGGATGGATTTACATCTAATCCCTTAGCGATACCTACAATGTTTTTTATAGATCTATATGACTTGAAATTATTTTTAACTTTTTAAGAGTTAGTTTTTTGTGTCGGGGTTTTTTTTTTATTTTTAATTATTAAGTTTTATTTGAAGGTGTAGCGCAACCATACGATACGATGACATGCACTGGCTTTGTTAATTTGTAATGTATTGCATGTAATAATTCTTTTCTTACTATACTATAATAATATTTACCTAGATTTAATTATATTTTCAATGACTGAATAAATTAATGAAAGATAATTAATATTGAAAAAAATCTACTCAGCCATAGCAGTTCAGACGGGATTCGAACCCACACCCTTGTGATTCCGGCCCAATGCACTCACACTCCCAAGGCTGCGGGTTTGAATCCCGTCTGAGTTGCTACGGGTGAGTCGATTTTTTCTATAATTTTTTCTAATATGAATTATCTTAATATATAAAAATTGATGCCTAAAATACAAAAAATCAATGAATTCATGAATTTATTTATTTGCTTTTGAATAGGGTATAATCTATACCTATAATATATATAATAAATTAAATGGGGTTTTCAGACCACGTAAATGAATAACTTTTACTACGGGGCCAACCACGAAATCGCGAAAAAAAATCTGCTGTTCCATCATTATAGTCGAGTCGATGTTGTACTTTTCTATGGAACAGCTGATTCTTTTTTTCTCGATTTCGTGGTTGGCCACATAGTAAAAGTTGTTCGTTTACGTGGTCTGAAATCACCATTTCATTTTTTAGATATAGTTAAAAATTAACCGTGTGTATACAATATGTTTGGTTAGCGATGTCGGAGCTTTTAAAGGCAGATAATATGATCAATTTTATTGACAACCCCCCCCCCCATGTTGGGGTTTATTCCGTCTCCTGTTGGAATAACCGGCAGTTAAAAGTTGACTTTTTATTTAAGATGGTCCTGCCGAAAAATACGAATTTCTCCAGATTTAAAAGTTCTACAGATAAAAAAATACTTTTCGAAAGCTCATAATATCGCCTATTAGGTAAAAAATTTAATAATGTGAACTTTTAACTCAAGTACGTCGTAAAAATTAGTAAAGTAAATTTTAATCCGATATAAGAGTGCTGTTTTTAGTTTTTCTCACAGATTTCAAAAACTAGGAAATTGATATACATTTTTTTGCATTTTTATAATACAAAACTATATAAATCTATTGCTCTGAGTTGCATATCTCGAGAGATATTGTTGTTTGAATATAAACAAGCACTAAATGTTAATTTTCGAAAATGGACAAAATTCAAAACTTGGTAAATACTTGCTTTTATGATTCAATGACATTTATAATGAACCGGAACAATCTAGCGAAATTATTTTAACTAAAAGTATTGATGTCCAGGTAACTAAATATGTATTTTTTCCATTTATGTTATTATTGGCTGTAATTTCAATTCATCTATTTTCGTGTTTACTTGCAGATCTTATATGATGTAAGAAATAAACCAGAAAATTGTCAGTATTTGAATGCACAAGAGTATTTTAAAGATACTGAAGATAACGATAGTCCTCCTCTAAAACTAGATGACCAGGTATTGTAATTATTAAATTGAAAGTAGTTAATCTGCATTTACCTGAAAAGGGTAGTTACATTATTATCTCTATTTATTTGATCTAAACTTAATAATATGTCTTTTATGTTTACTTTAAGATTTTACGTGATGTTGAAAATGAACCAGAGCATGCTAAAGATCGCATTAGAACACCTATAAATTATCGCATTTCACCCATCAATCCTGAAGAAAGTGATGCGGATTTGAGTGATGGTGATCCTACTTTTAATGTACAAGAAACTAATAAAAAGGTTAATAATTTGGTAATTCCCCCTAATCAGCGTTCCAGTTCTAGTAGTAGTAGCTCTTCTTCTTCTTCGAGCTCAAGTTCTTAGTCATCTGATAGTTCTAGTGATGAATCTGTATCTAACAAAGAAAATTTTTTCTTTGTAGTCTGATACTAACAAAGAAAATTCAACACCTGAGCCATCAAGATCACCTCAACAAGAACAGGAATCAAGTTTAGTGGTGGTTACGGCCAATGATAGAGTTGTTACTGTGACAAAAGGTAGAAAGCGCACTAGACAACCGGAAAACTGGAAACAGATTAAAGCTAAAAAGTTAAGAAATTTGGGAAAAACTTATATTAATAGCAAAAATGCAATAATTGAAGCTCGTCATCTTAAACCACCATGTAATGATAAATGCAGATTGCGGTGTCCTACTAAAATTGATTCTGTGCAAAGGCAACGTATTTTTGATACATATTGGGAAATTGGAGACATTCATAATCAACGATCTTTAATTTTGTCATGCTTAACCAATGTTACACCCAAATATAAATATACTAATGCTTTGGCTCCTAGAAATTGTAATAAAGCTTTTCATTTTATCGTTGATGGTAATTCAATTCGAGTTTGTAAAACCTTTTTTCTTAATACATTGGACATTTCTGATCGTATGATTCGTACAATTAAAAGTAAGACCGATGAACATGGGATTTTGAAGGCTGATTTTAGAGGTATGTCTACTAGCCATCTCTCTGATGAAGCATTAATTTCTGACATCAAAGAATTTATCAATTCTATTCCAAGAACAGATTCCCATTACACACGCCAAACATTGACTCGTGAATTTATAGATGGTGGTAAAACGATAGTCGATCTCTTTAAAGATTTTGAAGATATACAAAAACAAAAAAATAAGCCTGCTGGAAAATATTGCACATTTTATAAAGTTTTCACTACAAACTTTAACATTTCATTCTTTCGTCCACGTAAAGATCAGTGTGATCTATGTTTACAATTCCAAAATTCGTCAGCTGAACAAAAACTTGTAATTAAAGAAAAATATGACACGCATTTGACAGAAAAGGCCCTCAGCCGACAGGAAAAATATAATGATCGATGTAAAATTGATGACAATAACAAAGTAATTCTATTTGATCTTGAAGCAGTTCTTCAGACACCTAGAGGTGACACCTCTGCTTTCTATTATAAAAGTAAACTTAATAGCTATAACTTTACTATTGCTTCTTTAAACAAAAAAGTAGAAGGCAAAATTCAGGATTCGTACAACAACGTGCAGTGTTATTTTTGGAGCGAAACGGACGCTAAAAGAGGTGCCAATGAAATAGGATCATGCTTATTAAATTATTTTGAAAAACTTTGCTGTGAATCCAGGGCTACAGAAGAAGGTATTGATCTAATATTGTATTCGGATAATTGTGGAGGGCAAAATAAGAACAAATTTATAGTAACGTTATATCTTTACGCAGTGACACATTTAAATATAAAATCAATTACGCATAAATATTTAGTCAAAGGCCATACTCAAAACGAGGCCGACAATATACATAGCTTAATAGAAAGAGAAATTAAAAAGAATTTAAAATCAGGACCAATATATTCTCCACATCAATACATTTCTATAATAAAAAATTCACGAAAATCAGGTTGCAAATTTGTAGTTAATGAGTGTACTTTTAATGATTTTTATGATTTAAAAAATTTACAAGAAGGTTGGGGGTATAATTTTAATAAAACCAAAGATGGAAAAAATGTTGTATGGAATGATATAAAAATGATTAAAGTAACAAAACATAACCCATTCTCTTTTTTTATTAAACAATCATACAACCAGCAGGATTTTTCTGAAGTATGCATTCGAAATAGACGAACTAAAATGTTACCTTTAGAGCAATTAACACTAGTTAAGGCTTATACAGGCAAACAAATGCTGAGCGAGAATAAAAAAAAAGATCTGCGCGAGTTAATTGCAAAAAACTTAATACCAAATTTTTATTCAGATTTTTATGATTCTATACTATATTAGATGCTAAGTAACAGATTTAAAATCGGTTTTTGATGACTTGTGGAGTACTTTTACAAACTAATTATGTATAATTAAGATAGAGATGCTACATTTGAATACTTTCTTTTACTTGTCTACTAAGATTTTGATTAGAACATAATGGCTGATTGATAATTTCTATAGAAGTTCTATTTTTTTGTTTTTCATATTTTATACTAGTTATTTTGATAAACCTCTAATTACTATACTATAGAAAATTTCTCTATTTTTGGATTACTAAATGTAGCTATGATTAAAATAGGTAGAGGTACAAATTTTGTAACCTGTTTTGTACCTATCTACTAAGATTTCATGAGAAATAAGACTGATTGATAATTTCATAAGATTTTTTATTTTGTTATTTTATACTTTCATTAACTTTTACTTACCATAAAAACTATCTCTATGATAGGTAACTACAGGTTCAATGAAACGTTTTCGTTAAATTTTTAAGTTTGAAAATATTTTCATATGTTATGTGTCTAAAATAGACAAATTAAGAATATTGTGAGACTGCTTTAACCTACCGATTATTTTCTAGAATAAGACCTTATAGTTTTATTATTTGTTGAAAAATACTGTTTATAAATAAAGATGATGATTGTTTCTTAATTATATTCATTCATTAACAAAACAACATTATTGTAACTAGTTTTTTTTTTAGATTTAATACAAATATTGTTCTTAGATGTCGATTTTACTTTTCATTAAAAAAACTGAACTCAAAAATATGTTTTTAATTTTTAGTAACAAATGGACCTTAAACTAAAATGTACAGCCTAGTAGTATATGTTTATAGTATTAGAGTGACTTAAAATCATTAAAAAAGACCGAACTCAAAAACATCGTAATCATTTTAGTGGTAAATAGACTTAAACCTAAGATGTACAGTCAAGTTGTTAAGATTTTTACTATTAAAAAGACTAAAAATAAACTAGGTCTATTTACTTTTTGACTGAATTAGCATTACTTAGTATTAAAAAGACCTAAAACTACAAAACCAAATTTAAAAGCCTGTAGTATTCAAAATAAATAATATATAACAAAAATTTAAACTTCACCTAAAACTTTGATGTCTATACTATGATAAAAATTAAACTTAAATTGTACAATTTAGATATTGTGACATTTATAGCAAATTAAACAGCGCAAGTCCTAATTGCAAATAGTTTTATGCGATTTGCCAAAAAAGTGTTTTTTTTTTAATTCAGTCACTGTAATACTAAGCGTGCGATTAATATGAGTATTTTTTAATTATTCATTACAATTTGAATTTTAAATACACATCAGTCAATCTTTGTGTCCATCAGCCATTTTAAAGTCCCCACTGCTGGGGCACCGACCTTCCTTATGGGTGGATAAGGAGGACGGGCCATAACCCACCACGCGGGCCCAATGCGGATTGGTGGGTGTTAACGACTGCAAATGCAGCCGGGACCAACGGCTTAACGTGCTTTCCGAAGCACGGAGGAGATCGAGATAATACATTTTTGGTCATCCATCCCATGACCGACCCTTGAGAACGTTGCTTAACCTCCGCAATCGCTGGGCCAGGCGCTAAACCACTGCGCCACCGAGCTCCTCCAGTCAATCTTTAACTAGTTCAAATAAGATGGTACATATTAATTAGATAATATAATTATTTAATACCTTCAAAATAAACCTTTTTACCTAACCTAGTGTATGGGGTAATAGTTCGAAATGAACGATGACCATAGGACAGTTCAGACTTTTACAATTAAAAGTTGGTAAATCTTAGGTTTTACTGGAAAATCTTAGGATTATCCTGAGTTCGGTGTTTTACAGCAACATATACAATATACACGTATAGCTTTATATAATTTAATCGTAATTTAATATGCAGTGAAAACTGTCACATATTGGATCAACAATACCATGGATAACGAAAATTATATTACATCAATATGTGACTTCACATAGTTATAAATTTACAACTCAAGGCGTTATTTCAAACTTATCTTATTTGTACTTCATAAGGAAATTCCTTTAGAATTAGAGATTATCCCTCAGGATTTCACACAGTAAACACTTATATTATAATTAATCTAACTTAGAAACTAAGCTAACTTAGCATGTATTGTTGAACGGATTTAACAACAAGTTATTAATAAGTTTGGGTTAAGTAAAGAAGGCAGTATCATTAATTTTGATCAAGAATCTCTATACAATTATGTTGGTTAAACCTAAGCATAGTTATGATTGATTTACTATAATCCATGATGTTGCGTGATAGGAACGATATAATGATTAATATAGAGCTGTATAAAATACATTATTGTTGCTTATTTCCTTTTGTTGTCTCGGTTTGACGGTAATTACGTAAGTATCGTAGTCTCTAATACTCCTTAAGGTTAACGCACATTTAGGCAGGTCGCAACGGGGCGTGCCGGGCCGCAGGCCGCAGCGCATCGCAAAATGCTCCTATAGCACACTGTGACGGGCCGGGTCGCATCGCTTCGACGGATTTTGAGTACAGTGGTGCCAGCTTAGGGTAATTTACCCTAGATTTAGGGTAAAAATTATCCGGCAAGGTAATTATTAGGGTATAGATTTTCCTACTGTATCTCTTAGGCTAAATCTTGTGTTAACTTTACTATTACAAAAACAATGTTTGACAAAAGAGACCCGGCCTTTAATGCTAAAGTTGTATACCTTTTAAAATCTTTTATCTAAACCCATGCTTTAATTAAACCCTCTGTAAGGGGTTCTGAAACAGTAAGATTTTGCCTTCATTACAATATCCCGAGTGAGAGCTGGCCCCTATTCCACAGACGTGACATTTGTAAATGACAATGACAATTCGGTGTCCATCGCGTCAGCCAAATTGAATTTAGAAAACATTCTGCTCGAACTACTCACAGATACCGCAACGTACATCAAATTGTCATTGTAATATACAATTGTCACGTCTGTGAAATAGGGGCCTGGTCCTGCAGCGCCGCGCGCCCACGCGAGAGCGTTGCATTATGAAATTCAGTACAACATTATAACACTCTTGCGGAAGACATAATGACGAGGAGGGAGAGGAAAGTCAAAGTCAAAGTCAAAACCTTTATAGAGGATACATATCATGGGTTTAGATAAATATCATGGGTGCTTTTAATCCATATGTATTAAAATATTGTCTGTTTCCCTAGTAAAAATAAGAAAAAATAAAAAAATGCGTGTAGATAAAGTCTTGTATGCAACTGTACATAATAAGGTATTAAAACACTCATGTGTTCAACAATACCTCTCGTTATAGTACAGTTGCAAAATAACTATAATCTGTGATTCATAATCTGCTGTACTTTTTAGGGTTACGTAGCCCAATGGCAAAAAACGGAGCCCTTATAGAATCGTCATGTCTGTCTGTCTATCCATCCGTAGGTATGTCACAGCCACTTTATTCTAAAAGTATAAGGATTACACAGTGAAACTTGGTAGGTAGATGTATTCTGTGAACCGGTTTACGATTTTTAGACAAAAATAAAAAAACCGGCCAAGTGCGAGTCGGACTCACGCACGAAGGGTTCCGTACCAAAAAACGGCTAAAAATCAAGTTTGTTGTATGTAAGCCCCCCTTAAATATTAATTCCGTACCCAAAGGGTAAAAACGGAACCCTATTACTAAGACTCCGCTGTCTGTCTGTCACCAGGCTGTATCTCATGAACTGTGATAGCTAGACAGTTGAAATCTTCACAGATGATATATTTCTGTTGCCGCTTTAACAACAAATACTAAAAGTATAATAAAATAAATATTTAAGGGTGGCACCCATACAACAAACGTGATTTATTTGCCGTTTTTTGCTTAATATTAATAACGACAACAGGTAGACAGTTGAAATTTTCACAGATGATGTATTTCTGTTGCTGCTATAACAACAAATACTAAAAACAGAATAAAATTAATATTTAAGGGGGGCTCCCATACAACAAACGTGATTTTTTTTGCCGTTTTTGGTACGGAACCCTTCGTGCGCAAGTCCGACTCGCACTTGGCCGGTTTATTTTAAGAATGATGGAATAATTTCATCGAAATTCATTAGATTAGTCTCTTTCACCACAGAATTTAGTAAGTGTAATTGTTGTGAATGTCGCATAAATTGTGTGCTGGTAGGGTCATTACGTCATCAAAATGTTTGTGTGATTAGCATAAACGTTTGTTTAATTCACAGATGTTTGTTCTCATATTGGATGTTGGTATCTTATTATGTGATGATGATTATGTGATGTAACACATAACTTGCTACTATAAGTACTTTGTTGAAGTAATATAATAAGTCTATGTTGTTGCCAATAATCCTAATATATATGTTACCGGCAATGTGTATAATCCGGCATTGTATACAATGCCTAGGCATTGTATACAATGCCTGAAACGATCAGGCAATGTATGAAATATAATTCATTTTATACTTTGCCTAGGCATTGTATACAATGCCTGCTGGTCCACCGGCAATGTGTAAAATAAGTATATTTCGTATGTCTGTTATAAAAAAAAACCTCGAAATTTAAGGATCTCGATCCACTGCGCTTCGCGCTCGCCTTAAATTTCTAACCTATACGCGGGACCTACAGGAGTGAAGCAGGTTCGATTACAAACTCAAATTTCTGTTGTCTGTTATAAAAAAATAACCTCGAAATTTAAGGCTCACGCTCCGCTGCGCTCCGCGCTCGCCTTAAATTTCTAACCTATACGCGGGACCTACAGGAGTAAAACAGGTTCGATTCCAAAGAGCCCCCCTCGAGCCCCCCTCGAGCCCCCCTCGAGCCCCCCTCGAGCCCCCCTCGAGCCCCCCTCGAGCCCCCCTCGAGCCCCCCTCGAGCCCCCCTCGAGCCCCCTCGAGCCCCCCTCGAGTCCCACTCGAGCCCCCTCGAGCCCCCCTCGAGTCCCCCCTCGAGCCCCCTCGAGCCCCCTCGAGCCCCCCTCGAGCCCCCCATCGAACCCTCTTCGAGCTTTCCCCGAGCCCCCCCCTCGAGCTTTCCTCAAGCCCCCCCCCCTCGAGCTTTCCCCAAGCCCCCCTCGATCCCCCCTCGAATCTATTCTCGAAAATCTTTTTATTATACACATTGCCGGTGGACCAGCAGGCATTCTATACAATGCCTAGTCATTGTATACACTGCCTAGGTAATGTGTGAAATAGATATCAATATTCATTATATTTCATACATTGCCTAAAAGGGCCAGGCATTGTATACAATGCCTAGGCATTGTATACAATGCCTGCATTTCATACATTGCCGGTAACATATATATATACACATCAACTTTGTCTAGAGATACAGGTGTTATTTTCATACAAACGAGGTAACTTTGATGCCTTGGTTTTCTGCCAGGGATGTACCGTGCTGTAATCTGATGATGGCCATCCAGGGACTGAATGGAGTAGATTCAGATCGCCATACACACCCAACTGATCTGATCAGCATTCTAAAAGATTAATGGGTCAGAGTTCTCGGTTTGAGGATTTCCATATATTTTCATGCTATTTTCGCGGTTTTTTTAAACATGTCCATTACGTTTTTAGAATGCTGGTCAGATCAGTTGGATGTGTATAGCGATCTGAATCTCCTCCATTCACTCCCTGGATAGCCGTCATCAGATCACAGCACAGTACACCCCTGGTAGGAAACCAAGGCTTCAAAGTTACCTCGTTTGTATGAAAATAGCACCTGTATCCCTAGACAAAGTTGATGTGTGTAATTATCTGGTAACGATATATTAAAGTTTGTAAATATCGTTACTTATGGCCCGTTTCTTGCGCCCGTTCTTCTTGTCAGCTAAAAAAGTCTGGAACGGGTGGTACGAAAATATAGACGATTCAAAAGTACTTAATAATTAAGTTTATTTGAATAAAGCTTATTTGACTTTGACTTTGTATTTCCATCCGTTATTTTGGGACCTAGCTTTGCTTAGTTTGCGATTGAACTAAATGATTGGTATGATCTGTCAAAAATATTTATTTAGATATTACCTAGAAGTAACAGCTCTTCATAGATAAGGCCAAAACAAACTCCAAATTGTAATTAATATGCTTGTTTAATATTAACCTGACAATTATTAATTTCACGTGAAGTTGATGTTTGTTCAATTCAACAACTTTAAAGTTATGAGATTATACTCGAATCATAGGTAATCTAGTAACATAAATATAATGTGACTCGATAGCTCATTTGTTTGTTTTAGCAGCATTGGACCGGACTTCCAAAGGTTCGATTCCCGTCTGAGAATATGATCTGGTGCGAGTCAATTTTTTATAGTTTATTATTTTACTAAATTAAAATATATACTATGTATGTTGAATGAAATCCGTAGACCATTAATTTGGACAAGTCAATTATGATTATAGAGGTCCTCAAGTGGTTGTACACCGGTTTTCAAGGTGTGGCTTATTTGAGGTCCCGGGTTCGATCCCCGGCTGGGACAATTTAGAAAAACCAACTTTTCTATATTGGCTCAGGTCTGGGTGTTTGTAGTTCCACCGTTGTCTCTGATTTCCATAATACAAGTACTTTAGCTACTCACTTTAGAATCAGAGCAATGTTTGTAATGTTTTCTAATATTTAAAAAATGTTTAAAGAATAAAGAGTAAAATAAAAAATAAGAGTTTCATAAATAATATTATGTGGTCGTATATCCTTACTAATAAATGCGAAAGTCCGTTTGTTTGTTTGTTTGTTACGCCTTCACGTCCTAACTACTGAACCGATAATCATGAAATTTTGCATACACGTTGTCAGGGGTACAGAGACATACGGTACCCTTCATCCAGAAAAAAATGTATTATTCCCGAGGGATGGCAAAAAACCTTTCCACGCAGACGAAGTCGCGGGCGGCCGCTAGTAAAACAATATTAATTACTTATTATTTAGTTTTCTGAGTAAAACGTAAAGGACATTAATATCCATACATTATTGATATCAAAAATGAAATTCTTATTAATAAAAAAATACTGAACGAAGCTAAATCAAATCTATTCAGAATGCCAATAATTCAAACAACCTTTAGTTTTACGCACGAAAATCTCTAGTCCATTTTTATACGAATGCTCACTAAAGCATTTTTTACCTTTTCTTTCTTTTTATTGAATCTTCACGTATCAGTTCATGTGTAAAAATATTTCAAGTGATTTCATAATATTTCGAAGCCTACGTTTTAACCCTTTCGAACCGGGTGCCCTTCGCATCGCATAATTTCGATTGTCCTAAAGTCACTTGGCATAACTCGATTGGCATAATAATCACAAAGCATACTATTTATTTAGCATAAATTTCGATATGCATAACCATCGAATTGCATAACTTTTAAAAAGCATAATATTTAAAAGCATAATAGTTACAATTCCTAATTTCAATTGGCATATTGTCAGTAAGCATATTTTGAAAGGCATAATTTTGTTATGTCTAATATACATAACTACTAATGTTTTATAGCATAATATAAAAGGAAACATAACTAATTAGAATACTAATTTATAAAAAAAAAACTTTAATTGTGGCCACCATTGGTGGGTTAGGTTAGGTCAGTGTTTAGAGTTTAGGCCACTCTAAGCTAAGCAGGTGGAGCTTAATAATGCTTGTATGCATATTGCACGCTGCATGCTTGCTTGCAAGCTGTGCTTCCTTGCATGCATGCATGCTTGCTTGCATTGTGGATGCTTGCTTCTAAAATGCTTGCCGGGGGGTGCAGGGGGGCTGGCCCCCCTGTTCGGGGGGGTCGGGGGGCCTGAGGCCCCCCGCTATAAAGAAAAACTTTTTGTGTACTAGGTAGGTTAGGTTAGGTTAGTGTTTTGACCACTTGCAGCGGAGCGAGCGAAGCGAGCGGAGCTCTATAATGCTTGCATGCATGCTGCATTTTGCATGCTTTCTTGCATGCTGCATGCTTTCCTGCATGCTGCATGCTTGCATGCTGCATGCTTGCCTGCATGCTGCATACTTGCCTGCATGCTTGCCTGCATATTGCCTGCTTGTCTGCATGCTTGCTTGCGTGTTGGGTGCTTGGTCGTACGGATGCTGCAGGCTGGGTTTTTGCTTGCAGAGTGCTAGCCGGGAGGTGCAGGGAACAGAAGTGCTCATATTTTTAATGATTACTTATTCATAAAATAATTATGGGTTTTAAAAAATATGCCTAAAGAAATTAGGTCTCTTATTACAATGCGTAATAAGATTATGTCTTTTGATGATTATGCTTTTTAGACAATATGCCAATTAATAAATATGCGTTTTGATATTTATGCTTTTTGAAAATATGCCATTGAATATTTATGCTTAACAAAATTAAGCCTTATGATATTATGCGTTTTGAAATTGTGCTATAAAATGTTATGCTAAATGATGATTATGCCATTTAACGGTATGCGTTTCATGTTTAGGACAAATAAAGTTATGCGTTCCATTAGGTAATCTTTCGAACCAGCATAGTTTCTGGACTGCATAATATAGTAGCATTTCATTGACATACCCACTGAATCTTGTGATGACACTGTGTATATTTTTAGAACTGATATATCCTCATTATAAAGCGGTAACACGACTTGATAGTCATATAAAGTTTCTTTAAATGAAACGGCGTAACAGTTCTCGTGTGCCGAAATGGAGTGGGATGTAAGTGTATATTATTTTTTTACTTTATTATTCACTTTGTAGTACCTACTTACTACAAAGTGAATAATAAAGTAAAAAAAATATAGACAAAATATACACAAAATAATGAAATAATGAAACTTTTAGTAAGTAGGTAGGTAGCTACTTACCTACCTACTTACTAAAAGTTTCATTGTTTTTTTTTATCCTAGTTAATTCTAAGATAAGTAAATTATAGATGTTAATAATTTGAGTCCAGCATTATAGTCGAATACGAGACATTAAATTGCACTATACACAATGGGGAATGTCCGAAAAAAATCAAATTAGCTGAATATTTTTTTTATAGGTAGGAATAAGCTCTCTTAGTAATAGAAAAAAGTTTCAGAATTTTTGGTTGCGTAAAAAAATTTTAAATAATTAAAATCTCTTCGACTTTACAAATGTACGAAAGTAACAGCAGAATGGAGATCATACCTTTGCCACCACCTGCCACAACCATAACAAGTATTAAGAAAAAAGTTTTGACATTTCTTTTTTAGGGTTCCGTACCCAAAGGGTAAAAACGGGACCCTATTACTAAGACTCCGCTGTCCGGCTGTCTGTCTGTCTATCTGTCAGTCTGTCTGTCAGTCTGTCTGTCTGTCTGTCTGTCTGTCTGTCTGTCACCAGGCTGTATCTCATGAACTATGATAGCTAGAAAGTTGAAATTTTCACAGATGATGTATTTCTGTTGCCGCTATAACAACAAATACTAAAAACAGAATAAAATTAATATTGAAGGGGGGCTCTCATACAACAAACGTGATTTTTTTGCCGTTTTTTGCTCGAAATTAATAACGGCAACAGGTAGACAGTTCAAATTTTCACAGATGATGTATTTTTGTTGCCGCTATTACAACAAATACTAAAAACAGAATAAAATTAATATTTATGGGGGGCTCCCATACAACAAACATATTTTTTGCCGTTTTTTGGTACGGAACCCTTCGTGCGCGAGTCCGACTCGCACTTGGCCGGTTTTTTTTTAATACCGTGTTGTGGTTGTGGCAGGTGGTGGCAAAGGTATAAATTACATTAAAAATTAAAAAAATATTCAGCCAATTTGATTTTTATCGGACATTCCCCATTTTAATTCAAATCAGATTTATAGCTCCGCCTCTTTAAAACATATCCATGAAATGAATTCAGACCCCGATCTTAATCTTAAAATTGAACTTGCCAGTGCCAACACAAAAAAAAAACATATTACACCCATCCATAACCACACTTCCGCTAGTGGTGCGGAAAACCAGTAAAAATAAGATGCTGGCTTAGCACTTAAATGAAAAATTATACCTCCGAGCGGCGCGCGTCGACCCAAAGGGAAATTAACCCTTCTTGTGGCGAGCCGGGTGAAAAATGCACCGGATTATCAGCTTTTAATGTGCTAACCTCTTTTCTGGTTGAAAATCGTTTTTGGCCATTTTGCTGAGGTTGGTAATTCTACCTGTTTGCTATTGTTACGGATGAAAAATGTATTGTTGTATTACAGACGTTCTAGAAACATTATAATGGCCTTGTAATGGAACTAAATACTATAAAAATAAGATTAAAAGTTAAAAAAAATCGGGTTGC
This sequence comes from Agriphila geniculea, assembly GCA_943789525.1. Classification (NCBI taxonomy): domain Eukaryota; kingdom Metazoa; phylum Arthropoda; class Insecta; order Lepidoptera; family Crambidae; genus Agriphila; species Agriphila geniculea. The sequence continues at coordinate 10,800,145 of OX038890.1, read as the reverse complement.
ATTCCGGGAGTGTCGGCAGAAGTGAAAACTTGAATATTAACGTTGTGCATTTTTGATATTTTGGAATAGGGAATAATTTTGCACGAATTGCCGTCTTACGAATTTACTCTGCCATTGAATTAACGAATACAGAACAGTATTGTACGAAAGTCTTATCCATAGCTTGACAGAAAATCTAGAGTTTTGACATTGAATTAAAAAAAATTGCGCGTTGCTATGCTAACACAAGTGTTTACATCTTGAAATGACGCGCCGCCATTTTCAAGAGAGGGGGATACTTCCGCTGACGGCTGTCTACTCTCCATCCGTCACATCCGTCTTACGAATTTTCGATCAGGGTCACCGGTCATCTGATCCTGACTGACTGACGCGAGTTTAAGATTTTTTCCCCATTACAAAAAAGCGTACAACGCCGCTAAAGAAATGTTCACTTCAAAAATGTTGTTAGAATTGGGTTGTTTATTAATAGTGTGGTGTGAGGAAGCAAAGAAGTCGGAAAGCATGAAACTTTGACGCTTGTCTTTATTAATTTTTCAGGTTAAAAACTAAAGAACCGGCCAAGTGCGAGTCGGACTCGCGCATGAAGGGTTCCGTACCAAAAAACGGCAAAAAATCACGTTTGTTGTATGGGAGCCCCCCTTAAATATTTATTTTATTCTGTTTTTAGTATTTGTCATTATAGCGGCAACAAAAATACATCATTTGTGAAAATTTCAACTGTCTACCTGTTGTCGCTATTAATATAAAGCAAAAAACGGCAAAAAAATTACGTTTGTTGTATGGGAGCCCCCATTAAATATATATTTTATGCTCTTTTTTTAGTATTTGTTGTTGTAGCGGCAATAGAAATATATTATCTGTGAAAATTTCAGATGTCTAGCTATCACGGTTCACGAGATACAGCCTGGTGACAGACAGACAGACAGATGGACAGCGAAGTCTTAGTAATAGGGTCCCGTTTTTACCCTTTGGGTACGGAACACTAAAAAGTTGAGTTTAAAATGATTACGAGAAGAAATTAAAAATTAAAGATTAAAAGCTCAAAATGTTGTTAGAATTGGGTTGCGTATTAATAGTGTGCGTAAGCAAAGACGTCGAAAAGCATAAAACTTTGACGCCTCTCTTTATTAATTTTTCAAATTAAAAACTAAAAAAGTTGAGTATAAAATGATTACGAGAAGAAATTAAAAATGATATTTGCATAATATACATTAATCATACTGCAGAAACAAACTAAAAAACGTAACTCGTGACATCGGTCCGCAAATGAAAATTTTATGCAAAAATATTTCCGTCTCGGCCTCATGGGGGCTGAAAAAAATAACGGACTGTTCCCGTAAAACGTTTCAAACCGCTCATAGTGATGTTCAAAATAATATATCGATAAAGAAGACTTTGGTAACCAAATAATAATACTTGTGAGAGTCAGTTAGTTGATGTAGTAATCATGTTTGTATGGTGGTAGTTTATTTAGTACTGGGCTATTTAGATGGACACAAGGATATAACCATAACCACCCGTGTGCCGGAAATGACTTATGGACTTGGAAATAAAACATACTCGTGCGTTGAAAACCATTTGGCGTCTATATTATTTGAATTTTGAAAATGTACAACGTTCGAGGAGAGAGTGTGAGAAACAATGTATTGCTACCAATGGCAGCGCCGGTTCGATTCCCACGTGATGTAGCGCGTGGATGGTTGGGTGAAGACAATCTTCGTTTCGTTTTTGCTTCTAATCCTCAACAACGTGAATGCAAAAAAATAGGTTTATATTAGGAATATAACCATTAGGATAGGATTGTGTCACCAGCACTAAAACTATATTTTCATGCTAAATCAACATGTTTCATCATCAATAAATCATTCAAAACTTTTCAATTAACATTTATTTCAATACTCCAATTGATAACTGACTTCATCGATGATTTACTTACACTATCCCAACCCTAATTATTCATGTAAAGTTTCGTTAGCAGAAGCGAGTTTTATTTGCCAGTTTAGTCGGATCATTCCAGTTAAGCACCCTGGAAATATTCCAGATCTGGTCGACTTTGCAGCTTGGTGCAAAGTAGTCAAACCACCTAGCCACGCGAGCTGGCAATCGGCGACGCGTAGCGCGAATTATCTCTTCATTGCGCGCTGGACATGCCCACTACAAAGTGGTTACTTCACAATTCGAGGCATTACACAAAATTCGCGAGTTGCATCGCTGGTCGCCGATTCGCGTGGCCAGGCGGTGTCTGCGGGTAATCTGCTAGGGCGGAAAGATTACTCTCATAAAATGCGGGGACTTTGTTCAATTTTAGACGCGGTTGGAAAAGCTAACTTAGGATTCGGACATAAGTACACGTAGTTTCGAATAAATACTTCCTTTCTCTTTCCTTGGAAACAAATATAGTTAAATGTTGTACTTAATTAGGGTAAATGTTGTTTATTAAAAAAATGTAATAATTATTTCTGACTTAGTAAGATTTTTGCAATCAAACGGCTCGAGATAAATCTTGTAGTAGATATTAGAATTTCGTAAAAGTTTTATAGCACTGTAACTCTTTAAATGTTATTAGTTTTCATTAAAGTTAAAAGCACGGACCGAATTAAGCGCTTAAAACCCCTTCGTGCGTTTGGGTATTTAATATTTACAGAATGAAAATAAAAATATATATACCTACGTTAAATATATTCTTTGATAGGGAAACCCTATTCGATATGCAAACAAAACAATCATAGCATCATGAGAATATGAGCTATCGTAGAAGAAAATAGAAAAGACCCCGGTTCCTGGTTTAAAGAAAATAACTGATAGAAATCATTAAGTATAATGTCTTCTGTATTCGCCGTTAAGCTGTAAGTACCAACAGTTTAAAACAGGATACAAGTATTCAAAACGTTACATGCAACTTTAAAAGCACTCGACAGAAGCTTCCGGAAGCTTGTGAAAGTGAACAGCAACTTAACTGGAGTTTAAAACGTGACGCGATGTTTGGACGCCACCGTACGAGTTCACAAAGTCCACCAAACGACACTAAGTGCTGCCGCACATTGAGTCACTAGTCACAGCCACTAAACGCGACCACAATCTGCGGACGAGTTTTTTCTACATTTTGTATAGTATCGGCAGGCTTCCTTCACTCGCTCAAGGTCGCGCGATAAGCACCTACCGCTAGCCGTGCCTACGGAGGCACAAGTGAGCAACGGGCCTCCACACGCCCGCCTGTGTAGTCGCGCGGCATCTTAATGCCGGCGTAGGTATTGTCTCTTTATAATAGTAACAATGTCGAATCGCCATGGCTATGCCGTGTACCAATGTCAAAATCAAAAAAACCAATAAACAATTGTCGTTTTTCACATTATGATATATGCTACGCAGTTCATTTAAAGGAAGACGACCCTAACGTTGCGTCGTCAGAAAAAGTAAGAGCACGCGATAGAAAGAGAGGCAACTATTAGGAGCACTGCGCGACCTGAATTGCACTTTATTGTGTTCGAGCAAAAGTCGCTATTTATTTAAATGACTTTGCGGAGTGCTGCTTCTGTACTTGTACTATTAGTTATTCTGTGGTATCGGCGCAAACCGGGCGTTCGAGTAGCCGCGTTCGAGCCACAAGCTGCGGGAGTCGCCCGCGATCGATCCTTGTGACCGCGATTGTCGCTCGTATCGCGCGCACACTCAGCCACAGTAGCCGGCTTCTTCCCAGCGGCCACTAAGCCACTAGTGACTGCGATAGGTGGCTGCGTCTAGTAGCTTGATTGAACCACTAGTGGTCGCGCTTAGTGGCCGCAACTAGAGGCCCAATGTGCGCCAGCTCTAACGGAATTTTACTTAGGGTTATTGGTTCTCAGGTGAAACGGACTGTGCTGGTGTAAATAAAATATTACTCATCTATTACTAAAAGTTCGATCATACATAAATGCTGCAAAAAAACGTATAAATACACCCTGGGGGTCAAGTCTGCTAACGTTTTCGTCAAAATCGTAGTTCAATGCTGTTCTAATGGTAATGCTTTTTGACACAGTTCTTGTTTCGTAAACCCAAAATCAAGACACAATAATATGTTGCCGTATTGGGTTTAAGAAACACGATGTGTTTCAGTTTTGGGTTTATGAAACAAGAACTGTGTCAAATAGTATTACCATTCAAACACCATTGAACTACGATTTTGACGAAAACATTAGCAGACTTGACTCCCTGAACGGAACACAATCTCTGTAAGAAACTAAACTAGATTGTAATGTGTAAGTATCATTAGAGTAAATAAATATTTATTATGTAATAAAATGTAGAGTACCTAACTGTTCGGCTTTCTGTAATTTCTCATTTAATTTTTATCCACAGTAAAAACAACGTCTTATGTAACTGGTTTTTTTTTTATTTGAACTATTGTCGTACCTATCTATTTTATTTTTGAAAACGCATCGTTTCTTGTTATTTACGTTTTAGTTAAAAAAAAAAATGAAAAATCGAGATATCTATTTAAAAATCGCCATATTATGTAGCCGAGACAGAGACCATTTGAGACACCTTTTTTTCTGACCCAGTAAATAATAATATTTAACTCATTTTCGCCAATTTCCAAGATACAGCAATTACGCTTTCCACCGTCGAAATCATTAAATCGTTATGAAAAGTTTGAAAAGTCATCACTGATCAAAAAGACCTCACGCTCATGAAACGATAACAATGTCTTAGTTTGCCAAGTTCACGAGTTAGATAGCAAAACTTAACCAAGTATCACGCAATGACTTTCTTAATAACTGTTCAACTATTAGGGCACTTAGCACCAAAATGGTTGAAGCTAAAATCCCCGAGTATTTACGTAATCACAGCTTCAATGGAGCAACTTAAACTTTATTCCAGAACTGTCCATCACACCCCGAATATTGTATTTATAACTACTTCGTTAACGTCGGTGAACATAAGACAGGGTGTGTAGAGGTAAGTAGACGAACAGAGACACAGGTTAATATAACTTTGTGTAGAGTTACTACATTTATAAATAAAGTAACCCACCACATTACTACAAGAAACACACTTTATATCACGTTGATTTCTCTTTCAATGGCGAAGTCTTTATTGCTGTTGATACTGTGGTTTGGAATTTTTAATCAAGTAACTGCTATTTTACCTCAAAATGCTAGAACCCAACAATGATAACTTTATTATTATGGCGTTAGTCTTTGATTAGGTTGTAGTAAATATACCGGCTGGTAATAATTAATGTGTTTTGAAATTTTAGTTAGCAACTGGCTATTTACGTACCTCAGAGCTCTGACAGAGATACAACTAACCGAGTTGTCGTGGCAACAGAATTTGATAAGATAAGAGATGGTGAGCTCTTTTTACTACTCATTTTCATTCGACATAGCAAAATCCCGTATCTCGATATTTCCACGGGGTAAAACCGCGGGCGGCCGCTAGTTAAATAATATAATCTTTACCTCTGTTCACATGAACTGTCCTGTAATGACGAGGTCGTCCGCTCGTATCCCGGCGGGTAATATTACTGAAACTTTGCTTGAACTTGCCTGAAATATCTCGTAAAATGTGCCAACATTTGTGACGGAGCCTGACATATTGCGGAAAATCAAAAGTTGCCAGAGTTAATAATATTTTTATTCACAAAGTTTGTACCTACAGATGACGTGAACACAATATAGTCACACTTGATATGGCAAAAAGTTTTTTTTATGTACTAAAAGGGACAAAAAGATCTTTTACGTCATTGGACAACTTTAATAAGTTATTTGACAACGTCACATTCTATGCTCCACTTACAAAATAAGTACCTAGCTGAAAACAATATGTTGTAGAAATCAAAAACAACGGTGGTACGTATCATAAACACCCAGACCCAAGATAGAAAAGTTTATTTTCTAAATTGAATCAACCGGGGATTGAACCCGGAATCTTTGAGTTGGCGACACCGTGAAAATCACTGTAGGTACAACCAACTCGACTACCTACGTTATAATGGCAAAGGTATGTTTGTACAAAATAATAGACTTCAAATAGACTGTGCAAATTAATATGCTAAAAATATCTGTATAATGCGCAGGGACCCCAACCTTTAAAACAAAAGATCAAAGCTTTAATTCAAACAATTGAAAATCTATACAAGAAATGTTCGGGATATCCAAAATATTCCCTAATATAAGGTAACGTAACGTAAATGCCTACTTTATAATTAACAAAAGGTATCTCTACAAAGGAATAATAATAACTCGACAAATTATTACCCGTAGCCATTGTTTTTTGTTCCTTCGGTAACAAAGTGTGAACAATAATTGGATTTATTGTTTTTCATTAGTATTGTTTACGGTGGCACTAATAATAATCTGTGCTTTTGTTTACGATACTTGTTTGAAATTAAAAGTGATTGTTGCTGGAAGGTCTTCCTTTTTCCTTTCAACGTTCTGAAGTTATTTTATGAAATTGTTTCTAGTAAGGATCAATTTCATAAAATATTTTAGACTATACTCTGTTTACGGAAATGAGTTAGTACAGCGCCTTCTCTATCACACATTTTCATATAAATAACAAAGACAAAAAAACTTGTTTAGGGTCAGTGGGCGTTAACAATACTTTAGAGAAGTAAATGCGCGCTCACACTGCGCTTCTCATAAATTCGCTTAGCTTATACCCGCGGCTTCATCTGTCCTATTTGAGGGCCATTTATTACAGAAAATAACAATGGAACTAGCACACCTGGGTTAGTTTAAAGTACAAAAATTTGGAAAAAAGTATTTTCCTAAGTTATTTATGACAAAAAAACAATAAACGGTTCATTAGCACACCTGCGCCGCGCCACTTTGGGCTTCAAAATTCAATATACAAGCCAGGTAACGAATCGATTGAGCATACAGTCACAAGTAAGAGCACGTCTGCACAGTACGGGGAGTATGAGTAGACTAAAAAGTACTCGTACTGTGTATACCGCCTTAGCGTTTATCACTGACCAATCACAGTTAAAAAAATCGTGTGAGTGAGATAGCGCTCTACTAACTCGTTTCCGTGAACAGACTAGATAGGTATACAACAGCGTAACGCTCAATAGTCATCTCACTTGACGTTAACGGGGTATTTACACGAGTCTACTCGGCAGGTTACTTGGCATGCGACTTTAGTCAATTAGCGCCTTTAGGACCATAATGCCCACTTCTTAAAATGACCACTTCCCAAAAGGACCACTTCATTTTATCGACAATCGCTTGTAAAATCGAATCGCCACCTCATTGAAATTAGGTTTGTGATTAGATTTTACAAGCGATTATCGATAAAAGGCGCTATAATTGACTGAAGTCGCCTGCCCAGTCGCTCCATGTAAATACCCCATAAAATGATAATTAAATAAATTGTTTCTATTAATTTCATAAATATTTCAGACTAAATTGGCACAACAGCTAATCTTAACCTTCGTCTTAATTGACGTTAAATGATGATTAACATAATTATTGACTTAGACTTAACTAAGAGTAGGTAACATTATATAATAATAAATTACATTACATAATAATAAATTATTACTATTTCTTTGTATAAGGTGACTGGGTCAAAGTGCGCCATACTTTTTTCATAGTTGACTGTGGTGCAATATAACTTGTGTTTAAGTTCACATATGATACTTGTCGTGATACCATAGGGATCTGTGATATTTTGCAAATACAACCAATGTGGTGGCATTGGAATCTGACAGTAAAATAATTATTTTTAGCACAAAATTAGAAAACATGGACCGTAGGCGCACTTTGCCGACAAATCGGGTAAGTGTGCCTGGTATTAATAAAACGCAATAATGAAGCATTATAATTAAAACATACACATATTATTTTGAGAAAACAAGCAACAAAACGCATAATATTTTTTTTTCTCATAGCCACATTCTAGAAGAATCTATGGCATTCAAACCAAATTTCGGCTAAGTGCGCCATACAGTTTTAAATCAGAGGCTGTGAACCTTTTTTCTAAATAGTGATAATAGAGTTTCAAGTATATTTTTTGATGGAAAAAGGGACTAAGATGAGGTTTGTAACCTCTGAATTGCGGCAAAGTGCGCCACATAAAAGTCAGTATGGCGCTCTTCCCCAACTATATAAATATGAAGTTAAAATATTTAACTTGCAAAAAATATAAAATATTTACTAGATATGAGTGAAATAAAGTCAGAATCTTAAAGCAAAATATTTAAATTGTGCACATACCTCACTCGTTTATCGATCAAAACACTATTTCTTGAGTTTTATGACGATGACCACACCCATAGTCATCTCTGCTCACCACTTTAAATGACAGTGAAAATAAAATGGCGGATTTCTCAAGAACGTGTGACGAAAGCCATCTGTGACTATTACCAAAAACTATGGTTTTTTTGTAGCATAGATGTAGGATGTCACACTAGTTAGTATCCAATCGGTAGTTTTCGAGATATTTGTGGTAGGTGCACTTGCCCGCTAGGCGCACTTAGCCCCGGTAACCTTATTTTACAGAAAAATATGCCAGGCAAACGTGCTTTCTGCTTTCAAAACTTTTTGACGCGAAAAGCTGCAAGGTTCATAATTTATCTCGTAACATTTTTATTCAATTATGCGACCGCCTTGCATTTTGTTGACTATAAGTTAATATTTCACACGTTCTGACAGCTTGTTAGTAGAAAGAAATTCTGAAAAGCTTTATAAAACTGAACCTTAAGTCTAAGTACCGAAGGTAGCGTTTAGTAAACTTGAGAGAATGCGAAACTTTTGAAGATGTCCAAACTCTTTCTCGAATCGCGATGTTTAATTTGCATGAAGAATAATTAAGTGCTTAAAACTTTTTTGTTTAAGTATTCAAGATTTTGGGAAGAATATTTGAGTATTTAAGCGTTAATTGTTTCTTAATTGTCTAGGTAGAGTAGAGGATTATTAATTTATATGAATATAGAATTGAAGACAATAAGTAAGATTTGATTGTTTACAAGAGCTAATGAACTTTGAAATTGCGACATCAGCTTGTAAAAATAGACCAAATAAATTTGTACGACATAAATCGTAGGGAAATTCAACAAAGACATGTATAATATTGGTGTGTATTTGTGTATTTCGTATGCAATATCATTCTTTTTGTTTGTGCCGCTTTTGCGTTTATCTGTTTACTGTTGGTTGACTGGTAGAGAATGCTTTTAGCATTAAGTCCGCCATTTATGCCTTATTTAATGTATATGTACAATAAAGGTTTATAAATAAAAAAGTGCTTTTTTTCTTCTTGTTATATTATTTGGTTGAGTGGAGATCCATGGACAGTTTTAAGGTTTTAATACTCACCATTTTTTACCGAAAAACTTAACATTATAATAATTATTATGTTATCTTAACATTCTAACATTATAGTATTAAAACCAAACTAACTATTTTAGTCCTGTTTGGCGTTTTAATAATGTAAGCAAACAGACGGAAAGAATTAAAGAACATAGCTCGAGTTGCTGGGAAAAGACTTAATATTCCAACAATTAAAAAACAAAACATTAAACAAATTCGTCGCAGTACTAAAATTTGCCCAATATTTGATAACTCCCCTCTTACCTTTGCGGAAAAGTTTTAAATTGTTCAAAGGAACATTAACTTTGTTTCACCACTGATCATTTCTGTTTGTGCTTCAATAATATTGTTCAACTTCCTAACTTTGATGGTGCGCCCGCTGGGTGCGCCCGAATATACGAAACAGGTAAATATTTTTAAATTTGAGATTTTAGCATTTACAATGCTAGTTTTTATACCATACACGTAGTACTTATGTCTATTCTGTCTTTAGTTTAACTCAATAAATAGATAGTTAAATGAAAATTATTATTTTCGTTCTTCTTCGGATTGGGATCCCTGGATATCTAAGATTCAATCCTACTTAATATTATAAATGTGAAAGTTTGTGGGTTTGGATGTTTGTTCCTCAATCACGCAAAAACTACTGAACGGATTTGGTTGAAACTTGGCACACAGATAGTAGATAGCCTAGATTAAAACAGAGAATACTTTTAACTTTTTAGATTTTTTGCATTCACAATGCTATTTTTATATTAAGATGATTAATATAATGAAAATATTAGAAAAAATCGGCTCACCCGTAGCAACTCAGACGGGACTTACTTAGACGGGACGGGACTTAGAATACTTTTTATCCCGATTTTCCCACGGGAACGGGAACCACGCGGGTGAAACCGCGGGTGGCCGCTAGTGATATTATAAAAGTTAAAGCGACGCTTTTTCTGTAAAAACGAAACGATTCACATGTTTTTTCATCTTTTTTTCAGGAAATTAACTAGATCGAGCCCCTGTTTAGTTCAGTGATTACAAATTATAATAATGAGAATGAGTTAGCGACATACAATATTAAAAGTATAAATAAACAATTATATATCTACTTGAATTGAATTTCTATAATGTAGGGTTATTCTTCTAAAGAACACTTATAATAAAATAAAAACGCATAAATACCTTTGACATCCTTTACTTTCACATGACTTGGACACTGTCGTACATTTTACACGGTAGTTTCACTTTTCAAATTACTTCGTCGACGGTTGGAACAAGAATGCCCGAATCTACCGTAGCTCTCTGCTTAAATAGCTCTAGTGTTGCCAGTAATCAATGATTGCCAGTAAAATGAATAACGCATATCCAGAAAATAGCGTTAACGTTATCGTTAGAAATAGCAAAATCGCTAAAAACTAGTGTTATAAACAGCTAGACCTAACAATCGTCCATCCTGACCTCGTGCATGTCCCCATGCACGCGACCAGGATTTCATACCTAACAATCGGCCTGCTTGTTCCAACCTCGAGACGAATAAATACATTTTTAGACATAACAGTTCTATTACATCAAAATATATTTCATAGGGAACAACATCAAATTTATTTTTAAGATATATCAGTATCTATGAATGCAGGTCTATCTCTTTTTTTTATACCTAGGTGTAAGTCTTAGATAGAAAAATGATTACTTTAGATTTACATTGGTGTAACTAACTTATTTTATGTCTAAGTCTCTTAATTTTATATATGAGTCCTACTCATGTACCACCAAGATCATTTGCTCATGAAGGTACATGAGCTTTAATCTGAGAATGTAGATCAACTCATATCACCGGAATGGAACCACCTTGGCTCACATGAGGGTATATCAGTATTAAATCGCATTCTTCTATCAATCGTTCAAAGTCCTACTCATGTACCACCAAGATCATTTGCTCATGAAGGTACATGAGTTTTAATCTATGAATGATCAACTCATATCACCGGAATGGAACCACCTTGGCTCACATGAGGGTATATCAGTCTTAAATCTCATTCTTCTATCAATCGTTCAAAGTTCTACTCATGTACCACCAAGATCATTTGCTCATGAAGGTACATGAGCTCTAATCTATGAATGTAGATCAACTCATATCACCGGAATGGAACCACCTTGGCTCACATGAGGGTATATCAGTATTAAATCTCATTCTTCAATCAATCGTTCAAAGTCTTACTCATGTACCACCAAGATCATTTGCTCATGAAGGTACATGAGCTTTAATCTATGAATGTAGATCAACTCATATCACCGGAATGGAACCACCTTGGCTCACATGAGGGTATATCAGTATTAAATCTCATTCTTCTATCAATCGTTCAAAATCTTACTCATGTACCACCAAGATCATTTGCTCATGAAGGTACATGAGCTTTAATCTATGAATGTAGATCAACTCATATCACCGGAATGGAACCACCTTGGCTCACATGAGGGTATATCGGTATTAAATCTCATTCTTCAATCAATCGTTCAAAGTCTTACTCATGTACCACCAAGATCATTTGCTCATGAAGGTACATGAGCTTTAATCTATGAATGTAGATCAACTCATATCACCGGAATGGAACCATCTTGGCTCACATGAGGGTATATCAGTATTAAATCTCATTCACACTCATTCCATATTAGCTAATCACTTCTATTTGCATATTCAAACATCAAAACAAAAATATTAGTTAGGGCTTATTTGCAAACCGAATTGAAAGTTTTCTTAAACCTAATACTCTTGTCATATATGTATAATATTAATGATTGAAGAAAAACCATTTGCAATTATACAATTACCGATACATTACGTAATTATGATTCAACTCACTGATTCCAATGAGGCTTGTCATTATAATTTACATTATTTTTAAAAACTACCCGCTCGGAATCCTCATAATTACCATCATGATCCATCGAAAAACCATCTGTCAGTGGCATCAAGGAGTTATCGTGGTGCCATCCAGAAGCCACCCGTTCGCGCCATCCGTCCGCACCATCCAGAAACCAGCCGTCAGCATATTCAAAAGCCATCGGTCAGTAACATCAAGAAGCCATTCGTCAGCGCCATTCACAAGCAATCGGTCAGCGCCGTCGAGAAGCAAATAAGTTTTCTGAAATTAAACACAAAAGCGACAGAAACATCTTCCAAGTATTTCTAATCAAAACGTTTGCAAGAATATCGTAATCAGAAAATCTTCGTTAAAACTGTTAGTGTTCCTTAGAGGCCTTTAATGTTTTTTTTTTTGAGTAGATGCAACCGTTGTTATCTTTTATAAAAATACTATATACATAAATATACCTATATTATATAATGCGAACTTAACTAAGTGCAAGCCCTACTATATAACCTTATAGCAAACCAATCTTTCCCCATTAAAATCGGCAATGCTAAAGTAAACAGAACTGTGTAAACAGAACTTTATATATTAATTTTGCTAAGGGGAAAAGAGTTAATCTATTTAGTGTCAAGATCCAGTTAACATTTAGTTAATTCAACTACGGAACTTAGCAATGGTCTTAGCATTGCCTAGTTACTGTCAACATTAGTGTCAAGATCCAGTTAACACTCAGTTAATTCAACTACGGAACCTAGCAATGGTCTTAGTATTGCCTAGTTACTGTCAACATTAGTGTCAAGATCCAGTTAACACTTAGTTAATTCAACTACGGAACCTAGCAATGGTCTTAGTATTGCCTAGTCACTGTCAACACCCGATACCTTCCTACCATAGCTAGGCTTAATTATATTATCAATAACAGGTAAATTTACCACGTGACTCTGTGATCCGTTATTTAAGGAACTTGTTTGTTACCACTTACTAACAACCATCTCTATGTATATGTGTGATGAGCCACCGAATGACTAAGTACTAAATATAAAATCTTTTAAGATTAAATCATTATAACTGACTGTATCAGTATAAATACAATAGTGTGAAACATTTATCGAACATGAAAATACTAATGTCGATAATGTGGAATATAAGATCAAGCAAGACCACTTGATTGATAGTTGTAGACCTGTCTGTATCTTGGAGGTAGACGGTACTTTTTTTTTTTTGAAATCTTCATTTGTTTGCACAGTCTATTAGTATGTACTCGCGTAGATATCCGACTAAGATTAAAGTTCCTGACTGTAGCTCCCAGTTAAGTATTTAAAGAGGTTGTCTAGCAGCTACAAGTATTAAATTGCGTATAAACCTCACAGATGATTGTAAAAAAACCGAATATCATCAAAAGGGCTTGTCGTGGCACAGAACATATAACATAACATAACATAGTACTGACGTCGCGGATCATATTTTGGCTATTGAATTCTACATCAAAATACACTTTAATGTACTGTGAAGTTGCTCCAAAAACTATTTTTTTTTTCAAGAGAAGTAATTTGCTAAATATAATGATGAGAAAAAAAAATAACGAAAAACATCGAAAACGTGCAGAAGTGAGGTTATTTTCCATACTTTTTACACGTAAAGGAAAAAGAAATGTTTCGTTATAACCGAGCCTTAACTTAAGTCGCAAAAACGATGTCATCATTAGTTTAAAATCATAATACCGAAATCTATACGAGAATTACTGATGGTAATGGTTTATTTATGAAAAGGCTAAAAAGTGGTTATCATTTAAGTGTTTCTATTTCAATTAGGGAATACTTTGAATGTAGAACGTAAATATGCATAATAATTTGAATTCATGTTAATTATTGTCTCAGTTATATTTATTATTTTATCTCATGACATTTGACAATGTACCTATACATTGTAACTTAGAATTAGACTTGAAATGATTAATATATTAATGTACCTACTTATATGGATTTTATGATAATTTAGTTTTATAGGAGACTTCATATCTTCCTACATTCTGCTTGCCTGACATTGGTGTAACATGTAGCGGATTTTACCTATTTTAAGACCTTTATGTATGTGTACCATGTTACTTACAGAATAAATTTTTCTTATTCTTCTTATTCTTTTTCTTATAGGAGTAATTTGGAAGGCTCTGCATTTGTTTGTATACCAGCGGACAATAATTATTGTACCTACCTGATCTGCTTTGCTTTTCAACTGTTGTAGTTCTGTTATTTATTATATTGTTCTCATGTAAGTGCAAATGTTAATGTAATGCATAAGCAATAGATACGGCGCCAAAACCTGGCAGCCAGCGACTAGGAAATCCAGTCCTCCCGCAATTCAACTTGTGATTTGTTATCAATCACTGATCATGATCAACTTGTATGGCGTAGGCAGTCGCCGCTGTCGCATGCATGAGGCACTCAACGCGCTCCTGGTTACCTAACCTGACTTTGATGTATTTGTGGACAATTCGAAATCTCTTGTTAACCAACTTAGTTATGTTTACATAATTATGTATATATAAATAAATAAATAGTATGCTCGTCTAAAATATTCAACGTATCCAAGATGTGGTAAATTATTTTATATAAAATACTTATTTATATTTACATAATGTGACACAAATATGGTGTGTTTACCACTCTCAAGAAGTAGCAATTATGATTAGTTATTAAATCTTACATATCTGTACTTTATCTAAAGTTGGATTTTGCTAAATCAAAAAGGACTTCCTGAAGTCTTTTCTAGCCTTAATACTGAATAGTTTTAAACTACCGCCCCACTTGTTGAAGTGTTCTGAAAACTAGTTTGAATTAAGTATACCTACACCATTTTTTTTTGATCATTTGTAAGCTCACTTAAACTTGACAAGTATCTTTTAAAACTACTTAATAAAATGAATTATATAGTACTTTGCCAATACGGTTGTTAGAGTAAGCGAAGTATAATATCTCTTAACTAGCACTACTAGCCTAGTAGCCTTATAAAATTAATATTGTCTTAAATCTACATTTTCCGACAAAACTTCATCAAAATGGGTGTAGATTGAACATATTTATAGATATTCTAACTACATAAATAATTTGTATATTTGTAGAAAATGTAGCACTTTGCAATATATGCAAAAACATTGCAATATTATTATACAAAATTTTATCGTTGGTTTTTCTTTTAGCTTTTCAAAAGCCCGCCTGTTTTATAGCACTATCTATAGACCTTACGCGAGAAACAATCATGCGTTTTAAATTTCCAATGCATTCAACGACATAAGAAAACCTTTTCAGATATAAAATAAGTTTCTTAGTCACCATTTTCATAAAATTATATAAAGCAAAATAAGTTTTTAATTTTACTTCACTAAGACTTAAAAGTCTACCTGTAATTCAACATTGAAGGTTTTAATTAGGTATGGTACATATCTTTAAGTCTTTCTTGATCTGAAGTCAACCTACAAGATATTCTTGAAGTCAATGTTTAGAGTCCAGCAAAACCACATTTTTAATAGGGTTAAAGTTTATCTTCACAGTAACTCTTTTTAACATGTTTTTAAATGCTTTGCTCAATCTTACTTAATTAGCCCTTGGAGTGTATCTTGACAATATCTTGAAGGACCTACTAGTTTTAGCCAAGACAACAGCTGGAATTTGTCTACTTGCCCTTAAGATATCTACAGTTTCTTTTTAGGACATTAAATTTGTTTGTTACTTGGAACTGACTACTTCAAATTAGTGAGCTAATAGCGTTATAGGACCTTAACTTTGGACCAATTACAGCGATGGACAAAATATAAAAACTCTAAGTTCAACATAGGTAATATACTTCACAGAAACTTTGATCAAGCGCTATCATCAGTCGGCATGAACTGGCTCACAGTGTGTGTAACGTGCGTGTCGAGTGCTACCAAGGGTAAGGAATAAGCCTTGGTCACGGTCGTGGCTGTGCCCAAGACTCATCCAGTAACTGGCGCACCACGCTACTAGAAAGTCGTCCTGATCAAGCGATAAGCACAAGCAATCAACCCTAGCATCTCCCTGTATACATATCTATGATATTTATATATGCACATACGCACTTTTAGAAGTGTTTGTGGCAAAACTAAAATCGGTATCAGGAGTTAGTTAGTATAAGAGAATAGTTACCGACCATATATCATTTCACCAGAGTTGCCCTGGCTTAACATAAATCAAAATATGTCACCATTTTTTTTTTAATAAAGTAATTATACTCTGTTTAGAGAGAAATTCAAATTCAGTAACCATGAAGCACTTTAGGGAAGAGAATGGTTCGATCAAGGCAAAAGCCAAAAGGCGAAAAAGTTCTGTAAAATGTATTTTTACAGAAAAATACAATTAAATATCAAGGGGAGTCTCTTCGCCGGAAAGTAAATATAAAAAGGAATCATTTGAAAAGTAGTTTTAGTTGTCTTAGCACAAAGTGTATAGCAATCTTAGAGATGAGAACTTATTCAAAACAAAGCACAACATATTACCAGTACGTGCCCACACTATCTTCCGTAGAGTATGCACCATAAAAATAACTTTTCATTATTATTTATTATGTAGGTAACAACATAACCTCAAAAGTGTAAACAATAAAGTAATTATTAAGCAAGTTTAAAGTGTAATTAATTAATTTTGGAAAAAAAAACATTTAAATCGACTTCTATTACTCATAAGACTGAAATATATCAATTTTGACAAGTATTACAAATGAGAACCAAATATATATACATATTTAATGTTTATACTAAGCGCCCGTTCAAACTGAACCATTCCCTTCAAATGTATTATCAACATTATGAAAAATTTGTAGATAAGTATTAAGTACCCTACTTACAATCTCATATCTGATAAAACAGTAAAGTGAAATGTAACTTCTGACCTTTAATCGCTTTGAAGGGGGTACCTCAGCATTCCATCCTCGATCTCGTTTCTTCTCCTTCATCTTCTCTCTCGCATCTCGAAGTAGGATTTTTCGACACGCTGCCGCAGCTTGTGTGTAGTCAGTCTCGTTCCAATGAGTATTAAACAGAAAAGAATGCAAATTTTAGAATAATTAAGCCACAAGTACGTATCAATTGAGCTTTGTTTTATCTATAACACTAAATTTACTGGAATAGTTGGGAATTTATGACTTTAACTTCAAGAATGGAGAAAATTTCGCGAGCTGTGCCTTTATTACCCTACCCGCCAATTCTATCAGGGAGTAGCCCCGATCAAGGATTAGCGAGCAGCGTTTTCATAACCTTACTCACCAATGCTATCAGGGAGTGGCCCTGACCAAGCATTAGCAAGCAGCGTTTGAGGCTGGTGTAGAGCAATCAGGGTATGGTTTGCGAGTGAAAATGTTGCACGACCGAAGAGTTGCCTCGGCCACGTGCATGAGTGCGAAGTGTCTATGCACTGTCGAAGTGTAGCCTCGACCAAGTGCAATGAGTGTGAAGTGAGTAAGCACGACCGAAGAGTTGCCTCGGCCACGTGCAATGAATGTGTAGTATGAAAGCACGACCGAAGAGTTGCCTCGGCCACGTGCAATGAATGTGTAGTATGCAAGCACGACCGAAGAGTTGCCTCGGCCACGTGCCATGAAATGAGTGTAAAGTATGTTAAAGCACGGCCGAAGAGTTGCCTCGGCCACGTGCATGAGTGCGAAGTATATATGCACTGTCGAAGTGTAGCCTCGACCAAGTGCAATGAGTGTGAAGTGAGCAAGCACGACCGAAGAGTTGCCTCGGCCACATGCAATGAATGTGTAGTATGAAAGCACGACCGAAGAGTTGCCTCGGCCACGTGCAATGAATGTATAGTATGTAAGCACGACCGAAGAGTTGCCTCGGCCACGTGCCATGAAATGAGTGTAAAGTATGTTAAAGCACGACCGAAGAGTTGCCTCGGCCACGTGCAATGTCAATTTTGTTTAACTGCGTTCAATATTGGTACCACTTCTGAATTGTAGGGTTATTCTTCTAAAGAACACTTATAATAAAATAAAAACGCATAAATACCTTTGACATCCTTTACTTTCACATGACTTGGACACTGTCGTACATTTTACACGGTAGTTTCACTTTTCAAATTACTTCGTCGACGGTTGGAACAAGAATGCCCGAATCTACCGTAGCTCTCTGCTTAAATAGCTCTAGTGTTGCCAGTAATCAATGATTGCCAGTAAAATGAATAACGCATATCCAGAAAATAGCGTTAACGTTATCGTTAGAAATAGCAAAATCGCTAAAAACTAGTGTTATAAACAGCTAGACCTAACAATAAGACCATAAATAATTATTATCAATGGGGTAGTGTTTGGCCTTCACCCCACCTGATGTTAAGTGACGATAAGGCCGAAAGTGGAAGCGCACTTACACCCGGAATACTCAACACTGAGGAACTGCCTTCTTATTGTCTAATATTCAAAATCTATCGCAATAGCTTTCATTTGACAGATGGATGTGACACATTGCTGCGTTTTTTTGGTAAATTTTTATTTATCCCAAAAAGAAGCATCAATGTATCACATCCTAAAAGCGATTGCGATAGATTTTGAAATTAGACAATTAGTCCTCTGGTTATTTTACCTCTACCTTCCGGAACACAACAATTTTTAAATTGTTGTTATGGCCTCAGACTTAGGTAAGATGGTGGTAGCTAGCCAGGCAGACTTGAAATAAGCCCTAACACCAACCAAACCGAGTACAAATCGTACCCCCTAGGAATCGAACCCGAAAGCCCTGCGTCTAACACGGGTGGGTGAACAACTATACCACAGAGGCCGTTAAAATAAAGTATTTTGGCTTGTGCCAGAGACAGTAAAAATATTTTTAGGGTTCCGTACCCAAAGGGTAAAAACGGGACCCTATTACTAAGACTCCGCTGTCCGTCTGTCTGTCTATCTGTTTGTCACCAGGCTATATCTCATGAACCATGATAGCTAGAAAATTGAAATTTTCACAGATGATGTATTTCTGTTGCCGCTATAACAACAAACACTAAAAATAGAATAAAATTAATATTTAAGGGGGGCTCCCATACAACAAACGTGATTTTTTTGCCGTTTTTTGGTACGGAACCCTTTGTGCGCGAGTCCAACTCGCACTTGGCCGGTTTTTTTTTATTTGTTTGGTGTTTTTAACATTTGATGGAAATAAAAAGTTATATGGTCACTTAAACGTTACAATCAATCTAATTTTATTTACAGTCATAAACATTTTATCTCTCTATAAAAATAAAAACAAATGACGTTTCCATCGCACAATGAAAGCTGTTTAATATTCATAGAATATCTTTAAGGGTAATCTTTAAAGTATGTCTTCAAATAGAAAAAAAAAACATCTGAGAATAGAAATAGAACTAAATAAGTTAACCAAAGAACTATGTAGACAAAATATTAACTATCAGTTAGACAATTGAAAAACTTTTCTCATCTCGTTTATTTTAACTTTATACGGAGTTTGAAACTTCCACAATCAATAAATTTAAATTCCCGTTTCTAAAAGCAATGTTCAAAGTTAATGCTTTATAAGAATACTTCTGAGTGATTAATCTTTATTCCATAAGGGCTTAATTAAATAGCGAGACATATTATTATGCAACAAATAAGCTTGATTCAATAGAATTAGGTGTTATAACAACGTTATTACAATGAATGTAAAAATATCAAGTTCTCCACGCAACCAAAAGTAAAACATGCAATATCCCATAATATACCGAATGCCTGCCCACAAATAATAATGGGCATGCACAAAAGGTGAATAAATATATAATACGACACACCTTGTAACTATTGCCAACCAACTACACCTCTACATACAGTTTAGACCATAGAAATAGAATGTCAAAGAACAACAAAGTCAATATACAGGTGATCCGAAAACGAATCAATACATTTTATATGAGATACGTAAAATATGACTTAGATTCACAAAATATGACTATATTATGGCAAAGGAAGTTAATAAACTATGTTCCATACTGTTTTCTTTGTCGATAACGAATAAATGTAGCGAAATTTGGTTTTAGAGAAATGTGTGGCAATATCTTTTTTACCTTTGAAAAGTGTGATTATTTGGATTGTTTCTTTTTGTCACATCACAATTACTTAGAGCAGAAGACACCATGGCTCCACGATACCTTTATTTTAAATTCTAATTAAGATTAAAAAATATTTTAAACAAACTGTGATTGCTCATTTGCTAGGCGGGACGCTAGGGGCTCTTACTGTAAAAAATGTTGGCACATGTCACTTGATCCTTTGTCTCTTTTTTACATAGACCGTGTCCGTATGATGTTAACTTCTCTTTTCCACGCTTTGTTGGTCTTCTTGAGCGCCTTCTTTTTTTATGTCTATGGGTTAGACCGTGCAAAGCCAAGCACTGACCAAATCGTAATGTTCATAAAATAGGCCCCTGTTGTGTAAGTTATATAATTTTTACATCCAACGAAGCTAACGGAAACTCAAAATCAAAATTTCTTAATTTACACAACATTTTTCCAGTCCTCAAAAGACTTAACTATGAGTAAAGAACAACTACGGATGAATTAAGAATATAAAAATTATATGCTTGAGAGAGTTTAGTTATAAAAAATAATGCTTGGTATGTGATGTCCTAAAATAAATCTGGCTTGACTCCAAATTATTTTTAATGCAAAGTCTCAGTCACTTTGCAGTCAACGGATTATGAAATTATCCATTAACTCTATTGTACAGAAGCCCGTTACAATATCAAGTGTCAACAAAGTTAAAGCATAGTTAGTAACTACGAAAGGAAAATCGCATCAGTTTCCCATTTCTCAGAACTGATACCATTGTGCTAAAGTCTTTGAAAAGCCAATTCAAGACAGAAATGTCTGCTCTAAAGTTCAGGGTTAGATATTGTGGCAACTTTGTTGTGCATTTACCAAGTGAGGTAAGACTGAAATAATTTGGAATATTGAACCAATTATTCCAAAGTGTTAAGCAATGCTGTTTCTATTTATATTAACTCCTCATTTTTTTTTTTTTTTTTATTTATTAAGGACATCTAACAAGAACATACACCAAAAACAAGGCAATGATACATTCAAGGGACTTACATGCTACAGTGTTGTCTTTTTTACAAGCTGCCACGACACGCATTATATTTAACTATTTAATATATGATTATAAGTATATCTATGTATCTTGTTTTATATTATTTATATTAATATTCAGGGCCTGTCTCACAAATCCCGACTATGCTCAAACTTAATCTGAATAAATTCATACCTATTCGCGAAACAGGCTCTTCTTACATTTTTGATAAAAAATGGAAAGAAAGAAAAAAAAACATTAATAATACTATTTTTATTTTTTTTGTTTTATTAATAAAACTAAACATTGGTGTTTTATGATAGATAGGCAAGAACTTGACCTCTATCAGCGATACGATGAAACGCGCTTGCCTAGAAGTAACCTATTTACCCGCAACTTAAAGACCCCACAGATTGTACCTAAGTTTCAGGAAACACAAACCCAAACAAGGAGTTCCACTCTCTAGCGGTTGGGATGATAAAAATTGAAGTAAAACACTAAGTGCGAGTCATCAAAAACGGTGGCGCAGATTCGTACTTCTGGTTATCTAATGGAAGAAGGGAGTTGGCGGAATCAGGTTGAGCAATTCCTCTGCACACTCTCCGAAATATTTCCTAAAATTATGTGAACATTAATGACTTAAGTTTTTATAAAGCAAATATATTTTGAAAATGCAGCGTTGGATAGCAGTAGCTAAATAAGTTATATTGCGCTGATAACGAGAGAATTGAATATCAGTGAATTAATTTTTGTCTTAAATAATTACAGATTCGTGGAAATTCTACGGAATACAGTATTATGACGGTTGCCAACAAGATGGGTTACGATAATACAAATATTAAGAATTTCCTGACTTGGAACAGCTGTGTCGTCCAAGTCCGTTGAATATGCAGCAAGCATCACAAGGCTCTAGGAGACAAATGACACACACAATATTTGCGAAACGTACAAAATTCTCGTCGTAAATCTGAGCTTTACAGTGCATTTGGCAAAAGTAGTAACAATTAATCTAGACAAAACTGCGCTTCAGTTGGCAACTGGCCAATTTGTGACGAGAGATTTCGTTAAGGGAAATTCACGCAACTTGAATATTGGTTGAATGTCGCAGTGCTGTTACGCCATATTTTTCACCTAGGTATTTAGGGTTGAACTTTATTGTCGCTGGATCGTTCTAAGGCTGGATTTGGTCGACCACCGACGGTGAGCGCGTACTGTCAGCGCTGATGGCGAGCGCTAAGCGCCGGTCAAAATTAGTGTTTAGTGTTACGCTGGCAAGAAACTTAACCAGACGTGGACTATCAGGAATAAAAATGAACCCGTTAATAAACGCCTTTATAATGTTCGTATTATTTACGCGCGCTCGGTCGCTCCGTCGGCGTCGGCGTGGCACTGAACGGCATACCGCCATAGCGCGTCAGCCGACCGACATACGCCGGGCGGACGAGCTCGACTCAGCGCGACGTAGCTGTACTCTACGCGCGTAGATAATAATCAGCGTTGCACTGAAGCTGTTCATAGATTTTAATGAATATAGCTACGTTCCACCGACGCAAACGTCAGCGCTGACCGTCGGTCGTGCACTAAATCCAGCCTAAGCAACAGAAAAGGATTAGAGCATGTAAAAACTAGATTCCATGTTTACAGATGTAAGTGAACTCTTAAGGGAACTTTGCTGTAAATAACTGAAGAAGACATCACTTCACTCTAACATTAAATCCTATCCAGAACCACGCACAGCTGAGGCGCGTATCGAAAAACATTGTTTAATACCTATGTCAGTAACCAGTGCTAAAGTAAGTTTGTTTGTTTGCTATACCTTCGCGCCTTAACAGCTACTGAAAACTGTTTGTTCAGAATCAGTAATAGAATCAATTACAATATTTTTTTTAACGCAGATCCTACTAAAATGTCTCGCGCGCACAACACAAAAAGCTTGTAACTTAATTTTTTTAATACTGATTCTGAAAAAGAAAATATGAAACCCGTGTTTCAGCTATCGTATATAAAAAAAATATTGTATATCAGCTACCAATCATCATGAAATTTTGCATACACGTTGTCAGGGGCACAAAGAAGGATATAGGGTACTTTTCATCCAGAAAAAAAGTACTGTTCCCGAGGGATAGCAAAAAAACTTTCCACGCAGACGAATTCATGGGCAGTCGCTAGGATTAACACAAGTGTTAGTAAAATCATTAAATAAATTTACGTTAAATTACCTTCTTTTGAATAAAGGATCATCAGGTTCTACGAATGCATAAACAAGCAAACTATTGAATAGTTTTTGATAAACAACCAGCTCAGTTTTTTATCCGAACAAAATTGTTTTTTCCAATAATTCAGTTAAGCTAAAGCAGTAATATTTAATTCAATGAATCCCCTAAGATTTTCCACTGTAACCGCTTACAGTTACAAGTTCCATACAAAAGAGGTTGCTTACCGCACTGGCCAGATGTTGTCGGCACGCGACCAGCGTTATTAATGTACGTAGTCAAGTTTTGCGAAAGAAAGGAAAATATATTTAATGTCCCCCTCATTGTTCCCATACTTAAAGATAAACGACTGAGCTGAATGGTATAATGTTATTATAATAGGAGGGAATATTATGTTAACGTTTCTTGATAACTTCGTAGCAAGTGAAAAAAGTGGTGTGTACGCCCCTATGATGGTCGGTGAACTTATGTTGCGTGAAAGACTTTTTAGGGATCCGTACCCAAAGAGTAAAAACGGGACCCTATTACTAAGACTCCGCTGTCCGTCTATCTGTCACCAGGATGTATCTCATTAACCGTGATAGCTAGACAATTGAAATTTTCACAGATAATGTATTTCTGTTGCCTCTATAACAACAAACAAATACTAAAAACATAACAAAATAAATATTTAAGGGGGGTTCCCATACAACAAACGTGTTTTTTTTGTTTTTTTTTTTGGTACCGAACCCTTCGTGTCGAGCTTAACTCGCACTTGGCCGGATTTTTTTATTTATGAAGTTGGAAGATTCTAAATAATAACATAAAAATATGTGAAAAAACCAAAAACTTTATGAAAATCTTCTTATTAATTTAAAAATATATGCATCTAAAAATACAACAACAAAAATACAAGTACAACCACATATAAGTAATTATCTTTTTGAACAGAAATCAATGACAAAATGACAACTACAAGAAAGTGACAAAGTTCTAAACTGTATACATAATTTTAGACGTGACTGGTACTCTATTAAAGTTTTGAAAGAAAGTGTAATTTTTTTACGAAAAAATACGATTTTCTTGAAATTTTCCTTAATACGAGGAGGGCTCTCGTGGACTAATGAGTGGCTGGTATACTTATGACATCTACAAATGGTTTCATAACGAAAGTTATTTTCCTCTTAACTAACTTAAAATCATAATTTTGCCCCTTAAAATAAGGTTCCATTTTCTTAGGAATCATCATTTCTCTACATTGTGTGAAATTTCAAATCAGATTTTAAATTGAGAAATTAATAATGATATCTGAAATTCATAAGTAAAATTGATAATAACTCATGACATTAATGCCACTCTTACGAGTTGGACTTATGTATGTAATCTAGAATTATGACAGGTGAAGTATGAGATGATGTATGGTTCGACATTTTCTCCGAAGTCTCAAGATGCGATATGAAATGCGTTTTTTTAGAATTTGAGAGAAATTTTATTCTGTGAATTCGTCAAAGTGAATTGGTACTATTACTAACTGCTGCCGATTTATTTTTAGAAGTAAATAACTTGTGCTACGCTATGATAAAATACCTTAGCGTTTTTATGAAATAAATGACGATATTAATATAATAATTACTAGTATAGTTAGATCTATCTAGCTAGATAGATAATAATAACTCATGAAACCAAAACCAAAAGCTGAACATTCTTTTAAAAAGATTAATTTGAGGTCTTACAAATAATGACAGCCAACAAGACTTCACTGAATGAAATTATGTGATATGCATTCCAATTTTAGATTTCGCATACATGTGTAGGTATGATCTTCATAAGTAGGTACATAGGCGTATCTAGAGATAATTTCTAGGGGGGGAGGCCTGGCTAAGCCAAGATGGAGTTTTGAAGGGCAACAGAAAAATTCTGGGATGGACACCAGAGTGTTCTGGGGTGGGAAAGGCCTACCATAACCCCCCCCCCCCCTTCTCCCCTTCTTACAGACAAGGTTACAAACAACAATAGGGAGTTATTTACAATAACACGGAACAAGGCTTCGACAAGATTCTCAAATTTATATTCAAGAGCTCTGAAATATCCCTTAGTCATAGGTAACTTACAATAACCTAGTTAATTTATCGTCCTGAGGGACATTTAATATTACTCCAACAAACGTAGCTTAACTGAAATTTGTCACCTTGCACAATTATTTACTCCTGTGTTCCATAACATACGAGACAATGCGAAATTGTGTTTGCCCAGGTGTTGTAATTATTTAAACTAAATGAAGAAGAAAGTTACTCGTGTATTTTGGAGGTAGAGTGCTATAAAACATAATATAATTAATAATGACAAAAACATCTGTAGTGTGTTTTATAGTAAGTGACTATGGTATATCTTTGAGTTTTCCAAGAATATTGAGCTGTGCTCATGATATCATAAGAAGCTTAAATATAGACTCTCCGTGGGTAGGCCCCCGACAAGGTGGACCGACGATCTGGTGAAGGTTGCCGGAAGCCACTGGATGTGGGAAGCGCAGAACCGATCATCGTGGAAATCCTTGGGGGAGGCCTATACCCAGCAGTGGGTGTCGTGCGGCTGATATGATGATGATGATGATGAAATATAGACTAAATATGCCAAACAGTACATTTGTGTTCTGCAAGAAATAATCAAAGCATTATTCTTTAAAGCAACACCACTTTGCAGACACTTAATATAATAAGCATCCCTTAACTTGCCGCACTGGGAACCTCATTTTATATACTTAATGGGTTATAAAACACTGCATCACTCCAGAACACACTTAACAGATGAATTTTTAAATTTCAATTTCCTTCAGCTAGTAAGCCGTCCGCAGAAAAATATATTAGACCCTAAAACCAGATTCATTTTACGCCCACTTTAAGTTTTTACAACCGATATCTGCAGCCATATTTCACGAGCGTACAAAATGGTGGATAAATCCGTAAATACAAGCTGTTAAATACGAAAGCAATTGTCCTGTTTATTACGACGTTTGGTGTAAAAACGTCGTATCCTATGTATGGTTAAGCCAGGTAATGGCGTCGTAAAGTTGCTTCGCTCAAAATTACCCACAGATACGCCTAACTGGTAATCGAAATCGCTTTTAATGGCGATAATTTAAAATAATTGCTCCTATATTATTTAGTTTGATAGTGAGCGGCACTTTAATAAATTTCACTACGTATTTCATTGTTGGTTTTGATTTATTTTTCAATTTCGATAAGCGCTACATTCATAATGGTTGCTTTTACGAAAACAATTTACATAAGTACTGCACCATTTTAGTAATCAATACATAAATTTTATAGGATTCATTGCTGTCACTACCAAAAAAAAATAGTTTATAAAAATACCATCGGTATGAGCCATTTTTAAATAAGAAGGATTGGTAACAAACAACCTATTAGGAGATTGCAATGTGGATTGACGGTTGTTCACAGTACACAGTATCAAAGGATTAACGTGTATCCAAATTTATATACTGTATTTAGTATTTGAATGAGCACGGTAGCGTAGTGGTTTAGCGTCTGGCCCAGCGTTTGCTTGCGGAGGTTAAACCATAAGAATAAATAAAACTTACTAGAACGGACTCTTCTTTAACCGAGTCCCAAATGCCGCCATCTATATAACTACTTCCCCCTTCACGTCGCTACGCCCCGCTGTCGTCCAAGCGTGATGCCAGGGTTGCTTACTGTTAAATATTGCTAACGTTTAAAGATAATATCCCTAAAATATGAGTTTTTCTTTAGTGTGAAATCATTATTTTATTCTAGAAAGTACATACAAAAATAAAATAATCATTTTTTCTGGGTAATTAAGTACTTACCTACTCCTGAGTTTGTATAAATAAAGTAAATATAGTTCGTATCACGAAAGATGACCACAAATGGCGCCCATCTTTCCACCATAACTAATGAAAAAAAGACTTATACTAGACAGAAGAAGATATACTAGAATAGAAGACAATATAATATTCCATATCCTTATATATATATTTACATTATATTTAAATACATGAAATATTATTTTGTCTTAAGTCTTTTCTTTATGAGTTATGATGCAAAAATGGGCGCCATTTGTGGTCACCTTCCGTGATTCTTTAGTATGGAAACTAAATTAAATTTTGAACAAAAATGTACTTCTAAAACATTTTTAGGTTTTAATCCGCTTACTGTTTCGTTGTGTTTCATCACGTAACGAAATCACAGAATAGATACGTAATAGTATTGTATAATGACTGATAATCTATTTATTATACTTTAAGGAGGTTGTATGTCCAAACACACCACAATAACTTGACGCCATTGTTATTCGTTCCCAAGATCGTACGGAACGCACAAACAAGCAAACGCGCGTGCGGCGACGCCGCGCGCCGGCCATAACAGCCCGACTGAGTCGTGATTTTGAGCCCGTTCGGGGCGGGAGTGTCCGTTCTAGTAAGTTTTATTTATTCTTATGGTTAAACATCTTTCGCAAGGGTCGGTCATGGGATGAGTGACCAAAAATTGATTATCTCGAGCTCCTCCGTGCTTCAGAAGGCACGTTAAGCCGTTGGTCCCTGCTGCACTTGTAATCGTTAACACCCACCAATCCGCATTGGTCCCGCGTGGTGGGTTAAGGCCCATCCTCCTTATCCACCCATAAGGAAAGCCTGTGCCCCAGCAGTGGGAACATTAAAAATGGCTGATGGACAAAAAGCACGGAAAAGATCGAGATAACAAATTTTCGGTCCCGCATTCCGTGATCAAGCTTAAGCTAGTGTTTCCTAGGATGACGGTGCCGTCATATTACGGCCGTAATTTAGCGGCGTAGAACGTTGTCTATGTAAACAGTATGCCAACAATACGGCGTGCTGCCGTTCTACACAACGGCGCGCCGTATTCTTTACAAAGACAACGTTCTACGCCTCTAAATTACGGCCGTAATATGACGGCACCGTCATCCTAGGAAACCCTAGCTTAAGTGAGTATTGCTCAACTACCAAAAAATATAGACCCTAGCTCAGGAGCTACAGGTAGCATGACTACTGAAACACAATTATATATTATCGCGTGATACGATTTATCAAAACTCAACTGTCAAAATCCATTGTCTTTATTCAGTTAAAAGACAGTGATGAATCACTATATCATATCGCGTTCCAGGGGCCCTATTTTTGAATCGCTCGGCTGGCGTCGAGCGTTCGTTTCTACTGATTTTCGTTCGACATTTAATTCAACCTCCATACATTTGAGTCAAATGTCGAACGAAAATCAGTAGAAAAGAGCGCTCGACGCCAGCCGAGCGATTCAAAAATAGGCCCCCTGTATTCATGCTACGGAGGCAAGAATACCGAACGCCATTTTAATGGAATTCACAGCTCACCCCGAATAGAGCATATATCAAAATTCTAGTAAAGAAATCTTTATTCGTTCGTCCTCAAAGTTTGCTCCGATGAATATCCTATAAGAAGAAAACATCTGAACCAAAGTGTTTCCTGTGGAATTATTGATAGTCTAGTGGTTGAATGAATTATGCATAGAAGGGTGTCCGCTGGCCAGGAGTTCAATCCCACCACGGATCATCAACATGAAGAACAGATTCTTGTAAATATTTTAAATAGAGCTTTGACTTGTTTTACATAAACAGATGAAATATGAGGGAGGAAAATAGTAATTAAAAATAAATAAAAAAAATCACAATAGGGAAATGCATAAGCGTAACCGCTCACGGGCGACTTTTTGTAGCTGCGATAATCGCGGCGTTAATCGCGGTGATAATCGCCCGCGAAATGACACGACAAAGGTTTTACTTAGCCAGCGACAAAAAAGCGCCGCGATTATCGCCGCGATTAACGCCGTGTTTATCGCAGCTACAATAAGTAGCTAGTGGGCGTTTACGTATAGAACTCCGTATGTCTATTCTCAGCGACAAAAATCGCTCAGCAATTAATCGCCCGTCAGCGGGGACGCTAAGTCATCGAATAAATTTGAGCATGATCGCTGCGGACACGTATAAAAACATGATGGAACAGAAAAATATCCCTAAAAAAATTATTAATTTAGTTTTATCACACGATGATATTGGGGAAAAATAACGATATTTTTTTCATTTTCGGATATAATTCACTTAACAGTGAAATAGAATATCGAATTAGAAACAATAATTTGTATGACACAAATGTACTTAAACGCAAAATTTAGAGAGTTAATTGAAAATTCTTGGCTAACTCCATAATAAACGCGCCTGAAGTTATGGTCGGTGACGTCACAGAACATGACCGTTTTGTATAGAGCGTTTTCGGCAGGTGCTGTTGCATATTAACTCCAAGTAACTGTATCACGAGAAAAAAACACAAGAGAAAAGTTTTAACATACAGTTGATTTTCTCACGAATCATACTTTTGATTTTAATGCAAAAAAAATTGATGCATATTCCCTAATACGGAGTGAAATCGTACTGCGATGCTAAAATTCACTCAATTCAACAGCAGAAACAAATATAAAAATACCATTTGGTGCTCTACTTCACTCGAAACACTAGTTTATTAATTTTACCGGAAATCGGTGTGCTAACCAAAACTCAATCCAATATAGGGAACAAAATATTTTAAAAACTTAAACAAGTAAAGTTGTCGGAACCGGCAAATTGGTTCACAACAGAGTGATAATGGCTCAAAGGTGTGCTCCCGTCTTGTGTTCCCTAGGGAGTACACTCCACTCATTACGCCCGCATCCATGCCCTGAATAATTCAAAGGGAATTGCCCCCGCCGCGCATTTTGTAAACACCTCTTTCGTGATCCTGGCGGAATATAACTTTTACGCGTATTAACTTTGGAAATATGAAATACTTCTGTTTGATTTGCATGTTGAACGGTAAAACTGATAAATTTTTTGAACCACAACACGTCTTGACTTATTTAAATGGATATACGATAATAAAAAAAACCGGCCAAGTGCGAGTCGGACTCGCGCACGAAAGGTTCCGTACCAAAAAACGGCAAAAAATTACGTTACGTTACGTTTGTTGTATGGGAGCCCCCCTTAAATATTTATTTTATTCTGTTTTGAGTATTTTTTATTATAGCGGCAACAAAAATACATCATCTGTGAAAATTTCAACTATCTACCTGTTGTCGTTATTAATATAGAGCAAAAAACGGCAAAAAAATCATGTTTATTATATGGGAGCCCCCCTTAATATTAATTTTATTCTGTTTTTAGTATTTGTTGTTATAGCGGCAACAGACATACATCATCTGTGAAAATTTCAACTTTCTAGCTATCACGGTTCATGAGATACAGCCTGGTGACAGACAGACGGACAGCGGAGTCTTAGTAATAGGGTCCCATTTTTACCCTTTGGGTACGGAACCCTAAAAACGAATTCACAATAAAACTTGCATCAAATGCAAATGGTGTAACCCAAACACTTATTGCAGTCAACTATTTAGTACCTTATTGCTAGTACATTTGGTAATTTTGCTAACCATAACCAATCCTATTTGGATTCTCTTCGTGCCAATTTAGAGTTGAAAATATTTATAATATTTGCACTAGCTGTATTTCATTAAGTCAAGTCACACTTCAAAGAGCATAAATCGTCGAAGCGTTTACTAAACACGCGTTCGCTTGTACCAATAATGTAGCTATTGAGTTCCAATCAAATTTGAATCGAGTCACGACTGTTCATTGATTGAAACGGATAATTGTTCGATTGTGGACCTTTAATCCCACAATGAGGAGCTGTTGCACGTAGAGAAAGGATCTCGCCGCGTCGCCATTGTCTTCGGTAAATAAGTTTGGAATCAAGAGGCTTCATTAGCTCTGGTGATAAAAGTGGTTAAATTACGTTTTTAAATTTCGAATCCTTTTCTTTTAAAGCTTATTTTATCAGAAGGTTGTCATAGTAGTTTGTTACACAAGGGGTGTAATAGCTACTTACAACCGAGGTAAGCATACTATTTTACATCATTCATGCGAGGTAAATTTAATAAAAATAAAAATAAAAACAAACACATTAAAACAATAATAAAAAAAAACGTTAAAGGGTTATTTCATTGAAAACTCGTAGGGTTGATCAGACCATTAAACTGAACAACTTTCAATATGGGACCAACCTCGAAATCACGAAAAAAAATCAGCTGTTTTTGCATTGCAGAATTTTGCATACCTAGCTTCAACTGAAATAAAATGCCGCCATTTTCAATGTTTTTTTTTCAGCCAAAAGTTTCGTCAGTTTATAATAAAAGAAATGAGATTGGTTCACTAAGGAGTTTCAAATGCTTGAATTGTAATAGTAGTTTGTTACACAAGGGATGTAAGTGAGCTATTACAGAACAAGATCCAATTTGGCGCCCGTGCGAGCGCAGCTCGCAAAGGGCGCTAATGGATCGAGTGCACCCGAGATATTTAGACGCCCGAGCAAGCGTAGCGAGCGAGGCCGAATATAGTTCGAGGGTGTAATAGCTACTTACAACCGAGGTAAGCATACTATTTTACATCATTCATGCGAGGTAAATTTAATAAAAATAAAAACAAAAACATTAAAACAAAAATAAAAATAAAACGTAAAAAGGGTTATTTCATTGAAAACTCGTGGGGTTGATCAGACCATTAAACTGAACAACTTTCATTATGGGACCAACCTCGAAATCACGAAAAAAAAATCAGCTGTTTTTGCATTGCAGAATTTTGCATACCTAGCTTGAACTGAAATTAAATGCCGCCATTTTCATTGTTTTTTTTTTTCAGCCAAAAGTTTCGTCAGTTTATAATAAAAGAAAAGAGTTTGGTTCACTAAGGAGTTTTAAATGCTTGAATTGTAAAGTAACTTTACATCATACTTGCTCGGTAACTAGGATTTACTTATATAGTATGAGGCTGTGTAAGTTGGCATGTGCAACACAGTGCATTGTTTCGATAGAACGTTCCATTTTCAAATCACTTTACAATTCATGGATGGTGAATGCTTTAACTGTAAAGTTACTTTACAATTCAAGCATTTAAAACTCCTTAGTGAACCAATCTCTTTTCTTTTATTATAAACTGACGAAACTTTTGGCTGAAAAAAAAACAATGAAAATGGCGGCATTTAATTTCAGTTCAAGCTAAGTATGCAAAATTCTGCAATGCAAAAACAGCTGATTTTTTTTCGTGATTTCGAGGTTGGTCCCATAATGAAAGTTGTTCAGTTTAATGGTCTGATCAACCCCACGAGTTTTCAATGAAATAACCCTTTAACGTTTTATTTTTATTTTTGTTTTAATGTTTTTGTTTTTATTTTTATTAAATTTACCTCGCATGAATGATGTAAAATAGTATGCTTACCTCGGTTGTAAGTAGCTATTACACCCCTTGTGTAACAAACTACTATTACAGTTAAAGCATTCACCATCCTTGAATTGTAAAGTGATTTGAAAATAGAACGTTCTATCTAAACAATGCACTGTGTTGCACATGCCAACTTACACAGCCTCATACTATATAAGTAAATCCTAGTTACCGAGCAAGTATGATGTAAAAATAATGACAATATTACAAGCATTTTTGAGTAAAGATAATGTAACTTGATAGTCAATGATGCAGTTTACGAACTATAAAAGTGGTACAACTTTATATTTAATTTTGCTAAGCAAATGAAAGTTAAATTATACTGTCACCAATTAAGTGCTGCCATTTTGTTGATCATAACTAATGTAGATAGGTATTAATGAAGTTGTGGTCAATTTGATTTAACCCAATCACACTCGTAGTTGGCTACAATAATAGTACAGGTAATTGGCTATTGCAAATGATGGCTCAACGACTCGTATAAAGACCGTCTAAAATTGAGGATTTTTCAATTGAACCAATTTTAGGACTATTCTGAACTGAATAAAAAACCGGCCAAGTGCGAGTCGGACTTGCGCACGAAGGGTTCCGTACCAAAAACGGCAAAAAAAACATGTTTGTTGTATGGGAGACCCCCTTAAATATTAATTTTATTCTGTTTTTAGTATTTTTTGTTATAGCGGCTACAAAAATACATCATCTGTTAAATTTTTAACTGTCTACCTGTTGTCATTATTAATATAGAGCAAAAAACGACAAAAAAATCACGTTTGTTGTATGGGAGCCCCCCTTAAATATTTATTTTATTCTGTTTTTAGTATTTGTTGTTATAGCGGCAACAGAAATACATCATCTGTGAAAATTTCAACTTTCTAGCTATCATGGTACATGAGATACAGCCTGGTGACAGACAGACAGACAGACAGACAGACGGACAGCGGAGTCTTAGTAATAGGGTTCCGTTTTTATCCTTTGGGTACGGAACCCTAAAAACCACCGATCGTGACCTAAAGCAGTACCTAATTGTATTGAAAGGTAATTTAGGAATCCATTTTGAAATTTCGCAGATCGTGCTTCTGTGTGAACCCGTTGTACATAATAGTTATACCTACTTTAACTCATCAAATTACCAAAAACATTATTAATTATTGGCCAAACAATTTCGGACAATAATTAATATAAACCGAACTCATACTGACGTGCCGTGAATTCCTGAGACAGAATAGGTCCATCACTGTTCTAATATTGACGTTCAAGCCTTCAAGCCAAATAGGTTTTACCCAATCTGTCAAGCTTGAATGACGAGGGCAAGTGGTGTAACAAACTCCGAACAATATGTCGTTCCAACAAATACTGCACGCAAACTGTCCATAATAATGAAATGAATGTAAATAGCGGTATCGATGAAGACAATTTTACGCTTGAGCGACTTTTAAGTGAGGTCCCAGTGGACAGTGGACCTTTAATCTGAATATGAAATATGTGGTTTCATTTTTATACCTTTATTTATTTAGGTACTGGGAGCTTTGAGTTGAGACACAGAACATTTACGTTTTAGTAATGTTAATAGAGATGACGACTAATGAAAAAGATAACGAAATACCTACTAATAAAAATCGTAAAGATATTAAACTTTTAGAGTACCTCTTGGTTTTATATATTGCGTATTATTTGTTTTATGATCCTTCAAAGTTGGGTGGACAATTCCATTTAAAAAGTATAATTAAAATAAATAATACCATTAATTAGTCCGTAAAATGTATAGCAAATTTGTCTAAACGTTGCATACAAACTACCTGGGCGTGACGTCATAACTAAGTAGCCTTTAGTATGGAGCGTTTTTGGGTGAGTCAAATTTTTGTGCATTTCAAACTGTGATATCTCGGGCAGTTTTCATGCTAGCGAAATAATTCTTTTACCAATATTTGAGAGGTAATTAATGTAACATAAAATAAAGTAAATAAAAAATAGTCATCATGCCTATTACTATGTGTTACTAATGTTTCTTAATAATAATCTATTTAAGATATAAGCTTACCAAAGATAAGTTGTCTTGGCATTTCATGATAATCAAGAAATATTTTAAACTGATATGATGAGGATAGTTAAGTTACAAAAAGAAAAAGAAATTCTGACTTGAGCTTATACAAACCAAAAACAAGTATGTAGGTCGTCAAATGAACTATCAAGATCTTTGATTAAAACAAAAAGAGAATCAAAATAATAGGTTGGGGGAAAATTTTCTTCGCGTTTTAAACGAAAATTCAAAACATTTTTAATAAAGTTTATTTACGTTTAACTAAAGTATGTAGGTGCCATTTTGTTCGAATACTTTTTGCCATCTTGTAGGTAGGGACTCCCAGGGGGCTATAGAAAATTTGGGGCTTCTGATCAAAAAACTGCCAAGTGGTTTTGGCAGTCCTCTGCCTAAAGAATTCTGATGAGACCGAAACAGGTGGAAATCTGAAAGTGCAAGGTCAGTCAGGTCTATATACATCGGATGCATTAACACCTCCCAGCCAAACTCTCTTAATTTTTGCTGAGTGGCTAAAGATGGGTGAGGTCTAGCGTTATTTATTAGAAGC
Organism: Agriphila geniculea; assembly: GCA_943789525.1. Classification (NCBI taxonomy): domain Eukaryota; kingdom Metazoa; phylum Arthropoda; class Insecta; order Lepidoptera; family Crambidae; genus Agriphila; species Agriphila geniculea. Next base: position 10,764,821 of record OX038890.1, on the reverse strand, counting down.
GCTCATGGCGGAACTTAACAGACTGATCGTACTCGATCATGTTTGTTAAGCAACGCTCAGTCCGGTCAGGTGTCGGATGGGTGACCGTTAAGTGGCATGACTACACGGTTCATTAGGTTTCTTTCAGTGAGCTCGTGAGGCACCCAACTAAAGAGCTTTTTTGTGTACCCAGCTTTTTTCAAATGCGCAAAAACTGTTTTGCGGGTTACAATCTGTTTACATTTTCAAAAATGTCTACGCACCTCCACATACCGTATGTTTTAACGTTAAAATATCATACACAGCACCACAAAACACAATTTTCCGACAAAACTTCTTGTGCAACACGTAAATACAAATGAATATTTATGGTCCATACACGTGAATAAATGAGAGCATTGTGCGATTTTATGAATGGTTTGTGTTTTACAATCTGCCAAAGGTAAGGGAACGTTACGATCCATCTAAGATATTGACCACAAATCTATATTACATTAATATGTTAAGGGGAAGCTTACATTACAACATTGGGGAAAATAATATTATAATTAGCATGTAGGTAACTGTCTGATTTTATAGTCAGTTTCAATTTCATAATTGAAAAGGATGGTTTCGGGAATAATGTTTTTAATCCTTAATAATAATAAATGCCTACTGAACCGATCATCATGAAGTTTTACATACACGTTGTAAGGAGTACAGAGGAAGACATAGGCTACCTTTCATCCAAAAAAAGTATAGTTCCCGAGAGATAGCAAAAAACTTTCCACGCAGACAAAGTCGCGGGCGACTGCTAGTAGATAATAAAAAAGAGCATTTTATATGTACACAAAGATAAAATACGGTAGCGAAGTATGTGTGTCTACAGTATAGGTAATTGAGTGTTGAAACGAATAAAATTATAAAAAAAATTGAGATCAATTGTATGGTAAGTTGGTGTGACCACGAGTCGGTCGTGTCAACTCAACTACGGGTGAAAAATAGTACAAAGTTACTACCTACTTTTTTGAGTTCATGAATAGGCTTCTATTATAAAAGCATAAACTTAAATTTTTACTTATTATTTTATAAAGCTAACAAATAATTCGCTACATTTAATGATTCTACAAAGATACATTATACATACGCCACGCCTCTCTCTCAGCAGGGCTACTTAGATAGTTTTCGCACTGACGTCACATCCATCATAATACTGCGAAATAGAAGACCATCGCTCTATTGAACTGTCGATAAAATAACATTTGAACTTCGAACACAGTTATATAAAAGCAAACAGTTTGCTTAAATGGCTTTGTAGCCCCATCATACCAAACATTAAAATCGCAAAGTAACGGCTAGTTCTGGTTTTTAAATATGTTGTTAGGATCACTACCAGCAGTTTAAATCCAAGTTTGCAGCTTCGAAAGACCTGTGCTAACTTTACAGCACTCGAAAAACCGCGAAATTTTCACACTTTTTTTGGTATATTCAATATTGTAAGCCCAAAACTATGCGTTGAAAAAAAAATATACACGTTCTTAAAGATAAAAATTGCTACAATTTGTAATCAGACCTAGCTATGTAGGTTAAATACTTACCGAGATGCAGATCTCCAAATATTTACAAGATTTTTAAAAAAAGTGAAATTTTAAGATTTGGTCAATTTTCAACCCCGATATCGAGGAAAATATTTATTTCTCGGCAAAATTATAGGAATATATGTTGTAGAAAATGTAATTAGCATTAATTTAAGCAAAAGACGACGTCTGTAGGCTTAGTTTACTCACAAATCTTAAAAATCCAAAGATGGGTAACTTCATTTTTCCCAAATTTGATCTGTTTAGATCTCACAATGGTTTGTCGATTACCTAATGGAACGCATAACTTAATTTGTCCTAAACATGAAACGCATACTGTTAAATGGCATAATCATCATTTAGCATAATATTTTATAGCACAATTTCATTATTTAAAATTTCACTTTTTTGTAAAACTTGTAAATCTTTGGAGATCTGTATCTCGGTAAGTATTTAACCTACAGAGCTAGGTCTGATCACAAATTGTAGCAATTTTTATCGTCTTCAGGCACGTGTTTATTTCTTTTTTCAACGCATAGTTTAGGGCTTACAATATTGAATATACCAAAAAAAGTGCGAAAATTTTGCGGTTTTTCGAGTGCTTCAAAATTAGCACAGGTCTTTCGAAGCTGCAAATTGGATTTACGCTGCTGGTAGTGGTCCTAACAACATATTAAAAACTAGCTGTTAGTTTGCGATTTTAGCGATTTCTAGTGTAATATATGACCGGCCTATTGGATTTCAAGTAGAAAGCATTTAACAATTCTGAAAATAAATTTTAAGAACCTGCAAGTACCTATTATTTAATAAATGGCATATAAATGAGTCTTCGACTTTTTGATAATAGGAATATTGAGATTGAGAAATTAGTTTTTGGATATATTTTTATTTTTTATTTTATTTTTGGATGTATTATAGGAAGCTAACCCTTAACTTAGTTTACGACTAAATCATAAAATATTGCAAGATCCGGTCATAACACGAGCTCCAATATGTATCGAATCAGATTATTGCATCTATAGGGTTAAGCTCAACTATAAAATATTTTATTGAATAATTAAATTACTCTATACTTAGTAACATAAAATTTATACACACGCTTCACTGATATTTGAAGCTCAGTCCATACTTTGCTAAAAAGCATATTAAAATATTGAACGACCTTCGTGGTCCAGTGGCTAGTCTTCTTCTTCTTATTTTTGTTTTGGCAATCTACATTCCTCTTGGAAGTAATTTTTGCCAGTGTCAAGTGTTTAATAGTTCAGTGGTAGATTGTTTCAGTTTACATTAGAATGCGGGTGCATTGCATTCCAATGCTGGTTAGAGCATTTGGCACCAAGTATATCAAGACAATTTACTCGTTAAGTTCTGCCGAGGTAGCTACCACCACAGTAAAAGTTTCGCTTCACACAACCGAGATCGCGATTATTTTAATTATCCCACATAATGTTCAGTTGCGTAGACACTTGTACCACAAAACTGCACCAATTTTAAGACACAATATCCACTATGAATCAATTTGCAAATAATTAAAATAGTCACCGAACCGAACTCTAGTAAATGGCGCCAAAAACTCCCAGTGGCTAGTCACGTTCACATCATCACACACAGGCTGTGTTCCGGTTATGCGATCCGATCTCAGATCGATACGATCTATGCAATGTATGGGATCAATACACTGGTTGGCTGGTTGCGTTCTGATCCCATATATCAGATAATCGAAGCGATCTGAGATCGGATCGCATGACCGGAACGCAGCCTGTGTGTTTAAGCTCTGTCCGATCTGAATTCGTTTTGTTCACATTAACATAGAAAAGAGCAATTAAGTCGTCAATGCCACTGATTCGAGTTCGGTCCGAAGTAGTCGTAGCATTACCTATTTGTTTATAGAACAACTTTTTTAAGCCTATCTTCAGAAGAGATTTGGATCGGACACAGTTCAGAAACGCGTTTATGATCAGTACGTAGTAGTTGCACAAAATATATAATAGTACTAACGTGTAGTGGTACGTTCGTACGTAACTGAAGAAAACCTGACGTTTTTTCCCTCTATAATAATCCATCAGCCATGGATCTGAATGGATTTTTTACAGTCGTTCTTTCTGAATCCCATAACTCAGGTCCAATTGCCACATATATTACGATTATAGTGATGTGTAACGTCGTCATATACATTTACTTATGCGTGGCCGTACCTACCTAAATATTTTTACTTATATAAATTATTTAATCACTGAACTGAGACTACCTATCAAGCTAACTAAAACATTTTCCATCTCATTAGAAAAGAATTTTATTAAAACAACTATCGGTTGATCTTAAAACAAAAACAATATGGAGGCCAATGTACATATCTCTAAGTTTTCTCACTAACATTGGTAAGGAGCTAGGGTAACCATTTATAAAATTAAAAAGTTGTGACAAAAGCCTTCTTTTTAGTGGTACTATACATTTAACATAAGGACCTAATGAAAAAATTGGATTGAAAACACAAAAATCTAAAACTAAATTATAATTTATTCATTTACCTAATTTAACGTAAATAACGTAACGTAAATAATAAAAATATAGTTCAAACCAGGGAATCCCAAAGTTTCCCATGGGTTGATAAACAAATAATACTTAATTACACTTGATATTTGATATAATTTTTAAAGTAATTTGGCTATGGGGGTCTGAAGGTATCAGTTCACTTTGGAAAATGGGTCTCTTGTCTAAAATCCCTGGTTCAAACCATTATTAAAAGGTTTTGATTAATTTAAAGTCTCCAACTTGCCATTTGAAAAAATCTACCGTTATAGTAGTTTTTTCAAAAACCTGGTAACCCTACTCAGACCCGATAACAGGAAAAGTTGAACTTCCATTGAGTGCGGCCCGGGCCAAGAATCTCATCCCACTACTTACAAAAGGGAGATTGCGGTTGAAAGCGTTAGAATTAAATGAATTCAAAACGAAAACTACTTGCGAAGTTGTAGTACTATTTGAATATTGTCAATGTTAGGCTAGAAAACGTACGAGTATATTGATAGCACCAAAACTTCTTATGAAACGTAAACACCGCTTAAAATTATTATCTTTATATATAGCAGGCGCTCGGTAATCCGGCACCCGATTTTTTTCCACTATGCTGGATTGTCGGAATTGCCAGATAATAGGGAACATGCATCAATTTTTTATTGTATCAAAATCAAAAGTATAATGCGTGAGAAAATCAACTGTAATATTAAAACTTTTCTCATGCGTTTTTTTCTCGTGATATAGTTACTTGAAGTTAGCACGCATCAGCTCCCGCCAAGAACGCTCTATACAAAAAGGTCAACATTTGTGACGTCACTCATGTCACGTTTCAGGCGCATCACATGGAGTTAGCCAAGAATTTTCAAATATCTCCCTAAATATTGCGTTTAAGTACATATGTGTCATACAAAATATTATTTCTTATTCGATATTCTATCCGACTGTTAAGTGCATTATATCCGAAAATGAAAAAAAATTCGTTATTTTCCCCTGTGTGATAAAACTAAATTTTTTTTTTTTTATTTTTTTTTTCTGTTCCATCATGTTTTTATACGTGTCCGCAGCGACCAAGCTCAAATTTATCAAAATCGGTGACTTATGCATGTTCCCTATTGGATTAATATGGGGAAAAAATCCATTTTTAGGGTTCCGTACCCAAAGAGTAAAAACGGGACCCTATTACTAAGACTCAGCTGTCCGTCTGTCTGTCACCAAGCTGTATCTCATGAACCGTGATAGCTAGAAAGTTGAAATTTTCACAGATGATGTATTTCGGTTGCCGCTATAACAACAAATACTAAAAACGGAATAAAATTTATATTTAAGGAGGGCTCCCATACAACAAACGTATTTTATTGCCGTTCTTTGGTATGGAACCCTTCGTGCGCGAGTCCGACTCGCACTTGGCCGGTTTTTTTGTTTAAGCTCCGATGCACAAAAACAGACAAGTGGCAACACTGTTAAGGTTGGTTGGACTGCGAGTGAAATATATGCTCTCTTTAGATTCGTAACTTTTGGAGAGAAAACGTGTTAAAAGATTATTTTATTACTTTTTTTATCTCCCGCTCTGTAATCTGGCATTTGTTTGTATATACTGCCGGGTTATAGAAGGTAGAGTGAGTCACCTAAGTCGCTAAGTGGCGGACTACTGGGCATGCCAGATTGGCGAGCACATCGAACTTTATTAATTTTACTATAATTTCCTATTTATAAAAATCGTCTAATTGAATCAGTCGGTCACATTTCAGCTCTAAAATTGAAAAATATAATGTGTCCTACTTAGAGTACGACCAAGAATCTTAAAACTTGGCAGCGACTTATATCACAAAAAAATGTAGGTACAAATAGTTTGCGAATCCACATAGACAATTGCAATGATAATTAATATCATTGGATAATTGCCAAGCTTTTTAATGAAACGTTCTGTTTTACCTCAATATTGCAAAAGCCGCTTTCATATTAACTCCTTTTATGAATTTTCTCATCCAAAACACAGACCACGTGTTTAAGCTACCGCAATGCTCCCTGCTTGAGAATTCCGGACACTGCTTCCGGACAGGCGTTTCCGGACGTGTCCGCAACGTTGTCTACAGATGTTTAGTGTTTTGTAACAAATGGAAAAATGCATACTGATATCAGTAGTACAGTAAAATTGTTTAACTCCTTACGTTCCGTATGGGTATAATGATTTTTAACCGACTTCAAAAATTTTAATGGAGGAAGTTTTTATTTGTCGCGTATTTTTTAAATTATGTATGTACACCGATTATTATATTAGTGGTGGGTTATTTGCTGTTAGTAACCGAGTTATTGTAATAAGTACATCTAAAAATTAAATGGGGATATCAGTACCCTTAGCACGAACAGGTATCGAGAAAAAAAAACGCGCGTAAAAGTACTCGATAGAGAATTATATATGGAAAATTTAATTCCGCTTTACGGCGACAGATGGCGCTGCACAAATTACCCATACAAAATTACTCTATCGAATGTTTTTACGCGCATTATTTTTTTCGATAGCTGTTCGTGCTAAGGGTACAGACCACGTTTCTAAATATGAACGTGCAGTTAAAAATTAATAGTTTGAAAATATCGGAAAAAATCTTTATTAATCGGCAAACTTACTAAAATAACAAGACACGTGCGTAGATTCATTTTACGTAGGTAAACAAGATAGTCTCTTTTGATTATGCGCGTGTAATTCTATGAATGAGTTCTAAATTCAGAAATCAGTAAAATTTTGGGACATAAACAAACCTCAATATCTTGACCAATTATTAAATATTGAAAGTTTTAACTGTACATACTCGATTAGAATAGGGAAGAGATACACTCATTACATTTTTAAATATATTTAAAAATTAACCGTGTATAAGGATTTCTTCCGTCTCATGGATGATAATTATATTTTTTATGTCTAAGTCTATTTTCATAAGCTCTACTTAGTTAAGTTGTCCCAAAGCTTAAGTTCTAATTTGAAAAGCAAAAAATATTCTACATTATAAGGCTATGCCACCAATATACAGTTAATAGTAAATACGATACGATTATGTTTCCCAAGGGACCTCATTGGATATAAACTTCTACTAAAACCTCTTTATGTATGCATATATTGCCCAATCACGTTGAGTTTATAAGCCTTTAAATTATTTATAATTTGATTGACAGCTGCCTATCGAACTACAACATGTTTGTGTAATTTTTAACTCGCAAAATATTATTTTCCAATATGCAAATTGAAGTGATAGATCGAAAGGCGATTGAAATTTTAATGTTGGAATCCTTTCTAATTCGGATAGTAATGAGAAATACTCTTGAAAAACATTTTTACGGGTTTGAACGTGTATTTTACTACTTTAGATATACGCCATCCCGTGACGATACCGATGGAAAGGTACAGAAACGTCGGTTAATTGAAAACCAAGTTAATAACTCTAAAATAATACCTAAAATATTTTTTTTACTTACAATGTTAACGGTATGTATGCACTACACTATGGAATATTCTATGAAAGTGGTGCAGGTAATGTAAAATGCTAAATAGGCGTCTTCTCATATCTCCGGTGCAACACCCGCTTTTGGGCATCTGCCAGAATGTACAGGAAGTCTGCGTTTGAACGGTTAATCTAAGCTATATTTCTGAAGCAATACTTCATAAATAGTGTAATGGTTTGTCTTCGTTGCTGATCTTTGATAAAAAGATAACAAATATTGGAAAAAATCTTAAACCTGAGAAGCATCTGGTATTCAATAAGCATCCAATTCAAATTCCAAATAAAGCTGAGGAAATTTTTAGACTAATACGAGTAAGTAACAAAGAAGATCATTAAAAAAAATTAGCATAAAACGTAGCCTTCTTTTGTATATGGCTAAATTTTACAGTGAGATTGATTTACTCGACTTTAGAATTAGTCCACTAGTAAAATTTGTTAGTCTGATATATTTTCTCATTTTTACCCACCCATGAGTACGCTTTTAAAGTTTTTCCCGGGGGGTGCTGCCCTCCCAACTCACTACACTTTGGTGGAACAACCCATCATAGATTTGCAGTAATCCTTCAGATTGGCCCTTTTGGCTTGTGAAAGCCTTTTCATCTAACATAACCACCGAGTTGCCTGAGTATAAAATTAATGTGCTAATTGCAATGATTCAGTGTGAACCACCGGCTCTGATTGAATTTTTACGGATTGTTGTTTACGTCGTTCGTTTTGTGGGTCAAGTGATCAAGAATCTTATGACTGCCTAAAGATTCGTCATACGTTCAGTGCAGATTACCTATCCAATTGACAGAGGATATTGCCGCACTTAGGAAAGGTAAATTTCCTTCGAAGAAGATTTTGAATTTGTCAATGTTCTGTGACGAAGATGGAGTGCTGCGGACTGTAAAGCTGTAAGGCTGACCATCCGGCTTTATTCCCTAACCCCTCGTCTGCTAAGGTTCAAACGCGTGTTTTCGGCGCATCTGCCGCAAATTTGTGCATGATTCTGCGCGGGACGTCCGTTCCGGTCCGTTGCGGAGTTACGCGTAAAACTCGTATGAAGCATATAAACTATATATTGCTAGAATGTGTATTAAATTACCTTTAAAACAGTATATCATTTATATATAATCTAAAAACAACCACCTACAAAAAATAGGTGAGGAAATCGGAACAAGTCTGCGACGGATCGGTGAAAGAAAAATGTTGTTATTTCTAAATAAAACACATATTCAATATTTTTATTGTTTAATTTCAATAAGGATACCTTATTTTACGATATTTATATAGAAAAGAGCACCTACAAGTAAGTCGAAAAATCACAAAGGCGCATCTGCCAGGCCCTAAAAGAAAAAAAGTTATTCCGGCCACACAGAACATCGATTTTCTCAATAAAACGATCGATGACATGACCTTTTTAACATTCCATTCTCTACTCTAATACAGTCTAGATACTCTGTACAAATCATAGACGGAAACATAGAGTAGAAAAATTAAGAAAAAACATTTTAGACGTGCGGCCGGATGAGGCCCGATTCGGGCGTCTAGCATAAGTGCCACTTTTTTTCAAGGCCCGAATCGGGCTTCTCAGCATACGAGGGGCTAAGCATGATCATGTAGTGGATCTTATTATTCAACCATATTATGAATTGTCTTACTGGTACTTATACTCAATGCTTCGCTATATTTTCTGACATCTTCGATCTGTAAAAGGTTTCAATAGATTTTATTAACCTCGTCAGAATTGGATTTGAAGGAACTTCAAATTAACAAGAAATGTGATGACAACAAAACCAAAACGCATTAGAGGCAAATTCCTGTTTTATCCCTAACACAGATTCAATTGCAGCGAAAATTGCACGATTCTGCAGTGTGACTGGCAAATGGAAGCCATTAACCTAATGCCGCACTATTTTGTAGATGTGATTTGATCTTCAACCAGCAGCTGGTGGAATGTAAACACAATCCTGAATAATTGCTAGTACGTTTTGTGTAATTTGTATGAATTTCAGCCCAAAAATGTGTTTTCTCGGTTCATAGAGAATATTTGGAAGCAAGCATCTATCAAGAATAACGCTTAACCCTAACTATTCTCTTCGTCTTGTAGATCTTCACCTGCTTCTGGTCTGACCAATGATGATCGGGTAGATTGATGGCGCTTTTACAGCGAACCTTTTTCTACTACATTCATTTAAATCAGTAAATTGGACTTTCTATAAATTATGCTTTCTACAAAAGAGTCTATACTCCGGAATACTCAAAAAAGTTTATGCTCAGAATGGTGTTCACCTTTCACGTTTATTATACTCCCGTACTAGTACACTGTACTGTGAATAGTAAGCTCTGAGGGCAAACTACAAAAATATCCAAACGATGTTCTTCTTTGGACTTTACTTCCAAGCTAACAATGTCATGAAACTGAACGAACGTCGTCCGGTTATCGTGTTACAGTTTTCGGAATACTCCTACTGTACCCACATTTTTCCAGCACCCAATTGGGCGTTTGCCAGCTCAGTCAGATAAAACTCTGCCTTCAAACGGCTAATACCTAAAGCTTATTGCTCGAATTCAGCCTGAAGTGTTATCGCTAACCGTTCACCACTGAACGATAAAAGATACGTGAAAAGAGCGTTTATTTGGAGCAACTTTGTTATTTTTGGAATTTCTCTGTCGATATTGTATTTGGATTACCATCAACTTCAATTGCCCGAAATTCCCGATAAGTGATGAACGAGGTTATGCTGGTAGCATTTATAAGAATTGTACATTCAAATCTTTTTTTAGGGTTCAGGACCAAAATGGTAAAAAAGGAACCCTTATGGTGTGACTCAGTCTGTCTGTCTGTCTGTCTGTCACAGCTGGATATCTCGAGAACTACAAATGGTATCAACTTGAAATTTGGAATAGTTTAAGATGACATTTGCCCAACTATTTTGCAAAAAAGAAATTAATAAAAAAATTAATATCTTTTTTACAACAGGGACTGAAAAGGGGTCTTAAAATTTTGAAGTGGGGCTACTAGGGCATGTGGGGTGTCATATGAAAGAGCGCCGTTTGCACGTTTTTAATCATTTTTTCTTTTTGTTTTAGGCTGCATAGTTTTCGATTTATGATGAAAAATGTTAAAAAAATGACCGTTCCCCCCTCCTTATCTCCGAACTTTGCAAAGAGAAAAATCTGAAATAATTCTATGTGATAGCAGTTTTTATAAAGATTACAGGAAAAATAAAACGATGTCTCTATATAGCACACTTTTTCAGAAATTATCAAATTTCTAAAAATGTTAACATTAGTTCCACTATCGGTCAAGAGATGGCGCTGACATAAAACTGCAATACTAATTTTATTATTTTACTCTGCAGTGGGGTTTGATGGTGCAATTATGATGGTACGGAACCCTCATTGCGCGAGTTAGACTCGCTCTTGACCGGTTTTTTATATGTAGGTAGGTACCATCATATAGTCTTTTTCTATAAATATTAGATAAAAAATTGTAACCATCCTATGGAGGACGATCACTAAACTAACTTCATCGAATTCCCAAAACTCAAACCAAAATGCAATATCACTGTTTGGCTTACAGAATAGCTGGTGGTTGCAGCTGCATTTGTAGTTGTTTAAGCCCGCCAATCCGAATTGGGCCCGCGTGGGGGGTTATCCAACAACTTTATTAGGAAAGCGTGTGTCCCGTCATTATCAGACATAGTACTATGATGATTACAGATTTGAAAGCCATTTAGCGGGCAAGCGTAAAAATTACATTTTTATTAAATCACCTGTACCTACAAGCAAAATAAGTTGTCTAATATTTTGTTTTCTGATTAAACACGCGTTATGTGTTAAGGTTGTTTGATTTCCCCAAGGATAGGCGGAATTGTTTTCGTAATAAATACGTGATGATCCTCTTTGATTGAGGATAGCACTGAGCTCTAAATATTATAGTGATGAAAGGATTCAAAGAGATTTTTGTATTCAAATAAGAGTACTCTCTTTAAAGCTAGATAAAATGATTTGTTTTGATTTTGCATTTCCCGATGTTTCAATAGCTTTGAAATAAAATTGAAGTCAATATTATAATGGTGTTAAAAGTTCTGTCGAGAATAGGTATAAGTATACGAAATTATGACCTAATTATACGATACTTATGAAATTACTTTCTTTCTTTCCAAACTTGTTTACAGGTGAGTAAATAAATTTAAAAAATAAGCTATAATAAGTCAAACAATCAAATCAATACCTTTTGTTTTTCTGTTTTAAATGGAATAGAATTTATTATAATAGAAAACGTTTACTAACAACACAGAAGAAAGAGAACAGTACACTGAAACAAGTTACAAAGAATGAAAAAATAAAAAAGTCAGTTTTAATCATAGACTTATTATATTACGTTGGTTTTAATGGATTACAAGCACTATAGACAGTAGGTACGTCATTGGCTCGAAAAAGCATTACGACGGGAAATCTTGTACTAGGAAGAACGGACAAGAATAAAGCAATTATATTATTTTTCCCAATTTTGTTTCAGATAGAGTCGCTAATCAAATAATGATAATATCAGTAAAATTATCAGTAGGTATATTATAATAGTTTGTGGGATCAATTTCATTCAACTTCCATTATGCTAATATTGCAATAATAAAGCAAATATTATAATTTCACGTAAATATATCCCGACCAATAACTGTAAACTCATACCTATATTGAAACATTCAATAAAAATACCCAATGCATTTCTCGCTGAAAAACGCAAATGGTTCCGTTCCAGGTATCCGGAATCCGGACTAAATGGAAGAGCGGAAAATTCCATTCCGATTCTATTCGCCGCCTGTGTACCTGAATCTTTTATATTCGAGAAAGCGAATAGATTAATTTTTACTCGCTTGAGAAATCCATTAACAGAAAAATCAAAATTAAAGCCATAAATTATTAAACTCGACAGTTCTTTTATTATATAGGTATATTATTATTATTATGACTGCAATCCGTCTTTTAATTTTATCAGATGACTTTTATGCTTTTGTTTTAAATTAAGGTAGTTCCTCATGATCGAAAGCATTCAAACAGCGGCTTAGCTTACAAGCAACAATGTGTGTGACGTGTTGTATTAACGTCTGCAATAGAGAATTGCTATTGAGAAAGAACCTTCTTCTTCTTATATCAAATGAGGAATAGTGGCCACCTCTGGTCTTAGAGTTTATCAAGCCGCCTGTAAGGCCTCTAACTTGGCTTAACGACTGTTATCAGATGACAACAGCCGGGATCGACGATTCAACGTGCCCTCCGAAGCACGGAAGCGCTCAGTTATAATGCCACTTAACGGTCAGCCATCCAACACCTGGCCGGACCGAGCGTTGCTTAACAAACGTGATCGAGTACGATCAGTCTGTCAAGTTCCGCCATGAGCGTTTCAGAAAGAGCCTTAAAACTTGTCGTATCTAACTACATAAAATCCCGAACAATATTGCAATACAGAGTAACTAACGACATGAGACACACATTCTGCGAAATCATATTCTAAGAATGTTATTTTTTACTAAAAGAGTTATTTAGATTACATCATGCATGACAAAGAGATTCAAAAAAGTACCTAAAGTCTGTCCATCCTTACTTGTCTTATTTAGTAAACAGTTTTTGACAGTTGTCATACGTCTTTTATAGTTAAATCGTTATTTAAAAATATGTTAGTAGCTTTATGAAATTGTTATTAATTATATTAACAATTTATATTGTAATCTATGTGCGGAAAACCATTTGTTGTATTTTAAAAATGATTATTTCAATAAAAAGTTGGGTGAAGATTGTTTACCATATAAGACAAGTAAGGATGGACAGACTTTGTACTGTCTTCTTTTTATTTATAAAGGCATTGCACATTACACTAGGACACATTTTCTAATAATTAAAAACAAGACAGCTGCAAAGAAGAAAATATACAATGGTCGGCCTTTATTGCTATATCTGAGTTGCATCAAATTAAATCGAACAAAACACAATCAAATGGACAAGTTAAAATTAAAACGACTAGTTGTATTTAAAAGGCAATGATCCGCGTTAAACACCATGTTTCAGGAGAGACCAATTTCACGGTACGGCGCCGGCCGGCGGGCAGTTGCAAACCGGAACGTTTGTGTTAGTTTATTAAATGGCCATTTAGAAGAAACGAGTTTTTATGCCGACTGTACCTGGGGTTTTTCCTGGTTTTTCAGTTGTAGGGAGAGTGGAATTCACAAGTCAAATGTAGAGATAGTATTTCGAGAACCCATATTATGGCATTACATTACTAAAAGCTGTACTTATCATTCAAAAATTACATTTTAACTTTGTGGTCACATTTTAATTGTCCCCACTGCTGGGGCACAGGCCTTCTTTATGGGTGGATAAAAAGGACGGGCCATAACCTACCACGCTGGCCCAATGCGGATTGGTGGGTGTTAACGACTGCAAATGCCGGGACCAACGGCTTAACGTGCCTTCCGAAGCACGGAGGAGCTCGAGATAATAAATTTTTGGTCACCCATCTCATGACCGACCCTTGTAAAAGTTGCTTAACCTCCGCAATCGCTGGGCCAGGTGCTAAACAACTGCGCCACCGAGCTCCTAAGTGCAAGGGTGAAATTATTATATTAAAATAAACTTTTTGTGGGTCCGTCAAGCTATGTCGCAGATCTAAAACGAATTGTCCACTAGCTGACTACCGGGCCCTATATAATAAACGTGACAATTTGTCACCTGTCATGACATTTTTATATCCATTGCGTCAATCGATTTGAAAATAGAATAAACTACTCATAGCTACACCGCAATGTAAAATAAATTGTCGCGGCAATTTACAAATTGTAACGTTATTAAATAGGGCCCAGAATTGAACCTAAGTCTGCCAAACAGCGAATTTTGTCTCAAAGAATATAACAGCACAAGATAACGTGATTGATTCCAAAGAAAGTATTCACTTTCAACGAACAATTGCAAGTAAAATACAGTACAATTTCACTTTACATCGGAGTACACTGCTGCAACTGTAGGCAATAAAGGCATGTACACACTCGCACTATTGCAAACATATGATTCTGCAAGACTCCGTTCGATCGGACTAAAGTCTTTTACTCTGAATAAATATGTGAGATAGGAAATTCGATACCAGTCCGTACTTTGGCGAAATTTATTTCAATTGCCTTTTGAGTCCGAGATGAAGTTTTTGAATTTTTTATTTCCGGTGATAGTTTCCGGAGATGTTACATGTCACCTACATTTAAGTCATTAGTCACCTTTTACGACAGGGCGTCGGGCGTCGCGTGCGACGTGGCGTGCGGCGTGGCGTGTGGCGTGGCATGCGGTGTGTCGTGCAGCGTGTCGTATGGCGTGGCATGCGGCGTGGCGTTTGTAACGGTTCAAAACTGAACATGCTATTTTATCTCAAATATTTTTCGAATTTTGTTTCATATTGAGCATAATATTATTTAACTATCGAACAAGTTATTATAATAAAGAGTAGTTCAGGTTTTGAGTTAGCAATAATGTAGGAAGTTCTTTTAATCTTTCACGGCGCTAAAATTCAAATATTAGTCTCTGTGTAGGTAACGACGCTAATAGGCTTAAAATTTATATATATTTATTATTGTTTATTTATCAAATTTTATTAGAGCCTCTCGAATATTATTATAATAATTTATTTTAGAAGATTACTTAAAAAAGGATTGAATTCGGTGTTAATTATTTCTGTAAGTTGTCAGTAGTGTCACACCACGTGATGTGTTTTAGCTAAAGTACGAAGAAAGATTGATATGAAGTTTCTTCGAAAGCAAGATTTTATGCTGCAGGTTTATAACTCAAATGAGGGTAGGCATTTAAAAAAATGTAAAAGTAGTCCGATGGGTGTTGCCAGTTAGGGTTTTTAAAGTACCAACATTGTGATGCTAAATTGATCGGAAATTTTAGGTTTAATTGGACCGAATATTTAATGGAAAATGTTGTAATACGTATTTTAGCAAATTGATTCTAGAGGTTATGATATTTTGGGGAAGGCGAGATAAAAAGATTGAAAAGGGTTGGATTCAAATTGTAGCATATGGGAGGTTCAATTTGTTGTGAATATAAAATTCGTATTAATCAGAGTTCTATGATTATAGTACAATAATTTCATATGATTCTGGATAAATATGCTGAATATTATTCAAAGTTGTTAGTTTTGTTAGAAATGATGTAAGGGGGAAAACTTGTTGATTTATTTATGATTGAAACGTTGTTTCATACAATTGTATGAATTACTTAAATCAAATGTAGCTGAAATGTCAGTATAGAGAAATATTTAGGTAACAGTTTAATTTTAATTTGGTTACAAATTGAGTGGCATTGTGCGCTTGAGTATAGAGAATCTTGAACATAGGAGGTTATTGGTTAGTTGAATTGCACGTTGAAATTATTGATTATTATAGGGGTTCATTTTGTAAGATTAGTAACTTAAATATTATATTTATAAGTTGAGTAAGACAAAACTGAATTCTCCCCATTTTTGAAGGAGAAGGGAAAATTTTAGGAATAATTTATGTAAAGTAGGGAAATGAAGGTAGAAAAAAAAGATGCTTAGATCGTGTGGGGTGAGTTTCCTGCAGAGAGTGAATGATTCTGGGGGATTATAAAAGGCGAAGTTGGGGGGAAATCGCTCTCTTTACTTTCTCCGACCTCAGCGAAGCATCAAGTGGAACTCAGAAGAAGCCGTCGATACCCTCTCTGTAAGAAACTTCAATCAAGTAGTATTTTATTTTAACGCAAGAAACATCAAGAAGTCAGGAAGATAGTGTTTTTAATTGAGGTTTTGACGTATAGGTCCGCAACCGGGTGCGAGTCTTTTGCTTATATGCTTTAATTAGGGCTTATATGGTATAAGTAAGCTTGAAATTAAAGTATGTAGATTTTGCTTGCGAATTTTCATGAAGTAAAGTAAATTTCCCAATAGTTTCAAGAATTTTCATGGTTTAAGGTTGTTCGAAATTTGTTTAAGCAATCAGGGGGAAATAAAGGGGGGGTAGATTTCTCTTTAGTTTTGTGTCTTTATTGGGCGTTCGGTCAATCCTCAAAGGGGTAGGTAAAATAGCATTGCTCTGTGGCGTGCAATGCGGGTTTCTGTTGAAAGATACCTAGTTTAGTCACTTAAGGTTACCAAGCTAGCCAACTCGCTCATCAACCAACGGTCCGAACGGTGTGTGGATGTAATCCCGTTTGAACGTGGAGGATATGGCTTGGTAATGTTAATCCTCTTCTGTCAGGACTCAGCGCTGTCCCGTCCCACCAGCGCTGAGCACGTCCAAGCTGTTAGGGGAGTTTAGGCGAGTCATGCTTGCTCACGCTGTACAGGATCGGGGCGTCGGGGATGATGGTAAGCATCCCAAATATTGCATAGGAAATCGGAATTTAGTCGTTGGTAGGCAGGTAAATTCATTAGGTTTATAAATTCATTGTTAGGCGCGTAGGAACAGTAGCTTAGGTTAGCATCTCAAGGCGGGAGGGAAACTTGGATGCTGGTAAAAGGTTAGACATCCTCAAGAAGGTCGTGTTGTCAGCAAGGTAACAGCAGGAACGGTAGACAAGCTAGGAGCTTTTAGGTAGGCGGTGGAGAGGTAGATCACTTCGTAGTGTATCGGATTTAGGTAGGCCGCAAATAGGTAGGCGTCGTCAAGATGGCCGCCGAGGTCAATAGGTAGTGATTCGAAATTTAGGTAGGCGGTGTTGAGAATCGGGTCGACAAAATGGCCGCCGTGGGTCACCAAGTGGAACATTCGAATTTATATAGGCGGTGAAGAGGTAGGATGACTTAGGAATGGAACATGGTGAATGCGGAAGTGTACAATATAATAGACGAAAGTTTATGTGGAATTACTGGTTATAATCCAATAGGATAGTATCAATCTTCCATAGAATCAGTGTTATGAATGATTACTACAGTGTGCTAAATTGTGTAGACTTTGCAAGCTTCAGTAAGTACCCACAAATTAATTTACTCTTAATTTAATTTAGATATCCTTTACAGTTAATATTGAATAATGATTTAATAGATGGAGTAGAATCATAAATAAAGAATAGATTATTTATCTTTGAATTGGATTGGTCGAAGGGAGCTATGGTTGAACCGATTGTTTATAGATAGAATAAACTATTTTGGTAATTTTGAGAGGAGTGCTGAAACAAGATCTGAGTGTATGGAATAAGCTCGTGTCTCTAGTAAGTTAAGGTCGATTCACAACTTCTAGGTCACTAGATCAATGCTTTGAGTAAACCTTTCAAATTAACAGAATGATGTTTATGATTAACCGAGAAATAATACTTTGAAAAGTATCTACCAACTATGAAAGTATCATATTATTTAGTGAATATATAAAATTCACAAATAATAATGACAACATATCTTTTATCTGAGTTCAAATATTTAAACTATGTCCCACCAGCCAACTCAATTGAAAGATGTTAGAAATAGAATCTAGTTTACAATTGAGAACAAATATTGCCAAGTCTACTCAATATTAAATCGAAATACTGCTTTAACCTTTAGTAAATGACCTGAAGTCAATTCAGTTTATGGTTGTATATTTATAATTTAGTTGAGATTGAAGTATGGAAATCCCGTCATAGAATTTTACCTTGTATAGAATTGTCTTTCCTTCAGAATTTGAGAACTATCAGTGTCCCAAGTATATGGATAGTAATGTTGTGTCCATCTGTTATAATGTTAAACAGTCATACTAGAACTAATTATTTAATTATTCTAAATTTAAATTCGTAACTCAGCCATCGCAATTGAAGGAGAATTCTTCATTGTGAGAAACTGGTAGTTCGCTTGAAAGCACTCTGCTTGCCCTCTTTTATTAAAACTGACTGACAAAGACTAAGTACTATAACTTAAAAATATTCATTAATTAAATTTGTCATGAAAGAATATGGCTGGCCAGAAGGGAGTTGACCAAGTACGGAGACGAGACTCATTGTATCGGGCGGGGAGCGGGCCCATACCTTAGCTGGCAAAAACACAATTGCATATTCATTACTTGTACAATAACTTCAGAAAGTAAAAGAATTCTTATTTAATAGCGCTGAAAATTGTATTATACTTTGATCTCAGGCGACTAAAACTTCTTAACTTACCTGAAATAATCTCTCTTATTTTAATGAACTAAGTTGATAATAGAATAACGTCATACATGGCATATAATTTGACACTTGGCAGCGGAAGAGAATTGCTCAAATTTAACTTTTCTCTATAACCCGACTTACCTCTTTTTACCTTGCAGTCTATTATGGTTGAACATACCCTCTTTTACCTTATAACAATACTCCATTTAACTCATAAATTCACTTTGATCATTTCCTATCAACGTAGGTTTATTTCGCTCATACTTACTTCATCTACGGAACGTAATTGGGAACGCTTCCCTCTTTATTTATAGTATTCCCATTTTTTGACACTAAAGAACTATGGAATTTCCCTTGGTAGTATGACAAATATTAAGAATTAATATGAAAGTAAAGTAAACTCACTTAAGAAAAATACAGACTTAATTTCTATTTCTCTGGTTATATCAATAGAGCAATATCTTTCATTTAGTGGTATTTTCTTTTAGAAATAAATGTAATAGCAGGGATAATTAGGACCTAGTAATGAAAGCGAATACTTCTATTGGAAAATGAAAATCAATACTAATCACACTTTTAAAAGAATTTGGGTTCATTAATTATCACATCCAGGGTTCCTCCATTAGACTTTCACAGGCCCTCTCAGATCACACAAAGCTTGTTAGTAAGGTTCTTTGTAGGTTAGTTAAGGTTGGATAAAGCAAACTTAGTAAATTGTATTTTGGAGGTTATTTAATCCAGTAAAATTTAGGTTCAATAGTTTAGTTATAATCAACGGTAAGTAGTAAGCGGATTTTGATTGTCCTCCTGTCCTGTAGGTTATTAGGTTTCCACTTAGGTTTTAGTCTCTTGCGTAGGCCGTGATCATCTAGTTTCATCGTAGTTAGGTCGTCGGTTACATTTTCGTTGATACCGTGACCAGGATTTCATATTATTATTGCGAATCTTCAGGTTTTGTGTGGTTTGGGAGTGAGTGACTGTTAACAAGTGAGATTGTGACAGTCACATTTTGTTGCGGTGAAGTGGGTATAAAGGTTTGATATGTTGAAACACTGATTTTCTTTTCCAATGGTTGTTAAGTTATCATTCTGGTACGAGTTATGGCGTTTAACTTGTCACTTTGGCTGGTCCTTGAAACTTTTGTTTTGCGAATCATTTGTAAGATCTTAGTTAAATATCTCTGAAAACAAATATACAAATAACCACTGTTATAAGACAAATCTTGTAAAATATTTCGATACACTTAATGTTTTCATTGTCATTATAGTGCTGCCAAGACTATCGACGTCTCTGATATCTTATCGATAGTTACGTAAATTATCGACACTTAGGTTAACTGTATTGCATTTGGTTCTATAGTCATTTTACACACTACGTTTGGTTACAATGATACAATTATGCAGTTAAATTATTACTTGTTCATACAGTATAGTCTCGTTTAAGGTAAATTGCGTAGTTAAGCAAATCGTATCGCGATAGTTTTTTTATTGATATACACTATCGATAATCGATATAATTATTTTCCCAGTTCCGGTTTATCTACTCAAGTCAAATTTATTTTACTCTGTTCAAAGGTCCGCATCAAGGTCCAACCGAATCCACTTTTCGGCCATGGACCGAGACCGATTTAAAAATTGAATTCTGACTTGGATTTTATTCACTGATATGATTAAGTTAGAAAAAAAAAGGACATTTTTATAGGTAACCACATATACGATTTTAAATGTATAACTAAGGACAACGAGTGCCTGGCGGGTTTTTATCAATCATATGTCAATACGCATTAATATTGTCGTGCGGTGTCAGAGAGATTTGACAAAATAATAGCATAAGTCACTTTGGGGATCAATACTTCCCAACTATTGACCTTGAGGGAAAGTAAAATAAGAAACTTTAACGTTATTTTTAAAGACACGTTATAAAAAAAAAAAAAACTTTTGTTCTTCTTTTGTTTATACCTAAGAAATAAAGCAGATCATAGGATATGTACGATTATAAAATTCTAGTCTTGTTAATTTGATGATTGCGAAGTAGGATGACGGTGATAGGTAGACTGTCAATTGAATTTACGGCTATAGCGAAATCATAGGTGCTTTGTTGTGTCAAAGCTATGATTCTTAAAGAAAAAAAAATGTATGGTCACACGTGTGCACTCTTTTATTTATTTTTTTATCATTCGTAAAATCGAATTAATTGTTCAAAATTGTGGTTGATAGGACACGAGATTTGTAGTAATTTTATTAAATGTATACGCACGTGTGCGTAACATTGTCTGTGTAACTTTTAGTAATAGCGTGTTGTTACGTGAATGGCTGAATGTGAATAAGGTCAGGAACGCGGTCAAAGAAATTACATGTTATCGATTTCCGAACGAAACGTCAACTTGACAGATTCCTACTCCTTGATTTTAATGACATATATAATAAGTTTTTGTTTATGCCAATAAGGTCAAATTATATTTTGTAAGATTACGTAATGGTGGCATATGCCAATGGAAAATTAACTATGGAAGTAGACATGCAGAAAGTTTTGTCCATAATTACTTTATAGGTATACGATAAACGATTAACTCTAATCAATTAAGAAGGATTGACGTTTTGTCATTGGCAGGTTGAGAGATGAATTCTGTCGTTGCCTTTATCACGTTTGTGGTTAACTTAATATTATACGATTGATGCGTAAGATAATAGGAACGGCAGTAACGTTTAGTAATACTGAAGTCGTGGATGAATTTAGGGTTAGTGAGTGTTGTAAGATAATTCTAGATTCAACTTACAAAGTTACAAAAAAAAAAAATATTAGCGTATAATGTAATAAATAGTTTTAGAGTTTGTGTGTTATCGCTAATTTCTGAATAGTAATAGTGAAGTTAGAGGGATATTAGCAGCATAAAATGATGGGGTCGTGAAATATTTTAATACACTTTTAAATTGAAACTAGAAAACTTAGTATGTGGTGATTAGATTTTAGTTTAACTTAGTAACCTACCTTTGAGATTGTGCTATTGAAGGGATCATGATCGTTTAAGATTTGAGTTAGTCATTTATAGATTATCATTTTGAAATATTTATCCGAGGTGAATTAATTTTGTAACTAATCGTCGTGACTTTCGAAAATTATCTAACTGGGGGTCGCTGTAGAACTAGTTACTAAGACGTTTTAGTTGTGGAAACAACGATTGAGGAAGTTGGCTAGGGAGGTATAATGTGTTGGGATTTAATGATAAAAGGAAAGTTTAAAATATTTAAATCATGTAGAATAGTAATGGTAGCAAAGAATGTGATTGACGTTTTTCTGAGAATTAGATATTTAATTCGAAATGATTAGTTTCAACATTTACATTAGTCGAATATTAGGGAGCGTGGTTTTGTGGAATCCAAAGCGGTGGATTTTTTTAAAACCAAATTAGTACGGGTACTATATTTTAATTATTTGAAGATCTGACCTTACAACAAAAAAAAAAAAAAAAACAAGGAGAGTTTCAAAAGCTATTATAGAGATTAAATATCAAAATGGGAAAACCATCTCGTGTTCGACGAGTGCCCAAACGATATGAGCCAGATGACGAATTAGGAAACATAGAAGAAATCAATAGTGACTCTAATCGGCCTGTTCAACCGGAAGAGGTGGAAGTTAGAGATTCTAGAGTGCTTGATGAACCCCATCCGATAGTTAGAACTATAAGGCGACCGAAGTCGGCACGTTCACGGGAATTGGTGACCATACAGCGTATGTTGAGTCGTACCATAGGGGTGCTTACTAGAAGAGTAAATGCTCTGAGTGGGGAAGTTAAGAAAACGCAGCGAACTATCCAGGAGACTACCGGAGGGGAAAAGGAATCGCCAATAGTTGAGGTAACGTCATCGAATAATGAAGGAATGGATTGTGATGAGGTGCGTGGGAATGTAATTAAAGAAACTAGTCCGGGCGCAGATATTCATAAGTACGTGATGTGTAATGTCAAGAACATAAACTTAGATAGACCAAAATTCGGAGAATCGTCGATTCATCCGGTTGATTTTATAGAAGATTTAGAGACCTATTTGAAGAAGTTAGGAACATCGGGCAATGAACTAGATTTAATACGAGAATGTTTAACTGGAAGTGTAAAGGATTGGTCCCGGATCTATAAGGGGAGATGGACAGGTTTAGCTGACTTTAAAGTAGATTTTCTGAAAGCATATTGGGGAGAAAATGAACAAAACGAATTGAGAAGGAAAATAGTACATGGAGTTTGGAATAGAGCAGAGACTCCCACCATGGTGGAGCATTTTTTTTGAAGTTGACAGGTAGAGCTCAAATGTTAAGCTATAAAATTCCGGAAAAACAATTGATTGGCGATATTATACGTCATTACCCAAAATTCATCCAACAAGTATTTGTGACAAATAAAATAGAAACCATAATAGAAGCGGCCGAATTTCTAAGGAGTATGGACAATATCCAGAAGCAGGAAGTACCGGGCACATCTACGTCTAAGAATTTTAAAGAATGGGAGAAGAAGAAAAGGGGATACCAACAGAATTATAGGCAGTGGCAGAGACCGAAGGAGGCTGAAGTACAAGCAATTAATTTAAATGATAAGTCAAATGTAGTAGATAGTGAAATGTTAAACTAGTGGAAGTTGAGTCTTTAGTCCTCGGATCAGCTTCAGCCACAGGGGACCCAAATTATAATATGATGGTTAGGATGAATTGGTGTCCAGGTGAATCTTTAGGAAGAAATAAAACCGGTGTTAGGATACCAATAGGTTTAGATCTTAAGGATAATTATACTAGAATAGGGTTAGGGTATAGCGAAATAGAGGGGATAGTTCAAGATATTCCTAGCCAAATAGTAGAGTCGTTAAAGTTAAAGGTAGAACAACTTTTGATCGACTCTAATAATGAACTAAATGCGGTTTTTGATGAAGAATCCACGAATAAAACAGATACACAGGTATTCAAATCAGAATTATTAGTACAGATTTTTGACGAAAATATTGTAGCTTTATTGGATACAGGTAGTGATATAACATGTATTTCGGAGGAGTTTTGGAATAGTTTAGTAGAAAGACGACCATCGATACCCGTTATGCCTATTAAATCATTTCTAATTAAAACTGCTGTAGGACAAAAGAGTGTAGAGATAAAGAAAATTGCTTTAGTTACCTTGGGAATCGGACCTTTTGAGCGAGATATAACTGTTTTGATTGTACCGGGTCTTAGTGCTAATTTGATATTGGGTTTTGATTGGATGAAAGAGAATCAAGCGTCGATAAAACTTAATAGAGAAGAAGAAGGGGTTGAAATAATTATAGGAGAGGAAAAGAGGTTGTTTAAATTCTTTAAGGGGAATACTGTTCTTAGTAATTGTAAATCACCAACAGATTTTGATGTGAGCATGTTAGATGAAGAGAATGTGGATGAGAATATTAGGGGTATGTTACAAAAGTCAAAATTAGATAAAGATAAACAGAAAGCTTTAGAGGAAGTTCTAATGAAGCATAGGAGTTTATTTACCTCTAGATTAGGTAGAGCAAATTGCTATGAACATGTTATTGCCATGGAGCCGCATACTCCCGTAGTAAAGAGAACGTATCCAATACCGTATGCGTATAGGGATAAGGTAGAGGCTAAATTAATGGAGATGGAAGAGCAAGGGATCATTAGTCGCTCAACCACGCTGTATTGTAGCCCATTAACTTTTACGTTAAAAAGAGACGGGTCGATCCGTGTATTATTAGATGCTAGAGTGATAAATAAATATATGATAGCTGAGACCGAAAAGCCGCCATTACAGTTAGACGTTCTAAACTCTTTTCATGGGGCAAAGTTCATTAGTATTGTAGACCTGAAAAATGCATACTACCAAGTCCCTCTAACGGAAGCTAGTAAAAAGTATACGGGGGTTTCGGTATACATTTAACGGAAAATCCTATGTTCTACCTCAGGGGTTGAAGACATCAGTCGGTTCATTTTCGCGCGGACTTGATATTATACTAGGTCACGAGGTTAGAGATTTCTGTATAAACTATCTTGACGATTTAGCAATCATAACAACGGGAACACTATCTCAGCATTTAGAACACATAGATATAGTATTAGGGAAATTATCACAGGCAGGGTTAACTTGTAATCTAGAAAAGTGTGAATTTTTGAGTACTGAAGTAAAGATGCTAGGCTATATTATTTCAACTGACGGAATTCGTACAGATCCCGAAAAAGTTAGAGCAATTCAATTATTTCCTACACCAAAAAAGTTGAAACAGGTGAGGGCATTTTTAGGACTTTGTAATTTTTATCGCAAATTTATACCTAATTATAGTTTTCATACGGGACCTTTATGTGAACTTCTAAAAAAGGAAAAGAAATGGAAATGGGGAGAATCGGAGCAGGAAGCCTTTGATAAAATAAAGTCACTCTTTATTAACACTGTCGAATTGAATCATCCAGATTTTACTAAGCCGTATTATTTACAGACAGATAGTTCGGGAATAGGGCTAGCGGGGTTTTTGTATCAAAAGGATAATCAAGGGGAGATAAAAATTTTAGGGTTTCATAGTAAATTACTAAGAGGAGCACAACTAAATTGGACAGTTACTGAACAAGAGCTCTATTCGATAATTTGTTGTTTGGAAAAATTTGAGACTTATTTAAGAGGGGCTAAAGTAATAATACGAACGGACCATAAAGCATTAACATTTGTAAAGAATAGTAAATTATACAATGCGCGAGTAACTAGATGGATAAATTATTTAGAACAGTTTCAATATGTAGTTCAACATGTAAAAGGTAGAGATAATGTAGTAGCTGATGTGTTATCAAGATATCAACCAGAAGGGGATTTATTACAGGAGGATAAAACTAATTCGCCTAGAATATTTTACACTGAGAGAGGAATTAATAAAGAGTTACTTGAAAAATTAAAGGATTTAGCTAGGCTACAACGGGAAGATGTGGAGATAGGAGAAATAATTAGAATTTTAATCAGTGGGGTTGGAATAAATGGTAGAGTAAGTCAAATTTCTAAAAGGTGAGTATTAGGTGATGGAATATTATATTATTTACCTGGCGAGGGAAGTAGAAAGGTGTTATTCTTACCGGAATCAATTAGAGAGGAAGTTATTTGGCAGGTACATTTCGAAATGGGACATCAAGGGGCTTACAAAATCATTAAGTACATTAAGGATAGATTTTTTTGGAAAGGATTAACTAAACAGGTCAAACGTCTATTAAAGGGGTGTCACGATTGTCAGATAACTAAGAGCGATACAGCTAAGTATGTAGGTCCTTGTCGCTCAATCATAACTGAGAATGTAGGAGATATCGTTATGGCAGATTTGTATGGTCCACTTCCGTCGGGGAAGTTCGGTATGAATTATATTTTGGTTGTGCAAGACTCTTTTAGTAAGTTTGTGAAATTTTATGATCTTAGAAAAGCAACTGCAATTTCGGTACTAACTAAGGTGAGAAAATTCTTTCGCATAATCAAACCCAGAGCTATAATGACGGATAATGGGTCGCAATTTGCTAGTAGGATGTGGAAGGAAGTTATGAAAGAAGAAGGGGTGAGAGTTATTTATACCACAGTTAGAAATCCTAGGCCTAATACTACGGAAAGAGTAAATAAGGAGTTAGGACGATTATTCCGAACTTATTGTAGGACAAATCATAAAGGTTGGGTTGATATATTGCCCAAATTAGAAGTTCTATATAATAACACTTACCATGAAAGTACGGGTTTTACTCCTTGTGAGATTTTATATAGTGAACCTACGAGACTATCTTTTGATGACAATTTGCCGAATGGTGTGGTATCTCTACCTGTAGACGAAATTAGGGAGAAAGCTCGTGAGAATTTAAGGAAGGCAGGACAATTACGACAGAACAAATTTAATGAGAAATATCGTATCATTCAATATCAAATAGGTGATTTGGTTAAGATAAGGAAATTAAATAAGTCTGATGCTAAATTAAAAATTACGAAAAAGTTCGAACCATTGTATGAGGGTCCGTATGTGGTTGGCGCTAATCCGTTTAAGAATGTGTATTTACTTGTAGACCCTAAGTCTGGCAAGGAACGAGGAAGGTTTAACACTATACATTTGTCTAGGTATTATAAATAAGCTTTGTAAATAATAGATAGTATCTTGTATAAGTATTAAATATCAATTGTTTTTTTTCTTAAGTTGACTAATAAATGGTAAAAGGGGTAACTTTGTATAGAGACTGTTGGGCAAGGGAAAAGCCTGTCTGAGCTTACAAAATTTTAACAACTCGATTGTTAGTCTGATGAAAAAAAAAAAAGAGAAAGGTCAAAGTCTAATTAAAAAAAAAAAAAAAAAATTCTCTGATGGAGTGTTATTCACTTGGTACGTTACGGGTTGGACAAAAATTAGTTAATTGTCCAAGTTAATTAAAACATATTTCGTTGTTCGAGTTGGTTGAAATTGTAAGGTCAGATAGAGGGGTGTGTCGGTGGCTTTTCTTTCCGGGGGGGGGGAAATTTTCTGTTTAGATATAGGTCTAGGTAGACGTTAAGTTGATGTAGATCTAGGTAATCGGTAGAATATCCGACTGTGTTTAGGCAGCTTTATGAAATAGAAAAGGCATATACAATTAAGTACACCGTTAACTTAAATTGATAATGAGTCAATTAACTTGAAATAATTTCATATATAAAAGGGTTGTTTAACTTTAACATATCGTGTAAAATTCACTCTCGTTTAACGTGTGAGGCGTGTATTATTATAGTATGTCGCGTAGTGTAGAAAGTGCGTAACATAAGATTAATTTTTCGTAACGAATTTGAGATAATACTTTATTGTAAATTTTGCATATAATTATGTTTGGTGACAATCGGCGTATTGAATCCTAACATTGTATGATTAATCTCTACCCAATTTAGTTATTTATATTTGCATTCAGGGTGTAGCTATGATATAATCTTAGGTGGCGTGAATGTAGGCTAGTGAATGAAGACAGTGAATGCTGCATGAAGAGAACAGATGAATGGAATGAGAATCTAATCTAGTTTATGAGTATGAATGGGATGTTAATTTAAAAGATTGCATAGAATGAGAGTTAATGTGGATTAGGAATTGGAATTAAAATATAGATTCTATATGGAGGGCTTTGGATTATAACATATGTGAAACCTGAATGCAGACTTATTATTTTTCCAAGAGATAGGACCACCACACTGCTCAAGCGTTTGGTTTGTGCTTGCGGCCGGACCGGCGTTTAGGGTTGACAAACTTGAATTTTGTACAGTAGGACTTTTGGTGTTAGGTTAGAGAAAAAAAAAAAGAGAGAAAACAAACACTATTGACGTTTGTAAATTGTCCTGGTGTGAACAACTGTCTGAAATTCATACTACACAAGAAGCTAAGAGCTATGAATATGAACTCGACAACTGCACACTCTCCAAGGCGATATTAGGGTTGTTCTAGAGTCTTAAGTAAGCTTTTGGAAATATAGGGTCATTGTATAGGCTCACTTCGAACCGACGGAGTAGGCCCTGTTGGCAAGAAAGGAGTAATACTTGATTGTGGAAGGGTTCAATGCACAAATATGTAGCGTCATACGCAAACTTTTTCATAAGGTTAGAAAAAGACTTATTTGTCGCATGTAGACTTGCTAGAAGTTATGGATTCACAACCCACACCTTACTGTGATCTTGTACGACTCTGGTGTTGAATATGCATAAGACGGAATTGGCAAAAGTCACATAAAACTTAAAACTCGCTTGATAACTTTTCAATATTGTCTTGGTTTAAATACACTCTACAATCTAAATCTCATTTACATTAGGTTTCACCCAACAATTCTTTGATCTTGGAGAAATAATAATGGTTAGGGTTATTAAGGGAAAGGTTTTTTTTTTTATTTATTGTACAAAAGGGATGTATGAGTAAAAATTGAGGATTAAGAGTAGAGGCGGAATAAATATTTGAGAATTGAGAAGGAAAATCCTACTCCGGATCCAATACGTAGTCTTGTCACCTGTGCAGGATTTTGGGGTCGAGCTGTAACGGTTCAAAACTGAACATGCTATTTTATCTCAAATATTTTTCGAATTTTGTTTCATATTGAGCATAATATTATTTAACTATCGAACAAGTTATTATAATAAAGAGTAGTTCAGGTTTTGAGTTAGCAATAATGTAGGAAGTTCTTTTAATCTTTCACGGCGCTAAAATTCAAATATTAGTCTCTGTGTAGGTAACGACGCTAATAGGCTTAAAATTTATATATATTTATTATTGTTTATTTATCAAATTTTATTAGAGCCTCTCGAATATTATTATAATAATTTATTTTAGAAGATTACTTAAAAAAGGATTGAATTCGGTGTTAATTATTTCTGTAAGTTGTCAGTAGTGTCACACCACGTGATGTGTTTTAGCTAAAGTACGAAGAAAGATTGATATGAAGTTTCTTCGAAAGCAAGATTTTATGCTGCAGGTTTATAACTCAAATGAGGGTAGGCATTTAAAAAAATGTAAAAGTAGTCCGATGGGTGTTGCCAGTTAGGGTTTTTAAAGTACCAACATTGTGATGCTAAATTGATCGGAAATTTTAGGTTTAATTGGACCGAATATTTAATGGAAAATGTTGTAATACGTATTTTAGCAAATTGATTCTAGAGGTTATGATATTTTGGGGAAGGCGAGATAAAAAGATTGAAAAGGGTTGGATTCAAATTGTAGCATATGGGAGGTTCAATTTGTTGTGAATATAAAATTCGTATTAATCAGAGTTCTATGATTATAGTACAATAATTTCATATGATTCTGGATAAATATGCTGAATATTATTCAAAGTTGTTAGTTTTGTTAGAAATGATGTAAGGGGGAAAACTTGTTGATTTATTTATGATTGAAACGTTGTTTCATACAATTGTATGAATTACTTAAATCAAATGTAGCTGAAATGTCAGTATAGAGAAATATTTAGGTAACAGTTTAATTTTAATTTGGTTACAAATTGAGTGGCATTGTGCGCTTGAGTATAGAGAATCTTGAACATAGGAGGTTATTGGTTAGTTGAATTGCACGTTGAAATTATTGATTAGTATAGGGGTTCATTTTGTAAGATTAGTAACTTAAATATTATATTTATAAGTTGAGTAAGACAAAACTGAATTCTCCCCATTTTTGAAGGAGAAGGGAAAATTTTAGGAATAATTTATGTAAAGTAGGGAAATGAAGGTAGAAAAAAAAGATGCTTAGATCGTGTGGGGTGAGTTTCCTGCAGAGAGTGAATGATTCTGGGGGATTATAAAAGGCGAAGTTGGGGGGAAATCGCTCTCTTTACTTTCTCCGACCTCAGCGAAGCATCAAGTGGAACTCAGAAGAAGCCGTCGATACCCTCTCTGTAAGAAACTTCAATCAAGTAGTATTTTATTTTAACGCAAGAAACATCAAGAAGTCAGGAAGATAGTGTTTTTAATTGAGGTTTTGACGTATAGGTCCGCAACCGGGTGCGAGTCTTTTGCTTATATGCTTTAATTAGGGCTTATATGGTATAAGTAAGCTTGAAATTAAAGTATGTAGATTTTGCTTGCGAATTTTCATGAAGTAAAGTAAATTTCCCAATAGTTTCAAGAATTTTCATGGTTTAAGGTTGTTCGAAATTTGTTTAAGCAATCAGGGGGAAATAAAGGGGGGGTAGATTTCTCTTTAGTTTTGTGTCTTTATTGGGCGTTCGGTCAATCCTCAAAGGGGTAGGTAAAATAGCATTGCTCTGTGGCGTGCAATGCGGGTTTCTGTTGAAAGATACCTAGTTTAGTCACTTAAGGTTACCAAGCTAGCCAACTCGCTCATCAACCAACGGTCCGAACGGTGTGTGGATGTAATCCCGTTTGAACGTGGAGGATATGGCTTGGTAATGTTAATCCTCTTCTGTCAGGACTCAGCGCTGTCCCGTCCCACCAGCGCTGAGCACGTCCAAGCTGTTAGGGGAGTTTAGGCGAGTCATGCTTGCTCACGCTGTACAGGATCGGGGCGTCGGGGATGATGGTAAGCATCCCAAATATTGCATAGGAAATCGGAATTTAGTCGTTGGTAGGCAGGTAAATTCATTAGGTTTATAAATTCATTGTTAGGCGCGTAGGAACAGTAGCTTAGGTTAGCATCTCAAGGCGGGAGGGAAACTTGGATGCTGGTAAAAGGTTAGACATCCTCAAGAAGGTCGTGTTGTCAGCAAGGTAACAGCAGGAACGGTAGACAAGCTAGGAGCTTTTAGGTAGGCGGTGGAGAGGTAGATCACTTCGTAGTGTATCGGATTTAGGTAGGCCGCAAATAGGTAGGCGTCGTCAAGATGGCCGCCGAGGTCAATAGGTAGTGATTCGAAATTTAGGTAGGCGGTGTTGAGAATCGGGTCGACAAAATGGCCGCCGTGGGTCACCAAGTGGAACATTCGAATTTATATAGGCGGTGAAGAGGTAGGATGACTTAGGAATGGAACATGGTGAATGCGGAAGTGTACAATATAATAGACGAAAGTTTATGTGGAATTACTGGTTATAATCCAATAGGATAGTATCAATCTTCCATAGAATCAGTGTTATGAATGATTACTACAGTGTGCTAAATTGTGTAGACTTTGCAAGCTTCAGTAAGTACCCACAAATTAATTTACTCTTAATTTAATTTAGATATCCTTTACAGTTAATATTGAATAATGATTTAATAGATGGAGTAGAATCATAAATAAAGAATAGATTATTTATCTTTGAATTGGATTGGTCGAAGGGAGCTATGGTTGAACCGATTGTTTATAGATAGAATAAACTATTTTGGTAATTTTGAGAGGAGTGCTGAAACAAGATCTGAGTGTATGGAATAAGCTCGTGTCTCTAGTAAGTTAAGGTCGATTCACAACTTCTAGGTCACTAGATCAATGCTTTGAGTAAACCTTTCAAATTAACAGAATGATGTTTATGATTAACCGAGAAATAATACTTTGAAAAGTATCTACCAACTATGAAAGTATCATATTATTTAGTGAATATATAAAATTCACAAATAATAATGACAACATATCTTTTATCTGAGTTCAAATATTTAAACTATGTCCCACCAGCCAACTCAATTGAAAGATGTTAGAAATAGAATCTAGTTTACAATTGAGAACAAATATTGCCAAGTCTACTCAATATTAAATCGAAATACTGCTTTAACCTTTAGTAAATGACCTGAAGTCAATTCAGTTTATGGTTGTATATTTATAATTTAGTTGAGATTGAAGTATGGAAATCCCGTCATAGAATTTTACCTTGTATAGAATTGTCTTTCCTTCAGAATTTGAGAACTATCAGTGTCCCAAGTATATGGATAGTAATGTTGTGTCCATCTGTTATAATGTTAAACAGTCATACTAGAACTAATTATTTAATTATTCTAAATTTAAATTCGTAACTCAGCCATCGCAATTGAAGGAGAATTCTTCATTGTGAGAAACTGGTAGTTCGCTTGAAAGCACTCTGCTTGCCCTCTTTTATTAAAACTGACTGACAAAGACTAAGTACTATAACTTAAAAATATTCATTAATTAAATTTGTCATGAAAGAATATGGCTGGCCAGAAGGGAGTTGACCAAGTACGGAGACGAGACTCATTGTATCGGGCGGGGAGCGGGCCCATACCTTAGCTGGCAAAAACACAATTGCATATTCATTACTTGTACAATAACTTCAGAAAGTAAAAGAATTCTTATTTAATAGCGCTGAAAATTGTATTATACTTTGATCTCAGGCGACTAAAACTTCTTAACTTACCTGAAATAATCTCTCTTATTTTAATGAACTAAGTTGATAATAGAATAACGTCATACATGGCATATAATTTGACACTTGGCAGCGGAAGAGAATTGCTCAAATTTAACTTTTCTCTATAACCCGACTTACCTCTTTTTACCTTGCAGTCTATTATGGTTGAACATACCCTCTTTTACCTTATAACAATACTCCATTTAACTCATAAATTCACTTTGATCATTTCCTATCAACGTAGGTTTATTTCGCTCATACTTACTTCATCTACGGAACGTAATTGGGAACGCTTCCCTCTTTATTTATAGTATTCCCATTTTTTGACACTAAAGAACTATGGAATTTCCCTTGGTAGTATGACAAATATTAAGAATTAATATGAAAGTAAAGTAAACTCACTTAAGAAAAATACAGACTTAATTTCTATTTCTCTGGTTATATCAATAGAGCAATATCTTTCATTTAGTGGTATTTTCTTTTAGAAATAAATGTAATAGCAGGGATAATTAGGACCTAGTAATGAAAGCGAATACTTCTATTGGAAAATGAAAATCAATACTAATCACACTTTTAAAAGAATTTGGGTTCATTAATTATCACATCCAGGGTTCCTCCATTAGACTTTCACAGGCCCTCTCAGATCACACAAAGCTTGTTAGTAAGGTTCTTT
The DNA here is from genome assembly GCA_943789525.1 of Agriphila geniculea. NCBI lineage: Eukaryota > Metazoa > Arthropoda > Insecta > Lepidoptera > Crambidae > Agriphila > Agriphila geniculea. The sequence continues at coordinate 10,731,741 of OX038890.1, read as the reverse complement.
GTAGGTTAGTTAAGGTTGGATAAAGCAAACTTAGTAAATTGTATTTTGGAGGTTATTTAATCCAGTAAAATTTAGGTTCAATAGTTTAGTTATAATCAACGGTAAGTAGTAAGCGGATTTTGATTGTCCTCCTGTCCTGTAGGTTATTAGGTTTCCACTTAGGTTTTAGTCTCTTGCGTAGGCCGTGATCATCTAGTTTCATCGTAGTTAGGTCGTCGGTTACATTTTCGTTGATACCGTGACCAGGATTTCATATTATTATTGCGAATCTTCAGGTTTTGTGTGGTTTGGGAGTGAGTGACTGTTAACAAGTGAGATTGTGACAGTCACATTTTGTTGCGGTGAAGTGGGTATAAAGGTTTGATATGTTGAAACACTGATTTTCTTTTCCAATGGTTGTTAAGTTATCATTCTGGTACGAGTTATGGCGTTTAACTTGTCACTTTGGCTGGTCCTTGAAACTTTTGTTTTGCGAATCATTTGTAAGATCTTAGTTAAATATCTCTGAAAACAAATATACAAATAACCACTGTTATAAGACAAATCTTGTAAAATATTTCGATACACTTAATGTTTTCATTGTCATTATAGTGCTGCCAAGACTATCGACGTCTCTGATATCTTATCGATAGTTACGTAAATTATCGACACTTAGGTTAACTGTATTGCATTTGGTTCTATAGTCATTTTACACACTACGTTTGGTTACAATGATACAATTATGCAGTTAAATTATTACTTGTTCATACAGTATAGTCTCGTTTAAGGTAAATTGCGTAGTTAAGCAAATCGTATCGCGATAGTTTTTTTATTGATATACACTATCGATAATCGATATAATTATTTTCCCAGTTCCGGTTTATCTACTCAAGTCAAATTTATTTTACTCTGTTCAAAGGTCCGCATCAAGGTCCAACCGAATCCACTTTTCGGCCATGGACCGAGACCGATTTAAAAATTGAATTCTGACTTGGATTTTATTCACTGATATGATTAAGTTAGAAAAAAAAAGGACATTTTTATAGGTAACCACATATACGATTTTAAATGTATAACTAAGGACAACGAGTGCCTGGCGGGTTTTTATCAATCATATGTCAATACGCATTAATATTGTCGTGCGGTGTCAGAGAGATTTGACAAAATAATAGCATAAGTCACTTTGGGGATCAATACTTCCCAACTATTGACCTTGAGGGAAAGTAAAATAAGAAACTTTAACGTTATTTTTAAAGACACGTTATAAAAAAAAAAAAAACTTTTGTTCTTCTTTTGTTTATACCTAAGAAATAAAGCAGATCATAGGATATGTACGATTATAAAATTCTAGTCTTGTTAATTTGATGATTGCGAAGTAGGATGACGGTGATAGGTAGACTGTCAATTGAATTTACGGCTATAGCGAAATCATAGGTGCTTTGTTGTGTCAAAGCTATGATTCTTAAAGAAAAAAAAATGTATGGTCACACGTGTGCACTCTTTTATTTATTTTTTTATCATTCGTAAAATCGAATTAATTGTTCAAAATTGTGGTTGATAGGACACGAGATTTGTAGTAATTTTATTAAATGTATACGCACGTGTGCGTAACATTGTCTGTGTAACTTTTAGTAATAGCGTGTTGTTACGTGAATGGCTGAATGTGAATAAGGTCAGGAACGCGGTCAAAGAAATTACATGTTATCGATTTCCGAACGAAACGTCAACTTGACAGATTCCTACTCCTTGATTTTAATGACATATATAATAAGTTTTTGTTTATGCCAATAAGGTCAAATTATATTTTGTAAGATTACGTAATGGTGGCATATGCCAATGGAAAATTAACTATGGAAGTAGACATGCAGAAAGTTTTGTCCATAATTACTTTATAGGTATACGATAAACGATTAACTCTAATCAATTAAGAAGGATTGACGTTTTGTCATTGGCAGGTTGAGAGATGAATTCTGTCGTTGCCTTTATCACGTTTGTGGTTAACTTAATATTATACGATTGATGCGTAAGATAATAGGAACGGCAGTAACGTTTAGTAATACTGAAGTCGTGGATGAATTTAGGGTTAGTGAGTGTTGTAAGATAATTCTAGATTCAACTTACAAAGTTACAAAAAAAAAAAATATTAGCGTATAATGTAATAAATAGTTTTAGAGTTTGTGTGTTATCGCTAATTTCTGAATAGTAATAGTGAAGTTAGAGGGATATTAGCAGCATAAAATGATGGGGTCGTGAAATATTTTAATACACTTTTAAATTGAAACTAGAAAACTTAGTATGTGGTGATTAGATTTTAGTTTAACTTAGTAACCTACCTTTGAGATTGTGCTATTGAAGGGATCATGATCGTTTAAGATTTGAGTTAGTCATTTATAGATTATCATTTTGAAATATTTATCCGAGGTGAATTAATTTTGTAACTAATCGTCGTGACTTTCGAAAATTATCTAACTGGGGGTCGCTGTAGAACTAGTTACTAAGACGTTTTAGTTGTGGAAACAACGATTGAGGAAGTTGGCTAGGGAGGTATAATGTGTTGGGATTTAATGATAAAAGGAAAGTTTAAAATATTTAAATCATGTAGAATAGTAATGGTAGCAAAGAATGTGATTGACGTTTTTCTGAGAATTAGATATTTAATTCGAAATGATTAGTTTCAACATTTACATTAGTCGAATATTAGGGAGCGTGGTTTTGTGGAATCCAAAGCGGTGGATTTTTTTAAAACCAAATTAGTACGGGTACTATATTTTAATTATTTGAAGATCTGACCTTACAACAAAAAAAAAAAAAAAAAACAAGGAGAGTTTCAAAAGCTATTATAGAGATTAAATATCAAAATGGGAAAACCATCTCGTGTTCGACGAGTGCCCAAACGATATGAGCCAGATGACGAATTAGGAAACATAGAAGAAATCAATAGTGACTCTAATCGGCCTGTTCAACCGGAAGAGGTGGAAGTTAGAGATTCTAGAGTGCTTGATGAACCCCATCCGATAGTTAGAACTATAAGGCGACCGAAGTCGGCACGTTCACGGGAATTGGTGACCATACAGCGTATGTTGAGTCGTACCATAGGGGTGCTTACTAGAAGAGTAAATGCTCTGAGTGGGGAAGTTAAGAAAACGCAGCGAACTATCCAGGAGACTACCGGAGGGGAAAAGGAATCGCCAATAGTTGAGGTAACGTCATCGAATAATGAAGGAATGGATTGTGATGAGGTGCGTGGGAATGTAATTAAAGAAACTAGTCCGGGCGCAGATATTCATAAGTACGTGATGTGTAATGTCAAGAACATAAACTTAGATAGACCAAAATTCGGAGAATCGTCGATTCATCCGGTTGATTTTATAGAAGATTTAGAGACCTATTTGAAGAAGTTAGGAACATCGGGCAATGAACTAGATTTAATACGAGAATGTTTAACTGGAAGTGTAAAGGATTGGTCCCGGATCTATAAGGGGAGATGGACAGGTTTAGCTGACTTTAAAGTAGATTTTCTGAAAGCATATTGGGGAGAAAATGAACAAAACGAATTGAGAAGGAAAATAGTACATGGAGTTTGGAATAGAGCAGAGACTCCCACCATGGTGGAGCATTTTTTTTGAAGTTGACAGGTAGAGCTCAAATGTTAAGCTATAAAATTCCGGAAAAACAATTGATTGGCGATATTATACGTCATTACCCAAAATTCATCCAACAAGTATTTGTGACAAATAAAATAGAAACCATAATAGAAGCGGCCGAATTTCTAAGGAGTATGGACAATATCCAGAAGCAGGAAGTACCGGGCACATCTACGTCTAAGAATTTTAAAGAATGGGAGAAGAAGAAAAGGGGATACCAACAGAATTATAGGCAGTGGCAGAGACCGAAGGAGGCTGAAGTACAAGCAATTAATTTAAATGATAAGTCAAATGTAGTAGATAGTGAAATGTTAAACTAGTGGAAGTTGAGTCTTTAGTCCTCGGATCAGCTTCAGCCACAGGGGACCCAAATTATAATATGATGGTTAGGATGAATTGGTGTCCAGGTGAATCTTTAGGAAGAAATAAAACCGGTGTTAGGATACCAATAGGTTTAGATCTTAAGGATAATTATACTAGAATAGGGTTAGGGTATAGCGAAATAGAGGGGATAGTTCAAGATATTCCTAGCCAAATAGTAGAGTCGTTAAAGTTAAAGGTAGAACAACTTTTGATCGACTCTAATAATGAACTAAATGCGGTTTTTGATGAAGAATCCACGAATAAAACAGATACACAGGTATTCAAATCAGAATTATTAGTACAGATTTTTGACGAAAATATTGTAGCTTTATTGGATACAGGTAGTGATATAACATGTATTTCGGAGGAGTTTTGGAATAGTTTAGTAGAAAGACGACCATCGATACCCGTTATGCCTATTAAATCATTTCTAATTAAAACTGCTGTAGGACAAAAGAGTGTAGAGATAAAGAAAATTGCTTTAGTTACCTTGGGAATCGGACCTTTTGAGCGAGATATAACTGTTTTGATTGTACCGGGTCTTAGTGCTAATTTGATATTGGGTTTTGATTGGATGAAAGAGAATCAAGCGTCGATAAAACTTAATAGAGAAGAAGAAGGGGTTGAAATAATTATAGGAGAGGAAAAGAGGTTGTTTAAATTCTTTAAGGGGAATACTGTTCTTAGTAATTGTAAATCACCAACAGATTTTGATGTGAGCATGTTAGATGAAGAGAATGTGGATGAGAATATTAGGGGTATGTTACAAAAGTCAAAATTAGATAAAGATAAACAGAAAGCTTTAGAGGAAGTTCTAATGAAGCATAGGAGTTTATTTACCTCTAGATTAGGTAGAGCAAATTGCTATGAACATGTTATTGCCATGGAGCCGCATACTCCCGTAGTAAAGAGAACGTATCCAATACCGTATGCGTATAGGGATAAGGTAGAGGCTAAATTAATGGAGATGGAAGAGCAAGGGATCATTAGTCGCTCAACCACGCTGTATTGTAGCCCATTAACTTTTACGTTAAAAAGAGACGGGTCGATCCGTGTATTATTAGATGCTAGAGTGATAAATAAATATATGATAGCTGAGACCGAAAAGCCGCCATTACAGTTAGACGTTCTAAACTCTTTTCATGGGGCAAAGTTCATTAGTATTGTAGACCTGAAAAATGCATACTACCAAGTCCCTCTAACGGAAGCTAGTAAAAAGTATACGGGGGTTTCGGTATACATTTAACGGAAAATCCTATGTTCTACCTCAGGGGTTGAAGACATCAGTCGGTTCATTTTCGCGCGGACTTGATATTATACTAGGTCACGAGGTTAGAGATTTCTGTATAAACTATCTTGACGATTTAGCAATCATAACAACGGGAACACTATCTCAGCATTTAGAACACATAGATATAGTATTAGGGAAATTATCACAGGCAGGGTTAACTTGTAATCTAGAAAAGTGTGAATTTTTGAGTACTGAAGTAAAGATGCTAGGCTATATTATTTCAACTGACGGAATTCGTACAGATCCCGAAAAAGTTAGAGCAATTCAATTATTTCCTACACCAAAAAAGTTGAAACAGGTGAGGGCATTTTTAGGACTTTGTAATTTTTATCGCAAATTTATACCTAATTATAGTTTTCATACGGGACCTTTATGTGAACTTCTAAAAAAGGAAAAGAAATGGAAATGGGGAGAATCGGAGCAGGAAGCCTTTGATAAAATAAAGTCACTCTTTATTAACACTGTCGAATTGAATCATCCAGATTTTACTAAGCCGTATTATTTACAGACAGATAGTTCGGGAATAGGGCTAGCGGGGTTTTTGTATCAAAAGGATAATCAAGGGGAGATAAAAATTTTAGGGTTTCATAGTAAATTACTAAGAGGAGCACAACTAAATTGGACAGTTACTGAACAAGAGCTCTATTCGATAATTTGTTGTTTGGAAAAATTTGAGACTTATTTAAGAGGGGCTAAAGTAATAATACGAACGGACCATAAAGCATTAACATTTGTAAAGAATAGTAAATTATACAATGCGCGAGTAACTAGATGGATAAATTATTTAGAACAGTTTCAATATGTAGTTCAACATGTAAAAGGTAGAGATAATGTAGTAGCTGATGTGTTATCAAGATATCAACCAGAAGGGGATTTATTACAGGAGGATAAAACTAATTCGCCTAGAATATTTTACACTGAGAGAGGAATTAATAAAGAGTTACTTGAAAAATTAAAGGATTTAGCTAGGCTACAACGGGAAGATGTGGAGATAGGAGAAATAATTAGAATTTTAATCAGTGGGGTTGGAATAAATGGTAGAGTAAGTCAAATTTCTAAAAGGTGAGTATTAGGTGATGGAATATTATATTATTTACCTGGCGAGGGAAGTAGAAAGGTGTTATTCTTACCGGAATCAATTAGAGAGGAAGTTATTTGGCAGGTACATTTCGAAATGGGACATCAAGGGGCTTACAAAATCATTAAGTACATTAAGGATAGATTTTTTTGGAAAGGATTAACTAAACAGGTCAAACGTCTATTAAAGGGGTGTCACGATTGTCAGATAACTAAGAGCGATACAGCTAAGTATGTAGGTCCTTGTCGCTCAATCATAACTGAGAATGTAGGAGATATCGTTATGGCAGATTTGTATGGTCCACTTCCGTCGGGGAAGTTCGGTATGAATTATATTTTGGTTGTGCAAGACTCTTTTAGTAAGTTTGTGAAATTTTATGATCTTAGAAAAGCAACTGCAATTTCGGTACTAACTAAGGTGAGAAAATTCTTTCGCATAATCAAACCCAGAGCTATAATGACGGATAATGGGTCGCAATTTGCTAGTAGGATGTGGAAGGAAGTTATGAAAGAAGAAGGGGTGAGAGTTATTTATACCACAGTTAGAAATCCTAGGCCTAATACTACGGAAAGAGTAAATAAGGAGTTAGGACGATTATTCCGAACTTATTGTAGGACAAATCATAAAGGTTGGGTTGATATATTGCCCAAATTAGAAGTTCTATATAATAACACTTACCATGAAAGTACGGGTTTTACTCCTTGTGAGATTTTATATAGTGAACCTACGAGACTATCTTTTGATGACAATTTGCCGAATGGTGTGGTATCTCTACCTGTAGACGAAATTAGGGAGAAAGCTCGTGAGAATTTAAGGAAGGCAGGACAATTACGACAGAACAAATTTAATGAGAAATATCGTATCATTCAATATCAAATAGGTGATTTGGTTAAGATAAGGAAATTAAATAAGTCTGATGCTAAATTAAAAATTACGAAAAAGTTCGAACCATTGTATGAGGGTCCGTATGTGGTTGGCGCTAATCCGTTTAAGAATGTGTATTTACTTGTAGACCCTAAGTCTGGCAAGGAACGAGGAAGGTTTAACACTATACATTTGTCTAGGTATTATAAATAAGCTTTGTAAATAATAGATAGTATCTTGTATAAGTATTAAATATCAATTGTTTTTTTTCTTAAGTTGACTAATAAATGGTAAAAGGGGTAACTTTGTATAGAGACTGTTGGGCAAGGGAAAAGCCTGTCTGAGCTTACAAAATTTTAACAACTCGATTGTTAGTCTGATGAAAAAAAAAAAAGAGAAAGGTCAAAGTCTAATTAAAAAAAAAAAAAAAAAATTCTCTGATGGAGTGTTATTCACTTGGTACGTTACGGGTTGGACAAAAATTAGTTAATTGTCCAAGTTAATTAAAACATATTTCGTTGTTCGAGTTGGTTGAAATTGTAAGGTCAGATAGAGGGGTGTGTCGGTGGCTTTTCTTTCCGGGGGGGGGGAAATTTTCTGTTTAGATATAGGTCTAGGTAGACGTTAAGTTGATGTAGATCTAGGTAATCGGTAGAATATCCGACTGTGTTTAGGCAGCTTTATGAAATAGAAAAGGCATATACAATTAAGTACACCGTTAACTTAAATTGATAATGAGTCAATTAACTTGAAATAATTTCATATATAAAAGGGTTGTTTAACTTTAACATATCGTGTAAAATTCACTCTCGTTTAACGTGTGAGGCGTGTATTATTATAGTATGTCGCGTAGTGTAGAAAGTGCGTAACATAAGATTAATTTTTCGTAACGAATTTGAGATAATACTTTATTGTAAATTTTGCATATAATTATGTTTGGTGACAATCGGCGTATTGAATCCTAACATTGTATGATTAATCTCTACCCAATTTAGTTATTTATATTTGCATTCAGGGTGTAGCTATGATATAATCTTAGGTGGCGTGAATGTAGGCTAGTGAATGAAGACAGTGAATGCTGCATGAAGAGAACAGATGAATGGAATGAGAATCTAATCTAGTTTATGAGTATGAATGGGATGTTAATTTAAAAGATTGCATAGAATGAGAGTTAATGTGGATTAGGAATTGGAATTAAAATATAGATTCTATATGGAGGGCTTTGGATTATAACATATGTGAAACCTGAATGCAGACTTATTATTTTTCCAAGAGATAGGACCACCACACTGCTCAAGCGTTTGGTTTGTGCTTGCGGCCGGACCGGCGTTTAGGGTTGACAAACTTGAATTTTGTACAGTAGGACTTTTGGTGTTAGGTTAGAGAAAAAAAAAAAGAGAGAAAACAAACACTATTGACGTTTGTAAATTGTCCTGGTGTGAACAACTGTCTGAAATTCATACTACACAAGAAGCTAAGAGCTATGAATATGAACTCGACAACTGCACACTCTCCAAGGCGATATTAGGGTTGTTCTAGAGTCTTAAGTAAGCTTTTGGAAATATAGGGTCATTGTATAGGCTCACTTCGAACCGACGGAGTAGGCCCTGTTGGCAAGAAAGGAGTAATACTTGATTGTGGAAGGGTTCAATGCACAAATATGTAGCGTCATACGCAAACTTTTTCATAAGGTTAGAAAAAGACTTATTTGTCGCATGTAGACTTGCTAGAAGTTGTGGATTCACAACCCACACCTTACTGTGATCTTGTACGACTCTGGTGTTGAATATGCATAAGACGGAATTGGCAAAAGTCACATAAAACTTAAAACTCGCTTGATAACTTTTCAATATTGTCTTGGTTTAAATACACTCTACAATCTAAATCTCATTTACATTAGGTTTCACCCAACAATTCTTTGATCTTGGAGAAATAATAATGGTTAGGGTTATTAAGGGAAAGGTTTTTTTTTTTATTTATTGTACAAAAGGGATGTATGAGTAAAAATTGAGGATTAAGAGTAGAGGCGGAATAAATATTTGAGAATTGAGAAGGAAAATCCTACTCCGGATCCAATACGTAGTCTTGTCACCTGTGCAGGATTTTGGGGTCGAGCTGTAACGGTTCAAAACTGAACATGCTATTTTATCTCAAATATTTTTCGAATTTTGTTTCATATTGAGCATAATATTATTTAACTATCGAACAAGTTATTATAATAAAGAGTAGTTCAGGTTTTGAGTTAGCAATAATGTAGGAAGTTCTTTTAATCTTTCACGGCGCTAAAATTCAAATATTAGTCTCTGTGTAGGTAACGACGCTAATAGGCTTAAAATTTATATATATTTATTATTGTTTATTTATCAAATTTTATTAGAGCCTCTCGAATATTATTATAATAATTTATTTTAGAAGATTACTTAAAAAAGGATTGAATTCGGTGTTAATTATTTCTGTAAGTTGTCAGTAGTGTCACACCACGTGATGTGTTTTAGCTAAAGTACGAAGAAAGATTGATATGAAGTTTCTTCGAAAGCAAGATTTTATGCTGCAGGTTTATAACTCAAATGAGGGTAGGCATTTAAAAAAATGTAAAAGTAGTCCGATGGGTGTTGCCAGTTAGGGTTTTTAAAGTACCAACATTGTGATGCTAAATTGATCGGAAATTTTAGGTTTAATTGGACCGAATATTTAATGGAAAATGTTGTAATACGTATTTTAGCAAATTGATTCTAGAGGTTATGATATTTTGGGGAAGGCGAGATAAAAAGATTGAAAAGGGTTGGATTCAAATTGTAGCATATGGGAGGTTCAATTTGTTGTGAATATAAAATTCGTATTAATCAGAGTTCTATGATTATAGTACAATAATTTCATATGATTCTGGATAAATATGCTGAATATTATTCAAAGTTGTTAGTTTTGTTAGAAATGATGTAAGGGGGAAAACTTGTTGATTTATTTATGATTGAAACGTTGTTTCATACAATTGTATGAATTACTTAAATCAAATGTAGCTGAAATGTCAGTATAGAGAAATATTTAGGTAACAGTTTAATTTTAATTTGGTTACAAATTGAGTGGCATTGTGCGCTTGAGTATAGAGAATCTTGAACATAGGAGGTTATTGGTTAGTTGAATTGCACGTTGAAATTATTGATTAGTATAGGGGTTCATTTTGTAAGATTAGTAACTTAAATATTATATTTATAAGTTGAGTAAGACAAAACTGAATTCTCCCCATTTTTGAAGGAGAAGGGAAAATTTTAGGAATAATTTATGTAAAGTAGGGAAATGAAGGTAGAAAAAAAAGATGCTTAGATCGTGTGGGGTGAGTTTCCTGCAGAGAGTGAATGATTCTGGGGGATTATAAAAGGCGAAGTTGGGGGGAAATCGCTCTCTTTACTTTCTCCGACCTCAGCGAAGCATCAAGTGGAACTCAGAAGAAGCCGTCGATACCCTCTCTGTAAGAAACTTCAATCAAGTAGTATTTTATTTTAACGCAAGAAACATCAAGAAGTCAGGAAGATAGTGTTTTTAATTGAGGTTTTGACGTATAGGTCCGCAACCGGGTGCGAGTCTTTTGCTTATATGCTTTAATTAGGGCTTATATGGTATAAGTAAGCTTGAAATTAAAGTATGTAGATTTTGCTTGCGAATTTTCATGAAGTAAAGTAAATTTCCCAATAGTTTCAAGAATTTTCATGGTTTAAGGTTGTTCGAAATTTGTTTAAGCAATCAGGGGGAAATAAAGGGGGGGTAGATTTCTCTTTAGTTTTGTGTCTTTATTGGGCGTTCGGTCAATCCTCAAAGGGGTAGGTAAAATAGCATTGCTCTGTGGCGTGCAATGCGGGTTTCTGTTGAAAGATACCTAGTTTAGTCACTTAAGGTTACCAAGCTAGCCAACTCGCTCATCAACCAACGGTCCGAACGGTGTGTGGATGTAATCCCGTTTGAACGTGGAGGATATGGCTTGGTAATGTTAATCCTCTTCTGTCAGGACTCAGCGCTGTCCCGTCCCACCAGCGCTGAGCACGTCCAAGCTGTTAGGGGAGTTTAGGCGAGTCATGCTTGCTCACGCTGTACAGGATCGGGGCGTCGGGGATGATGGTAAGCATCCCAAATATTGCATAGGAAATCGGAATTCAGTCGTTGGTAGGCAGGTAAATTCATTAGGTTTATAAATTCATTGTTAGGCGCGTAGGAACAGTAGCTTAGGTTAGCATCTCAAGGCGGGAGGGAAACTTGGATGCTGGTAAAAGGTTAGACATCCTCAAGAAGGTCGTGTTGTCAGCAAGGTAACAGCAGGAACGGTAGACAAGCTAGGAGCTTTTAGGTAGGCGGTGGAGAGGTAGATCACTTCGTAGTGTATCGGATTTAGGTAGGCCGCAAATAGGTAGGCGTCGTCAAGATGGCCGCCGAGGTCAATAGGTAGTGATTCGAAATTTAGGTAGGCGGTGTTGAGAATCGGGTCGACAAAATGGCCGCCGTGGGTCACCAAGTGGAACATTCGAATTTATATAGGCGGTGAAGAGGTAGGATGACTTAGGAATGGAACATGGTGAATGCGGAAGTGTACAATATAATAGACGAAAGTTTATGTGGAATTACTGGTTATAATCCAATAGGATAGTATCAATCTTCCATAGAATCAGTGTTATGAATGATTACTACAGTGTGCTAAATTGTGTAGACTTTGCAAGCTTCAGTAAGTACCCACAAATTAATTTACTCTTAATTTAATTTAGATATCCTTTACAGTTAATATTGAATAATGATTTAATAGATGGAGTAGAATCATAAATAAAGAATAGATTATTTATCTTTGAATTGGATTGGTCGAAGGGAGCTATGGTTGAACCGATTGTTTATAGATAGAATAAACTATTTTGGTAATTTTGAGAGGAGTGCTGAAACAAGATCTGAGTGTATGGAATAAGCTCGTGTCTCTAGTAAGTTAAGGTCGATTCACAACTTCTAGGTCACTAGATCAATGCTTTGAGTAAACCTTTCAAATTAACAGAATGATGTTTATGATTAACCGAGAAATAATACTTTGAAAAGTATCTACCAACTATGAAAGTATCATATTATTTAGTGAATATATAAAATTCACAAATAATAATGACAACATATCTTTTATCTGAGTTCAAATATTTAAACTATGTCCCACCAGCCAACTCAATTGAAAGATGTTAGAAATAGAATCTAGTTTACAATTGAGAACAAATATTGCCAAGTCTACTCAATATTAAATCGAAATACTGCTTTAACCTTTAGTAAATGACCTGAAGTCAATTCAGTTTATGGTTGTATATTTATAATTTAGTTGAGATTGAAGTATGGAAATCCCGTCATAGAATTTTACCTTGTATAGAATTGTCTTTCCTTCAGAATTTGAGAACTATCAGTGTCCCAAGTATATGGATAGTAATGTTGTGTCCATCTGTTATAATGTTAAACAGTCATACTAGAACTAATTATTTAATTATTCTAAATTTAAATTCGTAACTCAGCCATCGCAATTGAAGGAGAATTCTTCATTGTGAGAAACTGGTAGTTCGCTTGAAAGCACTCTGCTTGCCCTCTTTTATTAAAACTGACTGACAAAGACTAAGTACTATAACTTAAAAATATTCATTAATTAAATTTGTCATGAAAGAATATGGCTGGCCAGAAGGGAGTTGACCAAGTACGGAGACGAGACTCATTGTATCGGGCGGGGAGCGGGCCCATACCTTAGCTGGCAAAAACACAATTGCATATTCATTACTTGTACAATAACTTCAGAAAGTAAAAGAATTCTTATTTAATAGCGCTGAAAATTGTATTATACTTTGATCTCAGGCGACTAAAACTTCTTAACTTACCTGAAATAATCTCTCTTATTTTAATGAACTAAGTTGATAATAGAATAACGTCATACATGGCATATAATTTGACACTTGGCAGCGGAAGAGAATTGCTCAAATTTAACTTTTCTCTATAACCCGACTTACCTCTTTTTACCTTGCAGTCTATTATGGTTGAACATACCCTCTTTTACCTTATAACAATACTCCATTTAACTCATAAATTCACTTTGATCATTTCCTATCAACGTAGGTTTATTTCGCTCATACTTACTTCATCTACGGAACGTAATTGGGAACGCTTCCCTCTTTATTTATAGTATTCCCATTTTTTGACACTAAAGAACTATGGAATTTCCCTTGGTAGTATGACAAATATTAAGAATTAATATGAAAGTAAAGTAAACTCACTTAAGAAAAATACAGACTTAATTTCTATTTCTCTGGTTATATCAATAGAGCAATATCTTTCATTTAGTGGTATTTTCTTTTAGAAATAAATGTAATAGCAGGGATAATTAGGACCTAGTAATGAAAGCGAATACTTCTATTGGAAAATGAAAATCAATACTAATCACACTTTTAAAAGAATTTGGGTTCATTAATTATCACATCCAGGGTTCCTCCATTAGACTTTCACAGGCCCTCTCAGATCACACAAAGCTTGTTAGTAAGGTTCTTTGTAGGTTAGTTAAGGTTGGATAAAGCAAACTTAGTAAATTGTATTTTGGAGGTTATTTAATCCAGTAAAATTTAGGTTCAATAGTTTAGTTATAATCAACGGTAAGTAGTAAGCGGATTTTGATTGTCCTCCTGTCCTGTAGGTTATTAGGTTTCCACTTAGGTTTTAGTCTCTTGCGTAGGCCGTGATCATCTAGTTTCATCGTAGTTAGGTCGTCGGTTACACGTTGGACGTTTTCTCCGTTAACAGAGAGGCGGGGCGCACGCGTAAGCACAAACATACGGCAATGTTTGATTTTACTAATGAAAACGCAGTTATTTCTGTATTGTTTCGAATCTTCAACAATAAATTAGAACTTAAATATACACGCAGGCTACGTTCCGGTCATGCGATCCGATCTCAGATCGCTGCGATCTATGCGACATGGGATCGGAACCAGCCAACCAGTGCGTTCCGATCCCGTACATCGCAGCGTTCTGAGATCGGATCGCATGACCGGAAAATACCCAGCCTGTGTGTTTAAGCTCTTATATGATGATATGACAGTAATTTATTTTCATAATACAAGATTTGACATTTGAACTATGTCTCCAAAACAATAAGGTTAGGTGTAAATGAAAAGATGCAGCTTATTTTTTTTTACGAAATCTTTATTTCTCTTCCAATCTTTCACACAACACAAGGGTCTGTGATTTGAATCCTTCCGTCTATATCCACGAATGCTGGCGACTGTTTCTCAAAATAGTTCATCAAGACCTCGTAGTCTATGCCGACGTCTTCAACGTTTCTTCTGTTGTTTGATATCATCTGAAAGAAATATGTCAGGTATTACAAAAACTGGCAAAGTGCGAGTCGGACTCACGCACGAAGGGTTCCGTACCAAGAAACGGCAAAAAAATCACGTTCGTTGTATAGGAGCCCCACTTAAATATGTCTTTTATTCTGTTTTGTTTGTTACAGCGGCAACAGAAATACATCATCTGTGAAAATTTGAACTGTCTAGCTATCATGGTTCACGAGATACAGCCTGGTGACAGACAGACACATAGTGGAGTCTTATAGTAATAGAGTCCCGTTTTTGCCCTTTGGGTACGGAACCCTAAAAATGTAACGATTTTTGTCCATTGTCCACTGTAACGTCTGGGAAGTGTTTTCGACAGATGGAGAACTAAATAGATTTTCAATACGATTGAGTTTTCTATTTTTACGGAATCCTACACAGTGGGGATTGGGAAATGCTTATCATAAGTGTATATTTGCCTTTTTAGTGAAGATCTAAATTCACATAATCTTTTGGAACTAAAGTTCAAACAGTTCATTTCGTTTTGTGAAAAGGTATGAATTAATTGAAACGCTGTTAAATGAAAATTATACGGAATGGATTTCTATTGAATTGCTATGAAATGAATGACAACAATGATTTAAAATTATTTTGTAGGATACAAATTAATCCACTTGAGTTTAGAAACAAAAGAACATATATATAACTAGCGGCCGCCCGCGACTTCATCTGCGTGGAAAGGTTTTTTTACTATCCCTTGGGAACAATACTTTTTTTTGGGATGAAAGGTACCCTATGTCCTTCTCTATACCCCTGACAACGTGTATGCAATTTCATGATGATCGGTTCAGTAGTTAGGACGTGAAGGCGTAACAAACAAACAAATAAACAAACGGACTTTCGCATTTATAATATTAGTAAGGATAAAATGAGATGTATAAATCAGTGATAGAGCTAGAAAACCTTAGAATGTTAACAGTCAGGTAATAGTTCAGTAGCGTTAGTATTTAAATCGGATTTAATTCCTACAAAAGGTTTTATTGTTTTAATGGCATCTTTTGGTGCTCAATATGACTATTCTAGGTTTCCCCCCGGCGGAGTGGTACTCAAGTGGTGGGAGATAAAAATGTACCCCAAAAGGGGATTTCACCCGGAAGGGCTAGTTGTTCATCAAGATTGTGTAAAAAGGTTTTAAAGTTGGTTAAATTTGAAACATTTTGAGGGTAGAACGGTTTTGATATGAGTGATAGTTTTGGAGACACAGCTTTTCGAAATTAGGCCAAATTTTTAAGTTACACGATTTTTACCAATATTTTCAATGTGTGTCCACCACGTCTAACTTTTAAAATAAGAGAGGGAAAAATCTATAAAATATATATGTTGTAAATTTTAATAAACCTTTTTAAAGAAAATAAGTTTGAACGAGATAATTATAGTTAGCAGTTTTACATTTTCCAAAACCGCAAATATAACTTTGTTATTTTTACAAACACTATGAAACACAAAGTTATTTTGCAAACGAAAAATGATAGTGGTATAAAATATAGTATGCTCTGTCTCCGAAACTATTGTTCGTATCAAAATCGCTCTACCCTCAAATTCATATAAATTTACCCAAATCTTCTTACACAATCTTGATGAAAATCGAGATGTAACCAAAAAACCGCGAAAACACCTTTTTGGGGTACTTTTTTACCCCCCACCACTTAAGCACAACTCTGCTGGGGGGGGGGGGGAACCTAGGACAGTCATATTTGGCAACAAATGAAGCTATTAAAACAATAAAACCTTTTGTAGGAATTAAATCCGATTTGGAGGTTTTTCTTGTTTAATTCTACTGACCTATAAAAATTAAAAGATAGAGAATTATACTTGAATGTCCCGTTTGGGTTTGGGTTCATGTCATCATAGGAAAAGTATGCACTAGCAAATTTTGGTTTAGGAGATTTGAGTGTTCGGCCCATTATGTAGTACCTAGTCACTTTAAGCTCTAGGCAAACATCAAATGTAGGTAGTCAAATTGTGTTCTTGACAGTCCTAGACAGACCCATATAATGAAAATACACGCTGAAATTTTATTGGTTGTTTTCCCGCAGTGGGGTGGTTCCACTCATGATTAAAAGCAATTTTTATTATGGAGCCAACTCTGATACCGCGAAAATAAATCAGCTGTTCCATACAAAAGCGCAATACCTACTCGATTTTAACGTACGAAACAGCAGAAATTTTTTAAACAACCATTAAAATTTCAGCGTATATAACTCTGGTAATTTAAAATAAAAACCTTTTCAACTCACGTCAAATCCTCCACCGCCTTCGCCTATGAAATTTTGGGACACAACCCTATAATACTTATTGGAGTCTAACGGATCATAAGTAGGCACGTCACATTCTATGCACCGCACGGTCGCATTGACCAAGCGACTGCCAACGGGTTGAGAGCCGTCGAAATTCAATCGTATTCCTGAAATATTCGTTTTATATTCAACGAACATTAGATGAGCAAACGTTAGGTTACGTTTTAATTAAGAATTATTAAACATTTAGTATCACAGACAATATTTCACTCAATATACACTTTCAAAGTTTTTTTTCAAAGTTTCAATCTTTAAATTCAAGGATTTGCATTAAATGTAAAACGTTATTTAATTTTGACTTCTTTATGTCTCGTGGTCAGTGAACTAAAATCTATGGAAGTGTAATTGCACTCAAATATTGTTTAAAAAATGACACCACGGGGCCGAAAAAGTACAACCCGTTCAGCTTTAGTCGGGTCAGCCACGCACCCGGTGACATGACGTTAAAATTCTTTACAATTATTGCAGTTTGTATTATAGACAAAAGAGAGAAAGAGAAATTTTATTAGAAATGACGTCATGTGCAGTCAAATGGTGTAAAAGACGCAAAGAAGGCAGTAAAAATATGCAAAAATAACGTATCATATATTTTCGTTTAAGTATAGAAAATATCTATGAGTATACAAATTATGGTCGCTAATAAGCAACCAGTGCTCAGACGCTTTGTGCTACATAATTAAATGCCAGCATTTTTAGCTCCATCCACTTAGTTGTACTTTTCGTGTGGTGCCATTTTTTGAGCGCAATGCTTGTTCCATATTTTAGTGCAGAATTCATGCATATTGAGACAATACAACTTTGTAGTGTTATGTACTACTTGTAGCAAGTAAAACTTGGAAAATAATTGCACTTTAAGAAGCATGAGAAATAAATATGATGCCACAACTTCCACAACTTGTGGCCCACAAGCTACGGTAACCTCTTACTACGGCAAGAAATGATAATAATAAATTCTGATAAACTTATAAACTAAGCAGAGTTTGTACTATTGTGACTATTAACTGATAGAATAACAAACTCGGCAACAAATGCATACAAAAACATGCATTTACTAGGATTCAAACTCGGGCTCTTAGCAGGATAGCTACACGACACTCGCCGAGAGACGGCTTGCTTTCACTCAACCAACGAGGACATATTGAGCCTTTCAGGAAGAACATCGTAACCGCCATTTTGCATATTCTACAGAAGTTTTTTTTTATATTTTTCAAAATTATTGCAAGCGACATGTATTAAACTTACTGCATAATTTATTATCGTAAGCGCCAAGTAGGATGCTTACTATATAATCTAAAACCTAGTTTTTTGCAGTAAGTGACAGTTACTATAGCTATTTTGAAACACCAACAACCTCGCAGGAGTGGATTATTAGCATCATAAACAGCAACATTTGTTTTACGACTTTTTCGAAAACTGACAATAAATATTTGACTTTCCATACAAATGTCTGAACAGCTGATCAAGTTTTGTATGAAACTTCGATTGTTTTTTGTCTGTTTTCGGAAAAGACGTAGAACAAATGTTGTTGTTTATAATGTTAGTAATCTATTCCTGCGAGGTTGTTGATGTTTTACAAATAACCTGATATATATCAGACGATGGAGGTTACGACAAAAACTAAATGGGTGTTACAACACTTGTAACTTACGATAAAAATTTCAAATATAATAAAATTGAATTATTTTCTACTGTGAACTCTAAAGTCAGTGTATAACACATTTATGCTAGTTTTTGCGCTTACGGTGTTCTTCCTGAAAAGGCTCGATATCATTCAATGGAATTATATCTAAAAACCAATTAAAAAGGTGAACTTCCATTCAAGTATAAATAAACCTGAACTTTAAACAAGGCATAACGAAATTCTTCTTAAAAGTTCCGCTTCATCATTGCTCAAGACATTATTACATATCTGGAAACTGATCGATGGAGTAACATCCATTATGGATACAATATCATGGTAATACAGCACCGGAGTGCACATTATACCGAGATCAAGGGATCATTGAATAATATCAATCCATACTGCCTTTAAAATTCGCTATGAATCCTTATAAAATTGTATAGTGACATCCGATATTACTTTTCAGGGTACTACGAACTGAGTTCTACAAAGAATCCGCCTCGAGAATTTTAAATTTGAAGAGTTTGCTTACCTTTTCCTTGTCATAAAAAAACCTTGTAAGTCTGCTTATTCGTTGTTTGTTAATAGTTTTTTTTATGAATTTTCGTTTAACAGCGTTTATACTATAAAATTGTTCGAGCTTTTGAGTATTTTGATCTTTTTTCACACACATTATTTTGAATTAAAAAAGACTGGTTTATACAGAACTCAAAGTTCTCTAACAAAATACAAGAGATAGATGTAAGTTCCTTGCAAATATACTAATATATTTAGACATTATAGGGTTGTCACTCACTGAAAATCCATCGCCACCGCCACCGATGAAACTCTGCGATACTAATCTGTAGTATTTATCTAGTTGCAGCGGTTCGTAACGAGGTACGTCGCATTCGATGCAACGGACGATGGTATTGACAACCCTCTCGTTGATGGGACGGGAACCGTCGAAAACGGAGCGCAGCCCTGCGGGAAATTTCAATTTCAAATTTCGAACGTCGTGACAATTTTGTTTTTAAAGATTTTAGTCTAATTTAGTTTTAATAATTTTAGTCGCATAGTAGTTGTTGTAGGCGCTTATAGCGGTCTACTAGCGCCGCCAACACACTTATTTTTACTACACATAAACCAAGGCAATATTAAAAAAACGGCCAAGTGCGAGTCGGACTCGCGCACAAAGGGTTCCGTACCAGAAAACGGCAAAAAAATACGTTTGTTGTATGGGAGCCCCCCTTAAATATTAATTTTATTCTGTTTTTAGTATTTGTTGTTGTAGCGGCAACAAAAATACATCATCTATGAAAATTTCAACTGTCTAAGTGTTGTCGTTATTAATATCGACCAAAAAACGGCAAAAAAAATCACGTTTGTTGTATGGGAGCCCCCCTTAAATATTAATTTTATTCTGTTTTTAGTATTTGTTGTTATAGCGACAACAGAAATACATCATCTGTGAAAATTTCAACTTTCTAGCTATCATGGTTTATGAGTTACAGCCTGGTGACAGACAGACAGACAGACAGACGGACAGACAGACAGACAGACAGACAGACAGACGGACAGACGGACAGATGGACAGACAGACAGACAGACGGACAGCGGGGTCTTACTAATAAGGTCCCGTTTTTACCCTTTGGGTACGGAACCCTAAAATGGAAACAAACATGCCGCCTTAAATTTTATTTTATTTTATTAATTTTCTCTAACATTTTTTGAATTACACTTCAACATTTTTCATTCTTTGTTAATACAAAAACTATTTTGTATTAACAAAGATTGCACTTTAAAACTAATACTTTAAAATGCAATCGAAACGAGACGGTACCCACTTTTGGTTTAAATGGATTTCAAAAATTACAGAAAGAATGAAATGTTATTCAAAAAATATTAGAGACAATTTAAGTGGGCATGGTTGTTACCTTTTTTAACTGGTTTACATATATTAAGAATTGGCGGCGCTAGTGGATAGCTATATAAGCGCCTAAGACAAACAAAGGAGTTCCAATAACAGAATTTCTCATGCGAAAATTTTTCTAAGTCTATGGAATTTCTAGTATTTTTGAGATGACACTCGTTTTTTTTAACCATGGTAACGCGTTTTCTATTATTTCAGATCACTGTCCACTGTGAAGGATGCTGCTTCAATTACCTCAATGGTTGGGTTATTTATTTATTGATTTCTAGTACAAAAGTTAACGTAAACTAATGCCCGTAAGCGGTTATCGTAGCTTGATGACGCTTGCAAAACAAATAGTACCTACCTACATTTTCCCATACTTTTACTCACTACAAAAGCATAACAATAGAATCGAGTTCAACAATGTTTTTTGGTTGACATATAAAATTTTTGCTGTTTCATACAACATTTTATTTGAACTCTGGTACAATGTATGAAACAGCTGAGTTTTTATAAAGTTGTTTATAAGTATCAACACTACAAATGGTTTTCAGATTTAAGGTCTCTACCCACTACATCGTGCCATACCATGACCGTGCTAGGAACGTATCAGACACGAAAAGCAACACGATACGCTCTACTATGCCCACTGAAACGGATCGACGGCGTTCTGTGTCCGTATGCAACCCGTATATGGTACCCGTATGCAACCCGTATGGTGCCCGTATGCAACATCCAAAACCGATAGGAATCCGTATCATTTGCTTTTATAACGGTCATCATACGCGGTTATAACGCGTATACTGACTGGCTTGGCAACGCCGGCCGTGTCATGCACAGAGCGTGTCAGCACTGGCTAAATATTCTCGCCGACAATTGTTGACGCTTCGTGCATGGCACGCTACGTGCAAGGCCAGTGACAGAACTGTCTAGTGGGAATAGTATCAAACTTTCCAATACAAAGATTTTTTTTTGTCTGGCACGTTCCTAGCACGGTCATGCATGGTATGCTACAGTGTAGTGGGTAGAGACCTTTAGGGTTATCAAAAAATAATGAGGTATGAAATTGACGTACCTGATACTTGTAACATTCTAGCACCGGCAAAGGGTACGTTAGCCACAGAATACTCCAGCATCTCCACAATATGGTCACCTCTCAATTCAAATACTTCCACTTTATTTTCGAACGGAGTTGATAGTAACAGTTCTGCATAAGATACATCTAGAAAATAGACATTATTAGAATATAGAAATACACCGTTAATTTTTAAGTATATCTAAAAATTTAATGGGGATTTCAGACCACGTTTCTGAATATGAACGTGCAGTTAAAAATTAATAGTTAAAAATATTGGAAAAATATCTTGATTAATCGGCAAACTCACAAAAATAGCAAGACACGTGCGTAGATTCATTCTTTTCATTATTTACGTAGGTAAACAAGATAGTATCTTTTGATTACGTGCGTGTAATTCTATGAATAAGCTCTAAATCCAGAAATCAGTGAAATTTTGGGACATAAACAAACCTCAATATGCTTGATTAGAATAGGGAAGAGATACGCTCATTTCATTTTTAGATATACTTAAAAATTAACCGTGTATAGAATCTCATAGAATTTATCAGTTTGTGGAATAAAAAATATTGGAAATAGACAACTATTTAAAATGATCAAAAGATAAATTGGACCAAAACTAAAAACTGTTTCAATAAACGCGTATACATGTAGTTGCCTTAGATTTTCATTAATACATTATTTATTTACTTCCTGGTGTGATTGCAGCCCGGATTCCACCCGTGTTTATAATACAAAAATGGGCGTAATGCCAATTGTTGCCTTCTGCTCTTTCCATAACCTAAAAGAACAAATACTAAAGTTAAAAAAACATTAAAGTAAGTAAGTGGCTCTGTAAGCTTGTAGACCTCGCATTTGAGACATTTTTGATCATTTACTAAATGACTTTATTGCGTTTTTGTTTTAGAAAAAAAATTCAAAATGTGCTTGGCCAAAAAATTCTATATAATGTATTGAAATAAAACACTTTTTAACGACGGTCCGCCGATCATAATAAAATAATTCGTGAAATACCTAGGTAAAATGCAAGTACGTTGGAAGTAAAAAGTTTAAGAACATTTAGTTTTAGGGTTCCGTACCAAAATGATAAAAAAGGAACCCTTATGGTGTGACTCAGTCTGTCTGTCTGTCTGTCACAGCTGGATATCTCGAGAACTACTAATGGTATCAACTTGAAATTCTTAAACATTTGAAGTGGAGTTACTAGGGCATGTGGGGTATTATATGAAAGAGCGCCGTTTGCACGTTTTCAATCATTTTTTCTTTTTTTTTCTTGACTGCATAGTTTTCGACTTATGATGAATAAAGTAAAAAAATACCGTTCCCCCCTCCCCCCTTATCTCCGAATTTTGCCAAGAGAAAAATCTGAAATAATTCTATGTGATAGCAGTTTATATAAAGATTACAGGAAAAATAAAACGATGTCTCAATATAGCACATGTTTTTAGAAATTATCAAATTTCTAAAAATGTTAACATTAGTTCCACTATCGGTCAAGAGATGGCGCTGACCTAAAACTGCAATACTAATTTTATTATTCTACTTTGCAGTGTGGTTTAGAGATGCAATTATGATGGTACGGAACCCTCGGTGTGCGAGTCCGACTCGCTCTTGACCGGTTTTATTTTAAAACAAGCTAACATCACCCGTAAACGTGGTTGGTACAAAAGTAAATTAGATTTGCTGCTCTTTTAAAAACGCCGTGTGCAAGCCTTATGACATTTTATTTTCTGTCTTATACAAAAATATAAATAATTTCATAGTGCCATAATGATTAGACCATGTTTTCAACTTAAAGGGTCAAATTCAATGTCTACGGTAAATACAAAGAAAAACATATTATGTCTACTATGAATACTTTTAAACAGTCTTTAAAGCCTGCAATAATTTTTCCTTTGATTTTCATTGAACTTACTGAATTCAAAAAGGCGTCGCAAATGAAACTTCCCAAGTTGCATTCTTTGCAAGAGCAACTGCTGTCCAAGTATACCAGCGAGGAGCCAACTATAGCGTTGGCAGTGCCCTCTATCTGTGGAAGGTATTCCTCTATCTTTGCCAAGACGTCAGGAGCTGGAACACAAGGCAATTTTAGGAAAGAATGGAAGCTTGTATTTCAAACAAATTTGGAAGATGTAGCTAGCAACTAGCGAAGCGAAAAAATATGAGCAGACTCTATTATTGATTAGTCTACGCACTAGTATTTGTGTAAGTTTATTGATTTTTGAAGTGAAAACTTCTTTAGCGGCGTTGTGCGATTTTTTGTAACGGGGAAAAAATCTTGAATTCGCGTCAGTCAGTCAGGATCACGTGGCCCTGATCGAAAATTCGTGAGATGGATGTGACGGATGGAGAGTAGACAGCCGGCGGCGAAAGTATCCCCCTCTCTTGAAAATAGCGGCGCGTCATTTCAAGACGTAAACACTTGTGTCACCATAGCAACGCGCTAACTTTTTAATTCAATGTCAAAACTCTTGATTTTCTGTCAAGCTATGGATAGGACTTTCGTACAATACTGTTCTGTATTCGTAAATTCAAATGCAGAGTAAATTTGTAAGACGGCAATTCATCCAAAATTATTTCCTAACCATTCCTAAATATCAAAAATGCACAACGTTAATATTCAAGTTTTCACTTCTGCCGGCACTCCTGAAGTGCAACCCGATTTTCTTAACGTAATTCATCCTTTCATAGAACAAAAAATCGTTTATTCAATCAATTTTTCAATTCTTCAAATAAATATTCAAATCTAAACAAATATTTTAAAAGCTTCGTATTATTTTTAACAAAGAAGATCACAATTGGCTTCCTGTTTCAATTAACTGTACAATAGCAACAGGAGTATTCTATAAACTTTTACAACGTACCTTGTTCGATTTCATTGCCGATGTAATGGGGATGGCCTTCCCAATCGAGTAGATTGCCGGCGACGTCAAAAAACAATTTGATTTCACCCAAATATATGGTGTGGGCCGCTGCTTGTACAATTAGTACCTAAAATATAATTATTTTTTATTAAAAATAAAGTATTGAACACAAGTGATAAAAAAGCATTAACAACGATAAAAGGCTTCGATCAATGATCGATCTTAAAGGAGTTAAAATAAATTAACTTATTTTTTAATCGCAGAAAGTTCGTTTGCGCACGAAGTTAAGAGAACGTAATACGAACACACGTTGAATTCGGAACCAATCGTTCCTCGTCGATCCTAAATTAAATTAGATCCCGTTTTAGTTGAGGGCTTTTCAAAATGATAAAAAACTGTAGGCTCGTTAGATGGCGTTGAAAAAATGTATGAGTCAATGTATTTTTTTTACTAAGCTGTGAAGAGTACTTAGGTAGGCAGGCAGATTCATCTAGTGAGGCAAATAGTTACTATTTTTATTTTTTAAATTTCATTTTGAAAAGCCCTCATTTTGAACGCTCAATTCACTTTAGGAAAATTAGAATTGCTGTTGGTTAGTCTGACTAAAAGCCTAAACCGACTTGACCGATTGGAATAATTCCTTTTCTGTTTTGTTTTCAAAAGTACTGGGGTGGTTTAGAAACAAAAATAATATCGAAAACCCAAAAAACAGCTAAATAATCGAAAATTCAACAAAAGTAATTTTGTATGGGAATCACCATTTCGGATTACTTTTCGTTAACTTTAAAGAGATTTATTCAAATATAGGTTTCAGAAAAAGCACTCGTTAGAAAAAGCATACGTAAATGCTTTTGTTTTAGTATTCAGCTGCTTTGTTATTTAACTAACTAACTAAATAAATGGCGCTGGTTTTCAATATTTTAAAATTCTCAGGGGAAAATTGATATATGTATTATAAATTGTAGATGATAAGTCTACATAGTACAGTAGCCCGTAGAATATTTAAATCACCAAAAAGGTTACCGTTTGCCGTTGTGATATAGTTATTTATTACGAAATTATAGATACTTTAACGCAAGTTTTACAGATCGCAACCCGCCGTAACCTATATTTGTATATCTCCAAAATTGATATTTTTTTATTTTTCGAGGTTTATGTACCACATAGTTTAGCTATTGTCGTGTTCTACAGCTTGGTTTGATTGCCACAGGTAAAAGTAAGACTATAAAAAGTAGCCATACACAGATTTAAGACCTGATGAAAATGGTTGGACTTTATCTGGTCGTAAATCTGTGTATGATCACTTTCCAAAGTCTTACTATTATTAGTGGCAATCAAACAACACTGTAGAACACGATAATAGCTAAATCATGTGGTAAACCTTGAAAAATAAATAAATATAATTTTTGGAGATATACAAATATAGGTTACGGCGGGTTGCGATCTGTAAAACATGGGTTAAAGTATATACAATTTCGTAATGAATAACTATATCACAACGGCAAACGGTAACCTTTTTGGTGATTTAAATGTTCTACGGGCTACTGTACTAACAGAGTCCATTAGTTAAAGAATAAAGGCGTAATGATGTGGTAAATTAATTTAAATATTTCTGCTATTACCTTTCTCGATTCCTGTTCCACGACTACGGGGTAAGGTCCAAGGGGCCTAAACGCAGTGGTATCAGGGGGTTCCCCGGTATACAGCAGCGTGTGGCTGTGACCACCAACGATTATGTCAATGTATGGACCTCCATGCAGTGCAATTTCCCTGAAATGTTAGTAATTTATTTAGGACGACTTTTTAGTTACAATACTGAGTAAGAGATATACCTAATATGTGTTATATTTGGGTATGCATTTTCTATAAGCTAAACAAAATATGTATTCTTTAGTTGATTGTTGAAGTACTACCGTCATGCATTAACATTGAAGGTGAACAAAGAACAGTAACAGGTTTTTAAGTTATAAGTTCCATAGTCAAACTCGTGCTGAACAATAGAATGAATTAATGAAACTCTTTATTTAGCTGCAATACACAAGATACAAGCTACTACAATAACTAACTACACAATAAAACTAAGAATACAATACAATAATTAATAAACATTTACTAAGTGCACTACTATATGTCTCACGGCTACATTTAAAGTCAGAAAGATCCGTAGTCAAACTCTGGCTGAACAATATTTGTGTTGTTCAGCCAGAGTTTTACCATGGTTCTTCTCAGCTATATTTTTGGGATAAAAAATAATCGGCAGTCGCCTTACCTGTCGATATCTAAACCGCAATGGGACAGAACAATAATAATATCTACTCCTTCACTATTCAATTTTTCCGCCTCAGCTTTCACTGCTTCTACTTCATCTGTAAAGGTCAGATTACCAGTTGATGCCAGTTCCTATAAAAAATATGTAAATTAAGATTGACCATCAGCCATTTTGAATGTCCCCCCACTGCTGGGGCACAGGCCTTCCTTATGGGTGGAAAAGGCCTTCCTATAGGTTGGGCCATTACCCATCACGCGGGCCCAGTGTGGATTGGTGGGTGTTAACGACT
This sequence comes from Agriphila geniculea, assembly GCA_943789525.1. Classification (NCBI taxonomy): domain Eukaryota; kingdom Metazoa; phylum Arthropoda; class Insecta; order Lepidoptera; family Crambidae; genus Agriphila; species Agriphila geniculea. The sequence continues at coordinate 10,704,838 of OX038890.1, read as the reverse complement.
GCAAAATGCAACCGGGACCAACGGCTTAACGTGCCTGCCGAAGCACGGAGAAGCTCGAGATAATAAATTTTTGGTTACCCATCCCATGACCGACCCTTGCGAAAGTTGCTTAACCTCCGCAATCGCTGGGTCAGGCGCTAAACCACTGGGCCATCGAGCTCTTCAAGATAATTAAGATTATCAACCTAATATTCTTTACTTTCCTTACTAATTTTATAAATGCGAAAGTCAGTTTGTTTGTTTGTTAGGCCTTCACGTCTTAACTACTGAACCGTCCATCATGAAATTTTGCATACACGTTCTTTGGGTTACAGAGAAGGATATAGGATAAAAAACTGGCTTGAAAATAATTTATCTTTATCATTTTCGAACCTGCTCACAAAATTTTATGAGAATTGGTTGAGAAATGCGAACTGTAGAGGAGAACAGATAGCCGGACCAACATACGAAAGCATTTTTGTCCAAGCTGAAGCAGAGACGCTTCGCGCTCGCTCAGCCAGTTCCTACAGTTTAATTTATAAGTTGGTCCCACTTTTTAAAATGTCGAAATCGGTTCAGTAGTTATCAAGTAATCCTGAAAATACCACGAAACTACTATGGAGTGAACTACCTCGATGATATGGTTGTATAACTTCTTTCGACGTTCGTTTCGTTTCGTTTCGTTTTGTCGTTTATCAACCGATTTAGATGATTATTTTATTTGTTAAAGATTTGACCTTGGACTTCTAAGATACAGGGGATCTCTTCAAAATCAAATAATTTATATATGTTGATTAAGATTTTTCGCAAAAAATTAACGCGCACGGAACCCATGGTGTCAAATTCCACACTAAGTACACTGAAGTGAAGCGAGGGTGGGTCGCTAGTAGTGAATATAAATCCAATTTATTTCAATCCAATATTAACTTAACTTATATACTCTAACCCCCTTACTAATAAAGATTGAATAGCAGATGTTTAGTTACACAATGTTTACTCTCTGTCAAACTATTTGAATTTGACATTAAAAAGAAAGTGACAAAACACTGTGTAACTATGCAGCTGCTATACAATCTTTATTAGTAAGGGGGTAAGTCAAATGTAATAATAGAAACAGGGTGCTTGCACCAACATTGGTCATTTAGCCTATTCCAAAATAATAATAAAAAAACAAAAAATACTTACCTTAAAAATAAATCAAATTTTAAATAAATCAATAAAATCTAAATAAGGACTAATGTTCGTGCAATTACAGTCTGTGTATTTATAATGTTAGTTAAGCATGTTTACCTTTCCATTTTCATGTTATGTTCTAAATAAAGTACAGTATGCTCAAAACTTGCGAACTCTCATGGGCACACAAACCCTAGTGGTTTTTGCTAATGAGTAACGTATAATATAATCTGTATTTATGTATGTCTTGAACAATAAATAAAATAAATAATAAAACTATTTTTTTCGATTGTTATAAACATCATCATTATTATTAACAGTTAAGTCTTAAATGCTAGAAATATTCCTTTTTTTGTCTAGAGAGCTACAATAATAAAGAGATTTTTGTAGCTCTATTTTATGTGACAGCATGTATTGCAATTTCCAGCGAACTAAAGCTATGGAATAAGCATTCCACTCAAAAAATGGCACCACACTAAAAGTACAACTAAGTGGATAGAGCTAAAAATGCTGGCATTTAATTATGCAGCATCAAAGCGTTTGAACACTAGTTGCTTATTAGCGAGCATAATTTGTATACTTACAGATCTTTTCTGTACTTAAACGAAAAAATAAGATACGTTATTTCTGCATATTTTTACTGCCTTCTTTGCATATTTTACACCATTTGACTATAAAGGACGTGATTTCTAATAAACTCTCCCTTTCTATCTTTTCTCTACAGTATTAACTGCAATTTATTAAAAAGAACACTAACGTCAGTCACCGGGTGCGTGGCTGGCCCGACTAAAGCTGAGCGTGTTGTACTTTTTCGGCCCCGTGTGGTGCCATTTTTTAAGCAATATTTGTTTGCAATTACATTTACATAGATTTTAGTTCGCTGGCAATTTTAGAGTTATTAAAAGTTGTTCAGTTTGATGGTCCTTATCTATCATATTCAGTTTTAGGAATTTTATGTAACACGATGTACTTAAACTTCAAAGTATATAAAATATATGACACGCTTAAATATAAAATGTACTCACATTAGTCGTAGCAATAATAACTCCAATGATACCAATCCGCCGTCCATTTCGCACCACAACCGTGCTCGGTTTGTATAGACCCTGGATTGTAGGTTCGTCATCATCAATGATATTGGCAGTGACTACGGTTGAATTCAATGCCTTAATATAAGGTACTGCTCCTTCAATACCGTTGTCAAATTCGTGGTTACCCAATACCTGTAAAAAAAATATATTTTCCGATAAAATTATTGTAAAAAAATGATTGCCGAGTGACGCTTATAAAAATATCGAGGCTTAATTAATCTGTTCCTAAAAAACTTTTTTTTATGCACAACGAAATAGTGCTTGGCCTTCACCTTACTAGATGCTAAGTGATAATAAAGCTGAAGGTGGAAGCGCACTAAACCCAGAATCCTCATCACTGAGGAACTTCCTAGAGAATTTAAAGCTCTAAATAACATTGAAGGATGTTCACTTCCTGTCCAAAGAGCTCGACGGTTCTATGCTCCATAAATCCTTAAACTCCAAATCTACTTTCTTAAAAGATCGAGTTTCTTACATGAGCATCATGTGGCAGCATATTCATAAAATCTTGAGTGACGTTCCATCTTAGGATATTGTACCAAATGGTACCTTGGAAGCTGTCTCCCCCATTGAGGAGTAGAGAGTCTGGTTCTTTCTGCATAGCATTTCTAACCACTGTAGCTAGTCTGGCGAATCCACCTATGCAAGGATCCTCACTGCTTTTGTCGCAAAGACCTCCTGCTAAACTAGTTTCTTCAAACCTGAATTTTGGGATAAAAAATAACATCACTATTTGATGTCATGATTTCTTAAACGTTAATTTTATTGTACTTTTTTTGTAATTTTATTGTAGTGATGTTTAAAAGCATTGAAAACAAAAATCTAGTTCTTCAATCAATTAAATTTTGTCGATTTCTGTTTAAATTCTACTAAAAAAAAGAAACTTTGTTAGTTACTCAATCACGCAAAAATTACTGCACGGATTTGGAAGAAATTTGGCACACAGATAGTTTATAACCGAATTTAGTGTATGTATTGGTAAAAGGTTCCCTAGGAATTTTCAAAATGTCCACGTGGATGAAGTTACGGGCGGAAGCTAGCTTAAAAAAGATTAGTTGTATGATTATCAAATTCTTTCTCTCTTTTGTACAACAAACCAAATAAAACATGGAAGTAATTAAATAAAATAATTATAGAGTTTGGTCAACGAACGATGAGACTTAAATGGTGACGCCACTCTCCCTGTTAAATCCCTCTCTATCAGAATGACCTTTTCACGGAAAGACCATTTATGTTGGATGACATGAAAGCAAGATACCTAGATAGCCGAAAGACAATTCAGACATAAAAGCTACACGACATAAAAGCAAAATACCCAGTCAGCAGAGAGTCAACTCAGCCAGATAACATAAAAGCAGAATGAGTTAATAAGTTATTGGAAACTTCCCCCTTAAAATAAGACGCAAAATTAGTTCGTTTTCCAACCGAGTCTCATTTTTAGTTGACCAGTCTCTATTACCACATACCTGGCATGAAAATCATTATAATGTAGAATATTTAACGCGTATCTATCATCTTGAGAATTCACTAAGGAGAAAAAACAAAAATAAACTAATAACTTAAACATTTTTAATTCTATATTTACAGAATCATTTCAAAACACGTCACTTAAGTATGATTTTTCGCTCACCAATGTAGGTAATGCAATAAAATAACGATAAGATTAAGAAAACAACAGTGCGGTCTGATAAAACAATAATTTGTAATCATCTAATCATTAAATATGACTATAATATATTATAGCTTAGCTATACAGATAAAGATAACAATGTGCGATATCGTCGATACTTAGAAATGCTTCGTGAAGTAAGAATCATTCAGTAGGAATCAGAATTATCAAAATAGGTACAGGGGCGTCGCCAAGGGTGGGCAGGGAGGGGCAGCTGCCCCCCCTAGAGGTTAAAAAAATGTAGCCAATTGCAAAGTACCAAAATTCTTAGGCCGTGCAACTAGCATTTCCGATAAATCCCGTGTCTCGAAACTTGAATAAATTCACTAGGTTGCTCTTGACTGCACCTACAATTCATATTTTTGTTTTCACATCCTCCTTAATATTAACTTAGACGGTATCATAACATTCCCTCGTAATCACTACTAGAAGTAGATAGCAAAACTGCTAAAAGTGGACGTTTATGACACATTTGATATCTACTTCTACGAATGACTGCGAGGGAACATGGTGATACCTTATAAAAAAATTTATTAAAAACACGACTGCCCTGCCAAAAACGAACTAAAATGTTAAAAAACAAGTGTCTTTGCAGTCACCCGACCGTTTTGCGGAACAATTTTTAATTAAAGAGGTCCTCCGACTGCAAAGACACTTGTTATTTAATTTTTTAAGTTCGTTTTTGGCAGGGCAGTCGTGTTGTTAATAATTTTTAAATTTATTTATTTTTATTTCACATATTTTAGTGACAAACTATATAGTTTGAAATGTGCTCATTAAGGCCTTTCATTTGATGCCCATATTGTGATAACTGAAGAAAAAAAATTTTTTTTTCACATTTGAAAATGGCGTCGCACAGTCGCTATAGTGACTTATAAAAAACATAGCCAGTGTCACTCGGAATGAGGTAAGGATTCTAACAATACCCTATACACCCAAATCCGTAGTGCCATTTAGAAGTTACGGTGGAATAAAGAAACTCACATACCCACAAACATACATATATACACTCCTTTTTGGGCAGTCGTGTAAAAAATACTAGACCATGGGCCCTAAAAATTCCAGGTAAAATTTTATTAAAAGATTTTGGATTGTCAGAATTTTGATATACACTCTTAACAACTTATTAAATAAAAACCTTAAGTAAAATCTGAATGATATAACTAACTTAAGAAAAATAGAGATCGCGTTATCTAAAGAAAGTTATTTACACAATTTTGATGTCAACAACTGTTTTAGAAAGACGTTAAAAATTGTTTACAAAGAAACAAGAAAGAGGAGAAGCCACGAAAAATAATTGGCGCAGTAAATTATTTTTTACAATGGCCCCGCTTGGAGCTTTTTATTTTTTTGTAATTAAAATCTTTCAATTAATGTTCTCAGACTTTATTAATTTTATCTTGTTAATTAAGATATCGTCTTAATTGTATTTGATTAAGTGTTTAAAAAATTAAAACATTATCTTCGTTGAAATTTCGCCAACAAGGGCTTTTTTCAACATCTATTTAGTTTCTTAATTGACTCTTGTCATGTCATTTTCATCTTGTATGTAATCACAGAGTTATTTAATACTTATCACTTAAGTACTTAGGTACTTTTATTTAGAGAATTATTACTTTTATTAACTTTTTAATGAAGCGAAACTAAAGTTAAAAATCAAAATTCAAAGCGTAAATAATATAATATCAATTAATAAATAACCAGAAAAAAACGTATATCTGTTCTGTGGTAATATTATACTATTGACACCAAACTTTAATATAACCTTAGTAAGTCATTGCAAGGCATGAACTAATTTTACAAAACAGCCATCAAAAACTTTTTAATTATAAGTGCCTGAACTTAAAGTTAGCTTAAATGATCAATTAACCATTTTAAGAGCAGAAACTATAATTTAGTCAGCGATCTATTAAGTTCAAGTTGTTGGCACAAACACAGGCCCCTAGGGTTTATCGCTACAGCCTAAGTTATACCTAATGGCCGTTTGCATTATATTAGTATTTAGTGTTCTGGTTGAATTACTGATGGGTGTCCGTCCGACTTCTAATCTGTGGCAATGTACTGTGATGTAGCGACATCATATTCGGCTTTTTCGGTAGCTCTATGGTAAAATTTTTAAAACATAAAAGAAAAATGTTTTAAATATTTTGTTTCGAATGCACAACAGTTCCTAGCCGTGTTTCTTTTGTCGAGGCTTCTTGCTTCGGCTCCGGCACCCTGATTATCTAAAAAGAAACTATTTAGCGACCGGTTTCATTCCACATACATTGCTACTTTTCTTTGGTATGTTTTTTTTTAATCCAAAAAGAAGTAGCAATGGATCACTATCATCTATGAACTGCAACCGGTCGCTTGGTGGTTTCTAATTAGATAATCAGCCCGCCGACCCTTCTGGTCGTGTGTCGGATTTGTATTAGTTGACTGAAAATATAGAATCGTACAAAGTATTTCTATAGTTTTATTGAAGAGTAAAGGCTCTTTGTTAGTACAGTAAGTACCATGTATTCTGTGGTACTAGGTTAATGTTTTAGATGTCAATTTTTGGAATCTGTATTGAAGGGGAACATAAGGAAATTTGATTCCTGGGTTCTTTTAAGGCCCTTATAGCTGTTAACTAGCGCCGCCAATTAATTTATTTTTATTATACGTAAACCAGGTCAATATTTAAAAAAAGAAGACAACCATGCCCTCTTAAATTGCCTCTAATATTTTTTGAATAACTCTTCAACAGTTTTCATTCTTTTAAAAATATCAAATCTAATCTTTTCAGTTTTTTGAATGTTATACTTTTTGACCGAGCGAGCTCGAAGTGCGAGCGAAGCGTCTCTGCTTCAGCTTGGGCAAAAATTCTTTCGTATGTCCGGCTGTCTGTTTCAGCCTACAGGTCGCATTTCTCAACCGATTCTTGTGAAATTTTGTGAGCAGGTTTGAAAATTACATAGAAATTTTTTGTCGAGCCAGTTTTTTGAATTTTTTCAAAATGGCGGAGATATGTTAAAAAACAGATTTCAGTCCGTTTTCCAGCTCTGCCTGTTTTCCTCTACAGGTCGCATTTTTCAACCGATTCTAGTAAAGTTTTGTAAGCAGGTTTAAAAATGATGTAGATTTTTTTTGTCAAACCAGTTTTTTTAAATATTTCTAAGTAGCGGAGATATGTTCAAAAAACCTATTTCAGTCCGGTTTTCCAGCGCTGTATGTTCTCCTCAACAGGTTGCATTTCTCAACCGATTCTAGTAAAATTTTGTAAGCAGGTTTATAAATGATGTAGGTTTTTTTTTATTGTTATACCAATTTTTTTAAATTTTTCAAAATAGCGGAGATATGTTAAAAAAACCTACTTCAGTCCGGTTTTCCAGCGCTGTATGTTCTCCTCTACAAGTCGCATTTCTCAACCGATTCTTGTGAAATTTTGTGAGCAGGTTTAAAAATAATATAGAATTTTTTTGTCACGCCAGTTTTTTGAATTTTTTTTAAATGACGGAGAAATGTTAAAAATAATATTTCAGTCCGGCTTTCCAGTTCTGTCTGTTTTCTTCTACAGGTCGCATTTCTCAACCGATTCTCATGAAATTTTGTAAGCAGGTTTGAAAATTGTATAGATTTTTTTGTCAAGCCAGTTTTTTTTTAATGGCGGAGATAATGTAAAAAAAACGTATTTCAGTCCGGATTTCCGGCGCTGTCTGTTCTCCTCTACAGGTCGCATTTCTCAGCCGATTCTCGTGAAATTTTGTGAGCAGGTTCGAAAATAATATAGAATTTGTTTGTTACGCCAGTTTTTTGATTTTTTTTTTAAATGACGGAGAAATGTTAAAAATACATATATCAGTCCGGCTTTCCAGTTCTGTCTGTTTTCTTCTACAGGTCGCATTTCTCAACCGATTCTCATGAAATTTTGTAAGCAGGTTTGGAAATTGTATAGATGTTTTTTGTCAAGCCAGTTTTTTTTTAAATGGCGGAGATAATGTAAAAAAATCGTATTTCAGTCCGGATTTCCGGCGCTGTCTGTTCTCCTCTACAGGTCGCATTTCTCAACCAATCCCGGTGAAATTTTGTGAGCAGATTTGACAAATATATAAAAAAAAAATTGTTTAGGCAATTTTTCTAAATTTTATAAAATGACGGAGATATGTAAAAAAACATATTTCAGTCCAGCTTTCCGGCTGTTTGATCTCCTTTACAGTACGTCGATTCTGTAAAATTCAGACAACAACACGCATCTCACCTCGCTATTCACTCTCACTTCGCATAAGGTTCAAAATGACCTTGATTTTGCATTCTGTAAGCATCACCTCGTCACTTGCGAAGTGAAGTGAGCTCCGAAGCGACCAACGTTGTACTAGTGACGGCCAATCGCAACTTAATGTTAGTCGAATTTTATCGATTCCACTTTTTGGACACAATTATTGAGTTTTGGCACAGCATTTTAACTAATTTATGATTTTTAAATTAAACTATTTTATTTAAAAAAAATTGAGACAGTTTATAAGTAAAAAAACAGAAAACTCTAAATTCGTGCCGCAAATATAATCTATGCTTCCCTTACGAAAAAAATGTCAGACAGGTCTCTCACAATAATATTTTGATAGTGAGTGCGACAGTGCGTTGTGTTCGTTCTTTCAGTACTGAAAATAGTTGTGAAATAATCATGAAGTAAGTTTATATTGTGGTTGTGGAATTTATAAGCGATATGAATTAAAATCGTAAGTATTTATTTTGTTTCCTAATCCAACAATAATGTTCCAGTGCAAATGAGACGACACGTTCCTCTCACCCATCGTCAGCTAGAAACTCTGGTAGATGTCTTGGGAAGAAACCCTGGCATGGCGAAGGGTTTCTTGAGGAATCAAAATGCCAGAGAACGGTGTCGACGCCAGTGGAAGGAACTATCACAAAAGTGGCACGATCAAAAATTATAAACAGTGGACCAAGGTAAGCATCGCTTTTATTACTACATGTTAGTTAGAACCACTTAACATTCCTCGGCTCCAAAGTAATCCACTTCAAATGTGCGACGAATCTTTGTTTAAAGTGTGTTCCTTGGTTTCATAAATATCTTATTGTTAATTTTACTCAACCAATGACTAGATATTAATAATAAGTAAATGCAGTTTGTAATACAGTTCGAAATATAAGGTAATTGGTGTAATTTATAACAGTATAGTATAACAGTATTGGTGTCATTTATAACAGCAAACATAATATTTTTACAATTTCTTTAAATGTCTGATTGTAGTAGGTATTGGTCTGAGAAAAAAAGCGCCATTAAAAAAGTAGGTAGCAGCGCGCTCTCATATTATTCGACTGACTAGGTACATACCTATTAATTATAAATTTGATATGTCTAGATTATATTCAGTTAGACCTAAATTTAATAGGTACCTACGTATCTGTATTTAAATTCATTTCTAATATAATTCTAATACTAAATTATCTTTAGGATACTTTTTTCAGTCAAAATATTTTTTTCTAATTTTATTCCACAAGGAAGATATGGAAAAACATTTTATCCAATTTACTTTTCAGGGTTCCGAGCTGATTGAGGAGAATCAACAACACTCTCGTAATTACAGACTACCTACTCCTGCAATTTCGAGAAGACTGTTGTTTGCTTCCTCATCCAGCTCAGCTGTTGGAACGAGCCAAAACATTTTGCAGGTATGTGTCTAGGTAGAAACAGATTTGACTTGTCACAGTAAGTGTATACTGTGACTGTAACGATTTAAATCACATCTTGAGAACAGACGTCTTTAGTTAGTTCCTTATTTTTGTTGATTATTATTTAATAATGTCAATATAAGTATTTTATTTAATTTATTTTTGAAAAACTACTTTCACTAGGTAGTATTATGTGGCTTTGCTCATGCTCAATGATGAACTCAGGGGGTCAAGTCTGCTAATGTTTTCGTCAAAATCGTAGTTCAATGGTGTTTGAATTGTAATGCTTTTTGACACAGTTCTTGTTTCTTAAACCCAAAACGGAAAAATATTGTGTCTTGATTTTGGGCTAAAGAAACATGAACTGTGTCTTATAGCAACACCATTGAACTACGATTTTGACGAAAACATTAGCAGACTTAACCCCCTGTTCATAAACATATCTCTGTTGATTTGTACTTTTATTTTATACCTATTTGATTGGGAAAAACTTGAGATTAAAGAACCTACTTGTAAGTTATGTAAATATTTATCTTTTTAGCTTCACGTCACGCAACGTCCATTGCCTCCCTACTATTTACTATTATTAATTTATCGGTGGTGTCGGTTAGTACTCTAACCGACTCCACTGATAAATTAATTATGACGTGAACGCCATAGCCTATTTACTAGGTTGTTGTGCAAAACACAACATGCAATAACAATTTTTGCGACTAGCACCTAAATCGTCCTTTTAGGAGACCTATTGTCCTCTCTACTGAATTGCGAGCAGTTAAGTGACGGTCATTGTAGAAAGCTTCTGGGGAATTATCTTCAGCACCACTAATTGTCGTCATAAGGTAGGCGCGCTGAGCATATCCTGAATCACCTGAAAAAAATAAGTATAGAATAGTTATGTAGTTCTTAGTACCTAGGGGTAGGGAGGGATTAAATAATCGAGCAAAACAACTTCTTCACCAGCATTTGTTAATGCCTCTAAGTAGGCTTTTGTAACACTATCATGAGTAGCTTAGTAAATATGTTGTATCCACATTTAAAACGTTTATGATTACGATTTCGATGGTTGCGATAAATGTATGTCCTTATATTTTCTTTTATTATTTTTTGGTAACTGCCATTACCTAATAATGAAAAGGTACATAACATCTGTGAAACAATAAATCAATAAAAAGATTAAGTAATCTAGATCTAGTCAAAACAAAATAGGGATCAATTGGTTATTAACATGCATAACAATAATACCAAGTACCTTTATTAAAACTAGAAATATAGAGCCCTTAGACTAACATGATAATATTATTATAGCTATAGCAGGGACACAAACTAAAAGGAATACACCTTATTATAACTTTATTTTTATTTTTAAGCAATAAATTATGTTGGTGTGCTTGGTTACAAATCTATCACCGATAAACTGTGTAAATACTTACAAAAGTAACATTATACTTAGTAAATGAAACACTTACTTTTATACGAGCTGAAAGTCCTTTGCCTCGACGTTTTGTGGTCTTTATCAGAAGCAGTAACTCATACTATAGTTGGTCAATTAATTCCTTTGACAATCTAAGTATATACGCTTACATAGTCGTCGTCTCGGGTCAAGATAAACTTCGAATTTGGTTAGATTGTCGACGTTTTTCTAGTTTATCCAAAGCATGAGCCTCTTCTAATATAGATTTCAACAAAAACATTCTTGCCATTGTTATCACTTATGTAAAACTTTACACAAACACCTCAAAAGTAGTTTCTAACCACAAATTATATAGTTATTGTACTAATTTTTATCACTGTGACATAAAAATATTGTTTTAACACTATTTTTAAAAGATTTCTTCTATTTTCACTCGTAAAATAGATGCTTATAATTTGACACATTGAATCGGGTTCGAGTTCGAAGTGAGCATCGAAGTGAGGGGGGAATTACCTTACAGAATGCCAATTCTTACGTCATCTCATACTTTAGCTCACGATAAATTTAGTTCAACTCGCTGACACGCTCGCAAGGGCAGCGCTAGTGTAAATTCGAATTATCAACCGAGTTTATAGAATGCCAATCAAGAAACTCACCGCGGATTCAGATTCGAAGTTTAGAATGAAGTCTTACAGAATCACACTACAGAATCACACTACAGGTCGCATTTCTCAACCGATTCTGGTGAAATTTTGTGAATAGGTTTGACGATAATTATATATTTAACCGTTTAGTCAAGCCAATTTTTCCAAATTTATAAAAAAAAAATATTCACCCATTTTGAAAAATTATCAAAATTAGAAGCACCATCTAACTGCGAATACTCACCTACTACTGTGTGTTTTGAAAACTTCATGGCGACATTTTATTTTATTTTATCGCGAGGTCTACAGCGCACGGAGCCACTAGTTTAGTTTGTTCGTCCTAAAATATGTGACGTTATACTTTAATTTACCCAAATCCTACTATATTATAAATGTAAAAGTTTGTGGGTTTGATTGTTTGGATGTTTGTTCCTCAATCACGCAAAAACTACTGAACGGATTTGGTTGAAATTTGGAACACAGATAGAAGTTAGCCTAGATTAAAACATAAAATACTTTTATCCCGATATTTCTTACGGGAACGGGAACTACGCGGGTGAAACCGCAGGAGGCCGCTAGTATGAACTAAGTTACTATCTTAGAACACAAATGCCTTGATACTTCAAGTTGCTCTATGCCATAACTTGATACTTCAAGTTGCGCGTCCACTGCCTTGTCACTTTGTATGGATTTCTATGGTGCGGAAATGCCGATGCAGTGCACGTAGTGCCATAGAAAAATACATACAAAGCAACAAATCCGTCCGCTCCGTCCGCTCTGATTCTTATTATTAAGAAAGAAAAAATATTACTTACCACTATTCACTTGCAGCATAACATCATACGATCAAAAACATTCCAAACAAAGTCATCCACGTTCATTACCTTCGCACTATCTCCCCGTTCTAGTCGAGTTCCCTGGTCAAAGTATTCAATAATGCTCGATGACGTCATAACACGACTAAAGGCACGTCATCACATCACGGACAAATGGATGCCATTTAGTTATTCTGTGGCCATATTAAGTAAGCTTTACGGCTTGCTCGCAAATTGATGGGTGGTTATATTAGTTTCTATATTTTTTCGCCTCCTTTATTCGCTGTCTATAGGAGTGCAATGTTAATACCACAAAACGAGATAACATCCTTGTTTCCACTTGATACCTTCATTGAAACCCCCTGGGGTAACATTTATTTACCTATTAAAAGTAGCGTCATTTCAATAAGATTATGTATTATACAGGGTGTAAGCAGCGAACTTAAATCTATGGAAGTGTAATAAAATTGCAAACCAATTTTGCTGCACAAACGTTATCGTTCTGATAGTTTATTAGAAATTAAGTCCTATGTAGTCAAATGGTGTAAAAGATGCAAAGAAGACAAAAAGATGCAGAGATAATGTATCATAATTAATAGGTATTAAATATTTTTTCGATTAAGTATAGAAAATATTTAAATACTAGCGGCCGCCCGCGACTTCGTCTGCGTGGAAAGTTTTTTTGCTATCCCTCGGGAACAATATTTTTTTCGGGATGAAAGGTAGCCTATGTCCTTCTCTGTACCCTTGACAACGTGTATGCAAAATTTCATGATGATCGGTTCAGTAGTTAAGACGTGAAGGCGTAACAAACAAACAAACAAACAAACGGACTTTCGCATTTATAATATTAGTAAGGATTTATACAGATGATGGTCGCTATTATGCAACCAGTGTTCAGTCGCTTTGTGCTGCATAACTGCCAGCATTTTTAACCCCGCCACAGTTGTCATTCTGTGTGGTGCTATTTTTTGAGCGGAATGCTTGTTCCATAGATTTTAGTTCGCTGGGTGTAAGAGTGGCAAGGGAAACGCTTCCGTATGAGTTTCGCGTGGGTCAGTGTACCACAACTGATCAACTGATTTATTTTCAATTTATTACGTGTAGTTCAAAAACATTTATTTGTTAAAATAAGAGTCGTTGTAATAAGTTTATTTTACATGGTTTTGCAGTTGAAAAAGATGATTTAAAGAAAATTGAAAAAAATAATGCTACTTTTACATTTTTTTCTCTTTTTTTCGGAAGCGTTCCTCTTACACCCTGTATAAATTAACTTTCAGTACCTACCTGCTAATTATTTATTACCGTTGAATTTTGGACTAAAGTTCTAGCCTGGTTTAGGCTTTGGGTCACCTCTATCTGGCAGAAACTTGATGCTCCGAAATTTATTTGGCAGAACACACTTGGCAGAATCTTCTTTAAACGAATATTTTTAAGGCATAAAAATTGTTTAATATAATTATTGTTTGGCAGAATGTTTGCATGTCCGAATTTACAATGGCATACTTTTCAGATGGCAGAATTTCATTAGGCATAAATACCTTTAGCAAAATTTTTATTCGCAGAATTTCGTTTGGCATAACGTTTATTTAGTCGACAATTATTTGGTATAATTTTCACATGGTATACTACGAATATGGCAGAATTTCATTAAGAATAATGTCATTAGGAATATTGTTATTTTCTAAAAAATTGCATTTAACCTTAAATTGAATTAAATTTTTGTCTTAAAAAGTCAATATGTTGAATTTTTGTAAATGTTGTGCTACAAAAGTCAACAACAGAACGAATCGCTGCAAAACCGACATGCATGCTGCTTGCTTGCATGCTTGAATGCTTGTTTGCATGCATGCTGCTTGCATGCTTGCCGGGGGGTGCAGGGGGGCTGGCCCCCCTGCTCGGGGGGGTCGGGGGGCCTGAGGCCCCCCGCTATAAAGAAAATCTTTTAATGCACCTACCAGTAGGTTAGGTTAGGTTAGTGTTTTGACCACTCGCAGCGGAGCGAGCGAAGCGAGCGGAGCTCTACATGCTTGCCTGTAATAGATATAGTGAAAATGAAACTATAGAAAATAATGTAATGTCATAGTTACAATGATTGACGTAAAGTTTATTATTTGTTTGTAAGTTTATGTAATATTTAAATCATTATTTGTTACTAAGTTTATTAAAATTATTTGATTTGATTACTTGATCCATGACGATTTGCTACCGTTTCCTGTTATTTGATTATTTGTTGCTAATTGTTATAAAAAGGAATTGATTTGATTACTTGATTCATGTCCGTTTGTTACAGTTTCCTTTTATTCAATGATAATTTTAAAATAAGTATAAAATAGATATCTTTATTATTAATAATATTTAATAATAAAGATTATTAATAATGTTAATAATATTACATTTTAATTGTCACAGGTTGTTTATTAAATTAATAGTTATTTGTATAAAAGTATTGATTTGATCGTTTGGCGCCATTGTGGCAGACTTGTTTTCTGTAATGCTAAATGCTCATTGGTTGTTTAAAAAATGGCGGGATGTTTCTTGCTCTTGCCGAGCATAGCATATTTTTAGACACATTCGGCAGTAGTGAGTCAAGTGAAAAGGTTGTGGAACAGAAAGTTAAGTATTATTCTAACATGTTTATTTCTGCTGTTTAGACTATTATATTCCATTCAATCATCCATTATTGCTTGTGTTATTTATTTGATCTGGTCGATTAGTTGTTGAATAATGAACGTTCCTATTAAATTAATTGTGTTACTTATTTGAAGTGGTTGATAGAATTGTTGCTTAATGAACGTTCTTTTATGGTAAATGTGTTACTTATCTGAGTTGGTTTATAGAATTGTTGCTTAATGAATGTTCCGATTGTGTTAATTATTTAAAATAATAAATTATTTGAACAAATTGTTGAAGGACTTCTTACGTTTTATTAAATGGTATTTCCCCTTAGTTTTCCTACATTTAGTTAGTCTACATTCAGTTGAATAGTCTACCTACATTCAGTTAAATAGTTCAGTTCATTCAGTTAAATAGTCTAGACTCAACTCAATAGTTTATCTTAATTGCAATTTAAACTTAAGAGATATAATAGACGATAGGTTAGTTTTAGGTTAAATATTGCTCTATCTTTCAAAATCTATCATCAGAAGTGGGATAGTCTCTGTCCATTACAAAATATTAACACCGTTTCCTAATAATTTTCAGGGTGGATGCTGATGTGATCGGCCAGATGTCTCCGCTCCGCTGCCGTTGTGTGGTCCTGATCCCGAAAACTGCATCGGCGGGGATACAAGCTGCTGTCATAACAGTTTCGAGTACCTAGCTTCGAAAAGAAGAAAAGCATCCGGACTCGTTCCTTGCTGCAAAGGCCGGTAAGGCCCTCGGTGGCTGTGTTTTTTTTTACGATTTCTGTGATTTATTCATAAAACCTGCTATTCAGTTAGTTGAATTTAGCGAATTATTGTCGTAAAATTTTGAAGAGAAAGATTAGTAATCGATATCATCTAAAGATATTTATAAAAAAACTGATATGTGATGGTATTTGTGGTACACATTTATGTGGTGTCATTAGTGGCGTATAGTAGGATAATGAAATCAAAATGAGGTTAACAAAATATTTGTTCACTTAAAATAGGTTCACAAGTAGGTAGGCAGATTTTACTAAGTATGTACAATGGTTGTATATAGGTATTGTACGTCCAAACTTTTTGAAGTGCATAGAAACTGGTGACCGTTTGGGTTAAGCAAATAATTTTTTTTTGCAGCACGGCTTATTAACTACGTCACTAGGTAGTTATTATAATTCTACACTATGAAATAACTTGCTGAAGTAATATTATTTATGTATTTTGTGTAGATCATATTTTAAACATTATAGACGTTTTGGTTATCATTTGCAAAGTAATAATAAAATCATTTGACGAAAGCAGTAATATTCTCACCTTTATCGAAGTATTAGTATCAATGGTTTTTAGCCTTTTCATTCTTAATTTTTTTATTATTGCTGGTTTCTATTACTACATAAATCTATACTTCTAATCATACGATAGGTTAGATTTATTGTTGTCATTACAAGGTTTACCGCATAGCGTTTGCGAATCGATGACGTAGATGCTATGAAATTAACAAATGCTTTTAACAGCCTCTAGGCTAAACTAATTATTAATTTAATCTGTTAAATTAATTTTGAGTTGAGTTGAGTATAGTTGAGTTGTTATCTTTTTCCAATTTTAGGCCAGGCAGTTCACGAAATCTACTCTTTCTCTATCTCTGTACAATATGGTGGATCACTGCATAGCTTTATTTGTCACTTTGCCAGAAATTTGACAAAATTTAGTACCTTTTAATCGATTTCCTGAAATACTGGACCAAAAAAAAAGTATACCCGGTATTGTGTACAGCAAAAAGTTATATTTAAAACTTTTTGTATAAAACATCATATCACTGTCTTTGAATACTACAAAATCTGACAAGTCGAACTTTATTCTTATGATGATATTTACGATTTTATTTTTGAGTTACCAAGCCATTTTCCAATATTCTGTTCGGTTAATGGGTTTTTTAGATTCTTTTGTTAGTAGATAGTATTTGTTTTGTGTAGAGGAATTTTAAATAATGTCCTCACACTAAAAACTAAAATATCAATCTTTTCGTCAGACCGTAAACTCGTCTAGCCTTAAGGCTCGGTTATGCGGAAACATTTGTCTCTGTCTTCTCTTTACGTGTAAAGGGTATGGAAAATAACTTTTCTTCTACACTTTTTCGATGTTTCACGTTGTTTTTTTTTCATCATTATGTTTAGCACAATTATCTTTCTTGAAAGATTTTTTGGAGATTGGACTGCACAGCACGTTATGTTTTGATGATATTCGGATTGTTTTACAATCATCAGTGAGGTTTATACGCAATTAAATTCTTATAGCTACTAGAGAATCTCTTTAGCTTGTCGTGTTTTTTTTTGTTTGCGGCTACAACTTTAAGTTTTCTATATAAAAATATGATCCCGGCAAACCATGTTTTCCTATCATGGACCCTTAAATGAATCTATTAGCTGCTATTGTGCTACTTTTATTCATAGGATATATATAGATAGTAGTACCTACTACTATATATTATTTATTAACTACCCCAATAAGTTTAAATCTATCAACTGATTAGACCATGTTTTTGGGTAATTTATTTCGTAATTGTGATATTTAAGTATCAACTACATATATTTAACATTTTATAATTTATTTAAATGTTCCCGTTTTTCTTGAGATCTATATTATTATAGTTTTAATTGTTCACTTTCGAACTAGTCTACAAAAAACGTATTAAGTAAAGATACTTTTGGTGACCGGTTACCACTTGAAAGAAGAACGGCGTGATAAGATAAACACTATTTTTATTAAAACACAAGGTACTTGTACTATTACCTAATCTGTGACAAGGTTGATATTATGTATATTCAGTTATTAGTGTTATTTTTTCATGTTATTGAATAATGTAAAAAACTTATCGGGAACATTTCTTTGACAACTTTCTTCGCGGGTGTGTAAGAAAAAAACTTATGTCATACCCAAGTCTTATATTCATATTCTATGGTCATACCTACGAATTTTTTGAATATTTTTAGTTGTTCTAGGCAAAGAGTGGATAACTATATTGTTAGACAAACTAAAAGCTTAGTTTCTATTACGAGATTCTGATAGAATTTATATTCTTGGAATTCTCATGTTGTAGGAATTAAATATATTATCGGATGCCTTGACTTCAAATCCTTTTTGGTATTGATGTTGGTATTGATGTTGGTATTGATGTTGGTATTAATGTTGGTATTGATGTTGGTATTGATGTTGGTATTGATGTTGGTATTGATGTTGGTATTGATGTTGGTATTGATGTTGGTATTGATGTTGGTATTGATGTTGGTATTGATGTTGGTATTGATGTTGGTATTGATGTTGGTATTGATGTTGGTATTGATGTTGGTATTGATGTTAGTATTGATGATGGTATTGATGCAGGGATTGATGCTGGTATTGATGCTGGTATTAACGCTGGCATTGATGCTGGCCTTGATGCTGGTCTTGATGCTAGTATTGACGTTGATGATGATGTTGATAATGGTAATGATTCATCATTATGATAATGATAATGCTTGTTTATTCGCAAGCTGATGAAGCCACATGATATCGTACCACATTTTTGTTTTAATAGAATTCTTTTCTAATTATACATATTGATTTTAATTGTAAATATTAGTAATAAGTACCTACCTATAGTGCTTTAGTCTAGTGCTTTGACTGTTTTTAGGTGTGGAAATGTTGATTTGAACTATTTTTGCCCAGTCCAGTGTTTGACTTTGTCTGTTGTTGTGAATGGGTAGTGGTTTTGATTATAATATAGACACAAGACAGTCATATAACTGTTTTATTATGTTCTTTTAGGGACTATTTATATTTTATTATTATAATACCTAACCTAGGTACTATTGTTTAAAGTCAGATTGGCCAAACGGTTTGTGTAAAGTACAACAGAGCACTGTTCAAAAATCCACTGGTTTTAATACCTTTGCGATTGCTGATAGCGATAGAACCAAATTATACCCTTACCTGTATTCAAGTCTACGTGAATTCCACTTTGTAATAATATTTAAAACGCTGATAAGCCACATGCTTGGTACCGAATCATCTCACTGGCAGCGGGTGAATGTGATCGGTATGTCTATGTATGATTTGGCAGTTATATTTATTCCATTTTGTATAATATTTAAAACGCTGTTAAGCCACATGCTTGGTACCGAATCATCTCACTGGCAGCGGGTGAATGTGATCGGTATGTCTATGTATAATTTGGCGATGAATGTTATAGGTATACCAGGTACATGATATTCGCTGGTCGGCCTTATGCTTGGTACTGGTTGATCTCACTGGCAGCGAGTGAATGTGATCAGTATGTCTATGTATTTGGCAATCGTGGCCTCGGTACATGGTATTCGCTGGTCGGTCAGATGCTTGATGTCAGTTATTCTCACCAGCAGCGGGTGAATGTTATTGGCATGTCTAGGTGTCTGGCAATACCTACCTATAAGTTATGTTGATATTAAGAAACATGGTATTCGCTGGTCGGTCAGATGCTTGGTGTCAGTTATTCTCACCAGCAGCGAGTGAATGTTATTGGCATGTCTAGGTGTCTGGCAATACCTACTAAAAATGTTGTGTTGTAAAATAAAAATGGAATAAAATGTTTATTAATTAATAAAAAGGCAAAGTGGAGTAACGTATTTAATTGATAAAAGAAAGTGTCTCACGGATTCCGGCTAAGTTCCTGTTAAGTTTCTTAACAAATAATTTCATAGTTAATTTTATTTATTTTTTCTCTCTTTTAATTTTGTTTTCTTTAATTTTCTTAATTCTTAGATTCAAAGTGTTGGTATTATTACTAACCGAAAGTGGCCGGAACTCGTGAGATTTATCGAAGTACCAAATTACTTGACATTATGAAACAATGTTCAAAACATACTTAAATATGTGTATTTCAATAAGGTTATGAAGAATAAAACAAACATTGTATTTTTTTCTTTTGTATATTTCAATACATTTTAATGTCCTTCGAGGACGAAGTACTGTCAGTCTGGCCGTAATAGATATAGTGAAAATGAAACTATAGAAAATAATGTAATGTCATAGTTACAATGATTGACGTAAAGTTTATTATTTGTTTGTAAGTTTATGTAATATTTAAATCATTATTTGTTACTAAGTTTATTAAAATTATTTGATTTGATTACTTGATCCATGACGATTTGCTACCGTTTCCTGTTATTTGATTATTTGTTGCTAATTGTTATAAAAAGGAATTGATTTGATTACTTGATTCATGTCCGTTTGTTACAGTTTCCTTTTATTCAATGATAATTTTAAAATAAGTATAAAATAGATATCTTTATTATTAATAATATTTAATAATAAAGATTATTAATAATGTTAATAATATTACATTTTAATTGTCACAGGTTGTTTATTAAATTAATAGTTATTTGTATAAAAGTATTGATTTGATCGTTTGGCGCCATTGTGGCAGACTTGTTTTCTGTAATGCTAAATGCACATTGGTTGTTTAAAAAATGGCGGGATGTTTCTTGCTCTTGCCGAGCATAGCATATTTTTAGACACATTCGGCAGTAGTGAGTCAAGTGAAAAGGTTGTGGAACAGAAAGTTAAGTATTATTCTAACATGTTTATTTCTGCTGTTTAGACTATTATATTCCATTCAATCATCCATTATTGCTTGTGTTATTTATTTGATCTGGTCGATTAGTTGTTGAATAATGAACGTTCCTATTAAATTAATTGTGTTACTTATTTGAAGTGGTTGATAGAATTGTTGCTTAATGAACGTTCTTTTATGGTAAATGTGTTACTTATCTGAGTTGGTTTATAGAATTGTTGCTTAATGAATGTTCCGATTGTGTTAATTATTTAAAATAATAAATTATTTGAACAAATTGTTGAAGGACTTCTTACGTTTTATTAAATGGTATTTCCCCTTAGTTTTCCTACATTTAGTTAGTCTACATTCAGTTGAATAGTCTACCTACATTCAGTTAAATAGTTCAGTTCATTCAGTTAAATAGTCTAGACTCAACTCAATAGTTTATCTTAATTGCAATTTAAACTTAAGAGATATAATAGACGATAGGTTAGTTTTAGGTTAAATATTGCTCTATCTTTCAAAATCTATCACCTGCATGCTGCATGCTTGCTTGCTGCATGCTTGCTTGCATGCTGCATGCTTGATTGCATACTGCGTGCTTGCTTGCATGCTGCATGTTTACTTGCCTTCATGCATGTTTATTTGCCTGCATGTAAGGATGCATACAGCATGAAACATGCGTGTAAGAAATCCTTACTTAATATTATAAATGCGAAAGTCCGTTTGTTTGTTTGTTACGCCTTCACGTCCTAACCTAAGAACCGATCATCATGAAATTTTGCATACACGTTGTCAGGGGTACAGAAAAGGACATAGGGTACCTTTCATCCCGAAAAAAAGTATTGTTCCCGAGGGATAGTAAAAAACCTTTCCACGCAGACGAAGTCGCGAGCGGCCGCTAGTACAAAATAATTCTAGATATGAATTTTCTATTAAATGTATGCCAAAAGATACTATAAACTGTCTGCGATATGATAGTTCTGCCTTTTAATGACTATAGATTATGAAATGTATGCCAAAAGATGATTCTGACTATAAACTGTCTGCGATATGATGGTTCTGACTGTGAACTTTCTGCGATATGATGGTTCTACTATTTAATTACTATGGATATAAAATGTATGCCAAAAGATGATTCTGGCATACAAAATTATGCGTTTCAAGTGTATGATAAATGAGTATATGCCAAAAGATTTTCTGCGACATGAAGTTTATGCCATTAGTTGTTATGCATAATAAAATTATGACATAAAAAGTTCTGCCATAAAGGGTAGACCCTTAGGCTTTTCCTCTTTTCAAGTCCGCTGGATGTTATTAGAAATAACTTGTATTTTGTTAATGTTTTCTTTGTCTTTCATGTCTCCTAAAAGAAAATGTGAACATTAAGCTCTAAGTGTTATGCCAAACAAAAGTTCTAATATTGCTTCAATGGCTTAATATACACAATGTTCAGCTTTTAACGAACTTACTTCAAATCCAGACAAAATATCACACACAACCGTTAATGAAACCTTACTGTCCTAAACACAAAATCCAATTTAGCCCACATTGTTTAGGTATTAGTAAAACACTGTACAGTATGAGGCTGTACAAACAGCTTTTCGGGTCCAAAATTTGCGGTAAAGCAGTGGTTTAATTAAAACCAGACTTTGCCATTATTTACGTGCTGAATCGGTGATTATCTGCCTGTTTTGTGATTCTAATAGCGATCACTTAACACTATTAACAGGCAATTATGTTCAATGAGTCTGTGGTACTCTGATGCAAATTACTCGTGAGTGTATTTGAAGTTTCAGGCTGCAATAGTATGATGCCATAAAGCATTGCAAGCATTTCTCTACAATTACGTTTCAATTTTAACAGTTTCTCAAAGCCACATTAATTATTGTGTCTTGTCTTTGTCTTTATACATACGAGATTTGTACCTTTGTTATGAAACATCCTCATTTATTTAAAACAAATAACTACTATAATTACAGAGGTAGAAAGAAAAATAATTTGTTCATTCCTCAGCGTAGACTGAAATTGCATTCTAAAAATTCATACTGTATGGCAATTCGTCTATATCAAGGGTGGACATCCCGCGGCCCGCGGGCCACATGCGGCCCGCCGTCTGTTACCTTGTGGCCCGCGGAGCCGAGCACATTTTTTTAAAGTCAGACATATCTGGCGCGCACTCTACATACAATTTGGTAGTGCGGCCCGGGGTAAAATTCTACTTCCTAATTTTGGCCCAAGTGTCGAAAAGGTTGGCCACCCTTGGTCTATATAATAAATTACTTAATGAAATGAAGGAACTGCCACTAACTAAGTTTAAAAGAACGCTGTCAAAAGTTTTAAAAGAAAATAATTATTATACCATTGATGATTACTTAAATAAGAGAACATTAAAATGATTTTTTTTACTTAAGTATAGCAATTTGACATTATTATGATTTAATTTTATTATGATTTGTATATTTGTGCTGTTTAGATCATTTTGACTATTGAATATTTTTGTATTTTTTTCTATTAATTTTTATCAGTGTGACATAGTAATTTCATTTTTGTTTATTATTTAATTAATATTGACTACTTAATTATATTTTGAATCAGATCTAATGATTATAATATGAACATTGGACATTAATCAAAGTATTTGCACATCGAACCATTCGGTAGAATATGCGGGAACCATGTAATTGAAATCTGTATTGTACCATATTCGAGCAAATAAATGATGTATGATTATGATTATCATAATTATAGAGACTTCATAATAAAGATCGGTTACTTTAGTGAACTAGTTTCTTAAACTTTACTTGTTTAAACCTTTTATTCATTGTTTTCAGGATTCAGGAGCTTAATGGCGCAGTGGTTTAGCGGCTGGCCTAGCGATTGCGGAGTTTAAGCAACTTTCACAAGGATCGGTCATGGGATGGGTGACCAAAAATTTACTATCTCGAGCTCCTCCGTGCTTTGAAAGAAACGTTGAGACGTTGGTCCCGGCTGCATTTGCAGTCGTTAACACCCACCAATCCGCATCGGGCCCGCGTGGTGGGTTATGGCCCATCCTCCTTATCCACCCATAAGAAGGCCTGTGCCCCAGAGTAGGAGCATTAAAAATGGCTGATGGTATGGTATTCATTATTAAGAGTTGTTTCGTTTGAGATTTTTAAACTGCTTATAACTAATAATGTTCTTTAGATAGCTAAAGGACATTGTTAGTTATAAGCAGTCTAAAACAGACAGCTATAGAACTGTGTCATACTTTTTAATTTTATTCTGAAACTTCTGAATCGCTTGTAAAATCTAATTGCAAACCTTAAAAATGAGGTGGCGATTCAATTTTACAAGCGATGTCGATAAAAAGAGCTAATTGACTAAAATCAACCAGCAAGTCGTCTGCCAAATCGACCCGTGTAAACAGCCCATGCCATAAAGTCACCGGCATTTAACTAAACATCCACTTCACAGCCATAATTAATTAATATACAAAAGCGTGCAAAATAGTTTCATTGTGGAAATTTGATAAAATAACTTAGATAAAACCACATCTGCCTGTGATAATGTTAAACCTTTAGTTGAGTACACATTCTCTCGAAGCTTTTAGGTCAGACCTCTCACACAAATGTTTCAAGCCACAGTTTGAACTAGAGATGTTACGAATGTAAAATTTTACACATTCGCGAATGCGAATGCAAATATTTAGGTTGCGAATGTGCGAATGCGAATGCGAATATGAAGACATCAAGTATTACAAAAACCATATGAATGAATAAATCAATCATCATATAATTTATGACATCTATTAATGAATTATACTTGTAAAAAATTGCATGCTTCTAAAAATGCACATGTGCACTTTAATACTATTGTAATAGTCGAAGTTCAATAAAGTAAGATAAAAAATCACCATATATCACTTTTCTTTCCCGGTGCCGGTGCCATAAGAAAAAACTGCTTACTAATTATCACAAAATACTTTAAAACACAATGAATTATTTGTTTACCAAAAGAGGAATTATAGCAGACTGGCAACTAAAACAAAACAATCAACAAACCAAGCAACAGAGTGACCACATCATCAAGCAATCACAATTCACAAACTATCCGCGTGAAATTAAACGCTTTCTAGTGGTCGAATTAATGACGCTTTGCACACATTCGCATTCGCATAATATTCGCATTGATTGATGCGAATGTATAAAACGATGCGAATCATTCACATATGCGAATGCAAATGCAAATATTCGTAACATCACTAGTTGAACAAAACCAAATAACTGGTATTGGTAAACTTTGTCTATTATTCATTCCAAACAATTTGGTCTAGAACAATGCCCCAAATAATTAGGATTGATACATAAGCAAGCCTGCATTTCAATTTAGTACGTTCTTGTTATGTGCACGACGGGATGTGCCTGGCCTTTACCTCACCTGATGTTAAGTGACGATACGGCCGAAGGTGAAGAGCACTACACCCGGAATCATCATCAGTGAGGAACTGGCTATCTTACCTCTAACTGCCGGAACACAAAAAATATTAAATTGTTGTTATGGCATCAGACTTAAGTAAGATGGTGGTAGCCAGGCGGATTTAAAATAAGCCCTCATCATCATCATATCAGCCGCACGACACCCACTGCTGGGTATAGGCCTCCCCTAAGGATCTCCGCGACGATCGGTCCTGCGCTGCCCGCATCCAGTGGCTTCCCGCGACCTTCACCAGGTCGTCGGTCTTCCTTGTCGGGGCCTTACCCACGGAGCGTCGTCCGGTGCGCGGTCGCCATTCCAGAACCCCAACGGCCATAAGTTCTTCTCGCTATGTGTCCTGCCCATTGCCACTTCAGCTGAGCTATCCTTCGAGCAATGTCGGTTACTTTAGTCTCGTTTCTGATTCGATCACGCAGGAAAACGCCGAGCATGGCTCTCCCCATTGCACGCTGGGTGACCTTGAGCCTCCTTATGAGACCCATAGTTAGCGACTACGTTTCACCGCCGTAAGTCATCACTGGCAACACACACTGTTCATAGACTTTAGTCTTGAGACACTGAAGTAAGTCGGACGCGAAGATTTTTCGAAGCTTCCCGAATGCTGCCCACCCGAGTTGGATTCGACGAGAGATCTCTTTCTCAAAGTTGGTCTTACCTAACTGGACTGCCTGTCCTAGGTATACGTAGTGGTCAACAAAATAAGCCCTACCACCAACCAAACCGAGTACCTACAAATTGTACACTTAAAGAGTATGTAATTTGACTTACTGTAGTTTATTTTGTCTACTTGGTTCTTTTAACCTCAATAAGCACATACTTACATGATTTAAGTTTACATTGAATAACATTATTTGAATTTGACTATCCTTTCTTAGAAAACAGATCTTGACGAAAATTCCATTAAAAATAATCTACAAAGCTATATTGAGCGAACTTCGTCAAATAACGAGATTGTTTGGCTTTCAATTCACATACATATTTATGTTCTGTGAAGAGCTATTACAACTTTAATAATAGAAGATATTAAACAAAACATAAAGAATTCATTTTTCTCTGGATTGAAAAAGAAATGAGATAAGATCAAAAATACTACTTAGAAAAATTAATCAACTGTACCAACCTTTGTAAATTAAAGTGAAAGATTATCCATGAAAATTGGTTTTTCAAAACATATTCATACACACAGAAACAGAAACAAACAGGGTGGATTTTTGAGACGGTACATTAAGGGCAGTTACCTTAACCGTTATAGTTACAGGAAAACGTTCCTAGGAAACCATCCATAACTTTTTAAGATATTCTTAACTGCATTCACAGATTTTGGAAAAAAGTTACCGTTAGCAAAAAAAAAATGCTAAAAAAAAACAAAAAAATGTTTATGCCAATCGATCCTATTTTGTGTAGGGATCAAAAGAGTCTATCTATGGAACCAATTAAGGTATGGGTACTAGAAACGACAAAAATCGCCAAAAACTTTTCCCTTTACATTTTGTTCTGAAAAACGATAAATCAACTCGAAACATTATTGCCAAATGATCCTATTTCTTACTGTGATCAAAATTCTCTTTAAGTCAACTGAAATTTGAGTACAGAAACTACATTAAGTCACAACACCGGCTCCACACGCAGGCACAATCTTCTACAACATTAGATCTAACAAAAATCAGTTTCTGTACTCAAAGTTCAGTTAGCCTTAAAGAGTATTTTGATCACAGTAAGAAGTAGGATCGTTTAGCAATAAAAATATTTCGAGTTGATTTATCGTTTTTCAGTACAAAATTTCTAGTACTCATACCTTAAATGGTCCCATAGAGTCTTTTGATCCCCACACAAAATAGGATCGATTGGCACAAAAAAATTTTTTTGCTATTTTAACTTTTTTTTTGCTAACGGTAACTTTTTTCCAAAATCTGTGAATGCAGTTCAGAATATCTTAAAAAGTTATGGATGGTCTCCTAGGAACGTTTTCCTGTAACTATAACGGTTAAGGTACCTGCCCTTAATGTACCGTCTCAAAAATCCACCCATAGCCAGATAATTAAGGACACCAGTTTATTTTCATATGAACGAGGTAACTTTGAAGCCCTGGGTCTTCGCCAAGGATTGACCTAGCTGTGATCTGATAATGGTCAATAATGGTCATTCAGGAAGTGAATAGAGGAGATTAATCTCCTTCAGATCGCTAGACACACCCAACTGATCTGATAAGCATTCTAAAAGATATAAGGATCAGAGTTTTCGGTTTCAGGATTTTTATACATTTGTATGCTGTTTTTGCGGTTTTTTTAAACATATCCTTACATCTTTTAGAATGCTGATCAGATCAGTTTGGTGTGTATAGCAATTTGAATCTCCATTCACTCCCTGGATGGCCATCATCGGATCACAGCTAAGTCAATCCCTGGCGGAGAACCACGAAGTTACCTCGTTTGTATGAAAATCAACTGGTGTCCCTAATTATGTTGCCACCGCTATATATTATACAAACTTTGCCACCCTGTTTCACCCCCTTAGGGATTTAATTTCACAAAATCCTGTCTTAGTGAGCACCTACACCCTAAAAGGAACCCCCATGCAAAATTTGAGACTCCTAGCACTTGTAGATTCTGAGATTTCGTGATGAGTGAGTGATTTACTCTTTTATATAGATTACTGTATAATTTATTTGAATAGACGGCACGACTTTATTTTTATATTTATATGTAAAATAAATGCTAAGTTAACATTTAACATTTATATTTTAAGAGACCTTTACAGATAAGTCAACATTAACTTTACAACTAAAAAGTCTAGTTCACAAACAAACTAAAACCACTTTAGTAAATCCACCTTAATAATTTTGCCTTGAAGGCCAACCAAAAAGGTACACTACTTTAAAACAAATTACCTAATGAAACACCTTAGTTTTATTAGTACTTAAACACACTCAAATGAGAATTTATATCTCAAACATGCCAGTCCTAAGCTCACATAATTAAAATTTTAATGCTTACAAAACAACGCTTGTGTACCTGATTATGAAGTAGAACATTACTCACCTACACGAAGAAGGTATTATTAAAATAAATTAATGAATAACTGTACCCCTAAACCCCATTTTAAATTGAATGAAAACTCGGGAATCTTAGCTTTGCCGCAGCGTTAAATGAACTGTCGAACGCTACTAACTTTGCCCCGTTTTATAGTTAGACCTAATTGGTATTAAAGACATGGGGTTAGCTGGATCGTTAGCAAAATTTGCGGATTTACCGTTTCCGATTTTGCATGCTCCCACAAAATGTTGTACCTAATCCTTTTCTATTTAGGTAAGTTGTCAAATAGGGAACATGAATAAGTCACCGATTTTGATGAGCTTGATCGCTGCGGACACGTATAAAAACATGATTGAATAGAAAAATCAATTAAAAAATGTATTATTTTAGTTTTATCACACAGTCATATCATCTATCAAGTATTTTTTTATTTTATTTTATATATTTGCACAAGCTTAACACTATTTTTACAGGTTTCGACCTAATGCAATAGAGAAGCTATATTGATTAAATTCGTACATTATTAATTAATTTCATATACTTACATAAAATACCTAAAATTGTTACTATACATTTTTATTTAATTGCCAATTAAACATTACAAATTTTAATTACCTACGATAAATTCTCCTAAATTATTAATTATTGTATTCATTATCATAAAATATTATAAATAATGCAAACCTAGTGAATTCACACAAAGAACTGAAAAATATGTCTAGTTTACAATGGATCCTATTTAAAATCCTCATCGCTCGTGTCAGTGGGGCTTTGCTTAATAAATTAGTTCGGCCGCGAGGCACCTCCAACAGCGGAGGCAGGCGCCGACGCTCCACATACCTATTTGGTGCACATAATCCAATACGACGCAATACCTCTCCATTCTTCTCTTCATCTTACCTCTCAACAATTTAAACACATACAAAACTAATGCCAAGTTCCTTCTTACTCTCAGTTCATTGTACCCAACCATACCCAATATGAACAAGTTAGGATACATCAGAGGATAAAAAGGATACACTCCATACAGTCTCTTATAAAGATATCTAATAAACTTGTTTTGTATGCGTTCTAGCATGGAGCTATATTTAGTTTCACTTGGAGCCCAAATAACTGAATTTCCCTCTAGTAAGCTTCTCACTAAAGCATTGTATAATGCAATTATTGTATTTATATTAGTTAAACCATTCGCCCTACGAAGAATGAATCCCAATGTTCTGTAAGCTTTTTTACATATACAAATTATTTGTTTCTTAAAGTTTAAGTCAACGTTAAAATTAACTCCTTAGTCCTTTACTTCTGTAACTCTCTTTAATGTTGTCGATTTTATTTTATATTCATGATGAATAGGAGTAGCCTTTCGAGTATATGAAATGGTAAGACATTTTGAAGTATTAAATTGCAATTTATTCTGCTCACTCCATGCCACTACGTTGCTAATATCCTTTTGCAATAATACACAGTCATCTACGCCATTTATCGGAAGAAACAGTTTCAAGTCATCGGAAAAAAGTAAGCATTGTGCATTATCGACTACTTCCGGCAGATCATTAATCATTATCAAAAATTGGAGAGGGCTGAGATTACTTCCCTGACTTACTCCAGAATTGACAAAATATGGTTCTGATCTGCAACCGGCATACTCCACGTACTGCTGCCTATCGGTCATGTAACTAGCCATAAACTGCAATAGATGGGGTGTAAAACCAACGCCAGCTAACTTCCGAAGCAATACATCATTATCTACGACATCGAATGCTTTCCGGAAGTCGAAATAAGCGGCGTCGACTTGCCCTCCACCGTCTATTACTGGTACTAGTTGCGCCGTGTAGTTCATGAGGTTGCTAGTGGCCTTTGTTCGGTTAAGGACAGATTCGGTTTAGGACAGATTAGGTTTACGACAGATTCTGTTTAGGACAGATTCGCTTTACGACAGAAATACAATTGAGTACAAAATTCATACCCTAAGTTAAGGGCAGATTCGGTTTAGGACAGATTTTGTTTACGACAGATTCTGTTGCAGACAGATTCGCTTTAAGACAGGAATGGGTACAATTATTGAGTACGAAAATCAAACCCAATATTATTTTATTGGATACTAGCTGATGCCCGCGACTTCGTACGCGTGGACTTTATGACTCCGGCGTATGCATATAAATATGAACTAATGTAGTTACATTAAAAAAATACTTGTAGCAGTGTTATAATGTTAAAAGTTAATAAATTGTTTTTATTTTATTTTTTATATTTAAAACGGTTTAAAAAAATATCAAATATTCGGAGTCTTTCCTTCGGGAGCCAATATGAAAAGACCCGAAGCGTTACTAACCCTAGAAAAGCAACATAAAGTTACCCATGCGAAAAACAACCAGTCCTTAGATCGACACCAGCGGTTTTAAGCGTCTGGCCCGTATTTAGGCAAGTCGATATCAAAAATTAGGCCCAAACTGTTACCGCCTTCACCACGTGGAGGTACTCCCAGCTTATGTTATTACATTATGCTAAACTTATAGTTTAGTTGGGCTATTATGGTTCTGCATCAGGTGTTCCAATTTTCAAAATCATGCCCTAAATATACCCTAAACTATGCCCAGACTTAACAGCTATATAACAAAAAAGTTTCATTCGAACCCGTTCAGAGATTAGCGTGATTAGGAGATTAGCGTGATTAGGAGATTAGCGTGTTCAGACAAACAAACAAACAAACAGACACACATCTTTTTTATTCTTACTCTATTACTATGTCTCCATAGCCTCAGATAGTTTTTTTTTTTTCAAATATAAAGTTTCAAACATTCGATGACACCGATTTCATTGTTTAGTGCACAGTCAATATTTTAATTTATTTTAATGTGAACCGTTGTGTCAACTGTCTAGAGATATACTGCTCAGTATGACAATCTGCCGTAAACCTAATCTGTCTTAAACAGAATTTATTCATAGGACGTTTTGGCTAAAAACATTTTTGCTCTTGCCAGTACTAAATCCGTCTTAAAGCGAATCTGTCTTAAACAGAATCTGTCGTAAACCTAATCCGTCCTAAACCGAATCTGTCCTTAACCGAACAAAGGGCTAGTGGTGCTTTTACTCGGTCGAAAACCGTGTTGCGCCTCCGATAATTGCGCATGTATTTGCACATAAATACAATATTGTAAGGCCGACTCGAATACCTTTGCTGGGGTTGAGAGTATCGCCACTGGTCTAAAACCATCCACCCAACTACCTGAGCCTCCTTTTGGAACCGGGATCACCCGAGTTATTTTCCAAACTTACAAATACTGCGGCTTCTAAACATAGGTTAAAGATGTGCGTGAGAGGTTCGGCTAGAACCAACCTACAGTCTCTCAGAACATATACCGGTATACCATCAGGGCCGGCTGATCTCTTCGGCTTGAGCTTAGTTAACGCGCGTAACACATCGCTCGGCAGTAATTTGTTCACCTGTACTCGTGCTGACATATTCGAATCTCCCGCCTCCGCAATAGCTGCGCTAACATTCAGCTGAGCTCGTACCGAACTGTATACCGAGTGAAAGTATTTAGCAAATTCATCGACACTTTGTTCTTCCGTCATAAATTGTGTAAAATTTTAGCTTTATAATCTATGACATACATTTTTAGGATAATATTTACTGACATTTTGTATTTCTAATCTACAAATATGAAAGAAAATCAATCTTATAATATATAAAATCGTAAACTGAATGACTGAATGACTGACTGACTGACTGACTGACTGACTGACTGACTGACTGACTGACTGACTGATCTATCAACGCACAGCCCAAACCGCTGGACCTAGAGACTTGAAATTTTGCACACAGATACCTTATACAGTGTAGGCATCCACTAAGGAAGGATTTTTGAAAATTATATCCCTAAGGGGATGAAATAAGGGATGAAAGTTTGTATGAAAGTCCCTCAGTTTTGAAGCTAGGATCGTCAAATTTTGTGTTTAGGCTAACGATTGAAAATTAATAAATGCGGGTCTCAGCGTTTTACAAAATTCTACCCCCGAAGGGGTCAAAAGGGGGATGAAGTTGTATAATGAAGAAAATCCTTTATTTCGAAGTCAAAATTGCTAAATATATTATTTAGGCTTATAGATGGAAATCTAACGCAAAGTATATTGTTATTGTTAGTATTTTAACCCCTACGGGGATGAAATGGGGGTGAAAAGGGGTAAATAAACCTAAAAATAGATATGGATGTCGTTATTGGGCATAACGACAGTTATTGGGGTTTTCTGGGACGACGATTGCAAAAATGAAATTTATTTTGAAGTCCAACACGGTGGACATGATTTGACCCCTCAAGGGGTGAAAATGGGGTTCAAATTTTGTATGGAAAAATAATATTAAATGGACATTACAACTCTAAACTTCGTAGGAGCACGTCTAAAAATAAATAAGCAAACATATTTTGTGATTTTGAAAATAAACCCCTTAGGGGGTAAATGGGGTGAGTAAACCTAAAAATAGATACGGATGTCGTTATTGGGGTTTTCTGGGATGACGATTGTAAAAATGACATTTATTTTGAAATCCATCACGGTGGACATGATTTAACCCTCAAGGGGTGAAAATGGGGTGAAAA
The DNA here is from genome assembly GCA_943789525.1 of Agriphila geniculea. NCBI lineage: Eukaryota > Metazoa > Arthropoda > Insecta > Lepidoptera > Crambidae > Agriphila > Agriphila geniculea. Next base: position 10,672,099 of record OX038890.1, on the reverse strand, counting down.
TTTTGTATGGAAAAAAATATTTAATGGCCATTATAACTTTAAACTTCGTAGGAGCACGTCTAAAAATAAATAAGCAAACATATATTTTGTGATTTTGAAAATCAACCCCTTAGAGGGTAAATGGAGTGAGTAAACATAAAAATCGATGTGGAGGTCGTTCTTGAGGTTTTATGGAATGGTGATTACGAAAATGAGATTTATTTTAATTCCAACACGGTGGACATGATTTAACCCCTAAAGGGGTGAAAATGAGGTTCAAATGTATGGAAAAAGAATATAAAATAGACATTGTCCATCAGCCATTTCTGATGTCCCCACTGCTGGGGCACAGGCCTTCCTTATGGGTGGATAAGGAGGACGGGCCATAACCCACCACGCGGGCCCAATGCGGATTGGTGGGTATTAACGACTGCAAATGCAGCCGGGACCAACGGCTTAACGTGCCTTCTGAAGCACGGAGGAGTTCGCGATAGTAATTTTTTGGTCACTCATCCCATGACCGACCCTTGCGAACGTTGCTTAACTTACGCAATCGCTGGGCCAGGCGCTAAACCACTGCGCCACCGAGCTCCTCTCAAAATAGACATTACAACTTTAAAATTCGTAGGAGCATGTCTAAAAATAAATAGGCAAACACATATTTTGTTATTTTGAAAATCATCCCTTAGGGTGTAAATGGGGTAAGTAAACATGAAAATCGATGTGGATGTCGTTCTTGAGGTTTCATGGAATGGTGATTTCGAAAATGACATTTATTTTGAAGTCCAACACGGTGGACATGACACATCATGGACCTGTACCTGGACATGCACATCCAGGTAACGGGAACGCGAACAGGCACGGGTACGGGCACGGGCACGGGAACAGGAACGGGAACGGGAACAGGACGAGAACAGGACGGGAACGGAACGGGCCGGAACGGAAACGGAACGGGAATGAAACGGGAACTGAAAGGGAACGGGAACGAAACGGGAACGGAACGGAAAAGAGAAAGGGACAGGAACAGGATGGGAACGGTACCGGGAAAAGGAACGGAAGGAGTACGGGACGGGAACGGGACGCGAACGGGAACGAAACGGGAACGGAAAGGGACGGAACGGAATGGAACGGGAACTAAACGGGAACAAAACCGTAACGAAACGGGAACGATATAGGAACGGAACGGGAACAAAAACGGGACGGGAACGGCACGGAAACGGAACGGAACGGGAACGGGACGAGAACGGGATGGGAACGGGAACGGGAATGGGATGGGGCGGGAACGGGAACGGGAACCGGACGGTAACGGGAACGGGACGGGACGGGAACGGGATCCGGATCCGGAAGGGGTACGGTATGGGTACGGAACGGGAATAAGAACGGAACGGGACGGAATGGGAACGGAACGGAAACGGGATGGGAACAGGAACGGAACGGGAATGAAACGGGAAAGAAACGGGAACGGAACGGGACGAGAACGGTACGGGAACGAGAACGAGAACCGGACGGTAACGGGACGGGAATGGGAATGGCAACGGAAGGGGTACGAGAACGGTACAGGAAAGGGACGGGAACGGACGGGAACAGAACGGGAACGGGAACCAGAACCGGAAACGTAAAAATGACTGGTCCTGGACAGATCCTGGTTGAAGGTTCTCTAAGGATTTTCTCTAACATCCACGCGAACGAAGTCGCGGGCAGAAGCTAGTTTAAATATAAAACACGCGCATGAAACAGAAGAAATTACACAAGCAAGGTAAACAAGCAAATTACCTTGCTTGTGTAATTTCTTCTGTTTCACATAGGTAACACAGGACGGAATTTTATTAAGTTTCTCGTGAGCGACTCAAAATGTCAATGCTTTCGCGAGACTGCGCTCAAGTGTGCTAATTAGCTCAGATTTCAGCTGCCAGTGTGAAGCGCAAGTAACCTATCTAGCTCTTTTTAACAAACTTCAACAAAAGGAGGAGGTTCTCAATTCGATTGTATGTTTTTTTTATCGTTGTTCGCGCGTATCTTCGACATTTATGGACCGATTTTGATGATTCTTTTTTTGTTCGATTGAGTTTACTTGCGAGATGGTCCCATTATTTTTTTTTCAAATCGGTCAAGTAGTTTTCAAGTAATCCTGAAAATACTATGATTTTGCATCAACTACCTTGACGACTTTGTTATTTATGAACCGAATTAGATGAAATTTTTTGTGTTGGAAAGGGGATACCTTTAGTGTAGTTATTTTAACCGACTACAAAAAAAATAAGGTTCTTAGTTTGACCTGTATATAGTATGTTTCTCCACGATTAACTCACGTTTGCTGAGCCGATTTTTCTACCTAAATAATATACTTACCTACACTATCTAATACAGAAGGTACTGACACTAAAAATAAACAAATAAAAAATTGTTTAAAAACAAAAAACCGACTTCAAATAAACCTGCCTCTAAAAAGCAAGAAATAATATTCAAATCATTAGATACGCATTATAACGTCTATTGAAGTCGGGTGGGGATTTAAGAATAAAAAAAGGAAGTAGTACTTCCCGTACGTTCGTACCCCACCCGACTTCAATAGACGTTATAATGCGTATCTAATGATTTAAATATTATTTCTTGCTTTTTAGAGGCAGGTTTTTTTGAAGTCGGTTTTTTGTTTTTAAACAATTTTTTAAAATATTCTATTAAGCTTGGGTTATAAAAGTTATATTTTATGTAACTGTAGTATAGTGAGGGGTATTAAAACACGCATGTGACATGAATGAATGAGTGTTTTAATACCTAATTATGTACAGTTGCATACAAGACTTTATTTACATACACCGATTTATTTATTTTTTTATTTGGGAAACAAATAATGGGTTAATAACACCCATGGTATTTATCTACACCCATGATACGTATCCTCTATATAAAGGGTTTTGACTTTGTCTTTGACTTTCCTCCTCCTCCTCCTCGTCATTTTATCATCCGAACGAGTGTTATAATATTGTACCTACTGAATTTCATTATCTAACAAATCGCTCGTGTTCAGAACCCTTTACAGAGAATTTAAAGCATGGGTGTAGATAATAGTACATTACTGCCGCGGTCAATAATGACTGCGTTGCTGGCAGCGATGATGATGGCCGAGAGCGGAGCTTAGCGCAGGTCCAGGCCGTCACAGCGCGGTCAGCATTGCAGCCCTTGATGGACAAGCTAGAATAAAGGCCGAGACCGGAGGTCGAGGCCTTTATAGCGCGGACAGCAAGGGCTGCAATGATGACCAAGCTTGAAGGCCGAGAGCGTAGTTAAGCTTAGCTCGAGGCCATCATAACGTGGCCAGCAGTGCAGTCATTGTGGACCAAGGCTTGTATAGTACTTTACTCAAAAAATGCGAATACTGCCTACTATACTACTATAGTAGGTACTTATAACCTAATGTCGAAAAAATACAAAAATGCAAATATCTCAGAAACGGTGCGACGTAGCCAAAAAATAAGGTTTTTTTTTGATCCCCTTTGTAATCCCGGAAGTAGATAAGAGGTATTTAATGAAAGGTCAAAAAACGGTCAAGTGCGAGTTTTTTATATTTTTCCATACTAATTTTATATAAAAGTACAAAAACATCATCTAGGTACAACAATACAACACCCGCGCAGATATAGAATGGGATTCAAAATAGCGGCTCACCGCGCTTACCACAACGAGTGTGACTGAGAGAGCGATAGGTGTGGCGTTGAGTGTGCGAGCGAGAAGTCAATATGAACGACGCCATTTCTAATCCCATTCTTTATCTGCGCGGGTTGTACAGTGTACTTTTCACCTAACTATGTTTGAAAGAAAACTCGACAATAATGGATTCTCAAAGGAAATTGCTGGTGGCTAAAACTCGACATAAATGAAATCCCATACAACTTTGTTGCGTCACCATCGGAGAACACCGGCAAGCTCGACTTTGTTCAAAGAAGGTTGTCAAAATAATGACCATATTACAAGCTTTTTTGAGTAAAATTCATAACGTAATCGTCGCAAGTGAAACAATTGACTGCCATAAAACATTCTCTTTTCAAATCTTGAAATTAATAGGTAAACGATTCTCCTACATCTGTTTTTGAAGACTTTCAAAAGACAAACTGCAGTTACGTGTTCTCAGTTTGTTCAATAAAATCAATATTATAAAGTTGTTTGCGTACTTAAGACGAAGTGTGAATGTTCGAAAGCGATTTTCGTTCAACTTTTATGAGTTCTGCAAATATTAGCCTTTATGTAAATACTGTGACCATCATTTTGATAAATAGACGACTAAAGGCGTCTACATGGATAGCTATATATTTTGGTAAAAATAACCAAAATATGGAGATATCCATATTTTGGTTTTTTAGGTACCTACTTCGAGCAAAACAGATGGAATAAAAATTGTGGGAGTTGTGCGTAATTAATAGAGTAAGAAGTAAAAATCCACAGATCTCACACTATGCGCAACTATCTGAGGCACTGAAAATTTAATTTAGAAATAAAACACCCGCTATATAAACACATAGTTAATAGGAATTCATTGTTTACTTGTACTGACGATAAAGTGAACGGAGCGCAGAATGACCTCGCGCGTAAGGGACTCACTACAGCCTACAATTTTTGTCCGCCCGCCTCATAAGATTGCTCAAACTGTAGCTTAATTCAATACCGAGATCCTTTTTTTTCCAGTTCTTGAATAAAAAGTTCAAACAAAAGCTATTGGGAAATTCTCGACCCAAGTCGGCGAAATTTTTTTGAATATTTTTACATATTTTGGAAAATCTCAAAAAGTTACCGACCGATTTTGGGAATTCTAAATGCACTTTGAAAGCCCTCTAGCAGTTGCGCATTCTGACTTAAAGCTCATTCGCGAACCTCTTAAATCTGTTAAACTACAGGCAAATGTCACAATTTCAAAAACAGGGTCATTATACTCGATCACAAAAACTTAAAAATGTTCAATTTTTAAGTTTTTGTGATCGAGTATAATATGCCATTATTTAGGTCTATACACTCAAAACCCGATGCAATAATGAAGTACGCACGTCGCTCTAGAGGGCCTCTAATCTGTATCCGTCAGTGAAATTGCCAAGCACACGTTAATTTGGTAGCCTTTGACTATTGGTGACACACACCGTTGTTACGGCATACTTTACTTGTTAAGTACTTACTGAAAGGCAAACAATTGATTTTACTGTCGGGCATAAAATGTAATCTTACTCAAGAAAAGCAACTTATTATGAACCTGTAAAACAGGCCTCATCTTCTTTTTCTATTGTTATTGTTCTTTTTCTCACTGCTCATTCTCTTCTGCTCACTGAGACCCATTTGTGACATTTTTCGAAATGGCTAAAATATAATATGTTTTTTTTCCACTACTTTTATTTATAATTTAACTGTTGATAAAGTTTTTGGTCAAGTAGATACCACGTCGAGTCTATCAATTTGATGTAAAAAAGAACCATTTCGAGCATACAGGGAGCTTTAGACCTAGCGTTTGTGACATTTTTGATAATTATTAGAAAATGATGTAATTTGTTTTTTTTTTCGAAATTTTTTGAAAAATTGTTTCGTCTAATAAATAAATGATCGAGCCTGCTCACAAAATTTCACGAGAATCGGTTAAGAAAATGCAACCTGTAGAGGAAAACAACCGGACCGGATAGACAGATATACGAAATTCATTCAATCTTCATTTGATGTATTTGCATTTTTTTAATAATTTTGATAACAGCTATTTGTTTTAGCGGCCTTGTGTCGCAGAGTAAAATAAGGTAAGTACCTACTATTGGGAGTTTAATAGAGCATCGATTTACCGCGCGATTGAATTTGGGTTGAGAACTAAAATAACTATCCCATTTTACACCGGGACACTTTTCACAGAGCCTGAAGTACTTTTTAAGGAGTTAGTTTTAGGTTTAGTCTGAGACGTAAAAACTAATTTACACTTATTTTGAGGTGACATGATACGTTATTGTAATAAGTGTATTTTATTACTGTGTATTTATTTATTGTTTATTGGGTATTATTGTGTATGTTGTTATAGTTATTTATGTAACTGTACTTTTGTATCTAATTATTACAGTACAGTTGCATACACGACTTTATCAACAGCCATGATAATTATGTATCCTCTCCTCTATAAAGGGTTTTTATTTTGACTTTCCTCCTCTTCCTCGTCATTATATCTACAAACAAGTGTTATAACGTTGAACTGAATTTCATAATGTAACTCGTCGGACGTGGGCGCGGGGAGGAGCGCGACATCCTCTCGCTCGGATATTGTAATGTTGGCAATAAGCTAACAGTTTCAGAACCCTTTACAGAGGATTTAAGCATGAGTGTAGATAAAATTACTTAAAACCCTATATTTAGCTACCTACATGTCTTGGCAACTAAAGGACCTTTCACCTGTGATACCATTAATTCAAAGAAAAAGGTAATCTTTCTTCGAGCTAGACGCCTATCTAACTCGGGCAAAAGCCTGCGAGAATTTATGTGAGAAACTTAATTTACGTCTGCCGCATTCTGCCATTTCTGGAGTTATTTCAACAACGTCTCAAGGAGCAATTAATAATGTAAAACATCAAACAACTCTTGCTCTACTTTTTTAAATTACACAGATAATATTACATATTAGGTACATCTGCAGGCTACACTAAACCGCATCGGGAAAAGCGCGGCCATTTTCTTTTATTGCACCGCTCATTCTGTTATATCGTCACACGTGTGGCAATGATAACTGAGTTTTCATCAATAGCGCAAAGTTCAATGAAATCCAACACATGATTCCCGTAGGGCACTGCTAAAAAATAGGTTAGCAGTTTACACTACCTAAGTAAAATAATGTTATGCATTTTAATGGAATAAGCCAACAGTTTAGAGGTAGTAATACATAAAGCACGAAATTCAGCTATCATAGATTATTTTGCAGACAAAACTAATATACAATAATAATAGTTTGCTCTATCCGTTTATCAGCGATAAACTATAATGCTAATTTAACAAACTATTTTATTCAGAAGTAATAAAACTTATCGAATGCCAATGACATCAAGTATACGATAAATGACAGTTAACCGACGGTTAAATATCTGGGTTATGATAATGTCTTCAACAATAATTATGCCATGAAAACATAGCGGGATAATAATGAGAGCTTTCAAATTTGCATTTTATGGCGTTTCTGCGTAAAAGTAATGAAGGAAAGTAGGAAAAGTTTTGCTTTTTATAATCTTGCATTTCTTAATAGCATTTTCATTAAGTCGATGCTAAGTTAATAAATGAAATGAGTGTGATGAGCTGGACTGGCACCACTGCCGGATTTAAGCACAGGCTACATACATAGGCTGCAGCCTAGGGGCCCGCACCACATGTTTTTATTGCATTTTTAAATTACGCGGATGAAACCATAGGTTACAAAACTAGTGGATGAAACTGACTGAAAATTGGGCTGCGCGGCCGTTTTTTCACTTTAGACAAGATTAGAGGATTAGTGGATGAAACTTGGCTATAAATTGCGCTTCGTGGCCGTTTTTTACTGAAGATAAGAGAGTACAATAAGTATTTATGTATGAAGCTGACATAGAATCTTAACCCTAGGCACGAGGGTCCGCCCCCCCCCCCCCCCCCCCCCCTCCCTCCTGCCGTGTGTGCATTGACACCGCTCTACAACTGCTCTTTACTACTAGACGGGGGGCCCGTACCACAGAATGAGCGTAGGGGTCCATAGTTCTTAAATCCGGCCCTGACTGGCACTCGTAGAATTCTGATTTACTCATGAATAAACATAGGCTTATTATTATTTATTTTTTTGTATTTATTCATCCATATTTAATTTCCCGCTAATGTTACAGAAAAAAGAGAGCCACGCTCGGCGTTTCCCTGCGTGATCGAATCAGAAATGAGGAGATCCGCAGGCGAACTAAAGTAACCGACATCGCTCGAAGGATTGCTCAGCTAAAGTGGCAGTGAGCTGGACACATAGCGAGAAGAACCGATGGCCGTTGGGGCGGAAAGGTTCTTGAATGGCGACCGCGCACCGGACGACGCTCCGTGGGTAGGCCCCCGACAAGGTGGACCGACGATCTGGTGAAGGTTGCCGGAAGCCACTGGATGTGGGAAGCGCAGGACCGATCGTCGTGGAAATCCTTGGGGGAGGCCTATACCCAGCAGTGGGTGCCGTGCGGCTGATATGATGGTGATGATGATGATGATTTAATTTCAATGAAATATGATCACAAATAATAAGCTGCAGTTATAGTTTCACTAAAATACAATTTCACTATTAATAAATTGATTGAATGAGTTTCTGGTAGATATCATTACGTAAACAACGTGTTACAAAAATACCCCTTATATCGAATATGGTAGATAGGGACTATCAAACTGTGAAACTATGGGACCAACTTTTACTATGGGGCAAACTTTGACATCGCGAAAAAAAATCAGCTGTTCCATACAAAAATTAATAACGAAAATATCAAAATGTTTGAAACACCTGGGGGCTAATTGTCTAATTTGAAAATCTATCGCAATCGCTTTCATTAGACAGATGGATGTGACACATTGCTGGATTTTTTAGGTAAGTATTTATTTGTGCCAAAAAGAAGCATCAATGTGTTACATCCTGAAAGTGATTGCGATATATTTTGAAAGTAGACAATAGAAAGGCTGATTTTTTTCGCGATTTCAGAGTTAGTCCCATAGTAAAAGTTGTTCTGTTTGATGGTTCATATCTATCATATTTGGCATTAGAGGTATTTTGTAACTAGTTGTCATACATTACTGCACCACAGCAAGGCAAAATGTCACAATAGATTTACCCAAGAATTGGTATGATGATGTCAATTTTAAAGAACAGCATATCAGCTATAAATAACTGGTTGAACTTTCGATCACTACGCCCGCTAATCTTACAGAATAAAAACTGTGATCTCTTTCTTCTTTCGTATTTCCATTGTGTTATATCTCGTTGGAGTAGAAGACATTTTGTTTCTATTCCTGCACAAGAGCCGTCATAAAGTTTGATAGTTCTAATAAAGGCTTGAGGGCCGCTTAGCTCCAATTGCTTGTAAATCCTTAGGAGACATTAAATGACGTCGAAAGTAAATGCTTCCGTATTTTTATTATATTTCTGAGTAATCATAAAAAATGTTAAAATCATTTTGTAAGAAAAAAAGGAACTTTACTATCAGGTTCATTTTGAAAATATTTTCTAATGTTTGTCAAGTGGCAGCAGAGCTTTTAATAAAAATATCAAGTTGCACTCCGGGAGTGCCGGCAGAAGTGAACACTTGAATATTAACGTTATGCATTTTTGATATTTTGAAATTAGCGGCAAAGTATTAAAATTATTTCTTTCCTATTACTATTCAGTCACACAATTCAATCAATATGTAATTTAAAAAAAATTCTACAGATTTCGCGCCAGTGGCCTTTTTAATTTCTACATGCACGCATTCTACGATTTAAACTTATAGTCACAGAGTATAAATAAGTCTATGATTGCACCGAAGAGATCGCTGCTATTAGTTCCATTTTCAAAATTAGCGCGTTGCTGGTGACACAAGTGTTTACGTCTTAAAATGACGCGCCGCCATTTTCAACGCGCCCTGTAGAAAGAGAGGGGGATAGTTCCACCGCCAGCTGTCTACTCTCCATCCGTCACATCCGTCTTACTCATTTTCAATCAGCCACGTGATTCTTACTGACGCGAGTTTAACATTTTTTCCCCATTACAAAAAAGCGTACAACGTCGCTAAAGAAGTTTTCACTTCAAAAAACAATGGTATGATCCAAGCACTCTTTACAAATTTTGATAAATTTTTCAATTTTGTCATTATTATTATTTATTTTTTAGTTTAAATAGCCACTTTAATATGTTAAAAAGAAAGAGATAGTACCAATAAAGCATTAAAATTAATTTACGTCTCTGAAGTGCGGCAGTTGTTACGAGGCTTATGATAAAACTATGCATCTAAGCCACAGACCATATAAAACAGATACTACAGTGATCTAAGCTTACCTCTTTAAAGAACCTATTCAAAGGCAAAGAAAAATGAACTCTGAAGCATTCTCGACAAACAGCAACATATCTATAAAAAGAGCACTCTGCAATAAGAATTTATTTCCTTCGAAACCAACAAATGACTACATCGTTAGTATGAATAGAAGTGTTACTACAGCTACCTGATACAAGCTCTTTGAAAGAAAAACCATTGACGAGGGTTAGTACTAGAACGATTTCGCGTCGAATGATCAATAAAAATTTACAGCCGCGTCACGCGACTCGCATTGGGAATGAGCCATTGAAATCTGTGGAATGGTAATAAAAAATCTGTTGATAGGTCGAGATGATTTTTTTTATGTCGAAAGAGGTTTAACGACCTTTCAGTGAGTTGGAAAATAATTAAAAAACAAATAACTAAAAAGATCGAGAAAATAATGAGGGCTTTTCAAAATGACAAAAAACTGTAGGCTCGATTGATGGCATTGATAAAAGTATATGTCAATATGATTTTTTGTTACTAAGCTTCGAAGAGTACTCAGGCAGATGTAACCCTAAATTTTTTCTCGTTGGGCAGATGTCAGCCAGCGAGCGCTTACTTGCCTCTTTGGTACAGGCCGTTTATTTTTAAAAGCCAATTTTGACATTTCTTTTCTATCAACGCCATCTAGTGAGGCAAATAGTTACTAATTTTATTTTTTACACGACTGCCCAAAAAGGCGTGTATATGTGTTCAGGGTTCATGTATGTTTGTGGGTATGTGGGTTTAGGCTCGACGGATTTGGATGTTTGGGGTATCGTTAGAATCCTTACATCATTCCGAGTGACTCTGGCTAAATTTTTTTTTTGAAAAAGATCAATATGGCGACTGTACGACGCCATTTTAAAATGTGAAAAAAAAATTTTTTTTTTCAATTATTACAAAATGGGCATCAAATGAAAGGCCCTAATGAGTACATTTCATAACTATATAATTTGTCACTAAAATGTGTGAAATAAAATAAATCAATTTAAAAAATATTAAAAACACGACTGCCCTGCCAAAAACGAACTAAAAAGTTAAATAACAAGTGTCATTGCAGTCGGGGGACCTCTTTGATTAAAAATTGCTCCTCAAAACCGTCCCCCGACTGCAATGACACTTGTTATTTAGGCTTTCAGAAGTTTTTTATTTACTATGTGGTTTGAATAGTAAGTCGACCTCATCGAACTTAATTTGTCATATACAAATTGAATTGAACTATACTCAAATAAATTTCAAGCCAAGCTTTCTTTATGGAGCAAGGGAGTTGTAATTATTCTTTTATCGTCGAGAGACCTTGAATTTGTAGCGTAAAAATTGATTAAAGCGTAAATGTACTTAACTTTGCCAGGCATTACGAAATATCCCAAGGGCTCGTCTGGCAGATTATTTTCCAATTTTCAGAAATTTTGTTACTTTTCTTTTCATTTTTTTATTTAATTATATTAGCGTGTCATGTGATATTATACTAAGACATTATGTTGTGATCTTGTGATGTACAAAGGCTTTTTCTTATTATCTAGTTTGAGCAGACGAAAATAAAATGGATTAGTAATTTCTAATTAGTAAATTAACGAGTCCTAGGTTGACTTATAATATTAAATGTTTTAGTGAGTAGGTATGTCACTGAGAATACATTCGGCTTCGTCGATTGGATGTATGGAGATAGGGCTCAAGATATCTTTCCACTATCACGAGTGGAGAAAATACGTAATACCTATACATTTCTTAAAAACCAAAAAAATGTTGTGCCAAAACTAAAAAAGTGGGCCAAATGCCCTCGATTTTGAATTTGGAATAAATCCACCACGTCACTTCAGCTCTTTTAAAAAAAGTCATTAGGTATTTAAAAAGCTCAAACGAAACTTGTAACACAAAACACGGCAGCGGCGGAAATGTTTCCGAACTCATATGTTTTCAATAAAAAGTGCCAGATGCACGGCGGCTGATTCCCAAAAGTTTCATTGTTACGATTATCTGGTTTGCATGTCGCGATGTTGGAATTTTGTTATCTGCCTGTAAAATCGTTAGTGTGTGCTGGTAAACAGCGCGTGTGATGTCGCGTTTCCAAGGATATCGGATGCCCTATAGTAAAGTTTTTAAACGCGAACGACAAATTGCATTTGCGCTCTTATTTCAGCTCAAAACTTTATTCGTGCAGAATTTGAAATATTTTCCGACTTTACATACTAAATTGATGTGTTTTAAATCTATGTAAAATATATATTATTTATGAACTTTTACCAAAACTTCAATGCTGTAAAATAAAATTAATGTTATGGGCTATTTACATATATGAGTCGATTTTAGTCACCTGTGACGGTCGATTTTAGTCACCTAGAAAGTCACTTCCAAAATTAAATCGCAGGTGATGGTGTCGCTGTCACCTATATAGTTGATGCCGTAACCTAGGTAACAATATGTAATAACGTAGTTCCAGTTTTGGCTACCCGATCAGATAATTTTGTTCAGTCATCTTATTCTTCTTATTTTAGTTTGGCAATCTACTCTCCTCTTTAGGGAGTAATTATTGCCAGTGTCAAGTGTTGAATAGTTCAGTGATAGATTGATTCAGATTACAATATTAGAATGCGGGTGCATCGCATTCCAATGCTGCTTGGAGCATTTGGCACCAAGTATATCACGACAGTTTACTCGGTAAGATCAGCCGAAGTAGCCACCACCACCACCACTATAGTAAAAGTATCGGCTTCACACTTATTTCAATTATCTCATATATTGTTCAGTTGCTTAGACACTTGTACCACAAAACTGCACCATTTATCCACTATGAATCAATTTGCAAATAATTAAAATAGACACCGAACCAAACTCGACAAAATGGCGCCAAAAACTCCTCGTTCAGTCATCCGCGGCCTAGGCTGAACTGCCACTTACACGGTCTATTTTCGCCGTGCGGCAAAACTTGTGCGGTTTTAGTCACCCATGTAAATACCCCATTACTTCAAAATTAAATACGAGACTTTTAGAATGTGAAGAGTTAATGACGTAAACAGCATTTAAAGCATTGTCACCCTACAGCGCAACAAAATTAGTTTGCGCTGAATCGTTGATTGTTCGACACGTCCTGTTTTGTTCCGAAATCCCGATGTAATTAGCAAAAGACCGACGGCCAAACGGGCAAACTAGGTTAATACTGCGATACGTGAGTAAGGTATTAACTACAGCTGTAATAAAGGACGCCCTTTTATGTTTGGTACATTTCATTTGTATTAGATCAATTTATAAGTGAGGGAGCAGTGGTTAGTGTCATTCTAAGTTAAGCAACTTTCACATTGGCGGGAAATGGGATGGGTGGCCGAAAATGTAATACTATTACTCTCATTGAAGTCACACTGAGTGCGTTGCGTTGAGTAGGCTTTATTGCTATGTTGCTGAAGCTATAGCGTTCTATCACAGTATATATTATTGTATTATACAAGGTTATTTTTAGTATATATATATGAAGCCTGAAACTGTTTGTTCAAAATCAGTGATAGAATCGATTGCGATATTTTTTATACCATGTTATTTTGACTAAATAATATTTACAAAACCATAATCAACGCACAACCTACTAACGGGACAAAACAAAAAGCTTGTAAAAGTTTTGAGTTTTTAAGGTATCATTATCATTTTTTTTTTTATACTGATTCTGAAAATGAAAATATGTGACCCGTGTTTCGGTTTTCGTATATACAAAAAAATAACGTTGCATACAGGGGGCCTATTACAAAAATAACGTAAGCAATTGGCTTAGGTTAAAAAATAAAATGTATTTTTTTTATTTTTTTTTTTACTACAGATTAGGCCAATTTAAGAAACTAATTTGAATATTTTAACATTTGGTCCCGTATTTATTTTTTTATAAATATATTTGTCGAGCGGATATGGTCAACCGGAATGACGTCATTAGTGGCATGAAAGTTTGAAGGAAAACCTTTGCCATCTACTTATAGAAAAAGAACGGCCAAGTGTCATTACCTGTCATAATGACATTATGGTTGTTTGTAAACAAATAAGTTATAGTTAATATTTCTTCTATTTTATTCATTTAATCCAGTTGTGACGGTTCTAACCTACCTTCTTAATTTGCGGCAAAATTTATTGAGTTGGTAAAATTATGATAAAATTGCTTACCAGTGGAAACTCAGCTGAAAAACTTTGTAAAAACTGACACGCCCAATCTACCCAAATTGCGAAATGTATTGTATGTAATGTGTCTATTTTGGATGTAGGCTACATGGATGAAATTGTAACGATTGCTTGTGGATTGACTTAGTCATCATCCCATTTCATCTCATTTTTTTCTGAGAAATATTACCTTTATCGATATTTTTTCACTTCCACCTTCCACCATCCCTAATGCCAAGTTCATTGTCAAAATTGTCTTTGCCCTTTTTTCTTTTTTTTTATTATGGCTGGGGATCTGTATGTGATGACGTCATATGAAGGTCATTTGAAGGTTAAAGCTTTTTATTGAATATTATAAATATCTTTAAATATATAGAATTATTTTTAAATTTAATTAGTAGACACTGTACCGAAAGCTTATTTCCTCGAAATGGTTTTGAGATTTCCAGTCATGTTCAAAAAGTTATCAAAGCCAATTGCATAACGCAGTCACTTGGCCACAATAGTCGTCCGCATTTCGTCGGTTGTAGTTATAACAAACATTTTGAATTTGGCTATCGTAGCCCATAGACTACTGAACGAACGATATCGGATACGCTAGAGAGAAACTGTCAAATTCACGCAATAAATTCGCGATATCGCATACGATAGTGATTTGTATTAGGAAACAATCAAAACGAAGCACGGACGCGTGTATCTCATTAAACTTTTCGTAATAGTCCCCCTGTACTGTGGTTTTATTCCAATCCAACCCTGTGGATATGACTGTAAAATTAAAAGTCGACCTTTTCACTTAATGTTTAGTTTTTCAATTATGCTTTTGAATAGATAAAATATATTATGCGATGTAAGTTCATTTAAAAGCAAAATATTAACATTATTCCATAAATACGACCGTTAAGTGTTTTCACTATAAACTAATGTAGGTAGTTTAAATTACCTACCTGAAAGTTAATTAAGCAAGATTTACCACAATTAAAAGCCGTTTAGTACAAGAAATGTGATTCAGTATCATACATCACAAGCATAGTGCCATAGACTTAAAATAATACTAGAAGGAACACCTAAACAAAATTTTTAGTTTACTTTCAGTTACCTATACTTTTTTAGGATTTGTATCACACGTTACATTTTCTAGTTTAAAAACGATTTTGCAATAATTACGCTATTTCTAATCGAATATTTCTGACTTTTGTAATCAGGTTGAAGCTGAGCAGTAAGTACCTGTAGCACAAATTTTAATAGCTATCGAAAAAAAACGCGCTTAAAAAAATCGATGGAGTAATTTTGTATGAGAAATTTGTACAGCGCCATCTACCGCCGAAAAGCGAAATTAAAATTCTCACAGACAAATTACCGAGTATTTTTACGCACGTTTTTTTTCTCGATAGATATTCTTGCTAGAAGTCTGTACCTATAAAAGAATATCTTAAAAAAATATTGTGTGTTCGACTGACTATCAAATCACCGGCATGTGTATCATGGTTGAAGATGTGCCGTTGCCGGAAATATACGCTTTAGGATCATGAATATTTCCGATATTGCGTGGGAATATTCACAATATTGTCGGGAATATTCCCCATATTGCCGGGAATATTCCCACCCTAAGGCAATATGGGAATTGCCTTAGGGTGGGAATAGGTGAGAATGGTTGCTGGGAAGCAACGGCACAACTTTAATCATAGATCTCTCAAAATGTCCCATCAGG
Organism: Agriphila geniculea; assembly: GCA_943789525.1. NCBI lineage: Eukaryota > Metazoa > Arthropoda > Insecta > Lepidoptera > Crambidae > Agriphila > Agriphila geniculea. The sequence goes on along the minus strand of OX038890.1, from coordinate 10,656,256 downwards.
CTTTGACCTATTTTGCTCTGGTGAACAATCACCTATAGGTTAGGTATCTAGCGAACAATTATCGTCCGATCCAAATGCAAATCTGCAATACGTCGTGACGTGAACCGGGACCTTACCATGTTTCTGAAAAGACGATGCAACTTATTGGCCCAACTTTTTTCCAAGTATGGTACAGGAATGAAACTTGTTTCTAAGTATTGATTTTATCATTAGGGTTGACTTTTACTATAGCACCAAAAAAATCTATCCAGGTTAAAAGTTACGATGCACTAAAGCCCGAAAAATTTGTATATATTTTTTGGCTTCAGAGCATTTTTAACTTTTTTTCACCGAGATTGATTTTTTGGTGCCATAGTAAAAGTCAGCCCTAATGATAATATCAATACTTAAAAACAAGTTTCATTCCTGTACCATACTTTAAAAAAAAATGGGCCACAGGTCAAGGGAAAAGTTGCATTGTCTTTTCTGCGTCTTGTGTTAAATGATACGGCTAGATTTCAGAGAGCATATTACAAAAAAATATTGAACTACGTTCGTTGATCTATTAACTTTATTTTGTATATAGGCCCTCTAGCTAGATACTGACTTTATTTATTAAGACAATATTCTTTAAATTTAATTTCTTTAACTTTAATTTCTGCTTATTCTTACGTCATTTCATGTCTATGTATAAATAAATACACCCCAAATATCGACTTGGTTTAATTCGACACCAATTGAATATTTATCTATACCAACCTTTATCAAAACTTAAAGTCCGCGAAAATGAGATATATTGCTATATATCTCATTTTCGAAGGACGATGCTTCGTCCCTCTTCCACAAATTGTTTAACACGTTAAGGACTCATAGTACGACCTCAGTTTAATAGGTACAGATTGGTGAAAGTGCTGCATATTTGGGACATTACATATGTTTCATGTACGCTTGGAAGGTTCAGCGCCAGCCGCCAATGTATTTCCGTATGGTAATAGTATGGTACTATGGTATGTTGCTTTTAGTGATATTCAACATTGTATCAGTTAGTTTGGATACTTCTATTTAGATATTGTATTGGAACATTAATCAGTCCAGCACAAATAACGGGTGTAACAAGACCTTCAACAAAGCCGAAGTCCACGTTTCCGCCCATCATCAGGATCATTTTTGCCTTTTAGACTATGCCTGGGAAACCAATAGCTACGAAGTTATTGAAGGTCAAAGTCAATTTTTTTTTTCAAAATTTTAAGAAATCTTATTTTATTCGTTATTTCCTATTTTTTGTCCAATTAAACATTATCAAAATTTTAAGTATTTCGTAACAAACAATGGCTTTAAAACGTCGTCACTCAATGTATCTCATGAGCACGCACATAAACGCTGCCTTTCAATTCGTCCGCATGCAGATGTGCAGCATACACTCGCAGGCGCAGTCTGTTGTACGCGTTACATTACATTGCGTGGTAAAGAATGCAATGCTTTTTTAACACCAAAAATCAAAATCGTTTCCCATCAATAATTTTGAACAGAAATGGTCCTGATGATGGGCAGAATACGTAGACCTCGACTTCGTTGAAGGTCTTGTTACACCCGGTATAGGCCCTGTGATAGTGTATGTCACTTTAGTATCGGTTCAACGTGTCACAAAGAGGTACTATGCCACGTAATAAATACACCAATTTAGAAACCTGACTATTCTTAAATGTAAATTTCCTGGGTGAAACTTGTCACAACAGAAATTAAATGTTTTCTTGCTGTCTTTTCTAGTACCTTCTAATGTCAAGTCTCAAGATAATTATCGTATTAACGGGAGAGGACGCTATCCCAGTGTAACGATGTTGGGCCACTTTATTCCGGACCTAAATCTAACGAATTACGAAGATAACGAGATAAATAAGGGACATCATTAAGCTACACACTTAACCTTGTTCACATAATTCTGACCTATAAGATAAGCTTTGTTAAAGATATTAACTTTGTTTAAGCTGTTTTATCTTGTCTTAAGAGCAGTTTAAAAATAATATTTGATACCAACCACCAGGGGGCCTATTACGAAAATAACGTACTCAATTGCGTAACGCAGTCACTTGGTCACGATAATCGTCTGCAGTTCGCTAGTTGTAGTTATAACAAACATTTGGCTACCGTAGTTCATAGACTACTAAACGAACGATGTCGGATACACTAGAGAAAAACTGTCAAACTCACGCAATTACTTCGCAATATCGCATACGAAAGTGTTTTGTAATAGGAAACAATCAAAACGAACCACGGACGCAGCTGCATGTATCGCATTAAACTTTTCGTAATAGACCCCCTGTTTCCTAATTAGTCCATTCCACGATAAGCTCCCAAAGAAAATCGGTCCGTGCGCGTGACCTACAATAGCCTAGCTCTAGCGGCGCGCATTGACAAATTAGTGTAGGAAAGTAAGGTAGTGAATCCTCAGTAGACGAAATTTTACAGTATGACAAAGTAACATAAATGAAACATATTTTTTAAATTATCCAGATCGTTATTTTTTCCTGTTTTTGGATATTCAAAATTCAAATTTATTCAGTCTAGGCTGTTTACAAGCACTTGTGAATGTCATAGAAGCTACGCTATCGGTTCGCAAACCCTAAGCGGGAGACCTTGTAAGGAGAAGAACCGGCAAGAAACTCGTCAAGGGCTGCTTTTTAGGGTTCCGTACCCAAAGGGTAAAAACGGGACCCTATTACTAAGACCATGCTGTCCGTCTGTCCGTCTGTCTATCTGTCACCAGGCTGTATCTCATGAAACGTGATAGCTAGACAATTGAAATTTTCACAGATGATGTATTTCTGTTGCCGCTATAACAACAAATACTAAAAAAAAGAATAAAATTAATATTTAAGGGGGGCTCCCATACAATAAACGTGAATTTTTCTGCCGTTTTTTGCTTGATATTAATAACGACAACAGATAGATATGTGAAATTTTCACAGATGATGTGTTTCTGTTGCCGCTATTACAACAAATACTAAAAACAGTAAAAAATATTTTTTAAGGGGGGCTCCCATACAACAAACGTGATTTTTTTTGCCGTTTTTTGGTACGGAACCCTACATGCGCGAGTCCGACTCGCACTTGGCCGGTTTTTTCTTCCTGCATATTTCATACAGAGTCGTCAACATTGAAAAATTACCTCCACATTTAAAGTGACATCATTTTCCATCACAATAATTAAAAAAATACACGCAATGAGTAGGTTGAAATTAACTACCTACTACATATCGGATAGGTAATTGTGAGAGTAAATAACTTTCAACTAGTTGAGAAAACACTTCTGTGTCTAAGTGTTTGCTATCTATTATTGTTGTTGTGCCCGACAGGGTCCATAGTGATCTAATATTATAATTTAAGAACTACTGTAACACTGTGGAATGCAATAAATGATTTGAGTATTGAGTATCTCCGTAGTGCTTCCAAAAGAGTGGGTCTCAAGATGAACATGGATAAGACGAAAATTATGTCAAATGGCCATGTTGTACCCTCTCCAGTTCATGTTGGGAACACTACACTTGAAGTTGTTGACCACTACGTATACCTAGGACAGGCAGTCCAGTTAGGTAAGTCCAACTTTGAGAAAGAGATCTCTCGTCGAATCCAACTCGGGTGGGCAGCATTCGGGAAGCTTCGAAAAATCTTCGCGTCCGACTTACCTCAGTGTCTCAAGACGAAAGTCTATGAACAGTGTGTGTTGCCAGTGATGACTTATGGCAGTGAAACGTGGTCGCTAACTATGGGTCTCATAAGGAGGCTCAAGGTCAGCCAGCGTGCAATGGAGAGAGCCATGCTCGGCGTTTCCCTGCGTCGCTACTCGAAAGTGCACCTAAGTATGCAATATTTACCAGAAACGATACATGATATAAAAAATAAAAAACGCAATTCTTACAATTCAATATGCGTTAAGATTGGTAGACGCAGACCCTTTCCCACTGGCAGCACCCGTTCACGAGCATGACGCATGAATTAGCCATTGCTTCGCTAAACCATATTTGAGGGAACGTAACGACCCGCCCCACACGACACCACCGCAGAAATGATCAAAGAGAGCATGATATACTTAGGCTACCCATCCTAAGGCACTGAATTGAAAACTAATATCCAAAAGCTTTTCATAGGCCTTTACTTACAAAACTACTGACTATAGAAAGTAAAAAGTATGCAATAAAAAAAATGAGAAATCAAAACAAGGTTAAGTTGTGTTTTGAGTAAGAAGTGCCATTCATATTGATAATATTCGTATTCGTAGGTTTGGTTCATAGTAGGGCGGTAAAACAAGGTAAGTTTTCGCACAAGTCATCACGGAGATACGAAAATGTGGTATCGATGCATTCAGTACGATGTCCTGATTACAAATATTATAAGATGACAAGCGTGAAAATGGTAGGGGTAGAAACTGTAACGTCATAAAGTTTTCAGTACAAAGAATTTTTTTTTTCATACCATGTGGTATATCAAATGAAAGGGCTTTGTGAGTAGATTGCGAACCCTTCTTCCCCACGACACTACCAAGGCGCACTACTGGTAGTGTTGTGGGTATTTTTTTTCCCTTCTACACTACCGGCCCAGTAGTGTCGTAGGTAAAGGAAAAATTTCATACATATGCATTCCCCACGACACTACCAATTTTTTTTCGTGACAACATGTAAATATACACATAACTCTGTATTACAGCAAAGTACCAGGATCTTATAAACATAAGGAAGGTTAACTTCTGGATTTTTATTGCTTTTATTTTTTTATTATTTTCGTAATACAATACGTGTTAAGTACCACCAAGTAAATCTCTATTTAGATCGGTTTATTTAGCACAAATTCAACGTATTTACATACAACGTATAAAGTTTACCTCCTCTAAATCTATGCTACCGTGGTACTTTGGCAATGTAATTTAAAGAAGATAATTTTAAGTTTTTAATTATTTTGATTTCAAGTTGGATTTGTGCTAAATAAACCGATCTAAAAAGAGATTTAGTTATGTATTTACATGTACTGTTGTCACGAAATTCCAGAATCTGCAATTTAACGCAAAAAGGAAAAAAAAATTGTAGTGTGGTGGGGAATGCATATGTATGGAATTTTTCATTTACCCACGACACTACTGGGCCGGTAGTGTAGAAGGGAAAAAAATTACCTATGACACTACCAGTAGTGCGCCTTGGTAGTGTCGTGGGGAAGAAGGGGATTGGGAATATATAACACACTATAACATTCTCACTACTTGGTCTAACAAATTATTAGCAAACGTCGAAAAATTTCGGAATCAGAGTCGCCATTGAACAGGTCTAGATTGAAAACGACTGAATTGATTTTTACTAAATATATAACAAAAAACTCTGCACATACTCTTTTCGAATGTCTAAAGGTAATGGACCAAAGATATTTAAGAATAAGAAAAGTACATCAGTTTTAATAACAGCATAATTTTCTGCTTATCCTAAATTCTCAGATTCCTTTAATAATGAATAAAAAAATAAACTTTCGTATGTTTATCCTTACTAGGACAAGTTAGGATAAACAGACGAAGGTTTAAATCACCAAATTTTGGCACTTTAGATACTTCTTTTAAACTTAATCACTATTTTAAAATATGTTGTCTTATTAAATCAAATATTATTAACAATCTAAATATATTGAGTGACTGACTGACTGACTGACTGACATATCAACGCACAGCCCAAACCGCTGGGTCTAGAAACACCAAATTTGGCACATAGGTTCCTTATGAGATCTAGGAGTGCACTAAGAAAGCATTTTTTTAAATCACCCCCCAAGGGGCTGAAACGGGGGTCCAAAGTTTGTATGAAAGTCCTTCAGTTTCAAAGATAGGATCTTCAAATTTTGTGTTTAGGCTAACGATTAAATATTAATATACACGTGTCTCAGCGTTTTTCATAATTTCACCCCCGAAGGGATGAAAAGGAGGATGAAGTTGTGTATAGAAAATCTTTTATTTTCGAAATAAAAATCGCTAAATTTATTATTTAGGCTTATGAATTGAAATCTAACACAATGTAAATTGTTATTGGTAATATTTCAACCCCTATGGGGATGAAATAGGGGTGAAATGGGGTAAAAAACCTATAAATATCTATTTATAGGTTTTTTACCCAGAAAACCTCAATAACGACATCCATAGATATGGATGTCGTTATTGAGGTTTTCTGGGATGACGATTGCGAAAATGACATTTATTTTGAAGTCCAACACGGTGGACATGATTTAACCCCTAAAGGAGTGAAAATGAGATTCAAATTTGTATGGAAAAATATACGGTCTACTGAAATTTTGAATTCTGGTCCCTAGAAATTTTGTCTGTTTCACTTCTTCTATTTTTACGTCATTATAATGAATGTCAAGGTTAGTACTTTTATGATTATTAAACTGAATATAGTTAGTTTTAGTCAGATTTATTTTTAAATTATGCATGTCAAGGTAATGAATTAAATTATGGATAGTGTGATTAATGTCAATTTCGTGTTCATTAGTTGTACAATTTTTATTATCTGATGTCACTATAATAGATATATCGTCTGCAAATGAAATACATTTATGGTCGGTTGCATGTGTAATATCGTTAATGTATAGCAAGAACAAAACCGGTCCCAATACGCTGCCCTGGGGTACACCATATTCATTGCTCTTGTATGTTGATGAGTACGACTCAACTTCATTATTTTTGTTTAGTTTGCTGATAGTAACACACTGTTTCCTATTATCAAGGTATGACCTTAACCACTCAAAAGCAGGTCCTCTTATGCCGATTGCTTCAAGTTTAGCTAATAGTAATGGGTGGAAAACGCAGTCAAAAGCTTTAGATAAGTCAATGAAAAGGGCAGTGGTTAAGTGTTTTTTATTAATACTTGTTACCACCGTATCTATAAGTTTATGTACAGCTAACGTTGTGGATTTGTTTTGTTGGAAACCATACTGTTCTGTATTTATTATATTATATTTATTACAAAATTCTATCAATTGTTTAAACATTAATTTTTCAATTAATTTTGACAGTATCGATATAAGTGCAATTGGACGATAGCTATTCATTTCATTACGGTTTCCTTTTTTAAATATCGGCTTTATTACGGTTTGTTTTAGAATTTCAGGGAAGATACCCGAAGAGAAAGATATATTTATTAAATGTGTTAAAACAGAAACTATTTCGTCAATGCACATTTTTAAAACCTTTGTACTGATTTCATCATATCCTACTGAGTTGGTGGGTTTTAATAGCATTACTTCTTTTCTAACTTCAACCTCAGTTAATGGTTTTAGGAAAATTGAGTTTGGAATGCGTAGTTTATTTGTTTTTAGTTGTTTTTTTTATTATGACTGCAGTCTACATCAGTGACAGCAGTGAAGAAATCATTAAATGCGGTAGCTATGCTTTTTGGGTCTGTCAGGATCGATTCTTTATTTTTAATTTGGTCAATATGGTTGTTACACTTAGCGACATTCAATTCATTTTTTATTAAAATCCAAGATGCTTTGCATTTATTTTTGCTTCGACATATAAAGGCGATATTTGAGTTTTTTTCGAATTATATATGCATCTCTTTAATATATTCGAATATTTTATGTACCTTAATTTATTCGCTGTAGTTTTGTTTTTGTAATAGTTAAAACGAGCTTTCCGTTTATTTTTACAGCTTATTTTTAATCCTTTTGTAATCCAGTTTTCCTTGCTTTTTTTCAATTTTATTTTTACTCGAAGTTTAGGAAAACATAACTTATACAATAAGGTAAAAAGCTCATGGAAGTTGTTAAAACCTTCGTTAAGATCAGGCTCGTTATATACATGTGACCATGAAATACTGTTTAAATGTTTTCTAAATTTCATAATATTTTCCTGGCTGAAATCAGTTTTATAAATGTAATACGACTGAACCTCACTTTTTTTATTTTTTATAGGAAAACTCAGAAGTTGGGATGTTTCGTGATCGGAGAGATGAAGCGGCAAAACTGAGGCGGTCGCCTCTTTAGTGTTGCTTATTATATGATCGATACATGAGAGTTTCCGAGTTGGTTCTTTAATATGAGACGTTAGGTTGTAACTCTGTAATAGGTCTTCTAGATGTTCAGTTATTTTATTTTTTTGCAGCGTATTTATATTTAAGTCGCCAGCTATAACTACATTGATTTTGTACCGATATTTACTAAAAATTTCATTTAATAAGCAGTCCAGTTTATTCAATAATATATTAGGGTCCGATTTGGGTGTCCTATAAAGGCAAATTATTACAAGTTTGTGGGCTAATATCTCTATAGCACAACACTCAAAAGTTTTTTGAGACGCGTATTTTTGTATGTAAGTCAGTTCCCTACAGCAAAGGCCTTTACGAGCCAATATAGCAGTTCCACCTCTTTTTTTATTTCGAGAGAAAGCAGAAATCAGTTGATAATTAAGAATTCTTACATAGTTTTCCTGGCCTGACTCTATGAAAGTTTCACTCAGGCATATGACATCTGGATCATTGTTTTCCTCGGATAATTCTTGAATGGTAAGATCTAATATTTCTTTTTTTGACAAAACACTTGCAATATTTTGATGAAATACTTTAAATTTTTTAGTATGAGAATTCATTTTAGTCGCGAAAAAATTCTAAGCTGTTCTGAAATGTATCAGAGCTTTAAATTGTCTGCGTGGCGCATATAACAGTTTCGGATTTTTTCAAGACCTTAAAATAAAAAGGTATCGTACCTTTTTTTGGTAGGTTTGTGCATTCTGTGTCATTAGCGGAATTAGTCAATGTATTAGTATTAGTCAGTTTAGTGCTATTATTTGTCAAATTTCTAATATTTTTAAATGTCAAAAATTGTGTTTTATATTCGTCATAGTCAATACATTAATTAATTTTGTTACAGATAATGTTTATATTAGGGTTATTATAAGAATTATAATTATTACAACTAAAATTTAAGTCAATTATATTGCAATTGTCAAAATGTCTAGTCCATAATTTCATAGATTTATACAATTGATTTTCGTTGAAATGTTGATTGCTGTGCACAGGGACAATGTAGATAAGTGAATTAGCCAGCATATTAACAGCAATATATAGATTAGAATGGAGCAAGTTAAGATCATTATCATGGGAACCAAAACATAAAATAACAATATCATCTTGAAACAAGTTATCTGATATGGTTTTACAATGTTTTATCATTTGTGAACTTGAAGCACCAGGTAGTATTGTTGCCGTAGTATTGTATCTGTCGTTCCATTTCCCGGATCTGGAGCGTGATAACATCGCAGATAGACCTCTCAGTTGCTCATCTCCCAATATATGGATTGTACGTTCCTTTTGCGTCCGAAAGTGGAGAGATCTTTTTTTAATAGGTGAAAATGTACTGTTTGCTTCATCCAATTCTTCAGCATTCGGCTGACTTAACTTTTCTTTAAGATCAGTAATTTCTTTATTTAAGACCTCTATTTCCCGTTGCGCGTCCGCCAGCGACCGCTTAAGACCTGTTAAGAAAACAGTAAAGCAATATTAAAAATGTCAAAAATGTACGATGGCGGCCAACTTTTTTGTTTATGGGCGGATTTCGATGAAACTTGGTTTTTGGTACTATTTCGACAAGAAAACAGCAACGCAATGTTTAGTATTTCAAAAGTCCAAGATGGCGGCTAACTTTTTTGTTTGTGGGCCGATTTCGATGAAACTCTTTTTTTTGTACTATTTTGACAAGAAAACAGCAACGCAATGTTAAAAATATGAAAAATCCAAGATAGCGGCCAATTTTTTTTGTATTTGGGCCGATTTCGATGAAAGTCGGTTTTTTGTACTATTTTGACAAGAAAACAGCAACGCAATGTTAAAAATGCAAGATGGCGGCAAACTGTTTTGTTTGTGCACTGATTTCGATGAAACTCAGTTTTTGTACTATTTTGACAAGAAAACAGCAACGTAATGTAAAAAATATGAAAAATCAACGATGGCGGCCAACTTTTTTTTGGGCCGATTTCGATGAAACTTTGTTTGGGGCACTATTTTTAAAAGAAAACAGCAACGCAATATTAGAAATGTCAAAAATCCAAGATGGCGGCAAACTTTTTTGTTTGTTGGCTGATTTCGACGAAACTCGATTTTTGTACTATTTTGACAATAAAACAGCAACGCAACGTTAAAAATATGAAAAATCCAAGATGGCGGCCAAATTTTTTGTTAACGGGCTGATTTTGATGAAAATCGGTTCGGGACACTATTTTCAAAAGAAAACAGCAATGCAATATTAAAATATCAAAAATCTAAGATGGCGGCCAACTTATTTGTTTGTGGGCATTGCGTTGTTGTTTTATTGTTAAAATAGTACAAAAAAACGAGTTTAATCGAAATGAGCTCACAAACAAAAAAGATGGCCGCCATCTTTGATTTTTCATATTTTTAACATTGCGTTGCTGTTTTCTTGTTAAAAAGTACAAAAAACCGAGTTTCATCGAAATCGGCTCACAAACAAAAAAGTTGGCCGCCATCTTTGATTTTTAGACATTTTTAATATTGCGTTGCTGTTTTCTTGTCAAAATAGTACAAAAGAACCAAGTTTCATCGAAATGGCCCAAAAACAAAAAAGTTGGCCACTATCTTGGATTTTGATATTTTTAACATTGCGTTGCTGTTTTCTTGTCTAAATAGTACCAAAAACCGAGTTTCATCGAAATCGGCTCACAAACAAAAAGTTTGGCCGCCATCTTAGATTTTTGTCATTTTTAATATTGCTTTGCTGTTTTCTTGTCAAAATAGTACAAAAAACCGAGTTTCATCGAAATCGGCCCAAAAACAAGAAAGTTGGCCGCCATCTTTAATTTTTCATATTTTTAACGTTGCGTTGCTGTTTTCTTGTCAAAATAGTACATAAACCGAGTATCATCGAAATCAGCCCACAAACAAAAAAGTTTGCCGCCATCTTGCATTATTATCATTTTTAACATTGCGTTGCGCTGTTTTCTTGTGAAAATAGTACAAAAAACAGAGTTTCATCGAAGTGGGCCCATAAACAAAAAAGATGACCGCCATCTTGGATTTTGACATTTTTAATATTGCTCTGCTATTTTCTTTTAAAAATAGTGCCCTAAACAAAGTTTCATCGAAATCGGCCCAAAAACAAAAAAGTTGGCCGCTATCTTGGATTATGCGGTGGTATTATCTCTTCCTGAAAAAACAGTTCATCGTAAATAGGTTTTCCCTCTCCATAAGTCGGCCAGCATACCCTGGTCAACACACTTGCAATGGTAATCACGTCGTTGACAAGGGACTTGTGGGCGATAAAACGACATCATTTTGCCTAGGGACCAGTCCTTAATGTGCGCTTGTTATATGTTGCCAGGTACAGTTGTCATCGTGGTTGGGTTAGTAGCGGGGGTGGGGCCTCACGTGGGACCAAAACTAGTGTATAGAAACAGGTCTAAATATATTTATCCGCCATTTTTGATAAATATCCGAGTTTTTTAACTTTTGAGTTTTTATCCACTGCCCATCACTACACGGTAGTCGTTAGCCCTAGACTTCACGCACACAGTTGCGCGTGTACAAAAACGTCATCTGTGTAGCGTATGTGTAATAGGTATTTGAAACGCAGCGCTTGTATGGTGTGTCCGAGCTGTGGCACAAGTACAAAAGATGCACTCCGCAAAATTTTCCGCAATTGAATAAATACCGACTCTTCCTCCAACATAATAAAGTGCAATTCAGGTCACACAGCGCCCTACAATTATATTCACCTAAGGTTTCATCTCTTTCTATCGCGTAGCTCTAATCTTTTCTGACGTATGAAAATAATTGTTCCCTCCAGCTGGACGGATCCGCCGACTTGTAGCTTGATACCTAAAGCGCGGAACCTAGCCTAACGTAATGCGACATAGCATTGCGCTTTGCGCTATCCCTTTCATATATCGTAAAGATAAAAAGCGAGATAGCAATGCTTGCGAGCTGTTGTTTGCCGCAACAACTTTACAAATTGTACCCGTACCAGGCTAGGCGCACTCCGCGCTTTAGGTACGAAGCTACAAGTAGCCGGCGGGTCCGTCCGGACGGACTAATTTCAGAGGGCCGCCGCGTGCCGGCTGGGACGCACGTTAGCAATTCGATTTCGATACTCACTCACGCACCGCATTCGCGTATTGTCGCGTCGTTCGTTCGTACGAATTTATGATATTTAACCCAAATGAAGGCATATTGCATCGCACTTTCGAAATAAACTTAATTATTAATGACAATTTGATTTCGTAAGAAAGCAAATTGCCTCAAATCAGTATGTATAGTGTGATGTGGCGTTGACTGTATTTAAGTACACATTTTATTTCACAAACACATAACTTGTAATAAAGTATTGTAAGCTATTATTTCATTATTATTTAAAAGAAGAAACCCTAATGTCGTTAGAAGAGATAAGAGCTACGCGATAGAAAGAGAGGTAACTTGTAGGTGAATATAACTGTAGCGAAGGGAGCGGTGTGCGACCTGAATTGTACTTTATTGTGTCTAGAATAGAGTCGCTATTTATTTAAATGACTTTGAGGAGTGGATCTTCTGTACTTGTACTATTATGTATTCTGTGCCCGTACAACGCTATACAGATAATAAAATTAAGAAAACTTTGTTTCGAGCACAAAATACTGTTTTCGTCAAAAATGTAGTTAACAAGAAGCAAATCTATTGTTGCAGTTGCACTTGACAGTTTGTCAACAAACTCTTTTATGGCTGTATTCTCTTCTGATTTGATATACATGATAGTACTGTAGCCCCCGGACATCTAAATCACCAAAAAGGTTACCGTTTGTCATTGTGATATTGTTATAGATTTTGCAATATTGTATACTAACCCGCCGTAACCATAGACAGTGATAAATCTAAAATCTCAATTTATGTTAGTTATTTTATATTTACATTTCGAGGTTACCACATTGTTTCACTATTGTCATGGTAAACAGATTTGTTAAATTACTACACATATCCGTAAGACTATGGAAAGTCGCCATACACAAATTTAAGACCAGATGTAGTCCGGCCATTTTGATAATAATTTACATTTTAGAGTTACCGTTTCAAATTTATACTAAAGATAATAGGCCCTCTGAACAAACCATAGACCAATTTTAAGACGGTTTCTGTGGCCGGTATAGATTTTAAGACCCATTTGGTCCATAAACAAAAAAATGCAAAAATTAAATAAAACGCATTTACTTAACTTTCTACTACAAAAACTTGAAGATTAAATGGGTATTTCTCAAAATAATTGTACCGTTACGTGCATGTAAATGCAGTTAAGCACACGTTTTGTAATGAACATGTACAAAATGTTACGTTCATGTCAATATAAAGGTCATTTCATAATAAAACATCAAATTTTATTTATTTTTTATTTAAATGAACTATATTTTAATAGAGTAACATTTTATGAAAAACTATGAGATAACAATTTTACAAAATATAATCAAACAGTCTTCCTTTATTTAAGCAAAAAATAATCAAAAATACATAATTTCGTTGGGCAAAAAAATATTAAAGTGAATGGAAATAACTATTCAGAATACCAGTGCTTCTGGGTTATCCTGAACATCAAAGAATGACCCAGAAGTTAATTTTGCTGAGACAGGGCCCATTAGCAGCACACTTTTGTTTTATATTCTACGATTTATTAAGTATTTATTTCTTTTCTTTCTTGTCTGTAACTCGTTCCAATGAATACTTTTTTCCTATGTGTTTATTATTATATACGTTTTCTATTCTATTTTCTATTTATTTATTTTATTTTATTTCATAGGAAAACATACAGTGACTTAATAGCTTTGTAAGTAATAGTTGTAGGAGTCTATGCACTATTATAAGTTTTCGCATATAACATCTAATGCTTGCTGATTAATATGAAAAAAAAACATGCATTCACACACTAAATACTAAACAATCACAAAGCAAATAAGCAATAAAGGTCAGTTAAACATAAGCGCAGATACAACAAAAATTAAGACAAATTAAGAATTAAGAATGGTCAGTCAGAGTCAGGTCAGGTCAGGTCGCTGCGGACGAATGAACAGTAGAGTATCTTGATCACTTTAATGTTATTGAATTGCGAACTAGATCTAAGCGCCATCTCAATCACAACATCGCTTCGATATTACTTTTGACAGTCATTGTAGGGGGGCTGAACGCACCTTTAATAATTCGTTACGTGCTTGCTCTACTGTTTCGATATAACATAAAGTAAAATTCAATTATCTTATTATCATTAAGGCTCATATATAACGCCGGAGGGGTGTTAGGATTTTGTTCAGACATCAAGGCGTGTATACGGACAGAAATAAAACTGAATTTAAAATAATTAAGTTTACTATTGATCAAAATTATTAATCACACTGTATTTCAAAATAGATCAAATTATTACGACCGATCGCGGTACAGTTTCCCAGGAGACTTGTGCACGCAGTGACTGCCGGAACGAAAGTGAGTCCGCCCCGTCCGCTCACGCCACAGCTCCTAGACTCTGCACAGCGCCACTAGGTGGCGCTTGCGTTCCGGTCCAACTTCAGAGTGGTCATGAGTACGGACTCATGACACTTAAGCGTCCGTAATCATGACCCTAATGCGACATATATATCTCAAAGCATGAATTCCCATCTTTTTTAAATGCGCTTTTCTCCATAAATATTATAGTTATAGCAGTCAAAAATATATATGTAAAACTACATTATATATTTGAGGGCATAGTTGTTTTACTAGTAATGGATAAAAAATCTTGAACCTACCTCCATTAATTTTTTTAAATCCATTTCGCTCGGTTTATATTATTTTTTCTTTGGAAATATTCTACAAAAAAAGACGCAAGACATGGTTTGGTTACTTTAGATTTTTGATTAGTGGTCAAAAATAATTTCAATTTTAGTATATTCCATTCCACGCACGGTCACACGTCGTCGTGCCCCTCTCTCGTGAAAAAAAATCAGTGGGGGGGAGGCGTCTTGCTGAACGGACCTGTGTCGCGCAGCGCAATTTTTTGGCGTTTTGCAATGACAAGTACTACATTGAAGTGCCACAGAGTACGCAATTCTCCAGTATGCCAATTAAATAGTACCCCTAATAACAGCTCTTGCCTTTTTTGATGATAAGATATAAATAAGTCTAATAATCAACATAATTATTAGGTATTAATGTTAAAAAAGATGACATCGTGCAAAATGGCACCAATGTTATAGGCAAGCGTTTAAATGCAGGAAAAGCGAAAAGCCCCAATTTGGGCTGTCTTTGTTTTAACATGGAGAGAGCCATGCTCGGCGTTTCCCTTCGTGATCGAATCAGAAACGAGGAGATCCGCAGGAGAACTATAGTAACCGACATCGCTCGAAGGATTGCTCAGCTGAAGTGGCAATGGGCAGGACACATAGCGAGAAGAACTGATGGCCGTGGCCGGGGCGGCTGGCGGCTAACTGCTTGTTATTATGATTGGCGTGTAGAGTAAAACTATAGGTTAATAGGTGCGGCGTGCTGAATGAAAAAAAGGGGGTTGCCGGCGAATCCCATGGCCCGCTAATAAAAGTATAAAAAATGAGCTTTGGCCTGCTGGATAAAAATTTTTGAGGGTCACCGGCGGACTCCATGGCAGGGAGAGTGTTAATTTAGATCAAAATAATCTTTCTTTAAATTAGTAAAGGGAAGAGGGAAAAAATACAAAAACATAACATTTAAAACTGAAATAGAGTTAGCTTGAAATAAATTCTTATATTTTTTTACTTAAGTAATTATTCAACATAAATTATCTAACTCATAATATTTTAGTCGTTATCGTTTAACAAAAGAACACTGAACCCCGAGTGTAAGTTTTTCGTTCCAAATCATAAAACGTCATCAAAACGTTAATCGAGTTGACGCAAACTTTAAAGTATGTGTGACACATGCGAGTGTAGGCTATATCTCACCACTCGATAAACGTTTACGTTTGCTCACTTATCCGAAAGTTAAGTCATGATTTTTATGTTGTCAGCCCTGTCTTCGGATTCGGATTTTTCTTTTTTATTCCTAAAAAAGACGGACACAAAAGATACGGCCCTCTTACTACCTGCTTGCCATTCTTTCAAACTATACCTACTACCCTACTAGTTAACTTTCAATGGCTGGTGAGCATTTGTTTGTTTTGAACATTTGATTCCTAAAAACAATAAAGAAACTGCATAAAAATGCATTTCAGATTAAATTGTGAGTGCGTGCATTTTATTTCGCCGAGCTTCCGTTGTTATTGGTGTTAAAAGGTCTTAAACTAAATCGAAATAATAGTTTACGATAGGCCTCTGAAAGTGAATGAAGCCAAGTGCTACGCAATTTTAAATATTGGTGAATTTAATGGAACAGTGAGTACCTACCTACCTATACTTCTTGTAAATATAATATATATTCACCTTAATATATTCACCGTAAATAAAAATCTAATAAAAATAATTGTTTTGTAAGATTGACTGGATCAAAGGAAGGATAAAAAATAAAATATTAATTTGCCTGCGTAGGTGATTACAATTCGTTTTGCTTTTCAGTGATCGCTAACATCCTTCAAACAAAACATATCTAGTAGCCATAATAAATTAAAAAACAATTCAAAATATCCTTGCAAAACACTGAAACGCTCGATCTCACTAACGAATCAACAAGTGAGTTACTTAACTACTACGTTTGCGTTAGTTAACTATTCGAACTGTCAAACTTGTCAATTACACTCACAAAAAGCACCCAAAAACCCCATTTGGATAGCAAAACGCGCTCGATGCGTTTAAAAACGGATCGACCTACGTTTTGAGCAAACTTACACTTACGAGAATTGGTTCATCCTCTCGCCGCATGGCGGCGCTTTACTTTCCCCATACAAATGTTGCTCGAAACGTAAACGCTGTAGTTACGTTTTTTCTTTGTGAAAACTTACACACGGGACTCTGTATTGAAAAATTCTGAACCAATGTCACAAGTAAAATTGAAACATTACCAGAACCAAATTTTGAAGCTAATAACTTATAAAATCATTTATTTAGCATAATAGAAACTGAATTTAGTGAAACTTTTATCGAAAAGTCATCAAATGTAATGATAGTACAAAATTTTGTGACTGGGCTATATGATAGTATGAAATTTAGTATTCTTTACGGTATATATAAAAGCAGAAAGAAATTACACGGACTTTATGAAATGAAAGCTACTTCCTGTAATCCTAACTTCATTGAATTTGTCAAGAAGTATTTACAAACATTCAGACAAGTTTGTATCCTAGCAAAGTCCAAGTACTTTGCAAATAAAATAAAATTAGCTGATAATAAAATTAAGGCTACTTGGAAAATTATTAATAAAGAAACGGGCAAACTTTGCAAGTACCGTAAGTTGCTAGCGGACGAAGTAAATTTTAGTTAAAGTTTAGTTACTTTGGATTGGTATCTACCTAAAACTAAGATCTGAAAACTTTCGTTATATTCCATTCACTTTAATTTTATTTGCCCAACGAAATTATGTTTTTTAGGGTTCCGTACCCAAAGGGTAAAAACGGGACCCTATTACTACGACTCCGCTGTCCGTCTGTCGGTCTGTCTAAATTTTTTGCCGTTTTTTGGTACGGAACCCTTCGTGCGCGAGTCCGACTCGCACTTGGCCGGTTTTTTTTTCAATTTTTTGCTTAAATTAAAGAAGACTGCTTGATCATATTTTGCGAAATTGTTATTTCATTGTTTTTCATAAACTGTCACTCTGTTAAAATATAGTTGATTTAAATAAATAAAAAGATGTTTTATTATGAAACGACCTTTATGTTGACATGAACGTAACATTTTGTACATGTTCGTAACAAAACGTGTGCGTAACTGCATTTACATGCACGTAACGTTACAATTGATTTTGAGAAATATCCATTTAATCTTCAAGTTTTTGTAGTAGAAAGTTAAGTAAATGCGTTTTATTTAATTTTTGCATTTTTTTTGTTTATGGACCAAATGGGTCTTAAAATCTAAACCGGCCACAGAAACCGTCTTAAAATTGGTCTATGGTTTGTTCAGAGGGCCTATTATCTTTAGTATAAATTTGAAACGGTAACTCTAAATGTAAATTATTATCAAAATGGCCGGACTACAACTGGTCTTAAATTTGTGTATGGCGACTTTCCATAGTCTTACGGATATGTGTAGTAATTTAACAAATCTGTTTACCATGACAATAGTGAAACAATGCGGTAACCTCGAAATGTAAATAACTAACATAAATTGAGATTTCAGATTTATCACTGTCTATGGTTACGGCGGGTTACGATCTTTAAGACTTCGGTTTTAGTATACAATATTGCAAAATCTATAACAATATCACAATGACAAACGGTAACCTTTTTGGTGATTTAGATGTATTTAGTACTATGAGAATCACAAGAATTGTCTCGTTTTAATGAATAGTAGAAAAAGCAACTCGTATTCAACTACAAGCGTAGGTACCAAGGCACATTTGTATATCGATATACTCGTTATTTTAACCCTCAAAATATATTTTCTATTTAATTATTGAAGCTAACATAATAATACGTAATATTACTGAACATTTTGTTTTAAAAAAAATGATAAACAGTTATGTTTACTATCATAACATATATTGGGATAGAGTGGAAACTGGTACAACATCCAATTATATAATAATTATGTAAGCTTTGAGGAGACGAGAAGTCATTACACACGACCTCAAAGACATTGAATTATTAATAACAAATAGTTTCTGCCGCAACATCAAATAGTACTTATATATTATCTTTACTAATTCAAGTTTGTATTTGAGCGTTTCTGGTGTATGGTGTAGTACCTACAATGCGATTAAATTGACAATAGACAGTGATCCGCTGCAACTTCACTTAAGAGGATTGTCAAGCAAGCGGTCTCCATACAAACGGCGATAACGTTTCCCACCATCTAAATCTTAACCTACAGCCTTAATGTTATGTTATGTTATGTTATGTTATGTTATGTTATGTTATGTTATGTTATGTTATGTTATGTTATGTTATGTTATGTTATGTTATGTTATGTTATGTTATGTTATGTCATGTTAGCCTATGTTTTTGATATGCCTAAAAACTAGGGGTGTAGATTTTGAAATCATTGCTGTAGGTTAAGATTTAGAGAATGGGAAACGTTATCGCCGCCGTTTGTATGGAGACCGCTTGCTTGGACAATCCTGCTAAGAGTGTATGGCAAAGAGAAAATTTTACAGATAAAAACCGGCCAAGTGCGAGTCAGACACGCGCACGAAGGGTTCCGTACCAAAAAACGGCAAAAAAAAAATACGTTTGTTGTATGGGAGCCCCCCTATAATATTAATTTTATTTTGTTTTTAGTATTTATTGTTATAGCGGCAATAAAAATACATCATCTATGATAATTTCAACTGTCAACCTGTTGTCGTTATTAATATCGAGCAAAAAACGGCAAAAAAATCACGTTCGTTGTATGGGAGCCCTCCTTAAATATTCATTTTAGTCTGTTTTTAGTATTTGTTGTTATAGCGGCTACAGAAATATATCTGTGAAAATTTCAACTTTCTAGCTATCATGGTTCATAAGATACAGCCTGGTGACAGACAGACAGACGGACAGCGGAGTCTTAGTAATAAGGTCCCGTTTTTACCCTTTGGGTACGGAACCCTAAAAATACGTCGTTTTGTGCCGCAAGCGCTCTGAAGTTAGTCATTTGAGATGTAAATTGTTATTATTCGCGTGTGGAACACACATATAAAGCAATATTACTTTGTATGACTGTAGTCGCTTTCTGGGTATTATTTTCGAAACTTATTTGACATTTCACACCTTTACACAAATACTGATGTGAGTTGTTAAATAGATAAATAGAATAAAAAAGAATTTAAAGTTTTTGAGTTAAAACTCTTTATTCATTTGACATAATTTTAAAGTTTTTTTTTTATAAAAAAAGTTCCTAGAAATTAAAAAATATAATTTCACTCATTATGGATGAATCTATTACTTGCTTTTCAAGACATAAATGTTTCAAGTTACCTACTTAAAATTGTTAAGCTATAATAAATAAGATTTTTTTTTTTTGTGAGAAAGTCCTTTTTATTTTCATCGTACAATAAGTAGGGGAAGGTCGTATACTATCGGACCGTGTATAGTATCGGACAAAATGTTGATAACACAACACCTCTTTCGTACTACATAAGCTTCCTATAAGAAAGTACTAGCAAAGAATAACATCCTAGACACGCCGTGAACCAGTTTGCAGCAAGCTGACAACGTCACTAAGAGCACAAAATCGATTTATGTGATTAATCAATTTCAAATTAGTGAATGTCTTTTTTTTTATTAGTCTACTATCTGCACTATTTAGATAGGTATTATAAACGATACATGTTACTAGATGTGTCATAAGTTTATTACAGATTGAATAAATGACACTAAAACAAATGAAAAACGGCTTGTTTATTTTTAATTTATTTTTTAAAATGTCATTCACGTCGTATTGTATCGAACAGCGAAGTTTCGTATAGTATGGGACACGTCCGCGCGTCCGTTACTACACGAAAGTTAATAATAAATAATAATAGAAAACCAAAATTAATAATAACACTTTTTATTATTTTCAGAAATTTTGTTTAGCGCACAGTGCTTGTTGCCGCCGCGATCATATCGTCATAGTTTTACTTCCTTCCTATTCCTACCCGCCAATATCCTAACAAAAGGCACATCGCTCCGCTCGCCGGCCGAACGCGAGCCGATGCATTTTCAAGTGCAAGGACAGTCTATTGCGAACTACTGTGACGTCAACACGCTATAATTTGTCACCCCGCGCAACTCATCTAATCGCATCCGCGTAGCCCATAAGTTTCAGTGTTACGTGTATTAGTAAATACGTGACGAAAGGACGGTGTAAATCGACGTGTTTGTGGACTTTGTGGCCGTTCACATCCCATCACGCAGGTCGTGCGTGCTGCGCAGGCGACGACGCAAGCTTGCCAGTTCAAGTGTTACGAGCTGCTGCTAAACCAAGTAAGTGCCTTTTCCTTGACCCGCCACCGTCCACGTCTGTAACCTACCGCAATCCCGCTTCCCGCCAATTCTTTACACCCGCATTCCATTTGCATTCCATACCGCATTTTTGACGATTGAATGTCTTTACCGCGATTATTTCTAAATTTGATTTTCGACATTAATTTGTACGAAACATCTGGTCCTTCGAGCCGGATGTTTAGTTTGAACCATTAAATACCTACCGCATTTAGTCTAGTTTTGTAACCACACACGTGGTTTCCGCACGCCCTCTAAAGGTCACCTTGGTACTTTGGGGTCCTTTTCATATATATTTTAATATTTTCATTTAATATATTTTACCATTCTGGGTTATTCCGCAACCGTAATTAAGTACTAATTTACCTACTTATTTTCTGAACCTTTTTTCATAATTAATTCGATCGTTCACAAATTGATATAAGGGTCATCGCACACTAGCGACTTAAAATAATTATTTTTATTTTCGATTAAGTTTTATACTTAATTAATTTTGTTTAAATTTACGCAGCCTTTTATATACTTTTGTGTGAACAATTAATAGTGTTTATATACTTCAATAACTAACCTATATATTTTCTATATACTTTATTTTATATATTATATTTTGTGATTATCAATCATGCCACAGGACGAAAAGTCTGCCGGACCTACCGGTAAAGATGCCAGTGATGTTGAAGACACAAAAATAATTTTAATAAGAGCGAAGCGTGATGCACTTTATCAACGTATGCAATTAATATACGACCAAGCGAAGGTAGCTCACCTTTCGGATGAGAGACGCCAATCTTTTATTACGTCATGTGTTACTATCGATAGTATACGATCAACATTTCATGATATTATTGATGAATATAATGAGCAGTTACTTAAGCGTAATCCGACCGCTAGGCCTAACTTTCAAGCTTATAATGCTTTTGAAGACATTTATTGTAACGTGAAACAAGTTTTATCGCAAGTGTCACCTACTTGTCCATCTTCTAAATTAAATAAGGCTTCCGTCAAACTACCGCCTATTGAATTATTAACTTTTGACGGTGATATTCAAAACTGGCCATTATTTTATGCCAGCTTTAAAGAGACTGTTCATGATAATCCATCGCTATCGAATTCCGATAAATTGTATTACCTAATGGGTAAACTTTCGCCTAAGGTACAATCACTTTTTTCTGGTACATTACCTAGTGCTCAAAACTATGAAATAATTTTCAAAGCATTACTAGACAGATACCAAAATAACGACGTTTTAGGTTCGAATTATTTGGAACAAATATTAAATTTGAAACTTTCTAATTCACCTGCCGCTTATCAGTTATTTATGGATAAATTTGTAACCGCAGTCAATTCTTTAAAAAACTTAGGCATTGATAATTTGACAGATTTTATTTTGATGCACATCGCCGTACGTAAGTTCGATACGAATACGATTCGAGCTTATGAAACGTACGCTCATGATTCGAAACTGCCTAAATTCGAAAGCTTTATAGAATTTATTAAAATGCAGTGCCGCATCTGTCAAACTACTAATGCTGTGTCACCCGCAAATAGTAATACTAATTCTTACTCTAAAATAAATAGAACCCGCGTTGCTCCTAATCCGCAAACTTACGTATCGTCTGAAAATAAAAAATGCCCGTTGTGTAATAATAACACACATGATCATATGTTTAAATGTCACGCTTTCGCAAAAATAACACCGCAGGATAGATTTAAGTTCATAAAAGAAAACGGTGCGTGTGTCAACTGCCTTAGCACGAAACATAGATCGAAGGCTTGTACTTCTAAGGTTTCGTGTCGTGCTTGCCAGCAGCGCCATCACACTCTTTTACATTTCGAAACGCATACACCCGTAAATGATGCGCCTAGTAGTAACGTCAGCGCTCCTTCTTCATCGCCACCGCAGCTGAATAATTCGCAACCCGCTCCTTCCGTTTCGGCGCCACTTCCGAGTGGAAATTTAGCTTTATGCTCTTTGAGTGACAGAACGGTTTTATTGGCGACTGCTCAGGTTGTTGTCTATGACACCAATGGCACACCGCATCTTGTACGTTGCTTACTAGATAGTGCTTCTCAAAGCAACTTCATTACATATGAATGTTGCATGCGTCTCGGCTTACTAAATAAACTACAACGTACCTCAACTGTTATTAGGGGTATAGGTGGTTCTCTTAAAACCTCTCAGGGTTCCGTAGACTTAGTTTTTCACTCACGTTTTAATTTAAATATTAATTATAATATTTCATCGCTTATTGTCGATCATATCACAGATACGCTTCCTTCCGCTCCCGTCGACGTATCCGCTTTCTCTCACCTTCGTTCATTACCTCTCGCTGATGGTAATTTTGACTCTCCAGGTCCTGTCGACCTTTTGATAGGTAGTTCATTGTTCCCGCACCTGCTGATGCCAGGCATCGTTCATAGCCGCTTCAGCAATATACCGCCCGCTATTCAAACCGTTCTAGGTTATGTGATTATGGGTTCCGTACCTACGTCACAAGTAGTTTGTAATTATTCAACCACGTGTTGTACCGTAGTTGATGAGTCGGTAGACTCGATTCTCAAGAAATTTTGGGAACTTGAGGAGATTTCCGCGCCGCCCGCTCAAAGTCTTGATGACCTTGAGTGCGAAGAATATTTTACTGCCACCACGTCTCGAGACGAGAGTGGAAGGTACATAGTCGCTTTACCTTTTCGTGAGGACGTGTTCACCTTGGGTGACTCATACGCCGCCGCACACAGGCGATTTTTATGCCTAGAAAAGAAGTTAGAGGCATGCCTCAAGACTCGCACCGCTTACAATAATGTTGTACGCGAGTATTTAGATAAGGGATATCTCAGCCCAGTTGAGGCTCGCGATGATGAATCTCGTCGCCCCGCATACTACATCCCGCATCATGGTGTGGTTCGCGAAGACAAAAGTAGTACCCGACTTCGAGTAGTCTTAGACGCGAGTTGCAATACTACTTCCGGTCGCTCTCTAAACGATATTCTACATTCTGGCGAGAATCTTCAAGGCGATTTATTCTCAATATTAATTAATTTCCGCTTATTTGAAATTTGCTTTTCCGCTGATTGTCGCCAAATGTTTCTTCAAATTGGGATTAGGGAACCTGATCGCAGATTCCAGAGAATTTTATTTAGATTTAATCCTTCTGATCCGCTTACTATATATCAGTTTAACCGTGTTTGCTTTGGGCTCAAGTCCAGCCCTTTTCACGCTCTTCGCGTTGTCCGCCAGTTAGTTATCGATGAAGGAAACAAATATCCCGCCGCTTCCGCTGCTGTTTCAGCAGGCTTGTACATGGATGACATAGTCCTGTCATCAATGTCAACCCTCCAGGCTATAGATCTCAGTTGCGAGCTTATTGCGCTCTTCAAACGAGCACAGTTGGATCTCGTAAAATGGACGAGTAACTCAGATGAAGTCCTCTCGCACATACCTGAGTCTCACCGAGATTCCAATGACAAGCTCTTTGACGATGCCACACCGCACAAGATCCTAGGCCTATTTTGGGATAGGTCTAGAGATTCTTTTAGGTTCAAGGCAGTCGCTCCTGATGATACGTGTACAAAGCGTACTATTCTTTCCGCTGTAGCCCGACTGTGGGACTTGCTAGGGTTCGTGGCGCCTGTCCTCTTACACGCCAAGCTCCTAATCAAGGAGTTATGGTTGTTGAAGTGCGATTGGGATGCCCAACCACCACCTCATATTGTCACCGCTTGGAAGCAGTTCTGCTTAGAGCTGCCTTCTCTTAATGATTTGTGCATTCCACGACATCTTGGTCTTGTTAAAGACTGTCAATTGAATATTTTAGGCTTCGCTGACGCCAGCGAGCGCGCATATGGAGCTGCCGTCTACTTTCAAATCTGCGTCGATGGTCGTTATTCTATACAGCTAGTTTGTGCTAAATCGAAGGTCTCGCCGGTGAAGGTTCTATCCGTCGCGAGGCTGGAGTTGTGTGCGGCCGTTTTGCTGTCTAAACTCATCCGCAAGGTTGTAGACACCGTTTCCCAGCGCTATCCTGTAAATAAAGTATACGCGTTCAGCGATTCGAAAGTCGTTTTATGTTGGGTGCACTCATCCCCTCACCGCTGGCAGACGTTTGTCGCCAACCGCGTCGTTAAAATTGTAGAAAACGTTCCTGCAAGTTGTTTCTATCATGTAGCAGGCTCTGAAAATCCCGCAGACTGTTTATCTCGGGGCTTAACCCCAAGTAAAATAATAAATCACCCGCTTTGGTTTAATGGACCTCCATGGGCTACAAGTGACCCATCCGGATGGCAACTAAATGATGACTGCGAGCAGTCAAACGACGATGCACCGGAACGACGCACTAACGTTCACGTGGTCGTCTCTAAGGACAATGATTCTCCGCTTTACTCGCTTATGCACCGCTTTTCATCATTGTCTAAGCTATTACGTTCACTTGTTTATGTGTTTAAATTCATCAAGAAATTACCGCAAGGCAGCTCCATATCAAGTTCGGATTTAGAGTTTGCTGAAGTTAATATCATCCGTGCTGTACAACAAGTACATTTCTCAAGCGAGCTTGCTAGTTTGCAGACTGACAAGCCTTGCTCGCCTGCTTTCAATAAGCTAAGACCATTCTTAGATAAAGACGGCCTTATCCGCGTTGGTGGACGTCTTTCTAACTCTGCCGAAGATTACACGTGCAAACATCCAGTGATCTTGCCGCGTCGTGATCATTTTGTTGACATTTTGGTCGATTTTTATCATAAAAGGCATTTACATGCAGGCCCAGAACTTCTCATGGCTTTGCTCCGCCAAAAGTTTTGGATCCTTTCTGCTCGTGGCTTGATTCGATACCGCATAAATAAATGTAACACTTGCTTTAGAGCAAAACCACGTCCTCAGTTTCCTCTCATGGCTGATTTGCCCAGCCACCGCGTCAACCAAGCTGATAAGCCCTTCCAAATGACGGGATGCGATTATGCTGGCCCTCTGCAGTACACTCCTGTGCGTGGTCGTGGAGTTAAAAGCCGCAAGGCCTGGCTTGCATCTTCACATGCATGACAACTCGCGCCACTCATATCGAGGTCGCAACTGACTTAAGTACAGTCAGTTTTCTGGCTGCGCTAAAGCGTTTCTTGTCGCGTCACGGTCCAGTGAAGTGCATGTACACGGACAATGGCACTTGCTTCGTGGGAGCCAGTTCATACCTTCGTGACCTCTATAAATTCTTAGATGAATTGCGCCCACATTTGGAAGTCGAACTTTCTGAAAACCGCATAGACTGGAAATTTATTCCACCCGCGTCTCCACACTTCGGTGGTTGTTGGGAAAGCATCGTAAAAATTGTAAAAACGCATTTATTTAAAGTCATAGGTGAGCAGATACTTTCCTATGAAGAGCTTATAACAGTGCTCGCGCAAATCGAAGCACTAGTAAACTCGCGCCCGCTTACTGCAATGAGCAGTGACCCCGCAGAGCCGTCCGCTTTAACGCCGGCTCATTTTCTGAACACAGTTCCTTTGTCCTCCATACCAGCAGCCGAGGCGCAGCCCCGCGACCTTCATCAGCGTCACTCGCTGCTAGATAGTATCGTCCAGTCGTTCTGGCGTCGATGGCGCTCTGAATATTTACACAAGCTGCAATCGCGCGCCAAATGGAACACGCCGACCGCTTCCATAGCTGTAGGCACGGTAGTAGTGATCGTTACAGAAAACGCGCCGCCCTTTTCGTGGCCTTTAGCTATAGTAGAGGAGGTTCATCCTTCCAAGGATGGAACAACTAGGGTTGTGACTGTTAAAACTTCCAAGGGGAGTTACCTTCGCCCAGTTGTTCGTTTATGTCCGATACCAAATCAATAATAATTGTCAGCCGCATACGCTTTAGTTTAGTTAGTTACATAAGTGCATTACTCTCCGCTTAGTTTAATGTAGTATATACCTTCAAATAGGTTTTGTCCCGCATTTTTTTCGCATACCATTATATATTTATGTATGCAGTATTTTGTTTCCCTTGTGCTTATTACTACTTTTTTTAAAGGTGACCCTTTAAGGGCGGGGGGAATGTTGCCGCCGCGATCATATCGTCATAGTTTTACTTCCTTCCTATTCCTACCCGCCAATATCCTAATGTAGGCCATACACCATCCATTCGATCGTCCAATCGGCATGATACTGCCGATTGGATCCAATCTGCAGTTCGTCCATACACACCACACACCATCAATTCGATCGGCAGTGAACGATCGATCGTATGAGTTTCTTAACCGACTTCAAAAAAGAAGGAGGTTCTTAATTCGATTGTATATATTTGTTTTATCGTTGTTATTTAATTTTGAAGCTGTTTTTGTTTTTATTTTTAGGTTTTTAAAGGAGGTTTTTCTTTTTTAAAGCTTATTTATTTTCAATTTTTTTGTGGTATGGTACAGTCAGCGGCACGTCAGACTATATATGTTGACCTTGAGACCGCCTTTATGTCGTACGTAATAAGAGTTGTTTTCGTAGTGTGCCGTCGTGCGTAACTAGGAGTGTAACATTTTTTAACTTTATATATTTTCAAAATTCCGATAACTCAATTCCAAATTCACGCTGTCTATCCATTTCCCAACAAAAAAATCACTTAATTCGGTTCATAAATTGTCATCAAGGTAGTTAACCCATAATCATAGTATTTTCAGGATTACTTCAATTGAAAACTGTTCAAAGAATGGGACCATCTCGCAAGAAAATTCTATCAAACAAAAAATAATCTTTAAAATCGGTCCATAAATATCGAAAATACGCATGAAAAACGATAAAAAATATACAATCAAATTGAGAACCTCCTTCTTTTTTGCCGTCGGTTAAAATACCAAAACCTTCTCCTAAATGTAACAAATACTTTTCTGGTAAGCGCATCAAAATCGGTTCAGCCAAACTTGTGATAATCATGGACAAACATACATATACAGATTATACAGGTCAAACTGAGAACTTCCTATTTTTAAATCAGTTAAAATAAAAAAGAAAGAAAAAGAAAAAAATATCATCAAAATCGGTCTATAAATACCTATCGAAGATACGCGAGAACAATGATAAAATAAATATATACAATCGAATTAAGAACCTCCTTTTTTGAAGTCGGTTAAGAAAATCATACGATCGATTGCCCACTGCCACACACCGTCCAATCGGCAGGATCCAATCGGCATGATCCAGCCAAATGATTTTTCCGTCAATTCGATCGTCCTTCCGATCCACGGCCACACACGGTCAATTCGATTGGATCCAATCAGCAGTATCATGCCGATTGGACGATCGAATGGATGGTGTATGGCCTGCATAACAAAAGGCACATCGCTCCGCTCGCCGGCCGAACGCGAGCCGATGCATTTTCAAGTGCAAGGACAGTCTATTGCGAACTACTGTGACGTCAACACGCTATAATTTGTCACCCCGCGCAACTCATCTAATCGCATCCGCGTAGCCCATAAGTTTCAGTGTTACGTGTATTAGTAAATACGTGACGAAAGGACGGTGTAAATCGACGTGTTTGTGGACTTTGTGGCCGTTCACATCCCATCACGCAGGTCGTGCGTGCTGCGCAGGCGACGACGCAAGCTTGCCAGTTCAAGTGTTACGAGCTGCTGCTAAACCAAGTAAGTGCCTTTTCCTTGACCCGCCACCGTCCACGTCTGTAACCTACCGCAATCCCGCTTCCCGCCAATTCTTTACACCCGCATTCCATTTGCATTCCATACCGCATTTTTGACGATTGAATGTCTTTACCGCGATTATTTCTAAATTTGATTTTCGACATTAATTTGTACGAAACAGTGCTAGTGTGAATTGTATGTATAGCCGGTGGGATTTGGGTGTTTTTCTATGAAGGTTGCTTTGTTTTTTTCACTACGGTCACTGAGATAATTAATTATTACCGTTTAATAGTACTAATAGTGAATTATTTCTGGCGATATAGTTTTGTTGTTGTAGTTTTTAAATATATTTGATGATAAAATCACACAAGAGACGTATTTTATGAAAATGAATATAATGCAGTTTTTAAGTATATATGGCAACTAAATACAATATACATAATTATTAACAAGTTCATTTGACTTTTTATTATCAATTACAGAATATTTTATATCTTGGTTAAAGGTTCTCTATGGATTTTCTCGAATGTCCACGCACGCAGGACGATGTCGCGGGCGGAAGCTAGTAGCAAAATAATAACGTGTCCCATACTAAACGAAACTGTCCGATACTTAACGAAACAGTCCCTGCATTATATGTTTTACGTTCTTTTGAAATACTAATAGCTTATCTAATTAACACATTTGCAAGGTACTTAGTGTAAGTATTAAATTATTCTCACTCTTATTAATTTATTTTTTATTAGCCTTTAATAATAATAATAATAAAACATTTATTTTAAAACGTTTAGACATCCATATAATTATTAGTAATATGTTAGTAACAATAAAAACAAAAGTATGTTGTCCGGTACTATCGTACGATGTCCGATGTTAAACGAACTATTTATAAAATAATAATAAATCAGTTATTTGTGAAGATAACTTACTTTTAACCTTAAGCACATAACAAATGAAGTTAAAACTACACAACTATTGAATAAAATGGTTTTCATGTCTCTAATCTTGAGACTTATTTGTTAAAAACAAAATGTGTCCGATACTATACTACCTTCCCCTATCCCATGTACCCCAAAAGTCTATCTAACATATAAAACTAACCCGTTTTATTAAATAATCTAATAACAGATTTCATTATCTTTTATGATGGTACGTGTGACATTACGCCGCGTGTTTCCTCATTAACAGTTTATTAACTTAGTGTTAACCGCAGTCAACGAGTTATAACCAACTTTATCCTTTTTTTATCCGACCCCAGCAATAGTGTTGCAGAGCATGTTTGCTTACTTTTTTATGGTATTAAAACAAATATATTAAATTGTTTTAATAGTACTTGTTCTTTTGAAATATTCGGTAGACTTTAAACATCAAACCCAACAAGCAAAAACCGGGCTTACAACGTGCTCAAGACTACTATTAAACTACGATTTTTCGCTCTTACATTGATTCTAAATCATCGTATAAGCCTGAGTTTGGACACCAATTATAAGCATATTTGTTTTAATATCATTCTAATACCAGTCTAATTGAATGCTGTTCGTCATTATAGTAATCATCCCAAAACTAATTTAAGCTAGGGTAGCTTAAATTAGATTAAGTTAGGTAAAAGCGATATTAGCCTAGGGTAGGCTAATATCGCTTTTACCTAAATATCTTGTAAGCCTAGATAGGCTTAAATTGGTCTAGTCACACGGTATTCGCGAAACAATATTCATCATGTGATTGAGGTGGACGGTGGTTATTAAATATCTTTAAAAATGAAATCATATATATATTTACTTTATTAAGATGCCAGAAATTACCTATTTGTGACTATTATTTTGCTAATAATAACATCGAACTATCTGCGAAGTAGATTTACTCGATAGATTTTTAATATAAATAATAATACTTTCATGGGCCTTTTCTGGAATTTGTTTTTGAATATTAATAATTCATTAAATTAATTCTAAAATAACACAAAATGTCGCCATGTTTCATTTTAAGGCCAATAGTTCTTGACAAAGAGCACTGTAAGAGTAATTCATCTCAATTGACTCTCGTTAAGTATTTTTTAAGACTATTGCTCTTGTAGAACACTTGTCTAAGACAATAATCGGTGGCCATTTTCATAATGTTCAATACTTACTACACTCCTATGCTATGCTGATATTAGTATGACACTTTTACAATAGCATTTAGCAAGTCTATTGTAAAATCAAATGAGCTTAGATAATGGGACTATAAGAACAGGTTTTCTCAAACGCAATGAGTCTTCGTAAATGTTATTTTAGGAGCAAGAGTCTTAAAATAGTATTATAAAATGCTCTTATATACATTTATGAGCTTAGACAATAAAACTGAGTGTTCTTGAGCCCGTATTATCTTGTTTAAGACTAATTTAAGAACGATGACATGTTACAAAACAATTATAAGAGCCCTGTAAGCCTATCACTCTTATAACGTGCGCATCCTGAGACTTTTTTGCTTGTTGGGAAGTTATTAATATGAGAAAAAAGTTTTACTTACCTACTTATGAATCAATGATGAAATTGACATAAAAATCTGCATTTATACTGTTACTTCATACTTTTTTTTCTAGTATAATAATATTACTATTACTAGAATTAATATTATGAATTATAATTAATTTGAATGATCACTAGTCCTACATTTGAAAATAAAAATTTAAGTACTAATTCCAAATGAAAATAAAATTGATCAAAACTAACTCAAATTAGATAAAAACTTATGTCATCAATGTTAGCACTTTTATTTAAATTACCTAATTTTTGACAAAATTTAAAAAAAAAAACGTTTATAACTGTCGTGTCGTTCGGAAACTAAAATCGAAAAGCAATTGAGATTGTATGGATAGGTTGATCCATCAGTGAGTGCACATGCTAAAGTATCGGCAAGCTGTTGGCTGTTAAACCCATCAATCCACATTAGGCCTGCACCGTGAGTTACTGCCTGGCTTGTGTCGCCATGTTTTTTATTCATGTGGAAAATCCTATCCAATCGTGGAATGTGGTTTGATTGAATTTTTGTAACTCAATACAAGAGTAAAAAATAAAGAAGAGGTTTAACAATCGAATACTTTCATAATATTGCTTTTCAACACACTTGCTCGTAAAGTGAGCCCTAATACATCGCTTTTAGGCAAAGATTCTTTGCTTTATCATAGAAGTCTTTGCTTTTAGGGCCATAAACAAAGCTATAACAAACGCGTGCAATAATATATAAAACACTAGGTTGTTATAGAATTATCCCTACAAAGTTAAATTAGTGCCTTACTGCAAGTTCTACGCGAGTAAACAGAGCATTCCCAATTTAACCGGGTAATACAATTATTTTTTTAGTAACAACAAAGAGATTTTATGCCGCTGAAAATTCATATTCATTTTTAAAATAAATAAATGTGTAAGTCCTTAATTAAGTCAAACAAATATTTATTACTATCAAATTATTCATAATTCACAATATTTTGTAATAAAATATTTGCATTTTATCACTTAAAATTAATTTTGAATTAGGCTGTATGCACCCCTTTGTTCGCAAAATATTCTTGCATTGGGCGTGTGAAAAAAAAAACCTACGCGCCTTTTCCCATAATTGTCATATTTTGTTTTTGTCGAATTTGTTGCTGTGTGGTAAATTACTTTGTATTTTCCTCGCAAATGTGTTGAAAAACGTCGTATGAAACTCGTGAGCTTTTGCTCATTGCTCACTCGGCTGAGTTACGCCCTCGCCTGCGGCTCGGGCTGCAACACACAGCCTTGTGTGCGATGAGCAACCTAAGCTAACTTGTTTCATAATGTACTATTTTAGTTCAATATATATATTCACAGTAGCGATGGGTTTATACAAGCTGATTTCCATCGGCTTACCTTTTAGATATCACACCCCAACGATTCATTATGCAGATAATAACATTTTTGTAGAACGGCTTACCTTCGCCATCATTTCACCACTAGCTACTGATATTCACCTATTATTATTTGTTTAATTTTTATTGCGTTATATTAAACCAAGTACCTATTGGTTTTATTTAAATATATTTCTCGTCATTGAGTGGTCGTGGATTTAATAAAGTATAGAATAGAGAGACCTTTTGTCACAAAAACAAACTCTTTTATTCCAACCAGTTTAGATGAGCGCATGTCATTTTGTGAAACGACGTAGCTTAACGAGTTGTTCAGTTAAAAGGTACGTGCTGTGATTCATAAAGGTCTAAAGGGCTTATTACAAAAAAAGGATCACGATAATCGGCCGATGTTCGTCGTTCGATTTACATGATTTTGACTGAGGCTACTACGCGCTCCGTGACGGGGCGCGGGGCAGCAGATTTTAACGTTGTATGCAAGAACGTCAGTTTGTTTAGAAAATATGCGAGGCACCACAGCACTGGCTCCGCACCCCGTCGTCGCGGGAGAGCGCCCAGCAAGCAGTTTCTGCCAAGGCGCGGCGCCAGTGTGTGGTGCCGCGCGTGTTTTTTATACAAACTGACGTACTTCATACAACTTCGCGGGGCTGTCGCACAACGCCGCCCCTCGGCGCCAATCGCGGAGCAATCTGCTCGAACAGGCAGATCTTCTCCATCGGCGCGCACGGGATCTGCCGCTCCACGCTCCACAACGGGGCACGGAGCCAGTGTGAGAACCGCCTGATATAATATTGTCATGGAGTGGAACGAAGATCGTCCGATGATCGCGATTGTTTTATGTAATAAGCCCTCTAAACCGCGTTTTGAGGTAATAGCTTAGCGAGGTCGTAACGTTACGCTGGAACTGTTATCGAAAATGATTGGCATTAGAGAGAACATGGCAGAGGTGTTTAATATTACACACAACCTCTTTCTTCATTTGGAATATGTTAAGCTTCTATTAGACTACATAATTTTTTGTGCACGATATTCAGACTGTTTCAAAGTCTAATCGGTCCATATTCAGAGTCAGACAGTCTTACTTTTATTTCTTATTACACTAATCTGAGTACGACTGCCTGAATATTGTGATCTAATAGGGCTCTATGTATTCGTTAAACAATGTTAATTAACTGCAATCAAATATCAAAGAATATTTATATTGAAAAGAGGCGTGCTAAGAAAGTTTATTTCATACTCGACTAAGGTTGATTTGATAAGCAAAATGTTTTTACTTAAAAAAGTCAAAGAAAAATAAAATATTAAAAACAATTCGCTTTTGAATCGTCTCTATACAACGTGTTACAAAATAACACCTAATATGATATGTTATATAATATGATATATATACACGAATATGATAGAAATAGATGAAAATTGAACAACTTTTACTATGGGATCAATCTGAAATCGCGAAAAAAATCAGATGTTTCATATAAAAAATAATAAAGAAAATATCAAAATGTATGATATCAGAGTTGGTCTCACAGTTGGTCATATAGTAAAATTTAATATTTCTACCTCCATTCCAGATTTTTAGCTGACATTCATGTCAACAACATTGATCTTCTGAACAATGTTTAAAAAATAATAATGCTATGCCCTGACCGAACTAGCAAAAAATACTATTGGTACTAGCAAAATTATATCACCCGAATTCAGCACGTTCGCTTTATTTGACGAAATGTTGACCCATATATCGCAACTGGCAGTACTCAATCTTGAGCTTCTATACGGTTCAGAAAGCACGAAGGCAGAGGCCAAAATTATCATTTGATTGACTGCGACACCATTCTAACCGAACGATAGAATTAGTTGAGAAAATATAAACCAATTTTTTCTTGGCTGCCCTTACACAACCTAAAAATGTTACTTTGTGTTGTAAGTTCGCTTTAGGTACGAGTAGCTTTAAAGTATGTTAGAATAGAATAGAATAGAATATCTTTATTGCTTTAAACTGTGTTACAAGATGTAAAAGATAAAATTAGAGTAGGTATCAACAGTTTACCTTATCAGGCATGCAACTAACAATTCAATTTGTCTTAAACTCTAAATATTATTTTAAGCTATAAAAAACATTATTATATAACCATGTTTTTAACATTTGTTTAAATTTAAAACCTTCTAATGTTTTAATCTCTGTTGGCAACTTTAATACCATAAATAAAAGTACTTTTATAGTACACGTTATTTTTGACAATTGGAAAATTTAAATTATGTTTATATCTATTGCGTTGGTTACGAAGAAATTTTGTACAGTTAAAGAGTTCCATATTATCCTTACTAATATTATAAATGCGAAAGTCCGTTTGTTTGTTTGTTTATTTGTTTGTTTGTTTGTTACGCCTTCACGTCTCAACTACTGAACCGATCATCATGAAATTTTGCATACACGTTGTCAGGGATACAGAGAAGGACATAGGGTACATTTCCTCCCGAAAAAAAGTATTGTTCCTGAGGGATAGCAAAAAACCTTTCCACGCAGACGAAGTCGCGGGCGGCCGCTAGTTTTTAATAAATATACAAATTTCAAGTATGTAAATATTAGTGACAGTAAGAAATTTCTTTTCTTTAAATATTTCTCTTAGCGTTTCATCATAATACATGTTATAAATAATACGAATACATTTTTTTTGTAGCAGGAATGTACTATGTGATTCGACAGAGTTACCCCAGAATATAATTCCATATGTTAAAAGAGGATACACATTACCAAAATAAGCAGTTCTAGCTATTTCAGACGAGGAACTTTCTGCCAGTATAGACAATGCATAACAACAACTCGAAATCTTTCTATTTATGTTTTCTATGTGAGATTTCCAGTTCAAATTGGCATCTATTGAAACTCCAAGAAAATTGCTTTCGTTAACTTCTTTTATTTGTGAGTTAGATTCATAAATTTTTAGTTTATACGAGTCTGACCTGTAATTGCGAAATTGTACAAATTTCGTTTTTGTGGGATTAACTATAAGATTTAGGGTTTTAAGCCAATCAACTATATCTTTCAATGCTTTATTTATTTCATTTTCAAAGTCACTTCTACTTTTATTTTCTTCAGAAATAAAGATTGTCATATCATCTGCAAACATAACACACGAATGATAAATCCATTAGGAAGTTCATTTACATAAACCAAAAAGAGAAGCGGACCCAGAACACTTCCCTGAGGCACTCCAAGAGTAACTTTACCAAATTCAGAAAGTACTTCATCGACGGTTCTGTTTTTATCATTAAAAGTGTCTATTACTGTACATTGTTTTCTGTTTTTTAAGTAGCTTTCAAATAGTTTTAAAGCTATACCACGTACACCGAGGTTTTCAAGTTGAGAAAGTAGTATGTCATGTTTCACACAGTCGAATGCTTTTGACATATCTATATATAAGCCCACACAAGCTGTTTTATTGTTGATAGCTTCCCATACCATCTTAAGAACTTTAAATATGGCTGAAGTAGTAGACTTTTTCTTTTGAAATCCAAACTGATTTTGGTTAAGTAGATTGTTATATATTTAAAAGTTGTAGAGCCTAGTATGCATGACTTTCTCAAAAATCTTCGAAAAAGAGGGTAATAGTGCTATTGGTCTATAATCACTTACATTGGATTTCGATCCTTTCTTGAATAAAGGTTTAATTTTAGCTTTCTTTAGTTCATCAGGAAATGTTCCAGTTTCTAACATTAAGTTTATGATATAGACAAGAGGTTCACAGATTGATTTTATTGACTTTTTAATAACATGCATCGGTATGCCATCATGACCACAGCTCTTTTTATTTTTCAAACTTAGTACAATTTTAATCAGCTCATCTGTGTCTACTGGTTTTAGATAAATGCTTTTACAGTTTAGTACAGGGGAAGGTTTATGTCTGCCTCTAATCATGTTTTGTGAGTTATTCATAATGAAATGATCGTTAAAAGTATCAGCTATAGTCTTTGGGTCTTCGATGACAGTGTCTTTCACCTTAATGTTATTAATAGTTGGTTTTAGGTCATTCACAGATGAAGTCTGTCGTTTTATAAAATTCCAAGTAGATCTACCTTTGTTTGTACTCTGCTCGATAAATTTGATATTAGATTTCCTTTTCGCTAGTCGAATTACTGACTTTAATATTTTACAATAGTTTTTATAATATGGAATATTACACTTGCTTTTACCATTTTTAATTATTTTATGATATATTTTTCTCTTATTTATACATGCATTACGTATACCTTTACTTTGCCAATTCATTACTCTTTTATGTTTTATTTTTATTTTTTTAACAGGAATACACAAATCAAAAATTGTCTTGTATATTTTAATGAAAGCTTCATATGCCTTATTGACATCATTATGTAAATAAACTTCAGCAAAACTCAGCTCAGAAATATTTTTCAAAAACAGATCTATGTTTTTATCAATGTTTCTTTTAAAAATATACCAATATTTCAATTCAAAACTTTTACTACATGGTATTTCAATTGATTGAGCTGAATGGTCTGAAAGGCCAATATGCTCAACTTTTGACTTATATGACTTAAGATTAGTTAAAATATTGTCCAAGCAGGTTTTAGATGTTGGTGTAATTCTGGTAGGTTCATTAATCGTCAATTTGACATTGTATTTTGATAACGTATTTTTAAATGTTTGACTTTTCTTATCATTTTTTAGTGTATCAATGTTGAAGTCGCCAACCATGACTATTTTATGTTTAGAATACCTGCTTCTAAGTGTTACTCTTTGCAATAATAACTCAAGTGCCTTTATAAATATATCAAAGTTTGACTTAGGTATGCTATAAACACAGATAACGACAAGATTCAACTCTGGTATTATAATACCACAACATTCAAAATTAAGTTCCATTGTTAAAGAATTTACACAATCAAGTTTCTTAAAATTAATACCATTTTTAATATATATACATACGCCACCTCTAGACTTATTTCGCGATGAAGATGAAGCTAATTTATAACCTGGTATCTGCAATATATTAACATTATCTTTATTGAGAAAAGTTTCACTAAAACATAATAAATCGTATTTTTTTGTATTGACAATTACTTCTATTTGACCTAGTTTGGATCTTATACCCTGTGTGTTTTGATGTAGAATATTTATTGAATATTTATTATTATTGGAGAAAAAACTTTTTAGCTTCAATATTATCACTATTGGAATGTTTTTTTGCAAAGTAGTAAGGTATTGTACCTTTTTTTAGTGTTATATTTGTTCTTTTATTATCTTGCTCTGTCGGAGCACACTGCTGGCCAGACGAAATACTTTGAGACAACGAAAGCTTGTTTTCAATTTTGGAGTTCATTTTTTTGAAAAAATACGGTATAGTACCAGGTTTTGGCAATGAGCAGCTAGATCTTTGTTTACTTTTTTTGGTAATATGTAGGTAATGGTTATCATAATCTTTTTTATCGATACTGAAATTTATTTTAGATGCTACTTTTTTCTTGTATGTTTTACTATCTATCATATTTTTATTGTCATTAGTTTCCAAATAAATACAGTTATTGAAGTTCGTTACAAAAGTTTTCAACTGTGAGTTTAAAGTATAAATATTTAAGTTAGAGTTATACATAACATTCATCACAATTATATTAGGTTTTTTAAAAAGTTTCAAAGTGGCACATATTTCAGCTAATAACTTAGTCGGATTAACATCATTGGCACCGATACACAATACCACCCAATCATCTTCTTTAAGATCAAGATGAATCAAATTAGAATTCTCAAGTATGTAGTTAGTGGGTGCATTTGGGTAGATGTTTCCACATATTGAATATTCCCTGGGAGTCTTGTAACGAGATCTTATATGTAATAATAATGAAGAAATATCCACACCCTGCTGGTCGCCAACAATTACTATTTTATTTTTGGGTAATTTTCTTGAAACCTTATCACTCTTATCTTTTTCTTCGTTAGATGGCGTTGGGTTGACACAAGGGATCATTACACATTCAGTTTTTCTTTTAGTTTTAATATTTTCTTTCGGAGTAGATTGATGTCTTACGTTATGTTCTTCCTGACCAGAGTTTTTGTTGTGATTGCTAACATACTTTTTCAGTTTTTTATTTTCTTCTAACAAATAGTCAATTTTGCATTCTGCCTCCAATAATTTTTCTTGAAGCGTATTTATAATGCTTTTTAATTCTTCGTTTGTACAATTTTTGTTAGTAGATATGGTATTGTCATCATCATCAGCATCACAAAAAGTATCGCTTAAAGAGTCAAAGGAATTTGACAACGGTATATTTACTTGGAACTTCTTTCTATGTGTAACATTGTTAAATGATGAGCTACCACTGGACAAGTTATGATAATCATTTCCTGTGTTAAATGTTGTTGTTTTATCTTTTAATGACTTTTTTTCAAAGCAAGGTGTGCATTTCCATGTAACTCTTCTTTCAGGTTCCATAAGATAAAATCTTTGCACTGACACATTTGCACAATCAATACCATATGTGTGATTGCAAATATTACAAGTCAGATGCTGTCTATTTAATATTTCTTTTTTACATCTCTTGCAATACAGCGCCATCTTTATGCAATTTTGTATTAGCTAAAACTCGGACTGTGCGCCGCTTAGCTCAATATTACTTTATATTACTTAATATCACACTTTTCATTTCAGTTTTTGACAATACATACACGCACTTATTATGTAGTTTAATTCGTATTTTTGAAGAGAAGAAAAAAAAACAGTTCACTGTAAGCACATAATTAATCATGTCAAAAAGTCAAAAAGTCATGTCATGTCAAAAGTCATGTCAAAAATTCTTCTTTTTATTTACTTTCTGATACAAGAAAAATATTTTATAAACACAATTCTGTTAATTAAAATATAAAATCGTGAAAAAAACACTGATTTTAAATCGTTCTTTATCTCTTTTACGAAATTTCTTGTTTTCTTAATACCTACTTTAATTTTTTTTTCATGTATTTTCCTTATACTTCAGCTTGGGCAAAGTCCCTGTTTCAGCTTGGGTGAAATGAAAATGCTAGTCTTTCTGTCCGTCTGTCCCACTGTTCTCCTCTACAGTTCGCATTTCTCACCTGATTCTAGTGGCGAGCAGATTCGATAGTATAATATAATTTTTAACGATCCAGATTTTCGAAATTTTTTGAAAACAAAAATATTTTTCATTCATTTCGAAAAAATATCGAAAATTTCACAAAACTCAGGTCGACCAGGCTACAG
Source organism: Agriphila geniculea (assembly GCA_943789525.1). NCBI lineage: Eukaryota > Metazoa > Arthropoda > Insecta > Lepidoptera > Crambidae > Agriphila > Agriphila geniculea. The sequence goes on along the minus strand of OX038890.1, from coordinate 10,616,537 downwards.
CTCACAGAGCTGTTCGATATAATAAGTGAAGAGTCATTGAAAATAAATATTTGGGGTACATTAACATATTAAAGCATTAATTTTAAACGAAATAAAAAGCCTGAGTTGGCTAAAATTAGAATATTAGAAAATATCACCTCAGACGGGACTCGAACACGCACTCTTGGGATTCCAGCCCAATACACTGACTAATGCTAGCGACTCGGTAGCATGGTAAGTATTAATTATCATAATATCAAAATGAGTGTATGCCTAAAATCTAAAAATTCAATAAAAAGCCGACTGGCTAAACAAATTAGCGAGCCAACTGTTAAAAGTGAAACAAAACAAATGAATGTGTCAGACCCTACCCCTCATCATGAGCAGATACTGAGATACAAGATAATACATAATTCATCCGCCCAGAAGACATTGATAAATTATAGTTATGGTACTATCAACACCAATATCTACTTTGCATTTATCAAATTCCAAAAAAAATTGCATAAAAACTGATTGTAGAGCTTTTTGTGCGTAACTCAACTAGTACTATAAAAAACGACTTTTATGTGGTTTTCGCCTTCAAAGATTGTTACATTTAATTATCAAGTAGCATTAAGTTTTTAATGTAGATGTAATGTAAACAATCACTGGTGAAAGTAAATAAGTAAATAGACTATTGAGTACGTTTGTATTACAGACTAAAATGCAGGGTTGCCCAAAAAAATATGTTAATAAAAAAGAGATATTGCCAATTTAGTAAGTCCTTACCACGGCTAATACGTCACCCAATTCAAAAACACTGGAGCTGAAAGTTAAAAAATAAAAAGTAACGATACCCAAGTTAGTACCTACCATGTGACCACTTAAAAACCTGTAAGTCACTTGAACCTATTTAAAACCTACTTTTGCTGTTAACTGTACCGGGGTTTATGTACTTAAGTAGAACAATGATTCCAATTTGACAGATGAAATAGAGCTATTTGTGGATGATGTTGTGACAGCCATCAATTATTGTGGGTTTATTAAATTTGGCCACAAACATTTCATTGTAAAGAGCAATTGTTGTGTCCTAAAACTGAAAATTAAATCAGGACCATGTAAAATATTAAGGAAAATAATGATGGTAGGAATATTGGTAAAAAAAAATCGGGTAGCACTCCGGGAGTGCCGGCAGAAGTGAAAACTTGAATATTAACGTTGTGTATTTTTGATATTTTGAAATTAGCGGCAAAGGATTAAAATTATTTCTTTCCTATTACTATACAGTCACACAATTCAATCAGTTTGTAATTAGAGAAAAATTCTAAAGATTTCGCGCCAGTTGCCTTTTTAATTTCTACATGCACGCATTCTACGATTTAAACTTATAGTCACAGAGTATAAATTAGTCTAGGATTTCACCGAAGAGATCGCTGCTATTAGTTCCAATTTCAAAATTAGCGCGTTGCTGGTGACACACGTGTTTAGCATTTTTTCCCCATACAAAAAGCGCGCAACGCCGCCAAAGAAGTTTTCACTTCAAAAATATTTCTTGAATTAACGGCATAATTTTTAACAAATTACTTTTCCTGACTTATAATATCCCATTTCTAATAAACATAAAAAATAACTTAATAAGAAAACCAACTTCAAACAACCGTAAAATGAACTATCAGCCCTTTGTGTTATAAACATTTTGCGGAATCCCTCAGGTTTCGGGTGGAGCCCATGACAGCTTATCTATTTAAAGTTACGACGGCGACGGGCTAAAGCAAAAGATTTAAGAGTTTCAATACCAAAGGGTATTGAGTTTTTACATAACCAATGTTAGGAGGCCGTGTCCATTCTTGTGTGAGTTAAATGTTTTGGAACATATTTATTTGGGGTAGGTTTCGTCTTGGACGAATATTTCGTACGTAAATAACTACGGGATTATCCTTGTACTTATTTAAATACAGGCAAGGCATATCAGACTATACTCGTACATTTGTCAACATGTACTGTACTGTACTCAAGGTCACTTGAGACTAACAGAGTTACATCTGTGAAGAAACTGCTGCGATTTTATACAGCTGTTGTTAGATGTGTTTCAAAGACTTACTTGCTCCATTAAGGATGATTTTTCAAAGCCCAGATAGCGGATTTGCGAGTCCACAATGAAGCAATTTAAATTTAATTCAAAACGCGTCACCTTTTATGCGTGATCAGACGGCTTTTCTACCTTTCCTAGAAAGGCCAAAGGAAGGCCTAGGAAGGCCTTCCTTTGGCCTTTCCTACGGCTTCCTAATATCCTGGTATATTGGGAAGCCGTAGGAAGTTTACAGCGTGTAGGCTTTATTCGTTTGATAACGTATTATACTGTCAAATTGAAAATGTTTGTTATACGTTTGTATGCCAAATTTTTTAATCACTATTATTTTATTCGGAGTAAAAATTTAACTGTTTGATATCTGTTATCTGAGGATTGAAAAATCAGCCCTATTACGCTGCATCACCCATGTCTTCATGTGTATAAGGTTGAATATCAAATACCATAGACATATAAATCACACATGGTATACCCCAACGCATTTACGAGAGTAATTTTTCTACTAAAATCCGCATGACAGATCGTGTGGCAGTGTAAGATCCGCCTTAGTTGCATGTACAGTTAGCAGCACATTAAGTTATCGCAGGATTACAAAGGACTTTATCACAGGGCTTTATAACGTTACCAATTAACAGAAAAAATAACGTTACGTTACGTTATTTTCAATATGATACCTTGATAACGTTATTTTTTTTAACGATACCTAGTAACATAACATTAATATAACGTTATAATACGGTTATGTTACTAGATATCGTTAAAAATAACGTTATTTTTAATGGTAATTTTATAAGTATTGTGAATTGTAGGTAGGTACAATACACAATACTTTTAATGGCTTAATAAAAATAATCTTGACATTAATTTAAATAAGACATGCTTAATTAACTTTAATAATTTTTTAAATCAAAATATTAACGTTGACATAAATGGACAAATTCTCTCGAATGCGACTAATGTTACATATTTAGGCTTAATTATAGATGTGACATTAATGTGGAAAGACCAGATAGAAAAAGTGTGTGGTAAAATAAATAGGTTTTTGTTTGCATTGTACAAGCTTGCTTTACTGGCAAATAAAGAAACAGCGATCATGGCATATCATGCTTATGTCGAATCGGTAATAAGGTATGGTCTATTAATCTGGGGTAATGGAACTAATATAAAAAAGGGGTTTGTTGCACAAAAAAAATGCATCCGTGCCATATGCAACATTGCACCGGATGTATCTGCAAACCATATTTTAAATCAATGAATATTATGCCAGTCCCATGTCTCTATATATTGGAGATAGGAAAATATGTTAAGCAAAATGGGCACTTGTTTATGCGGACAAAAGATGCAACACAAGTAAACTTGAGAAATGTGAATGAACTTATTCTTAATACCGTGCCAAAAACAAAACGCTTCCAAAGAAACAGTTATTCGATGTGTATAAAAATTTACAATAAAATTCCCAATGACATAAAACAATTACAATATAATAAATTTTGTGTTTCATTAAGGAAATGGCTGATTAACAATACATTTTATTCAATAGAAGACTTTTTTAAATTTAAATCATAGTTGTTTATTGTGTTGAGTGTGATCGATGCTATGAAATGTATCATTATTTAGTGATAAATTACCTTATGTTTGCATGCTGTTGAATACGGCTAAATAGGCTTCAAGAATCTTATTCCTAATTTTATAATAACACCACATTCATGTATCACCCTATTTATGGCAAATAAATCAATTTGTAATTTGTAATTTGTACCTCTACTACTTAGTACTTACCTCAGAGACTGATCACGTCACGGCGGCATCAACGTCAATTACACATTGCTTTAAATATTTTTTATACAGTAACATAATAACGTTATCAAGGAACGAAAAAATAACGATAAATTCTGTTTTACCGTTATCAATTTTACCGTTATTAATTTCCAGTTTTAACGTTATTTTTTACAACGTTACTAATTTTTAACGGTATTTGAAGCCCTGCTTTATCAACCTATAGCTCTGTTACTTCATGGATTTGGATTTTTTTAGGCACAAGGGGATAGTGCTTGGCCTTCACCTCACCTGACGTTAAGTGATGATAAGGCCCAAGGTGGAAGCGCCTACACCCGGAATCCTCACCACTGAAGAACTGGCTATCTTACCTCTAACTGCCGGAACACAACAATTATTAAATTGTTGTTATGGCGTCATCAGACTTGGTAAGAAGATGGTAGCTGCAGGCGAACTTGAAATAAGCCCTGCCATCAACCAAACAGAGTGCAAATGTACACCCATCTTGGGAATCGAACCCGAGACCCCTGCGTCTTACACGGGTGGGCAAACTACGGGTACTAGACCATAGAGGCGGTTAAAAAAATAGTTCCTCGTTATTAGCGTTTAATTAGTATACAGTTTGCTCGTATCGATTTCTGGGTTTTTGGTTCATACATTTTGGACCTTTTCCTTTTGTTCGTCAATTTTGAACTTAACGTAGGTCACGTTAGGCTTAAAATCATTTGAAGATTTTATCCTGATAAGTTGCTGTCTGTAGCTACTTGAACAGCGCTAACCTAAGCTTACAAATTGAACCACAAATATTTTGGCACCGAGACGAGCATCCGTAGACCGACAGAGATTGGATGGCCAATCTCTATTCAAAACCTATCAATTAGTTAACATAACGCAGCTGACCTGCTTCGGAAATATCCGTTTGTATAAATGGATAACAATGTCAGTCACTATTGACTATTGACTGATATTGTTGCGAATAAATAATAATAATTACATATTAAATTGCCTTACTGAGGAGCTTAGTGGTTTAGTATTGTGGAAGTTATGCAACTTTTGCAACGGTTAAGCGTGGGATGGGTAACCAAAAATTTATTAACCTTAAGCTACTCCGTGTTTCGGAAGATATACTAAGCCGTTGATCCCAACTGCATCTACAGTCTTTAAAACCTACCAATCCGCATTGGGACCGCGTGGTGGGTTATGGTCCATCCAGATTAAATCGTGTAGTAGGTATATGTAGTAGGTACGTACATTTTGCCAAAAAAAAACACCGTTTGAAGTGTCATTTTCTCACGTTAACTTGACGATGTGCGTTGATGAGTGTATACTTAATGCGCACATTTATCTTAAAAGCAATCACTGACACGGTTAACGCCCTTTGAAAAAGATAGCGAGAAGATTCTTCAAGCAGGGAATGTTAACGTTATTTTTAAATATAACGTTAATTTTTATTCTTTTTACCGTTAATTTTAACATTAACGTTGTCAATAAATAACGTTAATTATAACGTTAATTTAACATTAATATTAACGTTAATTTTAAAATTAACGTTATGCCAATTAATAACGTTAATTTTTTACCAATAATTTTACCGGTACTAAATTTAACGCTATATTTACGTTTAATTTTACCGGTAAAATATTATTAACGTTATTTTTACCGGTAAATTTACCGATAAAATGTTTTAACGGTATTTTTAACGTTATTTTTTTATATCGTTATTTTTTTAACGGTATTTCAATCCCTGTCTACAAGCTTCTACATTAGTACTTAGTATAGTACCTAATAATATTAATCTGTGGTATTTATTTATAAGGCGCAGATTTGTTAGTTACTATTTCATAGTGCCAAATGTCATCGCCATCCGAACGCGTCAATGTCGAAAAAATTATGGGTATCTACCTAAATCGTTTGTTGTAGTTATGTCGTATTAAAAGTATTGAGTTCTTTCATATATGTGGACAGCACTACATATTATAAAACAAAAGTTCTCCGCCGCGTCTGTCTGTTTGTCTATACACGATAAACTCAAAAGCAACTGCATGATTTTTCATGCAGTTGTCACCAATAGATAAATTAATTCATAAGGAAGGTTTAGGTATATCTTATACCTTTAAACGAGCAATTCTTGTATATTTATTTATATGTATGTATATAAATTTATTGCTGTGATCTCAGAAACGACGATTTCGCTGAAATTTAGTATATGGGAATTTTCGGGGGTAAACAATCGATCTAGATTAGTCTTATGTTTTGGAAAACGCGTGTTTTTGAGTTTTCCTGCGTTTTTCATGCGTTTTTCTTTCGACGCAGAATATGATCGCTAATTTCGTCGTGCCGGCCACTGTCCGTTTGGTCCAGGCGGGTTAAGACGCAGACGGCAAGAAACGAGTGTTACGGGTTCGAATCCCGCACGGTGACTTTCTTTTGTTTTTTTATATGTTCAAGTTTATATATATTTTTTAGTTTTTCTTGTTTTTAGACAAGTTTAAAAAAAAACCGGTCAAGTGCGAGTCGGACTCGCGCACGAAGGGTTCCGTACCAAAAAACGGTAAAACAATATAGGTTTGTTGTATGGGAGCCCCCCTTAAATATTACTTTTATTCTGTTTTAGTATTTGTTGTTATAGCGGCAACAAAAATACATTATCTGTGAAAATTCCAACTTTCCAGCTATCACGGTTCATGAGATACAGCCTGGTGACAGACAGACAGACAGACGGATGGGTACGGAACCCTAATAGTAGTAAATGTTTAAGATAACAATGTAGATTATCACCTAAACACCACCATATTACAATAAATAGTAATAACCGAGCAAAGCTCGGTCGCCCAGATATTAAGTATATAATTTGTCAAGTTTTTGTGTAAATTGGTTGAAATATAACGATAATTGTTCGAAGTGTCGGAAAAAGTCAAAGCGATTGAAGCAAATTCGAAAGGCGGCTTTAGTTTTGGAGGAGGAAAAATGGAAATACGGTCTACGAAATGTTGATTTTGTCAACTTTTTATAAAAAAAAATCAATTCTCACGACCGTGGTGTTTCCTCTTAAAAGTTGTCGCAAAAAATTAACGCGTGCTAAACCCATGGCATCGAATTCCACTAAAAAGAAGCGAAGCGAGGGCGGGTCGCTAATATATGTGTCGCAGGCGTATTGTATATTTAGCCGTATTACATAGCAACTAGCTGTTTTAGAAAACGGCGCCGTATTGTAATGCGGCGGATTAAAAATACGCCAGATTCAAAACGGCTGTTCAAAAGTACGCCGCATTGAATAGAGTGCTTTGCGATTTTCAATACGGCTAGCCGTAATGTAATTGGGCGGTCCATAAGCCGCTTTTCCGTTAGTTTTTAGTAATAATTATCAACATTCGCGGCGCTGCCTACCATAACAATAAAAATGGCGTCAAGTGCGGATATTGCATCGAAAATAAGTAAGAATATTACTGAATTAAATGAAGAAAACGTGCCAAATGTGTACAGATAATTGTTTTAAGGACAATTTTTAATGTGCAGTGAAATAGTTTCTAGGCAGCTCAATGCAGAAGTGTGAAAAAGCCGTGGATCAAAGTACGAGATTAAAACTGCTAAGGCGGCAATGGTTTCTGGCGTTGTGCGGAATCCTACGGAATATTATTGGTGTAAAAAATACAACGTAATGAGTATAGTCAGTGAAGATTAAAGAAACATATTTCAGAAGACCGTACTTCTTAGGCAGTGCCCAAAGAACATGTACAAAAAAGTTACCTTTTGAAAGGATATAAAATTATTTAAACCAAAAAATTGCTAAGTGTTCTAGTAAGTCTAAAATATTACAATTTTACAATCAAGAACCAAACCATTACACCTACCTACTTATTTGATAAAAATTTTTGGTGTAATAAATACAACGTAATGAGTGTAATCAGTGAAGATTAAAGAAACATATTTCAGAAGACCGTACTTCTTAGGCAGTGCCCAAAGAACATGTACAAAAAAGTTACCTTTTAAAAGGATATAAAATTATTTAAACCAAAAAAATTGCTAAGTGTTCTAGTAAGTCTAAAATATTACAATTTTACAATCAAGAACCAAACCGTTACACCTACCTACTTATTTGATAATAGTAGTACTTACCCATACATTCATGGAGCTTTGGGAATAACCCATACATTCCTTGAAAACTAATAAAAAGAACACACGTTTCCTACTACTTACTAAGTGCTTTAGAAGTTACTTAAACCTAGCTTTTTTCATAATTATTAAAATAAAATTTATTTTCAATTAAGCACTGTTTCATTTTATTAGTGTGGTCACTCTACAATAGTACTTTGATACAAAACGGCTAAACGTGCTCCGCCGTATTGAACAACGTATCACATTGTCAATCTGGCGTATCGTTGACTCGCCGTATTACAATACGGCGCCGTTTTCTAAAACAGCTAGTTGCTATGTAATACGGCTAAATATACAATACGCCTGCGACATCTGCACAAAGTTATAGGGATTAGCTTTTAAGAGGGATGATGATGTATTTCCATCATAATATTTCTGCCTTGAAAAATAAACAAAATTTAATCCGTTCAATTAACTCCTCACCATGAGAGGCTGATAACAGGGGACAGGGTCATTTTTCACGCAAAATGACGACGGAAAACAAAAAGCGAGTGTGCGTACAATGGACCACTACTTACACCGAACAGAAAAAAACGAAAACTAGATCGCAGCCTAGATGAAAATTTTAGGACTAAAAAAATGCTTGTTGTAAAATGAGGGAGCACTGACAATGAAAATTACAAACAAGGATTTTAGAAAAGAACGCAATTTTCGGAGATTTTAACTCCCCCCCCCCCCCATGTAACGCGCGGTCACTTTTTTCTTTACCCCCCCCCCCCCCCCCTTTGTAAAACGTTACGTAGCCACCAGTGGTCCGCCAAGTTTACTTGAACGCTCTAAAGAGCAAAAAGTGGCCGCTGGAACTAGGAACTTTTGCCTAATACTACACAACGAACTATATTTTACTAAGATTATTGTTTATAAATCACTAAACATTATCAGCTTTAATCTGTACATGTGAAAATTCGATACATTCGTAGGTACTTAGCGGGCAATAAATTTAATTAAGATGAGAGTATATAGGAGCCTCAATAATGTAGTGCCGGAGTTTAAAAACATTTTCATTTATTTACACAACTACTTACAACTGAGAAACTTTTACAATTATTTTGTTGTTAAGTATATCACGTAACATTATTTAGTAGTAGTGTGTATGTGAAGTAACTTTAAAGTAATCCATGACATTCGGTGTGACCCGCCGCTCGCATAATCTTTTACGTTCATACCCCATTTAACAAAGACCTCTAACGCAAAAAGTCTCTCGATTTTCTGATTTCTCACGCGACTGAACACAAAACAAGCGCAAATCCGTCATTTTCTGCAGAAAAAGAAAACAAATGACAATAATTTGCCGATACATTTTCAACGACATCGAACTAAAAGTAATTCGTAATATTTGGCAGAAACATTTATTTTGTATCTTTTTTATTTATTTCGCATTAGAAAGATATGTGGATTGTATTAAGTATTTCTGTGCGAGCGTAAATCATCAAGCCACCGGTGTTTTTAGCCCAATAAAACTAGCTTTATCTGGGCATAATTAGATAACTGAAATTTTCTTTTTCTATGTCAAATTAGTGTTAGTTATAGTTAAAATAAAAGGAAATAAACATTTCGAAACTTCTCATAAAACTAAAAAAAAAACAAAATTTTCAACTAATTTTGATTTCATTATTACAGCATAATAAATAACTTAGTAAATGTACGTGTGTGAATGTAAATGTCATTATGCTATGCTATGTCATGACCAAGAACCTTATATATGACTCTGGACATTGCGTCACCTTTTGGGGCTTGAAGAACGAAAAAATAACCTTGAATGACGTCAACGATATTTTCCATCTCTTTCATTAGGGTGACAACAATGTTGTCCATTCGTAGGACAGTCACTACAAATAGGTACTTACTACAGACTATCAACTTATGCCTACGGCGTAAGTTTTTTGGACGACCAATCCAAACATTCAAAAGTGTTTAGATTCTAAACATTTGAATGTTTAGAATAGTTTAGATGTTAGTTAGTGCCAAAGTTTGTATGTTTGGGTATCTCTAAACGTACAAACATTCGCATTTAGAATATTACTGCATTTATAGGATTATTACTACTCTTGACCAACCATATTATAACCTTTCTATATATTCATTCAAACCCCCCTTTTGGCCAGCGGCGGCGCGCAACACAAAATATTTACTTAATGATTATTTTCGGTTGGCTCCTCTCCGGATGGACGATACTGTTTTGGAATGGTGGTCACACTGGAGGTCAAGTCTGCTATTGTTAACATCATATAATCGTGTTTCAATGGTGTTTGAACGGTAATGCTTTTTAACACAGTTCTTGATTCTTAAACCCAAAACTCAGACACAGTGTCTAACGGGTTTGGATTTTTAGGAAAATAATGTGTTTCAATTTTGGGTTTACAAAAACAAGAATTGTGTCAAAAAGCATTACCATCCAAACACCATTGAAACACGATTACGGCGTTAGTCACGATAATAGCAAACTTGACCCCTTGGTCCTGTACGGTCCGGCTGGTTAAAAGTCAAAACATGGAGATACGTGGTGAGGTTTAAGACTTAGGTACAGATGCCGGCATATATATTGGCAAGAAAATGAAAGAGACAAAAGATGCGCAGTAGCCATAAACTTAGTGTTTATGGCTACTGCGCATCTTTTGTCCCTTTCTTTCTCTTGCCAATATATATGCCGGGCAGTATACACACCTGCCCTTCCACCCTAAAGTCACGTGTATTTTTATTTTGTACAATGAGGAATGTCCAAAAAAACAAATTGGCTGAATATTTTTATAGGCAGGAATAAGCGCCCTTAGTAATAGAAAAAAGTTTTAGAATTTTCGGTTGTGTGAAAAAGAAAATTAAGTCTCATTATTAGTCATTGTATTAAAAAAAGTTGCAATATAAAATGTCAAAACTGCATTATTTTGGCCGTTGAAAATAATTTCCCTCTAATGGTAATTGGGATATACTATAATTGTTTCTTTTCCTCATCGTTTCGGAATCTGAAAAATAAAATAAGATTAATTTTTATTTTGTTACTACGAATAAACAATGGGTGTCAAAGACCATAATAACTAGTATAGTAGTAAGGTAGTAAGTTAGGTAGGTCCGATTCTTAGCTGAAACTGATCTAAATTGTTTAACTCAACTACGTAAGATAATATTTTAGTTTACATTACATTTTTTCTCTCTGTTAAGAATACAAAAAAATTCCGCCCTCAAAGTTAAATGTGGCATAAAAACATAAAATGTAATGTTAGGTAGGATAAACGTAAATTTTTCATCCAAATCTTTCTTTCAAAAGTTCTGCTGTGATTATGGTCACCCTGCGATATGCAGATAATATTTCTAAAGCTTCTTATGTGTCGAAAATGAATACAGATTTGTACATATTATATTTATTATATTGAAATAAAAAATACGTAATTAAGGTGGAATTATAATTAACTTCTATAATATTTCCGAATTAGATCGAAAACAATCTTTGAAATCTGCTAAAATTCAGATTTCTGAGAAGGAAAAATTGAATGCTGAAAATACTTTAAAAAACACTTACTTGTGAAATATAATGTTAGAATTTGGTTTTGAAACACTTTTGCAATTTTGCACAATGCAACACATGCTTTGTAACGCGAATTTGATTTAAATAATTTTATATTTTTGTACATAAACGTGAGATGCGGTGGAAAATCATTGACATTAGTGACATGTCAAATCAAAGACAATTCCATCAGTGATGCCACCTTATTTTTATTTGGTAACTTATGAAATATGGAGAAATTACTGTTAAACGTAAAATATTGTAATAACAAAATGGACTCATCTGTCCTCTAAATAATTACTTTGGCATGTACTATTAAATTTTTACATCATGTAACTAATTTAAAGTGTGCCGATATTTACATTTATTTAGAAAATCTAATTAATTTTTGTACATGACCTGGGTAAATTGACTATGGATTGGGATATTTTGTACTTAGCATGGCAATTCCAGTCACAGTGTGAGAGGGATAAAAGATATCTGCAAAGGTGAATGACCTCATCCCCAACCATCCTTCAGTAGTAGAATGTCCAGTGTCATAGAATATGAATATAAGGTTCTTGGTCATGACGCTACGAAATGTACGTGTGTGAATGCAAATGTCATTGTGCAAATGTCATTATGCTATGACGCTTGCATTTCAAGTAAACAAATCAAAATTAAACTAATTGATCAATCGGAACTATTGATAATAAAGAAGGTTCAGTAAGTGGGAAATATTTTGGCTTATCTTACCAGAAATTATAGGTAACTGTAATTTAATAAGTCATACTGAAAGGTATATAATGTGACGACGAACATGCGAAATTGGATTTAGTTTAATTATACTATTAGGTGATAGCATTTTAATGTACCATAAAAATATACTAACAAGGTATTTGGTTGACTATTTTGCTTTTAGGAAAAAGCTAGTTAATGTACGAAATCTCATGATTTTTGTATGAAACGGTTACCACCCCGGATTTCTTACATCACATATCTAATTAATATTTGACACTTAATATCAACATCCGATAAACTAATAAAAACAACGAGTTTATTATTTATGTCCAGATAAAGCTAGTTTTATTGGACTATTTGCCGATTGTTAAAACACCGAATAGTCGTTTCGCTGATACCTAATCATTTTGATGAGCATGTGCTTCATATTTAAAATTGTTATTGAAATAGCTCGTTGTCATTAATTACACACTTTGGTAAGTCATTTTATAACTAGTAGTACAGTAAATAAATAGACAAGCAAAGCAATTACACCAATACATTTGGATTGATTACTGTAACACGGCCTGGGTTGTTATTACATAAAAATCGGCCAAGTGCGAGTCGGACTCGCGCACGAAGGGTTCCGTACCAAAAAACGGCAAAAAAAACACGTTTGTTGTATCGGATGGGAGCCCCCTTAATTATTTTTTATGTTGTATTTAGTATTTATTGTTATAACGGCAACAGAAATAAATCATCTGTGAAAATTTCGACTGTCTACCTGTTGTCGTTATTAATATAAAGCAAAAAACGACAAAAAAAACACGTTTGTTGTATGGGAGCCCCTCTTAAATATTTATTTTATTTTATTTTTAGTATTTGTTGTTATAGCGGCAACAGAAATACATCATCTGTGAAAACTTCAACTGTCTAGCTATCACGGTTCATGAGATACAGCCTGGTGACAGACAGACAGGCAGACAGATAGACAACAGACGGACAGCGGAGTCTTGGTAATAAGGTCCCGTTTTTAGGGTTCCGTACCCAAAGGGTAAAAACGGGACCCTATTACTAAGACTTCGCTGTCCGTCTGTCTGTCTGTCTGTCACCAGGCTGTATCTCATGAACCGTGATAACTAAAAACAGAATAAAATTAATATTTAAGGGGGGCTCCCATACAACAAACGTGATCTTTTTGCCGTTTTTTGCTCGTTATTAATAACGACAACAGGCAAACAGTTGAAATTTACACAGATGATGTATTTTTGTTGCCGCTATAACAACAAATACTAAAAACAGAATAAAATTAATATTTAAGGGGGGCTCCCATACAACAAACATATTTTTTTCAGGATTTTGGTACGGAACCCTACGTGCGCGAGTCCGACTCGCACTTGGCCGGTTTTTTTACCCTTTGGGTACGGAACCCTAAAAACAATAGCGGTAAGCGGACGATGATGTTCGGACTTTCGGAGTTTAGGACTGTTTTCCTACAGTCATTTGTCCGTTAAACTATTAGCCAACACAACTTTTTATCGGCGAATATTTCTCTAAAATATCTTTCACCTATGACTGTTAACTCTGCATTATCTTTTGCCAACAAACATTTCGCCGGTAGTCGCTTCTACGGTGATCGTTTTGCCTAAATAATATTTTGACAATGATCTTTTCATCGCCAGACGCAAACAATATAATAAATGCGAAAGTAAAGTACCTAACAGATTTGAAATTTGAATAAAAATTAAATCAATATGCCGATGACGCCATCCCTAGCGAAATCATTCTGCATTTTTTTTTTGCATTTGTGTATTTGATTGTGTATGTACAAGTTTTTAATTAATATTACGTTCCAGTTAACGTGCCTACTTAAACTTTTCTTTGAACTTAATTTGTTGATATTACACACCTTTTTTTCTAAAAGTTCAAAGTCAAAATATTATTCTGGCAAAACGATCGCTGTGGAAGCGACTGCCGGCGAAACGTTGGTCGCAAAAGATAATGCAGAGTAAACATTCATAGGCACTGACCTGCATATATTTACACTGGACAGGCTTATGTCAAACTGTTTTTGTGCCTATTTGATTTCCGCCATTTTGGCGCTGTAGGACGTAGCGTGAGCATAGCGTGCGTACGTGGTACTAAAGTTTGAAGTCTGGAGAGACCATCACGGCAACTATTTTCATATTGTAAGTCAAAATTAGTTCTTTAGACGCACGCTAGTGGCGTTTCAAATAGGCACAAAAACTTAGCTGTCAAATCATACAGACAGCCAGTCCAAGTAAATTAAAAAAAAAAAATTCATGTCAGTGTTCATAGGTGAAAGATATTTAAAAAAAATATTCGTCGATAAAAAGTTGTGTCGGCTAATGGTTCAACGAACAAATGACTGTAGGAGAACAGTCCCAAACTCCGATGTTCGTCCCACTCCATAACACTATCATCTTACGAATAAGTTTCAATATCAAGTAAATTGAACGACGAATTGCGTCCGATTATTGCTATTCTTTTTATGTAATAGGCCTGCTGCTTTTGCCAAGTTAAATGACACTTTTAGTTCTTTTCTTATATCTAAATGCACCATCTTAATAGTCAGATTACCATAAGAAAACCGAACACTAATGGATATTATTCTTCTCTTTGATCAAACTTGACCATTTTCAAACGGGACGGAGTCTCTTTATTGAAATTTCTTTAACGTCTTTCGTTTACCTGCTTCGTACCGTTTTTCTTTCGTTCTATTCGTATAGAATTGAAGGAAAACCGTGGACTGCAATGCACTATTAATATTGACAATTAAAGTCGATTTTATAGTTCCTCAGTCGCGATTGAACACTTTTAGTACTACTTATTCGTTTATGCGGTTTTCCCATCTAAATATTCAAAACACGGTCCAGAATTCTAAAGCTGCCTTTCCACCTAGCCATCCGTTTTTACTTAGCTGAGTAGTCAGGTTAAACTACTTTACATTTTTGACAAATTACATCGCCATTCGTAATAATTCGAATTATTGAGATGAATCGATCTAACTACCTAAACGCATTATGATGTAGCTATTCCTATTCTAGCTTATTATTATTAAAATTGTGCGTCAAATTCGTATCAAGCATTTATTTGAAGTGAAAACTTCTTTAGCGGCGTTGTACGCTTTTTTGTATGGAGAAAAAATGCTAAAGTCGTATCAGTAAGAATCACGTGGCTGATCGAAAATGCGTAAGACGGATGTGACGGATGGAGAGTAGACAGCTGGCGGCGGAAGTATCCCCCTCTCTTTCTACGGGGCGCGGTGAAAATGGCGGCGCGTCATTTTAAGACGTAAACACTTGCGTCACCAGCAACGCGCTTATTTTGAAAATGGATTTAATAGCAGCGATCTCTTCGGTGAAATCATAGACTTATTTATACTCTGTGACTATAAGTTTAAATCGTAGAATGCGTGCATGTAGAAATTAGGCCACTGGCGCGAAATCTTTAGAATTTTTCTCTAATTACAAACTGATTTAATTGTGTGACTGTATAGCAATAGGACGGAAATAATTTTAATCCTTTGCCGCTAATTTCAAAATATCAAAAATGCACAACGTTAATATTCAAGTTTTCACTTCTGCCGGCCCTCCCGGAGTGCCAACCGATTTTTTTTTAATTAAATATCTTAGTTCGCTTTACAGAGATACCACGGTGGCGCTAAACATTTAGTACACAAAACATTTGTACTCTATACGAACTCAAAGATTTTCGTGCCAAGGGTTTCCCTAGGTATGCGAAGCAGTGAGCGTCGTTCAACATCATCATTACTGCTAAGGTACAGTCCTTCCTTATGGATAAGGAGTAAGGGCCATAACCCACCAAGCGGGTCAAATACGGATCGGTGGGCGTCGTTCGGCTAACAATAATTATTATGATGAAAAATCACTATAATACTAGCTTCGCATCGTTCTTAGTGGAAAGGTATCCTGAACCCGCATTGGAAAAGCAATAGCATTAAATGCGTTGAGGTTCGATTCAACCGCAAAATGCAATAATAATAGTGTCGTATGCGCGTTGATTGAGTGCAATTTGGAGCAATTTTGAAATCGGAAATCCTTTTTAGACGTGACAATATTTTTAAAATTATTTTTAAAGGACTTTAATCTGCACAGTGGTTAACTTAAATAAATATAAAGGGCCAATTACAAGCTTCCACATATAGCTAAATGTTGTTGATAATAACAATGTAGCCTACGTTAAGGTAAAAAAAATCGGTTGGCACTCCGGGAGTGCCGGCAGAAGTGAAAACTTGAATAATTAACTGTGTGCATTTTTGATATATTGAAATTAGCGGCAAAGGATTAAAATTATTTCTTTCCTATTACCTACTATACAGTCACACAATTAAATCAGTTTGTAATTAAGAAAAGTTCTAAAGATTTCGCGCCAGTGCCTTTTTTAATGCACGCATTCTACGATTTAAACTTATAGTCACAGAGTTTAAATAAGTCTATGATTTCACCGAAGAGATCACTGCTATTAGTTCCATTTTCAAAATTAGCGCGTTACTGGTGACACAAGTGTTTACATGACGTCTTAAAATGACGCGCCGCCATTTTCAACGCGCCCCATAGAAAGAGAGGGGGATACTTCCGCCGTTAGCTGTCTTCTCTCCATCCGTCACATCCGTCTTACGCATTTTCGATCAGCCACGTGATTCCTGACGCGAGTTTAGCATTTTTCCCTATACAAAAAGCGCACAACGCCGCTAAAGAAGTTTTCACTTCTTGAAAACTTCTTCTTCGTATTACACCCAGTAATTAAAGTATAAAAAATAATATAAAAAAACCTGTTACATTGTGCCGTATCTATATTACCTTCACCGTGAACTTATTTATATTAGGCCGTAACTAAGAGTTAAACATTAGCACGTGACTCGGTATTGTATGCACATAATGTGGTTTCCCAGGATTTTAGCTTTTACACAATATATTTTAGCATGTTGCAATTGTTTACTATGAACTACGTTATCAAAGCAAAATTGTCTCATTAAATGCGATATGTTTGTAGTATTTGCCGAATACAACTTTAGTGTGTTTAAATTCACTTATTTGTATAAGTTACTTACTTACGTTTTACGTAAGAAACTTACAGTGTAAGTGCGGCCTAAGTTTTGAATGAGTACGTTCATGTGTTGTCTAGCTAGCATCGGTTTTAAAATACACCCTAAAGGTGATTGCAGACAATATATTATATTTTTCGTAATAAACCTTTTCAGAATTCGAATAAGTAGGTAGGTACAGTTAGCATCACAACAATTTATAAAATGATTTTACTCCCTTTGTTTAAACCGTATGTCCAAGCCCAGGTTTTGAGTTGAAAATCGTTTGAGGCAATTTGACAATTTAGGCTAGATTGACTTGCCCTTTGTACACAAAACGATTTTATTTAATGCAGCATAAAAGCTGAGTGGCGTCAAATTAAGTCGCAGATGACAACATCGTGAGTGGATTTAAAGCCCTTTAAAGAAGGCTTTTGTAAATGTAAGAAAAATGCAAATAGCCTTTAAGTATAATGTAGGCTATGATCCTATTATCTCTGAGCATTTAGCCTAGCTTAGCAGTGAAAAACTAGTAAGTATTACATAGGATTACTTAGACAGTGCAGCTTAGCCAGATTGTGCTTTGAATCACAATACATGTTTTCTTATAAAAATAAGCTTATCTGAAGGAGAATGTTTGTTTTTTACCTTTTTTAATTAAGTAGGTAGCTTATTATTTTTAACTTATCTTTGAACTTTTTCTTTATTTATAGATTCTACAGAGTTAATTAACACGATAAGATGAAATGTAAATAAAGCAGTAAGAGTTAAAATTCATAATTTGAAAAAATATAATTTATTTCAAGTCATCGTGTATGTTAAAAAATGAAAAAGAGTTCTCTTCTATACATACAAAGCTGTAGAAAATTTGTGTCTGTACAGAGAAAATATTTTGAAAAAAAGTGGTTGGGGTGTTTAATAATAACCAGTAGAACCCATTTCTATCATTTTTGGATTTTTTTGTCTGTTTATCTGTTTGTCTGTACAGCTGCTGTACAGCTGTGCTGTTTTGTGCGCTAATAACATAAAAAGCGCTAACCCAATCGTAATGATATGTAGTTGTATACAAAATACTGTGTATCTTGCAAAATAATTAAATTTATATTTCATCGCAATCGGTTTAATCAATCAAAAGATATACGGTTTTTAAGTTTTTAAAAACAGTTTACGAAAGAGTTTACGATGAATTCATTGTAACAATTATCTTCTAGAATGACCGACTACAGACCTGGTGTTTCCACATATGGCACAGTAAAATGGCCAATGGCTTGACAATGGCAATGTGTCGAGTTTTTGATCTTTCTTTTGTAATTTCCCAGAAACAAATGCAGTAAAATCTAAGCCCGCTTTCTATTATTTTATTTGCTACTACTAGCTTCCGCCCGCGACTTTGTTCGCGTGGACATTCGAGAAAATCCTAAGGGAATCTTTAACCACGATAAAAAGTGTTATATGTTTTGATGTCCTGCCTTGCTATGCAGCCCGCTTGGTGTGGGCGTGCCTTGCGCGCGGCAGGGGCCCTATTTTTGAATCGCTCGGCAGGCATCGAGCGCTCGTTTCTAGTGATTTTCGTTCGACATCTCATTTTTGAGTCATATGTCGAAGGAAAATCAGTCGAAAAGAGCGCTCGACGCCTGCCGAGCTATTCAAAAATAGGGCCCCAGGTCTCTGGTGAGCGCGTACACAACCGAGTACGATGTCGGGCCACGTGAAGCCTGCCACAAGTGGCAAAGGCCCTGCCTCGCAAGCGTAGAAGGTACGTCCACCTTAGATGAAATTATTTTTAATTTCATCTAAGACGTCCACACTGCCTAGCGAGGCAGGACGTTAAAACATAGAATACTTCGTATCCTGGTTAAAGGTTCCCTTAGGATTTTCTCGAATTTACACGCGGACGAAGTCGTGGGCGGAATCTAGTTTTAAAATAAAAGTGACAATATTAACTTGCTCGGTACCACTTCAGGCAAGCATCGTTTGTTTATCTTCAATCATCGAATTAATCAAGTTAATCATTAGTCGGTTGTATAGTATAATTAAATGAACATTTCGGCATAGATTTTGTTTGTGTTCAGCTAGTCGTGAATAATTACCAGCTTTCGCAATGACTAGTGGAGCAAGGGGTTAATCAAGGTACCTACCGAATGTAGTAAATATTTAATTTTAACATACCTATACCCATTGTGTGCAAACTTTTGTTAATTATTGTGATGGAAAATGACCTCACTTTAAACATGGAGCTCATTTTTCAATGTTGACGACTCTGTATGAAATATACAGGGAGAAAAAAGCAGCCCTTGACGAGTTTCTTGCCGGTTCTTCTCGTTACAAGGTCTCCCGCTTAGGGTTTGCGAACCGATGCATGGCGTAGCTTCTATGACATTCACAAGTGCTTGTAACAGCCTAGACTGAATAAATTATTTTTGGAAGATGGTCCTCTTTTATGTTGACCTCACAATAACTATCGACAACTCTTCCAATTTACCACTCCTAAAGTTAAAATCGCTTGCACGCCACGCAATTACTAACATACGTTTAGTTCGTGCAGGGGCGATACGCGCCCACACGTATTTTTCTGCAAAGTGGTAAAGCACCTGAGTTGCCGATCGTACATTGTAATCAATGACTCTACATACATAATCAACAGTAAATAAAACACTTCATTGCTGAGTTTCTTGCGTGTTTTTACAGCTTTTCTCTTTCAAGAAGCTGTTCAATCTATTGGGTGGTTGGCCAACTAAATAGCACCAGCTCTTCACACTAAGGAGTGTCATAAAAGGCAACATCTACCATCTCTCATCCATAACCAAAGTAAATGAGCAGCTAGATTCCCTGATGAAAACGGTCAAACACAACAATCTCCAACCCGCCTTCAAACTTGGAGATTATGCCAATATCCTCCCACGGGAAATCCCCACGTTCCCTCGTGAACTATAATGTCCATTATGACCACCAGCCATTTTTAATGTCCCCACTGCTGGGGTACAGGTCTTCCTTATAGCTGGATAAGGAGGATGGGTCATAACTCATGACCCACTACGCAAGCCAATTGCAGATTGGTGGGTGTTAACGACTGCAAATGCACCCGGGGAGCAACGGTTTAACATGCCTTCCGAACGAGATAATACATTTTTGGTCACCCTTCCCATGATCGACCCTTGCGACAGTTGCTTAACATCTGCAATCCCTGGGCCAGACGCTAAATCACTGCGCCATCGATCTCCTCAAAATCCTCCAATGTCCATTATAAGTGGCTGTAATGAAGATATTGAAGTGTTTAATCAGCATTGACTGGATAAATTAATTATACATTATATTTAACATCGTCGAAACTAAGCATGGTTTAGCCCCTGGTCTCCGATGATTTTGCTGGCTCGTGTTTGTACAGTTCGCGTAGTAATTTGGTAAATACTCAGTATTGATTTAGCGTGTCGTGTTGGGTATTCCAACGGAGATGAGCTCGCGTTGCTACTATGTAATTGGAGGTTTATGTTATTCCTGTACATTTAAGCCTACTAAAAAGGAGCTGAGAATTGAGATGGTAAAAAATATTTTAACCATCCTTAGAAGTGAAGTTGTTTATGGGTGTATTTTATTGTTATTTATTTATTAGTTATTTTAATGAATAGACATGTTATTACTCTATTCTACAATGTTATTGAAGGTTTATGTTACTCCTGTACATTTAAAGCTTACCAAAGAGAAGATGAGTTGGTAAAAAATATTTTAACGTCTTTTAAGTTGTTCAAGTGTATTTTATTTAATTTTTATCAGTTATTATAATGCATGAATGGGCATGTTATTGCTATGTTCTCATGCAACGTCGCGAAACGTATACTTATACCATAATTGGTATCACAAAACATTACCAACAACATTGAGAGAGAAAAAAAAAACATTTTTCTAAATTGACTTAATTGGGAATCTAAGCCAGCTTCTGGAATAAAATATGATAACGTATCTGCCACAAAACGACTGCTACATTTTCTTAATGAAATTGCGGAAAACCCATAGCTTGTTGTAAATATGCAATCAAACTCTGCCTAATTAATTCGAAACTCCTTAATCCATAAACCAACCTTTTTCTTGTTAACCATCTTGTACAGACATTACCCAAAATCATAGTCCGCATCGGCATTAAGGCTGTACTTCTAAAGGTGGCGACTGACACGAATATTCAATCGACGTGAGCGCGTTACAAGCCGAATATTAGGATTTTCTGTACATGGAGCCGACAGCCGAGCAACTCAATGACGAGCGCCGAGCACCCGAGCGCGCTGCGCCCGGCTGTCGGTTTTTTTGCGAATGCCTAAAAACACTTTTTCAGAAACCAAAACTTCTTGTAAATATGCAAGGCGAATGTTTATAAACACTGTTTCAGAAACAAAATCTACATGTTTCTGAAACAAATTAATGTGTTTCTGAAACATGTGGTGTAGTGGAGAGCAACGAAACAAATTTGTTTAGCAACAGCTGTTACAACTGTAGACATTTATTTCAGTTGTTTATAAACATGGAGGACAACAGCATTATTAAATTAATAGAATGATTTGAAGCGAAGCCGATATTATGGGATTATTATGGGAACATTGTTTCTGTAAACATCTACGGGTTATTTCAGAAACTTTGTATCTAAAACATGTTTCTCAATTAATACATGGCTTTACATGTATAACTCAGTCTAGCGCGAGCACCGTAGCGAGCGAACTGGAAACTGAATGGGGATGGTGCACAGTCAAGCATATATTCGTGATTAACATTCTTCGGGTGTCATGAGCATTTTGCTTGATGTGAGCATATGCTCATGTCAGACGCCACCTTTAGTCGATCGGAAGTAGGGTTCGTTCACAAGACCCCAATAAAATGGTCGGTTTGGTTTTTACGACCATACCCTAAGACCGTTCCTCTTTTCTGTGCCAACGAATGGCATTTTATATTGCGAAATGTACTATCAATTCTTTGAGGTTCTTTCAGGGATAAGAGTTATGGTTTCGTTAACAGTATGCTATGAAAAACATGTTTTTTATTAGGTTGTAAAAATGGTGGGTTTATTTAGTTGTAGGTATAATCACTTGGTTTTGGATTGAAAGTTTTGAGTGTGACTAAAAATTCAAGCAAATTTGAACGATATCTGCACAGGATATTGTAAGATCTTGCTTGGGTTTAGCTTTACTTTTAATAATTATAATAAAATACTAATTTATATTGTTTGTTTACACCAATGTTCATTTTCGTTTATTATGTTATCTGGGATATTTTGTTGCCAAATTACCATAAGCATTTGTTTCCTTTTTTTACACGACCTATTGCCCAAAAAACAGTAATTGCTTTCAATAAGTTTTGAATAAAAATAAATACACTAAACTAGAATTATAATAGGTCTTTACCTATGAAATTGCCGATATTTTGTCAGAAATCAGAAATCAGAAATCAGAATATTTATTTGCACAATATTGTGTACATTACATTGAGATCGATGACAATGTTCCTAATAAAATTTCAACAATATTCTGCCTTAAATCTGTAGGCATGCAAATGTTAGTAAGTGTAAGTGTGTAAGCTATCTATAATGAATATTATTACTACTAAGTATTACTGATGTCAATTATAATTACAAAATTGTCAATAGAAATCTCATATTCAAAATTAAATGTCAGCTATGCAAAATTATCCTTAATACTATGTCAGATTGAGTAGAGATGTCATTTATTTTCCAAATATTCTTTGATCGAATAGAAACTGTGCTGTAGGAGCCAATTAAATAATTTATTCTTGAAAATATTTTTCTCTATTGGTTGATTAATAATGTCCAGCGGTAGCTTATTTAATATTTTGATAGCTATACAATATACATTCTTTCGAAATATAGCTAGATTGGATATAGGTATTGCTAGTTTATTCTTTCTCGATGCTCGTAAATTATCGTTTTTTTCACTACATTTTAAAAAGTATTCGGGGTGCTTTTTAACCAACAAGCATAGTTCTAATATATATATACATGGTAGAGGTAATATTCTATGTTTTTGAAATAGGGGCTTACATGATTCTCTTTGTTTTATCTCGCATAAGGCACGAATGCACTTCTTTTGTGCTCTAAAAACTCTGTCTACATCTACACTGTTGCCCCATATTATTATGCCGTAACGCAGTAGAGAAGAGACGTATCCGTGGTACATACAGAGAAAATAATAACTTCTATAATTTAAAATTTTAACAAAATCGTGAATATTACATCGAATTATGATGATCATGATAGTTAACTATCAGTAAAAATAAAGTCCATATTTTAGCTTTCGTGACATTAAAAAAAACATCTTGAAAGTGACTCTTTTTTTGTGAGCAAAAAAAAGGGTGACCGAAGGGGTTGTAACTTACCAACCAAAACTTATTTTTTCGCTTATCTTAAATGGAAATAAGTTAGCACAGTGTTCAAACATTAGTACATAAAAGTTTTGTTACATGAGTGTTCATGGTTGTTAAATGAACAAAGAAAATGCTATTATGAAAAATGCAACTTCTTGAAAAATCTCCATACAAATCGGCAATTTCATAGGTAAAGACCTATTATATAAACTCGTATATTTAATTCAATTCCAATTAGAAGTGTTTCCATTTAAACGTAATTCCTACAATTCTCCCAATTATTTTGCATACAAATTTCATTTATCATTATTGCATGGGAAGGAATGAATTTAGATTGTTAAGAGTCACATACCATACAACAAATTCTGTCGAGAACAATTATTAATGAAACTTTACGTTCAATTAGTTTAGTCACGCTCCCAACACATTCCGGTGTTAGTTTAACACCAACATAGGGGACAATCGGCCCATAATTGCCAATATACGTTCTATAGTGGACAACAGCCCGCCTTAACGCAGTTTACATGCATTATTGATTGATATTGTGGCCTGGGTAATCATGGAGTCATGTCTTGTCATAGTTACGTACATGTCGCGGAATATGAAGAATATGGGAATTTTATTAAGTATCTAGGAAAGAACTAACAGAACATACAGCCGTTTGCACTAAACTTAAGAATCACCTAAGTCTTTTCCTAAGTACAACTCGAACGTTTTTGGAGAACGGCTTACCTTCGACATAATTTCACTCCTCACCAATGGTAATAGTAATAATCATTTATTGCAAAAATATGGTACAACAAGATGTCAAACATGAAAATATCCGCATATTTTACCATTGGAGGCACGCAATTTAAAAAGAATTTAATGCAGGTACATTCAAAAGTATTAGGTACAATATTGTTTTAACATTACGAAAATAAAGAATACATGTCATTCAAAATTAATAGAAGAAATACAATTCATTAAATTAAAATCATTCCATACTTAAAAATGTCAAAATTAATAAAAATAAAATAAATCACCTATACTTACAACAAAATTTATCAAATTAATAATTTCAATAACATGTCAAATTTAATAGCAAATCATTATACATTAAATTCATTAAATTAATCATTTTATAAACATGTCACCCACTCTATAAATTTTTTTGTCCTTAAGCCATGTCAATAATTTTGATTTGAATAGTTTACTGGGTAACTCCTTTATAGCATTTGGTAAAGCATTAAAATTTTTTACACACATACAACTACACTGTTTACGATAAAATGCTAATCTTGGCATACTAGACAGGAGACTTGGTAGACATGGAACTAAATATCAAATTCATGGCAAAACGACAGTAAGTACTTTATTATTTTAAAAATTGTCTGCAACATGATAGGAGCGTTATAGCCATTGGCAATGTGGTGAATATTGGGTATGCTACATCATAGCACTATTACATAAACAAGTCTGAGGAGTAGAACGAAGAGCTCTGTATATTTGAGAAGTCAGCACATACTAACATATCACCACGTCCCGGAAAATCAGCATCATCATATTTTGTATAGTTTTTTTTAATCCATTTAAGATTATTGGTTACTTTTTTGGTTTCCAATAGGTACCATGGGCAACAGCGTCGCTTAACCACTGCTAAGATTAAAATCGCTTGCACGCCACGCCCGCTGTCACATACGTTTAGTTCGTGCAGGGGCGATACGCGCGCACATGAATTTTGTTGCAAACTGGTTAAGCGACGCTTTTGCCCATAGTACATTACTGCGGTTTGTTGTGCAATAAAAAACACTAAGCTTCAGGTATGTACTTACCAAACAAGTATACTTTTAATTATCTTTTGTACAGTAGCTTGACAGAAGCTTGACAACTTACATTGAATATTCCAGTATTTTATTTTTTCTCAATTGGCCTTACAAAAGATTGTCGTAACTATTCGTAACTTTAGTTGCTCTAAGTTCGTAACTTTTCAAGCAATATTTTTTTGGGGTTTTATTCCTCCATTCGTCCTACTAAAATTATAAATGTGAAAGTTTGTGGGTTTGGATGTTTGTTCCTCAATCACGCAAAAACGGCTGAACAGATTTGGATAAAATTTGACACACAGATAGTTTAAAGCCTGGATCAAAACATAGGATACTTTTTATCCCGGTCAAAGGTTCCCTAGGGATTTCCCGAATGTCCACGCGGATGAAGTCGCGGGCGGAAGCTAGTATAAGTATAAATCGTTAGACTTTCGATGATTAAATTAAATTCATTATAGGCAAAGTCAGCAATGAATGTCGCATAACACTTCAGTACAGTCGTAGTAACTAACTAGGTTATTTTATTAAAATTTCAAACTATCAACTTTTCTTTGTTCAAAAAGAGCATTTCAGATCTGTTCGGGCCCGGTTCCCAAAATCCATAATAATGTCTTTAGTTTATTTTTTGTGTGTTAGATAAATACTTATATATTGTTAAATTTTATTTTCAATTTTCACATTTCATTTTTACAATAATTTATGAATTTTCTTCAAGGATTTTTTTATTCTTTATTGTAATGAATTTGAAATTTAACTTTTACTTTTATTATCATTATATTTTTTTTTAATTTTATAACTTAAATTCAATTATCAACTGATCAATTTTAATTCATTCGATTTGTGTAATTTTTAATTTTAATAAACTTTGCATGTTAGTTTGTAGGAATTTGAAGTAGGGTATGGAGAGAGGGTAGCCACTAGTAGGAAGGCCAAAGTGGAAGATCTTCCTCCGGGCTGGGTGGTATTTGCCCGGGGACCGCGGTCCAACCGATGATGGTTGGAAGTTGTATATATAGTTTGGTGGCTGCGAAAACTCCGATAGCGAGATGTAGGTTTCTCCATATATTCTTCATACTACGAGGTGTTATTCCTTACTAATCTTTGTGTTCATTCGACACTAGCGCCATCTAGTAACATGGTGGTTGAATCTTGTTGTAACCGTGTTGCTATGTGCGGTGGTACGGTAGATGCCGCTACAAGTTTGTTATTGTTAACTTTTTAAAATTCTATTAATAACCATGCTGTGCATACTTTTTTGGATAATAGTTTAGATTGTTTTTTTTTTATTTAAATGTGTACTCGATTATGTGATGACTGTTATCTGTTTGTGTGCTAAATTATAAAATAAAATAAAATAAAACTGTGAGATATTCTGTCAAAAAAGTTGCTATGACAAAAAGTACTAAAGTTTAAGCGACTTTTTTCTGATCGTACAATAAAGCAATCCTTCGAACATGTTACTTACCTTATATCGATTGCGTCGAAACTTCTATTACACGTTAATGGGTACCCTAAAAGCTTCACCCTGCTAAAGTACATACAACCTAAGATTTCCCTAATAAAATTACAAGCGAACTCGTCTTATGCAATTAGTCTGAACCAGTAATTGCTTTATTGCTAACGTTGGGATTCCGATCACGCACCGTGGAGTCTCGAAATTACTACCTACCAGCCATTCCGAGAATTTGGCCGAGCTGGGATTATATCGATACTGAATATAGTTCTGGTATCGACTATGTTCACATCCCTAAGCGTGTTTACATGATAGTACTATGATTAATAATGTGTAGCGCTGATGTTGAAATATATTGTTACTAGCTTTCGCCCGCGACTTCGTCCGCGAGCATATTACAGAAAATCCTTACGGAATCCTTCAACCAGGATCCGACCAGCCGTTCGCGGACGAAGTCGCGGGCGAAAACTAGTTTATTACACTAATCAGATTTGGATCCAGAGATATTATAGTAGCCCGTTCCCGTTTCTTTACCCTTTCCCGTTCCCGTTTGGTCCTGTTCCCGTTTGATCCCTCTTCCTCTCCCTCTACCCTCCCGTAGCCCTTCCCATCCCCGATCCCTTAACAAAAATTTGAGCCCCCATTTCACCTTCTCCTAAGAAGGTGAGGTGGACATGATTGTGTCATCAAATGTGTCGTCAAAATAAATGTCATTTTCGCAATCGCCATCCCATTAAACCCTAAAAACGACATCCATATCGATTTTATGTTTACTTACCCATATTACCCCCTAAAGTCGCATTACTCATCTCCCAGCAAAAATGTAAACAAAGGTGTTTCCAGAACAAAACAATTCAAGAGGAAATAGTATATTGCTAAGTCAAGAAATAAACACACCTACATGTTTTTTCATCACGTACCTAATAAAAATAGATTAGATAAATATTCTGAATCATGAGTTTTGCGGCAAAAAGCGTAATATAATTTAATATTTCATAATAACAGTTTTATAGTAGAAAAGATATTCATGATGCTGTGCACACATCAACTGCAAACCGTGTACATCAACCTTTGGTTCATTTTATAAAATTTCATAAAAAATAGTAATAATAGTAGCTGTAGTAAAACTTAACATTTGTCTTTTGGTATTGGGGGGGGGGGACGACGACGACAGGCGAAGATGCTAAGATACTCTGCCAGTTGTCGATTAAGAATGTAGGTACCTATGCAAAAGACTATAAAAATTGTCTTAAAATAAGTTCAGTTTAACTTGGATCCAACATTTTAATAAGAATACCTAAATAATATTTACATTTATTTCTTATTCATCTGAAATCGCGATAAAAAAATCAGCTGTTTTATACATTTTGATTTTTTCCGTGATTTCAGAGTTGGTCCTATAGTAAAAGTTGTTCAATTTGATGGTCCCTATCCATCATGTACGGCATTCATAAGGCTATTAGGTACCAAACACTGTGAATAGATAGTTATTCGTTGTAATTATTTTTTTTTGAGGCGGCGCTAGTGGACGCACGATGCACCTTTAAGTATTTGGTTACTAATTTTGTTGTAATTTATTTGCATTTGCGTAGGAAGGGGGGAGCGTGTGCACCGCATAACAGTGTGGTGCCACCCCAGACAAAAAACCTGATTAACCTGATATATTGCCCTTCTATACTGCAACGAGGCTCTAGCACGCACCCCCCTCCCCCATTAGTTTCTAGATAGGCCAATGTATATTTGGTAACGATATATATTTAAGTTTGTAATATCGTTACTTATCCCTGTTAAAGCTGATAAGTTTCTTGCGCCCATTCTTCTTGTCAGTTAAAAAAGTCTGGAACGGGTGGTAGGAAAATATAGACGATTCAATTTCTCTAAATTTTTTAGTTTATTTGAATAAATATTATTTTGATTTTGACTTTTATTGTAAATAAGGTTAGTTGAAACAATTATAATAGGGAAGGCAACTGTCAAAATGGCGCTGCATACGCTTGTCGCAGAAGACCTATGAAAACAAAGGACTTTTACTTAAAAAAATAGTTTTTGTAGCTTTAAAATGATTAAATTCTGTGATGTAAATCTGGATACAGAAAAAATGCATAAGTTCTGTAAGAAAAAAAATGTCTTAATTTGGCTTTCAATACCGGCATTTGCATTGCAGAATAGTCTTTTATATCCATTTTGGGTCAATGGGTCTTTTTCGGTAAAAAAAATACCACAAAATAAATAACTATTTTCCCATACATTTTGTTCTGCTGGCTTGATTACGTAACTTTGCTGCAATCAACTCTGACAGAAATTACAGTAACATTGCTGCTTTAGTAAGAACCAATGTGACAACTATCTTGCACCAAGCAGCAATGCAACTGCGATGTCAATCGATTTCAATCGAGAATTGTTAGCAACAGAGTTAAGTAATTCGGGGTCGGAGAACGTCTACTGTCTTAGGAACAAGCGTACGCAGCGACATCTACAATTAGCTTTGCGTTGCCAACCCCATTGATTGCAATGTTCTGTTACCTACGTATTTTTGATAGTTTAGGTACATACAGTCAATATCTAAGTTTAGTTTTCTTATCAGTTCGTATCAAGAATTTTTAACATCAAAAATGGTTATCATAGTTTATAAAGATAAAATTTCTAATTACCATCATACTTTAAAATTACCCTGGATAACATTATATTTATTATGACTCAAAATATAATCAGTCAGTCAGTCATCAATCAATCAATCAGTACTCAGACCAACTCGAAAGAGTTCAAAAAAAATTTTTGTGATTTATGCAATTTAAATGTCATCGTAGTCGATCTTCATACCCTATTTTGTTAGAAAGATATAAATTGCAACATCTCAAATATAGGAGACTACAACTGCAAGCGATGCTCTTGTATGATCTTTGTCACAATAAATACGATTGCATCGATTTAATAAATAATATTAGTTACGACTTAGAGTTAAATGCTCTAAGAGTTACGAGGTGCCAGTCAGACCGCGAGTGCGGGCCTGTCGAACTAAAAAGCTATTTGCTATATCGAGATCACGAACTAACGCTGGTAAACGTTCGCCCTTATCTCGGCTGACTGACATTTACAACAAATACTATAACGATATTGATATACTTATTCCTTAAATTGGCTTGTATAAAAAATCTATTATGACGAAACTTCACAGTATCACTAGTAAAAATAGTCAAAACGAAACATGATGAAGAAATGTACCTAACAACATAAGCAATATTGAATTTTAATTTCATTAGCTATTTTAATTCACACTAACATGTACTCTCAACTTGTTAAAACTTATTTGTGGTTAACGGTGTTGGTCTCACAATTAATTAGTTCATTAAATTTATGTTTACTTCTTGATGTATTACACATTGTGAAACCGTTTGTTTACCCCAATAAATGAAAAAAAAAATAAACAAATTAAAAAGTTATAAAAGTGACCAAAGGTTTTCAATATCTGAAAATGTCACTCTCAGGGTCAGTTTGTCAATTTGACAGTGACGTTTCTTTGTTTACATTTTTGCTGGGAGATGAGTAATGCGACTTTAAGGGATGATTTTCATAATAAGAATTATGTGTTTGCCTATTTAGTTTTAGAGGTTCTCCTACAAATTTTTAAGCTGTAATTTCGATTATATATATTCTTTTTCCATACAAAATTTGTACCCCATTTTCACCCTTTTAGGGGTTAAATCATGTCCACCGTGTTGGACTTCAAAATAAATGTCATTTTCGCAATCACCATCCCATAAAATCCCAAGAACGACATCCATATCGATTTTTCTGTTTACGTATCCCATTTCACCCTCATTGCATCCCCATAAGGGTTGAAATACTAACAATCACGAAACACTTAGAGTTAGATTTCCATCCATAAGCCTAAATTATAAATTTAGCGATTTTTACTTCGAAAACGAAGGGATTTTCTATACAGAACTTCATGCCCCTTTTCACCCCTTTGTCCTTTTGTTCCCTTTTTCACCTCACCTCATTTCACCTCACTATGTTCCATGACTTTGGCGAGAGCAGAAACATGCTTCAGGACGAAATTGAAAAGCGTCAATAGGATTTTCCTCAATATTCAGGATGTTTTTCTAAGTTTGTTAGTGGTTGGCTGGTGATTGAAATCATTAAATCCATTGTCAAAATACAATAAACATTTTAGTATTTTTATTTTTATTCATTTAATACCACTAATTCTAACGCTTGTAGCCGCCTCGCACCTTTGCGATATTATTTGATAATAATGTGTCCATAAGTGCATTGCAATGTTTATTCATGAAACAGTCGAACGTTTTTAATTTACAAAAAACTTGAGTGCCAAGCTCTGACAGTACGTAGGTATTTAAATCGAAAAAGGGCTTGGTTGAGACTTCAAATAATCCTTTAGCTATTATTTACAGTGTCCTTCGTGCGATTACACGACTCAATAAGTTTTCATCTGAGTAGATTCTCAAGTCATTGGGCAGAAGACAGTAACGTTAGATGGAGATACCATCGTCAAAATCTTAATGTAGAGCGAGATAAGTGAAATGCCCATTCACATCAAATACAAACGCAGTAAATTTTCGGAATAGGGTATTTGACAACATTGAAAATATACTGCAAATTGTGGTCATCCTAACAGATAATGGCGTAAAAAACATATTCAACTACTATATAGACTAAATGGAGTCTATTGATTGATTAATTTTACCTAGAAAAAAGCAATAATTTTTGAATTTTTTTCTGTGGCGAAAACGCTCTAAGATTACTGATGACGTCACTTGCCTGTAAATAAATATGGCTTCAGGCGTTTGACACGACCATAGACTTAGGATCCGCGATTGATGGCTGTCAAATGGCTAAGGATATTACAATTTTTAGGCTTGTGAAGTCAACAAGTGACGTTTCCAGCGACATAGCGTTTTTGGCGCAGTTTTAAAATTTTAAACCTTAACATTGATTTTTTAATAAAATACCTATACATTGATTTTTCCTAAAATATCAATTTGGTGCGCTTATTACGTAATAAGGAATAATTTAAAATGGTTTTCCATAATTAGTCAAATAGCCTATTGGATAACAATATTATCTTCTATATTAGATCTTCTTTTGTTGATGAACTCCGTGGTTGTGTGCCTTGTAACACCGGTTCTTAGAGCATTACTTGGTTAAATGCTCTAAGGGTTCTTAGTCCAGGCACAGAACAGATATAAATACTACGGTCCAGGGTACTCATTGTCTAATTTTCAAAATCTATCGCAATTGCTTTCATTTGACAGATGGACGTGAATGTGACACATTGCTGCATTTCTTTGGTAAGTTTTTATTTGTGCCAAAAAGAATCATCAATGTATCACATCCTGAAAGCGATGCGATAGATTTTGAAATTAGACAACAAGTACCCAGGTTATATTGCCTTAGGTCTAGGTGATTGTCAGTCTTTGTTCCTGAATTTCCTGATTTCTACAACAGTGTTGCGGAAACGGAAGAAAACTCCAAATCCACAGTAATTGTAGATTGAAAAATAAAGAACCTAAAAATACAAGAAATACATGGTAACAAACAGTCCGTTTATACGTTTAAATCAATTATTAGCGATGCGTCTACTACATAATTTCCTCTTACCTGCTTAAGGATTGAAGCAAGTACTTTAGGACATGAACTGCCTATGGTTATCACCTTACGTACACTTGTACTGTACACGTATGCTTTATCTTATAACATATTACAATGTAATAAATAAATACCATGTAATAATTTCGTGTTATTAATAGGGTCAATCAACTTTTAATTGTACTATGAGTTTTCCTATACACAAACATAAAAGTATATAATTCCTTGAAAATATATATCAACTAACTTAAAATTATGGTTTGGGTTAATTATCATTTTGGTAATAAAAATAAATATGTTGTTTACATATTTATTCGTATTTTAACGGTTGTCGAGAGAGTTGTCCCCTTTGTATGTGATGAAATGTCCACTGGACAACCTATATAATACGGAACAATATATAGTAAACAATATGTTTATTTCTGTTATCAAAATGATACTTTAAATCTTAAATTTAAGTATCTATAAGCTAAACTATTTTCTTTATTTTTTATTTCAAGATAACACACTTTTATGTTATTGTGGTTGTCCAGTGGACATTTCATCAATTTCATACAAATAAATGGGACATCGACATCTCTCTCGACAACCGTTAAAATACGAACAATAGGAAATTATCGACATTTTGAATCTGTCGTGGTACATCACTAAAGATCCTCACAACTTATGTGAATTTTGTATTCATTATTAGAAAACTTAATAGACCATATAAATGCCTTTTTTCAGTTGTGTGTTTAACCATGACCATCAGCCATTTAATGTCCCCACTGCTGGGGCACAGGCCTTCCTTGTGGGTGTATAAAGATAAGGAGGATGGGCCATAAAACCACCACGCGGGCCCAATGCGGATTGCTGGGGGCTAACGACTGTAAATGCAGCCCGGACTAACGGCCTAACGTGCCTTCCGAAACACGGAAAGCACGTTAAGCTGCTTGTGTGTTTAGTCAAATCCAATAGGTATTAAAAGACTCACTTTTATAAAATCCACAAGACATGAATAAACTTAATTTTAGCATTCTGTTCTTGTCTTTTAAATACAGAAAGAAAAGAAAGGAAAACTTATTTTAGTTTAGTCCTGTCAATTTGCTTAAGTCGTTACCGACCGAATCAACACCACTGTCTTCAATAATCTAAGACCACTGTCTAACTAAAATCAATATTGTGTAAGATATCACAAGCCATGGTTAAATATTTTAAACCGTATTACAGTCAGATACCAGCTGGATTTAACCCGTTTAATTTAGCCTGCGTCACACCAACGCGTTCTAACTAAGTTAACTCTGAGATAGCCCACTGTGACATTTTGGTTGGCAAGGGCACCCGTACGCGATGCCAACTACACTGGCAAGGCAACTTAAATTATAAGCTCGATGTTACCTTTGCTTTAAAAACTAGTGGCTCTGTGAGCTGTAGACCTCGTGTTTCTGATATTTTTGAATGGCTGAAATATGTTTTTTTTAATCCGAAAAACTGAGTCGACATAAAAATCTATATCTTACAAAATTTCACGAGAATCGGTTGAGAAATGCGGCCTGTAGAGGAGAACCGACGGTGAGACATACAAAAGCATTTTTTCTCAAAATGAAACAGAGACGCTTCGCGCTCGCTCGGTCAATAAGGAACAATTCGTAAGGAATAGTTTTAAAAATACACTTTTGGTGATGCAATTTTTAAATTACGCCAGTGAAAAATTTTCTCAATATTTTCTTCACTACGTAGTAGGTATAAAACAAAGTCGCTTTCTCTGTCCCTAGTGACGTACTCGTACTACGTATAAGCCCAATTTGAAACCAAAACCGAGAACCTTGTAGTGTCATGGGTAATGAGTTTATCCACGGGAAATTTTGACGTATGAGTCTAATCAATGAGAGAAGTAGAGTCACAAGAAAGAAAAATTACCCATGACACTACTGATAGTATCACGCAGTAGTGTCACGGGCAACGAAGGGCTCAAAACATAAAGTAGAGACGCTTATCAAAAAGAGAACAAACCGCGAAAAAATTGCGTTTTCCGTGCACGCACACATATAGATTACTTACACATGCAATCTCAGGCCAAACTAGCCATAGTAGCAACTCTTATCACTACAAAACTAGTGAATACCTACTAAAGACAGAAGCGTTTTTAGGGTTCCGTACCAAAATGGTAAAAAAGGAACCTTTATGGTGTGACTCAGTCTGTCTGTCTGTCTGTCACAGCTGGATATCTCGAGAACTACTAATGGTATCAACTTGAAATTTGGAATAGTTTAAGATGACATTTGCCCAACTATTTTGCAAATCCTTACTAATATTATAAATGCGAAAGTCCGTTTGTTTGTTTATTTGTTTGTTTGTTTGTTACGTCTTCACGTCTTAACTACTGAACCGATCATCATGAAATTTTGCATACACGTTCTTAGGGGTACAGAGAAGGACATAAGGTACCTTTCATTCCGAAAAAATGTATTCTTCTCGAGGGATAGCAAAAAAACTTTTCACGCAGACGAAGTCGCGGGCGGCTGCTAGTAAGAAATAAATAAAAAATAAATATATTTTTTACAACAGGGCCTGAAAAGGGGTCTTAAAAATTTGAAGTGGGGCTACTAGGGCACTTTTTTTCGGTCGGGCAACCCTGACCGATACACTTGTCAAAATAAACCAGCTGATTTTATAATTCAATTAAATTGTTTAAACTTAGAATTTCTTTAATAAGTTGTGCTTAAATTGTTCTTTACTTTATAAATATCCAGTAGAAGTGTTATCTTTATAGTCAGTGTGGTATAATTTGAAAAAATATGATTTCAAATTCGTAACGACGCGGCGGCAACCAAATGTCACTGGAGAAGATATAAAAGGCGGATAATTTTGTAGAAGAAAGGACAAATTTGTGATCTGCTGCATTTTAAACCGGGGGAGTATATTTGTTCCCTAATTTTTAGTAATTAATACGTACTAGGTATAGGTTATTAGGGAAATACCAAATTAAAACTTTATGACTGAATTGAATTTTCATAAACCTACCTAGCAACCACAGAGGCGGATTGTTTTCCAATTTAAACTTATACATTGACCACTCCACTACTACAAAACTCACTAATAGTGAGTAACTTCACAACACAATACGATCTGGCACAGTTATAACCTCTCTTTACTTGACATACAGTGGAAGTAAAAGTTGACGGTGGCTACTATTGTCACAGACATTCACTATACTTTTACACTTACAAGCATTATATTTGTACAGAAACACATCTGATCAACTTCACTTTTAAACAATAATTTTGGGAAACCGTTCTCCTCCTTTTCTTGCAATATTAATTAGTTACCTATAACATTGATCTGGTACTAAATAACTTTCACTTTAGACTATCAGTCACTCAGTTTTAACTTCATTTAAGTATAGTTAGGTACCAACATTTGTTTACTAAATTCATAGGTACTGACTGACACACATTAAAAGAAAAAGGTTATGACCCTGTTTCTATAGTCAATATAGTCAATTGCATATCAAATCCATTATAAATAATAAACAGATATTTTAATATACTGACCTCACTTTGAATAACTTAATTTGTTTTTCTTTGTACTTATTTATTTATTTAATATAGGGATAACTCTGAAAACTTGTAATAAATACCTATTTGCCAAGTACCTACTAGTAATCTGTGTTTATTTAATCTTCTATTTTCTTTTATTAAAATTAATTAAGTTTATCGATCAGAGTGTACGTTGATAAATCTTTCCTTTTTTTAACTTGTAGTTGTAGTACATATAAAAATACTAGTGAAAGTTTATCATTCCTTACTTTATTCATTCAAAGATAGACTGATGGTGATACCTATTCACTTTGTAATCAATAAAAATTAAGTACTTAGTTAACTAACACAAATATTGTTAAATCTGGTTAACTGTACCTACTTTACAAAACAAATTGCTTGCTATCAGTCACCTGATTGCACTACCCACATTTTTTTTTAACTTATATCCTTTAATTTAACTGATTTTAGTAACTCTTTAATATAGACAGCAGTGTAAAGTTTGCTTTATTTACATTATACTAACTTCTTATTGTATATTTGCAGTGAATGCGGCTTTAAATTTTCAATTCAAGATGTTGACCCGTAAGGCAAATGCGAAGGATATGGAACTCAAACTCAAGCACACCTTGGAGGACTTAAAAGCTGCTAAAGAGCTTAACAATACTCTTCTGCAAGAAAGAGAGGATAGTGAATGCGAGATCCTCAAGACCATTACTAGGAACACCGAACTCAAGAATGAGCTTGCTGAGCTTCATATAAAGTACTCTGAAATTGTTGAAAAATGCAACCATATGCAAGACTTTATTCAGTCATTTAAAGAGTGCAGTGACACACATGAGCAGGCATTGAGTCGCATCACAGATCTTGAAATCAGTTTGTCTCTTGCTCAAAAGAATATCTTAGAGTTAGAACAGGAAAATAAAAATATTACAGAAGAAAAGCATTCTCAAAGTCTGTTCAGTGAGTTACAGCAGTGTGACTCTGCGATATATGATAAGTCAATTTTGGTTTATAACAACCTTGATGATAAATCAATTATGAGTAGAAATAACTGTCAACTGAATAGCGGGAAAAAAATAAAAAAATACATTAAGTTAAATAGATACATTAGGAAAACTCAAAAGTTGATAAAAAGGCAAAACTATTATTGTAAATATTCACAGTTGAGAAAAGAACGCAAGTCATTGTTAGAGCAATTAAATGTAATAAATAGGGTTACATGTAATAAAAACAAAGAATGTGAAATGGTTAATAATCGGTTAGGTGAAAAAATTGACAATTTAGAACTGTCACTTAGGGAAATGTATAATAGCTTGAGTGAGTTTTCTCGTAAGCAGTTAGTTTACCAAAAGCTAGCTGCAAATGATATGATTGATATGTGTAATTTTAATACAGACCGGTTTGAGTCCCTCGGCAAAAAACAGAACTGTAGCTGTTTAAACCGAAATGTTGATTTAATAACAAAAGAAGCATCTACTCAGTCTGCCCCAGAGTGTGCAACTACTTACTCGGTGTGTCAGCCTGAAGTTTCTAATATTTCCAATAGTATATTAAGCGCAAGCAAAACTAGTTCATGTATGAAAGATGATTGCAGTAAACCAATGTCATCACAATACATTATGTATTGTGATGAAATTGGAAAGAACTTAGGCCAATTGATACATAATCAATTAGGGGGAAATGTTATTAATTATTGTATGCCTGGGTCCACTTTAGATGACATTATGAATATAGTTGTAAAAAAATCATTCAGTGATAACACTAACTTGATAATTTTAATTGGAAATAGGGGTAATGTCAACAAAAACCAATTGATGACATATTGTAATTCCCTCTGTTCTCTGAATGTTAGTAAAGTGATATTGTTTACATTTCCCTACAGCAAAAGTCTGTCACAGGTGGAAAATAATGTAAGATTTAATTTGAATCTATCTTTAAATACAGTGGCATTTTATAATAGCCAACAGCTGCATTTAATTGACATTAATAAATTATTATACAAT
The DNA here is from genome assembly GCA_943789525.1 of Agriphila geniculea. Lineage (NCBI taxonomy): Eukaryota > Metazoa > Arthropoda > Insecta > Lepidoptera > Crambidae > Agriphila > Agriphila geniculea. The sequence continues at coordinate 10,578,541 of OX038890.1, read as the reverse complement.
TTTTACTTGACAAAAGATAAATATTATCTGCCTTCTTCTTTTACGAGACAAATAGCATTATCGCTATCTTTTTATTTTAAACAACTAGCCAATAATTTGGCTAGACAAACATCTGCTTCTATTGAGCAGTTAACGTCTGACATGTGTAATTCAACTTTGGAATCCGTTCCAAATAATTCTGTAAATAATTTTAGTAATAATTTATTACATTTAAATTACCATTTGAGACAATAGAGGCATCCTCTAGCGCTAAGCCGACAATAAGAAAGCCAAACTGTTTAAGAATTGTCCATCAAAATATACAAGGCTTTTCTCGCAAGGATTTAGAAATTAGCTTATTCTTAAATTCTGAAGATATTGATGTGTTATGTGTTACAGAGCATTGGTTGAAAAAGCACGAATTAATTTTAAGTTTGGATAATTATAAAGTTGCTAGCTCGTTTAATAGGAAATCTGCCATAAGAGGGGGTTCACTTATTATTCTACATAATAGTTTACATTGTAAAGAGCGCAAAGATGTAGTATCCCTCTCAATTGAACGAACCATTGAGTTGTCTTGTGTGGAACTTGATCAAATAATTATAGTATGTGTATATAGACCCCCCACCGCGAATTACTCTGAGTTTGAGTCCACTATGGAGGAAGTGTTAAAAATAACTTGTAGGAAGAATAAAAAAGTCGCGATTTGTGGAGATTTTAACGTCGACATCTTAGATCCTAAATTAGCCAAGCTATCGAGTAGGTTCATAAACCTATTTAAATCATTTAATTTACTACATACTTTTAATGAACCAACACGAATCACTCCCACATCGGCAACCTGCTTAGATAATATTTTTTGTAACTGTAATGTTCTTGAAAAATCAATTTTGAATTGTATTAAATCCGACCACAGTGGACAATTAGCCTCTATTGAGCACCATCATGTTCCGCCTAAACGGGAAATAATGTGTAGACCAATAAAAAAACACTGTATTGAAAAATTCAGAACCAATGTCACAAGTAAAATTGAAACATTACCAGAACCAAATTTTAAAGCCAATAACTTATATAATCATTTATTTAGCGTAGTTCAAACCGAATTTAGTGAAACTTTTAAGCAAAAAGTCATCAAATGTAACGATAGTACGAAATTTAGTGACTGGGCCACACCCGGTATATATAAGAGCAGAAGGAAATTATACGAACTTTATGCAGAAAAAGCTACTTCCTGTGATCCTAACTTCATTGAATTTGTCAAGAAGTATTCACAAACATTCAGACAGGTTTGTATCCTAGCAAAGTCCAAGTACTTTGCAAATAAAATAAAATTAGCTGATAATAAAATTAAGGCTACTTGGAATATTATCAATAAAGAAACGGGCAAATCAAAATCCAATATAAATTCCTTCTGTTAAAAATCTGGTAATCAAACTTTTGAGTCTGACAATGAGGTCGCTAAAGTTTTTGAAGATTTCTTTGCTAGGATACCAGCAGAAACTACCAGTACTCTTAGTGCTTGTCCCAACATCGCTGTCTCCCTCCTGGAGTCTAGTGTTGATAAGTGCAATGAAGCTTTTTCCTTTAAATATATAAATAGTGCAGATATCATTAAAGCTTTTAAAACAATTAATGTTAAAAAAACAGAAGATCTTTGGGGCATGTCAACAAGCATTATTAAATCAATTATTGATATACTAGCCCCTTACTTGGCTTTTATCTTTAACAAATGTATTGATGAAGGGGTCTTTCCTGACTTAATGAAAAATAGTAAATTGATTCCACTTTTTAAATCTGGGGATAAAAGTGACCCAGCTAACTTTAGGCCAATATCAATACTTCCAGCACTTAGTAAAATATTTGAAAAAATTATATATTCCCAATTATTAGATTACTTCACATACAATAATATACTTCATAAAAATCAGTTTGGATTTTCCAAGGGTAAAAATACTACTGATGCTGGAATTGCACTTCTCAAACATATTCTTGACGTTTGGGAAGAAAAGCAAGATGTAATTGGTATTTTCTGTGACCTTTCTAAGGCATTCGATTGCGTTGATCACCAAACACTATTAAAGAAGCTAGAACATTATGGTGTCTCTGATAAATCAGTTAGCCTTATGAAATCGTATTTGTTCAATAGAACTCAGAAAGTAGTGATAAATAAAACTGAATCTACTGGAGCCCCCATCAATATGGGTGTGCCGCAGGGATCAATATTGGGCCCATTGCTGTTTCTAATTTATATAAATGACCTTCCCAACTACGCGAATAATTTATGTGAGACAGTACTATTTGCGGATGATACTTCTTTAGTTTTCAAAGTAAACAGAGGTAATAACTGTTCGGACGAAGTAAATAGTGCCCTCTCTAAAGTTTCATACTGGTTTAATAGTAATAATTTAGCACTTAACCCCAAAAAAACTAAATGTGTAAAATTTTCATTGCCTAATGTTGAGCAGACAGAATTAAATATTAATTTGAATGACGATAAAGTCGAGTTTATTGAAAGTACAAAATTTCTAGGTATTACACTAGATTCTCGACTTCAATGGGATCCACATATCGAAGCCTTGTCAAGTAGACTTAGTTCAGCAGCATTCGCTGTTAAGAAAATAAGGCTTTTAACTGATATTGAAACGGCAAGGTTAGTATATTTTAGTTATTTTCATAGTGTAATGTCTTATGGACTGCTATTGTGGGGCTCAGCTGCCAGTATTGAAAATATTTTTGTACTCCAAAAAAGAGCTGTTCGCGGCATATACAATCTTCGGCGGAGAGATACCTTGAGGGAACTGTTTAAAGAAATAAATATTTTAACTTTGGCAGGCCAATACATATATGAAAATTTAGTTTATGTAAGAAAACACTATGATTCATTTGCTAAGAACAGCAATAATCACCAGTTTAATAAAGATAAACTTGCCGTTCCAAGATTTAGGCTTGCTAAAACTAGAGGTTCATTTATGGGGAAAGGCATAGCCTTTATTAATAAAGTTCCACAACAAGTAATTGATCTTCCTTTGCATGAATTTAAAAACCATGTTAAAAAAACGCTCATGGGTAAAGGTTATTATAAAGTAGACGATTATCTTAAAGATCAAAATGCGTGGAAATGATGTAACACATAACTACTATAAGTACTTTGTTGCCAATATAATAAGTCTATGTTTGTTGCCAATAATCCTGTCACCCTGTTGTAATTATCTGGTAACGATATATTTAAGTTTTGTAAATATCGTTACTTATTGCTATTAAAGCTGATAAGTTTCTTGCGCCCGTTCTTCTTGTCAGTTAAAAAAGTCTTGAACGGGTGGTAGGAAAATATAGACGATTCAAAAGTACTTAATAATTAAGTTTATTTGAATAAAGCTAATTTTGACTTTGACTTTGTGGGGTATTATATGAAAGAACGCCGTTTGCACGTTTTCAAACATTTTTTCTTTTTTTTTTTCTTGACTGCATAGTTTTCGACTTATGATGAAAAATGTAAAAAAAATACCGATCCCCTCCTTATTTGCAAAGAGAAAAATCTGAAATAATCCTATGTAATAGCAGTTTATATAAAGACTAGCGGCCGCCCACGACTTCGTCTGCGTGGAAGGTTTTTTGCTATCTCTCGGGAACAATACTTTTTTCGGGATGAAAGGTACCCTATGTCCTTTTCTGTACCCCTGACAACGTGTATGCAAAATTTTATGATGATCGGTTCATTAGTTAAGACGTGAAGGCGTAACAAACAAACAAACAAATAAACAAACGGACTTTCGCATTTCTAATATTAGTAAGGATTACAGAAAAATAAAACGATGTCTCAATATAGCACACTTCTTTAGAAATTATCAAATTTCTAAAAAAGTTTATATTAGTTCCACTATCGGTCAAGAGATGGCGCTGACCTAAAACTGCAATACTAATTTTATTATTCTACTCTGCAGTGTGGTTTAATGGTGCAATTATGATGGTACGGAACCCTCGGTGCACGAGTCCGACTCGCTCTTGACCGGTTTTTTTAATAAGGCCATTAGTACGGCGCTTCCAGACTTTATAAGTAATTAAGTGGTTTCAATGACGAAAATAACAAAATACCTAACTGATCCAAGCTAACTGGTATTTGGAATATTTTAATAAAAGATTAGCTTTTGTAAAAATAGTCATTGGACGAAGAACGGCTACGGAACTGAGGGCTGTTTTAGTGGCGAGATAACGAGTTGAGCCACTCGCCTCTTTATAGCTTTTAGCGCTAATTCAGCTATTACTATTAGCACGTAATAAAGTGCTCAGATCAGCATTTGGACGATGCTGCCTCCGCCAAAAATTAACAGCTTAAGAGTTTTCTGCTAAGCACAAAATGGTATCTGCATTTGGCCACTGAGCGGTAGGACGTAATGGTATTGCACAACAAGTATTTCCGTCCAGTATTGATCTTGCATGTATTTCGGGGCTTGAGCCAAGTCCAAGGACTTGGACTGGTGTTTTTAGCCCTTCAAAATATGATTAGGAATTAGGAAATTAAGTTTTAGCCTGTGAGATGAAAATATTGCATTTTTTGTTAAAGTGCTTAATTAAAGTTAATAATATTCCTGTAAATCCTACTAATATTATAAATGTGAAAGTTTGTGGCTTTGGATGTTTGGATGTTTAGATGTTTGTTCCTCAATCACGCAAAAACTACTGAACGGATTTGGTTGAAATTTGGTACACAGATAGTAGATAGCCTAAATACTTTTTATCCCGATATTCCCACGGGAACCACGCGGGTGAAACCGCGGGCGGCCGCTAGTATATTTAAATAAAAGTACGAGTAAAACAAAATTGAGTTATAAGTTTAAAGATAATTTTCCGCTTTCCATGTCATTGTGAGGAGCTCGGTAGCGCAGTGGCTTAGCGCCTGGCCCAGCGATTGCGGAGGTTAAGCAACTTTTGCAAGGGTCGGTTATGGGATGGGTGACCAAAAATTTATTATCTCGAGCTCCTCCGTGCTGCGGAAGGCACGTTAAGCCGTTCGGTCCCGGCTGCATTTGCAATCGTTAACACCCACCAATCCGCATTGGGCCCACGTGATGGGTTATGGCCCGTCCTCCTTATCCGCCATAAGGAAGGCCTGTGCCCCTGCAGTGGGGAGGGGGCATTAAAAATGGCTGATGGACATGTCATGTGAAACTTGTCATGAAATCAGTACGTACCTAATAGACGTGTGCGCCGATCGGCGTGGCGCACGCCGCCGGTCATTTTAGCCACGCCACCGCCGCCGAATTTTTCATCGGCGTCATCGGCGTCAAAATCCAAGTGTAACATGTGTAAGAAGCAAGTACAAGAGCATGCATAAATTGTGCATTGCATTGTATCTATATATTATATTTCATAAAGATTTATTATTTTGTAGTAGTTTTAAGTAGCCTAATTGGTGAAGGTGCAAGGTGTGTTGCTGTCTTGCTAAATGCAGGTTTGTGCACTGATATTTTGTGTGCATGTGCATATTTTTGCGGGCGGGCGGGCGGTGCATCTTGCATATATTGTTTGCGGAAGTAAGCTACATATATTTCTTTTTTCAAAATACATTTCTGTACCTTCAGTGAAAAGAGGTATAACTCTAAAAACATGATTTTTGGGAAATTTACTTTAAAGTTTAAAAAATTCTTACTCTTCATCTGAGAATGATAAAATGAAATAAGTGCTTGTAGACTATAGATAGTTATGCTAGCTTTCTTTACTTGTATAATTTAAAGAGAATAGTCTTATAGATTTTTCAGTATTCACGAAAATGTTCAGTTATATCACTTGGCACATTTATTTATTTTGTGTATATTGATATAATAAGACTTCTATCATTTTACACCAGGCATATCTGCTTTCGTGTAAAATGATACATTACCTTAACTTTTCGTGTAAACTTTTTTAATTTTAGGTTTTTTTTTTTCAAGTTGTCGAAGAAACATTGTTAAACGAACTCTAAATATGAGTAATTAGAGTTTTGTCTTGTCGGATCGTTTAAAAAAATCGAATTATATCATTTTACACAATTTTTTTGAAAAAAAATCAATGTGGAAATTGTTTCAACTCTTATCATTAACGATATAACTACTACATTTACTATGTGAATATTGATATAATTCATGAAAAATAAATAAAATATTAACACTGCTGAGTATAAGCCTCCCTAAAGGATCTCCACAATGATCGGTCCTGCGCTACCTGCATCTAGCGGCTTCCCGCGACCTTCACCAGATCGTTGGTCTACCTCGTCAAAGACGTATACCCACGGAGCATCGTCTGGTGTGCGGTCGCCATTCCAAAACCTTTCAATCCCAACGGCCATCGGTTCTCCTCGCTATATGCCACTTCAGCTGAGCAATCCTTCAAGCGATGTCGGTTACTTTAGTTCTCTTTCGAATGTACTCAATTTTAGGTTCGATTACGTAGGGAAAGGCCGAGCATGATTCTCTTAAGAAATCCATAGTTTCACTGTTTCACGTTTCACTGCCGTAAGTCATCACTGGCATCACACACTGGTCATAGACTTTAGTCTTGAGAAAATATTACGGTAAGTTAGACGGGAAGATTTTTTCAAAACTTCCCGAATGCTGCATATTATCCAAGTCGGATTCGACGAGAGATCTCTTTCTCGAAGTTCGACTTACTTATTACTTAACTGGACTGTCTGTTCTTCCTAGTTATACGTCATGAACAACAACTTCGAGTGTAGCGCCCAACGTAGTTTGCACTCAATTCTTTGTTGGCAGTTTCTCACTGGGTTGTAGGTATTAAGCAGTAACTTCTTTTCTTCTCAACTTGTACCTATATCAATTCCAGTAATGGAGCGTGCTGCGTTCTCCGGTCTACTCAAAGACGAGGTCAGCTATGAGCTCAACCTGCGGGGAGTGGAACACGAGCGTGGTGACACAGCGGAGACGTTGGCTGCCCTGCTGGAGAAGGCTGAACCGGCCGCTGCAGAGTTTGAGGACAAATTTATTGGTTCCCTCAATATGGGAACAGAACTAGAGGTATGTGCACGGAAGTTGGCCGAACTAAGCGCTCTTATCCCCAAATATTCGACGACTTCACACTACCAAAAATGCCGGGCAAGGTTGACACACGTCATACAACGACTGGACAGACTGACCGGGCAGACCAGGGAGCAAAGGCGGTACAAATCTTCTTTACTGGAGGAATTATACAGACTCCGCTTTTCGATATCTAATAACCCTCCGCGCAGTAGAGATCCCTCCCCGTCAAAACAACACCTACATCCAACTGCTTCCCGTGATGAAGAAAACCACATCACAGACGTTCGGAAGAACGGTGCCGATGGGGATGTACACTCTGAGGGAGCATCTATCCCTGTCCCTCCTCCTTATCCTTCTCACTCCTCTCCCAGAAATTCTCCAATATTAAAATGGGGTGTAACTTTTGACGGACACACCTGTGTCTTAGAATTTATAACTAAAATTAAAGAATTAGCTGCCTCCTGCTCTGCCCAAGACCATGAACTGCTCTCAAACTTCTCACATCTGCTTACTGGCGATGCATTGATATGGTTCCGCGGTTACAGGGACAATATAAATTCTATTTCTCAACTTTTTGATTATTTAAAAGAGGAATTTCTACCTGTTGATTATGACAGACGACTTCTACTGCAAATAAAAGGCAGATTACAAGAAAAATCTGAAGACATAAAAATTTATATTAATCTCATGCTCTATGAATTTTCTAAATTATCTAAACCACTCTCGGAAGCTGAGAAGTTGGAAATAATATTATCAAATATGAACACTTTTTATATTGCAAAATTAGCTCTCCATAATTTTTCTTCGATTGCGGAACTCAAATCAGTGTGCTCCAGGCTAGACATAGCAAAGTACAGATGTGAGAATAGAGGTGCTTTAAATTCTGGCAATACTGCTATTGTTCCCGGTTTCACAGTGAAACCTAATCTCACTAAATCGGTGAATCAACCATTTATTAAACAAAAATCTTCATCGGGAAATGTTGCTACCATCTCCCATAATGCTAACAATTCCGCTATGCTACAAAAAGATGCTGTCACTTGTTTAAAATGTAGTGGCGAACATCACTATTCAAAATGTAACGTATACAATACACCTATATGTTTTAAATGTAAAAAACCTAATGTACTTACTCGCGACTGTACTTGTTCAAAAAACTGAATAAGCGGTCAGTAGCATGCTCTCTCTCTCTTAAACCTGAACACTCCAAACAAACTAAACATACTACTGACCAGGAATGGCAGGAATATCTAATTTTTTTAAAAAACTTTTTCTCCTCTCAGAAGATAGCTCCGCTTTTTGAGTCAAACTTGCCTGACAACCGAGCGTTTATCAAAGTCAACATTTTGGGAACAGAGTGCTTGGCCTTGGCCGATTCTGGTGCATCAACTTCAATACTCAGCGGTGATGCACTAGGGACGCTTAGGGAATTAGGTCTACAGACTCATCTTCAGCCATCTTCTAAAACTCTTAAAGTTGGCAATAACGCCAATCTTAATATTTTAGGATCCATTACGATACCTATTGCTTACAAGTCGAATCTAAGGCTAATTACTCTCAATGTGTGCACAGATATTAATAGTCCTCTTATTTTAGGTGTAGATTTTCTTAGGGCATTTAACCTATGTCAGGATATTCTGGAATATACGACTGACTCACAGTGTCCTTCTGCTTTTAACTCTTTACTTGAGACAAACACACACTTACATGCTTATGAGGATCTGTCGGTTGAACAAAAATCTCAGATTGATAACATTATCGCTGATTTTAAAAGTATTTCTGCTGATTCTAACAACTTAGGTCTCACTGATCTTGAAGAACATGTTATTGATACTGGTGATCATTCCCCAGTGAAACAAAAATACTACCCTATACCAGTTCACTATAAACAGCGAGTCGAGGCTGAAATTAATGATATGTTAAGAATGGGCATTATTGAAAAAAGTAATTCACCTTGGAATTCCCCTCTCTTAGTAGTACCCAAACCTAACGGAGACTTAAGGATCTGCCTAGACAGTAGAAAGCTGAATAGTGTTACCAAAATAGATTCATATCCTATGCCACGGATCCAAGACATACTTGATTCTCTTAATAATGCTAAATTTCTAAGCTCTATTGACCTGAAAAGCGCATTTTTTCAGATTAATTTACACCCAGACTCCCGGGAAAAGACTAGTCTCTCACACCTAAATGCATAACCATCCTGTCATCTCGTTCATACAATAGCACTCAAAACTGACATCTCGCGTGAAGTAGCTTCCTGCTTTCACGGCTGGATTCACAGATAAAGAATTTGGATTATCTATGGTTCCTAAAAACTTTTAATAAATAACTTCACGAATATCTAATGTACAATGGGAGTAATTAGTGATTTAGATTCTACAAATCTTCCTTTATTTGATTTCATATAATCCTTCATTTATCTTTAACTAATTTTCTTAACCATAGACTATAATCTGAACATTCTAGAAGTGTGCAAGTCGGTATGACTCATTCTGGCTGTTTCGAGAAAGTGGTAGATTAGTCGTGAGATTGAACGGATGAAAAGAAAACAGATAAATAGGGCCCGACCCTCTCTCCAGGGATTCTTTTTCGTTTTTCTCTTAACTTCTACATAACTTGCTGTGAGTGCGCGATTGTGCACTGTGATTGAAAGTATTTTTCGTACGCTGCGTGTGTAATCTGTCCGTGGTAAACCACACTAATTGCGTCCTAAGCTACATCACCGTGAGCACCGCAAATTTCTTACATTAGTCCTCGAATTCTCGGCGTCCGGTTCTTTTAATTCTGACGGGATCACCCATCCAAAACGAGTGCTGCTGAGCAGACGACAACATCGTCAAGCCCTCGTTCGCTGACCTTTGGCTTTGAGTGACTGGCGATCCAGAAGCCCTCAGCGGAACACGAATCTCAGGTGTAACCGTTCCTATATTTTATCTTGCTACGCTTTCCTCTATTATTCACGTTTGTGAGTTACCCATAAGCGTGTGGCGCCCAATAATCATCTCTACTCTTCTTTTCTGTCATCAGTTTAGCCTAGCTATATGTTTATAAGCACCGCATAACTTACTTTTGATTTGTAGACTACCAGCTCGATCTAAAGTGTACTTGTATGTTTGTCAAATGGTTTTCTATTGATTAATAGCCCACATTTGGTCTGTATATATTGTAAGCCTACTTTAAGGATAGCGATAAACTAGAGCTTTTATTTATTCACATTTCTCTTACAAACCCTACTTGTCTGATTTCACTTTTATTACTCATATAAGCAAACTCTCAACTCAGTGAGAGTACTGTAACTTAAGGCCTTCCGCCAGTGCAACAATTGAGCTGCAATAAGTACCGCATAACTTGCTTTTGATTTGTAATTTACCAGCTCAATCCGAAGTGCACTTGTATGTTTGTCAAATGGTTTTCTATTGATTAGTAGCCCACATTTGGTCTGTATATATTGTAAATCTACTTTAAGGATAGCGATAAGCTAGAGCTTTTATTTATTCACATTTCTCTTACAAACCCTACTTGTCTGATTTCACTTTTATTACTCATATAAGCAAACTCTCAACTCAGTGAGAACACTGTAATTTAAGGCCTTCCGCCAGTACAACAAGTGAGCTGCAAAGTTTAGTTACACCCACGCCCTGTTCTTTTAACTTTCTCACAATCTTTTAACATTTTGCTCTTTTGTTTTTTTTTTTGAGGTATCAATAAAATTTCAGTTTTGATCAAACTTAAATCTTTTATTTTCATATTTATACCAGTCCCAAAATCTAGGTTACATTTAGCGCCCAACGTAGTTTGCACTCAATTCTTTGTTGGCAGTTTCTCACTGGGTTGTAGGTATTAAGCAGTAACTTCTTTTCTTCTCAACTTGTACCTATATCAATTCCAGTAATGGAGCGTGCTGCGTTCTCCGGTCTACTCAAAGACGAGGTCAGCTATGAGCTCAACCTGCGGGGAGTGGAACACGAGCGTGGTGACACAGCGGAGACGTTGGCTGCCCTGCTGGAGAAGGCTGAACCGGCCGCTGCAGAGTTTGAGGACAAATTTATTGGTTCCCTCAATATGGGAACAGAACTAGAGGTATGTGCACGGAAGTTGGCCGAACTAAGCGCTCTTATCCCCAAATATTCGACGACTTCACACTACCAAAAATGCCGGGCAAGGTTGACACACGTCATACAACGACTGGACAGACTGACCGGGCAGACCAGGGAGCAAAGGCGGTACAAATCTTCTTTACTGGAGGAATTATACAGACTCCGCTTTTCGATATCTAATAACCCTCCGCGCAGTAGAGATCCCTCCCCGTCAAAACAACACCTACATCCAACTGCTTCCCGTGATGAAGAAAACCACATCACAGACGTTCGGAAGAACGGTGCCGATGGGGATGTACACTCTGAGGGAGCATCTATCCCTGTCCCTCCTCCTTATCCTTCTCACTCCTCTCCCAGAAATTCTCCAATATTAAAATGGGGTGTAACTTTTGACGGACACACCTGTGTCTTAGAATTTATAACTAAAATTAAAGAATTAGCTGCCTCCTGCTCTGCCCAAGACCATGAACTGCTCTCAAACTTCTCACATCTGCTTACTGGCGATGCATTGATATGGTTCCGCGGTTACAGGGACAATATAAATTCTATTTCTCAACTTTTTGATTATTTAAAAGAGGAATTTCTACCTGTTGATTATGACAGACGACTTCTACTGCAAATAAAAGGCAGATTACAAGAAAAATCTGAAGACATAAAAATTTATATTAATCTCATGCTCTATGAATTTTCTAAATTATCTAAACCACTCTCGGAAGCTGAGAAGTTGGAAATAATATTATCAAATATGAACACTTTTTATATTGCAAAATTAGCTCTCCATAATTTTTCTTCGATTGCGGAACTCAAATCAGTGTGCTCCAGGCTAGACATAGCAAAGTACAGATGTGAGAATAGAGGTGCTTTAAATTCTGGCAATACTGCTATTGTTCCCGGTTTCACAGTGAAACCTAATCTCACTAAATCGGTGAATCAACCATTTATTAAACAAAAATCTTCATCGGGAAATGTTGCTACCATCTCCCATAATGCTAACAATTCCGCTATGCTACAAAAAGATGCTGTCACTTGTTTAAAATGTAGTGGCGAACATCACTATTCAAAATGTAACGTATACAATACACCTATATGTTTTAAATGTAAAAAACCTAATGTACTTACTCGCGACTGTACTTGTTCAAAAAACTGAATAAGCGGTCAGTAGCATGCTCTCTCTCTCTTAAACCTGAACACTCCAAACAAACTAAACATACTACTGACCAGGAATGGCAGGAATATCTAATTTTTTTAAAAAACTTTTTCTCCTCTCAGAAGATAGCTCCGCTTTTTGAGTCAAACTTGCCTGACAACCGAGCGTTTATCAAAGTCAACATTTTGGGAACAGAGTGCTTGGCCTTGGCCGATTCTGGTGCATCAACTTCAATACTCAGCGGTGATGCACTAGGGACGCTTAGGGAATTAGGTCTACAGACTCATCTTCAGCCATCTTCTAAAACTCTTAAAGTTGGCAATAACGCCAATCTTAATATTTTAGGATCCATTACGATACCTATTGCTTACAAGTCGAATCTAAGGCTAATTACTCTCAATGTGTGCACAGATATTAATAGTCCTCTTATTTTAGGTGTAGATTTTCTTAGGGCATTTAACCTATGTCAGGATATTCTGGAATATACGACTGACTCACAGTGTCCTTCTGCTTTTAACTCTTTACTTGAGACAAACACACACTTACATGCTTATGAGGATCTGTCGGTTGAACAAAAATCTCAGATTGATAACATTATCGCTGATTTTAAAAGTATTTCTGCTGATTCTAACAACTTAGGTCTCACTGATCTTGAAGAACATGTTATTGATACTGGTGATCATTCCCCAGTGAAACAAAAATACTACCCTATACCAGTTCACTATAAACAGCGAGTCGAGGCTGAAATTAATGATATGTTAAGAATGGGCATTATTGAAAAAAGTAATTCACCTTGGAATTCCCCTCTCTTAGTAGTACCCAAACCTAACGGAGACTTAAGGATCTGCCTAGACAGTAGAAAGCTGAATAGTGTTACCAAAATAGATTCATATCCTATGCCACGGATCCAAGACATACTTGATTCTCTTAATAATGCTAAATTTCTAAGCTCTATTGACCTGAAAAGCGCATTTTTTCAGATTAATTTACACCCAGACTCCCGGGAAAAGACTAGTTTCTCTATTCCTGGAGTTGGGGCTTTCCAATTTTGCCGCATGCCCTTCGGACTTGTAAATGCATCTGCTAGAATGATGAGACTTATGGATAAAGTCTTTGGACCTGAGTTTGCTGGCCGTCTTTTCACCTATATTGATGACATAATCCTAGTGAGTAACTCATATGACGAACACGTCGATTTATTGAAGCGCGTCTGTCAACGTTTAAAAGATGTAGGTCTCACCATCAATTTTGAAAAGTCAGTTTTCTGCAGATCTTCCCTTAAGTTTCTAGGGTTCATCGTCGACCGACACGGACTACGCACTGACAGTGACAAGGTCAAGGCCATTTTAGAATACCCTGTCCCGACTAACCAAAAAGAAGTCAGACGTTTCCTAGGCATGGCATCATGGTATAGGCGTTTTATCCAAAATTTCTCTTTAGTAACTGCTCCTATAAATAACTTAATAAAAAAACAGCCCAAGGGCAAAGCTTTTAGTTTTCCGCAAGAAGCCCTCCTTGCCTTCAACGAGGTTAAGCAACATTTGGTATCTGCACCCATCCTCTCTATACCTAATTTTGATAAACCTTTTATCATCTCTACCGACGCCTCTGATTTAGGTCTCGGTTGTGTCCTCTCTCAAAAGGATGACGAGGGTAAGGAACATCCTGTCGCCTTCGCTAGCCGTTCTCTTACTAAACCAGAAAGAAACCATGCCACAACTGAAAAGGAACTCAATGCTTTAATCTTTGCTCTAGAAAAATTTAGGGGTTATATTGAAGGCTCTCCCTTCCCCACTACGGTCTATACTGATCACAGTAGTCTGAAATGGCTTGTTAGTCTTAAATCTCCTACGGGAAGATTGGCGAGATGGGCGGTCCGGCTTTCTCAATTTAATCTTAAAATTGAGTATCGTAGGGGCTCTGATAATGCCTTGGCCGACGCTCTTTCTCGTTCATTTCCCGTAAATGCCACTTCTGATGACGATCCGTCTCAAAACTCCCCTACTTCTTTTTCTACTACTAAAGACTCTTGGTACCTCAAGAAAGTACAAGACGTCAAATCTTCACCCCACAAATTCTCTGATTGGAAACTGATTTCTGATCGTCTTTATAAAAGGATGAAAAATTCCAACCCTCTCTCTGCTGACTGTGAGTGGAAACTCGTGGTTCCTTTTGAATCGCGGCATGACGTCATAGCTAAATGTCATGACCACCCGAGTGCAGCCCATTTAGGTATCTTTAAGACTTTGAAGCGTCTTACTCAATCTTACTATTGGCCATCGCTACATAGAGATGTCAAGAAATATATCAAAAATTGTCAAGTTTGCTTGGCTTATAAAAGCACGAATGAAGGTCCCCCAGGCATCATGAAAAATCCCAAACAAGTCCAACGTCCCTACCAGATGATCTCAACAGACATAATGGGCCCCCTACCTCGATCTTATCAGGGTTACAAATTCATTCTAGTAGTTACCGACGTTTTCACTAAGTATACATGCATATTTCCTATGAGGAACTCACTTGCCAAGACAGTAGTTTCTATTATTGAAAACAATATATTTATGAAGTATGGGATTCCTCAAACAATTGTCATGGACAACGGACCCCAATATATCTCCAATGCCATGAAGGATTTGATTGCGAAATATAAAGTTCCCAATTCTTTTTATAACTGTAGGTTCCTGCCACAAAACAACCCTTCTGAAAGGACTAATCGTGTCATTGTCACGGCCATATCTTCCTATGTAGGTACAGACCACAGAAAATGGGCCGAAGAATTACCAAAAATTGAATTTGCTATCAACACAGCCGTTAGTGAATCCACTGGTTTTAGCCCGTACTTTCTAAATCATGGCCGCGAAGCTGTACTCTCTGGTGACTGGTATCCCAACTCTCCACTCAAAGAAAAAGATATTTTGTTTACCGATAGGACCTCATACGCATCTACTCTACCTCATCTTAAAGACATTTTTATTAAAGTAAACTCCAACATGTCCAAAGCCTACTCCAAATATAAAATTAATTACAACAAAAGTAGGCGTGATATTGAATATCAGGAGGGCCAGACTGTATGGAAGAAAGAGTATCCACTTTCTGATGCTAATAAATTTTTCACTGCAAAACTTGCTCCTAAATTCACTAAATGTATTGTGAAAAAGAAGATCTCTCCTCTTGCATACATTCTGAAGGACTTTCACACATCCAAGGATTTAGGCACTTGGCACATTAAGGACATTTTAAAATCTATACCTATATAACTACACATATTTTTTCTTATTTCATTTCATTTCATTTATGTATTTGATTATATACGAGTATTTTTCTCTTTTCTATCTCTAGCTCTGCCTCTACATACCATCTCCTCTCATCCTTATCCGTATGGTTGCCGGAGAAAGAATAGTGCCATCGTTATACCCTTGCGTGTCGTAAGAGCCGACTAAAAGTCCCATCTCCATATCCCACATTTCCCCTCATCACCCCCTCGCCATCACCATACCCATTACCTAACCCTATTATATATTCTTTTATGTACTCTATTTTTCTGTATGGTTTTTATTAAATATATATATTTAGTTTATAGTATCTAGTTTATTCTATGGGACGGCTGGTAATCCCATAAATGAAAAACCAAAAGCCTTACTACTCAGAGCGGATTGTAACTCTGTAAAAATAAGCCCTAACGACAACAGATTATTCTTATTACACTAGTATATTATACTCATCTATATATCAGAGCGGATGCGAATCTCAAAATAGGCCATCGGCACTCCATTTATTTAAGTATATCCATATTTATCTAGTATACGCACACTTTAAACTTTCGGCAAGGGCGCATGGCATATAGGCCAGAAGTAAGACCCACCGTCGATATCAATTATCTATATTGTTTATGTATTCCGTTTATTTAAATAACTTATTTGTTTACGCCAACAGCTGGCATGTAGTCTATGTATTTTTTTGTTTTTGTTTCCTTTTGCCCTTTCCTTTCCTTACTTGATTCCCAACCCACAATTTTTTTTACTTTCCTACTCTACTATACCGTGCTATCCATCTTCTTTCTCTACAAAACCTTTTCTTTCTCTACACAACTTTCCTTTCTCTACAATTTTTCTCCTCTTGCTCCTTCGTTCTATTCCTTGCGTTCTATCTGTTTCCTTCAGGTTTCCTCACGCTTTTGCTTTGTTTTCTTTGCTGTGTGGGGATAGTGAACTGTCCTTCACTCACCTCATCCCAGTCCTTTTTTTTATTTTTTTTTCTCTCAACTAATGAGGTACTGTAACATATCATTTTGATATGTTACATTCATAATAAACTTTGACGGTACCAACCTTTACTTATGCTTTTCTTTTGATCCAATATTGTACATCATTACACAACATTTTTATACATCCCACATTGCAAGGTACATACATTTTCATTAACTCAATTCCACGCAATAATTGCTAGTTTCTTCTTAATATTTTATATAGACTTATATTCGTCAACAAACAACAGTTCAATCTGACGTTTGACATTTTAATTTTATCAGGACAAACATCGTAATTTCGGACTATTGGCTCAATCTGGCGAGGAATAGCGGAACTATTACCACGAGCAAGCATCCAAACATATACGCCTTCTCATTCTGGCAGGGATGTCTAGCTGTTTGTGTCTCCTTTTTTCATAAAGCCACCTAGTGTTGGGATTCCACACTTCATCAAAACTTTAGCGCTATCTAGTGTCAAGTAGTGGCAGTCTGTCGCGCGTATATTACCATCTCTCTCACACCTAAATGCATAACCATCCTGTCATCTCGTTCATACAATAGCACTCAAAACTGACATCTCGCGTGAAGTAGCTTCCTGCTTTCACGGCTGGATTCACAGATAAAGAATTTGGATTATCTATGGTTCCTAAAAACTTTTAATAAATAACTTCACGAATATCTAATGTACAATGGGAGTAATTAGTGATTTAGATTCTACAAATCTTCCTTTATTTGATTTCATATAATCCTTCATTTATCTTTAACTAATTTTCTTAACCATAGACTATAATCTGAACATTCTAGAAGTGTGCAAGTCGGTATGACTCATTCTGGCTGTTTCGAGAAAGTGGTAGATTAGTCGTGAGATTGAACGGATGAAAAGAAAACAGATAAATAGGGCCCGACCCTCTCTCCAGGGATTCTTTTTCGTTTTTCTCTTAACTTCTACATAACTTGCTGTGAGTGCGCGATTGTGCACTGTGATTGAAAGTATTTTTCGTACGCTGCGTGTGTAATCTGTCCGTGGTAAACCACACTAATTGCGTCCTAAGCTACATCACCGTGAGCACCGCAAATTTCTTACATTAGTCCTCGAATTCTCGGCGTCCGGTTCTTTTAATTCTGACGGGATCACCCATCCAAAACGAGTGCTGCTGAGCAGACGACAACATCGTCAAGCCCTCGTTCGCTGACCTTTGGCTTTGAGTGACTGGCGATCCAGAAGCCCTCAGCGGAACACGAATCTCAGGTGTAACCGTTCCTATATTTTATCTTGCTACGCTTTCCTCTATTATTCACGTTTGTGAGTTACCCATAAGCGTGTGGCGCCCAATAATCATCTCTACTCTTCTTTTCTGTCATCAGTTTAGCCTAGCTATATGTTTATAAGCACCGCATAACTTACTTTTGATTTGTAGACTACCAGCTCGATCTAAAGTGTACTTGTATGTTTGTCAAATGGTTTTCTATTGATTAATAGCCCACATTTGGTCTGTATATATTGTAAGCCTACTTTAAGGATAGCGATAAACTAGAGCTTTTATTTATTCACATTTCTCTTACAAACCCTACTTGTCTGATTTCACTTTTATTACTCATATAAGCAAACTCTCAACTCAGTGAGAGTACTGTAACTTAAGGCCTTCCGCCAGTGCAACAATTGAGCTGCAATAAGTACCGCATAACTTGCTTTTGATTTGTAATTTACCAGCTCAATCCGAAGTGCACTTGTATGTTTGTCAAATGGTTTTCTATTGATTAGTAGCCCACATTTGGTCTGTATATATTGTAAATCTACTTTAAGGATAGCGATAAGCTAGAGCTTTTATTTATTCACATTTCTCTTACAAACCCTACTTGTCTGATTTCACTTTTATTACTCATATAAGCAAACTCTCAACTCAGTGAGAACACTGTAATTTAAGGCCTTCCGCCAGTACAACAAGTGAGCTGCAAAGTTTAGTTACACCCACGCCCTGTTCTTTTAACTTTCTCACAATCTTTTAACATTTTGCTCTTTTGTTTTTTTTTTTGAGGTATCAATAAAATTTCAGTTTTGATCAAACTTAAATCTTTTATTTTCATATTTATACCAGTCCCAAAATCTAGGTTACAGTATTCCCAACATAAACTGAAGCTTGTACAACACGGGCAATCAACTTATTTTTCGTCTTATGCATGTTCATTCTAAGACCTAATCTTTGGGAAGCACTACCGAGATCTACGAGCATTGTGGTAGTATTCAGTTCAGTTCAAACTAGATACTTTTGATACTATTTTTTGTTTGTCTCACCAAATTGTTTAACGTAGGAACTAGAATCTACCACCAAAAAATAATACAGAAACATCAATAATAACAAAGTTATAAATTATACACAATGCTTAGTAAATGTACTCTTTGAAATAGCTCGATTATTACTTAACTAGGTATGCTATCGCGTTCATACCTCGTGTGATCATAGGTTTTGAGTAGAAGTAAAAGTCAACTTTTAAAAAAATATTATTATTGTATTTATTTTATTGTATTGCTCTTCCATTCTCTGACTAGAGCTCGTTTATGTGGATCCAGGATTGGGTGATACATTCTACATGCCCTGAGCTACAATGTCGGCCAAAAATAATAATTCAATGGATTCAAATTAGAGCTTGACGACGATGGCCACTCATTCGTGCAGATAGAGCCTCGTAAATTGTGAAGTATTATGTAATCATCGTCATTATGTCATGAAGGCGCAGAGTACTGATAAGAATTCAGTTTTTGCTGTCAAAACAAGCCGGTTTCTGAAATGGATTTAGCACTATAGACACACATACACACTCTGCGGCAGGTTGTATAGAAGACCGAATAGTAAAAACTGCCACTTCGCTTGGTTTTCCTGGTCCAATCAAAGGCTTTCTCATTAGAAAGCTTTTAATTCGATCGACACCTGGGCGGTGCTGCAGTCTCTCCAGAAGTGCCAAATGGACTACATGTATATCGAGGCGCTGAGGTATCTACTTATACAAAAATGCCACCATATCGGACCGATTACAGAACCAAAGCACAAATCTCATCTTACTTCAGAATTCGGGAAGTTTCGGAACATCTTTGCGTTGAACCTACCTCAGTCTTAGGACGAGTGACGTCTTTGACCAGTCAGTGTATGTAGTCAGTGAGAGTCATGACTTATGGCAATAAAACGTGGTTCCTTGCATGATCGAATCAGCAATGAGGAGATCCTTAAGGCAACCAAGGTAATCAACATCGCTCGACGGATAACTCAGCTGTAGTGGCAGTGGGTGGGAAACATAGCGAGAAGAACCGATGGTCGTTGAGGTGAAAAGGTTCTAGAATAGTTACCACGCACCGAGATGACGCTTCCTTCATCTCCGACCAACGATTTGATAAAAGTCGCAGGAAGCTGCTGTGTGCGGGCAGTGCAGCGCATTACCGATTGTTGTGGAGATCCTTGGGGAGGCCTAAACCCAGCAGTGGGTATCATGTAGTCGTGTACCATTGATATTAGCCGCACGACACCCACTGCCGATGATGAAGATGCTAACTACTAAAATCGAATATTAATTAATTTCTTGTATAAAAACAACGTGCAACAGAGTGAATAGTTGGTGTATATTGATACAATTCATTTTATGCATCGAAGCAATCTCACTCTTATTATAAGCAACATAGGTCAGATATTGTCCAAAAAATAACAGTTTAGATCATTATAAATTAAATGGCACAATCCATTCTGCTTTGTGTAAAGTGATATAACTTACATTTCGCTTCATATTAGTCGTGTCGCGGACTCTTTTTAGGCAGTTATATCAATTAACACAAATAATAATCAAACGTTTTACTTCTTGTACACTTGTATTTTTTGATATAAGTCAATTATATCATTTAACACGTTTTCCAAGTTTATGTTATTATTGATCTAATTTCAATTATATCGATAAACACGAAATAATAATTCATTATTTCTTAATTTTCAGTGCTATAAGTCGAGTTGAATCAATGTGCACAAACTAGCATACTGTGAAATTAAATGTGTGTACTGATATAATTCTAGATAAATCACTACGCACAATTCAAGTCAGTTGTTATTGAATTGTGTATAAAGTATTAAATTGAGTTATATTTATTGACACATTTTTTTTAAAAGAATAGTCTCGGTACACTTTGTTTTAAATAGAGATATATTGATATACACATTTTTTTCCGAAAAAAAGGTAGAAAAATAAGCTTTTATATCACTATGCACAAAACTTATCTCTGTTAATATAAGTCGTATTAATACGCCGAATAGACACAAAAAAAGCTAATTTTTCAATGATTTTAATAGGCTAATAAACTCAAAATCGATACAACTCGAGTTAGATCAGTTTTCACTGAAGGTACAAATTTGTAAGCGATAATTTTTCGATAATCTATCGATAACCGGTGGCGTGAGGAAAGGAGAAAACGAGAGGGGTCTATCGCGCTTCAGGTGCCGAGTTAACTTGACTGGGTTGTAGTCATCATTATCACATCAGCCGCACGACGCCCACTGCTGCGCTGGGTATAGGTATAGGCTTGGGGGACCAAGGATCTCCACGACAATCGGTCCTGCGCTGCCCGCGTCTATCGCCTTCCCGCGGCCTTAACCAGATCATCGGTCGGTCCACCTTGTCGGGGGCCTACCCACGGAGCGTCGTCCGGTGTGCGGTCGCCATTCCAACCTTTCCGCCCCAACCACCATTGGTTCTTCTCGCTAATGTGTCCCGCCCACTGCCACTTCAGCTGAGCAATATTCCGAGCGATGTCGGCTACTTTAGTTATCTTACGCATCTCCTCATTTCTGGTTCGATCACCATGCCATGACCATGGCTCTCTCCATTGCACAGTGGGTGAGAGCCTTCTTATGAGGCCCGTAGTTATTACCGACCACGTTTTACTGCGGTAAGTCAACACTGGTACATAGACTTTTGTCTTGACACACTGAGGTAATTTGGACGCGAAGATTTGTCGAAGCTTCCTGAATGCTGCCCATCCAAGCTGGATTCGACGAGAGATCTCTTTTTCGAAGTTGGACTTACCTAACTGGACTATCTGTCCTACTCCTAGGTTTAGGTATATAATGGTCAACAACTTCGAGTGTAGTGTTAATATGAGCTGGAGTGGGTACAACATGGGCACTCGACATGATTTTCATCTTATCCATCTTCAATTCTAAGACCCACTTTTTGGAAGGCACTACGGATATCTTCGAGCATTGTGTTCAAGCCTTCCATGGTCTCAGCCATAAGAACTATATCATCGGCAAAACGAAGGTGCGTTAGGTACTGGCCATTAATGTTGATACCGAGTCCTTTCCAGTCCAAGAGCTTAAAGATGTCCTCCATCGCAGCCGTGAACAGTTTCGGAGAAATAACGTCTCCCTGTCTCACACTCATACCTCGCTATAGTTGGATGGGATCTGTGCTCTGATTCTGTAATCGGGCCGACATGGTGGCATTTTCTTATAGGTGCCTCAACACCTCGATATATATACCTAGTCCACTCGGTGCACCTCTGAAGACTGCAGCACTGCCCAGGTCTCAATCGAATTAAAGACTTTCTCATAGTCCACGAACGCCAAGCAAAGTGGCAGATTATACTCCTCGGTCTTCTGTATAACCTGCCGCAGCGTATAGATGTGGTCTATGTTGCCAAAGCCTTTTCAAAACGCGGCTTGTTCGGGAGGTTGGATGTTATCAAAATTACGAGCGCGACGATTCGTGAGATTCGTATTCTTCAAGAGGGTCTTGTCACCCTTTTTAAAGAACAGAATCAACTCACTTATGTTCCATGTCTTCGGCGTTCTGCCCTCGGCGATGACGGAATTGAAAAGCTTCTAGAAATCTTCCATTCTACTTATTTTGACCATCCACGCCTATTACGCCGATGACGCCGCCGCCGCCGACCATTTAGACGTCAGACGCCGCCGCCGGTCAAATGAGCATCGGCGCACATGTCTAGTACCTAACGTACAAAGTGTATTTCACCCGTTTATTTTTCTAGAATGCATCTTTTACTCGGTCTGGTAGAGACAGTAAATGTGCACTCTGCTTTATGCCAATGCCTCAAAAGGTTTTAAAGTTAGTAGCCGTTAAGAAAAAGATGGCTTCCTCATAGTCCTTGAGTAACGTAGTTGGTAAAAGCTTGTAGTAATAAAATTCAAGTAAAATTAAGTATCTAAAGACAGTTTTCGCTTTGCTTGTGAAAACTTGAAAATGTTGTAAGTATTTCGGGATTTATACCATGTACATACCTGTTTATTTTTGAGGCTTTAAAATGTTGTTTTAGAAAGGATTTTTAAATAGAAATGTACTTGTTGAGTTAAAAAGTGATCAAACCACAGGAAATAAGATCAGCTTGAATTTTGAAGTGCAAATTCAAAAATATTTATCTCATTTTTTTAAATAATTATTTATTCGACCACCGTATGAACACTTTAGCACCGAGTAAAAAAAATCGGGTTGCACTCCGGGAGTGCCGGCAGAAGTGAAAACTTGAATATTAACGTTGTGCATTTTTGATATTTTGGAATGGTTAGGGAATAATTTACGAATTTACTCTGCATTTGAATTTACGAATACAGAACAGTATTAAAAAAAATGCACGTTGCTATGGTGACACAAGTGTTTACGTCTTGAAATGACGCGCCGCCATTTTCAAGAGAGGGGGATACCCGCCGCCGGCTGTCTACTCCCCGTCCGTCACATCCATCTTACGAATTTTCGATCAGGGTCACGTGATCCTGACTGACGCGAGTTTCACATTTTTTCCCCATTACAAAAAAGCGTACAACGCCGCTAAAGAAGTTTTCACTTCAAAAATATTATAGTAAGTATTTTGGTTTTAGCACAAGACTAATTTACCTTAAAGCACCTTGAATATATAATACTAAATAATATATTAGAAAAAAATACTAGCACCGCCATGAATAGCTATCGAGAAAAAAAAACGTAAAAGTACACGATAGAGTAATTATCTATGGAAAATTTAATTTCGCTTTATGGCGATGGATTGCACAAATTTCCCAAACAAAATTACTATACCTATTGAATGTTACTATGCCTTTATCGAATACATTTAAAAGGCCATCTGTCAATTGAAACGTGAAAAAGTTGCGGTCTTTCTACCAACAATTTTCTTTTTGAATCGAAAGTTAAAGATCTATTGCTAATGCGAAACACTGAACAAATGAGGGAACTTGTAATAAGAAAAGTTGCAACAGTAAATAAAAGAACTTCTGAATAACTGCTAAATTACTGTCTGAGAATCGGTTAGAAACAAACACATTTTTTTATTTAAATTTAAAAACGTTTTTATTTGAAGTCTTTAAACATTCTCTTTTTGCTAATCTTATCATATTCATTTTCATTTCATATAAAAAAAAATTCTTCATATTTTTTTATCCCGGTTCAAAAGGACAGAATAAATTACTTATATAAAAAAAAATCACTGCAACAATAATAGTCAACTACTTTACATGTGTGTTTACTGTTTAGTAAAGGCACGAACTTCCAAAACATGATTTTTACTAATATTTCCAAATACTACTTATCCATACTAATATTATAAATGCGTAAGTAACTCTGTCTGTCTGTCTGTTACGCCTTCACGCCTAAACTACTGAACCGATTTGGATGAAATTTGGTACAGAGATAGAGTAGAGCTCGAGAAAGGACATAGGCTATATTTTATTGCAAAACACTAATATTATAAATGCGAAAGTAACTCTGTCTGTCTGTTACGCATTAACGCCTAAACTACTAAACCGATTTGGATGAAATTTGGTACAGAGATAGAGCTCGTGAAAGGACATAGGCTATCTTTTATTGCAAAATAAGAGTTGGAGGGGTTGAAATAAGGGATGAAAGTTTGATTGTACGACAGAATAGAGATACTACAGAAGTTTTGCTACTATCGTATTTACTTACCTACTTACATACTTTTACACTACGAGATTTTGTTGTTTAATCGATTACTATGAGTTAAATAGACAGAACGAAATTCAAAATCAGTATTAAAAATAGGGAATGAAATTGTATGAGAGGAAAAAGCGGGGCAACGCGCTTAGTGGGGCGCCTTATCACGTGAAAACGACTGATCTGATTTTGATGATATTAAAATAATTATCCTGGTTAAAGATTCCCATAGGATTTTCTCGAATATCCACGCGGACGAAGTCGCGAACAAAGGCTAGTTTATAATAAAATTGAACTTTACTGTCGAGTAGTAATATTCCTGCCATAATATTGACATTACTAACGTAATTCAGTATAATAACTACGTTTTCTCCTCTCGACACTTCATTAAAAGATAGTAGGCGAAAAAAAGGCAACCAGCGGCGTCCCGTTATAAGGCACTCATATTTTTCCATTATACCAACAATATTACAGTAGAGTACCTTTATGAAACCAGAACTCTAGTAGCTAAGAGAAAATATGTTAGAGTTAATTATATTTTTCATAATATCATCTTTTCATAGTATACGGATCAACGTGTCAGTGTTATATGAATCGATGATTTCTAAAAGGGCACTTGTCACACTGTATTCCTTAGTTGAAAATTTTGCAGGAGATGAAAAAAACAAAAGACAATCGTGCCTCTTTAGTTCTAAACGAATATTTCGATGGCGTAGGTACGTACCTTAGAGTAAGACGGGCTTCTACAAACGAAGCCTTTGTTGCTCGAAGGTACGTACCAACTTTATAGAAAAATAAAACCGGTCAAGAGCGAGTCGGACTCGCGCACTGAGGGTTCCGTACCATCATAATTGCACCATCAAACCACACTGCAGAGTAGCATAATAAAATTAGTATTGCAGTTTTAGGTCAGCGCCATCTCTTGACCGATAGTGGAACTAATGTTAACTTTTTTAGAAATTTGATAATTTCTAAAAAAGTGTGCTATATTGAGACATCGTTTTTTTTTCCTGTAATCTTTATATAAACTGCTATCACATAGAATTATTTCAGATTTTTCTCTTTGCAAACTTCGGAGATAAGGGGGGGGAACCGTATTTTTTTTACATTTTTCATCATAAGTAAAAACTATGCGGCCTCAAACAAAAAAAAAAACCGGTCAAGAGCGAGTCGGACTCGCGCACCGAGGGTTCCGTACAATCATAAATTATATTTGGATATGTTACTTTAGTACAGTCTTTCAAAAAGTAGGATAAATGGCGGACAAGTGGAAGGGCGAACAGGCGGACAGTTAATTTACAAATCTCAACCACAGCTGCTTATGGTGACTGAAAAACGTTTCAGCCACTCCACATTGCAAACTGTTTATATTACTAAGTAGGAACTTATTCTTCGTTTATTCGTACGGCAAATAGTAGGTATATAAGAAACAGCCAACAATTATTATTGTAGTATTAGGTCAATAATACCGCCATCTCTTGACCGATAGTGGAACTATTTTTTTTTCTTAGGTCATTACCATCTCTTGGGCGATAGTGGAACTAATTTAATCAGCGCCATCTGTTGACTGGTAGTGGAACTAATGATTTTTTGTTTGTTTTATGAATTTCTAAAAAAGTGTGCTATACTGAGACATCGTTTTATTTTTCCTGTAATCTTTGTATAAACTACTATCACACAGAATTATTTCTGATTTTTCGCTTTGCAAACTTCGGAGATAAGGGGGGGAACGGTATTTTTTTTTACATTTTTCATCATAAGTCGAAAACTATGCGGCCTAAAACAAAAAGAAAAAATGATTCAAAACGTGCAAACGGCGCTCTTTTATATGATACCCCACATGCCCTAGTAGCCCCACTTCGAATTTTAAGACCCCTTATCAGTCCCTGTTGTAAAAAAAATATTTATTTTTTATTTTTTTCATATTTGCATAATAGTTGGGCAAATGTCATCTTAAACTATTCAAAATTTCAAGTTGATACCATAAGTAGTTCTCGAGATATCCAGCTGTGACAGACAGACAGACTGAGTCACACCATAAGGGTTCCTTTTTTACCATTTTGGTACGGAACCCTAAAAATGATTGAAAACGTGCAAACGGCGTTCTTTCATATGATACCCCACATGCCATAGTAGCCCTACTTCAAATTTTTAAGACCGCTTTGCAGTCCCTGTTGTAAAAAGGATATTTATTTTTTTATTTATTTCTTATTTGCAAAATAGTTGAGCAAATGTTATCTCAAACTATTCCAAATTTGAAGTTGATACCATTAGTAGTTCTCGAGATATGCAGCTGTGACAGACAGACAGACAGACTGACTGAGTCACACCATAAGGGTTCCTTTTTTACCATTTTGGTACGGAACCCTAAAAAGTGACATGTGGCCTTTTTACTCAAAATGAAAGCAAACATACATAATTTTAAAAAGATACCAAATGATACTCAAAATGAAAGCAAACATACATTAAAAAGATAAAGATACCATTAAAGAAAAAGGTTTTGGATATGGACAAGTGCCCTTTCAGAAATCATCGATTCATATAATGTCGTTGTTTATACCATTTGACTATGTTGTGTTAATTTTTTAATGGTTTGATTGCTTGTGAAATGTTATATTTGCTATAATTCGTTAATTCATGTAGTGTATACTCAACTTTTGTTTTGCATTAATTTCTCTTATTGGAAACTGTGTTAGCCTTTGTACAAACATAATTCTTTTTATTCAAATGTATAATATTGAGCTGTATGTTTCCCTTATCCAATAAAATAAAATAAAAAATATCGATTAAATTTTCAAACACAAAAGTGATGATATTAAGATTCATGATAAATTAAATGACAACATTTTTTTATTTAAATAGGCAAACTAAGTAACTAACTTAATCGCGAAAAATTCAAATAAAAACGCATTTACAAAATTCTTTTCCTAGTAATCATTTTCTGTATTCAGTCAGTGAAAAGTAGTGAATGTTCGGGCGTATTGTAGCTATCTTTATTTGTATGACGCTGATGACTGTACTGCAGAATATAAACCGTGAGAATAGTCTCAAATTCGCTTATTTCCTGTACTTTCCCAACAAGAGGCGAAATTTCGAACGAACAGAATATCTACCCTGTTTGTTCGAAATTTCACTTAAACTAGCCAGATAAGACTATTCAACATAAATACAATCATAATTTTCTGATTTGTAGCAAAAGATCTTTTAATTTATGAATCACTAGCGGCCGCCCGCGACTTCGTCTGCGTGGAAAGGTTTTTTGCTATCGCTCGGGAAGAATACTTTTTTTCGGGATAAAAGGTACCCTATGTCTTTCTCTGTACCCCTGACAACGTGTATGCAAAATTTCATAATGATCGGTTCAGTAGTTGAGACGTGAAGGCGTAACAAACAAATAAACAAACAAACAAACAAACGGACTTTCGCATTTATAATATTAGTAAGGTATTTGCAATTCATTTCATGTTGGAATCATATTTGAAAATCGATGTTTTTTGTTGATTTTATACCTACTTTACAATATTGATATTTTAAGATTTAGGTAGTGAAATATATTCTGAGAAATATAAGTAATTATATACCTACCTAACATACAATCTTGGCTTTTTATACCTTCAAAGCATTCAAAAGCTCTGGTAAAAAGTACCAGACTGAAAATTGTTTTTCCCTCCCTCGGGTTACAGAATCGACTTCATTCCGCCATCCCGTCGTCGATCGTGTTTTTGCATCCCTTAGGAAATTGCCGGTGCCTAGGAATAATAAAAGAATACTTTGTTTAAAAAAAAAACATATTCATGATTTTTCTTTTCTATTTTTGAATATGAAATTTTGATTGAACTTATTTATAAAAGAAAAGGTAGATATAAATTATATTTTACTGTACACACGACGGCACCTCAGACTACCAACATGATGACCTTGAGACCACCTCTATGCCTTACGTAATAAAAGATGTTTTCGCAAACTAACTGTATAACGTGACGTGTTGTCGTGTGTACCATCAGCTTAAATAGGAAAATTGTATAAAACAGCGTAAAATACATGCGAAATAAATTCAAAGTCGAGATTATCAAAGTTGATTTTAAATGAATTAAGCAAAATCGTATTTATTTAATTAGGCACTTCTAAGATTGTAAAATTAAGTACGAAACAAAGAAAAAAAGAAAATAAATTTATTTTGAACAACACACAACGATACACAACGTTACAAA
The DNA here is from genome assembly GCA_943789525.1 of Agriphila geniculea. Classification (NCBI taxonomy): domain Eukaryota; kingdom Metazoa; phylum Arthropoda; class Insecta; order Lepidoptera; family Crambidae; genus Agriphila; species Agriphila geniculea. Next base: position 10,549,913 of record OX038890.1, on the reverse strand, counting down.
GACAAACCAAAGAACTTAAAAGTTAATAACAATAACATTGCGCATCGTCGCGTGATGAAATGAAATGAAAAATTCTTTATTCAAATAAGCTCACATAATGAGCGATTTTAAATCGTCAAATAATTTTGATCTACACCCATGCTTTAAATCCTCTGTAAGGGGTTCTGAAACAGTTAGCTTACTGCCATCATTACAATATCCCGAGCGAGAGCTGGTCCTGCAGCGCCGCGCGCCCACGCGCGAGCGTTGCATTATGAAATTCAGTACAACATTATAACACTCTTGCGGAAGACATAATGACGAGGAGGGAGAGGAAAGTCAAAGACAAAGTCAAAGTCAAAACCTTTATCGAGGATACATATCATGGGCTTAGATAAATATCATAGGTGTTTTTAATCCATATGTATTAAAATATTGTTTGTTTTCCTAATAAAAAAAATAAAAAATAAAAGATGGGTAAAGATAAAGTCTTGTATGCAACTGTACATAATTAGGTATTAAAATACGAATATGATACTATTATCACATTCGTGTTTTAATACCTCTCGTTATAGTACAGTTGCATAAATAACTATTTTACCCTACACCCATTATGACGTCTTTTAGCTGACAAGAAAAATGGGCGCAAAAAACTTATCAGCTTTATCAAATGGAACGATATTTACAAAAATGTATACCGCTTCCAGATTTTATATTAACAAAGATTAACAAATAAATAAAATTATAATTAGATCATTACTTAATGAATTACAAATTTTCTTAATCAATTTACAAGAAAAAAAAACTTTTCAATTCAATATGCAGTCAGAAGCAGACACATTCCCACTGGCAGCACCCGTTCACGAGCATGACGCATGAACCAGCCATCGCTTCGCACAACCATATTTGAGGAAACGTAACGACCCGCCTCACGCGACACCACCGCAGATGATGATGATGTCAAAACTGTACTTAGCTCAGTATAAGCAGCAGGCTAGGCCTGCTGCACTGATAATCTACCGAGCACAGTAATGACATCAGGACTGAAAAACAGATTTTTACATAAAAAACAAATTTTGACACATTAAAAAAAAGTTTTACGAAGTACAAAAATTAGCACAGTGACTTGTACTATTATGTATTCTGTGATAGTGCCCTTAGTCTGTGGTCAAGCGGACATAACATAAACGCAAACTGACATTGACTTATCATGATAAGTTTAATTATAGCAAATACAGAATAAAAGTACTTAAAATGGTGCTGCATTACTTTGACAAGGAACCAAGCTGCAGCTGGAAATATTAAAGAATTCCCTGCAGCTGGTTTAGCAGATCAAGAGCTGTTAATTTCTCACAACTCGGCGACTGAGTGCGAAAGGTTAGCGGAGTGTCCCACTAACTTTCAACCCTGTCCTGAGACTATGATAGACCGGGAGCTAGGCAATACTTTTAATGTATATGTTTGGATAGTTTAATAAATTAGGAAATCTCTGAACTAATGTGTGTAATTTAAATGACATTTTGTATTGGGGTAAAAGTGAAAAAAATACTTTATAAAAGTCGCAGTCAAAATCAAAATATCTTTATTCAAATAAACTTAGTAGTTAAAGCGCTTTTGAATCATCTATATTTTCCTACCATCCTTTCCAGACTTTTTTATCTGACAAGACTAACTATACTATAAATAACTCTACTGTTTACACACCGTTTAACAATGAGGGGGTCAATATTATGTTTCTCTATGTTTCGTCAGCTTTCGTTGTTATCCCTAATTTAAATTAAAAAAAAATGATGTTTTTAACAACGAAAATGTTTAGGCAATTTTTATTCTTTATTATTTTGTAACTATTTCTCTTACTTACTCTAGCTCCCACTCTATTGTGGTTCCGTGGACACATGTCACCGTGCACATGTCTCAGTGAGAACAATTTGTAACAGTGCCTGCCAAACTTTGCACGCTCATTCCGTCTGCTCGACCAGTAATACTGTCCGCGTAGCTTTGTCCTTGTTTCTATAGAAACTCTGTAAGCAACGAAACTATCTTTACTAAAAAATCGAAATTGAGGCTCTCTTTATTTTTGAATAGTGCGCAACTCTTTGGCAGTAGGCTTGTTTCCACTAAGAATAAATCGGCTAGCATAAGGTTTATTATAATAAATAAAGATTACCAATATTTACGGAAAATAAAATCGGCAAAATTGGCCATTTAATCTCGTGACATTGAACACCAATCAGAGACGCGTGACGTCACGCCTCGCGAAACATTTGTTGTTGCTATCATTTTCGATAAGTGAACTAAGTGAACAGTGTGTGTGTGTGTGTGTGTGTGTGTGTGTGTGTGTGTGTGTGTGTGTGTGTGTGTGTGAGTGTGTGTGTGTGTGTGTGTGTGAACAATGACGGTCATAAACAAACACGAAAGTTTTTTTCTTGAAACGCAAAATTCACAGGTAAAATGACTTATTTTTTTTTAAATAATATATTTTTGGGGTAAAATAGATACCAAACTATATTTTTAAACTATTTTCCAAATTTTGTCAACTAGACTATTGCATCCACTGGCATCACACAAAAAATATGTCATTTCGAATCAACCAGAAAAGTCAATCTGATTTTGTCAGCCCTACAATTTATTTACTCTTCTGCACCCGATTTTGAACTTTATGCAGTAACAATAAACTTTTTACTAACTTAATAAATGACGTCCAGCTCCCGCGCTATCATTGTCGAAGACAGCTGTCACAGCTAGAGCTATTTAATTAACGCCTCGCTCGCAATGCCGTCTCGGACCCACTAGCGATTTCCTAGACGCTCAAGCACTAGTCATTTACAACTAGGATCTGCAAAATTATCAGGCTTTAGTTCAACTTACACTGTATGTAGAGTCTGCGAAACATTTGCGGGTTTGCTCACTGTATTATGTCGCAAACGATACCTAATAAATTATTGAAATAAAAAAAAATATCCTATAACTCTGTATGACATGAGAAATAGAGAAAGAAGATGTCTTCAGTTTCTAAACTTGTGTCAGTTTCTTGAGGATAATAAGTTCTTTTAACACGTTTGAAATAAAAACCGGCTAAGTGCGAGTCGGACTCGCGCACGAATGGTTCCGTACCAAAAAATGGCAAAAAAATCACGTTTGTTGTATGGGAGCCCCCCTTAAATATTTATTTTATTCTGTTTTTATTATCTGATGTTATAGCGGCTACAGAAATACATCATCTGTGAAATTTTCAACTGTCTAGATATCACGGTTCATTACTTGCATGGTGACAGACAGACAGACGGACAGCGGAGCCTTAGTAATAGGGTCCCGTTTTTACCCTTTGGGTACGAAACCCTAAAAAGAGAGTACCTACCTAAATAATGTTTTTTAGATAAACTTCTGCATTGGAGCTTCTGACATTAATGTATTCTGTGTGCTTGCAGCAGAAAGACGTTAAAACTTTTGAAGAATAAGACAGTTAACTTTAAAATGAATAATCTTTCAAATTCAACAGACTATCCGCTGTTTCCAATTGATCGCTCCATCAAAGCCTCGGAAGTAGATTTAGTACAAAGCGTTGATTATGCAGTCAATGGTATATGCACAATGCTGTTGGACGGAACAAACATCACTCAAGTGAATACTGCGACCGACTGCAGACGCCACTCGCAAGGCCGGTGTCACACGGAGCCCTCGGCCACGACTTCACCGCGCGCGCGTTCTGCGTCTTGCGGATGCTCACGCGCGTGGTGATGTCGTAGCGTAGCCGAGGCCAGGGGCCCTATTTTACACGACTGCCCAAAAAGGAGTGTATATGTGTTCAGGGATAATGTATGTTTGTGGGTATGTGAGTTTCTTTATTCCACCATAACTTCAAAATGGCTCAACGGATTTGGATGTATCGAGTGACACTGGTTATATTTTTTTGAAAAAAGTCAATATGGCGCCTGTACGACGCCATTTTCAAATGTGGAAAAAATTTTTTTTCTTCAATTATTACAATATGGGCATCAAATGAAAGGCCTTAATGAGCACATTTCAAAACTATGTAATTTGTCACTAAAATGTGTGTAATAAAAATAGTGAAATTTAAAAAATATTAAAAACACGACTGCTTTGCCAAAAACGAACTAAAAAGTTAATTAAATAATCATAGCAGTCGGGGGACCTCTTTGATTAAAAATTGTTATACAAAACTGTCCCCCGACTGCATTGACACTTGTAATTTAACTTTTTAATTCGTTTTTGGCAGGGCAGTCGTGTTTTTAATATTTTTTAAATTTACCTATCAATTTTTTTTTTTTAATCCTTCATCAAACGAAGTCGTAGCGTCGAGCGCTCTTTACAAACTTATATATCTGCCTTGGTGACAGCGTCACTGGTTGTCAGTAACCTAGGTACCTAACAATTCTATGCTAGCCAAATAAGAATAGTACTGTCAAACGGCAATATTGATCTTTAATCCTTTTCTTATTCCTTTTCTTGCACATGCTACACCCCTGAAGTGGAAGCGAAACGCAAACAAAAATGGCCGTTTTGACAGTACTATTCTTATTTGGCTCGCACAGTATGTTCCAACACTTGGTTTCAGTTTTGGCCACCGGGTCAGATAAGTTTGTAAAGAGGCCCATGAGATATTTTGGCGTTAAAAAAACACGTGCAAATGTTGCCAAATTCTAACTCGTACATATTTTAGTCACTCACTTTAGTTACACTACACAGTAGTAGGTATGAACCTCTATACTAAAAAAAGTTGGGAGTTACAAGTCGTGATAAAGTTTGGCCACATGATAGAAACTGATCTGTAGGCTGTTTCTAACTAATATTGAGCTGGGCCAAACTATCCTTACATACAGTTCCATACGGCGGCGGGTTGAACAGCGCACTTTTCCCGGCTTCATTCTAAAAACTATAACAATTCAGGTTTAGCTAATAGGTCAAATGTGGTATCATTTTCGGATAAATCAATAACGTAGAACTTATTTCTGATATAAAGAAAATCAATTTATTAAGCAGTTTCTGAAAAATTACACAATAACCAACATTTTTAAACTTCATTTTTTTAGTTTAGGTATTGGCACTTGTTTCAGTATTTTCAAAAAAACTACTTTAAAGAAGCGTTTTTCAGGTTAATTTGTAATATGCTTTTGTTATGCTACCTATATTTTATACAATTTGAGCCTAACCCAAGTAGTTTAAGTCTATTGTTTGCGGTCATACAGCTAGTCAAAAATATGCATTTTTTCACGAAATAAAAAAGGTTTCCGTTTCGTTCAGAAACACTTTATAGGTTTTTTGTTTATATTTCTGTAAAGTTAATTAAATTTTCTACAGTTTGAGCTTAATTTGAGTAGTCTAGGTTTATTGGTTGCAGAGACGTAGCTGGTTAAAAATGTGCTTTTTATTGAAATTAATTGAAAAAATCTTATCTTTGACTAGCTGTGTCTTTGCAACTAGTAAACCTAGACTACTCATATTAGGCTCAAATTGTAGAAAATTTAATTAACTTTACAGAAATATAAACAAAAAAAGTGAGAAATGCTTCCGAATGAAACGGAAACCCCTTTTATTTCGTGAAAAAATGCATATTTTTGACTAGCTGTGTCTCCGCAAACAATGGACCTCAACTACTTGGGTTAGGCGCAAATTGTATAAAATATAGTTAACATAACAAAAGCATATTACAAATTAACCTGAAAAACGCTTCTTTAAAGTAGTTTTTTTGAAAATACTGAAACAAGTGCCAATACCTAAACTAAAAAAATGAAGTTTAAAAATGTTGGTTATTGTGTAATTTTTCAGAAACTGCTTAATAAATTGATTTTCTTTATACCAGAAATAAATTCTACGTTATTGATTTATCCGAAAATGATACCATATTTGACCTATTAGTTAAACCTGAATTGTTATAGTTTTTAGAATGGAGCCGGGAAAAGTGCGCTATTCAACCCGCCGCCGTATGGAACTGTATGTAAGGATAGTTTGGCCCAGCTCAATATTAGTTAGAAACAGCCTACAGATCAGTTTCTATCATGTGGCCAAACTTTATCACGACTTGTAACTCCCAACTTTTTTTTGTATAGAGGTTCATACCTACTACAGGTTCCTGATACACCTTCGGATATTAACGTGACAGATAATTTCATACAAATTCTACTTCATTTTTAAATTACATAGAAGATTTGTGTTATCTGTGACCTTTGTAAAACGGGTTACTCCCGGTGCAATCGAGATCGAGTTCAAATCGAATTAAATGTCAAAAATTTGTTATTTTGGTACTTAGGAAATGGTTTCTATGGTTTATTCTATTTGAACTCGATATCGATCCCGTCGGTAGTAACTCTATTGGTCTTTAGACTTTTTGACCAATAAAAGTCATTAACCAGATTAAGCTTGCTCCCACTGTCCTAAGTCTTTACATATAGTGGCTCTTCCCAGACACGAAGGGTAGAAACGCCCCAAAACAGCGTGCGGGAAGCTTGTAACTTGTAACTCATTTGAAATGCAAAAGCACCTTGTACGACCCAACCAAGATGGGAACCAATTGACTGGGCAATTAATTGAAACCACCATTACTGATTTATGGCGGTTAGGTTTATTCAGATTTGATGAAGGTTACAACCCTTTTTTGGGGATGTTTGATTAAGATTATTCGGATATTTTACCTGTGTAAATGCGGAGAACGGTGATTCCCCCAAGCGAGTTAACAAGAAGATAATCGTGTTCAGATTTAGCTCACAGTAAGCCGCTATCTGCCGGCTAAAGGCTCCCGGTAACGATCAATTGCGATGTAAATTTTTATGTCAATGCCATTGTTAGAGGAATTTACTATCACTTCAATTGCGCATGAAAACGATCAATTTTAACGTAAAAATTGACAATCGCAAATTATCGTGACAGGAGCGCTTTATGCTAGCTCTCTTTTTAGGGTTCCGTACCAAAATAGTAAAAAAGGAACCCTAATGGTGTGATACCCTGTCTGTCACAGCTGTATATCTCGAGAATTACTAATGGTATCAACTTGAAATTTGGAACAGTTTAAGATGATATTTGCCCAATTATATTGCAAATAAGAAATAAATAAAAAAATAAATACCTTTTTTACAACAGGGACTGAAAAGGGGTCTTAAAAATTTGAAGTTGGGCTACTAGGGCATGTGGGTTATTATATGAAAGAGCGCCGTTTGCACGTTTTCAATCATTTTTAGGGTTCCGTACCAAAATGGTAAAAAAGGAACCCTTATGGTGTGACTCAGTCTGTCTGTCTGTCTGTCTGTCACAGCTGGATATCTCGAGAACTACTAATGGTATCAACTTAAATTTGGAATAATTTAAGATGACATTTGCCCAACTATTTTGCAAATAAGAAAGAAATAAAAAAAATATTTTTTTTACAACAGGGACTGAAAAGTGTCTTAAAAATTTGAAGTGAGGTGACTAGGGCATGTGGGGGTATCATATGAAAGAGCGCTGTTTGCACATTTAAAAAAAAAACCTTTTTTCTTAGGCTGCATAGTTTTCGACTTATGATGAAAAATGTAAAAAAATACCGTTCCCCCCCCCCCCCCCCCTTATCTCCGAAGTTTGCAAAGAGAAAAATCTGAAATAATTCTATGTGATAGTAGTATATGTAAAGATTACAGGAAAAATAAAACGATGTCTCAATATAACACACTTTTTTAGAAATTAAAAAAACAAACAAAAATTCTTTAGTTTCACTACCAGTCAACAGATGGCGCTGTCCTAAGAATGCTAACCTAAGAAAAAAAATTGTTCCACTATCGGTCAAGAGATGGCGCAACCTTATACTACAATAATAAATTGGTGGCTGGTTCTAATATAATACCTACTATTTGCCGTACGAATAAACGAAGAATAAGTTCCTACATGGTTCCTACTTAGTAATATAAACAGTTTGCAATGTGGAGTGGCTGAAACGTTTTTCAGTCACCAAAGCAGCTGTGGTTAAGATTTGTAAATTAACTGTCCGCCTGTTCGCCCTTCCACCTGTCTGCCGTTTATCCTACTTTTTTAAAGACTGTACTAAAGTAATATATCCAAAAATATTTATGATTGTACGGAACCCTCGGTGCGCGAGTCCGACTCGCTCTTGACTGGTTTTTCATCATAAGTCGAAAACTTTGCGGTCTAGAAAAAAAAGAAAAAAAGATTAAAAATGTGCAAATAGCGTTCTATTATATGATACCCCACATGTCCTAGTAGCCCCACTTAAAAATTTTAAGACCCCTTTTCAGGCCCTGTTGTAAAAAAGATATTTATTTTTTTATTTATTTCTTATTTGCAAAATAGTTAGGCAAATGTGATCTTAAATTATTCCAAATTTCAAGTTGATACCATTAGTAGTTCTTGAGATATCCAGCTGTGACAGACAGACAGACAGACTGAGTCACGCCATAGGGTTCTTTTTTTACCATTTTGGTACAGAACCCTAAAAATAACCACGAAATTTAAGACGATCGCTCCGCTGCGTTTCGCGATCGTCTTAAAGGACATCAGGCAGAGTCCCATTGAAAAAAACCAAAAAATGTATAACGTTTTTTTTTTCAAAATGTAGGCATGTAATTAGTAAGTCATAGAAAATATTCCGATTTTTACGATGATTTATATTTTAAGAGTTATTTACGTTTGAAAGTTTTTTTTTTGGTAACCCCGACAGTAAATAGCAACACCAGTTTCACGACAATACGTTTCGTTAGCTGCGTTAGTGATACAGATTAGCACCACAATGTAGGAGTTGGAACCAGATAAAACGGAAAATCTGTGCATATGTCGCACGTAACAAAACGCTTTTGACAGTTGAGTTGACTGGCATCCGGCAGACTTTTTTTTTAATGCGCAATCACTTGTGCCATAGAACAAATATACTCAGGGGAGACTAGTGAAATCGCTAACAAAGATGTCCGTTTCATTGATATGCTTTTGTTTTTTTCAATAATTAATTAAAGCTAAATGAAGGATTATAAAATAATGTTGCTACTGTTTTATGATTCTAGTAACATAAAGTGTTTATAGATAACAGAATTATGTTTATACACTTTTGGGTCTCATGTGCCTGATGTCCTTTCTAACCTATCACGTGACCTACAGAAGTAAGGCTTGACTAAGATTAATCTAAATATGTATGAAAAACGGCATTCATTCCGATGTTAGATTTAGTCAAAGCTGCCTTACTCCTGTAGGTCACGTTATAAGTTAGAAGTTTAGACGATCGCGAAACGCAGCGGAGCGATCGTCTTAAATTTCGTGGCTATTATTTTTTTACAGACAACACAAATCTTTGTTTCACAGGAAGATTGTTCATTTAGTTACATTTTCACTCTAAAGAATGTATTTTTAAACATTTACATAAAAAATAACACATTCTGTCCCTAATTTAGGTCAAACCCCGATTTGATCGTATTGCGGGTTTCACTATCCAAGTTGGTCTCTCCTAGGTTTGGCCATAAACTCGTTAGTCAAAGCCCGAAACACACTTTAGTTTTGGACATTGACTAAGCCTTCTTGTCAAACCTGAAGTTTGACTAGGCAAACCTAGGAGCGCCTGGACTTCGGGGTTTGACTATAACATATCGAAACGTACACAAAACTCATGAATTTGAAACCGTATTTTGTCCCTAAAGACCCTTAATTGGAATACTCATGTTGGAATAAACAGGTTTTACTATTTAATAATATTAATGTTTAGACTTGTTTTGATAGTTCTAGAAATTAATTACTCTCAAAATTCTAAGACAACAACAACTTAGGTATGTATATAATCTGTAGTCACAACTGAGACCTTTAGGTCAATTCAGTTTTTTATTAACCTCTAGGCAACCTATATACCTAGATCGATCAAAGGTTAAATAAGTATTACCTACGCAATCCTTATAAAATTACTTTATTTATTTGTAACTGAATACCCTTAATACACAAATGGCCTTTTGAAACAAAGGATTTTAAAATCACAGCGCAGCTTTAATCCAGTGAGTGACCCAATTTTAGCCAAAAGAGAATGTCTTTTGACTGAACCAGTATTTTTTATTCAGTTGGCCTGTCGATTGCATTTACCGAATTAATCGGTACCAGTAGACAGAAAAACAGAAACGATTTCAGATAAAACCACAAAGAATCATCCGTATCTGTTCATGTCAGAAACCTTTTTTATTAAAAAATTGTTTAAAAAAACAAAAAACCGACTTCAAAAAACCTACCTCTAAAAAGCAATAAATAATATTCGTAATAATAAAAACACGTCTATTGAAGTCGGGTGCGGCTGGAGTACCTACAGATTCCTTTTTAGGGTTCCATACCAAAATAGTAAAAAAGGAACCCTTATGGTGTGACTCAGTCTGTCTGTCTGTCTGTCACAGCTGGATATCTCGAGAACTACTAATGGCATAGTAGAACCAAATAAGTAGGCCAACTCGAGCCTGGAGCGAGCGATAATAGCCTAAACACGGAGGGCTGTCACTAGTTTATTCAATCGTCAAAAATGCATAGTCAATCTCTATACAAAACAATTTTTTTCCTTGTAGGGTAAGCATCAGAAATCAATAATATAAAGTTTTTTAATATTTTTTTGTAAGTAGACCAGCGGGTCGGTCGGCAAAAATAATTGAATATTAACTGTAATTTGACAGATGTATGTGATACATTGCCACTTTCGTTATAACACCAATAAAAACTTACTAAAGAAAAGTAGCAATGTATTACATCCATCTGTCAAATTACACTTTACATTTACTTCCTTGTTTTTAGCCGATAGCCCTGCAAGAACTAACTACCTACAATGTTTTCATTACCTACGTATGTTAAGTGATTTGAAAACTTACGGTCGAAATAGGATTAATTAAAATGTTGCTTTACTAAATCATGTAGTACCTTATTTATTCAAATAAAATAAAATGATTATGAAATTGTATGTTTTACACTATTAACTACTTTTTACTTTTTCATTTAACTACACTTATAAAAATAAAATTATAATCTTTAAATTCGGAAATTGAATATTAACATATAGCTACACGTACAAAGTACAAATTATTACGAGCGGCACCGCAGCGGCGCGGAGCGTGCGTGTGAGCGCGGGCGGCAGCCACGACTGGCGCACCTTTATCACCTTTAAATTTTGTCAGTGTGTGCGTGCGACGACGCATACGTACGAGCGCGCTCACAAACAAACCGCGCTCGGTGCTATAATGAGTAAGATGACTTACTTATTTGGTTCTACTATGCTAATGGCTAAAATAACTTGAAATTTGGAATAGTTTAAGATGACATTTGTCCAACTATTTTGCGAATAAGAAATAAATAAAAAAATAAATATCTTTTTTACAACAGGGACTGAAAAGGGGTCCTAAAAATTAGAAGTGGGGCAACTAGGGCATATGAAAGAGCGTTGTTTGCACGTTTTCAATCGTTTTTTCTTTTTTTTTAGGCCGCATAGTTTTCGACTTATGATGAAAATTGTAAAAAGAAATACCGTTCCCCCCCCTTATCTCCGAAGTTTGCAAGGAGAAAAATCTCAAATAATTCTTTGTCATAGCAGTTTATATAAAGATTACAGGAAAAATAAAACGATGTCCCAATATAGCACACTTTTTTAGAAATTATCAAATTTCTAAAAAAGTTAACATTAGTTCCACTATCGGTCAAGAGATGGCGCTGACCTAAAACTGCAATACTAATTTATTATTCTACTCTGCAGTGTGGTTTGATGGTGCAATTATGATGGTACTGTTAGCGACGCAAGTGAATTATGAGTGTTAGTGACACGTTATAAGTGATAAAATTAATACTGAAAGTGATAAGTGTTAAACTTATAATAGTGAATTGCAATTAGTGAAGTGAGACTTATGAATAATAAATTAAGGACTTTAACTTAGTGAATCTACGCTTTAGATGTAAGACTTTGTTAGTTAGACCTTGTATTTGTTCTTTACGTTCTTATTAGAATCTAGGTTTTTGCTATTTGTTAGTAATTTTCAGTTTTTTTTCTATGTAAAATAGGGTATACCAACGGGGCAATTCTTTAAAGACAAAGCCCCAAATTTGGAAATTAGGCATATCAAAGGGGCAATACCACATAGAAAGCCACCGAAGGTTTTTTGTAAATATCTTTTGAAATAATTGAGATTTTTGAGTTTTTGTTATAAAATAGTTAATAATCGATTAGATGTTTATAGTTCTATCTATAGAAATTAAGTTTGAGTTAGTTTTATCAAAGGTTTGTAAAAACAACCGCTTATTTAGATATTAGAAAGAGATAGAGATAGTTTTGTTTAGAATTAGACAAAGACAGTTGCGCGTGAACAGGACAGACATACTGTGCGACAGAGGTCCGAGCTCTAGAAAAACTAGAAAGTTCTAAATTGATTTTCATGAAAATTCCAAGAAATCTGATTGGTTCCGAATTTTCTAGGATTAATTTTCGATCGATATATAAATCGGAGAGGTCGAAGTAAGCGCATAGTTTTCCGATAGTTTTCCAATAATGAAGATATCATTGTAAAAGGAAGAAAAAGGAAGAAATAAAAGAAGAAACAGTAAATAGTGGTTTCATCATGAAGTAAAGGTCCCAGTAATAAGGTGCATCCTGGCAGTAAGTGCGACAATGTTAAGATTTTAGTGGTCCAAATAATATGCTTCAAAGTGCTTCAATGTGGTGAATTAGTAACTTTGACTATGTTATAAGTGTGAATTAGTGCTTTGCTACGGAGCTACGTGTCTTGCTACGAACATTGACTGCGCCGACTACAAAATAATGTGAAAATGGTGAAAAGAATTTGTGATACGTTGGTGTGACATTTATGTGAAGTGACATTAGTTTATGAACACTGTTGACTGGTGTGTTCCCTGATAGTGTTTTTCCGACCGTGTGTTCAACCGCCTTCCTCGTCCAGCCGCCGGCGATAATCCTATGAAGACTTTTGAGTGTTTACAGTCCACTAATTGAGAGTTATCGAGTGGTATTATTATTTGTGACGTGTGTGGTTTAGTGTGGACGATCTTTTAAGTGCTCTCGTCTTCGTCTGCCCGCCGCGCCCGCCACAGGTACGGAACCCTCGGTGCGCGAGTCCGACTCGCTCTTGACCGGTTTTTTTTGTGGGAAGCCCCACCCGACTTTAATAGACGTGTTTTTATTATTACGAATATTATTTCTTGGTTTTTTGAAGTCGGTTTTTTGTTGTTTTTTTAACAATTTTTTTTTTCTTTTTAGTGTAGGTACCTTGTAGGTAAGCCAAACGTGAGATAATCGCGAAGAAACATACATACATACGGGTCAAACTGAAAACCTCCTTTTTTAAGTCGGTTAAAGAACTACACACATATCCCTCTTCCAACAAAAAAATAATTATCTTATTCAGTTCATAAACAAAGAAGTAATACGACCATTATCATCGAGGTAATTCACACAAAATCATACTATTTACGTGCTTTTTTCAAGATTACTTGAAAAGTGCTGAACCGATTTCCAAATTTTAAAAAATGGGACTAATTTGGGAATTTACCTAATGTAATAACGTTTAAATCATTTCAATCGGTCCAGCCGTTTTCGAGTAATCGGTGGACATACACAAAAAAAAACAAATATACAGACGAACAGAGAACCTCCTCCTTTTTGGAAGTCGGTTAAAAATGGTAGGCAAGATTACTAATTCTATAATAACCTCATAAACCATAAACAATTTTGGAGACTATTAATTCATTTGACGATTTTTTTATGCACAACGGCCTAGTGCTTGGCCTTCACCTCACCTGATGTTAAGTGACGATAAGGCCGAAGGTGGAAGCGCACTACACCCGGAATCCTCACCACTGAGGAACTGGCTATCTTAACACTAACTGCCGGAACACAACAATTTCTAAATTGTTGTTATGACGTCAGACTTGGGTAAGATGTTGGTAGCTAGCCAGGCGGACTTAAAACAACCCCTACCACCAACCAAACTGAGTACAAATTGTACCCCCCCGGGAACAGAACCCGAGGCCCCTGCGTCTTACATGGGTGGGCGAACTACTAGACCACAGAGGCGGTTAAAATGCTTTGACGCATAAATGTAGCTGTTGCTTTTCCAAGTAACAAAGGAAATACGATATTGATGTAACAATCTTCCCTTAAAATTTTCTCTTCAACATTTTAACAAAACTTTTCAAAAGAATAACCCCAAAGATAGCAAAGCAAACTTGCGGACAGCGCGTGAGTTTGATACCGGAAAATTCGATGCAATACTGAACATTGGTTTTCACAGCTCGCTCCGTGCTCACTCATCTATAGAAATGCCAGTAATGTACGTCACATACAGTGGAAAACGTTTTATTTGTGCCTGATATTATTTAGATACCTATGTCACTTTTTTAAATAGCGTAATAATCAACAAATATTATGTCCTTATTTATGAACTTGTTGATTTTTGCCCACTAGAACAGTAGTTCCCAATTAGTTTTTGGTACGTAGGTACCCCGCTAAGAAAGACCTCAAGCTCACGTACCATTTATAATACCTTAGGCAGCCATTACACACGTGAATCTGGTTTCAATCTGATCAAAACCGCAGATTGATGGAATTTGATGCGGTTGGTTTGCGACGTTACACGGTCAATCCAGCAAGATCTGGATCGCAGTAGATCTTGGTAGATTGACAATCTACCACGATCCACGGTGGTCTTTGGTAGGGTTGCCAACTTTTTGCATTAATTTTCGCGTGATATCGATCGATGACCTCAGTGGTGCAGTATTCAACATGCCAGTCTACCACGCAAGAGGTCCGGTCCCGGGTTCGATCCCCGGACGAAATCGAAATGATAAATTTTAATTTCTGAGTGACGGGTCTGCGTATAATAAGTACATATCTATTTCGAAAAGTTAGTACCTATTAAAAACCCAAAAGCACCCATTTTATGCCTTGGTTAGTTTAGGTTTAGATGGCGCTGTGTGTGTAAAATCAAATATCGATATTTATAATACTATTTTACCAAGCTATGAACTATCTGAGTGCCAAATTTCATCCAAATCAGTTCAGCTTCAGAAGGCTGAACTGATTTTGATGAAATTTGGCACACATACATATACAGTTATAGCCTGGTATAGTAATAATAATATCGAGGTAAAAAGTATTTTTCAAAACATTGCAAAAAATATAGTAAGTAGACTTTTGGGAAATTTATGAAAAAATAAAGTCCTCATTTATTTATAACTAGCTTCCTTTAAAAAATAAAAATAGGGTACATAGGGTAGGTACTTCCTAGGGCACCAAACTAACTGTATGCCAAATTTCATCATCTTTCACTGCAATCCAATTTTTTTAACCGACTTAAAAAATGAAGGAGGGTTCTGTTCTCTTCATCTGTATATTTTTTTGCATGTAGTCATGGGCGGGAGCTAGTTAAAAATAAATGTGGGCTATATTTTTTATAAATTTCTCAAAAGTACTTACTAAAGTATTTTACCCTCCTAGGGTACCTTTGACCAGGATAAAAAGTATCTTATAATTTAATCCAGGCTATAAACTGTGTGTCAAACTTCATTCAAATCATTCAACCTTAAAAACTAACATACAGACGAACAGAGAAACAAGCTCCTGCTTTTTTGTAGTTGGTTAAAATATTTGATCGCAGTATATTGTGCTAGATTGTCAGTCTACCATGGTAGATTGACAATCTACTACAATCTACCGCGATCCGATGCAAGCAGATTGTGGTAGATTGACAATCTACCGTGGTAGACTGACAATCTACCACAATCTCATGCGATTCGATATTTTTAACCGACTTCAAAACAGCAGGAGGTTGTTTTTTTGTTCGTCTGTATGTTTTTTAGGATATTTTTCAAATGTCCACCCGGATGTGGTCGCGGGCGGAAGCTAGTTAAAAATAAATATGGGCTATATTTTGTACAAATTTCTCAAAAGTACTTACTAAAGTATTTTACCCTAGGGTACCTTTGACCAGGATAAAAGCATCTTATAATTTAATCCAGGCTATAAACTGTGTGTCAGACTTAATTTAAATCAGTTCAGCCTTAAAACTAACATACAGACTAACAGAGACACAAGCTCCTGCTTTTTTGAAGTCGCTTAAAAATATTGGATCGCAGTATTTTGCGCTAGATTGTCAGTCTACCGTGGTAGATTGACAATCTACCACAATCTACCGCGATCCGATGCAAGCAGATTGTGGTAGATTGACAATCTACCGTGGTAGACTGACAATCTACCACAATCTTATGCGATTCGATATTTTTAACCGACTTCAAAAAAGCAGGAGGTTATTTTTCTGTTCGTCTGTATGTTTTTTTAGGGTATTTTTCAAATGTCCACCCGGATGTAGTCGCGGGCGAAAGCTAGTTAAAAATAAATATGGGCTATATTTTTTATAAATTTCCCAAAAGAACTACAAATTAATTTCAGTGATTTAAAAAATCTCTAGGGTACCTTTGACCGAGATACAAAATATCATAAGTTTTATCCAGACTATAAACTGTTTGCCAAATTTCATCTAAATCAGTTCAACCTCCATAAAAAAAATTACAACGACCAGAGAACCTCTTTCTTTTTTGAAGTCGGTTAAAGACTTCAAAAAAGAATCGAACATCAGATCGCAGTAGATTCTGCTAGATTATCAGTCTACCGTGGTAGATTGACAATCTTCCACTCTACACACAATCACAATCTACTGCGATCCGATATTCTTAACCGACTTCAAAAAAGGAGAAGGTTCTCTGTTCGTTTGTATGTTTATTTTTTTAAGGGAATTTTCGAATGTCCAACAGGATATAGTCGCGGGCGGAAGCTAGTTAAAAATAAATATGGGCTGTAATATGTTTTTATAAATTACCCCAAAAGTACTACATATTAATTTCAATGTTTTAAAAAATAAAAATACCTTTGATACCTTTGACCGAGATAAAAAGTATCCTATGTTTTTATCTAGGCTAATTTAGCGCACAGTTTGTGCGCTAAATTTCATCTAAATCAGTTCAGCCTTCAAAAAACATGTGTACGATAGCAGCAGTAGATTGCGATGAGCAGACTGCAAGTTCTCTGTTCGTACTTCGTTTGTATGTTTGTTTTTTAATGATTGTTCGAATGTCCACCCACGCGGATGTAGTCGCGGGCGGAAGCTAGTTAAATATAAATGTGGACTACATTTTTATAAATATCCCTATAAAATGTTTAATTGTTTTGAAAATAATACTATTACCTCGAAAAAAAGGTGCCAACCCTAAGCCAGACCAAGCCAGATTGACGTAGATTGACAATCCAGCACAATCTGATCACGCCAGACCGCGCCAGATTGAAACAGATCGCGAACAACGTTACACAATCAATCTCTGTCAATCTTTGTCAGTCTGGCACGGTCTGGATTGTGTGTGTAATGGGTGCCTTACTCAGATAAGAGATTGTCCCGGTACTCCTTGATGCTACCTCGCGTACCCCTTGGGATACGCGACTACGCGTACCACTAATTGAAAAACACTGCACTAGAGAATCTTATAGCATAAAAGTTCAAAAGATACTTTGCTTGACATTATATCGACGGTCGAAAATTTTAAATATTTTTTCCTTTTTTAAGCAAAAATTACCACTTTATTTGATTTAATTTAGCCGAGACTTATTTTTTCTTATCGGTCCCCGAATTCGGTGAACAGACATACTATCCCCGCCAGTTGGTAATGCGACTGGCGGCCATGTTTTGACCTCAAAAACGAAATAGTAAAATTTTTATATACCGAGACCCTATCATAGTGAAAATAATAATTAAATAATAATATATTATATCACGTATTAGAATTTTCTTGTTTCATTACATTTTTAGTAGCCGATCACGTCAACGTGGATGTTAATGTGACAAGGTTCCAGCGAATTACCAATTGGCGGGGTTAGTAAACCTAATCAAAACGTGCCTTAAATACATAAAATGGAAAATATTTTTAAACACTTTTAGTTTTGTTTTGATTACGATTGTTAAATTAATTAGGAAATGGTAAAGTATAAAAATGCAACTTCTTATTCTCCATATAAATCGGCAAGTTCATAGGTTATTACCTAATACAAAGTTAATCATTCAGGAAATGATTTTTTCTTTATAATTTAGACTAAATGAACATGTATTTTGTTTTATAAGTTATTGTATTCTATTTTTTTTCTTTTGTGTTATCTCATAGCATTAATACCAGTCAGTCTCTTACAATAGAATAATACACTGTGTTGTGGAAATCTTCCTTTCTTATAAAGCCTGATTTTAAATAATTCTTCCCTAGTTAATGGACTTCAGCATTATAAAAGTTATTGTTAGGGAAATACAAAAAGTGGGTCAGCTAGTATAAATAACAGGAAGAAAGACAACGCCTACCTAGAAACTTATTGCAAGTATATTTATTGTTATTTATATTCGCAGTCAGGAACGGGCGGATTCAAAAGCGATTCAAAAGCGCTTACCAAGTTTATTTGAATAAAGATTTTTAATTTTTATTATATTTTATTTGAAAACCAACAGCGTTACAATTTTGTTTTTACTACTAATTCTAATCACTAGCAAGGCCAATTACAGGTTTTCCATAAAATTACCTTACTTAGTAAATTCAAAACTAGTTTAAATTAATACAATGCAATGATAAAAAAACCGGCCAAGTGCGTGTCGGGCCACGCGCCATAGGGTTCCGTAGTTACCTTATACCATACCATATTTAGTACCACCTATCATTTTTCGTCTGCAAAAATAACTTTGTTTTTCACAGTGTTGGTATGAATGACAAAGTTATATTTGCGGTTTTGGAAAATGTGCTATATCTCAAAAACTGATTACTTTATCTCATTCAAACTAATTTTGGTTGAAAGTGTTTATTAAGATCTACAGCATATATTTTTTTTAGATTTTTCACTCTCTTATTTCAAAAGTTAAAGGGGGGGGGACACACATTTTACCACTTTGGCGGTGAATATCTTTCAAACTGTTGACTTTGAGAAAAAGTTGTCTTAAAAACCTCAATATCATTTTTAAAGACCTATCTATAGACACCCAACACGTGTTGGTTTGAAGAAAAATTTTTTTTTCAGTTTCAGTTCCATGTATGAGGAGCCCCCCCTTAATCTTTTACTTTTCTTATTTTTGTATTAAATTCGTTAAGCGGTTAACAGAATACATCTACCTACCAAGTTTCAACTGTGTAGTCTTAATACTTTCGGAATAAAGTGGCTGTGACATACGGACAGACAGACAGACAGACAGACAGACATGACGAATCTATAAGGGTTCCGTTTTTTGCCATTTAGGCTACGGAACCCTAAAAATCAGTCGCAAAGACAACACTTTACATCAAATTATTTTATGAAATTTAGAAGCTAAGTACAAGATATTTTAACTTTGATTATATTCGGTTACAGTTGAATAAAAGTTGATTTTACTTTGAGATAGTTATAAAACGATAAATGGTAGTAATAATTTTAGTTTTTCTGTCACACAAACTTCTGTAATTTGCAACCTCCTACTTGATAAGAGCAGGTACTTAAAGGGTTATGTGTCCTACTAAAAGTCAAGTTATATTTTTTTGAAAAAATAAATATATGTAGCTTACTTCCGCAAACAATATATGCAAGATGCACCGCCCGCCCGCCCGCAAAAATATGCACATGCACACCACAAAATATCAGTGCACAAACCTGCATTTAGCAAGACAGCAACACACCTTGCACCTTCACCAATTAGGCTACTCTACACGTGTTTCGCCCCAACCCGGAGCATCCTCAGGAGTTAGATCGTGCGTAAACCAACACTTCCGCCAAGTGACGCCTGATTCAATCAAATAGTCAAGCTATATTTTTTTTTTTTTTTTTTAATAATACAGCTTGTAAAACTATCCACCTGCATGCCACACAGACAGTTTACCTACATAACTGCATAAAACAGTGTAACCAGTTTACACACGCGACCAGCCGAACGGTTGCACTTACGCAATTTGAATTTGCACGGATATTTTATCAACTTTTTTTTATAATTTAAGGCAAAAAACAAGGTGAAAGTATATCAAAGATTTGTTTTAATCGGATAAATCTAAAACTATATAAATTAATTCTTTACGATCCACTAAATTTTCAGTCTGTGTTAAAATGGCCTATAACTTATCAATTTATTTATGTAAAAAAAGCGGTAGGTAAAAATGTAAAAATTCGGTAGGTATGTTCTCTTCTTATACAATTAGTTAAAAAAAAATCCTCAATTTTTGTTACTACCGATTAATTATTTTCTCAATAACTAACAATATTGTATCAAATTAATGCCTACACGCTTTCCCTCAATATTTTTATCTTACACCTGATTCAGCAAGACACTTTCAGTTTTACCACTATGTATAGGTAGTCTAAAATACCGTGTGGATATTATTTGGTAATCTGGCTTTTGTACGACGATAGCTAAATCGATTAAAACGTGGAATTTTCTCATTGAGCAGGCATTTATTGATTGACAGCGCTAACGAGGTTTTGAGGTATGCCATTATTATGTGAACCTCGCGAAAGAATGCCAACTTTCAGCGAAAAAAAAATAAAAGGGGACAACATACATTTAAGTCGTTTATTTTTTTGTAATTGCTTGCTGACAATATTCACTTACGAGATCTCTTATTTGGTATGGTATGGCAGGTAGTCACTGTCAGCTTTCGAATGTGAAAAGATGACTTTGTGTGAAAAAATACACTCGCGAGCAAAAGTATGGAATCACATGCCTATTTTCATACAAACGAGGTAACTTTGAAGCTTTGGTTCTCCGCCCAGGATTAAAGAGGGTGTGATCTGGTGACTGCCGTTCAGAAAGTGAATGAAGGAGGCTTAGATCGCTGAAGAAACTTAACGGATTAGATGAGTCATGATGTTATTGTTATTCAAGTTTTTGTTATTTTTTTAATGATTAATAAAAAAATAACAAAAACTTGCTAAAATTACAATCAAAAGTATGGAAAATGTAACACTTAAAACTCCATACGGTTTCTGGTGTAAACGACTCTTCTGATCCTTTGGGTTTCTTCAGCGACCTGAGCCTCCTCCATTCACTCTTTGAATGGGCATCACCAGATCACACCCCCTTTAATACTAGGCGGAGAACCAAAGCTTCAAAGTTACCTCGTTTTTATGAAAATAGGCTTATGATTCCATACTTTTGCTGGCGAGCGTAGTAGACGTAGGTCCTCGGTAAAAGTTAAGTTCATTAAAAAAAAAAAAATTGACTTTTACATTTTCCGACGTTTCGGCACGTATTAATAGTGGAATTGGGTTAGTATCCATAAAAAGCCCACCCGCCGTAACCTTTGTGGCACCGCCCCGACCGGACACAACCACCTACTACGTCCGGCTATCCCGACAACGCTTGTGTATGTAGCTCGTCTGCACTATAGCACGAAGCCTGATGAAATCGAAGAGTACATCAGAGTGAAGACCAAATTCAGTCTGAGGGTCGAGCGGTTGGAGTCCCGCCACAATGTGAACTTCGTGAACAGGCGCTTCAAATTGCTTTCCTTTTAGTTTCTTCCAGTAAATAGAATATCGTTGCACCTTTCAAGTGTATTGTAGTTTGTGACAGTCACAATTGAAAATCCATTTGATGTTCAACTAGCATTTAAAAGCTTTCCTTGTAATCAAATTAAACTGTTTATAGATTTGCAATCACATTTTGAATAACATTATTAGGTGCCACTTATGTAGCAGAATACATGCTATACTAAGTATGTACTTACATTGTTAGTGTAGGTACATACACTTTAAGGTGCGATCAATCTGTTTGGATTTTTCCGGTATATTTTCGTATGTGAAAAACTTTACCAGCCTTAGTTTTTATAATTATGTAGGCACACATTGTGAATATAAAAAATCAGCAATGAAAAAAAACGCACATATTACGGAATTCTACCTTCCCAACATGCGTGTTTATTTTATTACTACGCTCTACCACAAAAAAAAAGTTTTACATTAAAATTGAAGTAGGTACTTATTGGAATAAAAAAAGCCTTTTCATTCAGTAATTAGGTACTTTTCTCCGTATTGTATATTTTCTTTACCGAAATGGATGTATTTTTTACATAATAGTCATAAAAACTACACTGATTAATTTTACAGTATGCATTGGTACAGTGTGCATATTTAACACTTTATCTCATTTTTATCGTTTTGATAAAACTTTATATCGTTGTCTGGTTTAATCAGATTGCCCTGTTGTTATGTAAGTTTACTTAACAAGAAAAATTTACAAGTTCGTGTAAAATATGTCTTTTTCCAAATAATTTATGCAAGACACTAGTAAAAATTGTCAGACGGAATGGAGAGTCGCCGGACAGGCTCAGAAATTCTCATGATTTTCCATAGAGTTTTTACAAGTTGTATGTTTTCTTAGAAATTGTGATTTTTTTTAATCAACGAAATCACTAAAACAATGTTGAAATTATTAGTTAAATAAACAATCAGACATGAAGCGTGTAATTTAATGTGTAAACGGATTTGATGAAGTCATTTTCATAAGGAAAATGCTTGTAGGTAGTATAGGTAGGTACAATAAAGTACCAAGACTTGTAAGTTTTGATAAACAAGGCAGTTGCCAATTAATTATGTTTATTTATCTGTTTAGAAAACAAGCGAGTAGAGAAAATTAAAAAAATTGAAAATATATACACGCTGAAATTTTAATCATTTGGTTCCCGCCGTGGGGTGGTTCCACTCATGATTACAAGCAACTTTTACTATGGGGCCAACTCACCTGCTCGCAAAAAAATCTGCTGTTCCATACAAAAGTGCAGTACCTACTCGACCTTAATGTATAGAACAGCTGATTTTTTTTGCGAGCAGGAGAGTTGGCCCCATAGTAAAAGTTGCTTGTAATCATGAGTGGAACCACCTCGAGGAGTACTCGAGGGGGCTCAACGGGGGCCTGAGGGGGGCTCGAGGAGGGCTCAAGTTAGCACGAGGGGGGCTCGAGGGGGCTCATTGAGTTTGGAATCGAACCTGTTTTACTCCTGTAGGTCCCGCGTAATAGGTTAAAGTTAAGCGCAGCGGAGCGTGAGCCTTAAATTTCGAGGTTATTTTTTTATAACAGACAACAGAAATATACTTATTTTACACATTACCGGTGGACCAGCAGGCATGCAATGCCTAGGCAAAGTATAAAAAGAATAATATTTCATACATTGCCTGATCGTTTCAGGCATTGTATACA
Organism: Agriphila geniculea; assembly: GCA_943789525.1. Taxonomy (NCBI): domain Eukaryota; kingdom Metazoa; phylum Arthropoda; class Insecta; order Lepidoptera; family Crambidae; genus Agriphila; species Agriphila geniculea. The sequence goes on along the minus strand of OX038890.1, from coordinate 10,526,751 downwards.
ATGCCGGATTATACACATTGTCAGTAACAGAGATACTAAAAAGGCCATCGCATAAAATATAAATAATTTACCTTTCTTCATTGAGTAAGTATTAAAATAAAAATTGTTATAAGGTAAACGTCCCAATAACCATTAAGTTTTGAACTTTGCTGACTTTGCGGGTCTGCCATACTCAAATTAATAGGCACACAACATCTAAATTTAGCTGGCTTGATAGCTAGTTTATTAATTTAATACTTTAATGATTATTTTTAAATTTGAGATTTTTGCATTTACAATGCTATTTTTAAACAATACTAAATAATATACTAGAAAAAATACGACTCGCACCAGATCAATACTCAGACGGGAATCGAACCCGCGACCTTTGGATATCCGGTCCAATGCTCTGACCGCTGAGCTACCGAGTCACTAGTGACATCGTCGAATTTTTCCTAGTATATCCTAAACTCTTACGCTGTAAGCCAGCGTTATTTCACCAATGTGAGGAATTACCTCGACATTCAATTGAAATATCTTTCCAGATATTTTAACAATTGATTAAGATGAAATAGCTATATAATTTTTAAATTTGAGATTTTTGCATTTACAATGCTATTTTTAAACAATACTAAATAATATACTAGAAAAAATACGACTCGCACCAGATCAATACTCAGACGGGAATCGAACCCGCGACCTTTGGATATCCGGTCCAATGCTCTGACCGCTGAGCTACCGAGTCACTAGTGACATCGTCGAATTTTTCCTAGTATATCCTAAACTCTTACGCTGTAAGCCAGCGTTATTTTACCAATGTGAGGAATTACCTCGACATTCAATTGAAATATCTTTCCAGATATTTTAACAATTGATTAAGATGAAATAGCTATATAATTTTTAAATTTGAGATTTTTGCATTTACAATGCTATTTTTAAACAATACTAAATAATATACTAGAAAAAATACGACTCGCACCAGATCAATACTCAGACGGGAATCGAACCCGCGACCTTTGGATATCCGGTCCAATGCTCTGACCGCTGAGCTACCGAGTCACTAGTGACATCGTCGAATTTTTCCTAGTATATCCTAAACTCTTACGCTGTAAGCCAGCGTTATTTCACCAATGTGAGGAATTACCTCGACATTCAATTGAAATATCTTTCCAGATATTTTAACAATTGATTAAGATGAAATAGCTATATAATTTTTAAATTTGAGATTTTTGCATTTACAATGCTATTTTTAAACAATACTAAATAATATACTAGAAAAAATACGACTCGCACCAGATCAATACTCAGACGGGAATCGAACCCGCGACCTTTGGATATCCGGTCCAATGCTCTGACCGCTGAGCTACCGAGTCACTAGTGACATCGTCGAATTTTTCCTAGTATATCCTAAACTCTTACGCTGTAAGCCAGCGTTATTTCACCAATGTGAGGAATTACCTCGACATTCAATTGAAATATCTTTCCAGATATTTTAACAATTGATTAAGATGAAATAGCTATATAATTTTTAAATTTGAGATTTTTGCATTTACAATGCTATTTTTAAACAATACTAAATAATATACTAGAAAAAATACGACTCGCACCAGATCAATACTCAGACGGGAATCGAACCCGCGACCTTTGGACCGGATATCCAAAGGTCGCGGGTTCGATTCCCGTCTGAGTATTGATCTGGTGCGAGTCGTATTTTTTCTAGTATATTATTTAGTATTGTTTAAAAATAGCATTGTAAATGCAAAAATCTCAAATTTAAAAATTATATAGCTATTTCATCTTAATCAATTGTTAAAATATCTGGAAAGATATTTCAATTGAATGTCGAGGTAATTCCTCACATTGGTGAAATAACGCTGGCTTACAGCGTAAGAGTTTAGGATATACTAGAAAAATTCGACGATGTCACTAGTGACTCGGTAGCTCAGCGGTCAGAGCATTGGACCGGATATCCAAAGGTCGCGGGTTCGATTCCCGTCTGAGTATTGATCTGGTGCGAGTCGTATTTTTTCTAGTATATTATTTAGTATTACTTTAATGATTAACTTAAACATAAGTACTTATTAATTCAATAAAATGTAAAAAAGAGCCAATTGTACCAGTAACCGGTACATTTGTACTAGTGGCCGTTATCTTGTCCCAAATTCCGGTAAGTTTTTAAAGCGAATTTGAACTTTATCCCTTGAGGTCTATAATAATGCCATTATTTGTAATATATATTATATTATTTTTATTAAAGGCTGTAGGAATATTAAAATAAATTTACAGATTTAAAGCAAACACGTGTTTATTTAGAGAGATACAATACTATCGGTCTTTACAATAGAATATGCATTCAAATGCTAGTTATATAGTCATATTAGTAAAGAATCACTATCAGTCTTTACAACATTACAGGATGTAGGTACAATTAAAATGTAAGTCAGTCATATTAGTTAGTTGTAATGTTGTAAAGATCAGTCTTTCGTTATTCTCTCTCTACTAATATTACTGACTAACATTTAATTGTATATTCTGTGATGTTGTAAAAACTGATAGTAATGTATCACTCTACTAATAAGACTAACATGTAGATCCTGTAATGTCATGAAGACTGATAATGGTGATATTTTAGAAATCCTCTAATGTCATTAAGACTGAAAGTAGTAATATTTCAGAAATTTTACCACTATCAGTATCTATTACAGGATCTACATGTTCGACTATATGTTAGTTGTATTAGTAGAGTGATACATCACTATCAGTTTTTACAACATTACAGAATGTACAATTAATGTTACTCATATATATCAATAGAGAGATAATTACAATCAGGCATTACAACATTACAGGATATACAATTAAATGTTAGTCAGTCATATTAGTGGAGAGATACATTACTATCAGTATCAGTCTTTACAACATTACAGGATGTACAATTTAATGTTAGTCATAGTATTAGAGAAACACATTACCAAAATCAGTCTTTACAACAGGATGTATAAATTAATGTTAGTCAGTCATATCAGTAAAAGAAACATTACCACTATCACTGTTAACAACAGGATGTACAATTGATTGTTAGTCAGTTATATTAGTAGACAGATAATTACTATCAGTCTTTACAACATTACAGGATGTAAAATTAAATGTTAGTCAGTCATATTAGTGGAGAAATCCATTACTATCAGTCTTAACAACTTTACAGGATATATAATTAAATGTTAGTTAGTCATATTAGTAGAGAAACACATTACCACTATCACCCTTTACAACTGAATGTACACATTAATGTTAGTCAATCATATCAGTAAAAGAAACATTACCACTATCATTGTTTACAACAGGATGTACAATTGATTGTTAGTCAGTTATATTAGTAGAGAGATAATAATTACTATCAGTTTTTACAACATTACAGATTGTATTGTAAAATTAAATGTTAGTCAGTCATGTTAGTGGAGAAATACATTACTATCAGTCTTTACAAATTTACGGGATATATAATTAAATGTTAGTTAATCATATTAGTAGAGAAACACATTACCAATATCAGTCTTTACAACAGAATGGACAAATTAATGCTAGTCAGTCATATCAGTAAAAGAAACATTACCACTATAACTGTTTCCAACAGGATGTACAATTGATTTTTAGTTAGTTATATTAGTAGAGAGATAATTACTGTCAGTCTTTACAACATTACAGAATGTAAAATTAAATGTTAGTCTGTCATATTAGTGGAGAGATACATTACTATCAGTCTTAACAACTTTACAGGATATATAATTAAATGTTAGTTAGTCATATTAGTAGAGAAACACATTACCATTATCAGTCTTTACAACAAAATGTACAAATTAATGTGAGTCAGTCTTATTAGTAAAAGAAACATTACCACTGTCTTTATGACATCACAAGATCTACATGTACAATTAAATGTTATTCACATTAGTATAAAGATACATTACTATCAGTTTTTACAACATTACAGGATGCACAATTAAATGTTAGTCAGTCTTTTTAGTAGAGAGATAAATACTATCAGTCTTAACAACATTGAAGGATGTATAATTAAATGTTAGTCAGTCATATTAGGGGAGAGATATATTACTATCAGTCTGTACAACATTACAGGATGTACAATTAAATGCAAGTCAGTCATATTAGTAGAAAAACAAATTACCACTATCAGTATTTACTACAGGATAACATACATTAATGTTAGTGAGTCATATCAGTAAAAGAAACATTACCACTATCACTGTTTACTGTTGTAAATTTGTACATCGTATTGGATGTACAAATTTATGTTAGTCAATCTTAACAGTAAAAGAAACGTCAACACTATCACTGTTTACAACAGGATATACAAATATATGTTAGTCAGTCATATCAGTGTTTATCAGTGTTTACAATAGGATGTACAAATTAATATAAATTACTTAAAGAAACATTACCACTATTAGTTCTTACAACAGATTATACAATTAAATGTTTCTTGAGTAGGCGAAACTTCTGCGCAAACAGTGTGATACCATATTTCAAAAAATCTTTCACTTAATTTCATAGCTAAGAATATGTTTTTATATTATACCAACAAAACAATAGGATTCAAACCTGTTACTGAAGATCTAACGGTATTCGAATAGGGTTAAAGAAAAATAAGCCTTAACTTAATGAATTAAGAACCATGGCGGGTTTAGGTATACTTACAATGTTATGTCCCAGATTCCGGTAAAATAATAGAAACACGGCCAAAGGAAAATGGGCCTTATTTCAAGTCCTTAAGATACATTAACGGATTTGTGTACAACGAGGAGTAACAGGTGATACATGTACCAATATCCGTTAAAATATGATCCAGATTGCCGGATACTGGGCTCCTCTGAAACCTGTGCTGCTGGTTTCAGAGTACCAATAAACGTAACATGCAAAAATAATGACTATTAAAAGTTAATCATATCAAACAATAAGTTATATTGGTAGATAATTTATTCCAATAATATAAAAAACCGGCCAAGTGCGTGTCGGGCCACGCACCATAGGGTTCCGTAGTTACCTTATACCATACCATATTTAATACCACCTATCATTTTTCGTATGCAAAAATAACTTTGTTTTTCACAATGTTGGTATGAATGACAAAGTTATATTTGCGGTTTTGGAAAATGTGCTATATCTCAAAAACTAATTAGTATATCTCATTCAAACCAATTTTGGTTGAAAGTGTTTATTAAGATCTACAGCATATATTTTTTTTAGATTTTTCACTCTCTTATTTCAAAAGTTAAAGGGGGGGGGGGACACACATTTTACCACTTTGGCGATGTATATCTTTGAAACGGTTAACTTTGAGAAAAAGTTGTCCTAGAAACCTCAATGTCATTTTTAAAGACCTATCTATAGACACCCAACACGTGTTGGTTTGAAGAAAAAATTTTTTTTCAGTTTCAGTTCCATGTATGGGGAGCCCCCCTTAATCTTTTATTTTTCTTATTTTTGTATTAAATTCGGTAAGCGGTTAACAGAATACATCTACCTACCAAGTTTCAACTGTGTAGTCTTAATACTTTCGGAATAAAGAGGCTGTGACATACGGACAGACAGACAGACAGACAGACAGACAGACAGACATGACGAATCTATAAGGGTTCCGTTTTTTGCCATTTAGGCTACGGAACCCTAAAAAGTATCACACTTACCGCATAGTAATCCGTATCTACACAGCAAGCTTATGAGTTCGACGTGGTCGTTCCTTGGTTTAGTCATTAAACTTCCAGGTTTTGCAAAATTTTATAAGAGCACACATTTGACGTTGCATTGTTTCGACGCCATTACTTTTTTTAGTGAGTATTTCTATTATAATCATAAAAAATATTACTAAAAATGTATTGCCACAATTATTTCTTTACTTATGATTGGTAGAAATTTATAAACATAAAATATGTAACGAGTTACCGGGCAGCATATAAGCAAAATCTAACTCTCGAGTTTTGATGGTGATCTCTGATTGGTCAAGGAACTCAGTAGTTAGGTTTTGCGCGCAAACTCTAACTCCCCAGTTTCGCGCTAGTTCGATAGTGATCTCTGATTGGTCAACAAACTCAGTAGTTAGGTTTTGCCCGCAAACTCTAACTACTGAGTGCGCATCCACCAATGAGCGAGCTTCAAAATTCAGTTGTCAATTGTCTTTGAACACAACTGTGGTAAAATATTTTATTTTTCAAAAATGATTTCTAATCTTCCAAGTTTTAGCGAATATAATCCAGTATACCCAGATCTGAACGCAAAAGCTTTTTTTTCTGCTTAACTAAATATTCCTTGCCTATGAAATTCGTAAATTTCGTATTTTGTATTGAGAATTTTTAACAAGTTGCATTTTCTATTTTAACAGTCGGCCTCTTCTCGGCCTCGTCTCGTCCCCCGTCCCGGCCCCGTGTCGGCCTCGTCTCGTCCCTGTGTCGGCCTCGTCTCGTCCTCGTCCCGGCCCCGTGTCGGCCTCGTCTCGTCCCCGTCCCGGCCCCGTGTCGGCCTCGTCTCGTCCCCGTCCCGGCCCCGTGTCGGCCTCGTCTCGTCCCCGTCACGGCCCCGTGTTGGCCTCGTCTCGTCCCCGTCCCGGCCCCGTGTCGGCCTCGTCTCGTCCCCGTCCCAGCCCCGTGTCGGCCTCGTCTCATCCTCGTCCCGGCCCCGTGTCGGCCTCGTCTCGTCCCCGTGTCGGCCTCGTCTCGTCCCCGTCCCGGCCCCGTGTCAGCATCGTCTCGTCCCCGTCACGGCCCCGTGTCGGCCTCGTCTCGTCCCCGTCCTGGCCCCGTGTCGGCCTCGTCACGGCCCCGTGTCGGCCTCGTCACGGCCCCGTGTCGGCCTTGTCTCGTCCCCGTGTCGGCCTCGTCTCGTCCCCGTCCCGGCCCCGTGTCGGCCTCGTCTCGTCCCCGTCCCGGCCCCGTGTCGGCCTCGTCTCGTCCCCGTCCCGGCCCCGTGTCGCCATCGTCTCGTCCCCGTCCCGGCCCCGTGTCGGCCTCGTCTCGTCCCCGTCCCAGCCCCGTGTCGGCCTCGTCTCGTCCTCGTCCCGGCCCCGGGTCGGGCTCGTCTCGTCCCCGTGTCGGCCCCGTGTCGCCATCGTCTCGTCCCCGTCCCGGCCCCGTGTCGGCCTCGTCTCGTCCCCGTCCCGGCCCCGTGTCGGCCTCGTCTCGTCCCCGTCACGGCCCCGTGTCGGCCTCGTCTCGTCCCCGTCCCGGCCCCGTGTCACCATCGTCTCGTCCCCGTCACGGCCCCGTGTCGGCCTCGTCTCGTCCCCGTCCCGGCCCCGTGTCGGCCTCGTCTCGTCCCCGTCACGGCCCCGTGTCGGCCTCGTCTCGTCCCCGTGTCGGCCTCGTCTCGTCCCCGTCACGGTCCCGTGTCAGCCTCGTCTCGTCCCCGTCCCGGCCCCGTGTCGGCCTCGTCTCGTCCCCGTCACGGCCCCGTGTCGGCCTCGTCTCGTCCCCGTGTCGGCCTCGTCTCGTCCACGTCCCGGCCCCGTGTCAGCATTGTCTCGTCCCCGTCACGGCCCCGTGTCGGCCCCGTGTCGCCCTCGTCTCGTCCCCGTCCCAGCCCCGTGTCGGCCTCGTCTCGTCCCCGTCACGGCCCCGTGTCGGCCTCGTCTCGTCCCCGTGTCGGCCTCGTCTCGTCCACGTCCCGGCCCCGTGTCAGCATTGTCTCGTCCCCGTCACGGCCCCGTGTCGGCCTCGTCTCGTCCCCGTCCCAGCCCCGTGTCGGCCTCGTCTCGTCCTCGTCCCGGCCCCGTGTCACCATCGTCTCGTCCCCGTCCCGGCCCCGTGTCGGCCTCGTCTCGTCCCCGTCACGGCCCCGTGTCGGCCTTGTCTCGTCCCCGGGTCGGGCTCGTCTCGTCCCCGTGTCGGCCCCGTGTCGGCCTCGTCTCGTCCCCGTCCCGACCCCGTGTCTCCCCGTCCCGGCCCCGTCTCGGCCTCGTCTCGTCCCCGTCCCGGCCCCGTGTCTCCCCGTCCCGGCCCCGTCTCGGCCTCGTCTCGTCCCCGTCCCGGCCCCGTGTCTCCCCGTCCCGGCCCCGTGTCGGGGCGCGACGAGAGGGGGGGGATTTCTCGGGGCCGGCCCCGTGTCGGCCTCGTCTGACGAGAGGCCTCGTCTCGTCCTCGTCCCGGCCCCGTGTCGGCCTCGTCTCGTCCCCGTCCCGGCCCCGTCTCGTCAGGGGACGAGAGGGGGGGGGGGGGGGATTTCACGGGGCCGGCCCCGTGTCGGCCTCGTCTCGTCCCCGTCCCGGCCCCGTGTCGGCATCGTCTCGTCCCCGTGTCAGCCTCGTCTCGTCCCCGTCCCGGCCCCGTGTCGGCCTCGTCTCGTCCCCGTCCCGGCCCCGTGTCGGCCTCGTCTCGTCCCCGTCCCAGCCCCGTGTCGGCCTCGTCTCGTCCTCGTCCCGGCCCCGTGTCGCCATCGTCTCGTCCCCGTCACGGCCCCGTGTCGGCCTTGTCTCGTCCCCGGGTCGGGCTCGTCTCGTCCCCGTGTCGGCCCCGTGTCGGCCTCGTCTCGTCCCCGTCCCAGCCCCGTGTCTCCCCGTCCCGGCCCCGTCCCGGCCCCGTGTCGGCCTCGTCTCGTCCCCGTCCCGGCCCCGTGTCGGACTCGTCTCGTCCCCGTCCCGGCCCCGTGTCGGCCTCGTCTCGTCCTCGTCCCGGCCCCGTGTCGGCCTCGTCTCGTCCCCGTCCCGGCCCCGTGTCACCCCGTCCCGGCCCCGTCACGGCCCCGTGTCGGCCTCGTCTCGTCCTCGTCCCGGCCCCGTGTCGGCCTCGTCTCGTCCCCGTCCCGGCCCCGTGTCGGCATCGTCTCGTCCCCGTCACGGCCCCGTGTCGGCCTCGTCTCGTCCCCGTCCCGGCCCCGTGTCGGCCTCGTCTCGTCCCGGCCGCATTTAAGCAAAATCTAACTCAAGTTTTGATGGTGATCTCTGATTGGTCAAGAAACTCAGTAGTTAGGTTTTGCGCGCTAACTCTAACTCCCCAGTTTCGCGCTAGTTCGATAGTGATCTCTGATTGTTAAAAAAACTCAGTAGTTAGGTTTTGCCCGCAAACTCTAACTACTGAGTGCGCATCTACCAATGAGCGCGCTTCAAAATTCAGTTGTCAATCGTCTTTGAACACGGCTGTGGTGTTTTAATTGTAGAATGTTTTATTTTTTAAAATGACTTCTAATCTTACAAGATTTTGCGAATATAATCCAGTTTTATATTTATTTATTTATTTTATTATTACAAATAAACGTCAAAAAAAATGAAATTAATATCTATAGGACCACACGACACGACAACTATTCCGAATCCAATGCAAAAAAGTTTCCCAAATCGGTTCATAAAAATGACCCAGTCCTACTTCCGGTAACAAACATACAACCAAAATGAAAACCTCTCCCTTTTTGAAAACGGTTAAGAATATTTGTCCGTTGGAAAGCAGAAAGCCATAAAAGTGGAGTAATATCAAATAACGATTCTTAATTGTGGCTTGTGGGTAGGTAAAAACGTATTTTTATTATATCTGTTACCGTAGAACTCCGTAATTTATGAACTTTAAATCCAAAATACTTACCTACTCAATTCAAAATAAATGCCAACTACATTTTCTTCAGACAAAACTGTAAATCGCGTTAATTTTTATTTGGTTTGTAAAGGTATTGGATTTTTTATTAAATAGAACCCTCTACAAAGACCTACTGTCATAATTCGAATAACATCACAAGAGTTAATTATGTTAAAATTGCAAATAATTTTGGTATTATGTTTGTAAAGGAAGTTTATTGTTCGCCGACCTGTTAAATAAAAAATTGTTGACGACAACCTCGAAAGATTAGATAACTAACATCATAAATAACAACATTTTGTTTTACAACTTTTCCGAAAACAGAAAAAAAAGTTTTGTCATACAAATGTGCGAACACTGCAAGCACCTGATCAAGTTTTGTATAAAATAATTTTTTTGTCTGTCCAATTAGAGATGAATATCTATAAGTTTGTATCTACACACCACAGTCCTCCGAACTATTTAGTTTAGCAGAAAAATGAACTTTTGCGTACAGATCTGGGTTTACTGGATTATATTCGTAAACACTTGGAAGAGTAGAAGAAAAAATACGCTACCACAGTCGTGTTCAGACAGTTGACAACTGAATTTTGAAGCCCGCTCATTGGTGGATGGGAACTCAGTAGGTAGAGTTGCGGGCAAAACCTGAGTTTTTTGACCAATCAGAGATCACTATCGAACTAGCGCGAAACTGGGGAGTTAGAGTTAGCGCGCAAAACCTAACTACTGAGTTTCTTGACCAATCAGAGATCACCATCAAAACTCGAGAGTTAGATTTTGCTTATATGCTACCGGGCACTGGGACACTGCCGAAAATAGGTGCGTTTCCCTTACATTATTATAATTAATGTTTATTTTGTTTTAATGGTCTGTCAAAAGGTTGATGTTTGATCTTTCAGAGATCATTTCTTTTACATTTTCAAGTACGAAAGTAGGTATATTAGTGATATAGCCACTTAATATGTCTTGAAGTGTACAAGTACCGAGCTGCATATCAGAAGCGTTTTTGTGTTCGGGGAAATAACATGTGTGTGTGATAATGTCTACATAGTGGTTTCTAATAAATAAATACGTTTAAGTGAATTTTTGGACTGTTTGGCTAAAAACGTAAGTTCGTACTTTTATTTTTTATTTATTTATTGGGTAATAAATCAGGGGCTCAAGTCTGTTAATGTTAACATCAAAATCGTGTTTCAATGGTGTTTGAATGAATGTGCTTTTTGACACAGTTTTTGTTTCTAAAACTCAAAATCGAGTCAAAATGTGTTTCCGTTTTGGGTTTAAGAAACACAATGTGTTTCAATTTTGAGTTTCAGAAACAAGAACGGACCAAAAAGAACATCCATTCAAACACCATTGAAACACGATTTTGAACATTGGCAGACTAGATCCCTGCAATGTTGAAAAAATCATCATACCTACTTTAATAGATGCCAATAAGGGGTTTTTATGCAAGATTTAACAAAAAAAAACTATCAAACAAGAGAATTAATACATTCTGATTGAAAACATTTTTTTAATTATTAAAAACTATTATTGGTACTATTTATTTAAGTTTTACCAAGAACTGCTTGTCGATTCTGTAACCAAACTCGCATCTCACTTCGAACCTCACTTCACTTCACACGAATTTGTTAAGTATTAAAAACTAACTTCCGCCCGCAACTTCGTCTGCGTGGAAAGTTTTATTGCTATCCCTCGGGAACATAACTTTTTTTCGGGATGAAAGGTACCCTATGTCCTTCTCTATATTCCTGACAACGTGTATGCAAAATTTCATGACGATCGGTTTAGTAGTTAAGACGTGAAGGCGTAACAAACAAACCATCGGATTTTCGCATTTATAATATTAGTAAGGATTAGCTGAATATAAGCTATTTTACCGATTGCAAAAGGTTTAAGGTAGCTACCGTAGCTGAGTAGGTATCTCAAATCTTTTGTGATTAGAAAAACAGCCTGTCATTATCTCATTTATGATTTAAAATTTCCGCTAAGTGAAGTGATGTACGAAGTGAGTTGCTAGTTTGTTTTGCAGAATCGACAGGCAGGGATACATTCACTTTATGAACAGCCCCACTATAATGACTGCCAATATTGATAATAATCAAAGCGATGTTGTTGTGATTGAGATGGCGCTATACTTCGCTATACATCGCTATACGCGATGTATCGCTATGTCTCTATCACAACATCACTTTGATATTGTTAGAAGAGCTTATAGTACAGTAGCCCGTAGAACATTTAAATCACTAAAAGGTTACCGTTTGCCGTTGTGATATAGTTATTTATTACGAAATTATAGATACTTTAACCCAAGTTTTACAGATCGCAACCCGCCGTAACCTACTATTAGAGTACTGACTCTGTTTTGCTTAACCTATCAAGGTCAGGTTATTTACCTTTAAAAAATGATGTCATTTCAGCCCTTTGTTATCCAATAGGATAAAATAATGTATTCTTGTCAATCTCAGATAAAGAATGCACTGCCAGTAGGTACTAACTAATGTAAGCTTTTATCTGATTATTTGTCTATGCTATGGGTATTATTAATTACTAGCGGCCGCCCGCGACTTCGTCTGCGTGGAAAGGTTTTTTGCTATCCCTCGGGAACAATACTTTTTTCGGGATGAAAGGTACCCTATGTCCTTCTCTATACCCCTGACAACGTGTATGCAAAATTTCATGATGATCGGTTCAGTAGTTAGAACGTGAAGGCGTAACAAACAAACAAACAAACGGACTTTCGCATTTATAATATTAGTAAGGATTATGGGTACTCTACACGCTGAAATTTTAATCATTTGGTTCCCGCCGTGTGGTGGTTCCACTCATGATTACAAGCAACTTTTACTATGGGGCCAACTCTCCTGCTCGCAAAAAAAAAATCAGCTGTTCCATACAAAAGTGCAGTACCTACTCGACCTTAATGTATGGAACAGCTGTTTTTTTTGCGAGCAGGAGAGTTGGCCCCATAGTAAAAGTTGCTTGTAATCATGAGAGGAACCACCCCACGGCGGGAACCAAATGATTAAAATTTCAGCATGTTTAAAGCGATCTATCACTATAAATAGTAAGTAGGTACTATTATGTATTCTGTGCTAAGTATAGTGTAATAAATAATAATATATTTTCCTTGTTGACTTACCTATATCACTGCTTTTCTTATGAATGTATTAACATGTGTAATACTTTTATGCAAATAAATTATTATTAAGTATGATTATTATTATAATGAGGTTTACATTTTAGGTCTTACACTGCCAAATTTATGTAACTATACTGAAACAGGTGGCAGTATTTCTTAAACTGAACAACTTTCTCTAAGGAACATAGGTCGAAGAAATATTCATTTTTTACGCCTTTCCATAGTAATTCGGTCAGCTGACCAATACACATTGCATGAAGGAATGTTTTTTTTTCGTTATTCGTACTATATTCATTGAATAATGGTTGTTCAGTTTTAGTAACACATCACCTGTTTCAATATTGTCACATAAGTTGGTTCCACCTTATATACATACATACAGGTGTTTTATATTTGTCTCGGCGATGAATGAAGACAAATGACGACTAGTAGGTACAGTACCGCACTTTCAGTAGTAAAAAGTTAGGTACAGCTTGCTTTCAGCGGTGGGATGGGTGGGTGGGGGTGTCCCTATTCCCAAGTACCCATTCAACCTCAGTTGGACGCAAATAAGCAGAAGTGTTTCAATCCACAAGCATGTAATTTCGAGAAAAATGGCGTTTTAGATCAATTTTTGGTTATTTCCCGATCAGTTTTGGAATTTTACTTATTTACATTAAAAGATTTATAAAAAAAACTCGTTTTAATTTACAGATGCTGAACAAATGGACAGCCATTTTATTTTTAAGCGCTTTGACAGCCCTAAGCGATGGCTACCGATTTATGGTGATGTTTCCCTTGTGCTCACCAAGTCACCATAATTTGGGTAAAGGCGTAGTCAATAATTTACTAGAAAATGGCCATCAGGTAAGTTGTATGCATATTAACATCGTTCGATCCACTTACCCCAGTATACCTGAAATCAAGATTTCAGTTTCTGGGTTCGTCTCATGAACGTGATCTTCGGTCTAGTGACAATCTTCTCTTGAAAATTCTTGCCCATTCTTCTGGCTTCGTTTCCTACTCTTTCACCCTTACGGCTATACGACTCTGGAACGCCCTACCCACGAACATACGGAACTGCTATAACAAAAAATACTAAAACAGGATAAAATATTTTTTTATTTATTTATTTATTGTTCAAGACACTACACATAAATATAGATTATATCATACGTTACTCTTTAGCAAAAACCACTAGCGTTTGTGTGCCCATGACAGTTCGCAAGTTTTGAGCATACTGTACTTTATTTAGAACATAACATGATAATGGAAAGGTAAACATGCTTAACTAACATTATAAATACACAGACTGTAATTGCACGAACATTAGTCGTTATTTAAATTTTATTGATTTATTTAAAATTTGATTTATTTTTAAGGTAAGTATTTTTTGTTTTTTTTGTTATTATTTTGGAATAGGCTAAATGACCAATGTTAGTGCAAGCACCCTGTGTCTATTATTACATTTGACTTAGAGTATATAGGTAGTTTCGTTTGTGTTTATAAGATATTTTTTTAAATGATTTTTAAAATTTGGATTATTTAAGTAAATATTAAGTACTTCGTTTGGTAGGCTATTCAAAATTTTAGGTAATATATAATTATAATATCTTGCACCATACAGGTTTTTATATCTACACATTTTAAATTAAGGTGGAGGATAAATATTAAGGTTGAGCTTCCATATTGTTTATATTAGTGATTTTTGTGCCGTTTTTTGATACGGAACCCGCGAGTTCGACTCGCACTTGGCCGGTTTTTTATTTATTGGGATTGAGAGCAATGACTGGCATTGACTTATACGACTATTGCCAGAAGTAAATTGTAAATGGGCTAATAAAAACCTTTAATTCACTCAAACAATCTTTATCGAGCATAATGTAGGTTCTCTATTTTTCGTTCATGGAAAATTTCTTGTTTCGAAAGTTGCTAACTCAAATTTTCGAGACATCCCTGAGCGCCATCACGCCCGATTAATTATTTTATAATTTTTATTTTTTATATTCATTTTATCTCATTGCATTTCTATATTAAAATTAGGAAAAATACTCACATTATATTTTCATTTGATGTGCTAGACTCACTGACGTCCATTATAAGTACATATAATTGACGTTAGTGGCTAGACTAGATAACTATGAATCAAGGAAATTGTAAGTACTTCATACAAGTTCGTTGTACAAAGTACTTACAATTTCCTTGCTATGAATCCATTCTGCGTTTTGGTCTTTTTGCCCTCATAGTCTTTTTGCTTTTTAGGCATTGTGATCAGGAAGCATTGCTATGAATCCATAAAAGCGTATTTCTTTTGTTTTCAGGTCGTCCATATTACATGCTATGGCGATGGTCAGAAAAAAGAGAACCTAACTCAAATAGATCTGTCTCATATCGAAAAAGCTTTGGCGAATAATAATGATGATGAAAGTAAGTGAAAGTATTTTTAATTAAGTGACAATTTGAAAGAAAATGGCATCATCATCACCAGCTCCTTAAAAATCCCTGCAACAACCCGTAGATCCTTTCTCCTAATATATTTTATCTACTCTCATATCGTAAAATTCGAATTATGAATTTCTAAACGAATTTATATTGGCATACTTCAAACACGCAATACCGAAAAAAAAATTAAAAAGTTATTTTATAACATACCTTCGCTATACTATAGTATGCTATAAAATAACTTTTTTTCTCATTACGATACATGGCAAATCCAAGAAGAAGGCAGTGCCGCGATATTAAAAAAAAAAACAATGATATTCTCATATACTTTCCATGATCAAAATGTACTCTATGGTGATCGATGGCTTAGTGTAACGATTAGTCTGCTGGAATTCACTCATTTCATTATTTTTTTCTAATAGCATACGCGCCATTTTTTAATTTTAATTTTTACTTTTGCTTAAAAATGTCTGATAGTAGTGAGTGTGAAGAAAGACTCCCCGATATTTTAGATGCTGCGACGGAAAAACGTCTTACTTTACATAGGTAAGTAACCTACCTAAATCAAAGTCGAGAAACTACTTACTCTTCTTTTTATTATTGATATTTTATTTTGTAGGTTCAATCACAAATTGTATGAGAGTAGATAAAGTTGTGTATGAAACTGTACATAACTAGGTATTAAAACACTCGTGTGATACTATTAAAAACCTCGCCTACGGCTCGGTTTTTAAACACACACTCATGTTTTAATACCCCTCATTATGCATCAGTTTCATAAACTACTATTTCAACAGACTTGCTCGTAAAGTGAACCCTAATACATCGCTTTTAGGGTCATAAACCGAAATATAACAAACACCGTGCAATAATATATAAAACACTAGTACGTTATAAAATTATCCCTACAAAGTTAAATTAGTACCATACTGCAAGTTCTATGCAAGTAAACCTTGTAAACAGAGCATTCCCAATTTGACCGGGTATTTGATACAATTATTTTTTTAAGTAACAACAAAGAAGTTTTATGCTGTTGAAAATTGATATACATTTATAAGTCAAACAAATATTTATTTTCATCAAATTATTCATATTTCACAATATCTTAATATATAAAATCGTAAACTGAATGACTAACTGACTGAATGACTGACTGACTGACTGACTGATCTATCAACGCACAGCCCAAACCGCTGGACCTATAGACTTGAAATTTTGCACACATATACATTATACAGTGTAGGCATCCACTAAAAAGGATTTTTGAAAATTCCGTCCCTAAGGGGATGAAATAAGGGATGCAAGTTTGTATGAAAGTCCCTCATTTTTGAAGCTAGGATCTTCAAATTTTGTGTTTAGGCTGACGATTGAAAGTTAATAAATACGGGTCTCAGCGTTTTTTAAAATTCTACTCCCGAAGGGGTGAAAAGGGGGATGAAGTTGTGTATTGAAGAAAATCCTTCATTTTCAAAGTAAATAACTTATGGGTGGAAATCTAACGCAACGTAGATTGTAATTGTTAGTATTTTAACCCCTATGGGGATGAAGTGGGGGTGAACTGGGCTAAAAAACCTAAAAATAGATATGGATGTCGTTATTGGGGTTTTCTGGGATGACGATTGCAAAACTGACATTTATTTTAAAGTCCAACACGGTGGACATGATTTAACCCCTAAAGGGGTAAAAATGGGGTTCAAATTTTGTATGGAAAAATAATATAAAATAGAAATTACAACTTTAAACTTCGTAGGAGCACATTTAAAAATTAATAGGCAAACATAATATTATATGATTTTGAAAATCAACCCTTTAGAGGGTAAATGGGGTGAGTAAACATTAAAATCGGTATGGATGTCGATCTTGAGGTTTTAAGGGATGGCGATTGCGAAAATGAGATTTATTTTGAAGTCCAACGCGGTGGTCATGATTTAACCCCTAAAGGGGTGAAAATGGGGTTAAAATTTTGTAAGTATGGAACAATAATATTAAATAGACATTACAATTTTAAACTTCGTAGGAGCACATCTTAAAATAAATAGGCAAACATATATTTTGTTATTTTGAAAATCATCTCTTAGGGTGTAAATGGGGTAAGTAAACATGAAAATCGATGTGGATATCGTTCTTGAGGTTTCATGGGATGGTGATTGCGAAAATGACATTTATTTTGAAGTCCAACACGGTGGACATGATTGGACCTGGACATGCACATCCTGGGGACTGGAACGGGAATGGGGACGGGGACGGGGACGGGGACGGGGACGGGGACGGGGACGGGGACGGGGACGGGGACGGGGACGGGGACGGGGACGGGGACGGGGACGGGGACGGGGACGGGGACGGGGACGGGGACGGGGACGGGGACGGGGACGGGGACGGGGACGGGGACGGGGACGGGGACGGGGATGGGAACGGGAACGGGAACGGGACCTAACGGGAAACGGGAACGGGAAAGGGTAAAGAAACGAGAACGGGATCCTTATATCTCTGGAACAAATTCTGATTGTTGTAATAAACTAGCTTCCGCCCGCGACTTCGTCCGCGTGGATATTAGAGAAAATTCTTAATGAACCTTCAACCAGAATCTGACCAGCCGTTTTACGTGATTAGGCCAGCCTACACGAGCGAGACACTAGACATGCGGCAAACGTCTTGCCTCTTCAGGCAGCGCGCTTGGTGGGGACCCGCTGAATCGCGTAAAACCGGCTGGTCGGATCCTGGTTGAAGGTTCCCTAAGGACTTTCTCTAATATCCACGCGGACGAAGTCGCGGGCGGAAGCTAGTTTTATTATAAAATATTTGCATTAAATTGCTTATAATTATAATTTTGAAGTAAGTATTGCTGTATGCTCACTCACCCCTTTGTTCGCAAAATATTCTTGGATTGTGCGTGTGAAAAAAACCTGCGCGCCTTTTCCCATAATTTCCATATTTTGTTTTTGTCGTATTTGTTGCTGTGTGGTAAATTACTTAGTTTTTTCCTCGCAAATGTGTTGAAAAACATCGAATGAAACTCGTGAGCTCTTGCTTATTGCACACTCGGCTGAGTTACGCCCTCGCCTGCTGCGGCTCGGGCTGCAACCTTAGGCAACCCACAGCCTCGCCTCATAGAGTAAGATAAAAAAAAATGCACAGCCTAGTGTGCAAAAGCAACATAAGCTGACTTGTCATAATGTACTATTATCTACACTCACAACGTAATGTTCCAAATATGAATTCAAAAGAGATTGTATAAACACGTACTTTATTTATAGTCGATAGGTAAAATAAAAAAGGAGTTTTTTGGCGCCATTTGTCAAGTTCGGTTCGGTGTCTATTTTAATTATTTGGAAATTGATTCATAGTGGATATTGTGTCTTAAAATTGGTGCAGTTTTGTGGTACAAGTGTCTACGCAACTGAACAATATGTGGGATAATTGAAATAGGCGCGATCTTGGTTGTGTGAAGCCGAGACTTTTACTGTAGTGGTGGCTACCTCGGCAGAACTTACCAAGTAAACTGTCTCAGATATACTTGGTGCCAAATGCTCCAAGCAGCATTGGAATGCGATGCACCCCTATTTTAATGTAAACTGAAACAATCTATCACTGAAATATTCAACATTTGACACTGGCAAAAATTACTTCCAAGAGGAAAGTAGATTGCCAAAACAAAAATAAGAAGAAGAACAAAATAAAAAAACCCATTACGATGCAGTCAACTGCATCATAAAAGTTTTGATTTAAATGTTTACTTTTAGTCGTACTGAATTCCGTAGGATTTTTTTTATCCTTGCTTAAAAATGTCTTATAGCGGTGAATGTCAAGGAAAATTCGACTCCGCTCGATATTTTAGATGCAGCGACGGAAATGACTCTTAATCAAGGTACTTACACCTAATACAAGCAAAGTCTCTCTCTCTCTTTTAACATTGATCTTTTATTTAGTAGGTTCAATCCCAATTGTGTGAGTGTAGATAAAGTAAGTAGTGTATGAAACTGCACATAACTAGGTATTAAAACACTCGTGTGAGTGTATGTTTGTGTGTTAATAGTAACACAAACATACACTCATGTTTTATTACATTATAAAATTGTATTGTTTTGTTGCCAATAAACTTATTATTATTATTATTATGTATCTCGGCTTGGTTTTCTCGGGTGCAAAGCCCGGTCCTTTTGCCAGGCTTGCGTGGGGACATAGGTCCAACACGTAGAGGCCCTTTGAGACGGATTTGATATTTGTGAACTGTGTGATGCACATACCGGGATCCGCTCCCCACTACACGCATAGTGCGCAGACGGAAGCGGACCCCGGCAAGTACATAGACTATTGTGAGTGTGAGAATATATATAAAAATAAAGAATTGGGCTATTGGGTGAACGGATAATGGATTGGGATATTGGGCTATGGGGTGAGATAACGGACTTCCGCCTTTTCCTACATCTCACAAACTCGAACCGTCGGCGGAAGGTGGCTCGCCGCCCGCTAGATGGGCACCCCAAACTGGTCAGCAACTGCCGACCGGGGCGCAACACCGGCGCGGGCGACTCAGGGTGTAGAGAGGTGAGACTGCGGGGCGCCATTTCCCGGTGCTAAGCGCACCAGTCAGCAGGCCCCCGGCGTTATGACATTTTACACTTCCACCCTTCGAACAATAGCTCTAACGACTCCACCCTGGACGGCCGGCGAAGGCGAGCCAGGGGCGGGAGTCCGCAGGCCCCCTTGGGGTCCACCCCTGCTGCGGGGACGAGGGCCTGGATCGACTCCCGGGAGCACTCGGGTCCGTGGTGTCGCTACTCACCAACAGCTCGCCACAAGCTTATTATTATTATTATTATTATTATTATTATTATTATTATTATTATTATTATGTATCTCGGCTTGGTTTTCTCGGGTGCAAAGCCCGGTCCTTTTGCCAGGCTTGCGTGGGGACATGGGTCCAACACGTAGAGGCCCTTTGAGACGGATTTGATATTTGTGAACTGTGTGATGCCCATACCGGGATCCGCCTCCCACTACACGCATAGTGCGCAGACGGAAGCGGACCCCGGCAAGTACATAGACTATTGTGAGTGAGAGAATATATATAAAAATAAAGAATTGGGCTATTGGGTGAACGGATAATGGATTGGGATATTGGGCTATGGGGTGAGATAACGGACTTCCGCCTTTTCCTACATCTCACAAACTCGAACCGTCGGCGGAAGGTGGCTCGCCGCCCGCTAGATGGGCACCCCAAACTGGTCAGCAACTGCCGACCGGGGCGCAACACCGGCGCGGGCGACTCAGGGTGTAGAGAGGTGAGACTGCGGGGCGCCAGTTCCCGGTGCTAAACGCAATAGTCAGCAGGCCCCCGGCGTTATGACATTTTACACTTCCACCCTTCGAGCAATAGCTCTAACGACTCCACCCTGGACGGCCGGCGAAGGCGAGCCAGGGGCGGGAGTCCGCAGGCCCCCTTGGGGTCCACCCCTGCTGCGGGGACGAGGGCCTGGATCGACTCCCGGGAGCACTCGGGTCCGTGGTGTTATTATTATTGTTTTAAGTCTATCTTTTCACAGCCTAAAGCTGGTTTTACCTGCAATAACGGGCCTAAGCCAAGTATACTACAGGGTGTGGTGATTTGATGCTATGTTTGCTGAAAAGTGTGGGGTTATGTTATTTTCGTCAATCTGCATGAACTTTCTCACTATTCGGCAAGTATTTAGTATGGCAGCTTTATGAAGAGTATTAATGAGGCTGGGTTTGAGGTTTATGATGTTTAAGCTTTGACGGAGATTAGTCGGTACTATACCTGTTGTAGAGATAACTATCGGTACAACGTAAACTTTTTCTTGCTTCCACAATCGGATTATTTCGTCTTTTAGGTCTATATATTTACTAATTTTCTCGGTTATTGTCTTCTGTAGGTTATGCGTATTGGGTACTGCGATGTCAATTAAATATGTAGTTTTATTTATTTTGTCTTGTAGGGTGATATCCGGCCTATTGTGGTGTATAGTTCTATCCGTGAGGATGGCGCGATCGTAGTATAGTTTGTGAGTTGTGTTTTCTAGAACTGTTTCGGGTTTATATTTGTAATATGGAGTGTTTGTTTCTTGTGGTATGAGTTTGTGTTTGAATGCTAGTTTTTGGTGTATTATGTGTGCCAGTTGATTGTGTCTGTGTGTGTAGTCTGTTTGTGTGAGATTTATGCATGCACCTGTTATGTGTTGAATGGTTTCTGATTGAGTGTGGCATTTGCGGCATTTATCATTAGTAAGTGTGGGGTCTTTAATTATGAATTTTCTATAATTTCTTGTGTTAATAACTTGGTCCTGTATTGCTATCATAAACCCTTCTGTTTCTGGGAATAAGCTACCGGTTTTAAGCCACATATTCGAGGCTTTGTTGTCTATGTGGGGTTGACTTAAGTCATGTGGGTGACGGCCGTGTAAAACTTTCTTCTTCCAGTTCTCTGTTTTCGCTTTCTGTGGGTCTGTGGTTATTGGGCTACCTATGTCTATTTCTAAGTTAAGCGGAGTGTAGTTTTTATCGTTTTGTACTATTGCTTTGTGGATATTACTGGTCTGTGATTTATTGAAGAAAAACTGTTATTATTATTATTATTATTACCCCTTATTATGCATCAGTTTCATAAACTACTATTATTGTAAACCGTAACTATCCGATCATCATGAAATTTTCGGATGTGATAAATAAGGGAAAGTGAAAAATAATTTCACTTCCGTTTCATGAGATTCTGGTTTACTTTACCTCTAATACATTTATTTCGTGTTGCAGTGAAAGAAATGTTCAAGTTGAAGAACTTGGTAGGTCAGAAGAATTTTGCCGAATCCCTGATGTTCTACTACTTCACCCACATGGTCCACCATTTGATCCTAACTGATGACGTCGTCACCAACTTCTTGTCGGACACGAGTCAGCAGTTTGACGCAGTAATCATTGAGTGGTTCTTCTGTGGTCTACTCTCTGGGTTAGTTTATCAGGTCACAATTACAGGGGTGAGTGGACAAAAGGTGTTAACAAAAAGTTCAAAAAGTGGAATTTGAGAATTTGGAGTTAACACCTTTGCTAGGGTCTGTATTTTTGACACAAATTTGCGTGTTTTGAGATCATCAGTCGATTTGTCATCACTTAAACCGAAAGTCGATTTCTTTCAGTTTAGTCAGATAACACCTTTGTCCACTCAACCCTTCAATTAACAAGTCTGTATGAAACAAAACTTTACTTAGTTTCTTACCAGTACAAGATGTTCCGTCTCGTGGAGATTTCTAAAACCGATGTCGTTGATCTGAAATTCAGAAATGTGTGTGTTAGCTATCTACATTGATCCGTGCCCTTTTCAATAAAACTTACAATTTATAATTACAAGTGACAGGTGATAATTTTACAAGTGTCTGTTCAATAAAAAATGCAAGTTACAAATTTGTAACGGTGGAAAATTAACATATTTGTCGAATTGTACTTACAATTTTACATATTTCTGTTCAATAAACATTTTCCTGTGACAGGTGACTATTTACAAATTTGTCGGAAAAACTGCTTTATTGAACGCATAATTGTATTTACAAGTTTACATATTTGTAGAATTGTAATACGTTTCTGACAGGTGACCTTACCCTCGGTAAAATTTAATACCTCGGCATTATTGTTTTGTTTTAGCTGCCTTTTAACCAAAATGGTGCTTACATCAAGTACTGAAAGTACCTAGTGTATATAACGATGAAAACGTGCTAATATAATGAGAATAATATAAAAAAAAAGATTTTTTTAAAGAAGAATATTTAGAAACCAAATAAAACATATTTGTTTTCGTATATTTAGAGACAAAATCGTGATTATGTTATTGTGCTCCATCTCCATGCCTTTAGTTATGAATCAAACAAACAGGAACTTACTAAGTTACTCTGTAAACCAAATGATAAAACCAATTTCTAAAAAGTATTTTCAAAATTCTAAGATTTTTGAAATCTACCCTCGTTGATTAAGAATCTTCAAAAAAACTTGCATTTTATGTAATTTGTAAATTACAATTCTACAAATTTGTAGATACAATATTGTCATCCAAGTCTACATGCGTTTTCTACATAATGTAAACGTTTATTTAACAGCTTTTATAATTTAAATATTTGTAGGGTTTTTACTTGTAAAATACTTACATAATTGTAAGGTTTATTGAACAGCACTTGTCATACAACTTAACAAATATGTTACTTATTGACAAATTTGTCGGATTCTAAGTTTTATTGAATAGGGTCCAGATCACTTGAAGTATCGTATTTCACTAAAGAGTGAAACGAGGTACCTACTAATCGTTTATATACTTATCTTTTATTGTTTTATTTTAGCTAATACATAAAATTCACTCACAGAACAGACACTAGAATTCACGATAATACATAGAGTTCTAACATAGTGTGCTGTTTCACTAAATAACGAAGTCATGGGCTTGCTCTACCCTAACTTAATTGATGGGTATCAAATTCAATAAATTATTATTACTATAAATGACCGTCATTAATCAAATCCGATTTCATGCACAAATAATTACATCCATCAATAATATTTATTAGTAACTTTACGCGGTCAAATGACACGTTTTAACCGATCTGTGTCGATTTCACAGAAACGTTCATAATGTAATATTTTGATCCTCTATAATCTAACTGATTTCAGAAATCATTTATTATGTCATTTAATTAACGGAGTATTCGTGTTTTTTAGCATTCTTAAATAAAAATATTCAAACATTCAGCTTTTTTCGATATTGTTACGGACGCGGGGTACGGGATTGGAAGGAAAACGCTGTGGTTGCAGAGACGACGCTTTATTACCAAAAAAAACACATCCACATACTCTGAATGTCGTGGTCCGCTCTTCTGTGTGGTGTAGTCTTCTTGCGAACGACGTAGCCACCCAGCGCTGTTACACGATGACATTCATTCCCACTACTCCTCTTCCGATGTCGCAGTCCGCCCTTCCAAGTAGCGTCACATCCTAACAACGTAGCCTCTCGGCGCTGAACCCGTCGACATCCACTTCTACACTCCTCCGTGCTAGCACCAACCACTGCTAGACCTCACCTCCAAACTTCTCATCACCACTTCTTCATCTTTCTCCTCTTCTGACTACTATACTTCTTCACTACCACTTTACAACTTCTTCATCTTTACCTTCTCCTTCTTTACTGAACTCCCAAGTAACACAAACGTGCTGAATAAACGTCGGGTAAGAGCTATCGTTAAGAATATAAGTTGAATACTAAGCTGAATAACGTCTGAGTACCATCTATTCAGATTTTATTCAAACAAAATAGGCCCCAAATTAAAATGCTTAAAGCTTAATAATGTCTTAATAACTTCTGAATAACAGCTGATATTGCTTTTATTAAGCTCTTACACCTCACATATTCAACTATGTTGAATTGGTTATTGTATTCAGAATTTACTCAGCATTAATTTCATGTTAACAATAATACAGATATTTTTCATACAAATTGTGGAAGAAGATGACAATCAGTTAGACATAATATATAATGTCAGTGAATGATTATTGACATGCATGGTGAATTTATTAAAACGGTACTTTCAATAATTAGGTTTGCTATAGTCATGTTAATTCTTAGTGCGCAAATTATTTTGTCGTAAATAGTATATGATTCTTTCGATTATTTTTGACGCGCTGCGTGAATAATCAAGATAAGTGATTGTAAATATTATTTTCATACATGTATGCTCGGTCTGACTAAAATACTTATGGCGAAATTTCTAATTTTAGCAATTCCAATGCAACATACGATAAATCTAATTGAAAATGTCGTAGTTGTAAGATTAAGCATTCAGGTAATCTTGGTGAATAACTTGTACTATAATTATTTACAAAGATTTTTAATGGCGATCACTTGTTTTGCTTTCATTGCTGAATAAAAGTGCACAAGAGTCTAGTTACTAAGATTTCACTTGAATAAAGTCATTTTACTAAGCCTGTGGTCTTTAATTTGAATATATTAGTTTAAAACATACTGTTATGCCGGTGAAAACTTAATAAAAGCCCAAATAATGTTCTTTATTGCATAACTGGTAAAACATGGCATCTTATCCAGTTTAAGCATGAAATAATTAGCTCCCTTTACATTTATTCAGTATCAAGCTGTATAACAGCATTATGTAATAGCTTATTCAGATTGTTATACTTTATTCAGCAATCAGCTGATTTAAACGCTACTTACTAGCTTAGTAATTATTGAATAATAGCAATACAGATTATGATTATTCAAGAATACAGAACTTATTAAGCATTAAGAATTTTAAAAGCCCGATCTCAAAGCAATTCAGCATTTAGCTATTTCTAAGGCTCTTATACAAAAGATATTCATCTTTAAACTGTAAAAAGCTTTCCATATGTGTATTGTTATCTTGCTTGTGTGTTACTTGGGCTACCACTTCTTAACTTCTACATCGATTGTGCGTTTCGCCGCTGCTTATAATACCCCCCATAGAACCTTCTAGTAACTCTAATTTCGATAGTCATTTCGTTATTCTTTTCGTTTGTCTTTTGTAACCACCATTTCCTGTCCTTTTTCATCTTTTCCATTATATTTCCCGACGATACTAGAATGTTCTATTTCTCTATCAAACATGTAAATAAACTTTGTATAAACATGTAAACATTCTAGAAATATCGTAAAAGCTATCAAAATATGCTTTGCTCCGACAGAGGATCGAACTGCGGGCTCTCGTGTATAAGGCGAGAAGCCACACCACTATGCCACTGTGACTTGACAGCTAGCGGCAGAATTGGTGATCGCTTGATGCTCTATGTCTCCTCTACGTAATGTGACGTCACGGCCGTCCGTCACAATATCATTTAAATATCATATAAGCGAAAAAAATCAATCATAATGATTTTTCGTAGAGATATTTTCATCTCTTTTGCAGTGTATTTTAAAACAGTTATTTTGTTTATTAATGTATTTTTTACTTTCCTATTTTCGAATTAAAATTTTAAATTTTATGTACTTTGCGTATTGTTATCTCGTAAGTTAGACACTATCATTAGCAGGGTTTCGTAGTTAACAACCTATATCAAATTATTGTAGATATTGTTACTTAAATTCAACTTAGAAACAACAAAAGTTGCTGAACAATCTCAGCTTATGACCCGATTCAAATTTTGCCTCTAATGAATTTCTGATCATTTTTATTACTATTTTCTGTTCCCAGAATATCCCCAGTCTTCAAAAGCCCCCTCATCTGGTTCGGCTCTACCGAAGCTCATTGGCAAGTCTTAAGACTTGTTGATGATGTACCGAATCCCGCTTACACTACAGACGTATTTTCTGCTAGTATTCCACCC
The DNA here is from genome assembly GCA_943789525.1 of Agriphila geniculea. Classification (NCBI taxonomy): domain Eukaryota; kingdom Metazoa; phylum Arthropoda; class Insecta; order Lepidoptera; family Crambidae; genus Agriphila; species Agriphila geniculea. The sequence continues at coordinate 10,500,297 of OX038890.1, read as the reverse complement.
TTGGATTTCTTCGAACGAGCGGCAGAACTGTGGAATATGATCAAAAAATATGTTACGTTAAAGTAAGTTATGTTAGATATGGAGAAATAAGAGATGAAGAGAGCAAATTTATTAGGATTAAAGAAAAAAGATTGAAAGACACCGTAGTAAGAAAAAAAGCTATTTAGACTGTATTCAACCCTCCTGGTGAAAAACTTATTAAACTTGGCAAATTATTTTAGTCCGTTATTTATAACTTTAAAAATTGTATTGAAAAAACTCTAACACTGTTACTGAAATCACAATTTTGTCGTCAGTGCATTGCGATTCTATTACTGCCTGATAACTTTAATGTTGTAGTAAATAATTTTCAAGGGTCGTGCACTTATATTTTTTCCATTTGTCTTGTCTTCTTTTTTACCAATTATAAAAATATAATAATCATGGGTGATATAAACATTAATATACGACCAGAGCTTATAGACAGTAGTGGTAATGAATATCTCAACATGCTTGCTGGTCACTCTATTCTGGCTGGTCATACACTGCCGACACGCAAACAATCTTGCCTCGATCACGTAATGTTGAAAACTCAATTAAAGGCTTATTGTTATGTAACCGAGTCTACAATAACGGACCACTCATCAGTGATACTCAGCCTTGAATTAAGCACTAAAAACCTAATCATTACCCATAAGTCGAAAACTGTATTAAACTTTAAAGGCATCGCTGTAGCGATCAAAAACATTGATTTCTCACCTCTTTATCTTATAACTGATGCTAATGTTGCGACCAACTTCTTGATTTCTTTGCTGCAGAGAGCTATTAGTGATAATTCACTAACCAAAATTATACCTAACAGGCAACGCTTAATCAAACCGTGGATTACTTTAGGTCTCCTGCGGTGTATGAGGAACAGAGATCATCTACATAAAAAACTGAAAGGCGATCCCGATAATGAAGTTCTAAGATGCACTTACAAACGATACAGAAACTTCTGTAATAATATCATTAAAAAGGCCAAAACCAATTACGAAAAAAAGTTAATACATAATGCAGGGGACTCAAAAAGAAAATTATGGGAAACTATACGCAATATTGCTTATCCAAACAATAAAGTAGACTGTTCCACCAACTTGATATCAGAACAATCACCACAAGACAGTGTAAATAATGTTAAACACATTCTTTCCTGAATTAGGTAGTAGATTTACTGGTGAAATTAATAGTGATTCGTCCCGCCAGTATGTGCCAACCTGCACTAGAGGAAGTTCCTTTGTTATTCTGCCCACAGATGAGACTGAAGTTGCAGATACTATAATGAGCCTTCGAGACGATTGCGCTGTAGGTATTGATGGTATTTCTGGGAGGCTCATCAAGGACCATTGTACCGTATTGACTAGACCAATTACATACATTTGCAATTTGGCAATAAATACTGGGTGCTTTCCTCGAGCTATAAAAACATCATTGATAAAGCCGATACACAAATCTGGGGATAAATACAGTGTCAACAATTATAGGCCAATATCCATACTCCCTGCCATTTCAAAAATCTTAGAGCGAATACTTAATAAAAGACTAGTTTGTTACCTAGAAGAAAACAATATCCTTTCTTCCTCACAATATGGTTTTCGTAAGGGTAGATCTACCGATGATGCTGTCCACGATCTTACAGACCTGATCGTGCGCAAGCTAGACTCAGGACTTAAGTGCCTTGCAATCTTTCTAGACTTAGCGAAGGCGTTCGACACTGTATCTATCCCCCTCCTACTTCAAAAGTTAGAAGACATCGGAATAAGTGGCGTACCACTCTCACTTTTTACTAATTATCTTACTGAAAGAGTACAAAGGGTTAAATTGGGGGATTGGCTTAGTGATGAACAACCTGTTACTTTTGGTGTTCCTCAGGGTAGCATTCTAGGACCATCGCTCTTCCTGGTATATGTCAATAGCCTTTGTCAACTCCAACTCAATCAGGGTAGCATCTTCGCTTTTGCTGACGATACCGCCCTGGTTTTCTTCGGTGAGTCCTGGAATGAGGTAGTTCGTCTTGCGCAGGAGGGATGTGGTTAAGAAATAACATCCTCAGTCTAAATGTAGCAAAAACAAAATACCTTCCTTTTGCTCTTACTAATGCACAGATACCAACTGATGTGACACTAACCGCCCACAGACACAACCATAGCGTCTCCAATATGGCATGTGACTGTTCGCCTTTGGAGTGCTGTAATAGTTTAAAATACCTTGGTGTTACCTTGGACAGCACTCTAAGTTTCAAGGCTCACATACAGGCCCTGGTTGGCAGATTGCGTAGGCTTATCTTCGTGTTCAGGAATCTGAGGCACCTAGGCGACCGTAAATTATTAAGAACCGTTTTCCTCGCACTTTGCCAGTCAGTTATTGGATACTGCATATCTACTTGGGGTGGTTCTGCTAAATCTTATATGCTTGAACTCGAACGAGCGCACAGAGCAATCCTTAAAGTGAGTGCTTATCTTCCCTTCCGTCACTCTACGTTTGATACATACCAATTGTGGAATGTACTCACTGTAAGACAAACGTTTATCTTGGCCACTATTCTAAAAAAGCACATAAGCATCACATATGACCCTAGTAGACTAGCAAACAGGAGACGTAAAGACCAAGTTTGTCAAGTTGTGAGTTTTAACAAACGCTTTGCCCATAGGTTTCATTGTTTTCTTGGAGGCCACTTATACAACAAAAGTAACCGCCTTTTATCCATTTATTCCTTGCCTAGATATACCTGTAAGAAAACCGTTTCCAACTGGCTTAAAAAGCTTGGTTATGATGATACAGAGCAATTATTATCAATAATAGAATGACATATATATATATACTCTAATCTCGAAAACATTATTTTTATGTTTGTAAAACATATACTTACTACTAACTAACCTAAATAACACAACTGTAATAAATGTAATAACACCATAAAGTATTATAATTTCTCGAATGTAGGTATACGACATATTTCTATAAGTTGATGCATATAGTAACTTTGCTTGCGATAGTTCATTAATTAATTAAATACTCGTTTTTTATTTTTAAATTACTTTATTCCCATGTAACTAGTTTAATCTCTCTATTCTTATAATCTGAACACTCAGTGTAAAACAATGTTTTCGACCATAATTTAGTTATAATTTGAAGGGTGGAGTGAGCCTGGTGACCTGTCATCCAGGGGGGTCTGACCCTACCTAGTTCAGGCACCAGTTCTCTCCAATGTTAGTTTATTTAAAATAGTTTATAACTTAACATAGTTAACAATTGTAACTGTTGGAGAGAGAAATAAAGATTCTTTATTATTATTATTTTTTTTTAGGTTGCGTGGTGGTGCCCATTGAAAAATACTTCTACAACAAAATATATTCACCAATAGCTGACAAAAAGGGTATTGCACTCCCTTCCTATGATGAAGTCCTTTACAACGGCTCGTTGTTGCTTTTGAACTCTCATCCTTCTTATGGCATTCCGATTAGATTGCCACAGAACGCACACTACATAGGAGGATATCATATAGATCCAAATATGAATCCTTTGCCAAATGTACGTAAGCTTCAGTTTAAATCATATTATTAAAATACTTATACTTACAAGAATGTGGTTTATTAAATTCAATTCAATTCAATTCACTTTATTGCAATTTCCACAATGGTAACAAGATGGTAGGTAAAATGACAAAGTACATTGTAGACCCTGAAAAGGGCACAGCAAATTATTTGGAGAGGAGTTGAGAGGACGACTTACTTTTTTTCAATTAAATAACATTGCTACTTAATTAAATATTTAAATCGTTATCATTTAAAAATTCTGAAACACTATAATAGCATTTTTCAAAGAGCAGTGTTTGTAACTTTTTTAAGTATATGCTGTAACTTTTTTCTTCTGTTAGTTCTTTCGGTAGTTTATTGTGTATTTTTACTGACATTTCGAGCGGACTGGATGAGTTCATTCGAAGCCTATTTACTGGTATCATTAACTTGTGGCCATGTCGTGATGTGTATCGTGATGGAATGTCTTGTCTCTTTGTGAAGAAGTTTGGATGCTTTCGTATGAATTTACAAATTTCCAATATGTACACGGTAAAGGTAAAATTATGAGTTCTTTAAAAAATGGTTTGCAGCTGTCTGTTGGATCTATGTTAACTAAAATTCGAATAAGCTTTTTCTGTGCTGTGAAAACTGTGATTGCATCTGAGCTACACCCCCACAATATGGCGCCGTAATTTAACCATGCATGTGCGTATGCGAAGTATGCAGCTTTAGATGTTTCTAAGTTAGTGGTTTTTTTTGTTTCACTTAGCGCATATGTAAAACTTGATAACTTGGTTTTGATTGTAGCAATGTGGGCTTTCCAACACAGATGTGAGTCTATGACTAAACCGAGCAGTTTACATTGAGTAACGCTTTCTATTTTTGAACCATTATAAGAGAAATTTACTTCTAAACTATCTTTTTGATGCGGGTGAAATGTTACGAGTTTTGTTTTAAGGAAGTTAATTTCCAAATTATGCTGTGTCATCCAGTAAGTTATTTTATTGAATAGGTCTGTAAGTTTTTTATTTAAATTTATGTTATTTTGGCAAGATACAAGCAAGGAAATATCGTCTGCAAATAGAACGCAAGGGTCATCTATTAATTTAGGCAGTTCATTAATGTAAACTAAAAATAGTAAACATCCAACAGTGCTTCCTTGAGGAATTGATGAGTTTACTATTTTGCTATTCGATCGTACAATTTGTATTTTTTTCGTGGTTTCATCAAAGTGCTCAATTTCAACATACTGTTCCCTATCTTTCAAGTATGAGGTGAACCATTTATGCGCAGGACCTCGTATACCAATGTTATAAAGTTTTTGCAATAATATTTTATGTTGGACCTTATCATAAGCTTTGGACATGTCTAATAAAATACCGACAGCATATTTTTTATCATCTAAAATTTTAAGAATTTCTTGTACGTATTTAAATACTGCCAGCGTGGTGGACCTGTTCTTCCTAAATCCATTTTGGCACTCATTGAATATGTTAAATTTTTCGCAAAACCTATAAACGCGGTCAAACATTGCTTTTTCTAGTATTTTAGAAGCAGTTTGTAATAAAGCTATCGGTCTATAATTGCCCATATCTGTTTTTTCGTTTTTTTTGTGTATAGGTTTTATAATTGTTTTTTTAAGTAGCACTGGAAACTCTCCTTCTTGGAAAGATTGATTGATTAATTTAAGGAAAGGCAATGTTAGCTCGTCGACACAAGTTTTTATTAATATAGGTGGAATTTCATCTATGCCATGACTACTATGATACTACAAGAATAGCTGCGTTCGTCGTCCGCATTCAAAAACTTTTTCTTGGTGCTCGCGCCTACATTATAAAAAGAATTCTTGTGCACAAGTTCCGAGTCCCATAGTCCAAGTTTGACTGTGTCCTGATAATGCTACACGTAGTTTTATTGAACTGAAAAATAATGGGAGCTATAACAGAATCCCTCCCTTCGTAAAATCGTGATATGCTCGTCTTAAATTTCAGGATCTCCAAATACTCATGGATGAATCTAAGCATGGCGTGATATATTTCAGCATGGGCTCTACTCTACAGAGCATGGATATGACGGATTATATGAAGAGTTCTCTGCTGAAACAATTCTCACAATTAAAGCAGACTGTTATTTGGAAATTCGAGGGTGATCTGAAAGATGTGCCGAAAAACATCCATCTGGTGAAATGGGCGCCGCAACCAAGTATTTTAGGTAAGAAGACAAATAATAATATAATACTAAATAATACAACCTAGAAGATATATCTCAACAAACATTTAGTTTTACTATTGGTGACCTTTTGTGATTACCTACAAAAAATGAGACAAACTGCCCAATAATCACCTTGATCGCTGTGGTAAAAACTGTTTCAGAAAGTCCAGTAATAAATATATGAATATGTGTATGCTAAACTCCCTCGTTCCTACCTAATGAATATGTGTATGCTAAACTCCCTCGTTCCTACCTACTCGCGATGAATAAATATAAAATTGTTTAATGTAAAACTTACATGCTGCTTAGCTCACTGCACACCAATAATTTATTAATTGCACTCATTATATAAGTAACACTGATTTATGACGATTGCTGAAACCGATAAAGGATCACACTCGGCGGCTGACATTATCAGTTTATACTCGCATTTAAAACAACGGAGTAAAAAAACGTTGGGTTCAACTTCCTTGTGTTGTCTTTTTAAATCATCTTACCTTATTTCACCTCGCCTGTATCCAGTTTATATATTGAAGCATTATATTATTTCAGTCATTTAATTGCAGCCCACGAACCTCCGTAGTCGTATAAGTACAATTATCGGACATGAAATTTGTAAAACAAAAACAGTCATTAAAGTTAAAATGCATTTATAATCCTTTGCCAAATGAGCAAAATCGACATGGTAGCTTGTTGCCAAACTCGATACGTTGTATTGTGTGCGGTCCATCAAATTGTAGAAAAACAAATTTAGTAATAAGTTTATTGTTGCATAAAGATGGTCTACGTTTTCGTAACCTGTACGTGTATTCAAAATCCTTGTATCAAGCTAAATACATATATCTAGAAAAGGTTTTAGATATGGTTCCCAGGATATCATATTTTAAGTATAACCACAATAGCGAAATATTGAGTCCACATGATGCTTTGCCAGATTCTATTATTATATTCGATGACGTAGCTTGTGAAAATCAGAACAATATCAGAGATTATTTTGCCATGGGACGCCATAAAAACATTGATTGTTTTTATATAAATCAGACTTATACTAAAATACCGAAACAGCTTGTAAGAGACAACTCGAACTTAATAATACTTTTTAAACAAGATGACATTAATTTAAGACACATCTACGATGAGCATGTAGCATCAGACATGTCTTGGCCCCAGTTTCGAGAAATGTGCTCCGCTGTTTGGAGTAAGCCTTTCAATTACCTTGTAATAAATAAGGACTGTGAAAAAAATAAAGGCTGCTATAGATTGACATTTGATACATTTGTAATAGTGGATTAACGTACATAATAGTTTGTTATGATCTGACTCCATCACTTTCATTCGTGACTCAGAACTGAGCAGTAAACTGTGTAAAATGGAGAAAAATATTAAACAACAAATTGTGAAATCTGCTGCAGCTGCAGCAGTAAAAAGAAAAGTTAAAATGATAAAAGACGCAAAAAATAATGAAAATATGGTCTTGGAAAAAATTCTTAAACCTATAGTTGACCCACTTAACTCATTGGCAAAAAAGAATGACGAAGAACATCTCGAGACAGAAAATCATTACGGACCCTTAGTGAAAAGAGTTAAGAATAGCAATAATAATAATAATAATAATAGCGAAACGTCATCGTGTTTGTCTAGTGAAGATCTTAATGAAGCTGATAGTGAAGAAGAAAAGCCCCTTAGTAGGATATACGGTGACAAAACCCTTGTGGCATCACCTTCGGAAGATCTTAATGCCAGTGAGTCGTCATTCAAGTCTCTTCACTCACCATCGACGAGTGATAAAAATCAGTCATTGTCGTGGTCTATATCATCTGAAGTATTTTCTGATATACCTTTCGGAATAAGAAATGACCGTGGGAAACTAATGCTTGGCAAAACCCGCGTTTTCGATGATGGCAGTTTCCTTAAAATAGGAACTCATAATTTAAAAAAAACAAACGGATTAAAAGAGCTATTGTTTAAAAAGAAACCAAATTTAGATATAATCACTGATGATGACTTACAAAATTATAAATTATTATTATTAGAAACAAATGCTCACCGACGCAATTTTGATTCGTCCAAACCAATAAACAGCAACAAGGGATTTAAGTACACGAATATTGTAAAACCTTTGTTTAAATTTGCTAGAAGTGCGACAACAAGCGTGGAAAATATTTCACAAGGAGAAGGTATTAATGTTTTGAAGAAAGTTAAAAAAGATACTGACTATGTTTATTGGGATGATCCGAACGAATTAGTTGAACGATTAAAATTACTTCTAGCGTCAAGAGTTGCGGGTAACACCGGAGTAGATAATGAAATAATTTCGATAGTTGAGGAATTACACGAAGCCGGTATTGGTATAAACCTTAAAGAGTATAAAAAGCGTGATGCATTGGGGAAGATGGGCAGTATACTTGATATTTCATTGAAAAGAGCATCGAGACGGTAATGAATATAGACAAATTTGGTCACCACGTTCACAAACGTTTACGATTAACAGAATACATTGATACCCTCAACGACTATTTGGTGAAATCTGATACAGGATACTATGATTTAAAGTCATCAAAATTGAAAGGTCTTTCGTTTCCAAATGAAGACGATGAAGCAGTGAACAAAGCTTACATGGATAAAACTGTTGAAGAAATAAGAAAAGAAATACAAAAAGTTAATAGTAACGTTAAGAATTATCTAAATAGCTTGGAAAAAGTAACTTCAAATCGTCTAAGTACTTTATATTATACTAAAACAGAAATAGATAATTTGATTGAAGCTAAATTAAAAGCTAAATTAACTTAAAATGAGTAAAAAAGATATCGTTGATGAACTCCACAAAGCAGCAAGAAGAAATTATCCACGACGATGTACCATCATAACAGGAATAGATGATTTATGGCAAGCTGATCTTATAGATTTTCAGAAATATTCGCATTTTAACAAAGGCTACAAATATATTTTGGTAGTAATAGATACTTTATCAAAATTCGTCTGGAAAAATCCTTTGAAATCAAAAGAAAAAAAAAATGTCACAAAAGCAATGCAAGAGATATTAACTGTTTCATCACGGAAACCTAAACATTTACAAACTGATTTAGGTAAAGAGTTTTACAATGATACTTTCAAAAACTTGTTAGCAAATAATAATATAAATCATTATTCTACTTACTCTGTAAAAAAAGCTTCCATTGTAGAACGAGTAATACGCACGTTAAAATGTAACATTTACAAACTTTTTAGTTTGAACGGTCGCTATCAATGGATAGGGAAAAATATAAATTCTGTTGTAGAAAACTATAACCACACAATTCATCGAACAACAAAATTTAGACCTTTTGATGTTAATATAACAAACCAAGAGATTGCCAAGGTTAACATAATTAAAACACGAAAGAATAAGATGGTTCAACAACCTAAGTTCCAAGTTGGTGATCATGTTCGTATCAGTAAATATAAAGGAGATTTTTACAAAGGTTATACTCCAAACTGGTCAACAGAAATATTTATTGTCAAAAAAGTAAATTACACGCATCCACTAACTTATCACTTGGAAGATAAATATAAACAGAGTATTTTAGGGACTTTCTATGAATATGAACTACAGAAAACGAAGTTTCCTGAACTCTATCTAATTGAAAAGGTTATAAAAAGAAAAGGTGACAAATTATTTGTAAAATGGTTAGGTCTCGGTGATAAAGAAAATAGTTGGGTGAATAAAAGTGCATTAATTTTTTAATATATATATTAAGCGTTGTAATAAGATGTATCTCACTTCAAACACATCAATGAAGGAAGGAAGTGGTATTATTAACGACTTAATAAATAACTTACCGATTGAGTTACATATTCCTGGATATCAGTATTGTGGTCCAGGAACAAAACTTCAGAAACGGCTACTTAGAGGCGATCGAGGTATAAATAAGTTGGATGAAGCTTGTATGTATCACGATATTGCTTATAATAACAGTGATTTGAACGTTCGACACAAAGCTGACTTAGAACTTTTGAAAATGGCGAAAAAAAGGTTGAAATCAAAAGACGCTGGGAAAGGAGAAAAGGTTGCATCATGGATTGTCAAAAATGCAATGAAAGCAAAACTTAAAGCTGGTGCTGGAGTAAGACCGTTTATGTCCATCATTAAAAAAATCCAATCTCAACTAAAACAATTAAAAGCTAAAGACAATCGCACAGCTATAAAATACGCATATGCAGCTGCAAAAAAACTGTTTATTAATAAAAAAGGAATACGCTTACCGCGGTGTATTCCTATACCGAAGAGTGGGGGTTTCTTACCTCTCATTCCAATTTTCGCTGGGTTGTCAGCTCTGGGTTCTCTTGCTGGTGGTGCAGCAGGTATAGCAAAGGCTGTCAATGATTACAAGGTTGCTCAAAAAAGCCTTCAAGAATCTGAACGACATAACAAGATGATGGAAGCTGTGGCTCTTGGAAGAGGAATGTATATCAAACCTCTTAAAAAAGGAACTGGTTTATATTTAAATTGTTCAAAAAACTAATTAAACGGCTACCTAGACGTCCTCTTACTAATTTTGACATATTGGAGCATGCTTCAGATATACCTTACTTTCGAGGAGTCTTTATGAGAGATACACTACCTTCAAAACCAAGAAAAATAGAGTGTGCCATAGTAAATTTAGATAGTTCTGATAATCCTGGAACTCACTGGGTAGCCTACGTTAAGCAAAATAACTACTGTGAATATTTTGATAGTTTTGGTAATTTAAAACCACCATTAGAATTAATAAATTATTTGAGATATATTTCTATAAATTATAATTATGTACAATATCAAAATTTTGGTACTATAATTTGTGGTCATCTTTGTTTAAAACTTTTAAGAGACTATTGGAAAAAACATTTATATTAAGAATGAAATAAAAAAACATTGTCAGTACTAAAATGTCTTTCACTGTGTCAATAACTGGAAGAGGAGAGACTTTAATAACAAATTACTCGCCAACCTTGCAATTACACGGAGAATATGAATGCGGTCTCTTATATTTTTCAACTTTCAATTCTATTCCTAATATAGACAAAAGAAACAATAAACTTTATTATGGCAAAGATGGAGTTATAGAAATACCTGAAGGTTCATATGAACTCCAAGATATTTGTGATTTTTTGAAAAGTAACATTAAGAATGCTGTGCTAAAACTAACATGCAATAACAATACATTAAAAACAAGTATTTATTGTTCTGAAGATTTGCACTTTGATAAAAATGATTCTCTTGGTAAAGTTTTGGGTTTTGGCATGGAAACAGTTAAAGCTAATATAAAAACTGAGTCCAGGTATCCTGTCAGCATTTTATCAACAACTATAGTGCGCATCGAATGTGATGTTATCAGCGGATCATTTGTTAACGGGAAACCTAGTCATATAATTTACGAATTTGTGCCAAACGTACCACCCGGTTATAGAATAATTGAAATACCTAAAAATTTAATTTATTTTCCTGTCAATCAAACCTCAATAAGTTCTATTAATATAAGATTGTTGGATGCTGAAAATAAGCAAATCAACTTACGTGGTGAAGAAGTACAGCTGTATTTACACTTTAGAAGGAAATGTTAAATTTCAATAAAAACCTGTCAACACCTCCTATGCGTGTCAGTTCTAAAAGATCATCTAGTAAAGAAACACCGCTTCGAAAAAAAAAGAAGCTCACCAAAAACAATAAAGAATTTTTAAAACTAATAGGTTTGCTAAAATGAATATTTTAAATATTCATTTTAGCATTCAAAATCGGAAGGTTATGACTCTATTAATACCAAAGTTATTAAGGCCTGTATCAAGCAATTGTTAGTTATATTAACATTCTTAATAAACCTTTCACTAGAAACGGGAACGTTCCCAGACAAACTAAAATATTCGGTAATCAAACCGATGCATAAAAAGGGAGACATATCCGATGTAGCAAACTATAGACCTATTACACTTATCTCCATATTAGCTAAAATATTCGAAAAGGTTATGTATGAAAAGCTCATTTCATTTCTAACAAAGCACAATATTATACAGAAAAACCAATACGGCTTCCAAAAACATAAAAGCACGGTCAACGCGGCTTTTCACTTGGTAGATAGTATTCTACGTAGTGCTAAAAGTAAAAAGAAAACCACGGTCCTATTTCTTGATATGTCTTCCGCATTTGATCTGGTTTCTCATGATATTTTGCTGGGAAAACTAGAAAGTTACGGGGTGAGAGGAACTGCAAATGACTGGGTTCGCTCTTATTTGAAAAACAGATACCAATGTGTTGAGATTGAATATTTAGATAAAAAAAATAATTCAGTACCAGTAAGATCAGATTTTAAGCGAAATATATATGGCGTTCCCCAAGGAAGCGTCATCTCTCCTTTGCTATTTCTGCTCTACGTAAATGACATTGCCCCTGTTACTAAACACGAAAGTATACTATTTGCCGACGATATTTCCATAGTTGTAGCATCAGACATTAACGCCTCCATGGCACAACATGAGATAGACATAATTGAAACTTTGACATTAATTACTAACTGGTTACAAAATAATAATCTTAAAATCAATTTATCCAAAACTAATTTAATAAATTTCAATAATTTTAAAGATGACTCCATTGACATAACTTTTAACGGACAAACTCTACGGACGGCTGAAAATGTGACATTCTTAGGTATTATTATAGATTCAAAATTTAACTGGAAAGAACATGTACAAAAGGTATGCAACAAGTTAAATAGCTTTGCATATGCTTTACATAGGCTAAGTATGATAGCATGTAGAAACACCGCACTAACCACTTATTTCGCCTATGTAGAATCTGTTCTTAGATACGGCCTACTTATCTGGGGAAATGGAACAGAAACTAAAAAAGCTTTTATTGCACAAAAAAGGTGTGTTCGTGCAATATGTCACATAGATGAACCTTGCCGACCCTACTTTAAATGCTTAAAAATACTTCCATTACCATGCATTTATATTTTTGAAGTGGGAGTCTTCACATATCAAAATATAAATAAATTTACACAGTCTAAAGATTTGACAAGTAGAAGTAATAGAAATCCTAGTAGGTTAGTATTACATAATATACCTAGATCAATGTGCTACTTGAAAAATTGTTATAATAATTTAAAATAGTCCTGCGCGAATGGTTACTCGAAAATGTCTTTTACTCTGTCGATGAATTCTTGCAACATAAACAAGTAAAAAAATAAATATATGAGATTATGGTAGATGCATGGAATTTCTATCCCATTTTAGTGTGACCGAAATATAATTTTACATTTTAGTTTAAATATTAATATTTGCATGCTATCATTGTATGGCTAAATAGGTTTAAGCAACATTATATTATATCTGACCATCACTGTTACACCCTATTTATGGCAAATAAACAATTATGAATTATGAATTATGAATTATCTCAACCTGTGTCATACGATAACAGCATCGAAAGTTTTGAATATCACTCGTACAAGCCATATGTAACAAGTTTCAACAAGAATGATGAAATACGAATACCTATTAATCAGCAAGATTTGTATGTGCTGCCTGCCCTCAGTACTTTATATATTGAAGGCAAAGTAAATGTGACTAAGCATAACAGTATTACTAAAGAAAGTGAAAGAGTAAAGAGTGTACATTTTGTAAATAACCCAACGCTTTTTCTTTTTCAAGACATTCGATATGAACTAAACGGGGTAGAAATAGATAAAATAAAAAATGCAGGTATCACTACAACAATAAAATCTTATCTTTCATTAAATGAAAATGAATCAAAATGTGGGAAAGTTTGGGGCTGGTCTACAACAGGCACAACCACTGTTAACGATGGTCTGTTTTCTGGCTCTATACCTCTAAATAAAATATTAGGTTTTGCTGAAGATTATGAAAAAATCATTATAAACTGTAAACATGAATTAGTACTATTGAGAAGCAATACCAATCTCAATGCTTTAAAATTAAGTACGGGTGAAGTTGTGGACGATATCATAATAAGTAAAATTGTATGGCGAGTTCCTCATATTAAAGTGTCAGACCGCCAAAGGATTAATTTATTAAAGCAATTAGAAAGAGATCGACCTATAACAGTAGCATTTCGTAATTGGGACTTATATGAGTATCCTTTACTACCCAGAACACGTAAACATACTTGGTCTATTAAAACATCGTCGCAGATTGAAAAACCACGATTCGTAGTAATTGCTTTACAAACCAACCGCAAACATAATGCACTAATGTCAATGGCAGAGTTCGACCATTGTTTTATACGGGATGTAAGAGTATTTTTAAATTCATCGTATTATCCATATGAAGGACTGAATATCAGCTTTGCTGACAATAAGTTTTCATTGATATACGAACAATATGCCAGATTTCAACAGTCTTATCATGGACGTCGACCGGAGCCGTTGTTGAGTTTGAAAGAGTTCAAGGAAATCGCGCCTTTATTTGTTGTTGATTGTTCTCGTCAGCACGAAACGCTAAAAGGATCCATAGACGTACGCGTTGAAATCGAAGCAGAAGTAGAGATACCTGACCAGACCGCCGCATATTGTCTTATATTAAACGATTGTATATTTGAATATAAGCCGCTCAGTAATATAGTTAAAAAACTATCATGAATAACGATACTATAATAGTAGATGTACAAGGTTTTAAAAATGAAAACAACGTTTTTATATTAAAAGAATTAGTTATAGGCACATTAGAACACACACAAATATTTTTGATAAAACCCCCATACTCATTCTCAACTCTGACTCTGGAAGAAAGAAAACATGTATGGTGGATAGAAAGAAACAGAGGATACCGATGGAGCGAGGGATATATTGACTACAGGGAATTTAAAAGAGTTATTAAACCTTACTTAGAGAAGCGCAAAATTATAGTGAAAGGTGAAGAAAAAGTAAAGTGGGTGCGAGAAATATGTGACCATGACAATGTTTTAGATATAAGTATTAAAGGAATACCTAGTTTAGAAACTCTATGTAAGCTCTATTGTAAAGATATATTTGCGTTTAATTGCTTTAACCATATTAAATATTGTGCTTTGAAAAATGTTATTTGTATAAAAAAATGGTTATTAGAAAATAATATATCAATGTATGATTTTTTCAATAAATAAATAAGTTTACCTACATAAAAAAACCTTTTTTTTATTCTGAACGCCTTTAACAGAGAAATAAAACGACATCATTCCTTAAGTTTAATTTATTAAAAATATATATATATATTGACATTTATGCTAAAGCCTTAATTAATAAAGTAACAAAAACTTTTTACATTTGTACACAATATAATATATCTAACATTCGAAGATAATAATAATAGGTATTAAGTTTAAAAATGTATCTCTTTATAGGTTCATAAGTAACAAGAGAAGTTACGCATAAAACCTACACGAGAACTTTAATTTACAAAAATAAGTTGATTCGTAGCTTTAAAAACTATAGCTATAACCACATATTTTTTTTGATATATTGTTGATGAGACCTTCTGCCTGGTCCATAATCTGGTCCATGTCTTCCGACACCACATACTGCGCAGACAGTAGAGCATCCTCCGACGAGTCACCCAGCACTTCTTGCTCGAGTTCTATTATCTCAATTTTGATGAGACGCCGTCCTTTCTTCGGCGGACTTTTCATCACGAACGACTGCTGCGTGTTGTGTAAGTGCTTGAGGAAGGACGATCTCTTCTTTCGTTTCCTCTTCTGCGTGTTATACGCCGCCTTTCGAATTTTGAGCTCCAACGGCGTTTCTTCGTGTTGTGGCTCTACAACCCAAGGAGGGAACATTTGTGTCCATCCTTCGAGCGGGTCCTGCGCGTCTTGTAAGACCGGAGATGGTGAGCGTAGGTCTTCGACGAGATGCTCGGTGTTCATTGACATATCCTGAAACAAATAATATGAGTCATATATTGAAATGCAACCAGATTCCTATATTTAATTAGTAAATATATTGAACTTTAAAAAGCAACTTACCATCCTTGATGTTCTTATGAAAATAAATTTACATTAGCGATTGACACGAATATTTATACCCTAGCTTTGTGATCGTGTAAGTTTCTAAGTAAACCTATAGCTGACACGGCTATTAAAATTAGACAGGTAAAAACTTGTTCCTGATGTCGACACCTTATTGAGTTATCATGTGAATTTTTATGTAAGTGGAAACGTATTGCTGACAAAAAAGGCAAACAAGTGTCGTTTTCATTCAATCCTAGACAAGTTAGGACTTGTTTTTGTCATTTATATTTTATAAATCCTCGATGATAGTGATTACTACGTATTCTGTGGTGATATGTACCTAATTAGATTCAGAATAAAACAACAAATTACATATATACTATTTATTTTAAAATAAGTAGGCGCTGCTTTTACATAATATGTACAGTTATATTAAAAATTATTATCTTATACCTCCTAAAAACTAAAATACTTATACATGATTACAAACTAATTACATAGAATGGAACACTTATGCGGTAACATTTTATTTGATCATTTATAAACTAAAAAATAATAATAATGAAATTGAACTATTTTTTTTTTTTGGCTGTCACAGGCGGAATGGGAAACTGCGTCTAGCCATAGTTGCTAAGTAGCCAGACTTGTCAACTTACTAAAGTTGTGATTCACATCTCGCTTGAGACAGTAATTACATTTTTTTTTTTCGATGTACTTGGACTATTATGAATACATTTTAACATATTTACATTATTTTTATCATTAGTAGGTAGGCATACCTACACTATTCATTGATTGTTAAATAGCATTAATAAATCCATATTAAAGTCTACACGACTCTATGATTTTTTCAACCAGTCCAAACGGAAAAACTCAGAAAAGGCTTGATTTATGTCCCCAGGACAAAGTCGATATCTTATCGTTAAGTATAATGCGTTTATCATCACTTGAAGATAGAGCAACTTTGTTAACGGTTTGCGTAAAAACCACGTGTTTCAAAGACTTGAATATTACATTTTTCTTCCTAAGTGACTTATTAAGAAGTAGAACTTTATTATAATCTTTAAAATCAATTCTTTTAACTACAGATTTTTTAACCCCTTTTGCCTTTTTTATCTCTTTATCTTGAGTTTTTACACAATATAACTTAGATCTCAAACCTACAAATTCAATTATAAGTTGACCCCCCATCTCATCTTTAAATAATCCAGGGACCTTTTTGTTTCTCCGAACTATGTTATACTGATTATTTTCCGTGTAATTGCTCGTGTCAAAATACTGTTGAAAATTAGATCTTATGTCTTTGTAAATGTCCGTTGCCTCGATAGAGTACAAAAAGCTATCAGTATCGGTGTAACATACTTTTAAATTGGAACCATAAAACGGTTTTGTAATAGAATAGTGAAAATCATACATATGATTTTTAGATATTTCTAGAACAGTGAATCCTATGTAAATAGGTTTATCTAAAATAACTGCCTCGGGTTTCATTTGCACAGCTACAAAATTTTCTGTAAAAACAGTACAACTATGAAAATTAGGTCGTGAAATGAGTTGTTCGGCCGTGTAACATTTTTTTGTTTTGTTCCTAGTATCTGTCCACCGATTGACTAAGTGAATATTTAATCTTTTTTCAGTATCTTCCAATGTTTTGCCAAAAATGCTATTATTTAATAATTTAAAAAAGTCCTGTTCAAATGTTGACTTAGCCTTTTGCCGTAATTCTGTATTTAAATCTATATATTGTTTTAAAAATGGATGTTGTTTGAATTTTATTACTCTATGAACTTTTTTTAATATTAAACCATGTCGCAAGCATGTTTTTAAATGCACATAGTGTATGACATACTTAAATTTGTCGTACAAATTTGGAATCAATTTAGGGTTTTTAGATCCAGGTGGTGTAAATTTCTCAGGACAAAAAGGTAGGTCATTGTGCAAATCGTGAAGATGATCTGGGTACTCTAAATCTACTTCTAAAATGTAACCATATTCGGAGTCATTAGGGACTTGAAGAATATTAAGTTCATTAATTTCCGTTTGGCTAATTAGTTCAAAACCAGAATAAGGCAAATAAGAACACATTGCATAACCATATAAGTTATTGCAATCAATGTACAGTAAATAATTATCAGGAATAGACGGATCGTAACTTGATATGTACTTGTTATTCGCCTTAGAGTATCTATTGGAGCATAAACAAACGCCTCCGCGTATTCCCTTTTGAATCATACGTATAATTTCTAGATTTTCTATAAGTTGCAGTTTTACTTTCGTTTTAAGCAACATTGCATCAAAACTTAACCCAGGAGCCGTCATGTAAAATGCTGGATCTAATCGATAATTAATTTTACAAGTTTGACGAAAGTTTTCAAAAACATCTGCAAGTAAAATAACATCGGTTTTAAGATATAAATCAGTATATTCCCCAAGGTTTTTTATTTTAAATATTTCCCAGATGCACTGAGCGTGACGATAATCTGATTCTGAAACGGTTTCATCAGTTAAAGTGCTATAAAAGTGTTTCAGTGATGGTAACCTATCTTCTTCAAAACACATCCAGTTCGTCATATATTCATAAGGATATACACCTTTGCGTCTAAGTAATTCAAATTTTTTGGTTTCCGGGAAAAACTGAGATAAGTGAAAAAAGTCGTTTCTATTCAAGTTTCCAGCAAGTTTTTCTAAGCTAGTGCCTAAAAATTTGAATGAATCGACAAATCGAACTGGCATGTATTCCTGGCACCCGGTCCTGAAAAACTTCGTAAAAGAAATATAGTTTTCCTTATTTTTTGCTATAACTTTTATATTGCCCGGTATTTCTCCTAATTGTCGTATGAACAAGTGACTATCGTAACCGGATAAATTGTGAAAAAATACTGGTATGAATTTCGGTAAACAAAATTGTAAATTACAGTAAGAATGAGCTGGTCCCCGGTATTTCCCTGTCAAGTGACAATGATCTTTAACTTTATCGTCGAATAGTAGTTGACTACAAAGGAAACAATATTTTGTATTATCAAAGCTGTCTTGCTCCTCGTCTGTTAATGGTGTCATAGGAACTGTTTCTTTTAAAATCTTTTGTATGTTAGCAACATCTTCACCAAGGTATTCTAAAAATTTTTCAACACAATCCTGACCACGATATGACATGTATTTATTTTGAGCGCTATCATACGAACAAACAATGTAATATGCAAATGCAGCGGGTAAATGTTTTTGTAAATTCGTTGTGGTATTATTTGAATTGAGATGGTCACTACTCGATTTGGGTTCTAATAATGATTCAAAATCCGCATATATAACATATGGCATATCTTGCATTCTTTCGAAATGTTTAAATTGAATTGTAGTACCTGGATCAGGCAACAAAGTCCGGACACCGCTACAAATGTGGGCATTTAATGCAGGTTCGTTATTAAAAAAAATCATGCAGTCATCACAAAAATATATTTTTCCATGATGTTTTGTTAATTGAGGTCTAAGCAATCTACTAAAATTTTTTATCAAACAGTAGTGTTTAAATTCGCCCTTTTCCAATAATAATAAATTAATATGATACTTCTTTTTGTTTTCTGACTTATAAAGTGGTCCGACAATGCTCGACTTGTTTGCAATACCATAGACATTAACACTGATATCGCGATTATTTTTCTCAAAGATCCTTATATCCGAGAATCCGACTGGAAACGACATGTTTCGTGTGTTCAGAACGTTTTCAAAGTTAGGGTAAGAGGATGTCCGATGTGCGTTATTCTTAGCTGGAAATAATGCTGCCATTATACACCATAAGAAACAGAATGAATCATTATTTTGTATATTAATGCAAGCATGCTTCAATTTTAATGTTTTCGGTAATTCAATAAACCGGGCGGCTCTCAAAGGGTTGTACTTGTTGATATTGACTTCTAAATAAAGATTTCTTAAAAATGCCCAGCCACTATCTCTTTCCTGAAACTCGTCAATTTGTGCTATGATTGAGTGAACAATCTTTGAAAATATAGCTCTAAAATCATAATTACGGTGCAATACCACATTTTGACTAAAAGCAAATGATTTTTTGTCACTAGTGTTATCTTTTGGCAAGATAAATTCAGCGAATAATTCAAAGTTTACTTTAATAGTGTTATACGTAGCTAGTCTTGCGTCTAGCAAGTGACGCACGCGAGACTGAAGCCTACGCAGAAACTCAGCTGGCAGGCATGGGAGTTTGGCCTCGTCAGCGCTATCGCCGCACGCGGAAGGCCGCACTCTATACGATGCAATCCTACTTCGGAACGCACTACTTATTTTTTCAATGCCATCGCTTATTTCGATAGAACTGTTATTTTTATGAACATTACTCCGCAAATGACCTGAGAATGCTTTACTTTTAACGGATATGTCACAAACTGTGCAATATATTGTTCTACTTGCCATGACTGTTGGATTCAGAAAAGTCTCAATGTATTAGAATTTAATAATATATTATTGAATGGACTGGTTGATTAAGTAGGTAATAATAATAAAGCAAGATATTTATTTTAGTACAAATGAAATATTTTTATTTATTTAATTATATTATTATAAGACCTTATACTAAAAACTTACATTAAAAACGCCTATCTATTATACCTAACCTATCCTAACCAACTTACTAATAAAATGAACAGAGAAGTTATTTTATACAAGTACCTAAACTATTTTTTTTTTTGAACTATAAAATTTACCTTCTTCTTCGAAGTTTTTCTTAGACTTTTTTATAAATTCTTTTAGAGGGGCCAGCTCGGGAGCGTTTCCGTCTGCCTGGTATTTGAGGGAGACGACCGCGTGCTCCCAACGGTCCTTTGGGTCGACAGCTAAAATTTCTTTTGTATTATATATTTTTACATCAATAAAAACATCGCCGTCTCTAAATGTGGTGCGGCGCAGGTATCCGTCGGCGACACGCCGCGACAGCACCGACTGCAAGGGTTGGTTCTTGATACGTCGTGTAGCTTGCGCCCGCGCTTCCTCCTCGCTATCCGAGTCGAGCTGCCACCCAGATCCCGATGTAGTAGACGGCGATGTTTTCTTTGGCGCCTTCCTTTTCGGTGGAGCCTTGGGCTTCGTCTCTTTCTTGGCGCTAGAAAAAAATAATACATTTGTTAAAAACAAGGTCGTCAATGTAGAGAAAATATTTACAGGGTTCTTATTTAACCTATTATATTTCTCGCAAAATATACTATCCAAATAACTTTAGTGTTTGAAAAATATTTCAATAATTGTATTTCTATTTATCGTTTGTACCATAATAAATAAAAAAAAATATAGGTAAGTACAAGTACTTATTATTTAAATGAAATAAATAAATGTATAGTATAATGTCTTTTGTTAAATAATTTAATAGAAACAAACAACTCGTCACCAGCGCCTCAGTCGGGACTCGAACCCACGACCTTTAGAAATCCGATTCACTGCTTTGAGCGACTGAGTCACTGTGTTTTGTTCACACCGAACAACAATTCATTGTAAATAATGAAAGCATGAATAAAATTAGACTCACTATTTAGTGTGGATAAATAAATTTGTGTTTGTGATGATTAGATTAGACTTTGTAATACATACTTTATTTTGGTAGGTGTATCCTCGCCGCCGCTCTCGGAGTCGGCAAACTCATCTGCTAGCTCCTTCCTCGCCCCCTTGCTGCGCTTTGCCTTATATTCTGAGTCAGACCTGCAAAAATATTTTAAAATTATGAAACAACAAATTCATAATATTAAGAGATAATTCGAACAATGAGAAAAATTTACTGCTGTTATTGAGATAAAAATATTTCAACTCCAACCTTTGAAAACTAAAAAAATAACTAAAGGAAAAGATCGTTTCCTAATTTGATCCAGCTGGGACCAAACCTTGAAACATTAGAGATGGTGACACCATAAAAATCACTCGACTAGGGAGGTCATCAAAATAAATATACCTATGTTTATAAATAAATAAGTAAAAACAAAACTTACGAACATTATTTCAAGTGCACGGATCCTCGTGTTGGCAGGTGACTGGTGAGCTTATGCTGGTGGAACAGCTGGTCGAGCGCTAGGCGACGGGTGGGCAGACTTGTCTTGCAGAGCTGACGGAGCACCGGTGAACTTGTTGTGGTAGTGGACCAGCTGGTTGGCACTAGGTGAAGGATGAGGGGCAGACGGAGCACTCGCGACTAGATAGAGCAGACTCCCGCAGGGCTCTTTAAAACTAGTGGAAATAACGGTGTCGTAGAAATGATTTTTTGGTCGATTTACATCGCATTATAAGGGAATCGTTCCGGTACCTATCGTTCAGGTATCGCAAACCTTCATTTTCAATAAAAAATATTTTAAACAAATAAATTTCTATAAAATCGGTATTACTGAGGTAATAAACAGTATACGATTAAAAGTTTATTTTTATTATCAGTGAAAAATTAAAATGAAAAACAAAAAGTTTAAAATTGTAAGTTTATATTATTAATTTAATAATGAAGAAAAAAGACTACATACATAAGTATGAGTAATCAACTTATTCGTATAAAGTTTTACAAGTTCAATACTTATTTGGTGTTTCAAAATATTTTCCAGTACATATTGCAATAGTTCACAACCACTGAAAGAACCACGTCAACAAATTTTATTTTCCCATAGTTCTTCACTGAAAATCAAGTTTCATATTCATAATATTGTATTTTATTTCAATGTTAATTTGATATTCAAATGTCGACAAATTCAGTAAGGTTGTCTACACTTGATAAAATAATAATGTGGCTGTATTATTGTGTTTTAAGTGTATTTCATTAATAATGTCCTACATAATATTATAAAGCTAATTCGTAAATACTTTAAATATTCCTACTGTAAACAAAAATTTGAATAAACTTAAGTACACAATTTTCATATCGATTAGGTGTAGGTAGGTTTTTATTCCATTTCCTTAATTTGTCATCATATTTAGTTGAATTCCATTTCAATTAATCTTACTTTAATTTTCATACTTTTCGTTTATGTATCTTAGCTTATTTTTAGTTCATCGAATTTTAAAATAGTAAAATTGCATCAACCCTAACAATATTTTATATTTATAATCATAAAATGTGAAAGTAAGTTTGTTTGATACGTTTTAACATCTTAAATTATCATAAAATTTTGAATACACGTTGTCAAGAGTATGTATTCCGGGTGGCCACTAGTATAAGCACTGGCCACTGGGTAAAAAAAAAAAAAAAAAAAAAAAAAAACTGTGATTATAGGTTCGCTAATTGAAACAAAAACATGGTGCATCGTCACTCTTTATTACAGGCGAGCTGTAAATACAACAATATAGTCAAGTCAAGTGGCATAGCACTGGTAGCATAGTTAACTAACTCCAACGGGTTCGATTCCCGATTACTTCAGAATAAACCTAATTTTATAAAATTAAATGTATTATTCTAAATAGAGCGTGCCTGCCATATCGTTTTTATGCTTTTATCATTTCAAAAATCCCTTAACATTTTTTTACTACCTTTAAAGTCACCGGAAAAATATTATAATGAACTCGAACAAAGCAGTGTGATTTAACTAGTTCATATTATAAATCCATTCTCACGGTGGTAATTTGCTGACCAAACAGAATGTTACACTGTTGCAAAGACTAGAATGTATTAAGTCGTTGTATAGTCGATGCAATTTGTTCCTTAAATCAGATTATGATTAGATGCTATTTAAAAAGTCTACCTTTAATCAGCAGATGCACCGTGACGCAATAACCTTGCAATCGAAGTCATAGCAGCTATGCCGTCCGCGGGTGTGAGTGTGTACAGTGCAGTGCGGGTTTTACTAAGTATACTCTAAGTATTGGATAGATGGGTGACCATCCATCTCTCATTGGGTTCGTGATGAAACCTTGTTTTTTCTAAGTGTCGCCAACCATTTTTGTAAATCGGTAACCATTCTTAAAATATCGAGAATATTTTTATCAAAGCGTTATGTGATCATCGTTTCTAGGTGCCAACAGCCCATAGAGGATCCGCACGAGCAAACGGCCTAGAACGAGTTTCCGAAATTATGACAGTGATTATTTTACGATGTTCTTGATTCTAAGGTGTCACCACAGAATTACCAAATATTTTATCAATGCCTTTGTGATGGAACTTTGTTTCTAGGTGCCACCAGCCAATGGGCGACCGGCACGAGCAAACGGCCTAGAACGATGATTTCCTAATCTCTGGCAGTGATTACTAAACAAGTATTTTATCAAAGTCTTTGCGATGGAACTTCGTTTCTGGGTGCCACCAGCCAGTGGGCGACAGGCACGAGCAAACGGCCTAGAACGATGGTTTCCTGAACAACGACAGTGATTATCATACTATGTTTTTTATTCTAAAGGTGTCACCATAGGATTACCAAATATTTTATCAATGTCTTTGTGATGGATCGTCATTTCTAGGTGCCACCAGCCAGTGGGCGACAGGCACGAGCAAACGGCCTAGAACGATGGTTTCCTGAACAACGACAGTGATTACCAAATATTTTATGAATGCCTTTGTGATGGATCGTCATTTCTAGGTGCCACCAGCCCACAGGGTGACAGGCACGAGCAATCGGCCTAGATTGATGATTTCCTAAACTCTGACAGTGATTATTATACAATGATCTTGATCATATTGCGATGGAAATCTTTTCTGAGGTGCTACTACTAATGGGTGACCGGCACGAGCAAACGGCCTAGAACGATAGTTTTCATAGTGTTGTGATTTAAACTCGATTGAAGGTGCCACTCTCCAAATTTGGTCACTGACACGAGCAATCGGCTTAGAACAAAACAAATAGCTTCATAACGTCTGCTTCTGAGTGTAATCCAAAATAAGTCTCATAAATAAAAAATGTGTAGTGAATTCACCCGCATATGGGCATAGAACAAAACGAGAAACTTCATAACACCTGCTTCTGACTGTGAAGTGTTTGAAAATAAGTATAGTGAATTGAGCAGCATTAATCATTGGTAAGTTTTACACTTATTGATCTTTGCTAGTGGCAGACATAATTATTTACTTTTTTTTTTACCGTACTCTTGCTATGATTGACTGTAATGAACCCATCAAATACGCAACAACACTTCAGAAAAGTGATCGAGGTGATTATTGGGCAGTTTGGAACACTTCACGACAGAGATCGAACGGACGTGAGATCGCTGGAGTGAATTGTTCCAGAATGCCCAATAATCACCTACTTATATGTCCATTTATCTTTTAACCACTGAATAAAATATTTTAATATTTCCAGCACACCCCAACCTCAAGTTATTCATCACTCATGGAGGACAACTGTCAACGACAGAAGCAATTCACTTTGGTGTCCCACTTGTGGGAATACCAGTGTTTGGAGATCAGTACTTGAATATGAAATCTGCCGCAGATAAAGGGTTCGGTATTATTGTGACACTTGCCGAAAATATGGCTGATGAACTATCGGTAGCTGTTCGAGAGATCCTGAACAATCCGAAGTGAGTATTTTAAAAAAGAGTAAAGAGAATAAACGTCTCTACACACTTTATGATCTAATTGTGAAATAAAATGTGTAGAGACGTTTAAATAGACTGGATACAAATGCATTAAGTTCATTTTTTTGTAATTTTGATAGTTTCATTGATATATGTGCATGGTATACCGAAGACTTTATCAACCAAAGTCTCGAAGTTTTCAAAGTCTTGATCTAGGGAACTTGCCTACCCTGAGCTACATAGTTATATCTGTTATCTTTTCAAATAAGCACTTACTCTGGTCTGAAGATCTCTTCTGACGACTTTCGTCACTTGTAAGTACCTACATCGATTTTACTATGACAATGTTTAATAAAAAATCTCCAATCTTTCAAGGTACATGAACAGGGCTAAAGAACTATCCTCCATCTTCCACGACCGACCAATGACTCCTGGACAGGAGTTGGTATACCGAGTAGAACACGTGGTGAGAACCCGAGGAGCCACGCACCTTCGCTCTCCAGCGCTGCAAACATCTTTTTACCAGAAGTGGTATTTAGATCTGTTCTTTTGTATAGCTTTAATTATTTACGTATTGTACAAAATAGTCAAATCAGTATTTGGTAAAAGGAAGACTGTAAAGGCCAAGAAAAGTTAATATTTTAATATTATTTTAAAATAAATGTATTTTTAGTAAATGGCTTTTATTTACTTACTTATTACTATTAGTAAAGAATTACAGACCGAATCCTAACTTATTTTAAAATACCTTTATGGTTCTGAACCACTTTGCTGTACTATCCCCGTCAATTGGTAATGCGCCTGACGGCCATGATTATAACCTAAAAAACGAAAAACAATTGTAAATTTTTATATACTTACCTAGACCAGGGCCCTATTCAATAAAACTTACAATCCTACAAATTTGTCAATAAGTGACATTTTTATTAAGTTGTATGACAAGTGCTGTTCATAAACCTTACAATTATGTAAAAAAATTACAAGTAAAAATCTTACAAATATTACAATTATAAATGCTGTTCACTAAACGTTTAAATATGTAGAAAACGCCTGTAGATTTCGATACAATATTGTATCTACAATTTTGTAGTTGTAATTTACAATTTACATAAAATGTAAGTTTTTGTTGAAGATTCATAGAATAACGATGGTAGATTTCAAAAATCTTTGAATTTTAAAATACTTATTTAGGTATTGGTTTTATCATTTGGTTTACAGAGTAGGTACGTACATTCCTATTTTTTTAAGTTTGTGTCATGTTGTAGGTCGTGTCTAATTTTACACAACGAATATTCGATAATTGCCTTGCTTACTCTAAACTTCTAACATTAAATGTGAAATCAGTCACACCATAAAAAAAATTTTTGGAAAAAAGAAATATATGTAGCTTACTTCCGCAAACAATATAATATGCAAGATGCACCGCCCGCTTGCCCGCAAAAATATGCACATGCACACCACAAAATATCAGTGCACAATACCTGCATTTAGCAAGACGGCAACACACCTTGCACCTTCACCAATTAGGCTATTCTAGACGTGTTTCGCTCCAACCCGGATTCAAAATGAGAGTCAATATGGCGGGTGTATCATGACGAAACGAAATGTCTCAAATACCAAAAAAATGTACCTAAAATGTACTATTTAGTACCTGGAATTAAAAAATTTGTACCTAAATAAGAAAAAAGTTATAACGAAATCAAAGGTACACCCGCCATATTGACGTCAATATGGCGGGTGTTCTTTAATAAATCAATGTTGAACCATTATACATAAAATATAACTACATCAAAAAAATGTACCTAAATTGTACCTCAAGGCAAAAAAAAAACACATGCTCGATTACTTAAGTAGTTTCTGAGAAATCAAACAACAGTTTTTTTTGTGATCAACAAGATGGCGGGATCCCTAATGGTCTTAAAGTATATCACGGCTAGATTTTACCATTCATTAGTGCCATTCATATTTTGGTAACTACTATTTAGTACTATTCGTTTGGAACTATTTGGTACCATTCATGAGGTACTATTTAGTACAAATAATTTAGTACCATTCATTTGTCACTATTTAGTACAAATTATTTGTTGCCATATAGTACAATTTATTTGGTACCATATAGTATCATTCGTTTGTTACTATTAAGTCCCATTCATTTGGTACTATTAAATAAAAATTATTTGGTACACATGTACCCTCTTGTACCATTCGTTTGTTACTATATGAATGGTACTATTTAGTATAAATTATTTGGTACCATATAGTACCATTCATTTGTTACTATTAAGTACCATTCATTAGGTACTATTTAGTACAAATAATTTAGTACCATATAGTACCATTCATTTGTTTCTATTTAGTGCCATTCATTAGGTACTATTAGGTACAATTTATTTGATACCATATTGTCCATTTATTTGTCACTATTAAGTACCATTCATTCGATACTGGTTGGTACAAATTATTTTTCTACCATATAGTACCATTATTTGTTACTATTCATTAGGTACTAATTAGTACAAATTATTTGGTACAATATAGTACAATTCGTTTGTTACCATTAAGCACCATTCATTAGGTATTATTAAATAAAAATTATTTGGTACCATATTGTACCATTAATTTGTCAAAATATAAGAATGATACTATTTATTACAAATTATTTGGTACCATACTGTAAAATTCGTTTGTTGCTATTTAGTACTATTCATTTTTGCTACTATTTAGTACCATCCATTAGGTACTACTTAGTACAAATTATTTGGTGCCATATAGTACAATTTATTTGGTACCATATTGTACCATTCGTTTGCTACTATATGAATGGTACTATTTAGTACAAATTATTCGGTACCATATAGTACCATTATTTTGTTACTATTTAGCACAATTCAGTGGGTACTATTGGGTACAAATCATTGGGTACAAATCATTTGGTAACATATTGTACCATTAGTTTGTTTCTATTTAGTACCATTCATTAAGTACTATTAGGTACAAATTATTTGGTACCATATTTTACAATTACTTTGTTACTATTCAGTTCTCAAGCTTACGTGCTCACTAGACATGAAATAAAACAATTTTTAACGGATACTAGCGCGGTTTTATTAAAAGTACTTTGGTAATTAGTTGGTATTTGGTTTGATTTTTGGTTTTCCCGACGTTTCGGCAACTTTGCAGCTTTGCCGTGGTCACGGGGGACCGAAGCGGCCTGTGAGTCTACCCTCAAGCGAAGAATTTTTTAGACGTTCAGAAATTAAAATTTAACAAATTTTTTTTTTTTTATTAATTGTGTTATGTTGATTTATAATTTAATTTTATGAATTATTTAGTGCTAAAAAGAGAGAGAATCTACTGAAACTACCACCATTTCATAAAATTTGGGAGGCCTCTCCAAGAAAGAAATGGCGAAAGAAAACTTGGAGAGGAAAACCGACCTCCGTCTTTTATATTAATTTATTTATTTGCAAAAGGAACTAACCGTATCATTAGATCTTACAGTGTGTGTGAGGGGCTTAAGCTTGTGAATGATGGGGTCCTAAGCTGGTGGAATTTTCCAACCATCATCTCTATTGAAATAAGGGTATTTATTTATTTCGATAACCTCGCGGAGCATTCTAGGAATAAATCTACGTTCCCTAGCAAGAATTTGGGTTTGTCATATCTAATATAATGGTTGGGCCCCTCAAAGGCGTGTTCACTCACTGCAGACTTGTTATCGCGCCTATGTTTCATGTCAGCTACATGCTCTTTGACGCGGGTCCCTATGCTTCTCTTTGTTTGCCCTATGTAGGAGAGCCCACAGTCACAATCTAATTTGTAGACGCCTGCGGCTTGAAAGGGGATATTTCACTTGACAGGTCGTAAGAATTGGTTGATCTTCTTCGGCGGCTTGAAGTAAGTTTTGATTGACGCTCGCTTTCAGAATGTTTCCAATCTTGTCAGTGACACCCTTCACGTATGGTAGGACGGCAAGTACCACGCCTTCATCATAAAAAACGCGCCAAACCAGCCACAGTAGAGCGTCAACCTTAGCTTAGTTTAGGCACCAGTCTCTCTCAATCTTAATAATTGTTACCTATAACAATATTGTCTCTTAGAAATAAGTTGTATCATGTAAGATTGTTTGAGAGAAATAAACATTTTTTTATTATAATAATTATTATAACCTGCCGTCCTACCATACGTGAAAGGTGTCACTGACAAGATT
Organism: Agriphila geniculea; assembly: GCA_943789525.1. Taxonomy (NCBI): domain Eukaryota; kingdom Metazoa; phylum Arthropoda; class Insecta; order Lepidoptera; family Crambidae; genus Agriphila; species Agriphila geniculea. The sequence continues at coordinate 10,470,911 of OX038890.1, read as the reverse complement.
GGAAACATTCTGAAGCGAGCGTCAATCAAAACTTCTCTCTCTTTTTAGCACTAAATAATTCATAAAATTACACTATAAATCAACTTAAAACAATTAATAAAAAAAATTGTTAAATTTTAATTTCTGAACATCTAAAAAATTCTTCGCTTGAGGGTAGACTCACAGGCAGCTTCAGTCCCCCGTGACCACGGCAGCTGCAAAGTTGCCGATACGTCGGGAAAACCAAAAATCAAACCAAATACCAACTAATTACCAAAGTACTTTTAATAAAACCGCGCTAGTATCCGTTAAAAATTGTTTTATTTCATGTCTAGTGAGCGCGTAAGCTTGAGAACTGAATAGTAACAAAGTAATTGTAAAATATGGTACCAAATAATTTGTACCTAATAGTACCTAATGAATGGTACTAAATAGAAACAAACTAATGGTACAATATTTTACCGAATGATTTGTACCCAATAATACCCAATGAATTGTGCTAAATAGTAACAAAATAATGGTACTATATGGTACCGAATAATTTGTACTAAATAGTACCATTCATATAGTAGCAAACGAATGGTACAATATGGTACCAAATAAACTGTACTATATGGCACCAAATAATTTGTACTTAGTAGTACCTATAGATGTGAAGGCGGTTGTTATCTTAGTCAGCCAGCCGCTGACCAGCCGCTTTTTTCGCTGACTACGGTGATCACCCATAAACCGCGGCTGGCTACAGTTGAAACATGTCTATGTTTTATTAAAGCCGTTTTATGTCCTAAGTGATTATTTTTGTCTATCTACATACTACCTACTTACTATAAACATTACAGTAAAGGTTAACGCACATTTAGGCGGGTCGCAACGGGGCGGGCCGGGCCGGGCCGCAGCGCATCGCAAAATGCTCCTATAGCACACACTGTGACGGGCCGGGCCGCATCGCATCGACGGATTTTGAGTACAGTAGTGCCAGCTTAGGGTAATTTACCCTAGATTTAGGGTAAAAATTATCCGGCAGGGTAATTACCCTAATAATTATTAGGGTATAGATTTTCCTACTGTATCTCTTGTGTTAAGGCGGCTCTTGGTGAAGTGACAGCTAATGATTTGACTCCCCTCACCCTGCCACCCTCTACATTACATCGCGAGTCATTTATTAGCGACATCTATTAAAAAATTTGAAAAACTAAGATGTAATTTATTACCGACATCTATTAAAATTTTTGAAAACTAATGCGTAACCTACACAAAGCTTGGCCAAAATTCACGGACCATAGAAAGTTGGAGACACGGCAGCATGGCATTGTTAAAATATTAAATTTTAATTTTATGTAGGTAAATTGAAGGTAAATTGTTTTATAAAAAAAACAAGAAATCAGCAATGTTCAATCAATCAGCCGCAATTTATATTAAAATTAAATTATGTATGAAGTCAAGTCTGTTTCATGTTTTAGTTATTTTACTGTTTTTTTTGAAGTGAAAACTTCTTTAGCGGTGTTGTACGCTTTTTGTAATGGGGAAAAAATGCTAAACTCGCGTCAGTAAGAATCACGTGGCTGATAGAAAATGCGTAAGACGGATGTGACAGATGGAGAGTAGACAGCTGGTGGCGGAAGTATCCCCTACTTTCAAGTGTAATCTCTTTCTACGGGGCGCGTTGAAAATGGCGGCGCATCATTTTAAGACGTAAACTTTTGTGTCACCAGCAACGCACTAATTTTGAAAATGGAACTAATAGCAGCGATCTCTTCGATGATGAAAAGTCTATACTTATTTATACTCTGTGACTATAAGTTTAAATCGTAGAATGCGTGCATGTAGAAATTAAAAAGGCCACTGGCGCAAAATCTTTAGAATTTTTCTCTAATTACAAACTGATTGAATTGTGTGACTGTATAGTAACAGGAAAGAAATAATTTTAATCCTTTGCCGCTAATTTCAAAATATCAAAAATGCACAACGTTAATATTCAAGTTTTCACTTCTGCCGGCACTCCCGGAGTGCCAACCGATTTTTTCACATTTTGCATAGTACTTATACTCGTAACTAGGTACGTCTTATGGTCATGCTCACTTTAAACATTTCTGCGGTGGTGTCGTGTGAGGCGGGTCGTTACGTTCCCTCAAATATGGTTGAGCGAAACGATGGCTGGTTCATGCGTCATGCTCGTGAACGGATGCTGCCAGTGGGAATGGGTCTGCTTCTGAGTACCGATCTTAACGCATATTGAATTGTAAGAATTGCGTTTTTTCATTATTATTTTTTATATCTTGTATCAAGTGTTTTTTGGTAAATATTGCCTAATTAGGAGTAGCAGACAAAGTGATTTCCCAATAGTTGAAAGTTATTTACTCTCACAATTACCTATCCATTATATAGTAGGTAATTAACTTCAACCTACCTATTGCGTGTAAACTTTAGTTAATTATTGTGTAAATGACCTCACTTTAAATGTGGAGGTCATTTTTAAATGTTGACGACTGTATGAAATATACAGGGAGAAAAAAGCAGCCCTTGACGAGTTTCTTGCCGGTACTTCTCGTTACAAGGTCTCCCGCTTAGGGTTTGCGAACCGATGGCGTAGCTTCTATGACAATCACAAGTGCTTGTAACAGCCTAGACTGAATAAATGATTTTTTGAATTTTGAATTTTTTGAATTTATTTCTAAGGTTTTTTTATAGTGATCGCGTCGCGCGCAGACTATTGTATGGCATCATTGAAATGATGGTGTTAGTTCCTTTTCCAAATAATTTTAAAAGATCGTTTTTTTCGGAAAGGAAGTATTTTGATTATCTACTTACTACATTTTTCGTATTTTTTCAATTCAATTCAAATGCATTTACTAATTTTGTTGACAACTACATTTTGTTTATTGATGGTGTAATATATTGGTATTTGTTGGTAAAATAGGTATACGCAATAATAAACATTATCACCAGAGGAGATTAATATTTCTGGTAAGTATAGTAGGTACTTTATAATCTAACCACTACGAAAAAAATATCATAGAATCTAAAACCTATATCGATTGACGAAGTTTGAGGCCTGATATCACGACCGTTTAAAAGATTTCAATAATATAAAATATTTTTTATAAATTATGAAGTTGGATAAACAACAGTAATATGAAAAAGCTTTTGACGTAAGTAGGTACTAAACAAAACAGGCTAACTTTTTTAAGTTGGTGTGCGTTCACTGCGTCTAAATAGTAATAAAAATTAGAGAGTGCCCTCCCCCCCCCGCCCCGGATTTTGTGTCTGCCAATTTACAATTTGCCATCATTTCAGATTGATAAGGCCTCATACAAAACCGGCCAAGTGCGTGTCGGGCCACACGCAGTAGGGTTTCGTAGTTACCATATTCCATGCCTCATTTAATACCACGTCATTTTTCATCTGCAAAAATAACTTTGTTTTTCATAGAGTTTGCATAAATAACAAAGTTATATTTGCGGTTATGGAAAATATGTTATATCTCTAAAAATAATTAATATATCTCATTCAAACCAATTTTAGTTGAAAGTGTTTATTAAGATCTACAGCATACATTTTTTTAGATTTTTCACTCTCTTATTTTAAAAGTTAGAGGGGTAAACACACATTTTACCACTTTGGCAGTATATATCTTTCATACGGTTGACTTTGAGAAAAATAGTCTTAGAAACCTCAATGTCATTTTTAAAGACCTATCTATAGACAATAGACACCCCGCACGCATAGACGAAAAAAATTTTTTCAGTTTCAGTTCCATGTATGGGGATAATAATCTTAATAAAATAAAGGGATTTATATATTTAAGATAATAATCTTAAAAATATAAATCCCATATCTTTTATTTTTTTTTATTTTTTTATTTTTTATTTTTGTGTAAACATCGTAATGCGGTTCACAGAATACATGTACCTACCAAGTTTTAACTGTGTAATTCTAATAGTTTTGGAATAAAATGGCTGTGACATACGAACGGACAGACAGACAGACAGACATGACGAATCTATAAGGGTTCCGTTTTTTGCTTTTAGGCTACGGAACCCTAAAAACGTGCTAATAATCCAGAGCCTGTAGCCAAATAATGTCACATTAAAATTTTCGCTATCACTTCACTCCGAAAAATGTATGAATTAAGACTATAATCCTTACATTTTTCGTTTGATTCTTAAATTCGATTACTTACTTACATTAACATATGATTTTAAAATTAGATTGTTAGCGAAACCTTAAGAGCAGGTTCACATGACAAGCGCTTAACGCGAGTTTTGATAAAGTGCACGTTGAACGCTGCGCTAGCGCTCAACTGTTGTCAGCGCGCGTCAATGCGCGCTTATATTATCGAATCCAAATTCGAATCCATCGAATTATACCAAATTATTGAATCTGAAAAAATTACCGCGCGTTGAGCGCTTGTCATCTGAACGTACCCTATGTCATTTCCATACAGTTTCAAAAGCGAAGCGATAACGATTTGCAAATATTACTTTGACTAGGGGGTCTGATGAGAAACCCTATCGATTGGTATCGTAAAAATATATTTGGTGGGTTCGATTCCTGGATGAGGCAAAGTATTGGGACAGCCTATAGATCGCGTGATGCGTTTTATCGACACTTGACTGTCAAAACCCTTGTCCTTAAAAGTAATAAATCGATATTATTATGGCGTTTCAGTGGTCACTGGTCAATGGTCATGCTGGGGGGGGGGGGCAGGATGGTATAAATATTCTTACCTATACCCTACCTGCATGCATCCAAATCTGTTCAGTTCAGGCATTTAAAAAGTTATAGTGAAATAAATTAACTCACAGTAGTGTGATTTATTACCTACAAATGTTTGATTTGAAGACTCATATATAGTATTCAATAGGTAGGTATTTTATACTAACCGTCCTTACGCGTAATTTTTATATCTATGGCAAAATAATGCATCAGAGGGCCTATTACAAAACAAAAAAGAAACCGATAGTCGGACGCAATTCGTCGTTCAATTTACTTGATATTGAACCTTATTGGTGAGGAAATAGTGCCACGGTGTTGGACAAATATCGTACGCTTATCGCGATGCTTTTTTGTAATAGTCCTTCAGTTCGAAATGAATTTTCAAAACATAATTGTAACATTCTGACAGTGCTAAAGCAAGGCTAAAACAAACGAGCGAGACATAGAGAACTGTGTAGCTGTCAGTGGGAGCATGAGCGATACGTGTTCCCCGTCCGAGCGCCGGTGGCGGTCTGCCGCCCGCTCCCCTCGAGGGCACCCTCTATCAAAAATGTATCTGAATTTATGAAAAATTGTCGCGAAAATCCCATAAATGGTCTTTTCGAAAATGTCTTTCGTGGAATTTGTAGCATTTTTTCTCCTCTATCGATTGGTGGTAACGAGATTTCCATAGGACTCGTAGTTACGGAGGAGATGCACAGAAACAAAAGTGTTAGTCGATTTTATTTATGAGATTTTTGGCATAATGTAAAATATTTTTAACAAATGTTAATCGTGGAATCGATAGGCAAAATGTTGAAGATTCTTATGGTATATTTACTTTGTTTTAATATTCATTAAATAAAGAGGAGATAGAGAATGAAAACCTACTAAAAACCACGTTTTGCTAGTACAACGGCCTTAACTTTACTCTTTCAAAAACAATGGTTGACAAAAGAGACCCCGCCTTTAATGCTAAAATGTATACCTTTTCAAATCTTTAATCTGTGATTCATAATCTGCTGTACTTTTTAGGGTTACGTAGCCCAATAGCAAAAAACGGAGCCCTTATAGAATCGTCATGTCTGTTTGTCTGTCCGTCCATATGTCACAGCCACTTTATTCTAAAAGTATTAGGATAACACAGTTGAAACTTGGTAGGTAGATGTATTCTGAAAACCGCTTTACGATTTTTAGACAAAAATAAAAAAACCGGCCAAGTGCGAGTGGGACTCTTGCACGAAGGGTTCCGTACCAAAAAACGACTAAAAATCAAGTTTGTTGTATGAAGAGCCCCCTTAAATATTTATTTTATTCTGTTTTTAGTATTTGTTGTTATAGCGGCAACAGAAATACATAATATGTGAAAATTTCAACTGTCTAGCTATCACGGTTCATGAGATACAGCTGGTGACAGACAGACAGACGGACAGCGGAGTCTTAGTAATAGGGTACTGTTTTTACCCTTTGGGTACGGAACCCTAAAAAGATTAACCCATACATAGAACTGAAACTGAAAAAAAAATGTTTTTCATCAAACCTATACGTGCGGGGTTAACCTAAAAGTAACCTAAAAGTGCAGTACTTACTCGACCTTAATGTATGGAACAGCTGATTTTTTTTTGCGAGCAGGAGAGTTGGCCCCATAGTAAAAGTTGCTTGTAATCATGAGTGGAACCACCACACGGCGGGAACCAAATGATTAAAACACTATGAAAAAGTTTGTACTCCTATAAGTTATTTTTGCAGATGAAAAATGATAGTGGTATTAAATAAGGTATGGTATATGGTAACCACGGAACCCTACTGCGCGTGGCCCGACACGCACTTGGCCGGTTTTTATTTCTGTCTGTGGTATCTGTCAACCAAATGACAGATCAATGCCAAATCAGAAGTCAAATAAACACTGCGTTTTTTAATTTGAAAAAAGGAAAATAGTGGCTTTATTTTAAGACCAAATTTAATTTAATTGTATATGTTACCGGCAATGTGTATAATCCGGCATTGTATACAATGCCTAGGCATTGTATACAATGCCTGAAACGATCAGGCAATGTATGAAATATAATTCATTTTATACTTTGCCTAGGCATTGTATACAATGCCTGCTGGTCCAATGTGTAAAATAAGTATATTTCGTTCGTATGTCTGTTATAAAAAAAAACCTCGAAATTTAAGGATCTCGCTCCACTGCGCTTCGCGCTCGCCTTAAATTTCTGACCTATACGCGGGACCTACAGGAGTGAAGCAGGTTCGATTACAAACTCAAATTTCTGTTGTCTGTTATAAAAAAATAACCTCGAAATTTAAGGCTCACGCTCCGCTGCGCTCCGCGCTCGCCTTAAATTTCTAACCTATACGCGGGACCTACAGGAGTAAAACAGGTTCGATTCCAAAGAGCCCCCCTCGAGCCCCCCTCGAGCCCCCTCGAGCCCCCTCGAGCCCCCTCGAGCCCCCTCGAGCCCCCCTCGAGCCCCCTCGAGCCCCCCTCGAACCCCCTTCGAGCCCCCCATCGAACCCTCCTCGAGCTTTCCCCGAGCCCCCCCCCTCGAGCTTTCCTCAAGCCCCCCCCCCCTCGAGCTTTCCCCAAGCCCCCCTCGATACCCCCTCGAATCTATTCTCGAAAATCTTTTTATTATACACATTGCCGGTGGACCAGCAGGCATTCTATACAATGCCTAGTCATACAAAAAACAAAAAAACGGGTCGAATTGAGTACCTCCCTCCTTTTGAAGTCGGTAAAAATATAGTGATGCAGAGGATCACTGACGACGTCCATTATACAAGGACATCAGTGCAGAGGATACTTTCATTGTTATGTGCCATAATAATATTCATAAGTATTTTTTATTTCTAAAGGAAAAAAACAAGTAAGGAATTTTAATTAAGGGTATTTTTACAAAATTATATTGGATATCTATAGATATCAATATAAAAGATAGAGAAAAAGATATCTATATAATCAATAAAAGTTTTGGGGTAATTTCAGATGTGCACACACGTGCATTCCATCTTCTCACTGTTTTTGTCATCTTTTTTAGTTTTTTCTTTCTCTCATACTTATCACAAATGTATTTTTTTATCGTTCTTTTTCAGACATTTTTGTGTTTTGTATTGATGAATGTATGTGTGTGTGTCGTAGTGAATAAAACGTTTTATCTATCTATCATCACGTGATCTCTTTGATTTCTATGGAAAGTCGATTTTTATTTTATATTATATGACCATGTGTTTCTTAGAAAAAGTTGTTCAGTTTCATGGACTGAACACATCCTCAAAATTTGGATGGTGAATACAAAATGACATTGTATATGTATTAAATGTAAAAAATATAATATTATAAATGTGAAAGTTTGTGGGTTTGGATATTTGTTCCTCAATCACGTAAAAATTACTGAACGGATTTGGTTGGAATTTGGCACACAGATAGTAGATAGTCTAGATTAAAAAACAGAATACTTTTTATCCCGATATTCCCACGGGATCGGGAACCACATGGGTGAAACCGCGGGCGGCCGCTAATTATAGCATAAAGGTCTACCCACCCGTATGGTGCCCGTATACAACCCGTATGAAACCCGTATGGTGCCCGTATACAACCCGTATGGTGCCCGTATACAACCCGTATGGTGTCCGTATGAAACCCGTATGGTGCCCGTATACAACCCGTATGGTGCCCGTATACAACCCGTATGGTGCCCGTATTCAACCCGTATGATGCCCGTATACAACCCGTATGGTGCCCGTATGAAACCCGTATGGTGCCCGTATACAACCCGAATGGTGCCCGTATGAAACCCGTATGGTGCCCGTATACAACCCGTATGGTGCCCGTATACAACCCGTATGAAACCCGTATGGTGCCCGTAGGTGCCGGTATGAAACCCGTATGGTGCCCGTATACAACCCGTATGGTGTCCGTATACAACCCGTATGGTGCCCGTATGAAACCCGTATGGTGCCCGTATACAACCCGTATGGTGCCCGTATACAACCCGTATGGTGCCCGTATACAACCCGTATGGTGCCCGTATACAACCCGTATAGTGCCCGTATACAACCCGTATGATGCCCGTATGAAACCCGTATGGTGCCCGTATACAACCCGTATGGTGCCCGTATGAAACCTGTATGGTGACCGTATACAACCCGTATGGTGCCGGTATGAAACCCGTATGGTACCCGTATACAACCCGTATGGTGCCCGTATACAACCCGTATGGTGCCCGTATGAAACTCGTATGGTGCCCGTATGAAACCCGTATGGTGCCCGTATGAAACCCGTATGGTGCCGGTATGAAACCCGTATGGTGCCCGTATACAACCCGTATGGTGCCCGTATACAACCCGTATGGTGCCCGTATACAACCCGTATGGTGCCCGTATACAACCCGTATGGTGCCCGTATACAACCCGTATGGTGCCCGTATACAACCCGTATGGTGTCCGTATGAAACCCGTATGGTGCCCGTATGAAACCCGTATGGTGCCCGTATACAACCCGTATGGTGCCCGTATACAACCCGTATGGTGCCCGTATACAACCCGTATGGTGCCCGTATACAACCCGTATGGTGCCCGTATGAAACCCGTATGGTGCCCGTATACAACCCGTATGGTGCCCGTATACAACCAGTATGGTGCCCGTATACAACCCGTATGGTGCCCGTATACAACCCGTATGGTGCCCGTATACAACCCGTATGGTGACCGTATACAACCCGTATGGTGACCGTATACAACCCGTATGGTGTCCGTATGAAACCCGTATGGTGCCCGTATGAAACCCGTATGGTGCCCGTATACAACCCGTATGGTGCCCGTATACAACCCGTATGGTGCCCGTATACAACCCGTATGGTGCCCGTATACAACCCGTATGGTGCCCGTATACAACCCGTATGGTGCCCGTATGAAACCCGTATGGTGCCCGTATACAACCCGTATGGTATACAACCAGTATGGTGCCCGTATACAACCCGTATGGTGCCCGTATGAAACCCGTATGGTGCCCGTATGAAACCCGTATGGTGCCCGTATACAACCCATATGGTGCCCGTATACAACCCGTATGGTGCCCGTATGAAACCCGTATGGTGCCCGTATACAACCCGTATGGTGCCCGTATGAAACCCGTATGGTGCCCGTATACAACCCGTATGATGCCCGTATGAAACCCGTATGGTGCCCGTATGAAACCCATATGGTGCCCGTATACAACATTCATTTTGATTTTCGGTCATCATACGCGGTTACAACCCGTATAGCATAGTAGAACCAAATAAGTAGGCCAACTCGAGCCTCGAGCGAGCGATACAGCTTAAACACGAAGGGCTGTCACATCGCTAGTTTATTCGGTCGTCAAAAAATGCATAGTCAATCTCTATACAAAATGTTTTTTCCTTGTAGGGTTAGCATCAGGGATCTATAATACAAAGTTTTTTTTTTAATATTTTTTTGTAGGTAGACCAGCGCGTCTATCGATCGACTAAAATAATGAAGTTAATGTTAATTGTAATTTGACTGATGTATGTGATACATTGGCACTTTCGTTTTGACACCAATAAAAACTTACTAACGAAAAGTAGCAATGTATCACATATCACATCTATCTGTCAAATTACAGTTTACATTAACCTAACTGTTTTCAGGAATTGACTACAATTTTTCATTGCGTACGTCATGTTATGTGATTTGAAAACTTATGGTCGAAATAGGTTTTATTTAAAACGTGGCTTTACTAAAAATAATGTATTTATTCAAATAAAAAATATATTATAAAAAACAAAAATCAAACCAAATACCAACTAAATACCAAAGTACATTCAATAAAACCGCGCTAGTATCCGTAAAAAGTATTTTATTTCATATTATTAAAAAATATTTTTTACACTATTAACTGTTTTTTATTAGATTACCTATTAGAATTTTCTTGTTTCATGACATTTTTAGTTGCGGATCACGTCAACGTGGATGTTAATGTGACAAGGTTCCAGCGCATTAAGAATTGACGGGGATAATAATTATCTAGCTTTCTTTTTTATCAACTATCGCTACACTTGGACTTCAAAAAGTAAAGCCAACATTTTTTTTACCTTTACTTATTTACTTTGCGCTTTATACACTCCATTCCGATGAATAAATATTGAAGAAACAAAAACAAACAATACGCTAGATTGGATCTATTGTGCCATTGAGCTTTTAAGCCTAACTAATCCTTACTTCCTTACTAATATTATAAATGCGAAAGTTAGTTAGTTTGTTTGTTTGTTACGTCTTACCTACTAAACCGATCATAATGAAATTTTGCATACACTTTCTCAGGGGTACAAAAAAGGACATAGGATATTCATCCAGACTTTCATCCAGAAAAAGTTTTGTCAGGCATCCGTCACTCGCCCATACCTACCGCGATAAGTACCTACAGCGCGCGACAACTCGGAGTTGCAAAATCAGTCAGGGTTGCCGCCGCGCTTGTGAGTACACGCGTGCGTTATTCTGTGCCTCTATGACGGTCAATCGATCATTATTTATTGCTCCCAGCACTGTACCGTACACTATTATAATTTATAAATAACTAGCGGCCACCCGCGACTTCGTCTGCGTGGAAATATTTTTTGCTATCCCTCGGGAATAATATTTTTTTTCGGGATGAAAGGTAGGATACCTTTCATCCCGAAAAATGTCCTTCTCTGTACCCCTAAGAACGTGTATGCAAAATTTCATGATGATCGGTTCAGTAGTTAAGACGTGAAGGCGTAACAAACAAACAAACAAACGGACTTTCGCATTTATAATATTAGTAAGGATGGAGAATCGTAATACTAATAATTGTTGCGTGGACGGCTGTCGCAATAAACAGAAGGATTCAAAGTTTTCATTTTTAGGGTTCCGTACCAAAATGGTAAAAAAGGAACCCTTATGGTGTGACGGTGTGACTCGGTCTGTCTGTCACAGCTGGATATCTCGCGAACTACTAATGGTATCAACTTGAAATTCGGAATAGTTTTAGATGACATTCGCCCAACTATTTTGTAAATAAGAAATTAATAAAAAAATAAATATCTTTTTTACAACAGGAACTGAAAAAGGGTCTGAAAAATTTGAAGTGGGTTCTACTAGGGCATGTGAAATATCATATGATAGAACGCCGTTTGCACCTTGTTAATAATTTTTTCTTTTTGTTTTAGGCCACATAGTTTTCAACTTATGATGAAAAATATAAAAAAAAATTACCGTCCCCCCCTCCTTATCTCCGAAGTTTGCAAGGAGATAAATTTGAAATCATTCTATGTGATAGCAGTTTATATAAAGATTACAGGAAAAATAAAACAATGTCTCAATATAGGTAGCACACTTTTTTAGAAATAATCAAATTTCTAAAAAAGTTAACATTAGTTCCACTATCGGTCAAGAGATGGCGCTGACCTAAAGCTGCAATACTAATTTGATTATTCTACTCTGCAGTGTGGTTTGATGGTGCAATTATGATGGTACGTAACCCTCGGTGCGCGAGTCCGACTCGATCTTGACCGGTTTATTCACTTTACCGAAAGATTCTAAAATGTATAAGAAAAATTTATATTTTGTTTATTTTTCTCGTAATTTTTATGAGTAGGTACTTACCTATTTTTGATAAGTAGGTGTAACCTACTATAGGTAGGAAAGCGTGTATTTATAGGTACTTATATTCCGAGGCGGGTCGTGACAATTTTTTCTCGATCAAATTTCCTAAGGTACCCACCTACCTAATTCTTTTTTTTTTGAGCGAATTATACCTACTTAACTAAATACCTACATTTCTGGATTTAATAGGATTCCGTAACCGGCAACAGTATGGTGGCGGTGGCATAAAGACTGCCTCAAATTTAACACATAGTCTAATGTGGCGTTAACTGTACATTTAGCCTAGGTTAATTTGAAACGTAATTTTTCACATTTAAGTAGGTAGGTACACATTATAAACACCAAACTTGAAATAAAGTATTTAATCCTTCAAGCACAGAAAATGAGACAATAGATTTTCCATTGTTGTGTTGTGCGGCCCGATGGGGCCGCTCGAGCGTTGAAGGATTAGAAGAAGACAACCCTAAAGTTGTTAGAAGAGCTAAGAGCTACGCGATAGAAAGAGAGGCAACCTGTAGGTGAATATAACTGTACGCAAGGAAGCGGTGTGCGACCTGAATTGCACTTTATTGTGTCTGAGCAAGAGTCGCTATTTATTTAAATGACCATGCGGAGTGAATTTTCTGTACTTTGTACTATTATGTATTCTGTGGTTTTGTTCCCAAAAATGGCAAAAAACTTTCCTCGCTGACGAAGTCACGGTTGGTAGCAAGTTTATTATAAAAAAAAACATTTTGTGTACCTACATAAGAATAAATAAAACTGCCTAGAACGGACTCTTTTTTGACTGAGTCCCAAATGCCGCCATTTATATAAACTTCCCCCTTCACGTCGCTACGCCCCGCTGTCGTCCAAGCGTGTTGCCAGGGTTGCTTACTGTTAAATATTGCTTACGTTTAAAGATAATATCGCTAAAATATGAGTTTTTCTTTAGTTTGAAATCATTATTTTATAATAGTAAGGAGATAAAAAATAAAATATGCACTTTTTCTGATACCTACTCTATACTTACAGCATTATAAATTGTCATTGTTTTTAAATTTCTAATACCAACTTTTAAAATAATAAAGAAAAATGAAATAAAGTGACAAAGATGAGACTTGTAAAATTGATATGTGAGAAAAGGAGTGCTTTATGATGTCATACATGGATTAAAAAGTAAAAAAAAATGCACGGATATACCAAGGAGTTAAAAAAGAAGGTTAATGATTTGAAATTTATTTCGAATTATCAACCTTCTTTTTAGTATGGACGAAATGAGGTCGCATTATGAAATATATATAAAATAAGAAAAATTAATGAAATTTATTAACAAATTAGTGTTTTATGATTATAAATAAATAAATAAGATGGGATATATGAATAAGAGAAAAGCATAATGTAATAATGTAAAACAAAACGGCGGGAATCTACTTTATGAAAAAATTTTTTCAGCATAGGTTTAATCGAACTATTTTTATTTATATTAAGTTATAAATTACAAAAATGAGTGCGTCCAACCAGGCATCCGTCACTCGCTCAAGGCCACGCGTTATATACCTACCGCTCCGCGTATCGTCCACGATACAACTGGCAAAGGGCCGCACGCCCGCCTGAGCGCTCGCACCGCACGTTTTCCGCGCTTACTCTACCTTACTCCTCGAAATGCCGAAACCAGTGGATGGGTGTCAAAGTAAAAAAAACAAATGAAAAATTGTGTTGTTATTGAAATTATAATTTATAGACTTAGGTGTGTACCTACCTAATCTATAAATTATAATTTGTGTGTACCTACCTAATCTATAAATTGTAGTGTGTGCTACAGTACGTCAGGTTATAATGTTAAATTGCAAAAACAGCTTTAATTACGTAGGGTATAAAGGCGGTCTCAAGGTCAACATGTATAGTCTGAGGTGCCGTCGTGTGTACCTACCTACTTACTTACCTACTTACGAAATAAATTATTCATGACAATTTGATTTCGTAAAAAAACATAATTTGTAAAAGGTGTTGTGAGAACTGTTTACTAAATAACTAAATAGGACAAGTAACGATAAACAACTACAATCCCCGTCAGTTGCTAATGCGCCTGGCGGCCATGATTTTAAGCCCAAAAACGAAACCCTATTGAAAATAATAATTCAATAATTACTATATTAGATTACCTACCTAGGTATTAGAATTTTCATATTTCATGACATTTTTAGTTACGTATCACGTCAACGTGGTTGTTAATGTGACAAGGTTCCAGCGCATTACCAATTGACGGGGATAATAAGTACCTACCTATCTAACTAGGTACCAATAGTTGACTTTTATTATTTTTATGTCCCCCATATTTACGTCTGCCTAGGTAGGTAAGTACCTAGTTAGATTATTACTTAAGTATTATAGTAATGTTCAAATATTATTAAGATTTTCTTTAACTATAGCACCTACGTAAAATCGCTTTCCTTTTATGATATAATGCTATGCAGTTTATTTAAAAGCCGACAACCCTAACAGCGTCAGAAGAGATGAGAGCTACGCGATAGAAAGAGAGAAAACTTCTAGGTAATATAACTGTAGCAACTGTAGCGGTGTGCGATCTTAATTGCGCCTTATTACGTCGGAGCAAGAGTCGCTATTTAATTAAATGATGTTGCGGATTGCGGCTTCTGTACTTGTACTATTATGTATTATGTGGTCCAACGATGAAGATAGTTGTCCAACTCCAAAAGAATTGAGTTAACAAGTTTCTAATGCTGAAATTTAGCTTTTTACCAGGAAACTCACGTAAAAAAATTTTCGCTGGTAGAGGTGAAAAGTTGTATGTTTTAGACGAGACCAAAATCACTCACTGTGCTCAGTAGTCTATATTAGAATTACTCGCTACGCTCGTGATTCAATTCTAGACTACTTCGCTGGTTCGTGATTTAAAGTCGGCAGCACAAATTGATTTTGGTCACTTGTATAACAAATAACTATTGTGTCGCACGGCGGAGTTTTCTCTGCATTTTTTTTTTATTTTCGAATGTTTTCTACAAAATTAAAACTGTGATAATTTACCCTAGAAAAAAATATATGTGAATAGCCCAGTTATTTTACTATATAGAATAAGACATTTGTTAAACATTTTTGTTTAGTAACTGTGTTAAAAAAATGTTTTATGTCGCGTGGCGGAAATTTCTCTACCATTTTTTTTTCGAAAATCCTCCACAGAATAAAAGCTATGAGGATTTGCCCAGAGAAACAAAAATACTAGTGAATAGCCCAGTTATCCTACTATATAGAATAATAAACTTGTCAAACATTTTTGTCTAGTAACTGTGGTAAAAAAATTGTTCTGTGTCGCGCGGCGGACATGCAAAGTTATGTTCTGATAAGTTGTTATTTTTCTGGTCACATTGATCACTTCTGGACGTGACAAATACATTATGTTACAAATTAAATATATAAATAAAGATGTAGGGCAAACGTTTGCCATTAGAATTATTATAAATGTGATAAAATTAACATAGTTAAGAAATGTTAAAAAAATGCGAGTTAAAATAAAACAATTTTATTGCTCGCAGTTGTCACTATATGCACATAGGTCGTGCATTTTAGATTTCTATTAATGCAGTTACACCTACCTGCGTATTTTGTTTTGCAGCGGCAACGAATTAATTCTAAACAAGCAGCAGATGCAACAGGTAGGCTTGCCCACCCTTGGTTTTTATACTTTTATATACGAGGGTGGTTTAATAAGTCCGTGACTTTGTGAAGAAGAAAAAATTTTTTAAAGAATATTTTGTTTTATTTTTCTACATGATCTCCTTTCAGCTCTATACACTTCGACCAACGATGTTCCAACTTCTTCAACCCATCCAAAAAATAGTTTTTATCAAACCCTGAAAAATAGGCTCCTGTTTTAGCTATCACTTCTTCATTGGATGAAAATCTTTATCCACCAAGCCATTTCTTCATGTTTGGGAAGAGGAAAAAGTCACACGGGGCCAAATCTGGTGAAAACGGGGGGTGTGGCAATAGGTCGTATCGCAATTCCACAAGTTTTGATGTTGCGGTTGCCGACGAGTAGGCCAGAGCATTGTCGTGATGAAATAAAACTTTTTTCTTTGCTAGATGCGGTCTTTTCTTCAGCAGCTTTATATTGAATCTATCCAACAAAGCAACATGGTAAGCTCCGGTAATTGTCTTGCCTTTCTCCAGAAAATCGATGTAAATAACACCTTTGCTGTCCTAAAAGACAGTGGCCGTCTCTTTACCAGCCGAACAAACAGTTTTTGCCTTCTCCGTGGCACGTTCACCGGTAGAAGTCCACTGTTTTGACTGTTGCTTCGTCTTTGGCGTATATGGTGGACCCACGTTTCGTCAAGTGTTACGTACCGACGAAAAAAATCACTTGGATTGCGGTTATACAAACCTAGCATTGTTTAGAAGTTGTTACACGAGTTCGTTTTTGGCCGACTGTCAGCAAACGCGGCACCCATCTTGCAAAAAGGTTTTTCATGCCGAGAATATCGAGCAAAATATGAAAAATTCGTTCGGTAGAGATGTGAATAGCATCAGCTATCTCGCGTATCTTCACTTGTCGGTCTGCCATAACAATGTCGTGGATTTGCTAACAATATCTTCAGTGGTGACCTCATATCGGCCTTCCTGGGCCGTCGGCGACAGTTGTGGTAGTACGACCACAACGAAATTCAGTAAACCACTTATGAACCATTCCATGAGATGGAGCAGAGTCCCCATAATATTTTTTCAGTTTATCCTCCGTCTGCTTAATGGTTTTACCACGTAAAAAGTAGTATTTTATCAATACGCAAAATTCGTTTTTCTCCGTTATAAAAGAATATCCCGACCTCACTTGCATAAATCCTTCCATTTTTTTTAATTTCGCGCCAATTTAAAAAAAAACCGGCCAAGTGCGTGTCGGGTCACGCGCCATAGGGTTCCGTAGTTACCTTATACCATACCATATTTAATACCACCTATCATTTTTCGTTTGCAAAAATAACTTTGTTTTTCACAGTGTTGGTATGAATGACAAAGTTATATTTGCGGTTTTGGAAAATGTGCTATATCTCAAAAACTAATTAGTATATTTCGTTCAAACTAATTTTGGTTGAAAGTGTTTATTAAGATATACAGCATAGGTATATTTTTTTTAGATTTTTCACTCTCTTATTTCAAAAGTTAAAGGGGGGGGACACACATTTTACCACTTTGGCGGTGAATATCTTTCAAACGGTTGACTTTGAGAAAAAGTTGTCTTAGAAATCTCAATGTCATTTTTAAAGACCTATCTATAGACACCCAACACGTGTTGGTTTGAAGAAAAAATTTTTTTTCAGTTTTAGTTCCACGTATGGGGAGCCCCCCCTTAATCTTTTATTTTTCTTATTTTTGTATTAAATTTGTTAAGCGGTTAACAGAATACATCTACCTACCAAGTTTCAACTGTGTAGTCTTAATACTTTCGGAATAAAGTGGCTGTGACATACGGACAGACAGACAGACAGACAGACAGACATGACGAATCTATAAGGGTTCCGTTTTTTGCCATTTAGGCTACGGAACCCTAAAAATGCAACAGCATAAGCTCAGCAAAGAGTTCTAAATTAAGACAGGAAAATTTAATTATGAAAAAATATTGTATTCAACCTTAAAGTCATGGACATATCAAACTGCCCTCGTAATTAGGCACACAATGAAAAATAAAACATCGTCAATAATGAAAATCAATTCATAGGAGCTTTACCTTCCCAACATGCGTGTTTATTTTATTACAACGCTCTACCACAAAACAAATAAAGTTTTACAGTAAAATTTAAGTACTTATTCGCATAAAAAAGCCTTTTCATTTTTGCAGAGGCAAAAATTACTTTCCTCCGTATTGTACTACCTACTTATATATTTTTTACCGAAATTCAAAGACCGAAATGGATGTACTTACCTATTTTTTGGATAGTAAGTAGTCATAAAAACTGCACTGATTATGTTGATAGCATGCATTGGTGTAGTGTAGGTATGTACTTGCACTTCACATTATCACTATATTTATCGTTTTGATAAAACTTTATATGGTTTAATAAGATTGCCCTGTTTATAAGTAACAAAAAAAATTACAAGTTCATGTAAATTATGTCTTTTTCTAAATAATTTATACCAGACACTTGTAAAAATTGTCAGACGGAATGGAGTGTCGCCGGACACCCTCAGAAATACTCAGGATTTTCCATTGAGTTTTTTACAAGTTGTAGGTACCTAGGGGTTTTTTACAAGATGTGATTTTTTTATTAATAAAAACTGGTGATTGTATTAGTATACAAGGATAAAAACATATTAGTTAATGAACCCATCACACGTGTAGCGTGTAATTAAACGTGTTTTGATAAACGGATTTTTGACGAAATAGGTACAAATTTTGATAAACAGGGCATTGAAAATTGCTTATGTTTATTTATCTGTTTAAAAATCAAATGAGTTGATAAAAAAAAATAGAAAACATCTATTATAAATGAAAAAGAGATACTAAGTAAGGAATAGTGTATACTATTCCTTACTTAGTATCTCTTTTTGTCATAAAAGTTAATACTTACTTACTTAAATATTTGCGCTAAGAACAAACACAGTAAATTGAGAAAATGTTCAAAAATTTCAAACTAATAAAAATATTTACTTAATTTTGTCTATTATTTTGGGTTAATTTTTATTTTTTAATCAAGAAATAAGTATTAGAAATGTGTGTATTCCAGGTACAAAATCATGGAGTTGCATTAAATTTCGCAAAATGCATTACACGAAACAGGAAAATGTGGTCTTACTTATGATTGTTACACATACATAACTTATGAATAAGAGCCATTTGGTACTCGTAGTAGGTAATAATGGTAACGGGGAGTTTTTTTTAAATGCATTTGCGGACAAAAAAACAGGTTTCATAAATTTACGCCACACACACAATCTTGTCTTGCCGACAAAATAACAGGTTAAAAAATTAACGCCAACACAAACTTGCGGACAAAATAACAGGATCCTTATACAACGTGTTACAAAATAATTCCTAATGCCGAATATGGTAGATAGGGACCATCAAACTGAACTATTTCTACTATGGGACCAACTCTGAAATCGCGAAAAAAAATCAGCGGTACATTTTGATATTTTCAATAAATATTAATTTTAGTATGAAACACTTGGTTTTTTCGCGATTTCTGAATTGGTCCCATAGTAAAAGTTGTTCAGTTTGATGGTACTTATCTACCATATTCGGCATTAGGGGTTATTTTGTAACACGTTGTCTATATTTTTTGCAATAGGTATACTGACGTTTAAAAAGCGTGTTACACAAAAATTATGTTGGGGGTAAATCAACTAAAGTAACTAATTATTTTTTATTTACAGTTTAAGTAAACTACATTATTCAATAAAGATACTAAAAAGGCCATCGCATAAAATATAAATAATTTACCTTTCTTCATTGAATAAGTATTATAATAAAAAATTATATACATTATTATAATTAATGTTTATTTTTTAATGGTCTGTTCTTTGTTAAAAGGTTGACGTTAAATCTTTCGGAGATGATTTCTTTTACAATTTTTTCAAGTACGAAAGTATATTGGTGATATAACCACTTAATTTGTCTTGAAGTGTACGAGTGACCTCATACCTTAACCATCAATCATCATCCGAGCTGCGTATCAGAAGCGTTTTTGTGTTACGGGAAATAACATGTGTGATAATGTTTATTTAGTGGTTTCTAATAAATAAATACGTTTTAGTGAATTTTTGGACTGTTTGGCTAAAAACGTAAGTTCGTATTTTTATTTTTTATTTATTTTTTGGGCAATCAATCTGCAATGTTGAAAAAATCATCATACCTACTTTAATAGATGCCAATAAGGCGTTTTTACACAAGATTTAACAAAAAAAATTTATCACACCAGTGAATTTATACATTCTGATTTAAAACGTTTATTTTATTAAGTTGTATTAAAACTATTATACTATTTCTTACTTGCAATAAAAATATTTAAGTTTTACCAAGAACTGTGAGATTCATTAACTTTATGAACAGCCCCCCTACAATGACTGTCAAAAGACAAAAGTAATATCGAAGCGATGTTGTTGTGATTGAGATGGCGCTATACGCGATGTTAGCTCTGTCTCTATCACAACATCACTTTGATGTTGATATAATAGCTTAGAGTACAGCCTCTGGTTAAATCTTAATTGGCAGAGGCAATCGTTTTATTAGCCTTTCAAGGTCAGGTACTTATTTACCTTTTAAAAATGATGTCATTTAAGCCCTATCTTATCCAATAGGATAAAATAATGTTTTGTTGTCAAACTCAGATACTAAATGCATTTGCTCACGACACAAAAGTGCAATATACCTACGGCCTTAGAGTAAGACGCGCTTCTGTCCCAGAAAGAGAAGCCATGTGAAGCGTTCCCCTCTGCCGAAGTACAAGCCCAAATGGGCATACGCGGTTAATAAAACCAGTTGCGCCCGGATTTCTTTCTAGACCGAGTCCAGTCGCGCATGTGAACGCTGCAGTGTTTAAAATGCCGAATTGATGAGTTTTTTGCTGTTAAAAGAGGTCTGGAACATCAAGTTTACAAAAAGACGGTGTTACATTTAACATGAAAGTAATTTTTTGTCGTATTATTGCTATTTGTTTACATTTAAACATTAAATTCGTATATTTTATTCTTGATTAGTTGTCAAATTTGTTCAGTGACATCGGGTCTGCTCGTCCATGGCTCGTCCGTACAAATTTCAGATCTGTCGCTAGATAAATCCGAGTTCTCGCCGATGAGCAACTTAGTGATGTTACCGTATCACAATGTTTGTCGATAAAGGACATGGCCTGGTCCTGCTCCAGGCAGTCTCATAAATGTGATATACCTGAAATATTCCTTAAATATTTATAAATTCTTTTTAACTTCTGACAGACTCACACTCAATTGCAAGAATGATTTTTATCTTTTTAATGCCACATTAAACCCTAATGTTTCATTAAAGTATTGTAGGAAGGAAAATTAGATGCATTTTAAAGCTCCTTTAAAATTTAAATATGGAAATGTCAAATTTATCTAATGAACTCTGAGGAGTAGGGCCATTTGTGGTCGTATTTAGCTTCTGATCTGTTTGCGGTTCTTCGCGACAGGCTCCTTCCAGATGGTACTAGCTGATCTGGCGAACATAGACAGCTCTACCTACTGTCCCCTTACATTACATCACATCAAAATGAAACATCTGTTCGATCAGCCCTTGTAAACACAAGAGCACGCAAGAGTGTATGAGACTAGACAATAAGACTGAGTGTTCTTGAGTCCATATTAACTTGTTTAAGACTAATTTAAGAACGATGACAAGGTACAAAATAATTATAAGAGCCCTGGGGCCCTATTTTTGAATCGCTCGGCTGGCGTCGAGCGCTCGTTTCTGCTAATTTTCGTTCGACATCTCATTGTTTTGAGTCATATGTCGAACGAAAATCAGTCGAAAAGAGCGCTCAACGCCAGCCGAGCTATTCAAAAATAGGGCCCCTGTAAGCCTACCACTCTAATAACGTGCGCATCCTGAGACTTTTTTGCTTGTTGGGTCTTTGTTGTTATTCACCCCATGTAAAATATTTGAGTTTGTTACCTTTATTCGTTTTTCCGTATCGATATTGCTGCAACGACAGTTGGGCCCAGCCCTTTATGTCAAAAACGTGTCATATTTTGATGTGTGACTCATCCGTACACAAATTTTTGCTATTTTGTTTTATTTTTTATGTGTTGGTGTCGTCTTTACAGTGTTCTTTTTGTATGTGAGTATGCGGAACTGCACTTGTGTGCACTTTCCCCCCCCCCGCAAAAAATGCCAGAATAATTTGAATAGAGTAATAATTGCTAAGGCTGCTCCCTTCCGCGATGCTCTAAGCCTACGGCATTTGGTGATCGAGGGATATTCTTTGGCAGGGTTCACCCTGCCTTCACCTTCTGAACCCTTAGATCATTTTAAGAAGGGAAGCCATCTTGGACTTATGTATGGGAGGGAACTCCCTCTATATCTATAACACAATCTTTTTTTTGTATGGAATTTGAAAAATCTTTTTTTTCAAAACCCATCGTTTGGGAAATTTGGGATATCGAATGAAAGGGCTTTTTGAGCTGATTCAGACATTGATTATGACATTGCAACTACTGGTTTAAAAAAAACAGAAAAACATTTTCCAAGCATAATAAGTTTGGGCTCTTGTAGGAAGAAAACCACTAAATGATTTTTTATGCAACATACGTCAAATAACTCATAATATACTCTTATCTAACATCTTAGAAGCATTTTTGAAAAAAATAACATTTATTTTTTTCTTTTTTTTTTATTCTGGTACTTTAACTCATCGAATACTGGGATCAAATTAATATTTCAAAATTTCAAAAAGTTATTTTTATCAAAATTGCTTCCAGGACGTTAGATAAGGGTATATTGGAAGTTTTGGCGTATGTTTCATAAGAATTAATTTAGTGGTTTTCTACCTGCAAGTAGGGTTGCCAGATGGTCGGGATTCGCCTGGATTCTCCCGGAATTTCAAGTGATCTCCCGACTCCCGAAAAATCTAAAAATCTCCCGGAAAATCAGCTGTTTCGAAAGTTCTCTAGAAAGCAATAATTTTCACGGATGAAACCACAGATTTCAAGATTATTGGATAAAACTGACTAAAAATCGCGCTGCGCGGCCATTTTGTTTTACTATAGACAGGCAAAAGTACAAGATTAGTTGATGAAACTGACTAAAAATCGCGCTGCGCGGCCACTTTTTACAATTGACAGGCAAGATGAAAACTTAGAAGATTAGTGGATGAAACTGACTAAAAATCGCGCTGTGCGGCCGTTTTCTTACTTAATACAGGCATTTAAGTTACATTTTTATTTTAAATAATTGTTTATATAAAATAACAAATAATTATATATAATTATATTTATATATAAAATATATTTCAATAATAATTTAAAATTATGTAATGTGCATGAAATTATGTGTAATGTATTTTTTTTATTTGTAATATTTGACTTGTTGGCGATTTGGGCTTTACTGTAAGTCAGCATGTAAACTTTTGATAAATAAATTAAATAGCTAAATTAAATTTCTCCCGATAACAACCGCAAAATCCCGACATTTTCAAATTTTCTCTAGATATTTTGGACTTCCGGTCTGGCAACCCTACCTGCAAGAGCCCAAAGTTAGTACTAAGTACCTATGTTTGGAAAATGGTTTTCCATTTTTTTTAAACCAGTACCCAGGCGCGGTCGCAGCCCGAAATTTTGGGGGGGGTCACTAATAATAATACTATAGTTTTTTGTAATTTTTAGAAGCTTTTTCTATGTGACATGTACGATTTTGGGGGGGGGTCATGTCCCCTGTGACCCCCCCCCCTGGGACCGCGCCTGCCAGTACCTGCAATGTAATAATATTGTATATATTTGGAATCAGCTCATAAATCCTTTTCATTCGATATTCCACACGACATGGGTTTTGAAAAAAAAAAACAAATTATATACAAAGAAAAGATTGTGTTATAACTCCCTCCCATGCAAAAATCCAAGATGGCTCCCCTTCTTAAAATGATCTAAGGGTTCAGAAGGTTCACCCTGCCAAAGGATATCCCTCGATCACCAAACGCCGTCACGAACTAACATCAAACTAAACAACTTTTACTATGGGACCAACTCCGAAATCGCAAAAAAAATCAGCTGTTTCATACATTTTAATATTTTCGTTATTAATTTTTGTATGAAACAGCTGATTTTTTTGCGCGCTTTCAGAGTTGGTCCCTTAGTAAAAGTTGTTCAGTTTGATAGTCCCCATCTACCATATTCGGCTTTATAAGGCTTTTATCAAACACCTTGTATACTGTTAGAAGCTGTAGAAACCTTGTAGACTGCACCTCTTAGAAGTAAAAAAACACGCGTTATGTAGGTATATACATAACGTGACTTACCATCAAAAACCGGCCTTGACGTACTAAGAGGACTCGGCAATGAATGCAAACAAATGATGACTAGTAGGTACCACAGTACCGCATTTCCAGTAGTATAAAGTTAGGTACCCGTTCGCCTTGCTTGCAGCGGGTTGGAGTGGGTCTGGGGGACATCCCCCTTCAACCTCAGTTGGACGCAAATAAGCAGAAGTGTTTCATTCAAGTTGGTGAATGATTCAACCCACACGCATGTAATTTCGAGTAAAATGGCGTTTAAATTTAGAACAATTTTTGGTTATTTCAGGATCATGTTTGTTATTTTACTTTTGCATTAAAAGATTTATAAAAAAACTTGTTTTAATTTACAGATGCTGAACAAAAGGACAGCCATTTTATTTTTAAGCGCTTTGATAGCCCTAAGTGATGGCTACCGGTTCCTGGTGGTGTTTCCCTTGTGCTCACCAAGTCACCATAATTTGGGCAAAGGCGTAGTCAATAATTTACTAGAAAATGGCCATGAGGTAAGTTGTATGCATATTAAAATATTTAAATATATAAACAGGGTTCCGTACCCAAACGGTAAAAATCGAACCCTATTACTAAGACTCCACTATCTATCTGCCTGTCGTCTGTCTGTCACCAGGTATCTCATGAACCGCGATAGCTAGAAAGATAAAATTTTCACAGATGATGTATTTCTGTTACTGCTATTACAAAAAATACTAAAACAGAATAAAATAAATATTTAGGTGGGGCTTCCAAACAACAAACGGTGATTTTTTTTGCCGTTTTTGGTACGGAACCCTTTGTGCGCGAGTTCGACTCGCACTTGGCTGGTTTTTTTATTTATTGGGTTTGAGAGCAATGACTGGCATTGGCATTGACTTATACGAATATTGCCAGAAGTAAATATTGTAAATGAGCTAATAAAAACCTTGGATTCACTCGATTTATATTATACGATCATAATATTTTGTTTCGAAAGTTGAGAACTAAATTTTTTGAGGCATCCTTGAGCGCCGCCATCACACCCGATTCCCTTAAAAAAAAATTATTTTTATATTTATTTATTTTTATTTTTATCTCACCTCATTTTCTATATCTTCTTTAATAATCTATTGGAAAATTAGGAAAAATACTCACATTTTGTTTCAGCGAGACGCATTTTAATCCCTATTTAATACGCAAAATGTACATCTTGCTAGACTAGATTACTATGAATCCATAAAAGCGTATATCTTTTGTTTTCAGGTAGTCCATATGACATGTTATGGCAATGATCAGAAAAAGGAAAACCTAACTCAAATAGATTTGTCCCATGTCGAAAAAGCTTTATCAAATAGCAACGACGATGAAAGTAAGTAAAAGTATTAATTAAATGACAGTTTGTGGAGATGATGGCATCATCATCACATTCATCACCAACATCCAACATCTCGTGGATCCTTTCTCATAATATATTTTATCTACACTCACAACGTAATGTTCCAAATATGAATTCAAAAGAGATTTTTAAATTACAACACACTTTTACTTTTTAATTTATTGGCGCGTATGGGTTTATTGTAATATGGTCTTTGGTGCGGGGTACGTCATTTTTAACGCAAAACAAAAAATTTATTATTTCAATTTTCATTTTTTGTTGTAGGAATTTCGTAGGACTTTTTTTATTCTTGCTTTAAAATATCCGATAGCAGTGAATGTGACAAAAATTTGACTCCGCCCGACATTTTAGATGCAGCACGGAAATGACTCTTATATCAACAATTTCAAGGTAGTACGATAATATCAGCAAAGTCTCTCTCTCTCTTTTTTAACATTAAGATATCTTAAGATATCTTTCTATAAGATTCCACGAGAATGTTAAATCTTGAAGGTCGAGGAAATTTTAATGGAGCTGAAAATAAGAGTGTTATAATTTGTAGTGTTTGTTTTGTAATAATTCCGGAACACCAAGGATGCCATTCGATAGTTTATATAAAAACAATAAGTCATGCATGCGTCTTCGATCCGAAAGGGAACTCATTTTGAAGTGGTCCAATCTCTCTTCGTACTTTAACAGTGTTTTACCCAGGTTGCAGGAATAAGTGAGGTGCCATAGAAATCTCTTTTGGATGCTTTCAAGTCTTTTTGGTAAATATCATAGAAAGGATTCCAGAACACGCTGCAGTACTCCAACCCACTGCGGACGAAAGAATTGTACAAGAGGATCTTAGTTTTGGGAGACCTAAAATCTCTACAGTTTCTCAAAATGAATCCGAGGTTCTTAAATCCCTTTAAGCAAATCGTGTCTATATGAACATTGAACCTCAATTTTCCATCCAACAATACTCCAAGATCTTTCACTGTGTCGATGTCTTTCAAGGTGATGTTCTTGATTTTATATTGATAGTTAGTGGTGATATTCATTCAATTCCATAAGCAGCACACTTATACTTTTAAACTATTGGCGCGTATGGGCTCATTGTAGTATCTATGGTCTGTGGTGCGAGGCGCGCCATATTCAATGCAATACAAATTTTGTTTTTACTTTTAGTTGTACTGAATTTCGTAGGATTTTTTTATTTTTGCTTGAAAATGTCTAATAGCGGTAAATGTCAAGAAAATTCGACTCCGCCCGATATTTTAGATGCAGCGAAGGAAATGACTGGTAATCAAGATAACCAATAATACAAGCAAAGTCTCTCTCTCTCTCTTTTCTAACATTGATATTTTATTTAGTAGATTCGTAGATTCCCAATTGCGTGAGTGTAGATAAAGTAGTGTATGAAACTGCACATAACTAGGTAAAACACTCGTGTGATACTATTATCACACAAACACGCACTTGATAGATTTTGAAAGATAGAGCAATGTTTAATCTAAAACTAACCTATCGTCTATTATTTATTTTATTTTATTTATTTATTTATAATCAGGCAACAATGGCCCATAGATACATACCTTAAAGCTAGTAAAAACAATATTGTTAGTAAATATAACTTAATATTAGGTTAGTATAAAGTTAATTTGGCACTTTCTGTGTCAATTCGGTGGCACAAGGCAACGCTCCTCGGAAGCGCCTGTATACCACGCCCTGCGGCCAGAAGTCCTCCTTCATGAAAGTGTCCAGCCTGGCTGTCGGGATGCGCACCACAAACGACTTAAAATTCGTGTTATGGCGCGACTCCAGAGGCTGAACTCTCAAGCAAAAGTTAGCCTTCTTCTTTATGTACTCTATCACATCCTGCGCGGTGGTGGTGTGGTGCAGGCGGGACAGGTACACGGCCGTAGTCGGTATGGCAGCTCGCAGCAGGAAGTTGGGCCCTGTCGATGCGGTGCCATGGTGGTTCTTGCTCTCTTGCTGACGACGTCGCTTTTTGTTCCGAACCTCGAGGAATCCGTCTTCATCTTGGCCCGGTCGGACGACATTCTGCGGATGAGCTTTTCCATCGACGAGAGATGGCTGCTGCGACTGCGGCCTTGAGTTGGCGGCAGCAACAGCAGCAAAATTCCGTTGACAGCTGACGGGCGCACGCGTCTCAGACGCGCGCGGCGCCAGCGCGGTAGGTGGCGGCGGCGGGGCGCGGGCGGAGGGCGCGCAGCTCGCGGGAACGGCGCTCGCGGATTATATCTCTTAAGTTTAAATTGAACTGAGTGTAGACTATTTAACTAAATGAACTGAACTATTTAACTGAATGTAGACTTTTCAACTGAATGTAGACTAACTGAATGTAGGAAAACTAAGGGGAAATACCATTTAATAAAACGTAAGAAGTCCTTCAACAATTTGTTCAAATACTTTATTATTTTAAATAATTAACACAATCTGAACGTTCATAAGCAACAATTCTATAAACCAACTTAAATAAGTAACACATTTACCATAAAAGAACGTTCATTAAGCAACAATTCTATCAACCACTTCAAATTAGTAACACAATTAATTTAATAGGAACGTTCATTATGCAACAACTATCGACCAGATCAAATAAATAACACAAGTAATAATGGATGATTGAATGGAATAGAATAGTCTAAACAGCAGAAATAAACATGTTAGAATAATACTTAACTTTCTGTTCCACAACCTTTTCACTTGACTCACTACAGCAGAATGTGTCTAAAAATATGCTATGCTCTGCAAGAGCAAGAAATATCCCGCCATTTTTAAGTAGCCAATCAGAATTTAGCATTACAGAAAACAAGTCTGTCACAATGGCGCCAAACGATCAAATCAATACTTTTATACAAATAACCATTAATTTAATAAACAACCTGTGACAATTAAAATATAATATTATTAACATTATTTATCATTGAATTAATAATAAAGATATCTATTTTATACTTATTTTAAAATGACCATTGAATAAAAGGAAACTAGCACACTGACATGAATCAAGTAATCAAATCAATTCCTTTTTATAACAATTAAGCAACAAATAATCAAATAACAGGAAACGGAAGCAGATCATCATGGATCAAGTAATGAAATCAAAAAAATTTAATAAACTTAGTAACAAATAATTGTTTAAGTATTACATAAACTTACAAACAAATAATAAACTTTACATCAATCATTGTAACTATGACATTACGTTATTTTCTATAGTTTCATTTTACTATATCTATTACACTCATGTTTTAATACCCCTCATTATGCATCAGTTTCATAGTACTATTATTGAAAACCGTAATCATCCGATCATCATGAAATTTGCGATGTGAGGGGCATGTAAGGGGCATGTTTTTTACGTTAGATAACTAACTCATAAGAAATTACAAAATGGGATAAGTTAATAATAGGAAATGACAATCATAAGCAAAGGATCGTACTTATAAAGAGCCTAGCAATGGACGTTGCAGGTAACAAACGATGATGATGATGATGATCAATTGCAATAACTCACGTTTTGATCTACCTCATCAATAAACACAAAAAATTAACACCTTATATAGTAGTATTAACCTAACTGGTTTAATAGCGGTAGACGAAATCTCATGAAACGGAAATGAATTCATTTTTATTAAAAACGAAAGTAGTTAACTATTCTCATACAATACAATAACACTAATGACAATAAATACGTATGACTTTCTTGACAGACTGTATGCAACAACCAAGTGTTTTTAGTAAAAATAATTTCACTTCTGTTGCTGTTTCATGAGATTCTGGTTTACTTCTAATACCTTATCGTGTTGCAGTGAAAGAAATGTTCAAGATAAAGAACTTGGTAGGTCAGAAGAATTTTGCCGAATCCCTGATGTTCTACTACTTCACCCACACGATCCACCATTGGATCCTAACTGATGACGTCGTTACCAACTTCTTGTCGGACACGAGTCAGCAGTTTGACGCAGTAATTATTGAGTGGTTTTTCTCTGGTCTACTCTCTGGGTTAGTTATTTTTTATCAGATCACAATGACAAGTCTGTATGAAACAAAACCTTAGTTTCTCAAACCGATGGCGTTGATCTGAAATTCAGAAATGTGTGTTAGCTGTCTACATTGATCTGATCACTTGAAATATTGTTTTTCACTAAAGAGTACCTACTTCATGAACGAGGTACCTACCAACTAATCGTTTATGTACTTATACTTACATTTTATTTTAGCTAATACATAGAATTCACTCACAGAATAAGTATCACGCTAATAAGTACATAGAGTTCTAACATAGTGTGCTGTTTCAGTAAATAACGAAGTCATGGTAAAATCTTAATCTACCCTAACTTAATTGATGGGTATCAAATTCAATAAATTATTATTACTCATTACTTTAAATGACGTCATTAATCGAATCCGATTTCTTGCAGAAATAAATTACATCCATCAATAATATTTATTAGCAACTTACGCGGTCAAATGACACGTTTTAACCGATCTGTGTCAATTTCACAGAAACGTTAATAATGTAGGTAATTTTTTAATCCTCTGTAATCTGACTTATTCTAGAAATCATTTATTATTTCGTTCATAATTACAAGAATATTCGTGTTTTTTATCATTATTAAAAATATTCAAATATTCAGATCCTTTGTTGGATATAAAAGCTTTGTTATAGTACATTATGATATAAGTGCGGTACGTTGAAAATTACAGCCGAGGTGATATTGCTAGCCCGAGCCGTAGGCGAGGGCTACAAGAAAGCAGAGGCTGTAATTATCAAAGCGCACGTATGTCATACGACGTTTTATAACATATTTGCGAGGAAATAAATAAAACTCGGACTTTGCACCTTTGCTTGTTTTCCATATGATTAAATTTTGATACGCTTGTAAGTATCTTATCGGTCAATTTTTCGGGCAAGAGGCTTAGAGTAGCCTTTTTCGCTGCCTCTGAGACTTCTGGCGGTGTTGAATTAATAAATTCATCCGTATTTGACGACATTTTCAAATAAAAACAATACAGCAAAAAAAAATTAAATTAGCAATGCGCGCGCATCAGCGTTTTTTTTAAGGCAAAGGCATAAAAACAGCCAGTATTACTAATAAAGTAAATTAATATTTTTGTGTTTTTGTTACAGATAAATGGTTGTAATTTATTGTCAACATTAATTAAATTGAATAATTAAATGTTTATTTATTAGATTTTATCTCCCAAAGTCAATTTTATCCATAAAATGTTGACCTCTTTTCTGATATAAAAACTCTTTGCTAAGATTTAAAAAAGTACCGTTCGTTTTAGACATAGACATAGAAAAATTTTCGCTGATGGTTTTAGACGAAGTATCTTGATAAACCGTGCGGTAATGTAAAGTAAAACGCACGGCTTATCAAGGAAACCGTGCGTTTTACTTTACATTACCGCACAAGTTTGTAATGAGATACAATACGATATTGAAATTGGTGTAATAAGAGACCCTTTACGAGCAAATATGTTATAAAATATAATTTCTGTGATTAAGCGAGAGCTAGTGATATTTCCATCTGTTTTACAGTGTATTTTGAATCAGTTATTTTGTTTATTGCATACGAAATAAAAGTGTTACTTGCCTGGTTTTTTTCATGCGAATTAAAATTTTTAGTTTTATGTGACATTGCGTATTGTTATCTCGACAGTTAGGCGCTACGCTTTCCATAGCAGGGTTTTTTAGTTAACAACCTATGTCAAATTTTAGTAGATATTGTTACTTAAGTTCAACTTAGGGACAGCAATAGTTGCTAAGCATTCTCAGCTTATGGCCTGATTCTTGCCTCCAATGAATTTCTAAACATTTTTTATTACTATTTTCTGTTTCCAGAATATCCCCAGTCTTCAAAAGCCCTCTCATCTGGTTTGGCTCCACTGAAGCTCATTTTCAAGTCTTAAGACTCATTGATGACATACCGAATCCCGCGTACACTACAGACGTATTTTCTGCTAGTAGTCCACCTTTGGATTTCTTCGAACGAGCGGCAGAACTGTGGAATTTGATCAAACGATATGTTACGTTAAAGTAAGTAATGATAGGTACGGAGAAATAAAAGATGAAAAGAGCTATTAGGACTTTGGAGAAATCGGCGTCGGTCGGCGAGAAAAAAATATTGAAAGATGACATCATGTAGTAAGAAAAAAGCTAGTTAGACTGTATTCAACCCTCCTAGTGAAAAACTTACTAAACTGAAAAACCTGTAACACTGTTATTGAAATCACAATTTTCTCGTGCGATTCTTTTACCGCCTGATAACTTTGATGTTGTAGTAAATAATTTTCAAATCGTCGTACTGAGCCAACTCTGATATCGCGAAATAAAATCAACTGTTCCATACAAAAGTGCAATACCTACTCGACCTTAATGTATGGAACAGCTGATTTCTTTTCGCGATAGCGTAGTAAAAATTGTTTATAATCATGATTGGAACCACCCCACTGCGGGAACCAAAATGATTAAAATTTCACGATGTATATTTCACATTTGCCTTGTCTTCTTTTACAGTTGCGTACTGGTGCCTATTGAAAAATACTTCTACAACAAAATATATTTACCAATAGCTGACAAAAAGGGTATTGCACTCCCTTCCTATGATGAAGTCCTTTACAACGGGTCGCTGTTGCTTTTGAACTCCCATCCTTCTTATGGCATTCCGTTTAGATTGCCACAGAACGCACACTACATAGGAGGATATCATATAGATCCAAATACTAAACCTTTGCCAAATGTACGTAAGCTTCAGTTTAAATCATATTATTAAAATACTAATACTTACAAGAATGTGGTTTATTCATCCAAGACAAATGATACTACAAGAATAGCTACGTTCGTCGTCCGCATTCAAAACTTTTTCTTGGTGCTCGGGCCAACATTATAAAAAGAATTTTTGTGCACAATTTCCGAGTCCCATAGTTTTGACAGTGTCCTGAGTGGTCCTGATAATGCTACACGTAGTTTTATTAAACTGAAAAATAATGGAAGCTGTAACAGAAACCCTCCCTTCGTAAAATCGTGATATGCTCGTCTTAAATTTCAGGATCTCCAAAAACTCATGGATGAATCTAAGCATGGCGTGATATACTTCAGCATGGGCTCTACTCTACAGAGCATGGATATGACGGATTATATGAAGAGTTCTCTGCTGAAACAATTCTCACAATTAAAGCAGACTGTTATTTGGAAATTCGAGGGTGATCTAAAAGATGTGCCGAAAAACATCCATCTGGTGAAATGGGCGCCGCAACCAAGTATTTTAGGTAAGAAGACAAATAATAATATAATACTAAATAATAAAACCTAGAAGATATATCTCAACAAACATTTAGTTTTACTATTGGTGACCTTTTGTGATTACCTACAAAAAATGAGACAACACAATTTTGTGTAAATATAACATACAACCAGATGGCTGGTTCATGGTTCATGCGTCATGCTCGTGAACGGGTGCTGCCAGTGGGAATGGGTCTGCTTCTGTCTGCTTGTACTAAGGGCGTCGCATATTTTTTTTTTTCCTGTTTAATATTATCAATCAGTATGGCACTTCTTACTCAAAACATAGAATTAATAACTAATCCTTGTTGTGATTTCTCACTTTTTTATTGCTAATGACCAAAATGATTATTTGGCTTTCGTTATCACGATGTTTTCGTATTTTTTTGTCTATAGTTTTGTAAGTAAAGGCCTATGAAAAGCTTTTGGATATTAGTTTTCAATTCGGTGCCTTAGGATGGGTAGCCTAAGTATGTCATGCTCTCTTTAATCATTTCTGCGGTGGTGTCGTGTGGGGCGGGTCGTTACGTTCCCTCAAATATGGTTGAGCGAAGCGATGGCTGGTCCATGCGTCATGCTCGTGAACGGGTGCTGCCAGTGGGAATGGGTCTGCTTCTGAGTACCTATCTTAACGCATATTGAATTGTAAGAATTGCGTTTTATTTTTATGTCTTGTATCAAGTGTTTTTTTTGTTAGAGTAGCAGACAGAGTGATTTCTAAACTAGTTGAAAGTTATTTACTCTCACGATTATCTAACTGAATATAGTAGATATTTAATTTTAACCTAACTACCCATTGTGTGTAACCTTTTGATAACTATTGTGATGGAAAATGACCTCACTTTAAATGTGGAGCTCATTTTTCAATCTTGACGACTCTGTATGAAATATACAGGGAGAAAAAAGCAGCCCTTGACGAGTTTCT
Organism: Agriphila geniculea; assembly: GCA_943789525.1. Lineage (NCBI taxonomy): Eukaryota > Metazoa > Arthropoda > Insecta > Lepidoptera > Crambidae > Agriphila > Agriphila geniculea. The sequence continues at coordinate 10,437,081 of OX038890.1, read as the reverse complement.
TGCCGGTTCTTCTCGTTACAAGGTCTCCCGCTTAGGGTTTGCGAACCGATGGCGTAGCTTCTATGACATTCACAAGTGCTTGTAACAGCCTAGACTGAATAAATTAATTTGAATTTTGAATTTTGAATTTTGAATATTATCTCATATTAAACATGATGTGATAAGATATTACAGGTCAAAATGTCACAAAATGTTGGAATCCCATGATTGCCTTCAAGGTTTGTATCTTGAAGGCGATCATGGGATTCCATATGTCCATTTATCTTTTAACCACTGAATAAAATATTTTAATATTTCCAGCACACCCCAACCTCAAGTTATTCATCACTCATGGAGGACAACTGTCAACGACGGAAGCAATTCACTTTGGTGTCCCACTTGTGGGAATACCTGTTTTTGGAGACCAATACTTGAACATGAAGTCTGCCGCAGACAAAGGTTTCGGTATTATTGTGACACTTGCCGAAAATATGGCTGATGAACTATCGGTAGCTGTTCGAGAGATCTTGGATAATCCGAAGTGAGTATTTTAATAAAGTGTAAAGAGAGACTAAACGTCTCTACACAGTTTATGATCTTATTGAGAAATAAAGTGTGTAGAGACGTTTAAATAGACTGAATGCAAATGCACCAAGTTCAACTTTATTAGTGTAAGAAAGGAAGGTAGTGGACCCCCACAGTAAATCCTCAGTAGACGAAACTTTACAGTATGATAAAGAATCATGAATGAAACATATTTTTCAAATTATCCAAATCGTTTTTTGTTGTTTTTGGATATTTGTATATAGGTTTTGGTTCATACATCCCTGCAAAGTTTCATCGACTGAGGACTTAATGTTGGGGTCTCCATACAAAAGATCGCTTCATTTCCTACACTATATGTAATTTTGATAGTTTCATTGATATAGGTATGTGCATGGTATACCGAAGACTTTATCAACCAAAGTCTCGAAGTTTTCAAAGTCTTGATCTAGGGAACTTTCCTACCCTGTGCTACATAGTCTACTTACTGGTTAAACCAATAGGCCTATCTGTTATCTTTCAAATAAGTACTTACTACATCTATTCTGGTCTGAAAATCTATTCGTCAGAACTTTCGCCACTCGTACATCGATGTTACTATGACAATGTTATGTAAATTATCTCCAATCTTTCAAGGTACATGAACAGGGCTAAAGAACTATCCTCCATCTTCCACGACCGACCAATGACTCCTGGACAGGAGTTGGTATACCGAGTAGAACACGTGGTGAGAACCCGAGGAGCCACGCACCTTCGCTCTCCAGCGCTGCACACATCTTTTTACCAGAAGTGGTATTTAGATCTATTCTTCTGTATAGCTTTAATTATTTACGTATTGTACAAAACAGTCAAATCAGTATTTGGTAAAAGGAAGACTGTAAAAGCCAAGAAAAGTTAAGATTTTAATATTAAAAAATGTATTTTTAGTAAATGGCTTTTATTTACTTACTTATTACTATTAATAAAGAATTACAGACCAAATCCTACCTTATTTTTTTTAAATACCTTTATGATTCTGAACCATTTTGCTGTACTATCCCCATCAATTGGTAATGCGCCTGGCGGCCATGATTATAATCTCAAAAACGAAAAACAATTGTAATTTTTTTTATATACTTACCAAGATCCTATCTTATTGAAAATAATAATTCAATCTATATATATAAAAGGGAAAATCACTCACTGACTCATCACGAAATCTCAGAAACTACAAGTGCTAGGAGTCTCAAATTTTGCATAAGGTTTCCTTTTAGGGTGTAGGTGCTCACTAAGACGGGATTTTGCGAAATTCAATCCCTAAGGGGGTGAAACAGGGTGGCAAAGTTTGTATGGGAGAATGCAATTCCTTGGCCCGATTGACTTGAAATTTGGCATAGACATTTTATCACAAAATTAATTGAACACGTGTTTCGCATTTTTTTTAAATGTATCCCCTAAAAGGGTTGAAAAAGGGTAGAAAGCTATTTTTAGGGTGATTGATTTCGATATCGGAATCAAAACTTCTTAGTGCATTTGAATGATTAAGAAAAATAAATGTCAGTTGTCAGGTTGTCACCTCCCCTGAGACTTAATTATGTCACGCACGAGCTGACATTTCATGTTGTATAAGATTTTATCCTGATTTTCACTATTTTACGAAATATTAGTCTACTTATAAAATATGGAAAAATCTGGCAAATATCAGATATCTAACGTGACAAGGAATGTGGTGTAAAGTGTTGAAATTGAGAGCCGGATAATAATGCACAACATTAGTTGCACCCGACATAATTTGCAATGTCACGTTATTTTAGCCGGGAACCTTTTCAGTCATAAGCAGAAATTCAACAAATATTTATTATAAGAAGATTATAAGCGTACCAAAGTTTCATCATAATCGGATGTGAATGATTTAGGAGTGCATAGGAAACAAAATAATAAACATACATAGATTTTTATTTAAAAAGAAGATACCTACCAAACTATTAAGTATGAGTATTAAATGTTACATAATATTATTATACTTATTTTGTTATATTACTGCTAAGAAATTTTATTAAGTACCTACCTACCTACCTAATACAAAATCGTGAACAGTAGGGCGTCTGTAACCAAACTCGAACCCCACTTCGAATCTCACTTCACTGCACGGGACGGGAACTTTAAATCATAAATAAGATAATGATAAGATTTTTTTTTCATCACAAAATATTTTAGATAGCTACCTAAAATTTTTGTAATCGGTAAAATAGCTCATTAAGTTAGCTGATTTCTAATAACTAATTCACGCGAAGTGAAGTGAAGTGTAGTGAGATGCGCGTTTGGTTACAGAATCAACAGATTGCGCAGGTAAAACCGGGGTACAGCTATTACCAATTAGGGCTTCCATCCCGGGATTCGAAAGTCTCGATTTCCCGAGAGTGTCGAAGGATATTTGGTCCCGAGAGTTTTAGTTTCCAGTCTCGGGATTTTCGAGATTTTCGAGACTTATTCAAACGCTAGGTAAATTACATACATTTCATATAAAGTTGCGTGTTGCGCGTGTTAATAAGTATGTAGTAACATTATCACAGAATAACTAATAGTACACATTATAACGTGTCAATTAAAATACAAACAGAATAAACGAACGTGACAATTTTAAAATAAACAACAAACAAACAAGCACAATACGATCTTTCATCCAAGATCTCAATTTTTGTTTTCATCGTCTTTCAGTTTAATCCTATTCTGAGATATTTTCATGAAAGATAAAGGAAGTGTACTGAACCATAAGCTCCTGTCGTATCCAGAAGCAAACGACCTCCTCAGTCGCCTTCGCCGAAACCGGTCCACTGGAGATCTTCTAGCATACTTACACCATTTGCAAATGGAGCGTAGCCATCGAGAGGAATGGAGAGGCGCTCGCCGTTACTCTTGATATCTCGAAGGCTTTCGACAGGGTGTGGCATGATAGCCTTATTGCAAGCTTTCTTCATACGGACTTCCCACCGGTTTATGTGTCTGGATATCGGACTTCGAGAGGGATCGGTCGATTCAAGTTGTCATTGATGGCTGCTCGTCCAACCAGTTGGCTATCAATGCCGGAGTCCCCGAGGGATTGGTCTCTCAGGGGTGGACTGAACAGGAACACCTGGTGCATATTAATGACCTGCTATAATATCCAATATTTTGGTATACGCAGATGACAGCACCGTTGCAAAGAGCTACATATCTGATGCTCGAGCCAGTGCAAAGCAAACCCAGTGTCTTAGGAAGGCGATGGTCAGACACATAAACACGAACCTGTCACTGCAGGCAGTCTTCGAATAGGGCGATGCCAGTCAGGTCAGGCAGATTCAATCCATCAAAAATCCAGGTGTGTCTGTTCTCTGCCAAAGGGAGTAGTTTCGACCTGAGTCACTTTCCGAGGTGTAACCGTGCCGATTACTGAACGACTAGACCTTCTCGGCATATCATTGACTCTAACACTCAATTTTGGCTCTTCCATCGAGAATAAAATACAATTGGCATCTAAAATGCTTAGCATTTTGGCAAAGTTGAGAAAGTACTTTACTTCACACCGGAACAGCTGCTCATTCTATACCTAGCGAAAGTTCGATCGTGCATGGAGTACTGCTTTCATCTTTGGGATGGTTCCGCCAAATACGAGCTCCAGGCGCTTGAATCCTTTGAGCGGAGGGCCAGGAAGCTCATCAGTATAATCAAATAACTTCACACTGACACCACATTAGCAGTTTTACATTAGTAACTACATTGCACTGCACCCGTGCGAAGCCGGGGCGGGCCGCTAGTAATTAATATATTAGATTAGGTACCTATTAGAATTTTATTGTTTCATGACATTTTTAGTTGCAGATCACGTCAACGTGAATGTTAATGTGACAAGGTTCCAGCGTATTAAGAATTGACGGGGATAATATCTAGCTTTTTTTTTATCAACTATCGCTACACTTGGACCTCAAAAAGTAAAGCCATCATTTTTTTACCTTAACTTATTTACTCTGCGCTTTATATACTCCATTCTGATGAATAAATATTGAAGAAACAAAAACAAACGATACGCTGTATTGGATCTATTGTGCCATTGGGCTTTTAAGCCTAACTACTTAATCCTTACTAATATTATAAATGCGAAAGTTAGTTTGTTTGTTTGTTACGTCTTCACGTCTTACCTACTAAACCGATCATAATGAAATTTGCATACACTTTCTCAGGGGTACAGAAAAGGACATAGAGTACCTTTCATCCAGAAAAAAAGTTCTGTTCCCAAAAATGACAAAAAACTTTCCACGCTGACGAAGTCACGAAAAACATTTTGTATACCTACTCCATACTTACAGCATTATAGATTGTCACTTCAGTGTTTTTTGTAGTAGAGATCCAAAACGGTTCAAGGAGTAATTTCGTAAATTGATCTGACCGAGCCGAAGTGACTCCTGACTCGTGACTTGTGGCATAAATGCAGCGTCCCCCGTTTGTCCATGAGAACCACTTATCTATTTGCTATTTTAAATTCCAGTCACATATTCGAGCCAGATTTGTTACCTGATCATATCAGATAGGTCAAAACAGTCAAATTGATCAAAAATTTATTAAAAAATTGGATATATCTTACAAACTAATCTACAAACGACTTTATTTTAATTTGCTGCCCTCGGAATCAATTTTTATGCAAACTCAATATTGCTTACTTCTTCAAATATCTGTATTCTTCCATATCATCAACTGCATTAGTACTATTTTCAGATTTTTTTACTTGTACCTTTAGAACTTGTTTCCTGCAAAATATTCAAGGTCAACGGGAAATAGGTTTTGGATTTTTGCAGATTCAAAATAAATGTGTCATGAATTGTGGTATTGTGGTAAGTATTTTACTAATTTGACCTACCTACGTAGGATCTCAGGATTTTTGCACATTGCACAAGAATAATTAAAATCAACAAAATACTGATTAAGCACTAATATAAAGAAAGATAAATAAGCTTGCTATTAGTACTTCTTAATTTCGAACCCTAGGAATAGATAGGAATAGGATACTATTTAAGCAAGACATAATTGTAAACAATATGCAAGACATATTATTACTATTATTATTCATACCTCCAAAAGGTACTTATGTAGGTATAGGTACAGTACATTCTATTTTAGGACAAACTACATGTCGAGAACAATGCAATGTCAATGTCAATGCTTCCGAAACCGGTTTTGATAGTTTAAACTTACAAGCAAAATCTAATTTTGGTTGTTTCCTATAACAACCGTGATAACTACGGTGTTTTGGCGATAAAAAACATTGCAGATAAAAAATTAATTGAGACATAAAAACACTGAAGCAATACATTAGATCTATTATCTTTATTATGATATCTATGATCTAGGTATTTATTTACATTAGATAGTACATATTTACAGTTTTTTTGGGACAAGACAGATAATTGCTTGATCAATATTGACTTGGGGTTATCAGTTATCTATCACCTAGCAAGATAAAACTATCTACTCTACCTTTATTTGATTGTACGTATATATAGAGTCTAATTTCGTGATATGTTCTAATTTTTGACAACTTACAAAGTAGGTTCCCTCCGACTTGAATGTTCTATTTGAACCTTTATGTACTGCGATTATTATTGATCACTTTTTAGTTTTTAACTTTCACGGCGTAATGTTATAGGATTTTGCCGATGAAATTTAAGTTTTCAACTTAAATTTCATCGTCAAATTTATCCTGTCTGTGTATGTATAGTATGTCTGTATAGTACTTTCTATGTACAACAAAACTAGTATCCAGTGACCTTTTGCTGTATTTAATTTAGTCTTTTTGTGACTGATACCACGGCACCGCGCGTGTTTCGTTGTCAATTTGATAGAGCCAATATTTCAAGAGATAAAATAAATAAAGAGTAAGACACAGAAAGAGTGATTGTGTAAATGTGTGAAATTAGTAGTGTCTCTTATAGCTTTTAATTAAATATCTCATTAACTAAAGTTTAATAATTTTGTTGTTGCTAAGTAGTAAGCGTTGTCTTGATAATTTACTGATTTGAGATAATAAACTGTTACGAAATTGTGATTTTCGTGAGTCCAAATTACTGTTTCTCTAGATTAACCTATATTATGTTAATTTGGAGTTAAATAAGTTAATAAACGTTTAATATGCGTTGGTTTGGTTTTTTTTTAGTCTTTGGACTAGCTTTTAGCGTAAACGCATATAAAATATTGGTTGTATATCCATTCCCTGTGAAGAGTTTAAGTATTTTGGGGACTGGTTTTGTTAAACATCTGTTGGATGCCGGCCATGATGTAAGTCTTAATTCCGTCTAACTTTGATTAATTAACTCTAGCTAGCCTAACAGAAAATTATTAAGAACATTATCATATTCTTGACGTTTTTAGTTGATTCACATTTCGTTGTTTAATTAACAATACCTACCTATACGGGAAATGTACACTTACTGTCACTGTACAGGGAAAATATTTTTTTTACCTTTTACCTTGATTATTATTGTTTACATTTTATTATAATTTTAGATAATATTTTTAATATTAAAATTTAAACGAAACTGACTTTTTAGTTTATTAACTACTCCTACTTATTGGTAGGTACTTTTTTTGACTGTCGCTAAAAATTAAAGAAATTTAATTGTTAAAAAGGTGTTACCACGAAGAACAGGGAAAGAGCCACGCTATCTAGGGCGTTGCTATGCTAGATTTAAAAATAGGATTTTTCTTTATCTCTATAACTAAACTATTTTTATGTTATAGGTAACTTACGTAACGAGTTTTCCCATAAAAAATACAGACAGTAAGCTGCGCCAAGTTGATATTAGCGGCAACTTAATGAGTTTTTCAGGTAAGAAACCTGAAATTTATAAGGTCTTATAATTTTACGCCGCTCTTGTATTACCTTTAATAACTCTACTAGGAGTCTAGTTTTTAATTTTACTACAACTGCCTTGGAATATTCCGCAAAAAACAGGTATAATCAGCGTCAAATATGGCTAAAATATAGAACAGCCAAAGTATTCTCATAAAATGATAACATCATTGAACATTCGTGCACGTTTGCAACAATCGGATACGGTTAACGATATTATAGAATCCACTACTTACAAAACATAAATGTATTTTTAAATTTTGATTATTTAAGTACCTACCTACCACTAACAATTTGACGCTAACTAGCGCTAACTGTATACTGATTGTACCCACGAAATAAGAAACTTTAGTCTTAAACATTTGAATACTTTACTATCCCGCCTTATTTTACTTTGTTCTAAATTACAGACGATGGACTCAGCATCAAGAATGTAATGGATAACCAAATGGAAATAAATGACGTGAAAATGTTGCAGGAATATGCGTTTAACAATGCAATGACTACACTTGAACTCAAAAACTTTCAGGAACTACTTAATGATTTAAATCAGTCTTTTGACGTTGTTATAGTCGATTTGTATGAAACTGAAATTTATGCTGGGTAAGCGTTTTTTATACTGTAAGCTAGGGTTTCTTAGGATGACGGTGCCGTCATATTACGGCCGTAATTTAGCGGCGTAGAACGTTGTCTAAGTAAACAATACTGCACGGTTTCTGACGTTACGGTGTCGCCATATTGATTACATAGACAACATTCAACGCCGCTATATTACGGCCGTTATATGACGGCACCGCTATCCTAGGCAACCCTAACTTAAGTAAGTATACAAATACAGGGCTTGCCTCATACTTTTGGTACAGTAAACTGAATATTTTTTCTAGAAACTACAGAGACAAATGGTGATAATTTCCATGTAATAACTACAAATCTTTTCATTATTATTTTGATAATATTATAGTACCCAGAGAATTTATTAGGGATTTAAGTATGAAATTGCAGTTTTTATGGAAAATTTCAAAGAATTGTCTTAATTTATTTAACAACCATGAACAACGTTTTAAAACTTCTAGGCACAAATGTTTAAGCACTCAGCTAACTAATGCCATATGTGTTAAGTGAAAAAAATAACTATTGGCTAAGTTACAATTACAATGAATTAAGTGGTAATTTTTGCTAACGAATCACTTTTAAGATACGTTTTTTAACGTTCAGGAAAACACATAAATATTTTATTGCTGATAGTAGGCCGTTATGATCATATAATTCGAAATAATAACAAGTAACGAAAGCATCTTTAACATCATAGAAGATTTGAGAGCCTCTGTGTGTGAGAAAATATCTGTAATATCATACTTTAACCCCTATTTATTAAGTAGATGTTGATAAACCAGAGATTAAAATAACAAAACTTATTGTGCCTCTGGTACAGTCGAGTACAAAGAGATGTATACCCCTAGAGTTACAAATACATGTACCCATTTAAATAAGTGTACATAATTCGTTACAAATTATTGTGCACATGATTTATGGTGGATATATGTATTCACTTAATGTGCCAAATTAATGTATACAACAAGATGGACACTGTAATGTGTACACTCTGGGACAAATAAAGGTATTCAGACTTTGTTACAAAAATATGTATACAAGCCGTCATTCTTATTTCAAGGGGTTCATTCGGGTTGTATGGGATAGTGATCATTGTTCTTTTGCGGCCATCTTTTCACGTACCGAATTCGAACCGAAACCGAGTGAGTGTGCGATCGCCCTTACGAGTCATCGGCTGAAAAATAATGTAAATAAGTGGCAAAAATCTTAGACAAACAAATGATACGCAAATGACATCATGCACGAAATGAAGGAGAAAACAAGTATTCCCGCAATATTCTAAAATTTGAAAATAGAATATCAGACCTGTATACATATCTTTGTAACCAAAGACGAACACATGATTTCGTTTCAGAGCGTACACATAACAGTGTAATTTTAACTGTATACATAAATTTGGTACATTTTCATGAAAGATAAATCTGGCATATATTATGTTTAGAAGTATTGTAACAAACAATGTTAACATCATCAATGGATACATATTTATGTAACTTTCAAATGTATACATATCTTTCTACTCGACTGTACCGCGCCCTTTCCTGTTATTGTATAGTGCTGTTTTCATTGTATGAAGATACGAATACGACAGATAGTTCAGTTTGATGGTCCCTATCTCCCTACCATATTCCGCATTAAGTTATTTTGTAACACGTTATTTACCAATTTGATATTTTTTAACGTAAACATCCACAATCTATCCACATCCAAAATTTAACTGAACCATAACGAGCCACATATTTTAATCAAATAATGCTAAAATCACTTACAATTGGGATGTTGACAACTTTTTTTATTTTATATTACATAAATTACATCTCAAAAAAAGAAACATTGGTAAAATAATTATTTCGCTAGCTTGAAAACTGCCCGAGATATCACAGTGTGAAATGCACACAAATGGACTGGGTGCGATTCGGTCGCCATAAAAACAGTTAATCTAATTTCAATGTCACTAACGTTGACTTTATCTAATTTTTATTTGACCTAAAAATAAATGACATAATTTTTATTTAACCTATTATTCATTTGTCATCATTATTATTTGCCATATTTACATTTGCTCTAACGTTTATATCCCATAAGTATCATTTGATATATCGCTTTTTTATCTAACTTACATTTCATATACATATCATTTGATCTAATTTTACATGTTATAATCAACTTCCTTACTAATATTATAAATGCGAAAGTCCGTTTGTTTGTTTGTTTGTTTGTTTGTTACGCCTTCACGTCTTAACTACTGAACCGATCATCATGAAATTTTGCATACACGTTCTTAGGGGTACAGAGAAGGACATAGGATACCTTTCATCCCGAAAAAAAATATTATTCCCGAGGGATAGCAAAAAATATTTCCACGCAGACGAAGTCGCGGGCGGCCGCTAGTTTACTATAAAATAGAAATAACTAGCTTTTGTTATTATGATGCTTGCTTAATTATCAAATCCACTAATGCATGTAGCTTGCCAGTGGGTTAGGTTAGGTAAGTGTTTTGACCACTCGCAGCGGAGTTCCACAACGCTTGCTTGCATGCTGCATGCTTGCTTGCTTGCAGGCTTGCTTGCTTGCAAAATGCTTGCCGGGGGGTGCAGGGGGGCTGGCCCCCCTGCTCGGGGGGGTCGGGGGGCCTGAGGCCCCCCGCTATAAAGAAACACTTTTAATGCACCTACCAATAGGTTAGGTTAGGTTAGTGTTTTGACCACTCGCAGCGGAGCGAGCGAAGCGAGCGGAGCTCCACTATGCATGCGTGCATGTTGCATGCTTGCTTGCATGCTGCATGCTTGCTTGTATGCTGCATGCATGCATGCATGTTGCATGCTTGCTTGCATGCTGCATGCTTGCTTGTATGCTGCATGCTTGCTTGCATGCTGCATGCTTGCTTACTGCATGCTGCATGCTTGCTTGCATGCTTGCTTACTGCATGACTGTTTGCATGCTGCATGCTTGCTTGCTTGCTGCATGCTTGCTTGCTGCATGCTTGCTTGCTGCATGCTTGCTTGCATGCTTTCATGTTGGGTGCTTGCTTGCAAAACACTTGCTGGGGGGTGCAGGGCAGCTGGCCCCAGGCCCCCCGCTGTAAATAAAAACTTAATACACCAGGTAGGTTAGGTTAGTGTTTTGACCACTCGCAGCGGAGCGATACTGTAATTTTGGCAGTAAGCTAACTGTTTTAGAACCCTTTATGGAGGATTTAAAGCATGGGTGTGGATAAAAATATACAGGGTTATTTGTAAAACACCAACAACCTCGCAGGAGAAGATTACCAACATCATATACAACAACATTTGTTCTACGACTTTTCCGAAAACCGACAAAAAAAATTTGACTCTCCATACAAATATCCCGAACAGCTGATCGAGTTTTGTATGAAAAGTCGATATTTATCTGTCCGTTTTCGAAAAAGTCGTAGAACAAATGTTGTTGTTTATGATGTTAGTAATCTACTCCTGCGAGATTGTTGGTGTTTTACAAATAACCCTGTATAAGTAATGAAATCATATTTTTGGGCTATGCTTGTTTTTATAGCATTTAAATCATAGGTCAAATAAAATTATGTTTAATGTTGAATAGAGTAAATGAATGTTATATGAAATGTGCTTTATATCATCTGTTAATTAGATCAAATGATTATTGTGTCAAATAGTTTTTATATCACATGTATTTAGGTCAAGTGAAATTATATTAACCGTATGTTATATTATTTGATCGGTATGTCAAATGAAATTATATGAAATGTTATTATATCCTCTGATCGTTAGTGCATGTAAATTTAGGTCATACATTACACACCCAAATGGACTCGCCCAAAAACGCTCCATACTAACGGCTACTGAGTTATGACGTCACGCCTCAGTAGTTTGTATGCAACGCGTAGGAAATTTGTTCGGCAGCTATATTAAATATTGTGTTTATCAAAATGGTTTCTTAGACAAATTTGCTATACATTTTACGAACTAATTAAAGGTATCATTTATTTTAATAAATTTTATACTTTTTAAATGGACTTGTCCACCCAACTTTGAAGGGTCATAAAACAAATAATATGCAATATATAAAACCAAGAGGTATACAAGCTACTCTAAAAGTTTGATATGTTTACGATTTTTATTAGTATTTCGTTATTTTATTCATTAGTCAACATCCCAATTACAGGCTATCCAACCTCTACGGCTGTCCGATGATCTGGGCGACTTCAATAGGCCCTTACTGGCAAGCACTGCGTCTAATAGACGAAGCATCGAACCCGGCGTACACAGCAGACTACCTGTCTTCTAACACGGTGCCATTCACCCTCCAGCAGAGGGTTGAGGAGCTGTGGGCACAGGTCAAGTGGACTTGGTTGAAACTGTAAGTATAATCAAAATGACACTTGACCACTGCATTCCGGCTAATTTTATTCCGCGGAACAGTCAACGGTGATACACGGAACAGCATCGAGCTTTTAATGAGTCCTTTGAAACAAATCATCAGCACATTCGGTATGCCCAAAGATTTTTTTCATCACTATCATATCAGCCACACGACACCCACTGCTGGGTATAGGACTCCCCCAAGGATCTCCACGACGATCGGTCCTGCGCTGTCCGTGTCCAACGGCTTCCCGCGACCTTCACTAGATCATCGGTCCCCCTTGTCGGGGGCCTACCCACGGAGCGTCGTCCGGTGCGAGTTCGTCATTCCAGAACCTTTCCGCCCCAACGGCCTTGGCAAGATTTTTTTACATACTAGAATTTAGGTTCTAACATTTCCTACAAACACGATGCCATTTACCGTAGCATCAATCTTTTCCATTACAGGACAAGCACCCAGCCCAAAGAGAAAGAGACTTTCGAAAAGATCTTCAAACCTCTATTCGACAAACGTGGCAAAGTACTACCAGACTACAACGATGTGTTATACAATGCTTCTCTCATGTTCAGCAATGAACATTACGCCATAGGAGGCTTACCGAAAACACCGCAGAACTTCAAAATGATCGGTGGATATCATATTGAGCACCCACCGAAACCTTTACCGCAGGTAATTTTTCATTTATAATGCAACTTCCATCCAAAACTTAATTTCCAAATCCAAAACCGACGAATAATAAAGTATTATCATCATCATCATCATAATCATATCAGCCGCACGACACCCACTGCTGGGTATAGGCCTCCCCCAAGGATTTCCACGACGATCGGTCCTGCGCTTCCCACATCCAGTGGCTTCCGGCAACCTTCACCAGATCGTCGGTCCACCTTGTCGGGGGCCTACCCACGGAGCGTCGTCCGGTGCGCGGTCGCCATTCAAGAACCTTTCCGCCCCAACGGCCATCGATTCTTCTCGCTATGTGTCCAGCCCACTGCCACTTTAGCTGAGCAATCCTTCGAGCGATGTCGGTTACTTTAGTTCGCCTGCGGATCTCCTCGTTTCTGATTCGATCACGCAGGGAAACGCCGAGCATGGCTCTCTCCATTGCACGCTGGGTGACCTTGAGCCTCCTTATGAGACCCATAGTTAGCGACCACGTTTCACTGCCGTAAGTCATCACTGGCAACACACACTGGTCACAGACTTTCGTCTTGAGACACTGAGGTAAATCGGACACGAAGATTTTTCGGAGCTTCCCGAATGCTGCCCAGTAGTAAGTATTATATATGACGGCGCGTTTATGTTGTTTTACGCATTTTTTGTAATTTCATGTTGTTTTTATTTGCTAATCAATAATAATTACAATTTAAAACAATAAAACAATGGTAAAACATTGTTAAGTCATAAAATCAAGTTAAATTATCAAAGAGGGGACTAACGTCCGTGCGGACTTGCGAGTGACGTCAGCGCCCGAACTAGTTTTGCATGTTGTGTCGCCGCGTGGCGTGAGTGGTGGCGTGACTAGAGGGGCGACCGGCCGGCCTTTATAAGCAGGCGGCGCTCGCACTGGGCCTCGCACCCAGCACACTCCGGGTAATGTATTGGAACCCGGGGGGCGTCCGCCAAAAGATGGACCAACTCCGCCTTCTCACCCAGTCGCAGGACATTCACATAGTCCTCCTGGGTGAGACATTACTCTCAAGTAAGGCAACACTCCGACTACCCAATTACCATACTTACAGAAGGGACGAGATGTCACCACAGGGCCGCCCATTCAGGGGCACGGCGGTCCTAGTCAGGAGGGACATCGTCCACGACGAACTGCCATGGCCAGATTTCAATAGCCTGAGGTCCATCGGCGTGAGAGTGCGCGCGGGTGGAGCCGAATTAAAGGTCTTCGCCGCCTACCGACCTCCCCACTCAGGCATTCATCCGCCCGACTTAAAAGCCATCTTTGCAGACCAGACCCCCACCATGCTGGCAGGGGACCTCAACGCGAAGCATCCAGCGTGGGGGTCCAGCACCACCTCAACGGACGGCCGCCGACTGCTGGAGGCGACCTCTGATCTGGACGTCGAGGTTCTGGGTCCAGATTCTCCCACTCACTTCCCCCTCATTGACAGCCAGCAGCCGAGTACCATTGACATCGTACTCACCAAGGGCATGAGCAGCCCCCTCAGCGTAGAGGTCCTGTACGAGGCTGACACACCGCACCTGCCACTCTTAATAACTTTGGCCACCGCACCAGACGCCGTGGCCCCCCGACGACCCAAGAAGAAGACCGACTGGGAGGCCTACAGATTAAGCATGGCGGACGTCAGTCTGCCTGGCCCTCTCACCACCAGGGAGGAGATCGACGACGCCATCAAATTCTATTCTGGTAAGATGCAGGAGATAATGGCCTCCCACACCACACTAGTTCCTCCGACGCAACGTCGCGACGCCCTCCCCCGCCACTTACAAACCAAGGTGGAGGAGAAAAAGACACTCAGGCGTCAGTGGTCCCAAACCAAATGTCCGCGCCTGAAGACCAAGCTCAACAAGGCCACTGCGGAGCTCAGGGAGGCGGTAAGTCTATGGCGCGGGTCTACTTGGGAGGCTACCATCGACCGCGCAGCCGAGAATCTGCCAAGCCTCCACACCCTGAACAGGTCCATGACAAAAACCCCGCAGCCCACATACCCCTTGCTGGACGCCGACGGCCAGAGGAGATACGCCGCCCTGGACCGGGCCCGTATCCTGGCCGAGCACCTGGCCGTCCAGTTTTCCCCACACCCAGCAGCCCCGACAGCGGCACAACATCACAGGGCGGTGATGCAGGAAGTGGCAGAGTATCTGGCCACCCCCCCACCGCCACTTCCAGGTGATGCTTTCTTCTCGCCATCGGAGGTAAGGAAGATGGCCCTTTACCTTAATCCAAGGAAGGCCCCAGGTCCAGACAACCTACCGCCCCTGGCCCTGTCAGCTCTCCCCAGAAAGGGGTGGGCAACTATGGCCCGAATATTTAACGCCGCGTTACGGGCCAACTATTTCCCGGCCGCCTGGAAGAAGGGCCGGGTCATCACTATTCCCAAGCCGGGCAAAGACCGTCGCCAGGCCGCCAACCAACGTCCAATCACCTTGCTGGACCATGCGGCCAAGCTGTTCGAGCGCCTCCTGCTGCGTCGCCTCCGTCCCTCCATCACTCTGAGGGACGACCGGTTTGGCTTCCGCAGCGGGCATTCCACCACGCTCCAGCTGGCGCGCGTGCTTCACCACATGGCAGTCGGCCAAAACAAAGGGAACTGCACAGTGGCCGCCTTTCTTGACATAGAGAAGGCCTTCGACCGGGTTTGGCACCCCGGTCTAATCAAGAAACTCATCTCAAACACAGAGGTCCACCCGGCACTCATCCAGCTGCTGGCCTCATTTTTGGAGGGCCGGCTTTTCACTGTGGCGGTGGAGGGAGAAGAGAGCGAGCTGCGACCCATTAGGGCGGGAGTCCCCCAAGGCAGCTGCTTATCACCCACTCTCTACGCCGTCTACACTAACGACATTCCGAGCCTCAATGACCATCTCAGAGAGTGGGAGCCACGGGTTGAGTTGGCGCTATTCGCAGACGACAGCGCCTTTTATACTTCCTCCCCGTGGCCCAAGGCTGCCGCCATGCGGCTCCAAAAACAGCTGGACCTACTCCCGCCCTGGCTGGACAACTGGAGGATTGCGGTGAACGTGGGCAAAACCACCGCGATCCTCGTTGGGTCACACAAGAAGCTGCCACCACAGCTTATCTTGAGGGGCGAGGCCATCAAATGGCAGCCGTCGACCAAATACCTGGGCTGCTACATAGACCGAGACCTCAGCATGGTCGCCCAGGTCGACCACGTGACGACTTCGGCCCGCACGGCAAGGGCCATTCTTCGTCCAGTGCTCAATTCTCGACTTCCCCTCAGAACGAAGAGGGCTATCTATAAAACCCACGTCCGGTCGCGGCTCACCTACGCCGCGCCGGCGTGGTATTCCTTCTGCTCGCAGACGCAACGCGAGAGGCTGCAGCAGCAACAAAATATATCGCTCCGCGTAATCACCAAAGCGGGGCGCTATGTCCGCAACAAAGTGCTAGAGAGGGACCTCAACGTCGAGCCAGTCCAAGACTTCGTGGGCCGCTTGGCGCGTCGAATGTTCGACCGCGCCGATCGCGGCCCCCACCAACACCTGCACGGCATAGCTTCATCAGCTCTACCACCTCCGCCACCAGCAACACCACCACCATCGACCACCACACCACCAGCGGGAAGAGCTTCTTCCCCCACCACCACCGACACATGGGCCAAGAGGAAGACGAAGAAGGCGCTGCCCCGTCACATCGTGCCCCCGCCATCTCCCCAGCCCACCCCACCAAATCCCACTCTCCCACCCTGAACCCCATTCACCAAATTATAACCCCTACCCCGTTGTCTAAGCCGTGGCCCGTTCGCAGGCGCTCGCTGGGCCTCCCCCATTAGGGGGGTCTCACCCGGTGCGGCAGACCGCGCAGAGGGCCGCGCAGCAACCTCCGGCAGGGGGCACCCTATCCGCCTTAAAGGCGGCCGCGTACAGCGGCACACAACGCCATGGGGCAGTGGCCCCATGAGATGAAGCCCGGGGAAGGAGCAGAAGCTCGAACCCGCACCCGCGCAAGCGGAAGACAACCCGACTGGGACATATTCGATCGTGAGCCGTGGCGCTGTACTGTACGTACGCTCGCAATTCTGCATACCTCTTCGCTTTCTCCAACGCCCATGGATATGGCTGAACTAAATGGTCAGCTCGGCACTCCGTCATCAGGAGTGGGGATGGACCAGGAAGCGGAAAACATACTATGGGAGCGCCAGTCCTACAAAACCGATGGAGAAATCTCTTGAAGTCCCAGCATTGTGGCGTGATGGGTTCGGTGATGACCAAACTTATTTTTCCAGAATTTAGTCTTCAGGGGGCGGATGCGCGAGCGTGGTGTGATGCAGTGGACATATGTTTAGGAGAGAACCCTTCAAGCGGAAGCCAGTTGATTATGCTCCTTAGTAAGGCTCCCTGAGGTTAAAAAGCTGCATGGTAACGTGCACAGCAGCCGTTACAAGGTTGCATTGTACGATTGATGCCATCGAAGTTCCTGCTGCTACCTTGTACAGGGTTTTTTCGGGCTGCCCGAGTGGTGAAGTGAAGGGGACATGTGGACACCTAGACACGCTGGTCCACGTTCTACAAACCTAATCCACGGCTGAGCGAAGGGTTAGCTTAGGACTGTCACACCAGCGGTGGACCACCTCTACAATATTGGTGAAAAGTTTTCATTTTGTTTTCATTTCGGTTCCTGAATGCTCATTAACAAAAGAGACGTTTTACAGAGAAGAGAAATATTATGTTTCAGCTTCACTTTGAGGGATAGAAAAATTAAGCCTACGATGCAATACTCAAATTATTTTGATTGTTACTTTTTAGAATTATTCAGCTGAATTATTATTTTATGAGGTCCCCAATTCTTCGTTGGTATTCATAACATCATAATAGGGCAAGATTTAATTATGTTGGGCTTCTTCAATGTGAGTTTACCGAAAAAAATTAATGATTTTAGTAATGTCAATGATACCGATGTTCCCTCAGAGCCTATAACAGAATTAGAAACAAAATACTTGAAAATTATTGTTCACAGACTTGTTTATGATGTTGGTCGAATAAATAATCCAAGTTTGTGACCTCGAGAGCCGAACGCAACTATGTCAAAAATCGAAAAAACCACGTAAATTTCGGATTTTGGCGATTATAAACCTGAAGAACTTCATATTTTTATTTTCAGTAATTATAAATCGTGCAGCGGAATGATTGATTGCTCGGCGATATTTAGAATTGGTTAGTGGAATCATTTCTATCAAAAAATTTTCTGATAAGTTGCATAATAAAAAGTAAATTGCGAATTTATGAAACAAAACTATACTGCCATTATTTAATTACTCACATTTTTTTTACCCGTATGAAAACCTCTTGTTTTCATACGGGTAAAAAAAATGTGAGTACACTTAATTTTTCTAAAGTTTTATTTTGACCATTTTTGTTCCATCCTAAAAATTTGTTTGAAAACTGATTCATTCTAGGAGAGCGTAAGTGCAGTAAACAGGAATTCTAGCGGACATACCTTCTTGGCCCACATGAATTGGAAAATATACTTTGCCATCACCCTATCAACCTAATCTATGGACGGACGCTAATGACATTTTTTTGTTTATGTTTTGTTTTAAGTTGTATTTTTTCTTTTATTCTCGCTATTTTTGCCTGAAACTATTTTTACCGCTAATTTGATTTTGTAGTTCCTGTCTGCAAAAATTTTAATACTGTGACGAAATGCTCAAACCTTGGGCCATAGAAGTGGAGTGTCGGGGAGCAGCTGAGTCAATGGACGGGTGGTCCGAGGACGAATCAATACATTTTGTATGAGATACGTGGAATGTGGCTTGGATTCATAGAATGTGACCATATTATGGCAAAGGAAGTTGATAGGCTGTGTTCCATACTGTTTTCTTTGTCGATAGACGAGTAGATGTGGCAAAGTTTGGTTTTACAGAGGTTTGTGGCGGTGTCTTATTTGCCTTTGAAAAGTGTGATTGCTTGGATTGTTTCTTTCTGTCACATCACAATTACTTGGAGCGGAAGATACCATGGCTCCACGATGCCTTTGTTTTGGATTCTAATTAGGATTAAAAAGTATTTTGAACGAACTGTGATTGCTCATTTGCTGGGCGGGACGTTGGGGGCTCTTGCTGTGGGAAGTGTTGGCACATGTAGCTTGATCCTTTGTCTCTTTTTTATATGGACCGTGTCCGTGTGATGTTGGCTGCTCTTTTCCACGCTTTGTTGGTCTTCTTGGGCGCGGCGAGGGTTTTTCTATGTCTATGGCTCAAACAAACCTTTTTTTTGTGTGCCAAAGACTACACTTAAACGGTGGGGTGTTGCTTTTTGTATTTTGTTAAACTGATTCAAACATTATCAACACCGATTCTTTTTAAGCAGAAGAGCTTCAGCAGCATCATGAAGTCCACTTTAGGAGGTTTGCGACTGTCTGTTATTGGATCCTTCATAAACCTTGATATTATATTTAGAATAAAGTTAAAATTAACTAAAATACTAGTAATTGAACTTAAAACATTTTCGATAATATGGTCCTACACGGAAAGATTACAGGAGAAGGAATTGAGTGGGCTAACCTGGTTCGAGCGTGCTGGCTGTGGTGTATGCGCGTCTCACTTCTTCTTAGAATATCCGACGTTGATTATTATTTGGGTAATCACAATAGTCTTCGGATAACTCGCGGCGATCACCTTGTAGGTATTCAAACTTGACCGCAATAATGAGGAGCACGAAAACTCGACTCAATGCTCTGGCACGCAGGCAGGCTGGATCGGAAGTGTCTAAATATGGCCGACGCGACCAAATACCAGATAGGATCATGGATAAAAATGATATGAGGGTAGATTTTAGGTTTAGGGATGTAGCATCGTTACAAGTGTGAATCGAGTCTAAAGTGATGTGAAAATAACAATCTATGATTCACCTAAATCTACCGGGTACCTTGTAAAAAAAACACTATTTTTTTCTGAAACATGAACTTTAATACGGAGAAGGTAAAGTTTAGAATGTACCTAAATAGCTTAATCTTTTTTTATAACTACCTTTTGCAAACTGGATCATTTTACAGATAGACCATCATCTGTGTTGGCTTTAAAAGTTTTCGCCGTTTTGAGCTTATTGTATTCTATGTTTTTTTAGCTGAACAAAACGATTTTTTCTGAATACAAAAATTTTATAACATTACTGTTGGAAAACCTCTTTTGATTTTATACAGTTTTATATATAGTTTTTATACTTACTTATCCAAACTGACTGCAAACTGAAGTTCTTTAATTTGAAATAAAAATGTCACTTGTTCACCGTCCACTGCTTCGTTAATTTCATAATCCTCAGCATACATCACTTAGTTTTCTTTACAAAAAAAAACATAAACAAAAAAAAATACTTTTAATTCCTCTTTGACATTCATTGTTATTAATTTAGAAATAGTGGCTGGATACATTTTTCTGATCACAAAAATACTAATAAATGTACTTTGCTAACCATTTAGGTGAAACGTGTGGATCCTAGTCGAATAGTGGAACCTATAAGAACGTGAGTTCAAAAATTAAAATTTTTAGAACTTACATACCTATTATTGTTTATTATTGTTACTTATTTATTTACGGTGCAATGTCTTTTGGCCTTCGATGGTCATAGATTTCTGGATGTGCCGATGACGGCAAAAGTAAGTATTCGTATGAAGTATTCGTTATTAATGGAGGAAATATGCTACTCTATGTAGTGATCCATCCAGTGAAATATGCTACTCAATGTAGTGATCACTTTGCCGCCCAGTGAAATATGCTACTTAATGTAGTGATCGCTGTGTGACAAGTCTGTGTGACAATTGGTACTATTGTGTGTTCTGTGGAAAGAGGAAATATGCTACTTAATGTAGTGTTCCACCCAGTGAAATATGCTACGCAATGTAGTGATCACTTTGTCACCCAGTGAAATATGCTACTAAATGTGGTGATCGCTGTGTGACAAGTCTGTGTAACAAAAGTCTGTGTGACAAGTCTGTGTGACAAAAGTCTGTGTGACAAGTCTGTGTGACCAAAGTCTGTGTGACAATCGGTACTACTATGTATTCTGAGTAAATGGCTGATGGTCATGCATTCTTTGCAGTCGGACTGTGTGACCATCCATCTGTGTGTCGATCCATCTGTGTGTCGATCCATCTGTGTGAAGATTCGTCTTTGTGACGATCTGTCTGTGTGAAATTGTTGCAATCAGTAAGATAATTGTTCTTTTTTTTAGGGGCCAGAATTAGGGATTGCAAAATCCGGATTTTTTTCAAATCCGGATTTAAGAGTTTTAGTCACATAGAAATCCGGATTATCCGGATTTTTCGAAGTTTTTATCAAAATTTTCAAAAATTTGTCTTTCACTCTTATTTCATGCTAAATGTAAGTGGTTGAAGTCACGTGTTTTATTTTATGGGTTCGTAATGAAAAAAACCTGTGTTTCTTAAACAATTATAATACTTATTAAGTTATCACATGCATAATCAGTCAGATCAAAAGCAATATTTGCTTAGTAATTAATAATTTAAATTAATTAAATAAAAAACCATAGAGGTGCTGATAAAGACAGCAACCACCATATGGTTGTCACGGAATTGCGTCTCAAGGTCGCGGTAACATGGCCAGCCAGAAGACCTGGCAAGGTTGGAAGAAGGTATGACGTATCTAAACACAGTGAACCGAACACCGGCAACGAGGTTAAAATCGTACTCCGTAATTGTTTCTCTGGACTCAGAACAGATGGCAACTCGTTAGATGAGGAGTGAAACCAAATTAAAGTGGCTTATACAGACAGAAGCCAGCTCCATCGTTCTAGGGTACAAATCTCACAACCTAGAAGACTGGATGTCAACTTCAACTTGGGAGCTCGTCAACAACAAAAGAGCGCTTCAATTAAATTTAGAGACACCCAAAGAATCACTCCGATTTTACCTCAGACAGCACTACTGTACTGTCAGACACATAAAAAATATATTGCAGCACGCTAAAAGGTAAGAAAATGTGGGCTGACGGTATTGCCGATAATGCCCAACTCGCTGCTAATTCTGGTATTCTGAGAGAGCTATATATAGCCACTAAAACCTTAGCAGCCACGTAAGGAAGCCTCTAAAATCCAAAGATGACCAGCTCACTAACAAGACATCAACGTGAACCCACCATCACACGAAGGTCTCGAACTTATCACTGCGGAAATGCAAATAGCTGACTTAACCTCCGCCGTTGAAGTACTTTAATGAGAAGATCTGGTGACGCGGGGAGATTCCAGATGACTGGCATAAAGGGCTGCTTATAACTGTGCCCAAAAAAGGTGACTTAAGCCAATGTGGTAAATAAAGAAGCATCACCTTGCTTTCGGTACCATCCAAGGTCTTCTGTAAAATTATCCTGGACAGTTTATCGAGGGCTGTAGGATCTCTCTTACGCAATGAGCAAGCTGGCTTCCACCCGAATCGTTCGTGTACTGACCAGATCAACACTCATCGTATCATAATCGTGCAGGCATCTGAATGGCAAAGGGAACTATATCGCATCTTTGTAGACTTCGAAAAGCCTTTGATACGCATTTGGTCTCGCTCATCCGAAATGGGCGTCCCGCCGAAAATCATCAACCTATTTATAGCCATCTACAAGAAATATTCTTATAGAGTTACACACGACAGCCTCTATTCAGAAGACACTGCAGTACATGCGTGTGTGTGCCACGGCTGTTTACTCTCGCCTCTTCTCTTCCTGATAGTGCTCGACAGGGTATATATCGGCCCTATCACAACAAACTTCGCGGATAGAGCGGGGAATATCGAACGTTCTAGAAGATCTGGATTATGTCGATGACCTATGACTGCTGAGTCACACGCACGACCCGCGATGGGAGGCGAAGATTACAGGGTTAAAAATCAACACCCAAATGACCTAAGAGATGAGATCTGGAGCAGGAAACAACAGTACAGGATGTGTGGAACACGTCCACAAATTCTCATATCTCGGAAGTGTCGGGTCAAACATAAATTATATATACATCGAAGAAAAGTTAAGGACTCGGCAGGGCCTTGGCTGCCGGTACTGGTATCTAGAACAGTCACCGATACCGGTTGCAAGGACGGCTGCCGGAACCGGTGGCGATGACGGCTGCCGGAATAGGTTGCAAAGACGGCTGCCAGAACCTATATCTAAAATATATTTTATCGTAGGTATATCATAGATGGATGAATGATGGATGGTCTTTATATACCTATTTTATTATGTTTATCAAAACCTTTTTAAGTATTTACATACATACGGGACAGGTACCTAATCTTATGTAATGATAGGGACGGGGAGTTAGGTTCAGGGTGATTTCGTCCAGTTGGAGTATCGCCTTCGGGACTCTGTGAGCAGTCAATAGTCAACCCAAAAAATAATAATTCTGAACTTTTTTTTTTGCTTAAATTCGAGTACTTATAAACACCCTTTTTTGATCTTATTAGTTTTAAAGAACCCGTACGAACGATAAATTTAGGACACATTTTTTTTTCATAAAATGCATATTTCCCGAGTTAAATGAATAAAAAATTTTGCCATTTTTTTCAATGACCGATGAGCGAAAACCCCTCTTTTTTGTCAATTCCACGTATTGGTATCATCGTCCCTATCAATTTACGCCATGGGCATTGTACGAGCCGGGCTGTACACCTTGACGAATGATAGTTTAAATTATAGATAAGTTTCGGAAAATAAATTTTATTACTAATTCACAAAGGAATCGAAATTACTTGTTTAAATGCTAAATGAGGACGCGTGATTGTTGAATGAATGATTTTATGGCAAATATAATAATCGAATGAAAAGTGCTGATACTCCTGGCGTTCTTACAACAAAAGCTGTACGTCATGGATGAGGTGAGCGCACTGAAAATTTGCAAATCCAACTTCAGTGAGGACGATGTGGCTATGGTGAAAAAAACATTTGTACGACTCTCGGCAAGGGTGACCAGATGGTGTCCCGGAGGCGTGCGGGTACACAGAAGAGCCTGCAGGAGATCATCACCCTGTTCAAGGAAACCGACACCGATGACAAGCCGACGTTCGTGGTGAGGGACCTCAACAAGCTGCCTCCCGTCACCTTCGATCACGTCGATGTGACCTGCCTCCTTAAGGATATCGTGTCCCTAAAGGCGAGTTTGGCTGAAGTGATGCTGAAATTCCAGGCATCCGAAACGCTCGCCTGAGACGCGTGCGCCCGTCAGCTGTCAACGGAATGTTGCTGCCGCCAACAACTCAAGGCCGCAGTCGCAGCAGACAGCTCTCGTCAAGCTCCTTCGCAGAATGTCGTCTGACCGGGACAAGATGAAGACGGTTTCCTCGTGGTTCGGAACATAAAGCTACAGCTTCAGCGAACGAGGCAGAATCACCATGGCACTGCAGTGATAGGGCCCAACGCATTAGGAAGTTGACCTGCTGCGAGCTGCCATATTAACCACGGCCGTGTACCTGTCTGGCTTGCACCACACCACCACTACGCAGGACGTGATAGACTACATTAAGAAGAAAATCAAATTTTTTTTGAGAGTTCGTCCTCTGGAATGGCTCCATAATACCAATTTGGCGTTTGTGGTGCGCATCCCGACAGTAAAGCTAGACTTTTCGTGAAGGAGGACTTCTGGCCGCAGGGCATGGTGTACAGGCACTTCCGAGGGACATTAATTGCCCTGTGCCTCCGATTCGACACAGAAAATAGTGTCAAATTAATTCTTTGCTAACATTACTATTTATTTATTAACTAAAAACATTGTTTTATAGTTTAATATATGTTTAGTTTTTAAGGTATATATCTATGGGCCATTGTTGCCTGATTATAAATAAATAAAATAAAAATAAATTCACCGTCGTCAAAATCCGAAAAAACCGGATTTGAATCTTTAAATCCGGATTTATCAGAAATTCGAAAATCCGGATTTTTCAGTCATTTTCGAATTTCGAAGTATCCGGATTGCAATCCCTAGCCAGAATGGCCGAGCTCGAATATACAACTCAGCATATTTTGTTTTTTTAGGACAAGTCTGATAACGAGACACACGAGGACGTGTGAAGGCGCAGGACGGCCGTGACGGCGCGTTTATGTTGTTTTACGCATTTTTTGTAATTTCATGTTGTTTTTATTTTCTAATCAATAATAATTACAATTTAAAACAATAAAACAATGGTAAAACATTGTTATGTCATAAAATCAAGTTAAATTATCAAAGAGGGGACTAACGTCCGTGCGGGCTTGCGAGTGACGTCAGCGCCCGAACTAGTTTTGCATGTTGTGGCGCCGCGTGGCGTGAGTGGTGGCGTGACTAGAGGGGCGACCGGCCGGCCTTTATAAGCAGGCGGCGCTCGCACTGGGTCACATTCGATCGTGAGCCGTGGCGCTGTACGTACGCTCGCAATTCTGCATACCTCTTCGCTTTCTCCAACGCCCATGGATATGGCTGAACTAAATGGTCAGCTCGGCACTCCGTCATATAAGTACTAAATGATATACTACTCTTGAAGAGCATTGGACTGGACTTGCAAACCATATTATGGTCTGATGCGAGTCGAATTTTCTCGAGTATATTATTTAGTAACTTTGTTTTTTACAGTGTTGGTATGAATGACAAAGTTATATTTGCGGTGTTGGAAAATGTGCTATATCTCAAAAACTTATTAATTTATCTCGTTCTTACCAATTTTTGTTGAAAGTTTTTATTAAGATCTACAGCATATATTTTTTTTAGATTTTTACTCTCTTATTTCAAAAGTTAGAGGGGGGGACACACATTTCACCACTTTGGCGGTGTATATCTTTCAAACGGTTGACTTTGAGAAAAAATTGACTTAGAAACCTCAATGTCATTTTTAAAAACTTATCTATAGACATCCCACACGTATTGGTTAGAAGAAAAAAATTTTTTTCAGTTTCAGTTGAATGTATGGGGAGCCCCCCCTAAAAAAATATTATTTTTATTTTTGTATTAAATTCGTTAAGCGGTTAACAGAATACATCTACCTACCAAGTTTCAACTATGTAATCTTAATACCTTCGGAATAAAGTGGCTGTGACATACGGACGGACAGACAGACAGACAGACAGACATGACGAATTTATAAGGGTTCCGTTTTTTGCCATTTAGGCTACGGAACCCTAAAAAGAGTAAGTGTCATATGCAATCTCATAAAGAACCTAATGTAATATTTCAGGACTTACAATCTCTCTTAGATAATGCTAAGCATGGCGTGATATACTTCAGCATGGGATCTACATGGAGCAGCAAGGATTTGCCTAAGTCAGTGATAGAGGGACTCCTAAAAGTTTTCGGGAAACTCAAACAAACTGTCATTTGGAAGTTCGAGGCAGACTTGCCGAATGCCCCGGCTAACCTGAAAATTATGAAATGGGCGCCACAACCTAGCATATTAGGTGAGATTATTTTATAAAAAAAAATCTTTAAAATATTTGGTATTGTCGATCTCTAATTGCTAAATACTTAAGGTCCTGAAAAACTTTACATTAAAGTGTAATATTGATAGCTAAGCAATATTTTTTGTTTTGCCAGCCTGTCGATTCTATAACCAAACTCGAACCTCACTTTGGATCTCACTTCACGATGCCGGAATTTTAAATCATAAATGAGAGAGAGAGAGAGAGATATTTTTTATTAACTTAAAAAATTAATGAGATAATGATAGGCTATTTTCTAACTCACAAAAGATTTTAGATAGCTATGGACTATGGTAGCTACCTAAAACCTTTTGCAATCGGTAAAGTAGCTCATATTCAGCAGCTAATGTCTAATAACAAATTCACGCAAAGTGAAGTGAGGTTCGAAGTGAGATTCGAATTTTGTTACAGAATCCACAGGCAGGGTGTAAACTTATTGTTCGTTTATTTAAGAAGGCCTACGATGTAGACAGACTACCATATTAGTGAAAAGAGATAAAATAATGAACAATATCATATCTTTGTTCTCTTAAATTGCAAAAGTCTAGTTTCAAAGGAATCTCAAAACGAATAATCAATAGCAGACTCCTTTGATATTTGTTGAAGAACAGCCAAAAATAGCTTTACGAATTATTCTAAGGCTTTACGTATATTTTGTTATTTATCTGTCTCAAACGAGTATCAAACATCTATTGTGTAACCTCGACCGGTTCTTTAATTTAAGAAAGATCCGTTTTGCTTTCGGATGGTACCGGTGTAGTTCAGATAGATAAGTATAGTTATTAAAGAATCTGTCAGAATTCGACCGTCCGCCGTCCGTAAACAAAAGGAAAAGCGTGCGAAATGATATTTTCGTTTCGTCAGAATTTTAATAAGTAGGTCACGTTTTGACAGATTTTCTCAAATCTGTCAAAACTTGTTTTTTTTTTTTTTTTTTTTTTAATTATAATGGGTTTGCTCTTGACCCTAGTCTAGCCCGAAAGTATAGACGGGGTCTACGATGGAGCGAGCTTGCCCAGAAGGTGCCTATTCACTCTGGCCTTGAAAAGAGTCAGGTTGTATGTGCTCGGAAACACAGACGCCGGCAGGGAATTCCATTCCTTGGCTGTGCGCATTATAAACGATGATGAGTAGCGCTTAGTACGCACAGGAGGTATATCAACCAAGAACGGATGGTAGCCTGCAGTGCGTCTGGATGTCCGATGGAAGAAAGGAGAAGGTGGAATGAGCTCATGCAGCTCTTGAGCACACTCGCCGAAGTACAATCTATAGAAGACCGATAGGCAAGCAACGTTACGGCGGTGAGCCAAGCTGTGAAGCTTAGCTGATACCAGTTTTCCGTCGCCTATTAATCTCTTGGCTCTGTGTTCCACCGAGTCTAGTGCAGCAAGTTGATATTTCGCCGAGCCGTCCCAAAGGTGGCTGCAGTACTCCATGCAAGATCGGACTTGAGCTTTATAAAGGGTTAAAAGCTGCCCAGGCGTAAAGTACCGCTTGACTTTATTTAGGACGCTCAGCTTCTTAGCTACAGTTTGAGCCTTAGACTCGATAGAGGTGCCGAAGTTAAGGTTAGAAGATAACTCCATGCCAAGAAGCTGGAGAGTGTCGGTTGCTTGGATAGATGTACCTCGGAAAGTAGGAGTTAAGTTGAATGGACTCCTTTTTGCGGTAAACAGACACGCCTGCGTTTTAGAAGCGTTGAAGCTAACAAGATTTTCATCACCCCATTGGGAGACGAGACTTAGCGTCAGGTTCAATCGCTCAACCATGGCCTCTCTCATTATTTTCACCTCATCACCACCGGCTCCCGCGCTGGACAGATACCTCTCTATGACAGTACTGTCGTCTGCATAGCCAACAATGCCCGGTGTTAGCAGGTCATTGATGTGCAGCAGGAAAAGCGTCGCAGAGAGCACCGACCCCTGAGGAACTCCGGCATCAATCGCCATGAGGTCAGAGGAGCAGCCATCAATGACTACTCTGATCGACCGTTCACTCAGGAAGTCGGCTACCCAGCTACAAAAGCCAGCGGGGATTCCGTACGCTGGAAGCTTGCTCAGCAAACTTGCGTGCCAAACCCTGTCAAAAGCCTTTGAGATGTCAAGCGAAACAGCAAGTGCTTCGCCGTGTTTCTCAATGGCCTCGCCCTAGCAGTGCGTCACGTACACAAGGAGATCCCCAGTTGATCGTCCCCGGCGAAAGCCATATTGATGATCACTAAGGAGATCGTTATCCTCTAGGTAGGTGAGCAGCTTGCCGTTCAGTACTCTTTCCATAGCCTTACAGAGTATGGAAGTGATGGCGATTGGTCGGTAATTGCTAGGGTCGGCACGACTACCCTTTTTAGGTACTGGTTGCACATTGGCAAGTTTCCAAGATTTCGGTACGGTTTCGGTCTGAAGGGAAAGGCGGTACAGACGTGTCAGTACAAGAGACAACTCAGGCGCACAATACCTCAGCACTCTTGCTGGTATGCCATCAGGACCACTGGCCTTATTCACGTCTAGATTAAGTAGGACTCTACGGACCTCTTTATTGTGTATTGTAATCTCCTGCATCGAAGAATTACAACGAGGTAAAGTTGGTGGTTGCGTAGAGCCAGTATCCAGATGGGAATTGCTCGCAAACAGAGTGGCAAATAAATTCGCCTTCTCAACTGCGGAGTGAGCCAGCGTCCCATCGGGCTTTTGCATGGGAGGCAATGTGGGACGGCAGAAGTTAGATTCGACCGACTTCGATAGGGACCAGAACTGCTTACTACCCGGTGGATAGGATGCGAGTTTCGCCCCAATGCGGCTGACATGGTCGAATCTAGCTTTATGATATTTGATCTATCAAATATCAAATATTTCGAAAGCGAGACAAAAAATCCGACGAAACAAAAATCTGACGAAATGAAATTCTGTTGAAACGGAAATAAAGGAACGGATCCATCTTCAATATAGGAAGGGGGTTAGACTGCTAAAGCTAGGGTGTCCTAGGGTGACGGTGCCGTCATATTACGGCCGTAATTTAGCGGCGTGGAACGTTGTCTACCTAAGTAAACAATACGGCGCCGAACTGTTTACATAGACAACGTTCTACGCCGCTAAATTACGGCCGTAATATGACGGCACCGTCATCCTAGGAAGCCCAAGCTTAAGGTATAAATAACATTTTAGAGACAGTTATTTTTTTACAGCTCACCCAAACCTACTCTTCTTCATCACACACGGAGGTCTACTATCTTCCACCGAGTCGATTCACTTCGGAGTGCCAATAATAGGCATACCAATCTTCTTTGACCAGTTCGTTAATATCAATAAGGCAGCGGCGAAGGGTTACGCAATAAAACTATCCTTAAATTATGATCTGCCCAACAATTTGGAAAGCGCTATCCGAACTATGCTGACAGACCCGAAGTAAGTATAACAAATAATACAAAATAAATTAAGTATTTAAAGTCCTAAATGTTTCAGCTAAGTTGAAGATGTTTTCTCATTGAATTTTGATTAAGTTGTGAAAGTTGAACGTTTAGTAAACGCCAAATTAATATTGAAAACAAAGTTTTTATAGGTTTCTTGAAAACGGTCTTTGTAAGCCAAAGTTACACCGATTCGAGCACTTCTGGGAACAAAAAGTAGAGATTTTTAATTCGAAAAGATGTATGAAACGCATGACACATTACTTTCCGCATTTCGGACGTCTCATAATGTGAAAAACTTTACGTAAACGGTAAAAACTACCTATATAAGGGGTCCTTCTTAAATAGTGCACATAATTTTAAGGGGTCAATGTACTCATGCATACAAACAACTTTTACTATGGGACCAACATTGAAAACGCGAGAAAACAAATCAGCTGTTCCATACATTTTGATCTATTCGATTTAAAATTTACTATGGAACAGCAGAATTTTTTTTTTCGCGATTTAAATAAAATTATGTGAACTATTTAAGAAGGACCTTATATACCTACATCATCCGTTCGCAAGCGGAAGACTTTTTAACGAAATATAAGAGCAAGATTTGCTTCAATCTTAAACATGTTTGTTCTAGGTATAAGAATAAAGCAAAGGAACTGTCTTCCATCTACCACCACCGGCCTACACCTCCAGCGAAAGAAGCTGTCCATTGGATTGAACATGTGATCAAGACCAGAGGAGCTCTGCACTTAAGATCACCAGCTCTGTCGTTACCTTTCTACCAAAAATACTACTTAGATCTAGCGGCCATTTTGATTGCTATAGTTTTCTCGAAAATCAGTATTGTAAAGATGTTTCTCCCAAAAAAGAAAGCTTTAAAAGGAATTAAAGAAAAGAATAATTGATGTCGGATTTTTAAGCTTTTATTTGTTGAGGTAAGAATGTAATGTTATGTGTAATTTTCATTGTGAAATGTGACCGACTTTGAATATGTTAATTACCTAAATAAAAAGATACATGAGTTTTATTTTATTTTCTTATGTTATAAACCCAATAAACAAATTCGTCTACTTTCTGCCATAACACCCATTACTAGGATATAGGTAGCAGTCAGTGGCGAAGTGTTCATACAAGCCGATTCCCATCGTCATTATACCATCATCCCGTCGATTATATGGAACTGCAAAAGATATTCTTTTCCAACAAAGCCATGGAGATTTGCCGTTATAAATAGGATTATCGATGTCATTTTGCTTAAAGATAAAATAAATGCATTCAAATTAATAAACGAAATTAAGTTCCCTTAGCACATTTGCAGTATGAACTAGGTACCTACCTACTTATAACAAATTTACATGGTAGTTATGTAATTACATTATTATCATTAATTTAAGTAAACACTACGTTATTTACAGTGCTAGTCCTAAGATAAGGGGGTTTAAAAATGCAAGATTGTGTATGGAACATTTATTAAAATGAAACGTGTATGGTTCGTAGCAAAAATCCTTTGCGAAAATAGTGATATTAAAATAGGAAACATCTGCACTTCGAACCATAATATTTGAGAACGTTAACGTTGTATTAGTTTTAATTTTAAATACCTACATAAATGATAAAATCCTATTTAACACACTTGCTCGTAAAGTGAGCTTTATTAAATCATTTTTAAGGCCATAAAGCGAACTATAACACACACCATGCTTAATAATATTATACACAAGTGTGTAATAGAATTATAGCTACAAAGTTAATTAGTACCTTACTGCAAGTTCTATGCGAGTAATAGGGCATTACCAGTTTAACCGGGTAATAAAGTTTTTTTGAAACAATAGAAAGGTTTTATGCCGCTGAAAATTCATATACATTTTTGGAATAATGTGTACGTCCTTTAATTAAGTCAAACAATTTTTTATTATTATCAAATTTTTCATAATTGACAATATTTTGTAAAAAAATATACGCATTTTATCACTTAAAATTATAATTTTGTAGTGGGCTGTATGCTCCACTCCTTTATTCGCAAAATATTCTTGCATTGGGCGTGTGAATAATAAATTACAATTTAATTTCATAAGATAACATATTTTTAAATAACGATTGACAACTGTCAAAAATTGTTTTCTACTTAATAGGACAAGTTAGGATAAACAGACTTATATCTACCTAACATACAAGCTTGACTGTTTAGACCTCAAACGTAGACAACCTCAAATGAGTATGCAAGTCATATCAACAATGTTATTCAAAGCAATTACTCATAAACTAGCTATGAGCAGGTGATCAAGTGAACAGTTAGTATCTTAGAGGAAAATGTACAGACTTATCGTGTTACTATGTGTTGTACATTTGTCGGTGGGGTATAAAATTTTAGTTTGTTACCCTTTCCCGGCGAAAAGTGTTAACAATTTAGGAGAGGGCATTGTGAGGCATTTATTAAATTCTGGACATGAAGTAAGTAAAATAATAGCGGAGTTTTTACTAAAAAATTACAAGTTGTTATTTAAAAAAATACCTTGTTGGTTTAGAATTAATACTCAATATCAATTGAATTATTAAATAACACGTAGGTATAATCATGAAAAAATTAAAAACTATTAATTATTATTAAACTGAATTAACTTTTTTTTACTAGAGCCTTGATGTGAATTAAAAAAAATATGTAAGTATTTGTTTAGTACCTAAGTGATACTTTTATTAAAAAACTTTAAAAAAGTTTAGAAAGTTTTATAAAGACAACTCCCTGCAAGATTTTAGGTCCTTTTATTCACTTTTACCGCTTTTTTACACAACTGCCCAAAGCAAAAAGAGTGTATATGTGTTCAGGGTTCATGTATGTGGGTATGTGAGTTTCTTTATTCCACCATAATTTCTAAATGCCTGAACTGATTTGGATAAATAGGGTATCGTTAGAATTCTTACAGTATCCCGAGTGACACTGGCTATATTTTTATATAAAGAATCAATATGGCGACTGTACGACGCCATTTACATATGTGAAAAAAAATTCTTCTATTATTACAATATGGGCATCAAATGAAAGGTCTTGATGAGCACATTCCAAAACTATATAATATGTCACCAAAATGTGTGAAATATAAAAAAATAAAAAAATATTAAAAACACGACTGCCCTGCCAAAATCGAACTAAAAAGTTAAACAACAAGTGTCATTGCAGTCGGGGGACCTCTTTCATCAAAAATTGTTTCATAATAAGCTCCCTCGACTACAATGACACTTGTTGTTTAACTTTTTAGTTCGTTTTTGGCAGGGCAGTCGTGTTTTGATTTTTTTTTAATTTTTTTTATACGTCTTCACAAGTGTAATAAATATTTCAGGTGACTTTTATAACTGTGTATCCTAAAAAGAATACAAACCCAAAACTACGGCAAGTTGATGTAAGCGAAAACGACATATTTTTAGCAAGTAAGTAACTAAGTAATAATATATTTCTGAACTTATTTTCTTTTATAAGTAGGTATAATATCAGTAATTTTATTCCTTACCTATTGACCGAGCGAGCGCGAAACGCGAGGGAATCATCTCCGTTTCAGCTTAGGCAAAAATGCTTTTAGTGTAGGAAATGAAACGATCTTTTGTATGGAGTCGATGAAACTTTGCAGGGATGTAATATATACACTGCAACTTTGTCTAGGGATACAGGCGTTATTTTCATACAAACGAGGTAACTTTGAAGCCTTGGTTTTCTGCCAGGGATGTATGTACCGTGCTGTAATCTGATGATGGCCATCCAGGGATTGAATGGAGTAGATTCAGATCGCTATACACACCCAACTGATCTGACAAGCATTCTAAAAGATTAATGGGTCAGAGTTCTCAGTTTGAGGATTTCCATACATTTTCATGCTATTTTCGCGGTTTTTTTAAACATGTCCATCACGTTTTTAGAATGCTGGTCAGATCAGTTGGGTGTGTAGTGATCTGAATCTCCTCCATTCACTCCCTGGATAGCCTTCATCACATCACAGCACAGTACATCCCTGGCAGGAAACCAAGGTTTCAAAGTTACCTCGTTTGTATGAAAATAACACCTGGTATCCCTAGACAAAGTTGATGTGTATAGTATGAACCAAAACCTATGTACAATACAAATATCCAAAATAAAAAAAAAAAACGATTTGGTTAATTAAAAAAATATGTTTCATTTATGATACTTTATCATACTGTAAAGTTTCTACTGAGGATTTACTGTGGGGTCCACTACCTTCCTTTCGTACACTATTTCGTATGTCCGTCTCGCAGTCCGGCTGTCCGTCTGTTCTCCTCTACCTACGGGTCGCATTTCTCAACCGATTCTTGTGAAATTTTGTGAGGTTCGATAAATAGTACCTCCATAGGTTTTTTGTCGATTCAGTTTTTCGAAATTTTAAGAAAAAAATCAATATATTTCAGTAATTTCGAAAAATGTTCATAAATTTAACAAACTTGAGGTCTACTTGCTTTGACGACCTGAGTGGTGCAGTGGTCAACACGCCGCCTACCGCGCAAGAGGTCCCGGGTTCGATTCCTGGCCGGGCAGAAATTGAAATGATGATTTTTAATTTCTGTGACGCGTCTGGGTGTTTCTATGTATAATAAGTATATTTTTCAGAAGTATATTATAAGTAGTAATATCAGTTGTCTAGCTAGCACCCATATTACAAGCTTGCTTAGTTTGGGGCTAGATGGCGCTGTGTGAAATTATCCAAGCGTTATTTATTTATTTAGCTCACAGAGCCATTGCAATGCAACCAGAGGCATAAGAATTCATTTATTTAATTCTTATGTAACGATTCGAACTTCGGAAAATTTGCCGAGTTTCAAATTAAAATAGATAAATTGGAGTAAGGAATTCCGTATTGTACTATTTGTTGAAGTTATTTATTTGGAAGATAATGGATGTTTGTGTCACCTCATGAATAGGGTTCGCCATTTTGGCCCAATTGGGCTCGATTTATCTGTTTTAATTTGAAACCCGGCAGACTTTTCGAAGTTCGATTCGTTAGCCGGTACGGCCCCAGAGGCTTTCCGAAGCGAGAAGGTCGGTCATCCAATGACGGAACCTAGCGTGACCTCCGCCAAGCTTGTGTTTGTTTCGTACAAAGCACAACATTTAGATTTATACTTACTATACAAATCTTATCCTACTAATATTATAAATGCGATATGTTTGTGGGTTTGGATGTTTAGATGTACTTATAGATGTTTGTTCCTCAATCACGAAAAAACGGCTGAACGGATTTGAATGAAATTTGACACACAGATAGTTTATAGCCTGAATTAAAACATAGGATACATTTTATACCGGCCGAAGGGTCCCTAGGGATTTTCCGAATGTGCACAATGTTACACGTGACACGTGAACAATGACACGGGCGGAATCCTACTAATAATATTATAAATGTGAAAGTTTTTGGGTTTGGATGTTCGTAAGTCCGGAGGTTTGTTTTTCAATCACGCAAAAACGGCTGAACAGATTTGTATGAAATTTGACAAACGGATAGTTTATAGCCTTGATTAAAATAGAATAGTTTTATCCCGGTCATAGGTTCCCTATGGATTTTCCACGCGGACGAAGTCGCGGGCGGAAACTAGTACTTAATAATAAAAAAATAAAGCCATTACGCCACCAAACTTCTTGTAATGTGATGTATGAGCACTGTCTCAATAACAAGAAAATAGAAGGTCATATATAATTGAACTGAAGGTAAATTGAGCTGATGTAGAAAAAAAACACTCATACAAAAGCATGTAGGTAATTTATATTTAAGTAGAAGGCGGCGCTATAACGGGTGTAACAAGACCTTCAACGAAGCCGAAGTCCACCTATTTCGCCCATAATCAGGATCATTTTTGTCTTTTAAACTATACCTGGGAAACCAATAGCTACGAAGTTATTGAAGGTCAAAGTCAATTTTTTTTTCAATTATATATGAAATCTTATTTTATCCATTATTTCCTACTTTTTGTCCAATAAAACATTATCAAAAATTTTAGTATTTCGTAACAAACAATGGCTTCAAAACGTCGTCACTCGATGTATCTCTTGAGCACGCATATAAACGCTGCCTTTCAACTCAGCCGCACGCAGCTGTGTAGCATATACTCGCAGGCGCGGTCTGTTGTATGCGTTACATTGCGTGGTAAAGTATGCAATGCTTTTTTCACACCAAAAATCAAAATGGGTTTCCCAGCAATAATTTTGAATAGAAATGGTCCTGATGATAGGCAGAATACGTAGACCTCGGCTTCGTTAAAGGTCTTGTTGCACCCGGTATAGTTTACAAAACATGAGGGTACAAATGTACAATGTAGCAATTATTGCCAAAATAAACATCGACGAAGTAAAATCAGTTGTACATTTCGGTACACACCATGATTCGGACAGATTAATATTCATAATAATTTGAATCAAAGATGTGTAAGGAGCTTGATAGCGCAGTGGGTTAGCATATTTACGCTGCGATTTTTGTAAGTTAAGCAACATTCGCAAAGGTTGGTTATGGGATGGGTGACCAAACATTTATTATCTCGACATTGGAGGGTACATCGAGCCGTTGGTTAACGACTGCTGATGCACTCGCTACTACAACTACTACTAGTGGCTCCGTGAGCTGTAGACCTCGCGATAAAAAGTGGCTCAAATTGTACAAAAATAAAATGTCGCCATTAAGTTTTCAAAGCACACAGTACGTGAGTATTCGCAGCTAAGTAGATGGTGTTTCTAATTTTGATCATTTTTCGAAATGGGTGATTTTTTTTAATAAATTTTGAAAAACTGGCATGACTATAAACAAAACAGTTATATATAATTATTGAAACTGCTCACAAAATTTCACCAAAATTGGTCGAGAAATGCGACCTGTAGAGAAGAACAAACAGCCGGAAAGCCAGACTGAAATATGTTTATTCACATATCTCCGTCATTTTAATAAATTTCGAAAAACTGTCTCGACAAAAAAATATATGTATGTATCAAACTTGCTCACTAAATTTCACCGGGATCGGTTGAGAAATGCGACCTGTAGAGGAGAACAGACAGCGCCGGAAAAATGGAATGAAATACGTTTTTTTACATATCTCTGCCATTTAAAAAAAACGAACATAAAAATTCTACACTATTTTAAAATTTGCTTACAAAATTTCACGAGAATCGGTTGAAAAATGCGGCCTGTAGAGGGGAACAGACAGCGCAGGAAAGCCGAACTGAAATATGTTTTTTTAACATTACGCCGTCATTTTGAAAATTTTCAAAAAATTGGCGTGACAAAAGATTATATGTTATTTTCAAACCTGCTCACAAAATTTCACGAGAATCGGTTGAGAAATGCGACCTGTAGAGGAGAACAGACAGCACTGAAAAGCCGGACTGAAATAGGTTTTTTTAACATATCTCTGCCAGATTATTAATATAATTGAAAAATATTAGAAAAAATCGACTCACCCGTAGCAGCTCAGACGGGACTCGAACCCGCACCCTTAGGATTCCGGCCCAATGCACTAACCAATTATGCTACCGAGTCGCTAGCATAATTCGTTAGGTTAGTGCATTGGCGACTCGGTAGCATAATTGGTGGTGCATTGGGCCGGAATCCTAAGGGTGCGGGTTCGAGTGCCGTCTGAGCTGCTACGGGTGAGTCGATTTTTTCTAATATTTTTCAATTATATTAATGATCTTATTATAAAAATAGCATTGTGAATGCATAAAATGTAAAAAAGTTAAAAATATCTCTGCCATTTTGGAAAATTTAAAAAAACCGGCTTGAGAAACAAAATTCTACATCATATTCAAACCTGCTTACAAAATTTCACGAGAATCGGTTGAGAAGTACGACCTGTAGAGGAGAACAGGAGAGCTGGAATGTCGGACTGAAATATTTTTTTGTAACATATATCCGCCATTTTGAAAAATTTCGAAATACTGGCTCGACAAAAAAATTCTATATAATTTTCAAACCAGCTCACAAAATTTCACGAGAATCGGTTGAGAAATGCGACCTGTAGGTGAGAACAGACAGCCAGACATACGAAAGAATTTTTGCCCAAGCTGAAGCAGAGACGCTTCGCTCGCACTTCGTGCTCGCTCAGTCAATTATTATGAAGAGGAAGAGATTTGTAACCAACGACGGCTGTAAGGTTCTAGAAAAAAAAAGTTTTGCGATTTCTTGCTTACTTAAGCGTTTCCGGTGACGATTCGAAATACCTACCTTTTAAGTATAATCCAAAACATCCAGTCGACGATTTTTAGTTCACTTTTTTTTTACTTTCAGACGATGATCGCGTAAATATAACTTACATATTGGAGAGCGATACGGAAGTGAGTGCTGACGTTGAGTTCCTACAGGATTTATCATGGAAGGTGGCGGTGAACACGTTAGAACATGCCAATGTTAGAACGATATTGGAAAATCCAAAGGAAACTTTTGATGTTATTAT
The DNA here is from genome assembly GCA_943789525.1 of Agriphila geniculea. Lineage (NCBI taxonomy): Eukaryota > Metazoa > Arthropoda > Insecta > Lepidoptera > Crambidae > Agriphila > Agriphila geniculea. Next base: position 10,398,809 of record OX038890.1, on the reverse strand, counting down.
AATAGATTTGATTGAAACGGAACTTTACACTGGGTACGTTATTTTGTTGTCTTGCTTTTTCAGTCACAGGCTGAAGCGTATATTCTAGACTTCTAGAGATAGAGAAGATGTATATAATATAATCGCTGTAAAAGACCCATTTCGCCATTCGCCCGAAGCGAAGGTTTTGTAAAATTTACTTTAAAGAGAGGTCTTAAACTTAAATTTCAAGAAGCCTTTGCTATTCCACTCACTGTATTCCTCAGGAAGTAAAATGTGGAAATCTGCTTACTTAATGAAAAATTTCGCACTTTAACGAATCGTGCCCGGCAAATTTGCAGATTACCTAGTTAATTAATTCTCACATGAATGTATTCCGTACTTTAGCGGCAACATAAGTACAAAAAATTGCATGTGAATATAATATTAGGAGCATTGGAAAATTGACAGTTTTACGAAGACAAGTAATAGCCGTATTTATACTATACACGAGTGTTAGATAAAAAATGCTAGTGTAACAACTCTACAAGAGTTTTCCATTGCTCTTTAACACTTTTGAGTTCAGTAAACCAAATTAATTTTGCTTCCTACTACTAAATTAGTAGGTACTACAAAGGTAGTATATATCTACTAATTACATTTTCTTTCCTATATGAGCAATACCCAAAGATTTCCTTTCTTTTAACAAAATACATTTTCTTCCCAATGGTAAAAGATGACCAAAAGCTTAGCAACGCGGTTTCCGTACCGGACGGAAGCTGCGTTGCTCAAGACCAAAAGAGTCTTTCTTTCTTTACTCTAATGTTATCTATAATTCCTTTACAGTTTAGCAGCTTTATACGACGTTCCTTTTATATGGTCGTACTCCATGGGCGCCCAATGGTTGGCGCTCCGGCTGGTTGACGATCCCTCCAACCCTGCTTACTCCACAGACTACTTCACTTCAGTATCGCCACCCTTTAGCTTTGTACAAAGATTTGAAGTTCTGTGGCTGCAAATTCAATGGCGGTATAGTAAATAGTAAGTATGATCAAAGCCTAAACTCTTATAGGACTTACAAATGACATGATTTTTGCATTATCTACATTACAAGGTGTTTGGTAAAAGCTTTATAAAGCTGAATATGGCAGACAGGGACCATCAAACTGAACAACTTTTACTATGGGACCAACTCTGAAATCGCGAAAAAAAATCAGCTGCTTCATAGTTTCATACCTACATTTTGATATTTTCGTTGTTATTTTTTTGTATGAAACAGCTGGTTTTTTTTCGCGATTTCAGAGTTGGTCCCATAGTGAAAGTTGTTCAGTTTGATGGTCCCTATCTACCATATTCGGCTTTATAAGGCTTTTACGAAACACCTTGTATATAATTTGCACAGCAGGAACGAAGAAAAAAATTGATTGCTCAATTACCTTGTCTGGTCTAAGCAAACATGCGTGTATCAAATAAAGCCACAAAAAACCTAGATACCTACCTACCTAGCCAAAAACTTAAAAACGAGTAAGTAGGTAAGTATTTTAAAGTGGTAAAAACAAAATTGAATATAAACCAGAAAGACTACAAAGTCAAAGGTACCAAAATTGAAAAGACGATAAGTACAGCACTGTTAACTTCGTGAAACTTCAAACAGACAAATTAATTGTAACAGACCAAAACAAGCAAACTAAAAAGATATTTATTTTAAATCGAATAAATTGCTTAAACACGCTGAAATTTTAGTCATTTGGTTCCCAGTTCCCACAGTGGGTGGTTCTACTCATGATTACAAGCAACTTTTACTATGCGTCCAACTTTGATTTCAGTTTCAATACTATGCCTAAAGAGGAAAAATCCTACATAAACATATTTGGACCTCTCCTAGCTAAACGAGGCAGAAAATTACCAGATTATGAGGATTTAATATACAACGCGTCATTAGTTTTGAGCAATGAACACTATGCGAATGGTAGAATACCAAAAACACCACAGAACTGGAAGCTAGTCGGAGGTTTCCATATACAAGATCCACCAAACCCCTTGCAGGAGGTAAGTAATTTTGGAATACTCGTGCGGTAAGTATAGAGACTCTGTTTAGCGAAAGCTGGCATCTAAATGGTGACGACACGTTCCCTGTTAAATTAATTATGTTATTGGAAACTGACCCAGATCCGTACAAGGCGTAAGCAACTGTCAAAATGAGTTCCTTTTCCAACCACTTACCAACTTATAGTAGACACAGACTATGAGACAGCCAACAACAAACTGATGGTTTTCCTAGGTAGGTACTTCCTAATTGTTAAGATTATGGCATTTCGAATAGGTAGCAGCATTAATTCCGATGAGGTCTCAGCCCACCTATGCACCGACAAGTGCCAAGATTAATGTCTAGAGCCTAGAAAATATCAATGAAACCAAGTAAAACACAGCTACCGTTATAACCCCAAATTGATGGAGGGCAAACGACGAAAAGACACAGTGTGCAGTACACCTGCCGTTAGAACATCATTTGCTCATCATTTCTTTTACTGTCTCGGACCGCTACTTTATAATAGACTCAACGCTTCTCTTCATATCTATCCACTTTTGACTAATAAGTGTAAGCATACTGTGACTAAATTTCTTATGACTCTTGATGACTACGACGCGACTGAAAACTTGCTCTGCACTATGAAATAAAAATATTAGTATTAATTTTTAATGCGATAATAAATGTTAATATTATAATTATTTTAAACATTGGTCATTGTGCCGGTACCTATCTCTCGCAGCCTAAGGCACCCATTACACACACAATCTGATCACGCCAGGGGCCTGTTTCTCGAAAGTTACAAGTTCACAAGTTTACAAGCTTCATTATGTCACAATCACAAGGCCTTGTAAATTCTGTTTCACGAAGAAAATAACAAGTGATTTTTTTCGGTAACAAAATAGTTCTTATATGACTGCAATAATGACATTAATGCACTGGCTGATAAGTATTTTATCAATGGCTGTCAATGACAATGTCGCTGACAGTGTCTCAGAGACAGCAATTGACAACTATCAAAGCACTTAAATGGCCGTCAACTTGTGATTCTGGTATTTTACAAGAGTAAAAATACAAGTGCTTGTAAAATGTGTTTCACAAAAACATTACAAGCCTTGTAAAATAACTATAATAATATGCCATTTTTAGGGTTCCGTACCCAAAGGGTAAAAACGGGACCCTATTACTAAGCCTCCGCTGTCCGTCTGTCTGTCCGTCTGTCTGTCCGTCTGTCTGTCTATCTGTCTGTCTGTCTGTCTGTCACCAGGCTGTATCTCGTGAACCGTGACAGCTAGACAGCTGAAATTTTCACAGATGATGTATTTCTGTTGCCGCTACAACAACAAATACTAAAAACAAAATAAAATAAATATTTAAGGGGGGCTCCCATACAACAAACGTGTTTTTTTTGCCGTTTTTTGCTCGATATTAATAACGACAACAGGTAGACAGTTGAAATTTTCACAGATGATGTATTTCTAATGCCGCTATAATAATAAGTACTAAAATCAGAATAAAATAAATATTTAAGGGGGGCTCCCATACAACAAACATGTTTTTTTTGCCGTTTTTTGGTACGGAACCCTTCGTGCGTGAGTCCGACTCGCACTTGGCCGGTTTTTTACAAGTTCGATTGGATGATTTCTCTGAATAACTGACCAATATGAAAACTTTTCACAGACACTTTTCACATGATTGAAATTATCGTTGAATAAGGTTTCAAACCATACTTATTATATTTTATTTTAAACATAATTTAACAAAACATCGAAGTATCGAACATTGAGCTTGATGGCGCAATGGTTTAATGCCTGGCCCAGTGATTGCGGAGGTTAAGCAACTTACGCATGGGTCGGTCATGGGATGGGTGACCAAAAATGTATTATCTCGAGCTCCTCCGTGCTTCGAAAGGCACGTTAAGCCGTTAGTCCCGGCTGCATTTGCAGTCGTTAACAGCCACCAATCCGCGTTGGGCCCGCGTGGTGGGTCATGGCCCATCCTCCTTATCCACCCATAAGGCCTGTGCCCCAGTAGTGGGGACAATAAAATGGCTGATGGATATAACAAAATATCACGAGTGTGATACAGGCACCATTTTATTATTTCCCTTTTTATTATATGTAAATAATTTATAATTTCAGCATGTACAATGATTGAACAATGAAGGTATAAGATTTTGACCCGTTGCTTTCATTTCAGTACCATATATAATTAGCGGTACTTAAAAATTGAGAGTACCCCGACACTGCTAGCTAAATTTCTGAAAGTCACAAGTTACAAGTGTCAAAGCATTTTTTTGAGAAACGGAATTACTCTTACACGTGTAAATATTTACTTGTGAAGTTGATCATTTGTTTAAGATTTTATTCTACATACGTGATAAGTACAGTTTTGTGAAACGCTACACTTGTAATTTTATTGTTTTACAAGCGTTTCTATGGTTACACACTTGTATTTCAAGGCTTGTAGCTTTCGAGAAACAGGCCCATCGCGCCAGACCGCGCCAGATTGACAGAGATTGATTGTGTAACGTTGTTCGTGATCTGTTTCAATCTGGCGCGGTCTGGCGCGATCTGGCGTGATCAGATGGTGCTGGATTGTCAATCTACGTCAATCTGGCGCGGTCTGGCTTAGGGTTGGCACCTTTTTTTCGAGGTAATAGTATTATTTTCAAAACATTTAAACATTATAGTACTTACTTACTGAGGAGCTCGGTGGCGTAGTGGTTTAACCCTGGCCCAGCGATTGCGTAAGTTAAGCAACGTTCGCAAGGGTTGGTCATGGGATGGGTGACCAAAAATTTACTATCGCGAACTCCTCCCTGCTTCGGAAGGCACGTTAAGCCGTTGGTCCTGGCTGCATTTGCAGTCGTTAATACCCACCAATCCGCATTGGGCCCGCGTGGTGGGTTATGGCCCGTCCTCCTTATCCACTCATAAGGAAGGCCAGTGCCCCAGCAGTGGGGACATCAAAAATGGCTGATGGACAGTACTTACTTTTGGAATATTTATAAAAATGTAGTACATATTTTTAACTAGCTTCCGCCCGCGACTACATCCGCGTGGGTGGACATTCGAAAAATGATTAAAAAATCAAACATACAAACGAATAGAGAACTTGCAGTCTGATCATCGCAATCTACTGCTATCCGATACATGTTTTTTTAAGGCTGAACTGATTAAGATGAAATTTAGGGCACAGTTTATTAGCCTAGATTAAAACATAGGATACCTACTTTTTATCTCGATTAAAGGTATCCTAGGTATTTTTAGTTTTTTTTTTTAAACATTGAAATTATTATACTTTCAGGAAATTTATGAAAAACATATAAGTCCACATTTATTTTTAACTACCTAGCTTCCGTACGCGACTACATCTGCGTGGACGTTTGAAAAATCTCATAAAAAAAAACAATTATAAAGACGAACAGAGAACCTCCTCCTTTTGTGAAGTCGGTTAAAATATCAGATCCTAGTAGATTGTGGTAGATTGTCAATCTACCACAATCTGCTTGCATCGGATCGCGGTAGATTGTGGTAGATTGTCAATCTACCAGGGTAGACTGACAATCTAGCACAATATACTGCGATCTAATATTTTTAACCGACTTCAAAAAAGCAGGAGTTTGTTTCTCTGTTCGTCTGTATGTTGTTTTCAAGGCTGAACTGATTTGAATGGAGTTTAACACACAGTTTATAGCCTTGATTAAATTATAAGATACATTTTATCCTGGTCTACTTACTAAAGTATTTTACCCTAGGGTAAAATACTTTAGTACTTTTGAGAAATTTATAACAAATATAGCCCATATTTATTTTTAACTAGCTTCCGCTCGCGACTACATCCGGGTGGACATTTGAAAAATACCCTAAAATAACATACAGACGAACAGAAAAACAACCTCCTGCTTTTCTACTCCTGAACTGATTTGGATGAAATTTGGCACTCAGATAGTTCATAGCTTAGTAATATAGTATTATAAATATCGATATTTGATTTTACACACACAGCGCCATCTAACCCTAGGCAACTTATTTTACTAGGTAGGTAGGTACTTACTTTTCGCAATAGATAGGTACTTATTATACGCAGACCCGTCACAGAAATTAAAATATTTCATTTCAATTTCGTCCGGTCATCGAACCCGGGATCTCTTGCGTGGTAGACTGGCATGTTGAATACTGCACCACTCGGGTCATCGATCGATATCACGCAAAAGCTTCTCGGATATCAATCGAAAATTAATGCAAAAAGTGGGCAACCCTGCCAAAGACCACCGTGGATCGTGGTAGATTGTCAATCTACCAAGATCTACTGCGATCCAGATCTCGCCGGATTGACCGTGTAACGTCGCAAACCAACCGCATCAAATTCCATCAATCTGTGGTTTTGATCAGATTGCACCAGATTGACGTGTGTAATGGCCGCCATTAGACCCGTTCACGCACACACGTAGACACTTGCACACATCATCCACACATACTTACAAATGCACACACACTTATTCACTCACACATACATACCATAGCTTTGGTTTATCTACTGCAACTTAGTTTTAGTTTACATTGTTTTTGCTTAATCTTTAATCCTGAAATTATATTGCTTAAGTTCACCTTCTTCTATATACCAAGTACACATAATGTGTAGGTAAAACTATTGTCAGTGGGTGGGCCTGGCGACCTGTAGCACAGGGTTTCTTTCTCTGAAACCTATTTCGGGCACCAGTCCCTCACAAATATAGAAACCATCCATGTTGTAGCTTAGTTGCCAAGTTGTCTATAGACTTTAAGTTCTATTATTTGTGATGGGAAAATAAACAAACATTTTATTTATTTATTTATTTAAAACGAATGTTCACGAATGTTCGCAACCGGCCTCACTGCGCACTAGGTGCCTCGACACATCCAGGAGACAACCTAGAATGTATCGTAGGCGCGAGGCTTAGAATTACAACCAAAGACTATGAGACCAAGGCGACTATCCTAGCAACTCACCTTCCAGTGCAGTAACCGTGTATCCTAGCACGTAACACGTGGATTTATTTAGGCACCAACCTGTCAGTGCGTTCGCAGCCTCAAAGCTGAGTCTAATCAATAGAGGTTTTTATTTTTATTTTTATATGTTTAGGACTTACAAATGATCATGGACAGCGCAAAGCACGGCGTCATTTACTTCAGCATGGGCTCAATATGGAAAAGCGAGTTGATACCCAAGAAATTAACCGATGAATTGCTGAAAACGTTTGGAAGTTTGAAGGCAACTGTTCTTTGGAAGTATGAAGCCGATTTGCCTAATCTACCGAAGAACGTCCATACGATTAAATGGGCACCTCAAACGAGTATACTTGGTGAGTTTTTTTTATGCACAACGGGATAGTGCTTGGCCTTCACCTCACCTGATGTTAAGTAACGATAAGGCCGAAGGTGGAAGCGTTACACCCAGAATTCTCATCACTGAGGAACTGGCTATCTTACCTCTAACTGCCGGAACACAACAATTTTTTAATTGTTGTTATGGCGTCAGACTTAGGTAAGAAGCCAGGCGAACTTGAAAAAAGCCCTACCACCAAACCAAACCGAGTACAAATAGTCCCTACCCTGAGAATGGAACCCGAAACCCCTGCGTCTCACACGGGTGGGCGAACCACTAGACCACAGAGGCGGTAAAAATTATACTAAAATACCTAACTTCCAAAACTTACTACCACTATTCTATTCCTCTTTATCATGAACCGCACGGCTCCCACTTCTGGTAATAGCGGGTTAGCGCTCCCTCAAGAATCTCGGTTGGTCTTGCGCTGCCTACATCCAGTGGCTTCTCACAAACTTCATTAATTCGTCGGTCCTGCACTTCGTAGGGAGCCTGCCTACCCACGAAGTAGCCTACCTCCCTAGCATGACCACCGAAACGCGATATGATCACGTTTACTATCAAAATACAATGGATTTTGACAGTTGAGTGTCGATAAAACGTTATATCACGCGATACACTTATTTCGGTTCGGTAGTCATGCTAGGGCTGCTGGTGGTGTGCGGTCACTGTTACAAGAATTGTGTTCCACCCACCCACACTGCCACTTCAGAAACACATTTCCATCCAGGTAGTTTACTATTCCTATCTAGTTTTACTTATTGTTATGGTAGTACCTAAGTAAATACGTACTATGGGCAACAGCGTCGCTTAACCAGTTAGCAACAAATTACCTGCTCCTGCACGAACTAAACGTATTTTGTGACAGCCCGGCGTGCAAGCAATTTTTACCTTATTTAAGAGTGGTTAAGCGACGCTCTCTAAGCTAAGCGAAGCTCTCTAGCCTAGTGGCTAGAAGCAAATATACTGTCAATAGATAGTACTATTCGATTATATTACTAAATTTGTCTTCCAGCTCACCCAAATTGTAAGATCTTCATCTCCCACGGCGGTCTTCTCTCATCAACTGAAGCTATACATTTTGGAGTCCCAACCATCGGTATACCAGTCTCCTACGACCAGCACATAAATATCGACAAAGCGGTGGCAAGAGGCTACGCGCTTAAAGTCAGCCTGTCTTATGAGTTGGCAAAAGATCTGAAAACTGCTATGGAAATCGTCATTAATGATCCAAAGTATGTTAAGTATAAGAACATTTGTTTTTAAAGCTACTGAAAGTTACATAAAATTTTATTAAATTGAGTGCCTGCGGCAATCCCAGTAAGATACCATTGCGTCGCTTATATAACAATACCGCGTAAGTCGAAAATGCCCATATGCCGTTTTATATAAGTATCTGTTATTGGCGCGCATCCAATGATGTTACTCAAAATTTCAAAATTAGCCAATCAAAACACCCGAAAAAATACGCAAATCAGTTTTTTAGATCTCATGAAAACTTGTCAAATATGACTTGCGCAGTATTGTTATATTGAGCGACGGTTGGTAATTCATTTACAAAATTCGATTTCAGATACCAAGAAAACGCGAAGCACTTATCATCTATCTACCACGACCGACCTTTACCACCCGGTAAAGAATTGGTACACTGGGTGGAGCACGTGGTACGCTCTCGTGGTGCCACACACTTAAGATCTCCGGCCCTGGACGTGCCATTATACCAGAAGGCTTATTTGGATGTCATAGCTGTAGCTTGTATTACTATCTTAGTTGTATTGCATATCTTTAACACGATATGCCAGGGAAAGACAAAGGTGAAAAGGAAACAGAACTAATAAAGGGATAATACGGTGCTATTGTCTGTCAATGGCGAAGGGTCCATACAAGCCGATTCCCATCGGCTTAACTTTTAAAAATCCCACCCCACTGATCCACTATGCAGATCATAACATTTTTGTAGAACGGTTTACCTTCACCATAATTTCACCCCTTGCCACTGGTGTGTATGGTAACTGTAGGTACTTGCACTCTCCATCTGTTAGTTAGTAGGTAGTGTCAATTAAGTATGTCCACGAAATAAATATTAAATTAGATTGGTATAAGTAGTCTGGTTTACCCTTTTTGGTTTTTTTTTACACACTACGGGAGTGTTTGGCCTTCACCTCACCTGTGGCCCTACCATGAGTTGATGCAAACTGTTTACGTTACAGTAAACTGTCGGATATACTGCTCACAGTCAATACGAGTGACAGAGAGAAAACGATAGTTTACTGTAACGTAAACAGTTTGCAACAACTCATGGTAGGGCCACAGATGTAAAGCTTTGTCCAGACTTGTATCATTTTGGCGTATCAGATCACCGTATCTTTACCATACATCGCTAGTTTGGTTGGGCGTGCGTTGATATTACTTCAACGCACGCCCAACCAAACTAGCGATGTATGGTAAAGATACGCTGATCTGATACGCCAAAATGACACAAGTCTGGACAAAGCTTTAAGTGACGATAAGGCCGAAGGCCGACTTGTTTTATTTGGTAAACAATCTTCACCCAACTCTTTATTAAAATAATAATTAATTTATAAATTACAACAAATAGTTTTCCACACATAGATTACGAAATAAATTGTTAATATTTTAGTAAACATTTGATAAAGTTACCAATTTATTTTCAATATAAGTAACAATTTAACAATTTAAGCATAAAAGACGTATGACAACTGTCAAAAACTATTGTAAGCGTTGGTTGTAAGTACTAAATCCATGTTCTTCTAGTGCATGAGTCGCCAAACTTTTAGCCAGACTAACTCCTCCACGAAGTCTTAAGGGCCAGGGAGTGTAATACAACCTCTTAAAAACTGCCAGGTTTATGAATTGCTATAGTTACATCTCTTTCTCGCTGTATAGCGATTTTTTCTTTCTTATCGAATGAGGATTAGTGGCCACCTCTAGTGTTAGAGTTTATCAAGCCGCCTGTAAGGCCTCTAACTTGGTTTAACGATTGTTATCAGATGACAACAGCCGGGACCGACGGTTTAACGTGCCCTCCGAAGCACGGAAGCGCTGTTGTAATGCCACTTAACGGTCACCCATCCGACACCTGGCCGGACCGAGCGTTGCTTAACAAACCTGATCGAGTACGATCAGTCTGTCAAGTTCCGCCATGAGCGCTTCATAGTATAGCTGTCACGGCTAATGCCCGAAATGCGGCTAAACCTAGTTTTAGCCGGCTAAAGCTAGGTGTAGCCGATAGCTGTTGGCTAAAGTAGGTGAAACGATTTGCTTTACCCCTGTAGGTCCCGAATATAGGTTAGAAATTTAAGGCGAGCGCGAAGCGCAGCGTAGCGTGAGCCTTAAATTTAGAGGTTATTTTTTTTTAACAAACAACAGAAATAACTTTTTTAAGAGTAAATCGGCTACACTTAGGTTTAGCCAACAGCTATCGGCTACACCTAGCTTTAGCCGGCTAAAACTAGGTTTAGCCGCACTTCGGGCATTAGCCGTAACATAGCGATTAAAAGAGATAGATTAGTCAGAAAACTCCAGTCAGAAAACTGCCAGGAAATAAGAGGTCATAATACGGCCCCTGGACTTAGCTAGGTCATCGTACCAACATACTGTAACAGTATGTTGGTACTGTAACAGTATCGTACCAACGTACCAATCGTACCAACATACTGTAACAGTATGTTGGTACTGTAACAGTATGTTGGTACGATTCGGCAGGATCGTTGGTACCTACTCTAAGTAGCAGACCGTAGTTTGGAGACCCGTTCTAGTGCACCCCGAAAAAGCTATGTGGTACCTACTTTTTATCGCTTAAACAATATTTTTGATCTGTCGTTTAGTTTAATGGAGTTTTTTGCTTAAAGTGGCCACTTTGAAACCCTTTGAAAACTAAAACTTCTGCTCGTGTCACCTCATGAGCAACTTTAAGTCAATGATGTTAAGTTTGTTAGGAATTAATGTACTTATTGGAAAAATAAATCAAAAATTTACAATAACGTCCAAATTACTGTTTATTAATAAAACAATTATACATAGGTATATAATAAATTAACAAAACTATTATGTACGGAAGGATCACAATACTAATACTTATAGGATTAAATACTTACTTATTTGTATTGCATTATTATTCAATCAATATATGCATAATAAACCATTACTTATTGCATTATGTAAATAACTAAAGAAAAGTGCAAATATATACAAACACAAACATGCTGATAAAATGCTGTTTTATTAACAAAACGTTAACGTTCATTTTACGTTGACAAATTGTTATATCACTTTTCCAATAAAATTGTTATTGCATTTGCACAGCATGAGCTTCAACTTATATTAAAATTACGCATATGATTTTGTATTAATACATCGAATTTGTAAAAATACTTTAATAAATTATAATATTATACATTCCAGCACTGTTATAGGGAAAAAAATCGGTTTGCACTCCGGGAGTGCCAGCACAAGTGAAAACTTGAATATTAACGTTGTGCATTTTTGATATTTTGAAATTAGCGGAAAAGGATTAAAATTATTTCTTTCCTATTACTATACAGTCAAACAATTCAATCAGTTTGTAATTAGAGAAAAAATCTAAAGATTTCGCGCCAGTGGTCTTTTTAATTTCTACATGCACGCATTCTACGATTTAAACTTATAGTCGCAGAGTATAAATAAGTCTATGATTTCACCGAAGAGATCGCTACTATTAGTTCCATTTTCAAAATTAACGCGTTGCTGGTGACACAAGTGTTTACGTCTTAAAATGACGCGCCGCCATTTTCAACGCGCCCCGTAGAAAGAGAGGGGGATACTTCTGCCGCCAGCTGTCTACTCTCCATCCGTCACATCCGTCTTACGCATTTTCGATCCGCCACGTGATTCTTACTGACGCGAGTTTAGCATTTTTTTCCCATTACAAAAAAGCGTACAACGCCGCTAAAGAAGTTTTCACTTCAAAAAATATGATGTTTTATAAATATTTGTAGTATTAATAATACCTTCTGATAAATAAATCAATATTACACAAAATCGCAAAAATGCTCTGATTTCAAAGTAAGTAACTAAAGCACTTGTTTTATGGAAATCAGAGACAACGGTGGAACTACAAACACCCAGACCTGAGACAATATAGAAAAGTTCGTTTTCTAAAATTGACCCAGCCGGGGACCGAACCAGGGGCCTCAGACACCTTGAAAACCGGTCAAATCCACGCAATAAACCTATTTATTTATTATTAATAAATCAATGAATCATATATTTTTTTATTTAAGTGCTGATGTATGTCTACAATATTGTTTTAGAAACATTGTTAAAAATCCATAACCATTCTTAGTTATTTATAACCATTTAGAAATTAAAGCTACAAATGTTAATACATTAAATATAAAAATATCGTCAATATTAAACATTATTTACAACAAACTAAAACATTGAAATATCACATTTACAATTTATCAAATACATTTTATGCTTGTATGTCTCTAAAATGGACATGTTATTATCATGTTTCCTCAGTTGATATTGAACTTTAGATTGAAAATTGATTGCGAAAATTTACTTTAAGAACTGAAAATAATCCGTAATATTTCCGTATATGCTAATCAGATCATTAGGGTGTGTGTTAGCGATCTGGATATCCTTTATTCACTCCCTGGATAGCCATCATCGGATCACAGTTCCATCAATCTCTGGCGGAGAACCAGGGCTTCAAAGCTAGTTTGTATGAAAATCTACTGGTGTCCTTAATTTTGTAGCCGCCACTATAATACCAAGTAATATTTTCTGATGGAAAATATAAGTTAATTCTGTCATTTAACAGTAAACACATATTTATAAATATGTACACCAATACAAGGGAATAAATACAAATAATGAACTATCAAATAAATTATTTAGGCATCATTATGATGAAGTAACAACTAACTCTCCATACAATTAATTTTTTATCAATCTTATTAAATCACCAGCGATTTTATCGAAACAATTTATATTGTCAAATAATTGGTCATATTTTATATACAAATGTCGTCAACTTCTGTGGAAGTTGTGGCTAGTGTTCATGTTATTATTTTCCAAAAAGCTTGGGACTTTCCCTTCCTTAACTACCCTTAAAGCTTGCAGCACCCTTGCGGTATCAAGTTCATTTTCCGAAGCTTTTTCATTATCCAAATAAATCTCTGACATTCTAGAATTAAACTGCTCTAATACTTTCACTCTATAATCTATAGTTGAGGCCACAGGATTAGCTGTCAAGCATAGATACTCTAAACATGGCAGCCTACATATATGCTGGACCTCTTCTACGTCATCGACGAGGTTGCAACTTAAATCCAAATTCACTAAAGAGTATAATCTAGAAAAACCCTGTAGAGAAGTCACCTTATTCTGTGATAAGTCTATCTTGACTATGTTCCCAATTTTCGCGTGCCAATTTTCACAAACAGAGAAGCTGTTAAGAGATAAGTTGAGGACTCTTAAATTGTGCAGGCAGGATATATCACATAGTTCCTTTAATCTGTTAGAGGATAAACTGAGGTGTTGCAGTCTAGGCACCAACTTTATGGCCCAGTCTATCTGCTCTATGTTGTTGCTGCCGAAATTGATGACCGACAATTTGTTCCATTTCTGTAAAAAAAAAAGAAATAATATGTATTTAGGAAGCTAGTTTGAGACTTAGCATTACGAAACTACCACTGTCAATTTGCCCCTGACTAAATACAATTTACACTTAATTCATCAATGCCCGCGCGGCCGCATGGCGGCCGGACAACAATAGAAAATCTGTGTCTCATTTTCCGGCCCTTGAAGTGTAATTAACACTTCAAGGGCATCTTATATAATTCAGAAACTAAATCATTCATTAGGCTACTGAATTCAGTTTATATGTGGTCCCCGCATTTAAAACAGAAAAAATAATTTATTAATTTAATTAAAGGAGCGCTCGTGGCGGAACTTGACAGACTGATCGTACTCGTTTGTTAAGCAACTCTCGGTCCGGCCAGGTGTAGGATGGGTGACCGTTAAAGTGGCATTACAACTTTACAACTGAGCGCTTCCGTGCTTCGTAAGGCACATTAAACCGTTGGTCCCGGCTGTTGTCATCTGATAACAGTTGTTAAGCCAAGTCAGAGGCCTTCCAGGCGGCTTGATAAACTCTAACACCAGAGGTGGCCACTAATCCTCATTTGATAAGAAGAATTTAATTAATTGTCCACATTGATACTAATTCTGTAGTATCATTTTGCACTTGTATATCCACTCTGCGTAAGAATTTTGTAATTGTAAATGATCCACTATTTGTTATCTGTTTCAATAATAGTTGCAAGCACATCTGGTCAATTAACATATCAAGTAGAACAATAAAACTACAATTGTATAATGATATAATATACCATATTGCTAGCTAGAGAAACCACGCGCGAACTAATGTAATAAAATAAATAATTAAATCCAACATGGAATAAAAAATCTTTAGTAAATTCATTTCTGCACTAAACATTGAAATAAAACACTTTTAACATATACTAGCGTGGTTTTATTGAAAGTACTTTGGTGATTAGTTGTTATTTAGTTTGGGTATTTATTTTCACGATGTATCGGCACCTTTACAGCTGCCTTGGTCACGGAAGAAATTAATGAAATCAGGGAATCGGGGGAATCACCATACCTAGTACTTTTAATAAAAACTCGCTAGTATCCGTATTACCAAAGTTCTGACAATAAAACCGCGCTAGTATCCCTTAAGTGTTTTTTTTTTCATCTTTAGCAAGTTTCCACTGCGACATCTCGGAAATATGGCATTTCATAATAACTTATAGAGTTCATTCAAACCCATTATTTTATTAATTAACATTCATTGTCATCAATTGCATTTTATATTCCATCCAAGACCATTCTTTATTTATCAACCATGTCAAATTATCCATAATCTGTTGTGCAAGAAATTAAACCATCTTTAGCCAGCTAAAATTAGAATCACACCCCACTTTATCACTAGTACAAATAGGAAATGATTGTAGGTCATACAGAACAGTCAGAATATTTAACTAACTATTAATACAATAACCTACATTAATACAAATGTGTACTAGTAACTGGCAAGATTATTCAACTATACATAGGCTGTTCCAAAAGTTTTTAGTGAAACAAAAAATAACAAGAATATTAAAAATCATTATTTACAACTTTTTAGAGCTTTCTCTCTTAGATCATTGCGCATATACAAAATATTAAAAAAACGCATTTTGTGGAAGATTGAAAAATAGCCCTCTTAATTTTTCGACAGCCTCTTCTGCTGTGATTAATTTTCGTCCATGGACCATTTTTCTACTTTATTTTACCGCACAGAGCTAAATAAAGACTGTAGGCAGTAAAGCACAATAATTGTACCCCCGAGGTTGTCAAAAAGCAAAATCATCGCACGAAAAGCTTCCCGCAAGACGACCATTGTTGCAAAGAAAAGAAGAGCGACAGATTAACTTAAAAAATATATTAAAAAAAAACCACGCAGAGTTGGGCATTGATTTTCACCGAGGGTATTTGTATAGAAATTACCCGAACCCGCCAAATAAAAATAATTACAGAAAAATATAGGTATATTATATTTCCCATGTGGCTAAAAACTTTTGGAACAGCCCACGTACTTACAGCCGAATTATTAAATCTTCGACAAAGAAAAATACACTACGCGAACATTCGACGCGCAACTTTTTAACGAGGTGGCTTCTTATTGCTCGCACCTCGCACCACCTGGCTACATTGCGCACTGTTGATCAACATTGCGCGCGCTTCATATTTAGGAGCATGTATTGCGCGTCAATGTTGTCAAGTGAATACGAGGCGTTCTACCTACTTAAATATTGAAAGAGAAGCAAATCATAATATTATTATGATAAATAAATACATTAGAATAAATAATCAAACCACAAAGAATACAATTTACACCACAAATTTCATACTTACTACAGTTTCAGCTATACTTGAAGGGTCTTTATGAAGAATATCAACCAGTAAAAACTCATTCAATGAAACAACTGTTGCTATCAGAACTGATAATTGCACTAGTGTATCCCGAAGTGTACCTGAAAAATTTTTTTGTGATTGAATAATAATAAACATTAATACTCTATTTTATTCATACAGAATTTAGCTCCCAGTTTCTGAACCTCTAAGTAAAAAAAACATTGAAAATGTATGCTATAAAATTAACACATTATTTGCAAACCCAGTCCCAGTATGCTTTAAGCAGATACTAAATTTTCAAGTGTCTGATAAGTGGCAGCTTGAGTGATAATTAAATGTAAAGCGACACACCATTTCAACTAAAAGTCAAGAGCAAATAGATAATATTTATGCTGTGTTTAGGTTAGTTTTGTTTATCATTATGTCACATCTACAACGCATTTCATGTATCACATAAAATAATGAAGGCATCTGATAAGAGACTAGGTTAAAATAATAAATTTCCCTTTGTAAAATGTGAATTTCAATGTCATATTATCTGTTGTATTATATAAATACAAATTCCAAATTTTGTTGGCATCATTATGTTGCCTATATTTAAAAGTAAATAGTTTTCTCCATATTACTGACCAATTGGTAGACAAAAAAAATATTGGTTGGAGTAAAGGAAAGGGTGCGCAAGGTCTGCGAGATAGAATAATTTTGAGACATTTTTGTTTTTTTGTATTGTCTAATTTTTAAGATTGTTGCAGTTAGATTGGACCAAAATAAAGAACTTATACTTATTTTTTTATAAACTTTATAGTTTCTTAGAAAATTGTGAATTAAGATTTCACTGTATAGAACAATTTTTAAATTAAATATTTGTAACACAGGAGCAGGGGGACGGGGGATGCAGCCTCCCCAAAAGGGGGGCTCGGGAGGCGATGCCGCCATACAAAAAAGCTTTGGTCGTAATCGGTAAGGTTAGAACTGCAACCAAGAACGCATTGTGGTACCGCCCAGCAAAGAACTGTGTATTTTTTAAGTCAATGACTTGACTTTTGTGTTATTGACCTTTAGCATAGCCCTATGATTTCATCATTCATTCATTCATTCATTCAATGACCTTTCAAAAAAAACAAGCCCATGCATGTGTGCATTCTTTCCTCTACTCTATGGGTATTAATATTATTTAGAAGGGGGGACACCAGCGAAGCCGGACGGGCGATCAGTCACCTTGATCGTAACCATTTCTTTAAATCTCATTCCACTCTAAAGGTAACTTACCAACACTTTGTATGCAAGCCATTGGAACTCCAATAATTTTTAAATTCTCCAATGTTTTAAAAGGCACCAGATCAAAATGCAAGTTATTAGGTATGATGTTACTTAATCCGAGCTTTTCATAGCTTCCTTCAATGCTTAAAGAGTGGAGCTGAGAGCAAAAGTCCAAGATGTGACTGAAGTCATACATCTGATCCACCTTTTCGGTAGGCGGGCAAGCCATTTTTAGCCTTTCGCTGATTGCATGTAGCTGTGAAATTATCAAAATAATATGTTATTTAAGTAAAAGGAAAATTATTAATAACTGTTGATAAAAAAATTTATAATATGAATTTGTCTGCGTGGAAAGTTTTTTTTGCTATATGTTTGACGACCTGAGTGGTGCAGTGGTCAACATGCGCTTACCACGCAAGAGGTCCCAGGTTTGATTCCCGGCCGGGCAGAAATTGAAATGATGAATTTTAATTTCTGTGACGGGTCTGGGTGTTACTATGTAAAATAAGTATATATTTAAAAAATATATAAGTATTATATCAGTTGTCTAGCACCCATATTACAAGCTTTGCTTAGTTTGGGGCTAGATGGCGCTGTGTGAAATTGTCCAAGCATTTATTTATTTATTTTTTTTGCTATCCCTTGGGAACAATCCTTTTATCCAGGATGAAAAGTACTCTTTGTCCTTCTCTGTAACTCGTGTATGCAAAATTTCATGATGATCGGTTCAGTAGTGAAGGCATAACAAACAGACTTTCGCATTTATTGCATACATTTAAACAGTACTAACCTCTACAGGACTGAATATATAAGCTGAAGTATCTTGCAAAATTTTGTCTCCCTCTAAATACAGTTTTTTAGCCAAATCTTGCAGGAGAAAAAATATGTCATACAAATGGAAGTCTAAAAAGTGAGCAAAATCGTACGGCATCGTCAGTTTCAAGTAGTTTAGCACATTTTTGAGATATTCATTTAAGGCATCTTTTCTTTGTTCAATAAACTTTGGAGTTTTGTTCCTTATCACTTTCTTCGGTGGCAGCCATTCTTTGGTGACCCCGTGATCAGACACAAGCTTGTCATGGAGTTCTACGAACTCGCTAAACCTATGTGTAACGCTCCAATTCACAGAACCCACTCTAACAGTAATTTTATAGTATGTTACACTGTCTTTCGTAATAGCTTCATCAACACTCACTTTACTATCATCTCGATTATTTATAAATGATGACATTTTTGTTTTATCCACGTACCAACTGGGGACCTTGGTCTTCTATGCTACACTATTCCGTTCAATTATTGTGATTAAATTATTGTTTTCCGCATCTTCAGCTGACGCAATGTAATTTCAGCCGTTCCACAGAAAGAAGCAAAAGCAAAGCAAGCAAGCAAGTAAAAAACACACTATGGCAAATGTCAGTTTGACAGGTTTGACTTTGACATTGGGCGTTTTCCAGCAGACCAGTCGCTAAGTCATTGATCATACCACCACACACACTTAACCATGGAAAGTACAGTAGCCGGCAAATACCTTGAAATCGGGTGGTGATTGCGCAGAACGTGTATTTTGGGTATGCGTAGCGGTGAGGTATAGGGGTGGCGGCGCGGCGGCAGGAAAAGGGCGCGCGCAATTGGTCGCTCGCAGAGGCGTCTTTACCTATAGTGCAGGGGGTGCGGTGCACCCGAGCACCGCGGTCTCAGGCACGCCACGCGCCCCCCATCTCATAATGCTGGGCCCGGGCGTGGTATAAACTAACTTACGTAAAAAAGCCCATAATACCCTCATAATACCCATTGATTCCACTTAATTTTAAGTCTTCCTATAATTCTTCTTCATAGATTCATAAGATTTTCTTGAAAGATGCCTAATAGTCCTAAAGCTTTACGTGGTTTATAGGATCTTCATAAGTGGGTCACTTATGAAGATGCTATAAACGGGCCACATGCGCCTCTTTAGCTCCCTCTGTGCGGCTATGCCAAGAGTAACTTACCTAGGTACTCAATCATTTAATATCTGGGCGACCGAGCTTTGCTCGGTTATCACTATTTATTATAATATGGTGGTGTTTAGGTGATAATCTACATTGTCATCTCAAACATTAACTATTTTTTTTAACTTGTCTAAAAACAATAAAAAAATTAATATATAAACTTGAACATATAAAAAAAACAAAAGTAAGTCACCGAGCGGGATTCAAACCCGTAAAAAGTTTCTTGCCATCCGCGTCTTAACCCGCTGGACCAGACGGGCAGTGGCCGGCACGACGAAATTAGCGACCATATTCTGCGTCGGAAGAAAAACCCCTGAAAAACGCATGAAAACTTGAAAACACGCGTTTTCTCAAACATAAGACTAATCTAGATCGATTGTTTACCCCCGAAAACCTCCAAATACCAAATTTCAGCGAAATCGTTAGAGCCGTTTCCGAGTTCACAGAAATAAATTTACCTATATATAAATATACAAGAATTGCTAGTTTAAAGGTATAAGATTTTTTGAATCTATGCAAGCTTGCTTACAACCGCTTCACATCGAATTATGGCAGACAGAGGTTAGGCATCTAGACTGGATTTTAAGAGTTAGCTTCGCACGCCGCGACTAGACTTCTAGACAAAAAGTGAGTAGGTACCTATAAAGGTATAATTCAGGAAACTACCCACTTGTGTAGTTTTACAAAAACTGAGTTAAAAATTAGTTCCATTTCTAACCGAGTCTCATCTTTCGTTGACCAAACTCTAGTCGTAGAGTTATTGGGCGTTCCAGTCTTTTGTCATAGGGCGCCAAATTTCCTTGAACCGGTATTGCTCGGCACGCACTAGAGGGCGCTAGAGTAATGATTAGGTACACCAGCCCGTTGATTACGTAAGTCTGTTGCTAACAATTCTCGATTGAAAGCGCAGTTACATTGCTGTTTTCAGTAAGATAGTTGTCACATTAGTTCTTAACTAAATCAGCAATGTGACTGCGATTTCTGTCAGAGTTGATTGCAACAAAGTTAGATAATTACTGCGCTACATGAGCTAGAGTCGCCTCTGGTCGCTCGCAAGTGTATACGCACGAACTTATACCCACTCCGTCGAAAAAGCGTCAATATGTTTGCCGTTAGTATGATTTGTTGTAGTTATTTCATAAAGTTATGTTCAATTTTATTACTTTCCATGGTTAAAATAAACGTACTATATGGCGACCGATGACTCAGCGATTAGTCTGCTGAAATGCACCTATTTTTTCATGCTCATGCTGTCACACGTCTCAAAGGAATTTAGGTTTCACATCCTTAATAAGTATTATTAAGCTTTGTCCAGACTTGTATCAATTTGGCGTATCAGATCACCGTATCTTTACCATACATCGCTAGTTTGGTTGGGCGTGCGTTGATATTACTTCAACGCACGCCCAACCAAATTAGCGACGTATGTTAAAGATACGTGATCTGACACGCCAAAACGGACTAGTCTGGTGGACAAAGCTTTGGATTCTGAAATATCTTTGAAAAATAAATTACTAAAAACAGAAGAAGGAATTTAAGGTTATCGACGGGACGGGACGCCCACCAGATGCATTTTATAAAGAGAACTAGAGCTTCACGTTGACTGAAATTATCACCAAACATCTTAGACCAAACATTATAGAAACATCAAACATAGAAGTCTTTGGTTCAGACTGTACTCGTATTCAAGTCAAGGCTCATTCATTTTGTCTCAACTCATGGAACAGACTGATCTGCTGTTGCGGGGTTTCGCAGTTCTTGCAGATATGCTAATAAAAAAGTTGAACCATTACAATCAAAAACAAAAAACGCATGAAGAGGTAGAATAAAAACAGCTTTAAATTGCTTACATTCATTTTATTTTAAAAATCACTGATGAACCTCAAATACATCACATTGTGCATCCCTTTCACGTTTTTTGAACACAAGATAACTGTATAAAAAATATAACTGTTATTTTCAGGACGAATAGAAATTGACGAGTTTACTGTTAGCGCAGTAGTTTCAGTACTTACAAATAGTGCTAATCGTACATAAAAAAAACGCAAAACGATGTACAGGATACACTATACACAACATTTTTTTTTCATACAAAAAAAGATGACGTCATAATTCCTCCCTAAAGACCTTTTTTTAATAACTGCGGCCCAAAAAAAATGTTTTGTACTCAAGTATACATGTGCCAAACGGATATCCTGCACATCGATTTGCGGCTTTCCGTCGATATTGGGCTCGTACGCCGACTAAGTACTATAAGCAAGATCATTCCCTACTTATTTTTCTTTCCACTAGCTAGCAGTACACACAGCAGCACATCATTCAAAACTGAGCTTTAACATTGTATACTAAGATCAAAATCGATTGAGAAAATTTGAAATTTACAGCCGATTGTATACTTGACGCGCACTTGGGTCTTTATCTAATGAGTATTTGATTTGATGTTAACTAGTTATCGAATGGGATATGGGAACTGTCTACATTTAGTGTGAGTTGCACCATAACGCTGTCAAAGTTAAAGTTATCGTCAAATGGTAATACTACCTAATTGTCACGTCAAACTTGTCAAAGGACATTATGCTGGCTGGCAACCTCTTTTTTTGGCTAACTTGTGCTTAACCGGTACTTTAACAAGCTTGTTATCGTTAAAGTAAGGTGGTGCAACTCACCTTTAGTTAGGTAGACATTGAGAACGGTCGTACAGTCAACAGAACGTCAGGTTATAGAAAACTGTCAAAATGTGCAATTTAATTTGAACCTTAATCTTTTGACAATAAAGAATAAAATTGATTGAATTTGATCACCCTGTCGTGCCGTTGACTGTGACTGTACATAACATTTTATTTAATAATGGCAACATTTGTTTTATTTTTTAATTATACGTCCTAAATAATTTTCACCCTCTGGACGGAAACAGGCGTTAAAATATAAAATGTGTAGGTATATGCACGAGTCCCCTTTCTAAAAAGAAATAAAATTTTAATAACAACTTTTTTTTCAAAATCGTCATACGAAAACAACAAATTAATGTAACACACAAAAAATATAGAAAAAATAAAATTTTAAAACAATAATTTTGAATTGGGAAGTAATATATAACTACCTAATAAAATTATAACTTTTCTAAAATTCGGTACAGTGAGCAAAATTAACCACAATAATTTTTTTTTAGATTTGTTATAAACCAGTGTTGTCACTTTAAGACTAACAATCATTCAAGGATAGACATTCAAATAAAATTATAAAAAGTTACAATGTAAAGAAGTAAAGAAAATAAAATCTTAATATTTAAACATTATTTCATTAAACGCGAGGCGGCCGCATGAGGCCTTACAACAGTGAAAAATCTAAAAGTCTAATTATTAATTCACTGGTGTAATCTGACTTTTACTGTTGTAACCACGAACGTTTTAGACTTGTTTAAAAAATGTCCGAGTTGTAACCATGAACGCTACTGACTTTGTGTGAGTGAACTGAATACGATACGATATAGTTTATATAAAAAAGGCCGCTTAGATATATTTCACCTTAAGTTACGTAAATTCAAAACGGAATTGTTAAAATTGTTAGTTAATTAGTAATTTAGTATTGTTGCTACTGCATTACATATTATATTAAAATCTTTGATACCAACCTTGTCAGTTATTTAAGATAGGTAATTAAAGAAAATTTAAGTTTAATTAAGGTGACACTATTCCTACATTAAGTTGCAACTGTATTTTAGATCATGTATTTAGTGTTTGCTTTGTTCGTTGTCCTTAAATTAAAGAAAATTAAAAAAAAAACGAAACGATAAATAAAGGCAACATTATTTCACAATGTGATATTAGAATCTGTCAGTTTACTCCAGTGAATTAATAATTAGACTTCGTTGTGTCTCATTTTGTCTGACGGGTTGAAGTAAATACAATAATCAAAATGATATACAATAATGCTTGAAAATGTACTATTAAAACACTCATTTGTAATTAAAATACATAATGTCAAAATACTGATAAAATATTGTAAAATGTATGTACAATAAATAAGTAACAATTAATCCGAACATTTTTCATTATTTTTGAACATCACTAAATCACAGTTCAAAATTACATCGATGGCAAAGTTTTATTATAAACATTAGTGAGTAATTTAAAATTACAATAAAAATTAAAAACTAGAGTTAGGTACTTAGAATTAAGTCTGTGATGTTTTTTTACTGTAGTAACAGTTATACATACTTGGATGGAACGACATTAAACATTTCTTTGTTTTCAAATTTTGAGTTTTACATTTCTGTAAACTTATAATGGAAACCAAACAGAATAGAATCGCATTATTTTATTTAAGTACACGGCCTTACCACAAAACATTTTAAAACACTGTTTAATTTAGACACCGTTCAATAGTAAAAAGTGACAGCATCATATTTAAACAGTGTCGAAGTTAAACACTTGATATTTTAAAATCATTTGTGGTAAGGCCGTTTATTTTTTAGTTGCAGTAGTGATAATTATGATAAAGGTATTGATATACAATTAAAAAGGGCAAAATATCCTTCAGATTCAAAATGTACACTTCCCATAATGTACACCGGTCTCAAAAGGTACATTTCCCGAAATTCCCAAAAAGAAGTTTAACTTCCATTATTTAAAAAAATATTTTTTTAAATATTTTTTTGTTAACCTGCTTCATATTTATGTGATCCTGATTCCTGGTACTTTAAAATGTATCCAATCAGTTATTCCTATATGTTCTAAGAGTGTACATTTTGGGAAAACGTACCGATATTACGGAATAGGTGCATTTAGGGAAATGTACATTTTGGGAAAGGTACTTTTAGGAAGTGGACATTTCGGGAAATGTACCTTTTGAGACCGATGTACATTATGGGAAGTGTACATTTTGGACATGACAAAATATAACTTTTTTTTTGTTTTTGAGTCCCTGGTCCAAGTACTTTTAACCATTTTAAATTTGAGGCCCACCTAAACGCAAACTTGAATATTACTCTGATTGGCACTATTCGTCAGATAGTGCTATTAGAACGTACTGTGTAAGTTATACACTTAAATAGATCTCAGTTAGAATATAATACTAGGAATAAAATTATAGTTTTTGAACAGTCACATTTCGATGGATAAATTGGAATTGAATATTCTTTAATTCATTCATTCATAATGTCATAATTATTGTATGTTGAACGTACAGGCGTCATCACGTCATAATAGGTACAGTGTACTTTCTACTCTTAAATACTAAAGTTTGTTCATAAGACAAGTTGTTTTTTAATTCCGTATAAAAATTACTCATTATCTTATATATTTATTTACATTGTGTTGTTCTTAATTTAAAATGAAACATTTTGCATTTCGTTCCTAGTACAGTCAATTTATTCAATAATAAAATATTTATAGCTGGCAATTTTGTTTATTTACTTTGGCAATATGAACATCCTTCATATAATAAACTTCTTTTTCATTTTAAATTGTAACTGCTGTATAAAAATCTAATCTGTGAGAAACCAACTGCATCGTACAGTACGAGGCAAACATCTTGACACTTTTTCGACGGAGTGGGGATAAGTTCGCGCATGTGCGTTCGCGCATGTGCGTTCGCGCATGTGCATTCGCGAGCGACAAATAGCGCGCGCCCACTGACCTGCATATATTTACACTGGACAGGCTTATGTCAAACTGTTTTTGTGCCTATTTGATTTCCGCCATTTTGGCGCTGTAGGACGTAGCGTGAGCATAGCGTGCGTACATGGTACTAAAGTTTGAAGTCTGGAGAGACCATCACGGCAACCATTTTCATATTGTACGTCAAAATTAGTTCTTTAGACGCACGCTAGTGGCGTTTCAAATAGGCACAAAAACTTAGCTGTCAAATCATACAGACAGCCAGTCCAGTTAAATAAAAAAAAAAATTTTTCATGTCAGTGCGCGCGCCCCTCTCCCGCCGCCCGCGTACCTCACCGCTACGCATATTATTATCCAAAATACGCGTTCTGCGCAATCCCCACCCGATTTCAAAATGTATTGCCTCGTACTGTACCTAAAATCGAGGATTTAAATCTTTGCCTCAAACAGGCCAATATAATCGACACACTATAAAATATAAATCGTATCACACAACGCATTAATTGACCAAATATAAAACGAAATGTACTCAAACATACGTCACGTTAGAGCGTTCCGTTGCACGCACAGTTTTCTTTTTAAATCCGCCCGCGGCGCTAGCTGTCAGTCATAATGAGACCGAGCGGATATAAGTGTCGTCCTCGTAATTTTCCGCTGAAAGTCTCAAGGCATGTTCTTCGCATAAAGCCGCGAGTTCTTTTAACCACTCGTCGAGTAAAACCGCGTTTAATATCGAGCGTAACGTTATGGACTGACTCCAGTATTCTTCTTGTGTGAATATGAGGCGTTTTTGTGGACTAGCGTGATACGTTGTGGCTTGCAAGCTTTGGAGGTTGTGCGGAGACGATGATGCTACATGAACAAAATATGATTCGTCAATACGGTAATAAGCAAAATTACAGATACAAAATCGACACATGAAGTCACAAATTTAAGATATGAAATGTACTAGCACCTAGCACCTGCCCCCCCTACTCAAAAGTCCAACATTCTATGCGTTTGAACGCTACGCTCATAGAATGTTGGCCATTTGAGTAGGGGGGGGCTTTTAAGATCTACTTAGCAAAAGCTGCTAGAGGCTACTTTCCCACTATCTTACTAAAACCGATTATGATTTTTTGTTGTAAATGTGTAAGAGTCCACGCAAACTACAGACCAAACTGTCGGCCGATAGTTGGAATCAGTATGAAGAAGTATGCAAGTGCGCACACTACAACGATTTGGTATCGGCTGATTCTTCATACAAAACCAACTATCGACCGATAGAAAGTCTGTAGTCTGCGGGCACGTTAAATGGTACGATTCGGTACAGTTAGTCTATGCCTATGATGCGTCTCGTTCGATTAAACCAACTTGCCTTGTACAGTCAGTGCCAAAACGATCTGAGCATTCAAACCTATCAAAATAGCTAATCACTTGACAAAAATCAACCTCATCTCAAGACATTAAGATGAGGTTGATTGAACCTTCCTTCTCAATGTTATTTCCTGTCCCGGGCCAGCTGGAAGAAATTTCAATATGAAATAAGCTGTGCCCTTGTACTACTCTTCTGTCCATTATTTTTCTTGTAAAAATGTTGTGTGTACTAAATATATAAATTAAGGTTTTTCAAGGCATTTTCCTTTGTTCTTAGACACCAAATGAAATTGCACCTTAATGCCTTGAAATAAGGATGACATTTGTCAAATGATTAGCTATTTTGGTAGGTTTGAATGCTCAGATCATTTTGGTACTGACTGTACCTTGTAGCAACTACTTTAGAGTTTAGTCAAACAGAAAGCGATAACGCGTTAGAATCTTCTGCATATCTTCGCTTTCCGCGTTCGTTGCATTGTAATATCACGTTATAACACATACTCAAACAGCATTCGACACAAGAATGCGGTAAGCTTTCTGTCTCCATAGTATGACCACCTCATGGCGGAACTTGACAGACTGATCGTACTCGATCACGTTCGTTAAGCAACACTCAGTCCGGTCAGGTGTCGGATGGGTGACCGTTAAAGTGGCATTACAACTGAGTGCTTCCGTGCTTCGGAGGGCACGTTAAACCGTCGGTTCCGGCTGTTGTCATCTGATAACAGTCGTTAAGCCAAGTTAGAGGCCTTACAGGAGGCTTGATAAACTCTAACACCAGAGGTGGCCACTATTCCTCATACGATAAGAAGTCCACTGAAACACGATTTGATACAGCCATTTATCGATACGTCACTATCATAAGTAGAGATCAGATAATCAGACGCATATTTACTATTATGGAAGCGGCTTCTTAAAATATTTTAAGAAGCCGCCCGCGACTTCGTCTGCGTGGAAAGTTTTTTTTTTGCTATCCCTCGGTAATACTTTTTTTTTCGGGATGAATGGTACCCTATGTCCTTCTCTGTACCCCTGACGTGTATACAAAATTTCATGATGATTGGTTCAGTAGTTGAGACGTGAAGGCGTAACAAACAAACAAACAAACGGACTTTCGCATTTATAATATTAGTAAGGATAAGTAAGGATACTTAAAATGTGTATATTCCCATGAGGTTTAACAGGCCTTGTTACCAAATTATAAGATTGTATTTGCTAGCAAAAATAACTGACTGGAGGATTTTTTTTTTGATAAAAAAAGAGCTTTCCTTAATGCCACTGACCTGCATATATTTACACTGGACAGGCTTATGTCAAACTGTTTTTGTGCCTATTTGATTTCCGCCATTTTGGCGCTGTAGGACGTAGCGTGAGCATAGCGTGCGTACATGGTACTAAAGTTTGAAGTCTGGAGAGACCATCACGGCAACCATTTTCATATTATACGTCAAAATTAGTTCTTTAGACGCACGCTAGTGGCGTTTCAAATAGGCACAAAAACTTAGCTGTCAAATCATACAGACAGCCAGTCCAGTTAAATAAAAATTTTTTTTTTCATGTCAGTGCTTAATACCCAATATCTGAACTTTAAATATGCATCCGAATATCCGATTTCTAATCTAAGACAAATAGATTTAGCAGTTAAGCGTCGAAAATAGATATATCATACCGTGTTATGGGCTCTTCACATGCCGAAAGGGACGGAGCAATACAAAAGAAAAGGACATACGACAACTTTATCTTTCTTTTGTATTGCTCCATCCCTTTCGGCCTTCCGACCGGGCCTGCCCATTACGGTGGTCATACGAGGGCTGTCTCACGAAATCCCTCATCAACATAGCCCTATTCTTGTACTTACCAGATGGCCTTCTCCCGAACATATTAGATATGCTTGAAGATATACTGCGCCGTTTAGTTTCCATTCTACGGAAAGGGGACGGAGATTCGTCCGGTCTGCTATTGTGCGTTGGCGAGTCCAAGCGTGATTGACCTGTAGCAATAAATTATTATTAATACTTTTAATTGTTGTTGAAATTTTAAAGCTAGGCTAGGCAATGCAAAAGCTATTGTTGTAGAGATCCTTGAGGGCCTATGCCCACCAGTGAGGACTTTAAGGTACAACTCGGGGCCGTACCGGCTAACGAATCGAACTTCGAAAAGTCTGCCGGGTTTCAAATTAAAACAGATAAATCGAGCCCCAATTGGGCCAAAATGGCGAACCCTAATTCATGAGGTCACACAAACATCCATATCTTCCAAATAACTTCAACAAATAGTACAATACGAAATTCCTTACTTCAATTTATCTTTTTTAATTTGAAACTCGGCAAATTTTACGAAGTTCGATTCGTTAGCCGGTACGGCCCCCGGTCGAATTAACTCGGCACCTGAAGCTCGATAGACCCCACTCTCCTTTCCTCACGCCACATTCGTAATTTTTTTTAAAGTTTTCGATAGATTATCGATTAATTATCGCTAACAAATGTACTAAAGCTACTGGCATGATGACAGTGGCGTGAAGAAAGGAGAAAACGAAGGGTGTCTATCGCGCTTCAGGTGCCGAGTTAACTGGACCGGGTTATAATTAATATCGGCTCACTCGTAACAACTCAGAAGAGACTCGAACCCGCACTCTTGGGATACCGTCTCAATGCACTAAACAAATATGCTTCCGAGTCGCTAGTGGGAGTGAGTACTTTTTACGTTTTCGCTGTAAGCCAGCGTTATTTCATCAATATGAAGAATTACCTTCGACATTCGAATGCAACATCTTTACAGATGCCAGACAATCGATTAGGATGAAAAGCTATATAATCCTAATAAAAAATAAATAAATTTAAAAAATATTAAAAACACGACTGCCCTGCCAAAAACGAACTAAAAAGTGAAATAACAAGTATCATTGCAGTCGGGGGACTGTTTGTGAAACAATTTTTAATCAAAGAGGTCCCCCGACTGCAATGACACTTGTTATTTCACTTTTTTAGTTCGTTTTGGCAGGGCAGTCGTGTTTTTAATATTTTTTAAATTTATTTTTATTTCACTCATTTAAGTTACAAATTATATAGGTATGAAATGTGCTTATTAAGGCCTTTCATTTGATGCCCATATTGTAATAATTGAAGAAAAAAATATTTTTTTCACATTTGAAAATGGCGCCTTACAGTCGCCATATTTACTTTTAAAAAAAAAATTGTCATTGTCACTCGGAATGATGTAAGGATTCTAACGATACCCCATACATCCAAATCCATTGAGCCATTTATAAGTTATGGTGGAATAAAGAAACCCACATACCCACAAACATACATGAACCCTAACACATATACACTCCTTTTTGGGCAGTCGTGTAAAAATAGCATTGTGAATGCCTAAAATCTAAAAATTCAAGGACTTGAAGGGTTGAACCCCACTTGTCAGCATGGAATAGCATTTTTTCGTGCTCTGTCTTCTTCTATCATTGAGGATCATCATTTGGTAGAGTGCGAAAGATATTATCGGTATCGCGCGCGGCAGCATCAGCGACGCGATCAGCAACATGCTGTCTTTCTCGCTCTAGTAAACGTCGATCCTCAGTGTTAGAGGAGGATAGAGTATGAAAAAATGCTATTCCGGCCTGATGATGATGATAACTTACCATCATCACTGGCGGGTGCTCTAGAGTTGACCAGCGCCATCTCTCTCTGAATGAGGAACACTCGCGCCTTGTCCACCAGCTCTGTAGTGTTGTCCAGGTCATTCGTTAGTTCATCTATCTCTTCTTTTAATTTACTTAGAATCTGTAAATATTATAGTTCCCTTTAGAATGTTCGAGTAATAAATTCTAGCAGAAAATATTATTTAGGTAGAAAAAACGGGTCAAACTGAGAACCTCCTTTTTTAGGTCGGTTAAAGAACTACACTTAAGATATCCCTTGTCCAACAAAAAAATAATTATCTTATTCAGTTCATAAACAAAAAAGTTATACGACTGATCGTCGAGGTAGTTTACACAAAATCATACTATTTTCGTGTTCTTTTTTCAAGATTACTTGAAAAGTACTGAACCGATTTCCAAATTTTAAAAAATGGGACTAACTTGGGAGTTTACCTAATGTAATAACGTTTGAATCATTTTAATCGGTCCAGTCGTCTTTGAGTAATCGGTGGACATACACAAAAAAAAACAAATATACAGACGAACAGAGAACCTCCTCCTTTTTTGGAAGTTGGTTAAAAAGAGTAAAGAGATCACAGTCACATAAGACTAAGAATTATGTTGGTGAAAACTGCCGTCATGCGAAGGGGGGAATGGCGGTGTGGCAAACGAATTCCTAATACTTGGCGTAAGATTTCAGTTAACTGATCTGTGCGATGCGTGTTTTTAAAAGTTATGAACTGTGAGAACTTGTCGTTTCTAACAATTATGAACTGTCAGAAACAACAACTTTTTGTTCTTCAGCAACACGAAATTGAAATATATGTTAGCTTATATTGCGAAAAGTGGCCAGAACACATTTTTTATTACGCACTCAGATTTTAGAAATCTTGAGAAAACATGAAATTTGCGAGCAAGAGAGTGGCAAAATGTGGACGGCCTCTAAGGCCCGTATTTATAAACCGCTCTCAATACCGATCTCAAGATCGATCTCAGCTGATACGCTCTCAAGATGTGAGCAGCATCTTAAGTTGGATATAAATTAATAGTCAGATATCAAGAGCGTATCAAATGAGATCGATCTCAGCTCTTAAGATCAATCTTAAGAGCAGGATCTTAAGTTCACGGTGGTTTTTATACAGTAAAATGACACTTTTAAATTAAGATTGAATGATTAACGTTTCGTTTAAGCTGTGTAGAATAGTTAGCTCAAATTACAAAAAATAATAGTTTTATAATTGTACTCTCATAAATTAGTGCAAAACATTTTAGACTAGTAGTAAAATTAAATATTTATTTATATTACTTTATTTACACATAAATAAAATATCAGTTCATATTAATACGTCAGTTCAAGAAGACTGAAGTCTTGGATTATGTATTTTGTGGCTGTATGATGCAAATGTGCCTTTGCCTTTTCTGTTTCATGATTAAAGAAACGGAAAAAATTGGCGGGATATTGTAATTGTTATTATGACTAACACATTTCCTAATTTATGTAATATCGTAATCAATATCATCTATCTATCATAATGATTGACTCCGTTTATTAGATTTTGAAACTATATAATTTTATCCACGTACAAAGGTACAAACACATACGTAGCAGTTCAAAATAAAATAACTATGCCTCGCGCGCACGCTCTCAAGTCACGGTTTTGCAGCACTTGGCGAACAGGCTCTCAATCATCATCTCAAGAGCGATCTCAAGTGCAGAGTTTTGTTTACTCTCAGTTGATACCACGAACTCAAACATGTACTTAAGTATGATCTATTAATAAGAACAGCATCTTAAGTATAAGCTCAAGATGGCTCTCAACGTTGAGAGCGGTTTATAAATACGGGCCTAAGTTCGCTCACAACACCGCCGTTCGCCCCTTCTACTGGACGCATCTACAGTGGCGGTCATATGATTAAAGGCACCAGTCCATTTTCATACAAACGAGGTAACTTTGAAGCCTTAGATCTTCGCCAAGGATTGACCTAGCTGTGATCTGATGATGGCCATCCAGGGAGTGAATGGAGGAGATTCAGATCGCTATACACATCCAACTGATTAGATCAACATTCAAAGTTACTTCGTTCCTATGAAAATCGACAGGTGTCTTTAATATGTGACCGCGACTGTATATATTTAATATGTCACATATTTTATCGGCACTCGATTGTCAAATTCCATTGTCTTTTGACAGTTAAACGTGATGAATCGCAATATCATATCGCGTTGTTAAAAAGTTGCACGGTGTCGCTCAACGAGTAGGGCGGCATTTTACGCGTCAAGTATGTCTAGTGAATACACAATATGTTCACAAACCTGATACAAAGAAGGCACATTGGGTTGCAGCACGAAGCTCGGGCACAACAGCAGTGACGTCAGCAGCGGCGTCGGCAGCGATATTAGTTTAGTTATAACGCTAGTCACACGACCGTTCACCATCACTTCCGCTTCCAGGAAGGCGGCCGCTTTCTTCAAGAGACTGCTTAGTAGTGGGCCTACGAGAATAAAAAAGCTTTTGATTTTTAATCGTAAGGCCGCCTTTACACTTCTTGTATGTTGCTTACGTAAAACGTAAGTAACTTAGGGCTGTATACGCAAGCAGTAAGAAATAGCGGAAAGCTACTTACAAATATTTACTTACATTACAATTGCAAACTAATTGTAAGTCTATTACGTAAGCAAAACTTAGAAGTGTAATTGCAGGCTAATTTGTTGGATATCAACATCAAGTTTAAAATCGATTGAGGAAATTCAAGAAAATGCTGTGTAACCCAGCAGTCTCGTGTATTCATAAATTAATAGATCTCAGAGGCTAGAGTCCAAGCAAATAATAATTTTACTTTTTACTAGGTAAAACAAAAATAGCAAATGATTAAATTAGCCTAAAAAAATAATATTATAGTATTTTTTTAAACCAAAAATCTAGAATTTCTGTTATTATATCAACCACATATGATACTGCATAATACTCTTATACAAGTAGAAAATTAAATAAAAAAGAAGAGTATTTAAGTTTAAAATGTTTCTCAAAAATAATTCTTGTCTAGTTGTATTAAAGTCTATGTAACTCACCGATAATTGATTCAGCACTAGCTCTCCAACTCCTAACCAAAGTCACCTCCCCGTCAAACTCCGCCGCATTCTCAACTTTATCAAAACTCTTCTTAAAAGTATCTTCAACAAAACCGTCATCGTCATTTTCTTCCTTATACCTACTAAAACTTTCATAATCACTACTTTCACCTAAAGACGTGCTGTCCTGCTCTTTCAGTTCTGCATTAACTTTTTCTGTCTCATGTTCTAAAAGTGACGTTAAACTATGAGGTTCTTTGTCGCTAGTGTCGCTATTTTTTAAAGTATCGTAGCCGCTAGTGCAGGATATCAAGCTGTCCTGCTCTCTCACTGTGTGTTCTATCTCTCTCGTTTCTTTCGTGTTGTTGTTGGTTTCTCGTTTCGGTGACGTCACACTGTGGTATTTTGAGGTCCAGTTGAGGCAAGCGATCGTGCGTGACACTATTTCGAATCGCGCATCGCATAGGTACGCGTGGTAATTATAGTAAAGAGTTTCGTTGGGATTCTGAAAAGGTGAGGTTTTAATATTATACGTTAAATTATATCTGCACAAATGATATTATTTTTAAGGACAACAAATTGACAGTACTAATTGTTAAAAACAAACGTTGTTTGTTTGATAGATGCTTGATGTGTGATGTGTCTATACAACATTTTTTTTTTGTAAAACTTAACACGTTGAACGCCACAAGAAAATGTGAGACTGTTCATTTGAGCCACTGGGGACACATGTGTGCCAAACCCAAATAATCCGTTCAGGCCACGGGGGTCATCGATGGGCCATCGCAATGCTTCTATTCAAACTTAATTTACAAGCCACGGAGCATCGGTATCATACAACAAAGTAATGAAAATGGGCCGCGCGGCTCTGTAGAACATTCAGTCAGCTTGGTTCTTATTTTTCACAAAAGACTTAGAATTTATTTACGATTTTCTATACTTGTAAGGGTTTTTTCAAGTGTTACTAAATGAAATATTTTAAACTAAAATAAAGTGATTGTCTTCTTGAGATAATACAATAAATCAATAAAAAGAACAAAACTACATAAAATGATTTCATTTTTTTAAGAATGAGTAGGGGAAATTGGGGATTAGTGTAACAAGGGGTATAGTCTTAACAGTGGCTCTCTGTCGCTTACTAATATTTCAATAGCGTTTCTTAGCTCTATTATCAAACGCACCTGTGGCTATCATATGCCAGTTATAAATTTTGGCCATTGTCTCTGCAGTATGTCAAAATAAACAAATATTATATTCAGTATTCTAGAATTCTAACATCGCTATAGTATTTTGTATTTTAATCTAAATTATTGCAGTTTGGTGAGTACGTTTATTTTATATTATACTGATATTTTTATATACACTTTTTAATAGGTTAGGTACCTACTAGAATACTGCCTGAAATAATAACCTATAATTTTTTGCATGTTTGTTTTGGTACAGTGGAACGGGTTACTATTATTATTATAGTGTGCCTCTTTTGAAAAATTGCTTTTTTATAAATGGTGCTGAATAGAAAGAGGAAGACTGTGATTGGATTTATCTATGAAAAAATTATTATAAACGCCATAGAATTAAAAACACAGGACTTTATTATATTATGTATATGATCGTAGAACTTGAAAAACCAAGTTTATTCATTCCTTTTTTCGAAAATTTTATGATTTTATTAACACGTTTTTATTAGTTTGCTTTCTCGTTTGTGTGTTTGTTTGTTTCTCCAAAAAGTTTGCGAACGATTTTATACTAGCTTCCCGATGAGCTAGAGACTTGAAACTTTGAACATAGGTCAGAACTAGAGGGTAATGCTATAATATGGTGCCACTGAGCTGATTTGACGATGAAGCCGGAAGCAGGCCACAGGAACTCTACGATAAAACCATACAACCCCATTGTGTTTGGGATCATTAGAATCGTCTTGACAAGTACTCAAGATGATTTTACCTACAGAAATTTTAAACCTAAAAACGTGGGGCACATACTAAAAATAATATGAATGATAAATTTTACAAAATGCGCCCCACGTTTATAGGTTTAAAATTTCTGTAGGTTATAAATATTTACAGAAGAATTTATTTTTTAGTTTTTAGTCTGTGTTTACTAGTCCGTTTTAATGTTTTAGTTTGATTTTCTTTGTAATAATTTGGTCCGTTTTTTAGAATATTATGTGAATTATGGCATAATAAAATGATTTTCTACAAAAGTTTTGCAGTTTTATTATACATGCCCTTCGTGTTAATAGCACCCCAAAGGTATTCAAAAGGTCCATACAATAAATATTTTGATTACAAAGAGAGTTTATATATTATTTGTTACGCTGATCCCCACCTTCCCCTACTATTAAAACAGTCTAATAACACAATCACGGGTTATTCATTCGGACAAATTTCACAATATGAGCATGCGGAGTAGTTATGTGGGGTGGGCCAGGCTGTGATCCCCGTGGCCCCCGCGGAAGACAAGCGGAATTCCTTCCGCAGAGGCCATGGGGGATACCTGTGTGCCAACTTAAAATTTCTTCAGTTTTAGAAAGAAAAACACCAGAGTTTTTAGTTTATAGCACTAATTATTATATTTCTAATTGATAATAACTAAAATCCAACATTGTGAAAATTTGTGATTTACGCGAATTTCCGATGGCCTCAACGAACAGGCCTAGGTTGGCCCACATGGTGCCCCGCGTGGCGCTCAACGTGTTAAATAAAGTACCTATAAACTAAATGCATTTTTCCAATGTGAAATAACCATGGATACTTTTACACAGATTATGCAACTACAGGTATTCAACCCTAGCATGGGTGGAGGAGCTCAGTGGCGCAGTGGTAGCGTCTGGCCCAGCGATTGCGGAGGTTAAGCAAATTACGCAAGGGTCGGTCATGAGATGGGTGACCAAAAATGTATTATCTCGAGCTCCTCCGTGCTTCGGAAGGCACGTTAAGCTGTTGATCCCGGCTACGTTTGCAGTCATTAACATCCACCAGTCCGCATCAGGCCCGCGTGGTGGGTTGTGGCCCATCCTCATAATCCATCTATAAGGAAGGCCAGTGCCCCAGCAGTGGGGACATTAAAAATGGCTGATGGTCAAGTATGTAATTAAAAAAAAATCCTTACCCCGTAATTAAACCTAACTTCATGGACTAGATTCTTCATCGCTATACCGTCGTTTACTCCATTAATTTTTCTCGTCTCCTCATCTTGCTTGAAGTCCAAGACCCTCCTTCCACTGACTGCAAGTTCATCAACCCATTCCCTGGTCTTCTCTAAAGGTCTCGTGCAACATCTTGGCGTCAAACTCAAGAAGGATACAGCCGCTTCTCTATAAGGTTCTGGGTCGGAGATTTTGTGTCTATGGTTCACCATTAAGTGGTGGCCGTTCAGTAGGTGCTTGAAAACCAGGT
Source organism: Agriphila geniculea (assembly GCA_943789525.1). Lineage (NCBI taxonomy): Eukaryota > Metazoa > Arthropoda > Insecta > Lepidoptera > Crambidae > Agriphila > Agriphila geniculea. The sequence continues at coordinate 10,362,152 of OX038890.1, read as the reverse complement.
CTATCATTACGTCTTCGCAGTTCAGGTCGATGAGGGTCTCCATTAATGATAGTGAGACTAATGACAACTGAAAGTAAATGGTCCAATTAAATTAAATAAAAAATGATCAATGAAAATGTTAGCCTAAGAAAACTAACTAAAAATGTAACTATCTCAATCGATTTTCAACTCAAAGTCCCACAAACAGGGTTCAAAATTAACTGAAAATTTAGAATTATAACAATAATCTGGTAGGATGCTTAGATAAATAATGGTCACACTAAAGTTTTTTCAATATTGCAGCATTGTGATTTTGTCAAAATATACTGTTGTAAAGCATGGTCACAAATCAGTCGCTTTTAATTTTGAGGTGAACTTATCAACTTGACCTACTCTAGTATTGCAATTTTTAAGTTAATTTTTCTTCTAAACTCATTAATTTATTTATTCACAATTTAACCAATACTATATTTCCTCGAAAAACTATAAACTATAATAAATATAAATAGGTAGATGCCTAAAATGTGTCAATTTTACCTGCTTGCTTTAAACTCGCCTATAATCTTTATTTTCAAAGATTTCTTGTTAAAAGTCAGTCAGAAGGGTAAGGGTAATATTTATATTTCGTATATTTTAACTTTTAAAATAGTTAATTTCAGATTTTATTTTAAGTTGATATGGTAAAGATGCTAAGATTGACGGTACGTAAGAATCACACATCAAAATTACCTGTGAATTCCCCTCCAATTTCATCAGCAGTACGTCGACGATCCTAATCCCATCGTACTCGTAACCCAAGTAACAAAATGTTCTATAACCAAGGGGTTTTATCACCAAACAGTGATATAGTAGGCCTTAAATGGTAACCGTTGTGACTGCTTGTGTTATAAAGGTTTTCCACAGAGCGTTTTGGTTCTATAATATTAAAGAGCATTTTAGTTCTATGGTGCAGCTCTTAGAACACTTACAGGACCTACAAAAGAATCTTTAAAGTGTTGCACTATAATAGATATGAAAAAAGCGATTATAGTACTATTTAGTACTATAGACGATTTTACTGTCACTTTTATGTATCTATTTTGCACTAATATTGCGTCAAAATAACTTTTACAGTACTAGTATTGTAGCAGTATCAAAAACACTATTACAGAATCAATCTGCACTATAAAAGTACCTTGCACAACCATTATATCACGGTTATGCTTCTTAAATGCTCCCTCAACATCGCTATGGGGTTAGTTCTGTAAAAGTCATGGAAACTCTTCTATGGTACTAAATAGTATCATAGCGACTTCTGGTTCAGTTGCTAAATAACTTAAACTTTTTGTGTTACTGCTACCTGACTAAAGCGTGAGATAAAAGCACTAAAATGAATAATTAATGGACTAATCCGTTTTCGATGAAAATATGGCTGCTGTTTATACCATGATAGCACATTAGTAGCACGGCTGGAGCCAATGTGTACTATAGCAGCCATAGTCGGGACGAGTCCTTATTTAATTAAATCACGAAAATTATGAGGGCGCATTGTCAAATTTGAAATCAGCATAGTGATTTTATCGATACAATTATTTTCGCAAGTGCAAGTTACGGTGGAGTTACGGTCAATGGTCGATCAAAGGTGATATTTTGTAGAATGTCCTTTGTATTATAAATTGTACCTAATAGCGAATGACATTTTGCTTTTCTCGGGGAACACTCACGATGACATGAGCACACTACGAACAAAATGGCGAACAATAGTGTGATAAAAAGATCAAAATAGCACTATAAACATATTTTGGTTTTCAAGTATAGAGCTGATTTATTACCGTGAGAGGCTTTATGTAATGTTTATAGAATTAATCAGTGATAAAACTAGGGCCTATTTGGGGTTATGTAAAGGTTTACAATACCATTATAGTGCTTATCATGAAACTAATTAGCACGTCCTAAAGCGTTCTCAGAACTTTTATAGTACCAAATTTTGTTACTTGGGAAGCGAAAAGGAAATGTAGCACAGCTCTCAACAGGCCCTTTCACGTGAGCATCTTAGCAGAAGCTCTAGGTACGCCACAGCGGCCATCGAACACACAATTATTACCTGTGAATTTCCTTCCAATCTTTTCAATAGTACACGTCGATTCTGACCCCATCGTACTCGTACACGAACAGGAAGTGTAGTACAGCTCTCAACAGGCCCCTTCGCATGAAGCATCTCAGCAGAAGCTAGAGGCACGCCGTAGGGGTCGCCTGCTCGCCCGCGCCACTCTGCAACCGCCCATCTTTCGTCTACTGTGCGTCGAACAAACCTCATAATTACCTGTGAATTCCCTTCCAATCTCTTGAGCAGTACGTCAACGATCCCAACCCCATTGTACTCGTAAGCGAAGTGGAAGTGTAGCACAGCTCTCAACAGTCCGCTTCGCGTGACGCAACGCAGTAAAAGCTTCGAACACGCACAATTATTACCTGTAAATCCCCTCCAATCTCTTGAGCAGTACATCGACGATCCGAACCCCATCGTACTCGTACGCGAAGAGGAAGTATAGCACAGCTCTCAATAGTCCCCTTTGCGTGACGCAGTAGAAGCTAGAGGTACTAGGTATTATTACCTGTGAGTTCCCTTCCAATCTCTTGAGCAGTACATCGACGATCCGAACCCCATCGTACTCGTACGCGAAGAGGAAGTGTAGAACAGCTCTCAACAGGCCCCTCCGCGTGACGCACCTCAGCAGTAGCTCGAGGTACGCCATAGCGGCCGCCTGCTCGCCCGCGCCACTCTGCAACCGCCCACCTTTCGTCTACGGTGTGTTTCGATTAGTCGGGCGTACGTTGAGTGACAGTTGCGAATAAATATTTGCAGGAAATTGAGAAATAACAAACGATATGATCTGTGCGGTGCAACTATGCTACAAGAAAGTTTAGGTTAAAACCACTATGCAAGAGTGAAACAAAAACTTATAAAGAAGCATTTTTTGAAAAACTCACTAGTGTCTTTTTTACTTTAATTTAAACAAAATATATAATAGGGTTTACTTTTACCGCCGAGTTTAACATTTCAAGAACTTGATATTTCTGTTTACCATTGTAACAAATAAGTTTATTTATTCAACATTAACCATTCTAGGTATTTATTGACAGTACTTTAGATTTAGCTATTCTTGTTCTATCATTTAATAATGTGAGGTGCTGTCATTAAGTTTTTAACTTTAGAGTTTTTGCATAATAGATGTCAATACAGCAACTATTATTAGAAAATACCAACTTTCCTGACCGAAAATGGCGCCGTGGTAAAGTTTATCTAATATTATAATTCTAATTCACAGTTTTAATAAAACTTTTCGTGGGATTTTTAGGGACGCTATCATTACATTTGCCCGTAGTCACTGCTAGAAGTAGATAGCAAAACTGCTAAAAGTGGCCGTTTTTGACATATTTGCTATCTACTTCTACGAATGGCTACAAGGCAATTTAGTGATATCTTCAAAAAAATATTAGAAATAAAAAATGAAAGAAAATCATTTTTTGGTCTCTGCACCTTAAACTTAACAAACAAAGACATTGAAACTAAACAGAAAATAAACACCAATAAAAAGTAAAGGAAATAATGAAATAATAATAGCAAAGAGAGTGCGAGGGCCAACGGGTATATATTATACGGGTATATATTATATTAGACTATGAGCCCTAAAAATTCCATGAAAAGTTTTATTAAAATCTTTTTCTATTAACAACTTATTAAAAAAACCTCTGAAGGCGCCACTTTTGGTGGGGTATTCACTTTAACTGAAAGTGCTAGGTAATTAACAAAAACAACCTCCAAAAGAAAATTCCCACTAAAAAACAACAAAAAAAGAAAAAACTTCACAACAAAAAAGCTTCTGAAACCTTTACCAAGCCGTAACCCGCACACAATGTGATGTGAAACCCGATAATATACAAAAATGAACTCACTGTCACTCAACTTAAGTACTGGTTTCGCTTGATGCCCAAGTGCTCGACCAATCCCGCGTGTGCAAAAAGCCCGATGATAACACTAATGAAAGTATATTTCTCTTTCATTTAGACCAATGAGATAGAAAGAGAGATAATACTGTCATTAATGATAGTTACACTCACCAAAATCAACATGTTTCTTATATAATTTTGCTCTTTAAAATATTATGAATAAAATCGCCGGATTTGAATTTAGTTACTTTTGTAAAATAAAAATGAGAAAGAATAGACTGAACAATCTTTTTACAAAATGTATAAAAACTGGCAAAATATTTTTACTAGCAACGGTGAAAAATTACATTATTTAAACAGTGCTACCACATAATATCAGGTGCATTTTTAATATTTTTATACAAAACTTTTGTTACTTCTTCACCTGCCAATACTGTAAAAAATGTTTTAGTTTGTTATTCCACTACTTCAAATATTAAATTATACAAATAAATACACACTTATTGAAACACACATGATAAATACTGATTTAATTTAAATTTTATAGTCAATTATAATAACAAGTAATCTTGAAAGCTCTGTTACAAGCATTGATACACTGAAGTTTCAAAGACTATTTTTTTTAATAGATATTGCATTTAAAAATGAACTCTCGCAATATGACATTAAGTTTCATTTTTATTGTTATAAAAATTATAATTTTTCTCTTTAAAATAAAATAGTACAATAATAGATAAAAAAACTGATGAAAATGAATGATACCAATGCTTGTACATATAAGTGGTGGCCAGGTAAATAAGGCCAGCAGTTGATTTTCATACAAACGAGGTAACTTTTAATCTTTGGTTCTCCGCCAAGGGTTGACCTATCTGTAATCTGATGATGGCCATCTAGAGACTGAAATTCAGATCACTATACACACCCAACTGATCTGATCCACATTCTAAGAGATATAAGGATCAGAGTTTTCAGTTTAAGGATTTTATACATTTTTATGCTAATTTCGCGGTTTTTTTAAACATATCCTTCTCTTTCTCTTAGAATACTGATCAGGTCAGTTGGGTTAGGTGTGTGTATAGCGATCTTGATCTCCATTCTCTCTCTGGATGGCCATAATCAGATCACAGCTAGGTCAATCCTTGGCGTAGACCAAGGCTTTAAAGTTACCTCGATTGTATGAAAATCGTCTGGTGTCCTCAATTATCTGGCCACCTCTGTATATTTATATGCCAAGTCAATATGAATATCCACATGTATCACTCTCCCCAAAAATGTTCCCAATGCAAACGCGATAAGGTTGAAATTAGTTTACCTGTAGTAGAGCTGGGCCCATGACGGGTACAAGGAAGCCTTGGTAGAGGAGGTCCAGTAAATGCTTCTTTATGGACGGATGAGCTACCTAAAAAAACAAAATGTCCTTAAACCGTTTGTATATGGAAATGAGTAGCTACCGCACTAAGTTTTTAACCATAAAACAATTTAGATAATTTCGGAATGTAGATGTAGTCGAGCGTTTGTCTATTGTCCTCTAGCGGCTAATAGAGATATCCTTTGGTGTGACGGTGCGACTCACATTGCCTGTGCTAAATGAAATAGATGTGTTTTCAAAAATTTAGAGTACATTACGTACATTTTACAGTACGATTGGCTCATACTAAACAGCCACACAGGTGGATGACAATTTCAATTTATTTATGAATTTACATGCAGGCTTGTAAACCTAAGCTCTGTAGAGCTAAAGCTTCCAACACACCAGCAAGTCAAATAAAACGTCAGAAAATAATTCTATTCATTGACAAATGACACATTGTGGTCATGAGAAATCCAAGATTGTACTTTGCAGATAAATTTCGTGAAGACCATATGCAGTGCCGACGGAATGCAATCTCAAATTCATATTTCAATCTCGGCTGTTACAAGCATTTGAATGTCAAAGAAGCTACGCCATCGGCTCGCAAACCCTAAGCCTTGAGACCTTGTAACGAGAAGAACCGGCAAGAAACTCGTCAAGGGTTGCTTTTTTCCCTGTTTCATTACGTACGAAAACTACTTTATTCTAATAATAAGGCTGCCAACCGCATTTGTCGTTATATTATTACCCTTTATCAAAAGGCTCCCACATTGTCCCCCAAACACCAAATATGTCCAACTATTAAAACATGAGCAGCATAGACGACTACAGCCACATTAAAATTAGCGCATTGCGCATGAATCTCACTCACAAAAACAAGTTAAAGGAAAAAAAAATATGACGGCGTTTTTTGGCCGTTTAATAGATTTTTAGGTCTGTCCCCCCTTTTGTTTTGGGAGATTTGCAAACCCATTAGCGGAAGACCTTGTAACGAGAAGAACCGGTAACAAATGAGGTAAGATGGTCGCGATAATTTTCCGAAGCTTTTCGAATTCTTGGGCAGCAGTTCTTCCTATCTGTATTCGACGAGGTATCTCCGCCTCAAAGATTCCTTCCTTATTTGGACGCTATATATGTCTGTCCTCGGTGTACGTAGATAAAACTAGATAATGATCAAGAACTTCGAATGTAGTATTCGTATATTAGGCGATAGCCTCTGTGGTCTAGTGGTTCACCCACCCGTATATGCCTTGTGGTCTCCGTTCGATTCCCAGGAGGGTGTACATTTATACTCGGTTGGGTTATTGGTAGGACTTGTTTCAAGACTGATTTTATAGAAATGCCGTAAAGGGTTGCTTTTTTCTCCCTGTTTCGTTACGTACGAAATGGTTTATATTATAAATTATATTGCAAGACTTACCTGTGCTACGGCATTGCAGAATTCAAGCGAGTCGATGAATAAAGTAAGTTTGTTGACTTTATTCACGTCGTCGGGGGTCAATCGGTGGATCTTTTCGCCCAGCGTCCGAGGCAGTAGAGAATATAAGCCGCTTAGACCTACACATGGGAAACGATATTATGAAGAGCAGCCATGACAAACTCAAAATTATCGGTGGGCCAAATGCATATTGACCGTAGAATCAGTGAGCCGCAAAACCCAACTTTAAGTAAAACTCGTTGCATGGGTAAAGTATTACTTACTTTTTGAATTGAAATATTATTGAGGACACGCTTGCGGGCCGCATCAGAAGGATGATTTTAAAATTGGATCGGGCCGCAGTCAAACGTGCAAAGGACCACATTTGGCCCGCGGGCCACATGTTTGACATGCCTGATGAAGAGTATGTAGTTTGGGCTTACTTCCGCCGCTGAGACAGCGGCGGAAGTAAGGCCTTTTGTTCAATATACTGTCTGATTCAGTTTTCCCATATGTTTTTACAAAGCCAGGGAGGCCAATAAAACATTAATGAAAATCTATATATTACCGGACTATTAAACGTAGTTGTCATTGATTTTGATTCCCCAGGCTTAATTATATGTATATAAGGTGGTACCGTTTTAACTGTGAAAACTTTAAGGGGTTGTCAGGTGACGTGTTTAGAACACAATAAAAATAATAAAAAAATTCAGATTTTTTTTTTTTTTACTTTTATAATTTTTTTTATTATAATTATTATCGTCGTCGATTCTTCCGATATTGAAACTAAACAATCACAAAATAATAATAAATACAACAAAATAAATGATTACTATGGTATTCCCTTGTTTTACTCACGCATTATGCGATCCATACGCGGCCGGCCGGCCGGCGCGGCGCGTTGCGCTGGCCGACAAACAGCTGACGATGTTGTACCACTGTACCTCACTCACTACACTACGCACACGTACCTAAAACAGGCTTTCCTACAAACGAATGTTGTTGCCTACGCTTTTTAAGGTATCACTAGTTCGATGACCTTTGATAAACTCGAACTTAATTAATTGTAAAAAAACGTGAGTAATTAAGTACCTAATAATCTCTGTTACTTCAAATTGGTAAGTGTACTTACATGACCCCAAACAGCTGGTTGATTTTGTTTACACTGCACACTACACAAGAAGGTGATAAGACTGATAAGCTTCCCATCACACTTGACAGGCTTTGGACTTTCAAACTAATGTTGGTACTCAATAAAAACAGTCAGTCTTTTACATAAAATAACTTAAATAGGTTAGGTACCTACATACTTGGTATTATTTTATTATTACCTACATTCATCTGGCGTGTTTAAAAGTCCATCACCTATTAACAAGTTCTATTCACAAGTCCTATTTACACTTTAAAAAAAACTATCTACAGAACTGCTACACTACACCCGATCACCACCTCTCTCAATGCACAATAGGATTAGTACGCACTAGGATTTGTATATCGAGGCATAGCTAACACTCTACGCAAACAAACACAACACAACACGACGAGAGAATACACGGACACAGACTGCAGAGCAGAAAAAATAAGAAGTGCGTGCTGCGTGCGGTCGTCCAACCAAGAGAGAGAAGAGAGAGAGAGAAGACGGCAGGCGGGCGGCGGAGGGTTTTGTTTTAGTTTAAAGGTGACTCTACACACTACACGGAATCTCAACTCCTAGAAATAGTTTGTGGACTTCTTTTCGCATACATTACTTAAGCGAATTTTAAATTATTATACTTTACTATCATTGCCATAAAACTACAAAATCGAGTCATCAAAACCATCATTTAATCACAAAAAAGGCAGGAGGTGTGGTTGTGAACATTAATTAAACGTACCTACCTAATCGAATGATTCTTAACATTGTTAATAGCCATTAAAA